>OY747118.1:5452500-8373000 GCA_963556455.1 Epiblema foenella
GTCAAATATGGAACCGGCAGCTGTCATCCCATAGAAACTTGTCAAACTTTCCATACAATCTGATTTTAACGAACACCGCTTACGATTACAAGCGGTTTGGTGCAACCCATTCTAAGTGTAATAGAAATATATAATTCTGAAAATTTATAATATTTACTACGTACGACTACCATAAAGAAACAGATAAAACGAATTGCAAAAAAAAACACTCCATCTAAAAGTTCTGCCTGCGGCATGGACCCCAAAACGCTGGCGGCGTTACCCCTCTGAACCGCAAGAGCAATCCGTTGGGAGAGGTACGCGCCAGCTCTGGGGTCCCCTGAGGTGTGGACCAGTCGTGACGACAAGGCCTTCATGAAGGTTTTCATGTCGGCTGACCAGGGTCTCATGGTTTCCACTGCAAGCGCCGCAAACTCGTAGCTCTCTAAGATAAATTGTATTGTACTGTATAAAAAGAGAAGCGACCCGCCCCGGCTTCGCACGGGTGCAATGCTGATGCGTGTATTATACATATAAACCTTCCCCTTGAGTCACTCTATCTATTTAAAAAAACCGCATCAAAATCCGTTGCGTAGTTTTAAAGATTTAAGCATACATAGGGATATAGGGACATAGGGACAGAGAAAGCGACTTTGTTTTATACTATGTAGTGATTACCAAAAATATTGTTGAAATATGATGGCTTGTTGTGTTCGAATTTAATCCGCCGGAGACACTTTAGGTATAGGTATAGTCGAGATTCTATATGAGTAAATTTTTGGACCTTATTTCAATGGAATAAGATCAAAAAATGTATACATATTGGTGCCCTCGACTACTACGTCACAAGTCAGACAAGAAATTGACTACACATAATAGAATTCCAGCAAATACGGCCTTTCACCAGAAAACTAATAAATTCACACGTCTACTCCATCGGGGATAATTTATATCCCGTCTGTTGGGGAATTTTCCCATTTTCCACACCCTAGGTCCTGACATGGCAATCCGGGGTTTTCCGATATCTTCTAGCCGGTATAATTGGAGATTCATTTCATTTTTATTTTTGTATCTTGGGTATGTATGTATATAAGCAATAACAGGTTAAAACATATACATGTCACAATAGAATATTGAAAAAAAGGTGAGCTTATCCCTTTAAGGGATCTCTTCCAGCTAACCTTCGACCAATTGAGTGGAAGGCAGCTTATTTCTAAGTGACATTTTACTATACTTGTTAATCATCGGCTCAAGCCTTCCTAGTGGGTACGGAAAGTCAGTTTTCTGTCGACGGTCACTCCATGATGTTTGACTTCGTTGGCCCAGGGGATGGGCCGGTCAAACATCTGGATCGGAGCCACACGCCTTTCCGTGCTAACGCGTTAATACGGGTGGAAGACTGTCACAGTGCTTTTTTCCGGATTGACTTCGAAGCAGGGATCGGATACCGGTATTTTCTCCATAGAAAAATACCGGTATTATTGCCATCACCGGTTCATTATTTCGTTTTTAATGGGACAATCTAATAATACGACGTTGTTACCTAAATACATGATTCGGCCCTACGTAAAGAGCAAAAAATAATCCAAAATATTGGGCTTATTCAGGGTTTTCTAAAAATACCGGTATCGGTCCCTGCTTCGAAGAATTGTCTCCATATTTCCGTTGCGCCAAGGGAAACCCATTCCACAGCTTCACAGCGCGCACTGTAACTAATGTAAATTAAAACTATATTGAAACTTCGCTTAACCTTTTAAGGCCCATCTTTGGCCCATCAGCCTAATATTAGGACTGGAAACTTCAGGCTTAAGGCGGTTGTCACACTGATGCGTTATGCGTACCTTGCGTACCTAACGCTGTCTGTATAATATTTTACCTGTAAGAAAATAGTAAAAATCTATAAAAGAATGCTGATAAACTGTTTGTCTAATCTCACTGTGAAATAGTACCCGACTGATAGACTTGTATTATTGTTAAGTGTAAAATGTATTTTTTTCTATTTAGAGTCGATAAAAATGTTTAAGAGGCCTTATAAGTTTTAAAATATTTTGATTTCAAATTATGACAAAAGTATTGACAATACCAATAAAGTGATTAAAGGATACTATGACTTTATAAAAGTTCTAGATAGTGACATAGCCATTTCTTGATTTTATTGTGCGTAGTAAAATTTAAGCCGTTAATAGTTAAAAAAATGGTAGTTTTGGAGTGATGTTTGAAACGATATTTCGTAATGAAATATCCAAAAAATACATTTAAAATTTATGACATTAGGTCGCAATAGTCCTGTTCTAGATAGTAACACTGAGAAAATGTCCACATACGTGTAAAAATAAAAATGGCCTAAAAAGATGAGCGTTTTTTAACTCATAAGGTCTCTTAATAAGTAATTTTCATGTAACTTTGAAAGAAATAAACAAATTAATTTTTTAAATTTTTTTAGTCTCGCTCGCACACCGTTGTGTGGAAACCGCATAAGTAAGGCGACCGTCTAAGCACCCAGAAATTTCTGAAACCATTGTATAAAAATTTGGTCAATTTTTAGGACATCGGGTTGTAAATGTTGTAATTACAATTTTCCTAAAAAGTTTTATTAAATTTAAGACATATTAGAAACTTATAAAAATAAAAATTATTACAGAATAAAATAAACAACTAACTTAATCAATAACTATATAAAACAAAAACTAAAAGTCGAATTCTAAAATAGGCCCCTGTGGCATGGTACCAAGGATGCTGGCAGCATTTCCTCGCTGAATCGCAATGCTTATGCGTTGAGCGAGGAAGCTGCTAGCTCTCCTGTCCCCGGTAACATCGATTAACCGTTTTGCCAACGAGCGATATCATTTTTTTGTGGAGTCACTGGAAACTAATATTGCTTGATCCGTTACGTTACAAAAAGAGGATAAACAATGTCGCATGAGTACATTATTGGCTACATGTCCACATACATATAAACGCGATCATTGCTACCTAGCACAGACGTAGATTTGACCGATTCAGGCGGCCAAAATTATTTTAGGGTTTATATTACTTCAAAATGGGATAACTATAAATAAATAAATAAATAAAAATAAAATCGTTCAATTCGAGTAACTATGACCCATATCACATTTCATAAAAATTATCATTAAAATTATTTAATTAAAATCTAACATAAAGGCTAAAGTGGAAATAAAAATAAAATACAACACATACCTATCTCAATATTTACCATAGAATGTTAGCTACTGGCCTATGCATATCACTACAGTGCAGTAAATATGCACAGTCCACCTTACCAGATAACATATGCAGGATCTTGTTGGGGCTGGCCAGCATCCGACGCATCAGGGACGCGCTGCGTTTGCGCATTGTCGCATAAAAGCCGTCTACCCCTGCATCAGCAAACATCCCCGATGCGCTGCAGAAACGGGGCAGCCCCATCAACACCCGGAACGCATTGTTATATTGCACCCGGAGAGCCATATGCACGCTGCGTATAACAATTCCACAAACTGCATGTGTAGAGGGAGGCACAGTAAACCCTGAACAGTGTGATTTTTGCATAACAAATAAAAGATACAAAAAATTATATAAAAAAATACAAACTAATTAAAAAATCAACAATATCTCTCTCTCTTAGCTTGTATTATCTTTGTAGCTACGTATATATATATGTATATATAAATATTTATGTATGTATATATTTATTAATGTATTGTATTGTTAGCTGTATATATTAGCCTAGATGTATGTGTTATTCTATCTCTCTTGCTTTATCCTAGCACTACCTGTTGTTATTTTTTCTTTAAGTTTTCATCTCCTGCTACCCAAAGGTTGTCTGGAAGAGATCGCTCTATAGCGATAAGACCGCCTGTTGTTACCTATTAGCTTTTAAGGATAATCTTGTGACAATTTCTTTTTGTGGTGCAATAAAGAATATATTATTATTATTAATAATAATAATATCCATATAAATGATATAAATTATTATTATTTTAATTAGGCAGGCAAAATTTTGGCAGGACAAGGGATATATTTAAAGATTTTTTTTCTTAATTTGCTTTACCTTGGTAAATGTAGTATTGCATCATAATCTGAGTAACGACTATATTCTAGCAAGTAAAGGCGTGCTGAAGTCTACTGTTTCAGGTTTATTGTTGCTCCACCCCGCTGTTGTGCGAACTCCACAGGCCATTACGGGAACACAGGAATTCCATTTGGTGTGAAACATGACAAGTGAATGTTCGTTTTTAACCTTTGATAAACAATCTACGTTATTTTCTAATATAAGTGTTTGTTAAGGCTACGTTTTGAACGACAACGTTATTAAAAATCGTATTTAAAATAAACTAACTAAAATTGGTGGCGTCATTTATTGGCTATCGTGCTGACAATTTAGGTACCATACTTTAAGGGTGTACCTAAATTTATATAATATATTACGTCAAAACAATGAAGTTTAAATAGGAACTTGATTTAATTTGATTTAAATGAATTTGTATATTATTTGTTCTTGATCTATGACTGATTATGATGATTTTTGTATTATTTAAGACCTTTTATAATTTTTACCTGATTAAAATAACATGCACGTTAAATAAAGGGTAAATTATATATCATATATATTCAACAACTTGTTCATGAAATACAAAAGTTTAAAAAATATTTTTTTTCACAACTTTTGGTTGCATAGATAGTTTCAGAGCTATAATTCTTCGTAACAAAATTTTGTAAAAAGCGCTGACTCTGGTGGCTTCTCTTTCGTTTGTTTTCCAATATAGTTTAAAACAAAGAATGCAGTATTTATTTATTCAACGAGCTTTAAATAACGATAAAGTAGTCGATAACAACATTAAAAGTATGAAAGGGTTCAGTTACTTAAGGAGATGCCTCGATTCGGTCAGCCATGCCCCTCGTGGAAGAGACACGCTTATGTCTTTCGCGCATGACAAAACGGGATGCAACACTTTTCGGGAATGGCGTTTTTAGATAAATCTCGATAAATATTTGACAGTGTTCAGTTTTATTAAATTTTAGCCTGACAGAGTTTAGACGACGTAAAATACCATCATTTTAACTTAAATCTGTCTCTTAATATAGCTTTGTTTTAGTAGGCTAAGTAAAAAAAGATAAATACTCAACTCAGGTTTTTTTCTGTCTAGAAAATTTTAAGCAATCATGTTTCGGCTATTGACAGAAAGATAGTTATATAGTCAAGAATCATATATCTGAAAATCAATCCTTTTTAACTCCAGACCATTTTAACATTGCACATTTTGACGTTCATACTTTTTGCCACATAGACAGCTGGTCCATCTGGATATTTTGACCCCTGCACATTCCAACCATTAAACATTTTGTCACGTTGACTACCCACTCCCCAAATGCCTTATTGTTTCCTCGTATGGGCAGAACAGCGTTTCAAAAACGGGATATATCTCGTGGCACGGCCTTAACTCCAATTGTAACATTGAATAACAGTACCAACCTTGTCCTCGGGCGGGAATGAGGATAAACACCAAGGCTGCGAGGTCAAAGGCCAAGGGCAGCTCAAGGAAGATACGTTGGGAATGATTATCAGATACGCATATCCCTTATTCGACGGAAGTTTTATTTTCTTACATTAAAATCCGGCCAAGTGCTCAATGGACACATACGTTCAGTACTCTAATTTTTTTTTAATTTATTTATCAAAAAAGTACATAACAGTTACAACCTTTTAATTTCTCGCCAAACTGCCATAACAGTTTGTTGGCGAGATCGCGCTCATTTAACTAATGTTAGGTACTTACTATGCGATTATGAACTAAACATAAACATTGAATATGACAATGTCTAAACATTTAACTGTAATATTTTTTTAAGTTTTTATAACAATAAACATTACATACACCTATAACAATTAAACTTTTTTTTTGTTTTTGGTAAGCATTAGTGTAGTTTGGCCAGAAATGTCTTTTTTAATCTACTTTTTAATTCAGTTATGATGCACTTCTTGTCATCTCTTAAAAAAAATTATCTTGACATAATTTGATTTGACAGATAGGTTTCACGGCCTGCGTTGACGCGCACACAATTCGAAATCAAATTGGAATATGATATCTTTGTGAGACTGACAAATTGAGCTTTGTTCAGGGCTCGCTTAAGAGAAGTCTCCTGAATCCGATTCTGAATGTTGCAAAGTCGAATTTTGACTCCTTTGCTCAAAATGCAAGGCGGCGGCCAAAATGGTGAAAAAAACCTAAAAAAAACCGGCCAAGTGCGTGCCGGACCACGCACAATGAAGGGTTCCATACCAACACCTACTATTCCACATTTAAAACCATTATCCAATACATTGAATCTAAAAAACTCGTATCTTCATGGGGAACTCACGGCACTTACAACAATGTTTCGGCAAGACAGTTTTTAAGCGAAAACTCAAAACCCGTAAAACTTATGTTGTTCAAACCAAAAATCGTTGAAAGTATTTACTAATGCACACCACCTCAATTTTTTCCAGAATTTTAATCTTCATAGTTTGGAAATTAGAGGGGGGACACACTTTTCGTGACTTTGACAGCTAATATCTCACCAACGGTTGACATAAATGGAAAAGTTATTTAGAAACCGCTATATCATTTTGCTTTTAAAGGCCTTTGTCTATCTATCGATACTCCACACGACTATGTGCGTTGAATTCTTTTTTCATCCACCGGTTACATGTATGGAGGGCCCCCCTTCAATTTTTTTTTTATAATTTCACATTACTCTTATTTACATAGCGGTTCATAGAATACACCTTCCTACCAAATCATAATTGTAGTACTTATAGTCTCCGAGTAAATCGGCTGTGACATAACGGACGGACAGACATGATGAAACTATAAGGGTTCCGTTTTTGCTATTTTGGCTACGGAACCCTAAAAAGGGGTAGTGGTAGCTAGTAGGAGCCTACCCTCGTAGGTAGGGCCCACTGGGCCATCATTGGGCAGAATTAAACTCGAATTCACAAAGGTTACGCCTTTTATGTTATAGCAATGTTGAACAGTGATCGCATATGTACCTGTATTATTGCTGCTATGTATAGTTGTATATTTTTTGATGCCAATATGTTTGTAAAATCCACACTGTCGAATTAGGATTATAGCCTGTAAGGACTGTTGTGTATGAAAATAAATAAATAAAGTAAATAAAAAAAGTTGAAAACTGGTGTTTTAAACGCAATCCCGAATAAAATTCTCCATTTACAAATATCAGATAACCACATTTTATACAGAACGTAAACCAAATAACGTTGGTTCGTTTGTTTTAATATACTTACTAAATTATGTACAATACAATTTATTATATATTACGTACAATTTATTAGTCACTCAAATTATTGAGCTTGTTAGTAGCCTTCCGTCGTTTTCCCGCCACAATGGGAGCTGGTTTTTTGAAAAAATAAGTTTCAGAAAGTGAAACTCGAGTCCTTTCATATGACACCCCACTTTACATATTCACTAGACTTTCGAATTTTGAACCATCTTATCTATTTTTACAGAAAATTAAAAAAAATTAAAAGAAACTCAGTTTCTATGCATCTGGGTAACCATCCTTTTTAACTGTTCCATTTCAAATCGATAGGATTAATAGTTAGAATTACGATTTGAAACCTGATATTTACAATGTATATTGTATTTTTGAGTTCCCGATAATATCCCGTTTCAAATCGTAATTCTAATGTAAATGACCATGTAAGCTTGAAATCTTAGGATTAGTTCTTGAGATAATGATGGTAGATGGTATAAGTAGAATTATGTAATAAATTAGTCCTCTTAAGTATGTTGCTGTGCCCTAGCAGGGCGTCACATGCATACCTACTCTCAATTCCATCTCTTAACTGTAATGTGACTTGCAATAAATGATTTTGACTTTGACTTTGACTTTTAATTAGCGATGTGACAGACAGACAGACAAAGTTAAACCATAACGGTTCCTTTTTATCGTATTTTGGTACGCAACCCTAAAAAGGCATCAAATTATTGCAGACATTCATACCATCCGACTTTCCGACCCAGAGCGGAAAGTGGACCATTTTGGGCTCCGTAGTTAACAGTGAGTGGATAAATTTACTTACTGTTAGAAGTTCTAAATCAACGCAAGTCAGAAGCGGTGATTGGGTTAACTGTGTATATAGAGTAAACAAACTTGAAATGAACGGAACGTTTCCCTCCAATATAATTAACTGCCAGTACATTAAACAATTTGGTTTATCAAATATTTGTGCTCATCACACAAATAAGTAAATGCCTTGACCGGAGTTCGAACCAGGGATTGGATACCGGTATTTTCTCCATAGAAAAATACCGGTATTATTACGGTCACCGGTTCATTATTTCGTTTTTAATGGGACAATCTAATAATACGACGTTGTTACCTAAATACATGCTTCAGCCCTACGTATAAAGCAAAAAATAATCCAAAATATTGGGCTAATTCAGGGTTTTTTAAAAATACCGGTATCGGTCCCTGGTTCGAACCCGAAACGGATGATGATGCTGACTTTAGAGCGCAGTGCCTTTACCATGAGTTTACATGACCGTACTCGCTAGCGACTGCGTAAACGTATGGGCAAGAGTACAGCGCCTCTGGCGGTTACGCAATAGAACTAAGAATCGTTTACGCAGTCGGTAGCGAGTACGGTCATGCAAACTCATGGTAAAGGCACAGGTAATCGTAGTGTTTTAAAACGATAGGTAACACAATATGAGATCAAAACAAATATCACCCACCGGATGGTTTGCCTCACTTTCATTCGGGAAGAAAGTTTTAAGGGTAATAGGTGTATATGTGTATTAATTAGACTTATAACACAAGCGAAAATAGCTTTTATTTGGCTAAAGACTTTTTTATTTTACGAATACTCTAGTAGATTTACTAGGAGCGCTCGTAGCCCAGCGGCGCCCGCGTACCGCGTGCGGAATGCGAGTTTAAGCAACGTCGGCCTAGGTCAGTTATTGGATGGGTGACCGATTTGAGTGGTTATTAACTGAGCGCTCCCGTGCTTTGGAATGCACGCTAATCCGTTGATCTCGGCTGCTGTTTATGATAGCGGTCGGTAAGCCAAGTTAGAGGCCTTCGGGCGGCTTGAGAACTTTTAACAGTCAAGTTGCTCACTTGACAAGCCCAATTCCAATAAGGTCTGGTTTCCCCTCTGGTTGGAAGGTCAGATGGCAGTCACTTCCGTAAAAACTAGTACCTACGCCAAATCTTGGGATTAGGTAGCGGACCCCGGGCATCCTTCAGGATGCAACTGTACTGGGATAACGCTAGGATGATGATGATGACTCTAGTAGATTTACTCTCTACCTAGTCTATCTACTAAACAAACATTCTTGTAATCAAATTTCACCCTTGGAATCAAAGACAAAAAGGTGTAAATTAAAACGAAAGCTTGTATGAACTGTTGAAAAGTTACCAACAAAATCACAAGGCACTACATTCATGGCAGTTTTCAAAAGCTTTCCATGTTCGTATAAAAGCCCCTTTCAACGTACTTTTGATACGCGGGGAAACTACGTGTTTTCATTTAGTGAATAGATCCCGTGTACATCGAACTAATAGCCACGTAGTATACAAAGGAGCTCTCATATAGTTCGGTAGGTCAGGTACCTACAAATCGGCTTTGATTAAGTGCGTACCGCAGTCACATACGAACCAGTGCTTGGGGCACCTATACTAAAGTGATGTAGCAAAATATTTTACCGACAAAAAAATATATCGATGTTACCGCAGGGACCGCTACCGGTATTTTTAAAAAACCCTGAATTAGCCCAATATTTTGGATTATTTTTTGCTCTTTACGTAGGGCTGAATCATGTATTTAGGTAACAACATCGTATTATTAGATTGTCCCATTAAAAACGAAATAATAAACCGGTAACCGTAATAATACCGGTATTTTTCTATGGAGAAAATACCGGTATTCGATCCCTGTCATGGATGGATGGCAGCCGTAAAAGATAGACAGATTAATTTCAATTGAAACTTATGACTGATTTAACCCGTTGTCTGTCGGTCCCTGGGATCCCACGGATAATAACAAAAAAATGTTACTGTTTATTTTTTGTGTAGAAATTGAAAGCCATCTATCAATAATAAAATAGAATAGAATAGAAATGTATTTATTTAGCACAGATTATTAAAAAATATACAATTATTAAACAACAAAAACAATACAACAAGATGTACAAGTTGTTTTACAATTATGTAAAACAACTTGTACATCTTATATGTGCTAAATAGGACACCCACTCAGCATGTTGTTCTATGCATCTAGGTTACCAAAACCAAAAGACCAACAAAAACTTTAAAGTCTAGGATTAAAACATTATAATCTCAACTTAATATGTAACTTTATTAATATCTTCCCAGACTAAGTAACAACTCGCGCAGACGTTTTTGGAAAACCGCGCCGACAAATGATGCGCGGTAAAATGCGCAGTAGTTACAAACCTTTTAGAAAGTTTGCCGTCGTATCTCCTAAATCTATCTTAATTCTTGCTGTCTCACCCTGAAAATAGTGACGGCTTCTGCCCAAGTCGCAGCTGGAAACGCTCCGAGTCGTGTTTAACAGTCACTGTTCCATTAAAATGACACTTACACGATTTCGCACTCGGCAGCGGTATGGTCGTCAAAACATGTTTACACTGTTACGCCTTATTTCTTGTGATAAAGTGAATCCACGTGTTAAAATTTGAAAATCGAAACTGAACCTCAAAATCGATTTAGATGTTTGGTATGGAGATAATACTATCTTACACAAGTCCCGGAGCAGAACTTATACAAATCCCGGAGTAGAACTTATACAAATTCCGGAGTAGAAATTATACAAATCCCGGAGTAGAACTTTGTCTTTTCTGATAGAGAATATTTTAATTAAAACTACGCCTGTAAGAATTCAATAGCAACAAACATCATCCGAATATGAGGCAAATCGGTCAAGGAGTTGACGAGATATCTGTTGTAATAATGTCGAAAACATGAATGACTGAGTGAAACGAAGGTCTCTGCTTCAGCTTCGACAAAAATGCTTTCGAATGTTGTCCGTATTTCCGTATGTCATCCTCTACGCGTCGCATTAAAATTTCTCAACCTATTAAAAGGTATACGTTACTAAATGATGGGAATAATTACTCAAACACAATTATAAGATAATTACTTTATATTACAATTGAAGAAAAGCACACTTTACACAAATTACGATATCAGAGTTACCTTGAATACTCGTTGAAGCCCGTAACAAAAGTGACCGCTCCCAGAGTGCCCGACTGTATTTATCCACTCCCGAATCGACTAATCAATTCAAAATGAAGACAGAGTGAAACTGCCGTGTTTAAAACTACCCGCATTATTTTATGTTATGCTACAGTTACACATGCTGATTACTAGCACGAAAGCATGCCACTATTGAGCTATTGCTACTTAGTAGTATGTGTGTCGAAACATTGCTAATAATGAGCATGCTCACTTCGAGTTTGCTCAAAAATCGACGTTCGTGCGATTTTTGGGCATGCTACCTGTAGCGCGGGTGGAAGCGGGCGTGGTATTAGTAAGATTAGCACGTGTGGACGCGCTTGCATAATTAGCATGCTTGTAGTTAGTATGGTAGTAGTATGCTTATCCCAAGCAAATCTATACAACTCAAAAGCATGCTCATCTTAAGCATACTAAAGAGCAAGTTTTTTACGTGCTAATTATATAGATTTTTTTCGTAGCCAGTTTCTGAGAATTTTAAAAACAAAGTTTTTTTCTATGATTTCTCATGTTTCTGCGGTCGGATTTTGGTTTGTGCTCTTCTACAGGTCGCATTTCTCAACCGATTCTCGTAAAATGTGAGGTTTGATATTTAATTTATGTAGAATTTTTTTGTCGAATCACTTTTTGGAAATTTTAAATACATTTTTTTCCAAACAAAAGAAATACAACACCCAAAGAGCCACTAGTTTTAGATGGCACGGGTCGGAGGCACTATTATATTGCGGGTACGAATAGGTATACCTATTGCGGATTCACGGGTATATTGTCGTTGACTGTACCCAACGGCGGCTGTATCAAAGTGAGATAATTAATCATACATCTGTCACCGAGCCGGAGTGGCGCTTTATTTGCGACCACAATAAAGGGGCTCAATCGACACATACGTTCAGTACTCTAATTTGATTTGACAGATAGGTTTCACGGCCTGCGTTGACGCGCACACAATTCGATATCAAATTGGAATATGATATCTTTGTGAGACTGAGAAATTGAGCTTTGTTCAGGGCTCGCTTGAGAGAAGTCTCCTAAATCTGATTCAGAATGTTGCAAAGTCGAATTTTGACTTCTTTGCTCAAAATGCAAGGCGGCGGCCAAAATTGCGAAAAAAACCTAAAAAAAAAACCGGCCAAGTGCATATCGGACCACGCACAATGAAGGGTTCCGTACCAACACCTACTAGTGCACATTTAAAATCACTATCCAATACATTGAATCTAAAAAAGTCGTATCCTCATAGGGAACTCACGGCACTTATGACCTTTTGTTTGAGCAAGACAGTTTTTAAGCGAAAACTCAAAAACCGTACAACCTATATTGTTCAAACTAAAAATCGTTGAAATTATTTACTAATGCACACCACCTCAATTTTTTTAGAATTTTTAACTGTAGTTTGGAAATTATATAGAGGAGGGGGGAAACACTTTCCATAACTATGACAGCTAATATCTCACCAACGGTTGACTTACATGGACAAGTTTTTTACAAACCTCCATATTATTTTTAAAGGCCTATCCATCGATACCCCACACGGCTATGTGCGCACATCACTTTTATGTAATGGTTCATAGAATACACCTTCCTACCAAATTGCATAATTGTAGTGCTTATAGTCTCCGAGTAAATCGGCTGTGACATATGGACGGACGGACGGACGGACGGACGGACGGACGGACGGACGGATGGACAGACATGACGAATCTATAAGGGTTCCGTTTTTGCCATTTTGGCTACCAGTCTAAAAGACAAAATCAATATAGGCTTGTCAAACTGAATTTCTCATGAATACAGCCGTAAATTTAGTACAGCGAAGTGTAACTGTTGTGCACAAAGAGAATATATATTGATAATATTGATTAATTCACAGCCCACACCTCGGCACAATATATACAATCAAGTACAATCTACAACATAAGTATCGACGCATGTGAAGAGGTCAAAAGCTCTTCTTCCCTTACAATACAGACTATATTGACAACTTTATACACGTAGCTACTTCTCCTGACTGTGCATCACAAAGGACCTGTATGCCGTAAATTGGCACATTCTGTAGCTGCGTCTGATTAGCCAAACCCTTTAGCTTACAAACAACTATATTTCTAAACCAATAGGGTCTCATTTTGATTGTCACGAGACAATCATTGTAGAATATTGCCGAACTCTCTGATTCAATTGGTAATTTGTGCCCGATTATGCGGTACTTAATAGCCATATTTTTTTAGAATACTTACCAAGGCTACTAGTTTGGTTAGTTCATCTGTCAGCAGCCTTTCTCATGAACTGGTAGACAGTTTACATTTTTTACGCGACTAAAGAAGGAGTGTAATGTTTTCAGAGTTCATGTATATATGTTCAGCCATTGACGGTGGCTGCATGTTTGAGCCGTTTGGTGTGGAAACTCTAGGGCCGTGGGGATCTGCAGCTCATTATATGTTCAAGGAGCTCTAGCGAAGCGCCTTGTGGAAGCGACGGGTGACCAGAAGGCTGGTGCGTACCTCGCTCCGCGGATCGGCATTGCTGTTCAGCGCGGCAATGCGGCCAGCCTTCTGGGCACCCTACCGCCGAGCTCCGAGCTGGAGCCTCTTTTTTACTTGTAAATATTTAGTTTAGTTTATTTTAAGGTTAGTTTATATTCTATTTTGTTTTTCTTGTATATAATTGTTTTAAAAAAAAATTGTAAATTAATATTTTGACGTAAAAGTGTCCTTGTGGCGTATATGCAGAATAAATGTTTGATTTTGAAAAAAAAAAAATGTATATGTTCATGTGAGATTGTTTGTTCTCTCAGAGCTTCTTATCGCCTTAACCGATTTTGATGTGTGAGGTATCATTTTAATCCTTACGTCATCCCGAGTAACATAGGATGTTGCTGACGTTTCAATAAAAACAATATGGCTGATCACACAATAGGACATAGTGTATGCAAAAATAAATCGAATGAGGAAAAATTGTGTGATTCTCAAGTCTCAAAATTACATTATCTACTATACAAGTATGTAGTGTTGTGTTCCTGGAGGTGAGCAAGGTTGCCAGAGCTCCCGAGGATGCACTGTGTGGAGTGGAGAAGGAGGGTTGTCCCTTCTGCTGTCAACACAGTGAATTCTCAAATTTCATAAAGGGTTGGCAACGCGTACGTGACTCCTTTGGAATTGCGGGCGTCTATAGGCTGCGGTGGCCGCTTAGGTGGACCGTAAGATTGTTTGCCACCGGCGGTGTATAAAAAAATGTATTTAATATGCAAATAAATATTAAATAACAATACCTGACTTGGCTCTACGTACCTATAATATCTCACAACTTTTTACGGTGAAAGAGTTTCGAGCGAGACAAGGGACCGATTTTTGAGTATCGAACGCTCGCTCGACTTTACACTCGGCATCTGTCACATCATCATAGTTTTTTGACAGATCTCAAGTGAAAAGTCATTGTGTGAGTGTGGCCTGGAGGAGGGCACAGCAGACCATATATGTTTTTACTGTACCAAAATTTCGCCATCCCTTTATGATTTTCTGCCTGACTATATCCTCCGTTCTGCTAACCTTAGTTACATCCTTACTTTTGTTAATACTCCTTTTGTATATAGACTAGCTAAATTTATTAACAATTTTAATATTAGACTCTAACACTGGTTGTAATTATAACTTTGGAAATTCTAGTATTCTTAGTTTTTTTTAGAGGTAAAAAAAACTAACCATGTGTATGTTGTAGTTATCCTAATACTGTGCCGTCTCTTTTGTTTTAGATTTTTCAACCGATTACGTATCCTCACCCTTTGGACAGTTTTTAAAGACTCGTGTAGTCTCCAACTTTGACGCTGGCATAATTGTCCCACTGGACAGTAAGTAGCCATTAAAACCAAAAATCAATCGATCAAGCGTCTGACACTTCGCCCTCTGGCTTATTTTTACATGAAATGTTTTTTATGGGTTCGCTTCTTCATAATTAGCTTTTGCCCGCGACTTCGTCCGATTAAACTTCCACTCTCTATTGCATCCCTCCCTCTGGATGATTTTCGAGATGAAAGTATTTTATATGTTAATAGGCTATACACGCCTTGTATACCAAGTTTCATCATCATCATAATCCGTTAGTCACTTTTGTGTGATAGTAGACTATCGCATTTATAATATTAGAAGGAAGTAGGACTATTAGAGGATATAAGATTACATTAAATTACAATACAATAAAAATATTCTTTATTGCACAACCTCAAAAAAAGCAGTACAGTACACAATTACAATGAGTAGATGCAAACAGCAGGCGGTCTTATCGCTAAAGAGCGATCTCTTCCAGACAACCTTAGGGTAGCGGAGATAGTACATATTACATTAAATTATATGTTTATTACCAAAAACCGTCTATTTAGCCTATTAGTGATGCGCGACTTAGAATGATTTGTCTATTCGAATGATTATCGATATTATAATTGAAAATTAGTAGCACCTGTACTAATGCCAATAATCGTATGATGACTACTAATAGTATTTACTAGTCGATTCGGGCGGATTTAATAATCGATTTCGTATAATTCAAACTAATAATCAAAGTCGCGCGAGGTTGAGAGCGAGGGACCTAAATTTGTCCCTTCCCTGTTGTCAACACAGTTCATCCGCAAATTGTTAAGGGTGGGCAACGCGTATGTGACTCCTTTAGAGTTGCGGGCGTCTATAGGCTGCGGTGGCCGCTTATCATCAGGTGGACCGTAAGCTTGTTTGCCACCGGCGTTGAATAAAAAAAAACCCAACTACAAAAGTTACGTGATTACCCCGCTGGTATATTTAGGCCGGGTTTTATAAAGATCTGTCAGATCAAATTTCAGTAACTCAGTACATTTTTTGACATAACAAACCGACGTAAGGTCTAACGGATCTTTATAAAACCGAGCCTTAACAGTTCTATGTAGCCAGCAATATTCAACATGGTTGCACATAGACATAGACCAAAGCCGTCATCGTCAGTGAGTGACTCTGTGAATGACATCGTTAACAGTTTCCAAGCGTGCAACGGGAAATTGTAATAATCCGTTTGTATGGAATATCGAGATACGAATGTGTGTGTCTAGCCTTTTGTAATAACTTTACTTACTTTACTTTTACTTTTGTATATTTGTTTGGACGACCGCTTTAGCCTAGTTGGTAGTGACCCTGCCTACGAAGCTGGAGGTCCCGGGTTCGAATCCCGGTCAGGGCATTTATTTGTGTGATTAACACGAATATTTGTTCCTGAGTCTTGGATGTTTTCTATGTATTTAAATATATATCTATGTATATAAGTATGTATATCGTCACCTAGTACCCATAGTACAAGCTTTGCTTAGTGTGGGACCAGGTTGATTTGTGTAAGATTGTCCACAAAATATACTAACTACTTTACAAGTTATACAGATATATGTATATTTATACCATAATACTTCTGACATCAGATTTTATGTAAGCGTTTACAAGCGCAATATCTCTTCTCTGTATTACTGGAAGTTCCTCCCTGCATGACACGGACAATTAGCATCATTAAATTCGACCTTATGTCAAAGTCAAAGTCAAATCAAAGTCAAATCAAAGTCAAATCATTTATTTGTGAACAATAGGTATACACATAATGTAATTATGCTAGATGGTAGGTACATACGAAATAGTCCAGCTATGTTCTGCCTCAAGGCGTATAAAGATCTTATGACTAACATGCTTATTGCTGTTGGTTAAAACTATCATTGAGGTATTCTTTAACTGAATAGTAAGTTTTCCAACAAGTAATTTCTTTAGAGCCCGCTTAAATTCTAGAACAGTTTCTTTTTCCATGATTTCAACACGTAGATGATTGAAGATTCTGGGGGCCATTCCCATAATACTTTTTGACATAAGTCTTGTTTTAGATGGGGCTGCGAATAACTTGTTTTGTAATCTTGCACTTGAAAAATATTGAAACTCCTTAGGATTCGATTTCACAAACAAAGCTACTTCAAATATATACAAACTAGGGACTACTATGGAAACCATGTATAAATAATAGAGTGCTACATGTTTATGAAGCGTACTGATCAAGCAACGGGAAGTCAATACGAAGTAGTCCGTTTTGTTCTACGATTTTATTCACATCGTCGGACATACCGGACAAAAAATTCCGTTTTGTTCTTCGACAGCATATGTCAAATTTCTTTGGACAAAACGGACATGAAAATCCGTTTTGTTTACTGCATAGAATTAAACCGATAAACGCTGTAGTACAATCGAGTTCATAAATATATGTACGTTTCCAAAGGTTCAAGTAGTGGTTCAAGGTACGAGTATGTGTTTAATGTTCGGATGGATTTATTCAAGAAAGTGATCGTGTAACATGAAGGATGACTACCTAAGGGAGCGTCCATAAATTACGTGAGGTTTTTTTTTTTAATTTCTTACGTAAACGCGTTGGATTGTTATTGTAAAAAGAAAAAAAAAATGCTTCGTGCTTTTATTTACGATTAGTTAAGGAAGAGGTAATCAATATTGCTGAGAGTTAACGTCGAAGTATGAATGAAATTATTCTCTTTCGAACGAATTAGTGAATAATCTTAATCGTATTACGATTACGCTTAAGGTTAAATCTTATAAGCGTGTACAATCTGGATTAAATGGACCAAAATAGTATAATATTTTTTTGTTTAAATCAGAAAAAAAAATGCGTGATATTTGCCGAGAACCCCCCTCTCTCCAACGTAAGATTAGATGAGATTTGACTCGACCCCCTCCCGCCTTAAACATCTCACGTAATTTATGGACGCCCCCTAACGATTACAGGGAAGACGAGGTAAGTATGTTATTCTACTATTTTTCACGAATCAAATTGTTTCTCATCCGTTTTGTAAGTATATTGTCATTGAGAATTATTAAATAGATAGATAATTCCAAACAAGGGTTCAACCAATGGCAGTTAGCGATTCCAGAAGAATCCCAAGCGAAGTTGCCGACCGCTTATTCAGACAAATGCAGAGGGGTGTTTACGTAATGTTTTCGAGCGTGTTGATCTAAATGTTATTATCCATGCTAAATATTACAGTCAACAACTAGGTCCTTCGCTGTCTACACAGCGTAGTTACGCTCGGCATACATATAGGGTCGGTAGGTGAGTTTACGGCCTGTTAATTTGATGCGCTAGTTTGCGGCCACTTGGATGAGTTGATGAACTGAAAGGATATTTTCTTGCTTATTTAATATATTCCCATTCAATAGCTACTAATTAAACCGCATACGACTCACTAATGTCTTTAGGGCATGTAAAAATGATAATATTTTTAACCCTTAAATGCATGGTGTAGGATGCATCCTACATAACCAAAACATGGTTAGTGTTTGAAATTTAGATATGTATGTATTATGTTCTTGTATGATTTTGCAAGAAAAACTAACGCATTTTCACATTTATTAACGATTTGCTGGCAAAACTGAATATAAAAAAAGTTATAAATGTTTTTAACCCAAATGGCGGCAATTTAGAAAAAGTTGAATATTGAAGGTTTTCTTCGACTGTGTTTAGTGGTTTTTAATTAAGTAAGTAATTATTTTCTATTACAATTCTATAACTCATTTCATAACGATAAAGAAAGTAAAAAATATTTACATATTTGATCTTGTAGGATCTAGCCTACATTATGCACTCCCGGCACTTTGCAATTACTATCGGCACTATCGAAGTTATTCTGGTTGACAAATTTAACTCGTACATTATTTTGATATTTTTACTAGGTTATTTTATTTCATATTTGTTATTACTTAGATAAACAACTAAAGTAAGGAATTATTTCTTTCAACAGTCATCAACTGCTCACCGTGGCGTTTCTAAAAAACCCTAAAACGATGGGTTTCATTACAGAGTTCCTTTGCCCTCCTTCTTGCTCCATCATCAGATCAGCTCTGTGTCATCATAATATTGGATTGTCACGTGATATACACACGTGTGCAAAATTTCAGCTCAATTGGTTAAAGATATCTGCCTCAAAATTGAGTTGCAAGATTCCACCCGAACAAATATAGGTACATATTTAAATATTTACATACATAGTTACAGTGCTGGTTAAATAAAAGCTTTTAAAAAACGCGAAACCTGGTTTTGGTTGCATGGGAGTGCATCATTTAAGGGAAACGACGTGTTATTATATTAATTACGTATATTACAAGCACATATTTTCGTAAATGTTTAATTCGTACCTACAAACATTGCGGATTTCAGATCAGTCATAGACCGTGAATAGGGCTATTTGATTTTGCGGGGAGTGCATAATGTAGGATGTATCCACATTTTGGATAGTAGTACAAAATTCACCCAAAATATGTCTTTAGATTTTTTTTCGTATTTTTCTCGTATTTTTTACGCCATTAGGTATCCACATTTTTTTTTTGAATTAAAAAAAAAAATCATGCATTTAAGGGTTAATTTAAAAAACTTCGCTTTACAGAAGGCCGCAAACTGACGCAGGCCGCGTAACTGGCCTAGCGACCCTACTTTGGTACCTAAGGATGGCACCATAATAGTAGTAACAAGTTACTGTAGAAAATTACATTTTTATTATTTAAAAAAAATTTTTTTTTATTTCAGGCCTTGTGATCCATAATGGTTTAGTAATAATAACAATATCGTATCTTAAAAGTACTGTGTTAATTTGATTTATTTTAGCCACATTCAAACTTTATTTAGTCACATTAAAAAGTATTACCACACACACTTACTTGTATGTGGTCACACTTGAATGCTTGAAGCTTTTATTGCCGACTGTATATCTCCTTCAGTACTAGTTGTTATCAACGAGCCCAAACGTGGCGGTTTTGAGTTATTTTAGTTTATTTTCACTTACTTTAGTTAATTTTTTTTTTAATTTATTGGCCAAAAACATTATTTTACAAAAAATGGTAAATTTTGCTTCACCAACGGAAACCTCGAGGGTTTATATGCTGGTGAATAGTTCGCTATGGTATACATTAACTTTTTTACATTAAGTACAACAAACTTTGTTCAACTATTCCGGTTCAGATATATATATCTATTTATATCTTTTTATAGCCGGTATCGACTTGAAGCTGTTTAAATTTTGAGTTACTTTCATTTATTTTGAGTTACATTAGTTTATTTTTTAGTTTAGGAGTTGCTATGACCACCTTCCGTTTAGGACCGTGATACAATAATATTATATTGACACCGACCTAACATAGCCAAACTTCAGCCAAATTTCAGCTCAATCGTTTGAGGATAACATTTTTTTTTTATTTTTTTTATAGCCTATATAGTGTCCCACTGCTGGGCAAAGGCCTCCCCTCTTTTTCGCCACTCGTCTCGGTCGTATGCCAGTTCCCGCCAATCCGTACAAAATGTATCAAGGTCGTCCCGCCATAACAACACAAACGGCGGTTGAGGATAACATAACGGTCAAAAATTCAGTTGCAAGATTTGTTTCACACACAACACACTCGTACATTACTGAGAGGGAAATTTAAATAAAAGCCTGTAAAATGCCTTTTTACTCACAAAACCATGTATCCATCAACGTCCAGATTTAGTCCAGGTATTTAGAGTGGTCAGTAAATTATATCAATAAATATCGGCGGGCTCGACTGTTCGCGCCGACGCAGTGTCTAGTGATGGGGTTCTAGTAACTTTCATAGTTAAAGTTTCATTTAAATATTATGAAAAAATTTGAGGAATTAATACTGGTCTTATAAATAGGTGTTAGTAGGTACATGATGCCTTGCTAGGATGCACAATACGAATATAGGAAGAGTTTTTTAATAAAATTACAAACAAAATGATAAATTTGTAATATTCATTGTCAATTACACTTGTTACGAGAGTAAATAATACTTCACAGTTAGACGTAATTTGTCATTTTTGGAATTACCTGACATTTGGAATTACCATTAGTCACCAGTAATTAATTAATCACTTTTTAATAAATTAATTACATTTCAAATTGTATCATAACTTCGTTCATCTAACATGCTTTTCAATTTATTTTTAATTTTTATATGTCACGATCTTATTTCATAATTTCAGATTACATTTGGATGTATTATGATACTAAACTAGTTAATAGATATTATTACATAAATAACATCCAAGACTTAAAAAGTGATTTTCATTCACATCACACAAATATTTTCCCTGACCGGAAGCAGAACCCAGGACCGCCAGTTTCGCAGGCAGAGCCACTAACCATGTACTAGACTAAACCAGTCGTCATTTAAATTTCACTTAGGTATACGAATTTAGGTGAAATTTAACACTTTCGTTGCCAGGCTTTGGTAGTGCTACGGATTTCCTCTACATACGAGGAGACGACATGTTATCGGCTACGCATCTACGAGCAGAGAACTCCCCAGGGGAGTTCTGAGCACTGAAAGTGTTAACATGTACTCGTAATGTAATGTTTCTTTGAGTAACATTGCAAATGTTTCTACAGCTAGAATGTTTCACAGTTTAAAGAAAATTATGAATTATTTTAGAAATTGCCCAACACTAATTTCGTCAGACCCACGTCAAACAAGCCATAATGCAATGTCGTATTTGATTGATTCATTAAATTCTCGACATTGTTATGGATTTGAGATGGATTGATTCATAGCCAGGTGAAAATTGCCAGGTGGCAGCAATTGGCAGGAGGGTAAGTTAACGCAAGGCTGTTTTGACAATTGTGAGTGAATTGAAAATAATTTGACCACAAATTAAATTAAATAAACTTGACTTTAGGACTTATGTTCCTATGTCCCCTAGATGGGACAGAGGGCTTCCAGAGTGCGCCGCCATCCCTTTCGGTCTTGAGCTTCGCGCTTCAATTCGCTCCACGTCTTCCCTATATTCTTCGCCTCTGCGATGATCGTCCGCCGCCAGGTTTGCTTAAGGCAGCCTCTCTTACACTTTCCTTGGGGATTCTCGTCTAGGGCTTGGCTCAGTATATGATCAGGGTTCCTTCGGAGCATGTGACCGATCCAGTTTCACTATCGTTTAATCTGCTGGTCGATCAGAGTCTCATGGCAGTTCGATGTTGGAGATTTTCTCCGGCCAGAGATGTCCATCGTAACCTTCCACATCTCACATCCGTACAGCAACATGGTCTTTACGTTGGACCGGAATATCTGGAGCTTTACTCTCCTAGTTAGTTTCCGCGATTGCCATACAGGACGGAGCTGCTTGAAATAAAATAAGCAGGAATGTGTTAATTAAGGCAGATTGGTTCGTACCGTAGAGCGTAAGGCAAACGTCGTAGTGCTAGCACTAATAGTCTCATTAATAGAGGTGAACAATAGATGTTAACAATAGGGATGTTGACACTAAATAAGAAAATGAATAAGTTCTAATTTTCTCGAAGAAGGATCAAACGCTTTAGCAAATGGAAAAAAAGTAACTCGAAAGAATAAATAATTACATAATTATTAGTCTTCAAAGTTTTAAGAGGGTACCCCCTCCCTACGGTATATGGTCAATGACATCACTGATCTTTCGCGCTTTCTAACCAGCGTAATTAAAACTGTCGTAGCTTTGTTATCTTATGGAGTAGTCAAATTTTGAGTCGACATCCCTATTGGGTTTTGGATATGATGATGATGATGATGTCCTCCCAGACAGTCCGTCGACGGCGAAATCCTGAGGCCTTATAAGTTTTAAAATGTTTTGATTTCAAATTATGACAAAAGTATTGATAATACCCGTAAAGTTATTACAGGCTACGATGATTTTATTAAAGTTTTAGATAGTAACATAGCAATTTTTTGATTTTAATGTGTGTAATAAAATTTAAGCGGAAAAAACAAGTTTTTAGCTTGAAAATGGTCAATTTGGTGTGATGTTTGAAACGGTATTTCTTAATGAAAAATCTAATAAATACATTTAAAGTATATGACGTAAGGTCGCAATAGTCCTGTTCTAGATAGTAACATGGAGAAAATGTCAAGATACGTGTCAATTCAAACAGAAAATGGCGTAAATTGCGAGCGTCGCCCTTCCCGCGTTCCTGTCCTCGATACATAGTACGCTACCTCTCACAGGAAAAATCCTAAACCCATCACTTCGTGATTGTGAGATAGCGTACTTGTCTGAGGCCAGGGACGCTTGGAAGTTGGCATGCCCAGGCAAAGAACTACCTGTCCGCCCTGATCTTCAAAAACTCTGGGACCTGCCTATCTGTCGGCGGATGCACGAGCACCTCATCGAAACCTCCTCGTCGGTTGCAGAAAGGGCACGTATGCTGGCAATATCAGAAAGGGAATCAGGTCACTGGCTCCACGCCTACCCATCTGCCCATTATGGGAACTTATTAGACCCCAACAGTTTCCGGCTGGCTGTTGGTTTACGACTCGGGGCCAATATTGTGGAACCTCATCGTTGCCACTGTGGCTCAACAGTAGACAGGACAGGTCACCACGGCCTTGCCTGCCCAAAAAGCGCTGGCCGCATGTCCCGCCACTCATGCCTCAACGACGTCATCCGTCGGGCTCTGGTCAGCGTCAGTGTACCGGCCACTTTAGAGCCAAACGGCCTTACACGTGACGACGGCAAGAGACCCGACGGGTTGACTCTCGTGCCCTGGCAACAGGGACGGCCGTTAGTCTGGGATGCCACATGCGTGGACACCCTAGCGCCGTCCCACTTGGGTACGACGTCGTTGAGGGCCGGTGGAGCGGCCGCCGTGGCTGAATCAGCAAAGCGCCGCAAATATGCAACTCTTGGCGATAGTTACATATTTGTGGCGTTTGCTGTGGAGACTCTGGGTCCGTGGGGACCGGATGCAATTAAACTTTTTAAAAGATTAAGTTATTTGCTTATCCGGTCCTCAGGTGACCGTAGGGCTGGCTCGTTCCTCGCGCAGCGAATTGGCATTGCCATTCAGCGAGGCAACGCGGCCAGCCTTATGGGAACTCTGCCCAGTGGCAGCGACTTGGGCGACCCATGCCCATTCAGTTTAGGCCTTTAGTTTAAGTTAGGTTTAGGTAGTTAGTAAGATCTTGTTTTGTTTTTATTCTATATTTTAATTATTTTTATTCTGAATAAAATTTGAAGTTCATATGTTAATGGAAAGTTAAAATAAAAGACTGATAAGGACCCTTAAGGTCCGCAGACTTTACGTGCATGGACACGAACGTGACTCGCAAAACCGACTTTAGTATTGAATGAATATACGGTCACAAGAAACACAGTGAAGTTGTCCGTTACTGTTGTAGGTGTAGTGTAGTGGTAGGAGGGATTAGGCCGAGTTTCACAGAGCTGGCGTTTGGCGTCTAGATCTTCGAGACGGGCACGTGCAAAGTCTCGCCAGAGCAGCAGTTTGGATATGAAGGTGTCATTCATTGAGACGTTTACCTCATATTGCATCCGTTACTTTTTTACACCACATCTCAAAGAAGGCATACAATGCTTTCAGGATTCATATTTCGAACGGTTTATACACGGTGCGCGGTATAAATAAATAAATAAATAAATATTAGAGGACAATCTTACACAAATCGAACTAGCCCCACAGTAAGCTCAAGAAGGCTTGTGTTATGGGTACTAGACGACGATATATTTAATAGATATAAATACTTAAATACATAGAAAACATCCAAGACTCAGAAACAAATATTCATGCTCATCACACAAATATTTGCCCTGACCGGGATTCGAACCCAGGACCGTCAGCTTCACAGGCAGGTGCACTACCCACTAGGCTAAACCGGTCGTCAAAATACTACATATATATAGGTCGGTATACTTAAGAAGACTCACGTGGAAGGCTAACGGACATGGAACGTGCCGCAGAAACCTGCCCGCTTCCCCGGCATGGCACCTGTGCTGTCAATAGAGCTAACGATCACGGGACAGGCTTGTATAAAAAGTCCCGGAAATACCGGGATTTTCCGGGGAGTCCCGGGACTGCAAATCCTTAATTGTCACCCAATGTGGAAGATGCTAACGAAGAGCTACAAGGTATTTTCTAATGAAATTTAATCATAACCTTTGCAGAGTAATAATTTAACAAGCAGGGAATGTAACCAGAGCGTTATTAAGTCATGTCGCATTTAAGTCATAATTGATAGACGATATAAAGCTCTCTTTGATGCTTTCCTAATGAGTTCTATATTGAAATATATTACGAATTTGAAAGACACTGCGTATATTAAAAACTCAGGGTCCTTTTATCCCGTTGTTTATTGTAAAAAGATAAGTTGCAATAGATATGGCTGAAATTATTTCTAGACCGTTGGCAAATTTAGAAAAAGTCGTCTCCTTCACGACTCGTCGTCGTCGACACTGCCGAGGTATTCCCAATGGGCTACAGAATGGGACTCTTCAAAAAAGGCGTGAAAAGGTTTCTTACGGGTCGGCAACGCGCGAGTAACGCCTCTGGTGTTGCAAGCATCTATAGGCGACGGTAGCCACTTGGTTGGTGGGCTGTCAGCTTGTTTACCACCGACGTGGTATAAAAAAATGCTTTCTTTGTCTTTTATTATTTTTAAAGTCATTTATGTTATGAAGGGAAACGCGCCAATAAAGTGACAAGAGTCGTGTCATTTTACCTGCAGCGGAAATTACCTTGAAAGTCTACAGCGGGCAGTAATCCGTTTTACCTATATACCTAAAACAGGGATGTCGTCATGAGCGTCGCACCAGGCTGTTTTTTATTTAACCTGACTGTGGCTTTATAGGCCGGGCCCAATAAAGCGATAGGAGTGCCCGGTTGGAGAGTAGCCTTGGGAAAGTCCAGGGGAAACCTTCCGACACGACCAGACGTGTGGTTTGGAACACTGGAATATTCAAAGAGTTTGCGCTCCAGTGAGATTGGTTGAGCGGTTTCAACCGAATCTGAGATGTGAGTGGAATCGAGCTACTGGGAGTTTTGTCGCTGGTTCACTAAACCCAGCCTAGCTGAGAAGAGTCCAGCAAGAAACTCAGCTAGGCCCGACCTGGGTCGGACTGACTCTACCCGGTGTGCGGCGGTACCGGGACGAATAGGGACTATATGTGTCAGTGTTGTCGCGATCGCGCGGTGGACGTCCCCGCCGGCGGGAATGCGGCACCAGGCTGTGTGAAATGAGTGTTAATTAAAATTGCGATTACGTTGGCCCATCATGGCATTCGAGCTATGATGGGTTCGAGCATAAAAACTTCATTAGAACGTCCCAAACATGGTAACATTTTATTTTACAAAACCAATCATACGGGTACAATTATTCTCACAATACTGAAAATCCCGTAGGTTTCAAGATTTTGCCCACGATTTTCCTTTTAAAATTTTCGCTTTAATTCTGTTAACAGGTAAAATAATTGGAATACAACGAGATTACCAAGATACTTTCCAGCCGACGGCGATTTTGGAATGTCTATCCTTGACTTTCGTACCAATTTTTTTATTATAGAGAGCTTATTATATACTTCAGGTAGGTACATGTAAAATGGAATCAAACAGAAGAATTGAATTTAATGAGCTCCTTTCATCAAAACATCAATAAAAGTACTTACATATGTAGCTAATTAAACTTAGTTTTGCGGGTATAGCTTTACATACAAGCGCACAATGTTCGGTCTTTAGATATGTAACCGCCGGTGCCGGTGATGATGGAATTCGACTTTAAAAAATATTCGTTTAAATTTGAACCTTGATACGATGCAATTAGGTCTCCAACGATATCTGCCATATATGGCTTCGTATGCGATATTGGGTTAAATAAAACTTCGATGTAAAGTTGACTGTAGAATTTCAATAGGTTATTATATAAAATCAATAGCTATTTTGTAAACCAGTACCTCTAGTATAAGTTTATTCGAAACAAAACACAAACGAACGTTTACGTTTATAGTCTCAATTTGTATGGGAAAAAACAGTTACCATCCAAAGCCAACAGAGGCGCTGCCGTACATATTGAGACTAAACGCAAACGCGTTCATTTGTGTTTTGTTTCGAAATAACTTATACTAGAGGTACTGGTTTACAAAATAGCTTGTACATAAACATACTTATTATACTTTTAGATAGCTTGGCCAAAAGAGGTATGTGTAGAAGTGGTTGTATGTGAGAAAGTAGAATAAGTAATGACGAGCCAGATTTGAAAATTTGAGTTAACGTATGTTACAATGGTAGGGATAAACCGTATGTGAAGCGTTGCTATTGGTGGCTGTAAAAAAGCTGCTCTGATACTAACCGTGCCCGACGGGCTCGTTTTACAAATACAATACAATACAAATACTCTTTATTGTACACCTTGAGGTGTATTTTTTTGTACACTAGTTCCATACATATCTTAGTTTTTTTTTGTAATAGAAAACCTGTCATGAAAAAGTAGAATGACCCACCTACTCCCTTCTTAAAGGCCGACATCACTTGTGACTCCTTTGGTGTACTGGTGATCCATCTGCTCGTTTGCACCTTACACGTATTAAAATAAATCTGAATTTTTCGAGTGTACTAAGCATTTTTTTGTTGCTTTGCTGCCGTCAACAGCTATACAATTATACTGAAGTTATTTCATAACAATAACTGCCCAGACGTCATTTGAAGGCGGCTGAATACAGGCTGAATAGACGCCTTAATTAAAGGATCGGAAAAAGTGATTCCTCCGACAAAGGACCTTTGAAGTATTTAAGGGCCATCGCTCACTCTCGGCCAGAGATTGTTATCCCCTTATTCATAACATAAAATTTAGCGCACCTCTGTTATGTATTTTTTGATAACTAAAATGTGTTTTGTCCCTATCTTATAAACAATTGTCAAAGTGATAGATAAAGGCAAACTATTTTAAGCGGGATTTCAGCCATAACTGGTTTAACACCACTGGTTGGACGACCGGTTTAGCCTAGTGGGTAGTGACCCTGCCTATGAAGCTGGAGGTCCCGGGTTCGAATCCCGGTCAGGGCATTTATTTGTGTGGTGACCACGAATATTTGTTCCTGCGTCTTGGATGTTTTCTATGTATTTAAGTATCTGTTTATCTATATAAGTATGTATATCGTCGCTTAGTACCCATAGTACAAGCTTTGCTTAGTTTGGGACTAGGTTGATTTGTGTAAGATTGACCACAAATATTTATTTATTTATGTGAAGTGAGGTCCAAGTATTCCAAAATATGCATTAAAAAAAAGTACCTGGAAATTATGTACGAAAAAGCAGAATGGCCCATGTATGACCTTTTATAAAATTTGAGGATACAAATTGTTCTTTGACATGAGCTTACTAATGTACGCGCACACTTAGGCATTCCCAAGGCGGTGCAGACTCTGCTCTGAAGCGAAGGAGACGCCTGCACACATCCTAACCGAATGCCCTAGCCTAATGCGCAGTCGTAGCTCATTGCTGGCCAACCACATCATGCGCCCGGATGAGATTAAGTGTCTCGAGTACAAAAAAATCCTGCGATTCTTTGAATTTGCAGGACTTGACCGAGAATTGTAGTATGTGGCGATCACAATAGATCAGAAATGGTCGCAGTGATACGAGGGCTGGAAAGCCCGGGAATAGCCACAACACCTAAATAAAATAAAAAAATAGGCATTCCCGCCGGCGGGGGACCAACTAGACTAAAGCGGTCACATTACTGTATTGTTATTTAGAAAGAGGTTTAATTGCAGTATCACTTCCGATAATTTCGGTAATTACCGAACCACAGCTAATATGCATAAATCGAGTAACTCAGTGGTTCTTGGATGTCTCACCATTTGTATGAAAAAATGGTTTTTACCACTGTGTTACCCACCTTTTACACCAATATTTAAGTATTTCTACCTATAAATTCTTTTATTAGGTTCGGGTACTATTTCGAAATCCTGTTTTTGTACACTAATTCAATACATATCATAGATTTTTTGGTAATAGAAAACTGGTCATGAAAAAGTAGAATGACCCACATAGCTATGCAAGAGGATATTACGGAGTAAACACCGGTAAATGGAAATTTTATTGGGCTGCGTTACTTGGTGAAAGGGACCTTATTTATTACATCGGGCTAGCACGATACGTGAGTTACACGCGTGGTCGTATCGGAGGTTTTCCCACGGATTTTCCCCAGGCTACTCTCCAACCGCACACTCCTATCGCTTTATTGGGCCCGGCCTCTAAACCCACAGTCGGGTTAAAAAAAACGATACGTGAGCATAGCATAAATGATGTACACTACAACATTCCTTTTATCTCAAGAACGCAGGTGAGCGAGATATACTTGCACATGGTCTATGCGTGCGTCAGCGTAAAATGGAATTAAATTACATTATGCTCTGCCTACCCCTTTTGGGAATACAGGCGTGAGTGTATGTATATATGTGTGTGTATGTAAATAAATACTGTAGTGTTGTACTAGTGTATGTAAGCTAGAGAACTATAACCTTTTACCGCATGACTTTAAATTTTTTTCGTTTAAATTTGAACGTTGATATGATCCAATAAGGTCTACAACGATATCTGCCATATATGGCTTCGTATGCGATATTGGGATAATAAACCTTATATGCGGTTGGTAAAATAACATTACCATACATAACTAGTCTACGCCAAAAATATTATTTACAGTTGCATTCATAAATTTGCATGCATTGACACATTAACCTACAAGTAAATAAATATTTTATCAAAAATTTGTTAGTGCAGTTAAGTTGTGTGATTGGATAAGTCACAAATTTTTTTTTAGCAAGCAAGTAAAGATCAATGAGTATGCGTGACTTGGCTCTACGTAACATCTCACGACTTTTACGGTGAAAGAGTTTTGGGACTTGGCCTATTTTTACATATAACGATTTTTATGGGATTAGGCTTACTACAAATGCATTAACCACTTGTACGAGTATGTTTAGGGACGTATCCATGGCCAATATTTAAACCTATTATTTTACATCTGAAAGTCTCTTGGTTGGACAATTTTGACATCCGTATACGAGCTGGGTTAGTTTTCAAAACTTACAATTTTTAATTCATTTTACTTAATTTATAATATTATTAAATGTTCACCGTAATGTTGCATGCTAGAAGCAACCGGAAGGCATTACGATACGTCCGGTAAAGTGATCCTTAGCGCCCGTGTAAAAATATTTATCTTATTTATCTAGTTTTTTAACTTAAAAGTTAAAGTCAACTCATCATGCATCTGGCATCGACATCTGAGTGCGACTTGTATGCGTGGCAATGGGCGGCAGTGTGTAGGGAATGTTCGAGATTTTGTGAGGCGATGGATGCTAGATGCTCAACTGTTCCAATATAAATTATTTGTTAGCTTTTATTGTGATTTTTTTCGTGACGCTTTGGTCATATTGTAATGTCATGTTAATTAACGTTTTTCTAAGGTTATCCCAGCACAGTTGTAACCTGAATGATGCCCGGGGTACGCTACTTAATCCCAGCCAGATTTGGGGTATAGGCATTAGTTTTTACAGAAGCGACTGCCATCTGACCTTCCAACCCAAGGGGAAACCAGACCTTATTGAAATTAGGCTTGTTAAATGCCGGGATCAACGGCTTAACATGCATCCCAAAGCAAGGGAGCGCTCAGTTAATAACCACTCAAAGCGGTCACCCGTCTAAGAACTGATCTCGGCCCACGTTGCTTAACCTCACGTACCACAAGCGGTACGCGGGCGTCGCTGGGCCACTAGCGCTCCTATCTAATTACCTATCTGTTCAAGTGACAAGTCTCACATCTTTTTTCTTTTCATTAGGATTTGGCCGTTACAACAACTCAAATGGAACTTGTTTGTTTTAGTGTTGCCATACAATATAAACGTTATTTGAGCTGTGTTATTAAGAGCGGTCGTGTCGTCACCCATTATATATTAATTAGGTTAAGACTAGTATATATTTTTTTTGGTTGTCCTGAAAATCAGCGTCACGACACATCAGTCGTGGCACATGCTGAGCGACAACCTTTTTGGTGTATACCCACTTCTAATTTGTATTCTTTTTTTTATCTGTATGTACACCAAATAAACGTTTTTTCATTCTTTCTTTCTTTCTTTCTTTCTTTCTTTCTATCTTAAGAGTCGAATATGGGTTGAAATGTGTTTTAGTCGATAGGCTAGCGACCTATGACGAGTGAGAGCGAAGCCTATGACTACGACTATATGAGTATGAGTATGAGTATCACTGAAATATCACATTTTCTCCATTTTTAAGCCCGCAATCGCTAGAAATGGCATTGAGTTATTATATTCATGTGCGTGAAGCGGTAACCGACAGACAGACAAACGACACACCTTCGCATTTATAATATTAAGTATAATATCTTCGGGTAAATTCCGAAAATAACAAATTCTAATCTATCTAAGCGATTTTTGCACTACCAAATATCAACACTTTTAACATTTCTTTTTGATGATGATGATAATGAGATGCTATAGAATCGCTTAAGCGGGTATTACGTTGTCCTGAATTCAGAACCTTTAGAGCGAGACGTACCTATACGTTAGATCGAGATGCTTCAACTCCCAATTAGATTAAATGTTACTATTTTCGTGTTGACGCTTAGAGACCCTATACATCTCTTACAAATCTGGATTGTTATTAGTTTCTTAGTGTTATTTTTGACATGTGACACTACATTTAATTAATTATATTATTATACGACTACGTTGACTATTGTATTATTTTTAATTGGTATACATAGATTTTGACTATATGACTAAAAATTAAAACTAAACTAAACTAAAATATGTTTAAAAAATTTGGTCCCCTAGGTATAGTCCCTAAGATGCTGGCAGCATTTCCTCGCTAAATCGCTTTGCTGATGCGTTGAGCGAGGAAGCTGCCAGCTCTATAATCCCCGTGGAATCCACCAGCCTTTTAGAGAGGTCTTTAACTAGTTGACGGGCACTAGCACCCCACGGGTCAAGGGTCTCGACACCGAACGGGATAAAAGTGTAACCAGTACCGAGACTCCTATATTTGTGCGTTTTGAGCTTTTCCGCTGGTTCGGCCGCCGCACGTGGGTGATTACTCGTATTAATATTTTATAAAAATTTTAAGTTTGTCAAAAAAAAAAGATTTTGTCTTGTAAAAGTGCCCTTGAGGCCTATTTGCATAATAACTGTTTTGATTTTGATTTCCCTCGCTCTAACGTACATGTTCGTCCCGTACTAAAGATCCTGAACCTAGATAATAGTGTGTATGACTGTTCTGAATTCAGACTAATGTAATACCCGTTTTAGTTAGACTGGAATTTGTTAATATCGGATTTACCCGAAGTTTATAAGTTTATATTAATATGGATTGGTATGTATGTATGTGGGTAATTATCCAGAATATTCCTTTTTGTTAAAATAGGCACAAAACTTTTTTGTGTTGTTAATGGATATTGGAGCGAGGCGGAATGCTGGACAAATTAAACCTTCAAGCCTGATTGAGTACCAAACATTTTTCCTAGCCCAGGTGAAAAGGAGTTACGAAATGACTGGCGTGCCTAAACGAGTTAACATTTTAGTTCCATTTATTGTCACTTTTAATTAGATGGGACAGGCAAGTAACCAGAGGGGGGATAGTTGGGATTTATACCCCCCGAAAATACTAAAATACTTAATATAACATACTTATAAGTGTGCAACTAAACTACGGACGGTACTTCTTTAAGTTATTAAAAATTATAGTACAGTGCTTACAGCGATTTTTACACAGTTCACATAGTTGTTTCAATGTTTGTCCCCCCCCGAACCATAAGTCTGGATACGTGTCTGAGATGGGATGTAAAATTTTTATTTCATGATGCCACTCGAACCAGTTTTTAGATAGGAAAAAGGAAACGTACCAGGTTTGTATAGACCAACTACTATCAGAACAACATAAAAGACAAAAATGTGTGTCAAAGTACCTACAGCAAAACTTTCGAGCCCTGGGCCCTATTTCACCAAAGCTGACAGGCGCGACAATTATCAAAAAAACATTACAATTGTAGTTGGTGAAACAGTTTTCACGTGAAAATTGCCGATTTGTCAGCCTACATATGTCAACTTGGTGAAATAGGGGCCTGAAAACATCCCATAGTCATTGAGCGTGTTATTTGACGTCACATACTACGTGCCCCGTACTATACAGGGTGTCCCACGGCTATGCCACATGGAGGGAAAGTACCTTGAATATTGTAGATGGAACATTTTACTGAAAGAATACATTATTTGAATTTAAAAAACAATTTAAACTGCATTCACAGATATTTAAATAATAATTAAACCGTGAACCGGGAGTCGAACCCGTTACACAAGAAAAATAATTACCCTGTAGCTTTATCATACCAATCGAAAGGCTTCATCATATGGGTTATTTTTTGCTAAATAACATAGTATCAGAAATAAAAGGAAGACCATGAATTTTAACATTTTAATACAAAATTAATCAATTGATCACGTGTAAAGGGTTCGATTCCCGGTTCAACTACAAAATTATTTAAATATCTGTGAATTCAGTTTAAATTATTTTTTGAATTTAAATAATGTCTTCTTTCAGTAAAATGTTCCATCTACAATATTCAAGGTACTTTCCCTCCATGTGGCATAGCCGTGGGACGCCCTGTATTGTGTAGAAAAACGAGACATTTGATGTTTTGGTCGTGAAGTACTGCGTCATTTTTTTATTATTAAAACATAAGAATCCTGATGGTAGTTTTTAATAAACGTTTAGACAATAAAAACATACGAGTACATAATTTTTGATAATATCGTCCTACGCGTCAGCATTTCCATCCTCACCATTTAGATGGTTGGCAGTCCAAAACTGTGCGTTTCTCAAGAAATTTCCTGCCTTGCACAACCAAACTATGGAATGAACTGTCGCCTGCGGTATTTCCGGACCGATATGACCTTCAATCCTTCAAGAAAAGAGCATATTCTCTTCTGAAAGGCCGGCAACGCACTTGCGACTCCTCTAGTGCTGCAGGTGTCTATGGGCGACGGTAATTGCTTACCATCAGGCGATCCGTCTGCTCGTTTCCCCCTATAACATAAAAAAATATATATTAATTTCGCGGTTGAGTGTCTGTGGCCCAGAGGCGCACGCGTACCGCGTGCGGTATACGAGGTTGAGCAACGTCGGCCCAGGTCAACTCTTGGATTGCTGAGCGCCTTGAGTGGTTAGGAAGGCGCGCTGTCTGTGACAGTAGTCATTAAGCCAAGTTCCTTCGGACGGTTTTAGAACTTCTAACAGTGAAGTTACCCATTCACTTGACAAGCTTTATCCCAATAAGGTCTAGTTTGCCCTCGGGTTGGAAGGTCAGATGGCAGTCGCTTCCGTAAAAACTAGTGCCTAAACCGAATCTTGGGATTAGGTAGCGGACCACGGGCGTCCTTTTGGATGCAACTGTACTGGGATAACGCTTGGATGATAATGGAGGATGCTGATTATATTTATTACCTAATTAATTTTTTTTTTGTTACTATTCCGCATGCCTATTCCCTATTAAAATTGCTCAGAGGTTAGTTGGCACTGCTGGCAGAGATCCTTTAAAGGTTGTCTTTGTTTTGTATGTACTTCTATAGAGTAGTGTGTCATTGTACATGAAAATGGTTTATTGGTAAATAAAAATGTAAATAATCATTTTTATAAAAATCTCTTGGGTAGCATCTAGCCAGGGGGCAAAGATGAGACCGACGGCGAAGCGAGCGCTCCCAGAAAATACCTTTTCACTCGCGCATTAAAAAGGTCTAAGTTATAAAAGCTGGATCCTCATATTAAGTGCTCATTAACATTATGTTATTATATTCAATAATGTGCTTACATACGTTTTATAAATCTTGTTAACGATTGGGTCCTTTTATACGGAATTTGTCTCTAACATGAGAATTAATCCGGTCTTGTTTGCTATTAAAATTCCTTCTTTACCTTCCTTTTCAATATTTTGGGTATGTAATGGATGTATATATTATCTTACTCCTAGCCCAAAATAACAAAAAGAAGCCCTTTCTAATTACATTAGCCTTACCGTTCGTAAGGACGACCGCGCCACGAAAATTAGATTATGGTGAACACTCTGACACTAATTTGTTTTGAATGCTGGTTTTGCTAAAGGTTAGATTAGAGTTAAATTGAACATTGTCCTTTATTTTTCTACCGTTTCGGATTCAGAATGTCAAACATTTCGATAGATAACTCATTTCTTAAACGTACAAGGTAACCGTTCGAAGTATGTCGGACCGATGACTCGGGGGTTTTTCTAGAAAGAGACACATCGAAGGAAGATCGAAGGCGACCCGTGGAACACATTTGTTTCGTCTGAACACCCAGGGGCAAATACCACGGGAGTTTCGCAAACTCAACAGCTCATCACTACCAAAGTAAGGTAAGTCTTCATGCACCACTATGTAAGACGCAAAACAATAAAACAATTTCCGACCCGCAATAATGCGAATTCAAGAAGGCACGGTGAACTTTATCCACTAAAAACACGACTTGCCAAATCCAGAAAGTGTATACACACAGTAGGACCCAAGATATATATTAAAATTCCGCTAGAAATAAGACAAGCTATTAGCTATGGATCTTTCAGTAAAAAACTTAAAATGAAACTGGCATCCAACGCCTACTACACACTCGATGCCTTTTTTGAGAGCTAACACCTGCGCTAAGTAGGTTTTAAATTTCAAAATCAAATCGGTTCGCTTGCCCAGCGTTGCACTATAACCTGTATTATGATAATGTACCTAATGAATGTAACACTAAATGTAATCACATATATTTATTTGACGTGTAAAATGTAAAATTTAATAAATAAATTATTGAATTGAATGGAATTGCACATAGTCAATTATAATCATCAGCCCATGTCAGTCCACTGCTGGACATAGAACATTCCCATGGTACGCGACTAAGTTCGGTCTTCAGCTCTCCTCGAACCCCTGCCCACTGCCTTACGAATGTCATCACCCCACCTAGTTACGCCTTACATTACGTTTGTCGACACAGAATCAATTTCTCCATCAAAAGTCATTATATAATCAGGTTGGTTAAATGTTTAGGGTGACAGTCCGTAAATTGATTGTGGCATGGTCTCCATCGTCGTCATTATTTGAGACAATAGCCACTTCAAAGAGCACGCTAATGTCGGGAAGATCTATTATTGTCCAAGAACAAAAGATGTGACAAACAAGGGGTTAGAAACTAAATATCGAAATAGTGGAGCCTCTAATGTCGGTAGATGTATTACAAAGTAGGTACATTACAAATTATTGTACAAATATAACACATTTTATTTGTATAATAAAGAGTTACTTACGTACATTAGGTGCATATTAATATTTTCATATATTCGGGTGTCCTTCGGGTTCCATTAAGGCGAACGTAGCCGTCAAATTTTTGTCTCGCTCCCTCGCGCCCGCGTGTGGAAACGTGCCAAACTCGGCATGAACATAAGTTAAGTTTTTTGTCAAAAAATGAACGAAGAAGTTTTATACGAATGTATAATGACAATGTTGGCTCTTTGTCCGAAAAAGTGGTAATAGCAGTTTAGTTAGTTCCTTAAAATAGCGGCCAGTGCGTGTCGGGCTAGACGCAAAATAGAGTTCCGTCCGCAGTCTGTGGAAATATTTTAATTACGTAAATTGGAACCTAATTTAAAACGCGCAGTGACGTCATTCCATCGGTCATTTAAGTAACTTAGGTTGAAAACATTGAAAAATATCTTTAAAATTGAAAATGTTTTTTTATGAAAGATTCATTATATTAAATTAAACTGAAAATGTATTATTTCTGTGATGCAAATAATATCAATGCGCCATGAAAAGTATGACGACTTATGCATTGACGTCACACCCAGCCAGTGAGCGTTTACGCGCGGAATTTGAAGTGTCGGTTTTTGATTTGAATTAACTAAATAATTTGAGCATATTTTAACTTATTCGTGTTTGGTATCTTTACGTATCCTTAAATCTTTTAAGATAGACTAGATCAATAAAATAATGCAAGTTCCCTATTAGATGAACATCAACCTAGAATGTTACTAAAGGTGGATTTGTATGATGTATTATCTATTGTTGACACTAAACCACTACTAAACAATATATATATTTATGTATATAGTACAAGATTTGCTTAGTTTTTCGTACTAGGTCGATTGGTGTAAGATTGTCCACCAAAATTCATTTATTACCTACCTCTACTGACTGTACTTCAAAAGGCCATATTATTGCGTTGTGTATAATTTGGAACAGACAAATATACAATACAATATATACGTTAAGTTTAATGAAAGTCTGGAAAAACGTAAATCATTTTCGACCGGGCTTTATTAAATTTAACGTGAAAATATTTGCTTTTAAACCGAATTTCTTCAGTTTACAAAGGGAAAACGACAAGAAAATAATACAATTTTATTTCAATTCGAGCAAAATAACAAAAGGCTGGTATCGGAGATTAGATGTGCTGAGCCCGCAAAATCTTAGGGATTTTGTTCAAGGAAGAATATATATTTTGTACCCAACGGAAAAGAGGGATGTTATAAGTTTAACGTTCTTTGCTGGATCTTATTTTATTTGTTTTGTCGATTTTTAGCGTTCCGTACCCAAAGGGTTTCACTCATATAGTGTTATACACTATCGACGAGAGTGGGACGGCACGATACGAAGTTCGGGTTTCGAAGTTCGGAGTACAGGCTCAGTATACTATATCGATGAACTGTTGCGATCACACGGACATATGATCCCAATCGAAATAGTATGGAGCCAGGCAAATCGAAAAGTGCTGAAAAAAATGTATGTCATCATCATCCTCCTAGCGTTATCCCGGTACAGTTGCATCCTGAAGGATGCCCGGGGTCCGCTACCTAATCCCTTGGGATTAGGTAGCGGAAGCAAGGCAAGTTTTGACTTGGCGTAGGCACTAGTTTTTACGGAAGCGACTGTCATCTGACCTTCCAACCCGAGGGGAAACCAGACCTTATTGGAATTAGGCTTGTCAAGTGACTGGGCAACTTGACTGTTAGAAGTTCTCAAGCCGCCCGAAGGCCTCTAACTTGGCTTAACGACTGCTATCATAGACAGCAGCCGGGATCAACAGCTTAACGTGCCTTTCAAAGCACGGGAGCGCTCAGTTAATAACCACTCAAAGCGGTCACCCCTCCAATAACTGACTGGGCCGACGTTGCTTAACCTCGCATACCGCACTTGGTACGCGGATGCCGCTGGGCCACGAGCACTCCTGCGCTGAAAAAAATGTATGTACATAGCGGAAATTACGCGAAAAATGTAATAAGCGTTTTCTACCATTACAGGGATCATTAGGCAGAAATATTTCGATCATGTCAAGCGTCTCGAAATAGAACATGAACGAAAAGAAAATGTAATGGATAATTCTCAGTCCTTTGTGACTCATGTTTCCGACAACTCCGAGAGCCGAAAGTAAAAAAAGCACAGAATCCAAGTATGAAGAGGTCTAATATTTAGATACTTCATCGACAGGAGAATAATAGAATAATTAGAATAAAAAATAAATAAAAAAGCCTTCTATTTCTTGCTAGTCAATGCAATGTCAACAATATTAGGTTTAAATATCAATATTATTGTTAAATGTCTAGTTTGTATACATTATGTTATTTTTAAATTTAACAGTCAGTACCAATGTCAACAATATTAGCTTTAAATGTCAATAATATTATTAAATGTCTAGTTTGTTTACATATGTTATTCTTAAATACCTAATTACATCGATTTTTTTATGACGCAAGAACCCCTTCTCGGGTGAAGGCCTCCTCCAGAGTAAGCCAGTTAGTTCTGTCTTGTGCTTCATGTGTCCAGTTTGATCCTGCAATCTTTTAGGAAATAATTACAATAATTTATTACAAATCATTATAGCTAATGTTTTGTTTAGCCCATGTTTACATTGTGCTTACTATACACAGGTATACATATTAGGTAAAGTGTTGCAATTGTTTATTGACATAAAAGTATTGCGATAATAGTAACTGCGTAACCGGGGCAATTATAACCTACCTCCCTAGAGCAGCCTGATCAAGCGAACAATTTCGTATTACACTATGCAAATTTAATATATTGAAATTTATTCAAAAGACAAGAGTCAATGATCTTTTGTACTTGAAAAGATTAATTACTTTTATGAAATTCGAACTGTTTTGTTTAACAGTTAGTGTGATTGAGCGGCACACCCTTGCCTTAGGAAAAAAAACAGTGTAATTTCATAACTTTGCGAACTAGCGTTAGAATATTACCGACTACTTAATAGTAATTTTCATCTTCCAAAAATTAAAGTGACTCATGTGCTGTATGAAGACCTCATTTTTTGTCGATTCAGTTTTTGGATATGGATGCGGAGCCATGGGGATGACAACGTAAAAAAGATCACTCACGAGGTCTTTAGCTCACAGAGCCGCTTGTTTAAGTTAATAGTTAGACCATGCAACATCCATCAATTCCGTCCATTTAGGGTTTCGTACCTCAAAAGGAAAAAACCGAATCCCTTATACACTTTGTCGTCCATCCGTCCGTCCGTCCGTCTGTCTGTCAAGACAAGACAAGAATCTGGGGAACGCGTGGACGTATCGAGTTGAAATTAAAACCACAGTCACTGTTGCGTCTAGTGCCCTAATTTGTACTAGAGGGATATCTAGACTACAAGAAAATACGTAGCGGACTGTAAACACTATAATAATAATAATTCGTTCGGTAATTCTACATAATCTGGGATCGCGGCGCGTACAATAGATATAGGTTCGTGCGAGCGCGAAGCGGTACGCTAGGTCAAGTGTCGAGCCGCGGTCGCTCCTTGTTCGCCGTCGCTGCGTTATCAGTTAACGGGATTCCATGACGCGCTGCGAGCGGCGAGCCGGTTTATGTTGCTGGGCCGGCTTTGTCACCACCATATTCTCCCGGCGTTGAAGAGCTCTAGTCTTCAACAGTAAGAATGGGAAGAGGACAGATGGTGTTAAAAGCCCGACGGATAACGCCCTTCCTTGTTTTGATTTCGGCTACTCTGGCTACGCCGTCTCTACCAGGCAGCACCTGCACGATGCGGCCTAGGAGCCACATGAGGGGAGGAAGGTTCTTCTCCTTGATGACGACCATGGTTCCGACCCTCAGTTGTCCCTTAGAGTTGCGCCACTTGGTCCTCTGCTGGAGTCCAGAGATGTATTCCTCGGAGAATCTCGCCCAGAAGTGTTGTTTGAGGAACTCCACGCGTTGGAACCTCTGAAGGGAGGTGATCTTCATATCGATGATTTGGGGGTGAGGCACAGACATGAGAGACCTTCCAATTAGGACCTGGGGTTAATGACGCGAGATCAGAAGGATCGTCAGATAGAGGCGTAAGAGGACGAGAGTTTAAGATGGCTTCAATTTGTATTAGGCACGTAGCCATTTCCTCGTAGGTAAGATGTGTAAGACCTAGGGTTCGCCGCAAGTGATGTTTCACAGATTTGACGGCTGATTCCCATAGTCCTCCAAAGTGAGGTGTGTACGCTGGGATGAATGAAAAGTTGATGCCTACGTCAGCCATGTCTACAGCAAAATCCTGCTGCAGCACCTTAGAGAGCTCATTGAAGGTGCCAACGAATGTCGAACCGTTATCGGAGAATATGGTTCTCGGCTTACCACGACGAGCTACGAATCGGTGAAGAGCGGCAATGAAGGCGTCTTTGGTTAAGTCCGAGACAAGCTCCAGGTGAAGTGCTTTCGATGCCAAGCACACAAAGATGCAGATGTATGCCTTTACTAGCCTGCACCCTCTACCTTTGCGGTCGGCTAGCAGAATTGGCCCCGCGTAATCCGTCCCAGTTTCAAAAAACGGATATTCGAGGTGCAACCTCTCCTTAGGTAAATTTCCCATAATTGGCTGCACTGTTTCACCCTTAAGTCTAATACATCGGAGGCAAGTACGGACAACATGCTTTGCTAGGTTCTTACCTCCTAAAGGCCAGTAATTTTGCTTAATCGTACTTAACAACAACTGTGGGGGTGCATGATACGTTAACTTATGGTACATTTTGAAGAGCAGTTTGGCAACTGGGTGTTTGCTACAAATAACTATGGGATGCTTTACACCGTAATCATAGAATGAATTCTCTAATCTGCCCCCAACTCTGATGAGTCCAGAATTGAAGAAAGGTGAGAGCGAACAGAGTCGACCCTTGCTTGGTAAGACCTTACCCGATTCAAGCAGGGTGTACTCTTCAGGAAACGATTCCCGTTGAGATACCCGGATAAGATTATTGGAAGCAGAGACTAATTCGGAAGACAAAAGAGAACCATTAAGCTTGTGGTCAGCGTTCCTACAGTTATGTATGAATCTATAAATATAAGCTACTATTCTTTGCAATTTAGAGTAACTGGAATTTCTTTCGATCAAGTCATGCAATGGATTTGATGAAGATGTTTCAAGCGATGAGTTAGGGCACACAACCAAGGCCTTATTGGTTACAGTCTCTGGCATCGGACCATTCCTATCAGGATTATGCGGATTCGGCCAGCAGGACGGGTCCTGTTTCAGGAATGCCGGTCCCGACCACCACAACTCATTGCTTAAGATAAGATCAGCGCTAAGTCCGCGAGATACAAGGTCCGCAGGGTTTTCCTTTGAAGGCACGTAATGAAAATAATCGGGACTGTAACTTTCTTGTATCTCGGATATGCGATTTTTAACGAAAGGTCGTAGAAGAGCTGGATTAGATGATAGCCAACCCATTACTATCATAGAATCGCACCAAAAAACGCAGCGATAGGGTTTTTGACTAAGAGAATCAAGGACCTTATTGCACAATCTTGCCCCTAACAAGACTCCGCACAGCTCAAGACGAGGAATGGTCGTGGCTTTGATTGGGGCTACTTTACTTTTGGATGCCAGAAGACCAACGCACACAGAGCCATCCCCCGCCACGGAGCGCACGTACAGGCAAGCTCCGTAAGCCTTTTCAGAAGCATCTGAGAAGATGTGGTACTCTATGGTCACAGGCGAATCGCGTAGTACCCATCTAGGTATGCTGACGTGATTAAGGTTCGGAAGCGTACTAACAAAACTGTTCCACGACGCCAATATGTCCCCCGTGAGAGGCTCGTCCCATGAACATTTGTTGACCCATAATTTCTGAAGTAAAATCTTGGCTTGCACTACGCAAGGCATTACTAGACCAAGTGGGTCAAAAATTTGTGCGATTGCCGAAAGGATGTGGCGTTTTGTGACCACTGCTGGTGAGTCTATTTTTATTTGAAATGTAAGAGTGTCACGAGTGCACTGCCACGTGAGTCCCAACGTTTTTGACAGCTCGTTCTCGCTTAAGTTCACAGATTCTACTATACTAGACGTGCGATCAGAAATGGCCTTAATTATGTCGGGACTATTTGACTGCCATTTCCGTAAATTAAAGCATGCAGATTTGAGAGTATTTGACACCTTACGGCATAGCGCAACTGTGTTGTTGATAGAATTTGAACCAGACAGGAAGTCATCTACATAAAAGTCTCTAGCGATTGCTTCTTGAGTTTGCCTATCTGGTGATTCCCGTGACAGTTGTAAGAGGCATCGTGTACTCAGGAATGGAGCCGAAGACGTGCCGTAAGTCACTGTGTTGAGGGAAAAGATTTTAAGTGGTTTTGAGGGATCTGATCGCCATAAGATCTGCTGCAAGGGGCGTTGGTTTTCGTCAATTAAAATTTGTCGGTACATTTTTTCAATATCGGCCGACACGACAAACTTATGTTGACGAAATCGAAGCAGTATGGAAAATAAGTCATCCTGTACCCGGGGCCCTACCATCTGGATGTCATTGAATGATTTTCCCGAGCTACTGACAGCAGATGCATCAAATACGACTCTAAGCTTTGTAGTGGCGCTGGATTCCCTAAAAATTCCGTGGTGAGGAAGGAAAGAAGAAGACAACGAAGAAGGTGGAACCATCTCGCTCATATGGCCTAATGCCTCATACTCCTCCATGAATTCGACGTAGCGTTCCCTAAGTTGGGGTTCTCTCTCTAACCTACGTTCGAGCGATAAGAATCTTCGCTTGGCCATTTCATAAGAACTCCCTAACGCTTCAGGAGACTCTTTTAGAGGCATCGTTACCACAAATCGCCCTTGGTCGTTCCTTTTTGTGGTATTGACGAAAATTTCCTCACACGCATTCTCTTCGATTGTGAAATTGTGTTTTTGGGATATGGTATCTAGTTCCCAAAAACGTGTTAGCGATGTATCCGTTTGCTCATCATTTAGGAACAAACAAACGGGCTTAACAGAGCTTGGCTGATAGATGACGCCAGACAAGAGCCAACCAAGCTTTGTTTCAAAGAGAGTCGGATTATGCTTGCCTAAGTCTATGCGGTTGGTGCCGATGACGCTCCAAAAGACCGATGCGCCGAGAAGAATATCGACCGAAGACGGCTCATGAAATGAAGGATCGGCTAGGCAAATTCCCGACGGAATTGGTATGCTATCTACCTTTAAGTATTTGTTAGGTATAGAAGATGTTATTTTCGGTAATACTAAGCAATCAATTTCGGTCTTGTAGCTGCCATCGTGAGACTCCAATTTAAGAGAGCAAGATTGTGCACTACTAGATTCCTGATTATTAATCCCAGTGACCTTTGAGTTGGCAGGCCGAGTGGGCAAGCAAAGCTTGCTTAGTAATTCCTCAGCTATGAAACTGGCTGTACTGCCATTATCCAATAAGACCCTGGCGTTGTGCAACTGTCCCTCACTGTCGCACACCTTGACCACGGCGGTGGAGAGAAGAACATGCTGTGATAAGTTATTGACGGTCTGATCCTTTGCCGTCAATGCTACGTGTTCAGGCATTCTTGCGGGCTCATTATGAATGTGAAGTAAGGTGTTATGCTTGGCTTTACAGTATTTACAATGGCTGAGCCTGCATTTACTGTCTGTGTGACCGGGGCGTAAACAATTCATGCAAACTTTAAATTCTTTAGCCTTAGTTAAACGCTGCTCAACCGGCAAAGACCTAAAAGCTTCGCAATTAAAAACATAATGTTGTTTATGACATAAAGGACAAGATATATTATATACTTTAGGCTTTTGATTTTGGCCTTCACTGTTTGAGGACACTAAAAAACTTTTGGGTTTACTAGATGTTGTATCCGACCTGACTTTATTATTTTTGGCCTCTTCCAATGTTTCGAGAAGATTGGACCTATTACTCAGAAATGTAATAAAGTCATCCAGACTAGGGTATTCTTTTAACGAATTCCTATGTTCTTCCCAGTGCCTGCTTGTGATAGGATCCAATTTAGATGCCATCATGTGAATGATCAGCGTACCCCAGTAGTCAGTTGGTTGGTCAAGTGTCGATAAGGCTCTTAGATTTTTATTAGTGGTATCAACAATTTGTCGCAGGCCATGACTAGACTCTTTGGTAATTGGATCAACATTAAAGAGGGCCTGGACATGGTTGTTGATGAGTAGCTGCTTGTTGTCGTACCTGTCGCAAAGAAGCTTCCAGGCAGACTCGTAATTATCGCCTTTAAAATCTAGGCTTCTAATCACTAACGCTGCGCTTCCGTGAAGAGAAGCACGCAGGTAATGAAACTTATTTATGTTATCTATACTTGCCTCCGAGTGTATTAACGAAACATAAATATCCTTAAACTCCAACCAATTCTGATAGCCACCGCTGAAGTGAGGTAAATTGATTTTGGGCAATCTGACGTTATGCTGTTTATGATAAATAGCTGTATGGCATTCGTTAGAGCTTCCCTCGGACCGAGCATCCTTGTCGCGCTTAGCGCGATGCCTGTCTATCAGCTCGCGAGCAGCCGCTAGCTCCTGGTAGTAAGAACGTTCAAAATGATCCCGTTCTTCATACTGCGCACTTGGGTCCTCCGCTAGCATCTCCAATTCGCTCTGGTAGGAATCATAACATTCATACGAAAGATCCATTTTTTTAACCCGCATATCAAGTTCCACCAGTTGCAAATCGCTTAACTGTTCACAGGATTTTGCTGTATTCACGTATGAAATAAATTGTGTAAGTTTGGTCTTAATTGTGGCTCGCTTTTTAATTAACTCTTTGGATCGAAGCTCGTTAGCCATTTTCTGAGGTTAAAAAAAAATAAATAATTCACCACAATAGTTTACTATGGTAATAAGGCAATATGTAACCTCAAAGTGTCGAGCCGCGGTCGCTCCTTGTTCGCCGTCGCTGCGTTATCAGTTAACGGGATTCCATGACGCGCTGCGAGCGGCGAGCCGGTTTATGTTGCTGGGCCGGCTTTGTCACCACCAGTCACTTGAAGCAGTGAAAACATCAAAGTTCTAAGTTAAAAAAAAGATACGGCCGTTCATGCACAAGAAGCAATAATATGTTATTGCATGCCGCAAGAAGTGTATATTTCGACAATCTCAAGGGAATCAAAATTTATTGATTACTTTCCGTTGATCTAGAACTAAGAAATTTGGCAAGTAATAAAATATGCATTTGTAATTGAATCATAAAAAATATACCCTCTTATTCATAAAACTTAACACCTTAACCTCTATTAACTAAAATATCGGCTGTCACTATCTCACAAGCACACATGCGTCAAAGTGACAGATAAGGACAAACGAGCTTTAGCGGCTAGTTAACTAATATAGGTTTGATAGACGTTTATGAATAAGGGGTTTAGTCTTTATTTAAGTACGAGGTTAAGCAACGGTATGCGTCTACAAATTAGTATGGAGCTCTCGGTGGACGAGTCCGACACGCACTTTTTCGATTTTTTTAATACCTTATGGTCAGCGGTTGTTCACATGCACGTTGCCAACCCAAAGTTACCGAGATATTAGGTTTTGGTGTTGCTACTTCACAGTTCGGGGCGACCTAGTACTATAAGCGTCATCGTTGTTATACCTTGAGCTGACCATGGGTAGGTTTAAGCCAATCTAGGTTAATCTTATAAAGTCGGCAACGCGCACGTGACTCCTTTGGAGTTGTGGGCGTCTATAGGCTGCGGTGGCCGCTTACAATCAGGTGGACCGTACGTGTAATATGTGTTAAGTACTCTAAGGTATGCGGTAATTTGTACTGGACAGTGTTGGCTCTATCTGCAACACTAGAATAAAGATGTCGGCATGGACTTGGTAGTTTTATTAATTAAAATAAATACATCATATTACAGTACGCTTGTTTGCCACCGGTGTTGTTTAAAAAAAAAGCCCGACCAGAAATATATGACCCTTCGCCATGTTGCGGAATTTTATTGGAACTAATTTCTTACACTGGCAATAATCATAGGTTGTCAGTGTCACAGTGGTGGTTTAGGTTAACTGTTGAATATTTAAATAATCACTGATAAAGAATGTCCAAAACGATTACAACAATGTATATAACAAAATTCTGAAAAAAATACCGATTGAAAAATGGAGCAATTTCGCTACAAAACATTTCAAAATAAACATCAGAACTGACAGGTAAAGAAGTCAAAATGTGATTATTCCGAATATACTGTCATTATTGACCTTGCCTTTTTTTTTTAACCTGACTGTGGCTTTATAGGTCGGGCCCAATAAAGCGATAGGAGTGCGCGGTTGGAGAGCCTGGGGAAAATCCAGGGGAAAACCTCCGGCACGACCACGCGTGTGGTTTGGAACACGGGAATACTGCCATATAAATGAGAATAATAGCGGCCGGAAATATAGAAGGGCCATATATTTCTGGTCGAGCTTTAGCAAGTGTATGTACTTATTTAAAATGTAGTGTTTATATCTCGCGCATGTTTTTTTAGTGATTTGAACAACAAAACCTCAAAAGTTAATTAGGAGGCTTGATATAATTTCAGTGTTTAAACAACGAATTTCCAAAATGTAATTGCGAGGATTGATACCTATAGTTACATTTGCTTTTCATGTTTAAAATTTTGATTATGAAAGATCGTCTGCATTCAGTATTTAATCATATCATATTGCTTAGGTATTTAATAAAGCAATTTCAGATTAAAGAAGCATTACAAGTAATGCAAAGGCTCTGAAAATTGTCATTGAAATGAAATAATATTTAACTTAATCTTTCTACCTTACGTAGTTGTCTTGATAAAACTTCAACAGAGGGAAGCCGTCAAAGGAGTGACTATTAAATGTATTGTATTTAAGAAATTATACATCATTTCATATTTAACAGTAGCTTTTCGGTGAAGTATAGTGAGTAAACCGACCTAGTCCCAAGAAGGTTTTTTTTTGACCTGACTATGGCTTTATAGGCCGGGCCCAATAAAGCGATAGGAGTGCGCGGTTGGAGAGTAGCTTGGGGAAAATCCAGGGGAAACCTCCGACCGACACGACCACGCGGGTGGTTTTGAACACTGGAATACTCTAAGAGTTTGCGCTCTAGTGAGATCTGTTGAGCAGTTTCAACCGAATCTGAGGTGTGTATGGCTACGAGTTACTGGGAGTTTTGTCGCTGGTTCAATAAACCTAGCATAGAAGAAGCTAGTTTCTTGCTGAGAAGAGTCCAGCAAGAAACTCAGCTAGGTCCGACCTGGGTCGGACTGACTCTACCCGGTGTGCGGCGGTACCGGGACGAATAGGGGCTATATGTGTCTGTGTTGTCGCCATCGCGCGGTGGACGTCCCCGCCGGCGGGAATTCCTAAGTGTACGCGTTGTGTCTGAGTTGGACGCCGTAAGCGCAGCGTTCCACTTTTCGATGGACGCTGTGATTACGTCGTCCGGGTCTGTGAGTGTGTGCCTAGGACGCCGGACCGTGCGGCCCCTAATCAGTGATCGCCGAGTAACGACAGAGGGGGGAGGGATGGGACATAGTCGACAGCCTTCCTAACTAACGGATTCCTATGATGGGGAGCGTTGTCAAAATAACGTCTGGCAGTCTGCTTAAAGAAACCATACATAGTGCTAATCCCCATGTCGTGGTGCAGACTGAGGTTCGACTGGTACCACGGAGCACCAGTCGCCCTACGGAGAAAACGATTCTGAATGACCTGAAGTGGCTTGAGCGATGTCATAGGCACGTGAGCAAAAGCTACACTTGCATAAGGCATGATTGGACGAACACAAGTTTTGTAGAGTGTCAGCTTATTTCTAAGTGACATTTTACTAAACTTGTTAATCATCGGCCCAACCTTCCTAGCACGAACAACGCACGGTTGCGTACCCTACTGATACCTACGCTCCATTGAAAACTTTCTACGCACTTTTGCGCGGCACTCGTGACTGATATACTGTCGAGTCCTGCTAAGTCTGCTTAAGGTGGTTGCCACACTGATGCGGTTTCCGGACGGTTTCCCCAGTGCGACCGCTATAGACTTACTTACAGCTGTCTCCGGAACGGACGGAACTGGGATCTCTAAGGATGTCCGAACACATTGATGTACAAATTGTTTAGTGGGCCATTCTCCTTTTTCACGTACATAATTTTCAGACACTCTTTTTAATACAGATTTTGGAATACTTGGCATTCACTTCATATTTTTGTATTGTTATTTAGAAAGAGGTTTAATTGCAGTATCACTTCCGATACCTAGTTTTGGTAATTAACGAACCACAGCTAATATCCATACATCGAATAACTCAGTGGTCCTTGGATATCTCACCATTTGTATGAAAAAATGTTTTTTCCCACTGTGTTACCCACCTTTTACAGCAATATGTTAATGTTTAAGTATTTTTACCTATAAAATCCTTTTATTAGGTTCAGGTACTATTTCGAAATCCTATTTTTGAACACTAATTCAATACATACCATAGATTTTTTTTGTAATAGAAAACTGATCATGAAAAAGTAGAATGACCGTAGTAAAAATTCCTGAACTTAGCTTATTGTAGTGATGCGTCCATGTGAGTGCGTCAAATTAGACGTACGGATTCGTTTTACTGTCATAAATGTATATCTACTGTGGTTCGATCAACCATTTAAAATTTAAACAGATTCGAGCGTCGTTATGAGTTCATGAGGGCTTTTAATATACCAAGGAGAGTACGCTCGACAGGTGTCAGCGCGTTTGATATGAAAATCCTTTGTCTACTGAACTGGAAAACAACAGGGATATCCTGTGTCAAGCTTCGCAGAAGTTACAATGAAAATTATTACTTTACCGGCCAATTCAATTGGAAAACCGGCTAAGTGCGTGTCGGACCACGCACAATGAAGGGTTCCGTACCAACACCTACTAGGTAGTCCACATTTAAAACCACTGTCCAATACCTTGAATATAAAAAGGTCGTATCTTCATAGGGAACTTACAACTTTTTGTTTGGGCAAGACAGTTTTTAATCTTGTTCAAACCAAAATTCGTTGAAAGTGCTATTAATGCACACAAGCTCAATTTTTTTCTGAATTTTAAACTTCATAATTTGGAAATTAGAGGGGGTGGGGGGTACACTTTTCATGACTTTGACAGCTAATATCTCACCAACGGTTGACTTAAATGGTAAAGTTTTTTAGAAACCATCATATCATTTTTAAATGCCTATCCATCGATATCCCATACGACTATGTGCGTTGAATTTTTTTTTTCATCCATCAATATGTACGGAGTGCCGTCCTAATTTTTTTTTCAATTTCACATTACTTTTACTTAGCGGTTCATAGCATACACCTTCCTACCAAATTTCATTATTGTAGTGCTTATAGTCTCCGAGTAAATCGGCTGTGACATACGGACGGACGGACGTACGGACGGACGGACAGACATGACAAAACTTTAAGGGTTCCATTTGCGCCATTTTGGATACGGAACTCTAAAAACCGGTAAAGTGCGAGTTTAACTCGCGAACCGACGCTATGTACAGTCAAAATCGAAAATATCGGTGCGGACTAAGTGCCTAAAACATGCGTTTTAGTCATATTACCAAAACGCGCACAGATATTTTCGTCACTGATAACGTACATATATTTATGACTTTGACTGTACGGCGATTAATACTGTCTCTAGTGTAATGATCCACGTACAGTCACGAACCGGGGTTGTTGTGCCACTACCCGTTGTCCGTAATTGTCCGTGTCCGTGTACTTAACGAATGACAGATGTTACCTGATGTCCTGTCCAATTTGTGAACATTGTCAGGTGGCTCAACAATCCCTGTTCACGATTGTACCTCACATGTACAAATATAAGATTTCAAGCTTACATGGTCATTTACATTAGAATTACGATTTGAAACGGGATATTTACCATGTATATTTGTATTCTTGAGTTACCGATATTTATTTTCGGCACTGTTACAAGCGCCATTATCAAGGATTGTTCTTCTTCTTCTCTTTTATTTATGGCGTTCTGGCCAACAGGGTTGGTACAAATTTGCCAGTATCAAGTAGATCGAAAGCTGCTCACGATCTGCGAACAAACGGACAACACAAACATACAACTACACCCTGACACCTCGGTTAAAATATACAAATACCCGCAGTCCTAACGTCTACGGTAAGTGCAGCGCTAAACGTCACAAATCAATATTAAAGAATAAGAATAAGAATAAGAATAAGAAATAATTTATTGCCATTACACAAACAACATAATACAATTTGTGACACTGTTAAAAACCAGAACATAATTAAATAGTAACAATAATAAAATAAGAACATTTAAGGGCAAAGGCAAAAGGAGTACATTCAGCGACTGCTGGCGGCCCATAAATGGGCCACCAGCGCTGGTTTTCAATGTGCCCCTGAACTCGGGCTAGGGTGTTTGCCGAGAAGAAGGAAAATGTGTTGGATGAGGGTAGCAATTACCAAACTAACTAATAATATCTAATGACTGTGTGTGTGTGTGCGTGTCCGTGTCCGTGTGTGTATGTGTGCGTGTGCGAGCATGCGTGTGTGTGAGTGCGTGCGCGCATGTGTGTGTGTGTGTGTGTCCGTGCGTCTGTGTGTGAGTGAATGGCTACGCTAAAGACGATTTAAGTTAGAGTCTAATGTTATTCTTCTCCACAAACTTGGCAAGAAGGCGAAATAGTTTCTTATTATCAGTTAAGCAAATTAGGGAAGTCACATTAGTAGGAAGGGGAATTTTTTATTTAGGCAGCATGGCATAGAGATTAAAGGAAGCGGAGTTACGCGGGCAGTTAAAAAATATATGATGTTGATACTATATATGTTTTTATTACGATCACAATGTACACACGAAAAGCAATAAACCATTTGAATTTGAATTTTGTGTAGAAAATCCTGAAATTTATTTGACTTGGGATGTAATTCAAAGTCAGGATTACTACACACGGCCGCTTGGCTTGACACGCTGCCGCGTGTCTAGATAAACAACGCGAATAGTATTTAGAAATGAGAAGTTTTCAGTGTCGTGAGAAGTTTTCAGCGTCGTGTATATTGTGATGGTATTATTGCCTAAATAAAGAATTATTTTATTTTTTTATTAATTTTTTGTATGTCTTTCCCGTTCACGGGACAATGGTATCCCGGACCTTTGGGAGGCGTGCGTGGAGCCGAAGTACCGAGGCACCGAAGTACCAAACGAGTACCACATAGCCAACACGTAGAGGCCCTTTTGACACTTTAATGAAATGCAAGGTATACACCGAGCGGATGCTGTCCCTGCCCGTGTCATGGGACGCACACAGAGACAACACCCGCCAGGGTGTACAGGGACTATTTCTGGTTGATGGAGCCTAAATGAACTGGGTTATTGGGTGAAAATGATGAATTTTATTATTTTTTTATTATTAACGTTACTGCTGAGGGGCTACTCCGAACTTCGAAATCCGAACTTCGTATCGTGCCGTCCCTTTCACTCTCGTGTTATACACTATATGAGTGAAAGGGACGACATGATACGAAGTTCGTATTTCGAAATGGTTCGTAATTCGAGGCTGTGACATGCTAGTTTTGAGCATGTAGCAAACCTTGGGGTGTTATTTATAAAAACTCGTTTTGTTTGAAGATTGGAACATATTTTATTAGAATCAAAGAAACTTGTCTACATAGTGAAAAAATAACAGTGCATCAGTAGCCGTTTACATAGTACCTTAATTTACTAACATTTAATGTTTTAAAGTCATATTAAGACCTCGCCAACTTCAATTTATCTAAGTTAAGTTATCAATATAGACAACTGACATTCATTATACCATAACATTTATACAAGTAACAATGGCAAACTTTACATTAACATTACAATGTCATTTTAACAGGCCATGGACTCTACGTATAGGCCAGTCAAAATACTAGAATAGGGCTGTTGACACAAATTTTAGGAAAAATCGGGGCTACTTTAATAGATTTAGAAGACTCATATAAACATCACCAAGTATTTCTAGTGTGATTAAGTTTAGTAAATAGTTGGGATATGTACCAAGGTATTTTACTGACCTCATGTTAAGCAAATAAAAACTAGAACACCGCATTAAAACTGATTTTTAAAGTAGCCCCTCAACTTAAAGTAACCCCGATTGACAGTATGTACTTAAAAAATTGAAACCGGAAAATATGCCAAATGATAGAAATCTTATCTATCCTAAGTTATAACTGTTTTAATGTTGCTAGTTAGAAGGAGAGAAACCGCTGCAGATGTCACAAATCTCTAGCGTCATAGTAAATGACGATCGTTCCATACGAAGGTGCGTTTTGCTCAAAAAGGAGAGATGCCTCCTCCTAAAACTTCTACCACAAAACTTTGTAATAGCGCTGTTTTCACCATTGGGTTTTAATTTTCATACGCCTTCGAGAAAATTCGAAATTATTGATTTTTTATTTGGTGTCATAAACCCTATTTTATTAACTTGGATGCCCGGGTGATTCTCATTCCAAAATTTAACATTTTCTTAATTTTTCCTTACCGGGCCCGTATTTTTAACGACTCGTGATTATTTCTGACTTTAACTATTTTAACAGTTAGGGATCCAGGTATAGAGTAAACTGGAGTCAACAATAAGTTTAAATTGCACTCTGATTTCCTTAACTATTACTTAACGGTCGGACCGGTATGGACATAAATTAACTTTAACGATGAGAATCACACGCCTGATCGGCGCGGGTCCTTGGGAAACGCCAAAGAAAACCTTTGATGTCACCACCGCGCAGGCGACTCCTGAGTTGAGCGGTAGCCCTATAAGATAGCTGCTAATAAGAGTAACATTTAAATCCAATACTATAGGGCTGTTGAAAAATGTTAATGTAAAATTTTGCCTCTTAATAAAAAAGTCATAGAAATATTCCTTTTTAAAATACATTAAAGCTCATTTTCCTCTCATGGAATGGTACGATTACATTGAATTTGATACTAACATACGCTCTTATCCCATTGGCTATTTCACTTTAACACTACAGTAACCATCATTAAACGAAGTTGTTTGACAAGTCAAAATGCACAAATGTTGCCACAGATGACCAGTGCCTTTACCATGAGTTTGCATGACCGTACTCGCTAGTGATTGGTAAACGATTTACTATGCCGATTCTTAGTTCTATTGCGTAAGCGCCAGAGGCGCCGTACTTTTGCCCATGGATACAAAGTTTACCGACTCCCAGTAGCTCGATTCCACTCACACCTCAGATTCGGTTGAAACCGCTCAACCAATCTCACTGGAGCGCAAACTCTTAGAGTATTCCAGTGTTCCAAACCACACGCGTGGTCGTGCCGGAGGTTTTCCCCTGGATTTTCCCCAGGCTACTCTCCATCCGCGCACTCCTCTCGCTTTATTGGGCCGGGCCTATAAAGCCACAGTCAGGTTCAAAACAAAAACAAGGTTTACCCAGTTGCTAGCGAGTACGGTCATGTAAACTCATCGTAAAGGCACAGTGCTGTTCGTATCGATATTACTTAAGGCCTTACTAGATATACCCATTTTTCGCAATTTATCGGGTACTCTTACGTGCTTACCGAGAACATTGAACATTGAAATTAGTAATGTTTCTCTCAATCTAATATACTCTATATTTGTCTATTAAAATGATTTGTAAATCATAAGATTTATTCCTATTTAAAGGACTAAACTTCTTATTTAAATACCACTTTTGTCCCACTTAATGAGCCTTTACGCATATCTCATATATTACTACATTGGAATTAGTTTATGCTAATCGATATGCTTTTACCATCACTATTTAGTTTTTTCTACTCCTGGCAACATTTTATCTGTCAGCTTACTTCACCTAATCATGGATTTTAGCTTAATTGACCGAGTGAAACGGAGGTCTCTGCTTCAGCTTCGAGAAAAATGCTTTCGCATGTCTGAATTCCAGATTTCCGTTTGTTTTCCTCTACAGTGCCTTTACCATGAGTTTACATGACCGTACTCGCTAGCGACTGCGTAAAAAAATGTATAAGCAAAAGTACAGCGCCTCTAGCGGTTACACAATAGAACTAAGAATCGGCATACTAAATCGTTTACGCAGTCGCTAGCGAGTACGGTCATGCAAACTCATGGTAAAGGCACTGGTCGCATTTTTTAACCGGTTCTCGTAAACTTTTGTGAGCAGGTTCGGTAATTATATATTTTTTTGTAGATACAGCTTTTAGAGGATTTCAAAAAAAACTCACGAGGTCTACATCTATGCGATTTACTAAGTACTCGCCTCACCTGTCACCTCACCCATTTTTATATGGAAACTGTCAAATGTCATTTGTCACTTTTTGACAGTTTCCGTATAAAACGGGTGAGGGGTGAGGTGACAGGTTAGGACGAGTCAGTTTGTATAACAGCCCAGCTGACAGAAACACTAGTTTCCATTACTAAAAATCTTATGTTTTTAATAGACACTTTATTACCAATGGAATAAGAGCGGATGTCAGTATCATACTTAAAGTAATTTACCTGTAAAAGGTTTGTGCATTTTTTCCTGTATTCCTTCTTGTCATATTATTATTTTGGTAGTTTGGTATTCATTTGAAGGTCTTTTAAAGGAGCTAGTTCAGTGCAAAGGCGCTGTCTTTATGAAATTCCAACGCTACTTAGGTATTGTATTTGTCTCGTGTCCAATTCATTGTTCTATTATGCGGTTTGCTACTATATATTATCGTCCATCATAAAATATAAGCATACTTCGTAAATAAAGACTGTATGTGCATTACTACTTTACTGGATTATCAACTCTAAAACCTTTGCCAAAGGTTTAAATTGCTTTAATAGAAATATGACGTTACATTACATGTATGGCTCAATAAACCAGGCGGCGTTTACCTGAATACCTGAGAATGGTACGAATAGAAAGCCATTTTTCTATTGGTGCACTCGTAATCTTTTGCATACGGATATAGAGTCGATAATCAATTGAACATTCAAGGCGGTTGTTACGACTTTTTGCAACGTGCTTATTAGTGGATCGGCCAAAATTGAAAAACAAAGACTATACCAGTAGGTATTTAGGTGAAAATTTTAAATTAAGTTAACCACAATTCTATTATGATTGATTCCCAAAAATACACAAACCCTTACCTACTTACCTTTATGTTCCTAGCTACGTTTTAGAAACACTCTCAATATACCGACAGTTGGTTAATTATGTGAACAAATCTAATAGAAAATATCATACCCAACTTGAATCCTTCCCACCTTTTTCATCCTTTGGATGCCATTCTTCATGTAGGTTCCATAAGAGATTTAATACGAACATATACCTTGTTTTTTTAAGATTAGAAATTAGGTATACAAAGAAGCAGTGGTACAAGTAGTACCCAACTGATATGGCTTACCGATGTACCTGCGCAGAAGATGAATTTTTAAAGCGCGGGAAATGCTATTGACCAATCGGTACGCTCCACGCACAGCGCTTCTTTTTCCTGTACCGCTATTGGTCCGCAGCTGCCGCCATGTTAGCGCGCGCCGCGTGGCATGTTAGTCAGCCGCCATACTTGTGATCGAGTGCACGCGCATTATGAACAGTGTATTATGAACCTTATAGTAATGATCTAAGGTTAAATGTAAGTTTTAAGCATTCTTTCGTTAATCTTCGGAGCGATACTTTCTTTTCTGCGCGAACGAAGATTCACGACGCGCCTTATCAGTTGGGTACTACAGACACACAAATTGTATTCGCATTATTCACAGGAAAGATCAGAATAAGTGATAGTTAGTGACTATGACAAAATACTTATTTAAACCCAAACCGACTTCTTACAATCGCTGCCTCTTAGGTTCTTTATTGTACAACTTTTAGATGAATGAAACGAAACGTAATTAAAAAAAATGAAGCATGAAATAACGGTTTTAATATTCTGAGATTATTTGACACCTTTCCCCCAGAACGTGCCTCTTAAAAAACCAAGTAAGTCGTTCTCTGTTAAGCGTGCCACACACTGCATCGATCTGCGGTGGCGGCCTGTTGTATACTATGACAATCCTAAAGTTCATTCAGACAAACCCCAATAAACATTTAAGGCTAAAAAAACTATAAATCAGTTAAAGACTTTATAAAGGATGATTAAGAGAGTAAATACATATTTAAAGCTGTACTGGAGCATAAACTGTGTCGTTTATACAGAGCAGCGGGTTTACGGCTATATATTGTCGAAATTGTTACTTTTGCAAAATACAAAAATACAGTATTTGGTATAAAAGAATGCTTGAAGCAGCAAGACTACAGTCATATAACGACTGTTTACAGCTCTTAATTTATTCTTTTGTACTACTTAATGCTGTACAAGGGCATAACATATTGCTATTGCTGGATATTGGTGTAAACTTACTCTGTTGTAACTCCATATTAAGCTTGATAATAGTTATCTAGGAAACTTCAAAAGCTATGGCCTGTACAAGAGTGTAATACAATGCTGTCGGCTGAATAAAAGTTTATTGGAACTCTATTTTAAAGCCGATGCGATTACTGTAGGTTATTACCGTATAGTTCAGCCATCAGTGTTAGTCTTCTTTACAGTGGATTCTTTTAATTCTAATAGTGTTTATAAAGGGGATAATCCAGCTTAACAGTGAAACTGTAATATCGACACAATATCTACTACTAAGCAGCTACAGTAATAATAAACTAATATACAGATAATAGTACTCTTTAAGTTGATAATTATTTTAACGTTATGCCTCAGTTCAGCGAATTGCTTCATAATAGTGTAGCAGATGAGCAACAGCTGTCATAATTGGGGATGCCATTCAAACATAACCTATGAATTTGATTTCAAAAATTATATCGTTGAACTATGTAAATTTGTTAAGAATAAGTAACTAAACACAGTACAATCAGTTTATTTTCAGTAGTTAAGTATTGAGAACACAAAAAGTCTCGGTTTTAGTTCAAATGAAATCTGGGTAGTAGTATAAAATTTTTGTTAAAATCTGACATTATCTATTATTTCGAGGGCGCGTGAGTTTATTGGTGTTATTGATATACATATTCACGGAAAATTGCAACGGAGAATAGAAATAATTATGCTCATATACTCAAATAAGAAATCTTGGCTTCACAAATTATAAAGGGCTACTCAATGAATAATTTATTCAATGAATAAATTATAAAATATAACAGAAGTATTTACTGTGAAAATAAAATAATTATTTTATCAAGACTTTTATCAGCTACCAAAAAAAGCATAATCGTATGATTGTAGCTGCATTATTAAACCCTAAGTCAGCTTGTTATTTTGGCTTATACAGCTATTAACAAGCTGGATTTACACTTAAAGCTGTATAATTTGGGGCCCCTTTTGGATGTACAATGGTTGTATATCGAGAAATACAGCCTCTATGAATAATAATAAAGTAAAAATCATTCCCAGTATAATCTTTATACAGTTATCTTTATTGGGACGCCACCTTGATTGTCATAGTGACAGCAGGCTGCCACCGCGGCCGCCACCGTAGACCGCTGCAGTCTGTGATAGGCTTTCTTATTTCTAATGCAAAAAAAACAAGGTATAGTGTAAAGCATGAAGGTGACTTTCAAAAAGTACGCTATAACACCTGTAGTCCTTATTGGCGTCGTAGGCACGACAACACGCAAAACTTTTAGGTGTTCTTGGGGACCGATAGGTTAACATATCTTATGATTGCTTCATTCGAATATGTGTTGACACTTACTCCTCAAGCGTAAGTTAAAAGTATATAGATACAATAGCCGTAATGTACGTTAAGTTATACTTGAAAATTCAGAAGAAAATAATGTCATTTCATGAGAACGCTGGCTTACATCTTAAAAGCGAGGAATAAATACCAAATGAAAGCTAAAAATAGAATTCCAAACGGTACATTGTAACCTAAGCATGAGAGGCGTTACTTAAATTAACAATAATCTTAAAAATTCTGTCACTTTTTACTTCTAGACACCTGAATTTACAATAAAAGATTTTCCAAAAGTCTGTAATTTACATGATAAAGGTAAGGGAAGTACATTTATATAACATTACTTAGTAACACAGGTAAAAGTTCAAAACATGTTCGTAAAATGTAAAACTCGTAAAAAGTATTTTTTAGATAGAAAAATATAATGAGAGTCTAATAGTTAACACCTATACTTAAGTCATGATGGTTACATCTTTTAACATTTTTGTTTCTAAACAAGCGTACGTAGTAAGTATTTATTCTATAGCTTATATTTAATACTGACATTTACTTATTTTCAATTATCTTAAGACTTAATTTAATAATTATTCTCAAACTAAGGAAGTGGGAAACGAAAACTTTAATAACTTAATTGAATATTCTAAATTAAGGAGATAGGAAAATAAGTTGCGGTATTAATTAAAACAAACTTTAGTTTTAATTGGAGTGAGCTCTGGTGTAAATGGATATGTTATAATTATTAGAGAATACATCTTATTTTATTCGAATAATTATAACGTTACAGTATGGCGATACAAATGTTGTATAAATGGGTCTAACTCGTATGCGTGCATTCATATTTACAGGGCTGCTATTCACAAATCGACTCGTCCACCTGTCACCTGACCCCTCACCCGTTTTCGTATGGAAACTGTCAAAAAGTGACAAATTAAACTTGACAGTTTCCATATAAAAACGGGTGAGCTGTGAGGTGCCAGGTGAGGATGGTGCTTAGTGAATCGCATAGCTGTATATTATAGGCTCCAGGTAATGACAATGTGTTTCATGTGAATAAACACAAAATATTTTTCATCACATTCCCTCGTAAAGGGTTTTATAGCATGCAGGCAACAAAGCTAGAAAAGCCTATACGCCGTTGTCTACCCATGCCGGAGATCTCCGGGCATATGACAAATTACTCCTATTGCTTATTTTTTCACCGGAAGAGGACGGGGCATGGGCCTTATGGGCATAATGGTGTTTTTCTTTAATTGTCGGGCACTCATATGTGAGTTATATATTAAGGAGATTTTATTTCAGATATGGTGTTTGAAAACTTACATCCATAAATAAACGTAAAATAAAAACAAGTTAAATGCGATTTTGAAGGGCAGCTCATGACTGGCGTAACGGCGTAACTAACATGGGTGGCACCCGAGGTGTAAATCATTTGGCTGAAAAGCAATGGGACTCGTATCATGTACACACTTTTCATCACAATTATATTTACAATTTCAGGGTGTTAAAGACATGAGTAGCAACATCAACCATTATACAGTTAGAAGGTATATTGACTCGTAACCATGACTAATTTAAGGAAGAATATACACAACCTGAAAATAAATCGATTTGGTTATAGCTAATTACATGTATATCTACTAAACACATGAATATAATCAGACGTACTTGATATTTCCATGAATACATTTATTTAAAATCAACATACATAAATATCCTCGCAATTTATCTATCCATTTACGGATGACATGTTTTCAGAAACTGATAGACGTAGGTATAACTTAGGTGTCATAACTAAGCAGTCGGGTATCAAATTATACTCAATTTCACGCACGATATCAATCATAAGTCTGCTTTGAATATATCTAGACACGGAGAACGAGAGAATCAGTGTAATTTATTCTCAAGCAATCAAGCTTATTTGAGGAAGTTAATAAATATGCTGCGATCTCTGATTGAGTAGGTACTTTCCGCGTGTCAAAATGTACTGTAAATTACAAAATTTTATCAAAATCACGAAAAGATATGAAACTTCAAAGATTCGAAAGAATATGTTTTTTAGATTAATAGAATCCTTGTAAATGAAAATAATTGCAAAAATATTAACTTATTTACCAATAGAACGGTTGACTGAAATAAGTTTTGGGACGTCATAATACGCGTCAATTAGTCGGAGCCGTTTTTGAGGTCGCTTATTAGCTAGCTGAGTTTCTAACTTATTTTTGCCTTTTATAGTGCTCAAATTGTAGTTGATTACAATAGACATTTGACCATCTTTAAAATCTGGTTCGAATGGCTCCATATAGATAATAAATTAAGACAATACATATCCAATACCCTTTTGCTTGAGAATGATACAAATCTACTGTTTCAGGAAAAGCGGAAATAACTATTTTAAGTTTAAAGTTTTGTTAATTTGCGCTAATGGTGAAGCAAAACACTGGCTGTTATAAATGTTATATTACAAAGTGTAACAAGGATAAGACTATGTAACACGTGATGTTGAATAAAGATAGTTGCTGTTATATAAAAATTATAACAGCCAGTGTGGAAACACCATAACATTTTAGATAGAGTGTATCATCCAACCCAACCATATGAAAATAGTTGTCTATGACAATTTTCTTACAACAAGAATACTAATTCTTATGCTAACAATCGATATTGATCTTCATGACAAGACAGAATACACTATCAGTATCACACATTATCTTCTTCCTAACGTAGCCACAAATTCTCGGTATAAAATACCAGGCAACTATGAGTTTAAAGGATTTCCGTCTTCTTCCCAACGTAGCCACAACTTACGGTACATTATACCAGGCAACCATAAGTTTAAAGGACATGTAAATTCTCGCACGACTTTGACTTGGAGATATCGTTAATGCAGATCTTTTGAAGCAATTCCCTCGCGATGCTCAGAGAGATGTGTGTTCTAGAGCTCGCGAGCTTCGATGGCTTCGAATCCTGTGAAAAATATTTCAACTTTGTGCTCTAAAAATATTAATTAAAGTCTTTAATTATTGAAAAAGATTAACCGGTCAATTCCTGCGAAAAGTCATTAATTTTACTATTAATTTAGGTTAGCTTTGAAGCTTATGGCGGTCGATCCTTTGAATAATTCAAACGAAAAACCTTAATTGATTTTTGCCACTGATAACTTCTGTTCGGTTTTTAAGTTGTGTAAATTGGATTTTCTTTCAATCACAAAGATTAATATTGCTTTTATTGCCTCTAGATTACAATTCTTACCTATTAAAAAAAAAAATGTTTTTTTTTTCGTGTTCTAGGAAAACATTTGCGTTTTAAGTTGGACGAAAATTAACTGACTTTTACTCGTAATATAAACGCCTTTGACATCCATCCCTTACGAGCCAATTTATACTAAAATCGGTAATTTCCAGTGAAATGGTTCGAATTCTCTTCGTGTTTTAGGTCGTCGTAAACATGCATAGATATATTATGTACATAGATGATGCTCTTTGTATACTGTGGTTACTATTAGAAATATGAGCATTAAAATATATGACAAGCGACTTTGTTGTCTTAAAATTAGTAGTCTCACAGTCATTATGAAATAATATGTTAGCATTATACAAAGTATCAAATACTGTAGTACGCTCTTTGTAACTGGAGCGCGTCGGGCTTTCAGAAACATAGGATGAAAAAGTCCAATGTTTCTATGTGGATGCATGCAACGGCATTTATTTGGCTCCAGTTCACATTCTAAACTCGCAACTTTTCAACTGATTTGGATTTCGGTCTCGTTGCAGTCGCCCCTCGCACCCAACATTCATCATCGGTTGAGGATTTAACTACAGATAACTATAGATAAATAAATAAATAAATATTAGAGGACAATCTTACACAAATTGAACTAGCCCCACAGTAAGCTCAAGAAGGCTTGTGTTGTGGGTACTAGACGACGATATATTTAATAGACATAAATACTTAAATACATAGAAAACATCCAAGACTCTGAAACAAATATTCATGCTCATCACACAAATATTTGCCCTGACCGGGATTCGAACCCAGGACCGTCAGCTTCACAGGCAGGTGCACTACCCACTAGGCTAAACCAGTCGTCTAGATAATTAACTAAATTTAACTATAGATAATTTGTTTACAACAATCGTATACCTTTTTCCCAATCTTCTTGGCCGCCTCCTGTATTCTCGGATTTTTGATATCAATGTGCCCGTCGTCTACCGGTCCCTGGGATTATAACAAAAGAATGCTATTGTTTATTTTTTTCGTCGCGAGACGACGGCTCAAAAAGGGTATACTCGTACCTGCTTCCCAACCTTCTTCGCCTGCTTCTTCTCGCGGCTCTCCTTCAGTCGGATCTGCTTGAGGATGCCGACTAGCAACTCGTCAACATTGTGCTGGATACCCGACGAGGTCTCGATGAACTTGCAGTCCCGGGACGTCGCTAGCGCCTTGCCTTCTGTCATGTTAAAGGTATGTTTTAATATAGGCCTAGCTTGATGGACAGCGTGAGAGACGATATAATAGAAGGATATATAGGAAGGATATGAATGACGATTTATTTATTTATCGTATGGCTATTATTTCGAACCGTGAGATCTTGGAGAACACAGTATGATTGCCAGTTTTGCTGCAATTTTAGCACCACCCAGAGATCAAATGTAGTACGGTCATCAAGTGTATCGTGTAAGTGGTGATCAAGTGTAGTAGGTAACGGTAGGTACTCTCTACGGACGCAAATTGACTGTTAGAAGGTCTCAAGCCGCCCGAAGGCCTCTAACTTGCCTTAACGACTGTTACCACAGACAGCAACTGGGATCAACGGCTAAACGTGCCTTTCAAAGCACGGCAGCAGGTCTCAAGCCGCCCGAAGGCCTCTAACTTGGCTTAACGACTGCTACCATAGACAGCAACTGGGATCAACGGCTAAACGTACCTTTCAAAGCACGGGAGCAGGTCTCAAGCCGCCCGAAAGCCTCTAACTTGGCTTAACGACTGCTACCATAGACAGCAACTGGGATCAACGGCTAAACGTGCCTTTCAAAGCACGGGAGCAGGTCTCAAGCCGCCCGAAGGCCTCTAACCTGGCTTAACGACTGCTACCATAGACAGCAACTGGGATCAACGGCTAAACGTGCCTTTCAAAGCACGGGAGCGCTAAGTTAACCAACTGACTGAGTGAGTGACGAGATGACGGGCGATAGAGGTATGGAAGAACAAACATGCTGCCCCGACCAGAAATAAATGGGAAAACGGCAAGCGAATGATGATTATGATATGCCGTCCCTAAGCCAAAATACGCTAACTAAGGGTCCAAGCAAAGAATATGCCTAGCAATTTTTCAAAATTAACGGCTCAAAATGTACATACTTCTCATAATGTAATGAACTATATTACGTCACATTAAAATATCATAGTTAAAAAATGGACCAGATATGTTCTTTCTTTTTAAACTTCTTCCAAATAATGTTTGTACTTTTTAAATTACAACTAGCCAGTAACAAGGAATTATATACTATTTTTGAAACATTAACATGTGTTACGCAGACGACTCCGCCATTATTTTTAACGGCAAGTCATGGACTGAGGTAGGGGCAAAGGTTGAACTGGGTTTAAGTGCGATGGCCAAATGGCTACAGGCTAACTTGCTGACCATGAATGTGTTCAAAACAAAATTTGTTTGCTTTCATAAAAAAAGCATCAGCACCGACTCATCTTCCCAATATCTGCCTCCACACCTGCACCCATCAAGGGCAACAGGCATCGACATGTTCTTGCTCGCAAATAGCCAGAACTCCTGCTGTTAAGTATCTCGGAGTTGTATTCGATGAAAAGCTCAATTTCAAGCAGCATTTACTGGTTACGGCAGGTCGGGTTCGTAAGCTAATTTACGTTTTCAAGAACCTACGTAACTTAGCAGACAAACAACTCCTTAAAATAGTTTACGTATCCCTTTGACAATCTATATTAGCTTATTGTATTAGTGCGTGGGGTGGAGCTGCGAAGACACACATGCTGCTTTTGGAAAGAGCTCAACGAGCGGTCTTAAAGATGATACTTAAGCAACGTATCCGCTACCCGACCTTATTAATCTACAGGGACATGGATGTCCTGAGTGTTCGCGGAATTTTTGTTCTACAAGCGGTCGTCGGGTTACATCCAAAGGTTTTGAAATACCCCAAACATAAAGAACTTATGCAAAAGCGCAAATTCCGGATCCCAGTTCCTCCTACAAAGTCAGCTTTTGCGAAAAGGTTTAGTACATTTCTTCATCCATTCATTTATAATCAAATATGTAAAGAACTCCCTTTGCAAGAATACTCAATCAGAGAACTAAAACTTAAGGTGCGGACATGGCTGAAATCCCTTTGTTATGAGGATATAGAGAACATGTTGAGAGTGACTAAATAAATCAATACCTACACACAGAGACACACACACGCACACACTCATGTACACGCCCACGCATACACACTAAACACATACTTATTCTCAATTCGTAGATTCTATGCTTGATCCATTTTTATATCTAGTATATGTTAGTAATAATAATTATATTGTATTGTCATTTTTTCTGACTTTTCGCGCACATATTGTTAATTGGCATAAATTTTTGAATTGGCTACCTACGGGACAGGCTTAGCCTAGTATAGGGGCCAGTCGAACCGCATAACGAAAAATCCACTCAGTACATTACTTATAAATGATGATATGTTCAATACCTGTAAACTTTTATGTACGAATAAACTTCTTATGGCTTATGCCTTATTAAGGCTAAAATTTCAGAGCATGTTGAAGAAAAATGAATTAAGTAGTTAATTGGCATAATATTAAATTATAGGTCCTAAGCTATAATTACAGCCCATTCTAAACTAGCACCAAACTTCCTATTTAACCATCGAACTAATAGTCCGATCACGAAACAAGCAGACAAATTCAATTGTAAATCCATAAGCCTTTCCTATCAACATGCAGTACATCATCGTATATTTCAAATATACATAAACACGTCTTTTATTTCCAATCCAAGTGCTATATTAGTGTGTCTCTACTAGTACGCTGCATTACTTATGCCGTTTTCTGCACAATCAACATCACAAACATGTATACATACTAGCACTTTATTGTTTAGCGATAAGGTCGGAAATTGTTTACTTATTTATGATACTGTCAGTACTTGTACACACAGTGTAGCCTTGAACAGCACTCCTGGAACCCTTCCATTACTATATTGACTCGAGATTGTTTGCTGAAAACTTCAACTTTAACATTATTAAATATTGGAGATATTGCTCGGATGGCGGAGATAATAAGATTCTTATTTCAAATATGACAGTTTTATTTTCGCAATAGAATAGTAGAGGAAAACTAATCAAAAATTGAATGCTTCTCCCGTCTGTTTCTGCTCATATCTGATGTAAGCATATAGGAACCTGGAATTTATCAACCATCAAATTTAACAGAGTAATATCGCCTACCTCGGATATGTTTTACATCATGATCGGTAGGTATTCTCTCCTGCAGACAATCATGATGAGAAAAGTATCCGGAAAACAGAATTCTGAAACACTCACTGTGTCTTGGCTCAGTAATATCAGTGAGTAAACAGGGATAAAGACCGTTGAGCAACTGTTCAGATTGGCACGTGACAAGGAGAAATTTAAAAGCCGACTGCCAACCTTCTTTAGGTATTGGAGAGACACATGAAGAAGAAAGCATGTAGGCGCAATGCATAAACTCACAGATTGAAATATTTTCGCGGCGCTCATTTTAAGATAGGTGTTATTACCCGACGGTAAGTTCTTGGTAGAAGAGCAATGGAAGCTTGATTTACCTCACGATAAGTGGAAGAGCTATGACAGTATACTGAAATTTGATCCAAAGTAAATCTATATTCATTGTAAATTGCGAAAAAGGTCTATTTACTATATACGACGTATCAAGCACCATAGTTCGTTCGACGGTGAAAAGCTCCCTCACCAAGTACGCCAGAATCTCGCCAGCTCGTGTGAAAGAGCTGTTGGCAACCGCAGAGTATATACTCCGCAGTGATGATATCATCACGCAGATATGTGGCTAGTGTGTAATGTTTAATATAAAAAACAAATTGCATATTTTCATGTTGCATACAAACGAACTGCATAATTTCGATTTGTATAAGTGATTAATTTTTATAAAAATAAAATGCATTAAAACAATTTGCATAATATCATCGATTATAATGATCAATGTTCATAATTGTCAATTTGATAACTACCAAACGCTATAATGATCATTCTGTATAATATTTAAAAGTCATAATATACATTTAACCTATCCGTGTTACAGTCTATTTTGCCCTAACAAGTCTTTCTGGGCTTTTATGCATACATTGTTATTAGTTTTAATGATTATAATTAATGTGTATTATATAAAAATACATTAGTTCAATTAAACGTTATAGAAAAGGTGGTTGTGGTAAGTGAGTGTTATGGTATTTAAATATTATATCCAATGTAAATATGCATTTTGTTATTATGACAATCGTTTGTTATGAAAATCGGAGATATGATACTTGAAAATATGCATTTTGTTTTTATGGCGACTGAACGGCACCCGTACTTATTTATAGTATCAAGTGAAGTTAATATCACAAGTATGTAAAAATCGTCTTACCATTAGTAGAAACTTGGCGAGCTCGTGCCAAGTCAGCCTTGTTGCCCACAAGCACCACAGTTCGCTCGACGGTGAAGAGCTCCCTCGCCAAGTACGCCAGGATCTCCCCAGCTCGAGTGAACGAACTCTTGGCGACCACGGAGTATATCACCACGCAGGCATGTGGCTCGTAAGTGGATAGGCAGTTTTCCACCTGCATTGAAAATTGGATTTTGTGAATATTCAGGTGAGGATACCCCCGTTGATGTTGAGTGAAGAATCCCGGATGTCCCTCAGGGCGGACCCCGGGACTTACACCGCTACGTTACCTAGTATGCATGTTGGTAAATATCACATTTTGAGAATTTTTCATATTCATGTCATATCCAATGTGTCTTGTTTGAGGAAAATGTTTCTATAGGCTTTTTCTGACTTGGCGGGGGGAAGACGGTACGATATTAGTAATATCAGCTATCAGGCTCAACTGTCATTCGAGTCAGTACCGTTTCTTAACTGCGCACCTACATTTTGAATGAGTGCTTCCTGACTGGTGCGGGATGCGCGGAAGCGGCTCGACATAAATGCAGTATCTACCGCTCCGCTACCGCGCATGATATTCATTGCGCGGATGTAATACTGACAATATTCATTTATTCAACATTCAACATTTATGTCAAGTGCATTACAGGAGATGTTACAGGTAGTTGGTAGGTACATGACACCCAGATAGGGCACATAATGTTTACTAGTGTTAAGAGAACACAATGCATACGAAAAATATTTAAATTCTAATCGCAATGTCAAGTTCTGTTATTAATAAATTCCAATTTTAATGTCAAGTTTCCTTTTTCTAGATTCTAAATACACTGTCAAGTTTGTTAATAAATTATTCTAATTATAATTATAATGTCAAATTGTCAATCAATATCTTGTTAAGTAACAAAATCTGTGTGTCATTTAGTTCACGTCAAAGAAAAAACACCACAGCAGATCATTCCGCGCCAAGTTAGGAAGTCGTCTTACTTTAAGTTACTAACCGACATTTCAGTACTGGGATGGTCAATAAATATAAGTTCAGACTCTTCCCCGTCCAAAAGAACTGACACTGACTTCTCGCCAAACTCATCATCTGCAACAACATTAAATTTAATGAAACATTAAAATTTCAAGGAATCATTAAAGAAAGTGTACGGTAAACACAGGCTTTACTAATAATTGTGATTTTTGTATTTGTTATGAATGAGTTTGCTCTTTGGATTTGGGATTAAAAGGATCTGTTGGACGGAAACTGGAGATGAGATCTATCTGGATCATTGACTAATTGGCTAGCTAAAACTATGATGAAAACCTAAGCAGGCCTAATGCCACACATTAAAGCGCAGGACAAGGACGCACCTATGCGATAGAATAAAGTGAAAATATGTCTTTCTCCCTTTAACGCATAACTGCGTCCTGTACCTTGGGCCATCATGGCCCCGCTCCTCCCAATCTTCCCTCATTTCTCTCTTACCGCCGACCCGTATCGTTTTACGAGATTTGAATAAAGTTAGGAATACGTAATTATTAATTTAATTAACATCGGATCCCTCATATTCCATAAACCTTCATTCGAATTAATTGCAACATTTGAACCTTCTTTTTTACTTTATTAGTCTAATCTACCATCGATAATAAATGAATATTATGTTGGGGCTAAAGAAACCTAATGATTAAACTACAAAATAAGCTATGAAAGTGAGGCTGATGTCATCTTTGTGTGACCGATTTCGGCCACTGTGTATTCTAGCCCTTAACCAAGCAGTGTAATATATAGGACCACATGATTTTGAACTTTAGCCTCCTATGATAAGGTTCAAAACCAATGAAATAATGAGGTACTCACACTGGTTTTTTTATCAAGACACTAGTGTTGTCTTACTACTCTTCGCCTATTTTGCATGATCGCGGTTATATCGGGCATATATATAGCATTTGTCCCTCTCGTACTTAGGTATTTGCTATAATATATACTAGCTTTTCCCGTAACCTCGTCTGCGTAAACTTCCAATCCCTATTTCATCTGCAGGCTAGAAACTTCTTGTATAGCAAGTTTGATCATTATTTGTTCAACCGTTTTAGCGTGATTGAGCAACAAACATCTAAACATCTGAACTTTCGTATTTATAAATTTTATAATATTAGTAAGATTTAAAGTCTTCCTCGCTTTATCCGGCGACAGCCGTCTCAACTGTCTTTATTTGGGAATATGGAACGCTCTGATGTGACGGGAATCCAAACTTTGTTTTGAAAATGCAGCGGCATATAAAGGAAAAATAAAAAGAAGACGTTACCAAAGAATGGATTTTAAGCGCCATTTATTTATTTATTTCAATTACATTTGAAATTTACAACTCAAAATTTCTCATATTCCGTCATTTGGTGACCGTGGACCTGGCTCGTTCTCCGCTCAACGCATTGGCATTGCCATTCAGCGAGGGAACGCAGTTAGCATTCCAAATTCTAGTGACTTAGGGGATATTTGTAATTATATGTTAGATCCAATAGATTAAGGCCGGGTTTCAAAAACATCCGTTAGACCAAATGTCAGATCAAATTTCAGTAACTCAGTACATTTATGACATAACAAACCGACATAAGGTCTGACGGATCTTTATAACCCCTATTCGTCCCGGTACCGCCGCACACCGGGTAGAGTCAGTCCGACCCAGGTCGGGCCTAGCTGAGTTTCTAGCTGGACTCTTCTCAGCAAGGCTAGGTTTAGTGAACCACCGATAAAACACTCAGTAGCTCGATTCCACTCACACCTCAGATTCGGTTGAAACCGCTCAACCAATCTCACTGGAGCGCAAACTCTTAGAGTATTCCAGTGTTCCAAACCACACGTGTGGTCGTGCCGGAGGTTTTCCCCTGAATTTTCCCCAGGCTACTGTCCAACCGCGCACTCCTATCGCTTTATTGGGCCCGGCCTATAAAGCCACAGTCAGGTTAAAAAAAAAAAGATCTTTATAAAACCGAGCCTAAGGTAGGTGTGGTTTACTAGTTTTAGTCATTTGTACATTAAAAATGACTATTATTATCGTTGCATAATTTAATAAAAAGAATATAATGTACATTTAGTTCCCTCTCTTACATTCTTCGCTCAATATTATCGTCGCCATATCCGCAAGACTCGCCCAAAGCCTCCTATGTTTGCTATATTGCTTATAGTAAGGGACGAATGTTATATGTCTGACATATTTATGTAAACACGATCCTGTTAGAGGCAGGTGCGCTTAAGTGGCTTACGTATAAACAAGGTACGAGCGTACTTTGGAAAGGTCAATAAACTTTACACGGTGATTATTATCACAATATTGGAATGTCAATAATGTCGGGGATTAAAAAAAATTTGGATCAAGTTTCGATATTCATCAATATTCACGTAATAATATATGAAAAGGGCCCCAAACAATAGCACCACATCTAACCAATAGCGACTTATATCTATATCAGCGTTATTTACTCAATAATCTATAACACATTTAGGTAGCATTTTTATTGATTGGAGTGTATTGAAGTACTTTGGTTTATTTTTCTAGCACTTCGCAGTACTAACAAATTGTTGGTGAATTATCTCACCCAATGTAGTTTGATATTAAATTTACATTTGATTCCACGCTCTTTCTGCCGCGTTTAGGTTGTCACGCGAGGAAGCGAGCACGCGCTAACACATAATTGATATCGAATCGATGCGTCAAGTGAGACAGACCTCCCGATCTATTTATTTTCGGCACATGAGTGAATCTAAACAAGCCTTAAACACGCAGATACTGTTTGTTGATACATAGTCATGGCGTATTCGACGGCCGGCGCGTTTGTATGGAAAAGCGGATCAGACTCTGTACTAGTGGTTCTTCATCCGTTTCTGATACGCCATTATTATTATCTCGCTCATTTTTTTTCTCGTGCCATTTATCTCGTCGGCTTTACGTACACGTGTTAGAAGATAATCTGTACCTAATATCATTCAGTTCCTCATCAACGTAAGAGGATGAAAGGGCGTAATTCGTGCGTATTACTGGTATTCCTATCACGTAACAATGCAATTCAATTTAGCGATTGGGTTACTGCCGTATTTTGACAAAATGTCGTACATACAAGGCCATAAATATGTATACATTGTTGGACCTTATTTCAATGGAATAAGGTGAAAAAAATGTGTAAAATATTGGTGCCCTTGAAAGTGTAAAAATATATATCGAATGAATCCTTTCATAAATGTGTACCGAAACCTTAATGACCTAAAGATATTAATGACTTGCCTAAATGAACCTATGCATGTTATATTTAAATGATTTAATGTTATTATGATTATTTAAATTGTCTTTTGTATGTATGTAAGCATTTTATTGTACACAATAACAGCAGGTGAATCACGTAACTTTATGTACTAACGGTAGATAGATTTTACTGTCAATTTTGAAGTATAACTGTATGAGCTGACAGTTAAAATTTGACATTAAAATCTACCTAACGGTAGTACAAAAGTTACGTGATTACCCCGCAGGTTAAAACAATATACATGTCACATAAGCTTGGAGTACAAAAGCGAACTTATCCCTATGAGGGATCTCTTCCAGCTAACCTTTGAGGGAACCTTTGTCATTAGGTTAATGACTGTTTGTACGCTGTACGGCAAGAACATAGTGATTTTTATCAAACCCTTACTTATAACATCGTAACACCAGATGTACCTATGTTTTACAATGAAATAAATGAATTATGTTATGTTTCTGACCTGCTTTGTATTTACATTCAGGTGTGCTATAAAGAGTATTTGTATTGTATTAAGAAACCAGGGAACCGTCGAGAACGCTTGTATGGAAAAAATACCACAAATTGTCTTCTTATTACCGTGATAGTTATTGCTATCGCTATATGTATAGTGAATAAATTAAATACAAGTCCTCCTCAAGTCTTTCCTACTTCAATTTTTAAAGGCTTCTTTTATGTATAGCATAATTTAACAGTTCATTATTCATTTAACCTCATTTTAACCTACAACCTAAATGCTTTTCCGAACTTTGATGTTGACTGATTGGCCACAGCATCTTCGCAGATGATTGTTGCAGCGTCAAGAAAGAAAGTCAACGTAAGGTATTGCGGGGAGGCTGCCCGCAATGCTTCCGATGACTATATAGTCCGATGGCAGCGCGGCACTTTCTGCCGCAGCGATCACAAACATGGCGCGAGTCCTGAGGTGGAGGTCTGGCACTGCGGATTCTCTTCTGCCTGAGGCTTTCCAACCAGTCTTCATCGTGCCTTTCCACTCTACTCCTGAGGTCACGACGCCACTCGGGTCTCATCTCAGCTTGAGCCTCCCATCTATGGGGTTGAATGTCGAAGCAGACCAGGTCTCTTTTGCAGCAATCCTTGAACCTCAGCAGAGGACGCCCAACAGGTCTCTTGGCGTGTGCAACCTGACTTAACATGACCTGGCGTGGAAGTCTGTTGGGGTCCATTCGGTGTACATGACCAAGCCAAGTAAGCCGCCTTTGCTTCAAGATTGCTGTGATGCTGGAGCAGTGCGTTATGGACAATACAGTCTCGTTGCTCATATGGTCCTTCCAAGTAACACCCAGGATAGATCTGAGACAGCGCATATGAAAAGCATTGAGTTTTCGCTCTTGTTTGGCATATGTAGTTAGTGTCTCCGAAGCGTACAACAGAACACTTAGGACGCAAGCTTGATACACTTGGACTTTAGTGTTAATAGTCAGCTTTTCGTTTCTCCAAACACGCGAGTAGAGCTTTCCAAACGACGTGGCTGCCCTGCCGATACGAGTATCTATCTCCTTGTCATTGGACAACGTAGACGTTGTAGTGGAACCGAGATAACAAAAGTGATCCACAACCTGAAGAATAGAGCCATCGAGCATTATAGACGGAGGACGATCAACCCCTTGCACCATCACCACCGTTTTCTTTGTATTGGCGCTCATTGATAATACTTGAGGGATCTTTTCTTTTCTTTCTTTCTTTCATTCATTCTTTCTTTCATTCTTTCCTTCTTTCTTTCATTTTTTTAGAATATGTATACTACAGTTTCAGAATAAGATAATACTTGAGGGATCCATTTCACGTAAATCTTATAGGTGCATAAAAGAAGGGTCAAAGTTGCTCGTTTGAGCGCGTTTGGTTCATTCTTACATATTCATCCTACCTTAGACGTACTTAGTGCAAAGTATTTGGCTAACTTTTGAAGTGAACCTTAGTGTCTTTCAACGGTTTCATTGTTATCTGTTTCAAATGTAAGGTAAACGTCCCTGTCCTCGACACTGACCCTATTCATGGCACTTTCAATCTGATGATATGATGACAAAGGTGATTAACTGGTGTCACCTATCGGACATTAAGGTGTCGAACACTGGAACGTTCACCTTAATAACAGTTAAATCGAACGGATCCACGTTAAAATGAAACCACACTAAATCCACATTCAATTTGAAATGAAGTAATAGCCACATAAATATTAATTTAGGAATTAGGGATTATCTTTAGGATAATGGATGTAAGGGTAAGCTGTCGGGAACTTACCGCGTTTAACTTCACCCACGTGAGCAAGTAAAAAGAAGTTGTGTTATTTACAAAAAAGTTAGCGCCAGTCAGCCAGAGTTAAAAACTAGGGTTGCAGTCGCGGGCGCAGGCGGGAGCGGGAGGAAGCGAAGTACAAAACCATACCATAGTCATGACATTCTATCTGCTTATCATTTCAGTATCTGTAAATGATATTGTCAAATATCTTAATCACCAACCGTTTTACTATTTACCTACTAATTAGATTAGGTACATAATAACCTTCGGTATTCCAACTTTATCAAATTAGAAGCGAATTTCCGGATTTAGCCAATTTACTAAGATTAAACCTAAACGATTAAATAAGGGGATTCATTGATTCTGTCAGCCTCTCGACAAAGAAACACGCTATGTCTTTCGCGCATGACAAAACGGGATGCAACACTATTCGGGAATGACTTTTTTAGACAAGTGTTGGTAAATCCGTCTCTGTGAAGTCTTATTAAATTTCCTCTTGAGAGAGTTTAGGTACTTAAGGTAAAATACCATCATATTAACTTGTTGTTTTATTAGGCTGATAAAAAAAAACATTAAAGACAACTTCTGTATTTTTTCTTTCGAGAAAATTTGAAGCCATTATGTTTCGACTATTGTCAGACTCTGATAATTATAGTCAAGAATCATGTTGTATTGGAAAATCAAACTTTATTTTTTTCCGCGTGGGCAGAGCACCGTTTCAAAGAACGCGATTTTTTTGCTTGCACGGTCTTAACCAGGGACCGATACCGGTATTTTTAAAAAACCCTGAATTAGCCCAATATTTTGGATTATTTTTTGCTCTTTACGTAGGGCTGAATCATGTATTTAGGTAACAACGTCGTATTATTAGATTGTTCCATTAAAAACGAAATAATGAACCGGTGACCGTAATAATACCGGTATTTTTCTATGGAGAAAATACCGGTATCCGATCCCTGGTCTTAACGTGTAGGTACCGGAATTATCGAGTGGACATATTCAAAATTTACTGATAAAATTATTCTTCTAAAGCCCCGATCCATAATTGACAGTTGTTATTCTAAATGATAAACTCAAAGCAAACATGAAATACCAATTATTTCGTCAGACAATTTATGATCGCGACCGAGGGAATAAAACAAACCTCATAGATATATATATACCGATGACTCTGCTAATGAAAATCCATTCCCAGAACAAATATCAATTTATGGAATTTAATATTATCGATAAAGACGGGGCGTAATGGCCGGCCACCTCCGCAAAATGGCTTTGAGTGAGGTAAAGTAAACGTCAGCACCGTGTTTTTATTAGTTCTGATTTTTATGGATGTATTTTTACAAGGTTAGCACGTGGGTATACTATTTAGAATGTTTCCTTTTTGGTTTCGTTGGGAAAAATTAACATTGTTTTCAGGTAAGAGCCAACGCCGACTAGCGACCAGGGACCGATACCGGCATTTTTAAAAAACCCTGAATTAGCCCAATATTTTGGATTATTTTTCGCTCTTTACGTAGGGCTGGATCATGTATTTAGGTAACAACGTCGTATTATTAGATTGTCTCATTAAAAACGAAATAATGAACCGGTGACCGTAATAATACCGGTATTTTTCTATGGAGAAAATACCGGTATCCGATCCCTGCTAGCGACTATGATTTATTAAGCCGTCGTCTCCCGTCGAAAAAAATAAACAATAGCACTTTTTTGTTATGATCCCTGGGACCCCAGGGACCGATAGACGGTCTAACCTAATATATCTATACAAATAGGTGACTGATTATGTTGTTTATATTTTGTGACTGAGTAATAGAGGCTTGAGTTGCTATGGCAACCGTATCGATACTAATCGTGCTTAAATAGCACATAGTAATTGCGTACGGTGGCTTTTACTACCGAAAACAGCTGTGTACAAAGGTAGGTACGGCCAACTTTAAATAAAAACGTAATACTGCAACTGGAAAATACTCCCGCATACGCGCCGCTATTTCTATAGCCATAACATGAAACAGCAAGAGCAGCGAAGCTATATGTAAACTATCTACATACATATATAATATATAATCGTAGTTCAACTTCTACGCCTCGCCGTCTGTTTCCACGTAATGCAATACGACAGGTAATTTGTAATGCAAAGCGACAAAGTTATTTGCTGCGATACCTACTACATGGTATACGTTTTCACAGGATAGGCAATTTTAAGGGTGCATAAAAACCCTCTGTAGTCGTACGCGGTGTTGTATGAAAAGTTAGACAAGTTTCTATGGAATGACAGCTGCCGTCGCCATATTTAACATTAACCCGTCTTTAATCGCACCTAAGTTGGTGCAACCCGACCTAACTCTGAGTACATACGTGTGTTATGCTCGGAAAGAGCTCGAATGAATACAATATCGTTTTCATCTCTCCTGTGGGGCTACCACGAACCACAAACGAAGTTTTCCCTCTCTGTCTCACTTATGTGCAAACATGCAAGTGCAACAGAGGGGGAAAACTTCGTTTTCTGTTCGCGGTAGCGCCCCTGTTCGGAAATAGTAGATTGTGTCTCAAGGGAGCAAAATGATATATTTACGGCGAGGGCGGTATATTGAATTCTGAGTGAAGCGAAAGATTCTGTAATAGAATCCTGAGCGTAGCGAGGGATTCTAAAGTAGAGTCTTGAGCGTAGCGAGGAATTCAAGTGTTTACGCCCAAGACGGAAATAATTTTGCTACCGTGTGACACATACGGCTTTTCACACCGCCTATGAGGTCCGCTGCTAAAAACATGAAATATCTTACAAATGATTTTACTACAGAGTGTCACACACTGCTTTTCACACCTGTTATTCAGAAAAGAGTCATTGTTGCCCTCAAATGAGGGAAGAAAAATACACCTTTGATCCCTCATTCGAAGGCAACAATAACTCTTTTCTGAATAGCAGGTGTGAAAATTTCATTTTCATAAGTAGATAGCTGGGTTGAAAGTCGCTTTTCCGACCCTAGGGTGAAAAGTAATTTTTTTTTAAGTTCTATAAGCCGGGGGGGCGCGCGCCGGCTTCTTGCACTGCTGGTCGCACTTGCGGCGCCCGCTGCTGGTTCCTGCAGCGCGTGTTTTTATTATTGAATTCTTAGAATGTCATTGACTTTTATTTCTCATTTATTTTCCTCACAGTTGAAATGAAAAGTAGAGTGTTTAACTCGGGTGAAAGCACCTATTTCACCCTTGAAAATATCTCTGGTGAAATGGGTCACTTTCAACCCTTGGTTAACAATCTACTATTGTGAACTTGATTTTGAATCAGGAGCTAGCGGAGGATTCCAGAAAACAGCTAATTAATTGTTCGTTAGCTGATTTAGTTGTAAGCACTATTTCTATGGCTTCTTTCAAAGGCGGTATTAAGTTTTCATTCTTTCTTATACTCAAACTCGGTTTTAAAAATAATAATAACACATTTAATTAATTCAGTGTTGACATATTAATTTTTTTAATTCGGGCGGATAAAATTTAGGCACATCGCGTGTTCTTTTTTCAAATACACGACCATTGTCGAGCATGATGGAGAAATAGTTATATTTATATTACATTAGGTGTAACAGATGACGTATATCATTGATTCATTATTTTCTTACACTAGGAAGTTGTAAATTAAACTAGCTATTAAAAAATCTACAAGGGAACATGAAAACGGGTGTACAATCGGTGAGAAAATTGTATGTGTGCTATACGTGTTGCTGACAACATTTAACATAACATGACGTATCAAAATTATGTCGGACATAAAGTTTTCGTCTTTCTCGCACTTACATTACTTACTTGATGGTGAAAGACGAATGTTTTACTTCCGACATACTAAAGTAGCGGTAACTCTAGTACAAGTTTTATCGAAACAAAATACAAACAAACTAGTTTGCGTTTAGTCTCAATTTATGTGATTATATGACAACGCCAGCAGCGCCTCTGGTGGCCTTAGATGGTAACAATTTTCCTATGCGAATTGAGACTAAGCGCAAACGCGTTCGTTTGTGTTTTGTTCCGAAAAAAATTACATCTAAAAAGACATTTACTGAAACTTTATTCAACATGACTGTGTTTACTTGAAGTAGATACATGCAATAGCTAAGCACAGGTCTTTAAATTCAAAATTTCTTTATTTGCCAGAATATGGTAACAGGATGAGATCTTAAAACTGAATTCGTTCATGCATATTCAATCTGCATGCAGGTGTGCATTATTACAATGTCAGACTAACATTTTGACAAAACACTTGTACTATTTAGACCTTACAGTTGACAAGTATTCTGTAGGTATTCATCGATTTATGATCGATACGAACTCAATCTACCAAGCATTTTTGATCGAGGAATTCACATTAAGATAATATACCCAGCAACGTAGCAAACATGAGTGTAAAAAAATTATGAGTCATAAAAAATATATGCATATGCAGTCACCAAGGCAAGCAATGGAAATGTACCTACTAAAACTAAAAAAAAGGGTGTTAAAAAAAGAAACAAATTGCCAGCCACAAAACGGAATATGAGTGCTTTTTGTCGTAAAAAAGTTAGGACTGTTACTGCGTAGAAAAGGTTGGAAAATTAGGATACTTATTATACGTGTAATTTTTTAAACTAGAAATCGATAAGAAATTTTATGTGCTACAATTGTGTGGATCCATAGAGTAGGATCCGGCAGTCAATTTTTCTGAAGATTTCACTAGTGAACTACTTCAATTCAATTCCTGCCTTATCGGTGGTAAAAAGGGCTGTTACATAGGTGTAATAATAAGATAACAGCAAGCGATTGCGTGGTCCACGTCCCTCGGGAAGGGGTCCGCTCAGTCAAGCAGTTGTAATGTATTACATCGCGCCAATCCCTAGGGATCAGATATCTATTGTCCCGTACAAGTAAAACGTGTTGTAAAAAATGTGACCGACGAGACAAATATATTATGTGAATAGGATTTTACTTATATGAATAAGTGGTATTCGACATACACGACGTTGCGGTACTCATTTAGAAATAATCGACGAATACCTATTATTTATTGTGTTTCACCTACTCAAGTAATTTAAATTTTCTAGCTTCGTTTCTACTATCCAAAGGTGAGAGAGGAACTTTATTACGTTAAATAATACAATATATATAAAATAATATATCATAAAAAGAAAAGGAATCTAGTGTTCTATGATGGGTATTCCACAGTCGTCTTCGCATACAAATCTTTCTATTCTTCTTCTCGTTCCTCTAATTCTCATAGAGACCGCTCTGATGATTGATATTTGTATTTTGACTTTGATCCAGCTTATTATTTTTGAGTATGGTTTGGACCACTTTTCACATAGCTTTAGGGATGTTTTCTTTATAAAGGATTCATATTCCATTCCGACAATGCCATCACAGGAGACCACAAGGGGGGTAAATGATGCTCTAAGATCTTCTGCAGCCAGATCGTATTTGCGATGTTTTTTACGAGCGTGTATTTGGGCGATTGTGGGCCATGTGAGAGACTACCCAAAGGTTGTCTGGAAGAGATCGCTTGTTAGCGATAAGACCGCCTGTTGTCTACCACTGTTACATGTATTTTAATTTATGTTGTTCTTTGAATGTACTTCGTTTGGTGAGCAATAAAGAATATTTGTATTGTATTGTATGTCTCGGCGATCCTTTCACGATTTTGCACAACATTGTATTGTTCTCATTACTTCGTTTACCACGACATACCAAGCAACGATACTCGACTTACATGTCGTTGTACAAAAAATTGTACATACGTATTTTATTTCATGTAATTTACAATTATTAAGGGTGGGTTGCACCAAACCGTCTGTGATCGTAAGCGGAGTTCGTTATAATCTGATTGTAATGGAAAGTTTGACAAGTTTCTATGAAATGACAGCTGCCGGCGCCATATTTGACGATGACCGGCCTGTGATCGTATGTTGGTGCAACCGACCCTAAATGTTCCTAAATGAAATGTACAAATTAACACGTAAGGTAATATATGGAGCGTTTCAGTTTTTTTAAATCACTTAGATCATCTCATAACTTGCTCCTAACAGTACCATTATCCTCGTCAAAATTTTATAATTGTTCATTTACATTCCGGGCTGTCCGTCTCTGGAACTCCCTTCCAGTTGAATTAAGACGTGCTAAATCGATTGCTATTTTTGAATCCCATTTTAAAGAATATTATTTGTCTCTCCCTTAAAATTTTTGAGTAATTATTATGGCTGACACTATTTTATTCTTACCATTCTACAGCAGTGATATATATAATTATATATTATATGTATGTATATTTGTATATTATTTAAGTATGTGTATTTATATTGAATAGTTGTTTTGGAATCTTTTTTTTCTCATTGTAATAGTTTATGCACCACCTACTTTTCAGCTTTATATTTCATTTCTCCACTACCCAAAGGTTGTCTGGAAGAGATCGCTCTTTAGCGATAAGACCGCCTGTTGTTCTGCCTCTGTCTCCCTGTATCTATGTTTTTTGTTTTTTATGTGCTATTTTGTTATGAGAGGTGTGCAATAAAGAGTATTTGTATTGCATTGTATTGTATATAAATAAATACATACGTACAAATTCTATGGATTTTATGGACTAAATTGTATTTGGGTTAATCAACTTTTTCTTGTTGTTATTTTGTCCCGTCAGCGAGGAGACATCAGTATCCGAGTTTCTTAGAAAAATGTTTATAATATGGACTTCAAGCATGCTCAAGAGATGATCCATGTCCAAATGGATTAAGCTCATCGCTAAAACTCATGTTTGATAGATTTAAACCCTTTATAATCACAGTTTTAAAGAGTGACTCAGGAGACGTAACCATGGTAACGAGCAACAAAGAATAGTTGATTCACCCATTTAATTTCCCAATTTTTAAGCGGTCATACTTTTCGGCACTATACGAAAAAGGTGAGCGCCTAAATTTAAATATTAAGTTAATAAAGTCCCACAGGACCGAATTCGGCTTAACAGCCGAACGAGAGACTATCAATCTTAATGGATCACGCCGAGAAGGTTACGGACCCCACTCAGGACATGCTAATCTTTTCAGATCCTTTGCCACTCCTGAAATCTTTGTTCCAATGTAGCACTTCATTCTGTACCTATATATATATAGTGTTGTCTTCATTCTATATATCATATCATATCATATCATTTATTTGCATTGATCACACATCGTCGTACATAATATACATGTCAAAAATAATAACCATGAGCTATATAAATTCACGCTGAGATTAATAAATTTTAATTTTAACACATTCTTAATTAAGGTGTAGTAAATTGTTCCAATACGGTGAGGCAATGAACATGTATGTCTATCCCTGTAAAAAATCCGTAACCGAGTAAAAGGCCTTTTGGACCAAGAAACACTTGAGCTTATGTGCGAAACCAAGATCTGAGGTAGCATCTTTTATTTCCGTAGGTATCCTATTGAAAATACGCGGCCCTATAATGTTAAAAGAGTTGCTTGTTTTCGAAAGACTATACACATAGCTAGGGTTGTGAGCAACTGCTTCTATCGCCTTTAAGTTCTATATAACATCACAGAACACAAGAAGATAGTAAATGCTCCCCGAGCCATGTCGCAGACCCCATCCACCATGAAGGGGTCCTGGGGGGCATTTACTTTTTATAGGTATTATTAGTTTTAGATTAGTTTCGTTCTAATTTTTTTCTTTGTTTTACACCTTTACTCTTGTTATATGGGTCATTGTCAGATTTAGGTTCGCGTCTTTTCGGTGGACATATCAAAAGTAAAAGGCCACAAAGCTTAATTTTTGATTGGTCTAGTAACAGTAATTGCAATCCGTGAGTCACCGGTGGTACTTACTGGCTGAAAATCAGCGCTGCAGGTGTCTGACACAGCATAGGTAATGCTGAGCCAGTGACCGTTTCACTGCTGCTTGCACACGCATGATGTGGTTTGTGTATATTATTTTCTTCTATCACATTTTTTTTTTTATGCAACGCCGGTGGCAGACAAACGTACGGTCCACCGCAGCCTATAAGCGCCCGCAACTCCAAAGGAGTCACGTACGCGTTGCCGACCCTTTATAAATTTGAGGATGCATTGTGTTGACAGCAGAAGGAACAAATTGAGGTCCCTCGCTCTCAACACAGTGCATCCTCGGGAGCTCTGGCAACCTTGCTTACCTCCAGGAACAAAACACTACATACTTTATAGCAGGTAAGAGATTTTTTTTGTCATGTATGTGTGTCTTCTGTGCCTGTGAATAAATGTTTCTTTCTTTCGTTCTATATATTTGTTTTATACCATGGTAGTAAATAAAAACCATTTAGTCCGTCTTATGATAAGCGTACGGTCACCGTAGCATAGTGAGACATTAGTTTGTATGTATTTTAAAACTGGGTATGTGTGCAACTGAATTAAAAAATATATTTTTAATTCTGTTACACAGAAATCTTTACCAAATTATTTCTTTTCACGCCGATTTTAGGAAGTTTTCGGGCTTGGACGACGAGCACAGCCATATTAAGCTAACATTATGAAGTGAGCGACACACAATTTTGATAGCTGCGTTCGCCTTAATTGCGACTGAAGTCAGTGCTTTCGACACACCCTTAACTTGACCGATACAGAACAAATATAACGTGATAAATGAGGGGAGCGAAGCTAAAAATTGCCCTCCGATGAAGATAAAATTTCATTACTTCCGTGGCTGTAATGATGTCATTTAACAACATCAAAGCCACTGTTAAGTGTTTTAGAACTAAACGTAGTCGCGAGGGGGATAAAATTAACGAGTCTTTTACATTACTGTGGTTTCTTTTTTAGCAAAAGAAGTTTTTTAGTTTTTGTGTGCAATAACCAGAGACCGGAATTTACTTGACATTTTTGAGTTGTCATAGTGACTTCCCATTAAGTTTTTTTTTTATGTTATAGGGGGCAAATGAGCAGACGGATCGCCTGATGGTAAACAATTCCCGTCGCCCATAAACACCTGCAACACCAGAGGAGTCGCAAGTGCGTTGCCGGCCTTTCAGAAGGGAATACGCTCTTTTCTTGAAGGTTTGAAGGTCATATCGGTCCGGAAATACCGCACAGTTTTAGACTGCCAACCATCTAAATGGTGAGGATGGAAATGCTGACGTGTAGGACGATGACGAAAAGATGCGGCAGGGATCATTCCAAACAACAAAAAAAAAAGTTATCGGTAAAACACGTAAATTCAAAATATATCTAATTAATGTATGGTAGTTCGAATGTAAATATGCTGTCAATGAATATATTTAGGTACTTAATTACTAATTTGATTCAATTAATTATGGACTAGTTAAGAAATTACAATATATTTTTCTCAAAAGCATAATATATAAAGTAATTATATTTAAATTATTACTAAAATTATTTTAGTAATAAGTTAAAAATGCCTCATTGTATGAAACTCGATAATTCGAAAATAACCTTATATGTATGCAGATTTCACGAAGTTGTTTCACTTTGCGACGTCTGACGTCGTATTACGAGATAAACAGCCGATCACTTGTTATCACAAACTAAAAATTATCCTCAGTGAAACTCTTCATTATAGTACCTATATGTAATCGATATGACAAAGTCGATGAATGAGAAGTCACTATGACAGCTCAAATATGCCATGAATATTCCGGTCTCTGGCAATAACGTTCAAATAGACTTAAGAGGAAATAAAATGGTACACTTTACATTGCATCTCCAAACAGACGTACACATAAACGTAATATTGTCTGGTTTTCCCTCCCGGGGTTCGCTTTCACACGCAATTCCAAGATTCTTTAGAGCACAATCAGGAGAACGCGAGAAGGGAGATGGTAGTATGAAGCATTTTAACCTTTTTTTGATTTCTGATTGTAGTATAACAATTGATTGATTCCCTGTGGTTCCCGGTACTTTGCACCGAAATGGCAAACTTTGTGTTGGAGGAAACCGCCTTGAAAATTTGTTGGCGTTCTTGCATATTGGATGAAAACCCTTTCATTATAAGTTATCGGGTCGGAGAAGGTTGCAGATATTTATTCAGTTGAGCTTTGGATATTTTATTTGCTTCAGAAATGTTTCACAATCTTTACAAATCGACATGTCGCAGCCGGATTGCATAATCCGCCGTATTACGGCTAGCAGTTTTATAAAACAGAGGCGTTTTGGTCAACGATTAGCCGGATCGGCATTGTGATCCGTTCTCCAATATGGTGGCTTATATACGTTTAGCCGCATTGGACTTATTTTGGATTTTAAATTAGATAGATAGCAAAATAAAACAGTGTTTAATTGATAACGAATATTAATAAACAAAAACTAAATATACTCTACGACAAAACACACTTATACATATATATATTAATCTCATTTCCATTGTTTAAAATACCACTATTTTTATTTTTTTGACGACCGGTTTAGCCTAGTGGGTAGTGCACCTGCCTGTGAAGCTGACGGTCCTGGGTTCGAATCCCGGTCAGGGCAAATATTTGTGTGATGAGCATGAATATTTGTTTCTGAGTCTTGGATGTTTTTCTATGTATTTAAGTATTTATATCTATTAAATATATCGTCGTCTAGTACCCACAACACAAGCCTTCTTGAGCTTACTGTGGGGCTAGTTCGATTTGTGTAAGATTGTCCTCTCATATTTATTTATTTATTTATTTATTTATTTAAGGCATGTACGCACTTTCTGTATTCAACGCCATTGTTGTTGTCAAAGAGAATATAATCACTACGTTGTTGATGTTATGCCACACAATGCTATGAGTTTTAAAGATGGAAACTAAAACTGTCAAGAAGGTGACAAATGAACCGCTGATTTACATTACGGCTAGGCGGATTGGAGAACGTAAAGCACCGTACATACATTCCGGCGGATTTTCATTCAACTGTATTCAATCAGGCTAATCGTTGATCCGCCGTAATATAAACCGATGCTATTTTGTAAAACGGCTAGCCTTAAAGTATTACGGCGAATTGTACGATCCGAATGAACCGCTATTTTACATTACGGCTAGGTGAATTGATCGTAAAGCGCCGAACACATTCTGGCGGATTTTCATTCAGCAGTATTCAATCCGCCTAATCGTTAACCCGCCGTAATACAAAATGACTAGCCATTATGTAATACGGCGGATTATAAAATTTGTCTCCGACAGATATAACTCAAATACCAAATCAAATCGGAATGTGAAATTTGTTTCAGTGACACTTCGGGCTCCAAAATTTAGTCGCTATGTTACTAAATTTGTCGAATCGTCATTCTGCGAAAACGAACGGCATACCAACTTAAATTGAAAAAGAAAAAACAAACTCGAATGAGGTGTGTTACTTCTGGAAGTTGATTTCCTGGCTTGGCGAAGGATTCTTTGTGATGAGGTTATACTTATTTTAACCCCCTACGCGCAACGTGAAAGAGGTGTTTTAAGTTTAACTTGTGTAGGTATGATATATGTATGTATCAGACACATACATGTGGGTGGCATCGTAGCTCCCTAACGGATGAACCAATTTGAGTCCGGTTTTTTTAAATCGAAACCGATTTTTAGGGTCATATACCCAAATGGTAAAACGGGTCCCTATTACTTCGTTGTCCGTCTCATGAACCGATAGTAAGACAGCTGAAAGTTTCGCAGATGATATATTTCTGTTGCCACTATAACAACAAATACTAAAAAATAGAATAAAATCAATATTTAAGGGGGCTTCCATACAACAAACGTAGTTTTTTTGCCGTTTTTATAGATAATGATACGGAACCCTTCGTGCCGAGTCCGACTCCCACTTGGCCGGTTTTAAATGTAATTTACTGGTTACAGCTACAGCTTTTAATCGGTCCTCTCTCTGTAATCAAATCTTGAAACTTAAATTTTATCCTCTTCCCAGTGTTCGATTGAGCTGAAATTCGGCATATTTATTTAATTTCAGTGACAATGCAATATTATGACACCACCAACCAAATTTAATGAAGGAGATAGAAGGTGGTCATAGCAACAGTGGCGGCGCAAGGGGGGCGGTCCGCCCCGGGTACCAAGCATCAAGGGTGACAAACGACGGTAAAATTCTGGTATGGAAAGAGGAAAGCGGGAGAGAGACTTGAGTCAGGCATTCGTTGCACTCATACCTCTTGCCTGTGAAAGGAGGAGGGGGTTGAGTAACTGAAATGAAAAAATCGACTGATTTATCGACATATTAGTATTTGTTGGTGAAATATACGTAATAATCAGAAGCATACTGGAATATTGCTCACCAGTGTGGAATCCAGGGTACACGGTGCATTCGGACCGCATCGAGCGAATCCAGAAACGATTCCTATACCACCTGGCACATGCTCAAAACAAATGTAAAGTGATGCCATCGTATGAATCAAGACTTGAACATTACAAAATTGAGTCATTGTTCTCTAGGCGGAAAGCATGCGATATCTTGTTGCTATACAAAATTATCCATGGTTTAGTGGACAGTCCACACCTACTAGAACATGTCAAGGTGGTTGTTCCTCGAGCGGATAGTTGCCTATGCAATAGAAAGCCGTTCTCTCTTCCTCTTTTTCGCACTAATATCGGCAGGCATGCGCCTCTTTATAGAATGATTGCATCATATAGCGGCATCAAGTCCGACATAAACATTTTCCACTGTTCCTTAGCCTCAGTAAAAACCAAACTTAAAGCGCTTCTCTAATGAATTAATTGTAGCTATTTTATTTCTTATTATTTTTATGTCTTTCCCGGTTCCATTAATTTTTCATAGTTTTGTTTAGCTGAACTTACTAAATTCAATTATCAATTAGTATAATTTTGTAAACTATTACTTATTTTGTTTTTGTAAAACCTGCACGCATATTCTATGCACGATGTGTCTACTTTTTTAGGATGTACAAGAGTGTAATTAGCCACTGTAATGTAATAGACCATGAGTGTTCAAAACTTGTAACATCTAGTTTGTAGACCATAATAAAAAGAAAATAATAATAATAATAAACATAACCATAATAGAAGTAATAATTTGAAAACTGTAACTCCAACCGTTTGGCTATGAAACTTGTGTGACAGACGACGGACGGACGGACGCGTGAGTGACAACATTAGGGTGCCGTTTGGGCCCTTCGTGTACAGAATACTAAAAAGTGTACAGTCAGCAATAAAAGCCGGTACCGTAAAATGATTATTTTCAAAGAAACTTATTCATCAAATTAGGCTGTGAATTCTTAGGTCCTTGAATTGACGAGGGTGTGGTGATGAAATATCATTCCCGGGTTTTTACAGTCCTACACTAGATTAACTCTAAGATGTTTTATGATGGAGTTCGGGGATGGTTTCAGGTTTTTAATATTAAAAGGCTGACAAAGGCGTGAGGCTGTATATATTTATGGTTCGTCCCGACGCTTCTCCTTAGCGTAATTCGGAACGATAAAACGTCACACGTCATTGAGCTGTCATTTGAATGTAAAATATTGTCAGATAACCTAAACTCGGTGGAGACGCTGAGATACGGCGCTTGATGGCTTAATTTGTGTAGATATTTGATTGAACTCGCGGCTTGATCTGGTACAATTGACCAGCGCGATGATTAATTAGTTGTAACGTATAAGGGTGGGTTGCACCAAACCGTCTGTAATCGTAAGCGGTGTTCGTTAAAATCTGATTGTATGGAAAGTTTGACAAGTTTATATGGGATGACAACTGCCAGCGCCATATTTGACAATGACCGGCTTGTGATCGTATGTTGGTGCAACCGACCCTTATTAAGTACATGCGGATATCGAATTGTGGGGTTTGGAGAGCATTATGCGTCGCTCGCACACCGAGGCCTGTAGGAGGCCGGCGACCGGTATCTCCTAATCCTTGTTCCAGGGCCTGTTGGATCCTGCTCCGAAGGAAGAAGAAAGAAGTCCAGCGTGTTTGTAAGTGGTAGTGGAAGTTTAGCGGTGCGCCACCGCACCCAACTGGGTATCCTCAGGATACAGCCAGTTTAGGATGAGGCTTTCTATGGACCCGTGTCCTTCGTTGTCCTGAAGCATTATATGTTTTTCTTCAGGGAAATATTGTTATTTATTCAAACGAGATTTGAATGTATGAATAAAAGATATTCACTCTCTTGAATTATCCGATCCCGGATTGAAAATCACGTGACTGCTAAAGTGGCTGTGCACTATAGTAAATAATAAGCTGATATACATGTTAAACTTAGAACCCCTCTTCTGTAGGTACAGAGAGTTAAAAATATCCAGCTATTATTGAAAACCCCTTTTTAACCTTGCCATTCATGTAGATAGGTGATGAAACTACGCGAAATCAACATGATAACTTCGTTCTACTCGTACGAGTTCTAATTATAGAAATAGTGCTCTATTCTTACTAAAGTACACGTTGATACCGTGCAATCTTTTTACTCATGTAGACTGTCATTGGATTTTAAAGTTTATCAAGTCAGCACACAGTCGTTTTTAGCGTGGTTCCAAGCTGCAACGTTATCTTAAATCGCTATAGTTGTTCCAGTGTTCAGTTTGCTTTGCAATGCATTCGATGCACGTATAAAATGCATTAATGGAAGTATATTTTCCATGTGTTTCTCGTGAATGTGCTCTGAAATATTCTTTAGCTAAATTCACGGATATTGTATTACGGGAAGCTACGGTAGCCTAGGAGCTGTTTCAAATCCTGGCTTATACCTATGAGCTTTTCAAACTCATGTACAAAATATCATCTGATATTGACTTTTTTAGACTTTGTTAGCTTTTCGGTGAAGCGTGGGGACTACAGTACAGCCCATTCCATCTCCTCTTGCTGCAAATTCCTTGGATTACCTTTCGCACAAACATGTCTACCACGAACTATCAACCATCTGTTTAAGCAAAATACTGGAGCTTTCAGTCAAAAAAAAATTAACCCAAAATTCTATTCCTGGTTTAAACTAATTTGAATTTAAACTACTATTTCTACAATAACAATTACATGCAAGAGATAGAAACAAAACGTAATATAACAAAGCTACAAACTTCCGGGAATTTTGCAACATGCAACAGTTTCATTATGCAGTGCTAAATTTTGATAGTTCAGTATTGAGTTACGATTCAACTGAAATATCAGTGAAAATTGAACAAACAGCAAACAAATGAAGCAGAAATGAAGAATCACAATTCATGCTCGTTTAATAAACCTCACGTACATAATATTTCACATTATGTACCGTGAGGTTTACGTCCCACTATCTAACCCCTTAATCATCTTAATGTCTAATAGTTGACACTTTCGCCTTGAATTAGGATCAAAATGCCAAGTATTAGGTCAGTATATATCAAGCACCATTGAAAACTAGGACCATTTACAGCTAATGGATGAAACAAGCAGACGCAAACTACAAACATATTACTCGTAAATGAGTTAAATGTATGCTTATTAAACCGATAGCTTCGAGTTTAGAGCCGCTTCTTCCCGTCCCGGTCCCATACCGCACCCCGCGCACGCCCCGCTCAGCGCCCGGCGGGGTGGGAGCGGAGGTAAATACGTCACGAGGGAGCGGCCAACTCGTAGCGAACAAATTGCGGGTTGTACAGTGAAGGACACTACATTTTTTACCTTACTCCAATGTAATAAGGTCCAAAAATTTACAAATATATAATGATTTATGACCTCCACTGTATGCGTAAAAGGTGATCGTTACTTACCCAAGCTTGCATCATAGGTGTTCATGTACTCGGATGTCATGAACTGAGAGACGAGAGCAGTCTTCCCCACGCCAGCGTCACCGAGCAGCACGACTCTGTACTTCGGTATCTGTAATGAGATAAACAAATTAATTACTTAAAAACTAAAAAAAAATGAAACAAAACATAGCTAATAATCATTTCCGCCCTAATGACTTTCAATTAAAAAACCGCACTCAAATCGACGGATAACGGTCAAGGAGCTAAGATGCCACAGACAGACACACATATACGAAGATACACCTGTGAAACTTTTGCGTTGCACGTTGTGGGTTAAAAATTAAGTGGTTAAACTGGTTTTAACAAATGTTCCATTAAGTATGTTCCAAAAAGTGAGGATAATACAATTCGCCTAAGTATTTTTCAGTTTATAAATTATAACTTGTATATGAAATGGACCTAGGCACCCTTTTTATATTTCATGTCGTCCTGCACACGTCCGTCGTACTTTTCATACGATTCGGCGCCCCGAGCACCTCTATAAAGTCGGCCCTGAATAGCCCTGTAAGTGCGAGCGAGAGATCCGTGCTCAGGCGGGCTAAGAGCACAACTTGCTGCCAAGTCGTTCTCGCGTGACTGAGATGAGGCAGCCGGTGAAGCGAGCTCACCCAGAATATGCCTATTCACGCGTGCCTTAAAAAGGTCTAGGTTATATGAACTTGCAAATACAGACTCCAGTAGGGAATTCGAAACCTTATGCCGTCGTCTCCCGGCGAAAAAATGAACAATAGCATTCTTTTGTAATGATCCTGGTATCCCAGGGACCGTGTTATAATCATAAAGTGCTCACCTGTTCGAGCTCGTCGTCGTCAGGAGTATCGAGGCTGGCGGAGTCCACGGGCCGGTAGCCTGAGCAGCAAGAGCCGTCAAACGGGGACCGGTCGGATGCCCTGCGGAACGTCACACCATATTAGCAACCAGGGCTCGGAACCGGTTTTTACTATTTTTGAAATATCTGCTAAAGTACTTTTCATATCGCCATTTTTATTTTAAAATTTGTTTATTTTAGCCTTCATCTTGGAAATAAATGATTTAAAATACGAAAAATAATCGTAAAATACAATTAAACGAATTTTTTAACCAGTTAATTGTAGGAAGACGAAACCGGTTTCCGAGCCCTGTTAACAACGATATATTAAAACATTGGGGAGCCTTCGTGGACCAGCGGCTTCTGCGTACCGCGTGCGGTATGCGAGGTGAAGCAATGTCGGCTGAAGCCATCTCTTGGGTGGGTTACCGCTTTGAGAGGTTATTAACTGAGCGCTCCCTTGCTTTATAAGGCACGTTAACTCGTTAATCCCGGCTGCTGTCTATGACAGTAAGTTAGAGACCTTCGGGTAGCTTGAGAGCTTCTAACAGTCAAGTTGCCTACTCACTTCAAGCCTAATCTCAATAAGGTCTAGTTTTCCCTTGGCTCCGAGGGTGAGATGGCAGTCACTTCTGTAAAAACTAAACTAATGCCTACGTCAAATCTTGAGATTAGGTAGCGGGCCCCAGGCATCCTTCAGGATGCAACTGCACTGACTGGGATAACCTAGGCGGATGAATTAAATTTATAAACTAACTAAACATTTTAGATGTTTCATAAAAAAAAGTAGCTAGTTTATTTTATTTAAGATTTGACTTAGGTATTATTGTCAGTGGAGCAATCGCCAGCCGCTTCTGTCCACTGTTATCTCCTTCACTCTCTAATATGAAAAAAGCAATGGTTATGTCAATTTATGCGCCTCGCAAATTACGCAAATAGTAACCTCTTTAAAGTACTCGACGACTTCAATAATAATAGACAACAATGTCATTGTTCGAGCACTTTGAGAATACGCCCTTTTCAAGGGTCAGCAAAAGGGACACAAGGGCCGAGATCACGGAACTGACCCTTTCCGACACTAAATAGGGATAACAATTGTAATCTTGAAGCATTTCTGGCTCAGAGACGGCATAATGCGAATACCACTAAAGGTCAAAACGTAAAATTTTTATGAACTCAATAGATTAAATGTCAGTGCTTAGAAATTACAATTGTAATCGACATAAATGCTTTGCTGTAAACAGCAAAGGTTAATTCTATTTTCATTTAGTTTAGTTAATCGAAGTTTTCAACCGCGTCATTTCGTAGACAAGTTTTTACGAAATGGCTGTCGATTATGGTATCATTTTTAGGTTTGAGTAGCCAAAGGGTAAAACGGGGACGAGGATTACTAAGCCTCCGATATCCGTCCGTCTGTTGAAATTTTCACACATGATGTATTTCTATTGCCGCTATAACAACAAATACTAAAAAACAGGATAAAATAAATATTTAAGGGGCGTCCCATACAACAAACGTGATTTTTTCCATATTTATTAAGTTAGTAACGGTCCCGTACTTCTACCAAATAACCGAAGTCATAATTTTTTTTATCCAAGAAAGTGATTTGGAACGAACGTCCAAATAATGGCCCATAAAGTCGGTAACATTACTACCTACACTCCGTTTTTTGTCACATAAAAGGAAAACTGAGTTAACGACAGACGGTATTTGGCAACGGTAATTGGCACTTACATCTATACTTTCGTTATGTGTAGAATTTAACAGACGTTTTATTAGAGTTCTACCCAATCCAGACCCAGTGTTCAGAACTGAACAGTAATTTAATTCATTGACCAAATAGGGTTTTATACTTGTAGTTTTGTAGTCTATGAAGTGTAGAAGAAATCGTGAGATGGAAATGAAGACAGTTGAATTTAAGGTGGTCGTAAAATAATTTTAATTAATAATTTGTTTTATGTTACAAATGTTCAAGAAGAAAAGAGTGTTTGAAACAGCCAGATTTTTTGCTGTTTTTATTCCTACGTTACTGAAAAAGGGTTATAAACGTAGGTCGTCGTTATTTTTGGATTAATTAATGTTATGAGATCGTAATAAGATCTCGTGAAACTCGCGTGGTGTGTGGGTAGGTATTATTTTAACGACCAGTTGTAAATTACCTACAGCGTCTTTTAAATTCCAATATAATATTATTTTTTATAGACAACAGCTTATACCTGTAAGAGTATACGTAATTACGTATCTACGGGAAGGCTTGGGGCTTGGATCGAGTCTTCTGTAAATGGCGCTATTGGTGTATCGAGTCGAGCTACTTCAAACGCCGGTTAGACACAGTATAAAACAGTGTAGACAGTGGTTTTGAACCAAGTTTGGTTGAAAGACATTGTTTATGCTGTTTAAAACCACGGTTGTCAGCTATGGTTTTAAAAATTTAAACAGTGTAGCACAGGTTTTAGGGTCACCAACAGACAGGGATTATTTAAATCTGTATACGTATATCGCAGGGAAATGCTCAAAACCGGGATTTGATCAAACCCCTAAGGGTATGATCAAACCACTCAGGATGTTAAAATGTTCCTATTTCATCATTTGAAATGATAAAATCGTCCAAAAAAGTCAATTGTCATTTCCCTAGACTAGTTTAATGATCTGACGACGAGCGAAGCGAAGAGGAGTGTTAGGTAGAACTTAGACCCTATACAGTACCCTACCTTACAGGCCGCGATAGCGACCGGCCAAGCGTCAGAAGCGATTTTTTAGCAAAATAACATTACGATAATTCAAATAGAGAACCGATATTTAAGTTGGTACATGTGGTTTAAATATACTTCAATATGTCCCTATAGGTAAGGCACCAGAAATTGTCGCTTCGCTAATATTTCAAGTAGCCCAACTGTCTATCTATCCTATATCCTTCCCAGGATCTTAAAACTATCTCCATACCTAATTTCACCTAAATCCGTTCAGCGTTTTGAGGTAAGTATAGTTCCCATCAATTTCGATGACGACCACCCTGACAAATTATGTATTTGCCCTTATGAGCTCTATATAGCTGGCTAGGCCAAACTTGCCCCAGTTGCTATTGAATACTCTACTCAATGCGTGAAAATGTTACAGACAGATATAATCACTTTTGCATTTCTAATAGCTAATAGTTCGTATTATAACAAATTTGACGTAAATTAACTTCAAAAACAGCACTAGTGTCAGGAAGTGTCTTTCAACAAGCAAAGCATTCGCCTCTGGCATCACTTAAATCAACGCTTCGGAGTTTATTTAGTTTAACTCTCGCTTTACGCTGAATCTGAAATGAACAATCTCTGTTTACGATTTGTTTCCCTTTTCATTCGTAGTTATTTTGCAAAGCTGAGTGAAACATAGTGTTAAAATAATACTTTATTCAGTGAAATTGTGAAGCGTCTGGTTGACGAAACTGGTGACCAAAGAGCTGGCGAGTTCCTCGCACAGCGTATCAGCATTGCGATACAGCGAGGAAATGTCGCCAGAATCCTCGGTACAATGCTTCAAGGACCTGTTTTAAGTTTAAGTTATATTCTTGTCTTCCCGTTCATCATCATTGTCATTATCATATGAGTCAAAAGACGTACACCGCTGGATATGATAAATATTAAATAAATAAATATTAAATAAATAAATAAATATTAGAGGACAATCTTACACAAATCGAATTAGCCCCACAGTAAGATCAAGAAGGCTTGTGTTATGGGTACTAGACGACGATATATTTAATAGATATAAATGCTTAAATATATAGAAAACATCCAAGACTCAGAAACAAATATTCATGCTCATCACACAAATATTACAATTACATATTATTATTATTTATATGATACAATTATATATTGCGCCAGGTTTGGCAATCCGGTACATCGATTAGTAGTGTGGGTGTCACGACCGTACTCCATCAGCCAGCATCAGCCTATCAATCGTGTACGAGTATGCGGACAAATGTGAGTGTGGCCTATAAAGTAACAAAAAAAAATTACTAGCTTTTTCCAGTGACTTCGTCCGCGTGGAAGTCGTTTATATCGTACCTCCATACAAACTTTCGTCCCCATTTGTCTCTTAATTCTTCCTTGGGGTACAAATTATCTCCATGACACATTTCATCAAAATCCGCTAAGCGGTTTAAGCGTAAAGAGGTAATATACAAACAGTTACTTTTGCATTTATAACATTAATATACAAGGCGACACATAACTCATGATACAAATAAAAAAAATCGGATTCTATCCATGATTACGAAACAGTTTACATTTGGGTCCAGCTTTGTCTGTACCAAAAAAATCTGCTTCTCTATACATTTCGATTAGTCGATTGAAGACCATTTACACAGCAGAATCATATTTTTATGTTTTCTATCATGACTTATAGAAAAAAAGAAAGAAATATTTATTTGGTACAAGTTGTTTACACATTCTAGGATATAGTAAATAGGTACCTATTTAGTACCAAAATGGGTGCCGCTCAGTCATGATTTTCATGACACTATTCATGAAAATCATGACGCTGATTTTCAGGGCAACCAGGAAACAACATGAAATTACAAAACAATAAACATGAGAGAGAACTTATGTGTCACCTTGTAGTTATAATATTATATAGTATAGTATAGTATGGAAATAGTGTCGGCACCCAATCTGACCCGGCGCTCACGCAATCTCAGCCGATGAGTTAGCTTCGCAGCTGTCTGATTAACAAGACGGAAAACCCCTTTTTGCCCCCGTTTGCTTGATTAAGCCACGGACAGAGATGAGAGTAGGTAACGAACTTATACCCTTTAGCACCGCAGTTGGTGCTATATGATTATATATTGATACGCCAGAGTACGATGGTTATTTATGATGAACTGTTTTATGAATATGTACATGTGGTATGTATGTACTGCTTTATGTATGTATGTATGTAAGGAGAACGTTTATGTATATGTAACAACTGTAATCTGACCCTCTTCACGCAAACAAATGATTTATGATTTAAGAATTAAGTATTTTACAATAAAGTAGATTAAAAGTTTTCGGTCGCGTAGGAAAAATCGAATGTAACGGAATGACATTGACGCGCCGATCGTAAGGATGTGGGCTAGGGTGGGTCGAAAATCACTAATTTCGGAGTACCGTAATGTAATAGGGCTCAAAAGTTGCTGCGTATTCTGTAGATTACAGAAAAAATAAATAAATAAAATAAATAAATATAAATATTAGAGGACAATCTTACACAAATCGAACTAGCCCCACAGTAAGCTCAAAAAGGCTTGTGTTATGGGTACTAGACGACGATATAAATAATAAAAATAATTTAAAAAATCTAGATTTAGACTTTTAACCCTCGCACAGCCGCCAAAGATCGATGTTAAGGCCTAGATTATATAAGTACTTAAATAAAGTACGTGACAATTATGTTAATCATTTATCACTTAATAAAGTAAATTAAACTATAATAAATCTAAATTATACTGAAACTTTTTGTTATTTTTTAGTTAGTAGCTGTTTGTAGGGTGTTTTAAGTTCGTTTTAATATTAATTTCACACCACCTGCTCGACAAGGCCAAATTATATATCATGCAATTCATTATAGCCCTTGGCTTTAGCTGCGTTGGAATGTTGTACTGAATCTCATTATAACCCACTGGTCAATAATGTGATTTCACTTTTCGTAGTTCTTATTTTTATGTCCTTAATATCTAATGTCGGGGAGGCGCGCACTTCGCCGCTGCTTGCCTGATTTGACTTTGACTGATTAGGTAAATTGATTTTGTTTCTAGTGGCCTTGGTTCATTTTATTGTCTCGCAAAAGGTGAGAAAAGTAGAGTATACTCCTCAGGGATAAAACTGTTTTTGTCTTGGGTACGCTTAAATCCCTCACTGCACTCAGGACTCAGTCTTAATTCCCTCGCGAAGTAAAATCAATATCAGGATTCAATATCGCGCCCGTGACATGACACAGTGCTTTATTCCCTTGGTGTACAATCTACTACTATATTATTTAAGTAATTTTCGTTAAGTATTCTTGTATATATTCCATTAATGTAATTGAAATTTTCGCTGAATAAATTCTATGAATAATATGAAATCTTAATAGAGTTGGTTATCGTAAATCGACGAGGAACCGAATTGGTTACGACCCTATTAGTCAAGATTATGGATTCCCGCAAAGCCGTCCATTATGACTTAACTCCTTCGCTTTTACACAAAATTTGATTACATTATTAGATGCTTTGTTATATTTATTAGTATAAGCTACGATTTAAGTGTGATGCTCGGAGTTGTACCACACACGACTTAAAATCATTCCGAGTTTTATCAATATTTATGCGACTGGCATTATAATATTAACATGTGTATCTGAGTACGTGTGGCATCCTACCCAACAAAACGGACTTTAAACACATTTTAATCTCAGCCAAGTGTATATTGGGACTTAAGATATTCACAAAGAGTTTAGCGACGATATTTATGCTACTATTCATACCAATTTTAGTAATAGCAAACTCTTTATTGTACACAATAAAAAAAATTACAAATACAAAAAGAAATGGTATGTGCAAAGGCGAACTTATCCCTTTAAGGAATCTCTTCCAGTTAACCTTAGAGCAAATGAGAGAAGAAATGAATGGAGACAAGACAGATGTACAACAAGGTATAAAAAAGACAAAAGATATAAAATATACATACATAAATAATTCATTAAGGATAAGTATAAATACACAAATAAACGATATTGAGAAGGAAATTATAGCCTGTGCAAAATAAAAGGTAAATATTTTATGAAATTTGCCAGAATAACAAAGCCACAGTTTCTTCAACTTCCCCTTGAGCGACGCAACAGGCTGCGACTGCCTAAAGGAGGGAGGCAATTCGTTCCACAATTTCACAGAGCGCACCGCGAACGATTTATCATATGCACGCGACTTGTGAGGAGGATAAATGCCAGATTGGCACTAGACCGCAAACGATGGCCACTACCGTCAGCCATAAAGCGGAATTTTTCAGAAAGGTACTGGGGAGAAGAAGGGTTAAAAAGAGAATTAAAAAGAAGAGCAAGCACGTGGCGATCCCGCCTACGGTGGATAGGAAGCCATTGAAATTCTTTTCGGAAATGAGATACATGGTCGTATTTCCGAAGCCCGAAAATGTAATGAATACAGACATTCTGTAGGCGCTCCAGCTTGTCAAGCAGTTCCTCCTTAAGATCAAGGAACTCAATGTCACAGTAGTCGAGACGTGGAAGTAAAAGAGAACGAGCAAGTAAAATCTTGGTATGAAGAGGGAGAAAGTTTTGCAGGCGCCTAAGAGAATGGAGAGGCGAATATTTTCCTACTGACTTCAGATATCTGAGGTGCCCAAGAGAGAGTCTGGTCGATAGACTATACTATAGTACGTGCGTGTGTGCGTGTACGTATAGTGTAGTGAGTGTAGTGTAGTGTAGTACTTTACTATAGTAATACCGAGGTTTTTAACGGTGGAAGAAAAAGATATAGGAGTTCCGTCAAAGAAAACCCCAGGCATATCCAGATCTGACAGTTTAGCAATGTAGTGAGGACTTCCAATAACGACTGCCTGCGATTTCTTGGCGTTGACTTTTAAACCAAAGCACGATGCCCACTCTCGGATTTTATACAAGTCAGAATTAATTTGGCTTACAAGGGTACTAAACTCGTCAAATTCAGCCGCTGCATAAATTTGTAGATCATCAGCGTAAAGGTGGTAGGATGAGTTTAAAGATTTAGTTATATTATTAATAAAAACTGAGAAGAGTAAAGGAGAGAGCACAAGGTCATTTTACCTCGCCGTACCTACATAGCGATTACCTAATGTCCTGCTACTAACCAGAATCGATGCTATCCATTTATATGAGTGTAAGAGCGGAAGTGAAGTCAAGGAGCGAGCAAACACGGCAAATAGAAGGACAATTTGAAGTATAGACTAGACAACTAAAGCGAATACCGGTCCTTGGATCCCAGGGATTATAAAGATTGCTATTGTTTATTTTTTTAGACAACGGTTTGAACGAACGATTCTCGTGAATTGGTGACAGTGTGATCGGTAATTTCAAGATGGCAGCGTTAATTTTTTTCTGAACGTTATTTTGCAATTTTCAGATACTAATACATATTTTTGTAATCGCATTCTAGTCGCCATTTGTTATATATCTTCCGGATGTCCGGGTGTTCTAATCTACAGGCCGCATTTCTTCACTGATTTTCGTGAATTTCTGTGAGCAAGGTACAATGATATACTGGATGTTTCTTGTCGATTTCGTTTTTAAAAACTTTTCATTATGACGGAGCTTTACTCTGGTTATGGAGTGAGCGACGGAACAGACACGGAATTTATTTTAAATGTTAATTTCCAACGAATATTCACAAACCACGTAACGACCACAATGTCTATTGTAACCAGAGCGATAGCTTTGGCACCGTTTGTTGAGACATGTGTTTATTTTAATGATGTTGAATTTACAATTACAATATTCACCTCCGCTGTTGAATATTGTGAACTATTCGACTGTTAGAAACAAATGAAAGCTGAATAAGTATGTTACGAAAACAATAAATGTGGCTGCACGCCTACGTTACTAGGCAGAGATGGGCGTAATCAATTACTTTTGGAATTAATTACACGATTATATTCCAGTAATCTTGATTCCTCAGTATTCGATTACATGGATAATCAAAATTACTGTAATACTAGTACTATGATTACATTTGTAATCCATTTCTTTGGAATCGGTATTGTAACCAAGTACTGTAATCTTGATTCTTGAGTACTCAAATACTTAAGTAATCTGAATTATTTTACTCCAATTCCAGACTGGATTACCTACTTTCTTTTTATAATTTTGTTAATGTCACCATAGATGTCACTCAAATAAAGTTGTTTGTGGTTTACATGTCATTTTACCATTTCACTTTCACATTAAATTTTCGTGTTGAATCCGTTTATAAGGTTAATATTGTGATATATATAACACACAATGAAATGCCCATCTCTGTTACTAGGGTAGTACTAGGTAGTACCGAAATAGGTATGAATGTATATAATACATACCAAAAAAATATGGATACATACACTTTACTTAAATAGGGTTTCGGTACAAAACTAGAGTGTTCTAACTCGATACATATTTTTGCTCTTGTACTGTACGGTACGGTCAACCAATTTGATTTCTGGGCCACTTCGTACTTTGTCACAGTGACATTAACATGCGATTTGTAACGGCTTTCATATTGATTTATAACTGTGTACAATTTGGGATTTAGACGATAGTGCCATAATAAGTACGAGTATTTTCTTGTTATAAAATGCTTTCTAATTTCCATAAATGAAATAAACGAGTTCCTTAATAAATAAACCGCAGTCCATTCCCAATGTCATTAATTTTAATGAATTCGGTTTGGCTCATTCGTTTGTGTGATGTCACATTAATGCAATTAAATTGTAATTAGTGGAGTCACGACAGGACCGCAGCTCGTGAAAATATTGTTGGGGTAATTATACAGGGCGACTTTGATTTATACGACATAATTTTAATTTGCGTGAAAAATTTAACTCTGTGCTCTAGTAAAACCAGCGATCTCTCCTTCTTCTCCATTATTAAGTTAAGCTGGCTAGTCTAGTTAAGATGTATTATTAGTTAAAATTATCTTTTTCACACCTGCTATTCAGAAAAGAGTTATTGTTGCCTTCGTATGAGGGATCAAAGATGTACTTTTCTTCCCTCATTTAAGGGCAACAATGACTCTTTTCCTCATAGAAGGTGTGAAAAGTAGTATGTGACACTCTGTAGTAAAATCATTTGTAAGAAAATTCATGTTTTTAGCAGCGGACCTCATAGGCGGTGTGAAAAGCAGTATGTGTCACACGGTAGCAAAATTATTTCCGTCTTGGGCGTAAACACGTGAATCCCTCGCTACGCTCAAGATTGTACTTTAGAATCCCTTGCTATGCTCAGGATTCTATTGTAGAATCTTTCGCTTCACTCAGGATTCAATATACCGCCCTTGCCGTAAATATATCATTTTACTCCCTTGAGACACAATCTACTATGTATCTCTCTTAGGGTGCCCTGAAAACCAGCGCCTTATTGCTATTGTCATATGCTGAGTGGTATCCTTATTGGTGTTCATAACTCATACTTAATTTAGTGTTTATTTCATCTTATTTCATGTCACTTTATTATTGTGTAATGATTTAAAGCCAAATAAATATTTCTTTCTTTCTAAAAACTTCCACACAAATACAATTAAACAATAATGTCTTAAAAAACATGTATATACTACATTCATTAGAGTCAAATCAATTTTAAAATAAACGTCTCTTCTGGTAGATATTCATTGATATATATTGACGGTCAGGTACATGGCAAAGTCAAAGTACTATAACTGTTTATTACAACATAACAGATTACAATACAGAGCCCTAAACAAAATAATAATAGATAACTTGGAAGAAACAATATTAAAAAATAATCCCCCGCTCCCGAGTCATAAGTCCTATTCTTACACTGCTTCGTGAAGTTATACAGAGGGCCTACTCCGGACTTCGAAATTCGAACTTCGTATCGTGCCGTCCCTTTCGCTCTCGTGTTATACACTCTATGAGTGAAAGGGACGGAGTAGGCCCTGTTTGAAATACGGATTCTTGAATATAACATATTTTTTTTATGTAACTGAGCCTATTATAACTTTGTAAGCCTCTATAATACTTGTAGGTACGTTCGATAGCGACGGTTTTAGACTTCTTTGTTTTTTGGAAATCAGCTGGCGTTTGAAGGTCATATCTCATGATGGTACTCAGCAGCAATGATGCGCAAGATGACGGTTATAGACATTTCATACACGATTTCAAAGTGAAAAGGTTTTCGGTATTCTTTGTTTATTGGAAATCAGCTGGCGTTTGAAGGTCATATCTCATGATGGTACTCAGCAGCGATGATACGCAAGGTGACGGTTATAGACATTTCATACACGATTTCAAAGGGAAAAGATTTTCGGTATTCTTTGTTCATTGGAAATCAGCTGGCGTTTGAAGGCCACCTCTCATGATGGTACTCAGCAGCGATGATGCGCAAGGTGACGGTTATAGACATTTCATACACGATTTCAAAGGGAAAAGGTTTTCGGTATTCTTTGTTTATTGGAAATCAGCTGGCGTTTGAAGGTCATATCTCATGATGGTACTCAGCAGCGATGATGCGCAAGGTGACGGTTATAGACATTTCATTCACGATTTCAAAGTGAAAAAGGTTTTCGGTATTTCTTTGTTTATTGGAAATCAGCTGGCGTTTGAAGGCCGCCTCTCATGATGGTACTCAGCAGCGATGATACGCAAGGTGACGGTTATAGACATTTCATACACGATTTCAAAGGGAAAAGGTTTTCGGTATTCTTTGTTTATTGGAAATCAGCTAGCGTTTGAAGGCCACCTCTTATGATGGTACTCAGCAGCGATGATGCGCAAGGTGACGGTTATAGACATTTCATTCACGATTTCAAAGTGAAAAAGGTTTTCGGTATTTCTTTGTTTATTGGAAATCAGCTGGCGTTTGAAGGCCGCCTCTCATGATGGTACTCAGCAGCGATGATGCGCAAGGTGACGGTTATAGACATTTCATACACGATTTCAAAGGGAAAAGGTTTTCGGTATTCTTTGTTTATTGGAAATCAGATGGCGTTTGAAGGCCACCTCTTATGATGGTACTCAGCAGCGATGATGCGCAAGGTGACGGTTATAGACAATTCATAGACGATTTCAAAGGGAAAAGGTTTTCGGTATTCTTTGTTTATTGGAAATCAGCTGGCGTTTGAAGACCACCTCTCAATGATGGTACTCAGCAGCGATGATGCGCAAGGTGACGGTTATAGACATTTCATACACGATTTCAAAGGGAAAAGGTTTTCGGTATTTTTTTGTTTATTGGAAATCAGCTGGCGTTTGAAGACCACCTCTCATGATGGTATTCAGCAGCGACGATGCGCGAGGTGACGGTTCATACACGATTTCAAAGTGAAAAAGGTTTTCGGTATTTCTTTGTTTATTGGAAATCAGCTGGCGTTTGAAGGCCACCTCTCATGATGGTACTCAGCAGCGACGATGCGCAAGGTGCATCACGGTTGCCTAGAAGATCCCTGTTCACTCGCGTCTTGACTGTGTTGTGTGTGTTCCCGGTTGTAACACACACTCATTCGACGACGACATAAGCGGCCGTCTCCCGGCGAAAAAATAAACAATAGAATTCTTATGAGCCCTGGGATCCAGGGACTGATAGTTTCTGTATATATATATATAAGTAGCATGTCTGTGCGTCTTCTACAAATTGTACTTCGGAGAGTGTGCTCAGGAGCTCCATGAGCTCATACCGCCTTCCCCCTTCTTCTATCGGACATCCAGACGTACGGCTGGATACCGCTTTGCATCATCTTTTATAATGCGCACTTCTAAGGTTTGGAATTCTCTGCCGGCGTTTGTGTTTCCGAGCTCATATAACCTAGACCTTTTTAAGGCACGAGTGAATAGGCACCTTCTGGGTGAGCTCGCTTCATCGTCGACCTCATCTTTGCCCCCTGGCTAGATGCTGGCCAAGAGCGATCCCATTTTTAATAAATAAAAAAAAAGTTTCTGTGAAAAATGTCATTTTTAGCACAAGCTTTTATTGCAGACTGGACTTTTTTCCACAATCATCCACTCGTTGAAACGGTTCTAATGAGCCCAAACACAAGGAGTGTATCTTGTTTAGTTTAGGAGTTGCTATGACCACCTTCTGTCTTCAGCATGAGATCAGCTCGGTGGTACCATAATATTGTATTGTCTTGGTCAGGTATTTTGACATGGTCAGAGCGTTGAGCGAACCGGCGCGCCAACATGTTACTTCGCATAGCAATCGTCTGTCGCTGTCGTTTGAGATCTTCGTCTTTAAGGGAGTTCCTCGATTCTGTGAGCCACGTCCCCCGTGAAAGAGACACGCTTATGTCTTTCGCGCATGACAAAGCGGGATGTAACACTCTTCTGGAATTGATTTTTTAGACAAATGTCGGTATATATCTGATTGTGTGAAGTTTCATTGAATTTTGTCTTGACAGATTTTAGATACCGTAAATACCATCATGTTGACTTAATTGTGTCGTTTACTAATGCGTTGTTTTAGTAGGCTGATTAAAAAAACGAAAATAAAGATTCAAATTTGTTTTTTTTTTCCATTGAGAAAATTTTAAGCAATCATGTTTCGGTTATTGTCAGATTCTGATAATCATAGTCAAGAATCAGTAATCAGTCGTTTATTTGCTAAAACATGGTACAACAAATAGGTCATAATTTAAAATATAAGGAACTACATGTTTGGTCACAAGGACATGCAAATATTTAAGGTATGTCATGTGTATCGCATGCATAATTTACTTATAAACTAAAAAACAATGTCATTTAAATACTCTTGAATGGAATAATAGGCCTTAGATGCTAAAAAATTAAATAACGCAGTTTTAAATTCTTTTCCACTTTCCAGTTTTAAAATCTTCACTGGTAGTTTGTTGAAAATTCGGGGTGCCATACCAAATACACTTTTTGATAAAAAAGCGGTTTTGAAGGACTTATAATTTATTTTTTCCTGGTGTCGTAGGCTATTAAATCGAGTAAATTGATTAATGTTATGTTTTACGTACATTGATATTTCGAACACATACAGGCAAGATAGAGTCAATATTTTATGTTTTATGAAAAGCGGCTTGCATGAATCAACTGGTTTAATACCAAATACAGATCTTAAACATTTCTTCTGACTCTTGAACACCATTTCACGATCTGTAGCATTACCCCAAAACATTACACTGTATCTTAAAGTAGCCGTTACATGTGCGTGGTATGCAGTCAGCACGGCTGAAATCAATTTTCGGAAAATTAACCTATTATTGTTGGGATCGTCGTCTGGGCAGAACAGCGTTTCAAGGAACGCGATATTTTTGCTTGAACTGCCTTAAGTCTGTCTGTCAGAATATGTCCATGATAATTAAAATTATTAACTGTTTTTAATTCGGTCCGTGTTATTTAACAGGCGGAACTACATCAGGTTCCTTGCCGTACTTAAGTAGTAGACCAGTACCTCTGACTTTTTAACGTTATATTTAAGTGCATGTAAAGCAGCATCACGATCGCATATGGAGACCAAATTCGAGGGGTGAGTGGTCAAACCCGATAAATCGAGATAATTGTTTTTTAAAATAAGAACTCAACATCCATTACGTAGAGTTCTATTTTCAATAAACCTTTTAGTTGACTTATCGGGTTTGACCACTCACCCCTCGCAATATCCTCAGTCCCATGGCTATGCCCTTGCAGGGCCGTTACTTGTATATTTTATTATTGTTTTCACCTATTCTATTATATTCTAACGGACCTTTATAAAACCGAGCCTAAAAAGCAAGTAAATTAAGCAAGCTGTATGTTAAACATAAGGCATGGTGTAATTATAAGTCAATTAATCATTTTATTTTCTTCTGAGAAAGGACATTACCTTGTGGACTATGGCATACTAATGGATCGATCATGACCCCGTCTTTGCCGGTTTTGAACAGAACTCCCATTTACATACAGTCCAGTAACTTTATACATCAGTGCTTGCGTCAAATCCGGTAGTTCTGATTTTTTGTGGACTTGTTTATGATGTTTGCCCAATGAATAATCCAAGTCTGTAACCTCGAGCGCCGAATGCAAACCTGTCAAAAACTGAGACTACATTTGTTACAATATGAGATTAGAATTGTCTCTGTACACCCAATAGTTTCCGCGATAAAGCCGTTCAAATTTGTGAAATTTGAAAACTTATAAACTTTTAAAGGTTTTATCTCGGAAAGGATTCATAAACAAGTCTGTAAGAAATCAGAAGTAACCTATTTGACGCAAAGTATCCCGTACTTTCAGGCGATAAGGTTACTGGACTAATACTAAGGCCGGGTTTTATAAAGATCCGAACCAAATGTCAGATCAAATTTCAGTAACTCAGTACATTTTTTGACATAACAACCCGACATAAGGTCTAACGGATCTTTATAAAACCGAGCCTAACTCAGCCAAAATAATGCGTAAGTAACTTCAGCCGTACCTGCCGAGTGACGGCTATTGGGGAAAAATTATAAATAAGTAAGTAATATAATTTTGGTTGACGTAACTGGTGACCGAAGAGCTGGCGAAATCCTCGCACAACGTATCAGCATTGCGATACAGCGAGGAAATGCCGCCAGCATCCTCGGTACAATGCCCCAAGGGCCTGTTTTAAATTTAAGTTAGTTGTAACGTTACTTACGCTATTGTTATTTTACTATTAATACCGCCTGTAAATCAATAAACGTTTTTATGTCACATCTGGCCATAAAGTGGCAATTACCGCACGCTCGGCGCGCAGAAAATTCCACTTCCTGGCCAGGGGGTGACATAAAATTTTGTACTTACCTCGGGCGGTAATTAAGAAAGCGTCAGATCGCATAATTATCGCCCAATACCTGTATTGTCAAATACCTGCGATCTGAGACATTCTTTGTTTTAGCGCCCTTGGTAAGTAATGTACTATTAATTAGTAGTAGAAATGGGTCTAGTTAAGAAGATCAGATGGCAGTTGCCTTCATAAAACTAGAGCCTACGCCAAATCTTAGGATTAAGTACCAAAATTAACCAAGTTCCTTTAGAACAGCGATCGGCAACAGGCGGCCCGACAATGTGGTACATTTGTCTGATATAGCCACAAATTAACAAATTATTAACGCGGCCCGCGACAATTTTGTTAGCTACTATGTGACCCTGACTGCTAAAAGTTTATCGACCCCTGATTTAGAATAATCAAACGGGAAATACTACGTGGTCTTGGCTGCTAAAAGTTTGTCGACCCCTGATTTAGAATAATCAAACGGGAAATAGGTACTATGTGGTCTTGGCTGCTAAAAGTTTGTCGACCCTGATTTACAATAATCAAACGGGAAATACTATGTGGTCTTGGCTGCTAAAAGTTTGTCGACCCCTGATTTAGAATAATCAAATGGGAAATAAGTAGAAGTTTTTAAGTTAAAGAAAGTTCGTTATAGATGCTGTGAAAAACTATAGTAGGTAATTTTATAATATTGTACTCAATGTAAACTTTAAACTAATTAAACCAACTTAAAATTAAATAAAGTAATATATTACAAAGGATTTATAATGTAGGTACCTAGGAAATTCTATGGGTAATTCTAAAAAAAACTAATTTCTTTAAATGATTTGACTTTTGAGGGACGATCAACTAAAATATATATTCACATTAAAAATATATATATGTTAGGTCTTGGGCGGAAAACATCCCCTTTTGTCCGTTCTGTAACATTACTACAGTTACAGAACGGACAAAAGGGGAGGAGGAGTATCTATATACATGCAGAAGAACATAAATCACAGCGTTGTCGGAAAAACATATCTAAATGGCAATAATTACCTATGGATACACTAACATAAATTTGAATTAAATATCGGATTGGTATATAAACCCGGCGACACACATTTAGGAACATTCCTAGAAGACTTCGAGAGTCAATTACCACAGAGAAAACAAACGATTATATTTGGCGATTTTAATATCAATCTACTAGTGGAAGACAGAAGTACTGTAGCATAAATGCTTAAGGAGAATGGTTATAAAGTTATGAATAAAATTGATGAACAATACTTAACACGTGATACAGCTACAACAAAAAATATTTTAGACCATATTTTGACAAATGTAAAAGAGAAGGATATTCACATAGCTTTAGCTGACTCGTCGTTATCAGATCATAAACAAATTATCCTAGGGATAAACAAAAAAAGATGGATAAGAAGAAATTACTAGTTATAAAACAGTACGAAGCTATTAACTATGAATTGCTTACTAAAGCAGCAGAAGAAGAGTTCTTGAAACAAGCTAAGAACTATAATTTTGACGAAATGAACAATGTTATAAAAAGCACAATGAAACGATGCACAATTTTAAAGACTAAGATATCAAATCCACCGAAGCAAGATTGGATCAACAAAGGTATACTTAAAAACTTCAATAAAAGAAACGAGTTGTGGCTTAAGTTAAATCAAGATCCGAACAGCAATGATAATATTAGAAAACTTCAAGACTCAACGAAACGAGTTGTGGATTAAGTTAAAACAAGATCCGAACAGCAATGATATATTAGAAAACTTCAAGACTCAACGAAACAAAACTACAATTCTGATGAACAAGACCAAAAGTAAATATTACAACGATTCTTTTTACAAATGCAGGAACAAGCCTAAAAAGATGTGGGACCTGATAAACTCTTTATCTGTTAACAAAATCAAACCGAACTTTGCTCCTCCAAAACTTATTACCCCATCCGGTATAATCACAAATAACGAGGATATATGTGCCCATTTTAATTTTTTTTTTGCAACCATAGGCCCCCGTCTAGCAGATCAAATACCACGTACCTCACTACCACAATAACAAAACCGCGGTTTGAAAACTAGATACTCAGAACGACAATAACAGTAGACTGTCCATTTTAACACCATGCAATGAAGATGAGGTACAAAAAATAATCAATAGTCTTGATGCTAACAGCAGTTCAGGTGTAGATAAAATAACAACTAAATCAATCAAACGTATAAAACAATATCTTTTACCAAATCTTACAAAATGCATTAATAAATGGCACTTTTCTAGACTCATTAAAAATAGCCAAGGTTGCACCAATCTTCAAATCAGGGTGTAAAATGGACCCAGAAAACTATCGACCAGTATCTGTGCTTCCAGTGATCTCTAAAGTTATAGAAAAAATAATTTACAATCGGTTAAACACCTACCTCACGGAAATAGATTTTTTATCAAATAGTCAATACGGCTTCCGATCAAAATCAAGCACTTTGTCTACGACCATTGACCTAACGACTAAAATCAAGACAAATATAGATGCTAAAAAAATATGCTTAGGAATTTTTATAGATCTTAAAAAAGCATTTGATACGGTCATGTCAGCCATCCGCTACTTTTAGAAAAACTTAAGCATATAGGTGTTACAGCTAATGCATATAAGACGTTCGAATCATACCTGAGCAACAGATACCAAGTAGTACTAGGTAATGTGCAAAGCAGTCCACAAAGGATTACCTGTGGCGTTCCGCAGGGATCAATAACTGGCCCTCTCCTATTTTTAATTTATATTAATAGCATGTGTCAATTAACTTTAAATGGAGAAATAAGCTTGTACGCAGATGATACATGTATATTTCATTTTGGTAAATCTTTGGATGAGATAGTAATAATGGCTCAGGAAGACCTTGACAAACTCCATGAATGGTTCCAATTCAATCTACTTACTGTTAATATTGCAAAAACCAGTTACATAGTATTCAAGTCTAAGTACAAAAAAATCAACGAAAACATCTCGCTTGAAATTAATAATATAAACATAAAAAATCTACTGAAGAAAAGTATCTTGGCCTGATCTTAGACAGCGAAGTAATATGGAAACAACACATAAATAAAATACGGTCCAAACTGTCATCTTTACGAGCCTGCCTCTATAATATTGCACACTGTTTCCATCGACAAGTAAAATTTACTATCTATAACTCGCTAGTATAGTCCCAATTGAACTATCTAATAGAAATATGGGGCAGCGCAACTAAATCAATACTAAAAATTCTACAAATCGCTCAAAATAAAGTAGTAAAAACTCTATTTGGATATGACTTTCTTACGTCTAACCGCAAAATTTACTCAGAAACAAAACTTTTGAATATTAATCAATTGTACTTCAATAATATTTGTATTTTAATTCGAACAATAAAGGATAAAACATTACACTCACAACTTACATTTAAAACTAAATTTTAAAAGGGTCTGAGGCCCCTACGGAACACTAATGACCTCTCTCTTCAACCTGCTAGAACAAAATTTGGTAAAAAAAATATATGTTACGAAGGAGCACAGTTTTACAATAAACTACCTAAAACTATTAAAGAGTGTACAAAATTTAATATTTATAAACGCCAACTGATGGACTATGTAATACAAAACATCTAAATCCGGCCCTGGCAATAATGGCAAGTTTCTGCATGGGAACACGCGATAACGCATAAGCAAGGAACCGATGATGAACCCAACCTGTATAGACTCAAAGTCGTAAATGTATTGGCACCTTAGCTGTTAAAGTGATTACCCGACAAAATGGGAACGATAATTTTAATTTTCCTTTATAATTATGTTTCTAAATATTGTGGCACAAAATGTATGCTCATTTTGTAATCATTATCTACCTTAGAGACTCCGTGCTCACCCAGTTTTTACTTTATAATTAATGTATGTATATCTCTAGTTTAAGTGAAATGTAAAATTTCTTTGAGATAAATAAATTCCTTAACCACAAAACTAGAAACAAAATTTTGCCTATCTCCGTCCCGAAAATTCATGCATAAATATGTGTTGAAATAACTTCTGAAATCGGATATATACCTAGTAAGGTAAACGTCTCAGTGCTCGACACCTTATTGCCCAAAAGATGACACCAACGTCGTGACATAAGATTGAAACTACCATGTATTGTGTCAGTTTCGAGCACAGGGACATACCTTACCGGATTGCCCCCTAAATACAACATTTCCTACTCACATATTTATACAATGCAAATATTCAGAAATAAGGTCTTGTAAACGAGACCTGATTTCTGAATATTTGCATTTCCTTTTGGATATGGAATATGAGACGATAAAAAGAATATTTAACGAATGTTTTGTAAAAGAGGGCAAGGAATTTAATCAAATGGCTTCCGGCATTTTGAGTTGCGATTTTCACATCACTTCAAAGGAAAGCAAATCCTAACAACAATATTGTTTGTTTTCACGACCAGACCCTAAAACCGTGTCTATTTACAGTAAACTACCACGGCGAGAGAATTTTATGATAATCAGCATACGTACTTAAGAAAAGGGTCGTTTTTCGCTTGGCTGCACAAGTTTTCTTGAGGGCAATGCAAAAGCGGAGACATTTCCCTTTGAGGTGCGACTAACGGCTTCATTCATCTTGCGGTATGTGGGTCAGGAGTCGGCACGCGAAGCGACTATCGCTCACAAATCTGCTCTAATCTGATTAGCCTGGGCCGTGTTAGATCATTGTGTAATGATAGTGTCCACGTGTTAGTGTGGTGTAATTCCAGTAAATGAATTGAGTTTATCAATATAGGAACTCCCTACTTGTCAAACAATTTTGCCCCGCGGATTCCTAGGTCTGCTCCTTGGTTTTGTAGTAGGAACAGCAATTTCTTTGTACAAAACCGGGTTATGTAGGAAGAATTTATAATTCCTCGTACATAACTGTCATTGTATCTGGTAATGTGCAAAGAAAGTGGGTTTCTTGGTACATAACCCGGTTTTGTACGAGGAATATTTTTTCTTTGTACATAGCTAGTTATGTAACTCAGTTATGTACGAAGAACAAGGGCGTATTAGACATGTTTAACATAGCGAATAGTTTAGACTCACAGTTGCTGATGTCGTCAACACAGTATAGGGTCGTTGTCATCAAAATCGATATGAAGGACTTAGATTAGTCGGGTAAGCGCGCTTATTTAAAACATCATCCTTGCAACAATATCGTTGTAGCTTGTTGAATAGATATGTAACTATTTGTAGTTGTATAGGTAGTATATGTTGTCTGGAAGAGATCTTTCTTTCTTCAGTGATGAGAACGCCGGGTGTTAACCCCTACTTTAAGCTTTCTGTTCTGTATTGTGTTCTTTTTTGTTGTCTGTGTGCAATAAAGTTTATTTGTATTTTTTTGAACCTGACTGTGGCTTTATAGGCCGGGCCCAATAAAGCGATAGGAGTGCGCGGTTGGAGAGTAGCCAGGGGAAAAATTCCGACATGACCACGCGTGTGGTTTGGAACACTGGAATACTCTAAGAGTTTGCGCTCCAGTTGAGCTCTGGTTGAGCGGTTTCAACCGAATCTTAGGTATGGGTTATATATGTAGGTTTCGAGACGTTATACGTTTAGCGCGACTGTTCCGCTGGCGTACTTGAGGCACGAGTATGTCGCTTGACACGAGGCGTAAGTATGCATTCTATGGAAGCTACTTTTGTATAATGAACATCTGCCAAACAGATGCCAAACGCCAGCTCTGTAAAACTCAGCGTAAACTCACCTACCACTACTCCTATAACAGTAACATACATTCAAAACCAAATTCGGTTTTACGAGTCACATTCAACACTATTACCGTGACTATCTTTCATCGGCAATCAGTCAAAATCTCCCTTCATTGGAAAAGAGAAGATTATATCTATATGTTTTATTTTTATTTAAAGTTATTAGTAATCGTATAGACTCTAACGAATTACTAGAAAAAATCTCCTTAAAAATTTTTCGTTTCCACACACGTTCTAAACCTACTTTTGCTATCTCATCCTGTGGTACAAAGTATGCCCAAAATTCTTTCTTTAGGCGCACTTGTAATATGTATAACGAAATGCTTAATGACATAGACATTTTTGCTCATAGTTTGTCCTCTTTCAAGAATAAAGTTCGCCAATGTTTGTTTTCTAGATAATATGTAGTGAGGGAAAACATTGTTTTTAATAATCTCTTTTACTTTAGTTAAACTACTTTGCATGAGTACACAATTAAATAGGTAACTATAACGGCACCTGTAACTTATTTAGGCAATAATTGTTACGTAGTAATATATGAAACTTTAGGCCTAATCTGCGTCCATTTTTGTATGAATTCTTTTGTACGTGGCTGTTTGTTTTCTAAATAAACTAAAAAAAAAGTGGTTGTAAATGAAAAACTTCACGTAAACGACATCTCGTGGAATACCTCACTTGTCCCAACTGACTAGCACATGTTTTTTTTTAAACCTGACTGGGGCTTTATAGGCGGGGCCCAACAAAGCGACAGGAGTTCACGGTTGAAGAGTAGCCTGAAGAAAATCCAGATGATATCTTCGACCCGACCACGCGGGCGGTTTAAACACTGGAATACTCTAAGAGTTTGCCCTCCGATGAGATTGGTTGAGCGGCTTCAATCGAATCTGAGGTGTGAATGGAATCGAGCTGCTGGTAGTTTTGTCACCAGTTCACTAAACATAGCGTAGCTGAGAAGGACTATACATATGTATAGTTGCCTGCTTTTGGTAGAGTTAACGGACGTGTTAAAGCGAGACCGGCGTTTGCATATAGTCTCCGCAGTTGACGACGCCGCCTTTGTTGGTGATAGACGTGCGCAGCCGGTACAGGTCGTCGGAGATGCGCAGGTTGTATGGTTTCTCCCTTACTTACTACAACTACGCTGGTTTGATGACCCAAAGAGGGTCTTGGCCTCTGACACAAGAGAACGCCACTCTTTTCTGTTCTGTGCCACCTCACGCCAGTTGGGCACTTCAAGCTTGGCTAGGTCTTTGAAGGTTTCATCATTCCAGCGGTATCTGTGACGACCAACCAGACGTTTTCCATTAGGCCGCCCCACATACACTTTCTTTATAAAATTTCGTTTGCTGTTCGCGGTAGCGCCCCAGGCCAGCGAAGTCGCGTCGCCTTGACTTCGCCAATTGTGTTCGGCATGGCCATCAACTCTGAGCTCCCTATTCGTCCTTCGTCTCCAGTTCCTGTCCTCACTTGGGGTTGATCCCAGAATCTTCCGCCAGATCTTGCCTTACTTTATCCTAATTGTTTCGTCTGGACTGACTAGTAGCCTGAGGAAAATCCAGTTGATATCTTCGACACGACCACGCGGGCGGTTTAAACACTGGAATACTCTAAGCGTTTGCGCTCCGATGAGATTGGTTGAGCGGCTTCAACCGAATCTGAGGTGTGAATGGAATCGAGCTGCTGGTAGTTTTGTCACTAGTTCACTAAACATAGCGTATCTGAGAAGGACTATATATATTATACTTGCCTGCTATTGGTGGAGTTGACGGACGTGTTAGAGCGAGACCGGCGGTTGCAGATAGAGTCCCCGCAGTTGACGACGCCGCCCTTGTTGGTGATCGAAAACGTGCGCAGTCGATACAGGTCGTCGGAGATACGCGGGTTGTATGGCTTCTCTGGCAGCGAGCACACACGAGGCCGGGAGTGCTCCACCACTGGTAACAAGTTAATGGTGTTTGTTAATGTTGGTTATGGTATTAATGGTTGGTTATGGTTCCTACTTTATGCTGATCATTGGAGACTTTTTACGCCCCTAAAGCACTGGTACGAAGTTAATGATTACTGGACGATACTGATCATTGGAGACCTATTGACTATTCTAGACCTTTTACGCCCCCAAAGCACTGGTAAGAAGTTAATAGTTACTGTAAGATATTGATCATTGGAGACCTTTTATAATCATAAATTATATTGAAGATTGCACCCAAAACACTAGTACTAGTAGTAATTGTTTTTGTTTTTTTTAACTATTGAGTTTTACAATTTCCAAACCTTACTCTCTTCACGTCTCCAAGTTACCGGTTATGTTGGGAAATGTATCGTAATGGTCTATAAATATTTCGGCAAATGCGTCCGACGTGCGTAACATATATCTAAACGTTTTTTTATATACAGATGTTACAAACAAATATACGGAACATCTGATAGTGAAAGAGCCTTACTACAACTTGCAAAATACCTAAACACAAAGTATCATAATATATACGCATGCAAGTCTCTGACTCATATAATTATTCCCCTTTTCTAATTAGCCAGGTACAAAAATATCGTATTATTTTAGTCCAGAATAGATAATTGCGTTTATGTATATAGTTGCCATACAATTTACATATATTTTTAATTTCCACAAAACTTATTTGACAAAAATCATAACTACAGTAATAATTTCTAAAATAAATTAAATAAGTGAGAGGGTACTATAAAATAAAAATTAATAGATAATTAAAAGAAATATTAAACAACCATTACCTACCATTAACTTATGCAAAATTGAGAGTAACGGAGTTCTTAAAAAACTTCTCGCATTAAGATCAGGAAATTGGTTAAATAACGAGAAAAGTTACTGCCTCCAGTGTTTTGATGCAATTTTAATAGACTTCTTTAAGAACTTTTCCCATCTGATGCTAAATCATGCCAATCAAGTCGCAGTTTACTGAGTACAACAGAACCTATAACTAGATATAATTTTAATTGAAATGTCTATGTAACTTAACATGATGGCCAATATCTTGTAATTAAACTACTTTAAAGGTTATTTCGCATTATCTAAGGCGGTTACGAATGCCAGATAATATCACCAACATATTCATATTCATATTCATTTATTCATAATGTTAAAATTACATGTCAGATATTATTTCATATTCCGAGTTCTATTAATATCTAAGTATAAAATATTAGAATTCGTTCTAATTTTTGAATCTGTGACATGGTTATTACGTTTAACCCAGTAAATAGCAAAACTTTGATGAAATTTGGTACGAATGTTCATCGAAGGACTAGTTTTCGTCTCCCATAAGTCCCTAGGCTAGGACCTTCTAGAGCCGCCGTTATCTTGGAAAATGTATCCGTAAGATATTCGAATTGTGTGCGGAATCTACGTACCCTATTAAACATGGAAGCCTAATAAATTCTGCACTAACCTATAATATTACATAACTGTGACGAGAAAACATGTCTTCGTGTAGAAAATCCCATCCACATGCGAGATTTTGCGGTAATGTTCTTCCAAGGGAGAATATCTGAACTTGAAGGTTTGAAGAATTTCAAATCTACTTAGATTTATACAATACAATATGAGCTATTTTAATATTAACATTTCTCAAAGGTTAGTTGGAAGATATTCATGTATATTGTTCTAATCTGTCATTGTGCACAATAAAGTGTTTGGGCCATTGTCAGTTGTAAAAACAAAAGTTGTCCACCCGGTGGGTAATAGTTAACGGCTTATGTACATGTAAGTTACGTTTTTATTACATGGATTTATAGTTACGGAAACACCGATTATACGGGTCACTAGACTAATCCAAAATTAAGCTTTTTGGCCCTTAACTTTTGATATGTCCACCGAAAAGACGCTAACCTATATCTGACAATGACCCGTTTATGTACATTAGTTCAAGAAGGTTCTTTAAATACTGTGATTTGCATATCTCACCTGGCAATTCCAAGAAATTCGAAGTCCTCCTTTGTCTTCCACGCATAGTATTCTGAAAGTTAAGCGGCCCGATATCCTCCACCGAATCGCAATTCGACATCGTTGACTCTCTTGATCCCCTCCTACTGGCCAGATACGCGAGTCCTCCCTTCATGGAACCCCGTCGCATAGGCGAGCAGGGCCTGCTAATACTGGTCGATCGAGTTTGAGGTGTATCATCCGTAATATCTGTTAAATCCGAAGTGGATTTACGGCAGATTCTTGAAGAAGTTGTTGTCGCTTCATCATCAGCATCATTAATTGCAGATGGTGTGCCAGGCATTGCGTCCATTGAGTCATCAGTATGGCTGGACACAATGCTGGGTGATGTTACGAGCCTAGGGGAGCTGACAGTGGATGCCGAACCGTACAATTTTCTCGTGCGGTTAGGGGAGACATAGCCAGGGTTGGTGTGAATGTGAACGGGCGGTGGTTTCGGTGATCGTGATTTCTCACGGCGAATATGTTTTAGAGATGCGGAGTAGTGCAAGCTTTGCCTGTCGAAACCTGGATTGCAGGGGCTTGAGCGGCCGGATGGAGACTTCTGGGGGAAATTGAAATGCCTAGGGCTCATGGGACTGCGATGTCCATGCGCTAGCGGGGATTTGGGAGGCTGATTGTGCTTTTCGTAGCTGCATCCAGATTGGGGGGTGTAGTACCCGGATGAAGAGGTGCTTGAGGCGACAGAGGAGCTCTTTTGAGGGAATACGAAGTGACGGGGGCTTTTAGGGGTGTGAGGTTTGGGCGAAATGGGAGGATAACCACCAGGGCTGTTTACAGCCATTATTTTACCCCTGGAGCACTTCACTCATCACACTTTAACCTGAAAAGAAAGAGAACAACATTCATTGATAGATCCAAATTACGTTGCATAAAATAGTCATGAACTACTAGTATTATAGATATTTCTAATAAACACAAATCATATCTTTGTCTACACATTTGCCTTCAAAACGTGTCTGATATTCGGACAGACCGACGGTTAGATCAGCAAATATGATGAAATAATAAGATTTTTGAAATGAAACTTTTATATAAATAATCATCGTCATTAAATATTTCCCTATACATCATCTTCTTGAGCATTCCCTCACTGCTGAGGATCGTGACTCTTGCAAATCTTGTCAAAAAGCCGCTGCAATCGGTGGAGTGCAGCAGTGACAGTCATCTTCAGCTGCTGGGATATCTGGTCTGACCATCGAATGGGACTTCGGCCCCTATACATATTCATCAGGGAAATAATAAATTTATTTCTCTATATACCAAGAAGTAGTATAAATTGATATGAAACATACGGAGGCATAAAGTTAGAGAGTAAGTGGCGTAACTAAGTTGGGAGTGTTGAGCCATGCTGGCACTGCCAAGCCGACTTGAGGCACGAGGTAATTAATGTATGGTTAAACATACTTACTTATTTACATAGATCTAAATACAAATAGATCTATGTATTTCTGCCGGATTTTGCTCTAGCTGTGAGTATGCCCAAAAATTATAACAACCTGTATACGTATCTATCTGACAACATTCGAAATTCATTCAAAAATCATTTGTTTGTCTTCTCATCAGTAAGGTCTACGGGTACCATCCCCACTTATATCCAACTTTATATATACTGGGAATGGTGAATTATACCCCCCTTGAGGCCAGAAGGAACATGTTCCTGGTGACATACATCTTTAGTTTTTTTTCTTTTTTTCATAATAAGTTTACATGTCATAATTTACTCAAATAGACCGCCCCGTGTCATTCCGGGTGTAAAGGTGCCTATCAAGCTGGTCGCATTACCGTATTGGACTGCAATAGACAACCTTTGCATCAGGAATGACCCGGAACGGGAGTCATGTCCTCTCTCTTTAAATTAGTTCGTGGTCAAATTAATAACCCCCATCACTGACCCTCATCCCATTGCTTGTACCACCCGTTACTCATATTCAGCTCCGGCCTCGCAGCCCCATTATCTTTGCTGTCCCGGCGGCGTGGACCCATGCTCACACTCTCTACTGCGCCATGCGTTAACTCTACTCAATGATATAGGAGAACTGGATATATTCCATAGTACCGAATCCAGTTTCCTAACATCAAGTAGTACCTGCAATCTATCTCGACTCCAAGCTCGATTAATGTAGCATGAAATAAGTTATTGACGTATTGTATGATTTCCGTTTGTTCTCGTCTACACGTCGCAATTCTCAACCGATTCTCGTGAAATTTTGTGAGCAGATTCGGTAATTATATAGAATTTTTCTGTCGAGTCAGTTTTTGGAAATTTTCAAAAACAATTTTTACGTATTTCAAAGATTTTGTAAGTTTCTGCGTTCTAATTTCGGTTTGTTCTCCTCTACAGATCGCATTTTCAACCGCTTCTCGTGAAATTTTGTTAGCAGGTTCGATATTCATAATTGATCTTTTTTATAATGTCAGATTTTGGAAATGATAAAAAAACTCACGAGGTCTACAGCTCACAGAGCCACTAGTTATAATTACCTACATTTAATTCATCTGTTTGGTTAACACGTGTTGCCAGACTGTAAGTAAGTGTTAATTTAAGGAATCAATAAATAAATAAAACAACCCGTATGCGTATCTAGGTAACTGTGATTACATCTTGCGGTATCATCATTTTCAGTACAAAACCTGTGAATCGATATCGACAAAATAAAATGCTTACCTACTGCGAAAATATTACGACGATTACCGACTAACTCATCCGACGAAGCAATTTGTCTCATTGTGTAAATTCGACACATTATTATTCGCCTCATGTATCTTGATTCTTGAGAGTAAATCACGGGTAGTCACCCCAAAGATTTCACTAATCAATTGCTCAGTCAAGCTTGTGAACCGGGGAGGTGTATGAACAGTCGCCAGCGAGATATAGTGCTCCTTTATCTAGTGTTTTTTTACCTGTGTATAGATTCAGATTCAGATTCAGATTCATTTATTTCATAGATGTAAATTACAATATAAATTTGCATTCATGTCAAAAGTATACGAATTCACATCATGATCATCAATTAAGATATAAATAATAATAATGGAATAGGATTTAAACATATTCACCGAATAAGGATCGTCATAACATAATTGGACACACAGAAAATATAAATAAAATACAAATGGAATTTAAGACAACAATTGGCAATTAAATAAATGGTTAATTCGAATGTAATTACACAATTTTAAACAAATGTCAAAAAATAATTAATCACACAATTTATAATAAAACAGTTTATCAGTAAAATGTCCGTAAGTATTATCAATTAAAAATGTAATTCCATGTACTCATTTACTGAGTACAGAGGGTTATCCAACAAAAGCTTTCTCAGTTGATGTTTAAACGTTTTGTCAGATGACTCATTCCTTAGACTTGCAGGTAACCGTTCGAAGTAGGTCGGACCGATTACCCGGGGGTTTTTTCTTGAGAGAGCCATGCGACGGAAGACAGTTCGAAGGCGCCCCGAGGAACGCAGTTCTTTTCCCGGAATATTCACCCGAGCAAACTGAGAAATATTATTTCGGACATATAGCAATAAATCATACATATGCTGTGAATAGTGTGTCATTATGCGTTGCGAAATGAAAAGAGGCCTACAAGGGTGCCTGTGCTTCACTCCGGAGAGTATACGGATAGCTCGTTTTTGCACGGTTAAGACCCTTTTTGCATCCGTGGAGTTACCCCAGATGAGTGTACCGTATGACATGAGAGAGTGGAAATGAGCGAAGTATACTTGCTTCAGAGCTTCACTCGAGATTAGAGGCTTTAATTTTCGCAACGCATAGACAGCACTACCCAACCTACTACATAAGCTGTCGACATGGGTCTTCCAATTTAAATTTGAATCTATTATGAACCCCAAGAACCTGCTCAAGTCGCATAGTGGCATCGGACAGCTGGTCATGCACGGCGGAAGAGGTATCTTTCGAGTTGAATAAATCATTATATTTGACTTGGAACAATTTAATAGGAGACCGTTTACTAAAAACCAGGACTGTAACTGTTCACAAGCCTCATTTATTTTAAGTCTTAACAGGTCATAGGATTTAGCACTTACCAATACAGTCGTGTCGTCCGCAAACAATACAGACAAGCCAGCTACAATGTTCGACGGTAGGTCATTGATGTATAATATAAATAGGGTATTTCCAAGGGCAGAACCCTGTGGAATACCGATATTTATGTTCCCTGAGTCAGATTGTAGTGGCTTGCCGTCAGCGACCAATTTCACGACTTGTTTGCGACCTGACAGAAACGCTGTAAACAGTTTATGGGCATTATCCTGAATGCCATATAAATTCAATTTTTTTAACAATAAAGTGTGACTAATAACATCAAACGCCTTTGATAAATCACACAATATCCCAGCCATCTTATTCCTATCGTCTAGCCCATATACCAAGGTATTTAAAGAAAACTATAGTTTATTAAAGTTTTACCCCCTTATTCATAAAACTTAACAAACCTCTGTTAACTAAAATGTCTGTTGTCACGCACGCACATGTGTCAAAGTGACAGATAAGGACAAACGAACTTTAGCGACTATTTAACTAATATAGGTTTGATAGACGTTTATGAATAAGGGGGTTAGAAACTAACGGAGTCACTTTTTGTGTATAAATAGAATTTAGGCGGAGAAAATCAGTATTTAGTTTGAAAATTGACGATTTTTTGAAACCATATTTCTTAACGGTATTAAGCCGCAATAATAAAGAAATAGAACAGTAAATATGAAAAACCTAGTCCAAATATATGAATGATTATTAACTGATAAGAAATTTTAACACTCGCAAGGAAATCACGATATAAGTTCCTAAACATATATGTCTAGATATAGTAACAATCCAATCACAGGCGAAAAAAACTTGCTTTGAAGTAATATGAACACGCTTCCCGTTTGCTAGTAAAGTAACCTAGCTACTGACGTTATTTTATGACATATTTGAACGACTGTACCCTCCAACCGGTGTTCAGCGGCGACGAACTAACGAATGGGCCCGAACTCAGTGTCTGGTCTCTTTCGAGGGCAGTTGCGACATTGTTCCTTCGGTTGGAACAAGACATAAGAGACTAACCCGCATTGCCTATCCATAAAATTTTACGAACTACGATTTGAAACGGGATATTTACCATGTATATTTGTATTTTTGAATTCCCGATGTTTCGACACTGTTGCAAGCGCCATTATCAAGGATTAACTGACGTTCTGCGAGTTTTAGTTGTGGTCTACCTACACACCATAGCGATCTACCCTCTTCCTGGTTCGCTTTTTTCGCACAGTGTCACCGTCACTACCACCGTCCGCCTTGTCACTTGAAACTCGATTACGGTCACGACACACCACATTCACAGTATCAATACGCGAGTTCTTTCCGGAAACAAATCGTAATTTTGATGTAAATGACCATGTAAGCTTGAAATATTATAAATTTAACGAACCCTTAAAAGTAAATGGCTCAGTGAGCTGTAGACCTTGTGAGTGTTTTTAATATCCATTAAGGACTTTCCTGTAGACGAGGACAGACGGATGGACATCCGGAAATCCGCCCGCCGGATATACGAAGGCATTTTTAGCCAAGCGGAAGCGGAGATCTCCGTTTTACTAGGTCAATAACTACAAGTAGTCGTAGGTTGGAAACCCAGCACATACCACTGGGTTTTTCATAAAACTCATATAATAATATCACTTGATAATTAATTAACAGTAGCTTTTTGGTAAGGTTCCCATGCTTTACGGCATTCTACCTAACCTGCGACAAAACTCACAGTAGCTCGATTCCACTCACACCTCAGATTCGGTTGAAACCGCTCAACCAATCTCACTGGAGCCCAAACTCTTAGTATTCCAGTGTTCAAAACCACCTGCGTGGTCGTGTCGGAGGTTTCCCCTGGTTTTACCCGAGGCTACTCTCCTACCGCGTACTCCTGGTCTCACTATTGGACCCGGCCTATAAACCCACAGTCAGGTTAAAAAAAACCAGACGACCATATTTCAAACCGATCATTCAGGTGTCGTAAGCATTTGCTCACAACCAACGAATAAATATGAATCCGACTTTAATCGCCGCTGTCTTTTATAACTTGTACCAGAGCAGCAAAGGGCCCGGATACAATTTGTCGCAACTTTCGGCCCTATATTCCACTATTGAGGCGCCACACCACATCAAAGAATGACGTCAGCAACTGATGATGGCCATTTTAATACGGGTGTGGGAGGAAATTGGGCACGAACAAGGTGTAATCTAGGTTTGCGAGTTTCAAAAAGATTCTCTATTACTTACAATTAATGAAACGCAGGTCTCCGTTTAAGCTTCGACAAAAATGCTTTCGTATGTCCGGCTGTTCTTCTATACAATCTCATTTCTGAACCGATTCTTCTGAGGTTTTATAAGCGTTCGATAATTACATAGTGTTTTTTTTGGGAATTTGAAAAAAAATAAGGAAATCCCCAGGAGGCTAATTTTTATTTCTTCGAAATTTCTAAAAACAGTAATTAAATGTTTCATCATCATCATCATTAAATGTTTACAAAGGCTATATTTCATTCCTTTGGCGTCGGGCTTCCAATAGATTTTCATAAGGTATTAAACCCCTTCTAACTACCCTTAATGCACAATGCTCTATTATTCTCTGATACTCGTATTTCAATTCAGAATTAGGTCTTATTAATAGTTCGAATTTAATCTCTATTTAATAATAACTGTTATTAGCATATTCGAAATAACAGCTGTAAGAAAACGTTGACTCTTTCATCTACGTCTTCGGAATTGAACGTAAATAAAACAGTCACGAAAAGAAATTGAATTTGTAACCAAGACACCATAAAATGAATGGAGTGTCTATCAAAACAATATGAAACATACCGCGTCGGGGAATAACGATATGTTCGTACGTGAATATTTCGGTTTTGTAATGTTTTGAAAGGGGTGTAAAATATTGTGTTCACCTTGGTTGTCTTTCGTTTCGAGAAACATAATATATACATTAACACACATGAAATGTATGAATGTTCGCTGATGATGTGTTCGATTTGTAAGCTGAGAGAGCGTCGTGCGACACACACACAAACACATATGTTGCTCTTTGGTGGTTTCCGTGTGTGATGCCTGAGGGAACGCTTCTTCACAGTTGCCTTGATCTACTTTTTTACTTCGTGTTTAGGAGTGGAATAATAGGTTTATGAATATATTTGAGGGACTGGTTAACGAGCACAATATTTTTTTAGTTTTAGACCCTTTAGATATACATCACGGTTAGATGACCATTGGTAGACCTAATATCATTGCAATTAAGGTTCACGAATGTTCAGTTATATAACTGTTGTGATGATGATAGTACAGTCAGCATAAGAAGTAACTACACAACACATATAAATTTGTCAAAAGACTTTAAAGCTTTTTATTAATTTTCCAATAACTGACTCGACAAAAAATGTATAAGTATATATAATTATCGAATCTGCTTGCAAAATTTCCCGAGAATCGGTTGAGAAATGCGACCTGCAGGCGAATCACATAACTTTATGTACTAACGATAGATAGATTTTACTGTCAATTTTGAAGTATAAATGTATGAGCTGACATTTAAAATTTGACATTAAAATCTACCTAACGGTAGTACAAAAGTTACGTGAGTACGTACTGTAGAGGAGAACAAACCGAAATTCACCACAGAAACTTACAAAATCATTGAAAAAAATTTTTTTCAAGTTTCATAAACTTGAATTGACAGAAATTTCGTTATAATTACTGAACCTGCTCACAAAATTTCACGAGAATCGTTTGCGAAATGCGACCTGTAGAGAAGAACAAACCGTTGAACAATTTTTTTTTATTTCCAAAATTTATTCGACAAAAAAAACTGTATATTTATCTGAATCGGTAATGCGACCTGTAGAGGAGAACAACTGGAAATCTGGAAGTTCAGAATTCGGACATTTGAAAGCATTTTTGTGGAAGCTGAAGCTGAGATCTTCGTTTCACTCGGTCAATAAGGTAATAAGAGCTTATTTGACATCTTCATATGCGTAGTTCTTAATTATGCTGACTGTACAACAGTGCCTGTCTCAGTTTCGAGAGGGTATCTGTGTTAAATATTGTAGGAGAAATGTAGACGAGGAGGCATGCGAGTTTCATCCCGGTGGTTCTGGATTCGAATCGAATACCGGCTCGTACCACTGGGTTTTTCGAAAAACGTATGTACGATGTACTCGTACTGTTTGATATTTAACAGTAGCTTTGCGGTGGTTTGAAGGTCAAATGGCAAACGCTTTCGATAAACTAGAGCCTACGAACATTTTTGGGATTAGATATGTGCCGAAAGTTGACACTGGGCCCTTATGACCCAGTGTCAACTTTCGGCATAATAATAAGTTTCTAGTTCTATAGGTTTCTAATTCAGAAAAAACTTGGTTGATGAACACTTTACTACCCAAAAGTTGTCTGGAAGAGATCTTTCTTTCTTCAGCGATGAGAACGCCGGGTTTCTGTTCTGTATTGTTTTTTTTGTTGTTGTCTGTGTGCAATAAAGTTTAATCGTATTTTTTTAGACCTGACTGTGGCTTTATAGGCCAGGCCCAATAAAGCGATAGGAGTGCGCGGTTGGACAGTGGACCGTGGCCTAAAATTCAGGGGAAACCTACGACACGACCACGCGGGTGGTTTAGACACTGGAATACTCTAAGAGTTTGCGTTCTTCTTCGCAAATCTGAGCTGTATATTTGTATTGTCACCATGCACCATTTTCAATTTAACATTTTTGACTTAAGGATCCTTATCAGTTACAAAATGCTCATCTTTTTATGCCATTTTTTGTCTGAATTGAATCGTATCTTGACATTTTCTCAATGTCACTATCTAGAACAGGACAATTGCGACCTTATGTCATAAACTTTAAATGTATTTTCTAATTTTTTTATAAAGAAATATCGTTTCAAACATCACTCCAAATTGACCATTTTCAAGCTAAAAACTTATTTTTTCTGCTTAAATTCTACTACACACAATACAATCAAAAAATGCCTATGTTACTATCTAAAACTTTAATAAAATCACCATAGCCTTTAATAACTATATGGGTATTATCAATACTTTTGTCATAATTTGAAATCAAAACATTTTAAAACTTATAAGGCCTCTTAAATTTTTTCATCCCTTCATTAGCTTCAATGTTGTCAATCTACTCAGAGATGAGAAAATAAGATGTCTTTTATTATTGAAATATAATAAACGGGTCACGGGTCACTCACGTCTTCAAGGTCGAATATCGCTCGACATGTTATATTACAATATGCTACCGTGACCTTTACCGCTTACCGTTTATTACTTTTCAATTTCTCTGAAAGTTATGGGAGTTTTATATTTGAAATGTCTTTCTATTTTCGAGTTAGCGAGGATCTATTCCCTCGTCAAGCGAACACAATTATTGTCAATACAACCAGAAAAATGGGATACATTTTATAATATTAGTACGTACGAGACTTTTCAGACGCAAACAAGAATTTACCTTATAGTTAAGAGTTTTTAGTCGTTTTTTGTTTGCGTTCGTTTGACAGAATTTGACCAACTACAGCAATAACTAGGTGTAATTATTGTGTAGCAATAAATATACAGTAACTGTAGATATGCATGTAGTTTGTGGACTGTTCGAATGGGTATTTGTTTTGTTTGTGTTCCAAATTTTAAATATGTAATGTGTATATTATATTCGAATAGGTTCCAACTAGAGATGTGCTCGACTAATCGCCGTCTAGTCGGGAAAGCTGACAATAGGCGATTAGTCCGCAAATGAGAATAAAAAAACTGCTCACTAATATTTAATTGAAGTTTCATAATTTTAAGTATTTTTCTTAAATACCTACAGCAAATAATTAGCTTAGAAATATGAATTTTTTATTTTGTTCAGAGAGACTAATTAAATAATTTTGATTAGAGATGTACTGACTAGTCACCGACTAATCGGAGAAGCCGGCTATTCGGCCAGATTTATAGTCGGCTAATCGGCAAAATCCATTATCGGTACACCTCTAGTTACAAGTATATAAAAGAGGGGTCTTACTTAAGTTTTCTATATCTATACTCTTCTCAGCTAGGCTAGGTTTAGTGAACCAGCGACAAAACTCCCAGTAGCTCGATTCCACTCATACCTCAGATTCGGTTGAAACCGCTCAACCAATCTCACTGGAGCGCAAACTCTTAGAGTATTCCAGTGTTCCAAACCACACGCGTGGTCGTGCCGGAGGTTTTCCCCTGGATTTTCCCCAGGCTACTCTCCAACCGCGCACTCCTTTCGCTTTATTGGGCCCGGCCTATAAAGCCACAGTCAGATGCAAAAAAAAAACAAAAATTAAAGCCTAAGCATTTGTACTGTATGAAAAAGCTAACACTGAAGCAAATCTTACAATAGCACTCACTGCCATTTAAAAATCCATCAAGCCGTTTACGGTGTAGAGAGACACAGAGCAGGCACAATCAAAGTACATACATTAAAATTTACATAAAAGCCGAATCAGTGCCACAATTGGCAATTACCCGCGCGATAAAACGCCGTAAGTAAATTTTCTACGAACTCGAGCATTCAATCTTTTCGTCTCCTATTTGCGTAGCCGGAATGATACTTTCACTCTGATTGGTTCGCTATCAAAAGACGTGCAAACAAAATTTCCAATTTCAGCTTCAAATGTTTGTTTATTACGGCGCCTCAGTTATGTGGTTATAGACTTATGCCGTCTGTTCTTTCATGATGTCTGATTTGAGTTTTTGACTGTAGGTATTGTTATACTTAGCCTTTTCAAATGTTTAAAATAAATAAGGAAATACATAACATATATTATACATACCCCCGTGTGGTTGCCGGGTAAGAATTGCGCCACCCCATCTCTTCCCGTGGGTTTCGTAGGAGGCGAATAAGGGAAAATCGGAGGGTGGGCAGCAGCATCCTTCGATCATTACCACCATCAAACTGCGGTCGCCAACCCGCTTGCCAAGCGTGGCGACTATGGCAAATCCCCCCCAAATTGGGGGAGGCCCATGTTCAGCAGTGGACGTCTTTCGGCTGATGATATTATACATACAGGCGTGTGTTTGCCTGTATTCCCGAAAAGGGATACACAAAAGGGCTCTGTCCGCACATAAAATTTAATTCCATTGCCACATTAGCAATAGGAATGTCGACATCAAATAAAGAAACCAATAAGTTCGACTTTTCTCTAAAAAGGATCAAATTCTTAATTAAATTACGAAAAAAGTAACTCAAAGGAATAAATAATTACATAATTATATCTTCAAAGCCTTAAGAGGGGGCATATTATGTCCCTTTTCCTCTAAACGCACCCTTGTATTGGAACGATCGTCACTGACTCAGGGACCGATACCGGTATTTTTAAAAAACCCTGAATTAGTCCAATATTTTGAATTATTTTTTGCTCTTTACGTAGGGCTGAATCATGTATTTAGGTAACAACGTCGTATTATTTGATTGTCCCATTAAAAACCAAATAATGAACCGGTAACCGTAATAATACCGGTATTTTTCTATGGAGAAAATACCGGTATCCGATCCCTGCACTCACTATGGGGCTCGAGATCACTGATCTCTCATTTTTTCTTTCTCTAACCAGCAACATTAAAACACTTCGTTTTTTTAAGAAGTTTGAATAGGATTTTAACCATTTGGTATAATTTCTTGCCTTGTTTCTTTTGGAGTAGTCTTATACAGTTGTCAAATTTTGAGTTAACATCCGGGAAAGTGGACTGATTGTACCAGAAGGCCCTATTGTAGGTTTAAATAATGAAATGTCGAATAAAATTACGAAAATAAGTATAAAAATACGCCAAATCTTGGGCTTAAGTGTCACACAATCCCGGCTTCACAGGGCCACAACCGGGAAACCCTAGGAGCATAGTGATGCAGTACATTGTTTAGGTTGCAGTACCTACTTGCAGTATCACTGGGTAATTGACAGGCGAGATAAAGTGAGAGAGGTGAGATAAATATATTGATTTTAGACGCTACGCTTTCGTGCTAACTTCATGTCTTCCAATGAACCAACTAAATTAAAAATAATTGGGATGTTGACTGAAAATTTATTAGTATGCAAATTATTATCCAAAAGAGGAAAATAAGACATAAAACTATACCAAATCCCATTAAAGTAATGAAGCATGACTCTCAGAATGTTTTTAATTAGAGTGAGAAAGCGCTCCAAATCAGTGACGTCACTTACCTAAAGCGCCATAGTAAATGACGATCGTTCAATACAGAGGTGCGTTATGTGAAAAAGGAACAGAACATGTCCCCACTTAAAACTTTGAGGACTTATAATTATTTATTCGTTTGAGTTACTTTTTTCGCCACTTGATTGAGCATTTGATCGTTTTTATAGAAAATTTGAAGTTATTGGTTTTCTTATTTGGTGACACATTCCTTCTTACATAGGTGGGTCATTGTCAGATTTAGGTTCGCGTCTTTTCAAAGGTGGACATGTCAAAAGTTAAGGCCCACAAAGCTTAATTTTGGCTTGGTCTAGTGGCCCGCATAAACGGTGTTTCGATAACTATAGATCCATGTAATAGAGATATAACTTATATGTACATAAGCCGTTAACTACTGACCACCGGGTGGACAACTTTTGTTTTTACAACTGACAATGACCCAGATACGAGTATTATACAAATATACACGTGCCTGTTTTCCTTGATTCTAGTGGGATAAAGAAGTAGCAATAAAAGTGTGCTAGACACAAATTATTGTGACATGGCATGACAGTTACAAACAAATGCAAATGGCGGTCCGCGCGGAACCCATCCACGGCACAGCCCCGCCATCGATGCGAAGCCTTCCTTGGACACGAGGTACGAACACGTATTGGGTGGCACACACAAATTTTCCGCCTCGGGCGCCACCCAATCTAGCTACGCCACAGAACACGCACACATACAGCCGCGCGCAGAGTATGAGAGTAAGAAAAGGAAGAAAGAAAAAAAAAGAAAAAACATTTATTCGTGGCACAGACACAGTACAAATTAACATAACACCAAAATACAGAAAATAGCCACGAAATGGCCCCAAATCAGCATAGTGCTAGCCATTGGCTAGCGCTGGTCTTCCTTTGGGACCACGAGAAGCCACGAAAGACAAAAAACACTAAAGTCACAAAAAACATAACAATTAAATAAATGTCATAATTTACAAATTAAAACAGACAAACATGAACGCGACCTTAAACAATCTTTAAATATCTGTGGTCTATCACAAGTCGCAACTAGTAGTAGAGTAGTATCATCTATCGACTTCTAATCAGCTTAAAGATAATTATAATCATTGCATTGTTAAATTATTACCTACCTGTATAGAAGAAACGCATATATAATGTATATCAAAGAGCTAAGGGGCTACCGCGAACCACAAACGAAGTTTTCCCTCTCTATCGCACTTGCAAATTTGCACATAAGTGAGACAGAGAGGGAAAACTTCGTTTGCTGTCGCGGTAGCGCCCCTGGTCTGTCCTCGAAAGCAATTTCAATAGAATATCAGTATACTTCGTCAGCGCAACCACGAACACTGACATGATTAACCGATTAAGAAAGAGCAGGGCAGCCAAAAGTTGCGATGAAACATTATTCCACAGAATAGGTATATCGACTGTGTCATTATGTACCTTTTGAAATGTGCTCGAGGGTCGTTGAAGACTCGAGAAGCCGAGTAGGACTCGAAAAGTGCTTAGAACTAAGGAAGGGACCGCGACCGGACGGAGTGAAGGGCCTTGACGGACGAGAGGTGGCGGCAAGTTGCTGGTTGAATCACATTTTCTCCGATTAGAGATGATTTTTGAGCGCAAACAGCAAACAACCCACATTAATGAAATTCAGAGGTACTTAGTAACCGGAGTACAGACATCGCTAATCGACTTAACTACATGCAGCCCGCATTGCATCATGTATTACATAATCATCATCATCATCCGCCAACTGCAGTCCACTGCTGAACATAGGTCTCCCCCAAGGCGCGCCACAAATCCCGGTTCTCTGCCGGCTCCCGCCCTCCTGCATTATACACATAATAGATTGCGTAAAATACACGAAGGAACACTAATTACACTAGTGGCTCTGTGAACTATTGACATACGAACACGCGAAACAACATAAGGTCGTTTTAAGAAAAATATACTAATCGCCAAGTATGATCGCCAAATAGCAATCGTCCCTTGCTTGCAAGTATGTAAGTGCGAGAAGGACGAAATCTTTATGACCAACACAAACGTACAGAGTGCTAGCTGAGCGGGACATGAACACGCGTGTGATTTTAAAACTGGAATACTCTAAGAGTTTGCGCTCCAGTGAAATTGATTGAGCGGTTTCAACCGAATCTGAGGTGTGAGTGGAATCGAGCTACTGGGAGTTTTGTCGCTGGTTCACTAAAATCTAGCCTAGCTGCGAAGAGTCCAGCAAGAAACCCAGCTAGACCCGACCGATTAAACCCCATGACATAGCCATTTTGAAAGAAATTCTACCCTATTGAGATAAAACTTCGACTGTTTTTCAAACTTTTGAATTAAAGGGATTGACTGAATAAAGTCGAAAACATCGAAATAAATTGTAAAGTAAAGTTTGAGACAACAGTGGAGTGACGCTTTCTTTCAATTTCATTTAAAAGAGATTTCAGTTGTTTTCTTACCTTTTAAATCGAACAGCTTTTAAATTAAAAGGCCCACTCCTCAGTAATTACATGATACAGAAAACAGACACAGCTAAGGTAGATCGCTCTTTAGCGATAAGACCGCCTGTTGTTTGCCTCTTCTCATTGTGTTTTTGTACTGTACTGTATCCTTTGATTGAGGTGTGCAATAAAGAGTATTTTGTATTGTATTGTATTGTAGATTCTCTTCAGGCGCGGCAACCGATCTGACAAATGACATGACACCTTAGGGATGTGACATGTCGATACTGTTGTTCAGCAGTCACCATGGTTATGGATAATTTCTAATATTAGAACAACACTAATATTAAAATATATTCCGCTCTCTTCTGTGTATTATATATTATGATGATGATGAAATTTCAGCTCGCCAAATGTAGAAGCGGTCTAACATAAAAAGCAGCCATAAGGCACGGCGGCGTCTTTATAGGTCTAATAAAGGCGTTTGTTTTAACTACAGCAATTACCTTCAGTGGCGGATTCCCAACCCAATGATTATAAATGGATATTGCAAAGCTTACGCACTAGGTGAAAAAGTAACTTTTACATTTACAAGTGGTAACACGCAATTTATTCATTTATTCTTATTCAACATTTATGTCAAGTGCATTACAGGAGATGTTACAGGTAGTTGGTAGGTACATGACACCCAGATAGGGCACATAATGTTTACTAGTGTTAAGAGAACACAATGCATACGAGAAATATTTAAATTCTAATCGCAATGTCAAGTTCTGTTATTAATAAATTCCAATTTTAATGTCAAGTTTCCTTTTTATAGATTCTAAATACACTTATTAATTCGCCATGTCAAGAGTAGCCTAGATTTGACTTTGTTATTTCTATCTTTATATTTTGTGTCAATCCAGATAACATTTCAAAAGTATTTATGAACACTAACGAATAATTATTGTAACTCGAAACTCTCAGCTTGTGAACCTTTCAAAGAAATGTTCACTTCATTTCAATTTACTAATTGTGTGGTAATAGAAGCTTCGTTAATGTGACTTCGTGTGAAAGCTTTGTGGCTACACTTAATGATTCCATTAGTATTTAGGTCCCGATGTGTTTCATGAATACTTATATATAAATATACTAAGGTATTATATTTCTTATGGACTGTACACGTAATTACATACTAATAACCTAAAACTGTAGGCATTACCAGAATCGTTACAATGCAAATAGAACCAGTCACATATCATACCTTTGTGCCGCTCCGTCATTCAAAAGACCGCGTTTGAAGCATCAAGCATGGACAGCATCCCAGCATCACAGGACTGTATCTTCAATAATAGTTTTCTTAGCACGTAAGGAGCAGAGCGGCAATCCATTTTTCTCCATATTTTACGGAATGATTTTTTCTTTCTGACACACGTCAGAAGCACTGAATGTCGCGCGCCTTGCGTTGCCCGCTGGTAATGTGCCAGTTCGATTTGCATGAATAACGATTCAGGTTTTATGCTTGAACATGGACACTCCTACACAAATCGACGTCGTCACAAAGCAAAGCTTGTACTACGACGATATACATGTACTGTCATGCAAAAAATTTGTCGACTACTTTATTAAACATTACGGATGAAGAAGGTACTAGTTTATTGGCTGGCTGTATGATGGTTCAGAGTCTAGGAGTTTCTGAGATGATGATGACGATGAAGTAGTTTTATGGAAGCCTGAGGAAGTACAAGTAAACACTTCCAAATATTTTGCCGAACTGTTTATTTTGACGTTTGTCTATTTACTACTTTCACCCCTAGCCTCCTACGACCCAATTTCGAAGACGGTACTTCCGAGGAAGACCCAATGTCCTAATATTAGAACTAATTAATAAAGCACTGAACGCCCGGACCAAAAATTGTTCATATCTGGTTAACCGCATATTTTGTTCTAGTACTATCACAGTGGGTCATTGCTCCAACTCTCTGTTAAAATACTTGGGCTTTCACTGCAAACTGATTTTGTCCTAGTATTATCACTTTGAACCCCAGGAGGCTAGACAATACACATGTTCTCCAACACGGAGCTCCGACGCGCACATGGCCAGATTGTGATCGTTCAGAACTCGTTAATTCAACGACAGTGTCGTAACATAATCCGTCGGCGAAACTTTTTCAATGCCCTTTGTGAGTTGCAGGGATCAGAAGTAAAGCCAGCTAAAACCAGTGTTTTACTTTGGAAGTTCTTTCGGGCCTTCATTCGAATATCGAGAAAAGCGCGTTTCAGATTTTTTCAACTTTCTTTCGAACTCGTTTGGGTTCGCACCTATAAAAAAACCCTACTAGCATGGAATATATGTGATAGTCCACATTGAAAGGGACCTTACGGCGGCAGGCGCTTACGCTGCGAATCGGTGCTATTGTAGGGGAGAAGTGGCATGAAAGAGCCAGTTTTCTTTACGGAGGAAAAAATACTACATGTAATGAAAAAAAAGTAATTTTTTATTTTAAAAATTATTCTTTATTTATTTGAGTACGTAATTTCGTACAAAAAAATCTTAAATAATATATAAAAATCAACGAAATATGCATTTCAAAAAAATGTGTCATTCGGCTCTTTCATCACAGCTCGGTATTGAAAGAGCTGCCATAAGTTTTGAAAGAGCCGGTAGTATAAAAACGCGTAATTATGAAAATTATTAAAAAAATAATAACTGCGACATAAAAAAAACTTAAATACAATTCTAGCAATATTTTTTAAGTAATTGCTAACATTTCTTAACAAAAAAAAAAACAATTCTATCAGTCATTATAAGTACTCGTTTTTAACGCTTTCTTAATCTTAACATATTAATCAGTCAGAGGTACATATACGTTCTACAGAACTTAACATATTATAGGCGGTTTTTTTATTAATAACAGTCTCTAAATAAAAACAAATCGTCTATCAAAACCAACATCATTAAATCTCCAAGAACTTCAAAAATAATATTGCTATCTTTGAGCCTAAATATCTATCTATTCATTAAATATAATTATCAGACTGTTAGGAACATCAAATGTATGTTTTTTTAAGTTTAAAAACATTTCTTACAAAAAAAATTCAATTGCCCCTTAATGCTACAAGAAACAATTTCAAGGTTATGAAGGAGCCAGTTATGAAAGAGCCGGCTTTTTCGATGCCCACTGACCCGGCTCTTTCACGACTTGTTCCAAAAAAATATATAACCTTCAAAATAACAACAATATCAGACCTTTAGCAGATAAGTTTTTATGGAACTGCAAAGCCAAATATATGCACCAACTGAGTCTATAACCCATTTGCCTATAATTGTTAACAAAAAAGTACCAAAAAACAACTAAAATGAAACAAAACACTTACTTTTGAGTGCCTAAAACTTCGACTCGATGCACCGATGGCGGTTGGTTTCGGCGAACTGTCAAATGTTTGTGGGTGACGGGAAATCAGTGTTGCCACCTAAAAATAATATTGCCAACCAAATCTGTTCTAAAACTACCGAAATAATGCAAGTGGCTCTTTCAAAACCTGGCTCTTTCATGCCACTTCTCCCCTACTCGAACAACGGCAATAAAGGCGTAAGTGCCGGCCGCTATAAGGTCCCTTTTGATATGAACTACCACATATATAACCTATCGCCACAAAGACGATGGCAAACAAGCTAACGGCATACCCTGCCTGAGGGGCTACTCCGAACATCGAAATCCAAACTTCGTATCGTGCCGTCCTTTTCACTCATATAGACATAGTGTATGTACACGAGAGTCAAAGGCACGATACGAAGTTCGGATTTTTTTTTAAACCTGACTGTGGCTTTATAAGCCGGGCCCAATAAAGCGATAGGAGTGCGCGGTTGGAGAGTAGCCTAGGGAAAATCCAGGGGAAAACCTCCGGCACGACCACGCGTGTGGTTTGGAACACTCGAATACTCTAAGAGTTTGCGCTCCAATGAGATTGGTTGAGCGGTTTCAACCGAATCTGAGGTGTGAGTGGAATCGAGCTACTGGGAGTTTTGTCGCTGGTTCACTAAACCTAGCCTAACTGAGAAGAGTCCAGCAAGAAACTCAGCTAGGCCCGACCTGGGTCGGACTGACTCTACCCGGTGTGCGGCGGTACCGGGACGAATAGGGACTATATGTGTCAGTGTTGTCGCGATCGCGCGGTGGACGTCCCCGCCGGCGGGAATGCCTAAGTCGGAGTTCGGAGTGCAAGGCCTGATGTAAGGCAATGGCAGTGGTTACGCCGTAACTCATTTGGCTAATACCTCCTAACCTAAAACCTAGCCGGCGAGAAGACTGGAAAGAAATTTACCTGTCTGTCGATATCATGTCTGCAACCAAACTCGTATTTCGTGCATCTTGATGACATTTGAAAATGAAAGTATTACACTCGCACCACTCGCAAGTGTGCCTGAACGTGTACAAGTCCCAAAGGAACCAGACACGCAGGTTTTTGAACGAGTGAGTGAAGCGAGCCACGTTCTCCGAGTGAAATGAACGCCTCCTTCCTTTCCTTGGACAATAATGATTTCGTGTGAATATTTCCCGTTATTCTCCTCTAGAGATCGCATTTGTCAACCGATTCTTATGAAATTTTGTGAACATCATGTTCGATAATTAGATAGATTATTTTTGTTAATCGGTTTTTGGAATTTTCAAAAACATTAAAAAAACATGTTAGGTACAGGTCACAGAGCCACTAATTTATGTACGTATGTATGTATAAATATGTACCTATAAATGTTTGCTCGCTGGTTACACGAAAAAAAAAAAAGTGGTGGCAAATCCCCCCCAAATTGGGGGAGGCCTATGTTCAGCAGTGGACGTTTTTCGGCTGAAATGATGATGATGATGATGATGGTTACACGAGTATCGTTCATCGGAACTTCCTGAAATTTGGTAAGCGGATTAATGAGCCAAATATAATATCTAAGTATAATAGTGACACAAATCCATCAGGTTGCTCATTATAAAAGGTTATAAGACTTTGAAAACATCATGCTTTCTCTAAACATTGGTGTCTCTAAACTATGAACTAGCGAATTATGAACTAGCGAGTAACGACCCGCTAGTTCATAATTCGGGTTTTTTAAAACGGTGGTTAAAAAAGAGTTCTACGTGAACCACTAATTTAGCAGACTTATTAGAGTCAGTTGCACCAAAATACGATCACAGGCCGGACATCGTCAAATATGGCACCGGCAGCTGTCATCCCATAGAAACTTGTCAAACTTTCCATATAATCACATTTTAACGAACACCGCTTACGATTACAGACAGTTTGGTGCAACCCACCCTTAGTGTGTCGTCTCGCACTTTCGCGCTTGGTACAAGGTAAACGTCCCGGTGTTCGACACCGTCCCAAACCTTGACACTTTCAATCTTATTACATACGTTTTAGTACACTTGCTTATAGGTACTTTGTTTATCTTTAGTCTCTGTTGTCCACAATCGATCAAAGGTTAACTGGAAGAGATTTCGTACATAGATACGTTCGCCTTACCGGTATCCGACTTTATCCGTATTAAACCTGTGTCTTGCGTCCAATAAAATACCTACTATTTGAACGCTGTTATGCAATAATGTGTCAACCTACTATAGGTTTTCATAGATAGATAGATAAATCATTTATTTGTTTGCCACATTCACACTCAAGTTACAACAAATAAAAACAAAGAACGGAAAAAGAAATACACAAGGAAATCAAAACTTAAAACAACACATTTAAAAAAAAGAAGCAATTATAAAACAGGAATTAAAAAAAGAAAAGAAAATTACGAACACAGTTTAAATAACATATCAAACATAGTACCGAAAAATAGGTTGGTTGTGTTGTGTGCATTGCAGCAAAACAAAAAGGTCCCAACTCAGTGCGTAGCTTTGCTCGCAATTGAGCAAACACTGGTATTCTGTTAGAACCCAAAGGACATATGTGTTAATATATATTATAGACGGACAGGCGTACATAAATAGAATAAAATAAAATATTATAAAATAAAATATTGAATTTATATTGTACATCTCCAGGACGATATATTTCAGGTATAGTTAAAAAAAATAAAAGTAAACGATAAAAGAGTGGATATTGCTTCGGTCGTTTTAGAAGTACACTCATACAACAAAATCTGCAACCAAATAGCCGTGCGGAATTCCTATTACTTTAACAGTATTAATATTAGGTTAACACATTATTGCATAACAGCATCCATTTATATACATATTCTCTGTGGAAACACGAATCCCGAAAACTTGTCTTATGACGTCACCTCGACTCGTGCACTAAACCTCATGGATACGAGTCCCGAAATACCCCAGAATCGATATCCCAGGACAATAAATTGAGGTGTTTCGTTACGGGACAATCGTTACGGGCTACAGTAGCGATTGGAATTCGATCAGGGTCTGTACTGAAATAAGGGGCTCTAATCAACTTGGTTCATGGTAACTAATGATATGGCGAGCATATTACGACTGATTTTAATATTTTCGCTGCCAAGGTTTTCGTAGTGCTACGGATTTTTCTCTACATACGGGGAAACACATATTATCGGCTACGCGTCTACGAGCAGAGTACTATTATTATTATTATAAATAATATTTAGGTACTTAAATAAAAGTAAAAATTAAGTAATTCGAAATCATTATAAAACGGTGAATCAAAAGGTCTAAAAAAATTAATTATGCCAAACAGATAAAAAAAAACAAAAAACTAAATGAAAAGCATGTGGACTGTTATAAATAATATAACGAATAAACAAAAGCACCGCGCGTACAATAATATATCATTCATACGCCCAGCCAAATAAAGCCGAAATAAAAATAATAATAAGGCAACTAAAGAATAAACAGCTTCGGTATGGATGAAATACCAACCGTTTTAATAAAACTATGCTCAGCCGAGTTAACTTACCCACTAATACAATTAAGCAACCAATCATTTAATGAAGGTATTTTCCCTGAAGTCCTTAAAATTTCCCAAATTAAACCAGGCGGGGATCAGAATAACCTATATCAATATCGACCTAACGCGCTTTTACCAACCGTGTCTAAGATTTGAAAAAAATATGTCAAATATTTATAATTTCCTAGAAAAATACAATATCCTAGACAAAAACCAGTATGGATTTAAAAAATGCCACTCAACATCACTAGCCGTTTTTTTTAAACCATATAAACAATAAATCATATAGTGTAGGCCTTTTGTTGGACATGAGAAAAGCTTACGAAAAAGTATCCCACGAAATACTACTTTGTAAATTGTATGGCATGGGAATACGTGGTTTGGCATATGAATGGTTTAAATCGTACCTTCAAAACCATAGACAATGCGTGCAATTAGAATATTTTGATAAGAAGTTCGAAGAAGTAATAGTAGTTTATGCAACTGATCCATAATGAGAGGTCATAAAACACGAGTGTTTTAAGGCCTAATTATGTACAGTTGTATACACTACTTTATCTACATCCATACATTAAATCCTCTTTCATGTGTTGAGGCACCATTGCGTTGCAAGTGCAGGAGTTCGAGTTCATGAGCTCGTTGAAGTCTTTTTGAGCACGAGCCTGTATCGTAATGGGCGGAGATGGCCATAGGGATACCGTTTTTGATGCTGTTGTGGCCATCTCCGCCCCGGACCGGCGGTATTGTAAAGTTGGTCCTTACCTACACTTTTTGAGCACATAAAAGATCATTTACTGTAAGGGTGTAGATAAAAACCGTTATCTCAAAAATGCGTATCACGACATGTTCAATTCCACAAGGGAGCGTAAGTGGATACCTCCTATTTCTGGCCTATATAAATGACTTGCCAAAAGCTCTGGACACGAACACGACCTGCGTGATGTTTGCTGTCGATGTCTCACTTTTATTTAGTTCTAAAAATAGTATCCAATGTAATTTACACCTTAACTATCTTTTTAATACCATAAAAACATGGCTCTATGACCATAATCTAGACATTAACTTAAAGAATTAAAATCATACAATGTAAATCAATACAGAAGAAACCTTTCGAACTAAATTTAGACGTTCATTCAAAAAATATTGAAAAGTAAAGGAATTTAATTTATTAGGTATTACAATAGGCTTTGGCATAAATTGGAGGGCCCACATACAAAATATTAAAACCAAAATGTCCAGATTCCTAAACGCGTTAAGCCTGATAATTAAGAAATACTGACTTTGAGTGTGCATTATCTGTATATTACGCATACGCATACGGATGGCTCCGCTACGCTGTGGTACTGTAGGGAGATAGCACAGAAATCAAAATTAACATCAAAACATTTATTCTGCAAATAGGCCTCAAGGGCACTTTTGACATGACATGTCAAAAATAAGACTAAGAAATTAATAACAATCAAGATTTTTTTAGAGATGTATAAGGTCTCTATTGTCAAGTTAAAAGGTAATAATGTAGGTACACTAATCATAATAAAATATTTATTGTGAGATATATCTCTAAGCGTCAACATGAAAATAATAAAATCTAATAAAGAAATATCCTCAGAGATATATAAGGTCTCTGAGCGTCAGTATAAAAATAAAATCAAATGAGAACAGAGCGAAGTCTCAAAATATTTGTATGCCTTATGGCAAAACACAGTCAGTCAGTGGTGGTCACTGGGTCCTGTTGTGTTACAGGGTTTCCTAGCTCAGGACGCAGGGTCGTGATTTATATTGTAATGTTTCCCTTATACAATAAACTTTTTTCATTTTTTTTTTGTTCATAGAGAGACAGTAATAATAATAATTCTAAGACCTACGTACCTATGTTTACAAATAAATGTTTTTGACTTTTGACTCTCTCATCATGTCAATTCCACTGAACACTAGTACGAAGTTACTAGTCCTTGCAAACATGAACAGACCGGAGAGGCACGGCAACTCTTTGTGATGCAAAAGAAGTGTATCCGTGTCCTAGCCAAAGTACGCATCCCAAATAGTTGTCGCCCATATTTTATCAAATACAGATTGTTAATATTGCCCTGTATTTACATATTACAAGCTGCAATTTTTGTACGTGAAAACCTTCACTTATTTGAAATAAAACAGGACAAGGAGAAGACTAGAACACAGTACAGAAATAAATTATTGGTGCCAAAGACTAACCTAGAAATGTGTAGAAATAGTCCACATAATAGATGTATTTTAATAACCAATAAACTCACACATTAAATTAAACAGGAACCAAAAAAATGTTAATCGACAGATGCTTATTACTCTGTAAAAGATTTTTTTAATGATGATGGTTTATAGGGTCCAGGGAGAATATCAGCGATGTGGCTACCTGCCGCATCATTACGCTGAGGCAGCGCCCATTCTCTGCCACAACACACGGGTCATATTGTATCACTTATATTTTATTTGTTTTCTATTTTTTTCTGTGATTAATAATCATGTTAGTCCTTAAGGTGCATGTTTCTTTTCTTAATGTATGCCATGTAAATTGTGGGGATGAATAAAGTGTTTATCTATCTATAAAATTTCAGAATATTATTTATTTTAAGAAAATGTGTGATTAGTATTTAGTTTTTAAGTTATTGATGTGTGCTCTTTCAGGGCGTCATGGTCTGAATAAAATTGTATAATAACGCCTTAATCAAAATGTAGGCACATGACTTAACAACAACGAATAAATAAATAAATGTAAATGTTTTGCAGCGAAATAGTTTTATTTCACGAGCGTTGTTTGAGCAGTTTATTAAATATATTATTAATAAGGTTTAAAGCGAAACTAAGAATGGAATGGGCATATTTTGTCAATTATGATTTAATTTTCAACATTTTACTTTTATAGAAATAAACTGTTACACTAACAAGTGACAACCTATCATTATAATTATTGCCAGTGTAAGAAATTAGTTTCAATGAAATTCCGCAAGATGGCGTTTGGTTATATATTTCTAGTCGGGCTTTTACTTTCATATACTAGTTCCTTTGTGTAAGTAAATCGATGTCTGGCTGGAAAAACTCTGACGTCGTATGCCTTATTACGTGAAGGCAAGTCGCCATACGAGAGTTACATCACGTAAGTCCAAGATATAGTTAACTTTATGTAATAGAAAACTTTATATAATATATGTAGGTGTATGTGATAATCCACATCGAAAGGGACCTTATGGCGGCAGGCGCTTACGTTACACCTATTCACTATTGTATTGGAACAGCGGCAATAAAGGCGTAAGTGCCGGCCGCCATAAGGTTCCTTTCAATATGGATTATCACATATATAGAAAGAAATAAGAGATTTATTTATTGCACGTAAGACACAGATACAAAAGGAATAAACGTACAGTACATTGTATACGTAAAAGACATGTTATATGTTGTTTATTTTATGTATAGTACGTATGTTATAAATACTTTATTATTTTTAATTTTAGTACTTTTTTGTAACCGGTGGGAGTATGTTTTTTCATTTATCCCCGTTACCTCAATGATGTCTGGAAGAGATCGCTCTTTAGTGATATGCCCGCCTCTTGTCTCCCTTTGTTTATATCTTGCCTCGCTGTTATGTTCTGTTTTATACTTTTATCGAGGTGTACAATAAAGAGTATTGTATTGTTTTCGGACTAGCATTGCAAGTAAAGGAAGTGTAGTTCTTTAACTACACTTCCTTTATTTGTAATACTATATTCTTGTCTCTTTAGAAAAATATATAGAAGCCATCAAACCACAGTACAAGTCATCTGATATTAAAATTTCATCAGAAAGGTCATAGGAGGGATAATGAACGGAGAGAAAGGAAGGTCGGAAAAAAGTAATGGAGTATGTAGTTAGGTATATGCAGCGGTCGTGTCGTACATAACAGTCGAGTTCATAAATATATGAACGTTTATGTAAATTTACAGAAATATCCGAGCAACCTTATGCTCTAAACAATAAAGTTTTGTTTAGACATTTTTGATCACTTAATCTGAATGTGGCTTCGTAGGCCGGTCCCAATAAAGCGATAGGAGTGCGCGGTTGGAGAGCAGCCTGGGGAAATACCAGGGAAAAAACCTCTCCAACACGACCACGCGTGTGGCTTCGAACACTGGAATACTCTAAGAGTTTGCGCTACAGTGAGATATGGTTGAGCGGTTTCAACCGAATCTGAGGTGTGGGTCACTTTGTCCGTACTCGTACGATAAGGAGCTACCCTCGGACCGACAAAGATGGAGAAATCTGCATTAAGTGGTTAAGGCAAGGCCCATTCAGAAATCTGACGAAAATACTGAAGATTGAGATTCCAGTGTGAAGAAGTAATGTAGAATTACACTACACAAAAATTACTGTGGACTGAAAAAGAGACAAAGAAATGAAATAACCGAACAAAATATTGAGAAATGCCTTGGTAGTTCTGTCAAAAAATATCATCTTAAAAATAAACTTTCCTGCTGCAGATTTCGTAATTATCAATGACAGTGATATGTTTTTATTCACAAAAGGATAACTGGTCAATTGCAAACTCACGCGTGTTAGAGGGGGGCATTTGCACTGGAATGGCCTTTTTTTTGACGCAGAGGAAATGCATTTACGCATCCCCCCGGCCCGGGGAAGTCCCATAGTTGGGGGTATGTAGGACTCGCCCTTCTACAAGGAAAGGGAATACCCACTAAAACCTCTGCGGCGTTAACCCTCTTTGCCGTGTAGGGGGGCATCGCGGGATTGCTATTATTCTGCCGCCATGCCCCCCGGCTGTCCCTGCTAGTGCACCGGGGGCACCCTCGCGCCAGTAGAGGGAAGGGTTGGTAACGCTCCAACCCATCCCCCAGACGTGTAGAGCCTAATTGTGTGGGTACTGGGGAATCAGGCGGTTTATGTACTGCAAGCGCCGTCTTCCCCTCCGTCTGCGCCGGAGCGGATGCGCGTCGGCTCTTTCTTCGCACTCCCGCTAAGCTTTCTCCTTTTCTGTCATCACCTTCTCACAGAAGGTTATGACTCCGTTCCATCTTCTATCGTGACTAGCGAGAGATCTCCAGTTCCTAGGTGCGCGCTTAATTCGCGGCGCTCCGCGGTCCGGCTTGGGCACTCTTCCAGAGTGTGCAGGTCTGTGTACCGGCATGCCCGCAGTGCTGGCAAGCCGCACTGAAATGGCCTTGCCTTAAGCTGCACCGACAAGAGCAGACATCGAGCTCAAAACCGAGCTCTAAGATCTTGTTGATAATTTCGTGAAGTGAATAAATGTTTTCATTCTTTCATTTTATGTCCCTGTCTCCTGCTTCCTTTCGGCGACGTCTCAAGCGGTCGGTCGACTACGTTCCCATCCCTTCCCCCTCTGTCGTAACTCGGCGATCACTGATTAGGGGTCGCATGGTCCAACTCAGACACGACGCGTACACTTACGCATTCCCGCCGGCAGGGACGTCCACCGCGCGATCGCGGCAACACTGACGCATATAGTCCCTATTCGTCCCGGTACCGCCGCACACCTGACAGAGTCAGTCCGACCCAGGTCGGGCCTAGCTGAGTTTCTTTCTGGACTCTTCTCAGCTAGGCTAGGTTTAGTGAACCAGCGACAAAACTCCCAGTAGTTCGATTCCACTCACACCTCAGATTCGGTTGAAACCGCTCAACCAATCTCACTGGAGCGCAAACTCTTAGAATATTCCAGTGTTCCAAACCACACGCCTGGTCGTGTCGGAGGTTTTCCTCTGGATTTTCCCCAGGGTACTCTCTAACCGCGCACTCCTATCGCTTTATTGGGCCCGGCCTATAAAGCCATAGTTAGGATAAAAAAAAAGCGGTCGGTACATACATACATATTAAATTCCCCTTTCACATGATCGCCGTCATTTCGACTCGATTACGTTTAGGTACGTCAGTACATTTTACGAAGTTGTAGACTGATTAAACTAGCAACATTACGGACAACTCATGAAAGTAAGACTTGTATTAATGATTTAAGTTTTACACTTCACTTGAAGTGTTTGAATTAGAAATGAAAACATCGCCCGTCGCGAAACTGCTTGAAATTCTGAAGTGTTTCATGACAAAGTTTTGTTTTATGATACAATTATGACGGTATTTTAGAATGACATCTGTTTTCTGCGCTCACAGACATTTTGGTTTCATAAGGCATTTGCACAGGGGCAATTTTGCCCTTGTTCAAGTCTATCGATTTTATTTTAGTAAACGTTTATAACTCACTCCGCACGCCATGTTTCAAACTCTTCGAGAGTTCTTCCTCAGGATAAGTGCATTTGCGACGCGCGTGGGTCGCACACTGCTAAATTAAAGCTATCTATTTTTATACAAACATTATTTCTTTATCGTATGGCAATTATTTAGAACCATGAGATCTTTGAGAAGACAGTTACGGATGCCAGTTTTGTTACACCGATTAGCACCACTCAGGGGTCACGTGTAGGGTGCTCCCTACGGACGTGGTGCAACTTCGACCGTGGACAACGTTACAGAACTGTTAGAAGTTCTCAAGCCGCCGGGAGGCCTCTAACTTAGCTTAACGACTGCTATCATAGACAGCAGCCGGGGTAAACGGCTTAAAGTGGCATCCAAAGCACGGGAGCGCTCAGTTAACAACCACTCAAAGCAGTAACCCAACCAAGAACTGACCTTGGCCGACGTTGCTTAACCCCGCATACCGCACGCGGGACGCCGCCGCTGGGTCAAGAGCGCTCCTGCTTTTTTTTGCTCTTTATCGCTCCTTTTTTCATATATACTGATACGCGTGCGCAGCGTCCTGCAAGAAATCCTCCTCCTAGAGTTTTCTTGTACCTCTAGTATAAGTTTTTTTCAAACAAAACACAAACGAACGCCTTTGCGTTTAGTCTCAATTTTTACGGCAATAAATAGTTACAACCAAAGGCCACCAGAGGCGCAGCTCGCGTTGCCATACAAATTGGGACTAAATGCAAACGCATTCGTTTGCGTTTTGTTATACGAAAAAACTTATACTAGAGGTACCGATTGCGTTCTAGAAGCAAAGAAGCTCCGTCTACTTTGGAACATAATCCCCAAATTTAGCGTAGGCACTTTAGTTTTACCAAAAACGACTAGATCTCATGCAACCCAGATCGAAAACTAGACTTTGTCGGTATATAACCGGTCCGTTCCGGTCCTACAGTTGTTATTCCGAAACTCCAATTGTCACCGCCTTTTCGAACCACGACCTCCAGCTTGAAAATCGCATGGCTTGCCGCTTGGTTACAGTTTTCTTGCGCACTTCGTAGGTGGGTGGATCAACATTTTTTGTGTTGTTATCTTGACCCGTTGTCCAAGGGACACTAGCGGTGCAGTTTGTTCAATAAAATGTTGTATTAACTTCTACTAACATGCTTAGTAGAAGGAACATTACGGAAATAGCTTATAAGTACCACAAATACGTATGTTTTTCCACTGGACAACTAGACGTAGCCACGGCAACGACTGGCACTAAAAAGTTGATTCGCCCAGGTAATTTGTCACAGTGACATATTATGTGAGATCTATAGCGACTTTCATATTGGTTTTCACTGTGACAAGGTATGTTTTGGATCATATTACAGTGGCATAAGGTACTCATAGTCGTACTTTTTATTGATAATATTGTTAAATATTACATGTGATATTGAAATTTTACAACCTATTGACAGCTCTCTTGGAATCAATATTTAGAAAATTAGATTGGGGCACAAGACGAAAAAACATTAATGGCGAATATCCCAGTAATCTTCGCTTTGCTGACGACATAGTTTTGATGGCAAATAACCATGAAGATATAGTATATATGCTAAATTCCTTAGACAAAGAAAGCAACAAATGTGGTTTACAAATGAACAAACAAAAGACTTTTGCCATGACAAATGGAGACAAATTACCTATCACAACAGAAACCAGCAGAATAGACTATGTTTATTTAGGGAAAATGATATCATTCAATCAACAAACGTCTGGCGAAGTCGAGCGAAGGATAAAAATCGCATGGAATAAATACTGGTCCTTGAAATTTATCTTTAAGTTAAAACTCCCAATCCACCTAAAGAGGAAAGCAATGGACTCAATAGTTCTACCAACTCTATTGTATGGATGCCAAACCTGGGCACTTACCAAAGATCTCATTCAGAAGATAAATGTATTCCAAAGGGCGACTGAAAGAAGCATGCTGAATATCAGACGGAGTGACAGAAAAAGGAATTGTGAAATAAGGAAAATAACAAAAGTCACAGATGCCACTGAACTCGCATGTAGATTAAAATGGAGGTGGGCTGGTCATGTAACAAGAACAACCGATAATAGGTGGAGCGAGAGGATCCTATACTGGCACCCACGAGATGCTAAGCGCCCACGCGGACGCCCGCGGCGGCGGTGGGCTGATGACATTGCCCTAATAGCCGGACCATCATGGACCCGAAAAGCCAAGGACAGGGTACACTGGAAGGAGCTGGAGGAGGCCTTTGCTCATAAATGGGTACCTCACTTGTAAATGTAAGCAAAAAAAAAGATAAAATGTAGCATTAACAACTGTCCAACATTGTTAACTTAATAATGTGAGAAAGATAAAGGCTTATTATTATTATTATTATTGAAATTTTGTATATATATGTATAAAAAAGTAACATTATTGAGGGATTGGGACTTTCTGATGGTTGTGTAAGGTGCTGGCTGTTAGTAAATGAATAAGGGAAGATAGTTTATTTTTGTGAACCTGATTGTGGTTTTATAGGCCTCGGGCCCAATAGAGCGATAGGAGTGCGGGGTTGGAGAGTAGCCTGGGGGAAATCCAGGGGAAAACCTCAGACACGACCGTGTGTGGTTCGGAACACTGGAATACTCTAAGAGTTTGCGCCCCAGTAAGATTGGTTGAGCGGTTTCAACCGAATTTGAGGTGTGAGTGGAATCGAGCTACTGGGAGTTTTGTCGCTGGTTCACTAAACTTAGGACTGACTGTACCCGGTGTGCGGCGGTACCGGGACGAATAGGGACTACATGTGTCAGTGTTGTTGCGATCGCGCGGTGGGACGGTCAAATGTAGTTTGAATTGTTTACGATGTATGTACACCACAGAGCGTGTACTTTTATTTATTGGGAATGGGTTTGCTCTTGGACCTGCATCTAGCCCAAGGGTACAGACGAAGCCAAAGATGGGCGAGCTCACCCAGAAGATACCTATTGAATCGATCTTTAAAAAGGCTCGGGTGAAAAGCACTCTTAAAAACAGACAGGGAATTCTAAACCTTACCATTATGAGGAGATGGGTGAAGCGATAGTGTTTAGTATAGACTATCCACATTTCAAGTGACAGCCTTTAATATCAGCCAACCCTAATCCCGTCCAAAACCCTATCCCCGAAAAACGCGAGTATTTCGAGAACATCAACTGACAACAGCTGACAACCAACCAGTTCAGCTAAAGACACGGTACGGGTTGGTCAATGTCGAGTACTATCTAAATTCCGTCACTCGCCAAAGGCTTTCGAACGAACAAATTCGTGGTTATCATCACTTGTTACATCATCAACGCAGAAGTATTTAGAAGAGAAGTCGTCACGGTACCGCCGCACACCGGGTAGAGTCAGTCCGACCCAGGTCGGGCCTGGCTGAGTTTCTTGCTGGACTCTTCTCAGCTAGGTTTAGTGAACCAGCGACAAAACTCCCAGTAGCTCGATTCCACTCACACCTCAGATTCGGTTGAAACCGCTCAACCAATCTCACTGGAGCGCAAACTCTTAAAGTATTCCAGTTCCAAACCACACGCGTGGTCGTGCCGGAGGTTTTTCCCCTGGATTTTCCCCAGGCTACTCTCCAACCGCGCACTCCTATCGCTTTATTGGGCCCGGCCTATAAAGCCACAGTCAGGTTCAAAAAAAAAGAAGAGAAGTGCGTAAGACCGGCAGCCTTAACCCCTTGCAGTCAGCGCTACGTTCCTTTGAACCAGGTACGCCTTTTCCACCACTTTCCTTTTTGCTACTTCAGATAGCTATAAGTAGGTGATACAAAATAAATTTAAAGAATCATGCACACTGCACGAAAATGCTCATTCATGTGTTTGTTCTAATCCCGCCTAAGCTGATTAGACAACCTTTCAATTTCCTTAATATTCGACACCATCAAAATATATTGGCAGTTACGTACATAAAGGCGTAAAAATATTGCTATTTATTAACACATTATCGCCACCAACCTTATCAAAAAGGCTCAAGCGACAAGAATGTTCAATCAAATGGAAACTTTAGCACCTTGAGTTAAGGTTGTATAAAAGAGATAACTTCGAACTTTGTAGATAGCAGTAAACTATAAAGTGTTTCTCAACAGGAGGTTACGTATGAAACAGGCCAATTATAAGCTAGTTTGGTCCCGTGGCGAGGAATTTTATGACTGACGTCAATGCCGGTGATGACCGAGGCGTATGAAAATGAAAACCAATGCGGGGAACCCGCGCGTGAAATATTTAAGTGTCATAAAACTCATAAACACAAATAATGTAATATCGTATGTGACGTCTATCGGTGATGTCTCATTTTGATACCTAAATTGATTGTGTACTATGACATCTTATATTGCGTAGCATAATAATTACTTGTAATTTATAAGTAAAACAGTGAACAATATTTGTAATATTATTAAATATGTCTTGTTTAACAGGGTCATACTTAGTTGGAACAACAGAAGTCGTCCCTCCTGTGGTCAATAGTTAACGGCTTATGTGCATGTTAACTATGTTTTTATTACAGGGATTTATAGAAACGGAGACACTGTTTATGCGGGTTACTGGTCCAATCCAAAATTAAGCTTTGTAGCCCTTAACTTTTGGTATGTCCACAGAAAAGACGCAAACCTAAATCCGTGTATGACCCAACAATTTGTTTGACAAATGAACCTCCATGTCTTTGTGTTAATGTTTCTAAGTCTAACATTTGTAACTAGAATATGCGACTGTGTGTTGTCAATAAATTAAAAAAAAATTACATCTTGTTAAGACTAATTTACAAAAAATACAATTTGTTTTTATACACATTGACAAACCAACAAAACATTTAAAATATTACAGACACGGTATGACACAAAGTAAATTAAAACATTTTTCTGTGACCCCTACACTAATCTAGGCCTCGTTTCGCAGGCTGTCACAAGATTCGATTGCCATTTAACTGAATATTTAGCCCTAAAGACAAACAGTGTTTGTCAAACACAATATAAAGTAGGAAGAATGTACAGAAAATAAACTAATCGTGGAGTTGATATTTAAAAAGTTAGACTTTTAATGACTATTTAATAAAAAGGTACTAATTGTAACTGTAAGGTTATGAGTGTGTTAATGAGCAAGTATGTGTGTGTGTATAGTTGGCGTGATGAGTGGGTGAGAGGTGTGTAAATTAATTTATTTGATTATTTTTTCTGCTTTATAATAGTTAAGAGCTTAACCAATTGTAAGTTACTGTTTTTACCATCCTCATACCTCATTTATTTATTAGAAACAACAAAATTATAACTAAAAGACAAAAACAAACAAATGTAAAATCAACTTGTTACTCTAGGAATAATTATAGTGCTTGCATATATTCGTAATATTTGGGCGTACACTTTTTACCAACGGAAATAAATTTAAGGCTCGGTTACATTATTTGAATGACTTAAGGTTATTAGAGATGTTTTGAATAGTACATGAATGTATTTATCTACATGTATATCATAACTTCCCTACAGTGTATTCAGAAACGATAAGCAAATTAGGCCAGACAACGGAAGGGTATAGATGGAAATGCTTGTAACACAATTTTTGGCTCCGTAACTTTGTTTGAACTAGTTAGGAGGTGAACGTATAAAGAGTCCCCGCTCATAGCCCTTGAACTGGCGGGTGAGCGGTGGGGAAAAGTGTGTAGAACCTTTTTTTGTAAATAATTTTATATAAATTACTTAAATTTAGAATGAAGGAAAAATTGAAAAATTTAGGCACCGAGCAGGAAAAATTACTTAAGTGTAAGAACATTTTTTGCTATGGGCCACTGTTTACGATTTTTTTACGGAAAAATGAAAAATGGGACCTTCAAACTTCCCCCTACCCCTGGCTCAACGGCTATGGGCGTTTGATATGTTTACCTCCTAACTTGTCCAAACAAAAAGTCAAAAATTGTGTTCCATGCATTGCTCTATACACTCGGTGTGTTGTGTCCTGTGTGTGGGTATGGTAGGAGAGAAAAGAAGTTTACTGAAGACAATTAGAAATAGAACAGGCGGATGGGACACCTGATACGGCACGACAGCTTCTTCTTAAACATCTTAGAGGGCAAAATTGAAGGCGGGAGAGGAAGAGGAAGACATATACTGACTTACTTTAACCAAGTGAGGAAGTTGCCGAGTCGTATGGGGAAGTCAAAAAACTGGCAATGAATAGAGAAGAGTGGCGGTTACTCCACCGACAAGGGCGAAGCTCTTAAATTTAGATGATGATGATGATGATGTATTTCCCTCTATATCTTAATTTTGAGCATTTGTTGTCTAATTACGCCCGTGCTTTGACTTTACAGCAGTTCTCGGCCTCGGAGTATCTCAGTAAACATAGTTACACATGAAAGAGGATTTAATATATGGATGTAGATTTTTTCTTTTTTTTATACCACGGTGGCAAACAAGCTGACAGCCCACCTGATTGTAAGTGGTTACTGTCGTCTATAGACGCTTGCAACATCAGAGGCGTTACATGCTCATTGCCGACCCGTAAGAAACCTTTTCACGCTTTTTTTGAAGAGTTCTATCCTGTAGCCCGTTGGGAATACCTCGGCAGGAAGCTCAGCCCACAACCTAAGTGTTTTTGGTATAAAGTGCCTGTTGAATCGTACTGTATGAGAACGCAATGGCTCCAAGGTGTAGGGATGAGCTCGCTGCCGATGGCGACCGGTGCGATGATGAAAGGTCGCCGTGGGCATCATATCAAACAGTTTTTCAGAGCACATATGCAGGCGGTAGAACACGCACAGGGAGATAAAGTAATTTATGCAACTGTACGTAAGCCGGCATTAAATAGTCGTGTTATCTTATTTACGAACCACATTCGTGTTTAATGCCTCTCATTATGTAGCAGTTGCATTTATAAACTTATGCGAGCGAAACAGGATGCCTATACAATGGATGTCCGTTTTATTTACACTCGAATGTAGTGTACTTTAATATATTTTTCTTGTTTAAGGTACTGATGAATCTGGGAAAATATAGACTTATTTGGTCTTAAACTTACTAGGAATTCACATTTCGAAATATTTCTTTTTCTAAAAAGAAACCAACAGCATATGTAGGTATATTTACAGAAATTAAATTGACCCACACTAATACACACACACAGAAAATTTACACTAATAATGACGTTGTACAATAACAATGGCATGAACGCATTTGCCCACGCCGTGTAAACCAATCTCATCAATACACGCAACAACGCCTTTATACTGTTCCGTTTAAAGTCTAATTTCAAATGACAGAGACGGATTTGCAAGCTGAACAATCCGTTGCTCTGAAATTACAGTTGCCTTCCTCAAGCTCGCGAGTCGTGGTTTAAACAAAAGCAAAAAAGAACCTTGTTATATAAAACTTAGGGTTCACTTTCCCAAGCCTTTAATAAGGGTAAGGTTAATAAAGTAAGAAGTAGTTCTAATGGTTCATTCAGCAAACTAATAATACCGTCGATACCGGCTATATTTAAAGTTATTAGCTTTGGTTTATTGTTGGCACTGCTATTTACTCTAACTTGGGCTCAGCGATGAGTAAACCGATATGAGATTGATAAGCCCTATCGGACAAGTAATCCTGAATGTATTGACGTTGCTACATCATAAGTCACTAACATAACTGATTTTCGCTGGACTCTTCTCAGCTAGAGACAAAACTCCCAGTCGCTCGATTCCACTCACACCTCAGATTTGGTTGAAGCTACTCAACCAACCTCGCTGGAGCGCTAACTCTTACAGTATTCCATTGTTTAAACCCCCTCGTGGTCTTGTCGGAGGTTTCCCCAGGATTAATCCCAGGCACTCTCCAACCACCCACTCCCTTTGCTTTATTGGGCCCGGCCTATAAAGCCACGGTCGGGTTAAAAAAAATAAAGGACGAAATTGTGGACAAAAACTAGAATTAGATAGCTACATAAAAGTATATGAATTACATCTACTTTCAAACAGATATCTAACAGTAAGTTACTACATGTCAAGCTATCGCTTTACTGGGCCCGGCCTATAAAGGCAGGTTCAAAAAAAAATTCGTTTTCGGTAAGGTAAACGTCCCAGCGCTCGACACCTTAGTGCCCATAGACACCTTTGTCATCATGACATAAGATTGTAAATGCGATGTATGGGATCAGTATCGAGCACAGGAAACGCGAACGTTTATCGCATTCCTAGAACCGAATATCGATGGGGCCGAAAAGTTTTGGGATGACAACTCAGCATCGGAAAACGCAATGAATAGACAAGGTGGACTGAGGAAAAGTAAAAATATCAAAGAAAAGTGTACCTTCAATTGTCACAAGTTACCAATGGTAGGGGAGCCCAAGGTAGGATTTGGAGATTTACTCGAGCGCGTCAGATTAACACATAGGGGATACATTGCATTCTGTTGAGTACCTCCACCATTTATAAGCCCTCTTATTAGAGGACAAGGGCTTACAAATGGTGGGTAACATAATATATGTTTGACATTTAAAAAAGCCTCAACAGTTATATCTGACGCCTATTTGTATAACGTCCGTTTTTTTGTAGACGATCAACCCACACCCATGCGGAGGGGTAAACATAATATTTATAACCTTTCTACCTTCCTACCTACCATCCTCTATTCAAAATCCAATTAGGTCCCTAAGACCCAATGACGCTCGAATAAATCCAAATTTAACATCGTGACCTCCCTTACTCAAAGAACAATATCGAATATCGACATTAAAAAAAGCCGCAACAGTAATATCTGACGCCCTGGAATATTTCGTATCTTAACTGTTTGTATAATGTTCGTTTTTTTGTAGACGATCAACCCACACCCATGCGGAGGGGTAAACATAATATTTATAACCTTTCTATCTTCCTACCTACCATCCTCTATTCAAAATCCAATTAGGTCCCTAAGACCCAATGACGCTCGAGTAAATCCAAATTTAGCATCGTGACCTCCCTTACTCAAAGAACAATATCGAATATCGACATTAAAAAAAGCCGCAACAGTAATATCTGACGCCCTGGAATATTTCGTATCTTAACTGTTTGTATAACGTCCGTTTTTTTGTAGACGATCAACCCACACCCATGCGGAGGGGTAAACATAATATTTATAACCTTTCTATCTTCCTACCTACCATCCTCTATTCAAAATCCAATTAGGTCCCTAAGACCCAATGACGCTCGAATAAATCCAAATTTAACATCGTGACCTCCCTTACTCAAAGAACAATATCGAATATCGACATTAAAAAAAGCCGCAACAGTAATATCTGACGCCCTGGAATATTTCGTATCTTAACTGTTTGTATAACGTTCGTTTTTTTAAGACGATCAACCCATGCCCATGCGGAGGGGTAAACATCATATTTATAACCTTTCTATCTTCCTGCCTACCATCCTGTATTCAAAATCCAATTAGGTCCCTAAGACCCAATGACGCTCGAGTAAATCCAAATTTAGCATCGTGACCTCCCTTACTCAAAGAACAATATCGAATATCGACATTAAAAAAAGCCGCAACAGTAATATCTGACGCCCTGGAATATTTCGTATCTTAACTGTTTGTATAACGTTCGTTTTTTTGTAGACGATCAACCCACACCCATGCGGAGGGGTGAACATAATATTTATAACCTTTCTATCTTCCTACCTACCATCCTCTATTCAAAATCCAATTAGGTCCCTAAGACCCAATGACGCTCGAGTAAATCCAAATTTAGCATCGTGACCTCCCTTACTCAAAGAACAATATCGAATATTGCCTCAGGTGGATTTAGGGTGTGACGAGAAAAGTCTAGTAGCAGACAGACGATATTAAGGTCCTTTTTGCTGTGTCTTGTTATAATTCTTACAATTTTTCCAGTCGAAGGTTGTCGGGGAGGCGTCACTTAAAAAGACCACCTTTTAAATACCATTGTTTATGTTACCAAATTCTGTAACATGTTTCTCTTGTATTGGTGGTGGCGGTAATAACCATTCTATTCGTCGAAATAAGGTAGTGTGCTAATTAGGTGAGCCTTGACTGCACTTAAAAGGGACTTATAAAAGCTGCCAGGGTGTCAGTCCATGGATCCCAGTTAGGTAGGATCCAATATAGCCAGCGTTCATGCGCTCCTATCGCAATGGGACTTAGATTGTTTACAGCAATAGTACATCGATAACAATATGTCACCGAATATAGGCAAATGTCATGTTATCACTTTTATTAAGAAAAGACGCATGATAAAATACGTGTAAAAAAAACCAATGCTTGAAACTCGTAAACGTAATTAAAAATTTAGGAGTCCGGTTTGACACCACTTTTCATTTCGTGATCACTCCGACTATATTATCCTTAAATATTACACTCATATACACCACGTTAGTAGCAGGCATACTGGAATACTGCGCCAGTTTTTTTATTTTCCTGGACAATAGGATTTTGTCCCTTACGACATTTGAAATTTCCAGTGTCGATATGGTCTCCCTTGTATAAACGCATATGGAACGAATTGAAAATATTCAAAAGCGATTCATTCGTCAATTGAGTTCCAAATTTGGCCTTCGCTTTTTTGCTAGGTACTTACGAAATTAGACTGAAGTATTTTCCCTTCAAAAACTAGAATCTCGACGAAAGACAGCTTATAAAATATTGAACAACAAACGTCACTTCTCATTGCGAGTTATTAGCAGAAATACTCGCAATCAGATACTGAGGGGCTACCGAGAACCGAAAACGAACGAAGTTCGGATATCTCCCTCTCTGTCGCACTTGCTAATTAGTGCGACAAAGAGGGAGATATTCGAACTTCGTTCGTTGTCAGTCCGCGGAAGCCCCTCTGTTCTCCGCTCAAAGAGCTACAAATAACGTTTTATATAACACCCCGAATGAAACGGCTTTATGATGAGCTGCTCAAAAGTAACCCTAATTTGGATACTTATACTGATAAGCTGGGAAATCTACTTAGCGCTCTACTCTATTTTAGACTTAACACATAATTATTAATAATTAATTATAAACTAAGGGGAAGAGTAAGAATAACATGGATGGATAAGCTAAAAAGTTGGATGGCAATTGACGCTGCCTCGCTGGGCAGAAAAACTGCGAATAGAGAAGAGTTCCGGACAGTGGTAGCCGACATCCGTAGAGGATAATGGCACCTAAGAGGAAGAATTATAAACTTATATTAAATGTAGCAACACTCTTTACATCTTCATTTTGTAAGAAGGAAAAAGCTATTCAATATTAAGCCGTGGTCTCCCGGCGAAAAAATAAACAATAGCATTCTTTTGTTATGATTCAGGGGATCCCCGGGACCGGTAGACGACGGGGTTAGTCTTAATTTAATATTTTATTTTGTTCATGCACGTTAATTCATAATTCGTTGTCATGTACTTTGCACATATTTTATGATGTTGTGCATAGTTTTAATCTAGCTATAGATTACTATAATATCACATCATAGGACGTTTAAACTTATGTTAAAGTTTGTACATTGTAACTGTGGCCTTTTCAAATAAATAAATAATGAGGAGCGTGTGAGCATGACATTGATTGAAATAGGTAAATAATTGAACGTATTTATACAAATTGGCCCATTATTTTTAAAATTATCTGTATTATAGGGTTCAAAACATAATCCAAAGCAAAATAACTAGTGGCTCTGTGAGCTGTAGAACTCGTGTGTGAGTTTTTTTATCATTTCCAAAATCTGACATTATAGAAAAGATCGATTATGAATATCGAACCTGTTAACAAAATTTCACGAGAAGCGGTTGAAAAATGCGACCTGTAGAGGCGAAGAAACCGTTGAACAAATAGATATTTTTTTTAATTTCCAAAAAAATATTTGACAAAAAAATATCTGTATATTTATCCAACCTGCTCACAAAATTTCACGAGAATCGGTTGAGAAATGCGACCTGTAGAGGAGAACAAACCGAAATTCGCCCGCAGAAACTTACAAAATCATTAATAAAAAAATTGATTTTGGAAATTTCCAAAAACCGTCTCGACAAAAAATTTCTATATGATTATCGAACGTGCTCACGAAATTTCACGAGAATCGGTTGAGAATTGATACCTGTAGACGAGAACAAACGGAAATCCGGGAGTCCGGAATCTGGACATACGAAAGCATTTTTGTCGAAGCTGAAGCAGAGACCTTCGTTTCATTCGGTCAATTATATAAATGTACCTATGGCATTTTTGTGATAACGCTTCAACTGCTAATGAAAAGCGAAAATCGCACATACTCATAACAGTAATGAAAGCTAACGTGTTATCTTATCGGACCTTATCATGACAAGCTCATATCATCTGTGCGGGATTTCACCAGGTCACTCGGGATCTATTAGACCACATTTCATGAACTTAATTAAAATCCGAAATAAGAAAGACTACGGACGACTAGACGGTCTGTTCATGCTTGCTAGGACATAGTGACTACGTTAATACTAGTGTCTTTTTATAGGGGATTGACGAGAGACATCATCCTGTTGTGGATTCGTTTTTATTATCAGTGATTTAGAGACAATATACATCTCTAACAATATTAAATTAATCTTAATTTTGACGCTCAGAGACCATGTACATCTCTGGGATATTATATTAATTTCATTATACTCCTTGTTTGATCTTGAGACCTTATACATCTCTAACTTTACTGATGTTGTAATATTTGTAATAGACAACTTTGCAAGTATATCTTCACTGTATGACATTAATTTTGTTATAATTGTAAACTCGAAATTATTATTCTTTCTTGAACTGTAAATTAATATTTTGACATGAAAAATGTATTACTTATTATAGTCAGACTTTCTTAAATTGCAAATTAATATTTTGACATGTAAAAGTGCCCTTGTGGCCTATTTGCAGAATAAATGTTTGATTTTTTGATTTCTTTTTTCTAAAGTAGATTTTTTAATTAGACAACGGAAACGACGTTTACGGTCGCACATCGGACGCCATTAGGGTAGACCGGGGACAATTTAAACACGTTATGACTGAAACAAATAAAATTTCTCGAAAACTACAACACCTACGAACATGACACAATACTAGGCCACGTGGTCGGCCATTTTTGAATCTTGAAAGCGCTGGAGCACCCGAGCGACGCGGCGGTATTGAGGAGCCGTTCAAAAATTTCGCTGTAAAAAGTAAGTATATGTGTTCGCATACATTTTAGTCTAATTTAGTTTACTTGCGTTAATTGACCAATTGAATTCTTTTGGTGTTTTGGATGTGAAATATCGAATAATGCTTTTTTTTGGACCTGACTGTGGCTTTATAAGCCGGGCCCAATAAAGCGATAGGAGTGCGCGGTTGGAGAGTAGCCTGGGGAAAATCCAGGGGAAAACCTCCGGCACGACCACGCGTGTGGTTTGGAACACTGGAATACTCTAAGTGTTTGCGCTCCAGTGAGATTGGTTGAACGGTTTCAACCGAATCTGAGGTGTGAGTGGAATCGAGCTACTGGCAGTTTTGTCGCTGGTTCACTAAACCTAGCCTAGCTGGGAAGAGTCCAGCAAGAAACTCAGCTAGGCCCGACCTGGGTCGGACTGCCTCTACCCGGTGTGTGGCGGTACCGGGACGAATAGGGACTACATATATGTGTCACTGTTGTCGCGATCGCGCGGTGGACGTCCCCACCGGCGGGAATGCCTAAGTGTATGCGTCGTGTCAGAGTTGGACGCCGTAAGCGCAGCGTTCCATCTTTCGATAGACGCTGTGATTACGTCGTCCGGGTCCGTAAGTGTGTGCCTAGGATGCCGGACCGTGCGGCCCCTAATCAGTGATCGCCGAGTAACGACAGAGGGTTCGAATAATGCATTCGGGTTACCCCGTACTAATTAATAGTACTAATGATTGAAACAATATTATAATCGAACCAAGCATTTTTTTTACTACAATTCCATGTAGTCATATCTAATTGGTGCTTAAAACTACTTTGATAAAGTCATATGTATGAGGTAACCGCAACAAAGAAGTATAGAAGTCCCATATTTTTCTATTAAATCCGTTTCTTTGATCGACTTATTAAGGCGCTGATAAATTGTGACAACAAAACCAATTTCAACTCACGCAGGTTTAGTCCAATAGCCCTGTAAAATAATGAGATGTCAAACAAATCATGTAACAAATATTATGGGAAAAATGAGGTGGCGTTCAACACCGCCATGATGTCGTGTCTTCATAATACGTAAATATTACGACAATCGAATTTATTGATGTCACTTGCCGTCTTATACGTGTCAGAAAAAGAAAAGATGCTTTCAAAACGAATAAATTATTTATGGGCACGAAAGATAAGCGCAGGTACTATTCTGATGAACATATATTAGGTTCGGATAAAACTGTATTAAGCCGTTTAATGTTAAATGGTACAAATATGGATATAGAATATAAATAAATAAATAAATATTAGAGGACAATTTTACACAAATCGAACTAGCCCCACAGTAAGCTCAAGAAGGCTTGTGTTATGGGTACTAGATGACGATATATTTAATAGATATAAATACTTAAATACATAGAACACATCCAAGACTCAGGAACAAATATTCATGCTCATCACACAAATATTTGCCCTGACCGGGATTCGAACCCAGGACCGTCAGCTTCACAGGCAGGTGCACTACCCACTAGGCTAAACCGGTCGTCGAAATAAAAGAATATAAATATAAAACCATGATTGGTGATCCAGGATGGGAAACCCACAGCCATCTTCACATCCATATCTCTATATTCATCTTATTGCTCCTTTAAAATATAGATTTTTAGACTGACACTCAGAGACCTTATACATCTCTGAGGATATTTATTATTTTATTTTGTCATGTTGAATCTTAGAGATAATATCTCACGATATTTTATTATGATTAGTGTACCTTATTACTTTTTATCTTGATGCTTAGAGACCCTACATCTCTTACAAATCTGATTTGTTATTAGTTTCTTAGTCTTATTTTTGACATGTAATACTACATTTAATTAATGATGTTTTGATTGATGTATTATTTTTAATTGATATATATAGATTTTGACTTGTAAAAGTGCCCTTGAAGCCTATTTGCAAAATATATGTTTTGATTTTGATTTTTGATTTTGATAGAAACTGTTCTAATTATTGTTCTAATCATTTGTGAGTATGGTTTAGACCATTTTTAGGGTTTGGTATTACTAAACAAGGAATCCTTATATATTCGCCATGTCCGTCCATCCGTCCAGACTCGTCCGCGGCTAAGCTGAGTAAATGTTAGTACTAGAAAGCTGTAATTTGTCATGGGTATCAATTACCTCTACAAAACTGTGGAATAAAATCTAGAAAAAATATGTTTAAGGGTGCCCTCCCCTACACGTAAAGTAGGGATGCTTTTTTTTGTTATTTTATTTATATTTTATTCCAAACCCCAATGTATGGGTTATCGTTGTATAGCTCGTTGAAGAATATTGTGGGTTTTCTAAAACTATTTATAGATCCAGATATCCGTTTGTGTGATCCGCTTAAACCTTTTGTAGGGCACAGTCGTCTTGAGGAAATAAAGGCCTCTTTGTATTTTTTTCCGAAGCTAATTTTATTCATCTGTAGGTATCTATATTGAGAGTGACGTGACATTTATAAGTAATTTAAAAAAATGGCTAACAGCGAAGGCCTTCTATGACATAAGTAGATGAATATGTAAATTAAATTTGTTGCATGCTTTTGTAATTGTAATTTTTTTTTTGACATTTAAATTCACTATGTAATAATTTAAATAATGTACCTAATCTAATTGAAATTTTTATTTTTTATTTAATCGACACAATTAAATTATTGTAACAATCTTCTGACATGTAAAATTTTTGTATATTTTATGAATAAATAAATATGAATATGAATACAGTGGCAAGAGAAATGAATTTTGGATTAATTAGAATTTCGACCGTTGGTAATTTGGAAATCCAAGTGTTCGTGGATTACAAGTGAAAAGTCGAAGGTGATGTAATGTACGCCCTGTATTAAACACTAACCCCCTTATTCATAAAACTTAACAAACCTCTGTTAACTAAAATGTCTGTTGTCACTGTCTCACAAGCACATGTGTCAAAGTGACAGATAAGGTCAAACGAACTTTAGCGGCCAGTTAACTAATATGGGTTTGATAGACGTTTATGAATAATGGGGTAAAACTACCAGCCCGCGAAGCCATTACGTGCCGTGAATATTAATTACAATCTCAAAAGAAAATTTTAACACCTCGTCCAGTAACAGAGACCTATCTCGCAACCAGTCTGAAACGACGCAAGGTTCTATTTATAATGGTTAGTACTCACACCTCACGTAGTCGCTATATTTAAAAGCGTTTACAAAGCTGTAATAGTGGCGGCTAGGAAAGTAATGGATTACCTTTGTCCGAGTTTTGCCGTTTAACCCATTTGCCGATTTTGTATTACAGTTCGATGTTTGGATAGGACTATACCGTTAAAATGACAGGAATATAAATATTCCATCCTTGTTCCTACACGCGCCATTATTGGACTTGGACACGACCACGCGTGGTCGTGCCGGAGGTTTTCCCCTGGATTTTCCCCAGGCTACTCTCCAACCGCGCACTCCTATCGCTTTGTTGGGCCCGGCCTATAAAGCCACAGTCAGGTTCAAAAAAAAAAAGGACTTGGACACGGTGATTATTATCACGCGATACATACAGCAAGAAGCAGTATCATGTTAATATTGATAATAACCAAAATCCATGTATGTGCATTGTGCGGTGATCAAACCTCGGCCCGTAATACCACTGGATTAAAAAAAAAAAATGTAACTACGAAATAACACTTGATAGTTAGCAGTAGCGTTTCGGTGAACGAATACATCGTGAGAAAACCGGTTCACCTAATAAGGCCTAATATAGCAGTCGCTTTCATAAAAAATTGGTTGCCTGTAAAGTCGGTATACGGGCGAAAGTTTTACGTGACAACGACTTTGAGTGCTCGCCCGCGCGTGCGCGGTGCGTGCGTGTCTGTCTCTCTCGCTCTTAGGCGGGCTAACCATGCCTCTCACTCGCTCTCATTGTGAGCGCATAACGTGAGCGGAGCGTAACGCAGTTTCTTGAAGTGTCACCCGGCAAACCAATTTATAAGACGTTGTCACGTCAAAACTTTAAGAGAGGTAGGGCACAGCAAAATGTCATCTTGCTCGAATTTGGAGCAGCCCAACTGGGGAAGTACCTCCGCTTTGCAGAAGACCACAGTCATAATAACATTATCTACTATACAAGTATGTACTGTTGTGTTTCTGGAGGTGAGCAAGGTTGCCAGAGCTCCGGAGGATGCACTGTGTTGAGAGCGAGGGACCTAAATTTGTCTCATCTGTTGTCAACACAGTGCATCCTCAAATTTTATAAAGGGTCGACAACGCGTACGTGACTCCTTTGGAGTTGCGGGCGGCTATAGGCTGCGGTGGCCGCTTACCATCAGGTAGACCGTAAGCTTGTTTGCTACCGGCGTTGTATATAAAAAAATAGTGCCTACGCCAATGCTTCGGGTTAGGTGCCAAAACTGATCCTTAAGGACTGAAAACACTACAGTAAAGTCCACCATTAGGCGCAGTTGTTTGACAAGTCAAAATGCACAAATATTGCCACAGTATGTATGGCCTGAGGGGCTACCGCGAACCACAAACGAAGTTTTCCCTCTCTGTCTCACTTATATGCAAACTTGCAAGTGCGACAGAGAGGGAAAACTTCGTTTGCTGTTCGCGGTAGCCCCCCTGTGCTGTTCGTATCGATATTACTTAAGGCCCTAGACTCACCGATCTTTCTGCGCAATTTATTGGGTACTGCTAGGTACTTACCGGGAACATCTAAAATTGCAATTAGTAATGTTGCTCTCAATCTAATATGCTCTGTATTTGTCAAATTAAAATGATTTGTAAATCTTATGATTTATTCCTATTTAAAGGACTAAACTTCATATTTAAATACTACTTTTGTCCCGCTCTACGAAAATTTATGCATATTTTTATGCATATTTCATAGATTACAACATTGGAATAAGTTTGGTAGTACAACGTTATGCTTATCGATATGTTTTTTATAGATACCGTCACTATTTTTTTTTCTACTCCTGGTAACATTTGATCTGTCAGTTAGATTTTAGCGTAGGAAGAAAGTAATGTTAGTTGTTTAGGCCCGTAACGTCTTAAAAAGAGCACGGGTGGTAAACGAAGCAAACACTGAATGCCAACACATGACATCATGATAGCATTACCTATATATTTTTTAATTTATTCAGCGGGTTATTTCATCTCATCATCACCAGGTCATCGAGCCTTAGAGTAACAATATCTATCATTTTGGGTTAATCCGCGCTTAGAGAATTCTAAAATAGGGTCTTACACGCTTTTTTGAAAATTAGGCTAAATTAATCCATACGTTTCAATAACAATGTGGTATATTTTATGGAAACTTATTTATATTTTATGCAATCAATGAATATTAAAACAATAAGATTGAAATTTACAGTTTGAATATCCGCTCGGAAACGAGCCGCCATTTTTACGAGCCGTGTGACATCATAAGGCATTAATTAGATAGTGATTGCATAATCGCAGTTCAACGGATTCGTTGTTATATCCGTCACTCAGTTACCGAATAATATTGCATCTGCCTATGTGATTCTTTCTTTCATAAGCCATGTTATCAATGTATCAAAATTTATAGCAAAATTAATTTAACTTAGGTATGTAAGCAATGTTTATTAATGTAATAAAATAATGTAGTGTAATTTTTTATCTTTTTATAGACATAATTTTATATTTTATTTTAACAACTTAAAAAAGGGTTATTGCTATAAAAAAACTAAAAACTAAAAGCTACATATAAATAAGAAATATCTGCCGATGGGCAATAATAATTAATAATGTATTAAAATAAGTATATATTTATATACCTATTGAAATAATGCCTAACGCACGAGCGCACTTTTTAAGGCACGAGTGAATAGGCACCTTCTGGGTGAGCTCGCTTCATCGTCGGCCTCATCTTTGCCCCCTGGCTAGATGCTGGCCAAGAGCGATCCCATTTTTAATAAAAAAAATAAAATAACGCAATAAAATAATGTAATGGATAATAAATAATGCGAAAATAATAATCAATTAATTTATGACCATTCAGTGAAATCTATCTCTTTATTTAATTATAATAATGATACATGTATTAATAATATTCTTAGTTAATAATATTAATGCTATGCTCTAACAGGCAATAAACAAATATCGATTATCGAAAAAACTATATGCGATTTTGATTGGCCGCATCACTAATGTTGTCTGTCACAAGTGTCAAAGACAGAACTGTTAAGTCAGATGCACACAATGGGCTACGTAGAAAGAGAATTATACCCAACATGCAGGACACAGTCATGCGTTAAAGGAAGAAAGATATATTTTCACGTACGTTGTGCCATCATCGCCCATTCCGATTCTACCTACCGGTTTGCTAATTTATAGCACAGATAAAATATGCATGCATTTTAAAAGTAATTATAAAATTAATTTTAGAATTTTCTAACTGAAATTTATGGATAAAAATATATATTTGACGCTATTTGTAGATTTATCTTAGTCGAATAAAACTTTCTAATTCAACAAAAAAGAAATACATGATCATGAATTTTATATCAACTCAATTCGACTTCCTGCAATAAAATTCATCTTATTCTTACAAATTTATTGTTTATTTTTCATACAATAAGATACCCTATTGGTTGTATTAGTCATATTATTTGGTGCCCTCACTGCATTTCAATGTCACACTTTCTGTGGAGTATACATTTGAATAAAACAAACTTTGAGCAGTTTTTGCGGGTCTATTACGAGATTTGAATATCGAAGTGATGTCAAACAATGAACTATTCTGGCACTCTCTATTTTCGCGACCACTCGAAAGGTATATTCAGAATATCAGCACGTTATATTGTTTTATACATAGGAGGAAAATCAAATATTATTTTGAAATAAATAAATAACATACATTTTTGGTAAATACCTAATTATCCGCCGATAAAACCCTAAAGCCAAAACAAACTCATTAGGAATTCCTGAAAACTCCTAAGATTTTATACCCTCATCACAAAGATGATAAAATAAGCGACGAAATTATAAAAATCTATAGAAAATCCGGTGATTACTATGGATATTTTCTACTCATAAATGCTACGGAACTGAAGATTACGGTAAAATTACTTAATCTCCGTTGATATCATATTTATATCACAAACTTCCATATTTCAACGTTCCGTCGTTCAAGCAACAGGTTACCGTGCGTACACGAATGACTGAAAACAACTTACCGGAATTAAAAATCCAAGCTCAATGCGTCACAAGGGTAACTGAGAGGCGTTTTAGTGATGCAAGGGGGTTTTTACAGGGTTCCTACTCGATTTCTGGAAGCGCGACACGACCGTTCCGAACGGCGGTCGGGGGGAGACTGGCAAGCTGTCGGCTGACGGCCACAGGGGACGATTTACAGGAATTATGAGGAATCCTTGGCGGCTGTATAACCCGGTCACAATATATCCACCTCTCTGGGCTGCGATGCGACGCGAGCTCCCTACTTAATGACGTCACACGGTCAGTTCCACGGTTGAGATCGGGTAGTACTTGTTGCCGAGATATAAAGCATTCTCCTGGCGACACTTGCGTCTGCTAGTCTTATTCTTTATTAAGAATGAAGCTATAAACTGGGGACTCGTTAGTGAACGCGCCTCTGTGAATTACACTAATTAGATAGATAGATAGATAAAAACTTTATTGACGGATATGACTTGACAATTTAGAAAAAAAACTGCTCTTACAATAATCACACTTATAAAATAAAAACAGTGCTAATGGACACAAAACTATACTAATGCCTATACTATTGTCATGACATAGCCGCGAAAAGGTGCCGACTCAGCATGTGCTGTGACATTGCTGTCACAGCGCTGGTATTCTGCCGGAACCAGACAGTGTGCGCGGGGTTTTTCAGCTTGAACGTTACGTTTTCGCGTTATATGATAATTATACATAATACTTTCTAAACAAATTATAAATTTTACATACACAAAGGCTTACAACTAACTTAGCATTAATTTAATAGCTAAAGACTGTCCTGGAATTAAAAGTATAGCTACTGAAATACCGGCTGTTAAAAAAATGTTTTGTAAATTTAACATACAATGAAAAATGGAACTGATGCGTGTAAATTACTTTTATTATAGCATTGACATATGCTGTTATTTCATTGCATATCTACTTTAAAACTAATGTAATAGTTTTGTATGAAGCACTGTTAACGCAAAATACAAATTTAGAAATAAAGGAAAAATTAAAAAACTTAGGCACTGAGAACGATTTGAACTTGCGACCTCCCTGCACTCGCGGCCAGTCGCTCTACTCGCTCTAGCCAACTGAGCTATAGATGAAACTACCACCAGACCCCAAAAAAAATTTTTTTTTCAGTTTTTCCGTTATCTCTAAATTTGTAGTTTGCGTTAGCAGCGGTACTGCTTAGTACAAAATTAATTTAGTATGTGATGGCGCATCGTAACTGACGATTTTCAACATTATTTGAGACACTTTATTGAATTAAAAATATTAACATTCCCCTGTTTATATATATTTGAAATAGCCATGTATGTTAAGTCCAATGTAAACCAATTCTCTGTTTTTAATAGTGCACGACAGCGGCATAGAATCGCAAATAACCAATCAAAAACAGCCTTGCGTGCAAAAAGTGTATTTGGCATGGCATCCAAACTATATAATAAGCTGCCAGACTTTATAAGAAGATCTGACATGCAAGAATTTAAGAAATATTTATTAGAATTTTTGACTCAAAATGCATTCTACTCTGTGAAAGAATATTTAGATTATAAGCCTGACATTTATTAAATCTCCCCTAATAATTAAATTAAATTTTGATTAACTTGTAACTTAACTCTTAACATTGTAACTTTAATTGTAGTATTATTTGCATGCCCAGTAGCAGGCAGAATACATTGTACGAATATTATCATTATTAACATCCGCTTGACTGTATTCTAGCAAATAAATTACTTTTGACTTTTTGACTTTTGACATTAGTGCCGTTAATGAAGCCTGAGTCTTCTGTTAGATGTCGCTGTACGCCTCCCTTAAGGCGTTTGTAATTTGTATAATTGAAGGAACGGTTAAAGAATTTGGGGCCGGGTGGTAGTTGTACCTATAGCTCAGTTGCCTAGAGTGACTGGCCGCGAGCACCGGGAGGTCGCAGGATCAAATCCTGCTCGGAGCCTATTATTTTCAAATTTTCCTTTATTTCTAAATTTGTAATGTAATAATGTTTGTATTATATTACGCAGTGTCTCAAAAATCTAATAGAAACTCTATGACATTAGTGTTAAAATTGAATATCCAATGGAATGAGCATATTGTGTGTGTGAAGTTCAAAGTAATCGTATTGTACTCATCATATAGCTCACCACAATTTATTGGAATATTTTCTATATTCAAAATGTCAACATAAATGTCAATTTATACAAAGCGTTTTTTAACCCATTCTAGGCTAATCACGGCACATGCGTCAAGCCTCTATGTAGGTGCGATTTCCGCTACAAGGCGGAAAAACGCTGCTCCGCGCTATGGCGTAGCACACGTAGCGACCGTTGGCGTCGAATGGGTTAACACATTCAGCGCCGAGGACTCGATAGTCGGGATTTCTGTTCGAAGACAGTTTTCGCTACAAAGCGAAAAAACATATTATCGGCTGCGAGCGTAGCGTGTAGCACTCGTCGGCAATGAATGTGTTAACTGATAAACATCATTCAGGAAATAAATCTCAAGATAAGGATTAGCATTTGTGTCGTCACTCCTGTAGACTATCAAATATGACATGTTCTGCATCGCGCTATCGAAGTTTCTAAAATCAGTTGCATAAATATAACTTCCAACCAACTCTCATTGGACTTCGGTCCCTGAGAGATCTCTCTATTGTCGTTTCTTCCTGTATCTCCTATCTATTGTATATATGAAGCATTCTGTGCTGACTGTATTCTCAGCAAATATAAATTGATTGATTGACATTTAAATAGTGCAAGGACAAATTGAACTAATTTTATAAGTTGATGTCGATAAAAAATTCATCCCGACTAGACTACAAACCGATTGCAGAAACCCGTTTATGAAACGGTCAAGCCGTTTTGAAGATATTGATGTGCACACACAAACAAACAAACAAACAAACAAACAAACAACCTCTCACCCTAAACGCATATACCTCCTCCGTTCGGTCGTGGGTAAAAATGACGTACCACCATTATGTAATTACTACTATTATGTAAGTACTAAGAAAATGATGTAATCACAAATGTAGAAACTTGTTTAATATATTTTATATAATTTTCCGAATATAGCGGCCTCTAACAGGCGACAAGTCGAAATGCTGAAGAATATTATTGAACTGAATTGTTATCTCCTTTAGTGAGTATTATATTCTTTGATTGTTATTGTAATTTCTAAGGTTGTCAATATTATTCGAGTCAATAATAAATGTCAGATATCGGTTGTTTAGAGTTAAGATAAGTATTAAATAAAAGAGGTTTATAAACTATTAAAAGGTATATAAACTTGGCTATTAGTTACGATGTTTAAAACTAGCTTTTTAACGATATAGATTAAACTTGGTCGATATTTAGTGAATCCGGGGTTTGCAACTTTGAATACAAGTATCAAAATTTTTTATTTTATTGTGTTTGTCTGAAAACATATAATGACCGTATTAAACCCAATAGTTGACATGACACTTATCGCCTGGTCGGGCACTAGAATTATTACATGTTTTTTTTTAATTTAACGCCGGTGGCAAACAAGCGTACGGTTCACATGATGGTAAGCGGCCACCGCAGTCTATAGACACCCGCAACTCCAAAGGAGTCACGTGGGTGAATTGCAAAAAAAATGTACATTCCAAAAAACAAAATGTCCTCCTAATTCAAAAATCTGTAAAAAAATAAGTATTGGAGTAGCATATTTTTCGTTTTTGTTTTCACGTTGTGCAACTCATAGTTTTCTAGTATTTATAAAGTTTTATAGTATAAATTGGACACATTTATAAAAAATCTCAATTTCGAAAAAAAGTGTATTTCTGCTCCCATACAAATTAGCTTTCAATTACTTCCTTTGTTTAACATTTTTGTGAATATTCCTATGCGTTACGTACAATGTTTTTGGAATCCACCCACGTACGCGTTGCCGACCCTGTACGAAATTTGAGAATTCACTGTGTTGACAGCAGAAGGGACAAATTTAGGTCCCTCGCTCTCAACACAGTGCATCCTCGGGAGCTCTGGCAACCTTGCTCACCTCCAGGAACACAACACTACATACTTAAATAATTATTTATTTAAGTTAATAATAAATAAATATTTCTGGACAATCTTACACAAATCGACCTAGTCCCAAACTAAGCAAAGCTTGTACTATGGGTACTAGGCGACGATATACATACTTATATAGATAAAACATACTTAAATACATAGAAAACATCCAACACTCAGGAACAAATATTCGTGTTCATCACACAAATAAAAGCCCTGACCGGGATTCGAACCCGGGACCTCCAGCTTCGTAGGCAGGGTCACTACCAACTAGGCTAAAGCGGTCGTCAAAACTTGTTTGATGTTTGTTTGTTTTGCGTTACAATAATGTTAGAGATATTCGCGTGATAGGTAAAACGAAGTAAGCTTATCAAATATTTCTGTATTTCCTCGCAACCTGAGTCAGCATCTTTTGATAATGCCTCGCGGAGACGAAACACGTGTCGAGGCTTTCAATTACTCGTCTTTTATTGTACAATGTACTAATAAAGTGGGCTACTTTAGAACTTTAATGTGTAAATAATAAAGTTCAATTATTTTCTGGTAGGTTCTTCAGTCTGTTTCTTGAAGTTCACAAGGGCTTCTAATTGCTACGGCGTAGCTGTAGTTTCGTAGCACATCGTAGCGGCGGAGAACTGCGTAGCAAATAAACTGACTGCTTGACCCTCTCACCAATACACACCGGTTTAGCCTAATGGGTAGTGTACCTGCTTGTGAAGCTGACGGTCCCGGGTTCGAATCCCGGTCAGGGCAAATATTTGTGTGATGAGCATGAATATTTGCTTCTGAGTCTTGGATGTTTTCTATGTATTTAAGTATTTACATCTATTAAATATGTCGTCGTCTAGTACCCATAACACAAGCCTTCTTGAGCTTACTGTGGGGCTAGTTCGATTTGTGTAAGATTGTCCTCTAATATTTATTTGTTTATTATTATTTATCATTATTATTATTAATACAAATAGTATACAGAAGTGACATCGTACCGAAAACTTATAACCAGATTTGAAGGGTCGTCAGTTTATTTCATTTATCGTATGGCAATTATTTCGAACCGTGATATCTTTTTGTTACACTTTTAGCACCACCCAGGGGTCTGACTGTAAGTCTGGTCTGTAATCCCCAGTAGGACTGTCCTCCTACTGGGGATTACAAAAAGCGGTTTGTGACGGGAACGAAGAATACTTCTGACAGAATATGTCGGTACTTTGAATTTTACAAATTGTAGTAGCCATGGGTTTGTTATTAATCCTCGAATAAGTTTGAAAATGTATTCAACTCAAAACTCAAACTCAAAATATTCTTTATTCAAATAGGCCTAGCAACAAGCACTTTTGAATCGTCAGTTATATATTACATAAATTGAATCTAATTATTCAGAGCAATTTATTGATGCATATGAAATTTAAAAAAAGACATGAATTACTATAATGTATGTCAAAAGAGAGTATAATAAATTCACAAAAAGATCGTGAATATGTAAAATAAAAACATAAAAAATTGTTTAATCTAGACAGTTTCTAGAATAAAATCTGAATGTCAAGAGGAAAATTTAACGTCAACATCTAATGTCATAGTTATGAAAATAGTCATTAAGACTGAATGTCATAATTATTCAAATATAAGTAGTATTTCAACCACAATTATACCCACGGTGTTTTATCATTCATGTAGTCTTTTGTGCTATAATATGCTTTCGATATGAGTTTACGCTTTACATAAGTCTTGAATTTATTAATAGATAAATAGTTATATTTTACTGACGAGAGTTCCCTTCGTACTTCGAGGCTTTGGTATGTCACCATACCTAATACAAACGGTGTGGGGTAGAAGTTCTCAAGCCGCCCGGAGGCCTCTAACTCGGCTTAACGACTGCTATCATAGACAACAGCCGGGATCAACGGTTTAACGTGCCTTCGAAAGCACGGGAGAACTCAGTTAATAATCACTCAAAACGGTTGATGGGCGCCGCTGGGCCATGAGCGCTCCTCTGACCTACGTATGTACTTACTTCATAATCTATTTTCTTTATTTCCGCTATCCAAAGGTTTGCTGGTACAGATCGCTCTTTAGCGTTAAGACCACCTATGTCTACCTCTACCTAAATGTTGCTGTTGATTCTGTACAATACAGATACTCAAGGTTTCGAGATGGAGAAAATGTGATATTGCAGTGATAGCTTATCCCACCGCCCACAACACACTACAATCCGGTTCCCATAGTCGACTCTTACGACTCCGCGGGAAGAAAGGGGGAACCTCGCAAAAATTACGTGGGAGGTGACGCGCCTGGACACTCGGGGTGAGACTCGGCCCTCAGTTTGTGATCAATTACAATCAAAATCAGATATAATTGATTAATATATGTGCGATAGAGAGTATCTGTATTGTAATGTTTTTCAGCGTTTCGTAGCGTTTTAACGTTACTTTTACTTAATATATTTTTTACTAGCGAGATTGGGGCGAAGCACTCGTTATTGACAATTTAGTTCATATTTATGACGTACATACGATATAATAAATAATAAATAAATAAATATTAGAGGACAATCTTACACAAATCGAACTAGCCCCACAGTAAGCTCAAGAAGGCTTGTGTTATGGGTACTAGACGACGATATATTAAATAGATATAAATACTTAAATACATACCCCCGTATTCATAAAACTTAACAAACCTCTGCTAACTAAAAAGTTCTTTGTCCCATTCTCACAAACGTCAATGTCAAAGTGACAGATAAGGACAAACGAACTTTAGCGGCTAGTTAACTAATATAGGTTTGACAGACGTTTATGAATAAGGGGGTTAGAAAACATCCAAGACTCAGAAACAAATATTCATGCTCATCACACAAATATTTGCCCTGACCGGGATTCGAACCCAGGACCGTCAGCTTCACAGGCAGGTGCACTACCCACTAGGCTAAACCGGTCGTCAGATATACCATCGCGAAAAGGGATTGTTACCAGTCTCCGCAACTTGGTCGTGTAACGCAAATCGGGACTGATACATCATCGGGTAACATCGGTCATGTATTACACGGCTAAATTAAGGACAATCGCAAGTGGCTCAACAATTCTGGTTCGTAACTGTCCATGTTATATCAGAGATTGAGGCTATCTACTATCAATCGACAACACAACTCAAACACTAAGTTGGCTTAGCAGAGTCCGTAAGTTGTTCGACTTGCCGCCTATGCAAACGGAGCTAACCACGGTTTCTAGAAGGCAGTTATTACGTTTGAGTTAGCATCATGAGAATGTGCGTGAAAGCGACAGAAGATCTACTTACTAGTCAGTGAAATAAGTAGTAGCTTTCTGATAAATTAGAGACGAGAGTTAGTTACGTCTACTAGTTTTTATTGGGTAGAACCTACTTGGTAGTTTTTCTCGAAGTCTCTGTCGAGTCCTATGCCCATATCTCCATTATAACTAGGATTGAATTGATTGAATTGAATTGATAACTTCAGTCGTCCAGTTGAGTATAGAAAAGATGAAATAAAGTGTATTAAATATTGGGTTACAAACCCGAAAAATAATCTTGTACTTCCGAAAGGATTTACTATATAATTGGCTACTCTCCTATTTCTTTCATTATAATTTCGAACCAGTTTTTGAGAGAATCAAATATCTGTATGGGTATTTAAAATTAGAACACAAAAAGTACATTTGTGATAATCCACATCGAAAGGGACCTCATGGCGGCAGGCGCTTACGTTGCACCTATTCACTATTGTATTGGAACAGCGGCAATAAAGGCGTAAGTGCCGGCCGGATTTCAATATGGATTATCACATTTTTCTACTCGTCGACTTCAATGTTTGAATTATGATATAGTAGACAAAACTAAAATCACATACATTTCTCTATTGGTTCCATTCAAGTTAACTCTTATGAAATAGACCAATCACGTGTCGCCTTTTACTGTACTCTTATGAAATTGGCCAATCACGTGTCACCATTACAGTACTCTTATGAAATTGACAAATCACGTGACGCCGCGGACATAGAACAAAAGACCAACGAGCGCCCGACCCATGTGCCTAATGTTCAGGACTAGTTTGTTTAATTAATTTCCGTTGACTCGTAGAAGAAGTAGGTTATGCAATAGTTATATAATTTAATTATAAAATAATAAATTTAAGCCTCATGGTCTAAACGCAGTTCTCGACAAAAAAAGCATACATTATATAACGATTGCATAAACTACTATTTTAGAGAACAATAACAACAACCGACGTCAATATTATATGACCACATGCAGGTGTTGAAGTCGGTTTTAGTTAAACTTAACACATTCATTGCGGAACCCGCCTAGCGGGCGCTCTGCAGACGCGGAGCCGATAATAGTCCAGGAAAATTACAGTTCAGCAAACCATTAATTTATAATAGCCTTATTTTTTTACCTTCATAAATACATATTCTAAGATACTATTTATGAATCCGGCTAACTTTCCACCCGGAAGTAGGTTTAAAAAAACATTTTCAAACAAGCGTCGAGATTTTAAAATGAAAGTAATCATGGTGATTATTTTTTGTAAACATACCAATATTAGTTAACAATGTTTATGTCCAACAATTAAAGAGTAAAGACGAACCTTAAAGCCAGTTACTATTTATAAACGGGTAAATATGGTAAATTAATAAAGACTAAATATAACATTCGTTACTTTCATTTGCCAGATTTACCATCAATGAAACAAAGCACATGATAATGTATTAAACTAATGAGAAACGAAATTAAGTAAAATAATGAAAAACGATTTATGCTATATTGCCACTTTTTAAGGACTTTAATTTTAAATTTAAATTGTTAATTTACATCTCTATATGACTTAAATGTTGCCCGATTATATATCGACGTCTGACTAGCATTATGATATACCGGTTACGCAGGAAAATACATTATAAATTATTTCTATATCGCCATACGGTCGGTTAGACAGAATTTTCCTGAACTATAACATGTGTTTCCCCGCCTGTTGTTGAGGTCATTGCGTAAAAGTTATAAAAATGCCTTTGCGGCCTACTTGCAGAATAAAGTTCATTTATTTATTTCATTATTTCATTTAAAGTATTTGACGACCGGTTTAGCCTAGTGCACTACCCGCACCTGCCTGTGAAGCTGACGGTCCTGGGTTCGAATCCCGGTCAGGGCAAATATTTGTGTGATGAGCATGAATATTTGTTTCTGAGTCTTGGATGTTTTCTATGTATTTAAGTATTTATATCTATTAAATATATCGTCGTCTAGTACCCATAAAACAAGCCTTCTTGAGCTTACTGTGGGGCTAGTTCGATTTGTGTAAGATTGTCCTCTAATATTTATTTATTTTTTATTTAAAGTAGAAAATAGGTAAGATCGGTAAAACCGCTTTGTGCATACTATGTCAGACGGTGTTCACACATACGCACGTCAGGCATTAGGTCCCCAAATATCAACTCAACAGAGCGTATCCTCGGGAGTTATGTAACGTCAGCCCTGCTCGCCTCCAGGAACATAACTTCACAAATAGTTACTCGTACCATGTCGAGTACCGAGTGAAATTGTTCTTCTCTACAGGTCGCATTCTTCAATCGATTCTCGTGAAAATTTGTGAGCAGATTCGGTAAATATAAAGATTTTTTGTCGTGTCAGTTTTTGAGAATTTTCAAAACTAATTGTTTTTCAATGATATAGTAAGTTTCTGCGGGTGGATTTCGGTTTCTTCTCCTTTATTTACAGGCCGTGTTTCTCAACCGATTCTCATAAAATGTTGTGAGTAGGTTTGATAATTATATAGTTTTTTTTGTAGAGTAAGTTTTTGGAAAATTAAAAAAAAACTCGCAAGGTCTGAAGCTCAGAGCTACTGTTATAGCGTGAAACAACTACCCAATGCGTTCCTGCTTTAGGTGTTTATTCGTGACGCGGCGCCTCCGCAAATATCAAGCAGCATTTTTTTTTAAGCAGCCGATCGAGTCACGCGCGAGCGCGTGGGCGAAATTCTCGCGAACGCGTAGCAAAGCGGCACGGCGCGAAAGAACCAAACAGACGACGCTCTATTGAAGTGTCCTACGTGACCAATACAGACCCTGTACTCCGAACTTCGAAAGCCGAACTTTGTATCGTGCCGTCCCTTTCACTGTCGTGTTATTCACTATATGAGTGAGAGGGATGGCACGACACGTAGTTCAGATTTCGAAGTTCAGAGTAGTCCCTCAGGCGCGGCGTGCGGGCGGCGCGGCGCGAAGCGAACGCGACCAGTTGGTTTTATACAAGGCCACGCCACTTTGCTCGGACCAACCAAACCAAACTTTGGTAGGAAACAAATAAATTTAACACAGAAATATTTTGTCACATAATTCTGTAGTATTATGATACTGTTATGTTATATATATTGTATTTATTTCAAAACATGTACAAATTAGGAAGTAACTTTGTTAATAACTAATGTTATATATATTGTATATTGTTTTGAAAAAATGACACCTCGCCGAGTTTCTTACGCCGCGCGCCGGTTCTTCTCGAGGCACCGGATGAACCGGTGGTAGTTTTTTGACAATCATAAGTGCATGTAACATGCCTAAATTGAAGAATAAATGATTTAATTTAATTTCAAAGCGCATCGTCTTCGCTGACTTGGCCACCTGTAGAGGATGGGCATCGGGGATTAATAATTTATAAAATATACTGTTTTAAATACTTATATAACACAGAATAAACAAAGCATGGGTAAAGACGATTATTTACGTCTGCAATAGCACCACCGTTTCAAAAATTGTAGGCCATTATTTCAATGCCATAAAAGATTTGCTGTTGTTAGGGATCTGATTCCTTTATCGGCCATTAACTGAATAATGGTTTCTCTCAGTCCAGATATTTACGCTTTCATTAGAACCCGTAAAAATCTAATACCGTAAAATCGCAAATCGGGCATTTAAAAAGTAAAACTTTTATTTACATCCATTCGGCGACTAACTCCCCTTCTGTTACAGCTGGCATTTCCCAAAGCTACATTTACAATATTATTTACAATTCCAAACTGTTCAAATAGAAGACTCCCATGAGTTTCTGACATATTGTTTCTGATATATATATTTATATCATATATATAATAAACGGGTCACTCACATCTTCAAGGTTGAGTATCGCTCGACATGTTTCGGACCAATACATGACCCTTAATCATGAGAACCAGCCGCGACGACTGCGCGCGCGAGCGAATTGGGCGTATTTATTCTGCAAATAGGCCTCAAAGGCACTTTTACAAGTCAAAATCTATCTAGGTACATCAAATAAAAATTATACAATAATCAAAGTATAATTAATTAAATGTAGTGTTACATGTCAAAAATAAGACTAAGAAATTAATAACAATCGAGATTTGTTAGAGATGTATAAGGTCTCTAAGCGTCAAGATAATAGGTAATAATAAAATATTTTGAGCTATATCTTTAAGCGTCAACATGAAAATAATAAAATCTAATTTTATATGGCAACAGACTAAATGACATTTAAACTTTGTTTACCTGTCAGCTCTGCTGTCAATTTTGAAATGTTTTGCAACAAAATAGTTTCATTTCACGACAGTTTAAGCAGTTTTGTTAAATACTAGCGACCCGCCCCGGCTTCGCACGAGTGCAATGCTGATGCATGTATTATACATATAAACCTTCCCCCTGAGTCACTCTATCTATTAAAAAAAACCGCATCAAAATCCGTTGCGTAGTTTTAAAGATTTAAGCATACATAGGGATATAGGGACAGAGAAAGCGACTTTGTTTTATACTATGTAGTTATATTATTAATAAGGTTCCGCGATAGATTATGAATGGTTTTCGGCATATTTTGTTAATTATCATTTAATTTTCAACACTACTATTATTGAAATAAACCGCAACTGTGACACTGACCAGTGACAGAAAATAGTTCCAATGAAATTCCGCAAGATGGCGCATGTTCATATATTTCGGGTCGGACTTTATTTATTCCAAGTTTAAGGCCTATTTTCCAACATACGTAAATATCACAGTTGTGACATGAATCGAGCAACATTTTTTTAAACCCCTGCAGGGTGATTACGTAACGTTTTAATCGTACAATACAATAGGTTAGCTGGAAGAGATCCCTCATAGGGATAAGTTCGCCTTTGTACTCTAATCTTATGTGACATGTATATTGTTTTAACCTGTTATTGTGTACAATAAAGTGCTTACATACATACATACAATACAAATAATCTTTATTGCACAATATAAGCAGAAGTAGACAACAGGTGGTCTTACGTATATACTGTAATTTTAAAATGAAAATTGACATTTAATTAAACCTTGTGTAATGTTGAAATCATTGCGTAATCCCATCTCGAATTTGAAACGTAGATGTTTGAATGTCCGTGAAGTTAGCATAATTATCAAGTTCCAGCATATCACAAAATAATTGGAGTTCTATTCTCATGCATCATAGTTCTATAGTTCCTGATACGTTTCAGCAATAGTTCTGCCGATTTTGCCGAAAAAATAAAACATATAGATTTCTACCAAATGATATGCAAACACACACGTAGAATATCAATATTCCTCAAAAGGACTAAAAATTGATATTATGTCTGTCTACAGGACCCGCTATAGTTCCTGATACTTTAAAAACATAGTTATATCAATAAAACTTAAAAAAGTATAATTTATATCCCCAATGATATGCTAACTTCACATGTCTGCCGTCCTATCTCTAAAACTGATCAAAGCTGCTTTATAGCAGTTTTCTGTAGTTTACATGGGCTAAAAGAGAAAGAAAAGCTCTATCGAATGGTCTTGGAATCATATTTTTATCATTTGTAGTTGCGAAGATACTGAGTCGACCTACCACGTTAAGTGCATGATAGTTTAAGACTTTACAATACTATATAATCGCAAACCAACATTACTACACTATAAGTACTCTAAAAGCCCCTAGCTGTTGTTTAATTTAATAAATCACTAGCATGATTCACAGCTAAAAAACCGTTATTAGACAAAAACTTCATAAAGCGCCGTTAAAGTCCTTTTACCTTTTTCTTACCTTCTTTTATACATATAATTTCTTATCAAATACTACACAAAAAAACAGTTACTACGCTTATACACGGCAAAACACTCTTAGCCCTGTATTTGTAAGACTTTGTTTGCGATTCCTATTGCAAATACAACACTAAAACCTAGTAACTGTAACTAATCCGTGACTACCTACATTAAAAAACATAAAAATGCAACTCTTAAACCCGGCTAACCAGCAATGCTACGCTAAAACCTAGCTATACGCAAAATATTATCCCTCCGATTTTACGGCATGCGGCCAGTCAACCGAGCGGCGCGTCCGCAGGACGTTGTGTTTAGTTGTGTAGTGAGTGATGATATTAATTATCGTCACAAAATGTCAGGAAACCATCCTTCAAACCGTTTCATAGCCAGCTACCATATGGAAATATAAAATCCCATTTAGTAGGTAGATACGAAACGAGACTTTCTTTACCATTTTGTAGCCAGCAACCGTATGGGAATTTAAAATCCTGTTTAGTAGCTGGATACGGAACGGTAAGTGGTAAAGGAGATCGTCGATTTGTACCCACTGAAAATTGTAACGTTTGAAATTCAAAACTCAGATAGGACCTCAGAACTCAGGTCAGATTCTAGACTTGTTTAGATGAATTTAGGACGTAAAACTCTAAATACCAAATTTTATCAAAATCGTTAGCCCTGTTTTTGAGATAGCTGGGTATCTAATATACAAGATTATCTGGTTAAAAGTACTATTAGTTGAATTTACCTATGCTATTTTGCCAAAGATTAGTCGAAATATTTATGCTGATCACACAAAAAATAAATGTGTTTATTTGATATGTATACATTTCATTACTAAGTATACGTTACAATTTGTCGTGGACCCTCTGGTCCTATCGCCGAACATAATCGACGGTCTTCTCTATAGTAATTGAACCTATTTGAATGCATCGCAATAAAATAGGAAAAAAATGCAGTAGATATGAGTTTTCAACGCTGTCTTGCTATCATATCATCAGAAGTTTTAGAATGGATATTGATATTCTAATTTTCACTGCTTATTTGAGTTGATTGCTGAGAACACTATAACAATGCATTATTCATATGAATATTGTGAGCCGCCTACTTCATCAAGCGTGTTAGAAGATGATTTAAACAAATTACAGCTTATTCCTTCTAAAAGAGGAGCATAAATACTGTTAATCAATGGCCGTAAATATTACCGGAAAAAAGTGTACAAGAAATACTCCCAATCTTTGTGGATATGTGGTAGTATACCAGCGTGCAAGGGAAATGTTACACAGGACTCCGGCTGGAAAGGTATTATAAAAAGCAAATACCATGTAACGTAATGCATAACAAATATAACAAAAGACAAAAGAAGAAGTAATAAAAAGGGATTGCTGGTTTTAAAAAAGATGTGCAAATAATTACGAACCAATCCAGAAGCAGTATATTTAAATGATATGATCTTCAGAAAAAAAACATTCATCTTCACTATTAACTTCCAAAATTCAATATTGATAAATCTTCGGCATATCGACAGAGAAAAAAGAATCTAGAAGTCTACTTTTTTATTTAAGAGTTGACTATAATTACTCTTGTCGATTGACTAGGTACTCTAGAAGAATTAAAATTAAAATGTTGTACGCCCGAAGAATGTCAAATACTAAGGCAATTTGCCGATTTCCTACTCGTTGACGACAACTGCGATGGAAAAACGGTATTATAGGTGTTTGCTTAAAGTGATTGTAAAATCCAGATAAACAAAATACACCACTTCACTGCGGATGGTACTTTCAAGTCTTGTCCTCCTCCATTTTCACAAATTTACAGTTTGCACGGCTTAAATGAACAAACATAACGTAGGTATAACCCTATTGATTTATGCATTTTTGCATAACAAGAACATAAAAACGTATGAAATTTTGCTGAGTGTAATAAAATCACAAAGGTCGGATTGAAATCCCAATAAAACAACTTTAGACTTCGAAAGCTCTGCAAAGAAAGCTTTCACTTATATATTTCCCGATATTGTTGTTAAGGCTGTTGGTTTTACTTCACTTAAATAAAAATCTTTGAAAAAAAGCACGAGATCTAAAACTTAAATTGAGACTAGGCCGAAGACATGACTGTAGCACGGTGTGCTTCAATAGCCTAGTTACCCATGAGTTAGATCTATGAAGAATTCCGATATATATATATATTAAACATAACTAAGACAACGATGGAGACAAATAAATTTCGTATCTACTAAACGAGATTGTATATTCCGATAAAGCTGGCTATGAAACGGTTCGAAGAGGATTTGTTTCTTTTTTTGTAAACAAATAGATACATCTATTCAGATTTTATATATTTATTAAAAATATTGAATTACTTTTAAAACTTACTTCTATAACAGTGTGGATTAACGTGGTTTTGCCAAAAAACTAAACCTTTTTTCCACAAGATTACACGACTAAAACCCAGTTAGAGGCGATGGTTCGTTATCTAACGTGTTTTTAAATTAGGAACGCATACAACTTGCTTGAATATTTGCAGTTATTGCAAAGCTACAAAACGGTTACAGTCCAATAACGTGCTTATTTAAAGTTTTTCAGTGTAATCTGCTCACAACTACAAATACTATAAAATTGTTAAGTGACTTAGCCGTTATTTAGCTATGTTCTGTTTGTTATGCAATGCTAAAGAACGGCTAAGGTATACTTAACGGTGTTTTAAGTGTAATATCGTTGGTAGTTTAGTAATTATTTGCAACAGTAAAACACAAAAACCTTATTATCAAAATAAATATTCATTCTTTTACGGAGTAATGCAATAAAAAAGCAACTATAAATTTAGTTTTAATTTTTACGTAAAAGAAATCTGGAATAAATATACACATTTCCTAGAAATTTTTATTTTAACGTTTTTTGCTCATATCTCAAAACTATAATTTGTGGGTTAGTTTGGTTTTAGACATAGGACGGCAGATGTGATATGCTGATAGTTTTTGAGGAGTTCTGGGCCAGCTTTTAGTCTAAAAAAGTAGCTGTAAGTTTGTTGAATACAGAACTCCGGAGTTCCCAGCGCTAGCGTCACGTAAAACTTAAAAACTTGTTTGATAGACCCCAAAGTTTAGTCAAACAGTAAAGTACCGTATTTAGACAATATTGATTTAAACTACACATGTATTGATTTTTACACATGTTTAAGCATACGTGCAGAGCTCGGTCGTGAGCAGGCCAGGGATGTTGTGACAAATCCGATATGTCGAGTGACCTAAAAATAAACAGATTTAGGGTCGGTTGCACCAACTTACGATCACAGGACGGTCATCGTCAAATATGGCGCCGGCATCTGTTTTTATTGAAAAGGTTAGGGTAGGTATACCAGGATTTATCGTCAATTAAATACTGAATAACGGTTAAATTAATTTCATTTATTTTAATTTTATTTTTACATTTGGAAGCTAGAACACGTCTATCTACGAGTAAAGTCTTGATCAAAGTGAGGCAAGGCGAAGGAGTGACTAAAAGATCTGAACAGAGAATGAATTGAACTAAACATTCACTCAATCAATCAGTCGTTCATTCCTTTAACAAAGTAGTCAAATCAGTTACCTTTTATTTACAGGATATGTTAATTATTGTATTATTAAAATATAATAAAATCAACAGTTATCCCATAGAAACTTGTCAAACTTCCCATACAATCAGATTTTAACGAACACCGCTTACGATTACAGACGGTTTGGTGCAACCCTTAATTTTACGTAATTAAGACCCGTTTCGGTTGCAGTCCCGACGTCAGTTGGAAGTGAAATTGCGTCTTCATCATCATCAGCATATATTTCTGAGATAAATACGACTCTATCTTTTGTGGGGCGATCTAAGGATAACATGGCGAAATGGGGTTTCCTCCCACACACGGACACAAAGTGTGCCTGCGGACAAACGCAAACCACTAATCACCTTACACAGTGCACTATGATATGCTATGCGCTATGATCCCTCATAATTGCACCCATAAAGACCTTATAGACGCAACTCCCCGGGCAGTGGAACTGGCAAGGCATATTTCAAGAATAATATAAGAAAAATTGGAGTCTCCTTTACACGAATAAGAAGAAGATCATCATCAAAGAAAATAGCCTGTCCATGAAAATTGCATTTTATTTGATAGAAGTGCTCATCAGCACGGTTCGCGTCTGCCAACCCTTTGCATAATCGAATACGTCAAACTAGTACCTGAGAAAATTCCCAAATAAGCTAGAATTAAATTGGAAACTTACGATGGTTTATTTCGAAAACAAACGCTTGAAAAAAAATAGTGGCTATAAGCACAAATCTCTGAAGGTTGATCGTAAGTCGTTATCTCGAACTGTGTAACAGCGGGGTAATCACGTAACTTTTTTACTACCGTTAGGTAGATTTTAATGTCAAATTTTAATTGTCACCTCATACATTTATACTTCAAAATTGGCAGTAAAATCTATCTACCGTTAGTACATAAAGTTACGTGATTCGCCTGCAGAACAAGAGGAGATGTAAAGACGGTAAAAGTTTGTACGAAAGTGCGAATAACTCGGCCTATGGTCGCGGATACTATATAGGGCCTGTACTCCGAACTTCGTACCATGCCCTCCCTTTCACTCTCGTGTTATACACTATATGAGTGAAAGGGACGGCACGATACGAAGTTCGGATTTCGAATTTCGTAGTAGCCCCTCAGCTATTGTTACTCGATCGAAAGCAAACAGTCACTTTTAAATACAAAACTCCCGTGAGTTTCAGACATATTGAAAAATAAACGGGTCACGGGTCTTTAAGGTCAAATATCGCTCGATATACGTCACCAAGCCGTCGTCTTCCGGCGAAAAAAATACACAATAGCATTCTTTTGTAATGAGCCCAGGGATACCAGGGACCGGTAGACGGCGGGAAAATTATCCATATCAAAAATCCGAGGATGCAGGAGGCGGCATGAGAACCAGCCGCGACGGCCGCGCGTCTAACACTGCGCTACTAGCCACGAGGCCCCGTATTTTTCCGAAACATATTGAGCAATATTTGACCTTAAAGACATGAGTGACCAGTTTATTATATTTTAAACTAGCGACCCGCCCCAGCTTCGCACGGGTGCAATGCTGATGCATGTATTATACATATTAAACCTTCCCCTTGAGTCACTCTATCTATTAAAAAAAACCGCATCAAAATCCGTTGCGAAGTTTTAAAAATTTAAGCATACATAGGGATATAGGGACAGAGAAAGCGACTTTGTTTTATACTATGTAGTGACAATCAATGTCACATTTTTTTTAACCAGTGTTGCGAGCTTGGATTCGAACCTACGATCTACAGATAGAAAGTGATGAGGAGATTTGAGTATTTTTACGGGACCAGACAATTATCGTGATAGTCATTTCTCCCAAAAAATTAAGTCTAGTTGACTCAAAATTTGACTACTCCAAAAGAAACAAGGCAAAATAATATGCCAAATGGTGAAAACCCTATTAAAATATCTCAAAGAATAACTAACCTACAACCATTTTAATGTTGCTGGTTAGAAAAGAAAACGCTACAGATCCGTGACGTCACAGGTCATTCCAATGCAAATGACCCCCTCTGACACGCGTGAGTCTGCAATTAACCATCCCGCTCTCAACGGAAGCTCTGCGCGTAATTTCGTAAATATTTAGTACAGCCGCCATCAAATATATCTGTACTCTACAAGGTGCTCAAAAATATCTGAACATGCACTTTATCGCCTTGACAATAGAGTCGTGTTCAGTTGTGAGCACCTCGTTCGCTCCGATATATCTGATGGCGACTGTACATCTTAACTGATTTTTGGAATACTGTATCACTTATCAAAAATCTGCCCGGTTATTGCATTAGAACAATAAAAAAGCTATCCTTTTTGTAAAAAAAAAACATAACACTGTCGTTGATAATTAAGAAATCTGCAGCATGAAGGTTTACTTTTACGATGATATTTAGGATTTTTGACGGAGTTACCAAGGTATTTTTCAATATTTTGTGAGGTTCTCAATTCGCCTGTATGTTTTTTATATATTATTTGTATGGCGGAGTAATCGCGTATACTCCGCCATTATGAACAGATTTGGAAAATTATTTCTTTGTTTGAAAGCATATGCTTCCAGATTGGTCCCGTTGCTCTCAAAGTTCACATATGATGATGGGAACCATGAGGAATTGAGGGAACTCCTCAAAAATTCAAGGGATAGCGATTTTAGTATTTTCGGTAACAAATCGAGCATTTGCATTCAAAAGTAGCATTTCGTGTTCAGGAATTCATGAAGAAGACCATGGCTGGTCATCTAAAACTCCTAGTGTTTCATGGTTAGCGCTAAGATATTTCGATTAAGATACTGAAGCGACCATAACGAAGCCAATTTAAATGGTCCTGATGTAATGTTACTAACAACCTGGCCTGGTAATTGAAGCCGGAAGGTAGACAACGGAACTCCGTAATAAAACGGTGTAGCTTAGCCGTTTGAGCTTATTAGAATTGTCATCAGATGCGGTTTGGTAATGACTCACTAGAAAGGGTGACTGAATACACTCCAAGAAAATGGCTTTTCGGCGTTTTATGCTCTCGGGATGGCTTGGCGAAGTATTAAATTGGAGTCGGTTTTTTTTTCAAGTAAAAGATATTATCTTATTTGTTATAAGATATCAAGTACACATGATCATTTGCATTAGAATTACGATTTGAAACGGGATATTTACCATGTATATTTGTATTTGTGAGTTCCCGATATTTCAGCACTGTTGCAAGCGCCATTATCAAGGATTAACTGACGTGCTGCGAGTTTTAGTTGTGGAGTGGGTACACACCATAGCGATCTACTCTCTCACAAATACAAATATACATGGTAAATATCCCGTTTCATATCTTATTTGATGTCAAGATCCCTGTTTTTTAGAACTTTACCAATGCCAAGGCGACTTCCTAACTTGGCCGGGCGGAATCCGTATGTGATGTTTTGCTCATTGACGAGAGCTTAGGTACTGAGGTCGCACAGATATCTTTATTTCACGGACAGAATAATAATACCATACCACCTCCGCCCCGCCATTATCAGGTAGGTAGTCACCTAAGATGAAGTGGAGAGCTGCAAACGGGACATAAATAAATAAATAAATAATTATTAGAGGACAATCTTACACAAATCGAACTAGCCCCACAGTAAGCTCAAGAAGGCTTGTGTTATGGGTACTAGACGACGATATATTTAATAGATACAAATACTTAAATACATAGAAAACAGCCAAGACTCAGAAACAAATATTCATGCTCATCACACAAATATTTGCCCTGACCGGGATTCGAACCCAGGACCGTCAGCTTCACAGGCAGGTGCACTACCCACTAGGCTAAACCGGTCGTCAAAGATATGATCGAAAGAGATGAATCGAAATATCATATTTATTATTTTATTTATTTATTATATGACAAGGACCCACATGGTCCAATCGGTTAGTTGATCTTAGCCTATATGTGTGGGCTATAAATGTATTCAAATCATGGATATTTTTGAAGGCTGTAAGCGTCAAAGGGTATTTTTCCTATAGCCCAAATGGTTCACAAATTTGTAAGGATTTCGTCAATAATGCGCCCACAAAAGTCAGACGTTTCAAAATGTCAGGAAAAACACCCCAAAAGCATCCTACGGTTACGGTAGACATTATTTTCCGTATGCTTCCACCCAAGTTAACAACTCATCACTCCGCTAAATTAAATTCGTGAACTTATCTCCGATTACTTGATAGGGCCTCGGAGTGGGCACGGGCAGCCCCGACACAGAATACGAAAGCACTAAATTAATTAAGATTCAGACTTACTTTATTACTCTACAATTTGTATTTACCTTTCAGCCGACTTGAAAAGAAGGTTCTCAATTTAATCATTTAATGCATTGCTTTATTCGTTTATTCTTTGTTAAATTTTATCAGACCTTCTCAATGGTACATAATAAAGGCCCATTTTAATCGACTTCAAAAAAAAGGAGGAAATCCTCAATTCGGTTGTATTTTACCTACCTCAGAACTCCTTCGTTTATGAACCGATTTGAAAAAATTTTTCTTTGTTTGAAAGCATATGCTTCAAGTTTGATTCCGTTTTTACCAGAATCTAGTTCTGCTTATGGGATCTATGAGGATGTGAGGGAACTCCTCAAAAAATCAAAGGAAACATATAGCGATTTCAGTATTTACGGTAATAAATCAAGCATTTGAATTCAGAAAGTAAAATTTGAATTTGAAGAAGACCACGGATGGTCATCCGAAATTCCTAGTGTTTTATGGGTGGAATTAAAATATTTCGATCAAAATGCCGAAGCGACTATGACGAAGTCAATTTAAATGGTCCTGATGTAATGTCACCATCGACCTGATCTGGTTAATGAAGCCAGAAGATAGGCAACGGAACTCCGTAATAAAAAGGGTAGCTTAGCCGTGTTTATTGGAATCATTATGCGATGCACTTTGATAATGAATCACTAAAAAGTGTGAAATATATATATTTTTTTAATAAAATGTAAAAAATAATTGAATTACTTCTAATATGACACTTTACGATTCTTAATGAACAATGTAGACGTACCTATTTTAATCTTTGTAGTCGGTCCCATTTCTTCAACTTTAGACAATTTCTTTGGATGGCACCGACTTAAAAAATTACAATAGGTACTTTTACATTGTTCAATAAGAAGCGTGAAGTCTCATATCAGAAGTAAGGCATTCTTTTTAAGTTTTAGTGTTTCTTTTTTGGAGTCGGTTTTGTTTTTTTATTATTTTTTTTTTTTCATGATGCAAGAACATGCATGACATTTTATTTAGGATTTGTAACAATTCAGTTTAACTTTTCGTTGACCAATGAATTTGGTGATAATGTTTATTATTACGTATATTTTACAAACAAATGGCAATGAATTCTACATTAGTTTTTTTTAAAACCGGTAGTACAAGGCGAGTTCGAACCCGCGGCCTGTAGATTGATATTCGCGTGTGCCGCTCACCCACAACCCAGAGGCCTACTCCGAACTTTATATCGGTCCGTCCCTTTCACTCATATGGTGTATAACACGCGAGTGAAAGGGACGGCACGATACGAAGTTCAGAGTGTATGCAGTGCCACACACACACACACTCTTAGGGCCTGGACACATGTCGCCGGTACGGTGCCGTCTACGGTGTCACGGCGCGGCGCCGTCAAACGGCGTCGTGCCGAAACACGGTGCCGCGTACGGTGCCGTACACGGCGCCGCGAACGGCGTCGTACCACGGCGCGGTGCCGTGTACGGCGCCGTGCACGGTGCATCGCTTGGTAGTTTAACTAGTTTTCGTTTTGCTGCTGAACGCATAACACGCAAGTACAACCATCGGTTCAAATATACAAAACAATTGTCGTTTTAAATATATACAAGTATACAGTTTTTGCCTTGACATGGACCAAGAAAAACGTATTCTCCTGCTCCTACTGCTAAGACGACGAATGAAGAAAAAACAGAAACGAAGATATTGGGTGAATCCATACATGTCTTTAATGAACCATGATGGAGGTCATTTTAAGAGAAAATATGAAGCACTGAAAATATGTGGGGATGACAAATTTTACGAGTATTTTAGAATGTCCATATCAACTTTTGAAGAACTGTTATCCAAGATAGCGAGTCGTATACAAAAGCAATACGTATTCAGAAAACTAGTTAAACTACCAAGCGATGCACCGTGCACGGCGCCGTACACGGCACCGCGCCGTGGTACGACGCCGTTCGCGGCGCCGTGTACGGCACCGTACGCGGCACTGTGTTTCGGCACGACGCCGTTTGACGGCGCCGCGCCGTGACACCGTAGACGGCACCGTACCGGCGACATGTGTCCAGGCCCTTACACCAGCCACAGTATATAAGCTCATGTACCACAAAATTTAAGAGAATACATCATACTTGCAACACTATCGGTTATCTGATTACGCCCATCCTTACATGGCGATCCTGCCAGGATAGACATAGACATAGTTGTAGTTGTGATACATACGAACATATACACAATGTGAGCTCATAGCTCCTACGCCGACGCACATATACACAATGTGCATGTATATCTCAGCACACAACCATGGCTCACCCGCGCTCGTAAGATAAAAGTGCTGTACCTTTTTGATACGCAACCCTAAACAACCTCCCAAGTAAGACTGCAAAGGCACGAAGGTTCCATCGTAGCGAATTATGTAAACGAGATACTCTTAAATGTATTACAACAGGTTGCTCCACCCTTGTTTATAAAACTGAACATCTTTACAAGCGACAAACAACTCTATCACTAAAGCTATATGTTGTTTTTAGCAGAGCAAGAGAATTCTGAAATTTAACTTGTTCCTTATGAAGCCATGTCCAACTTGTTTATATCAAAGAATATCAATGTTTTCAAAGCTTTTTAATCAGTATTGCATACAAAGGCAGGTCGGTAGACTTACTTGATCAAAGCTTTTGTACAGGGTACCTGCAACGGTTTGAGACACTAAGCTGACGAGCACCAGTAATGGATACTTCTATCCTAATTCAAAGATCATACGGTTTTAATTTGATGGTTGTATAAAAAAATACACTTCGTTTTTTTTTTTCACTTGCAGTGTTCTAAAACATTTATTTACACTATACATTAGTATAAATTTTCACATGTAAAACATAATAGTAATTACAAATAAACAAAGAAATTAAAATAAAACTAAAACTAACCTAAAATGAACCTAAATATACTTATCAAAAACCCTAATCTAACAAATCGCTGCCAGTAGGTAATGTTCCCAAAATGCTGGCCGCATTGCCACGTTGGATGGCAATGCTCAATCTTTGTGCCAGATAAAGGCCAGCATTTTGGTCACTTTGTTTTATTTAAAAATTGATGTGCATCATTGAGTCCTTGTCCATTACTAGTGCTTTTATCTACTGATACCCGAGTATTAAATAATATATCATGACTCTGTAAACATTGTCTTATCATCAACCAACAATATGGCGCTCATAATATATTATTACAATTTATATACGCACGCAAAAAGCCTAATACAGAAACAATTTGCTGCCATAACAACTTACTACTCTGTAGGGAATGTAGGGATACTGTGTACGTGACAGCTACTATAACTCATTACACCTAGTCCAGCAGCCAGGTACCAATTTTATTGTCTTCTTCTCAAGCGATAATAGTATTTAGATAGATATAGCTCAAAACATTTTATTATGATTAGTGTACCTACTTTATTACCTTTTATCTTGACGCTTAGAGACCTTATACATCTCTAACAAATCTCGATTATTATTAGTTTCTTAGTCTTATTTTTGACTTTTGACATGTAACACTACATTTAATTAATGATATTTTGATTATTGTATTATTTTTATTTGATGAACCTAGATAGATTTTGACTTGTAAAAGTGCCCTTGAGGCCTATTTGCAGAATAAATGTTTTGATTTTGATTTTGATTTTTGATTTTATGCAATAGTTGTATAAGAGGTTTCAAAAAAGGTGAGTGGCGTGTGTATCAATTTGAGGCGCAGCCGAAAATTATTAATAAAGACGCCATGAGCCTTTTTTGATCTACTTATACAACGTTGCATACATTAATTTTCCTACGACTAGGGATTAAATAATAAAACACAAAATTAAACAGCAATACAGCATAAGATAGAGCGGTAAGTTGGATAAAGACAGATGACAGTCCACAGAACGTAATCATAGACACGGTATTTTTTTTTCAACTGTCATTTACTGACTTGCGTTTTTCTTTTTTTTATTGTGTCAAACCATATGAATTCACTTGTTTGTTAAGTTGGCAGTTTGGATTTTAGTTGTCAATTCAGCGTTTTTTTTTTGTTGGGTTCACAGGGCACCTCTGTTAGCAGTTGCATTATATCACATAATTATCTCGGTCTTTATTAAGAATAGACTAGATAAACTTTCTTGAAATTGCATAAGACATGCTTTTATATTCGTTTGCGGGAACATATAATTGACAGATAAAAGTGCCGGAGTAGAAAAAATAAATAAATTTAGGTACAAATTTTGTTATTTTCTTCTCAAGTGTAGTTGGCAATTAGCCACTTTCAGTGTTTAGCAGTAACACAATAGTATACTGCTACATAAACGCATATTGCTTGTGTCAGCGCAATCTTAAGTGTATATAAGGCTAGGAAGATATATAATAAAGGAAATTCTTTACTTGAGTATGTCTGACTCTCATTTCAACCACAAACCCTAACTCTCACCGCCCTATTAATATATTGGACAAGCGATAAAGTAAATAAATACAGACAAAAAATTTGTTATCTTCTTCTCCAGCGATAAGTAAATAATTAGCTTCATAATTGACATTTAACCACAACACCCTATTACTGTTATAGTTAAATAACAGTTTCAGTTTATGTAAACGTAATTTACGTAATAATGGGGGTTGAAGTTTCACCGCGTCCGTAGGGAGTACCCACCGTTACCCTACACGTGCCCCCTGGGTGGTGCTAAACCGTGCAACAAAACTGACAACAAAATTGCCATACGATAAATAAAGACGACCGCTTTAGCCTAGTTGGTAGTGGCCCTGCCTTCGAAGCTGGAGTTCCCGGGTTCGAATCCCGGTCAGGGCATTTATTTGTGTGATGAACACGAATATTTGTTCCTGGGTCTTGATTGTTTTATATGTATTTAAGTATCTATTTATCTATATAAGTATGTATATCGTCACTTAGTACTCATAGTACAAGTTTTGCTTAGTTTGGGACTAGGTTGATTTGTGTAAGATTGTCCACAAAGATAAAAAAAAACAATGTAAATAATTATGGAAATTGTTATTTAACCATTTACGTAATAATCCGTACGGGATAAACTTACACAAATCAATTTATTCCTAAACTACGGGTATTAAACGATGATATATGTACCCATATATAGATAAAATATCGTACATAGAAAATTTCAAAGCTCTTATAACACAAATAAATACCCTGACCGGGATTCCAACTTATCCTAAGTTGGAATCCCGGTCGCCTTTGTCGGCAGGGTCACACTCGCACCAACTAGGCAAATGTGGTCGTCCAACAAGCATTTGTTCTGTATAGATACTATTAATTTAGATAGTTGTGTAGTTGAGCAAGCATCCGAGTGCATCAGTAAGCATCACGTCATATAATTATAAATCCGGTTTTACGACCACGGAGCTTCTTACGATCTATCGCCGGGAGGAGATTTTTGACGAAATTTGTACCTAGCTCGTAGATTAATCCCGCTCATAAATGCGTGTTAACTATCTAGGGTATCCCGGCAACTACCGTAATTAGGAGATTATGAATTAGAATATGTTTGGGACGTGGAAGAAATTTACTTGCCTAGATATGTATGTGTTTTTGTTGTAAGCTTCACATTCGTTTAGACATATCCAATTTGAAACCCTATTTTCACAAATGCAAGGATTGTATTGCATTGCCAATGTCCCAATGTCGTATCTTAAAAAGCCAGTTAATTAATTAATACTGTTTTATTTGTGAGAGCTACAAATGTTTTAATGTTTATTTGGGGAGACAACGGTACAAATAATATTTAAAATTATAATAGCAGTAATAGTAATAATAATCCTTTATTTAAGGCATCTGAGGCCGGCCCACATTACAAATACCTTAAATACTTACCATACATATTGTTTTACACTTCTTATGCTCGAAAAGTGTGTCATATTAAAATTGTCAAGCGGGGCTGAAGTAGTAAATTTTTGACCAATCAAAATACTTCACCTATTAAATGCACCAATCACAGAACACTAATTTATTCAATCATTCAAAAATATGTCGTATTGGTTATCCACCAACCAGAATACAGCTTTACTAAAATCGACCAATCAGGAAATAATTCATTTCTCCAAAGATTAAGGGTCGGTTGCACCAACATACGATCACAGGTCGGTCATCGTCAATATGGTGCCAGCAGCTGTCATCCCATAGAAACTTGTCAAACTTTCCATACAATCAGATTTTAACGAACACCGCTTACGATTACAGACAGTGATGCAACCCACCCAAAATTTGTAGTAGTCCTTATTGCATAATAATTAAAAAAGTGCTCAAACGATTAAATAATTGTTTGAGCAACGCTTTGAAGCGCTCAATGGGAAAGGTCAGTAGCTTATATTCGCGCGTGAATGTTGCGCGCGAACCCTGGTGTCTATGATTTGAAAGCAGTTTAGTTTAGAAAAAAAACATGCTACCCAAGTATATATATGTTCGCTGTGGAATTTATTGTTAATTTTGGGTGGATGACCTTTGTTTATTTATTTTCTCGCAATCTAAGTGAAAAGTAAAGTGTATAACTCTGCTCTAAGTCATATTACTCCTCGAAATATTTTCCCTCACTTCGTTCGGGAAAATACTTATCTCCTGGTAACATCGATCATTTTAGACCCTAGTCAAACAATCTACTATTATTTCTTAAAATTAAATTAATTCACGTCGAGGCGACGACGCGAGGCGCTTACTGAGTTGGCCGCGAAACCGCCGGAATACGATACTTTATTTCAGCCAAAACTCTTCCTTCATGAAGGTCGACAGCTCGGTTGGCGCTCTCACCACAAATTGAAGTTCATATTAATAATAATAATTTGAATAAGAACAATTGACGAACGGATAGAACATGTGCTTGGGCATAAAGAGCTGAGGTTGGATGGCGGAAAGGCTCTTGGAGCATTACTTTCAGTACAGATCGTTGAGCTCTTTCTATTTCAATCATATGAGTCTTCGCCGCGCTGCCCCACACTGTGATACAGTAGCTGATTACTGATTGACAAAGCGCAGTGTAGACCATAATTAACAGTGATTTGTCTGCAGATTGATGGAGTTTTTTAAAAATAGATATTCCTTTCCTGATTCTTGCTGAAAGTTTATGTATATGGACTTTGAAGTTAAGTTTTTCGTCAACAAACACTCCAAGGTATTTAATGAATTCAGTGCGTTGGATCGAATCGCAGTTACAGGAGGTGTTTGATGAATATTTACATGTGTGGATTTTGATTACAGGGTTATATTGCTGCGGGAAACCAATCTCTCTTCCTTCAGGATAATGTTGGTCTTGGCACGCATATACTGAACGTCTAGCTTTCGTCGAGTAGTGCAGACGGGACACGTAGACACAACTGTGTATGGCTTTATAGCAAAATAAAGATTTGCTCCCCGCACAAACTTGGAACCCCTTTTTCAACCCTTTAGGATTTCCAGCACACTCACGGACCCGGACGACGTAATCACAGTGTGAATCGAAAGATGAAACGCTGCGCTTACGGCGTCCAACTCGGACACGACGCGTACGCTTAGGCATTCCCGCCGGCGGGGACGTCCACCACGCGATGCTGAAATGTGTTTAGTTGTATTTAAACAGAGTCTATTTACGAAGTTTCAAATCTCTCACTTCAAAAAAGATTTGCTCCCCGTACAAACTTAGAACCCCTTTTTCAACCCTTTAGGGGGGGCAATTTATAAAAACGCTGAAATACGTAATTAGTGTATTTAAACAGAGTCTATATACAAAGTTTCAAATCTCTCATTTCAATAAACACGTGTTTTTATACACTTTAATCTCTTAGGGGATGAATTTCGAAAAATGCTTTCTTATACCTAGCCTACGTTATAAATGTAATCGAATGTGCAAAAATCAACTCTCTAGCGTTAGCAGTTTCGGCTGTGCGTTAATGAGTCAGTCAGTCACTCAGTACTATAAAAGAGGGACTTCATCTTTTATATGTATAGATTTTACATTGCCTCTATTATATTGCTCCGTTACTTTATAGCATAAAATAGGAAGGTACTATCATCTATGGAGAAAATACCGGTATCCGATCCCTGATTTTAATGGAATCGTATAAATATTTTTTATGCTTTTCCATATTTAAATACAAAACATTTTAGCAAGGTGCCCCGTTAGCTTGGTGGCATGAATGCGCATTTGTACTTATTGTGCTGGGAAGGTGAATCTAGTCACAACAAAAGGAAGATTAATGACTCCTTTTACAAAACATATTCTAAGGAGGAGGCTCCACTGTACACTTTGAAAAATAAGAAGGCTAAGAATTTAGAAAGATAGAAAGAAAGAAAGAAAAACATTTATTCGCGACGATACAAACATAAAATATAGATAAATAAACGTAATTAGAAAAAAAACAAGTAATCGCCACAAAAAGGTTTCGCCTCAGCGTAATGCCGACTCAGGGAGCTGGCGCTGATCTTCCGGCGAAACCTAGGTTGTTAATGACGATTTAATTAGGGACATAGGGCGGCACTTGAGGGATAGGGGCTGCGACCCTCGCTCTGGTTCTTACCTGGTCCAACAAATTTCGCTAGCCATTCAGCGGGGTAATGCCGCTAGTATCTTTGGCACGTTTGGTCCGGGTGAGTATCAGAGTGGGGTGTGATTTAACTAAATTTAATTTAGTATAAGGCTGACGAAACCTGTTGTGGATTTATAGTATGTTCAATGCATGCATTGTTTGACGAGGCCTGTTGCTGATGCTTGTTGTCCGTGAAATTGACGAAGCCTGCGTTGTGGATAAGGTTTGTATAACTTTTTACCAACAAATAAACATATTTCTACTATAGAAGACTTTCATACACAACTTTACTTAGTAGGGTAAGTCAGTCCGATCCAGCAGGTCGGGCCTAGCTGACTTTCTTGCTGGACTCTTCTCAGCTAGGCTAGGTTAGTGAACTAGCGACAAAACTCCCAGTAGCTCGATTCCACTCACATCTCGGATTCGGTTGAAACCGCTCAACCAATCTCACTGGAGCGCAAACTCTTAGAATATTCAAGTGTTCCAAACCACACGCGTGGTCGTGTCGGAGTTTTTCCCCTGGATTTTCCCCAGGCTACTCTCCAACCGCACACTCCTATCGCTTTATTGGGCCCGGCCTATAAAGCCACAGTCAGGCTCAAAAAAAATGGTAGGATAATTTAATCCGTCGTCTCCCAGCGAAAAAAAAAGCAATAGAATTCTTATGTTATGATCCCTGGGATCCCAGAGACCGGTAGACGACTAATTTTTTTTTTAAACGTATTTTGGGCGTCGCTACCGCTTGCACACAAGATGTGGTCCCGATAACACCGTGTTGCATGCAAAGGAGCTGTTTAACCCGTCGTCCACCAGTCCCTGGGGTCCCAGGGCTCATTACAAAAAAATGCTATTGTACCTAATTATAAAATAATGTTTTAAGACATTTAGATCAGTATCAGACTTTAAAACCTTTACATTTTCTACGTATACTATCAAATGACATTATAAATAAAATAAGTAGAACATACAATTCTCGAACAGTCCGGTCAAGATGTACCTAGTATTCGTTTTGGACTTTATTTCTAAGTTATAAGGCTCAACATAGCTTGTATATTTTTAGAGCTAGACGTACACCGTCTAGACTGGGCTTTATTCTGAGGTCAACGGCCGACGCGGAACCTGAAAGCAACATGAATATAATAACACCACCTATTCATACAATGACTTTCATGGTTCGTTTTGCGCCAGGCATTTACCGACTTAAATATATATGTCATAATAGCTACTTTTGCCTTAACGCAATCGAGGTGTATACGATAAAGAGTATTTCTAATATGAACAGATTTCCTCGAATGCCACAGAAAGGCAAACTATGTATATCTCTTTAGGATGCACAACAGCTTAAATGTTAATTTACGGAATCATCATCATCATCATCATTTCAGCCGAAAGACGTCCACTGCTGAACATAGGCCTCCCCCAAGGCTCGCCATTTAGACCGGTCCTGTGCCGTTCGTTTCCACCGGATTCCCGCAACCTTCATCAGGTCATCACTCCACCTTGTCGGAGGCGTACCGACAGCTCGTCTTCCGGTGCGTGGACGCCACTCAAGCTCTGGCCCCATCGACCGTCAGTCCTGCGAGCAATGTGCCCTGCCCACTGCCACTTAAGTCTCGCAATTTTGAAGGCTATGTCGGTGACCCCAGTTCTACTACGGATAGCTTTGTTTACGGAATGTGACATCAAAAATACCTAGATTCATCTTCATTGTGTATGCCTAATAGGCAGTGCCTATCCTATCCTATTACTAGTAAATGATAGCTACTTTATTATACAAATTTTAATGTAAAACTCGCCTGCGGAATAACGTAACGGACACCCGTCCGTAAATTACAAAAGACAGTCGAATTTTCTTTATCGGACTACGACTAGACACTGTGTGGGTTTCCACAGGTTTGAGATAATTCCCTCGTGGTATAAGAAATCTTTTTTAGTTCGCACTGCCTCAATCTATAATTTATACCGGCGTCTATTTTCGAAAACTTACAACCTTGACATTTCAAGATGAGTGAACAGGCATATTCTTTGTGAGCGTGATCCATCTTAGACCTTGTCTTAACTTCCCGTCGGGTTAGACCCAGGAATCAGAATCAGAATCAGAAATTTTATTGGTAAAATGTCATTTTACATGTCAAAAATGTATGTGAATTAAAATTATGTATATAATTTAAAATTAATCACTTAGTTCTGAAATACTATGTCATAAGTCATAATATCTTATTTTATACATTTGGATCAGAAACATTTATTCTCAGTTATATTCATTAAATAAATTATCTATACTTTTATGTGTTGGTCAATGATACATTGTTAATAAAATCATCAATGCTGTAACAAGCCATATTAACTAAAACCTGTTTCAGTTTATTTTTAAATATGTTGTCCGTCGTGGAGTTATTTATACTAGCTGGAAGAGCATTGTACAGTTTCGGGCGTAGTAGTAGTAGGTTAAATAATATCATTTTTACCTATTTATTTATTTATTCTTTATTAAGGAAAACAAACAGCATCAATCACACATAAAATTAATAAATGTAGATCATAAGCCAGTAAAGTTTTCACAAATATATCTACACTTATAAGGAAAATATGCACGAAGTAAAAGAAAAAAAAACATCAAATTAATCGTTTTTGAGTTGTAGCTTCCAAACATCAATTAAAAATCTTAAAGTCTTAAACAACATAAAATAACAGCATGTTTCATACCTATTTTATAAGAAAGATTGTGACTTTTGTCACTACAAACTGAAATTACTCAATTAAATATATAAAAAAGTGTATGTATGTATTATTATGAATAGTTTTATTTTCTATTTCTAACACAAGCTTCTAATGTTACAGCTCAATTGTACACGACTTAAGTTATAACATAATTTTAGGCTAACATAATTTTAGGGTATAAAAATAGTACCTTTAGAGCCTGTGTTTAGAGCGATAATTTACTTGAGTGATGTGCTTTACACAGTGAAGAAGAATTAAAAACAAAATTGTGCAATCCCACGAAAATATAATAATAATAATAATAATAATAATATACTTTATTGTGCACTATACAAAATGGAAATGTTAAAACAAATTTACAAAAATAAATATACAAAATAAATAACGAAACAAAACGCAAACATTCATCAAATCTGTAAAAACTCAACGTTTTATTTTTGTCCAACCTCTTAGGATCAGACGGTTCGATGTGCTTCGAAAAAGTGAATAAAATCTGTACATTTATTAGAATCCCTGAGTAGGTACCTAATCCTTTCGATCGTGCTGAATGTAAAGAGATTTACCTCACGTTCGACTTTCAATATTATTTTTTACCATTTATTTTCTACCCACAACGTTCCGATCATCAATATTCGAGTTATCGTCGAGGAAAAATTTATACATACCTACATTATCAAAACTCGCTTGACTGGCTCGTTCAAATACTTATTAGTTCTATAATGTAAGCAAGGTTCTCAATCCAACAAAGGGGTTAACAACAAAAACTCAAATCATGGAATTCCGGTCTACCGCATAGCTTCTGCTCTTTTGTCAAGCGAAGACGCTAGGGTTGTGTTTGCGTGTCAACTTCGTGGTGCAATGACGGCTGCAGTTTGATTCAGTGTTGCCAGATGGTTACATTTCTTACATTTTTCGTAACTTTTAACCGGCTCGCGTAACATGTAAGTAACTTTTGTTCTAAAGGATTTTTTTGTAACTTTTGGGAACAATGAAACTCTATTTAAAAAGAAAGTTCAATTGTATCTAACCGGGACCAAGAGAGACAATTTATAGGCTTCCATACAGAAAAGTGACAAAAGAACCACATGGTACGAATCGTCTGTCTGTCAGTCTGTTGCAACATTGACATTTGAGATAAGTATCGCCCATTAGCCTGGCGTAATTCTGTCTCCTAACTCGCTGAAATGTAGCTGTATGTTATTTCTATGGCTATTCATTTCTTTAAATCGAATGTTTTCATAAGTAATTATGAAAAATAAAAAAAATGTGACTTTTGCATCAAAAATGTAACTTTTCGAGAAAAGAAACGTAATTTTCGTTCCAAAGGCCCTGGTAACACTGGTTTGATTACCAACGTCAAATGCCAACCGCGTTAGAGCGAATTCAACCTCCATTCTAATCTATATGTCACGATTTCTATAGCCATACTTCCACATACTTCCATAATAAAGCTCGTAGCTCGGTCTCAATAACAATTAATACCAGTGTTGCCAGGGTCGTTGATGAAATGACGGTCGAGGGACGAAAGTTACATTTCTTTTCTTGAAAAGTTACATTTTTAATGCAAAAGTTACATTTTATATATTTTTCATAATTACTTATCAAAACGTTCATAATTACTTATCAAAACATTCGATTCTAAGAAACGAGTCGCCATATACAGCTAAAATTCGGCGAGTTCGGCGACAGAATTACGCCGAGCTTATGGGCGGTGTCTCAAATGTCATACAAAATTGCAAGAGACGGACAGACAGAGTCGTACTATGTAGGTTATTTTGTCACCTTTTCAGTATGAAAGCCTATAAATTGTGTCGCTTGATCCCGGTGAGATACAATTACCTTTCTTTTTAAATACAGTCTCATTATCCTCAAAAGTTACAAATAATTCCTTTACAACAGAAGTTACTTACATGTTACGCGAGCCGGTCAAAAGTTACGAAAAATGTAAGAAATGTAACCACCTGGCAACACTGATTAATACCACAACCCGCTCGCCTTCACACAAAGTCCGCACGCCTCCACACGAGAGCTGCCGGCAAACTCCAAGAGCCATTCTGTCTGATCCAATTACGCACTGTCGGAGCTTGTTACTAATTCATGAATACTGTGGTATAATCGACCTTTCCAATCGATGTCCTAGTTATGTATGTCATAACGTACCTAATATAGCTGTCTTTTGTTTAGTCCGGGATATTTGTGGTCACAAGGGGGGTTTCACAAACGTGGGTGGAATGGAACGTGGAACGAAACCAGAAGGTTTGACTTCGGGAGTTTGTTTGGACTAGTTAGGAGTGTAGCAGTAAAAATATATTTAAAAACAAACTCAAAAGGTTGCTAAAACACCTCAATGCAAGATGCTTAATATAAGCTAGTACCCATCTTGTTTTATATTCAAAGGATAGGGATTAGTTACTTTATTACTTAGGTCATTAGATACTATAACTTGGTACAAAAAAATGAAAGTGAGTGTAATATTTCGCCGATAAACTTAACGTTTGTCGAAACGGAAACAAATGTAAACTGTACCATACTTTTATGGGAAAAATAAATTTAAAAAAAAAACTAAAAGTCCCCATCCTTCGGAGGAATGCCCTAAGGTGGGGAGCACAAAAAAGGTCCAGTTTTTTGGGTTTTCTTGCGATGTGTCGTAAGATATTATGTTATTCTACATTAAGCGGATAAAATTTTCTACAACTTTGGTTCTATAGACTTTTTGAGTATTCTCAATCGTTGACTAGATATCATCTTCGAACAAGAAAAAATCGGCCAAGTGCGAGTCAGATTCGCGCACGATGGGTTCCGTACCATCCATACTAATATTAAAAATGCTAAAGTGTGTCTGTCTGTCTGTCCGTTACCTCTTCACGCTTAAATTGCTCAACCCATAGAGATGAAATTTGGTATGGAGGTAATTTGAGTTCCGGGGAAGGATATAGGATACTTAAAATTATAGATACTTTATAAAAACGGTAGATTTTTTAAATTGTATTTTTTACCTCACGTTCTTTCTCATACATTGCTCTATAACTTACAAAAGGGTCCCCTTTGACACCTAATCTCAAGATTAGGCGTAGGAACTAGTTTTATGAAAGTGACCGCCATCTGACCATCAACCTAAGCGCTAGCCTAAGTCAAAAGAAAAATTGGTCCTTCTTATTTTCTTCACAGTTACATTTTTCTTGTTTTCTTTTAGTATGTTTATATCCTAACTAGTCCAAACAAAGTTTCTTCTTATGTTTCCACAAAACTGCCTCCTCGAAACCATCCTTTAACCCTGTAATTAAAATCCACACATGTAAATCTTCACCAAACACCCCCTGTAACTGCGATTCGATCCAACGCACTGAATTCATTAAGTACCTTGGAGTGTTTGTTGACGAAAAACTTAACTTCAAAGTCCATATACATAAACTTTCAGCAAGAATCAGGAAAGCAATATCTATTTTTAAAATACTCCGTTAGTCTGCAGACAAATCACTGTTAATTATGGTCTACACTGCGCTTTGTCAATTAGTAATCAGCTACTGTATCACAGTGTGGGGCAGCTCGGCGAAGACTCATATGATTGAAATAGAAAGAGCTCAACGATCTGTACTGAAAGTAATGCTCAAAAAAGGGACGGCACGATAGAAGTTCGGACTTCGAAGTTCGGAGTACAGGCTTTTTCGACTGCTGCTTTAGGGTGAAACAACTATTCTTTGTTGCTCGTTACCATGGTTACGTCTCCTGAGTCACTCTTTAAAACTGTGATTTTATAGGGTTTAAATCTATCAAACATGAGTTTTAGCGATGAGCTTAAATCCATTTGGACATGGATCATCTCTTGAGGATGCTTGAAGTCCATATTATAAACATTTTTCTAAGAAACTCGGATATTGATGTCACCTCGCTGACGGGACAAAATAACAACAAGAAAAAGTTGATTGAACCATTTGTACGAATACAATTCCCCTTCGCATAATTTTATCGGATCCAACGTAAAGGCTACCATTTATTATACTCTTTGAGCTACACATTGTTAATACTTCCCTTTAATATGACGTAGGGATATTTACGACCCGGCTCTCCGTGACAATTTCCATCACAATATTCTAAAAACCTTTCGGACACGACATTATTACTGCCAGGGGCTTATAAATTAAAATATTGAACCGGTTACTTATCCCTCGGAGAGTCTCTATGATAATGGTGTCAGCACAATTTTGGTGCAAAATTCATCTTCTTTCAAATTCTTTATATATAATTCTGATGATGAAATTTATTTAGGCGGCTTTGAGCAAAGAATATAATACTCACTAAAGTCTCAGTTTGTATAATTGTAGTTTTTGCGCTAAAGCAGAAGAACGATAACTATTACATACAGAAAAAAAGGCGACATTTCAAAAGTTCGTTTATACTACTAGCGACATAGATAGAGCTCAATGAACTAAAACAGTATGTTAAGTACTTGACAGCCTCTTTAGCCTAGTTGCTACTAACACTGCCTATGAAGCTGGAGGACCCGGGTTCGAATCCCAGTAACGCAATTTTTTTACATTTTTTTGTAGGTATCTTTAAATTCTTTTTGTATTTGGCACAAAATATTTTTACACAACCTACAGTATAATCTGTTTTTAATTTGATGCTTTTGTAAAAAGCCTAGCCTACGAGGAAAACGAAATAAAGATAATAATTATTTATTGATAAAACATGTTGTACATTAATAATAACTATAGGCTAGAAGCTTACAGATGGTAATAAATAATGTGCCTGAGCTAGAAAACCCTGTTTCGGGCAAAGAATGGCTGGTAATTAATTAAAAATAACAACAGGAATTTTGAAAATGCGTGCCGCATAAGGTATTTACTTTTCTGTAGGGTAAACTAGTCTTGATCAGACCATCAGTTATGATTGCTTAACGTTATCAAAATTGAAGAAAGCTCTCAGAGTTTAATCTCTGGCTTCGTATATTTTCTATGATTATATATATTTAAATAGGTGAATGCTTGGGAGGAGGAAAGTAGTAGAAAGCACTCCGTCATTAGGTTTACATAAATTGCTCTTATAAACTATACCTAATTAGTACGACAATATGAGGAAAAAAAATGTGCATTTTGTAAAAGGTGTAAAGTATAGTCTTCCACTTTTGAGTATTTTATACTTATGTGGAAAATGAGGTTCGAAAGTGCCCACCACTTTCTTGGCTGACTGTATCAGGTTAAGTATATATTCCGTTACAAAACATAGAATCAAGAGAACTTTCAGTACACCGCGCCTGGGTGAATCAACTTTTTAGTGCCACTCTTTTCCGTGGTTATGTCTAGTTGTCCAGGAGACAAAATTTGAATACAATCGTGATTTTATGCTATTTAAGTTTATCAAACAGAAGTATTTGTAGTACTCATAAGCTATGTCAATAATGATCCATCTACTAAGCATGTTAGTAAAACTTAATACAACATTTTTTAAACAAACTTCGCCACTAGTGTCCCCTGGATAACGGGTCAAGATAACTACACAAAAAAAGTTGATCCACCCGCCTAGTCCGCTCTATGCGCCGCCCAGCATTGTTTTTCATACATGTTCTAGTGAGGCCTGAACCATTTCAGTGGGCCTGCCGTCAAAAAGTTGACTCCCATGTTAATCTCGTACGTAGGAGTCAGTGTCAATTATTAAAACGCCACGCAAAGTCGGATTATTTTTTGCAGCGTTAGCATCGATATGGCCTAGGCTCGGCAAAGTGTACCGAATCATCATGCAATTTTGAACTTTTCACTCGTTTTTATTCGAGCAAAATTGAAGTATACCAGGATTTAACTCTATCAATGTCTAGATAGAGTTAAATCCCGGGAAGTAGGAAATTGACCAAAATTATCATGTAAATGTAACGAGATGCAGCGCCTAGCAAGTTTACGTCACGTAGCGTGTTGAGCCGTAAAATATATACGAGTAACAATACTATTGAAATTAAACATGCTGGAATACAGTTTTTCTTCCAGAAAGTTTCTCCCAAAGGTATGAAATACGGAGTCTAAGTTGATATGAATGTTTATTTATATTTTTATCTACTTAAACCCATACAGTGAATCCTCTTTTATATGCTCAAAAAGTGTAGGTAAGGACCAACTTTACAATATCGCGTCGATCCGGGGCGGAGATGGCCATAACAGCATCAAAAACGGTATCGTTATGACCATCTCCGCCCATTACGATGCAGGCTCGTGCTCAAAAAGACTTCAACGAGCTCATGAACTCGAACTCCTGCACTTTCAACGCAATGGTGCCTCAACACATGAAAGGGGATTTAATGTATGGATGTAGATAAAGTAGAGTATACAACTGCACATAATTAGGCCTTAAAACACTCGTGTGAGCCTATTATGAAACTCGCTGCCGCTCGTTTCATAAAACCACACTCGTGTTTTACGACCTCTCATTATGTATCAGTTGCATAAACTACTATAACTTGATATGGATCAGGTGACGGCTTTGAGTGGTTATTAACTGAGTGCTCCCGTGCTTTGGAAGGCACGTTAAGCCGTTGATCCCGGCTGCTGTGTATGATAGCTGTCGTTAAGCCAAGTTAGAGGCCTTCGGGCGGCTTGAGAACTTCTAACAGTCAAGTTGCCCACTCACTTGACAAGCCTAATTCCAATAAGGTCTGATTTCCCCTCGGGTTGGAAGGAAAAAATAGTGCCTACGTCAAATCTTGGGATTAGGAAGCGGACCCTGGGCATCCTTCAGGATACAACTGTATCGGGATAACGCTAGGAGGATGATAAGGACGATGATGATGGATCAGGTTACCATATAAATACTGTTTAATCATTTAATAACATCTACATAAATACTGTTTAAACATTTTTTCTTTGTTTCGGAGTGATTACATAATGCTTACGTGCGTAAGGTAGATTTAAATGTTATTTTCCTTATTTAAAACATCAGTTACATATATCTACCTTTTTTTTTTTCGACGGGGAAAAATCCGTTATGGATACCTCCGCACCGTGGGGGTGGCGCGGTGGTTATGTCGGACTTGCACCGACTAAAAAACCCCCCCGCTTGTCCTCCTCAACCCATTTCGGGCGGCTCTGGGATCTCCTACTGAACGCACCAGTGTCGCCCTAGAGTCCACTTATGTGGGTCCCGCTATGTTTCTATGACGATCGTAGCCCCCAACTACGACCGTCTACGACCCCAAGGACTCCCATTTAGTCGCCTTCTACGACAGGCAGAGGATACCGTAGCCATATTCTATGCCCGGGCTGCAGGGCATACATATATCTACCTAGCGTTAGTTTGACATGGCATGAAATTAAGAAGCTGGACCCAGCTGGGTCACGGACCTAAGACCTAATTTCGCTCAACTTATTACCAATAAGGTACTTCTACGAGAGTTGAGGTGAATGATTACATACACAGCTACATACCTACTATACTAACCTAAATATAGATACGTCCGAAATAAATGATTTTTATTTTATTTGTTTACATATTTTACTAAATACGCAGGAATTGTTGCTGTTAGCGAGTAAATATAACTCGGAATCGTTCATTAGCGATTTCCTCATCGGTCGATTCCACTCCTAATTGAAATGTAACTATTTATTAAGCCGTTCAGGCGTAGGAAGCCGTATATGGCAGATCTTATTGCGTGGTATCAATACGTCATCCGGTAAAGTAATAATTTAGGTAATTTTCACGGAAAATATCCTTGGTTACGTATGCTCAGTTAACGAACGATTTATAACGAGGTTTGAACTTGGGTTGGTCCACACCAACAGGTTCAAATTTTAATGAATATTTATATACGTCATCCGGTATTAATACTTATTTATTTAGGTAATTTTCACGGAAAATATCCTTGGTTACGTAGGCTCAGTTCTTCTAACGATTTATAATGAGATTTGAACTTGGGTTGGGCCACACCAACAAGCTATTAATAATAATAAAAAAAAGTTTTAATCTATAATGTCCAGTTCAAATTCGACAAATACTATAGACCTATTATTAGTGGCAATTCTGTCTGTTTATGAATTAGTTACCTATTATTATATGGACAGATGACAAGCAAAATTCTCAGGTCTATTATTGACGCGAATTGAATACCTATACAGATAACAACTGAAACTGCATTGTACTCAATGCAACCTTAACAACTCTCCAAACTCCGAACTAGGAAGTACATTTATTGATTTTCCAAGAACTCATATTAGACTTGAAGCTGCAGAGGAACATATACGTTGAACGGATTGAATAAGGTAGAAAAATTGGACTCAGCACCCGCTGTAGAAACGGAACTTTGAATTCTCGGTCCGTACTCCGTAGTCGTTCCACTGCAAATAACAAACACGGCGGGCACAGTAGCTATATAGCAGTAGGATTATATAATTTGCCGTATTACATTACGGCTAGCCGTTTATAATCAAAAGTTTTATGAGTCATGTCAAAACCGTATTTTACTAAACAGTTAAATCTCATAATAGTCACCACGTACGTGTACGTTGCAAACTCGTCACGAATGCATTCATCCTGAAGAAGAATTCCCGAAGAGTTAGAAACATGTCGTCCAGAGTGACAATTATTACGAGACAAGCACGTACCCAGACTGTTGGTTCGGGGGGGAACAAACATTGAAACAACCATGTGAACTGTGTAAAAATCGCTGTAATCACTACTGGCTAAAAACGTTTTCGGGGGGAGATAAATCCCAACTATCCCCCCCTCTGGATACGTGCCTGACACGAGAGTTTTAACCAGTTAGTAAAATACCGGACCGTTTGTGGGTCAACGATTAACCGGATTAAGTACGGCTGACTGAAAATCCACCGAAATCTATTAAGCCTGAATGTAATCGACCGTGCACGACATTGATTTAAATTTCATTATCCATATTAATAAATTATTGATATACCTTTTTTTTCGACGGGGGAAAATCCGTTATTGATACCTCCGCACCGTGGGGGCGGCGCGGTGGTTATTTCGGACTTGTACCGACTAAAAACCCCCCGCTTGTCCTCCTCAACCCATTTCGGGCGGCTCTGGGGTCTCCTACGGAACGCACCAGTGCCGCCCTAGAGTCCACTTCTGTGGGTCCCGCTATGTTTCTATGACGATAGTAGCCCCCAACTACGACCGTCTACGACCCCGAGGACCCCCTTTTAGTCGCTTTCTACGACAGGCAGAGGATACCGTAGCCATATTCTATGCCCGGGCTACAGGGCACATAATATGATATACCTAACGCAAGTACCTCCATTTTTAGATAGCGTCAATCATGCTTCAATGGAACGCAAGTCTAAAAAAATACTCACCCACACAATACCAATACACACTGTTCCCGGATTACACAAAACAACATAATCACACACCCGGAAACAGCGTATACCGATAGCGCTGCGTCTCTGGCGACACCTTACACTGCACCGGGTGGAGGTTTTGGTCCGTAGGCGACTGGGCCAATTCCCACTATTCCTAGTCGAGTCAGGCATGTAGGCGAGACCGCGGGCCGGCAGTATCCAATGTGGATTTCCTCCACCCACGGTTTAAAAAATGTCTAGAGACTCCAGTAGTTGTAGTTGTTCCAGTGATGCGATACTGTTTTACATTTACTGTGGCTGCTCGGACATCGCTGCTGAGGGAGTCCTCACTTGTTTGAATGCCGCTATTTACATTCCTGCTAAGTTATCTTGGAAGAATACTAATGTATTAATAAGAAAAATAAACTGATATGGTATCTCACTAATAATTTCATTGCTTTTTTTTTTAATAATCTAGCGTAAGTATGTAAAGCAAAAAATAAAATGAGGCTATTTTCTACTTCAGCCACTTCTTCTAAACAACTATGGGTATATAAGTGATATTGTGACCGCTCGAAAATCAAAATCAAACCATTTATTCTGCAAATAGACCACAAGGGAACTTTTGCAAGTCACAATCTGTTTCTATCAATTCTAATTTAAATTAATTAAGCTACAATACAAGGTTTATAATAATCCAAATTTGTTAGGGAATTGTATAAGATCTATGGTAGTAAGTAATATGGTAGTACGAGTAATAAGGTATACAAACAAATAATTACAAATGAATTAAAAACTAAAACTAGCTTGCCCAGCCGAAATTACAAAAAAAGGATCCCGTCCAACAGTTCCAACAAGGTAGGCAGCTACATTAATCATAATAATATCCTATGAGATATTCTTCAAGCGACAACACAACATTAAAATAGTAAAACCTAATAAACATCAAAATCAAAACATTTATTCTGCAAATAGGCCTCAAGGTCACTTTTACAAGTCAAAATCTATGTACATTAAATAAAAATAATACAATAATCAAAGTATCATTAATTAAACGTAGTGTTATATGTCAAAAATAAGACTAAGAAACTAATAACAATCGAGATTCGTTAGAGATGTATAAGGTCTCTAAGCGTCAAGATAAAAGGTAATAAAGTAGGTACACTAATCATAATAAAATATTTTGAGCTATATCTATAAGCGTCAACATAATAATAATAAAAACTAATAAATAAATATCCTCAGAGATGTATAAGGTCTCTGAGCGTCAGTCTAAAAATAAAAATAATCTCATCAACATTCTTCATCAATCATCTTCATCTTCATCAAAATTCCTCTGAGCGTCAGTCTAAATGATAAAATCAAGTGAACCCTACTACGAAGATTACGAAGTTACTAGTCCTTGCAAACATGAACAGACCGGACCCCACAAACAGCACCCGTTCACGAGTATGACGCGTATCTCAGCCATCGCCTCCCTCGATAGCTAACCTTGAAGAATCAAAATACATACATAACTCTCACGGGATTAATCCATAGAGCCATATCGGGGTAGGCCATTGTCCTTCAGCATATTTGCTTACAATAAGACATAGACATAGACATAGAAATATTTTATTTAACATCACAAGGCATTACTTAACAGTAACAGTTATATGTACAAATATCTTAAAATTAAACTTAACGTGTTAACATGGAATAATCATACGGACATAATTATGTGATGCTAAAAAGGGGCTTGCCTCAGCATAAATGCAGCAAGTTCACTACAACTCTGGTTTTCAGACAGACCCTGGTAACTACAATAAAAATTATCCATTGCTCGCTATTGTTCGGAAACGAAGTGTCTCATCTCATTCAATAAAACCCTTTATGAGCAATTTTGATGAAATATAATATGCATTTCTCGTAATTACTTACAATATGTTTATAAATTCGACACCAAACTCTCGTGCCCGTTGGCATTTACAGGATTTACCCTTGACCTATTATCGGCTGACCTTTATTGACTTTCCCCAAATGGACTTCGCTGCACTGATTGAGCGATTGCAGAGCGATGTCACTTATATAATGTGTTGATATACTTAAGACGAGGAATCGGGGAATCGGTTAATAAGGTAAAGTCTCAATTAATTGAACCTTAAGAATAAACTAATGTGCTTTAATAAGGTGAAAGTCGCAGTTTGTCACCTTAATGCCCAATAGTTGACACCTATTGTTATAAATGTCTAGTGTTGGAGCAGTGTCAAACAACGTGAAGTTTACCTTACATAGTCTAAGAAGTCATCCTGGAAATCATCCCATGAGGGGTTAGAATTTTGTATAGAAGAGCGATAACTAGGTATGAGAAGCGTTAGCAAATAAATTGTAACGCGATAAGCGATTTCTATGCGGACAAAGTCGCTGCCAAAAGTAGTATGATATAAAAATTATCATTAGATTCCTCCCAATTTAGAATGTTAATACAGAGCAAGAAATGAAACACGTTACAAATTATTATTTTTGAAAAGACCCTTCTATTTTTAGGGTACCGTGATTTCTCAAAGGAATTCACATGAGGTTTATTTTAGCCCACTTTTAGACCACGTCTCCCCCTTGGTGATCTTTGGTGAGGTTCTAGGAGACCACCCCTCCCCCACGAAACCTCACTGCATTTTTTCATTATTAAAAATTTAGACTGAAATGGTATTATGCGAGTTGATATTGCGTTTATTTTCAAAAAACGTTAATAGACTTGCGGTTTTTGACGTGCGAAATGATGATTTATAATTTCCTACATGAGAAGATACTATTTCTCGGTTTTGTAAGGACAGGAAAGAAATACGCGTGAGGTCTACATTGTACCCCCCCTCCCCAACCTCATCAGTCGTGAGGTTTTCATGACCCCCCCTTCGGAACCTCGCGTGATTTCTAGATAAACCCAAAGGCTGCCAACGGAACCCTATTATTAAGTCTCCGTTGTCCGTCCGTTAGCGGGTTGTATCTCAATGAACCTTGGAGGTAAACTCCCCCTTCTTTGTGAAACAGTACATTAGTTAACCAAGGGCGGTAAAACAAAGAATGTCTCAGATCTCAGGTATTTGACGCCTAATCCGAAGGCATAGGCGATTAATACGCGACCTGGGGCTTTCGTTATATTATGCATGTATGTATGTATGTAAGCACTTTATTGTACACAATAACAGGTTAAAACAATATATATATATAGATATACATTACCACCCGTGGCAAGTACAACATTTTTTGTCTTCCTCGGAAGTGGGATTTAACGTACGCATAGCCATTTATGGCCAGGTGTGACATGAGTATAGTTTCAAACTTCAGACATTTATTTATGACAATTTATTTACCATTACCATTTTCCATTTGGTGAGGGCAAGAGGGTAATATTTTATTTATTTTATTTTATTTATTCAGGACGACAACAGCCGTAGATATGCATTTTACAGGAGTTTAATTACATAGCAAGCCAATAACAATAATTAAGTGAAGTGAGTTATTGTGATAGCGACACAAATTATATCTACGGCTATCTATATTAAATACGTGATAAGATGAATCTATAGAAAAAGAAAGAGAAATGAAGAACAACGTTCCATAACTTTTAATTTTTTTTATACAACGCCGGTGGCAAACAAGCGTAGGTACGGTCCACCTGATAGTAAGCGGCCACCGCAGCCTATAGGCGCCCGAAACTCCAAAGGAGTCATGTACGCGTTGCCGACCCTTTATAAAATTTGAGGATGCATTGTGTTGACACAGAAGGGACAAATTTAAGTCCCTCGCTCTCAACACAGTGCATCCTCGGGAGCTCTGGCAACCTTGCTTACCTCCAGGAACACAACACTACATACTTTGTAGCAGATAATGTTATTATGGCTGTGATCTTCTGCAAGGTGGAGGTACTTTCCCAGTTGGGCTGCTCCAAATTCGAGCAAGATGACATTTTGCTGTGCCCTACCTCTCTGAAATGTTGTTGAATGAGTTGAGAAAAGTTACTTAAGCAAATAAATACGAACAAAGAAAGCTACTAAACCATAATTTTTAAGAAAAAAAAACCGACTTCAATTGGGGAGGCCGGTGAAAGATGACTTAGATGGTGAACTCTTCCATACAATGATAGAATAGTAGTTTATGCAACTGGTATACAATGAGCGGAATTGCCTTATTACGTAAAGTTGCATACATTACTTTATCTACACACATATTATAAGTACTCTTAGATGGGGTTCAGAAGCCGACCTGCATTGCTAGCAGTGCTACCGATTACATATTTTTATAGATGCTTTATAATCAGAAAACCTTATCCCTGAATTATTTAAAATAGAGTATAACAGTTTTAAATTTGAAAAAAAAAAAAATTTACATCAAATTCAAAATAAATGTAAAATTTGAAATCCTTGGCCCCGAATTAGTTGAAATTGAGTATAATGACGATATCCGCAAAACATTTTTTTTTTTACTTAAAGTTCCAAATAAATCATCCTGATCATCATCAGCAGTTCCACTTCATCAAATGTCACGTATTTCAATGTAAGTGCTTGATTTGTTTATGAAAATACTACAATCACTATATGTATACCTTACATTTGAGGAGTTCCCTGGATTCCTCATGGATGCCATCATCAGAACTGGAGCTTGACAAATGATTGTTTTGAAAATCTAACTTGCTTAACAAACACAGCAAAGAGGACAATTCACCAAACGTGAACTATGAGTCGTTGAAAAGTTCCGTTCTGATCATCATCAGCAGTTCTACTTCATCAAATGTCACTTATTTAAATGTGAATGCTTGATTAGTTGATGAAAATACTAAAATCACTACATGTGTGCCTTTAACATTTGAGGTGTTCCCTGGATTCCTCATGGATGCCATCATCAGAACTGGAGCTTAACAGATGATTATTTTGAAAATCAAACTTGCTTAACAAACACAGCAAAGAGGACAATGCGCCAAACGTGAACTATGCGTCGTTGAAGAGTTCCGTTCTGATCATCATCAGCAGTTCCACTTATCAAATGTCACGTATTTAAATGTAAGTGCTTGATTTGTTTATGAAAATACTACAATCACTATATGTATGCCTTTAACATTTGAGGAGTTCCCTGGATTCCTTATGGATGCCATCATCAGAACTGGAGCTTGACAAATGATTATTTTGAAAATCTAACTTGCTTATCAAACACAGCAAACAGGACAATTCGCCAAACGTGAACTATGCGTCGTTGAAGAGTTCCGTTCTGATCATCATCAGCAGTTCCACTTCATCAAATGTCACTTATTTAAATGTAAATGCTTGATTAATTGATGAAAATACTAAAATCACTATATGTGTGCCTTTCACATTTGAGGAGTTCCCTCGATTTCTCATGGATCCCATCATCGGAACTCGACCATGACAAAAATTCGTTGTGAAAATAGAACTTGCTTAACTAATACAGTTAGAAGGAAAAATCGCCAAACGTGAACTTTTCATCGTTGAAGAGTTCTGTTCTGATCATCATCAGCAGTTCCACTTCATCAAATATCACATTTTTGTATGAAAATGCTTGATTTGTTGATAAAAACATAAAAATCACTATATGTTTGCCTTTAAGATTTGAGGAGGTCCCTCGATTCCTCATGGATTCCATCATCAGAACTGCGTTTTGACCAAAACGGGACCAACTTGGATATATATACTTACAATCAAAAAAAGAATTTCCAAAATCGGTTCAGACATGACGGAGTTATGGAGTAACAAACATAAAAAAAAACCAAAAAAAGAAACATACAACCGAATTGAGAACCTCCTCTTTTGAAATCTTGAAGTCGGTTAAAAAAGGGACAGCATATTCTTGAAATCACTAACATACATACTGATGTTTGCACCATTTCAACAGAATTAGGTTAGACCTCTTGCAAGTGTAAGAATAGACACCCGTAATTGTGCAATGGATACAAATTCACACACATACACGAACTTCTCTGACAATTGATAGTTACCCATAATACAGCACACAATATGACAGTGCCATGCTGACATGAAAGGAACTTGTACGATGGTTCGATATGGCACATGTGTGTTTGCACCTGCGTTTGAACATATATAATAATAGCAGTAGAACTTATAGTGATAATATTTTAATATTTATTTATCTTTATCTATAGTTACTAAGAAGACTTCGGTTTTGAATCAAACGGCAATCAAATAAACAACATACTTTCGAAAAAAAGAACTAAAAGAAAAAAATAGCTATACAATTGAAGAGGGCATGATGATCTACATTTTTACGTTACTCTGATAAAATAAGCTCATGTAATTCTATATGCAAATGTGTGTGGTTGTTTAAACGCGATATAACGCAGCTAATGGCCAAATTAGGTTTCCAACCGAAGCGTACACCACCCAACATCAACCCACTTACCTTCTAATTATATCAATATTTGCATGATGTCGACATGGTTCTTGGTATTCAGGTTTAGGTAATTTTTCGTTATAGTGGCACTATTTTGCCAAAAGTACATTAAGCCGTCGTCTCCCGGCATAAATAAACAATACGTTCTTTTGCGACGACCGCTTTAGCCTAGTTGGTAGTGACCCTGCCTACGAAGCTGGAGGTCCCAGGGGTTAGAATCCTGGTCAGGGCATTTATTTGTGTGATGAACACGAATATTTATTCCTGAGTCTTGGATGTTTTCTATGTATTTAAGTATATATTTATCTATATAAGTATACATACTCGTACTTCGTCATACTTCGTCGCCTAGTACCCATAGTACAAGCTTTGCTTAGCTTGGGACTAGGTCGATTTGTGTAAGATTAGAATTACGATTTGAAACGGGATATTTACCATGTATATTTGTATTTCCCGTTTCAAATCGTAATTCTAATGTAAATGACCATGTAAACTTGAAATCTTATATTGTGTAAGATTGTCCACAAATATTTATTTATATTTATTTTATTTTATTTTGTTATGATCCTGGGGATCCCAGGGACCGGTAGACGATGGGTAAAAGGTTCCTAGAACAATATATTGTATTTTCTTCAGGGTATTTTCGTAATTAGTGGTGGGTTTTTGTATTTATTTGCTTGTATGCGCATGCGAATAGGTGTTTATTAAAATTCTCAGTATTTATTTGTTTATGCGCCCCTCCTGTCTTAGCGCATTGGTGTCATTGTCAGATTTAGGTTCGCGTCTTTAAGTTAAGGGCCTTTTGGATTGGTCTAGTAACCCGCATAAACGGTGTTTCCATAACTATAAATATGTAGTACTATTATACTTTTCTGTGCTATAAATCCACGGAATAAAAACATCACTTACATGTACATAAGCCGTTAACCATTGACCACCGGGTGGACAACTTTTGTTTTTACAACTGGCAGTGACCCATTGTCGAAATGGTGTGTGACTAAGCAAATAGCAAATGAATTTGTTAGTCACATATAGTCCCTATTCGTCCCGGTACCGCCGCACACCGGGTAGAGTCAGTCCGACCCAGGTCGGACCTAGCTGAGTTTCTTGCTGGACTCTTCTCAGCTAGGCTAGGTTTAGTGAACCAGCGACAAAACTCCCAGTAGCTCGATTCCACTCACACCTCAGATTCGGTTAAAACCGCTCAACCAATCTCACTGGAGCGCAAACTCTTAGAGTATTCCAGTGTTCCAAACAACACGCGTGGTCGTGCCGGAGGTTTTCCCCTGGATTTTCCCCAGGCTACTCTCCAACCGCGCACTCCTATCGCTTTATTGGGCCCGGCCTATAAAGCCACAGTCAGGTTCAAAAAAAAAATGTTAGTGTAAACTTAGATAATTCTTACTCTAGCTTTATTTTTATATCAAACTTGAATTTTCAAATAAAACCAGTAAACAATAACATAAAAGGTTGTCAGGGTAAACCCTTTGATCGATTTCTGGTCGATCCCAAATTTACCTGGAATCATCCAATTTCATAATTTAATTTCACTTCACAAGCTTCCCAAATATACCTACTATAAGTATGGATTTTACGAGGTTCAAAGGAAAATGGTAAAGTTTTATTTTACCACGAGTGAAAGCTTGTGTGAAAGTTGTATTAGCTGGGAATATAGTCTGCAAACTTTACTTTTACATCCTTAAACACTTAGGAGTTAGTACAATTCGAACAAAGATACATAGTTCAGAGACACCGGTGACCGGAATGAATCGATATCTAACGTAAACGTGTTCTTTAGAGACGATGACGACGAGAATCGCTAAATATAATGTACGCTCTCAGTCTAGGTGGATTGACGAATGCGTTTTGTTCTAGAATAACAAGCCTCCATAGGTATGGTGTCTCCTTAGCAGTGTTGCCAGGGCCTTTGGAACGAAAATTACGTTTCTTTTCTCGAAAAGTTACATTTTTGATGCAAAAGTTAAATTTTTTATATTTTTCATAATTACTTATGAAAACATTTGATTTAAAGAAATGACTAGCCATAGAAATAACATACAGCTACAATTCGGCGAGTTAGGAGACAGAACCTAGATAAGTGTGTGTATGACTAGACAGAATTACGCCAGGCTGATGGGCGGTATCTCAAATGTCAATGTTGCAATAGACGGACAGACAGACGAGTCGTACCATGTAGGTTCTTTTGTCATTTTTCTGTATGGAAGCCTATAAATTGTCTCGCTTGGTCCCGGTATAGATACAATTGAACTTTCTTTTTAAATAAAGTTTCATTGTTCCCAAAAGTTACAAAAAAATCCTTTAGAACAGAAGTTACTAACATGTTACGCGAGCCGGTTAAAAGTTACGAAAAATGTAAGAAAAGTAACCATCTGGCAACACTGCTCCTTAGCACCATACCTATCAAGGTTCTCCCAAGGGTATCTACCAAGGTTTCAACCTTACGCTTGTTTGCTAACGTGGTAGGTAGGGGTATCCAGAAATCATGCGAGGCTCCAAAGGGATGAAGGGGAGGGCTGGGGTTTGGGGGTCATGATACCTCACGACTGATCACGCTGGGGGAGGGGTGTATAACGTTGACCTTACGTGTATTTTTAAGCGCAAACTCTTAAGAGTATTATAATAATAATAATAATAAACCTCTTTTATTCCTTAATTAAATTTTTTACATAATGCAGCGACAAGCACTTGAACTTATACAATATGTATATGTATATATATATACATTTCTAATTAAGGCCCCTTTTGGGTAAAGGTCTCCTCCACATTTTCCCATAAACCTCTGTCTTGAGCAGCGTCTATCCTGGTGCTACCAGCCACCTCAATTAACTCGTCTGACCATCGTTCCTTTGGCCTGCCTCTTTTCCTTTTACCTATTGGCCCTTTCCAGATAGTAGCCGTCTTTGCCCATCTTTTGTCCTTGTACTTAAGAGTATTACAGTGATGAAATCCACCCGCGTGGTCGTCTCGGAGGTTCCCCTGGATTTTCGTCACGCCACTCTCCAACCACGCACTCCTATCGCATTTTTGGGCTCGGCCTATAAAGCCACAGTCAGGTTAAAAAAGTATGACCTTCATTAATTAGCCGAAACACCTCTGCCAGATATAGGCCCCCCAACCACGCCTTAATGACCGCTCCTGCGCCAACCTCATCCAGTGACCTTCAAGCTTCTATGTATGACCTTCATTTAAAAGTCGAATTTGCAGTCAACAGTGTACCTACTAAAAAGGCGCCTACAGTTATGAATCTTTGCTTAATTTTTAGGGTTCCGTACCCAAAGAGTAAAACGGAACCCTATTACTAAGACTCCGCTCTCCGTCCGTCTGTCTGTCTGTCTGTCTGTCACCAAGCTGTATCTCATGAATCGTGATAGTTAGACAGTTAAAATTTTCACTCATGATATATTTCTGTTGCCGCTATAATAACAAATACTAAAAAAGCAGAATAAAATTAATATAAATATTGTCTCCCACACAGCAAACGTGATTTTTCTGCCGTTTTTATAGATAATGGTACGGTACCCTACGTGCGCGAGTCCGTCTCGCACTTGGCCGGTTTTTTTTCATGAATGACCAAGCGCCTAGTGCAGCCGCACCATGCGCTTTACTCTATGAAATTACGTATAGTATCACAATGCATTTACAATTTGTGGCAAACTTCACTACGCTAAGTGCCAGAATCTCTATACTATATCACCGAGTGCCGCAACTAATCTAGTTATGAAGCTCGCAACAGGTGCCTCTGCCGCTCCTATTACCTAGTGATGTGCCCGTAGCCGTAACCTAACAATGCTTTTACCTATAAATAACTTCCATGCCGTGAACTTAACTACGATCGTGAGACACACAATATTAAAATTAACTGAAAAGAATATTGAGAATACATATATAGAGGTTGGGTAATGTATTTATTTCAGTCTACATAGTTTATAATCTTTTAAATTGATACATTTAATTGACGGATGTTTCGTCCAACCACAACAAAAGTATCCAACACAGGTTTCGTCAATTTATGCTACAAAGAATCATCCACAACACGTTTCGTCACCTATGCATATATAGATATCTTTAACATTTTCGCTGCCCAGCTTTTCGTAGCGCTACGCAATTTACGTTATATAAATATGGGGATACGCATAGTATCGGCTGCGAGCAAAGCGACAACTGGGCGGGTTCCTTGCAGTCAATGTGTTAATTAAGTCAATTGGTAAATTTCCTTATTCAGGTGGTCCCGTAACCTAGCGATCCTATATTGATTCCTCTTGTTAGTGTCTATACAGTGGCAGCGGTTCTGAGCACCCTCCCCTATACTTAGAATAGAACACAAACATATAGATCTCAGGCAGGTCCTCCTAATTCCCCAGTGTCTTACAAGGTGAGCGGCAAGGCTAAGCCAGAAAAAAACCGCGCTAAGCGTAGAACCGAAAGTCCGAGTGTGTCACAAGCAACCCTGAGGGCCGAAGGCCCGAAGCGTCCATCACTTATTCCTCCCCTCCCTCTTTCACAAGCAAGACGTATGAGTGCAACGAACGCCTGACTATAAGTGTCTCTCCCGTTCTCCGTGTCTATAGCAGATTTTTACCAATTCAAATCAATTTCTTTATTAATTAAATGTCCATTCTGCCAAAGGGTGACACTTTGGTGCTTGGTACCCGGGGTGGACCCCCCTCTGTTTTTATAAGTACCTAACTTATAGCAAGTCGTATATTTTCAAGTGCCTAAATTTTGTTACCACAGAAATAAGTAGATAATAAAATACCGGCAAGCATAATAAAGCGTGTTAAATAATTGCCTATCATTACAAGAATTACCCTAATCACAAGAAACGATCATGTTTTCTTTTCATTCCGCAGTCCGCACCAAGTGGGGCCTAGATTACAAAATTTCCTTTCACGTAAACTTTCATTATACAGTTTTCATAGGACGTGAGCTGGGCCATTTCACGGATTATGCAGAAGCGGTCAATGCGGGCAACCCAATTGTTTGGCGCATGCTAATTATTCATTCATGAGGTGAGAGTGAACAAACGCGTGAGAGGAAGTGAAACGGTACTGATGTGGTTTTCGTTTTTATTAACTTCCAAAGAGGGTTTTCAATTTGATTGTATTTAAGTTTCATCAATAAGTGTACCTATATAATTAAAAGCTCCCTTCTATACATACAGACCAACCCGCAACAGGGTTCGTCAAGTTCGTAAAATACTACAATTTATGAAACAGATGTCAAGAGAATTTAAAGTTTAAGAGAGGTAGGGCACAGCAAAATGTCATCTTGCTCGAATTTGGAGCAGCCCAACTGGGGAAGTACCTCCGCCTTGCAGAAGACCACAGCCATAATAACATTATCTACTATGCAAGTATGTAGTGTTGTGTGTGGAGGTGAGCAAGGTTGCCAGAGCTCCCGAGGATGCACTGTGTTGAGAGCGAGGGACCTAAATTTGTCCCTTCTGCTGTCAACACAGTGCATCTTCAAATTTTATAAAGGGTCGGCAACGCGCACGTGACTCCTTTGGAGTTGCGGGCGTCTATAGGCTGCGGTGGCCGCTTACCATCGGGTGGACCGTAAGATTGTTTGCCACCGGCGTGGTATAAAAAAAAACTTTCGTGATCAGGATAACCAAGATGAATGGATTCGCGGCGCGGTTGCAATTTAACGTACACTGCTGACCTCCCTGCTGCCCGCCGCAAACGATGTCAAGATACTTTGAAAAATTTGGTTAGGTTAGGGGTAATTGTTGCTGGTGGGTGGCAGGGTCGGAGGACCCTAACCATCCTTTCAAGTCCACGGGATTGAAGCCGCCCAAAATTGTCCCGGGGCTCCCTGGCTCGACCCGCATAAATCGGGCGTGTCGCGAGGGTCAAAGTGGAATGCGTCAACCGAACCTTTGGCCGTCCCTGGAAACGATGTCGTCGGACAATCCTTGAGGGTTTAGTTGGTCCAAACTACTAACTAAACCCCCAAGGCCTTCTGCCCACGAGTCCCACACACCCGCCCGCACTCAAAAAAAATCGAGACTACCGGGCCAACGAGACTATCTCCACACCACCGTGACTTGTTCAGCAAAACCAAACCGAATTCGATTTAGGTATAATATTTATGGAAATACAACAATTATAATAATATTTCTTTATTCAGCCTCAGGAGGCTGTTTGAGGTAGAGTCAGTCTGATCCAGGTCGGGCCTAGCTGAGTTTCTTGCTGGACTCTTCTCAGCTAGGCTAGGTTTAGTGAACCAGCGACAAAACTCCCAGTAGCTCAATTCCACTCAGACCTCAGATTCGGTTGAAATCGCTCAACCAATCTCACTGGAGCGCAAACTCTTAGAGTATTCCAGTGATCCAAACCACACGCGTGGTCATGCCGGAGGTTTTCCCCTGGATTTTCCCCAGGCTACTCTCCAATCGCGCACTCCTATCGCTTTATTGGGCCCGGCCTATAAAGCCACAGTCAGGTTCAAAAAAAAAAGAGGCTGTTTGAGCTGCCCCATCTTTTTCCGCAAGACAGCCGCAAAGATAATGATTCAAGGAGCTTAAATACTTATTAATTCTGCTTAGGACCATCCCGGATCGCAGCTGATACAAATATCCCCATGAAACTGGCAGCGCTCAGACTCTGGGAAGAGATTCGATTATGTACATATTCAGATTGAGTACGAAGTATCGTACAAAAAATATTTGTTGACGACCATTGTGTAAAAATAAAACCATCCACCGACACGAAACGGATCCAATAACTCGCTCCATTGTATTTATTGGCCTGTATTCGTTATTATATTTCATTGTATTTGCTGTATTGTGCCGTATTTTATTGCATTCTCGATGCGCGTTTGTGCGATGTATTGGAATCAAAAGGCTGAAAGGCTTTACCGGAAATTACTCGATATCCGATGGATATCCGTAGGTATTGCGTTGCCACGTTGCCAGTTTTATTTGAAAGGGCGATTGATTCAACTGTGAAGATATTCGGATTGTTTGTTTCAGCAAATATTCCCGTTTTGTAATCATTTTTTACTTCATTATTAGGGTTCTGTAGGTATCTACCCAAAGGGTGAAAATGGAACTCTTATTATAACCTCGGCTATCTGTTGATCAGCGGGTTGTAGGTATCTCATTAACCGTTACTTAACGAACATTTCAAATTAAATACCGAAAATGAAAATTACAGAAGCGCTTCAAATAACAAACGCGATGTTTTTGATCTTTTAAGGGTTCCGTATCGAAAGGGTGCCCATAGAACTCTTTTACTTTAAGCCTCCGCAGTCCGCCCGTACTTCTGTACTCTGTCAGTGAACTGTATCTTATTTAACCATATTTGTTGTAGGCAAGCCGATAGTTGTTTTAAGGGTTCCGTACCAAAATGGTAAACAGGAGGGTATTACTTTGTCTGTCTGTCTCTGTCACATCTGGTACCTAATCCAGATGCATCGAACATGTTTTTTAGGGTTCCGTAGTAAACAAGGAACCCTTATAGTTTCGCCATGTCCGTCCGTCCCCCGCTTTTCTCAGTAACCGTTAGTACTCGAAAGCTGTAATTTGGCATGAGTATACATATCAATGACGCCGACAAAACGGTAGAATAAAATCAGAAAATTTTAGGGTACCTCCCTAACGTAATTTTGTAACGAAATTCGGCGATAGATGGCGTTCAATTTCTACGCCATGTTGTTGAGATTTTCCTGATTAATTGGGTCGGAATCGGTGCACATCTGTGTACGAAGCTCTCGGTGCGCGAGTCAAACTCGCACTTGACCGGTTTTTTTTGTTTACATAATAACAAATGTTAGTAAATTAAAAATAAAAGCGTATGTGTTAAAAAATAGCAAAATACTAACTTTGAACCACCCGCTATGCTCGTCTTTGACACAATGTCACAAAAACAACGCTTTTGCTGCAACTTGAATTCCTGGGAATGTGATACCTAATACCAATACCAAGTCATGTCAATGTCTTGAATAAGACATAAATAAGTAGGTACCTTTTTTATTAAAGGGGCCCCATGCGCTTTTCATCGATTTTTGAGTTGATACTGCACCGTCAAAACTATAGATATATTTATGGCACAAACGGTTATCGGTTCTTCAATCTTTTGTCTACATTAGCAGTAGCCATATTATGAAAAAAACGAACTTCTTATTTTTTAATGATTTATTCAAACATGGTCCAAAAAGCTCGAATTTCGTTACTAATATGTTGTTTATGCACATACATGGACTGTATATGTAACTGTTCCTTATTCACGTCTCTAACAACGCCATAGAGATTTTTGTTATTAACTCATCTATAAAACAAACTCAAAAGGTTGCTATTAAACACCTCAACGCAAGATGCTTAATATTAATTAAATAAGCTAGTACCCATCTTGTTTTATATTCAAAGGATAGGGATTAATTACTTTATTACTTAGGTCATTAGATACTATAACTTGGTACAAAAAAATGAAAGTGAGTGTAATATTTCGCCGATAAACTTAACGTTTGGCGAAACGGAAACAAATGTAAACTGTACTTACCATACTTTTTTGGGAAAAATAAATTAAAAAATTTAAATAAAGGGTTTTTTTTTAACAAAATTATCAAAGTTTGATGCCATATATCTCGAAGACAGTGAGTTTTTGAAGTACATATGGTATACTATTCCGGTAAAAATTGTTGTTCTTAAAACGATAAGCTACAAAAACACGATAAAACGGAGTTACAGATCGAAGGCCATTGGGAGCTAGGAGCCCCTGAACTATGAAGTAATTACTATTTATGCTTTGTAAGTTCTATGCAAGAAACAAATGAACGCGCCGTATATATTACTATGAGCAGAATTTTATAGTTAAAAAAACCGAGTAGGTTTATAGTTCTAGGCAGGCTCGCACAACTAGGAACAAAATTTACAAAACGTCACTTTTGTATGGAATTTGGCCAAAAAATAATGGCGGATACTGCTATCCCGCTCCCTCAGTTAATCCATCTCTGTCACGTGTCAATGTCACCTCTGGTCACTTCCGTTCAACTTGAGTGATCGCCATATTGTTTCTTTGTTGATCAGTTCGTAGTGTGGTTTGTAGTTTGTTATTTTGGTATTTATAAATGGTAGAAACCTTAATTTAAAGTGAAAAAGCATGTAGTAAGAAGGCAGTGTGTTTTTCAACATGCCACGGACTATTTCAGCCTATAGGGTACGTGTTACTTGTGGTTTTCATGCCGGTCGAAAAGATGACGAGGAAAGGAAATTAAGTAATGGCAAGTTTTTCTTTAGATTACGACCGGTAAGCAATTCATTGGAGATTATCTATTAATATGTACCACAGCAAGTTACATGTAATCAAAATAAGAAGCGTTATTCGCAATTTAGTTTTATTCGTATACTATACATACTTTGGCCGTAACATATCGATAACTAGCTTATCATATAGAACTCTGATATTTTTCAGTTGCAGACAGTGGGTGAAAGTGATTGGCAATGAAGACCTAGCCTACGTTCCGATTGAGAAGTTGAACGAATTAAAATTTGTTTGTGGTGACCACTTTCAACCCAAAGATTTTAACCGAAATAAAAGTCGTCTAAAGAGGTGGTTAATATATTTTTCACTTCTCATGCTCGAAAAGTGCGTCATATTAGGCTTATCAAGCGGGGCTAAAGTAGTACATTTAGCCCCTAGGGAAAATATGAATACATATATATGATTTACAAAACATATAATTTGCCCAATCCGAAAACTTCACCATACTAAATCCACCAATCAGAAAACACGTCGACAGCCAATCGGAAGGTTGGGTCCTTTTTGGTACATACATTGTTCAACTAATTTAAATATTAAAAACATTAGGTCTTTTTTCGTCCCTGTTTCAACGACAATGTATGTGAGTCAAAACAGTTTTAAAAAAAGTTGCCGCCATATACTCATTTTATTTTATTATTATTTGTTGGTGGGTAAATTTTGTTTATTTATTTTCTCGCAATCGAAGTGAAAAGTAGAGTGTATAACTCTGGTCTAAAAGCCATATTACCACTCGAACTATTTTCCCTCACTTCGTTCGGGAAAATAACCATCTCGTGGTAATATGGCTTATTTTAGACCCTTGTCATACAATCTACTATAAAGCAACACAACTTTATACTTTTTTATTTTATTTATTTCTAGCCCTACCCACTGCGGAATAAGCGCATGGACGTCGTAGTGTAGTCGTCATAACCTAACCAGTTGAGAATGGATTCAAACCCCAATTGTTAATAAAGGAGCATCCATTAATAATGTGAGATGTTTTTGCCAAAATTCGATCCCCTCCCGCCAAAAACATCTCACGTGAATAATGGACGCCCTCTAACTGGGATCTTTATAACAATGGAACCCACGACATCACTAGTCATCGTTTATCGATATCGATATCGTTAACCGTACTACATCAAAGTTACATCCCTATCGCGCTGTTATGTTGGCATTACCTATTTCCTTTTTTTTATTTTATTGTGGTGCAGAATGTTTCCCAAACTCTACGTCAATGTCATGCAATGACAATGTCACTGTCATCCAAAACATAGTTCGAAGTCCCGTCTCTTAGAACGTAGTGGTTATATTCTCTTTGGTTCTAGGTACCCGATGTTGTACCATCGCGAACAGGGCCACTTGACAATGTTCGCAACTTGGTCGTGTAATGCAAATCGGGACTAACACGACATCGGGTACCTAACATTTGTCATTCATTACACGGCTAAATTACGGACAACAGCAAGTGGTTCAACAATCCCGGTTCGTGACTGTACCTGTTGCTTCAGTCCAATTATCTACCGTATTTTCTTACCCCGCTATACGCGACGTCAAACTTACGTATACATTTTTTGCCTTATTAGAAAGGAATAAGGTCCAAGTTTAAATATAACTTTGACATCGACCGAGTCGCAAGAATTAATAGCATTCACAAAGAGATAAGAAAGAGATCCTTCAACGTTAGCGGTAATGGATGGACCGGGCGATGCGGTACCAATGGCGCACGGTAGGAATAAGAGAATATTTTTTATTAATAGTCGACTTATTATAGAGTTCAAAACTGTTGTTTTTATTAAGTATCGTTTTCGAGAAATATATTTTTGAATCTTATATTTGACATACCACATGTTTAGAGGGATTAATGGGATCCTGCCTTGGTCTGCATCGAAACAAATTTAAACTCAGTACAGTGTCAATAAAAAATATGATATAGACGTTTCCGGCTGATTTTACACCACACCCAAAATACTCTAGTCATTAATAGACCCTAATTTCAAAATCACCTTCTCTCAAAAACCTCTTTTTTCGAAGGACACTACTCTCGATACAACCCAAATTCAAATGGACTGCGTCCCATTACGAATGAGTCTCAAAATACTTTATTCCCAAAATACCCTAAATTAGCTACACCTAACAGTGGCGAAATAACCTAATGTCATAATCGCTTATTCACAAAACCCTCTAGTCCCAAAATACCCTAAAATTTAATTTTCGTGAATTTATTTCGATATTTATTTTTATGAACAGAAGGAGGTTCGCATATTAGGTTTATCCCTGAAATTTACGGTTCCTTTGTTAAAAAGCAAACTATAGTTTCGCCGTGTTATCGACAAGGATACAAAATAAATTAAATACACTACTTATTGCGAGTTTCGTTAGTAGTTCATGGCCAAAGGATCGGGATTTCAAGAGACACAGGGATACTTCGTAAATGAAATTATGTTATTTTTGCAACAAATTCCAAAGTCGGTAACTTCGGAAACTGGAATTATTCATTACGCTTGGGACGTGGAGTGTTGCGTCTCCAACTGGTCTTGTAATATTTAGTACGGGTGAGAGCGAATTGTAATCCATAAATTAAAGGGCGCCACGCACTATTCATCGATTTTTGATGAGTTTCGAGATGATATTGCTCTGTCCAAACTATAGATATCTTTATGGCACAAACGGTTATCGGTTCTTCAATCCTTTATCTACATTTGCAAGACCCAAATTTTGAAAAAACTGACTGGGTACTTATTATTTTGATTTATAGAAACGCCGGCGGCATCACGTAACTTTATGTACTAACGGTAGATAGATTTCGATGTCAATTTTAAAGTATAATTGTATGAGCTGACAATTAAAAGTTGTCATTAATATCTTCCTAACGGTAGCACCAGTTACGTGATTACCCCGCTGGTCCAAAAAAGCTCTATTAATTTTGGTACAAGTATGTTGTTTATGCACTAATACATATATCACCACAATCTTTCTGCTTTGCCTTAAGGTTGACTGGTAGAGAATGCTTTTGGCATTAAGTTCGCCTTTTGTACTATAAGTTTTTTTTTTGTGCAATAAAGATTAAATAAATAATGTTCATGTATATGTTCCTTATTGACGTCTCTATAACAACGCAAGAGATTTTTATTTAAACTCATCTTCACAAAAGTTGTGTTCAAAAAACTGGTTTTTTGGCCTAAAATTGCCAAAGTTTGATATGCATCTCAAAGACAGTGAGTTTTGAAGTAAATATGGTATACTGTTTCGGTAAACCTTTTTGTTCTTAATAAGATAAACCATAAAAACACGAGGAAACGTAGTTACAGATCGAAGGAGCCCCTTAAAGGTTTCTTTACGAGTTTTTATTTAGTTCCTCACTTTTAACGTGTATCGAGGGCTAAAGTATGTATGATGCCATTTTCAGTGCTACTTCTAATATAATTTTAGGTTTTAACCTGTCAGCTAAACAAGACAAAGAAAACGCATTATAACCGTACTTTATACTTTTATTTGTACAAATATTTCACAGCTTAATCTAATATTGACTCACTTTCACAATAACAAATACGGGCCACAAAAAAAATGTCTAAATCAAAGCCAACGAGATATTACTATTCTTCATCCCCGTCTGATACATCATTATTAGTATATCGCTCCTTCTCTCTCATGCCATAATATATCACGTCTCGTTGATCTTACTTCAGAGAAATGTTTTACTCTGCAAGAACCAAAAACGAAATTCGTTCAAGTAGCTCTCCCTCTCTGTCGCTTGAGTTTGCAAATGCGGAAAAAAGCGAAATACACAAACGACGTTCATTTTCAGAGGGCCTACGCCGAACTTCGTATCCTGCCGTCCATTTCGCTCTCGTGTTATACACTATAAGAGTGAAAGGGACGGCGCGATACGAAGTTCGAATTTCAATCAAAATTGGGAGTAGGCCCTCAGGGGCGCTACCGCGAACAGCAAACGAAGTTTTCCCTCTCTGTCGCACTTGCAAGTTTGCACATAAGTGAGACAGAGAGGGAAAACTTCGTTTGTGGTTCGCGGTAGCTCCACAGTTTACGGTAACCCCTCAATTCGGAAACAGGATCGGTATTCCATCAACGGTATTTTACAGAAGGGGACATAATATATGGGTGGATCAACTTTTATTGTGTTGTTATCTTGACCCGTTGTCCAAGGGACACCAGTGGCGCAGTTTGTTCTAACAAATGTTGTATTAAGTTCTACTGACAGCTTAGTAGACGGACCATTATGGAAATAGCTTATAAGTACAACAAATACGTATGTTTGATAAACTTAAGGCGCCGTGAGTTCACGTAACAGAGATTTTGAAAATTCATAACGCGTTTGTAAATGATGCTATGGTTTAAAAAAAATATGCACAACAATTTTGAGACCTTCCTTTAGTGCCAAAAGCGATTCAAAACATGATTAACCAACTTTCGCTCGATAGAAAAAAATCGCAAACTTGCGTCTAAAGCAAACCTTTAAAAATTTGTAACTATTTTTGCACATTAGCTATTTACATGAAAATTATATCAATAAATTCGTAATGTTGTATTTCATGACATTAAGCGATTACTTTTTCTTGAATAAAAAACAATGAAAAATAATGATTCAAATACACTATTTTCCGCGAAGCCACTCGTGTGCGGCTGACCCGGACGCCCGCTCAGTGCTCAGAGAGCTGCGTTCGAGGTCGGACCTGTGCCATTTCAACTCTGCTCCAACTCCGCGCCACTAAGTACAATTTTCGCATAAATATGGGTAACAAGAGGAATAAAATAAAGCGTAGTCGGCTTAAGCGTTTAATTACATGCAGAGCGAATGCTAGAAGAACGAATGCAATACGGTAAGTACTAAATACGTGTACCCACAGTAGAAATTCTTACATACAGTAGTACTTATACCTTTTTACTCTTTAGAAGGCGAGTTGTGCACTGGGCAACCGCCCAACCCAGGCCTAGTAGAAGTACAATTATAGTATAAAAGTAAGACTAGTATGAATCGATAAATTTATATATTACAAGTATTTGTTTAATTTGCACTGTTAGTAAGTATGTAAAAAATTTGCAATTCTTTTTTCAACCATTTGCCGGTATCCTAAATTTGGCAAACTTATGTAAATTCACTAACAATGCACTATTATGGTAGTACCGAGCTGATCTGATGATGGAGACAGAAGGTGGCCATAGCAACTCCTAAACTGCACAAGATAAACTCGTCGTGTTTGGGCTCATTGAAACCGTCTCTACGAGTAATGATGACTGTGAAAAGAAGTACAGTCGGCAATAAAAGCTTGTACCAAAAATGAATTTTCTCACAGAAACTTATTTTACTTCAAGTTTAACGAAGTGTCTCTGCCTACAAAGCTGACGGTCCTGGCTCCAAATATGGTACGGTAGATGCCGTAAAAGAAAACAAAATCCAGATTTTAAAATATAACAAGAAATCTGGGATGACTACGTTAATACTAACAGCAGCTGGTACTACCAAGCACAAGGCCAGTTACACATATCGGGTAGGCAAAGGTGTATTTTTGCAATATGGGGAGGTGAAAGACAACCCCTGGAAGCTCTTTACATTAAACGAGATGAGCAGTTTTAGAGGTCCAAGATGGAGAAGAAGCTAATAAATTTTTACATGGATCATTTATTACCTGAATTGATAGACTCGCGGCAAGCGACAGGTATGCCGATAAGAGGAGTATCTTCTAAACAATCCACATAGTCCGTCCACATCGTTTAATTAAAACGTGCCCAGAAAATATACAATGATCTCTTCTCTTGCCAACTTTTATTTTATAAATTGATGCCTCGTAATGCTCATACACTTACATACATGCTTTAGTATCAATTAAAGCTATAAGCCAAACTACGCAAGGGTCCGTAGTTTACGGTGTCTGCTTACCATCAGGCAGGTCGTAGGTATGCTTGTTTGCCGCCGTCATAAAATTTAAGCTGGACTGTTCAATTTACTCCCCACCCTACAGTATTTTGTTATTGACTCAAAATTTAAGCTGGACTGTTCAATTTACTCCCCACCCTACAGTATTTTGTTATTGACTCAAAATTTAAGCTGGACTGTTCAATTTACTCCCTACCCTACAGTATTTTGTTATTGACTCAAAATTTAAGCTGGACTGTTCAATTTACTCCCCACCCTACAGTATTTTGTTATTGACTCAAAATTTAAGCTGGACTGTTCAATTTACTCCCCACCCTACAGTATTTTGTTATTGACTCAAAATTTAAGCTGGACTGTTCAATTTACTCCCTACCCTACAGTATTTTGTTATTGACTCAAAATTTGACTACTCCAAAAGAAACCAAAAAAAAATATCTCAAATGGTGAAAATTCCATTGAAATTATCTCAAAAAAAATACCGGCCTAGTGCGTGTCGGATCACGCACAATGAAGGGTTCGGTACCAACACCTACTAGTCCACATTTAAAATATATATTTATATATATATTTTTATATATTTTGTGGGCAATCTTACACAAATCAACCTAGTCCCAAACTAAGCAAAGCTTGTACTATGGGTACTAAGTGACGATATACATACTTATATAGATAAATAGATACTTAAATACATAGAAAACATCCATGACTCAGGAACAAATATTTGTGCTCATCACACAAATAAATGCCCTGACTGGGATTCGAACCCGGGACCTCCAGCTTCGAAGGCAGGGTCACTACCAACTAGGCTAAAGCGGACGTCAAACCACTATCCAATACATTGAATCTAAAAAGGTCGTATCTTCATGGAACTCACGGCACTTACGACCTTTTGTTTGGGCAAGACAGTTTTTCAGCGAAAACTCAAAAATCGTAAAACCTGTCTTGTCCAAACCAAAAATCGTTGAAAGTATTTATTAATGCACACCACCTCAATTTTTTTCAGATTTTTAAACTTCATGGTTAAAACTTTGAAGACTTATAATTATGTAATTATTTATTCTTTTGAGTTACTTTTCTCGCCAGTAAAAAGAACTCGAAAACGGCTTGATAATCACCAACATGTAGCTTGATTCTTCGGGATGGTTTTGGCGTATAGTTTATCTATATTTCGCTATAGGGAAATCTCTTTTTATAGGGAAACAATAGTGTCAGTATTTTATTTACTCTCAAACTGATATCCCGATGAGTGTAATCGGGTAAATATATTTCTTTTATTTTACTAACTTGAAGTTGTTTAAAAATATTCAAATGCGATTGATAGTATTTTCTCAGTCCTAGACGGACAGGGTATTTATGCATGTGATTCAAATGACATGAGGCATACTTAATATTCCATAAAAGGTATGACACTAATACTATATTTTTGCATTAACTCGCAGAATCGCCAGCCTGCATTAGTCAATTTATTTCCCACTTCGTTTCAGTACTGCTTAGTGAGTTTACTGTGTATTCTCACTGTAAGCGCGCGAGTGTGCCGGTGAGCGGGGCGCTCCCCGCGCGGCTGGTTACCTCACCCCCTGACATGATATTTTTCGTTGAACCTACGGCGCCTTAAATAGCATAAAATCGCGAATTAATTGTATTCGAATTTTGTCCCCTGGACAACTAGATGTAACCACGGCAACGAGTGGCACTAAAAAGTTGATTCACCCATATTCACTCTGATCTCTCTCAATTCTAATTCTGAAAGACAGAGATATAGTGGAGATATGTCCCCTTCTTTCAAATTACGCGAAATATCGTAATACGGGTGAGTGGTCAAACCCGATAAATCGAGATAAATGTTTTTTGAAATACGAACTTAACATCCATTACGCAGAGTTCTATTTTCAAAAAACCTTTTAGACGACTTATCGGGTTTGACCACTCACCCCTCGGTATGAACTATGATTAATTACTGTTTCCATGTAATAGCAATTATTACGGAAAATAATATAATATTCGTGTTTTACTAAAATAGTAAAAATAAAATAATTTGGGTTGTAAATCATTGTCATCAACATATAATTAAAAGCTTTATGTTAACATGCAATTTCAATATTAAGTTTTTCAGTGAATTGTCGCTTCAAAATATACAGTCACACTTTTAAACATTTTCGTTCGATTGAACTGAGAATCATACATTTGCTTATGGTTAAGGAAATTAAAACATACACCATAGCGAGGGGTTAGTGGTCAAACCCGATAAATCGAGATAAATGTTTTTTGAAATAAGAACTTAACATCCGTTACGCAGAGTTCTATTTTCAAAAAACCTTTTAGACTACTTATCGGGTTTGACCACTCACCCCTCGATAGTGTCTTTGTAAAGAGTGAAAGTAGTCCCTTAGTATTTCATTCTCCTTCAATAGAGAATATGCATCATCTTTTTTAATGATGCCATTCGAGCCAGTTTTTAGGAGGAACAAATATATATATGGAACAACGACAATTAGGACAACACAAAGACAAAAAATGGGTTTCAAATTACAGCATAAAAACCGAGCCCTGAAAACGTATCATACTAATTGAGCATAGCAAACGTATCATAATATTTGACGTCATATACTATGCGCCCGTATTACCATTGTATGGCCCGTTTTTCCATACAATGGTAATACGGGCGCATCGAATTTGCTGTTTTGGTCGTGAAATGTTGCGTTTAGGTACATTGTTGTTAATTTTTTGTTTATTAAAACAAGAATCCTGACGGTGAAAAAAATACATAATTTTTTCGAAACTTGCAAGTCTCTTTTTAAAATTATGAGCATATTTATTACTTTACTGTTTTTTGACATAATGATGGTGGTCTACTATTCATATAGTGACTGAGATGTCAGAATTGTGCTACATCCATATGAGTCTTCTGATACATCTCAATTTAGTCAGCGTATCATAAGTCCATCCCCCTTGGTAATTCGCTAATCCTCCTTCTATAGAAAAGATATAAGGATTACCTTTTTCTACGGAGCTACCGGAGCAACCATGTGCGTATCCTGCTCGGAGCCTGAATTGTTCAATTTGTATTGAAATTTGTACAGCAAGCATAAAGTCGTGTTCACATATCGAGGGGTGAGGTGGTCAAACCCGATAAATCGAGATAATTGTTTTTTGAATTAAGAACTCAACATCCATTACGCAGAGTTCTATTTTCAATAAACCTTTTAGATGACTCACTTTGGGCGTGCACGTATTTGCGAACTCGACTGTAATTTGCGAAAGCGGCGTTACTGCTTGATACAAAATTGACTAGGGCAGTACTTATTTTGACGAAGTTTTCATCAGAACAGACATGGCCATCAGTCAGAACAGACAGAACATCTTTTTAGGGTTCCATACCCAAAGGGTAAAACGGGACCTTAAACTCCGCTGTCCGTCCGTCTATCAAGTCAATCAACTTATTGTCACATTTATAAAATTATATTGTTTGCTGAGACAGCAACTGATTCACTGCCGCGAAGACGCACTTTTTAACTGTATGTTCATGTACTGAGTATATTATATTTGTAACGGTGTGTCTTTTGGTGCAGTGAATAAATGCTTTCTTTCTTTCTTTTTGACGATCACCTTAGCCTAGTTGGTTGGTAGTGACCATACGAAGCTGGAGGTCCGGGGTTAGAATCCCGGTCAGGGCATTTATTTGTGTGATGAACACTAATATTTGTTCCTGAGTCATGGGTGTTTTCTACGTATAAATGTAGTTATTTATCTATATAAGTATGTATTACGTCGCTTAGTACCCACAGTACAAACTTTGCTTAGTTTGAGACCACAAATATTTATTTATTTATGTCTTTTGAGAAACGCTAATAGTTCTTGACTTGTAAAAGTGCCATTGCGACCTACTTGCAGAATAAAGTTCAATTACTTCATTTAGCTATTTTAGGTTGTCTGGAAGTAATCGCTCTTTAGCGATAAGACCGCCTGTTGTTTGCCTCTTCTCATTGTGTTTTTGTACTGTACTGTATCCTTTGATTGAGGTGTGCAATAAAGAGTATTTGTATTGTATTGTATTAGCTGTTCAGCTATAAACAACACGATTCACGAACATATTTATCTTATTCATAGTGTCAGCTAGATATGCGCCGAATATGGGTTAGACCGAACATTCGGCCGAATATTAAGTCCAGCTGTTGCCGAACCGAATATTCGGCCGAATTATTCGGTTCAATGTAATTCCTTCATCAATTGTTGCAAAACAGACTAATTGGATGGTAAAAATTTTTCATTATCAAATCGAAATATTGATAAAAAAATAAGTTGTTAACTGTTAATAAGGGGTCTAAAATTAATTTCACGAATCAGTAACTATAGTTCACTCTTGTAACTTGTAATAAAACCCTCTCAAACTGTTCGGTAAATATTCGGCAGTTGAACCGAATAATTCGGCCGAATACCAAATAATAACCGAATATTCGGCGCATCCCTAATGTCAGCACAAGCGGTTATTCTCGATATCGATTAGCCAAATCGATATCGAATCGGTCGCGTCTTCGGGAAAACTCTTTCGAAAAACAAGAAAGACCCGGGCAGAACTCTGTCTTCCAGAAATTTAAACGAGAAAATTTCGTATATTTATTTATTTCGGATATAAATTTGCCATGTGAGGGTTTTGGTGGCGAACAATCGGTCTATCTAGGTATTTATCAAGGCTCGGTCTTCCTACTGATATGACAGACAACCAACCTGAACTTCATAAAAGCAAATTGTCATTGCAAACGGTGCCTTTTGGCGACGTGAATAGAGCGAATTTACAACAAAATCAAAAATCGTTGTGAAGTTGATAAAGATTGACAAAAAGGGTGGGTTTTGGTTGAGAATGAATGACCCGACGGTACAGTTTCAGAGGAATTTTCTCCCTCGGACGCTCCGGCTGTCTGTGAGTGTTTCCCGGGGGACTACAATATGGTGTTCTTCAAGAAAGGAGTGCATACATGTTTAAGGGGTCGGCAATAAGCATGTGACACCCCTGGTGTTGCAGGTGACCGATTACCATCAGGCGGGCCGATGTTGTGGTATAAAAAAAATGATCAACCTGCCATATAATTGCCGCGTATGTATGTTTAGTGTAGCGTCCCTCAGACACCGGGTAGTAGTCCCGGTTTGCGGCCGGGCCATGCTTCCTTGGCATATTTCTTTCTCTTCGGCTCGTTCGACGGACCAGATTCTTCCGCGGCTGTGAACCAAAAAATATAAATTAGAAGTTTGATTTATATGTACGATGGGCCGGGGCGGATTCTTCTAGATGTAAAGGAATTTGAACCGTGTACCTACGTAATCACTACATAGTATAAAACAAAGTCGCTTGCTCTGTCCCTATGTCCCTATATCCCTATGTATGTATCTTTAAAACTACGCAACGGATTTTGATGCGGTTTTTTTATAGATAGAGTGACTCAAGGGGAAGGTTTATATGTATAATACATGCACCAGCATTGCACCCGTGCGAAGCCGGGGCGGGTCGCTAGTATTACATATATGAATGAAATCGCGCAACCTGACTGACCAAACCACAGGCGTGGTCGTGTCGGAGGTTTTCCCCTGGATTTTCCCCAGGCTACTCTCCAACCGCGCACTCCTATCGCTTTATTGGGCCCGGCCTATAAAGCCACAGTCAGGTTAAAAAAAAAGGACCCTGATGGTGGAAAAGTAGCAGTCCCATTCAAATATGAATCGTAACTACTGTCTAGACAGCGGTTAATTCTTGTATTAAGCAGTACCGCTGCTATCGTAAACTACAAATTTAGAATAAAGGAAAAATTTAGGCACCGAGCAGGATTCCAACCTGCGACCTCCCGCCGAGAGGCCGAGAGCCGGGACGTCGCAGGTTCGAATCCTGCTCGGTGCCTAAATTTTTCAATTTTTCCTTTATTCTAAATTTGTAGACAGCGGTTTCTTAAAGTTTTATGGTCATGGGCCTTTCTGAAATTTTAAAGAGCCCACCGGTCGTAAACAGCCCATTGCCTTTTTCCAAAGACCGAAGTGCAATGTATCGCCGGGTCAGTACCCGAAAAGAAGTGGCCCAGAAATCAATGGTTGACTGTAGTTACAGTCAACCATTGATTTCTGGGTCACTTCGTACCTTGTCACACTAAAAATCAATATGAAAGACGCTAGAGATCTCAGAAAGTACAAAGTGGCTCAGAAATTAAATTAGTTGACCGTAAGTGGTGGTATTTAGCGTGTAGAATAAGGCGTGAGGTGTCACCTGCGTGTGGCTGCGGCGGGTGCGGGTGCAGGTGCGGCTCGGGCCCCTCCAGCTCCACGTCGGGCGCCGGGTTCGGCAGCAGCAACCCCAATCTGTAACGAAACAGTTACACTACGATTACTTCGAGTTTGAGGGGATCGTCTGCCGAAAAACCACGATCTGGCACTACCAAAGTCGAATTTCATCCAGTTTAAAAAGAGTATTAACTATATATCTATTAAAATATACAACCATCTTCCAAATGATATAAAGGATTCGGATCGACTTAATGACTTTACGAGAAAACTCAGAAATTATTTAAATCAAAGGCCTTTTTACAGTCTCAATGAATTTATAGGAAAATTGTTCGATTGACATCGATCGACATGTATGAATTACTTTTTAATTAAGATTTAATTATTTAAAATTAGGACAATGTCAGCCAGTATTTATGGTTATACCAAGAAGCTGTAATTTAAATTTTAATTGATGTTTGACAGTTGTTTGAATACCTACTTATTAATCCTAGTGTGTAGCTATTACCATTTTGTTTGTATATTGTGTTTCTTATTGTAACTAACTGTCACACATAGACATCTTTTGCATGGAACTTTCTTTGAGAAAAATAAATAAATAAAATGATCGTGTTATAGACGGCCGAGCGCTGCGAGGCCGTCCAGTAAGTAATACGAAGCAGACAATCCCTGTTCCGGCCACGGTATGTATAGCGTCGCGCGTACACGTACCTGGCGCCGATGAGGCTGAGGTGTGAACTGGGCGCGGGCAGGTCTGAGTAGAGCGCCGCGCCGCGAGAGATCTCCTGCAGCCGCAGCGAGTGGTGGTGACCTGCATTGGAGTAACGCTTTAGAAGACAGATGGTACTTGGTATGTTAAGGCAAGGCCCATTTAGGGTCGGTTGCAACAACATACGATCACAGGCCGGTCATCGTCAAATATGGCGCCGGCAGCTGTCATCCCATAGAAACTTGTCAAACTTTCCATACAATCAGATTTTAACGAACTCCGCTTACGATTACAGACGGTTTGGTGCAACCCACCCTAAGAGATCTGAGGACAAGATTGAAGTTTGAGCTGAAGATACGATCTAGAATTATTCTACACAAAAATTACTGTAGTCGAAAAAGAAACAAAGAAACACAATAACCGAACAAAATATTTAAAAATGCCTTGGTAACTATCAAAACATTCTAAATATCATAGTAAAAATAAACTTAAATACTGCCGATTATTCGTAATTGTCAACGACAGTAATAGGTTTTTTTTACAAAAGGATAGCTTTTTTATTGATTTAACAAAATAACCAGATAGATTTTTCATAAGAGATCTAGTATTCCAAAAATCGATTACAATTACTAAATATTTACGAACTTACGGGCAGAGCTTCCGCAGAGAGCGGGATGGTTAATTGCAAACTCACGCGTGTTAGAGCGGGACATTTGCAATGGAATGGCCTTGCCTTAAACGAGTTTTGGTAAAATAGCTTTCATTGAGAGCTGTCAACACTCATCAAGACGATTCTAACGAGTGGAACCTACATACCTACACCTACATAAATAGTGGCTCTGTGAGCTGTAGACCTCGTCAGTATTGGTTACGTTTTTAACCCAGACGATTCCGCCATTTTGAAAAGTACCATTCTTTACTTTGATAGTGATAGTGATTGATAATAGTACTCTTGCGAAAGTCCTACTGGAATTTTACCATAATGATTTCGCTATAAAATGGATCAACTTACTATCATCCGCGCTTTGTAGCTTCAGCTTCCTCGGCGGATTATTCGCGTTAGGCACTATGGTGCTCTTGACGAGATTCCGGAACCGTCCGATGGTGGGATACATGGTTAAATGAGAAACTGATCAACTTACTGTCATCAGCGCTTTGTAGCTTCAGCTTCCTCGGCGAATTATTCGCGTTAGGCACTATGGTGCTCTTGACGAGATTCCGGAACCGTCCGATGGTGGGATACATGGTTAAATGAGAAACTGATCAACTTACTGTCATCAGCGCTTTGTAGCTTCAGCTTCCTCGGCGGATTATTCGCGTTAGGCACTATAGTGCTTTTGACGAGATTCCGGAACCGTCCGATGGTGGGATATATGGTTAAATGAGAAATCGATCAACTTACTGTCATCCGCGCTTTGTAGCTTCAGCTTCCTCGGCGGATTATTCGCGTTTGGCACTATGGTGCTCTTGACGACATTCCGGAACCGTCCGATGGTGGTATACATGGTTAAATGAGAAACCGATCAACTTACTGTCATCCGCGCTTTGTAGCTTCAGCTTCCTCGGCGGATTATTCGCGTTAGGCACTATGGTGCTCTTGACGAGGTTCCGGAACCGTCCGATGGTGGGGTCGATGTCCTCCGGGTTAATAATGTCCACCTCCTCGTTGAAGGACACGTTCCGCCGCTGTTTCTTTAGCACGCCGCCGGCTGGGGTGCTCGCTGAACGCTTGGTGCCGGTTGGCGGCTGTGGATACCAGAAATAAATCATCATCAAGCTAGCAAGCCGAACATCGTCTGCCTTCAACGAGCCCAAAACAATATCCTGAGAGTCAAATGTGGCGCGCCCTGGTTCACACGAAACAATGGAATCTATGGACACCTGGAGATGCCAACTGCAAAAAGCAAAAGGCATAGTGACAACTGCAAGGATCGCCTAGCCATCCACCCAAATACACTGACAAACCACTTGCTGAAAGCAGACTACGTCAAACGACTTAAAAAATAGCTCTTTTATCATTAGCATGTGTTAGGAATATAACGGAAGATAGGGCGTTAGCCCTACCTTTCCATAAATCGTCCTCATGAACTAAACGCATCTGAAAGTCTTGCGACTGATTGCAGATACTAAATAGAAGAAATAAGTCATCATACTGGTCGATTGCGATCACGGCGACTGGAAAGAGATTGGCTAGTTAGAGCGTAACTCATGAGCTCTTGGGTGTACGGCACTTATTACGATCGATAAAATATATAATAAACAGAACTAACGAAAATGTTTGGAACACATCAAGATTAACCTGACCTGACCTGTTATTGTGTACAATAAAGTGCTTACATACATACATACATATTAATCCTACTTATGCTGTTTAAAGACTTTTTCACCTCATTAGCTCGGAAAGCCCTTATTTCTTTAAAAACAGATAGTAAAACTGCATTTTATCCACAAGACTGTAAATAATATTTGAAATACGAACGTGCTATTTGTAACTTATTTAAACATAATAACATGTAAAGGCCTGTATGGACAGTCCAGCAACAATAATTTTATATTGTGCTGTTGGTCTTGTGTGTTGCAACACTCGCTACGCTTAGGATTCTATTTGTAAACCACTCGCTTCGCTCAGGAATCCATTCGCTAGCTCCTAGTTCAACCCTACAATCCATTCGCTGCTCAGCTCGTGTTTCAATTCCACACTCGCGGTTTAAATGCAACTTTGCACCCTTGTATAACAAATAACTATTAAATACATAAAGATGAAAAAAAAAACGACTCGGTTTGACCATAAATAAAATTGTGATGAAATGAGATAAAATAAATTAAGTCGTGAAATCCAAACCCTGATCTTAGGTTGCTTCGAGATTACTGGTCTCGACCGAATATAAGATAATATATTATTAGGCATAGCAATTGGGTTTGTTTTACCTTCATGACGTCACTGCCATCGTCCGTGGATATGCCCAACATGGAGATTCTCCGGTTGTGTGCCGTGTTGAATTCTGTTAAATTCTGAAAGGTAATGACATGTGCAAATTAAAAAAAAGTCTAGTTTTCTCTCTGGGTTGGAAGGTCAAATGGCAGTCGCCGCAGTTTTAAACTACACCAAATCTTGAGATTAGTTGCCATAGCCGACCCTGGGCTCATTAGGATACAACTTCAACCGGGAAAACGCTAGGATTATGAGCCTGTACACATTTGGAACAATAGATGTTGACCATGGTCACATTTGGTACAATGGATGTTGACCCTGGTTACATTTGGAACAATGCATGATGAGCCTGGTCATATCTGGAACAATGGATGATGAGCCTGGTCACATTTGGAACAATGGTTGATGAGCCTGGTCATATTTGGAACAAAGGATGATGAGGATGCAACCTAGATATAACACGATTTTTGTGCCTTTGCGGGGCCCATTATATTTAATTATGAGTGCAATCAAAAAATGAGTGAGTTTGAACCTGGTCAGATTTGGAACAATGGGTGATGAGCCGGGGTCACATATGGAACATTGGTGGAAAGTTGCAAAGCCTACTCACGTCTAACTCGGTCTGAGTCTCGGGCAGCCCGAGCAGGGCGCCCTCGGCCTCCGTGTTCGGGAGGTCCTCCATGATGCCGCGCGCATTGCCCATCGGCCGCTCCCTGTAACACAACACTTATTATTACTCACTAAGGGGAGTGGAGTGGTTCCTATTACTATGACGGTCTTAATTTCTTTAAATGGGTTCCTGTCAGTGAGTGTTTGAACTTACCGAACCAGCCAGACCAAGAAAAACAGACAGCATTAAAAACAAGATATTGAAGCCGGTATTAAAAAACAAGCTAAAAGTAAGCACATGCTCACCTACACTTATAGAAATTATACCATGCACAAAACTCTACAGTATGTGTCGCATCATCAAGATCACACGTTGCAGGTTACACCTCAGATTCGGTTGAAGCCAATCTCACTGGAGTGCAAACTCTTAGAGTATTCCCTAAACTGCCCGTTTCCACTGGATTCTCCCCAGGCTATTCTCCACCCATGCACTCCTATTACTTTATTGGGCCAGGTTCAAAAAACAAAAGCTGAGGCGTTTTGTGCATTGTGTAGTTTGTATATGAGTGTGAGAGTGTGTTCTTTACTTCTTGGGCATGGTTTTTATTAAAACTGGTTTCACTAGGTTGTTACTAATACTCGATCTATCAAATTATTTTGGTCTCAGCATTCATCTTTATATTTTTACAAACATACTTCTTATCATCAAATGGATTTTCACATTCTGCATCCATTTGTCCACATAACATTGAACATGTTCTTATTGAGTAATTATACAATTTCACAATTAATGTGACAAGTTTATTTATATGCATTTTGCTGTCAGTAATGTACTGACAGTAAATGTCTAATGTAACAGAACATCCCAAAAGTTAATAAAACCCATATAGGTTTTATCTCTTTTGATATACCTATATCAAAACAGGTTACAATTAAAGATATGCCGACTAATCGGGCGCTGAGTTGGCCGATTAGTCGGCAACGCCGTATTTCCAGCTAAGTTGGGGTGCAATCGGGAACGTTTGCTTCAGTCCACTTGTCACACCACTCGTTATGCGGACATGTTTTGAGTCAAAATTATTGAATTAGTCTATGATGATAATAAAAAAGTTCCTATTTATAAGATGAGTAGATTGTTTTTAAGAAAAATACTTAAAATGTGAAACTTGAAGTAAATATTGGTACTTTTTATATTATTTTGCAGTTAGTCATTAAGTGGCAAATATACGGTCTCTTTTGCCGACTGTAAATGTGGCTGAATAGTCGGCTTTTCCGACTAGTCAGTACATCTCTAGTTATAATACAACATGGTACAGCCAGTGCCGGATTAAGACTACTTGATGCCCTAAGCAATCCTCGCCTGTGGGGCCCCCCGTTTAAGATTAGCTGAGTAGTTAACCAAGTGAAACGAAGATCTCCGTTTCAACCTCGACAAACATGCTTTCGTATGTCCGGATGTTCACCTCTACAGGTCGCAATTTTATGAGGGTTCCGTCTTTCGTCTGTCACATAGGTTTTACAGCTATAAATAAGTAATTAAACGAAATAAATACTTGAAATTTAAGTAAGCGGGGAGCGAGCTTATGCCTATGACCACGAACATCCACACTGTAATAGTCAATTTAAAACGCGGAGATTGTCAAACAGACCCTTTCGTGTGTTCATGTCCTGGCAAATTATTTTTAGGTGCTGTTTCTGATGCCCCCAAAGACGTGGTGCCCTAAGCAATTGCTTAGTCAGCTTAAGGGTTAATCCGGCACTGGGTAAAGCCAAGGTATTAGTAGCCAAGAATGAAAAACTGCAGTGTAGGTATCACTTTACACACAACACACGGAAGAACATTCAGTGTATTCCTCTTATATTAATCATTATAATATGCAGTGTTGCAATGATTTCAATTACCTTATAATGTAATTTCTAGTGGAAGCCCCAAAATGGAAATTAGAGTCAATGGGCAGCTGTGTGGGCTTGTGTGCTTCTAGGCGCATCTTGCCGATGTATGTCCCATGTGCTGGAAATTTAAAAGATAAATATAAGAATAAGAAGAAATTTATTGCCCATAAAAAACCTTAACCTAACAGATACAAAACAATCAACAAACAGTAAGTAACAATAAGCTAGTAACAATCAGAAAAAGATGAGGCAATGGGTCCCAGGCTCAGCATGTGCTGGGCAGAAAAGCCCGGCGCTAGTTTTCAGTCTGGTCCCAAGAACAAATATTATATAAATAAATAAATACTTACAGCCAGGAGGGTCGCAAACTAATATTATTATAAATAAACGAATGTATCAGTATAGTATGGCACTGGACCTCATTACATATGTACTAACATACATGCAGTTATATAAGTCCATGTAATATTAACAATCTATGGATCTAAAGTTGTCCAAAGTAAATGCATTTTATTTTTTATTTATGCACACGATCATAGAAAGGAGTATGGAATAGAAGTCCAAAGAGCAGACTGGGTGAAACTCCACTATAGGATGGAAGACCAAAGTACAGGATAAAAAAAGGAAGCTATAATGGAAGTGTTTCTGGATAAACAATCAGGTGATGAAAATTTTAGAAAACAAATATTTTTATGGAAAGAGCAAGAGAAGAGTCAGACCTCCAAAGTGGTGGGATGATGACATTTGCCAGATTACTGGTCTAACATGGGTCGGAGTAGCACAGGATAGAAAGGAATGGAGAAGACCTTTGCCAAAACTGATTTACAAAGAATAAAAAAAGTGTGTAGCTAATATTTTTATCTATCTATTTATTTAGTTTAAGGAGTACAAACAGCTACTAAATTATGATGGAGTCTTAGATAATAATACAAAGCTAATTAAGGAACTCACAGATAGAGACAGAACAAGGAATTTAACAAACTTTGTGCACACATTCACACTTTGCTATTCAGAATTACCTAAATAATAAAGAAATATAAGATTGTATACAACTCAAACCTTAGCTAGGCTTATAATACTAGAAATAGACATTGATCTAAAATATTTTTTAATATCATTAATCTGTCTGTTATGGAATGAAATGAATAAATCAATTTTATCCTGCAAGTACACCGCAATGGCACTTTAACAAGTCAAAAACTACTCTCAAAAGACCAATGATGAGAAGAAATGCCGAAAAAAACTTGTCAGTCAGTAATTTTCTCCCAAAATATGCTTATTACAGTGACAATACTTATCCTACTGAACTTAAATCTGAGTGGTGGATTAGGTGTGAACCGGGCTCCTTACAGCACAAACGGGAAAACTTTCAGAAGATGATATGCATGCATATATAAAGTATGAGGTTAAACAGAATTTTTTTTTCTTATCTTTTTATACTGCCATCAGTCGGTAGCGGCTATAAAAATAAAACAGAAAATTTAAATACTTACTACTTCCCAAATCAACTAAAAACGCCCTGTTCAAGTCTTTGTGATACACAAACGCCGCGTGAACTCTAGAACAGCTTGCGTGGTCTATGCAGAAATCATTCATTTGCGGATTCCGGCCAAATAAATAACATTTCTTCTCATCTATCATTAGTTTCTGGATCAGTTTGTCACCTTTCAACACGTCTAAATGCAGGCCTGTTGGTGGTTTGCCAGCCCTGCAATGCATTAATTAAATATAGGCCAAATTTTAAATTATCCACAACACAGGAATACTTAGTTAGTTTTCAGGGATCGTTTATTGGGGTTTTCCTATATTCGGCACGTCTACGATTATTGCCTGTACCATATATACCATATACAGGTATAGAATTTAGTATGCTCTAGATGTCCAATATATAATTAACACTCATTACAACCAGTGATGCATGTTATTCCTGCAAATACATTGGTGGGTTATAATATAATTTCTATATTTACCAGTTGGGCACCTCGTAGTGGTTTGCCATGATTGTATAACACTATTCTCTTATATTAAGGCATTCAATAGGCAATACACCAAATTCCATAATAGTACACACTAATCACAAAATATAACCAACAGCCAGTGTTCGCCGATGCACCGCCGACGCCGAGCCGCTGATTACGATTTGACATTTAAAACAGTGTTGCCAGAGTAAAATAAATAATGGAAATCTGTGCATGGCGTGAACTAGAAATAAAAATAAATATTTGAAATAATAAAATGGTTTGCAGTTTTCGTGGTTTCTGCTAATTTGAATAACATGGCTCATTTCAGTAAAAGCTTTGTGAAAGCTACGTATCTGTCACTTTAAAATTGGTCTTGACTTTTAAAATAGTCCAAACGTGATCCAAACCATCAAAACATAGCTTATTCATCGCAGAAAAATTGTGTAAGCTGTTTAGTGTTTTCCGTTTTAATGAAAACGGTAGTGATCACAAGTGATTAACTATACATACTCTGTGTTTTAATGGCAACCATAGAGTACTTTATATATATATATATATGGCAACCCTAGATTTGACAACGCCGCCATGCGTCTGTCTTGTTTTGTTTTTCGTTTTTGACTGTATTACTTAATTTAGGCGAAATTGGTTTGAACTGAATTATTGAAAATGGTATCTAGCGAAGAAGAAGCCGAAGTAAAACTAGCCGACACAGTAGAATGGGACGTAGACATGGAAAATCAGTTATTTTACGCAATGGCCAACCACAAACCGGTGGGCATCAACAAACACTTTCAGATGGTTTGTATTTGGGAGAAACTATCAAATTCGATAACCAAAGAGATCTCCACACAAGACATTTGGAAGCACTTGGAGTCTTTATACGATGTAGCTATGCTGGACGACACGGAACCTATACCTTTTCCAAACCATGAGGTAGCGTTTAGTTTACCGGAGAACGAGTTTGGCGCGCTTATTAAGCAGAAATGTAAAGACGCTGTATTATCTGACGATGGAGAAGGTATTAATCCATATCATATACGTACTCTTAACCTGCAACGCTACAGTTTATTATGTTCTAAATTTTACCCATTATTTTGAATTTAATCTAGCGACGCGTGTAGAAGCAAGCAGCCCCTCACCAAAGCCCTCGACCCCTAGAAGCACTTCTCGGGGCACTGCCTCTAAAGACAGTACTCCAAAAGGTAGCACTTCTTTTGTTTTTGGTCATGACATAGAAAGATCATGTAGGTCATTGATGTTCATTGTTCATTGGTATGGGGTTTTGTAGTTAAGGCAAGTATCAAATAAGTGGAGACTTATTTGATATTTGCCAAGCACTATTCTGATCATGTTACATAAATGAGATGCAATACTCAACACTTTGTTAAGCTATATCGTCAGTTTAGAGGCAAAAGTCACTAACTAACAAATACCTACTTAAAATAAAGCTCGTATATCAGCATCGTTTCAGTATTGAGATACGAGGTTTCGAAGAGTAGTGACAGACTATATAGTGAGTTTTGCTTCTCACCCAACAATATTTTAAACAAAAGTCAACTTGTTTGTTAGCCCATTTACTAGGGTAGGCCTTATTATACTCACACCTGTATGCCCAAAAGAGGTAGGCAGAGCACATGAAAGTTAATCCAGCGCCACATTTAGCAATCACACCATTCTATACTCAATACATTCTAAGGCTAAATAAAGATTATTCCTTCATTTTTATATCAAATAAATATATTTTTTTATTTATTTAATAGGGATGTTGACACGAAATTTGACAACCACTTTAGCCTAGTTGGTAGTGACCCTGCCTTTGAAGCTGGAGGTTCCAGGTTCGAATCCTGGTCAGGGCATATATTTGTGTGATGAACACGAATATTTGTTCCTGAGTCTTGGATGTTTTCTATGTATTTAAGTATCTATTTATCTATATAAGTATGTATATCGTCACTTCATACCCATAGTACAAGCTTTGCTTAGTTTGGGACTAGGTTGATTTGTGTAAGATTGTCCAAAAAATATTTATATATTTATTTATTATTTACTTATTTATTAAATAAGAAAATCAGTTAGTTTGAATTGCCTCGAAAAAGCATCAAATTCTTAATCAAATCAAATGGCGAAGAGAGAATTAAATAAAATATAACATAATTATAAGTCTTCAAAGTTTTCAGAGGGGGAATAATCTGTCCCTTTTCCACAAAAGGCACCTACATATGTGCGAACTCAAACTCAAACTCAAAATATTCTTTATTCAAATAGGTCTAGCAACAAGCACTTTTGAATCGAACTTCATGGAATGATCATCATTTACTATGGCGCTCATGATCATTGACATCACTGATCTGTCGCGCTTTCTATATCCAACCAGCAACATTAAAACGGTTGCAGCTTCGTCATTATTCGAGATATTTGAATAGGGTTTTCACCATTTGGCATGTTCTTGGCTTGTTTCTCTTGGAATAATCAAACTTTGAGTCAACAACACTAGTTAACAATTGTTTCAGTTATATTATACTTTTTTTTACATATTATCAGAAGTCATTCAGACAAAGAACATCACATTTGTGAATTACGTCCAGTTTAAGATGTGGGCACTAAGCCACAGTTTTTAGATGACAACATGGAAACATTGAGATTTATAAAAATAATATTTCTAGCTTGGTCTATAATAGTCTATTTATGATTGGTTGTGTTAGCGACTATTTGCGATATTAAACACATACATACAACCTAGTTATTGTGTGACATAGGCTAGTTAATTGACCAATTAATCTGTCCAATCAATATGACTGACTTAACCCACTTAGCCTATCATAAAGTGAACAATACCTTTAAAGCCCCATTTACATTATACACATGGAAGAGTTGCATTTAGGTTTAACTACATTGCGATGATTTAGTACATTACTGCAGAGGCCGCGAAATATGTATACGGGATTGCCGGCGGGAAGTTATAGATGGCCGAGTGTTAACGAGGTCATCTAGAGATACAAGGCCGACAATCCTTGTTCGCGCTGAGGCTTGTATAGTACTTTTCAAAAAAATGCAACGAATTTTAAAAGAAAACTCGAAAAGAAATTCTAGGAACTCAGTAATAAAAACAGACGCTGCGGAAGCGGGCGGCCAGCGCTGTGTTTAGTTTTCGGGGCGCGCCGGCGTGGTGACGGGCTTGCGGGCTTCGAACCAAAAGACGATCACTTTGCCGGCCTAGGCCTTCAATGTATGAAATTCCATTATGACCCACTCGTTGCGCCTCAGCCGAAACGAGATACTTCGCAGCCTCTTATAACGAACACAACGTCAATATTATCATTACTTGTTTGAGAAAAATTAAACCTTTGATAGAACTCATTATACCCCTCGCAATATATGTATACTTGTATGTCGTCATGTGTATGTATGTATATGCATCCAATTCTTGCTCTTGTGTAAATGGGGCTTAATAGGTATGCCCCCGGGTCAGTTTTGCATGGAAAAGAGCATAACTGGAATGAATGGTGTTTGGATGGTACTAGACATGCATGATTTCATTGGTAATTCAATGATTTGTCATATGGTGTTGGTTGATAGGATATCGTGAAAACCTTCCATAATAAGAGCTATAGGCTCAGGGTGGCTCAGGCGGCGAAAACTGAGCTGAGTACCACATATGTAATATATAGTCAGTTGGCAACCAAAAGTCACTAAGGCCGGGTTTTATAAAGATCCGTTAGACCAAATGTCAAATCAAATTTTAGTACCGTCAACCGGGGTTACTTTCAAATTGAGGGGCGACTTTAAAAATCCAGTTTTTATGCCGTGTTTTACTTGTTAATTGCTTAACATGAGGTCAGTGAAATACCTTGGTAATTTTCCCCACTATTTACTAAACTGAATCGAACTAGAAATACTTGGTGATGATTATATAAGTGTTCTAAATCTATCAAAGTGACCCCGTTTTTTCTTAAAGTCACCCCAGTTTACGGTAACTCAGTACTTTTTTTGACATAACAAACCGACATAAGGTCTAACGGATCTTTATAAAACCGAGCCTAAGTAAAAAATAACTATTCAAAAATTATTGATTTATAGGCGGTAATAATAGTTAAATAACATAACTTAAATAATATTACAACTAAATTAAATCTAAAACAGGCCCTTGGGGCATTGTACCGAGGATGCTGGCGGCATTTCCTCGCTGTACTATGTACGCAATGCTGAAGGGCTATCCGAACTTCGTGTCGTGCCGTCCCTCTCACTCATATAGTGAACAACACGAGAGTGAAAGGAACGGCACAATACGAAGTCCGGATTTCGAAGTTCGGAGTAGGCCCTCTGGGGCGCTACCGCGAACAGCAAACGAAGTTTTCGCTCTTTGTCGCACTTGCACGTTCGGACATAAACGCGACAGAGAGGGAAACTTCGTATTCTGTTCGCGGTAGCGACCCTGATACGTTGTGCGAGGAACTCGCCAGCTCTTCCGTCATAAGTTACGTCACCCAAACGCTTCCTATTTAAAATAAAGATTGTATCTGAGCAACGATTTCTAAGAGTACCTATTGACAGGTTTAATAGTGAGTTTAGGTTGTCATCCAACATATTTGATGAACTTGATAAAAAAAGGCAGGAAGGAAAGCAAAAAAAGCAAACGCAAAGGCTTCTGAAAGGCCGGCAACGCACTTGCGACTCCTCTGGCGTTGCAGGTGTGTATGGGCGACGGTAATTGTTTACCGTCAGGCAATCCGTCTGCTCGTTTGCCCCCTATAACTTAAAAAAAAACAAAACCAGCCAAGCGAAATTAAATTTTATGTCTTTGTTACATTAAATTAGATGGCCTAACTTTTATAAAGTGAATAAGTATAGCGTAAAGCAAAGCCAAAGAGAAACAAATTATACTTCATCCTTGTCTGTTAAGTCATTATCGGCATCTCATCCTTTTCTCTCTCATTGTATGGCTTATCTCGACTCTTTGGCCTTACTTTACGAAAGAAAGTAGCAAAATTTGTTAAGTTTTTGAATGTAATTTTATGTGTGTTTGTGAATGTAATTTTATGTATGTTCAACTTGTTTAGTTTAGTCGCCGTCGTATTGTCGTTCCTACCACCCAGTATAGATTTAGATTTATTTATTTCATAATATAAAAATACAATATAAATTATCCTAAGTCAATTTACTTATACGACTTTATATTATGATCGTCAAAAAAATTATGATATGTCAAAAATGATAATAATAATAATAAAATTCAATTATACAACAATTATCAATTAAATAATGATCATACTACTAAAATCACATCATTTATAACAATAAAAATCCGCGTCAATAATATAATGTCGAAAACTTAAATAATCATCAGTCACGATACATTAAAATTAAACAAAACTATAATTTAAAAATTCAATGTCAAACAAATTTCTTTTCCATTTTATAAACCATGAGATCTACCTTGGGGTCAATTTCATCCTTATTTTAAATTCCAACATAATTTCAATGAGTCATACTCGTTTCCACATATTGCGATCATAGTGTAATGTAACACAGCGATCGTCGACACGTCTGTTGCCGGGCCGCCGCCCGCGATCCTCCTTACTCCTTATTAATAATCGACAATGTACCTTTTGCCATGTTAAAGTCACATTATCATTATTAAGCCATAGTCTCCCGGCGAAAAAAAATAACAATAGCATTATTTTGTAATGATCCCAGGCACTAGTAGACGACGGGTTAAGAGGGAAAAACTAGAAAGCACCCTCGCGCCCAGCTGTGTGCAGCCCGTGACAATTTCATTAGCTGCTATGTGACCTATGACTTCTAAAATAAACTAAATAGTTTCCTGTTAGATAATCTTTTTTATAGTGTCAATGAATACACTTATTCAGTGTATAACAAAACTAGGAAGTTATTGAATAATTGAATTTTGATTTCATATAAGTAGCCCGCGGTCCGCAACCTTTTTCATAATAATCATAATCTTTATTGTATCAGTTGCTATTGTGCAAGAGTACGTTACGGTATTCAATCTGCGCCAGCAGGCGAATCACGTAACTTTATGTCCTAACGGTAGATAGATTTTACTGTCAATTTTGAAGTATATGTATGAGCTGACAATTAAAATTTGACATTAAAATCTACCTAACGGTACTAAAAAAGTTACGTGGTTACCCCGCTGGTATGGCAATCCGGTGCATCAGTGCCTTTACCATGAGTTTGCATGACCGTACTCGCTAGCTACTGCGTAAACGATTTAGTATGCCGATTCTTAGTTCTAGTGCGTAACCGCCAGAGGTGCTGTACTTTTGCCTATAAAAATTTTTACGCAGTCGCTAGCGAGTACGGTCATGCAAACTCATGGTAAAGGGACAGTTAGTAGTGTGAGTGACACGACCTACGGTATCAGCCTGTCGATGGTATGCGGACGTAGTGTGTGTGTCGTCGACAGTGACGTCACGGTGTCACGATTCCCGATTGTCAGACCTTGTTATCTTAGACCATGGTGCCCAGTCAGTATCAGCAATTGAACGCTGTTATGCAATAATGTGTCAATCTACTATACGTTTTCCTACTAGGTTGACACATTATATCCTGGTAGGCTAGCACAACTTGCTGCCAAGTCGTATCTCGCGCGACTCGGCGATTCCTGTCTCGCTCAAACTGTGCGGAATAGAAAGAGGAGCGTAGATTTTTCTCTACTCGCGTCGCGTCGCAGCGGCAGTTGTGCTAGCCCCGCTAGTCTGTCGCATTAGGTATTACCCTGTAATGATAGACTTAAGTTGTTGTTGAATAAATAAATAAAATAAAATAAAAAATATTGCATAACAGCATCCAATTATGTTCGTAAAAATAGCAATTAATAAGTGTTCGATGCGTAGTGGGCCCGGGGCGCAAGGACAGCGGCGCGGCGGCGGCCAAGGCGAGGAAGGAGAGTGGCAGCTCTCACGCATCTACCGACACACCTAGCATCAAATCTGAGAAAGACTATGGTTAGTAAAGATCTAAACTTTTTATTATGCATTAAAAACGCTTGGTTGATAGTTGGAGCGAGCGTCTATAGGCTGCGGTGTCCGCTTACCATCAGGTGGACCGTACGCTTGTTTGCCACCCTCGTATGAAAAAAGTATGCAGGAAAATATGAATTCTGACATAACTTTTTCCGAGGGTTTTTTTTTTCATCATTATGTATTTGGAAATCTTAAAACAATAAATAGGTTGAAATCTTAAAACAATAAATAGGTTGAAGTTTGATGTTTTTGTGGTCCCGTACCCAAAGGTAAAACGGAGCCCTATTACTAAGACTTCACTGTCCGTTCATCCGTCCGTCCGTCCGACTGTCACCAGGCTGCATCTCGCGAAACATGATAGTTAAACAGTTGAAATTTTTACAGATGATGTAGTACACTTGAGGTCAAAAATTTCGGGTGACCCAAAATTAAATAACCGTAGTAGTAGTTCTTCTAAATATTTTACACTAGTTTTATTTACAATTCTTCCTAATACTCAAAAGTTTTGGCAATTTCCGGGATCTTATCATAAAAATACCAATCTCCAAAAAAGAAGATTTTTTGCTATATCTCGCTTCGCTAACATTGTATTTTTCATGAATTTTGAGGAGTCCGATTTAAACCTGGAAACGTTAGTTTTTTTTAATGAAATGGAATGTAATCATTTATTCTTCAATTTAGGCATGTTACATGCACTTATGAATGTCAAAAAACTACCACCGGTTCATAAAATAAACCTCTGCCTCGAGAAGAACCGGCGTAAGAAACTCGGCGAATTTTAATTGTTATTTCTGCAGCTTAGATGTAAAATTAAATAAAGATCATGACAGGATTAAAAAACTACTAGTTTGCATTATTTTAGGAAACATGAGGGTATTTTACCGACTAGTATTCTTTGTTCGCAAGTGTATTTCTGTTGCCTCTATAACAACAAATACTAAAAATCAGAATAAAATAAGTATTTAAGGGGGCTCCCATACAACAAACATGATATTTTGCCGTTTTATAGATAACTAGCGACCCGCCCCGGCTTCGCACGGGTGCACTATTTAATGGATGTTATTATACATATAAACCTTCCTCTTCAATCACTCTATCTATTAAAAAAACTGCATCAAAATCTGTTGCGTAGTTTTAAAGATTTAAGCATACATAGGGATATAGGGACAGAGAAAGCGACTTTGTTTTATGGGTGGATCAACTATTCTTTGTTGCTTGTTACCATGGTTACGTTTCCTGAGTCACTCTTTAAAACTGTGATTTTATAGGGTTTAAGTCCACCAAACATGAGTTTTACCGATAAATATAAATCCATTTGGACATGGGTCATCTCCTGAGCATGCTTGAATTCCATATTATAAACATTTATCTAAGAAACATGGTTACTGTTGTCTCCTCGCTGACGGGACAGAATAACAACAAGAAACAGTTGATTGACCCTTATACTATGTAGTGATGGTACGGAACCCTTCGCGAGTCCGACTCGCAATTGGCCAGTTTTTTAAGTATTTTTTCTTATTTATGTCTTTTGTTTAAATACCATTACTAATTACTGTATTTCTGGTTTTCACAGATCGAAGACGGGACTCTCGCGACTCTAATGCGTCCGGCCCTCGCGACAGCTCTACTGGCAGAAAGTCTACATCGCACAAAGACCGAACTCCGAAGAGTAAAGTTTCTGGTATACCATTTACAATTCACTTTTTACGTTACTAATGAAATAAACTTGGTGATTCACTCATATTATCCCCATAATTTCACCTCGGAATGAGAGGTAATATGCTGGAAACGTGTATTCATCTTAAATAAAAAAAAAATATCTGAAATAAATATTATTCATTCATTCATTCATTCATTCTTCATTATGGACGTTTTATAAGTTACCTCAAAAGTCATATAAAAAATCCTTTCTGCCTGCGCCGAAATTTATTCAGGGTCAACGCTCAGAAAATATTGGTATTTTCAATTATTTCGGTTTCTATAAATAAATAAATATTTTTGGACAATCTTACACAAATCAACCTAGTCCCAAACTAAGCAAAGCTTGTACTATGGGTTACCAAGTGACGATATACATTATTATATAGATAATTAGATACTTAAATATATAGAAAACAATATGTAATTCCAATATATAATTCCAATTAATTTAACATCTAGTGACGAATAGGCTAGTCATAAAAAAAATCATCATTCGAATCCGTTTTACCAACTAAAGTTAGAGCAACACAAAACACGAAAATAAGTGGCAAAGTACAGCATACCCAGCGTGGTCTAAGTTTTAAAGTACAGCGTGACGTCACGCCTGCGTGGCCTTTTAAGGAAAAAAGGGAAAATTAGTTTTTGTCGTGAAATATTGATGCCATACAATTTGTTTTTCATTTCTCATACTCTGAAAGTGGGTCATTGTTTGTGTACGCCGGTGGCAAACAAGCTTACGGTCCACCTGATGGTAAGCGGCCACCGCAGCCCATAGACGCCCGCTACTCCAAAAGAGTCACGTACGCGTTGCCGGCACTTTATAAAATTTGAGGATGCACTGTGTTAACAACAGAAGGGAAGAAATTTAGGTCCCTCGCCCTCAACACAGTGCATCCTACGGAGCTCTGGCAACCTTGCTCACCTCCAGGAACACATCACTACATACTTGTATAGTAGTTAATGTTATTATGGCTGTGGTCTTCTGCAAGGCGGAGGTACTTCCCCAGTTGGGCTGCTCCAAATTCGAGCACGATGACATTTTGCTGTGTCCTACCTCTCTTAACCTAGCAATAAAAAAGGACGATGAATCAAAGACAAAAGCAGCAATAACTATTTATTGTGATAATGTGATGGTTTTCTATATAGCCACACTATGTTATAAAATTGTGTCTTGAGTCATCTCTACTGTAGAGCATTAAATTTACGATTAAGGCAAGACCATTCCAGTGCAAATGACCCCCTCTAAGACACGTGAGTTTGCAATTAACCATCCCGCTCTCTACGGAAGCTCGGCGCGTAATTTCATAAATATTTAGTACATTTTTATTGATTGTTGGAATACTGAATCACTTATGAAAAACCGGCCAAGGGCGAGTTGGACTCGCGCACGAAGGGTTCCGTACTAGTATCTATAAAACAGCAAAAATAACTTAACCAAAATTACAGTTAAATCAACCTATCTCAAAAACTATAAGAGATACTTTGATCAAACCAAAAATCGTTGAAAGAGTTAATTAGCATGCATCACCTCTATTTTTTTTAGAATTTTATACCCCGTAGTTATAAAAATAGAGGGGGGGGGACATACTTTTTACGACTTTGAGAGCTGATATCTCAAAAACCGTTCACTTTAAGAAAAATGTTTTTTAGAAAACTTTATATCATTTTAAAAGACCTTTCCATTGATACCCCACACGGGTATGTACATCGAAAAAAAAATTTTCATCCCTCAGTTACATGTATGGGGGGCCCCACCCCCAATTCTTTTTTTTACTATTTAGTGTCATAATTTTGTAGCGGTTCATACAACACATATTCCCATCAAATTTCATCACTGTAGTACTTATAGTTTCCGAGTAAATCGGCTGTGACAGACGGACAGACGGACAGACGGACAGACGGACAGACGGACATGACGAAACTATAAGGGTTCCGTTTTTGCCATTTTGGCTACGGAACCCTAAAAATCTATCCGGTTATTTCCTTAGAACAATAAAAAACAGGGTGGCCACTTTCTGGAAAACCGGGAAAAGTCAGGGAATTTCGCTAGTCATGGAAAAGTCAGGGAATTGTCAGGGAAATTTATTGGAGGTCAGGGAATAAAAATGTCTCTTTATGTAAATGAAATAAATGAACTTTATTCTGCAAGTAGGGCGCAGTGGCACTTTTGCAAGTCAAACTGTAGTCAGTCATTTTCTCCAAAAATATAATTATTGAGTGAACCCACGACTGTCTAAAAATGCTTTCGCTCTTACCAGCTGAGCTATTCAGATACTACTTCTTATTATTTCCGTTTTTGTATTATTTCATTGTATTTATAAATTGTAATTTACTAGCAGATAATTCTGAAACGTATTCAAATTATATATTTTATATTTATTACATTTAAGATTATGGTCAGGGAAAAACTTGAAAAAACGCCTGGAAAACCGGGAAAAGTCAGGGAATTTTGGTTGTAGTAAATAGTGGTCACCCTGAAAAAACCTATCGTTTTTGTAAAAAAAAAAACGTATCACTGTCGTTGATAATTACGAGATCTGCAGCATTAAAGTTTATTTTTACTATGATATTTAGTATTTTTTGACAGAGTTACCAAGGCATTTTTCAATATTTTGTTCGGTTATTTCTTTTCTTTGTTTATTTTTCAGTATACTGTAAGTTTTGTGTAGTGTAAATTCTACATTATTTCTTCACACTGGAAGCTCAAATTTCAGTATTTTCGACAGATCAGTGAATGGGCCTTGCCTTAATACGCATTTTTTTATTAGGCTGGGACTCTCCGTTGGCGCTGGCGGACGAGGAGGCGACGCGGCGCGGGCGGCGGCGCGCGCACGCCGACACGCCGCCCGCCGGCACGCCGGCCAAGCGCCGCCGCACCTGACCACAGCCATACATACCTACCATGCCACACATCCAGGGATCGGATACCGGTATTTTCTCCATAGAAAAATACCGGTATTATTACGGTCACCGGTTCATTATTTCGTTTTTAATGGGACAATTTAATAATACGACGTTGTTACCTAAATACATGATTCAGCACTACGTAAAGAGCAAAAAATAATCCAAAATATTGGGCTAATTCAGGGTTTTTTAAAAATACCGGTATCGGTCCCTGCACACATCACACTGTCATGTACAGTAATTTGTATTTTCTCGTTACAATAAGGTCAACGAACTGTGACCGCGTGTGTGTAGTGTGTAGTAGTAAACTACTATCAGCATCATCTTTACACTTGAGGTGTTAAAAAATCCGCTAGACACGTGCTCCTACCATGCCAGACATGACACTGTCATGTGCTACACTCTATTCATTATACCAGTACAATTCATATAAACAGATCACTTTTGATTACTTGGGAGAAATATACAAAAATTATGCACCAAAACCATCCCAAAGAATCAAGCCACATTTTGGTGAAAACCGCGTCTAAATCCATCAAGCCATTTTCAAGTTACATGAGTAGAGTATACCAGCATCACAGTTAACTGATTGGTACACCTTATCTCGTTGCAAGAAGGTTCACGAATGGCCAGTTTACTGTGATACCGATAGTACTGTCTACATGTACAATCGATAGAATCTTGTTCAGATAAGTGTAAGCGCCTAGTTCGCTCCGATATCTCCGATGGTGATTGTATGTGGTTGCTTCGGTGATTCAGCTGTCATCACAGTGCAATTTATAACTAAACGTGAAAAGATTGTGGTGAAATAACCAGATGTATACGGCGAGCCTTGTGTACAAACATTAAAAAAAGGCATGTAAATCAAACTTTAATGCTAATAATTTTTGTATGCTCTTTAACAATACCGTAAGAAAATTATGTCGATAAATAGTTCTAAGTTTTGAGTAAATAAATACCACTTAGTTAAGTTTCCTATGTCTTTTATTCATTTACTGTCTTTCTTTTTAAACTTCTGGAATTTGTTATCAGATGTGGGGTACAGTCAAGGGCAATATATATACATTTTTTCACCTAAGATCCAACCAAAAATGTATGCCCTAAAGTTGATTTCACAAACTTCTCAGTCCCTATTCTAATTTAACTAGGCATCCAAGACACCAAGATTATTTGAGGTCGGTGCAGCATGTCTGAAAAGGTATCCAAGACCCAATTTGACCAAACTCCGGAAAGCTCGTAGTGCCCACTAAGTAACCGTATTTATCTTTATTTATTGACCAATATAACTATTCTGAACTTAGTTTCACCTTAGTCAAAGCTGCTTGCGAGAACGCACTGCTGGGATATGAGCACCAAAGCTGATTTTTAGTTAGGCATAGGCAACACAGCTAAAATGATGCGCATCTAAGTCATTGTATTTGTAAAAAAAGTTACATGAAATGAAACGTCAATGTCAGTTGTGTCAAAAATGTAAACAGAGCTGAAGTTTTATCGTATCTAGATAAGAGTGTGTATGACTGGTATCGTACGTGAAACTAGTGAATTATTGTTTGCAACATTGCTGAAATATACGAAACCATGGCTTTGCCGACTGCCCAACCAGCGGAAGTTTTGAGAGCGTGGCAGAAAGACGACCAATATGAGAAACAACTTGCAGAATCGTTGGCTAAGCTTATGCCTTCAAATCACGCGTCTAAAGCCGTCCCTTTATCTTCTCTACTTTATAAATCATTCACAACGCTCAACGACTTGCAGACGCTCGGCGAAGAATATTCTGGAATCGTCCAGGTCGACGAAACTTACCACAAACTGCCAACTTTCAACAACCGACTACTCAGCATCATATTGTCTGCGTTTGGTGAGAATTTAACTAGAAGAATACTCCGTCACGCTGAAAGCGCCGTCGAACAAAATGCCACGTTAAAATCAGCCATACAGAACTCGCTTCTAGTCTTCCTAAAGGCACTGACAAATATTTTGCCGCAGTTCGAAAATATACACAGAGCTCTATGTTATATCAGAGGAGGGCCTATACAGCTTGGGAAAACGGTTTCAGGGATAGACTATGTACAGGTTATACCAGCAGCAGCTGCTTATTATGCTCATTTGAGATTATTAGGAATGGTAACACTGCTTCATGCATTTGTTTCCTGCGGTCAAAGCATATATCAAGCGAAACAGCATATGGAGCAAATGAGGGAGATTTCGAATGAAGTTGAGAATAACAAATCATGTGTAGCATGCTTGGAAGAGATAGTTCAACCATGCTGTCTGCCATGTGGACATATCTTTTGTATGGAATGCTCTTATCGAGCATTGGAAATCTGTGCTTTATGCCGAACACCATTTGCGAAAAATAGTGTTGTGCCTCTTATGAACTATTGTCCATGACATATGACATAAAACCAAAGTTATTGTGATCAAACTGTTATTGGTAATGGGATGGGGTGTTTTAGAGTTGGGAAGATTTTTATAACTTGTTTTAAGAAACATTGTAAATAAAAGGGTAGAGGTATTAAAATTATTTCTTTTTATTCTATAATATTGAGATGCATGTTTATGCACAGTGAAGTCTGGGCACAAGCCAGTAAGGCGATATTTTGATTAATATGTCAGTATTTCTTTTGCATACAAACAAAGTGTGTAGTACTATTATAATAATAGCCTTTATTCAGACAGTTTGTTTCTCACATTTGGGTACATAGCTATATGAGACTATAATTTTTTTCTTTTTCTTCGTCTGTTTGTTGACCACAAATCACCTGATGGTAAGCAATATTGTGGTTTAGGATGGAACGCGCCTACCTAGTAAAAACTGATTCACTCTCGCTTTGAACCAAAAGGTTGTAGTTGACGGGAAACAAGGATTCCGGCAAGGAGTTCCACAGCTTGGCGGTTCTCACAATAAAGGTGGAAGCAAACCGCTTCGTGCGAGTTTTCGGAACAGCCACCGTAAAACGATGGCGCCTTACCGTATTCCTACTCGTCCGATGGTAGAAATGGGCGGGAGGAATTATGTTGTGTAATTCCTCAGCGCACTCCCGGAAATGCAACCGTAAAAAACCGAAAGACTGGCAACTTTGCGGCGATACTCTAGACTTGGCAGCTTCGCATTGCAGAGAGAGTCCTTTCCTATGAGCCTCTTAGCACGCTTCTCGATTGCCTCCAACGCCTCAAGCTGATATTTAGCCGATCCATCCCATAGGTGTGAACAGTACTCCATGCACGAGCGAACTTGTGCTTGATATAGTGTGAGCAATTGTTCCGGCTTGAAGTACCGATGCACCTTTGAGAGGATGCCCAGCTTCTTGGCAGCTAACTGAGCCTTAGACTCAAAACTCCATCCATTCACAAAGGCCTCCTCCAATTATATTATTAGAGCTTTATAAATCCGTGGCTCCAGCTCTGTCCACAAAGGTTTCATTCCACTTTGTCAGCTCCCAGCTTATGCTATGTAAGTGGAGTCCAGTTAGGTATTAGCTGACCAATGTGGAAACTCACAGCTCTGCGAGTTATTTATATATTCTCAAACCCAAGGTGTCATTTTCAAAAAAATTTAAAGTTAATTGACAAAAATGATCCATACAATAACATCAAGGCACTAATAAGTTTCATACAGAAGCTAGGGTGTTTAGAGTAGTGCTACCCTTTTTCACGCAAAATAAACATGTTGGATGTCGACTTGCGGAAGATGCCCAGTAAAACTAACAAAATCAAAAATCAAAACATTTATTTTGCAAATAGGCCTCAAGGGCACTTTTACAAGTCAAAATCTATCTAGGTACATCAAATAAAAATAATACAATAATCAAAAAATCATTAATTAAATGTAGTGTTAGGTACATGTCAAAAATAAGACTATGAAACTAATAACAATCGAGATTTGTTAGAGATGTATAAGTTCTCGAAGCGTCAAGATAAAAGGTAATAAGGTAGGTACACTAATCATAATAAAATATTTTGAGATATATCTATAAGCGTCAGCATGAAAATAATAAAATCTAAAAAAACTAACTAAAGATCCATTTTGAACCTGCTCACAAAATTTCACGAGAATCGGTTGAGAAATGCTACCTGTAGAGGAGAACAGGTGTAAATTTGTCTGCCGGACATACCTACAAAATTATTTTTGCCCATGTAGAAATGTAGAATTTCGATCGCTTCGCTCAGTAAGTAATACAATACTTGCAAAGAATACCGGCGGTGCCGCAGACTAAAATATGATCTAAGTCTATCTCGAAGGTCCGCTAAAAATACTTGTGAAATAATTTCTGAACTTGCATTGTAGTTCCTATGGTAGTTAGCTAGGATATATAGATATGTTTTATCCCAGAATTCATAATCTAAGGTTGAGAAATGTGGGAGGGAGTTTGTATGGAGGTAACGGTATCGCCCGACATACGTAAGGGTGACACCACCGGGACTGACACCATGGACAAGCACCAATAATGCAAATGAACTCTTATTTAAAAGGAAATAAGACTTAATTAATTTAAAACGGTATGTTGATCTTTAATGAATTATCTATCTATACATTTAGAATGAAATGTCCATGAGGGGTCATTCATAAAGTACGTCACACTACGTAATTTCATTATTTTTTTATCCCTGGCTGTGTCACAGTTGGTCACCTTTGGTACTTCCTAGTGTGATGTCCCATATTTTGCAATATTACAGCAGTTCCGAAATTAGTTTTATTTCCCATTTAAATTATTTTTTAATGTAACCAATACCATTATTATTTTCACAATTTAGATGTTTTATCTTAATAAATATCCTTCATCGATATCAAATCAAACGTTCGATAAAAATAACAAAGCGATAATATATCATCAATAAAATAATTTAAACCTTATGCCTATACAGATAGAGTTGCACACTAAGTCGACCCCCTAGCCATTAACGTGTGACGTACTTTATGGATGGCCCCTTACTGAGGCTTGTAAGTTTAAAGCGTGCCACACACTGCAGCGGCCGGCGGTGGCGGCGTGTTGTATACTATGACAATCCTAACATTCATTCAGACACACGCGGCCTTGATTCACATAGTAACAGCTGGGCGCCACTGCGGGCCGGTACAGTGTGTGACAGGCCTAAAGGTGTCCAACACTGGTGACGTCCGTGGCGTCACCCTAAGGACAACTCTATATTCAAATCACTGCTTTGTAATGTGCATGAAAATTTACAATAAGTTACCGAAATGTATACAAGAGCTACCTTTACATAAATTCAAATATGCATTAATTAAGCTTTTAACTGAAAATAATTACTATAGTGTGAAGGATTTTCTGGCTCAAAATACCTATTCATTAATAACATTTTCAAAAATATTTGCATGCTAGTATATAATACAAATAGCAGGATAAGCTACCTATTGTCACATACCACCTAAGGACAAAAATATACCTACTTATTCTATGCAAATAAACTCTATTCTATTCTAAGTAAGTAATAAACAAGTTAAACGCAGACTAAGTCGCAGGCATTAGCTATATTAATGTGTTGTGTGCTGTAAGACCGGTAACGAATGAGGAAAGAGCGGTGTGTCTGGCGGGCCTGAAGCCTATCGGCCTTGAACTTTGCCGGGATATATTTGGATGGCGGGCGGTAGACTAACGAGTGCCGTCAGCAAATAAATTTAAGTACTTTGTTTTCATTTAGCTAAGAACTAGTCTCTCTGGGAACTGTAGGAGACCTCGTGATTGATATTTTTTAGGATAAAACGGGGCCCTATTTCTAAGACTTCGCTGTCCGTACCGTCCGTCTGTCACCATGATTTTAACCACCGGTTCCGTATCCAAAGGATAAAACGGAACCCTATTACTAAGACTTCGCTGTCCGTCCGTCTGTCTGTCTGTCTATCCGTCTTTCATGAACCGTGATTTAAGACAGGTGAAAATTTCACAGTTGATGTATTGCTGTTGCCGCTATAACAACAAATACTAAAAAACAGAATATAATAAATATCTAAGTGTGCTCCCATGCAAGCTCGCACTTGGCCGGACACACGCACACACGCACGCACGCATGCACGCACGCACACGCAGGCACGCACGCACACGCACACACACACACAGTAATATAATTATTAAAAAAACCTTCCAAGTGCGAATCGGACTCGCGCACGAAGGGTTCCGTACCATTATCTATAAAAACGAAAAAAAAAACACGTGTGTTGTATTCGAGCCCCCTTAACTATTTATTTATTTTATTCTGTTTTTTAGTTTTTGTTGTTATAGCAGCAACAGAAATACATCGTCCGTGAAAATTCCAACTAACTATCACGGTTCATGAAAGACGGATAGACACACAGACAGACGGACGGACAGCGGAGTCTTAGTAATAGGATCCCGTTTTACTCTTTGGATACGGAACCCTAAAAACAACCTATACTGTATTTTATTTTTAGGTAGTATAAGTAGTTCCAGTGGTGCCTAATACTTGGTTAGTACTTATCGATAATTTATACGAACCAAGTACGTATACGACGTGTAAAAGTATTTATCTGCCGTCGGTACCTGTTATTCCAGCTTCCCCTTTGACAGCACACGCGAGTCTCATTCGACTGTTATTCCGGGGTGTGCCAAGGGCGTGTTTCAGACTAGTTGTGAGTCAAGGGCGGGCTGGAAATAAGACCGGGTAGATTTTAGCAAGTCTACGAAGTGGGCGAAAAATAGTTGACCTACCTATAGGTACTCCGTTTTTTTAGAAGCAGAATAGAACCAAATTTATTGCAAACCAAAATAACACCATAAATATTACAATTTAAAACTTAGTGCCTAGGAGGGCGATTCTCCGAGCGTTTGAAACTCTCGTTTGTAAAGTCATTGTCGACTCACGATTATCTATTTAAAGTTAAAATAAACCGGCGAAAACATTGGTAAAATAAGGCTCAGACCCGATATTAGTTTACGCTTTTTACAAAAATTTACTCTGATCATCGTCTCCTTTAACATTTAATGAAACGACAATGACGAAAAAAAACCGCCGTTGAAACGTCGAATATCTGCACAGGAGCTACAATACAACAAAAACTTCAGAAAACATTTACAAAGAACAGTGGTGCTGCTATAATGGCCGCAATTAGACACCACTCAGCATAATGCTCTGACATTTTGCAATGCCACAGCGCTGGTCCTCCGTGGAGCCCAGGGCTGTAAGATAGTTCAGACCAGCAAAAAGTGATGAACGTGGAACCACATAACTATACTTTGATATTGTACTGGATTAGAGTAGACTAAACATTAGTTATAATGATAAAATCCAAATATTTCGGGGCAGGTTAGGCTAGGATTTTTAAGATTAGATAAACCGTGTGTTATCTATCCGTCGTGCGATATCAGAGAAAACAATCTTGAAGCTGGAAAATTGCGACGTGATGTATTTGAAACGTGATTAAGTACTGAAAGATGTGAAATTAGTGCAATATTATCCTCAGATATCCCAAGAAATCGAAGAGATGAGCAAAAATTACCGTTAAAATTGTAATCTTAAAAAAAAACTAGGTATAGGGCACTACGTATTTCATTGTAAGTGTATTTAATAATAATAGTGTAAAATGTCATAACGCCGGCGGCCTGCTGAACGGATTACCGGGACCTGGCTACCGCATACTCACCTCTCGACAACCTTGCAGCCGCTCAAAGGGATGTTGCTCCATTATCGCACTGTAAGTGCGACTGTTTTGTGAGGCCCACTCAGCAAGCAGGCAAGTCACCGCCACTAATTGTCACGGCAGGTGTCCAGTCTCCTCTCCCATAGCCCATTTTCCAGTCCATCCAACATTCAACTCAATAGCCCAATGACAGTTCCCATCGCAGCCAAAGAGCTGCACTCCAATAGTCTTTACACCTGGCGGGGACCATCTCCGGATGTATCATGTGTGTGCGTTTGGAGATGGTATCCGCTATGTGTATCCCTTGCTTTTAGATTATTTTTGTCTTAAAGGGGCCTCTGCGCTGTTGGCTTCGGCCCCACGCATGTCTTCTAAAGGTCCGGGACCCCATGGTCCCGAGATATGGAAAAGACATAATAATAATAGTTTATCACCATCCCCCATGACGAGAACCTCGTGAAGGCCGAGAAGGACAAAGTCAGCAAGTACCTAGACTTGGCACACGAGGTGACCGCCATGTGGGATGTTGATTCAACGATCATTGTCCCGATAGTCGTCTCTGCGAACGGTCTAATAGCGAAGAATCTCGGCCAACACCTCAAGAGACTCGCTAGATGGCTGGGTCAAGGGTCAGATACAGAAGGCGGTACTCCTGGACACGGCACGGATAGTCAGGAGGTTCCTCTCTCTGTCGCCCTAACCACCGGTAGCTTAGGCCCCGCCTCGCTGCCGGCGGCACCCTAGGTTAGGTTTTTATAATGATTTTATGTTTTGTAAATATTTTTTTATATTTTACTTTTTATAAAGATATTGTAAACACCTAGCCTAAGACGAAAAATAAATAAAGAGAATAATAGTTTATTGTAACCATGTACCATACTAACCAAGATACAATGGACCCAGGAAGGGTGTAGCAACAATCAGTTAAGTTACTCGTAATATCAGCTAGGTCCAATTTATTTATAGCGGCTGTAAACATTTTCTGTTGTTTAAAGCCGCGTGATGCCTCTTCGAGTCTTGGGGCTTCAGCTAAACCCGGCTCTGGGACACCTCCGTGGTGTACAGACACTATCCCGCTAGAAACGAAAGAGTACGTGCTATGAGGCGAGGGCCTAGAAAGAGGATCCCACAGAAGCATTAGCGAATGATCAAAAGGGACGGACTTATGATAAGCTGACTAAATTGAAAGCCGGTAGGATTCGTATACTTTTTACTTTAAGCGTGAATACGTCCGCATCAACGTATTAGATAGTGGAGATATGGCCACTGTATGTATGCTCCCACTGTACGACTCCATTAACACAATTCTGACATCTCAATTAGTCGACGTGCTGAAGGGCTACTTCGAACTTCGTATCGTACCGTCACTCTCACTCATATAGTGAATAACACGAGAGTGAAAGGCACGGCACGATACGAAGTTCGGAGTACAGGAGCTGTATAAACATTGGCGCGAAATTTAAATAAAACAATTAAGCATTTTTATCGATGACGTTTCGGTGACACAGGCCAATAACAGGCGACGAGGGACAGGAGATGGCACATTGTATCTCGTTCCCACGTGTGTTATTGTCTATGCTTACATATCTTTCGCACATCTTTGTATGTGTATATTGCCGGCACCAGTCGTATCCTTACTTCATGGGCAAGGGCGTGCGTGCGGAATGCCATGATTAGCTGTCAAACATCGGTTTTGTTAGGCAGAAAACCTTCTGTACGCAAGTAGGTGCTTAAGAAGAAGAACTGTCGTATGTAGTAGTGTACTGTTCCTACAGGCATTTGTTTTATTTCTGTAAAAAAAATTAAATATGTATTGCCTATAAGAATACGCCACAACTACATACAACGTCATTTTCTTAAGTTTTTCACCTATAATGTTAATTATTCTGTGGATGACTTCCAAGGACGTAGCTTACTCACCTGAAAGGTTAAAGTAAAACAACATGATGTATGATATCTATTTATTGATTTCATAATACAATAGATTTAATAATCTTGACCAAGTGATTGAAGTACAATATTTAACAGTAAATAAAATTTGTAGCAATAACAGTGTAGATACTTATAAGTAAGGTAATACTTTAATTATAGGTATTAACTTATTACGGCTTATTGTGCAGCCCTCTGTAATACGGTTTTCAAATTTATAGAATAATATTCTTTTGCTATTTTTGATTCATACAATAATAAGATAACCTACCTTTATTCATTAAAGAGCTGTAACCGTGGCCGAACGTATACTTTAAACCAGCGGCCGGCAACCAGCGGGTCTCCTTATTAGCAACCGACAATGTCGTACCTTTTGTCTGATAGAGTAACAAATAAACACGTACGGCCCGCGACAATTTTTCTAACTACTAGGTATTGTGGCCCTTGGCTACTCAAAGGTTGTCAACCCCTGCTGTAAAGAGTTAATCTTGTAGGTAGGTACGTAACTAAGAGAGCAATTGTGATAATCCATATTGAAAGGAACCTTATGGCGGCCAGCACTTACGCCTTTATTGCCGCAGTTCCAATACAATAGAGAATAGGTGCAACGTAAGCGCCTGCCGCCATTAGGTCCTTTTCGATGTGGATTATCACAATTTATCGGGTTGTACAGATTTCTAGAACAATATCATTTTGCTATTTTAGCGGAATTGCAAAAAAAATTACCCCTTATTCAATCAATATACCTCTACTCATTAGCCTAAGGCTCACCTCTGAGGGATGGGAACTTTTAGTATGTTTCACCCCTAACTAGTCTAAACAAAATCCCGAAGTTAAACTTACTGCTTTCAACCATTCCGTCCACAATTATTCGTTGCCCGTTCTCAAGTTCAACTTTAATCATGTCCCGTTTATTTAACTAAAACATTCATTATGAACTCCATCGTTCTGTTATTGTTCGGCCCTATACAAATACTGTCCTGTACAATTATACAATTAAGTCTAAGGAGCTTGGATCCCTAAGTTGGTATAAGCTTAAAACACAGACAGGGCGGGCGCGGGTCAGTCGCGTGTGCTCGCGGGCCCATCACGGCGCGTTTACTTCCTTACTTTTAAATGCACACCTTCACACAAGCAGCGGGCGTGGGTGTGCGGCGTGCGCGGTAGAGCCGGGCGTTTTTTTCCGTAAGCGTTTCGAAAAACAGTTTCTTGCTAAAACTTAAAACTGTTTCTATAAAAACGATGACAAGGAGGCGATACAAAATGATTTTACAGTTGCAACGCAAAACGTGAAAACGCAACTCGGAACTAACTGCAAAACGTAAAAAAACTGAACACAAAACCAAACTCACTTATGTACTCGTTTTGAAACGATTACACTGAAACGAAACTGGCAAAACGTAAAAACGTAACACACGGAGAAACCACTTTAAAACGCAACTCGAAAACTGTTTTTACGCAATCGTTTCGTTTCTTTGAAGAGTAGTTTCGTTTCTTTTTTACGTTCGAAGACCGGCGATGCTCGGAGATACCAGTTACTTTCGAAACCGTTCCTCAAAACAGTTTTATGATGAAAAAAAAAACGGTTACCTACGTTTCGTTTTTCAGAAAAGTCGAAACGACCTAGCTCTAGTGCACGGGCGGGCGCGTGCGTGCTTGGGCGCGTGTGTCAACACAGACTGAACGCGTGCACGCGCTCTCGCTTTTTTCATCATACGTACATTAGCTAAGAAGAAAACACACAGCGAGCGTGCGCGGACGGGTGCGCGTGTTTCATTTGATTTGTATTTTATTACAAACTAGCGACCCGCCCCGGCTTCGCACGGATGCAATGCTGCTGCATGAATTATACATATAAACCTTCCCCTTGAGTCACTCTATCTATTAAAAAAACCCGCATCAAAACCCGTTGCGCAGTTTTAAAGATTTAAGCATGAATAATAATATGTAGTGATGAAATGTGTCGTATGAAGTTTATAGTTTTTCGAGCTCTATTTTTTTTCATAAGCGCAATCAATAATTCCTCGTCTTTGCCCGTATCTTGTGGCATCTTAAAAGACTGCCTCGGGATATTGCACCGCGGGCACGCGGCGGGCCCGACGCGGTCCCGTCGCCGACCCGACCCGCGCTCTGTGTGAAGGCGTCGACAGACGCGCCGCGGGCCCGCGAGGACACGCGCCTGACTCACGCCCGCTCCGAGTGTGTCTTAAGCTTTACACTGAACTGCGAAGTCCAATTAAGGCAGGCCTTTAAAACATCATGTACCTAGGTAGGTAGTTTATGCTTTACATTACGGGATAAAAGGTATTATTGAAAATAAAACGAGTTCATTTAATTAGTATTAAAGTACTTCATATTTCAAGTCGCCAGAGCTGTCGAGGATACGCTGTGTTGAGAGTCAGGGATTTGCAGTCTCTAGCTGTCAACACAACGAATCATCAGGGCAAAAAGGGTCGGCAACGCGTTTCTGACTCTTCTGGACTCGCAAGCGTCCATAGGCTTACCATACTGTGTCTGCTTACTATCAGGCAGGTCGTAAGCCTGTGTGCCACCATCGTTGTAAAAAAAACCGAATAAGTGTGAGTCAGACTCGCCCACCGAGGGTTCCGTACAAAATTAACTATATATTTTTTATGATTGAATTACATTACAAATGTGTGTTCAGGTTTTTGTGTATTTTTAGTATAAGACGATATTACTTGCCAAATTTCAAAGGAACGGAACGTAAGTACCCTATAAATTTTGATTCCCTTGAGTATCGAAATATGCGTTTTTTTGCGGCATAAACGACCGTATCTTTTTTTTACGTTAGCTTAGAAATTTGATTTTTTCACAGCTTCAAGGGACTGCTGACCTGAGTATATGGATTAATTTCAACTTGATACCTCCACGCGTTCCCGATATAAAGGGTCTTGGCAGACAGACGGACAACAAAGTGATCCTATAAGGGTTCAGTATTTTTTCCTTTTGAGGTACGGAACCCTAAAAATAGCTAAGGACATAATAGGTACCTACGAGTAGGTATGTTACATTTTTTTAGGTATAGTTAGGTGTTCCGATTACAATAGCGTTTGAATCTACACTCGCGGACAAAGAATACGGGTCGGTAAAATACTGTCATATTTCCTAAAATAGTGCAAATTTGTACACTTTTTTAACATGTTCACTGCCACAGTAGATTCCGTAAGTTGTGTCTCACACGCCAAAGTCCTTTTAGCAAAAGTCTGAAAGAAACCTTATTTGATAGCACGCGTAGGTTGCCTTTACATCGACTTGATCGACTCAATACGAAGTCATTGGCGTGTGGTGCACTAATGACCTGACTTTATATCAAGTCAATAGCGGCGAAAAGATTAATCCTGTTAATCTTTATTTAATTTTACATCTAACCTGCAAAAATAACGGTTTTGCATTATAAAATAACGTTTCCAGGTTTAAATCGGACTCCTAAAAACCGATGAAAAAACAATGTTAACGGGGCGAGATATCGCAAAAATCGACAGTTTTGGAGATTGATATTTTGATGATAGGATCCCGGGAATAGCTTATACATGAGTATTACGAAGAATAAATATGATGTAAATAAACCTTAGTTTAAAACATTTAGAAAAACCTATTGCGGTTATTTAATTTAGGCTGACCCGAAATTTCTGACCTCGAGTGTAAGTACATAATTAAAGCTAGAGGGCTGCACGCAAAACCATGTCGACATAGCCAACGATAATTACAGAGGAAATAACAATAGTTAATTATAAACTCTGAAACAACAAGCCTAACCTAAGTCTACGGGACAAGAAATTAAACTTGTTTAAGTAGATTGTGTTTAAACTAAACATTGGTAGTAAAAGCGGGTGTCTATTTTTATTACGCATAATTGATGTTTTTTTATTTAAAAATCGGGATAAATTGTCACCGGTATAGTAACCCCCAACTGTTTACCACCACTAGTAGTAAGAGCTGCGAGTTTTCCTCTATTTATTTCCCAGTAGTTACGAGTGAGAATAACCATGGAAATCTAGTTTAGTTGTATTTATTGAACTATGAAATTTTCCATACTTTTAAAACAATAATTGGGACAAAATCTTTGAATATGGAAGGGTAACAAGATCGACAGTTAGAGAGTGCGAGTATGTGTAGAATCTGTTTCTGCAAAGACAATTTTCCACAGATTCAAAAGCTATATTATACCTACTGACTAGTAAATAAGTATTAAGTAAACCATAAAATTAATACAAATTTAACAGGTTTTAAAAATTATTTAAATTAAACTAAAATATCGCCGGTTGACAATCAAAACTTAGTAAGTAACAAATACCTAAAATTAAGCTCGTATCTCAGCATCATTTCAGTGCTGAGGTACAAGGTTTCTGAGTAGTGACAGATTTGATAGTGAGTTTTGATTGTCACCCGACGATATATGACATTGCAAAACAGAAATATGACAAATCTGTATTATTAAATTGTAAAATAAACAATGATAATCAGAAATGTGGACTGGCTAAACTGGAAGCAAAATTATGAAGCATTCGATATGCTTTTATAGGTAATGTGGTGTGTACTGTATACCTAAAAGAAGCCTCCACACAGTACAGACTTACACTGCGCAGCAATCGAATCGACTAAGGCTCGGTTTTATAAAGATCCGTTAGACCTTATGTCGGTTTGTTGTCAAAAAATGTATTGAGTTACTGAAATTTGATCTCACATTTGGTCTAACGGATCTTTATAAAACCCGGCCTAAAAGTCGTTCGCGCGAAATTCAAGGGGATTAGTTTTTAAGTATATAAGACTTTATATTTCACGTAGACTTTACTAAAATGTCTGCAGAGATGCACAACGCATTTGCCTCGATGGGTAGGTGAAGTTCCTGCTTTTGCAAACAAAATACGGACGGTATTGAAATACTGGAAATATTTTTCTACAAAATAAAGGCAAATATTATCCAATATTTCAGCGTCTTACGTGTGTGGACTGGACTGGACTGGTTGAAGATTACTGGTCAACGAATTATAGACTCTTTGCTTAGGTTAGTTGTTTGTGCCGTACGTACCTATACTAATTAATAATTATACAAACTAGTTTGCGCAGCGTAAGTCCGTACGAGTCCAATATAAGTACGGTTATCGTTAAAACCACAGCATTAAGAATTAATTTTAAATGATTTTGAGCCAGTCTACGACTTGCCTACATCATCATTTCAGCCGAAAGACGTCCACTGCTGAACATAGGCCTCCCCCAAGGCTCGCCATTCAGACCGGTCCTTTGCCGTTCGTTTCCATCGGATTCCCGCGACCTTCACCAGGTCATCACTCCACCTTGTCGGAGGCCTACCGACAGCTCGTCTTCCGGTGCGTGGACGCCACTCAAGCAGTTTCTGGCCCCATCGACCGTCAGTCCTGCGAGCAATGTGCCCTGCCCACTGCCACTTAAGTCTCGCAATTTTGAAGGCTATGTCGGTGACCCCAGTTCTGCTACGGATAGCTTCATTCCGAATTCTATCACGCAGAGAAACCCCGAGCATAGCTCTTTCCATTGCTCTTTGCCTACATATTTCAATTGAATTGGAATCTATATTTTCTGTTGTAACTACATTGCATTCACTTTTCGATTCGTAGTGAGGAGCCATAATCATTATAAAAATTCCCGATGGCCCTTGCAGTTTGCCTTGGTATAATCTTTGAATTTTACCTCACTACTTATTTGGACTTGGTCTTATTTTAATATTTTATCATCCGTGTAAAAAACAACAGTTACCTACCTATATTTGTCAAAACAATTATGAAGTATATGACGAAAGCTAGTTTATAACTTTGTTTTTACAATTCATTTAAAATTTGGACCGAAAATCTTACAGATTATAATTTTAAGTGATTAAATAAATAAGTAGGGGTAGAGGTGTATTTGCTTGGCATTCTCTGCAAGTTTGAATAACTAACTAGTATAATCTATTAAGAGCGCTTTAATAAAATGTAACAGGTCCACTAGCGCCACTCGTAAATAATTGTAATTATTTAAATTTAACGATATATAACTATAAAAGGGGGCCGCTACGTACTGTAGTTTGTATTTAAGTACTTTTTGAATCCATCAAACTAGTTTTTACGTTGCTGGATTCGTTAATCGATGCGTCCAAAGTTAAAACGGCCGTTTTAATTTTGAGCTCGTAGAGAGACGAATCTACTTTTTATTAAAGCGCTCTTAAGTATGAGACAAAAACAAGCATTTAATTATATTGGAAATATATGAAAATCATAGCTCGATAGTGTTGTATTTCATATACTTGTAGATAAATTTGTAACCCTTTAAAAAAATACCTTTAAAAGCACGAAGTCAACTGGTTTCAGTGTTAAACGCAACGGCAACAATCTTTGTAGCGCGCTGAGGGGCTACTCAAAACTTGGAAATCCGAACTTCGTATAGTGAATAACACGAGAGTGAAAGGGACGGCACGATACGAAGTTCAAATTTCGAAGTTCGGAGTAGTCCCTCTGTTTAATAATGTTTAACATGACTGTGTCCACAAGACACCGCTTTGTCCGCATTCGCTGCGCAGCGCGTGTCACTCGCACTCGTGAAATATCATAACGCGGTGCACTTATGTTGGTGTCGTATCTCTCTTACACGTTTGATTATGCGTAAGAGTGAGTGACCAACATGACCGACACCTAGCCTTAAGAATACCAAATCCACGAACATAACATACAACCAACACCGATAAGGCAATATTTCACAATCTGTGCGTATTCTGACCGTAACCTAACAAGAGGAAGTAAATGTTGAGTCCCGAATAAATTGCAAACTTACGTCTTACACACAAAGACATAGAGGTCATTTTCAAATGCCAAGAATTATGAACTGATTGCCCTTTGACTATGGCTCATTGTCAGTTGCAAAAACAAAAGTCGTCCCTTCGGTGGTTAATAGTTAACGGTTTATGTGCATGTAAGCTAAGTTTTTAGTATATGGATTTATATCAACGGAGACACTGTTTACGCGGGTTACTAGAACAATCCAAAATTAAGTTTTGTGGCCCTTATCTTTTGATATGTCCACCGAAAAAACAATGACCCCTATACTTCATAGCAGGCTCCAGTTTCAGAAATAGGAAGCACAGGGGATTTTCATGAGTTACTGAAATACATGTTCATACTTGAGTGATGTATAGTGCGTTGAAGTTAACTTTAGACTTAATATTTAATAGTCTACAAAGGTGTCTAGCACAATCAAAATAACGACGTATTTGGCACTTAGGTCTTTTTTTCCTCTTATTCAAGCATTTCCGGAACACTGGCAGTCCAGCTTTACTGTTCGAAAAACGAAAATTGGGCATATTTGAAACAGGGCCCATATTCGATTTATTTTAATGGCAGCTCGTGATATCGCTAAGTTTATAATATGACCGCCAGTGCAGAATATTTTCTTTGTCCTCTTTTTTCTGTTCACCCTTGATATCACTTTATACGGTTGCTATATTTACAACTTGAAGGTATGAGCAGCCAGTCACGAACGTAGTTTATCGCGAATTACAGGAGACATAGTCACAATTTATCAACCTATCTTTACATAATACTCGTAATTATGCTCGTCACACGCGTCACAAGGAAACACAGCAATAACATTATGCTAGTCTGTCTTTTCAAGAAAGTTTCAAGTTAATCACAAATTACTTACGGTTCTGAGCGATCTTAAACTTGGTTCCCTCCTGTAATTTGCACCTAACTTCAATTGAATTAGGTATTATGATCGAGTGAAGACTGACAAACTTGTTCTTGAGAATTCAATCGCTTCTAATAGGTGTGTAAATCGTGATACAAAATAAACAAATGTGGATCTACTTATACAGGATGTAACATAATCCGTTTAAGGGCATATTCGGTATCGTATTCTGATTAGGAAAGAGTAGAAAAATATTTTTTTTGATGCAATAAATTTTTGTTCCTTGTTGGCTGACTTGGACGACTTGCCCCATAGAAAAAAAAAACTTTTTTCGTGACAAAAAAAATTTCTTCATCTTTTTCCTAATCAGAACACGATACCGAACAAGTGTGACCTTAAAAGGCTCCTCACTATTTTTGTGACATCCTGTAGATACATGATTTTGAACTACTTTTATTAGTTCTTACTACTTTTATTAGTTCTTACTACTTTAATTAGTTTCTATTTATCTTTCTTAGTTCCAAAAACGTCTGCTACGATATTACTATTTTGGTTAGTCCATTGAATACCGTTTCAGATGAAACAGTACATTTTTCCGCAACGGTGAATTTGTATTCAAAGAACGAGTTTGTCAATTTCACTCAATTTACATTCCCATCATAGTTTATAACCTATATTAATGCCGTTATATAAATATGACAAATGTATCAATATTACCATGTGAGTGCAATATCAGAAAAGTGCTAACTTATTTTAAGAGGTATTTTCACTATTACGTTATTGCTATTATTATTAATTTTAAACCTTTCTAAAAGTATTAATGCACAAAGTTTTCTAATTTAATAATTTCCTTCACTAGATATATATTTAAAATTGTTAATTTTATTATTGGTCTTTAATAGAATTTCTTTAAAATACTAATATTTATCAAACTGACTAGAACATGCAAACTTGAAAGATGGGAATGAGCAATTTCTTTGTGAAGTTCAAATATATGTAAAAACGCGAGTCTTTGAAAGTGGCACTTCACTATTCCAAATACGCAAGCGCGAATACGACGCAAATTAACGGAGAAGGATGGCTTAGGCACAAACTTTATGCTTAGGCTACGATGTAATTTAGACCTTATTACAATGGTATAAGGTAATAAAGTGGATACATTTCTTTGTAGTACCATAGTCGCATAACACTAGATATGCAACAGTTAACTAGCACTTCGCCCCGAACTGAATTCATGATTACTGGTTTTAAATTAAAATAAGTAATAATTTATTGACTCCCTGTTATAATCCCCTATAATTCTGAAACCTTATGATGGATTTAGCTCATATTACAACTTAAAAATCCGTTGTAGTCTCATTATTTCGCTTACATTCCGAGCTCATACTCAAGTTATTATCAAACAAATGAATAAATTTGTAGAAAGATACAGAATCATTGCCTAGTAAAGTAAGGTACAATTTCCTAAGAAAGTAAAGTACCATTTCTTAGAAAAGTAAAATGCCATTTCTTAGGAAAGTAAAGTACCATTTCCTAGTAAAGTGAAGTACCATTTCCAAGGAAAGTAAAGTACCATTTCCTAGGAAAGTAAAATGCCGTTTCTTAGGAAAGTAAAGTACCATTTCCTAGTAAAGTGAAGTACCATTTCCAAGGAAAGTAAAGTACCATTTCCTAGGAAAGTAAAATGCCGTTTCTTAGGAAAGTGAAGTACCATTTCCTAGGAAAGTGAAGTACCATTTCCTAGGAAAGTAAAGTACCATTTCCTAGGAAAGTGAAGTACCATTTCCTAGGAAAGTAAAATGCCATTTCTTAGGAAAGTAAAGTACCATTTCCTAGGAAAGTGAAGTACCATTTCCTAGGAAAGTAAAGTACCATTTCCTAGGAAAGTAAAATGCCATTTCGTAGGAAAGTAAAGTACCATTTACTATAGAAAAGTAAAGTACCATTTCCTCAAGACGTGCGTGATAATGAATGATTATTATTATCTAATACTGTACAATTATTTGTCATTTAGAAATTACACTTTACCTTTTCCCTATAACGCTAACTTCTGAAGTGACGTGTGTTATTTTGTTATACTTATAATATAAAACACATTTGTATTTCGTCGGTTGACAAACAAAACTCACTAAGTAACGAAAAGCTCGTATTTCAGCACTGTTTCAGTACTGAGATACGAGGTTTCTAAGAGTAGGTAATAACACATTTGCTAGTGGGTTTTGGTTGTCACATGACGATTTATAAGGTTCAGTGGGCCTACCGGGAACCGAAAACAAAGTATCTCCCTCTCTGTCGCTCGAATATACAAGTGCAGAGAGGCAGATATTTGCTGTTCGTTTCGCGAGGCCATCAGGTTTGACAGCAAGGCCTTTTATTTGATGAACAATATTATCACATATGAATAATATTGTATCATTGGTTTTTAATATTTGAAGTGGAACAACATGCGCATTTTCTGTTTCATCATCATCCTCCTTGAGTTCAATTGCATCCAACGGGATGCCCGGGATCCCCTAGCAATTTTTTTATTTATCACAGGTACTTATGAAACAAAGTTATTTGGCGACACGTGTCTTGAAACCCTCGCTAAGCTCAGAATTCTACTTTTCGACCTACTGCTCCGCCAGTAGGTAGTTCAACCATGCAAGCCCAAATAAGAACGAAAGAGCCTCTCTTTATAGAACCACATTTACTAATTGTGTAATAAATGTACATAATGTAGTCTTCAACAAAACGCCTTGCTATCGACAAAAGCAAACTTTTGGAGCCGAAATGACAATGACTAATTTTATATGCTAACTACTAAGATCACAAAAATCATTGACTAGAGAACTACTATCAATTCCTTTACTTGTCACTAGCTGAAATATATTGCGTTAAATCTCTCTTTAGGACAGGTACCTAAATAGGAACTCTAGGATCTTGAACATTTTTGTGATCATGATTTTACATATTGTCACATTCACAACTGATCACATTGACAATATTATTTACGAATTTTACTAGTTACATTTAGTTCACATAAATGTTCAAGATAGGGTAAATTGCCAATAACTGGCCACTTAATAAAATGTCATTCACTGCCTTTAACAGTCATGAAGTCAGTTATTTTAATTTTATTTATTTGATTGCAGAAATATCAACAATTGGTTTGCTCTTTTAATATTTTTGCGAATTAGCCAGTTATTCAGGCGATGCTCAATAATAGGCAACTTACCCTACTTAAGAGCTGCAAGAAAATTTGCGAATATATTACATGCAAAAGAATAATTTGAAATTTAATTTCAAGAATTTAAAACTTTTTCTAATCATTCTGAACTAAATATACCAAAATGGATTAGTGTTCAAATTGCATTAAAATTATTTATTTGCGAGCACCCTCTATCAGTGAGGTGGCATTGTGCTTCGACCAATCCGTGGTCTGCTGAACACTCACACATATGCATTACTCGAACACACAACCGTATTAAATTAGTCACGATTCGCGACGCAATAGTCACAGGCTGTTCATTTTTAATGTCTCAAATCATACATATTTAATCGTCCACTCTGTCCAGTTATGTGGCTAAGCACTGTTGACAGAATAATATTAAGATAAAAATGTCTTTAAATACTAATGCGTATCACATATGATTATGTGCTCTGAGCTGCCCACTTATCGGCAGTAGGCAATTAGGGGTCAGGATATGGAATTGTTGTACTACAGGTTAATTGGATAAGTTTGCTACGATGCGCTGACGACTCCGTTCATTACCTGGAAAAAGGACCTCATTTTTTAGTTTGAACACAACTATTGGGAACATACACAAACTACGTGACCAATTTTTTTGCGTTTTTTCCCCCCGTGACCAAGCGTAGAATAGGTGACCAAGCGTAGAATATACCAAGATCCCCCCCTCCCCCCCTAGTTATCACGTGGTATATTTTATAAAAAAAAAATTGCGGAAAGTTGAAAAAAATATGGTAAAAATATATCAAGAAGAAACAGCACAATTAGTGATGTGGCGAAACTGGACAAGTTTTAGTGATGGGGTTAAACCGTGGCGCGTGAGTCCGCTTCAATTAGAATGTTTCTCAAAAGTATTCTACCGGCTACGTGACAAGAAACCGACCCCCCCCCCGCCCCCCGGTGACCAAGAGTGGTACTTTGACGACATAAACGGGTCACGTAGTTTGTGTATATTCCCTATTCCAAGAGTTGACATTACAAAAGGTTATTCAATGTAATGGAGTAATAACTGAAGTTTATATTAAACTAATTCTGAGAACATTGTCAATCGCGGCGCCATAATTTCGAGAGTTGATACTTTGCCAAACAATTTTAGTTCGTCTTCCAATTCAAGTAGACAAAATTCGTACAAATTTCGTAGGATTTTACTGAAACATTAGAGCATAAACTAATCATTTCCAGTGAAATATGGCGCTGTCTCGAAACGGGTCAGACGACATTTCTTTAATAAAAATCAGAGTGATACAAGCCGATGTAAATGTTTTTGATATTCTCTCCTTATAATTTTAATTTTATCTATTCAATTTAATTTAATTCAATTCAATATCATTTTTAATTTTTATTTTGTAATTTTATGATGCCTATCTATGGACTTGTTCTGGAATTATTTTCATTATAATTTGGTACTCAGCTACTTACCAAGGGTAAACCGACTTAAGAAATTTATAGTGTGTATGTAAAATTTCCTGTAATCCCTCATCAACTAACTTACATATGTTACAATATCGACTTCAATCCGATACAAGAGTCCATTTCGATGTCAGAAAAGGAGGATTTTATTTTAGCCGGGTAGCATATAGGTAATATAAGTGGTGTGCATTCGTACTTGAGTTTATGAACCAACTAGAGGAGCAACCAATTCGAGTACTAGTATCCACGGTCTATTAAGTGTCATTTTACTATAATTTAGTGAATATTTGAAGCAGCATATCCTTACAGGAGACCGCAGCCATAACAACACCACTTTCGCTCTGTAGGCAGGCATAGGGTGTAAGTGTTGCGGGTGATGACTAAGGCTCCCAGAGTTCCCGAGCGTTATATTGTTACATTTTAGAAGTTACATGCTACGGTGCGACCTTACTATTTAGCCATAAGCGTTAAGCGAGGCTTGTTTGTCCTCTAGGCGCGCATCATACGATACACAACACAGCAAATGAAACTCTGTTACATTCTTAAAAGATATTAATAAATAGAATAAATAAATAAATATTAGAGGACAATCTTACACAAATCGAACTAGCCCCACAGTAAGCTCAAGAAGGCTTGTGTTATGGGCACTAGACGACGATATATTTAATAGATATAAATACTAAAATACATAGAAAACATCCAAGACTCAGAAACAAATATTCATGCTCATCACACAAATATTTGTCCTCACCGGGATTCGAACCCAGGACCGTCAGCTTCACAGGCAGCATTAATACCAGTAAAGAATGCCTTTTAACAGTCCTCTGGTAGGCTAGCACAACTTGCTGCCAAGTCGTATCTCGCGCGACTCGGCGATTCCTGTCTCGCTCAAACTGTGCGTAATAGAAAGAGGAGCGTAGATTTTTCTCTACTCGCGTCGCGTCGCAGCGGCAGTTGTGCTAGCCCCGCTGGTCGGCCAGAGGTTAAAAAAAACTTCCAACCCTTACCAAGAGTACAACTCTTCGTCCCGCCACGAGTCTCAGTCGAGATTGCCGCCGTTCCGAAGGCCCGCCTTCGTCTCCGGCGGCACTTGTTTTCGGAAGCAGTCGTCGAGGAAGGCCGACATGGTGCGGTAGAGATGCCGCTTTACACCGGACAGGCTGTGGCCTTCGTCTGGGTAGATCTGTTTCAAGTGACGTGTTAGTTTGCGAGAAAAATGCCTGTGGAAAATGGGAGCATTCGAATTGTAAATAAGGCAGGATGTTAGAAGGTATTGCGAGTCGAACTAAATATGGAAAGCAATAAGAGAGGTAGGGCACAGATAAGAGACGTAGGGCACAGCTAAGAGACGTAGGGCACAGCAAAATGTCATCTTGCTCGAATTTGGAGCAGCCCAACTGGGGAAGTACCTCCGCCTTGCAGAAGACCACAGCCATAATAAAATTATTTACTATACAAGTATTTAGTGTTGTGTTCCTGGAGGTGAGCAAGGTTGCCAGAGCTCCCGAGGATGCACTGTGTTGAGAGCGAGGGACCTAAATGTGTTCCTTCTGCTGTCAACACAGTGCATCCTCAAATCTTATAAAGGGTCGGCAACGCGCACGTGACTCCTTTGGAGTTGCGGGCGTCTATAGGCTGCGGTGGCCGCTTACCATCAGGTGGACTGTAGGCTTCTTTGCAACCGTAGTTGCTAAATAAAATAAAAAAAGCAAGTCTCCGAGTAGGTATCAACATCTACTCGAAGAGTGTTTTCAAGATACGAGGGGCGTTCAAAATATTCTCGGTATTGGAATGAAAACAAACAAGTATGAACAGTTTGATATTTTTTATTTTTCAATATACTCCCCCCCTATGTTAATACACTTAAAAGATCGATCAATTTTTTTTTTAATCCCTCATAAAAATATTTTTTATCCTTGGTATAAAAGTGCTCCTCTACTGCCGCCTTCAACGCCTCATCGTCAAAAAATCGATTTCCACGCAGATCCTTTTTGAGATTGGGGAACAAAAAGAAGTCGCTGAGGGCTAAGTCCGGACTATACGGTGGATGAGTTATAGTTCCGAACCCACATTCAGCAATAGCTGCCTTAGCAATATGAGCAGTATGGACAGGGGCGTTGTCATGCAGAAGCAGAATACCTTTAGACAACTTTCCTCGCCTTTTTTCTTTTATTGCGTCCCTTAATTGATGTAGAATATTCGCGTAGTACTGTCCCGTGATATTTACACCTTTTTCTTTATAATCGATCAACAATACTCCTTCACAATCCCAAAATATTGTTGCCATGACCTTGCCAGCGGAAGGGACGACCTTGAACTTCTTGGGATGAGCTGAACCCTTAATGTGCCACTGCATGGACTCCTGTTTACTCTCTGGGTCATAATGATGAACCCAGGTTTCATCTCCAGTAACTATCTTTTGCAGCACCTCATCAGGATTTTCACCACACAGGTCAATAAAATCGGAACAGCAAGCTGCACGCACATCTTTTTGAAGTCGAGTCAGCATTCGCGGAACCCATCTTGCACTGACCGTTGACATATTAAGATGGTCATGGATAATGTCATGTACGGTACCAATAGAAAGATTGGTTACTTGAGCTATTGATTTTATCTTCACTCGACCATCTTCCAATATAAGGTTTTCCACCTGATCAATATTTTCTTGTGAAGTAGCTACTACAGGCCGGCCAGGTCTAGGGTCATCTTCAATACTCTCCCTGCCACGTTTGAATTCACTTGACCACTTTTGAATTGTAGATAAAGAAGGAGCAGACTCACGGTAAACACAATCCATTTCCTCTTTTATGGTTTTTTGGTTTTTACCCTGTTTCGTCAAGAATTTTATTACGGAACGATGTTCTAATTTCGTTAACATTGTTAATTCACTCATTGTGTTCGTGTTTGTTCAGAAATTGCAGAAAAACAAAAGAACATCTCGGTTTGAATTATACTTTTTTTTAATGTCAAAGAATGAACCTTACCAGTCAGTAACAAAACAAATTCAAAAAGAGGTTATAAGATATCAATACCGAGAATATTTTGAAAGCCCCTCGTAATTTCGTACGTTCATGCCAATCAATGCTAGATAGTGGGGCAAGAGATGATCTGATTTGAGGTTTCAAAACTGCGGACTCACGATCGGGTAGTCTGATCAGCACTAATTTATTTAATGCAATAGCATCTTGACACTCGGACCCTGCCCTGTATATAAATACAGGGCAGGGTCCGACAAATCAACACAATAATCGAGGTCGAGACAATAATGTCTGACCTGTTGCTTAAACATGCTGCCCTGGTCAGCCAGTGACCGTGCCGGGGCCCTCATCTACACATTGTCTTCGACCGTCCCGTGTACGAGCCGCAATATCTTGTTACGCAGCTCCTAAGCTCTGCATTAATTGTCTCACCTGTTGTCTAAACATGCTGCCCTGGTCAGCTAGCGCGCGCGCGAACGCCATCGTCTGCTGCATGTGTACGTTGTCATCAGCTGTCCCGTGTACGAGTAGCAGCATCTTGTCACGCAGCCCCTAAGCCCTGCACTGATTGTCTTACCTGTTGTCTAAACATGCTGCCCTGGTCAGCTAGCGAGCGCGCGAGAGCCATCGTCTGCTGCATGTGTACGTTGTCATCAGCTGTCTCGTGCACGAGCCGCAAAATCTTGTCACGCAGCCCCTAAGCCCTGCATTGATTGTCTTACCTGTTGTCTAAACATGCTGCCCTGGTCAGCTAGCGAGCGAGCGAGCGCCATCGTCTGCTGCATGTGTACGTTGTCATCAGCTGTCCCGTGCACGAGTAACAGCATCTTGTCACGCAGCCCCTAAGCTCTGCACTGATTGTCTTACCTGTTGTCTAAACATGCTGCCCTGGTCAGCTAGCGAGCGCGCGAGCGCCATCGTCTGCTGCATGTGTACGTTGTCATCAGCTGTCCCGTGTACGAGTAGCAGCATCTTGTCGTGCAGCGCCGGCGCCTGCTTCGTCACATCGGCGTCCGCGTATCCGCGGTAGTTGCCTGTCGCGTTCGGATACCCCATGTATCGCTCCGCGTAGGCTGACGCTGTGGGCATGCAATGAGGTACAGATTTCTGGCAGTTTAGGTATATTATCATGTAACTATTTATATAAAATTCCATATAATTATCGGATCTGCTCACAAATTTTTACGAGAATCGGTTGAGACATGCGACCTGTAGAGGAGAAAATCTGGACGGACAATGGACATTATGAATCTATTTTTGTCTAAGCTGAAACGAAGACCTTCGTATTACTTGGTCAATTAGGCAAAAAAGATATCGAAACGCATTTAAGGCAGCAACGCTTTTTTATTTAGTTATCTCTTTTTTATTTGGATATAATAGTTATTAAATTAGCATAAAGATAATCCAAAACCCGATTTTGATGAACAATTTTTTATAATTTATTTATTTTTTCTTCTCTTGGTGCCATAAGTATCTTCTGTGGATGTCGCTTACTTTACCACAGACCCAAACTCAATTTGAGTATTTTTTTATTTCTTCTTTGTTGGAAAAGTGGATTTGTGTTTGTCTTCCGCATAAATACTTTGGGTGTATGAGTAAAAAAGCTGAATTTAAAATTAGTTACCTACTGCTGTGTCCATTATCTGTGTTTCTTTCTATCTATATGTATGTAGCAGGTTTGGGATCCTATTAGGAACTCGTCAAATGATTTGTCGACTTCACAAAGAAACAAAAAGCACTTCAGGGCATTAGGGACCAAGCACCTGATGTTCATGTCTTATCTAATAGGATTGTTCTAGAAAAACGTAGCTATCGCATCACAAATCCGTCAACTGCTAACAGACTTGTGTTCCAAATACGATCTTATTCATGGGAGATAAGGTCTGAATTTTATTTCAATATACGCTTGTAAACGTTACTTTCTCACCTATCGTATAATGTAAACTGTCGTCATACGTCATTGAAATGTTTCGTGCGTGTTCACACGTTTGGGAAAAGTTTATCCACTTTGTGTTTTATTTATACTTAAATAATGTCTGAAATCTCTAGACAGATAAATGTACTTATTAACAAATATCATGGGAAATAATATGCTTTTTCCGAAACTAAGATGTTTGATTGGTAAAGTCGCATCAAAAGTAATTACGTAAATGAAGAGGTCAAAAGCTCTTGTTCCATTACAATAAAAACTTTTGAACTCTTCATGTATGTAGTTAGTTGATGCTGACTGTACAATTAATTTCTCGTTGAGAAAAAAAAAGTTCAAACGGTTGACATAATCCATATATAAAGGATCCTCGTCGCCACTGATATGTATGGCGTAAGTAAAACAACCGTATAGTTTCACTGCTGATTTATTACTAGACACAGCGCGCCGCTCATTAACGTAAGAAGTAGGTAGGTATATATATCTATATGTAGGTGCGTACACGTCACATTGTCAATCCAGTCAACCACTGGGCTAAACAAACATTTGGTGCAGAACGTTCTGAAGTGTTCTGACCGAAGTTTTGCTTTTGATTTCAGTTTCGGCCAGTTTTGCTCAGTTATCTGGTTTCGGTTTCGGCTAAAATATCTGATTTTGGTTTCGGCGGAAACTGAAGCAATAACAACTACCTATGTATGAAGCCAGATTGCATCTGATGCCAACTTTGCGAGTATAATGTAGGATTCACATCAAACCGGAGTTGGCGTGCATCTTAGGTCGGGTTTTATAAAGATCCTTTAGACCAAATGTCATATCGAGTAACTCAGTACATTTTTTGACATTACATAACGACATAAGGTCTAACGGATTTTTATAAAACCGAGCCTTACTAGAGTTATGTTACGTTAGTTAGATTGACTGCTGCCATTTAAATTTGGAATTTAACTAACTGTGGAGAAAGTTCATATTCCCTTGACTCTAGTAAAATAAAATAAATAAAACTAAAAAGCCTTTATTGATTCCCTACGTAGAGACCCCTCTTCGGGTGAAGGCCTCCTCCAGTATCAGCCAGTTTTTTCTGTCCTTGGCCTTCTCAGACCAATCTTTGCCGGCTGTAGCCACAATTTCGTCTATCCATCTTTCTTTAGGCTTTCCCCTATTCCTTGTACCCGTAGGGCCGCGCCATAGGGTGGTGGCTTGACTCTAGTAAGACGTGCTAATTTGATGTGAATCTCACGAATACGTAGAAGTACATTACCATAGTATCTCCAGCGGACGATGGGCGTGATGGCGATCCCGCAGTGGAAGACCTGAAGCGGGCTGGCCAGCGCCAGCGCCGCGAGGAACCCGCCGTGGGCGCGCCCCCACACCGCCACGCGCCGCGAGTCGATGAAGTGCAGCGAGTCCCGGAGGTACCTGGCAGGAGCCTACTCTTAGGGTCGGTTGCACCAACATACGATCACAGGCCGGCCATCGTCAAATATGGCGCCGGCAGCTGTCATCCCATAGAAACTTGTCAAACTTTCCATAGAATCAGATTTTAACGAACACCGCCTACGATTACAGACGGATTGGTGCAACCCACCTTTATACTCTATTATATAGACCTGCTGGTGACAAATGTGAATGTCAAACCCAATAGTAATTCCGCGCATTCGAATACAAATTAACTGTAGATTTTATAAGTTAAAAAAAAATGTTAAACCTGCCCCCGTATCAAATATGCTCGCAGTTTTCGCGTGATAAACAATATAAAGCATCTGTTAACTTTCTGTCTAGTGGTATCAGAAAGTGACATGCTTTATCTTTGTTGTCTATCACGCTATAAACGAGGACATCATAAACTTGGGATTCATGTAACGCTTTCATGGGCCGACCGCTTATCCTTGCAGGGACACGCTGTTCGCTACCCGTCCTCTATCCATTGACGTCTCCCCTCTTAACCCCTGTCCCGTCAAGAGCGAGGACTCATTAAGACAGTCGGTCTATAGACACTCACTCGGCGACTTCGAGCTGGTCTTGCAGCTCTACGGTGCCGAGCCGGCGGTGCAGCGCGTGGTGCGCGCCCAACCCCCGTCCGCCCGCGCCGCGCGCGTCCACGGCCGCCAGCACGGCGCCCGCGCCCGCCGCCAGCGAGCCCCAGTCCAGCGCCCAGCGCTCAGTCACCAGCTGCGTGCCCGGCGCTCCGTGCCTGCAGATCATATTACTTGTAGTTGTAGGCCTAGCAATTCATATAATAATGGTCGTAGTTAGAGTTAATAAAGAATATATAAAGAAGAAGAAGACACCGAAAAAAAAGTAATAGGGAAAAAAAAAAAATTGAACGGAAGTAATAAGTGACACACGAAAGATTAGCGTGCGTGAATGCGTTGCGCGAGTGTGTGTGCATTGCGTGCGCGCGCGCGTGTATGTGTGTGTGCGTGCGTTCGTACGTGGTGCGTGCGTGCGTGCGTGCGTGTGTGTGTGTGTGTGTGTGTGTGTGTGTGTGTGTGTGTGTGTGTGTGTGTGTGTGTGTGTGTGTGTGTGTGTGTGTGTGTGTGTGTGTGTGTGTGAGTGTGAGTGTGAGTATGTGTGTGCGTGTGCGTGTGTGTGTGTGTGTGTGTGAGAGAGAGAGATTTGGTTACTTAACGCAGGTTAGTAGAGCTTCTGACTCCTGGTAAGTTTGTGATTGTAGCCAGGCCCGTAGTTTACTTTTACAGGCGTAAAGGTTTACAGGATAAATATTTAGTTCTTGGTTGGCTTTGTTATAAATGCGTGCACTCATAGAGGCGTACTGGCGGCTGGCAAAGACCGTCCGCTGTTTTTCTACCGGACATACGGTGTTTTTGCTGCGTTTACTATTTATTTTGGCGCAAAGAGGGAGGTGTCGATGTCTACGAAGAATAGCACGAAGTATGAAAAGTTGTCTAACGGTCAGGACATTCGTCTGATGTTCACGATACTAGAAATCTTAAAAAAACTTATTTACTACGTACGTAAATGTATTCAGTTACTTGCTTACTCAGTCGATTTTCGGATTGCTTATTTCTATATGTAACTAATGTAACAGATCACGAGTCGAGAGAGCGGACGAAATAACGATAGCGACTAAATGCAGCCTTTGATATCACTTGATCATGACACTCTTGAAAGTGTGCAAGGGTTTAGTGGATGAAAGTCATTTCGGTATTTGCTGTATACAAGAAGAAGGTCCATTTTTGGCTCCTTGCTGTTTAATACAAAGCGAAACGTGTTATAGGTTGTTTGGAGTGTCGTCTATTCCGTTATATTTGAACGGTTCTCTAAGACTACTTGACAGCTGCACCGCGAACGTGCGCGGAGTCGGGCCCGCTATCGATATCTCCTAGTGACACACCTTCATGACGAGCGGGTACTTGGTGACCTCGTCCTCCCGCAGCCCCGGCGGCGGCAGCAGCCGCACGCGCGCCGTATGGCCGCTCGACAGCTGCACCGAGAACGTGCGCGGAGTCGGGCCCGCTATCGATATCTCCTAGTGACACACCTTCATGACGAGCGGGTACTTGGTGACCTCGTCCTCGCGCAGCCCCGGCGGCGGCAGCAGCCGCACGCGCGCCGTATGGCCGCTCGACAGCTGCACCGAGAACGTGCGCGGAGTCGGGCCCGCTATCGATATCTCCTAGTGACACACCATCATGACGAGCGGGTATTTGGTGACCTCGTCCTCCCGCAGCCCCGGCGGCAGCAGCAGTCGCACGCGTGCCGTATGGCCGCTCGACAGCTGCACCGAGAACGTGCGCGGAGTCGGGCCCGCTATCGATATCTCCCAGTGACACTTACACCTTCATGACGAGCGGGTACTTGGTGACTTTGTCCTCCCGCAGCCCCGGCGGCAGCAGCAGTCGCACGCGCGCCGTATGGCCGCTCGACAGCTGCACCGAGAACGTGCGCGGAGTCGGGCCCGCTATCGATATCTCCTAGTGACACACCATCATGACGAGCGGGTACTTGGTGACCTCGTCCTCCCGCAGCCCCGGCGGCAGCAGCAGCCGCACGCGCGCCGTGTGCCCGCTCGACAGCTGCACCGAGAACGTGCGCGGAGTCGGGCCCGCTATCGATATCTCCTAGTGACACACCATCATGACGAGCGGGTACTTGGTGACCTCGTCCTCCCGCAGCCCCGGCGGCAGCAGCAGTCGCACGCGTGCCGTATGGCCGCTCGACAGCTGCACCGAGAACGTGCGCGGAGTCGGGCCCGCTATCGATATCTCCTAGTGACACTTACACCATCATGACGAGCGGGTAATTGGCGACCTCGTCCTCCCGCAGCCCCGGCGGCAGCAGCAGTCGCACGCGCGCCGTGTGACCGCTCGACAGCTGCACCGAGAACGTGCGCGGATTCGGGCCCGCTATCGATATCTCCTAGTGACACTTACACCTTCATGACGAGCGGGTACTTGGTGACCTCGTCCTCCCGCAGCCCCGGCGGCAGCAGCAGTCGCACGCGCGCCGTGTGCCCGCTCGACAGCTGCACCGAGAACGTGCGCGGAGTCGGAACCGCTATCGACGATAGCCGCTCCTAGACAAAAGAATCTTGTGAGAGAAACTAAATTCTGATAGGATCCAGAAACAAGTATAGGTACCTGTATAACACCCGGAAGACCGAGGTTATTGTGCCTTTCCGGAAACAAATAGTGTTACCTGAAAAGAGTCTTAGCAAGATCCATTTTTCGATAACGCAAACCCCTGTATTGCAAAATTTTGCCTTGGCCTAGAGGTCTGGTACATAACGAGATCCCCGAGATGAGATCCCCCCGTCCCCAACACTATTCAGAAAGACATAGAATTTCTGTTAAAATGCCATAAAAATATTAAATGAAATGGGTGGCTGATCAAAATTTCTCAATTTAGACTGTATGAGGACCTGTTGTTCTGGTCCTGTATCAGAATCAACATAATTGATTTGCTAACTCAGCACATTTTGTCTGAACTAACTACTACCACTACTACTAACCAAGAAGCAGTTTATATCTTTTTCTACTCCGGTACTTTTATCTGTCAATTATATGGTCCCGCAAACGAATATAAAAGCATGTCTTATGCAATTACAAAAAAGTTTATCTAGTCTATTCTTCATAAAGATCCTAGGGTTATTATGTGATATAATGCGACTGCTAACAGAGGTGCCCTATCAACCCAAAGAAAAACAACACTAAAGGACGATGACCATTTCTGCCTAGGTATATTTTAACGGGGGCGCTATGTCAGGTAACCTCCTCGAGTGTCTGGGCTCAACCAATTCCCCTTGATTCGGTTGATCCGACAGAGATGGTGAGAAATGTCATTTATAGTGTATGAAGCCTGTACGTGAACGGCCTTGGAGTAATTCTCTTTGATCAAGTCTGAAGAACACTTAGGTTGTGGAATGAGCTTCCTACCTAGGTATTGCCAATGGGCTACAGAGTGGGACTCTTCAAAAAAGGCGTGAAAAGGTTTCTTACGGGTCGACAACGCGTGAGTAACGCCTCTGGTATTGCAAGCGTCTATAGGCGACGGTACCACTTATTACCATCACGTGGGCTGTTTAAAAAGTTAACATTAGTAGCGCACCTTCACAGCAGTATTATTCTCCAAATGCATGAGCATTCTAGGCTCAGGTAGTAGCGTCCTATACAAGCTTGAAGTCGGCACGCCGGGGCCCAGACACTCCAGCACGAAGTAAGACGACGACAGGCTGAAGTGAGCCTCGTGGTACAGGCACGGGAGGTTCTGCTGAATGTGTTCTGAAAGACAATTGACGGATTACCTTCCAGATTTTCTATGAATTAATATTGTATTATTATTATTTGTATCTCTCTATCTATCTATCTCTTGTCCCACTGCTGGGCAAAGGCCTCCCTCTTTTTTTTCCACGCGTCCCTGTCTTGTGCATTCTCCCACCACTTCTGATCCGAGACGTCACGTTCGTCTCTCCATCTCCGACGAGGTCTGTCGTGACGCCGCTCTCGGTTTTGTGGGACCCACTTGTACTAATATTGTATGTTAATTTTTTTTCTACCATGAATAAATAGTGACTCTGTGAGCTGTAGATCTCGCTAGCATTTATTTATTTATTCAGAAAACCAACAGCGATACTTTTATAACTTATACTAAATAACACACTAGTACGGCCAATTACACCATTTTTCACATGTTCAACTGCTTCCTTTTTGAAAAATGTCCATACCTAAACTGAATCAACAAAAAAAACTATTTATAGGTAATTGCAGAACCAGCACACAAAATTTCTCGATAATTGGTTGAGAAATAATGCAACCTGTAGAGAGCTGTAGAGTGAAGCTGTAACGGACTATTGCGCTTTGCGCTCGCTCGGTCAATGAATATGTCTCATTAAAAAAATCTCTACCATTAATAACAATGTCACCGGTCTCACAAAAGAAAGATTCACAAGTTTAGGGTAGCCTTGGGAATTCACAATTAGGCAATTCAATTTATTCAATAAGCAATAGAACAAATTAATGAAAGCTACCATAATACACCTACATTTTAATATTAGTTAGAACCTATTCCAAGGACTTAGAGATCATTTATTTTACATATTTAATATTGACTGACGTAAAACGTTTCTTCGTAATTTGAATTCACGAACCATCGACCTTGATTCAAATTATTCGGCTCGGTATACAAGCTGCCATTGGGCAATCATTAAGTCAAAGTTTGGCTATTAAGTTTGCAAATACTTCAGACAAGTTTAGGAAATCTCACTAAAAGCTTAGTATAAGTAGGTTACATTTATTATTAAACCTTCAATTTTGTGTTTTTATAATGATCCGTTAGACCAAATGAGCAAATATCGGTAACTCAGAACATTTTTTGACATAACTCACCGACAATACTGTCTTTATAATAACCGACCCTTATGTCGTCTTCCTGCTCCCAATCTCGCAATTTTATTGTTTTTCATGTCGACAGCAACAGGACTAGACTCTTATCAGATAGGCTAGGTTTAGTGAACCAGCGACAAAACTACCAGTAGCTCGATTCCACTGACACCTCAGATTCGGTTGAAACTGCTCAACCAATCTCACTGGAGCGCAAACTCTTTGAGTATTCCAGTGTTTAAAGCTCCTGCGTGGTCGTGTCAGGCTACCCTCCAACCGCGCACTCCTATCGCTATATTGGGCCCGGCCTATAAAGCCACATGTCAGGTTTAAAAGAAAGAAAAGAAAAGAAAACAGGGTAGCCTAAACTTTATCATCTGATTAAGTAGCAAAAGTACATGCCTAATACCTATTTGGTTTTAGATTCCTGTGCTTTAAAACTTAGTTCATAACCCAGCTGGAAAAGAAAACAAAGATCTAAAAGTTAAATCACTAGATGTTGGCTTCAGTTCAAAATGTTAATTCGCTCCTAAGGCTTGGTTGTTTTAAGTGAGTATTATACACTCCGACACTTTTGTTGCTTTTACCTTAGTTCCGCGATCCCATTTAAAAGGATTGTTGTTTACTTTTAAGAATCATTCCGCTCACGTATTCTGAACAGCATTGTATGTTTTATCACTTTGTTGCTTTAATTTAAGGCCTAAATAAACTGGTACGAGCCATTACTACTCACCTACTCTTATTGTGTTCGTACACGAGTATAACATCTTGGTATATGGACCTTTTTCGTTCGTGAAAATTATGAGGGATTCTCGTCATATTTGTTTAGGCTACAAAACCTCTTTTTATGCCAGCAGCTGCTTCTCCAATTGACCTTTGACTCAAAGTGCCAATCCTGACTATGTCCTGTGTTTGCTTGTAATTATATTGCCGTGAATAACATATATTTCGTGCAAATAGGTGGTCAATGCCTTGTGCAAAATATTTGTACACGGGACCAAACTATCGAGTACACTACTGATGATTCTCATTCCAAAATTTAACATTTTCTTAATTTGTCCTTACCGGGTCCGGATTGTTAATGATTCGTGAGTAATTATTTCTGACTTTAACTATTTTAACAGTTAGGGATCCAGGTATAGAGTAAACTGGAGTCAACAATAAGTTTAAATTGCACCCTGATATCCTTAACTTTCACTTAACGTTCGAACCGGTAAGGACATCAATTAACTTTAACGATGAGAATCACCCTACTGGTCAGCACATATCGCAGTGCAAGTGCATTCGCATGAGTACTGACCAATCTATATCGCTGTTGAACTATACCTTTATAACCAACTTCAAAAAAAGGAGCAGGTTCTCAGTTCGTCATAGTTCTTTTTTATATATAAGCAGCTTTGTGTCATACGTCTGCTTTTCCACAACGTAACCGTAAGTCTCTGGCCGTCAACACAGCGCAGCCTTAAGGCCCATTAACGTATACTTAACATTGCAGAGTTGTGTCAACATGATCGTGCAAAACGCGACTTGATTTTGCATGCAGGCGACGAGTCGCTCCGGCCGCATGGCCGTCGGAGGTTTCCTCCGGATTTTCTTCAGCCTACTCTCCAACCGCGTACTCCTATCCGTATAAAGCTGGTGTCAGGTTAAAAAAAAAACTCGCTGCCTCTCGCTACCCTATCGCGTCGTCTATCTTCAGCGGTCGAACTATTAACAGTTCCATTAGATCATACCCGGTCGTTTCTTTTTCTTTTTCCTGGCGTTGGGAGAAGGTGATGTGGCTGGGAGTTCCTCGTCCCAGTCGCTGTCCCAACTGTCGCCTGAGGACGCGAGGTTGCCGTAGTACTCCAGGTTGATCGATGGTGAAGGCTGTTGAACACCCAGTACTTTAAATATGTGGGTCAATTCTGGAACGAAAACTAGGCCTCACAATTTTCCAACTCTATGCTCATACAAATTATGTACCGATCCTACAAGTTTTAAGTTTCGAAGGCAATTTGGTATGTAAATTTATATATCTGACTCTATCCAGTGACAACATTCAAACATAAAAACTTTGGATGTGTCCATACAAAAAAAACTGAGCTCTAAACACATACCTACTAAAAAGAGATTATTACTGACGACACTTCTTTACAATAAGATGAAAAAAACTGGTCAGCAGATTGGCTACAAAGATGGACATAATCCTCATTAGAAACAGTCGTGGAGTCATAAACGCATATTTAAACTATAGATCGGTTGATCTTTTATACATTGATAATTTTTAAATCTTGGTACTTAACACAAACACCGTATTTGAGTTTGTTAATTCGGATTGTACTCGTAGCAAATAGAACAGCCTACCCATCTAGAAACAAGGCCGATTTTAACCAATTGGAAGCCCTGGGCACACTAGGGTAATGGGGCCCCTATGCCCTTGACAGATCACTAAATATTGGTTATCGTTTGGTGATCTGGTAGTAAGTAGTGGGCCCCTATCGATCGCGGGGCCCTGGGCAAGTGCCCTTAGTGCCCAGTGGGAAAGACGGCCGTGACGACAAGCGTGATATATGCACTCATACACTCAACTTTGATGTGTTGTGTTCGTACAATGAACGAGCAAATACAAAATGTCTATCACCCCTTGAAAATGCATACGAATTGCGATACGAACCTCATAAATCCTCATTGTTGGTTTTAATCTACGGTACAGATTAAAGTGTGGCAACACCTCAGCCGATATTTCCTAGAGGCAACAAATCAAGCACATAATATCCTAGTGTTTACCCTCTGGAAGCCGCGTCAACACAATCATAGACGTATTTGTTTGTGCGCAAAGAGTATAATAATTTGTTTGTGCGTTTGCACAGCTCATGAATTTTTATAGACCGGGCAAACGTTAGATAGTCGGAGTAAATTAGGTTTACGCGTAAATGTGCTGTATGATACAAGGGTAGCTAAATTTTCGGAGTTTACAGGGGTAAGAGAATTATAACCGTTGGGTAATACGAAAATACGATTTTCAAAAAAGAAACAACTAACTGCAGGTTAATTACTTTCGAGACGTTTTTGCATTTTGTAGTTGTGTACGGTCAGCACTAAAGAAAATAAATAAACCAATACTTTTATATATTTTTTGAAAATTTTTATAGTCAGGTACATAAATGGAACTAATAATATTAAAAAAGGGAATAACATTAATATCAAAAATAATATTTAATTATAATATTCTTCAACTCCAGACATTTCGCACTCATTCTCATCTTCACTTTCATCCGATGAATCATTTGTATTAACTATAATTTGTTTTGAACCTGTACTCCGAACTTCGAAATCCGAACTTCGTGTCGAGCCGTCCCTTTCACTCTCGTGTTATACGCTATGTGAGTGATAGGGACGGCATGATACGAAGTTCGGATTTCGAAGTTCGGAGTAGCCCCTCTGATATTAATATCTAAAGCCTCATCCGTACCCTGAATTTTTTTCTCTTTAACAGCATGTAGACAAACATTTTTTTTCTGACTGTAGAATGAAATTTCAAAATCAATTTTAGAATCCCTGTAAATATATAAATACTACTTACAAATGTAAAAACGTCTCGAAAGTAATTTAACTGTAGGTAATAAACGGTATTATAACCGATATTCTATCTAAAGCCGTGCCCGAATTCCGAAAATCATCCCGTTCTCGGTTGGTCTACGCAGTCACCATAAACGTTCTACACAACTACACAGCAATGCTTGAATCGTCTGCAATCGACGTAATGGCCCTTGATGATGATCTAACGCCACCTCCACATTTCTTGAGAAAAGATCTTTATGCGTATTGTACTTTTGGAGATTACTAATGTCGCCCAGTTCTCCTTATTTCTGGGTTTACTCTCGTGCGGAAATGGAGCGGTACGCATGCAGTACTCCAGTCTAGCTGGTGTCAGGAAGCACTGATTTAAATGTAGGCGCGCAGTAAGATATCTGTACTGACTGGGCTAACGTTGACACTGACTATAGCTGACTGAAATTACACAGACTCTGTACCGACAAAAGAGAAATTTATAAGTTTTTAACTTGTTACACATATCTGTTGCAAGGATGTCTAACTAAAGACCGAATATATAACTTCTAAAATCTGATATTGTTGGAATAGTATCAAGTATGGTTAGGATTAGACCGGATTGATACCTACGCAGCACCCTTACCCAGTTACCCATTCGCGAAACCCTAAAAATCAGTGTGCATACTTTCCTCAAACAGTAATGCTTTTCAATAATACACTAGCATTTTCGAATATCGAATAATATTACCATACCTACCTTTGACTCTGGCAAGAAACGGGTGCTTGAATTATGCCAAAAGGGACACAGAGAAAAGGTAAAAGTACTCTGGCTCACGATGGCGAGCGTACCTTTTTATTTAAATATAAACTTATAAAGTAATATCAAATTAACTGTCCTTAACCGAAAACCCGTAAAGTGAACACGATTGTGCTATTAAGAAGGGTTAGGTACCTTAAAATATTTTTCACTTCTTATGCTCGAAAAGTGTGTCATATTAGACTTGTCAAGCGGAGCTAAAGTAGTACATTTAACCCCTAGGGAAAATATGAATACATATTTATGATTTACAAAACATTCAATTTAGACCAATCATAATACTTCACCTATTAAATCCACCAATCACAAAACACTAGCTAATTTAACTCTTTAAAAAATATTTGGTATTAGGTATTAACAAACCAGAATACAGCTTTACTAAAATCGACCAATCAGAAAACAGAATTCATTTCTCTAAAGAGTCTAAAGATTAAGTTTGTAGTAGTCCCTATTTCACAATAATTAAAAAAGTGATCAGTTCGTTCGAGCAACGCTTTGAAGCGCTCAATGGAAGGTGAGTTAGCTTTTTTGCGTGTGAATGTTGCGCGCGAACCGCGGTGTCTATTTTGTGTGTAAAGCATGAAAGCAGTTTAGAAAAAAAACATGCTGCCAAATTACGTATAAGTTCGCCGTGGAATTAATTGTTAATTTTGGATGGCTAACCTTTGTTTATTTATTTTCTCGCAATCGAAGTGAAAAGTAGAGTGTATAACTCTGGTCTAAAAGCCATATTACCCCTCGAACTATTTTCCCTCACTTTGTTCGGGAAAATAACTATCTCGTGGTAATATGGCTCATTTTAGACCCTTGTGATACAATCTACTATTATCTACACCCATACAGTAAATCCTCTTTTATGTGCTCAAAAAGTGTAGGTAAGGACCAACTTTACAATATCGCGTCGGTCCGGGGCGGAGATGGCCATAATAGCATCAAAAACGGTATCGTTATGGCCATCTCCGCCCATTACGAAACAGGTTCGTGCTCAAAAAGACTTCAACGAGCTCACGAACTCGAACTCCTGCACTTTCAACGCAATGGTGCCTCAACACGTGAAAGAGGATTTAATGTATGGACGTAGATAAAGTAGTGTATACAACTGTACATAATTAGGCCTTAAAACACTCGTGTGATCCTATTATGACACTCGCTGACGGTCGTTTCATAAAACCTAACTCGTATTTGAGACCTCTCATTATGTATCAGTTGCATAAACTACCATAGGTTTAGGCTGGTGATTTTATAATTCACAATTTTGTTAGTTAGTATGTATATTTAAATTATTGTACTCGTTTCTTTTATCCGCATTTGCCAGAGGTTCTGGATTTGATAGGAGAGAAGAGACTTCTTTTGAGAATGATGGAGAACAGAACAGAAAACATGCTGGGGCACCTGACACGACATGGCAATTACATTTAAACCATAATCGAAGGAAAGATAGAGGAGAGAAGAAGCAGGGGAAGACCGAGACGTGCTATTATAGAAAAGAGAAGGTCAATGTAATGTTGTATCAGGAGTTCAAAGCGTTGGCAGAGAATTGGTGATTACTCCACCGACAAGAGCTAGGTTAAGCTCTTAAATAGATGATGATGATTGGCAGAAGGATGGTTACATATATTTAACCACAAAATGAGAATGACCTACACAAGGCATGCCTACCTGGGTATTACATGTGACGCAGTAAGGCAGCTTTTGAGGAGAACCCGGCCGTGGCGCTTCTGAGGACACCATGTACAGATGCTGCTGCCCTGGTTTACCTTCAGGTATGCCGAGGTAGTATCTGCAAGAAAATATTTACAGTCTGTATTGGTACCAATATGTCCTGCCCACCATGACGTACGGTGACGAGACATGGATACTAAATGAGGCTGTACACAAAATTAGAGTAGCACAGACAGCCGTGAAGAGCGCCATGCTCGGCATTAGACTGTAATGACTGGGTGAGCAACGTAAAAACTAGTTTGATGGATTTAAAAAGTACTTAAATACAAACTATAGTACGTAGCGGCCCCCTTTTTTAGTTATTAGGGTTCCGTAGCCAAAATGGCAAAAACGGAACCCTTATAGTTTCGTCATGTCCGTCTGTCCGTCTGTCCGTCTGTCCGTCTGTCCGTCTGTCACAGCCGATTTACTCGGAAACTATAAGTACTACAGTGATGAAATTTGATGGGAATATGTGTTGTATGAACCGCTACAAAATTATGACACTAAATAGTAAAAAAAAGAATTGGGGGTGGGGCCCCCCATACATGTAACTGAGGGATGAAAATTTTTTTTTCGATGTACATACCCGTGTGGGGTATCAATGGAAAGGTCTTTTAAAATGATATAAAGTTTTCTAAAAAACATTTTTCTTAAAGTGAACGGTTTTTGAGATATCAGCTCTCAAAGTCGTAAAAAGTATGTCCCCCCCCCTCTATTTTTATAACTACGGGGTATAAAATTCTAAAAAAAATAGAGGTGATGCATGCTAATTAACTCTTTCAACGATTTTTGGTTTGATCAAAGTATCTCTTATAGTTTTTGAGATAGGTTGATTTAACTGTAATTTTGGTTAAGTTATTTGATTCAATGTATTGGATAGTGATTTTAAATGTGGACTAGTAGGTGTTGGTACGGAACCCTTCATTGTGCGTGGTCCGACACGCACTTGGCCGGTTTATATCGTTAAATTTAAATAATTACAATTATTTACGAGAGGCGCTAGTGGACCCACTACATTTTATTAAAGCGCTCTTAAGAATTAATAATGTAAGGCTTAGTTTTTAACCACTTAGGTAGTTATTTCCTTTCTTGAGTTGATATTCTATCGCCTCCTTGAATCCCTAATGAATCGGTCAAGGTAAGTCAGTGTTAAAGAGCAAGTAACAATCGATTGACCATTAATCGTAACTAGCGGTTGAGTAGCAATGGGAAACTTTGAAAATTGATTTATGTCGCAAACGGTTGAGGTAAATCCTAATAGATTTAGGTATAGGTAGTTCCGCGAGAGTTCAGTTGAGGTGAATGATTAATTGATTAGCTACCTACATGAAATGCTGATTGCACAAAAGTGAATGAAAAATGAACGTGTGAATGTACCTAAATAAAAACACTTAATTATATTTTTTATTAGGTATAAAAATAGTTAAAAATAATACATGGCCTTTATTTATTTCATATGACTCGTTTATTTAAATAAAACTATTTAAATCGGTATCTACAAATATTTAAATAAAATAGATCTAAATATTCTACCTTTGTTTTGTTTGAATTAACAAAACAGAAAATAAAATAGGTATTTAGATTAGTGAGAAAATAAAATAATTAATAAAATAATTTAATGAAATTAAGGGTCTGTCTTGCAATTCACCTACCACTTAGGTCTATCTTGCAACTTGCTATCGGTACGGAAAAATAACAGTAATTTCAAAATCTCGCTGTCATTACATGACATGTTGTTGTGTGCGTGACCTCAACTCTGGTGGTACTACCTATAAGTAGTTAGTCAACTAAAAAAGACAAACGATATAAAATACATCACATTTTCCTGTCATCGAGTACCAAGCAACCATCAGCTTACATATGTTGATTGGCGTGGTCCCACGCTAAGAGTTTGACTACATCGAAGCTGCCGTGTGTAAGCGGCAGCGCTCTTGGGCCGTGGGAGTTGTGCTCCGCTCGAATTATGTGCCGGAACAGGCCGGCAGGCCCGTCTCTGATAGGGGCCAGGGTCACCAGGGCCCCGCCGCCGGCTGACCAGAGGGGCGCTGGAGCCGATTCCACCCAGCTATCGGAGCCTGATGATATCCTGTACACCTGTGAAACATAAGTCTATCAGTTAAATGTACGGCCCGAGTACATTAAACAAATGAAACCCGAATTTTTCACGTTCGGCAGTGAATTGGGCACTTAAGTCGCACAAGAAGAATGGTTTGGTTCAAATCGTTGGTAAAAATCAGGCTTTATGGAAAATTTGCCCATTTTCTACGGGATGCCGGCACCATGTTAACCTTTGATCGGTCTGTAATAGTAGGAGCTACTTTTCACAAGGTTAAAGGTTTCTTGGCACTTCCATCTGGTTGGGAGGTATATAAACACCAGTCCATAAGATTTTTGAAGTATGGGTATTTTAATTACATATATTAACATGCGTTTATTCACGCGTGCATGGTTTTTATTTCTAAGATACTTATTCCTAATCTGGCATTTGAAGCTTCCTTAAACTAAAAGAAAACAAATAAATATGACCATGTTTTTTACCAGAAACCTACCTCTTGGCAGTACCACATGGGGCTCTTGCAGACGGACACGACGGAGAGGTTCTGCGTGCGAGTGAGCCAGACTACGCACACTTCCGTCAAGGAGACCCATTGTGCGCTCGTGAAGTAGTAGTCCCTAGACACATAAGTTAATTAAATTTAAAAATAAACACCGACACAAAACATAGCTAGGAATCTCCATCTACATAAATAAATAAATAAATATTAGAGGACAATCTTACACAAATCGAACTAGCCCCACAGTAAGCTCAAGAAGGCTTGTGTTATGGGTACTAGACGACGATATATTTAATAGATATAAATACTTAAATACATAGAAAACATCCAAGACTCAGAAACAAATATTCATTGCTCATCACACAAATATTTGCCCTGACCGGGATTCGAACCCAGGACCGTCAGCTTCACAGGCAGGTGCACTAACCACTAGACTAAACCAGTCGTCAAAATCTATATCCATTTTTAAACTTCAGATTTGGTTGCCACATGTGGAAGAGTTGTCATTCATAATATAGGTATGCCTTAAAATGAGGCACCAGCCTATATAGGGTGTCCAGTAAATAATGGACAAGCTTCTAACCACCGATAGAGCACCTGAGGCTGGTTCAGAAAATGGACTTTCAGGTTTAGTAAAAGTCCCTTGGTTTTCGAGATAATCGAACTTTTCAATTTTCTTAATAATTGGTACCTTCTTTGACTTTAATGACCGTCGAGGCCATAAATGCAGAGATATTCTCGTTGTTTTTATTGCTAAATATTCTCTAATAGTGTTGCTAACAGACAGGCATTAGAGTTATCTCTGTTTTTTATTAACAACTTTTTTCGTTGACTCGGACCAATTATTATGAAAATGGAAAAGTTCGATTATCTCGAAAACCAAGGGACTTTTACTGAACCTGAAAGTACTTTTTCTGGACCAGCCTCAGGTGCTCTATCGGTGGTTAGAAGCTTGTCCATTATTTACTGGACACCCTGTATATCGTCGGGGTAGAAGCAAAACTCACTATCAAATCTGTCACTACTCTTCGAAGCCTCGTATCTCAGTACTAAAACGATGCTGATATACGAGCTTTATTTTAAGTAGGTATTTGTTACTTAGTGACTTTTGCTTGTAACCCGATGACATTGTTAAATAGTATAAGATACTGAATAAGTGATTTTTATTATTTTTAAGGTTCCGTAGTAAACAATGAACCCTTATAGTTTCGCCACGTCCATATGTCCGCGCCATAGCTCAGTAACCGTTAGTACTAGAAGGCTGTAACTTTGCATTAGTATACATATCTATAACGCCGACAAAACGGTAGAATAAAATCTTGAAGAAATTTTTTTAGGGTACCTCCCCTACACATAACGTATGGGTGCAATATATTTTTTCTTTTCTAACCCCATCGTGTGGGATACCGGTGGATAGCTAATTCAAAAATATTGTAGTTTAAAAAAAAACCCCAGTGGTAAGAGCCTGGTTTCGACTCCAGATTGAAAATCGCTTGTTTTACCGCTCGTCTACTCAATACTGTATTGAATACTGTCCACAGAATATGCAAAACAACTGAAAGTAAATCTGTCCCGTTGTATAAATCGTTGGGACGCCGCATTTATCTTTGGTTACCTAAAGCTTTGGGACCCGGCCCGGCTCTATTTGTCAGGCTTACACTGGATTTGCGAATCTATTCTTATTATATTACTGGCCCTCCTATACCATAGGTTTGAGCTGACTTATAGAAATCCGAATCTAATTTTAAAGAAGGTCTATGTCGGATATACGTCAAGATAGTTTCTAAGGTAGGCCGTGTTATGGCTCAGGTTCTTTGGTAATGAAAAACTGAGCAAACACTATGAAATACCTGGAACTAGGTACCCATTTTATGCGCTTTTAGAGACCTGTGGTAACATCTAAGCCGAAAGTGTGGAATTAACCGCTCGAGCTGTAGTCAGGAGATGGGACTCTGAATTTTATTAAAAACCGGTCAAGTGCATGTCGGACCACGCACAATGAAGGGTTCCGTACCAACACCTACTAGTCCACATTTAAAACCACTATCCAATACATTTATTCTAAAAAACTCGTATCTTCATAGGGAACTCACGGCTCTTACGACCTTTTGTTTGGGAAAGACAGTTTTAGGCGAAACTCAAAAACCGTAAAACCTATATTGTTCAAACCAAAAATCGTTGAAAGTATTTACTAACGCACACCACCTCAATTTTTTTCAGAATTTTAAGACATAAGACATAAGAAGTTTATTCGTACATAAAAGTTTACAGGTATAGTTGAACATATCATAATTTATAAGTAATGTACAGAGTGGATTTTTCGTTATGCGGTTCGACTGGCCCCTATACTAGGCTAAGCCTGTCCCGTAGGTAGCCAATTCAAAAATGGATTAACAATATGTGCGCGAAAAATTAAACTTTATAGTTTACATGTATGGAGTGCCCCCCCCTAATTTAATATTTTTTTGTAATTTCACATCACTTTTATGTAGCGGTTCATACAATACACCTTCGTACCAAATTTCATAATTGTAGTGCTTATAGTCTCCGAATAAATCGTTGTGACATACGGACGGACGGACAGACATGACGAATCTATAAAGGTTCCGTTTTTGCCATTTTGGCCACGGAACCCTAAAAACTACCGGGTCCGGCAGATCTAGTCCTACCCGCAAAAGCAGCGCCACCTACCGGGTCTAATTGTGTTATCGAACTATCTAGGAATCCGTTGAAATATACACACAGAATTTCGCCCTAATCTGTGCAGCCGTTTAGGCGGATTTGGGTGACAATCGCACGTACAGAAGAATTATACACCGTGGGACTCAATAACCATAAAGATATAACTACATAAATTTACACTAACGTGAGACATATTTACACTTAATAAGAGAACAACGGTAGGAACTCACTTGGAAAGTCACTATTTGCGACATGTTTCGGACTACAATTGGAGTCCTTCATCAGGTTGAGTGTTATCAAGGCAACCGACCGCGCAACACTACCCTCCGACACGCGCGAAGCTCGCGGGCGGAGGCGGGCGGGGGTGGGGTCTGGTCGGCGCAGTCCTGTGTTAGAGTTGACTGCTCCAATAAATTGTCCAAGTCGACCGACGGCAGGCACACCGAACTAACTATGTCCACACGTTCATCGTTACACAATTGTGGTTCCAAGTGAGTTCCAACCGTTGTTCTATTATTAATATCTACGTATTTTAGACGACATTAGGAGTAAATAATGCTATATCAACATTAGGCCCATCCAATTATGTGTCTTAATTATATTACTATTTCAGTACAAATTAAATGATATTAATTGACCGCTTCTTTGTGAACAAACGCTTACTTCAGAGAGTGAGCGGCGAGTTTAATTAATCTCAAGTTGACAAACAGAGAGCGAGCATTGTCATTTTTGTGACATCAATTTCAAACTATCAGCCAAATATTAGTAAAGTAGATTGCTCTCTCGCGACTGCGAACAGAACAAAACTTTCTGTAGTGAAACCTTTTTGTAGGATAGATACCAAACTTAAATAAGTGAAACTGGCTAACAACCATACAGTTAGTGCATCTGCGAGTAAAAGTGGTAGATGGCTACATCACGCCTTTAGGGTGTGTTAGAATTGAGATTTGTTAACTTGTGATTTGTTTTAAATAATTAATATCTCTTAAATCATGAGTTTTTGGACTATGTGTTATATAACTTTATATACTCTAATTAGGCTCGGGTCATTAACGCCCACGGTGTATATATTTAACAGATGATAAGACAAATTTTCATACAAATCGGTCCCACCGTTTATGAAGTAAGGTGAAAACACACGTACAAAAGAATTACATACATTATGAAGATACACGGAAGTACCTAAACAAAAGAAGACGCTTTCCTAAATAGGGCCCCAGGGACACATGCCGTAAGAAATAAAGCGCCATCCATACACCAAGTATGTTCAACCGTCACTTTTATCAATACAGACAGCACTCTCGCTCATTGTTTCCACTAGTGTCCGACCGAAGTTTCGGTTTCGGTTTCGGCCTAAAAATCATGTTTCGGCCGAAGGTTCGGTTTCGGCCAAAAAACTGCCCAACCCTTCGGCCGCGCCGAAACTTTCAACATTCTACTTCCGGATCGCGTTCGGCTAACATCGGCACAGCCGGCAATGGCGTAGCTCGCTCGACTCCGCCAACAGTACATCTTATTGTAGCTAAGTATTTTATATTTTTATATCCCACAAAAACATAATCACTTATTTTGTTTTTCGAACTTGGTTGACACGATTTTAATACATCTTACAAAAGTTTCGGTTTCGGTTTCGGCCGAAACTAGATCCAACGCCGAACCTTCGGTTTCGGTTTCGGCAAAAAAACATGTGTCGGTCGGACACTAGTTTCCACGAATCCACGTGATTTTTCAATCCCAGAGCGAGGAGTAAAAAGCAAAGCAATAAATATAAAGGAAGCAGAACGTCTCCTTTTATTTTGATTGTACACAACAGACACCGACCGTGAAGCCGCGGAGCTATAAAGCGTGTGCGAGCGACATATTTTATGACAAGTTAATAACAGATTGGGAAATATTTATTATGACATATTTCCTGGAATTGATTTTAATTCAGCTGTTTCAGTAGCAACTGTAGCCGAGCGGTACGCGATTTTAAATATGACGACCGCTTTAGTCCCGGTCAGGGCATGTATTTGTGTGATGAACACGAATATTTGTTCCTGAGTCTTGGATGTTTTCTATGTATTTAAGTATCTATTTATCTATATAAGTATGTATATCGTCACTTGGTACCCATAGTACAAGCTTTGCTTAGTTTGGGACTAGGTTGATTTGTGTGAGATTGTCCAAAAATATTTATTTATTTATTTATTTAAATCAGGTGTCATGAGTTATCTCAGCTCGTTCCACTGGGCTTAAAAAAACTCGCTATTTAACTAATTCACTTTTGATTCGCTTTTGTGGTGCCATTCGAACCAGTTTTTAGAGATAATCATATGTTTGTAGGGATCAACTACAATTAGAGGAACACAAAAGACGAGAGCGAGAGGCAAAGTTTTTGACAACTGAAAACACTCCAATACTGTCTCCATGTGACGTCACAGATCTATAGCTTTGTACTACCGTTGTATGGGAAAACGAGTAATTTGCTGTGTTTGTTATGAAATATTGCGTTCATCGACATAGTTGCCATACAATTCTGTTGAAACATGACACCAATTCTATGATAACTCCCAATTTAAATTTGAACTATTTAAAACAAAAACATTGTTTTGCGAATCTTTATCTGTTTATAATTTTAGTCTAATTTACTAAATTCTTCATTGAGAGCCGGCGGGGCGGCGGCAGCAGCTGAAGCCTTGAAGCACCGCAAATATGTTGATCTGTCAAACAATAACATATTTGCGGCATTTGCTGTCGAAACCCTAGGGCCATGGAGTCCGGACGCTCACAATTTAATAAAAAATATAAATAAAAAACTACGGGAGTCCAACGCAGATCGCAGGGCTGGCTCATTCCTCTGCCAAAGGATAGGCATTGCGATCCAGCGGGGTAATGTAGCCAGCCTTGTGGGCATCCTGCCACAGGGGATCGATTTGGGGGATCTTTATTAGGTTTATATTTAGTAATAGGTTAGTTTTAATGTTATTAATAATTATGTCAGACTTTCTTAAATTGTAAATTAATATTTTGACATGTAAAAGTACCCTTGTGGCCTATTTGCGCAAAATGTTTGATTTTGATTTTTTTATTTAAGTACTATTTACTGTGATAATTAGAAGATTCTCCATTCAGCCACACTATGTTATAAATTTTGAAACGTTTCAAATACCCATATCTTTTTTTTTTCTTTTTTTGTCATTGTAATAGTTTATGCACCACCTACTTTTCAGCTTTATATTTCATTAAATGAAAGTGGAGAAATTTTCTCCACTACCCAAAGGTTGTCTGGAAGAGATCGCTCTTTAGCGATAAGAACGCCTGTTGTTCTGCCTCTGTCCCTGTATCTTTGTTTTTTGTTTTTTATGTGCTATTTTATTATATGAGGTGTGCAATAAAGAGTATTTGTATTGTATTTTATTGTATACCCAATCCGATAATAAGCTCTTCTGTGAAGCAAAACTTTGTGAGGGAAAAGGTAGATAATCCCAACAGGGTCTAGTTTCCCCTCTGTTCTGAGTCGGGACGTCAGATGGCAGTCGAATAAAACTGTCAACGCCAAATCTTGGGATTACAACCGGCAAAACGCTAGAGGGATGGATGGACATTTGAAAGAAAGAAATAAATTATTTATTTTGAAACAACAACAACACAGTACCAGTGGCGGCGCGTCAAAAATATTTTTTGGGGAAGCCGGAATTAATTTGCCTCTCTTATTCTTCATGAGCATAGTAAAAGAACTGGACTGGTTGAAAAGTTTTAGTACACTGTGTAAGTTTGTCTATCTCATTCTCCCACTATACACTCAATCCCTCAAAGGTTAGCTGGAAGAGATCCCTCATAGGGATAAGTTCGCCTTTGTACTCTAATCTTATGTGACATGTATATTGTTTTAACCTGTTATTGTGTACAATAAAGTGCTTACATACATACATACAAATTAGGCAAGCCGGTGGGAATCGAGTTGTATGGACGTTCCACCACTGCACAGTACCAGTATTAATACAGGTTCAGATATTAAAGACTCGCGCACCGAGGGTTCCGTACATGGGTACCGGTTCCAATCCTATTAATTCAGGAAAATCTCAACAACATGGTATTGAAATTGAACGCCATGGGTACAGTGCCATCTATAAGCAAATTTTGTTACAAAATTGAGCGACTGAATAACTTAGTTTTTCAAGGATAACTATTTATCACGTGAACCGATTTACATTTCTTTTCTTTATTTGAAAGAAGGTACGTTCAAAATAATCGCATAGGAATTTATATAAAACAAAAGTACATGAAATGAAAATCTTAGTATAAAAATGTTTTTCCTGATAAAAAAAAGAAAAAGTAGATAGAACTATAATTATACCTTTCCTGTAAAATTCACATTAATATCAATGTTATGTGGATAATTTCACATTTTTTCATTGGTAAACTTCGGAGATAAGGGGGGGGGGGGTCGGTATTTTTTTTAACATTGTCTGTCATAAATCAAAAATGATTCAATGTAAAAAAAATGTTTCAGAATGTGCAACTTAAGCCCTTTCATATGATACCCCACTTGACATATTCACTAGACTTTCAAATTTCGAACCACCTACCTATATTAGAAAGAAAAAAAATAGAAAATAAAAATATATATTTTAATAAAACATGTCCTATGCATATAGGTTACCCTTCTTTATAACTGTTCAATTTCAAATCAATAGCATGAGTAGTTGTTGAGATTTTTAGCTATGTAACAATCAAACAAAGTGAAACCATAAGGGTTCCATTTTGGTACAGATCCCTAAAAAGGAGCCCACTCGTTAGCATGTGTGGCCGCACAGTGTGCTTGCAGCTGTGCACCGGCCCTGATTTTCAGTGGATCCTTTAACATATAAACAACACAAAACATACTACTTAACCTAAGGGAATCTTAACTTGAACAAAAATGTAGTGTACGCGTGACACATTTGCCAGTGAAACTAAATCTGGAACAGTTATGTAGTTGTATTATAGTACGTACATAATTAAAAATAAACATAATATAGACACAGACGGCTAGACAGAGCTTGCTGAGTAAGTAAGTATATAGTAAAAAATTGTATGGGCAAAAGTACAACGCCTCTGGCGGGTAAGCAATAGAACTAAGAATCGGCATACTAAATCGTTTACGCAGTCGCTAGCGAGTACGGTCATGTAAACTCATTGAAAAGGCATAGGGATTCCTAATAGGCGATGGAATGTTATTCCAACATCGCGTTACAGTATTATTCACGATGAACGTATGAATAAATACGACTCATCTGTATAGATGGCGCTGTTTGACGCAAGCGTAACGGGTGCGTTCAGAATAGGTTAAGGCCGCGTCGGACAGTGGAGCTACGTGATCCACAAAAAATGGTCTCGCCGGAAGACCAGCGCTGGCTTGTGAGTTAGCATTATGCTGAGGCGGGACCATTTCGTGGCAATTTTATTAGTTAATAGTTAAATATGTATTATCTTGTAGTATCTATGTCACGAATAAATTATTTTCATTTCATTTCATTGCATATTTTCATATTGCAATATGGGTTCGTGTTAAAGTTGTATGTTAAGTCGGCGTAGGAAACCGGAGTCCGTACATTCGCGATTAAACTACCAGTTTTAAAGTACTGCAGACTATTCTTCATTATACTAACCTAGTTGTTCCCCAAAAACCCAAGATACAGTCAGTTATTTCTCGGAGACCCAGATCGATTCAAATATCGTAAAAAGAGTTTACGCTAAGAACTGAAATTTCGCGAAACCCGTAGTTTTGCCGTAAGATTACGGATTTCGATAGCCGCCATCAAATAAAACCCGAGGTATCCAGCATCAAATAAAACCCGAATAGGTTACTCGTATGTTTAAAATATGTTTGAGCTATTAACCTCTGTCAGATGCAGCATACCCAATAGGAATTTTATTTCTAACCGAATTCAATCCAATTTCAATATTGTTTATCGCATATTGGTGCATTTGCAGTCGAAAATCATTGAATATCTATTGCAGTGTAACTTATTGGATACCATTTTCAAACAAACTACAGTAAAGAATAAATTCCCAATTTGTTTTAGTGTTCCGTACCAAGGTCGAAGTTATTTCTTACAACTATAAAGTACAAGCTTTTATTTAACTTGCAACGTATTGTATGTTAGCTTGTTGGTCAAATTTTACAACTGAAATTTGACCAACTTCCCTAAGTCCCCACCATTCACTGTGTCGAAGCATCTCAATTACTTAGTCATTGATAGTTGTGCGAAAATAGGTATACAGTCGGCAATAAATTAATATTTTCCATCTTCCTTTTTCGAAAGAGAATCCTGCATTTGCACTTAAAAAACATTGGATTTGATCAACAGACGCCAGTTATCGTAAATTTTTAATGTTTTACTTACGCCCTATGGAATTATACTTAGAAATAGGTACATGGTAGCTCAGTGGAACGTTCTGGGCCCATAACCTAACGGGTAAGAGCAAAAAAGGCTAAACACAAGGCATTATCGGAGCACAAGATGTAAATCACACTACGGTCTAACGACAAAAGAGTGTAGGTACATCTGTACCTCTAACTCTAATAAGTTTTTCGAAACAAAACACAAACGAACGCCTTTGCGTTTAGTTTCAATCTATATGGCAAAAAATAGTTACCACTGAAGGCCACCAGAGGCGCTGCACGCGTTGCCATACAAATTGAGACAAAACGTAAACGCGTTCGTTTGTATTTTTTTTTGAAAACACTTATAGGTACTAGAGGTACAGAGTGTTTACGAAGTTACATGATAAGAATAGTCCGTACCTACAAGGGGCTTGACACCGTTGTACCCTGTCGCTTTAGGATCATATTTAAACTGTCATATTAATATTTACGATAGGTGAAAACGATAAGGTGCCAAAGTGTGCCGCGACTTATCAGAGTTATGAGGCCAAATGTAATAAGCGTCTGAAGAAACGAATATAATTCCACGGCTTTGTATATATATTTTAAGACAAACATAAAAGGGTCTCGAATTGTATGACACTTACCCTTCTTCAAGTATACTCTTCGGGGGTGTTAGATGCCTGGTACGTATGTGCTTCGGGTCAGCGATGTCGGCCACCGTGAGCCGCACCGTCGGGTTGATGGTCCCGGGCTTTGGGTATCTCACGCTTCTGATCTCTGGGTACGTCTGGTTAAAAATATCTACAGATTACTATTTACAGATTCAGATTCATTTATTTCAAGATAAAAATTACAATATAAATAAATAAATAAATAAATATTAGAGGACAATCTTACACAAATCGAACTAGCCCCACAGTAAGCTCAAGAAGGCTTGTGTTATGGGTACTAGACGACGATATATTTAATAGATATAAATACTTAAATACATAGAAAACATCCAAGACTCAGAAACAAATATTCATGCTCATCACACAAATATTTGCCCTGACCGGGATTCGAACCCAGGACCGTCAGCTTCACAGGCAGGTGCAGCACTACCCACTAGGCTAAACCGGTCGTCAAAGTATAAATACTCAGTAATACTGTGTATAGTGAATTAGTTATACTTATAAGACTGTAATCAGTCTTATAAGTATAGCAATGTTAAATTTCATAGTGAATTAGAAATGTTTAAGACACTAGACTGATTTTATTCCATCGCCTCACAAAATCTCAAGCATTCCTGACACACGACTGTGTGTCATGGGCGACTGCCCATCTTCACGCCAGCAGGTCACACGATATTGAAACCAGGAACGCATTCAGTAGGACCCGAAGGATCGGCGAGTTTGTGTGTTATGTTATGTGCCACCGTGTTCGGGTTATTCTCCAAGAAACGTCATTGTCCACTCACGATTATCTACACAAAATTAGGGCAGCCGGCGAGAGCATCGATTAAATAAGATTCAGAACCGATATTGATTTCTGCTTTATACAAAAGTTTACTCTGATCATCGTCTCCTTTAGCAATATTTAATGAGACGAACGTTGACGACAAAGACCGCCGTAAAAACGCTGAATATCCACCCCCTTGCCGTTGGCACTTGCGGGCCGCACCCAGCTTTAGGCTTATCTTTTTAGATCAGCCACCAATATAGCCTCAAAAGCCTCTCTACCAGTTCCGGGCAGTCTGAGTCACCTCGCAGACGCCGAAGAAGATACGTATGAAACAGTAGATTAAGGTAACAAACATCTCTTTTCGTAACGGATGTCCCTCGGATCCCCCTCAGGCCACGCCGACGCGACCTGCTGGCCGTGCCGCCGCCGCCGGCGCGCACCGTGTCGTACAGGAACTCGCAGCTGCCCCGCGCACTTTTACAGCTTAATGCGCTCCTGGCATCGACCCCGGAGTCAGGGATCGGATACCGGTATTTTCTCCATAGAAAAATACCGGTATTATTACGGTTACCGGTTCATTATTTAGTTTTTAATGGGACAATCTAATAATACGACGTTGTTACCTAAATACATGATTCAGCCCTACGTAAAGAGCAAAAAATAATTCAAAATATTGGGCTAATTCAGGGTTTTTTAAAAATACCGGTATCGGTCCCTGCCCGAAGTGCGACTTGTTTGCGTGGTGATGAGCGGCAGTGTACAATGTTTGAGATTTTGTGAGGCGATGGATGCCAGGTGCTCAACTGTTCCAATATAAATTATTTGTTAGCTTTTATTGTTATCCTAAATTTCGTGACGCATTGGCCATTATACTGTAATGTCATGTTTTATATATATATATATATATAATTGAATAAATGCGACGACCGCTTTAGTCTAGTTGGTAGTGACCCTGCCTTCAAAGCTGGAGGTCCCGGGTTCGAATCCCGGTCAGGGCATGTATTTGTGTGGTGAACACGAATATTTGTTCCTGAGTCTTGGATGTTTTCTATGTATTTAAGTATCTATTTATCTATATAAGTATGTATATCGTCACTTGGTACACATAGTACAAGCTTTGCTTAGTTTGGGACTATATTTGTGTAAGACTGGCCAAAGATATATAATAAACATGTACCTTAGCAGGGTCGTCTGTGTCCAGCGAGGCGCCGTACCACGGGAACTTCTGTTCCAGCACGAGTGTGTCGTTAAATGTGGCATACAGCACCATGTGGCCGTCGGCCGACATCCACAGCGCCGAGCGTGTCTTCAGAATCTCCTCTGTAACAAACACAATTTTAATATTAGATTTTTTTTATACAAACACCTTAAGGGAGGCGTACAGCGACATCTACCAGAAGGCTCACGCTTCATTAACGGCATTTAAGGCGTTTGTATAAAAATAGTTTACGTTTGCAGCGGTACTGCTCAATACGAAGGAACGGTTGATGATTTTGGGACTGGGTAGCGATTGCACCTATAGCTCAGTTGGCTAGAGCGACTGGCCGCGAGTGCCGGGAGGTCGCAGGTTCGAATCCTGCTCGGTGCCTAAATTTTTAAATTTTTCCTTCATTCTAAAGTTTAATATTAGATTATTAGAAACTCTAGGTCCATGGGGGCAAGAAGCTCAGGAGCTATTCAATGTGTTGAGAAAGAAACTCATACGAAATTGCTGTGATCCCAGAGCTGGCGCGTTTCTCGGGCAAAGGCTCAGCATTGCTGTGCAGCGGGAAACGCCGCCAGCATCTTGGATTCATTTCCGCCAATGAGCTAGCTACCTTGGGGACGGTGTCTAGGGTTTTTATACTTATTCATTCATTTTTCATAAGTAACTTTATTTAGAACTACATAAATTAGGTTTAATTATTAATTCATCTTATTGTTTTCTCAATATCGTACAACTTTATATGTATATTGGTTATGTAATTTTAATTAGATTGGATTAGATTCTTTATTTCATGATAAAAATGACATTATAAATTTGCATACATGTTATAATTATTATATACAATAAAAATAATGCAATGTCAACAAATAAACAATAATCATAAAGATACGCAAATATAGTTATTTGTTATACAAAGGTGCAAAGTTATTTTTTAACCGCGAGTGTGGAATTGAAATGCGTGCTAGCGAATGGGTTTTAGGATTGAATTAGGAGCTAGCGAAAGGGTTATGGTTGAACCACGAGCGAAGCGAGTGGTTCGAAAATCGAAGCCCGAGCGTAGCGAGTGTTGCAACTCACGAGACGTAAAATAACTTGGAAAGCGAGCAAAATACTACATAAGAAAGCAACTGAAGTAGTTAAAAAGTTTATTTTAACAAGTTATAGTACACAAATAACAAGAGTAGGAAAAAATACATATTTTGCATCATCTTATGTAAGGTACAGTCAGCAAAACTATTAGCTGATGGTTATCTAACCATCAGCTATATGGTTTTCCCATCTGCTGCTGCAATATCTCATTTGTAGCACTGGAATTAAATTTCACGTGCTCTGCCTACCCCTTTTGGGAATACGGGCGTGAGTTTATGTATGTATGTAAAGTTGAAAATTGCGAGTAACTTACAATAAGTTCGGCGGTTAAATGATTAACAGATGGCGAGCATGCATGGAGAGCCAAGTGCATAGTTATACAAACATCTACAAATTTATATAAAACCATAAATACAGGAAGTCTTCATAAACTCTGGATGCAATCCAGAGCAATAATAACTGGCAAAACGTCTAATACAAGTCGTAACAATAACCGTAACATAATTTATTACTGCGCATAACTCATTATGCTGCACTCATGTACTCGTCGTTGCAACACAAACGAGAGACAGAGCATAACGTTTACAAAGGGAATACAGTGCAGATGCAGTGGTAATGTTCCTACATTGTATTAAAATGTAAAATTGGTCTAACAATAACACCTCCTGTCAATGGAAGAGCGGGATCTCCTGACACAAGTATCATTGTTTACTTAAAAGGAGACCCCGACCTCGTACTGTATAATACCTATGTATACACCAATAAAACATTTTAGATTTTATTTTGATTTTTTTTTGTATATCACTTCTTAAGTATTTACTGTGAGAACTGTGAGAACAAATTACTGCCCAACTAGCAAAATACGGTTTGATAACTATCCCAAGACCATCATTTTATCAGGACTATAAGCGATTTTTAAGTGGTTACAAGTAGGGAAAAGGGCCCACTTTATAAGTCTATTTGCACTTATAAGATATTTATAATGGCCCATTGCAATGTCAACTACGTCAATAATACTCCTATAATAGAATTACGTAAATCCAAATACTTCCATCCCAAAAACCCATTTTAAGTATCTTACAGTGAGGTTAATACGCTCTCAGCAATGCTTTTATAATTCCATTTCTGTACAGTCGTGGAATGTAATCGAAATGTTTGTGTATGTGGATTTTTTATAAATTAAAACAAATTTTAAGGTAAGTGTGAATGCGAATTCCATCAATATCTTTCAGGGTAGTTGAATTATAAATTATTGTGTTTCCGAATTATTATTTTAGCGTACTATATACGTAGGGGAATATGTTAATTCTGTGAAATCCGTCTTTTTATTTCTAAATATTAAACACGCCTCTGGAATTTGGAATATTGGCATATTAATATTTATAAATTTATTTAGAAAATTATACAAAGCAGCTGCCATTTTCGCAGTTAGCATTTCGATTTGCGTTTTAGTGCTATAATAGGGACACTTGGTTTCATAACGGCACGTGTCAAATCCAAAGAACTCGCCATGTGTATTTACTTACAACGGCCCGCAGATGTTCTTTTATAAGCGCTTGTACGTCTGAGTGACCGGAGTGATTACTCCTCAGTGTATTGTATATACTCCTGGTTTGGCTCTTATAAGAGTCATGCGATTATAACGACCTGCAGATGTTCTCTTATAAGCGCTTATAAGTCTAATTAACCGGAGTGATTATTCTTAAGTTAATACAGCATTTAATTATGCAGCTAAAAGCGCAGTAGCAAATGTTGATGCTATAATCGGAGCATTATAAGTCCAAATAGACTTATACAGCACGCGGTCCAGGATAATTTTGCTATTTTGTATCATAAGTTAGCAGTTGTTTAAATAGAGTGTAGGTATTATTGGTAAACGGGAATTAATTGCGAATGATAGATTTTTTTTTCATGTTTTGTTACAGTTCTCTCTTTGTTACACTATTTAATAAATTACTTTTACTACAATGCGACAACATTACATTCTTTATTTTTTTATTATTGAAATTTATTAACCTTTTTTGAGGTTTACCCGACGTTTCGAAAGTGACAAGTTCGTGACCAAGGATGTTGTGATACCATTTATCAATAATAATGTGTGAAAATCAGTACCTGACTATGATAATAATGTGTGATACCAGTCCCTGGGATCCCAGGGCTTATAAAAAAAAATGCTAGTTTATTTTTTTCGCGGGGAGACGACGGCTTGAACCAATATAGCGTGTAGGTAATTGAGATTTTTATAGATTAGCTTTAAAAGTGCTGTTTTGATACGTGCACATAATTATAACTCGTATTATAACTTTTAAGAACAACCAGTAGCAGAAACAGATTACTTACACATTCGAAATATTTGGATCATCGATTTGGGATAATCCTATAGGATGCAAATAGTTAAGGTTTTCCAATTATACTGACGACCAGTTTAGCCTAGTGGGTAGTGCACCTGCCTGTGAAGCTGACGGTCCTGGGTTCGAATCCCGGTCAGGGCAAATATTTGTGTTATGAGCATGAATATTTGTTTCTGAGTCTTGGATGTTTTCTATGTATTTAAGTATTTATATCTATTAAATATATCGTCGTCTAGTACCCATAACACAAGCCTTCTTGAGCTTACTGTGAGGCTAGTTCGATTTGTGTAAGATTGTCCTCTAATATTTATTTATTTTAATACTGAAATTCCGTTCTTTCTAATTATGTATGAAGTATCATTTTAATAGTTTGTATTCTACTGTTACGTGAAAACAGTAATATATAACTAAGTTAACCAAACTAAACTAACCAAAAATTATAGTATTAAAACCAGAGAAGCTCCTCTTTCTGTCTCATGTTTTAGCTCTGTCTACAACCATGATTTTGGTTTTCGAGTGGTTTATTTTAAGGCCAAATTTGGCACTCTCTTCCTCAATTTTCTTCAGAAGGTTCGCCATTTCTTCTTCACTTGAAGCCACTACAGTCGCATCGTCTGCGTAACTCAGGTTGTTGATCTTGCGACCACCTACAACAACCCCACTATCCCAGCCATCCATAAGTGTAGATATATTTATGAAAACTTTACTGGCTTATGATATAAGTTCCGAAAAACTCATTTGTCACTTGACAGCCGCATGCTTGAACCGTAAGTTCCGAAACGCTCATTGGTCGCTTGACAGCCGTATACTTAAATAAATATTTGTGGACAATCTTACACAAATCAACCTGGTCCCAAACTAAGCAAAGCTTGTACTATGGGTACTAGGCGACGATATACATACCTACTTATATATACTTAAATACATAGAAAACATCCAAGACTCAGGAACAAATATCCGTGTTCATCACACAAATAAATGCCCTGACCGGGATTCGAACCCGGGACCTCCAGCTTCGAAGGCAGGGTCACTACCAACTAGGCTAAAGCGGTAGTCAAACGACTTGAATACATACTAGGCGACCCGTAGCTTCTTACTACACTCGTTTACTTGCCAATTGGCCAATTAAATAGTAATTCGTGTTGAGTGTACCATATGCAGTGAGTGGTCTAATGTTAGATGTGACGTCACACGCCGCATTCACTCAGATGCATCTGCGTCAGCGCGCACGCTGCCAACCGAAGCTACCCGCATACACAGCATGATCACATTTAAGAGACTTTAGGTACCTTTTTAAAAATATTCACTTTGATTGAAAGTTGTAATTTCGTTAGCGGATGTACGACAAAATTTAAAGAACTTACCTAACTGAAAAAAAAACACTGAAAAAGGCAGGAGCCGGCATCCTTTTAGCAGCCAACACATAGTAGCTAGCAAAATTGTCGCTGACCGCACGTGTTAATATTTATAGTATTAGGGTCAATTGCACCAACATACGATCACATGCCGGTCATGGTCACAGCCCAACTGGGGAAGTACCTCCGCCTTGCAGAAGACCACAGCCATAATAACATTATTTACTATACAAGTATTTAGTGTTGTGTTCCTGGAGGTGAGCAAGGTTGCCAGAGCTCCCGAGGATGCACTGTGTTGAGAGCGAGGGACCTAAAAGTGTCAAAAAAATCTTATAAAGGGTCGGCAACGCGTACGTGACTTCTTTGGAGTTGCGGGCGTCTATAGGCTGCGGTGGCCGCTTACCATAAGTTGGACCGTACGCTTGTTTGCCACCGGCGTTGTATAAAAAAAAATGGTCAAATATGGCGCAGGCAGCTGTCACCCCATAGAAACTTCACAAACTTTCCATACAATCAGATTTTAACGAACACCGCTTACGATTACAGTCGGTTTGGTGCAACCCACCCTTAGACAGAAGGTACCATGTTGTCGGCTGTTAATAAGAGGGCCCGCCTTCCGCCTGTTGCCGACCTCTGATGTAAGGGATTAGCTAAACTAACACAAATGCCACTAAGCGAACTCCCATATCTATGAACGTGTGTATTTTAATGTAATAATGCGTTGGCTAACCTTGGTGCGGGGGCAGAGATATCTTGTTTTTTGTTTTACACCTTTCTACTGTTTTAATTTGTTTTTCAACTTTAAGAGGCCTTATAAGTTTTAAAATATTTTGATTTCAAATTATGACAAAAGTATTGATAATACCAATAAAGTGATTAATGGATACGATGATTTTATTAAAGTTTTAGATAGTCATTTTTTTATTTTATTATGTGTAGTAGAATTTAAGCGGAAAAAACAAGTTTTTAGCATGAAAATAGTCGATTTGGAGTCATGTTTGAAACGATTTTTCGTAATGAAATATCCAAATAATACATTAAAAGTTTATGTCATAAGGTCGCAATAGTCCTGTTCTAGATAGTAACATCGAGAATATGTCAAGATACGTGTCAATTCAAACAGAAAATGGCCTAAATAGATGAGCGTTTTTAACTGTTAAGGACTCTTAATCCTTGTTATGTGTATTACTCCGGTTGTTTAATTCTTGTGCTACGAGTAAATGTTTTTTTTCATTCTTTCTTGAGCGTAGATCACTATAACTCAAGTAGGAAACTTCAGTATGTGTGTACAACAAACCTTCGAACTAGACTTATCTAATTTCATTAGTCGTCTTATTGACTAAAGAGGCTGTTGCGTCCGTTATTAAACACTTTTACTGCCAGACTTAAATCTTGAATGAACCCTAAAACCTATGTAGCAATCTGCCCACAGCCCGCCTTTTTTTTTTTTTTTTTTAACGTTGGGGAAATGCATTTACGCATCCCGCCTGGTTAGGGGGACCAGGGCGGGTATGACGGACTAACCGCGGCAAAACACCTTGGACTACCGTCTAAAACCCCAACGAGTGCCGGCTCCGCCTTGTAGAGTGGGACGCCGCAGGATCACCATCGGCATTCGACTGCGTGAAACAAACACAATTCTGAGTCTCGAACCCACGTCACTGGCGGTCTATAGTAGTATATTCACACGCTCCACTCCCACTGCGCCACACAGACAGCCGCCCACAGCCCGCCAGGCGGGCGCTATAGGCTCTCCGGCATCTGCGACAAGTTAAGTAGCACCCGCTAGGCGGGTTACTGCTAGTGAAGAACGTCCTCATTTTAAATTAAATAACTGTAACTGTACGTCATCATGCTGTAGGTAGTTCAGTGAAATAGAGAATATGCATGCGGAATGAATAATAATAAGATGCTACTAAGTATACGCATAGTAGACCATCAAATTTTATAAGGGTTGGCAATGCGTACGTGACTCCTTCGGAGTTGCGGGCGTCTATAGGCTGCGGTGGCCGCTTACTATTAGGTGGACTGTAGGCTTGTTTGCCACCGGCGTGGTATAATAAAAAGCAAATTATGACAAAAACAGTAAATTAATAACACTTGAAAGTTTCGAAAATGATGCATTTTTTTATTGACTTCAAGCAAATTAAAAACCACCATCATGAGTCTCATGTTTTAATAAACTAAAAAAATGTGTTATAACAATGTACCTAAACGCAATATTTCACGACAAAGGCCGGGTTTTATTAAGATCTGTTAGATCAAATCTCAGATCAAATTTCAGTAACTCAGTACATTTTTTGACATAACAAACCGACATAAGGTCTAACGGATCTTTATAAAACCGAGCCTTAAACAGTAAGTTACTCGGTAACTAGTATATGACGTCTCATACTATCCTCAATTAGTATGGGAGCTTTGGGGGCGTTTTGAGCGCTCGGATTTTATGCTGTACTTTCAATATCCATTTTTGTCTTTTATGTTGTTCTAATTGTATCTGTTCTATATCATTTGTTCCTCTTTAAAAACTGGTTTGAGCGGCATCATGAAAAAAATGTTGCATATTCTCTATTGATTTTAAATGAAATGCTAGCTTTCTTTCCTTTTAAAATGCCAATAATTTAACAATTTGGTTTCTTTTTCCCTTTGTTCTCATTTCATAATACGTTATTTTGAGGAAAATATTACGTTTCGTTTCTTTATCTAATTTATGTACACCAATGAAGGTATTATTAAAAAGTATCTTATTTCTTTCGGTCGGAAATGGATTACGAATTTATTCAGTTGTTTGTATTTTTTAAGAATGGTTTTAGTCAATTTTTAAGCAAAAACTGACGAACAGTGCAGTGCATAGCGGATGGTGACGCCGCCTGCGAAACTGACGGTTTTGATGGGGTCTTACGTCTTACCGATTAGGAAATATTTGTATGATGACATCGATGAGCATGAATGTTTTCTATGTATTTATTTACATCTATAACACAAGCCTGCTCAATTCTATAACACAAAGCTGCTGAGCTTCGGAATAGTATTCGATATGTGTAATTGTTGTTCTCTAATACTTTTTCCACCTCAGCAGCTTACACACACAAGTCTTTGCTGCGAGAAATCAGTGAGCAAAATGAGTTTTTGCTCACTCCGTGAGACAAAGTTACTTTTTAATTTTGTACGGCACGAACTGCCATTTGACAGTTCGGGGTCTATTACAAATTCGAAATATTTGGACTTCTTTCGCTCTGTCCCTTTCAGTTCGTTACAAGAAAGAGAATGACAGAATTAGGTCGATTAGACCCCCAAAACGCGCTAAATATGAAGACGTTCGAAAATTCATAAATTGTCCTAAAAGTTAACATTATCATAAAGTTGTTGGCAACGGTTCTTTTAAATAATAAATATTTAGAAGTAAAACAATTGTTGAAGATTAAACAAAGTCTATCACGTCAATAAATAATTACACTTTAAATTTTTTTTAATTGAGCAAAACTATACCATGAGTGCAGTTTCAGAACGCCCCTTTAAAAAATTGTGGGATTAAATTGTTTTCATTTGTTATTTTCTTCCGTCTTGCACTACAGATATTAATTGGTATTTAAAATAAGTAGAAAATATAATGATCAGTGATGAAGGCTGTATTTAAACAACACGTCTAGTTTTTAGTGTACACGCGAGCTGGCGCGTGCGTGACATAGACATATTGCAATATGCCCAAGTCTGACGCGCCTAATCTCACGTCGTGCGCCTAAACGTTGTGCTGCGGAGTTAATAAAACAAGCAGTGCCTTAATGAATGCCGAATTAAGTAAGTTTTCTTCCTGATTAATCCCTTCCTTTTTAAGGCACGAGTGAATAGGCACCTTCTGGGTGAGCTCGCTTCATCGTCGGCCTCATCTTTGCCCCCTGGCTAGATGCTGGCCAAGAGCGATCCCATTTATAATAATAAAAAAAATAATAATTACCAGGCACGTACGTAAAAGCCTATGATATTATTAAACCTTAATATGCTCTCGCTACGTGATTCAATTGTAGAATCTATCGCTTGTTCGGGAATCAAAATCAGCACTCGCAGCAAAATACAACTTTGCTCTCTTGTTGCACAAATAACTATTTTAATTAAGTTTTTTTTAACACTTTTTCGCACCAAACACCGAGGATACGTGTTAAAAATCATGATGAGCGTTAGAAGAGGATATTTATAAGAACGATTTTTGAAATAACGAGACAAATTGACCTCTTAACGTGACATCAACCTGTTTCAGCCGCTCATCGCCGTTGGCGCTTAAATGCCACCCGAGTGCATAAAACTAATCATCCTGTATGACACCTGTCTCCTCATGGGACTAATATTATTAGCAGCGTCTAACCTACATTTCTATCACTCGGTCATTCACCCAGTTCTGTACAGTCGTCAAGGTGATATTGCAATTTGCATCTCATAGAAAAACGTAAATTTTTCACTGCATGACCCTATCAGTGTGCGCACACACTGAGGGCCTACTTCGAACTTCTAAATCGTGCTGTCCCTTTCACTCTCGTGTTATACACTATATGAGTGAAAGGGACGGCACGATACGAAGTTCGGATTTCGAAGTTCGGAGTCGGCCTTCTGTAATAATGTCTAGTAGGAGAAGGGCGGCGTTCATTTCAAAATTGGTTTTACTCCATTAGTTCATTGCTAAAAATAAGAACATTACTTTTTATAGCCTAGGTACAGTCGCAAACCGGGATTGTTGAGCCACTTGCCGTTGTCCGTAATTTAGCCGTGTAATGAATGACCGGTGCTACCCGATGCGTGTCAGTCCCGATTTTCATTACACGACCAAGTTGCGAAGGTACATACCTAATATATCTATTGCACGCATTTATTTAGATCACTCAAAACTGAGGCTGAACCGGGGCGATACGAATTCAGTACTGAGGGGCTACCGCGAACCACAAACGAAGTTTTCCCTCTCTGTCTCACTTATATGCAAACTTGCAAGTGCGACAGAGAGGGAAAACTTCGTTTGCTGTTCGCGGTAGCGCCCCTGCTCGCTACTACTACTAAAGCAATATTTGCGAAATCAGCATGCTTACGTCAAAGAAAAATATTTTTTCACCGAGTCAGGAAGCACCTGTTTTTCTTCCACGATGTGGAAAAGCTTTATGCACACCCCCTGGTCTGGGAAACCTGATGAGGGTTATGTGGGACTCACTCAGGAGCATAGAGTCCACGCTAACTGTGCAAGGAATAATTTGGCAACACTGTGCATTATCCATTTGACGACCGCTTTAGCCTAATTGGAAGTGACCCTGCCTTCGAAGCTGGAGGTCCCGGGTTCGAATCCCGGTCAGGGCATTTATTTGTGTGATGAACACGAAATTTGTTCCTGAGTCTTGGATGTTTTCTATGTATTTAAGTATCTATTTATCTATATAAGTATTTATATCGTCACTTGGTACCCATAGTACAAGCTTTGCTTAGTTTGGGACTAGGTTGATTTGTGTTGCTAGGTTTAGTGAACCAGCGACAAAACTCCCAGTAGCTCGATTCCACTCACACCTCAGATTCGGTTGAAACCGCTCAACCAATCTCACTGGAGCGCAAACTCTTAGAGTATTCCAGTGTTCCAAACCACACGCGTGGTCGTGCCGGAGGTTTTCCCCTGGATTTTCCCCAGGCTACTCTCCAACCGCGCACTCCTATCGCTTTATTGAGCCCGGCCTATAAAGCCACAGTCAGGTTCAAAAAAGATTTGTGTAGATTGTCCACAAATATTTATTTATTATTATTTATTATTACGTCATATTTGTATGAAAATGTGACGTTTGAGGTAGTGTTGCCAAATTATTTCAATGCAGAGTTAGCGTGGTCGGACTCTACCCACTAAAACCACACCGGCGTTTCGCCGCTTTGTCAATGACGGGGCAAGTTGAGAAGTACCCTGAGGGATTACGCGAGTGGCACATCAAAACATCATTTTTAAATAAAACTCATTAGAGAAACGAAACAACAATTTAAACTTGAGCAAGATTCTGCTCTTTAAATTTCGTGTCAAGAATGTTTTCAGCTAAGAAATTCGACATTGTTTCTGCAGAGCATTTGATATTTCCAGGCACCAAAGTTGATACTGGTGCAGCTGCATCCTCAGCTGAAAACCTCAAGCGCCGCAAATATGCCACTCTCGGCAGTAGTTATATGTTTGCGGCGTTTGGGGTTGAGACCCTGGGGCCATGGGGTCCAAGTGCTCGGCGCCTCTATAAGGACATTGCAAGGCGCCTTATAGAGGCTTCCGGTGACCAGAGGGCTGGCCACTATTTCGCCCAGCGGATTAGCATAGCTATCCAGCGTGGCAATGCGGCCAGCCTTCTGGGAACCCTACCGAGCACCGAAGACTTAGGGCAATTTTTTTATTTATAATGCTTTATATTATTGTGTTGTTTGTTTTTTGCTCGTTTTTTGTTGTGTATTAATAAAATTTTATTCTTGCAAAAAAAATAAAAAATATGACAAATCCTGTGAAAGGTGCCAAAGTATTGCACTGTCACCGACTTGTTACATGATCCTATGCCAAATTTCAACTGAACACTGGAACGCTACCTAAGTCCTGCAAGTTAAATTTGAGCAGTGGATCAATTACTGAAACTAATTAATCTAGTGATATTTTATCCAACGCCCACTTTTACAATTTTTTCAAAAACTGAATCGACAAAAATAAACATAGTTATCGTACCAGCTTATCACGAGAATCGGTTGAGAAATACCACAGAGGAGAAAAGTCGGATATCCGGACATATGAAATTATTTTTGCCCGAGCAGAAACGTAAACGCTTCGCACACTTCGCTCACTCGGTTAATAATAGCCGTCCATATAAGAGTTCACAATTGGGTTTAAGTTTTTTGGAGTGGTTTATATTATATTTTTATTGATAGTAGACTTATTAGAGAGTTCAAAACTGTTGCCGGTTTTTATTTATTAATTATCGTTTTTAAGAAATATTTTTTTGAATCTTTGATATACCACACGTTTGGAGGGATTACTAGGATCGAGTCTTGGTCTGCTGCGACACAAAAAATAAACATCAACTTGACAGCTGACAGCTGTCACTGCCATGAACATAGATGTAACTGCCACATTTGACATCTGTCCGCTGTCAGAACTTTGTCAGTTGATGTTTATTAAGTCCGCTCTTTTTTAATTGTAGACACGTCCTGTATTGTCTGTGCCGTCCTTAATATGTGTTATTATTTGTTTTGGGTTCCCAGACATATCCTTCCACAAAAATCAAAATTTTAACATGATCATTCTCCTCTCGTGTGATATGTCTGTATACGGCGACATTGGCGAAATACCCCTTGCCAAATTCAACAAGGAGTGAAAGCCATCAACAAAAAAAAAAGTCTACTATCAAAAAATAGATAATACGTATGGGACTACTCCAAAAAACATAAGATTCCCAATAGGATCCCCAATTTGTTTTGTCGCCGTCATCGAAATCGATGAGGAGGACTATATATCCTACTGATCCTAGTAATACGAAAGTTTAGATATTTAGATGTTTGTTACTCAGTCACGCAAAAACGACTGAGCGGATTATGAAGAAACTTGGTATACAACGGGTTTATAGCCTGGATTAAAGGCTTCTAGCTCCCAATGACCTTCGACCTGTAACTCTGTTTCTCGTGTTTTTTATGGTTTATCGTATTAAGAACAAAGGTTTACCGAAATAGTGTACAATATTTACATAAAACTTACGGCTTCGAGATATAATAGACCAAAAAAAATAGTTTTTAGGACGTAACTTTTGTGAAGATGTGTTAAAAATAAAAATCTTTCTTGCGTTGTTAGAGACGGCAAAAGGAACGTCAGGTCATAAAAAAATAAGTAGTATTTTTTTTTTAATTTGGTTCTTGCTAATGTATATAATGGATTGAAGAACCGATAACTGTTTGTGCCATAAATATATCTAAAGTGTTAACGGAGCAACACTATAGATATATTTATTTTGTATCAACTCAAAACTAGTCAAAAATCGGTGAATAGCGCGTGGAGTCCCTCAATTTTTTTCTTTTTTTTGTGTTATAGGGGGCAAACTGGGGGGATCGCCTGATGGTAAGCGATTACCGTCGCCCATAGACACCTGCAACACCAGATGAGTCGCAAGTGCGATACTGGCCTTAATATACACACACCTTTTTTCCCGAAAATCATCCGCCGAAGGGGTGAAATAGGGAGTAGAAGTTTGCGGGCAGAAACTAGTCAATAATATTAATAATCGTTTATTTGGATAACTGAAAATAGTTTTTACAATAGTGGTTGAGGCCTCCTAGTAGGTTTTCATGCACCTGTATCAGGAGGTCTCGCTCTTCCATTAAGTAATACATTTTAGTGATGTTTTAGACTATTTAAATAAAAGAAGAACGTGTCGAATCGCGCCCCATATGTGCACCGCATGAATACATCGCGGTCGTTCAGCTAATGTAACACTAGAAACACTTCGTGCCGTGATTAGGGCTAATGTGTTTACTGTCCTCTCGTGATACCGTTGATTCTGCTCTCAGTTGCTCCGCTCTTTTGCAATATGATCCATATTCTAAATGTATATTATTGCTAGTTTCGTATAAAGTTTTATTGTGTAATAAATGATTTTTATTTTACATTGTGTTAGTTTTGATTTAAGTTTCACTTTTAATTAAGTTCGAAGGTATTGAAAAAGATTAACGGGTAGAAAAGAGACAGAGGGCGTAATGGTGAGAAGGTTTTAAAAAGAGGAACAATGTTTCTGAGGGAGTTCTTTGTTAACGGTGCGAAAGAGCGGACGTGTAAAAGTAAAGCCTAGACTTAAAACGTGTGTAATTGTGACCAGGGTTCGGAAACCGGTTTCGTCTTCATACAATTAACCGGTTAAAAATTTCGGTTAATTGCGTTTTACTATATTATTTCGTACTTTCAATCATTTATTTCATAGATGAAGGTTAACAAGAACAAATCTTAAAATAAAAATGGAGATATGACTAATATTTTAGGAGATATTAAAAAAAAAGTAAAACCGGTTCCGAGCCCTGATTGTGACTATCAGTAGTGTTTAATAAATTATTCAAAAGTATCCAGAGGAGTTTCACTACACTTGATACAGTTGTGTGGTCCAAGGTACAGTCAGCATCAGAGTGGGAATTTTCACTTTCCGATGTAAGGTAAACGTATCTTGTGCTCGACACTGACCGAATACATGACACTTTCAATCTTATGTCATGATGAAAAGGTGATTAATAGAAGGTGTCATCTAATGGACACCTACGACAAGGTGCCGAAAACTGGGACGTTTACCTCACCTTTAGTTTTTTTTCGGAACTGGGTAATTTTGAGTTTTTTGGCTCAAAATCACGAGTACTATGATTCTGATGAAGAAATGTCCTCGATTTTCGGTATAATTTCTCTGTGTCAGTTCTGTGACGAGTCGTATTTATAAGCTGTGTGAAAAAAGCGTCACAAAACTGATTATATTTGGGGTCATATATTAGGGTTCCGTATCTAAAGGGTAAAACGGGACCCTATTACTAAGACTCCGCTGTCCGTCCGTCTGTCTGTCTGTCCGTCGGTCACCAGGCTGTATCTCCTGAACCGTGATAGTCAGACTGTTGAAAATTTTACAGATGATGTATTTCTGTTGCCGCTATAGCAACACATACTAAAAAACAGAATAAAATAAATATTTAAGGGGGCTCCCATACAACAAACGGGTTTTCTTTGTCGTTTTTATAGATAATGATACGGCACCCTTCTTCATGTGCAATCGGCATAATGGCCAGATCCAGAACCGTGATAAATTTTCATCATAATAGTGGGTCAGGGTTAAATTTTGCCGATAATAAGTAAAATGAGGGGGGGTTTTAGTAAGTAAGTAAGTAAGTAAGTAAGTATTTTATTTGTGATACACAGGTTACATGATAGGATGACAGAAATAATGAGTTAGACAGTCCTCTGTGATCTACCCACAAGGGTGTTCAAATATTTGGCCTTAAAAATTAAACATTACCTATAAGTACATTAGACTATGGTTTTACAGTGTTGACGCTTACATATTTATTAAAACAAAGTATATTATTTTATTATTTCAAATTTCTTAATTATAGTTATTATCGAAGTGGGAAATACAATTTAGAACGTATCATGTCGCTGGATCGGTCGGATGGATTGGAGCGGTCTCTTGATAGGTATCCACGGAAGACCGGTATCAATATACTCGCAAGATACCTTGACATTAAAGCTGAGTGGAAGCTATTTCAATGACAATTTTATATCTTACGTACTTGTGAATACGTTCTAAAATATTTATTTTGTATTAACCTAAGTAAACGTTATGAATAAACTTTTTTTCTATTTCTGATAAGTTTGTGTGTCAAAATCCATATCAATAATGTTTAATAATTATTCATTTGATGTGTGGTTTCTAGTGGTTATATAAGTACTTTCTTGTTGTTTACCAATGAACTGAATGTAATATAAGTCCTAGTCCGAACTCTAGCTGTAAATAAGCCATTCATGGCTTTAGCAGTTAAGCAATTTCAAACTCTGCGTTAAATTATTTGGAACTTTAATAATAAAAAAATATATATATAAACAACACTAAACTCTTGTTTCCACCTACATTCTCAAATGAACAGAGAATCGCGGTTCTGTTCTTAGTTTAGTCGCGACTACAATTCTGAAAAGATAATAACTTAGTCATATATAAAGCCCTACTGAAGGATTTCTTGAATGGATATGAAGTTCGAACAATGAACGGATAAAAACCCGGCCTCTAACAGATAGTGTTCGAACAATGGTTCATTAACTTCGCAAAAATGAAAGTGATGAGAATTGATCATTTAGATGGGTCTCTCTTATAAATGGCGGGGTATGATTATGCTTTTACACACGGAATTTAATATTCATTTCAAATGATTCTACGATGAAAAAAAAACCCTTTTTCAACCTGACTGTGGCTTTATAGGCCGGGCCCAATAAGGAGTGCGCGGTTGGAGAGTAGCCTGGGGAAAAACCAGAGTAAACCTCATATACGACCACGCGGGTGGTAAAAATCCCGACACAATTAACATTTATTTTTAACTTATAATTAACAGTCTGGGAAGATAAAAGACTTTCGAAAAAAAAACACTTCGATTCATTCGTTTTGAAGCTATGATGCTACAGAAAGACAACCTTCGTTAGAAATTGAATTGTTACATGAATTGTTTACTTTAAAGCATATTAATAACGAAACGCCCGCGACAATATATGACTTAAAGGCTCGGTTTTATAAAGATCCGTCAGACCTTATGTCGGTTCGTTATGTCAAAAAATGTACTGAGTTACTGAAATTTGATCTGACATTTAGTCTAACGGATCTTTATAAAACCCGGCCTTAGGGGCGCAATTAGAGATGTCAAATTGTAATTTTCTCATAAGCATGTGCTATGCAATTTGACTATCTGTTACTTAGTCGAATTTGAATAGTAAAACAAAAACTACCGTTTTTAGAAACATTCTCTCGGTGCGTAACCCAAAATGATAGATTGATACGCTAAAAGGCTCTCAAGGTTTTGCGGCTGCTAGATATTCAGAAAGAAATTGTTATAAGTTTATCAGATATAGCGTGCAAATATATGAATATATAAAAAAATATATGATTACAACTTTACTGATAAAGGCAAGCAGTTACTCAGATACTTTTGAAATTATGAGAACGTCCATATATTTATGAATTGAACTGACTGTACATTGAAATGCGAATGCGAAGCAGTGAAAAATTAAATCAACCGCGTAACATGACGCAACAAGCTGGCCATGTTAACTTCATATTAAAATAATTTTCCAACGGACTTTTGATAAAACTTTTTTTGAAAGCTTCACTAGTAGACACTACTGTGCCATTAAAGTAGCTTTAAAGTAATTATTATATGTCTTAACAAAGCTTTAGTCAATTAGATCGGTTGCACCAACATACGATCACAGGCCGGTCATCGTCAAATATGGCGCCGGCAGCTGTCATCCCATAGTAACTTAGTCAAACTTTCCATACAATCCTTATACAATCAGATTTTAATGAACACCGCTTACGATTACAGACGATTTGGTGCAACCCACCCTTAATCTTAATGAACGATGTTCGACTAATACAATCTGCAAGTACCAGGAGCGCATAAGTAACAAAGACTATTAACCAAACTCGGCAGGCCGTGTGTCAAGAGAGGGATGCGGCTCGAGTTGCGACAGCCGCTGGATTATCGAGCGTGGAACGGGGTGATAAATAACAACTCAAGAACTTAATACTACCTCGTTTGGTTATTTAATTAATCTCATTGACTTACTCAGAATTTTTGAGCAAGCGTAGCAACTTACTAATGAAAATACTACTTACTTACTAATGTAACCGTTTACTAAATATAGACGACATAGTCGCATAAAATAGGTATGTGTCAACCAGATGAAAATGAAAACGTAACACGAAAAGCCTAAACTGATTATAAACGTTAAAATTAATAAACTTTCTCCTGAAAGCTTCATTTAAAATTCTAAAAAAACAAGAACACACATGCAGCCAGTGCTTTCATATGTTACAACATCCAAGCCACTACCGGCTCATTAGCTTTCATAGAAAAACGTAGGTATAAAAGCACTCTATGCACAAAAAGCTTCGCAACTGAGTGAGTTCGACGGAGAGCTTGGCGCGGAACACTTTAGATTTTATAAAGATATGTAGTAGCTATCTGGACTTAAAAAGAAATTTGTTTTGAACTCAAATTATCGAAAAAGTAATTACTTTCTTAAATACTATTGTTAAATGTTACAATTTAAAACTCAAATTTGCATGCCATCTTTATGACAAAGTGCATGGGACCAAATTAATTTAACCATCCACCTATGCATACCGTGTTTTTAAGCAAATAATGATTAATGATTTAAAGTTGTAGATAGTAACGGAGCGGAATGGAGCGGAGCAAAACATTTTTATATTTCGCAGCTTGATTTAGAGTTATGTTTGGAACGACATTTCTAAATAATAATCTAAAATAAAAATACAAAATCTATAATAACAAATATATCGGATTTCCTTACAAATAGACCCGTTTGCTCCCGAGTGCTGAAGATGGCGAACATAACAGCAGATGTGAGCAAAGCGAATAAGTAATCTATATTCACCACTACGGGTATTCCACCGAGAGCAGCCAATTTCAAATAAAATCTATCTATCTAAAATCAACAATCGCAACAAATAAGTAAACGGTTGAAAGGAAACGGTTAAAACCATTTAAAAATTCTCAAAGAACTGTTCTGGAAAAGCAACTGAAACGAAAGAAGTCTATTCCAACTTTCGTTAACAGCTGTTGAAATTTGATAACATCAATTCCGCAATCTTTTTCAATATGGCGGCACGGAAAATGCGAATTGGATGGTATAAAATCGACATAAGAGCGTTTCATGACTAGTGGGCAGTGTTCCGTCAGATATTGCTGTAATATTGGTGACCGGAAGGCGTTTTTGTGCAGAACACCATTACAGTCAAATTTTTCGATTCTATCTATGATTCTATGAAAAAATATGTCATATAACCAGACATGCCAAGCTGCAGCATCGGTATTACTCTAGATTGTCTAGCTAAATAACATGTCAAAATTATTTCTTGTTTGTAAAATGACATTTAGATTGACTTTGAGCACCGTAAAATGTGCCTACTTCGCAACAAAATTGCTCCAGATTTCGAACTTTATGAGCTGATTCCAAATATATACCACTTAACTATAGAACTGTAGCCAGGTCCTGGATTATTAGGAAATAACTCGCATACATAGGCAATCATCGATTCACTAATTAGAAAGACGATTTAAACGCCTTCAAAAAATATACTTCAGACATACCTACCCAAATTAGAGAATACCCTGGCTGAAAAGGGTTGTGTGTATTCTGCAGCCAATTCCAAGGGTACGCAACAAAAAAGGTTTTGTATCATTACAAGGAAGCCTTCAGCTGTCAACAGCGTTTCTCGGCAACCACCAAAAAAGCCTATGTACACACGAAAAGGGAGAGTTTAAGACCTTGCAAGGTAAAATTGAGGTGTAGGTATGTTGTATAAATCTAATGCATCGTCATGCTGCCACAAGCAAAATCCCGACCTGTACATTAGCACAGACTATTGAGGATTAGGTATCCAATTCGTGAGAAATCTGACAGGTTATCTTAGCATCCATCTCTCAAGATTAGGTAAGTATAAGTTGGAAAAAAATACTTGAAAATAGGTTCACGCGACGCTCCGTCTCCCGGCGGGTATCCCGTGTGAACGTAATATATTAGGCAACGAAGATGTTTTAGTACGCGGCCTGGGGAACAGTATGTACATAAACTGTTCGAAATAATAAAAGGATGTCTACTGGCGATAGATATATAACTCGGAGGGAGAATTTTATTACATGGTTTTCACTTATTGAAAAATCCGCGGTCTACAGATATGGAGAATTAAATATTTAGGTATGATTACAGAATCTTACTTAATTATTTTAGCGTAGGTACGTATATAATTTGCAAATACGATCATTACATTAAGATGCTTGCAGAAACCAATTACCTAACTGAACAAATTGTACTTCACCTCCTAGTCTTATTTATGTCAACTATTCTGGTAGCATCCTGAAAGTGTCCAATTTTCTCTCGAATACCTAAACCCAAACCGTGGGAACTGGGCACTAGTTTTTGTAGAACCGGGTGCCATACTTTCCAATCCAGAGGGGAAACGACGTAACCTATAAGTACATTACTGCAGAGGCCGCGAAATAGGGGATTGCCGACAATCCCTGTTCGCGCCGAGGCTTGTATAGTACTTTTATCAAAGAATGCAATGGGTAATTATATGAAAATTCGAGTTCTTAGAATGTTGCTTGGAGTTTATAGTAATAAAAACACGCGCTGCAGAAGCGGGCAGCCGGCGTCGTATTTTATTTTTAGGGCGACGCCCGGCGCTCCTCAGCATTTTGGAAAAAATCGTAATATTGCAAAGAAACCTTTTTTAGGAAATTATTGTAAAGTACCAGGCGCACAGAATCCAGTGGAGGTAGACGAGCAAGTCATTACTCATTAGGCAGGTAGCGGGTAGCGCTCCTTTACAACTGGCGGCACGGAACGATCGTCGCCCCCGGCGAAAATTAAAACGAAAACGACTCACTTGGGGATGTAGATTCGTAAAGAAGGCTTTAACTTGTTTCTTATTTCCCCGATGTGTGGAAAATTTACACTTATTTTTCGATGCTGGTAGGTAGTGATTATACGACGTGTTCATATTACAATAGTGGTAAATGACGCAAAGTTAAGGGATATTGGACATAAAGGATACTTTTTGACTCCAATTACCTATAACCCCTATTCATTTTATCTTATCTCATCTCAACTTGCTAATGCAGAACTGTCGATGTACCCCCATCACGAAAGCATCCTGTAAAAAGACCACCACAAACTGGCCTCTTACCCTTGACTATGAAGGTATTATGAAACCTATATCATAGTGTAAAAGTAAGAAAAACGTATATGACAACGCACATGCACACCCACACACACACACACACACACACACACACACACACACACACACACACACACACACACACACACACACACACGCGCACACACACACGCATGCACGCACGCACACACGCACGCACGCGCGCACGCACGCACGCACGCACGCACGCACGCACGCACGCACGCACGCACGCACGCACGCATATGCGGTGCATGGTGGCGTACCTGATATTTGACCCAAGATTTTTGACGGAGACGCTTCGGTCTTCTCTACAGGTTGCAATCCTCAACCGATTCTAGTGAAGTTTTGTGACCAGATTAGATAAATTTATTTATTTATCACATGGCAATTATTTTGAACTGTTTGATCTTCGAGAGGACAGTACGGTTGCCAGTTTTGTTGTACCGTTTAGCACCACCCAGGGGTCACGTGTAAGGTAACGGTGGGTTCTTTCTACGGACGTGGTGCAACTTCGACCTCCCTTGCCAAGTGAATAAACTCTAACTTAGCTTAATGACTGCTAACATAGACAGCAGCCGGGATTAACGACATCACATCTATTTATTTATCTAATCTAATAATGGAAGGCACGTTATGTTTAAGTGGATCAGTTTTTTGGACATTTGTTTAAAAAAAAACACTCGCGGCCTTTAGTTTACGGCTCAAAGAACTCTCTACTAAATATCATTGAGTAAAATAGGAAAGAGGCAGATTGATTTCAATACCGGTGAAATTGAAGTAATAAAAGTATCATTTTACTTACAATAAACAGTTGGGTACATACTACAAAAGTGGCAATCAACTCTCAGTTCTGAAGCAAATTAGAAAAATTCTTTCTCTGTAATTTATCAAGATATTGCTAACAAAACGTTGCTAGATAAACCTGTCTGTAGTTAGACTTTAATATTTTGCTTCCTAACTACGAGTAAGTCACACACGGAGTTCCTAAGTTAAAGTTAGTCAACATAGAATATCGTAGTTGAAAACTTTAAGTTAGTGGCTGATAATTAACTTGTAGAAGTTAGTCAGACCACTCGTAGATAGTGTTTTATACGTACCTATTATGAACTGGGACATATTTATGCATTAAGTAAAAATCTGCTTAGTCAAATTACAAAAGTGTTTGATACGGGCTCGTTCTTATAATCAATTGAACATGTAGAGAAGTTTGCTAGTATTCAAAAGTATTATCTAACAGAACACGCGAATACGTGAATCTGATAGTCACTTTACTCAATTATCGTACAAAATTCCGGCCAACTAACATTAGAATTAATTGTCTCTTCCATTTCCTGCTCATATAATGCCGCTGAAGTGAGCGGATCAACAAACATAGCATTCTCGAATTTAATACTCTGAACTTGTCTCATTCTCTCTTTATTTTTTCTGTTTAAAGGAAAACAGACATGGAATTAGAGAGTATTGTTTATCTACTGGATTCGATTGTTATACAAGTCTTATATTTCGTTCACTCCTAGTCCAGTAATCAAGTACCCCATTTTCCTCCACTTCTAGTGCCACTCCACCACCACTCCACTCCACTTCCGTAAGTGGAAGTCACTTCGTACCACTTTTCTTTTAGTGTTGTGTTCCTGGAGGTGAGCAAAGTTGCCAGAGCTCCCGAGGATGCACTGTGTTGAGAGCGAGGGACCTAAATGTGTTCCTTCTGCTGTCAACACAGTGCATCCTCAAATCTTATAAAGGGTCGGCAACGCGCACGTGACTCCTTTGGAGTTGCGGCCGTCTATAGGCTGCGGTGGCCGCTTACCATCAGGTGGACCGTACGCTTGTTTGCCACTGGCGTTGTATAAAAAAAAAACTTCTAACGCAAAAAGTGTTCTGTCGATTTGAAACTTGTAACTGCAAGTATGTGTAATAATTATCATAACCATTCGTTCGGTACCGTCAACTTGATTTGACGATGGAGCTAGAAGCTCTCCAAGTCTTCAATAGTAAGCCATTTAAGGTTTGAAGTAAAATGTTGCAAAAAACATTTGATTTAGAAGTCTCAGTAGCGGTGCCACGTGTGCCCGTTTCTTGTTTTTTGACACAGTATTTATTATTTTAAAAAGGTAATGAAATATTTAGTGAGAGATACCAAAATTCCACACGGAGAGAAAAATTTACTAGAAACAAGTAAAAAATATTAATCATTAGTAAAATTTTAGTGAATCCCAGGACAAGGAGATTATACTAACGGTTATAAACCAGTTTTACTAATAGTATTTACTAATACCAATAAAACTGTCCTACTTGGAAATACAATACTGTTTACTAAAAACAAGTAACTTTTATTTGAATCCAAATAATGTAACATACTTGCTTTTAAAAAACCCTTTTTGGAAAAGCAATACTGTTTACTAAAAACAAATAAACTTTTACTTGAATTCAAATATGTAACATACTTGCTTTTAAAACTGTCTTTTTGGAACAACAATACTGTTTACTAAAAACAAGTAAACTTTTATTTGAATTCAATAATGTAACATACTTGCTTTTAAAACTGTCTTTTTGGAACAACAATACTGTTTACTAAAAACAAGTAAACTTTTATTTAATTTCAAGTAACCATAATAGCAATGTACAGATGCGTCCGTACCTAGGGCGCTATCGCGAACAGCAAACGAAGTTTTGCCTCTCTGTCGCACTTGCAAGTTTGCACATAAGTGAGACAGAGAGGGAAAACTTCGTTTGTGGTTCGCGGTAGCCCCTCTGAGCCTGATCCATACGCTATCGAAACATACTACACATATTTAGATCTTGTAAGAAACGATCACTTCTTACGTGATCTAAATTTGCGTGGCACGCTCCAATCGCGGTTGGACTGGTACAGGTGCATCTGTAAATTGCAATTATGGTTACATACATGTCACTGTCCCAATTTTACAGGTTTCTGTTATATTTTTAACGTAGTTAAAATTAGACTTAGTGTGACACATTATGTCAACTTTAAATTTGTTAAAAGTGAAACCTAGAACTGTAATATTGACCTAGTGAAGTGATACTTGCTTTCTTCAGTATGTACATTTACGGGGTACAAGGAGTTAATTCTTTATATTTTTACAGTTACTCTTCAAATAATAGGAAATGATAAATTAAATCTAAGTAAGGACTGTACGAATGTAACAAGACGTTAATGAAAGAACTAGTAGCTGTAAAAACAAAACAGATTTACACATTTTAAATAAAATATCAGGTATTTAGTAATTAAGTATCTTTATTTAAAGTTAAATGAAATCAAACATTGGCAAATTGAGACAAATACAAAACTTAGCAAAACATACAGAATCATCATTTATTCTAATCTATTGTTACATTTACACAAAGTCACAGTCAAGAGGCCACCGTGTGGTCACATAAGTAGACACATCAGGCATGACATTAATATGATTTGGTACCACATAAGTAGACAAATCGTGAGAGTCAGGATGGCGGGTGTACCTAAACAAATATGTAAATAAAGTGTACCAAAAATTTGTACCGAATTTGTACTATTTTGTACCTCTTTAGAAAAAAATTGTACCCTTCCGCATTCAAAGTTATTACAAAGTGAAGGTACACCTGGGAAAATTATGATCCTACCAATTATCAACCAATGTTAATATCTCAATTTTTTGTACCTTTCAAAGCTTTCTAAGTATTGGGAGAACCCCACGACTTTAACAAGTCCGACGTTAATAAGTCCATGCCCCACCACAGCACCACGCAAGTTTTTTTTATTTTGGCACAATCACAAAATTCACAAGTTGATATATTATCACAGACTACTTAGGATATTATTCAATTCTTTCGCCGCAGAGGTTACAAGCAAAATGGACGAGTCAACGATGGATACGGGGCACGCGAGCGGGAGAGGGGCGGCCGGTGCGTTTACGAATCTTGTTATTAGTACACTTTACTAATATCTATAAAGCTATTTTATTATTTACGGAAATAAGTATAAAACTCATAAGAATAAGAAAGGGATTTGTTATTACAAGATTACCAATGATAGAAATCAGAATTGATTTTTAATTATTAGTATTCATTTGCAATCACCGACATTAGTATATCCCATTTGTATTATCTAGTAATCTTTACATACTGGTGCTAGTACGCCATTTATAAACCCAAGGAGAGTTTTATAGAATTTAAAGAACTCTAGTTATTCCGAGTAAAGAATATTAATTTCAGGATGAAGTAAAACCGTTTTGTATTTCCTATACTATGAAATTAATAAAATTTCCTTGAAATTATATTATTTACTAATGCCTAGAAAAAAAATGTAAAAATTAATAGAATTTGATATTCCCTTCTTTTAGATATCAGGTTATTAATACGAACAAAAATTTTTCTCTCAGTGCAGATATACGTACGTATAATTTCAGAATTTTTCGTCGTATAGTTTCAGAATCTAACGCCCTCAAAATCACATTTTTGCCATACAGAACGGAGAATGTGCCTTAAAATATTCCGATCGGAATCGAATTTAAAATTACCTTAATTTAGGTATGTTTCTCTGGTATCTCGACTATAGCCTGTTGGCGAAGCGCCATACGATAGTTACTACGCATAGAGAAGCCAAGTTTTTATTTATTTATTCCACTAAGTTTTTTATAGCTTATAGTTTAGTGGGGCCAGTTTAAGGAGATTTATTGATTTTTTAAATTTATTTATCAAAAATGTAACATAACAGTTACATTTTAATTACTCGCCAAACTGCCATAACAGTCTGCAGGGCCGTAGCTAGGGGGGGGCATTATGGGGCAATGCCCTACCTTAAAATACTATTGCCCTACCTTAACCTATCACATATGATATCTAGAAAACTGTTTGTTTATAATTGGCGTACCAAATTGAGACATATTAGGGTAGGCAATGTATCGACATCTAAATTATCAGATTTAAGTAGCATGGGTAAGCAAAGAAAAAAACAGTTTCTTTACTGGATGCTATTGAACGGTTTAGACAAGTGAGAACCTTGTATCGATGATGTCGCATGAAACGCGGTACAAACTTACCTCGACCAGGTTTTAGCAAAGTATCGTTTACGAAAAGTTTTAACTGATATATATTAGCCGCATAGTCAAATGTATAGTCGACATGAAAACTGACGTAAATTTCGATATTTGAATGTGTCTCTTGGGTTGGTGGGTGCTGGGTGGGCGTCTGATGAAGTCTACACTCCGACCAGTAGCAGCCCAACTCCAAAACCCCGACAGCTTTCAGTCGAAACTCCAGAACCGTTTCGATTGCCTAATTGGCGATGTGGACGAATTCAACGACGGGTTTGTGGAAGCTGTCCATACCACAGGGTCTAAGTTCTTTAAGGTCCAACGGAGCAACAGAACCAATAGGCTCTCTAACTCCACTCAGAGGCTCTTTGAGGAAAGGAGTAGGACGGTTCTACAGTCTTCAGTCGATGCGACATTATATCGGCAGCTCAATAGACGAATCTCCAAATCTCTGACCTGTGATCTGCGCCAATTCAATTCGAAACGTATTAAAGAGGCCGTCGAGTAAAACAAGGGCTTAAAAGTTTTCACAAGAGATCTGTCTATTGGACAGAGCCAGCTCGCCGAGTTAAAACCAGAGGATGGTAGATCTGTCTCATCCAGACCTAAGCTTCTGAGCGAGATAGAGCACTTCTATGGTCAGCTATACAAGTCAAATAGCAGACCCGAAGTTGGTCTAGTATTCAAGAGCTAGACTAACTCGGCACTATACCGATGACATCCCGAACATCAGCCTGTACGAGATTAGAATGACTCTTAAACAGCTCAAAAACAACAGGGCACCCGGTGAAGACGGAATTACAGCCGAACTCCTGAAGGCGGGTGGAAAACCAACCTTTTGGCCCTTCAGAAGTTGTTCGATTCCGTCGTACTGGAAGGGAGAACGCCAAATGGCATGGAACACAGGCGTGGTGGTGCTGTTCTTCAAGAAGGGTGACACCACTCTTCTGAAGAACTATCCACCCATCACGCTTCTGAGCCATGTCTACAAGCTGTTTTCAAGAGTCATTACGACTCGTCTCGCACGCAGACTAGATGACTTCCAGCCTCCCGAACAAGCCGGTTTCCGAAGAGGCTTTAGTACCATAGACCACATACATACGCATCGTCAGGTTATACAGAAGACTGAAGAGTATAACCTGCCCTTCTGTTTAGCGTTTGTGGATTATGGGAAAGCCTTCGATGCGATCGAAACCTGGGCGGTATTACAATCTCTACAGAGGTGCTAAGTAGACTACCGCTATATCGAAGTGCTGAAGTGTTTGTACGAGAACGCCACTATGTCAGTCCGACTCCAGGACCGGAACTCGAAGCCTAGGTATTCCGCTGCAGCGGGGAGTTAGGCAGGGAGACGTTATTTCTCCTAAACTGTTCGCCGCTGCACTGGAGGATGTTTTCAAGAATCTGGACTGGAAAAGGCTAGGCATCAACATAAATGATTTTATTCATTCCTTGCTCCGGGGCCCAACAATTAAGAACTGCCTCAAACTCGAAAATCGATTCATCAGATCAGACCAAGTTCATTTTGAATTAATTTTTTTCCTGCACCAGTTGTGCCCTACCTGTAATTACCGCTGCCCTATCTTAAATTCAACTCTGGCTACGGCCCTGACAGTCTGCCATAACAGTTTGTTGGCGAGATCACGCTTATTTAACTAATGTTAGGGACGTATTATGCTATTATGAACTAAACTTAAACACTAAATGTGACAATGCCTAAACATTTAACTGTAATGTTTTTAAAGTTTTTATAACAATAAACATTACAAACCTTTAACAATTTAAACAGTTTTTGGTAAAATTAGAATACGACCAACTGTAAAAATATGATGTTGAGAAAATTTGCTATTAAAAAAGTTGCGATCAATGACATAAGCGTATATTACATTCTCGCTATTACTTAAAAAACGGACCACGAAATTCTACTAGTTGAAACAAAAAGATCGCGAAAAAACGCGAATGCTGAAAGTTAATGCACGGAAAAACGATTTAGCGGAAGCCGTCTAACAAACCAGCATTAGTACCAATAACCATTCATAAAATAAAAGCAAAACAAACAGACACTTGTTTTTATTCATTGTGGACTTGTTGGCCAACTAATCTTCGTACCAGCTAATAGTACATTATTACCCAGGGCGATAAAACAAAAGTGTCTCAGATTGCAGGCACTTGATAATATGCGATCTGAGGTTGTATTATTATTAATAATGCGATTGCTCGTGGCCAGCATCTAGCTAGGGGGCAAAGATAAGGCTGACGGTGAAGCGAGCTCACCCAGAAGATGCCTATTCACTCGTGCCTTAGCACATTAGCTGCGAGTCTGCCAAAATTGTATGGACGTGAACGCAGATGTTCGTTGCCGGCAGTGAATGCATTATAAAGGTATGGGTTATATGAACTCGGAAATACGACAGGGAATTCTATACCTTAGTCACAGATCAAAGAGACTAAAGGTTCCCTTTTTTTTGTACCTGACTGTGGCTTTATAGGTCGGGCCCAATAAAGCGATAGGATTGCGCGGTTGGAGAGTAGCCTGGGGAAAATCCAGGGGAAAACCTCCGATTCGACCACGCATGTGGTTTGGAACACTGGAATACTCTAAGAGTTTGCGCTCCAGTGAGATTGGTTGAGCGGTTTCAACCAAATCTGAGGTGTGAGTGGATCGGACTACTAGGAGTTTTGTCGCTGGTTCACTAAACGTAGCCTAGCTGAGAAAAGTCCATCAGCTGGTTACCAATGCCAGCTACATGCTGAGTTGGGACCTCATCATGGCATATTTTGTTGTTTTTCTATTTGTTACTGTGTATGTATGTGTTATTGTGTCATGGTCATGAATAAATGTTCTTTCTTTCTTTTATTTATACCGCCTGGGCAGGAAGTGGAATTTTCCTCACACTGTCACTTTATGCCCAGGTGTGACAAAAAAATCTATATTGATTCTTAACATTGTATTATCCTTGCAATCATTACTCATTCATCTGAAAGTTTGTCAAATTAGACCAGCTTGAGAGGACTGAGGGCCTACTCTGAACTTCGAATCGTCCGTCCCTTTCACTTATATAGTATTTAAAACGAGAGTGAAAGGGACGGTGCGATACGAAGTTCGGATTTCGATGTTCGGAGTAGGCTGTCTGGCTCCCCACGAGTCATGACGCTTGACCCATTCATCTCATCCGCTTATCGTTCTCCTCCTAGGTTTGATGTTCCGTGATGAGCCTTCATTATCCAGCAGCATCTGACGATCATTTGACGACCGATTTAGCCTAGTTGGTAGTGACCCTGCCTTCGAAGCTGGAGGTCGGGACCTCTTGGATGTTTTCTATGTATTTAAGTATCTGACGAAGCATTTCAACGCCGCCTGAAACGCCTCTTATTGGAAAATCCATTATACTCGGTTAAAGAGTATATGGATCTTAGCTTACTGACATGTAAATAATTATAACTCAATTTGAATTCAACTGATTTGTATTATTGTGTTTTGAAATTTGTATTTTGTAATGGACATTATTATTATTTATCTGACTGACGATTCCGAATGGAAGATGCATTTATTTTTCTGTTTACTTTTTATCGTGTTTTGTATTACTCTAGTTGACATTATGTTATTTTTATTTTTCCTGTTATGACGATCATGATAACAATTCTTGTAATTTTGACATGTGTGCAAATTTATAATGTAATTCCTTATCATGAAATAAATTATCTAAATCTATTAATCTATATAAGTATATCGTCATTTGGTACCCATAGTACAAGCTTTGCTTAGTTTGAGGCTAGGTTGATTTGTGTAAGATTGTCCAAAGATATCTACACCTACCTTCGTACAGCCAATCCGGCACGCCATTGTATATGGTCCCAGGCTTGCCGGTGTCGGTGACGCGGTACCCGGTGGACGAGCGCGGCGCCGGCCGATAGTATATGTCGCAGTCCTTGACGGTGATAAGGCCATGGCCTTTCGGCGTCCAAGCGGCTAGCAGCAGCTGTGGGCCCTCCGTCACGACGCCGCCGCCCACCTCGTCCGGCAGCGGAGTCAGTGGATACGACTCGCTGTGAAAAAAGAAAAGAAAAAAACATTTATTCATGACACAGACACAGTACAAATTAACAACACCAAAATACAGAAAATAGCCACGAAATGGCACCAAATCAGCATAGTGCTAACCATTGGCTAGCGCTGGTCTTCCTTTGGGACCACGAGAAGCCACGAAAGACAAAAAACACACTGTGGATAAATTATGTATGTAAGCAGTTTATTGTACACAATAACATGTTAAAACACGTTCATGTTGTAATATTCTTAAATAAAAGATGTACGTGAGGGATGCGTGAATTTATTTTATAACTTTGTTACATTGTTTCTTGGTTAATCTTCGTCTTCCAGTCTTGTCTTCTAGTATGAAAAAGAGAGCGAGAGCCCATCTTGGATTTGCTATTATGCTCACAGGGGAGTGTTCGGAGACGCGCATTAATAGTTGTGACGTTTGGATACACGCACACATTAATATACTACATATGTCACAGAAGATCGAAATACAAACGCGAACCTATATCTATGAGGGACCTCTTCCACCTAACCAAACCCAATGGTGTGCTGTAGTATGATACATTTTTTAAAGATCTTCGCGTGTCTATTCATTGTTCAGTCGACAGTAAAAACTTGACTGAAAAATATAATTTTAGACTTATGGAAATTCGATACAAGTGTATCCATTATTTTAGCATTTAAGTATAAATAAATTTTAGTCTAAAATTCACACAGTGTACCAATCGTTTTTGCTTTTGAGTGTATTTGAGTCAGTTTTTAGGACGATTTTCCTAAAAACTGACTCAAATAGTAAAAAAACTTTAAAATAGAAAACTGCTAGTTATGTAATGTGTCAAACTTACATTATCATTTACTAAATGTAATTTCGAGTATGCAAAATGACACTGAAAAAGTTACATAATCAGCCTTCCGTATGTAAGTAAGTAGTTTGTCTCACATAACGATGTGAAAAAATTGTCAGCTGTCAGAGTTAACTGTCAGTAGAGTCAGTACTGCTTTTTACTGCGCTCCTACATTTTTAAATGGGTATGATTTCAACAGCCTACGCTCCCTCCGCTCGGGACGTCTCCGGCCCACTTCGCTCGCCACTATGCACTTATATATGAATTGTACATGTAACTGTTCCTGTGACTTTACCATGAGTTTGCATGACCGTACTCGCTAGCGACTGCGTAAAGGATTTAGTATGCCGATTCTTAGTTCTATTGCGTAACCGCCAGAGGCGCTGTACTTTTGCCCACACAAATTTTTACTCAGTCGCTAGCGAGTACGGTCATGTAAACTCATGGTAAAGGCACTGATTGACGTCTCTAACAACGCAAGACAGATTTTATCTTCACAAAAGTTACGTCCAAAAAATTGGTTCTTTGGTCTGTTTGATGGCATACATCCCGAAGACAGTGAGTTTAGAAGTAAATATGGTATACTATTTCGGTAAACCTTGTTGTTCTTAATATGATAAACCATAAAAAACACACTAGGAGTCCCAAGGCCCATCTAGATGATGCGAGTTTCTCGCCTCGACCATAGGATTACCGTAGCATGAGAAAAAATATCGCATCATGTAAACCACATGTACGATATCGCACGAGAAAGAGCGGATAATCACATCGTCTTTGGTGATTAGTTGTCTCCGTGTAAATAGTTTGAATGCGAGAATCGTTTTTCGAGTTTTTGTACTATTCATCGCCATATTTCGAAACGTGAGATCTTCGAGAAGACAGTACGGTCGCTAGTTTTTTGCACTTTTAGCACCACCCAGGGGTCTCGTGTAGGGTAACGGTGGGTACCTACGGACGTGGTGCAACTTCGACCCGCCTTATCAAGTGAGTGGGCAGCTTGACTGTTAGAAGCTCTCAAGCCGCCCGGAGGCGTCTAACTTAGCTTAACGACTGCTATCATAGACAGCAACCGTGATCAACGGCTTAACGTGCTTTTCAAAGCACGGGAGTACTCATAATAACCAATCAAAGCGGTCATCTATCCCAGAACTGGCCTGGGCCGCCGTTGCTTAACCTCGCATAATGGCGCCGCTGGGCCATGAGCACTCAGATCGAGCGTGTGCGACGTCAGTATGCTCAAGTCAAAGACAAAATCAAGAGGTCGCCTTAGGTAGGAATTTCTTGATTACATTAAGGCTTTAAGGAAATTTAAGACAGATCTTTCGAATTTCAGGGACCGACCGGACGATTGTACGAGGCAATTCACACATTCCACTTAAGCACCTATTATTTTGGCCTTCTCGCATAGAATTTGCAAACAACTGTTTCAAATTACGCCTACGGAAGGCAAGTTCATTTAAAATTCCTAGACTCATGCCGTCATTTATTCATGGTAATATAAGTAGAAAAGGCAGCCCATATGTGTTATGCAAAATACACTTAGCCATTGCATTCCCGAGCACCAGAATTACCGCGAGATAAGAACAAAGCGGTGGTATCTCGGATAGACTTTTTATATTCGTGACTCCGTAACTTCGCGTATTTAATTTGTAAACATGCGAGCTTATTTTTGATTTTTTGTAGCTCTAGGTCTTGGTCGGCAACCGTTAATTTGCCGAGTGTCCTACTAATTAACTAGGGTTTTCAACCCGGGACAATCTGCTTAATGGCCGGGAAGCTGGGACACCGCGCGCTCCAAACCGGGACATGTTCCGGCGTACCGGGACGAATGGCAACCCTAATCTATGGGCAAAGGCCTATGCTCAGCAGTGGGATGTATATGGACTGATGATGATGAATTTGTTCCATACTGTAGCCGCCGGTGGCGGTGATGATGGAGCTCGACAACTCAAATAAAACTTCGATGCTAAGTTTGTTATTTCCAAAAGTATTGGTTTACAAATGGCCAAAAAAGGTATGTGCAGAAGTGGTTGTATGTGGGAACAAACAATATGTAATAAAAAGCAAGATTTGGTACTGCATGCTAAGTTATTATTTAGGTATACAATTAAATAAGACTTGCGTTCGCAACAAATACATATAAATAAATATATCTCTTTATAAAAAAATGTTAAAACCATTTTTTCTAAATTCCGAGATAAATATTATAAGTCGAGACCAATACATATAAACGTGAACCTCCATTTCATCAATTGAGCGTAATTGATTGAAAAGATAAACCTTATTTTTGCCCCTGAAAAAAAAGGCATGGCCCACTTCAAACGGGAAGAAAAGTAAACACTTCCAATTCCAAGCACGTTTCATTAAGGTAGGTACTAATTACGATACAACGGCTAAGGCCATGGATTCGCGAGGCAGAGACCTTACAGTTAACGCTGTCGTAACCACATCACAATGAATCTTAATAAAAACAAATTAAAGTTGATTTTGGCTTGCCCCTTCTCGTTTCAGGAGTTTTATTTTTATTCTTACAATAGAGTGAATGAAAAGTGGCAGCAGTACGGAACAATGCTTTGTTCAGTTGCTCCGACTTTTTAGTTCTTTTTCCCATTATTTTTGGATCGTACACTGAAACAGAAATAATTCACGACTAAAATCAGGAAATATCGTTTGGTGGTATGAATATTAAGTTTTTTTTTTATAAAAGAAACATTAAATTAATACATAATGCATGAATTGCTGTATTTGGCATTGTTTTCAACATTCTTAGACCTATCAATACACTCAAAAACGATGTCATGCAGTCTGATAACTTTTGCTTAAAAACTTGAGCTAAGTTATTATTTTCAGGATTGAAAAAGTCTAGTTTTTTCCGTTTGATTTGGAAGATCAGTTCAGATACCAGTCTATTTCGTACAACAATTGAGGTGCTAAGGCGGACCTCGGGCTGCCTAGAGCATAACCGGGAAAATGGTAAAAGAATGATGATCAAAAATACACTACTGTACAACCAGCCAAAAAAGCGGTCGACCACTTTTGAACCGTCATAAACTAATAATAGAGGCGAAAAGTGGTAGCCTAGTTTCTTTTCTTACTGTACATGATGATGAAAAATAATTTACCCTCAGCGAATGTGACGTGTCGTTCTGTGCACTTTAGTTAACCAGCTTAGGGACACTACATTTATCGCCGGAGGCCGCTTCAAGATACGTGGGGCCAATATACTTATAGTCCATAACTTTTTATAGGGCCTAGGACGTGGCATCGTTCGCTATACTCTTTTAATGATGTCACACATTTGTGGCCTGAATAATTTTAGAGGCTCTCAATATAAATACAATACAACTCTTTTGGACTCTTTGGTGCTTTGTTGGTTTAACCCGTTGGAAATTGAATATGAAATAAATAAATAAATGTTTGTGGACAATCTTGCACAAATCACCTACCTACCTAGTCCCAAACTAAACAAAGCTTGTTGGACTATGGATACTAGGCGACGATATACGTACTTATATAGATAAATACATAGAAACATCCAAGAATCAGGAACAAATATTCGTGCTCATCACACAAATAAATGCCCTGACCGGAATTCGAACCCACGACCTCCAGCTTCGTAAACTTTTAGCTTCGGGAGCTTTGCTCCCGTCTTAATCTTCGAGGTTATTTTTTTACATAAGCCCAGAAAGATTATCCGCCTTGAAAAATCATGCTTGCTTGGTTGTTCGATGAAACGTTACTGCGATGAAACATTGTTCGTGGAAAGGATACTATATGGAACGTATTATCTATTCTGTGAATCATGTTTCGTTAAATTAATACTATGAATAACGAATATTTCTATGAAAGGTAAATTCGATGTACCGTTACGCTACGACTAGAGACGGATTCGAAACGATTAACTATGAAAAGTGGTTCTATTATATAAAATGCAATGAATTGATGATTATGTGATTAGAAAAAAAAACCTAATGAAATTCGTCGAACAGTTTTCGGTGAAATGATAATCGATGTAAGATATTTCAATAAAATAATAGACACCCCCCAAACCTAGCAGTTATAATAAAAGGCTTTCCAATTAGTGCAAAAATCTCTTTTATTGGTGTAATGTACGTATATCAGTCAAAATTGAACATGCTCATTGCTCTAATGCTTGACTATGTACGAGTTTCAATAAACTATGAGGTCTTTCACCTATTTAATAAACAAACTAAATTAGGAAAGTTTGTATATGACATTAAAGTTTCTTTGTTTTCTAGCTTAGTTTATACTACCCAAAGGTTGTCTGGAAGAGATCGCTTGTTAGCGATAAGACCGCCTGTTGTCTACCACTGTTATTTGTATTTTAATTTCTGTTGTTCTTTGAATGTACTTCGTTTGGTGAGCAATAAAGAATATTTGTATTGTATTGTAAAGTTTAGTTTAAACTAATTCACCGAATATGACAAGGTACTCGTAAACTTTCTGATAAACACTGTCTGACTGCTGAAGGTTGCGTGTTCATATCACGTCGGGGTCACCAATTTGGGGGAGGCGACGTTCGTCGCCTCGGTGTGTAGATGTGTTCAGGTCAGCCGGCAGGAGATGAAGTAAAAATTCCAAACTTAGTCCACAAATATATTACGTATTTTAACAGGAATTATTTATGCAGCTAAATGACTACGGACAAAAATTTGCCTTGATGGCTCTTGTCAATCTGTCACCAAATCGAACACGCTAAATACAAAAATGTTTACCAAGGAGTTTATATACAATCGCCACAACTGTGACGCGAATAATGAGCCCTTTCCGGTAAAAATGATAAATTTCCGGCATCAGCCCACAACACAGTCAAGAACATTGCCTATGTTGCCGGCAACTTTCATATTGCCAGCCAGCTCTCGCAGCATATTTTTGACTATTTACCGCTTTTTATTTTTTGACGACCGCTTTAGCCTAGTTGGTAGTGACCCTGCCTTCGAAGCTGGAGGTCCCGGGTTCGAATCCCGGTCAGGGCATGTATTTGTGTGATGAACACGAATATTTGTTCTTGAGTCTTGGGTGTTTTCTATGTATTTAAGTATCTATTTATCTATATATGTAAGTATGTATATCATCACCCATAGTACAAGCTTTGCTTAGTTTGGGACTAGGTTGATTTGTGTAAGATTGTCCAAAAATAAATATTTATTTATATTGATACTTATTTATATTTGTGACGAAGTACGCCGCAAGGCAGGTAAGACCATGTGTATGTTTGTGACGAAGTGACGAGACGACGGAAGATGGCAGATCCGTAGGAGACCACCGGCGTGTTGGTGCGATGATCAGGCACGTATCCAGAGGGGGGAGATAGTTGGGATTTATTCCCCCCCCCCCCCCCCCCGAAAACGTTTTTAGCCGTCTGTTTATTTACTCGCTTGCGTGTTCTTTCAATAAGTAGGTACGCAGTTCACATGGTTGTTTCAATGTTTGTCCCCCTCCGAACCAAAAGTCTGGATACGTGCCTGGCGATAATATTTGGGCACTTGGCGGGAAAGTCGTGGATGAAACTAGGTCAAAACAGGGCAAACTGGCATAAACAATTGGACATGATGAGGTCTTTACTCAATAGTGGGTTGATATAGGCTGAAATGAATATTTGTGTCGCCAAGCATAATAAAAAGTTCACAATATAGGTGTACTAGCGACCCGCCCCGGCTTCGCGCGGGTGCACTATTTAATGGATGTTATTATACATGTAAACCATCCTCTTCAATCACTCTATCTATTAAAAAACCGCATCAAAATCCGTTGCGTAGTTTTAAAGATTTAAGCATACATAGGGATATAGGGATATAGGGACAGAGAAAGCGACTTTGTTTTATACAATGTAGTGAGGATGCGAATTAGCAAACGTGTCTTTACAGCATTTTGCGATTAAAGTGCCGATAATATCACTTTTATTTTTCTTGTATCGGCAAACCAGGGCAAAAGCCCTGTGGGGCTATAGGCAATGACACATCAGTAGACACAACATATCAAAAACGTGCCACACTGTATAAATTATAGGGTCGATTTTTCAATCCCCAGATCTGTCACGATAAAAGTTAGCTCTATCCTTTTCTTTCATATGACGTTAGAAAGTGACAGGGATAATTTTTATCTCGTGATTGAAATATCCTCCCTTATGGTTAGTCCCTTAGTAAAGCGGCCGCTTAGTATTCTGGAACATCTATGAAATAATATTTTCATTATCGATCGAGCAAAAGATTTAACGCCACAAATTAAATAACTTACCTAATGACATAAATCAGCATGAGTTCCACGTTCCAAAGTGAAACCCGTAAAAAAGACGTAAAAGTTCTTTAAAAATAAATTATCCGGTCGTTTTACTCCTTCTGTCAGTTGGCGGTGACGAAAGTGCCGAGGGAGCCGTTAAAAGTTCCCTCCATCAGTGAACCTCAGAGGACTCGTAAGGTTGTGAAGGGCATTTTCCTTAACACCGAATGACTTGCTACAAGGACTACAAGGTGGGTCAATGTTCTTGTTGGAGATAATGAAACTGAATTTAAGTGCAATTTAAGTGAAATCACATATGTTGAAAGTCAGTAACTTTTAGTATAACTAGTCCGACGATATTCATATTCATATTTATTTATTCATAAAATATACAAAAATTTTACATGTCAGAAGATTGTTACAATAATTTAATTATGTCGATTAAATAAAAAATAAAAATTTCAATTAGATTAGGTACATTATTTAAATTATTACATAGTGAATTTAAATGTCAAAAAAAATTACAATTACAAAGGCATGCAACAAATTTAATTTACATATTCATCTATGTCATCTATATCAATATACTTTTCGACCCCGACGCAAATGGAGGCGAACTGTGTCGAATAAAATCACAATTAACTATTAATTATCTAGGTAACATTGAAAAAAAAATACACAAATGGGCCTAGACCCAAATTAAGCAAAGCTTATATGGGCACTAAGCGATTATATACCTACTTATTATGTAGATAAATAGAAACTTTAAAAAATATTCGTGTTCATCACACAAATAAATGCTTTGACCGGGATTCGAATCCGGGACCTCCAGCTTCGTAGGCAGGGTCACTGAGCTAAAGTGGTCGTTTTCTCTGATTGAAATGAAATGAGTATCTGACTGTACGCTAGAGTTGGTTAGTTGTACGCTTGTACTTACTGCGTTGCAAAATGCAGTTTCTTATTCCAAGAAAAAGCCTTTTTATAACTGTAATAAACCTTTACTTAATATACTGGACGGCCTCTGTGCGAAATTTGTTCTGCACAGAGGCCGTGTCAGAATCATTTGGTAAAATATTCTTTTGAGAATACGGGCAACAGCGACGGCTTTAAAGACAAACATAAATAACACCTATATGTGCCTTCATACAAATGAGTTCGCTAGTTTGAGATTCGTTACAATCTCGTAGTGTATTTGACGACAACTTTAGTTGTCACTTGCGGAGTGAAGCTGTGTGCAAATTCCGGTATGGGCAGGCATTTCTTTGCGTAATCAGCATATTTGTTCTTGAGTTATGGATGTATTTTAAACTCCTTGGGTTCACAGCGCTAATACTAGAACAAATTAATTTCAATGGAATTCTTATCTTTCAAAATTGCAATGGTGTTGCATTTTTTTATTTCATTCAATTGTAAAATAAAATAAACACTGCTCTATTTCCTATGTTACATGACATGAGACTAAAATTGCATTGCCATGTTTTCTTGTATGGTGGGTCGCTAGGGGTTGTATAACTCTTTAATAAATGCTTAAATTATGAGTATAATAATGATGACAATACTGGTTGTTGTCTATTTAACGTTATCGATCGGTTCTGGTGGCGGAACTCATGCGAAAATCATAATTACTGTGTTTCAATTAATGTTCAGCATGGATAGCGCGCAATTGATAGCGCTTAACGATCATTATACAATAGTATACATGTGTTTCTGTGAGCTAATAGATCCCGCGAGTTTTTTTTTAATTTTCCTAAAATTAACTCGATAAAAAACTACATAATAATTATATATCGAACCTGCTAAAATTTCACGAGAATAAGTTAAGAAATGCGAGCTGTAGAGGAGAAGAAAACGAAATTCGCCCGCAGAAATTTACATAATCATTGAAAAAATAAATGTTTTAAAAATTTCCAAAAACTGACTAAACTAAATTTTACGACAATCGGTTGAGAAATGCGACAGATGTAGAGGAGAACAGCCGGATATTCAGAAATCCGAAATTCGGACGTACGAAAGCATTTTTGTCGAAGCTGAAGCAGAGACCTCCGTTTCACTCGGTCAATGAGAATTGTGCTTTGTGATATTTTGTCTCCAAGTCTCCAATAAGATGTAATTCACTTTAAACAGAGCACACTCATTGAAAACTAAATCACGCAACGATTACTAATGTAATTTCTTTATAACCATCTGCAAAACTAGGTAGTAACATCGACAAAACCGTCAAAAGTTAACTGACCATTTAAAAACCTTATTTCAACGGGATAAGATCTACTAGTGGTCATTTTAGCATCTTGCTCTTTGTACAAACTAGAAACTATACTCCCTATGCAGCAAAAATATAGCCGACCTGAGGTCGGTCGCTGAGGTCATGAGAAGTTAAATAATTAATACGGTACAATGTACAGTCAAGGGCACCAATATGTATACATTCATTCACCGTATTCCTTTGAAATAAGGTCCTAAAATGTATACATAATTATGCCCTCGACTGAACTGGCCACACAGCTTGCTCATATTGTTATCTTAAATTATTAAGGTGAGAGATTTAAATTGGAAAAGTTTTAGGTTTTATTGTACTGTTTGGAAGTTTAGAGCTAAAAGACCCCTTATGAGTTAAAAATGCTCATCTATTTAGGCCCTTTTCTGTTTGAATGGACACGTATCTTGACATTTTTTCAATGTTACTATCTAGGAAAGGACTATTGCGACCTAGTGTCATAAATATAAATGTATTTTTTGGAATTTTCATCAAGAGATATCATTACAAACATCACTCCAAAACGATCATTTTTAAACTAAAAAATGCTTTTTGCCGCTTAAATCCTACTAGACACAATGAAATCAAGAAATGGCTATGTCACTATCTAAATCTTTTATAAAGTCATCGTATCCTTTAATCACTTTATTGGTATTATCAATACATTTGTCATAGATTGAAATGTATTTTTTCAAATTTAACTTATTGGTGTCATTCAGTTAGTCTCTCAAGGGGCAACGATTAGTAAAAAATATATTATTGATAGGTATGATGATCCTGTTTATCCTCACATCTTATACATTTCAAATTGAAGGCAGTGAAGAAACAACAGTGGAATCTAGAATTAACATGCTCACAACATTACTATAATGTAATTATAGTTAGTTGTAGACTTTTTCTTAGTTGTAGTGAATTGCTATGCCCGAAAGGGTACAATGTTGAAACAAATTGTATTTTAACACCAATGTAAACACATGTATATGCAATAAATAATATGAATATGAATATGAACATAACGTAGGTAGAGCATATATAAAATTACTATTAAAATAAAGTCAATTCTATAATTAGAAACCTATCAAAAAACTAATATAAGAAAAAAAACTTCTCTTACCAAAAACAAAATAAAGTAATAAACATTTTACGAAAACAGCGTAAATGAGCGTCTTGATTATTTTTCTCTGAAATAAAAAGATGGCCGTAATACATAAAGGTGTATTCTTTATCTTTGTAGACTTACTTACCTTTATTTAATGGCTTAGCCATCTATTCTTAAAAATTACGTCAACTGCTAAATTACTCATTAATTACTACGTAAATCTTAGCTCTGATTCGCCAATTAAGGATTTTTCTTCTAATTATGAACCAAGCGATCACTCCGGCGAGTTTCTTCCTACTTGAGAACTCGATTAAATTAAGCTTCAGCTAACACCAACGATTCTGGACATATGGACACACTTTGCTGAGTTAATTATCAATACAACAATGTTTTTTTAGTACAACAATGTTTTTATTCTATAAACGAATATTTTAATTATTATAAAAAAATGTGACATTACGTAATATTAAATTATTAGGTATCTTGATTTAATCTCATCATTATTATTATCTAATTGGCAATTGTGTATCCTCAGGTTTCTAACGACATTGTGTAATATTATTATTTGACTTTAATCTCATCATTTTATTGTTATCCAATTGTATCATTAAGTTTATAATAATAATAATTATTATTATTATTTTGCATGCCAGCTGCCGGCAAAATGTTTGAAACTTGAACTCAATATCTTCTGTCCCACATTTTAAGCAAAAATAAATGTATTTGTATTTATTTGTATTTTGTAAATATCCAAGCTATAGGTTGTCTATTTGGATAACAGCAGAAAATGCCTTCATATTTAATGAAGTAATTTCCGTTCACAAAATTTCTACTTATTGCGTAAGTCGTTTCTGCATATTCTGCGTATATAATATAGATATATTTATTTTGGATGTTTTATTTAGAAATATAGTTTTAAACAAATTACTACATACAATAAAATCAAAAAATACGAGTAGCTCTGTTACTGTCTAAAACTATAATATATTCTTTTTAATGTTTTTATTTCATGAATAAACAATTGATTACAATAATTAACATTAAAAGACATCGTAAAATCACGTAATGGTTTGTCTCGATGTCAGAAAGTATCGTATCGTTTAATCGGCTTATTGGAATTATTAATGTTTTTTTCATCATTTGAATTCAAAACTTTTTTAAACTGTTAATTACAAAACGCTTGTCCATCCATTTTGTTCGGCGATGGCTGAAGCTCGTTGGAGTGCTCTCGAGTTCAAGCTGTGTTGCTAAGAATTAGCGAAGACTTGAAGAATTTAAGTGGCTGTAGAAAAGGCACGTTGTAGCAGTTAGGTCAATTTGCTTTCTAGGTAATTAAGATAGAAATGCAAATTTGTAAAAATAAACCACCATTAAAGACTTTCCACCTAATTCATAAACGCTCATCAAACCTATTTTAGCTAAAATGCCGTTAATATTTGTTCGCCTTTATCTGTCACTTTCACATTTGTATTTGTGGGAAAGGGACAAAACACGGCAGAGATTTGTTATTTTTTAAGAATAAGGGGGTTTATTGGTAAAATAATTGGGTCATTCTACTTTTTCATGACCAGTTTTCTATTACAGTGAAAAATGTATGATATGTATTGAACTCGTGTACAAAAAAAGGATTTCGAAATACTACCTGTAGCTAATAAAAGGAATTTATAGGTTAAATGACTTAAATATTAACATATTGCTGTAAAATGTGGGTAACACAGTGGTAAAAACCATTATTTCATACAAATGGTGAGACATCCAAAGACCACTGAGTTACTCGATTTATGGATATTAGCTGTGGTTAGTTAATTACCAAAACTATCGGAAGTGATTCAGTATCACTTACTTCAGTATTAAACCTCTTTCTAAATAACAAAACAAAAATATGAAGTGAGGTCCAAGTATTCCAAAATCTGCATTTAAAAAAAAATTCTGAAAATTATGTACATGAAAAAGTAGAATGGCCCAATTAACACTTTCACTGCTAACGTTTTCGTAGCGCTTGTAGCTAAAAACATCCTAAAAATCGTATGTATAGAGAGGCGCCTACGAGACGACCGCTTACCTAGCGGGCTCCCGGCATTGAAATACCATAATGTTAAAATGGAAAAACCGGCCAAGGGCGAGTTGGACTCGCGCACGAAGGGTTCCGTACTAGTATCTATAAAACAGCAAAAATAACTTAACCAAAATTACAGTTAAATCAACCTATCTCAAAAACTATAAGAGATACTTTGATCAAACCAAAAATCGTTGAAAGAGTTAATTAGCATGCATCACCTCTATTTTTTTTAGAATTTTATACCCCGTAGTTATAAAAATAGAGGGGGGGGGACATACTTTTTACTACTTTGAGAGCTGATATCTCAAAAACCGTTCACTTTAAGAAAAATGTTTTTTAGAAAACTTTATATCATTTTAAAAGACCTTTCCATTGATACCCCACACGGGTATGTACATCGAAAAAAAAATTTTCATCCCTCAGTTACATGTATGGGGGGCCCCACCCCCAATTCTTTTTTTTACTATTTAGTGTCATAATTTTGTAGCGGTTCATACAACACATATTCCCATCAAATTTCATCACTGTAGTACTTATAGTTTCCGAGTAAATCGGCTGTGACAGACGGACAGACGGACAGACGGACAGACGGACAGACGGACATGACGAAACTATAAGGGTTCCGTTTTTGCCATTTTGGCTACGGAACCCTAAAAACGGACTGATTTCAGTCACGCAATTAAATGATTAAAGCTTTGGAGAAATAACTGGGGACCTTAAGTTTTTTGAAGTGGTCCATATTATATTTCTATTGATAGTAAACTTATTATAGAGTTCAGAACTGTTGCCGGTTTTTTATTATTAAATATCGTTTTTAAGATTTTTTTTTATGAATTCTCACTTTGACATGCCTCGGCATTAATAGGATCGTGCCTTGGTCTGTTGCGAAACTAAAAAATAAACATCAACTTGACAGCTGACAGATGTGGCAGTTACATCTATGAACAGCTGTTTTGTTTCGCAGCAGACCAAGGCACTATCCCAGAATATTAAATAATGACAACTTTAATGATATAAACTTGCATATATTTTTAATTATACGTCTTTCTAGAAAAAAATAGTAAATTATGAGAGCTCTGCAAAGTGGTAGTAGTTTGGGCGCGATTAGTACTTATAGTTTAGGCTCCTAAAGATGCCTATAGCGTAACCCGTCATCTACCGGGCCCGGTAGTTCGTGCTGACATGTCTATCCATAAATAATTGCGCGGTATATGACGAGTAGTTCTCTTTCAGTTACTTTTTAAAATAAATATGTCTATAATACCTCCTCGACAAATGATGGCATGTCAAGAGCATGTAATTATTGTTAGAAATTATGTTTAAAAAAATCGAATATGCCTGTGAGGGAAGCACAAACATATAAGAACACTTTTAACATAAATCTACTTAAAACAAATCTTCGGTTGTTCCTGTTCGTATTCCTCAAAGAGATATTTTACAAAAGTACAACGGGCTCAACAATATTTTCAACGACGGTCCTTTTTAATTATAACCAAATTAACGCTTATCTCGAGGACCGAAGGTTGTCGCCAAATGGCCGATATTTTGGGAACGGCAAACCTTATCTAAACAAAATTAAAGGGCGAAGGATAATCCTTTAATTTCGTCATTACTTTTGGGATCAAAATCTGATTTGATGCTTAGTCTGCATTTGACATTTCGATCGATGTATTTCCAAGCCCAGCGCTTTTAGTCGTTTGACAACTTCTTTTGTTGAGTCAATTGTCGAAGTATAATCGTACCCATTTTAAAAGTTTTAATGTTTGGTGTCGGTTTGTACGGAACTTTCTCAGATATAATAGAATATAAACCAATGGGTTACTTTCGCCTTTAGGGACGAATTTCGCTCCACATGTTTCGAATTGATCCGCGATTTTATAATCATGAGCGTTTTCCGCGCTATTCGCACAATTATACAAGCGATGTTCGACCTTAATGACGTGAGTGACCTGATTTAACATTATTAACTCATGTTATGGAAATTGTGCGAAGTATACGATTACCCACGTGAAAGAACACTTTGCCATGTTCTAAGCTACTTTTATCCACAAGTTTCCCCCTGACTGCCAAATTTCGTCTTTTTGAACCTGACTGTGGCTTTATAGACCGGCCCCAATAAAGCGATAGGAGTGCGTGGTTGGGGAGTGACCTGGGGAAAATCCAGGGGAAACCTAAACCGCGATCACGCGAGCGGTTTAAACACTGGAATACTCTAAAAGTTTGCGCTACAGTGAGCTTATAGATCTGTGTCTTAACCTTGGCCATCACAACTGTGACCCTTCTTTCCCGTCCTGCCCACCACTTTAATTGGGCTAACCTTGTACCCACATCCGAAACTTTGGTCGCAGGAGTCATTTGATTTTCGCATTCGGTACGTGATCGAGGAAAGTGGTAGCTACGAATAAAATGGGCATGTTCTCTTGTGCCAAATATCGCAGATGGAACACCGGCCCAGAGGGGTGATTAAGAAACGGTTTCGAACGTGCGTAATTTTCCATACTAAAAACTAGTGGCTCTGTAGCTGTAGACCCCGCGAGCATTTTTTACGCTTACAACCCCATATGGCTCCGCCAGGCAAAAAAAAACCATATAATTATCGAACCTGCTTATTATTTCACTAGAATCGATTGAGAAATGCGACTTATAGAGAACAACCGGAAACTCGCCCGCCGGACATACGAAAAGCATTATTTGCCCAAGCTGAAACGGAGACCTTCTATCTCCTCATTCGGTCAATGACAGTTCGATCTTCTAGCGTTAGTTTAATAATCTGAATCCACACAATGGGCCATGATAGCACAGGACCAGGACGCGGCTATGCGGTGGAAAGATAAAAAATGACTGTCTCCTTTTAAAGCATAAATGCGACCTGTACGTTGAACCGTTATGGCCCATTGTGCGGATCCGGATTACGTGATCAACTAGGTTTCTGCTATCTTAAACTCACGTGGTCAGTATGTCGTAGACGGTGTACCGCGCGAGGTAGGAGTGTGAGTGCAGGCGCCGAACGTTCTGCGCCAAGAGAAGAAACCGTCGGTCAGCGGACAGCGAGAAGGACGCCGGCTCCAACACTCGCTGTAACAAAGAACATTATTTCACTGTCATCAATATCATTGTGCAAGAAACCAGCGTGCCTAATCATAGTCCAGGCTACAATTACTCCGTTTTCGGTTAACTTTAAAGTCTCAACGGCGTATTAAGCTTGAAAGACAGACCACGCCCGGCAATATCTTGCAAATATGTGAATAGTGTGCTCACATGGCCGCAATGTTCTCGCATCTTTGCTAACAAGATCGGCTATGGAGCCTCTTCCCGCCGGCGGGGACGTTCACCGCGCGGTCGCGACAACACTGACACATATACATAGCGAGCTGATTGTCGGACTTAGCAACATGCAGGCGGGATATTCAATAGATGGCCAAATGGTTAACAACATTAGTTACGCGGATGATATGGTGTTGCTGAGTCCGTCAGTCTGCGCGCTCAGGGATTTGCTACGTACTTGCGAAGCCTATGCCGAATCACACCATTTAAAATATAACTATCTGAAAAGCGAGGTCATGGTTTTCGCAGTGCGGGGTATTCTTTGGGCCACACGCCACCGATTAGGTTACATGGAAAGGAGCTGCAAATAGTCGAGCGGTTCAAATATTTACGTCACATTGTCACAAGTGACTTGAAAGACGATTGTGATATCGAGCGGGAACGCAGGGCGCTGGCAGTTCGGGGGAATATGCTGGCCCGCAGGTTTACACATTCCACAACAGAAGTAAAAAGGACACTGTTCAAAGCATTTTGTCAATTCTTTTATACAAGCGGCCTGTGGGTTAGTTACACTCAACGAGCAATTTGGTGCTTGGAATATGGGACGGTGCCAGGGTATCAACGCAAGTAGCGTCCCACACTAGCGGCCGACCCATACTCCAAGGCACCAGTGTCATTCCGTCGGGCCTTTTGCCGTCGTTTCTAGCCAAACCGCTAGGCTCTAGGACTGCCGGCAGTTTGGCGCTGACAAGGGCCCTTCGGATGGCATCATTGATGCTGGCATGGCGGGGAATCCTCCCAGCGCTTCGGACGCATGAACGTCCGTGGTGGCCTAGGCTGTCGACCATGCCACCGCAATGACAGCATTGTATTTCACAAGTCTATGACTAAGAGTTTAGGCCCCTTGTCTGTTGTTCGCTTTACTATCGCTCCTAAATCTCATATGTTTAATTAAATTCTAAGTTATGGCACTCTTGGTCTATCACTAAAATGTCTTTACCTTGAAAATCCTATTGTGACTGTTTGTTGCCTAAATATTTACAAAAAAAAACTTCGATTGGGGACGAGTATCCCACCCACACGGGATTTTGAATAAACCTAAAAGCCCATTTTCTGGACAGGCGTCAGGTGCCCTGTCGACGGTTAGAAGCTTGTCTATTATTTACAAGACAGTATGTAAGTATAGGCAACTAGTTAAGTGCTAAAGTGAAAAGTTGGTCTTTCATGAATCTTTTCCAGAGAATGTTCGTTTGTAAGTAATCCCCGCGGGACTTAATTTATTCATAGTCTCTCCTGTCATTTAAATGAATTAAATAAATGTTTTGCTCATAAATGAGAAACTAATCTGATATATTTGATACCACTTTGACACCTACACATTGACATAACACGTTACAAATTTCATACGTCGCACGTTAAATCCGTGTAATAAATCTCCGATTGAAATTGGTAATTTAGATATTATCTCTGAATACACGGCGCGTCACGCGCTAGAATTAATTCCATAAACCACTGTGACCTAAATTCACTGAATGATCTATTCATGATTTAATTATTAATAGAAAGAGCCTTTAGGCATCCAGATTACATCACATCACGATCCGTAACATTATATTACTGGGATTACAGACAGCAGTTCACAATAAATAAATACTCTTTGGACGGGGTCTTTTTTTGTGACATGGGCTGGGCAAGCTGGTTTTAGTTTTTAATTAATTTGTAATTATTTGTTTGTATGTTTTTTGTTTCTATAATAAGTTTGTAATTTAATCACCTTTGCAAATAAATAAATGTATACTGATATCCATCCATACTAATATTAGAAATGTGAAAGTCTGTCTGTTACCTCTTCACGATTAAACCGATGAACCGATTGATATGAATTTTGGTATGGAGATAGCTAGAGACCCTAGGAAGGAAATAGGATAGTTTTTATGAAATAGGGGGTGGGAGTTTGTATGGAAGTACGAGATAAACGAGTTCCAAGCGGACGAAGTTGCGGACAAAAGCTAATAATAAATATGAGGGGGACAATCTTACACAAATCAAACGTGCCTCATAATAAGCTCAATAATGTGATATGGGTACTAGACGACGATGTATTTAATAATACATATAAATAGGTAAAACCATTGAAATCCAAGACTCAGGTACATAAATATTCATGTTCATCAAACAAATACTTACCCTGACCGGGATTAGAACCCAGAACCGTCAGCTTCGTAGCCAGGGTCAATAACCACTAGGCTAATAAAAGTCTTCAAACAATTACTCGGATAGTAGTTTAAGAAAAGGTAATTTAAAAGTAAAAAATAAATCAACAAGGGTTGTATAGTCCAGAAAAGTTGTCGCCTGTAAGTACAGGATACTTTGCGTCAAATCCGGCAGTTCCGATATTTTTGCATACTTGTTTATGACGTTGTACCAATGAATAATTCACCTCGAGCGCAGAACGCAACTTTGTCAAAAACCAAAAAAACCGATTATAACCTTAGGACTAGTTGCTGATAGTACCTTCTCAGGATGTTTTTAAATTTTCTACAATATGAAACTAGAATTGTCTCTGTATTCCAAATAGTTTCCCTTTCAAGGTTTATAATTTTTTAGATGTTTGCAAACTTTGAAAGCCTTTATCCAGTGTATAAGCTACCTTCATTCCAAATTTCAGCCAAATCCATCCAGACGTTTATTGAGATTAAGAGGAACGTACAAGAGCCATGTACATCCATCCATCTTTTTTTTTTATACAACGCCGATGGCAAACAAGGTTACGGCACAAACTTTCACGTACATTATTAGGATGTTTCATTTTGACATATAACTAATGTTTAATTACTTAAAATAACACTGACATTTTAATGTAATAGTTTATAATTTTGTATAACAACTATTAATTTTTCATGCCTATCTTAGGTCGAACATAGAACTTACAGCGAGGTATTCGCGTAACTTTTGTACTACCGGAAGGTAGATTTTAATGTCAAATTTTAATTGTCAGCTCATACATTTATACTTCAAAATTGACAGTTAAATATATCTACCGTTAGTACATAAAGTTACGTGATTCGCCTGCTGTTGTTATTAATATCTATTGTATACTGTTCTTGCAATAAATATATATAATATATCTTTATCTGATGTATAAATTTATTGGACTATTCGGTACATATTTAGTTGTTTTTTTTATTGCCTAATATGTGTCCCCTTGCTAGGTATAGACCCCACCCATGTTGCCGAGGCATCCCTATTCACTTCTTCCTCCCAATTGCCAACAAATGCATCCAGGTTGCCATACTTTATTGAAATATAATAAACGGGTAACTCACGTCTCGAAGGTCGAGTATAGCTGACCAGTTTCATTATATTTTAATATTATGTCTGACACACCGGGAGTTTTATATTGAAAGTTGCCATACTTTGTTTATAAGCGTTTTTTCGACATTTCTCTTTACAAAAAAAATGAAAAAAAAATTGTTTCAGAATGTTCAGATGTCAGATCATACAAAATACTTAACGCATTTGATCTAGTGACCAAGAATGTGAATGTGCACCACCCTTATAACGCTTATATTAAGTTATTTTCTAAGTAGTGTTTGTAAAACATATAATGATAAATTTAGCGAAGCAGATATGTTTCATATGTCGGAATCTCAATATAGACGTAGACTGCTCTGCAACTTAAAAAAAAAAGATTTGAAATGTAGTGTTTCGACTAAAAAAATTACCTAATCTAGTTTAAGTTTATTCATTTCTTGCATGTTTAATGTCCTCAAAGTCTTGAAATAAGTCTAATATGTTGTTTTTGGTTACCATCACGATTAAGTATGTCAATAATTTAGATGTATTACATAATAGTGACAGCTTTACTGGTCGATGTATCTAGTGTAAGTTATAATTTTAAGTATTATTTGTACCGTTGTTTGCCCAAATAAATATTACATTAAAACATTAACTATGTGTTAAGTAATTTTTAGGATGAGCATGTGAAAACTTCAATTTCCAGGGTATAAATGAATCGTAAAACTATTTTCGCTCAAACTATCTATCAAGTATCGTACTGTCATAAAAGCCAAACACTCGAGCGCTCAATCTAGTTGCCCGATGTATTAAATTGGTGTCCGTCCAACAAGTGGGTCTACTCGATCTATAGGACTTGATGTGTTGGTTTCATATTGGTATTATATTTTTCGCAATCGTTCCCTTCCACGCTACATTGCCTACTTACGTACTTGCAAACTAAATTATACCTAGTTTTAGATAGTGATAGAGCCCCGTTTTGCTAAGAAAATTAAGCGGGATGGGATGAAGCAAGTATTGATAGTTCGTATATCGATCGATATAACGACGTATATGGAATATTCTCCAGTAAATATAACAAGTAGGTTTTATATTTCATTTTGTACCTGCTATTTCCTACTGGAAAAGCATTTAAATATCGGATAGGTAAAAACAGATAAATAAAGACGCAAAGGTACCTGGGCCATTCTACTTTGTCATGTACATAATTTTCAGACACTTTTTTTTGAAATGCAGATTTTGGAATACTTGGCCCTCACTTCATATTTTTGTATTGTTATTTAAAAAGAGGTTTAATTGCAGTATCACTTCCGATAGTTTCGGTAATTAACGAACCACAGCTAATATCCATAAATCGAGTAATTCAGTGGTCCTTAGATGACTCACCATTAGTATGAAAAAATGTTTTTTACCACTGTGTTACCCACCTTTTACAGCAATATGTTACCTAATATTTAAGTATTATTACCTATAAATTCCTTTTATTAGGTTCAGGTACTATTTCGAAATCCTATTTTTGTACACTAACTCAATACACGTGTATATCATAGACTTTTTTTGTAACAGAAAACTGGTCATGAAAAAGTAGTATGCCCCACCTAATATAGCTACCACCCAGACAAAAATCCTCTATATTATAAATTATAACGATAGGTACTCCACACGGTCGCTAATATATCATTTCTATATGGCATTTATGGCGATATGTCGCCTAAAAGATATTTACGACGTTTTTATTACCTTCGAATGGTTAAAATGGTTAAACTGTTTGTTCAGATATTATTAACTGCCTCTTAGTAGAACACTAATCGATTGAAGTACCTAATTTGTGTTACGTTTAATTAAATAAATCAACAAGTTTAATGTAATTACAAGACATATGTGTCCTTCTCAAGCAAAATGGTGCCCTATGACACATAGATAAGGCGCTATTTAATTAATAACGTGAGTAGAAATCGCCCTTATGGACACCAAGAACAATCTTTAACTTAAGACTGACGTCACCATACTCCCAGCCTTTCATCGATTATGCTCTAAGGAAAACGAGTTCCGCTTTGATACATTTTTGTTGCCAACCAATGTTACGAGCTTTTGGCAATTGGCTATTTCACTACAATTTTTTATGGTGTTATTAGAACCAGCTTTTAAGTAGAGACGACCAAATATTCGTACGGGACCAACTACAATTGCCATTTTATTCGTGAAATATTGCGATTAAGGACATAGTAGTAGTAGTAGTAGTAAATACTTTACACTTTATTGCACAGATCAAGTACATACTAGAAAACAAACTTAATAATAGATATTTGTTACATAGTTGCCATACAATTTCTTTTTTATTGAAACGACAATTCTATTGGTAATTAATTTTCAATTTACGGTTGGACAATTTAAAAACAACATTTTTGCGAATATTTCATGTCCCATATCTTTTTTAGCCCAGTTGAGGAAGCAAAACCTCTAAATGTTGGTAACTTTGATGAAATTTGGTATGATTCATTGATGGCCATGTTTCTGTCTCCCAAAAATCCCTAGGAAAATGTACTCCATTCGAAAGATATTCGCATTTTGTTCGAAATCTACGTACCCTATTAAAATATGGTCAAGGGCAACACTGAAGCTTAGTAAATTCTGCACTAACCCGTAGTACATAACTGTGACGAGAAAACATGTCTTCGTGCAAAATGCATCCAAATGTGAGATTTTCCATTAATATCTTTCCAGAGAAGAATATCTTTTCGAAAACCATTAACTTTATGGATATGAGATGTATGACAAAACGAAAATGCATTAAATTTTACACTAAATTCAATGTAAATATATCTCATATCCATAAAGTCAATGGTTTTCGAAAAGATATTCTCGAAAAGTCCAACATCGCTTTGGCAAAAAACTAAAGCTGCTCAGTTCAATTGCCACAAGCTCATAAATCTTGGTTGGCTACAAAAAGCAACCGCACTGTGTTTCAAACAAGATTTATATCTCAAAACCCAATAAAAGAGTTGAGGTTTACACAGTAACTTAAACAGTTCTCAGGCATATTGCGGACCTCGGGCGATGCTCCCCTTACTACACTTCGGGGGTTAGATAGGGATAGAAGATAGTAGTTTGAGGAAGTACGGGCATGGGTTAAGCGAATGAGCTAATAAAATCTGGAATAGTGCCTACATGAAACCTCTTGTTGTTGACGAAGAGCGAAAATTGTTCGATGGATAGTTTAATATTTGAATATGGACCGTCTGATAACTAATCGATGCTCTCGCTTTGACATGAGGTATATGAGAAATTTTGGAACAATTTAAGGTAAACATTGCAGTGCATTTTTAAATTTTAGAATAAAGGAAAAATTGAAAAATTTAGGCACCGAGCAGGATTTGAACCTGCGACCTCCCGGCACTCGCGGCCATGCGCGGTGCAATCGCTACCCAGTCCCAAATTCAAAAAAGAAATTGGGTATGGGATGGCGCATCGCAACTGACGATTCTCGATATGATTTGAGACGTTAGTGCCGTTAATGCAGCATGAGTCTTCTGGTAGATGTCGCTGTACGCCTCCCTTAAGGCGTTTGTATAAAAATATAAAAATATTGCAGTGCATGATAATAACTCAATAAGATACTTACAATTTTATGTCAGAGTTGAAAATAAGTACCTACACTCCTCCTCAAATCTCATAAAGGGTTGGCAACGCGCACGTGGCTCCTTTGGAGTTGCAGGCGTCTATAGGCTGCGGTGGCCGCTTACCATCAGGTGGACCGTACGCTTGTTTGCCACCGGCGTTGTATAAAAGAGAAAGTGTCTATTAGTTAATGTGTCGAACACAGAAACGTTTAAAGTATATTGTTCTCCGTATAATCAACCCGAAACTGCTTAAAAATATCCAAAGCCGTTGTAAGAATGCCAATTCAATAAATCCCTTGCAATAATTCTAGATTCCATTCATTCTACTAGACAGGAAAGATCTCAATAAAGCGATACCTATAGCTATTATCAAGCGGCGGCCTACGACCATCACCGTCCGATAGTCTAGTCAGTCGTTACTCATTAGTCGTTAGTCGGCGCTGTGTTAATTAATTCTCGAATGCGATTAATCACAGCTTGTCGGAGAACAAAGGTCACAGCAACCCCCATAGTTGCTGTGCCGTGCCCCACAGTGAACAAAAAGTGACAGTAGGCTCGCGTCTCAAATTAAAAAGAGGAAAATTTGACCTATGTAGTCTAACCCTTTCATCGCCACAGACCGCAAATCACGCCATCGGAAAAAATCGTGACATGGACGCCAACGACGTCTACAGCCGAGAGCCTGATTAAACAATAGTGATCTATGCGCTATTGCGTAAGATTTAATTTCGCGTTGAATAATGCGATGGTGCGGCAGTGGAATTTGCGATGCGTCATTTGTGTCTGATGCTTCGCGCTCAATAGGTTAACAAAAATTTAGGGATTTGGGTTTCATAAATGTTTAAATTTTTTTTTAAACTTGATTTGCCCGCCGACTTCGTACACGTGGAAATTAGTTTCTGACGGAATAGCGTTCAAAAGATTACATTTGTCGTTACATTTTAAGGGGATGCCCCAATTCAGCCAGCCACGCCCCTCGGGAAAGAGACACGCTTATGTCTTCCGCGCATGACGAAAAGGGATGCAATTAACACTCTTCGGGGATTGCTTTTTTAGACAAATCTCGATAAATATCTGTGTGCAGTTTTATTAGATTTCCTCTTGTCAGAGTCTAGATGAGGTAAAATACCATCATTTTAATTTAATTGTGCCGTTTAATAATGCGTTGTTTTAGTAGCCTGAGTAAAACAAGGACAATAAAGACTCAACTTTAGATTTTTTTATGGAGAAAATTTTAAGTAATCATGTTTCAGCTACTGTCAGAAACACAGTCATATAGTTAAGATTCATATATCTGAAAATCAACCCTTATTGTTTCCTCGTCTGGGCAGAACAGCGTTTCAAAGAACACGATATTTCTCGTTGTATGGCCTCAACTAATTTACTCAAAACCTCAAAGAATTATATATAGATCCCTTCCTTATGAAATAGTCCGATGATCATTCACTATTTTTGAAAAAAAAAATTTCTATAGCCTTCGGTAACCGATAAAAAACCTTTGGAGTGAAAAACTGTGAATGTAAGTTCGATATATATAAGAGGATTTGGTTGGAGACCAGACCTTTTGAGCACTACTGGGAATTGCTAGTAGATTACGTAACGGGTCAAACTTACGTTAGGTAATAGATCTGTGGTCTGTCATTATAAATATAGAAAATATCAAACCGTAATCATATCGCAGGAGAGGGAATATGCTGGGGTGCCTGATTATTCTTTCTTTGTTTTCAGCATTTTTGCGTCCATTGCTGGACGTATACCTCCTCCATGAATTTACATTCCGTTCTCGACTTAGCGGTTCTAGTTCAGGTTGGGCCTGCCATCTTTTGTTATCGGGGTGTAACGACTTGACAATTACACAAACTCCATGAGGAGAAGCAGGAAGAAACCGTGACATGCGTTGATATGAATATATCAAGCCAAAGAGAAAGTCGATTCTGTAGTTCCGGAGCTCAAAGCACACAGCCGAAAAGAAAGGCAAGTAATTCATTGATAAGAGCTAGGCTCTTTAAATAAATGATGATGCGTGCGGTATGAGAGGTTAAGCAAGGGCTCAACTCTTGGATGGGCGACCGCTTTGAGTGGTTATTAACTGAGAGCTCCCGCTGTGGAAGCCGTTAATCCGGGATCATTGCTGTCTATGACGACAGTCGTTAAGCCAAATAAGAAACCTTTGGGCGGCTTGAGACTTTTAACAGTCAAGTTGCCCACTCACTTGATAAGCCTATAGTTTCCCCTTGCGTAGGAGCGTCAAATGGCAGTCGTTTAAAAACTATGGTCCTGGATAACGCTAGTATGATGATGATGACGAGTATGATGATGCCTACTGTGTTTTTGTCTCCGCTGTTTTCACGAAGTGTTTCCGCGGTGCTGTGGCAAAATTCAATAAGTGTCACGTGGCTGTCTCAATACGGCTTCGAAACTTTTTTAATAACTTCATAAAAGGGATAAACCCCTATTCAAATTGTTTTCCAAGTCGAATAAGTTAAAATAAATAAGTACCAAAGTATCAAAACCAGGTCACAACTTTGTCAATTTACCCCGACAATCGGTTCTTTAATTTACAGAGAGAAAAATGAACAGCTATATCTGTAAGAAATAAATATATATACAATAAACATAGTGCACAAAACTATTTGAAAATGCACACTAACGCCTGAACAATAAATTCGTGTCAGATATTTATGAGGAACTTGTTCGCTCAGATATATATCTGATGGTGATTGTATCGCAGTTATATATTTTTTTTTTATTTATTTATATATATATGTTTTTGAACTTGACTCTGGCATTATAGACCAAACCCAATAAACCGATAGGAATGCGCGGTTTGAGAGTAGCCTGGAGAAAATTCAGGGGAAAACCTCTTCGACACGACCACACGTGTGGTTTGGAGCACTGGAATACTGTAAGAATTTGCACTCCAGTGAGATTGGGTGAGCGTTTTCAACCGAATCTGAGGTGCGAGTGGAATCGAGCTACTGGGAGTTTTGTCGCTGGTTCACTAAACCTAGCCGAGCTGAGAAGAGTCCAGCAAGAAACTCAGCTAGGCCCGACCTGGGTCTCTACCCGGTGTGCGGCGGTCCCGAGACGAATAGGGACTATATGCGTCAGTGTTGGCGCGATCGCGTGGTGGACGTCCCGGCCGGCGGGAATGCCTAAGTGAACCAATATCTGTTTTACATAAAGCTTTATCTTTTACGGTAATAAACTAAAATGCGAATGTGTGATGCCGCGATTTCGGAAGTAGGCATTTCCTATGGTTGTTGGGTACAAGCAATGTACACTAATATACCTTTATCTATACCCATACAGTAAATCCTGTTTTATGTGCTCAAAAAGTGTAGGTAAGGACCAACTTTAGAATATCGCGCCGGTCCGGGGCAGAAATGGCCATAACAGCATCAAAAACGGTATCGTTATGGCCATCTCCGCCCATTATGATACAGGCTCGTGCTGAAAAAGACATCAACGAGCTCACGAACTCGAACTCCTGCACTTTCAACGCAATGGTGCCTCAACACATGAAAGAGGATTTAATGTATGGATGTAGATAAAGTAGTGTATACAACTGTACATAATTAGGCCTTAAAACACTCGTGTGATCCTATTATGAAACTCGCTGACGCTCGTTTCATAAAACCACACTCGTGTTTTAAGACCTCTCATTATGTATCAGTTGCATAAACTACTATATTGCAAGCTTCTTCAATAAAAATGTGCAGTTAAAATGAAAAGATACCAACTGCATAGATAGTATAGATAGTGCCATCCACGACAACGCACCTTTCCACAGCAAATGTCATAATCTATTCGCAATTGTACGGATTGTGGACGGATGCGCCTTCATGGATTACCATCTGTACTCACCACTACATTTTGCACAATAAGCTTATCTTATCTTACACTAGCGACCCGCCCCGGCTTCGCACGGGTGCAATGCTGATGCATGTATTATACATATAAACCTTCCCCTTGAGTCACTCTATCTATTAAAAAAAACCGCATCAAAATCCGTTGCGTAGTTTTAAAGATTTAAGCATAGTCATAGTCATAGTCATTTATTAATAATATTATCAATATTATCAATATTATATGTCATTGTTATAGTTCAATTATACAGTATTAATTATTATGTGTTAATTCGATTCTACAAATTACTGAAATCATAATATTAATTGTGTATTGTTATTATTAATTATTGGGTAGGTCATAAAATTCTTTAATGCTACATACATAGGGATATAGGGATATAGGGATATAGGGACATAGGGACAGAGAAAGCGACTTTGTTTTATACTATGTAGTGAAAATATCATTGTACTCACGTAAGTTGTGTTCGGCATGAGCGTCTTCGCCGACTGATTGGCGGCGAACATGAGACTGATGCCTCCCCAGGCGTCTCGAAACACGAACTCATCGCCTGCGGGCAAATAGACACGCAGATATTAGTGACATGATTATTAACACGTGTGAGATAGACATATATGTTCACACCAGTACAATTTAAGCACATCAGCAGATTTCATCAAATTAGTACTTGTGTTTTTCAAAAAAACGATGTTTATCAGTGGCTTCTTGGTGACGGAAAACATCTTGAGGAAACCGGTCTAATGTGAATAAGGTCTAGTTTACCTCTCAATTGGACGGCCAGGTGGCAGTCCCCGTACCCTACCTAGAGAAGAGCACGCTTACCGGTAACACACGGTATTACTGTAGTAGGTAAACACTATAGTTCACAAAATAAGTACGTAAAATGACAGACATTTCTACAAAGGCGAACTTATCCTTTGAATAGACCCTAGAAGTATCCATTGAGCAACGGATGCGACATATGTATAACATGTTGGGAGTAAGGTTTTGCATCTAGGTAGGTACTTATATTTTATAGATGCATCAAAATTGTGATAATAATTTGATGTAACTTGATTTTTGGTAACTGTTGGCATTTTCACCACATAGCATAATTTGATTTACCAACATCATTAACTCTATCAATACTTAGTTAAGATAATGAGGTATTTTATGGTGAAATAACGTATAATAATGGAAACAGTATTTTCTGTCATCTAAGTTTAGATGTGATTCTGTTTTAATGACAATTTCATAATTTTGAAACCCAATATTATTATTTGATGATCGATATTATTTCCAAGTAATTCTTAATTGATATTTAGGTAAGCCTATTAATATTATTTGGTGATTCAATTTAGGTTATAGATCTACTATTACAAGGTACAAATACAAGCTATTAGGCCACTGAAAATCCATTTATTAGGTAATTGATAAAATCATACCCGTATAATATAAATAAAAAACCAAGACGTTTTTTAGTTTATTGGATAAATCAATTACTCTCAGATATTACAGAAGGCACAAGGTTGTAGACCAGGGGTCGGCTACTTTTTAGCAGTCAAGGGCCATATATTAGCAACCAAAATTGTCGCGGGGCGGAAGTGTTAATAATTTGTGACTATCAGACAAAAGGTACCACATTGAGGTGGACAATAAGGAGGCTCGAGGGCCGCGACTATTCCCGCATGCGGCCCTCGGTCAGCCTGTTGCCGACCGCTGTTTTAGGGTCGGTTGCACCAACATACGATCACAGGCCGGTCATCGTCAAATATGGCGCCGGCAGCTATCGTCCCATAGAAAACTGTCAAACTTTCCATACAATCAGGTTTTAACGAACACCGCTTACGATTACAGACGGTTTGGTGCAACACACTCTTAGACTTGTAATACTATTAGAGAGAACTCGGTAGATTAAATTAGAATGTTCTATAGGTCTTAGAATTAAGGCGATCAGATGACAATTCACTCTCCAATGAGGAATCAAGTTTTTTATAGATTCGGACCCCACCTAAACCTAGCCCCGCTAACTCTTCAGGTGTCAGGGTGTCAGGTGTGGTGATCGGGCTGGTAGTGACGTCACATTACAAAGGAATTTGGGCTGAACAAAATCGAAACTAATTAAAATACATTCTTTGAGACACCAGATTTTTAAAATGCGCTATCATGTATTATAATCATAATCATCATCATATAATCATATAATATTATAAATGCGAAAGTTTAGATGTTTGGATGTTTGTTACTCAATCACGCAAAAACGGTTCAACGGATTATGATGAAACTTGGTATACAACGAGTTTATAGTCTGGATTAACAAATAGGATATTTTTTATCGCGAACATGAACTTCAAAGGGATTAAATAAGGAGTGGAAGTTTACGCGACGAATTCGCGGGCTACACGAGTATTGTGTCAGAACGCGACCAAAACGAATTAATTTATTATTGGAATTCAAAACGCAAGTATCTAATCGACCCATACCATCATACAGTGCAGTCAAACGTGCTAGTAATTAAGTATTAAATAGCGTTTATTGATCGTGTTATGACATGAACATGTCGCAGTATTGCGTGTGTGTGGAATGGAAACTCGACAACAAGACACGACAAGTTACACGTAACCCAATATTTATTAGAATAGCTTACGGATGCATGTAGGCTTTATATTACACAGTAATGTAAACTAATGGCTCTGTGAGCTGTTACCGATTGAGTTTTTTTTTTCAGCTTTTGAAGCGGCAATAAAATCTATATACAGTAGAATCCGCTTATAACGACTCCGCATATAACATTTGACCGCTTTTAACGACTTCGAAATCACTACACATTAGATTTCATACCAAACATTTTCAAAGTAACTAAGTCCGTTTTGTGCGACATCCTGTTAGTGCGACGTAATATCACCGGTCCCTTGACTGTCGCTTTATGGCTCAAAGAATGGATTCCACTGTAATTATCGAACCATTCAGGAGTAAAACTATTTTTTAAATGAATTCTCGCACTAAATCACCAAATGCGAGAAAACCCTCATTACAACGCAAACATTGAGTATGCAAGGCATACTCTAAGTTAGTGAAGCACGTAGTTGAGGGAACATCATAAATCCCTCGAGGTTTCCGTTGGTGAAGCAATATTTACCATTTTTTGTAAAATAATGTTTTTGGCCAATAAATTTAAAAAAAAAAAAATATAGGCTACTATATTTCATCATTCCACGTTCATATATATTAAGTAAATACAAAAAATCAATGTCAATTTTAGTGAAGCCGAAGTTGTCGATGGAAAACACTATAGGTAAATGAACTTGAATACTTACGGTATTTTAACGATAGTCATGTCAGTAACATTCTATGAAACATCAAAAACGGTTGGTATGATAATCCATTAACTTTACACATCAGAGCTTGGGTCAAATTCGGTAGTTCTAATTATTGCAGACTTAAGAGCCCTTATAAGTTTAAAAACGCTCATCTATTTAGGCCATTTTCTGTTTGAATTTACACGTATATTGACATTTTCTCAGTGTTACTATCTAGAACAGGATTATTGCGACCTAATGTCATAAAATTCAAATGTATTTTTGGGATTTTTAATTAAAAAATATCGTTTTTAATGAAAAAATTTTCATTAAAAAACATCACTCCAAAATGACCATTTTCAAACTAAAAACAGCTTTTTTTCTGCTTAAATTCTACTAAGCACAATAAAACCAAAAAATGGCTATGTCACTATCTTAAACGTATATAAAGTTATCGTGTCCTTTAATCACTTTATTGGTAACATCAATGCTTTTGTCATAATTTGAAAAAAAAAACATTTTAAAACTTATAAGGCCTTTAATCCTAGTTAGTGAGCTCGATCGCCGAACGCAACATCGTCAAAAATCGAACAATCGATTATAAACCTAAAGGACTAGTTGCTGATAGTAACTTCTCTTAACGTTTTTAAATTACACTAAATTTGCTACAATATGAGACTAGAATAGTTTCCGCGATAAAGCATTTCAAAGTTTGGGAAGTTCGAAAAAAAGATAAACTTTTTGTCGGAAACTATTTAGTCTACAGAAGGTACTATTAAATATTAGTCCTTTAGGATTATAATAGGTTTTTTGATTTTTCACAAATTTTGTCGAATATCGAAAATAACGATTAAAATTTCATTTGATTTCATTTCATAAACAAGTGACGGAAAATAATCAGAGCGTTCCATGAAGTTTGTGGGGAAATATGACTGGTGTGATGACATCAGAATTTTCTGTGGTCAAAATGCGTCCTATTTTTTCCATCGCCTGGCGTGGTACGGACATGTCATGAGGAGGGATGAAAGCCATCTAACAAGAAGAGTATTAGATATGAATGTGGATGCAAGAAACGAGGTAGGCCAAAAAAAAGGTGGATGGATTGTGTGAGAGACGATATGAATAAGAAGGATGTGAATGAAGAGATGACGAGTGACAGAGATGTATGGAAGAAAAAGACATGCTGCGCCGATCCCAAATAAATGGGAAAAGGGCAAGCGAAGGATGATGGTGTGCGTTCCTAAAGGTTCAGCAATATCTACGCAAATGCATGCCCTTAAACTCGTGTACACTGACTTTTGATTACATTGCCCGTGCACATATTTTAAAACTCGACTGTAGGTGTAGACCGGGTGGGCAATCAAATATTAATCCGGACGGTTACAGCTGGGCAATTTGTGGCGAAGCCAAAAAAGGTCATCAATCTTCAATTCGTATTTGAATTCCATTTATTTTAAAACTGTGAAACAGTTCGGCGGCATTTAGATTATGTAAAACATTAGCATCGAAGAATCAGACGTAGGCCGGGGCCAGGGTCAACTCTTGGATTGGTGGCCGCTTGAGCGGAGCGATCAGTTATTAACTTGTGGCGGATCTCATCAGCTCATAGCAAAACCTCGCGTGTGTTCAACTTGTAAATGTACATACTGGCCACAACGCCACGAATAGGTTTAGTGGCGGTTCTGTCAGAGGACTGGATTGTCAAATGAGTAAAAGAAATATATTATTGATTTAATGTTTTTGTTAAATAGTAAATACATTTAGTTTCGAGTTGAGAGAGTGTTTTTTTATGGTTATCAGTTTCTACAAACTACTCAGTTAATAACTGATCGCTCCCATGCTTTGGAAGGCACATTCAGCCGTTGATCCCGGCTGCTGTCTATGACAGCAATCGTTAAGTTAGAGCCCTCAGGGCAGCTTGAGAACTTCTAAGTCAAGTTGCCTACTCACTTGACAAACCTCCCATTAAGGTCTAGTTTCCCTTTAGGTTGGAAGATCAGATAGAAGTCGCTTCCGTAAAAACTAGTGGTAACGTTAAATCTTGGGCTTAGTTAGCGGACTCCGGGCATCCTTCAGGATGAAACTGAAGCTAGGAAGATGATGAGAATAGTTAAAAGCCGGCCGGCTTTTAACTATTCTCATCATAGCCGTAGCCGTGTGCGCGGCTGGGAAGCTGAAAATACACACGCACCCCTTTCTCTGTGCTAATATCTAATGCTGCGAAGGGTCTCGTTTTATATGAAAACTACTAATTCTACAATTATCATCATAATTATGGTTAGGCAGACGAAATAAGAAGGAACTAAGAAGAAAGGGATCGTGTGTTTTGGTATAATAATAATCTCTTTATTGCAAGTTCTGGGCACTAGACGACCATATATTTAATAGATATAATACACAGAAATCATCCAAGACTCAATAACAAATATTCATGTTCATCACAAACATTTTCTCTGACCGGGATTCGTAGGTAGGGACACTAACCTCTAAGCTAAACCGAATTGTCAAAATATCATTATTACTGTGTATACCAGCAACACAAAGGCAATAACGACAGTTTTGTTTGAAATGCAAATATTGGCAACGGTTTCTGATTCCAACAGCAGTTTGGAGTTATCCGAACATAATTTGATAGCATGTCTCAAGTCTGTTACTATCCATTGTTGAATTATCGACTCGAGAACAAAGTGAATGGCGGGACTGCCCATAAAAGTGTTTACAACGCTCAATTTACTATAGTTTGCAAGGCGCAAGGGATAATAGACCATCTCCATTTGAAATTAAAGCTCATACCCACAGATCAACTATTGTCTTATCAGATGACACAAACAAGTCGTTGAGGAGACGGCATTGTAAATACAAAATGGTTTACGGCTAGTTACAGAAACGCGCCAGAGCGTTATTTTGTATTGTTAGGCTAATACTTAGAGATTAACTCCTTTATTCTATACCTTTCTCGCAAACTCTTAAATGTCAAAGTGACATATAACGACCAATGAATTTTAGCGGCAATGGGGGCTATCGTTTTTGTGCTCACCAGTTGGCGCCAATTATATATGGTATTCTGCCAAGTGCGGACAGTAAATTCACGTCAAAGAACAAAATAAAAAACAAATACTCAAAATTCTACAACATTTTTTTACCTTCTGAGCTATTCGATTTTGGAATTCCTTGCCTACTGAAATAATTAGACGTGCTACTTAAGTAGAGCCCCGTATTTAAAAGCAGATTAAAGGTAGTGTTTATCTCACCCCTAATTACTCGTAGGCTCTGTCTTTGTGTGTGCTGTTTACTTTAGAATGTTGGTGATACGCGTTCTTGAATACTTAACTATGGTATTTTGTTGATGCTTCTAGTAGTCATAGTTAGTATTATAGGTTGTAGGGTTGCTAGGCCAGTTACGCGGCCTGCGCCAGTCTGCGGCCTTCTGACACGTATCTTGACATATTCTCAATGTCAAGATATGTGATATTAATCTAGAACAGGACTATTTGCGACCTTATATCATAAACTTTAAATGTATTTTTTGGATTTTTCATTAAGAAATATCTTTGCAAACATCATTCCAAATCGACCATTTTTAAGCTAAAAACTTGTTTTTCCGCTTAAATTCAACTACACACACTAAAATCGAAAAATGGCTATGCTACTATCTAAAACTTTAATAAAATCAACGTAGCCTTTAATAACTTTATTGGTATTATAAATACTTTTGTCATAATTTGAAATCAAAACATTTTAAAACTTATAAGGCCTCTTAAAGGAGAATTAAAGAAGCACGCCACCTCGCTGCCGAGTACAATACAATACAAAATACTCTTGATTGCACACCTCAATAAAAAACAAAACAGTTCAGGAATAAAACACAACGAGATATAAGCAGAGGTAGACAATAGACTGTACTATCGCTAGAGACCCGAATACCTGAAAAGGCTAATGTATATCTTTAATTTTAACCTTATTTTTGTTTGTGTACATTTATATTGAAATGCCATCCGATAAATAAATAAGTCTACTCACTAAACTACTAAATTTATTACTGTCACTAAATTTTTAAGGCCAATTTCCATTGAAATACATTTGCGCCGCCCCGCCAATCTGTGAAAAATCATTTCAGTAATTATTCATTCTATTTATAAGCTCGTGTCGCCACCAGAACCTAATAGAAGCTGTGAAAGGTGACCTTTATCACAATCTCAGACAAATTGTTACTCTAAAGGAGTTATATTTAGAGATGTTTCTAAAATAAATTCACACTTATTTGACGACCGGTTTAGCCTAGTGGGTAGTGCACCTGCCTGCGAAGCTGACGGTCCTGGGTTCGAATCCCGGTCAGGGCAAATATTTGTGTGATGAGCATGAATATTTGTTTCTGAGTCTTGGATGTATTCTATGTATTTAAGTATTTATATCTATTAAATATATCGTCGTCTAGTACCCATAACACAAGCCTTCTTGAGCTTACTGTGGGGCTAGTTCGATTTGTGTAAGATTGTCCTCTAATATTTATTTATTTATTTATTTATTATTTACTTATTTGCACACACTTATGAGCAAATTACTTATAAATGTGTAAATATATATTTTTTTGTAGTCAGTGTTTGAATTTTTGCTTATCATCTGGCAGGCCGCACGCTTGTTTGCCACCCTCGTAGTATTTTTAACATTTTTCCATGTATCTAATACTTTTTCAGTATTTTACAATAATTATAGGAATAATTATTGTAAAATAATTATATTATAATAAATTCATATTTAATAAGGAAATGTTATTAAGTATTCTATGAATTACTTTTTTGATGACAATGAAATAAAATGATTACATAATTTTGTACTAATCGAATGCTATAGGATTAATTAATTATTTGCTTATTATTGATATTATAAATTGACGATTTAATGTAATGGAATGATGTATTTGACCAAATTAAAATATTAATAACTAGACTCTAATTAACATTTGTACGCCAACAGGCAAAACACGGAGTTCTCTACTATATTATATTTAAGACCTTAATGTTACCTGTGTTTTACAAATAAAAGGATTCTATTCTATTCTATTTTAGACTTGGTTATTCTTGATTTTACCACATGAAAATATACCGGAAAAAGCCAGAGCAAGCATAATAGGTATGACATCATTTGAATTATTTAATTACCTGGAGACAATTCCTACGAGCTAAAGTAAGAAAACTGAATTCTAAATTATGATAATGGGGTATAAATTAAATTCAATTGCACTGTTTTGCATTCGGATTCATTCGCTTGAGTTACGGATTTATACGACATATAGAATGGAATCAAAAACTACACTTTTATTATTTTTGTACTTGTATAGTACTTGTATCCTCTAACTCGAGTCGCGTAATATATGCGGTATGCTGTCCCGCACACCTCGCTGGATCAACAGAAAACCAGCGCCGTTGGCACTGCTGTGTCAACTGCATTGCTGAGTGGAGACCTTTTCGGTAGCACATCTGTTTGTTAGCTTTTAAATTGTATTACATAGATACTTGTGTTATCCGAATAAATATCATTCTTTCTTCTTCTTTCTTACACTGTTTTAAGTTAAGCCGTCGTCTCACGGCGAAAAAAATATACAGCGGCATTCTTTTGTTATGATCCTGGGGTCCCAGACACCGCGGTAGACGACGGGTTAAGCAATCCTAACTGATCCATTGAGGTAACAGTTTGTAACTTTATTAATTAGGTAGCATGCGGATTTCCGGATCCCAGTACCTTGATTCCACTTACACCTCAAATTCAGTTGAAGCCGCTCAACCAATCTCATTGGAGGGCCAACTCTTAGAGTATTCCATTGTTTAAACCGCCCGCGTGGTTCTGTCCGGTTTCTCCTGAATTCTCCCCAGGCTATTCTCCAACCGCGCACTTCTATTGACTTTAAGCAATCTTAACTGATTCGTTGAGGTAACAGTTTATAACTTTGTTAATTAGGTAGCATTCGGATTCCGGATCCCAGTACCTTGATTCCACTCACACCTCAAATTCAGTTGAAGCCGCTCAACGAATCTCACTGGAGGGTCAACTCTTAGAGTATTTCAGTGCTTAAACCGCCCGAGTGGTTCTGTACGATTTCTCCTGGATTGTCCACAAGGCTATTCTCCAACCGCGCACTTCTATTGACTTTAAGCAATCTTAACTGATTCGTTGAGGTAACAGTTTATAACTTTGTTAATTAGGTAGCATTCGGATTCCGGATCCCAGTACCTTGATTCCACTCACACCTCAAATTGAGTTGAAGCCGCTCAACCAATCTCACTGGACGGCCAACTCTTAGAGTATGTCAGTGTTGAAACCGCCCGCGTGGTTCTGTACGGTTTCTCCTGGATTATCCACAAGGCTATTCTCCAACCACGCACCTCTATTGACTTTAAGCAATCTTAACTGATTCGTTGAGGTAACAGTTTGTAACTTTGTTAATTAGGTAGCATGCCGATTCCGGATCCCAGTAGCTTGATTCCACTCACACCTCAAATTCAGTTGAAGCCGCTCAACCAATCTCCAAGAGGCCAACTCTTAGAGTATTTCAGTTTTTAAACCATCCCCGTGGTTCTGTACGGTTTGTCCTGAATTTTCCCCAGGCTATTCTCCAACCGCGCACTCCTATCGCTTTATTAGGCAAGCCTATATAGCAGTTGCGGCGCGTAAAGAATATTCTTAGAGAAGCCGAAAATAATATGCATTTCTTATTTTTCATGAGCTGTAATAAAAGAACTGGATTGGAGCCTGCACTCCGAACTTCGAAATCTGAACTTCGTATCGTGCCGTCCCTTTCACTCTTGTGTTATTCTCTATATGTGTGAGAGGGACGACACAATACGTAGTTCGGAGTAGCCCCTCTGGCTGGAAATTAGGCAAGCCGGTGGGAATCGAGTTGTATGGACGCTCCGCCACTGCTATATAGTCACATTCAGGTTTAAAGAAAAGGATTTCCGGATGTGCGCTGTTCTTTTCTACTATATACTCTCTGAAGACGAGCTACTTTATTTCTATAATCTACTAATCTAATTCCTAATTTAGGCTTTAAATACAGCCGCGGATTAAGCCGGGCTTTTTCGGAAACCCATATACTCATGATCATCTAGCGTTATTATAGAACATCTTGAAGGATGTCCGGGCTTAAAATTTGGCGTAAACTCAAATTTTTACGGTGGGCAACTTAAATGTTAGTTTTCAATCCACCCATAGGCCTCTAACTTGGCTCAACGACTACTACGATCATAAACAGCATCAACGGCTTAACGAGCCTTGCAAAGCAGGTGAGCGTTCAGTAACCACTCAAAGCGGTCACCTATCCAAGAATTACGATTTGAAACGGGATATTTACCATGTATATTTGTATTTTTGAGTTTTTTCTGTTTCCGGAAAGAACTCGCGTATTGATACTGTGAGTGTAGTGTGTCGTGACCTTAATCGAGTTTCAAGTGACAAGGCGGACGGTGGTAGTGACGGTGACACTGTGCGAAAAAAGCGAACCAGGAAGAGGGTAGATCGCTATGGTGTGTGGGTAGACCACAACTAAAACTCGCAGCACGTCAGTTAATCTTTGATAATGGCGCTTGCAACAGTGCCGAAATATCGGGAACTCAAAAATACAAATATACATGGTAAATATCCCGTTTCAAATCATAATTCTAATGTAAATGACCATGTAAGCTTGAAATCTTACACCTATCCAAGAGTTCCCCACGGCCGAAGTTGCTTAACCTCGCATACCGCACGCGGTATGCGGGCGCCGTTGGACGACGAACGCTGTAACTAGAATACTCATAAAGGCAAAACCGACAAAGCATCTTTTCCATGCTATTAGAAAACTTTCCTCATAAAGCGGAATTTACGGCCCAAACTGGACTCGAATGAGATAGTTAACATAAATCAAGAGCAGATGCGTTCAATGAATGCGGTTTGGCCTTTTCGATTTATGTCCCTTGGGATGTGGGTCCAATGCATCGAAATGGGCTTGATATAGTGTGATTCGATAATGGATTGCTTAAATTGGGCTAGTGTAGGATAGGTAGGACATAGCAGAATATTATCTCGTTCATATTGGAGCCTAACATTGGACAAGTACCACCACCTTACAAAATAATTATTTATTTATTTATCGTAAGGCAATTATTTCGAACCGTGATATCTTCGAGAAAATAGTACGGTTGCCAGTTTTGTTGCACTTTTGGCACCAACCAGGGGTTACGTGTAGGGTAACGGTGGGTACTCCCTACGGACGTGGTTCAACTTCGACCCCCCTGTCACGTGAGTGGGCAGCTTGACGGTTCTCAAGCCGCCCGATGGCCTCCAACTTGGCTTAACGACTGCTGCCGTCACCCATCCAAGAACTGACCCCGGCCCGCCTAGCTTAACCTCGCATACCGCACGCGGCACGCGGGCGCCGCTGGGCCACGACCACAAATAACCGCAGCCATTAATAATACCAAACTTGCTCTGTAGGTATACGGTGTTGTGTTCCTCGTGGTGACTGTAAGGACACCAGAGCTCTCAAAGATGGAAGAGAGGAAAAATATTGATCCAGATTGGCTCTCCAAGAATCAATCTGGATCACACACGATATTTCCACGATGGAAAGTTGGAAACATGATATTCACGTAATGAGGGCTACCATTTTTGGATATTTCCACGATGGAAAGTTGGAAACATGATATCCACGTAATGAGGGCTACCATTTTTGGATATTTCCACGATGGAAAGTTGGAAACATGATATCCACGTAATGAGGGCTACCATTTCTGTGCTCACCATCAGTTGGCGCCACTGCGCCAGTGTCTGTCACTGTCAAAGTTTGTTATGGGTTGCTATGGGCGTGAAAACAAAGCTTACATTAAAATAGTATGTATTGAATATGTGAATACTGTACTGTAAAAATATCGAACATCCCGTTGTAGCGCAGTCCCGTTTTATTCTGAAAAAATTGGCACATAGTTTACAAATCATAAAATTGTCTCAAACCACTGCAATTGCGGCGCCCCGTAACCATATTTGCTATAATCAATCCGCGAACACACTAGCGCCACTAGCGTCGAATTCATACGCGGTAGCCCTCATTTGTAAGGAAAATGTTATCATTAAGCTCATTCGCGAATAATTCTTCTATACTCTATGGCGTTTCGAATGTGTTTTGTAGCTTACAATACATAGTTATAGTATTTAGCAAATTGCATCGCATGAGTTCGTAGAGACGTGCTACGAATGAGCACGACCGCACTGCTACGAAGGCATTCGTAGAGCACTACGACTAGGATGTGACTGGCCTACTAGGCGTTATCGCATCGAGCTAGTAATTTGTATCTTTACAATTCAATGCCCCTCCAGCGGGGTAATCACGTAACTTTTTTACTACCGTTAGGTAGATTTTAATGTCAAATTTTAATTGTCACTTTATACATTTATACTTCAAAATTGACAGTACAATCTATCTACCGTTAGTACATAAAGTTACGTGATTCCCCTGCTTGTCGCTCGTGGCCCAGCGGCGCCCGCGTGCGGCGTGCGGTATGCGAGGTTAAGCAACATGGGCTGAGGTCAGTTCTTGTATGGGTGATCGCTTAGAGTGATTACTAATTAAGCGCTGCCCTGCTTTGGAAGGTACGTTAATCCGGTGATCCCGGCTGCTGTCTAGATGATATCAGTTGTTAAGTCAAGTAAGTCGTTAAGCAAAGTTGGCATATTTTGGGTGAAAATTACTGACTGTCGAGTTCCTTTCGGCATTTCTTCTCGGCAGTGGTCTTTTGATAAACGCTAGTAGTTAGAATTGTAAAAGTCCCATTGCGACGTACTTGCAGAATAAAGTTCATTTTTAATACAGTTTCTCAAAAAGTGGTACTTTATGTAGCTGTATATCGTGCGCAAAGTTGGATTTCGCGCACTAGTGCTTTTTACTTTTCCATTTTTTTTTAAATTTACTGTTGGTCCAATCCAAACATCCAACAGAAGATTTTTTAATTAGTTTACTCATTTTATTAAATAAATGAGTAAACTGATTAAAAAATCTTCTGTTGGAAGCATTTGGCATTAAAACACTACTTCTATTATATTTAAAACATTAAGATTGCATACTAAACAGGTTAAAGAGTTATCATATACTAAAAAATCTAAAATTGTTTTCAAAGGTATCAAGTTATCTGATTGAGTAGACCAATGACCGGAAACGAGTATTACGCGAGACCTAATATTAATAGAGTATTATGCAGGACCGCCAAGCCGGATGAATGAACGCTAGTTTTTTTTCGCCAAAACATACTTTTATTTAACAAAAACTCAAATGTAAATTAATTATAACATTAAAAATAACAGTTTTCTCATGTTTAAATGTAATTAAATTATGATGTGACATAAAATGTCTCGCAAAATAGTTTTGGTTTTGGCCGAATGCTGACAACCTTGGCTTGTTGAAAAAAGTCTATTATTAAAAGTTAAACCGACTTTTTAATTCCCGCGTCTTTCATTCATAATTTCACAAATTATTTTTGTAATGACGTATTATTTAAATAATATTTTTGTGTATGTGCGATTTATGCGATTATGAAATAAAATGTGTGCAAACTACGCCAGATGTAGACCAGATACGTGCAAAGCCCACAATGGCAAATAAATACATTTTGTTATCTCTTTTAATTACTATTTTATTTAGTTTTGTTTCTTTGATATTTTTTCGCAACTGTATTAAAAAACGTCGTTTGATATACGTGCGGAAGTATCATTTTCACTCGTCCCGAGTCTTGTCCCTCGCCTGACGGCTCGGGCCAAGACAACTCGACTCGTGCGAATTGACAAACCTTCCGCACTTGCATCAAAATGTACTATTATTTCATTTATGTTAACCCCCGATGCTAACGAGGGTTATATTAGGCTTAACATGTGTATTTATAATATAGGTAGGTGGATTACGTTACGTTAAACAACGGCAATGTTTCGACCTAACAAAGAAGAACATCGAATCGCACCCGTGTAAGTATGTAGCCCAATTCGACTTTCACACACGACTGCACTCACTTATTGACTGTCACGGGCAAACGTAGAATGGGGGCACACGGCCGACTTGGCGAACCGCTTAGCCGCCAGATGAGTTATCAAACGAATCATGGTAATGGGATCTCATGATAATATCGACACATAAATAGGGTGGTTCACGTCATTAGACCATTTAAGGCGCGTAATAGAGTGAAATACCACATTTTGGTCGCGTTCAAAGGCCTAAAACTCAAAACTGGCCCGAAATATAGGTCTCGAAAAAATATACTTGAAGAATTGATATGTCCTCTTCAATCTGAGCAACGGACATTGCAACACGCCTAGATTGTCCTAACAAAAAAAAAACCAAATAAGGCAATTTTCAACCTTTTAAATCGCTACTGCTCACTATCTAGACATGTTTTTTACACGGGATATTCAGAAAATAAAGCTTAATTCATTTTTTCATAATCTGAGCAACGGATATTGTAAAATAATCATTACTTTTGTCAAAAACCTGGAATAACTACCACACCGTCATCAAAGTTGGGGCGGATACGTCTGCCGTCCTATGTCTAAAACTGATCAAAGCTGCTTTATAGCAGTTTTCTGTAGTTTACATGGGCTAAAAGAGAAAGAAAAGCTCTATCGAATGGTCTTAGAATCATATTTTTATCATTTGTAGTTGCGAAGATACTGAGTCGACCTACCACGCTAAGTGCATGATAGTTTGAGACTTTACAATACTATATAATCGCAAACCAACATTACTACACTATAAGTACTCTAAAAGCCCCTAGCTGTTGTTTAATTTAATAAATCACTAGCATGATTCACAGCTAAAAAACCGTTATTAGACAAAAACTTCATAAAGCGCCGTTAAAGTCCTTTTACCTTTTTCTTACCTTCTTTTATACATATAATTTCTTATCAAATACTACACAAAAAAACAGTTACTACGCTTATACACGGCAAAACACCCTTAGCCCTGTATTTGTAAGACTTTGCTTGCGATTCCTATTGCAAATACAACACTAAAACCTAGTAACTGTAACTAATCCGTGACTACCTACATTAAAAAACATAATAATGCAACTCTTAAACCCGGCTAACCAGCAATGCTACGCTAAAACATAGCTATACGCAAAATATTATCCCTCCGATTTTACGGCATGCGGCCAGTCAGCCGAGCGGCGCGTGCGCAGGACGTTGTGTCTAGTTGTGTAGTGAGTGATGATATTAATTATCGTCACAAAATGTCAGGAAACCATCCTTCAAACCGTTTCATAGCCAGCTACCATATGGAAATATAAAATCCCGTTTAGTAGGTAGATACGAAACGAGACTTTCTTTACCATTTTGTAGCCAGCAACCGTATAGGAATTTAAAATCCTGTTTAGTAGCTGGATACGGAACGGTAAGTGGTAAAGGAGATCGTCGATTTTGTACCTACTGAAAATTGTAACGTTTCAAATTCAAAACTCAGATAGGACCTCAGAACTCAGGTCAGATTCCAGACTTGTTTAGATGAATTTAGGAGGTAAAACTCTAAATACCAAATTTTATCAAAATCGTTAGCCCTGTTTTTGAGATAGCTGGGTATCTAATATACAAGATTATCTGGTTAAAAGTACTGTTAGTTGAATTTACCTATGCTATTTTGCCAAAGAGTAGTCGAAATATTTATGCTGATCACCCAAAAAATAAATGTGTTTATTTGATATGTATACATTTCATTACTATACGTTACAATTTGTCGTGGACCCTCTGGTCCTATCGCCGAACATAATCGACGGTCTTCTCTATAGTAATTGAACCTATTTGAATGCATCGCAATAAAATAGGAAAAAAATGCAGTAGATATGAGTTTTCAACGCTGTCTTGCTATCATATCATCAGAAGTTTTAGATTGGATATTGATATTCTAATTTTCACTGCTTATTTGAGTTGATTGCTGAGAACACTATAACAATGCATTATTCATATGAATATTGTGAGACGCCTACTTCATCAAGCGTGTTAGAAGATGATTTAAACAAATTACAGCTTATTCCTTCTAAAAGAGGAGCATAAATACTGTTAATCAATGGCCGTAAATATTACCGGAAAAAAGTGTACAAAAAATACTCCCAATCTTTGTGGATATGTGGTAGTACACCAGCGTGCAAGGGAAATGTTACACAGGACTCCGGCTGGAAAGGTATTATAAAAAGCAAATACCATGTAACGTAATGCATAACAAATATAACAATAGACAAAAGAAGTAGTAATAAAAAGAGATTGCTGGTTTTAAAAAAGATGCGCAAATAATTACGAACCAATCCAGAAGCAGTATACTTAAATGATATGATCTTCAGAAAAAAAACATTCATCTTCAATATTAACTTCCAAAATTCAATATTGATAAATCTTCGGCATATCGACAGAGAAAAAAGAATCTAGAAGTCTACTTTTTTATTTAAGAGTTGACTATAATTACTCTTGTCGATTGACTAGGTGCTCTAGAAGAATTAAAATTAAAATGTTCTACACCCGAAGAATGTCAAATACTAAGGCAATTTGCCGATTTCCTACTCGTTGACGACAACTTCGATGGAAAACGGTATTATTCGTGTTTGCTTAAAGTGATTGTAAAATCCAGATAAACAAAATACACCACTTCACTGCGGATGGTATTTTCAAGTCTTGTCCTCCTCCATTTTCACAAATTTACAGTTTGCACGGCTTAAATGAACAAACATAACGTAGGTATGAATAACCCTATTGATTTATGCATTTTTGCATAACAAGAACATAAAAACGTATGAAATTTTGCTGAGTGTAATAAAATCACAAAGGTCGGATTGAAATCCCAATAAAACAACTTTAGACTTCGAAAGCTCTGCAATGAAAGCTTTCACTTATATATTTCCCGATATTGTTGTTAAGGCTGTTGGTTTTACTTCACTTAAATAAAAATCTTTGAAAAAAAGCACGAGATCTGAAACTTAAATTGAGACTAGGCCGAAGACATGACTGTAGCACGGTGTGCTTCAATAGCCTAGTTACCCATGAGTTAGATCTATGAAGGATTCCGATATATATATTAAACATAACTAAGACAACGACGGAGACAAATAAATTTCGTATCTACTAAACGAGATTGTATATTCCGATAAAGCTGGCTATGAAACGGTTCGAAGAGGATTTGTTTCTTTTTTTGTAAACAAATAGATACATCTATACAGATTTTATATATTTATTAAAAATATTGAATTACTTTTAAAACTTACGTCTATAATAGTGTGGATTAACGTGGTTTTGCCAAAAAACTAAACCTTTTTTCCACAAGATTACACGACTAAAACCCAGTTAAAGGCGATGGTTCGTTATCTAACGTGTTTTTAAATTAGGAACGCATACAACTTGCTTGAATATTTGCAGTTATTGCAAAACTACAAAACGGTTACAGTCCAATAACGTGCTTATTTAAAGTTTTTCAGTGTAAACTGCTCACAACTACAAATACTATAAGATTGTTAAGTGACTTAGCCGTTATTTAGCTATGTTCTGTTTGTTATGCAATGCTAAAGAACGGCTAAGGTATACTTAACGGTGTTTTAAGTGTAATATCGTTGGTAGTTTAGTAATTATTTGCAACAGTAAAACACAAAAACCTTATTATTAAAATAAATATTCATTCTTGTGCGGAGTAATGCAATAAAAAAGCAAGTAAAAATTTAGTTTAAATTTTTACGTAAAAGAAATCTGGAAGAAATATACACATTTCCTAGAAATTTTTATTTTAACGTTTTTTGCTCATATCTCAAAACTATAATTTGTGGGTTAGTTTGGTTTTAGACATAGGACGGCAGACGTGCGCGGGCGACGGGCGGCAGTCTGTCACCGGCTTTCGGACGGGAAGGCTGTGTCGCTTTGCGCGCGACGCTAAAATATAAGAATTCGATTCTGAGACAATATACCTACTTAACTATTTTATATATTTAATTACTTCAAACATTCCTACGTATTTAGAAAATAATAATATAAGAAATACATACACACATACAAATAACCTGTTACAGCGGGGGGGGCGCGGTTACAAGGTCGTTCGCGGGTATAGGCGCCTTAAGACTGGAGACTGTTCATCTCATCATCTCATCTTATTTAGATGAGGGCCCTCGCGGATGCACTTCGACCCAGTGGGATCTTTTGTGCAATTGCCCCCTCCTTTATGCCTACTCCAAGCTGCTCTCCAGCATTTCCACAAACCGAATGATGGAGTTCAGCGGGAGTACTCTAAATTCCTTTGGTTCAGGGTAACCATTGCCAAAGTCATTCATTCTTTGTCTGGCAAGGGCGTGACATTCACACAGTAAGTGTTCCATTGTCTCGTCATCCTCGCCACACATCCTACATTCTGTGTCGTCTGCTAGTCCCATCTTGGCCAAAGTTCCTTTGACCCCGAAGTGACCTGTAAACACCCCAGTTATCATCCTGAGTTGCTTTCTGCTGTATTTCCAGAGTTTTCTGGTCCAGCCTGTATCCACTCCTTCCATGAAGAGCTTTGAGTGCCTTAAGCCCGCCTCATTCCTCCACTCATGTTGGTGCTTGGTTTTGGCGCATTCTTTCAAGGCTAGTGTTATGGTTCTCTGCGAGAGTCCCACAAACGGTTCCGGACCTACAAAGCAGTTTGCTGATCCCCTTCTTGCAAGCTCATCAGCTTTTTCGTTACCAATGAAGCCCTCGTGCCCCGGTATCCATACCAGTTGCACTTTGTTGAGTCTCCCAAGCTTATTTAAAACTTGGATACCATTGTACACAAGTCTAGAGTCCACTTTCGGCGCTGTTAGCGCCTTAAGGGCCGCTTGACTGTCACTGAGTATATAGATATTCTTCCCTCTGGTTCGTCTATCTATATTCACCTGTGCACAGGCAATTACGGCGTATGTCTCCGCCTGGAAGACAGTCGCAAATTGCCCCATGCTTACACTACTACTATAGTCATTCGCATAAATGCCTGCACCCGTACCGGATCCCATTTTTGATCCGTCTGTGTACCAGATATCGTCTTTGTTACCATCGCTCGGTCGTTCAAGACCTTCAGCCCATTCGGCCCTTGAGGGAACTTTTGTAGTGAAGTTCTTATTGAACACATACTTGGGTTGCATTTTGTCGCATCCCATGTTTAACTGGAGACTGTTAGAAAAATACTATTTTTATTGTCTATGCTCTACCGCGGACACGTTGATGGCAACAACTGTCACTTCGCCCCTTTTTACCCACTACGGAACGGAGAAGGTACATATGTTTAGGGTGAGAGGTTGTATGTTTGTTTGTTTGTTTGTGTGTGCACATCAATATCTTCAAAACGGCTTGACCGATTTAGAAGCGGTTTTCGCCAATAGATTTGTAGTTTAGTTGGGACGAATTTTAGCTGGGTGTTACGATGATAACTCGCCAGGGGGCGCTGCAGTAAACATTTTTCACTGTACATCCATCGTGGGTTTTTCAAAATTTTTAATTTTGTTTTTTCATTGTCTATGACGTTCCCGTTAGCCACGTAATTTTGTGCTTGTCCCCTAATTTATTTAATAATTAATATTTAATAAATAATCGTAATGATTTCACATATAAATGTAAACGTAATGTAACGGTATTTCATGAAATTTACATTGCATTTATATGTGAAATAAAACAACATTGTGTCGTCATCGAGGTTTTATTGGATCTCCCCAAGTACACACGAACAAACTGCGCACGTGTCTGCTCAACAGAGACGCCATTGATATACTTGCCCCTCTGCCAAAGGTATGGGAGTAAAATCTGCCACGTTAATAAAAACTACTTCATTAATCAATTATACGTCAGTCTTCAAATCGTTTCACATGAACGTATATTTTCGCTTTCATTATAATTTTATGTATTAATTAAAGTTTTAATGAAAACTTTATATCGATTACAGCCATTTTAAACAGTCGATTTAAAAACATTCGCACTTGACCATTCACGATTGACCGCTATTTTGACATTTTACGTTATCGTATTTCACGTAAGGACTACTTACTGTCTATGAGAATTTCTATGAAATGTGATACTTAGCTACATTGGTTAGTTTAGCCCTCCGATAACGGACTTAGAACGGTTACACCAACATACGATTACGGGCCGGTCATCGTCAAATATGGCGCCGGCAGCTGTCATTCCATAGAAACTTGTCAAACTTTCCATACAATGAGATTTTAACGGACACCGCTTACGATTAGAGACGGTTTGGTGCAACCCACCCTTAGTGCGCACGCAAATCAGTCGAATTTTGTTGCTCAAATTTTGTTGTTTTGAGTGTGTGTGCTTGATTGTTTTTGTGTAGTAATGGGAGAATGTTTTCCGAGTGTGCGTAGTTTCTTTATATGTGTGTTACCTCGTCTTCCCAGAATTTGTCTAAATATTTTGTTTGGAAAGATACGCTGAAGGCGTTTTCTGCCTTAAATGCTCTAAGTTAACGTCCTATGTATTTATAATAAATGTATGTATGTTTGTTATTATTTTTTTAACATAACAAACCGACATAAGGTCTAACGGATCTTTATAAAACCGAGCCTTAGTCATGGTACAACGTAAAATATGAGAACTTGCAACCGTTAAACGTTCGTTTACTACCGAATCATGAAGACTAGCACTTATCCATCAGTTCATGACCCTTTGTAATCAGACAGAAGTTTCCGGCCGTTTTACCGGAGGAGAGTTGCTTACCCTCGCAATGGAGGTTCCGTGTTGAGTTACAGTTACTGGATACTCGAGACTTGTGCTAAGAATTTCCATGGGAAAAGGGTATAGTAGATTGTATCTCAAGGGAGCAAAAATATATATTTACGGCGACGTCGGTATAAGTAGAATTTTGAGCGTAGCGAGGGATTCAAGTGTTTTCGCCCACAACGGAAATATTTTTCCTACCGTGCGACACATACTGCTTTTCACCTATGAGACCCGCTGCTAAAACATGAAATGTCTTACAAATATTTTTTCTAATAACATGCAATGAAATATTGAGGTTATGTTCCTTATGATAGGCTGCGATGTGTCACGTTTCGGGTGCGACTAGACGAGAGGCCTTTAAAGGAATTTAACCTCAACCTCAACCAAAAAAATAAAAAAGGTTATAGTTTTTGACAAAAAGAATGACAAGCTGTCAGTGTCGTTCCATAGGATAGGTCGATCCTATCGTTTCGTTCAGAAACGTGCTTTCTTACATTTTATAGTATATTTTTGTAGTAGTAGTGTTTTATATTCAATTCGAGTGGGAAATTGAACGAAATAAATAGTAGGTAATATATGTGTTAGTTATATTTTTTGACTTATTTACTTTTAATTTCTTTAGATATTAAAGTTTGATTTCTTGAATTTTTTAAAATTTATTTCGGGGGAAAAGGAGTTGCCAATGCCAACCTCGTATTATCCGTTTATAATATGTACTCGGCCGGCAACCCCTTACTTCCCGGCCTCTATACTATTGCTACCGAGTGGCACATGCTGCTTTCCAAACCTTCTATGAGGAAAAGAGTCATTGTTGCTCAAATAAATCATTCGAGAGCAACAATGACTTTTTTCTGAATAGCAGGTGTGAAAAAACAATTTTTAAGCGATCGGCGATATCATTTACCTCTTCCCTCTCTTTCTGGGTTAAAGGTCAGGTGGCAGTCGCTTTTGTAAAACTGCAAGCGTCTTATGTGTTCATTGCGCGGTCGAGACAGTCAAAGTACTGCGTTTAGTTGAGAAAACACGCAATGTATAACGAAAACTACTGCCGCTGCCGCCGTTTGATGTCGTGGTATGCCGGGCCATTAAACCGCCGTAGTACATAAGATCTTTGCGAGGCCTTTAAGGCAAGGCCCATTCAGAGATGTGACGAAAATACTGAAGTTTGAGTTTCCAGTGTGAAGAAGTAATGTAGAAATATACTACACAAAAATTACTGTGGACTGAAAAAGAAACAAAAAAAAAACAAAATAACTGGACGAAATATTGATAAAAGCCTTGGTAACTATGACAAAAAATTTAAAATATCATTGTAAAAATAAACTTCAGTGTTGCAGATTTCGTAATTATCAATGACAGTGATATGTTTTTTTTTTTTCAAAAAGGATAGCTAATGTTCTTGTTCCAATGAAAGAACGGGATAGATTTTTCATAAGTGTTAGTGTTCCGAAAAATTATTAAATTGTACTAAATATTTACGCAATTACGCGCAGAGCTGCCGCAGAAAGCGGGATGGTTAATTGCAATATCACGCGTGTTAGAGGGAGTCATTTGCACTAGAATGGCCTTGCCTTAATTCGGTGGTTGTGTCTTACGCGCCGTTGCGGGAGCCTCCTGTAAGAACGAGTAGCCCCGGGCGGTTGCCCTGGTTGCCACCCTCTAAGTTCACCCCGGTAAAACTAGCTTCGTAAAGCGGAGCGAACATAGTAACTGTCCCGCTCCCACGCATTATGTTATACTGTCATTATTAAGAAATCTGTGCCATATCTTCGGCTGGCCGGGCCTATAGTTGTGGAACTGTACAGATACAGCTTTTATAAAGCTGATCGACATTCAAAGTACTAGTAAGGAAATTTGGACGACAAAGTAAGATCTTGGTAGGCAAAAAGAAAAAAAAACAGAATACACATTTTAGTTAGCTTTAAATATAATAATCAGTTGGATACAGTACCTATAAGAATATATATACATTATTCATTTCTAATTGAAATATTTCAAGGGAACCATAAAAACTCAGTTAAAAAACAAAGTTATGCCCCGAAAATGTAGGGGCAAGAATTAGCGAACAAAATTAGCGAACTCTTTCCACTGCTGGGCTACAGTAACTGTACCGCTTCCACGCATTATGTCATACTGTCATTACTAAAAAATTTGCGCGAATTCACTTCAAAGAAAATACCAAAAATCTATTCCGCGCCACTATGTCAGGAAGTCGCCTAACATAGTACATTCGCATATTGCATGCCTAACCCTGTCAAATGTAATTTATATTGTTTTTCAGAAATAAACAGTTTTTTTTTATTCGCTAGTGAGTAAGATTAAAAGTGTAAGCGCATTACTCCCAGTAGCTCAATCCCACTCACACCTCAGATTCAGTTGAAATCGTTCAACCAATCTCACTGGAGTGCAAACTCTTAAAGTATTCCAGTGTTCAAAACCACACGCGTGGTCATGTCGGAGGTTTTCCCCTGGATTTTCCCCAGGCAACTCTCCATCCGCGCACTCCTATCGCTTTATTGGGCCCGGCCTATAAAGCCACATCAAGTTAAAAAAAAGTGCATTGTATCACCCATATTGCGGGTCGTTTGACTCTTCCACCGCATACACTATCGGCAATACAATTAACTAACTATCCGTGAACCTTATAGCAACGACATAACGTCTACAAATCATGGTCGACAGTCGTCGACAGTACGTGAGCACCTCATGGCTCGTAACATTTTATTTCTCACTTTATTGTTTCCGGCAACGACGCCTTCTCGGCCGATCCAGGAAAACATGTTTGATTGGATTCACTTCATATTCCCTCCGGCCGTTTTACCAACCAAGTTTCGCAACCAGTTGTTAAAAAAGAAGTAATTATCCTGTTACGTAACTAGTTGCCGGAAAATAAAATCTATTCCTGTTCCAAAACCAGCGTAGATGACAGCTGAGTTTCGCAACCAGTTATATGACCGAAATGGGTTGCCATTGTAACTTACATATTTATATTTAAGACCGTATTTTACATGGCAAACATTGATAACTGATTTCTTTCTTTCTTTCTTTAAAACAGAAATATCTTGGTTTACAACTAGTTACCAAATAAGACAAACAAACAAATAATATTTTTATATGTCCTACATGCATGTTTGCCAAACAATATTTCAATGCTATTTAATCAGTAATAGCTATAGATATCTACTGAGCCGTTTCACTTCATTGACAAACGATAATCAGGCATATTACCTAACTAGCGATGTCGATTAAATATCGTCCGCGTATAAGTGTACTCTTTCTAACCTAACTTGGCGGAATGGTGTAGGTATGTGATATTTTATTCATTGACTTAAGCTTTATTTAGTTCTGGTTTTAGCTATAAGTTTCCTTATTGAAGAGTTTTAGTACACTGTGTAAGTTTGTCTATTTCATTCTCCCACTCTACACTCAATCCCTCAAAGGTTAGCTGGAAGAGATCTCTCATAGGGATAAGTTCGCCTTAGCACTCTAATCTTATGTGACATGTATATTGTTTTAACCTGTTATTGTATACAATAAAGTGCTTACATACATACATACTTAAGCTTATTGAAGTCACACAGATTTTCTCACTTGCTCGGATATTGTCAGTATTACGTTTGCGCAGTAGCAATATTTCGCGCAATATGATGACCGACCGGACAACCGTTCAAGCCACTACGGGCTGGTAAAGTAAGTAACACAAGAATATAATTTAATACACGCACTGGTACAGTCAAGTTCATTACTAGTATATGTATACTTTCGTACTCTAACAAGGCCAAAAAATACCCGTACTCTCCCGACGAAAAAAATAAACAATAGCATTCTTTTGTAATGTGCTCGGAGATCTCCGGCATTGAGATCCCGCTGACCCTGGCCCAATGCGTATAGGGCAATAAAAACATTTCGGACTAAAAAAGCTATCCAATTCTTTTAAGTGATTAGTCATTAATTCTATTAGAATAATTCATGAAGTAATAAGTAATCAACTTCGAACAGCCACGAAATGTATCCATTAATATCAACTCCGCATTCAACCCCGTGATTATGCCTATTGTAATGTAACGAGATCGAACTACTACATAAAATACTGCTGACGACCGGTCTAGTCTAGTGGTAAAGTGGTCCTGCCTACGAAGTTGAAGGTAAGTACTTATGGTTCGATTCCGGTGAGGGTATGTAAATTGGAGTAGGATTGGATGTTATCTATTTTCTATTATTTATATTATCTCCTATTATTACCTTATTGTTGTGGTTTGAAAAGAAAGGTATACTAATATATTTTCAAGTCACGTTTCAATCAACTTACACGCTAATAGTAAAAGCTGTTTAAAAGTTTCTAATAACACCGCCCAGAAAGATAGCGGCACGGTAGTACACGAGGTTTAAAAAGCTTTAAGCTCACTTTATCGCAGCTGGGAACTTTTGCGGCACTTGCCAGCTAAAAAAAGACTGAGTCCCTAAGTCCTAAAAAACTAACTTAAGCTGGAGCACTTTAAAATATCCGTGAAACATTTTGTTATACATATAAGAGAAGGCTATCCTTCTCTCTAACTACTCCTGGACTATTTCTGGAACTACAGTACAGATGCAGCTTTTATAAAGCTGATCGTCATTGAAATCCAACAACTGACTGGACGACATAAGAGCTTGGCAGCCAAAAAGAAAAAAAAAACAGAATACACATTTTAGTTAGCTTTAAATATAATAATCAGTTGGATGCAGTATAAGAAGTCATATACATTATGCATTTCTAATTAAAATGTTTCAAGGGAACCATAAAAACTCAGATAACGCCCGCAAAATTATGCTCCGAAAATGTAGGGGCAAGAATTAGCCAACAAAATTAATGAACTCTTTCCACGGCGGGGCGACCCGAATCTGCATGTGTTTCCGCAAAGTTGTTTAGAGTTACGAATTCGGTACACAACTGGTGAATTTTGAGTGGACGTCGAAAATTCGGCCATTAAAAAGTTAGCCATTTAGTATTGTTAGTTGGAGGACAAAACTTTTACCAAGCGGGAGCGTCCACAAACGCCATTGTAGTTTCCTATCAAACTGAATTAGTATCTCTGTGAGAGTTTTTTACGTTTTCAACTTTCATGACAAAATATCGGTACCTATAATTATCGAACCTGCAAACAAAATTTCTAATCGGGGACTTTTGCTCGCTCGGACAATAATTCATAATTCATTTATTTGCAACCATGGTACAGTACAGGTGTTACATTATGTTCAAAAAATATTCGCAACGAGTGGTGATGGAACCTAGAACTTCTGCAATTCCTGCATCGTTTTGAACCAGTTGGATCAGAGCCGAGTTGGTGGCTACAGCCAGTTGAGTTGTCGCGTGGTTCCCACATGTACGTCCCGTGGCTCACGCAATAAAAACCTTATGTTTATGCTGATTAAAGCCTATTTTTATGTTGATTTAAAGACTATTTCTGTGCTGTCTTAAAGCCTATTCTTTATGAAAATGAGCGAGAAAATATGGACTAATACATTCACCTTAACGAGAGTACGGATAGTTTTATGCTATAATATGCATGCTTCGACTGAATAACAGGACTTACGTATTCTGTTTATCGTAGCAGAAAATCAATAGTAATTGTGAACTGTACATGGTTTACTAAATAAAATATGTGGACATTTCGACGGGCTTTATTGAACGTTCACTAAGGAGTAGAGAGAAAATAATAATGCTTAAAAAGTACATAATTAGCTTTATAAGTATGGAGTTTCATTGTATATAATAAGCCAAATCAATTAATAGAATATAATTTTTGAATAATAATAATCATTTCTTTCATAAAGACACATCATTTTACAAAGTGAACTGCAACTGCTGAACTGCGTAACAGCTTGTTGACAGTTGGCATGATCTTGATATACTTGTTTCCTTTAGTTATATTATAAACCGCTAGGAGTTTTTCTCAAAATATACCTACCTTCATATATTATACTTCCATGTAGCACCTATCATATTGCGAAATTTTATAAATTAGTTTTAAGATTGATGCTTCAAGAATATTGGCTGCCGATGATTAGGTAATTTTTTCTAGCATGCCTAAGAAGATAAATATAAGAAAGATATATCGATGTAACGTACCTAAGTTTGACAAATTACACTAGTGGCTATATGAGCTGTAGACATAGCGGGTGATTTTTATTCTTAAATTTCCAAGAACAGACTCGACAAAAAAAAAGAAATGTATGTATGTAATGTATGTAAGCACTTTATTGTACACAATAACAGGTTAAACAATATACATGTCACATAAGATTTGAGTACAAAGGCGAAATAACTATCGAACCTGCTCACAAAATTTCACGAGGATCAGTTGAGAAAAGTGACCTGTAGAGGAGAAGCGCCGAATGGACATCCGGTCGTAAAAAGCATTTTTTTCGAGACTGAAATGGAGACCTACGTTTCACTAAGTTAATAATCAACTGTGTGAACACTACAAAACCCTACGTGGTTGTGAATTATTCACTATAGTAGATGATTCGATGCAACATGTACACCTGTGCCGCTCGGCATGGCATGGCCAGGCATTTGCTTAATAGATGCAAGCCCGATGAGCGTAGGTATCTGTTTTTGGAACCAGTTTTCTATTCGACACTTGACTTAAACGGCAGTTCTAATTCGCATCAGTAATTCTGTACAGGACTTTTCAAATATTATAGGTTTAAAACTGAATTATAGGTTTACAATTGAAAACAAGAATTATCCTCCTAAGACCTCGCGTCCTATAAGGACAAAATATGATCAACGGAAAATAAGTTAAATTTTGAAGTGATAGAGTTGCATTTGTTTTGGTTTGATTGATTTGACATAAAATTAAATTCAAATTTGTACTTAATCGGAACTGTTAGGTTCAAATTCGATTGTATTTTTATTTGTATGGTGGGTCTCAGGAGGTTAAAGGTAGAAATTTGCAATACGGAACATCCAGCAGCATCGACATCTCATCATCATCATATATTTACGCGTTATTTATTTATTTGGCGACCGGTTTAGCCTAGTGGGTGAATCTGACGGTCCTGGGTTCGAATCCCGGTCAGGGCAAATATTTGTGTGATGAGCATGAATATTTGTTTCTGAGTCTTGGATGTTTTCTATGTATTTAAGTATTTATATCTATAAAATATATCGTCGTCTAGTACCCATAACACAAGCCTTCTTGATCTTACTGTGGGGCTAGTTCGATTTGTGTAAGATTGTCCTCTAATCTTTATTTATTTATTTATATTTAAGAGCCTAGCCTAGCTCTTGTCGGTGGAGTAATCGCCATTCTGTTCGGTTCTCTGCCAAGGATTTGAGCTTCTGATACGACATTACATTGACCTTCTCTTTTGCTTGATATATAAACGTCTCGGTCTTCCCCTGCCTCTCTTCCCCCATATCTTTCCCTCGATTATGGTTTTTATGTAATTGTCATGTCGTATCAGGTGCCCCAGCATGTTTCCTCTTCTGTTCTCGATCGTCCCCAAAAGTAGTTTCTTCTCTCCTATCAAATCCAGAACCTCTTCTTTGTTTGTTTTTCTTTCTTTCTTATAATTATCTTCCATTCGCCTCCAACACCACATCTCGAAGAAAAATATTGGCATCGATATCTACATGGTTCAAATTTATTTAGGCATATCATTAAAATTGTGATAATAATAACAAATAATAAAAAAACTACAAACTAAACTTAAAATATTAATTAAAAATAAAGTTACATAGTTGCTATAAGTATTTATGAACTTTTTGGCATCTGAAATCGCCGTAAAAAATCTTATAGGTAGTGTAGAGGATGCATAGCTATCTGGCAATATAAATAGAACATAACTACTTAACTTCTTTTATACAACGCCGATGGCAAACAAGCTTACGGTCCACCTGATGGTAAGTGGCCACCGCAGCCTATAGACGCCCGCAACTCCAAAGGAGTCACGTATGCGTTGCCGACCCTTTATAAAATTCTACATTGAAAATTAAAAAGTATCGCCGTCAGAGTATGAAATTGTATTAGCATTCCGGTTCAGGAGATTCGCTATTTTCGATTAGGTATGGAGAAAGTAATCCAGGTTTTTTTTTTCAGCTTCTCAGCTCGTATACCTATATCACACACCACACCCCGTTATGTAAGTATACCCGAGATTATACTACATATACAGCTACAAATATAAATTTGGTTTCCAAATCAAAATTGCCAATCGTAAAAATCTATCTGGGAAGTACAAGGAGGACTTATGTAAGAAAGAATATTTTATGAGTGCTGATAAGTAAGAATACCATGAATAAAATCTGTTTCATATATGAAATCAAGTTTTGCATAATATATTCCAGCTAGACCAATGAAAACAAATACAGTTTGTAAAGGATTTCTTTGGAAAACGTATATACTTTGTTTTCTGAATGCACTTTGTATTGCTCTTTTTTGACTATATGTACCTAAATTTGATGTAGTAGGTACTCATTTTTTGAGTTCCGTACCTAAAGGGTAAAACGGGACCCTATTACTAGAACTTCGCTGTCCGTCGTTCTGTCTGTCTGTCCGTCCGTCATTAGGCTCTATCTCATGACCGTGATAGTTAGTTGAAATCTTCACAGATGATGTATTACTATTGCCGTTATAATAAAAAAATACTAAAAAACAGAACAAAATACATGTTAAGGGGGCTCCCATACAACAAACGTGATATTTTTGCCATTTTTATAGATAATGATACGGAACCCTTCGTGCGCGAGTCCGACTCGCACTTGGCCGGTTTTTGTATGCATTCTTTTTTTGTAGACAGTTTTTTTGCTTTTACATGTCGGAAACGACGCGGTTTTTATACTTTATTAAAAGGACTAAAAATTCACTTAGTTTCACAATATTTTGCTAACTATTCATGTTATCTTTTCTTTATTGCATTTTAGAAATATTTACTGGCATTCATATAAACAAATAATTTAATAATGGACTGACTGCGCGCTGTCCGCAACTTACCCAATTTAGAATTTCCGGGCATTAAGTAAAGCTTTTAAACTTATCTTTGACCGTACCTTTACGTGAAGTTAAACGTTATTAGTTGATAATAAGGCTGTTTTTGCAAGCGTGCTTTTACTTTTGATACGATATTACGTAGTTTATCGGTCAATTAGTTTTCTTTTTGGGCAACAATGGTTTGTGCCTCAAAGATTTAATGTTTTCATGTAGATGAAACTTTTGTTATAAATCGTTTCTCTTTTCTTGCAAGTTTATTGCGGGAAAGAATATTAAGAATCGCTTTGCCGTAATGCCGCAATTGCCGGCATAAGGCGCAATATTACATAACTGAGTTTGCCTCAAATGTAGTAATATTGATTTCAATAAGATACAGACAAAAGAGTCATTTTACTTTTTCATGACCAGTTTTCTATTACAAAAAAAAATCTGTGATATGTATTGAATTAGTGTACAAAAATATGATTTCGAAATAGTACCTGAACCTAATAAAAGAAATTTATAGTTAAAAAATACTTAAATATTAACATATTGCTGCTAGAGGTGGGTAACACAGTGTTAAAAACGATTTTTTCATACAAATGATGAGACATCCAAGGACCACTGAGTTGCACGATTTATGGATATTAGCTATGGTTCGTGATACTCGTGGCTCTATGGCTCGTGGTGATCGGAAGTGATACTGCAACTAAACCTCTTTCTAAAAAAAATTATAAAAATATTAATGAGGGCCAAGTATTCCAAAGACTGAATTAAAAAAAAGTGTCAGAAAATTACGTACATGAAAATGTAGAATGGCCCAAAAATACAATATAGTAGTTTATGCAACTGATACATAATGAGAGGTCTTAAAACACGAGTGTGGTTTTATGAAACGAGCGTCAGCGAGTTTCATAATAAAATAAATAAATGAAATAAATGAACTTTATTCTGCAAGTAGGCCGCAAAGGCACTTTTACAAGTCAAAAACTACTAGCGTTTCTCAAGAGACCACTGCCGAGAAGAAACGCCGAAAGAAACTCGACAGTCAGTCATTTTCTCCAAAATATGCTTATTACAATGATACTACTTAACCTACTTAAGTAAATGTAAATGGTACACAACAAAAGAGAATTGAAAGAAAAACGAGGAAAAAATAACAATAGGTATTTACAATGTGTAGTTACACAAGAAAACAAAACATGTCGAATCGTTTGATATGCTTTCCTGCAAGAAATGTGTCAACTAGATACAATGAAAATATTAGACTCTACGCTATTTAGGTATTTGGTTTGGGCCATGCATTTCTGTCTGTTAGATAGTCCTCAACCCTATAATAAGCCTTTGACATCAAAGTTTTTTTTAGGTAATTTTTAAGAGCTGGAAAGGGTAAATTCAAAATTTCATCGGGTAACTTATTATAAAAACGAACACATTGACCTACAAAAGACTTGTAAACTTTACGGACACGAAACTTGTTAGTGGCAATTTTATTTTTATTCCTGGTATTAAAATTATGGATATCAGAATTTTTACAGAATGATTCTCGATTCTTTATGACATAAATAATATTCTCATAGATGTATTGGGATGCTACCGTTAAAATGTTAATTTCTTTAAAGAGATCTCTTAGAGTTTCACGTGAGCCCAGGTTATATATGGAGCGAATGGCTCTTTTTTGTAACACAAAAATTGTCTGTATGTCAGCTGCTTTACCCCAAACCAGAATACCATACGACATAACATTATGAAAATAGCTGTGATAAACTAAGCGAGCTGTTTCTACATTGGTCAGTTGTCTGATTTTTCTAATAGCATAAGCGGCTGAACTTAATTTACGTGCCATAATGGCTATATGGGGACTCCATTGTAGATTTTTGTCTAATGTTATACCTAAGAATATTGCTTTATCTACAATTTCTAAACACTCGTTATTTAAAAGAATATTAGTTTCAACCGGTCTAACATTAGGCAAAGAAAATCTGACACATTTAGTTTTCTTAGCATTAAGTAGCAGGTTGTTAACGGTAAACCAATCAAGTACTTTGACCAGTGTGCCATTAACGTTAGAACATTCTATTGTATTTCGGTCAACCTTAAAGATTAATGATGTATCATCCGCGAATAATACTATGTCACAAAGATCACTTACTATAGACGCAAATCATTTATATAAACCAAAAATAAAAATGGACCTAGGATAGAGCCCTGAGGTACTCCTAACGTTACTACAGCTCCACTAGACTGGGTTCCATTTACAACAACTGTTTGAGTTCTATTGCTAAGATATGAGGACACACGACAATAGGATCACACGAGTGTTTTAAAGCCTAATTATGTACAGTTGCATACACTACTTTATCTACATCCATACATTAAATCCTCTTTCATGTTTTGAGGCACCATTGCGTTGAAAGTGCAGGAGTTCAAGATCGTGAGCTCGTTGAAGTCTTTTTGAGTACGAGCCTGTATCGTAATGGGCGGAGATGGCCATAACGATACCGTTTTTGATGCTGTTATGGCCATCTCCGCCCCGGACCGGCGCGATATTGTAAAGTTGGTCCTTACCTACACTTTTTGAGCACATAAAAGAGGATTTACTGTATGGGTGTAGATAAAATTATTTTTGATCCAAAAAAAATATAGGCAATTTTTTTGTAATTCGTATGTGCGAGGGTTACCTATCGCAAATTCGAAATTTTTTATGTCGAATATTGAAAGTCCGAAAACGAAACGCATTTTTTTGTTTTACATTTTTTTCATTTGTCCGAAATTTCATTTTCTATATTTTCTATTGACAGATTTTTGTATGGTCACAAGCTGGTTTAAAATCCCAATGATTATAATTCCGTATATTCATTCTCCAATTTTTTTTGTCCGTAGGGTTAAAATACCGTAACGTCATTACCCAGATATTTCTAAAGATAACAATGTTGATTTCCGTCGATTTGCGTAATATTATAAAAAATCATTAACACTGTGTTATTTGAAACTCATAATTATATTTCGGGTAGGACTAAAAATCGAATTCAGGTAGACGAATTAACTGTAAAGACTCTTAATATATTTGTTTAATAAAATGTTAAATCAACTCAAACGTGTTTTATTTTTTACTACTAAATAGTTGTACGTTGTTTTGTAGACAACATTTTTAAAGAATTTCGTTTCGCAGAAATTGTTTCTCATATTATTAGTCGATTGAGACGTTGTCTTGTTGGGACAACAAGTTGCTCTGGGCTTTTATAACCAAAATAACCTCGAAGATTAAGACGGGAGCGAAATACTTATTTTCTGCTATTTTCTAGATGCAGAGAGAATAAAGATCCTATTTCAGATGAAATGAGCCCCAGAGAATAGATACTTCTAAAAGCGGCGTTACGTATATTTTGCGGTATAACGAAATTATGGAAAATGTCACGTCGACTTTCCATATCATTAAAATTATGAAAATATAGCTAACGTATAAGTTGTCAAATGTAAAAACTGAGAACTGTAAAGCGGGCTTTTGAATTGCGGACAAATGATATTGTGATAAAATGAATCTGTGGTATTTCAAATAGTTGCAAAACAAAGTATTTGGACTGTAAAAATTCGGTGAACCATTTTCGGACAAGTGAAATTCGGTAAATAAATTTTCGAAACATCGATAGGTTACCATGTGCGAGGTCGCAAAAAGAGTAGGTATTCGTGTTGTATTGTACTGTATATCAGGACAAACAAAAAATCGTTATATAAATAGAATATTTGGGATTCGTTTATGTAATAAGGTGCGTAAACAAAGCGGGCACAATACAATACAAATACTCTTTATTGCACACCTCAATAAAAACACAAGGTAGGTTAGATACATAACATAGCGAGATATATGTATGTATGTAAATACTTTATGGTACACAAGACAAGGTAAAATAAATTATACAGAAAAAAACAGATCAATCATGTACAAAGGCGAACTTATCCCTGTAAGGAATCTCTTCCAGTCAACCTTTGAGCAATTGAGTGAAGAATAGGAACCAACCGGTAAACAAACCAAAACGTGTACAAAGATGTAATATGACCTTACCGACCTACCTACCTACTTGCTGTGTTGTATATTTGTTAAAAGCCTGATGTGCTTTCGTTAAATGCTTTTCATTTCCAATTTTACCAAATGTCAAAGAACAATTTCAATAGGCAGATGTCTCTACAAAGGGTATTTTTAAACGTAATTGAAACCCACGCTGAATCCCTCAACCTTGGAAAACTACGTATAAAATTGTTGCAATCAATCATCCCTAACCACCCACGAAAACCTCCACATTTTGTTTGAAATGATGGCGGCGAGGAGTTATAATTTACTTAAATGAAGTTTCGCTACTTGCAAATGTGGACTCGTGCCAAATCCCTTGCGGCAATGGCCACTTTTTATCTTTATGAGTGCGGTTTTCGATTACAAATAAAAAAATAAAGGCAAACGTTAAAAATAATATTTGCTGTAAACTTTATCGGATACGAAATAGGGTCGCTAGGCCAGTTCCAGGCCTTCTGAAGAACGAAGTTTTTTCAATTAAAGATATTTACATTTTTACAGGCCCTAAAGAAATAGTCAGTCGTATGCGTTTTAATTAGTAGATATTGAATGGGAATGTATTAAAAAAACAAGAAAATATCCTTTTAGTTCATAAACTCATCCCAGGGGCCGCAAATTGGCATATCAAAATAACAGGCCATAAACCCACCTAATGACCCTACGGTAGATAATCGACTGAGGCTGAACGAATTTAAGAATAGCGCAATTTCATCGCTCTCATTAACATAATTTCTATTGATTTCGTATTTTCTTACTTATGTAGACGGGATCTGAATTTCCGCCCGGGGCGTATTGCGGAGACTAATCGGGGTTGGGGGACCGTTTCGGTTATCCACTTCTATTTAATTTTGTTGTACTATCTTTATTTATCACCGCTCCTTTATGGCTTTGTGACTACAGAAGAATTGTGGTCATCTTTATCTTTTGAAGTCGTCAATAAAGCGCCATTTTCTTTTTCAATGTGAAATGTACCTTTATCTACACCCATACAGTAAATCCTCTTTTATGTGCTCAAAAAGTGTAGGTAAGGACCAACTTTACAATATCGCGCCGGTCCGGGGCGGAGATGGCCATAACAGCATCAAAAACGGTATCGTTATGGCCATCTCCGCCCATTACGATACAGGCTCGTGCTCAAAAAGACTTCAACGAGCTCACAACACATGAAACAGGATTTAATGTATGGATGTAGATAAAGTAGTGTATACAACTGTACATAATTAGACCTTGAAACACTCGTGTGATCCTATTATGAAACTCGCTGACGCTCGTTTCATAAAACCACACTCGTGTTTTGAGACCTCTCATTATGTATCAGTTGCATAAACTACTGTATTGGCGATTAAGGTCTTTTCGCTTGAGAATAACAAATTGTATTATTTAATGATAAAGTGTCCCGTGTGGTGCCTGGTTAGAATAAAACTTCCCCCTTTCTTCCCGTGGATGTCGTAAGAGTCGACTATGGGAACCGGGTTTTAGTGTGTTGGCTATTGTTGGCAATTAGCTAGCAACCAATTACTGCAATATCACATTTTCTCTTTAAACCTACAGTTGCTAAAATATGTGGCTCTGGAATTAAATTTCATGTGCTCTGTCTACCCCCTGTGGGAATACAGGCGTGAATTTATGTATGTAAAGTATATTAAGTACTTGATAACTCTTAAAGTTTTTTTGAAGCCCTTACCAAATATCTAAGCCGTTTGTTGAAAAGACGTATCTTAGTATTCTTTTACTACTCTTATTGACCGAGTGAAACGAAGGTCTCTGCTTCAGCTTCGACAAAAATGCTTTCGTATGTCCGGATTTCCGGATTTCTGTTTGTTCTCGTCTACAGGTCTCAATTCTCAACTGATTCCAGTGCGTGAGCAGGTTCCATAGTCATATAGATTTTTTTTGTCGAGACGGTTTTCGGAAATTTCCAAAAACAATTTTTTTATCAATGATTTTGTAAGTTTCTGCGGGCGAATTTCGGTTTGTTCTCCTCTACAGGTCGCATTTCTCAATTTTTGGATCTTTTCAAACACAATTTTTATTTAAAAGATTTCGTAAGATTCTGCGTCCGAATTTCGGTTTGTTGTCCTCTACAGGTCGCATTTTTCAACCGCTTCTCGTGAAATTTTGTTATCAGGTTCGATATTCATAATTGATCTTTTTTATAATGTCAGATTTTGGAAATGATAAAAAAACTCACTCACAAGGTCACAGCTAGCTCACAGAGCCACTAGTGTTTAATATTGTTACATGACACATATCTACTATAAGAAAGGTAAGAGAGGTAGGGCACAGCAAAATGTCATCTTGGTGGAACTTGGAGCAGCCCAACTGGGGAAGTACCTCCGCCTTGCAGAAGACCACAGCCATAATAACATTATCTACTATACAAGTATGTAGTGTTGTGTTCCTGGAGATGAGCAAGGTTGCCAGAGCTCCCGAATGCACTGTGTTGAGAGCGAGGGACCTAAATTAGTCCCTTCTGTTGTCAATACAGTGCATCCTCAAATTTTATAAAGGGTCGGCAACGCGCACGTGACTCCTTTGGAGTTGCGGGCGTCTATAGGCTGCGGTGGCCGCTTACCATCAGGTGGGCCGTACGCTTGTTTGCCACCGGCGTTGTATAAAAGAATATAAGTGTATGTGTAACAGGCCTTTACGGCCCCAGATGTTGTTAGTAAATTGCTATCACAAATGACACTTGCTAGGCCTGCATATGGCGCGATTGAGTGCCCTTGACAAAACTCCCAGTATTAGCTCGATTCCACTCACACCTCAGATTCGGTTGAAACCGCTCAACCAATCTCACTGGAGCGCAAACTCTTAGAGTATTCCAGTGTTCCAAACCACACGCGTGGTCGTGCCGGAGGTCCCCTGGATTTTCCCCAGGCTACTCTCCAACCGCGCACTCCTATCGCTTTATTGGGCTCGGCCTATAAAGCCACAGTCAGGTTCAAAAAAAAAAAGTGGCCTTTTTACCCGACTTCAATACAAGGAAGGGGGTTCTCAGTTCGAGTTTATGTTTTTTATGTATGTTTAGCGTATTTTTTTTACTATTTTGTCCATTTTTTTTTTTCAGGTTATCTGCTTTTGAACTAAAAATAATTTAGAATGAATTAAGTAAGGTGCAGCGCGGCAATTAGACTGCGGGAAATTATAACTAATAGATAATATCTTCCGTGTTTTACACCATTAACTAGAGTAATGCTATCTATTATTATTATTGTTTGTTGTGGGCTTTCTTTGCCGCCTCGACCAGTATTGATCTATTGAGGCAGTCCTTAATAAAGTTCTTTGCCCGTTGCTTGCAGGAATTTCCAGATTTTTTGGGTCGCAATCTGTTGTATCTCCTCTGGGTGCATGATGTGCCTCCCTGCCTGCCTGCCAGGTATATACTTCTTTTGAGCATAAGTGGTCCACAGGAGCAGGGGATATGGATGGTAGTTTCCGCGCATTACTTAATGCTAAAAATATTAAGCATATTTTTAAAATCAAAAATCAAAATCAAAATTATCTTTATTGCCAGATTATGGTAAATTCACAATGGTGAAGATGTTTGGTACAGTTTTTTGTTATGCGCGCATAATCTACTCATAAGAGCATGCAATAGTTACTTTAAATACAGTTAAAAATAATATAATCTACATCACAAAGTACAGAATGAAATAGGTAATTATTGTTGGCGAGTATATTAAGTTATGTCATTAATTATTTCGGTCATGTCAGGTCAAATTTTACATTGTCAGTCAGTTTTAGTTTTAGTTTTTGTATAGATAAAAATGTTGTTTGCTAGTCTCGGAAACCGCGGACTGTGACGTGAGCATTGGCAAAATATGTTTCATAACTAATTATAAGTTAATTAATTCTCACATAAATGAAGTTTGTTAATATCTTCTTGATGAGAATAAAGTTTCTTAAACCCGGAGTTTCCTCCGCATCTTGGCAGAACTTGCATGCTGCACTTTGTTTTATGCCCATTTGTGTTAATAGTACATTACTTACCAAGTGTGGTAAAACAAAGAATGTCTCAGATCGCAGGTATTTGACGCCCGAGCCGAAGGCAAGGGCGATAATTATGCGATCTGAGGCTTTCTTAATTACCGCCCGAGGTAAGTACAAAATTTTATGTCACCCCCTGGCCAGGAAGTGGGATTTTCCGCGCGCGGAGCGTGCGGTAATTGCCACTTTATGGCCAGGTGTGACATAAATGTTTGTTGTTTGCAGTGACCAGTGAGTATTCTTGTCACTGCGCAGGTTTTTTGTCTTTTGAGCTGTAATCGTGCTAGTGCTATAATAGTGCTATCTATACCCGGATAGCGGAAAAGCGCTTTCACAACTTCACCAAGATGGCGCTCTTGTAAATTATGTAAAACCCGAAAAATATTTCAATTACTTTTAATTACCCGCAGCCTAGATTGCCCCGCTGCATCTTACTTAACTTATTTTTAATTTATTTTTTATTTTTAGCGACCCGCCCCGGCTTCGCACGGGTGCAATGCTGATGCATGTATTATACAAATAAACCTTCCCCTTGAGTCACTCTATCTATTAAAAAAACCGCATCAAAACCGTTGCGTAGTTTTAAAGATTTAAGCATACATAGGGGTATAGGGACATAGGGACAGAGAAAGCGACTTTGTTTTATACTATGTAGTAATGATGAATTCTAATAAATAAGCACACGAACTGTGTGAATAAACTGCAAGCTTATTCATATTTTTTTAGATATTATATCCCCCTTTCTGCTGTTTTTCCCCATGTTTATTTTAGGCTTTAAGTAATTTGGTGAACTTATTAACAACTCGCACCCATTTCGTAAACTCGTAATCGAATTGGCTACCTACGGGACAGGCTGTGCCTAGTGTAGGGGCCAGTGTTTCTCTTATGAATGTTTGTAATATTGAAGTGTAAATAAATAAAAATAAATAAATAAATAAACAACCATTGTAAGGATGAAAGGGACGTCACGATACGAAGTTCGTAGTAACCCCTCCGTGTAATAATGTGTGTAGCATCGTAGCTCCGTAACGGATTAATCGATTAGAATGCGGTTTTTAGGGTTCCGTACCCAAAGGGTAAACGGGACTCTGTTACTAATATCCCGCTGTCCATCCGTCTGTCTGTCTGTCACCAGGCTATATCTCATGAACCGTAATAGACAGTTGAAATTTTCACATATGATGTATTTCTGTTACCGCTGTAACAACAAATACTAAAAAACAGAATAAAATAATTATTTAAGGGGGCTCCCGTAAAAGAAACATGATTTCTTTGCCGTTTTTATAGATAGTGGTACGGTACCCTTCGTGCGCGAGTCCGACTCGCACATGGCCGGTTTTTTATTCAACTTTCACCAGGGGGAAGGCTGAATAAAATATGGTTGTTCAGGTTGGTCAGGACCAGCGGCTGTCAAGCTGTGAATGTATTATAAAAATGTGGGTGAAAACTCGCTACAAAATGTATTTCGATTCAATCGCTATTTTGCGTTGCGCGTCGGTTGTTAAAAATGTATTTACCAAGTACCTCTATACGTTATAGACACCTCAAAGACAGTATTACTACATAGTATAAAACAAAGTCGCTTTCTCTGTCCCTATATCCCTATATCCCTATGTATACTTAAATCTTTAAAACACGAAACGGATTTTGATGCGGTTTTTTTAATAGATTGAGTGATTAAAGAGGAAGGTTTCTATGTATAATAACATCCATTCACTGAAAAAACGAATAGCTAGCAAAGTACCAATTTGGCTCGGTTAAAGAATGATTAGTTACATACAACCAAGATTTATTTAGAACGCGCAAAAATGCTTTGTTAATGATAAACAAGCAAAAACTGTTAAACGTCTTGGTTGTTGTAACAAAATACTTATTCATTTCCAAATTAATGTCTTGGTAAATGTAATCTTTACCTGATTCGGTAGGAAATAACGAATTTCACACTGTCACTGCCTCACTAGTCCATTATTTAATGATAGACCTTGCAACACTGGTTAAAATTTGTTAAGTTGTTTTGCTGCAAATGCCCTGTTGAATTACTAAAACATTAACAAGTGGCTTAAGTAAATACAATCCTTACTTAATTCAGTTAAAAATAGACAAGTTTACACATGAATTTGCTGACAACTGCGTTTTTAATTTTAGACTTTGCAACACTAGGTCAGAAATTGATAAGTTGTTAAGTTGCAAATACCCGGGTGGATTAATAAGACAGAAACAAGTGGGTTAAGTAAATACAATCCTTACTCTTATGCTGTTAAAAATAGACAAGTTTACACTTAAATTTGAAAACAACTGCATTTTTAAATTTAGACCTTGTAACACTAGGTCAGAAAATGATAAGTTGGAATGTTGCAAATACCCGGATGAATTACTAAGAAGAAACAAGTTGCTTAAACGTGTCACACACTGCAGCGGCGTGCGGTGGCAGCCAGTTGTCACTAAAACAATCAAGGCCGCGTGTGTCTGAATGATTGTTAGGACAGTCATAGTGTATAACTGGCTGCTAGTTTGCCACCGTCGTTGTATAAAAAAAAACATTCAAAATATCGTGGCTGTCGACTTCGCCGACAAAAGATTTGAGATCTGCCAAGTTCTGTGCTTAAGTATGATAATCCGAGTAGCACTGCTTAATAACCGAGCAGGCTGGCTGTAGTTACTGAAGAAATTGGTCAAGAATTACCAAGTAATTTGCTGCCACTGGTGAGCAAACCTGTTGTAGTAACCGAAAAAATTGGTTTAGAATACTGAGTATATCTGCTTAGTTACCGAACTGGCTGGCTGTAGATACCTAATAAATCGTTTGAAAATACCAAATAACACTGGTGTTATGTATCAAGCAAGGTGGCAGTAGTTAACTAAGTAGGTTAACTGTGACAAAAAAGCTTTGTTAGGTTAGTTTTCTCTGATTACATTGGCTAATTGCAGCCAATTTTACTTTATATGTTTTTAACCAAATGCATCCGTTAATATTTGATAAGTAAGAACAACAAAGTTGACTTATTTATATTTAGCTACAAAGTTTGCAGGTGCTATATTGACAAACACGCTGGGTTATATTCAACAGAATTTTCTTTATTTTTAACCCTTACGTTTTTTCAGTGTTAAATAGTGCACCCATGCGAAGCCAGGGCGCGTCGCTAGTACGTTATAAAAAAACAAAATAATAATCAACAAACATTGCAATACACCTCTAAAATTCATGCAATTTCTTTATTGAAAGTTATAATAACTGGCACATGCGCTCTTCCCAGGGGACTGCGGCTGCCAACACGACAGCTCCTGACTTATACACTGCGGCTATATGAGATCCTGGTAAAGTTGAGATCTCTGGCCGATGTTTTATAAAGCTGTTATTAGATTTTTAATCTTTTGACGCACAAAATAAATACCGTTTATGTACGGATTAATCTGACACAAGTCGGCCAACTCAAATCACCTTAAGTATAATTACGTATCATCATCCTAGCGTTATCCCGCTACAGTTGCATCCTGAAGGATGCCCGGGGTCCGTTACCTGATCCCAAGATTTGGGGTAAGCACTAGTTTTTACAGAAGCGACTGCCATCTAACCTTCCAACCCGAGGGAAAACCAGACCTTATTGGAATTGGGCTTGTCAAGTGAGTGGCCAACTTGACTGTTAGAAGTTCTCAAGCCGCCCGAAGGCCTCTAACTTGGCTTAACGACTGCTATCATAGACAGCAGCCGGGATCAACGGCTTAACGTGCCTTCCGAAGCACGGGACCGCTCAGTTAATAACCACTCAAAGCGGTCACCCATCCAAGAACTGACCTGGCCCGACGTTGCTTAACCTCGCATAATGCACGCGGTACGCTGGCGCCGCTGGGCCACGAGCGCTTCTGAAGTATAAGTACGTATACATATCTGCTAAGCAGGAGATTAGCCGTGGAGCGCAATCAAGATTTTCATTTATAATTAAATTGTGATTTAAACTCTTGCCATTGTACAAACCAGGGACCGTTTTCGGTACGGTATAAACGGTATGGTAGCAGTATTGGATATCGATACCGCTTCGTTATAAAGCTAAAACTATACCGGTTGAAATATAAAGGTACGCTACCGATATAAAATAACGGTATCGCTGTTTTTCATAGGCGTACTCAAACCTTTATTATAACGGTAGCCAGCCGGTATTATTTCGGTACCGAAAAATTTCGATCGTAACTCTTACGATGGGTACGTAAACGCGACCAACAGCCAACAGCGACTAAGTCAGTAATCTATTGCGTCGAACAAAATTTAACTAAAATGGGTATTTTAGGCATACATCTAATAACTAAAGCCCAAACCCGCCGTAAAGCCCAAACGATGCCTTAATGAAAACGGTTCAGTTATCGAAAAAATTACCTAACCGGAACGAAGGTAGCGTTTTGAAACGGTATGACGTCATACCATTTTAAACGCTACCTTTACATTCCGGTTATTCAGTCCCTGTACAACACACACTGAAAGTCAGTTTCGATAAGATTTAAAAGAGGTTCGGAGTTTGCGTTTTATGCCCGACTGTGGCAAGAGGTTTATGTTTTTCGAGTGTACGTATGTCTATGCTTAGCACACTGCAGCGTAAACGGTTTGTTGGATTTTAACATGTGATACCGTAGGAATATTCATCTTTTAAAAAGCGGTCGCATTGTTTCAAAAAATAAATTGATTTGACCCATATACATATGCAAACGTGTTAAACAAAAGGAATGATTTAAGATGATTACTTGTAGAAACGAAAATAGGTTTTGTTTTTCAAAACGGATCTAAGTGACGAATGTAGTTTTACATCAAAGTGAGTTTTTGGGTGATTCTAATGCCAAAATTTTACATTTTCTTAATTTGTCCTTACCGGTCCCGATTTGTTAAAGACTCGTGAGTATTATTTCTGACTTTAACTATTTTAACAGTTAGGGATCCAGGTGTAGAGTAAACTAGAGTCAACAATAAGTTTAGCTTGCATTCTGATTTCCGTAACTTTCACTTAACGGGACCGGTAAGGACATCAATTAACTTTAACGATGAGAATCACCTTTTATTTTGTTCCAGAATGAACGCTCAAAAAGTTTAGAAGCAGTACCGAGTTAAGATGAAAACGGTCAAATTGCGTTGGGCGGGATAAGCGCCAGCCCTGCGCCAGTTGCCACCACAAGCCGCTTTGCGACCTTATAAAACGTATGGTCTGGGAAATAAAATTAATAATTACCAATGGTTAGCGCAGAGTGAGGGGAAGCCCCAACAGTATCCTGCAGGTCGTGGTTGGAAGGTGGGACAGCGCCGTGCTCGGCAGGTTCAACGAGCTGCACGCCCCATGTGCGCGTGCGCCTCGTTGAACCAGACCAGGTGGGGTATAATCTTATGTTTTATTGGTTTAAAAAAATGATCCGTTACTCTCTCACTTTGCTAAATTGTAAATTATTATCTCTAACATAGATTAACCCCCTTATTCATAAACGTCTGTCAAACCTATATTAGTTAACTAGCCGCTGAAGTTCGTTTGTCACTTTAACATTGACGTTTGTGAGAATGGGACAAAGAACTTTTTAGTTAGCAGAGGCTTGTTAAGTTTTATGAATACGGGGGTAAGTCTTTATGTTTACTAACAAACTATGGACCACTGATGTCTGATAATAAACGATTTTTTTTTTATTTATATATATATAGTTTTTTAATTTTTAATTGGTTAATGACAGCCTTTAGCCATCAAAAACCACACGAGGATACACCTTAACACATTCGGCGCCGTAATGGCAATTAACCATACAAAAACCGACTCAAATTCATGTCACTGGCACTAACGGTATGTATCCGAGTCGTAAATAAAATACCCGATGGGATCAAATTGGAAACAAATGACAAAATGTTTCACAAAAAACTGAAAACTTTGCTCATTAATAAATCTTACTACTCAGTGGAGGAGTTCTTAAATGATGAAACTTTGACACATCTTAAAAGTAGATAACTATTAGAATAAGTGATAAATTGTAATTGACTAATTTATATAATCATTATATTGCGTTCAATCGCTCTTTGAATCATAAGATGCCAAAGAGCGATTGAACGCAATATAATGAAAATAAAACTAAACGATAAGATTAGACATAGCGATATCCGGGCAAAAACGAAAATTATAGATGCGTTGGAATATAGTTTAAAATCCAAGTGGAAATGGGCTGGGCACGTAGCCAGAATGCACGCAAAACGTTGGACAAAGATAACTACTCTGTGGGCAGGGCCAGTTGGAAAAAGACGAATTGGAAGACCCAATGCCAGGTGGTCCGACGATCTCTGTAAGGTGGCAACCCACTGGCCCAGCACAGCACAAAACAGGATCAAATACCAAGAGCTGGAGGAGGCCTTTACCCGACAGGGGTCCTAGCCAAATAAATCTACATTATAAGTTTTATAGTTTTATTATTAAATACGTAAGTTATTTTTTACTTTTCAAATTGTATATTCATTAATTTGTTTTTGGTTATGGAATAAACGGGCTTTTTATTTATTTATTTATTAATTTATATATAATATAGATATAACTTTGACATTAAAAACTAATAAACTGAAACCTAATACTAAACCAAATCTACTCTGTCCAATTATTCACTATACGGTCATTTAAACAATAGCATGACCTAAATTTGGAGAATTAAGCTATTTACAAGATTTTTGTGTGCCCTGACAGGGTGTCATGGAAACTTTTGTATAATAGTAACATTTCATGTACATGACTTTATATATAAACATCTTATCTTATTTATTTTAAATATATAGCTTAATGACGTGTTTTTCACAAAAAAATGCCTTGTGGCAGTGAATCCGTCACTTAACCTATTTGCGGCAGTTATTGCGTCGATTGCTGAAACAGATAAACAATTATGACAGACAGTAGACGCTAATACATTGTTTGGCTGGCGAATACATCCGGGTGTTTACCGGCGGAAACGCGGGACGTTTTGTTATGAAATGACACAAGATAAGTTGACCCATTATGTGATAATCGTTCATGTCATAAATGATGTTGATATTTGTTGTGTTATGTGTTCAGTTTTTTTAACCTTACTGTGGCTTTATAGGCGGGGCCCAATAAAGCGATAGGAGTGCGCGGTTGGAGAGTAGTAGCCTGGGGAAAATCCACCTCCGGCACGACCACGCGGGTGGTTTTGAACACTGGAATATTCTAAGAGTTTGCGCTCCAGCGAGATTGATTGAGCGGTTTCAACCGAATCTGAGGTGTGAGTGGAATCGAGCTCCTGCTGGGGGTTTTGTCGCTGATTGACTAAAGCTAGCCTAGCTGAGAAGAGTCCAGCAAGAAACTCAGGTATTAGGCCCGGCCTGCATAATGCTGAGCCAGTGTCCGGTGACACACACGTTATGTGGTTTGTTTTTCTTCTGTTGTTATTTTTGCAATATCTGTGTCTTCTGTGTCTGTGAATAAATATTTCTTTCTTTCTTCTCTACCTGGGTCGGATTGAATCTACCCGGTATGCGGAACGAATAGGGGTATGTGTTCAGTGTTAGAGTACCTAATTGCTTAACATTTAGCAAGGTACTCGTATATACTCGTATTTGCTAACGTACTTTGACTTTAGCGAGGCACAACCTGTATGTGGTATCTGTACTTTCCCGACAGCTTAAAAGATGTAAAATTAAATAAAGAACTATAAATTATGACAGAATATAAAAACTATACTACCTGCCTTGCACTATTTTAGGAAATAGGTGGTTATTTACCGACCTGTATTTTTTGTCCGCGATTGTAGTTGCAAAGAATCTGTACCGACTCGACTGACAGTTAACACTGACAGCTGATAGCTAAATGACATCGCATAGACCCCGCACCGCCAAATGCGGAAGCAGCCTTAGTAATTAAAGTTTAAGCAAATATCCATAATACCTAAATTTATTATATAATATTATAGAATCGGAATCTATATGACTTGTTGTTCTTTCTAGATACCAACCAACAACGAACAAAGACTTCAGAGCAAAATCCCCACCAGGGATCGAATACCGGTATTTTCTCCATAGAAAACTACCGGTATTATTACGGTAACCGGTTCACTATTTCGTTTTTAATGGGACAATCTAGTAACACGACGTTGTTACCTAAATACATGATTGAGCCCTACGTAAAGAGAAAAAATAATCCTAAATATTAGGCTAATTCAGGGTTTTTTTTAAATACCGGTATCGGTCCCTGACACACATTTGCCGAAATAAACGATATTTTTCATAAGAATTGGTTGCTAATCGGTCATAAAAACACAGTAAAAATGAGATAAGTGTCTACGGATACACGCTTTTATTTTATCCCTCAAGAAGGGATAACATAAAAGCAATATTTACAACGACCATATTCGTAACGATCTCAAAGGGAGAGTAAAATTGGTAAAATGGGTTTACTTATTGTTTTCAATCTATGGTACCTACCTACATGCTAACAGACATTTCGGACCATTATAACTAGTACAAACCGTGATGGTGATTGTGTAACTTTTAGAACGCGCGTTAACACACAAATTACTGACATTTTTGATGTTTGAAATGCCGGTTGATTATGTCCTAACGCTTGTTAGAAAAGTTACGCAATCGCCCTGCATACCTCCAATCACTAGTCTTGCGTCTACCTAAAATGTGTGCACAAATTTATTAAGGAACTGCTTACAGCTTATATATAGCTCGAAGTTTCACGTTGTTAGGAATTGGATTATAGGTGACAGTTTCCCCATTTGTATATGAATTGACAGCTATTCCATTCCCAAAATAAACGCGGTATCATACTTGACCCGTTTGTCCTTCGATAAATAAATAAAATTGCACATAAATTAAGTTGGACTCGCCCCAATGTTTGACGAAAAAACAATGAAACTCTTCGATATACGGAGAGTGACTGTGAACACCCTCTGTGACCTCGTTACCATATAGGCATCCTATGGATCTTAAATAAATCAAATGATCTAATTCGAACTTGTATTTAATCTGTATCTGAATTGCGTAGGAGCAAACTGGTTACATTTAGCAACAATTACTTTATATTGTTTGATTGCGTGAAGAGCCAAGCTGTGGAACTCCTTGCCGGAATCCTTCTTTCCCGTGAACTACAACTTCATGGTCTTCAAGGTGAAGTGAATCGGTTTTTACTAGGTAAGCGCATTCCATCCTAGACCACAATATCGCTTACTGCCAGCGCCGTAGACAGCTGTCAATTTTCTGATATGATACCGTCTCCGCACCTATAAGTCAGGAAGTGATCATTTGTGCTCAAGCGCTTTATCTTGAATGAAAACAAACACTAAAATAATAGCAGTTAAAAAAAAAATTGCTCATCAACATAATAATGTCATAACAAACGTAATTCACATGATAACCGCATTATCGCTTTTAAAATCACCGCACAAGATGTTGTATTTATTATACAGCGTCTTGTGCTTGAAAAGTTGAGTTCGTCGTACGCGACTCTTACACTAAAAGTCACTTAAAAAGCTGACGCTAGTATGACGAACACCAGGGTACTAGGACCACCGTCTGCGAAGGAGTTCGAAGAATAAATTCCGCAACCTCACAGTTATGATCAAATTGAACCTTCGGTTGAGCGACTCACGGTAGAATTTCGAATGCACGACTGCATGAGATGCACGCGTCGAAAACCTGCTTCCACGAATTATTTCAGTCTCAAAGAAGCGAGAGCTGTAAAAGTTTCTTTGAAGTTTGCAGACAGGTTAAACTTTAGTCGGATAGACGCATTACAATTGTTTACCACTGTCTTATTACGTAAGCGTCGTTATTTTAGAAGCAATTATTCACCTGGTATTGTTGGTGGCCCGTTTAATTACACATACCAATGTCTTAGACACGTCACAGAGATAGGCAAAAGATAAATTCCTTAATAAATGGGTACGTTCGATATTATCATCCCGATACCTCCTACGTATACTGAGCCAGGTGTAAAATCACGATTTTACGTAAGGGCTGTACAAAGGTACAAAGTTTCATAGCTAACTCATACGTTGAAATAATTTTATTAAATTTTCAGATATGTATAGAATATTTTGCTTAAATTTACATACTTACGATTCCGAAATTAATAACAGTTTCTGAAAAAATGGCAGTTACTCCAGTATACATGTCATTTACGAGTTCTAGATTTTGATAAACTGAGCCAGCCATCACTTTATTAGTACACGTAGTAAACTATGATTAGATGAATATGTATATTTTATTATACATCATGTATCATTAGACATCTACACAAACTCAAAGCTCATAAAAAATTCAGTTGGCTCAGTATACGTAGGAGGCATCGATCTGATAGTACATCCACTTACCATTTCCACACTTCGAGGCGGTATCTAAAGTAAATCTACCATTTGGTGAAGTTGTTTGACAGGTCAAAATGTACAAACGTAGCCACGGTGTGCAGGGTCAGTGATAGACAGAAATGCATGGCCCAAACCAAATACCTAAATAGCGTAAAGAGTCTAATATTTTCATTGTATCTAGTTGACACATTTCTTGCAGGAAAGCATATCAAACGATTCGACATGTTTTGTTTTCTTGTGTAACTACACATTGTAAATACCTATTGTTATTTTTTCCTCGTTTTTCTTTCAATTCTCTTTTGTTGTGTACCATTTACATTTACTTAAGTAGGTTAAGTAGTATCATTGTAATAAGTATATTTTGGAGAAAATGACTGACTGTCGAGTTTCTTTCGGCGTTTCTTCTCGGCAGTGGTCTCTTGAGAAACGCTAGTAGTTTTTGACTTGTAAAAGTGCCTTTGCGGCCTACTTGCAGAATAAAGTTCATTTATTTCATTTATTTTATTTATTTATTTTATTTCGGTGCAATTTATCGAATGCTCCTTAGGTGCTTGCCGAGAACATCGAAAATCGAAATTAGTAGTGTTTGTCTCAATCTATATTAGATGGAACACTATTAATTTCGATGCTCTGAATTTGAAATTAAAATAATTTGTAAATCCTATGATTTATTCCTATTTAAAGAACTAAATAATATTTAAATAGCAGATTTGTCCTGCTTAACAAGCGTTTATGCATATTTTTATGCATATCTCATAGATAGAGATTGGAATAAGTTTGGTACTACAGCGTTATGCTTATCGATCAAAAAAAAAGTGTTACTAGGTATATCGATGTTTTTATCGTACCTACTGTCACTATTTATTTTTTTCTACTACTGGCAACATCTTAATGTGTCAGTTTACTTCACCTAATTGTGGATTTTAGCTTAGGCATAAATAAAGTTTAAAGTTGACGAAGCCTTTTGTACATAGCATCCTTGACGTTGCGGATAATGATAAATTTGAAGACCACTTTAGCCTAGTTGGTAGGGACTTGCCTACAAAGCTGAACGTCCCGGGTTCGAATCCTGATCAGATTCATTTGTGTGATGAACACGAGTATTTGTTCGTGAGTCTTGAGTGTTTTCTACCTATTTAAGTATCTATCCTGCTAATATTAAGAGGCAATTACACTTCGTCGTTCGCCGCATGCTGCATGCGGCGACCGCAAAAGTGTAAAGAACACGTTAGTCGGTCGCATTCGGCGATCGACAGCTGCCAACGCTTATAGGTAGGCGGACAGACTAATGTGAAGACGACGTTTGTTGACCTGAGTAGTTTAAAATGAATTCGGCGACCGCATTACGTGAACGACGAAGTGTAATTGCCGCTTTATAAATGCGAAAGTTTAAATGTTTGGATGTTTTTGAATAACAAACCCGTAAAAAGGCTGAACGGATTATGATGAAACTTGATATATGAGTTTACAGCCTGGATTAACATATAAGATATTTTTTATTCCGATATCCTCGAGGGGATGAAATAGGGAGTGGAAGTTTACGTGGACGAAGTCGCGGGCAAAAGCTAGTTTATCTATATCACTATGTATATTATCGCTATGTATATTACCCATAGTGTACCTACTATGGGTAATATATATAGCTTTGCTTGGTTTGAGACTAGGCAGATTTGTGTAAGATTGTCCACAAAAAAAAAATATTACACATTTTTTTCTGAAATGAATAATTGGAAGATCTACTCGTAAATCTGACAAGAACGCAGTTCACACACACTTAGTAATGTCGGCAACTGAACATTCTACATGTGGTAAAATCAAGTGGAAGACTGAATAAAATATTTGTGATCTGTTACATATTCAGCTCGCGTTTTTCTCATGTTTTCACGCTCATCAAAGGAAGATGAGAATTCAGAAAGTTCATTGATATGCGTTTAACGTAGAATGTTTTCCTGCCAGTGTAGTCTAAATCCAGGCTTAAAACTTTTAGTTTATTTTTATTTTATTTCCTGTTTAAACCACTGTCGCATATGGCGGGGTGGTCCAACCACCCGGTTGAATGCAATATCTAGCATTGCTGCTAAATGCTTTTTTTTTTCACCTGTAGCTTTATACGTCGGGCCCAATAAAGCGATAGGAGTACGAGGTTGGAAAGTAGCCTGGGGAAAATCCAGGGGAAAACCTCCGACACGACCACGCGTGTGGTTTGGAACACTAGAATACTAAAGAGTTTGCGCTCCGCCTGGAATACTAAACTAAAGAAATAATCAAAACAACAATAATTCAGTCCTATTTTCTAGACATATAAACTACATTCAATAACTAACTTCAAAATCCTCTATAAACATATGCAAGTACAAAATTACTTTTACATTCCTATTTTTGTGTCTGTTCGTGATTTACAGACTCTTATAAGACTCTGCAGAGCCTATTATATTAGTAACTTATATTTATTTATTCAGCGTTACAAGGAAAAACGACAAAGCCCTGTGCCTGTAGCATGAGTTTACATGACCGTACTCGCTAGCGACTGCGTAAAAAATTATACAGCGCCCCTGGCGGTTAAGCATTAGAATTAAGAACCGGCATACTAAATCGTTTACGCAGTCGCCAGCGAGTACGGTCTTGCAAACTCATGGTAAAGGCATTGTCAGGTTATACGAAGGTCGACACAATTCCATTTAGACAAAACAAAAGAACAGGCACTCACCAGAAATCCACGTCCCGTTCCACCTGACCGGCACGAGCTCGTCACTAAGCAGGTCCTGGATGCGGAGCCGGCGGCCCTTGACCCTGGGGCCCTCGTCGGGCGGCGTGAGCAGCACCACGGAGGTGACGATGAGGGCCAACACCGCCACGATGACCAGCAGGGCGATCAGAATGCCACGCCAGTTGCGTTGCGTGGCGTTGCCCACCACCAGCTTCTGGAACGAGGGGGGAACGATCAGAACATGACTCATTGACCAAGGAAGAACTTTGTGACGAAAGCATACAAAGAGAGACTGAAACATCATCCAAATGAGCTTGCTGTAAAACTGAGAACTAGAGAATATGGGAAGAGGCTCAAAAGAAAAGACATTTCACCCGATTAGATTTAATGAAGGAGTAGATGCCCTGAATGGAGGACACACTCGACATGTCACAATATAAAGCTTCCAACAAATTTGCTTATAGTACAACTGATTGCAGATTTAAGACCAAGAAAAAAAAAAGTTTCGCCGTTTTCGCGGTCGGTTGCTTGACACCATAAACTTACGTAACACATCGCAGTTGTATACAAAATAGTAAATGTGTGGCGTAAAACGTAGGTTTTACTTAAATTGGTAAATATATTCGTTACGAGTAGCCTTAGGAAAAATCACTTAAAATGTTAACTAGGTAGTGTGTTTATTTGTCGTGCTACCTAGTTTTTAAGTTATATTTTTTGTTTATTTACCTATTTTAGTTATATATCAGGCGTTTATCTATGGTCCCTTGTTACCTGAAAATAAATGAGCGAAGCGATCGAAGTTCTCTGTTTCAGCATGAACAAAATAGCTTTCGTATGTCCGGATGCCCGGCTGTTCTCCTCTATAGGAGTTTTGTGAGAAATGCGACTCAACCGATCGTCGTGAAATTTTGTGAGCATAATGATTTTTTTATGTCACTCGCGAAGACTACAGCTTGAAATCACTTTCAGCCAATATAAAGTATCCTTCGAGACTCAATCTAACTATACTAGCGGTCGCCCCGAACTGTGAAATCTCTCTCAGAACCGCAACCCCCTATATTTCAGCAACCGCTAATAATTGTTGTCTCATTCTCGCCTACCAAATTTCACGTTCCGATGAACAATACTTAAAAATTCGCAATTAATATAGACTCATATTATTAATTATGTAATAGAATTTTAAAAGTTAATCAGAACAAAAGAAAAATTTCCAATTAGATAAAACAAACGAATCTATGGCACTACATACGTCGTGTTACAGGTAAATTGGTATAAGTATATAACATATGACCTTATTCTTAAAATTGCGTGTTGGTAATAGAAACTCTATTACATTAGTGTTAAATTAGAGTATCCAATGGAATTAGATAATATATTAGCGTCAAACTCAATGCAATTTTTCTGTCTCCAGTTCTATTTGAGGTAAAATATTTTTAAACATCCTAACAACGTTTATTCAAGTGAATATCAATCACGCTGCTTATTGAACGGAGCGGGGACTGTAAGGGTGGCGGTCCATACAAAAACCCATTGTTCGAAGTATGATAAATTGACTGTTTATCGCCTGTAGCGTAAATAACGCTGAGGCGGGTTTATCTGCATTCCTCAAATTGAAAGATAAGTTAAGTTTAAGCGAGATAAATAACTTCGAAAACTGTGGAAAAGAACTTGCAAATCATGATTCATAAATCTGTATATATATTACAATATATATTATAGAGCAAAAATAACGGGAACATACACTATACCAAATACCAAAATTAACTTTATTTGTAAGAAAAGACTTAAGACTACTTACATTTCTCACACCTTTTATAAGGTATTACAAAATATTCAATGCTAACTAGATGCATTTTGTAATGAGATACACTGATGTACATAATTTTCTGACACTTTTTTGAATTAGATCATCGTGTCTTCGAGTTTCTATTTGTATGTAGTATATGTCTCTTCTCCTACCCTTTCCAATACTTCCTCATTGGTGACTTTTTCTGTCCAGCTTATAAATAAAATTGTACATTAAGAGTACCAAAATGTATAATACGTTCCATAACAGGGCCATTCTACTTTTTCGTGTACATACTTTTCAGACACTTTTTCTTTAAATGCAGATTTTGAAATACTTGGCTCTCACTTCATATTTTTGTATTGTTATTTAGAAAGAAGTTGAATTGCAGTATCACTTCCGATAGTTTTGGTAATTAACGAACTACAGCTAATGTCCATAAATCGAGTAACTCAGTGGTCCTTGGATGTCTCACCATTTGTATGAAAAAAAGGTTTTTACCATTTACCCACCTTTTACAGCAATATGTTAATATTTAAGTATTTTTATCTATAAATTCCTTTTATTTAGGCTCAGGTACTATCTCAAAATCTTATTTTTGTACACTAATTCAATACATATCACAGTTTTTTTTGGTAATAGAAAACTGGTTATGTAAAAGTGCCCTGAAAACTAGCGCCTTAGCATATATTGCCACTGGCATATGCTGAGTGGTATCATTTTTGGTGTTTAATTTAGTGTTTATTTCATCTTATTTCATTTTTGTGTATTGTGTAATGATTTAACACCAAATAAATATTTCTTTCTTTCTTCTCTCTAAAAGTAGAATGACCCAACAAGTAACAATGCGTCACAGTCCTGATAACCATTGATTTATGCATTAACTCATCGAACATGTAAATGTTATACGCGGCACGCGGCGCCAGCTAAACACTTTTTTTAGTAGCTAACGTACAAACAAAGGTTTACATAATAGACGAAACGAAATTGTAGACGCCGGTGCCGGTGATGATGGAACTCGACGACTCAAATAAAAACTTCGATGTAAAGTTGACTGTATAATTTCAATAGGTGCTGATTTACAAAATAGTTTGGCCAAAAGAGGTATGTGCAGAAGTGGTTGTGTGTGAGAACAAAGAATAGGTAATGACGAGAAAGATTTGATCAATGGTAGGGCGATACGATAAAGCGTATGTGAAGCGTCGCTATTGGTGACTTTAAAAAAGCCGCTCTTATACTAACCGTGCCCGACGGGCGCGTTTTGCTACTGCATACTAGGTTATTATATATGTATAAAATTAAATAAGAGTTGCGTTCGCAACAAAATATGTAATGTAACGAAAAAAACTGTTACAATCGTCTCTTTTCGCATAGACAATAGGAATGATGAGTTGATGACTCATGTTACAATTTATAACATTTTTTTTATACAACGCCGGTGGCAAACAAGCTTACGGTCCACCTGATGTTAAGCGGCCACCGCAGCCTATAGACGCCCGCAACTCCAAAGGAGTCACGCACGCGTTGCCGACCCTTATAAAATTTGAGGATGCACTGTGTTGACAACAGAAAGGACAAATTTAGGTCCCTCGCTATCAACACAGTGCATCCTCAGGAGCTCTGGCAACCTTGCTCGCCTCCAGGAACACAACACTACATACTTGTATAGTAGATAATGTTATTATGGCTGTGGTCTTCTGCAAGGCGGAGGTACTTCGGAGGTAATCGTGCAAAACACAAAAAGAACAAGAAAATAAATAAAAACAGAAGAATAAGGTATTGCATGAAATGGTTCTGTCTCAGCGTAGTGCTGGCGCGATTGCCAGCGCTGATCTTCCGACAGAACCATTAAGTGATATTGCTGTGCCCCTACTTCTCGTAGTGTGGCTATATGTATAGAAAACCATTAAATTATCACAATAAATTGTCAGTTAGATAAATGAATTAAAATGATAAAGAGGTATGGGACTATAAAGATTTGCAAAAACGTTGTTTTTTGTTTAATGCCCAAATTGTACATTGAAATTTGCCAATAGATTCCCATGTTTCAAAAAAAAAGAAATTGTATGGCAACTATCACTATAGTATAAAACAAAGTCGCTTTCTCTGTCCCTATATCCCTATGTATGCTTAAATCTTTAAAACTACGCAACGGATTTTGATGCGGTTTTTTTTAATAAATAGAATGATTGAAGAGGAAGGTTTATATGTATAATAACATCCTTACAGGGATAAGCTCGCCTTTGTACATATATGTCAACTGTTCTTGTAATTTATGTTATGTTTTACTCATGTACAATAAAGAATTTTACATACATTTTACATACAAAATCCATTAAATAGTGCACCCGTGAGAAGCCGGGGCAGGTCGCTAGTTGTACATAAACGCAATATTTCAAGACAAAAATGGCAAATTTTCCTTTTCCATACAACGGTAGTACCGAGGCCACGCTTGCGTGTGAATCAGTATCCTGGAGCTTTTCAGTGCTCGTTAGCAATACTGTATTTTGCCTCTCATTTTCGTCTTTTGTGTTGCTCTAATTGAATTTGGTCCCATACAAACATTTGATCGTCTCTAAAAACTGGTTCGAATGGCATATTTTTTTTGTCATCATGCCTATTGTATGATCCTCTTATTCCGTACATTCGGCCTCTAAGTAGCTGGACACTTTGGTACTTTATCGCATTCACATCGGATTCAATCTAGTATGACAGTTAAAATTTGACCTTAAATCGACAAGGTACACATATGTTAAGCCTCTTTTGAGGCCGACCGTACATTGTAACACCAACAGCTTATACCTAGAATGTATTAGGTACCTAAAGTAAAGCGTTGGCTTTACTGGACTCGTAGACGAGCCATTGTACATCCTTGTCTGATACATCATTGTTACTATCACGCTCCTTTTCTCTCCCATGCCATTATTAATATTATCGATGAGCTGAACAGTAAGAGCCTCCGCTAAAACTCGCGCTTCCTATATTAAATATAACGGCAGATTTAAATTTAGTATCGAGAGGCGTGCGCTGGGAGATTTTGTCGTTGGCTTTTAGAAGAATTGCATATCAATTCGAGGGGTGAGTGGTCAAACCCGATAAGTCATCTACATGGTTTTTTGAAAATAGAACTCTTGCGTAATGGATGTTGAGTTCTTATTTCAAAAATCAATCATCTCGATTTATCGGGTTTGACCACTCACCCCTCGAATTGGTCGTGTTAGGTTACAGTAAAGTCCGCCATTAGGCGAAGTTGTTTGACAAGTCAAAATGCACAAATGTTGCTACAGTATTGCCAGTGCTCGTATCGATATTATTTAAGGCCTTACTAGAATTATAGATCTTTCAGTGCAATTTATCGGTTACTCCTAGGTCCTTGGCGAGAACATCGAGAATCGAATAAATAGTGTTTCAATGTAGTATGCTCTGAATTTGTTAAATTAAAATGATTTTAAATCTTATTATTTATTCCTATTTAAAGGACTAAACTTCACATTTAAATACTACTTTAGTCCCGCTTAACGAGTCTATACATTATATACAAGTATGTAGTGTTTTGTTCCTGGATGTGAGCTAGGTTGCCGGAGCTCCCGAGGATGCACTGTGTTGAGAGCGAGGGACCTTTTGTCCCTTCTGTTGTCAACACAGTGCATCCTCAAATTTTATAAAGGGTCGGCAACGGGTACGTGACTACTTTGGAGTTGCGGGCGTCTATAGGCTGCGGTGGCCGCTTACCATCAGGTGGGCCGTAAGCTTGTTTGCCACCGGCGTTGTATAAACATATTTTTATGTATATCTCTTAGATTACATTGGAATAAGTTTAGTAGTACACTATGCTTATCGATATGTTTTTACTCTCTAACTCACTATGTATTTATTCTACCCCTGGCAACATTTTATCAGTCAGTTTACTTCCCCTAATTGTAAATTTTAGCTTAGGTACTATGTTATCGCATTTCCTGGATCAAAAAATGGTTTTACTTAAAAAACCTAACAATAGCTATGAACGAACTATCCAAGCCCACACAATGGGCCGCTTTCTAATATCGACGGTCTCTGAGCTAAGCCACGGACGGACGGACATGGCAAAAAGGGTTTCTTATTGCGGAACCCTAAAAATGCCATAGCGCGAACCCCCTCCCGTTTTATTGTCACGCAATAAATTCGATTTGCGGCGTGCGACGTGTCAAGGTGCCCCGCACGTAGCATTTGACAGCTAATGTCGCCATTAGAAGGATGAGGAATCCCGGAAAACTTTGGAGGTCACGTTAGGTTATTATAGCTCTACCAGATGTAGTATTTTATCTCACAAACGCGGGTCAGCCATTGCCGGGATTGAAATCCGGTATTGGATCTCAATCCCGGTATTTCGTTATTTCCGGATCCCGGGATTTTTCATCTGAGAATACGAGTAAGTGACAATTTAACGTCACATTGCAACTATGTGTGTTATATATAAGTGGAAAAATAATGTAAGACAGAGAATAACAACAAATAATAACGAAATAATTATAAATACTCAACTCTCTTATTGTTGCTTTCCTATCAATTTTACGAATTCATAAGACTTTATTATTTTTCTATTAATATTTTAAATGCAAAACATCAATACCGGTATTCCAATATTTCGGCATTGATCTGTTTTTATTCCGGTAATGAAATACCTTAAAAATGGATCCGAGATCCCGGTATTTCGGGATCCCGGGATCGCGGTTTGCATGCCCTAGTTGTGGCACAACCCTTGCCGACTTGGCTGCGCGCCATATAACCTTTAAGTAAACGCTATTATACATAGTAAATCTAACAAAGGTGGAATCAGTAATAATCCCAATAAAAATTTAGCCTAAAAAAAACTTTAAATAAGTTAATTTACAGCTAAAGCCTATAAAGGATGATTAAGAGAGTAAATACTTAAAGCTGTACTGGAGCATAAACTGTGTCGTTTATACAGAATAGCTTGTTTACGGCTGCACATTGTCGAAATTATTACTTTTAGCTTCTTCATAACATTACAAAATACAATACAGTGTTTAGTATAAAATAATGCTTGAAGCAGTTTTAGAAGAGCAGAGTCATATAACGACTTTTGACAGATCTTGATTTATTCCTTGTACTAACGCTAACGCTGTACAAGGGCATAAAATATTGCTGCTACGCCTGGATATTGGTGTAAACTTACTCTGTTGTAACTTCATCATATTAGGTTCGATAATAGTTATATAGGAAACCCTTTAAAAGCAATGGCCTGTACAAGAGTGTGAAACAATGCTGTAGGCAGAATAAAAGTTTCCGATAAACTTTTATTCGGCCTACAGCATTGTTTTACATTCGTCTCTCTCTAACTCTATTTTTTTTGACGACCGGTTTAGCCTAGTGGGTAGTGCACCTGCCTGTGAAGCTGACGGTCCTGGGTTCGAATCCCGGTCAGGGCAAATATTTGTGTGATGAACATGAATATTTGTTTCTGAGTCATGGATGTTTTCTATGTATTTAAGTAGTTATATCTATTAAATATATCATCGTCTAGCACCCATAACACAAGCCTTCTTGAGCTTACTGTGGGGCTAGTTCGATTTGTGTAAGATTGTCCTCTAATATTTATTTATTATTATAATTTATATATAAAGCCGATGCGATTAGTGTAAGTTTTTACCGTATTGTTAAGCCATCAGTGTTAGTTTGGCTTTACAGTACATTATTTTAATTATTATAGTGTTTATAAACAAAGCCCCTGAGAGGTAGGTAAGGGGCTTCTCAATCGTTCTTGAAAGCATTTGAACGTAGCACTTACAGAATATTCAAGTGAATTTCCAGTGGAACACACCCAATTGCCCCCGGCACCATCCCTCCAGTTCATTTCCGCCGTTACTCCAAACATAATAATAACAATGAGTATCAAAAATATCCATTAATCTCCTGTGTTACTCGGAAGTCGTTTACGCCAAAATGGCTGCCATTAGGCGTTGGGTTTCGACGACAAAGTTGTTTTGATTCGTTGGAAAGGGTTCGAGGGTTATCTCAATCAAGTTCAGCGCAATTTTTATAACTAGAAACCGACCAACAGGGATTTCATTCTTGAGATTCTAAACTTGGTTATACCAAAACACCGCCTGTAGATATTTTCCTTGTAACGGCTGACTTCTAAATCGTGATACAAAATCGGATTCGGTCCATGATTCTGAACCACTTTTTCTAGGGTTCCAACTACTTCTATACAAAAAAAAAACATCTTCATCATATATATTTAGATTAGTCGTATTTTACACCTTTTCCCATGAAACTGCTGTATTTTTTTTCCAGGTCCAGAATCCGATTTTATCATTTTGTATCACGACTTAGAAGTTAGCCTGCAAATATTAAAACAAAATATAAACAGAGATTAAAACTGATGTGGCTGAGCAAGGTACGAACTTTTCGGTAGCATCGCTTGGCAAATTTACGTTAGTCATAAAAAAGCGGCTTATTACATTTGAACTTTGCCAAAAAAGTCAAATTTATCTTTTAGAAGAAGTCTACTAAAAACGTTACCGATCGGTAATCCGTAACCATTTCTTACATCATTATCTAAACGCCCGATGAAGTCGATATCATTACGGGACCTTAAGGAAATGCTGTGACAGGCTTATCGGCAGATCGCATAATCGACTATCTACTTAGTATAATAAGTAAAAAAGTGGTCTACCTTTTCGACTCTATTATTTGTACATTGAGGTTTGAAAGTGATAGACCACTTTCTTAGTCAACTTTACGTCAAAGCTGAGGCTTTGTTTGTTGTGATGACAGTCCGCGACATGGCTAATTGACGTGAAATACGAAGATGAGGGTTCAGTTTCTAAGCAATATTTTAATATACTGCTCAGTTGGCAAGAGCGATTGATCGTGTATGTCAGAATGTCCCAGATTCAAATCTCGCTGGAAAATATATACTTTTCAATGATTCTCTTAATTTAAATTTACAATTTTCGTTGCAGACATTATGCTCAGGTAAAAAAAAAATTCATTTAAGTTATACCTTTTCTAGAAAGATACCTGAAGTGTCAGGGAAAGTTACGGAAAATAATTTCTGTGTATCAATTTAAACCGAATATAAACCGAATTCTATTTACGTGAACCCAGAGGGTGAACAGGCCGCTCAATAAATTCCTCACATATTAACGCAGGCTTAAGAGCACAAAAACTTAAAGGTCCTTTCTGAAACACAAGTGGAAACATGCTCAGTATCTTTTGTTGTTGGGGAATTTAATTTAAACCGCTAATGACGTATTAAGTTCAGATGTGGGTAACATTTATCCATCTGGAGAGATACACAGATGAAATATATCGCCCATACACAGATGAAAAAATAAAAGATCGAAAGAAGAGAAGAGAGACGAAGAAGAGGAAGATCCTATTTATATATGTTTATGTACGTATATTTTTATACTATATTTATGTATGTTTATTTATCCTTAATTAAATGTTATTGTTGTAATTATTAGTAGGCTTCATATGTATTAACTCTGCACCACCTGCTATGAATCGTTCTGATTAGATTTCCGCTACCCTAAGGTTGTCTGGAAGAAATCGCTCTTTAGCCGCCTGTTGTTTGCCTCTTCTCATTGTGTTTTTGTACTGTACTGTATCCTTTGATTGAGGTGTGCAATAAAGAGTATTTGTATTGTATTGTATTGTATCCTGTGATCAATAGTTAACGACCTATGTGCATGTAAGTTTTTTATTACATACAAGAACACTTGACTTGTTACTAGTGTTGTGATGTTTGTAGACTCAATAGAAACCGAGACGTCAGCTGTTTATATACTTATAGAGACGCAGTATATGCGGATTATGAGTTTAATCAAAAATTTCGCTTTCTAGCACTTAACGCCCCTTAAACCCTTAATTTCCACAGCAATACGAAATCCAAAATCTGTATATAACCATGATAGCAATCACATTATTTGTTGCACCTACTTAAATCAAAATATGACACCATTTGATTTTTTGTTCAATTTGCTTTATTGATATCTTTCTATCCATTTGGATACCAAAATACCTATTTATAATTATGATATATTTTAAGAGCAACCTGTGAATTATCATGGTTGCAGCAAGGAAATTAATACCCGTGCTTTGGAAGGCACGCTAAGCCGTTGATCCCAGCTGCTGTCTACGATAGCAGTCGTTAAGCCAAGTTAGAGGCCTTCGGGCGGCTCGAGAACTTCTAGCAGTCAAGTTGCCCACTCACTTGACAAGCCTAATTCCAATAAGGTTTGGTTTTCCCTTGGCTTGGAGGTCAGGTGGCAGTCGCTTCCTTAAAACTAGTTATCCAGTCTAGTTATCTGTTCCTTATTTTTGTTATTGTGTGCAATAAAGAGTTTACTACTACTACTAGTTCCTACGCCAACTCTTAGGATTAGTTAGCGGACCCCGGGCATCCTTTAGGGTGCAACTGTACCGGGATAAAGCTAGGATGATGATGATGCAGCAAAGAAATAAATATGATAACAATTCCTGCTGTAAACTTCTTCACTGTAGAACGGGGAACCACGAAAAAGTGTCGCCGAGAATAAAATCCGCCCCGTCACGTCCCTGTAATATCGCCGGCATGATCAATTGCCCGACTTTGGCTTTCATAATAGTTTGTAGGTGAATAATGTACTCGTACGGGCTATTTGTTGGCGGTATCGATTTTAGTGAGGGAAAAGTATGTGCGTAATATGTGTATTATTAGTAGGCTTCATATGTATTAACTCTGCACCACCTGCTATGAATCGTTCTGTTTAGATTTCCGCTGCCCTAAGATTGTCTGGAAGAAATCGCTCTTTAGCGATAAGACCGCCTGTTGTTTGCCTCTTCTCGTTGTGTTTTTTGTACTGTACTGTATCCTTTGATTGAGGTGTGCAATAAAGAGTATTTGTATTGTATTGTATTGCAGTTAAGAAGTTGCTTTTCTACACGACATAAAAAGGTCAAATACGGTTTTTTCCGAACCAAAGATTTCTTTAACAGGATGAGATATTTATTGATACATTTATAAGTATATGTAGGTATAACCAAAGTTTAATTTATTTATTCATCAACAAGAACTCACAGAGCCAAATCCACAATGCAGGGTTCGTCCAAAATTGAAGCCAAATTACAGCTTTCTAAAACTAAGGTTTACTTACTGAGCTAAGCCGCGGACGGATGGACGGACATGGCGAAACTATAAGGGGCCCTTGTTTACAACGGAACTCTAAGAAAGGCAATTATATCCTGTATAGATAGTAACCGCTTCACTAGATCGTTTCATCCAGAAAGACGCGTCCCACCATTAATTACCTCTGCTATGGACAAAACACAAATTAAAGGCCTTTTTTTTGGACGGGGGGAAATCCGCTAAGGATACCTCCGCACCGTTGGGGGCGGCGCGGTGGTTATGTCGGACTTATACAGACTAAAAACCCCCGCTTGTCCTCAACCCATTTCGGGGATCTTCTACGGAACGCGCCAGTGCCGCCCTAGAGTCCACTTATGTGTGTCCCGCTATGTTTCTATGATGTTCGTAGCCCCCAACTACGAACGTCTACGACCCCGAGGACCCCCTTTTAGTCGCCTTCTACAGGCAGAGGATACCGTAGCCGTATTCTATGCCCGGGGGGAAATCTAATAGCTGGCCTGTAAAAAATGCTTATTTTTTACCAATAGATTCTGTATTCTGTGTATTATATATTCTGGGTTACAGAGCGCAAATTAAGCCTATTCGTACTCGCGTCTTTTCTGTGGACATACCAAAAGTTAAGGGCTACAAAGCATAATTTTGGATTGGACCAGTAACCCGCATAAACAGTGTCTCCGTTTCTATAAATCCCTGTAATAAAAACATAGCTAACATGCACATAAGCCGTTAACTATTGACAACAGGAGGGACGACTTTTGTTTTTTCGACTAAGTATGACCCCTAAGTGCCTACAACACAACACGTAATGAGACGCGCTCTCGTGGATTGAACGATAAGTTCCTACTTTATTAACGATAAACTTAGAAGAAGATTGTTGAAATGTTTGACTTGCACGTAATTGGACGGCGGGAGCTAACAGCCACAGTTGATGCAACAAGTGCATTCGCGCTTCCAACTTCGGCTTACATTATTCATTCCGAAGATAGTTGATGCGAAATATCAAGACTAACTTTTTAAATGCTGTTTGCATATTTAACATTTCTTTTTTTGAACCTGACTGAAGATAGAAGAAGATAGAAGATAATTTATTTCAGTATAAAAACACAGTAATACAATATATAAGAAAGAAAACAATGGAAAAACTTATTATCTAAAATGTACACTGACCATTACACTGAAAAAGGTGAACACTCAGCATAATGCCAGGTACTACTGGAGTGCCCGACGCTGGTCTTCCGTGGACACCTGTAGGGAGCGCAGTTGCGCGCAGCTGCTAGTAGTATTTAATACTGGCGCTAACAAATTGTGACGATATGCTACGAAGCGGGAATGAAGCAAGTAAAACGAATAATAACAGAATAAAATAGCATGGCAATAGAAAGTAAGTAAAATAACACTATACATGTATATATAATAGGATAAACTGGGGCTCTATAGGCCGGACCTCCGACACGACCATGCGTGTGTTTTGGAACACTGGATTACGCTAAGAGTTTGCGCTCCAATGAGATTGATTGAGCGGTTTCAACCGAATCTGAGGTGTGAGTGGAATCTCGCCTAGCTGAGAAGAGTCCAGCAAGAAACTCAGCTAGGCCCGACTTGAGTCGGACTGACATTTAACATTTCGTAGTTACTACTGATGGTTGTGTGCATGATTGCAATATTTTTTAAAATAAAAATGACATACCTACCTTAAAATTAAGGCTTAGGCGCTTGACTTGGAGAGGTGGAAGCACGGTACGGCAGTAAGCTGCCATTGTAAAGCGTATAAAGAGGATCCTATAGGAGGATTAGCGAGTAACCAAAAGGGACTTATGATAACCTGACTAAATTGAGATGTATCAAAAGACTGATACATCCATTACCACAATTCTGACATCTCATAATTAGTTGTACTGTATATACATTGACGCCAAATTTGAATTCAGCCAGTAGGCTTGAATACATTAATGACATTTCGGTGACAGAGACCGGTGACAACTAATACGCGATGAGGGACAGAAGATGACACATTGTATCTCGTTTCTACGTATTTAGTTGTCTATGCTTACATCCCTTTCGCACATCTTTCTGTGTGTATTGCCGGCTCGTCTTAATCTTAGTTCATGTTGTTAAGGCTGTAGTATTTCGTTATTTCACGTCAGCTTACTGTGCCAGTGTTCCAAACCACGCGCGTGGTCGTGTCGGAGGTTTTCCCCTGGCTACTCTCCAACCGCGCATTCCTAACGCTTTATTGGGCCCGGCCTATAAAGCCACAGCCAGTTAAAAAAAAATACATCCAACCGCTGTCGACTAAACCACTGTGACTTCGGAACCCTCCTAATCGCAAGGCATTAGATCACATGAACTACTGGCCGCGTGACATGGGAGAGAAACGGCCCGGATAGGGGACTCCATCCCGTTAATAGGACTCGCCATAAATGGTGTGTTATCTAAATAGCTTGTTCAGCCAGCTTTAAGGCTGATAAAAGTTATAAACCAGGAATATATGTTTCTATTTTCCATAAATTCCCTTTTTATACTTACGACCAGTACTTGTCGGGTGTCTACAATGTTGGATGCTTTGTAAACGAAATATATAGTACTATTGGATTCGATGAGTTTTTAACAAAGCCTCAAATACCCCGACTGACAACCGCTGTCAGTTCGCGCGGGAAACGGTAGATTTAACAGTTGTTGCTAAGATTGGTTAGGCGCGTATAATGTTGCTCTGTGTCCATAGATTGTTAATTGAATGCAGATACTTTGTATATTTGTAGAAACAGCGATTACATTTTGTTATTTATCGATTTTATGTCTTTCACTTCTAAAAGTACCTACTCTGTGGTAGCGTAATAAACACTGTAATCTGTGGTTCAGTCGATACCAACCGTTTCGTAGAACACTTCATTCATCCTGAGACGAGATCTCGGCTCGTCTTGTTCTGGTTTTGTACAATATACACTAATATGTAATATCTGAACCTAGTTTCCTTTTATGCCCCAAACCCATCATAAAAATATGTTCTTTAGCAGGCATACATACATTTTATGCAATATTCGTATCCAATAAGGCAGGGGTCGCCAACTTTTGAGCGGCCAAGGGCTACATAGTAGCTAACAAAGTAGCCGCGGGCCGCACATGTTAATAATTTGTGACTCTGTCAGACAAAATCTCATTGTCGGTGGGCCGCCTGTTGCTGACCGCTGTATTAAGGTGATGCCTCGGTTCTGTATACCACGTCTCCCGTGTAAGAGATACGCTTATGTCTGCCACGCACGAGAAACGAGATGCAACTCTCTTCGAGAATGGTTTTTAGGAAAATTTTCGATAAAACGTTCATTCGCAAATTGTATGTCAGCGGGCGATTTAAGCGCCGTCAATTTTTAAGAAGGTTCCATTAATATATGACGGAGTTTAGACGGAGACATAAATCTCAAGAATGACGGAAATCTGACTTTGTGAAGTTTTATTTATATTAGGTAAAAAGCCATAATTTTGTAGACTTGGTTGTGTCGTTGTATAATGTATTGTTTGAGTAGTCTGAGGAAAAGAAGGAAAATAAAGACTTTGAATTTTTTCCTATACAGAAAGTTTTAAGCAATCGTGTTTTGGCTCTAAGCGGAAAGAAAACAAATATGGCCAGGACTCATATAGGGTAAAACCCAGAGACATGCCCCAGTGGGATAGGTGCCCCAATTCCTAAAATCCTGACCTGAGTTAGGTAGCGCTGGGGCATCCTATTAAGTATAATCTACTATTTCATTGTTACGAAATTGGGAAGTTAGGTTTTTAGGAATTGTGATACAATAATAATAAATAAATAAATAAATATTTGTGGACAAACTTACACAAATCAACCTAGTCTCAAACTAAGCAAAGCTTGTACTATGGGTACTAGGCGACGATATACATACTTATATAGATAAATATATAGAAAACGATCCAAGACTCAGGAACAAATATTCATATTACACAAATAAATGCCCTAACCGGATTTCGAACCCGGGACCTCCAGCTTCGAAGGCAGGGTCACTACCAACTAGGCTAAAGCGGTCGTCAATAATGCAAGTATGATAAAATAATAATTCCCACAAGCAGCCGCGCTGAAAATCTCGCGTGTGTGTACTCTGTGTATACACTGCCATACTTGAAAAAAGTCGTCAAAGTCAGGAACGACAGTAATTTGTTGAAACATAACTTATGAACAACTTTTAACTTACACTCAGGAGCAAAAATAACGGGTACATTTTCTATGGAACTTCAATACAAAAGGCACCCATTATTTTTGCTCTTGCGTGTAGTTTAATTATGATTCTGTTTTTATTAAATCGCTACACTGACGTGTTAAGTACATATCTAAGTGTCTATACTCGCTAAATTGTGTTTATTTTCGTCAAAAAATGAAAATGCATCTATCAGATTTCAAGCTTACATGGTCATTTTACATTAGAATTACGATTTGAAACGGGATATTTACCGTGTGTATTTGTATTTGACCGTAATCGAGTTTCAAGTGACAAAGCGGACAGTGGTAGTGACGGTGACACTGTGCGAAAAAAGCGAACCAGGAAGAGGGTAGATCGCTATGGTGTGTGGGTAGGCCACAACTAAAACTCGCAGCACGTCAGTTAATCCTTGATAATGGCGCTTGCAATAGTGCCGAAATATCGGGAACTCAAAAATACAAATATACATGGTAAATATCCCGTTTCAAATCGTAATTCTAATGCATCTATCAGATAGATCCGTATCGAAAAGCATAATCGCACGGATTTTTCGAGGTTTGCTTAGATTGCCCTTAGGCTTGCTGTAGGGGCATCTGTTGTGTCACAAAAACTTAATTTCTGCAAAATCTGTAATTATTAGAACAAAAGCAACAAGTCACCAGGAAAAAAAGATTAGACTAGCTTAATTCATTAAATGTATTAAGTTAGAGTTTTCGCAATTATGAGGCAATTTCAAAATGTGGGGCATCTATCCGGGTTTTACCCTGTCCGAAAATAAGTCCTTATTGTTTCCTAATCTGATCAGAACTCTGATCGGAACAAAACGCATTAATTTTCTTAGCGATATTTTTCACTGCACAGCCCCAATGCTTTACCACCAAATTATTATTGTGCTCGTTTGACACTGTAGTCCAAAAATTTCTCTCAGTCTCGTTTGAAGAGAGATGTCATCAATAGATACAGTGGCAGGTAACACTTTTCACTACATACCTAAAAGCCCTACTACATAGGTAAGAGAAGCCATTTCCTGAACGCCAGCTCACAAAAAGACCCAACGAAGTTCGAAGAAATGAAAGCCGCTATTGTACCACGGCTAAAGGACAACCTTAAAAGGATTTCCAATCGACATAATGACATTTTCACTCGCATTGCTTGTTAACCTTTTCAATTATTTATTTGTAAACACAACCGTTTTGCAAAGACTGAAGGTTTAATTTCACGATTATCGCGGCACGCTCGACCGACAATGGGATTCAAAACAATAAATAAAGGGTTGAAATGTAATTGGAGAACAAACTGGGATCGATTAAAGCCGTCGCAGCTTGAGGGTTGAAGCCTGTTTAGAATAATTGTCGTGATTTTATGCAAACCTATAATTCGAATGTTATGTTAGATGACTTCTTGAAACGGGGATTCGGGTACAAATATTAGTTTTCCAGTTGGGTGATTCTCATTCCAAAATTTAACATTTTCTTAATTTGTCCTTACCTGACCCGGATTGTTAACGACTCGTGAGTGATTATTTCTGACTTTAACTATTTTAGCAGTTAGGGACCCAAGTATAGAGTAAACTGGAGTCAACAATAAGTTTAAATTGCACTCTGATTTCCTTAACTTTCACTTAACGTTCGGACCGGTAATGACATCAATTAACTTTAACGATGAGAATCACTCAGTTAAATGTATCGTTGTTTTAAATCCGAATGGATGTCTTTGCGCTGTGTAATATAAAATATACTCATATTATTGGGTATATGTAGAGGTCGTTAAGGTATAAGGCTGGCCGTGTAGGTCGAGAATCTTAAGTAGGGCATGCAAACCGGTATCCCGAAATACCGGGATTCGCACTTATATATTTGCTAGTAAGGGACGGTTGTTATATTAGGAATGTTATGACGGAGACAAAGGTGATGATGCTATGATGGTGCTGTCGCGGCTGTAACACGAAATAAAACAACGAAAGTACATCAGTGAAGCGTCACGCAACATTGCGGTGTCAGGGAGCAGCCAAAAAATATTGATCGAGTGAGCGAAGCGATCGAAGGTCTCCGTTTTAGCTTGGACTATGCTTTCGCATGTCCGGAATAGTCCGGATTTCCGACTGTTCTCTACATGTCGCATTTCTCAACCGATTCTCGTGAAAGTTTGTGAGCAGTTTCAGTTTTTGGATTTTATCGAAATGGCGGAACCTTGGGGTTAAAAACGTCAAAAATACCCGCGAGCTCACAGAGCCACTAATAAATATAAATATAAATATTAGAGGACAATCTTACACAAATCGAACTAGCCCCACAGTAAGCTCAAGAAGGCTTGTGTCATGGGTAATAGACGACGATATATTTAATAGATATAAATACTTAAATACATAGAAAACATCCAAGACTCAGAAACAAATATTCATGCTCATCACACAAATATTTGCCCTGACCGGGATTCGAACCCAGGACCGTCAGCTTCACAGGCAGGTGCACTACCCACTAGGCTAAACCGGTCGTACTAATATATTTAAAGTTTACAATAGGCGGTACTCGCGGTATTTACAATATTGCCAGCTCTCAGCGTACTTCGAATGCCTCTTTAATTATTACTAGCGCAAGTCGCCTGGGAGTCCAGAGCCGGTATTCACAATGCTTACTGAAGAACCAGTATAAGTTGGCCTTTCATTTGCGAGTTGTGCTTACAAATCTATGGACCAAGTTATACTATGGAGGCCACAGTCTAGTGTGTATTACGTTTTTGAATAGGCACGTAAGTTGTTGTGCGGGCGTTGGCTCGGCAATGCGCTTTGCACGGACCATGTTATTTCCTATTCCCTCTGTGCCCGGGCTCGTAGAATGACGCATTCCTTTTTTAAAGAACATTCTTTAGTCTAAGTGCCTCAGGAAAAATAAAGTATTACACTTAATTGCTGAGGCAATAATGAAGACTGAACTGAAAGTTTTCACCAAGAAATGTTTTATGCAGGCCTTTTTGGAAACTGTGTTTTACTAGTACATACTGGAATGCTGCCCAACAGTCGAGCATGATGTCGAATTGCTAAAAATGTAATTTGACATTATGAAGAATTGAGCTTCCCGTTAATTTTATCAACAGAAGTTAAAAAATTGGTTGCTTGCTACATTCTTACGTATTTTCCGCAAGTAAATTAAAAACATTTAGAACTGATTGTTCCAAACCAGCAGTTATCGTTAATAACGTCCGTTTAAATCTGACTGTAGGGAAATTTTGATATGCTTCTAATGTAGCGTTTACCTATAATGGAATCCGCCCTTTTAGTAAATCACAGTCACCCATTTCGTACTCAAAATATTGGTGAGCGCATGAAACATAAGGCTTTCTACATCATACTTGACTGGTAGAGAATGCCTGATAGCATTAAGTCCACCTTTTGTACCTTTACATTTATTTCTCTGCAATAATGATGAAACAAATAAATAGTTACATAATAATGTACAATTGGTGGACTAACCTTATTTTCTTGAACATCCAATAAAGAATTTATCTCTAAACAAAGCAAACGAATTGATACGTCGCTATATTTGTAAATAGTTGCTTAGATGTACCAGGAGCCCATCAATTGACAGAGACCCTCGATTCCGAACAAATCAAATACCTACGGGTAGAAAATCTCTCGCTCCTTTCTTGCGCGATTTGCTCGGAAACGTTACGGCATATCGGTGTTGACACAAACATTCGGCGAGATGAAAACATCCTGAGCGAGCTGCCGCCCTAGTAGACCGCGGAGTGATTTAGTACTGGCACATTATATTATTTATTTCATTTACGTGTTTGGTGATTTTAGGGCTTTTTATAATTTATTATTATTGCTACTGACTTTCGCAACGCGATTTCGCTAGCATGTGAAGGGTTAGCGTAGCACATTTGACTTATTCCAGGGAACTATAGTAAAATTAAAAAGAAAAAAGGGGACAACTACCAACCCAGAATGCCGGTCAAAAAGACAGGCAGGTATTTTCCGCAACGAAAAAAAAAACAAAAGCTTTAAGACAGTTAAGCGTAATACTATAGCAATATGCCAAATCGAACTACTACATTAATTTTCTATGTTGAATGTTGGTATGCCCTCGGAAATTTTCTACTTTAAAAAATGCAGTAAGGTCAAATCTTTCTTCAATTGTAAGGGTCATTGTCAGTAGAAAAGACAAAAGTTCTCTCTCCGGTGGTCGATAGTTAACGGCTTATGTGCATATAAGCTATGTCTTTAGTACATGGATTTATAGTAACGGAGACACTGTTTATGCGGGTTACTAGACCAATCCAAAATTAAGCTTTGTAGCCCTTTACTTTTGATATGTCCTCCGAAAAGACGCGAACCTAAATCTGACAATGACCCGTAAACACCTCAGCCCTAATTAGTAACTAGTACACGTGACTCGTTCCTAGCTCTACGTCCCGCTCACGAGCCGTAGCGATCACGTGCCACAACCAAACTTAGTTTGGCCTAAATCAGATCCACAGCAACCTCAGTTAGAAACATGCGCGCGAGTCTGTCCTACCTCCTAGTGCTCAGCGCTCTCTGGCACGCGAGGGCGAAACTCAACACAGATGAAGACGAGGACTCCGGTGAGATATTTTACATCTATTTACAAGTGATAGGGAAAGAAAATGGACCCGGCTAGCGAGAGACAAAGAGAGATGGAAAGGGATGGAGGAGGCCTTTGCCAAACGGCAAACAGACAGAACCGATGCTGTCGAAAGAGTGTTATTGTAATTTTGTAATGTACATACCTACTTATGTCTGAATAAAAGGCTTATATTATTATTATTACAAGTGATATAATTATCGAAATCGGAAAGACCATGTAATTATCGATCCTGCTCATAGAATTTCGGATTTGACGGGAAACGTGGAGGATAGACGAGCTCGTGGCAGGGGAAATGTACCAGCCAGATGAATTGATCAAATCGCCATCGGACACCAGGCAAGCATGCAGTGCATCTTCACTCTCTGAGGCGTTTTTAGGGTTCCAAAAGCTCGCTTGACCCTTAGGGTAGGGAACCCTGAAAACGCTCTATTACTAAGACTCCGCTGTCCGTCTGTCTGTCCGTCCGTCTGTCCGTCTGTCACCACGCTGAATCTCATGGACCGTGATAGTTTAGACAGTTGAATTTTTCACAGATAGTGTATTTCTGATGCCGCTATCACAACAATGCCGCTAAAAAACAGAATAAAATAAATATGCAAGGGGGCTCCCATACAGCAAACGTGATTTTTTGCCGGTACGGAACTCTTCGTGCGCGAGTCCGACTCACACTTGTCAGGGTTTTTTTTATTTGTCAAGTTTAGTCAAGTTGAGCTAACAGCTGTACCTGCCAAAATGTCCCTTACATTGTGGTAAAATATCGATTACATTGCCTCCAATCAGTTTTATAATTCCATTGTCCGTATTGAATTGTAATATCTATAATCGCCAATAATTTGAGTCATTATCTACTAACGCGATCAAATTACTGTAGGTTATATCGTCTTTTATGATATTGGGGCACGCCACATTGTGGTTAATATCGTACCATTACTTTCTCTCCCTCCCACTCACCTGAAACTCAGTTCGTAGATACCACTGGATTTTTCAAAAACACAATGTCACTTGACAGCTGCTTTTTGCTGAAGGGAAAAATCGTGAGGAAACTGGTCTAGGTTGGAAGTAGGTATATAAGGAACAGATAGGCTTTCGTAGACAAAAGACTATTAATATAGTAGTCTTTGACCTTATATATCCAATAATGGTCAATAATAAGCCCAATGATATTTGTGTTACTTTTATGGACTTTTTAAGGCGTTCGATTATGTAGATCATTCAATACTTGTCAATAAAATTAGTAACTGGGAATTCGTGGCAATGTGCTAGATTTATTGAAATCGTATATCAATGGGCGATAAAAATACACTGACCTCACTCAAATATGCGCGCATACGAAGCAGCTAAAATCATACCAATCTCGAAAACGAGAAATCATGTGTGGCGTACCGCAGGGCAGTGTGTTTGGTCCCTTGCTTTTTATTCTTTATACCAATGACCTTCCTCGGTACGTCAAACACACTATGGTTTTGTTTGCTGATGACAGCGCAGTAATAATCGATCGAAATGACATTGAAGATTATGAGAATGACATTAATAGTACTTTTAGAGATATAATGAAAAGGTTGAATGAAAATAAATTATTAATGAATTATGATAAAACAAAAAAGAATCTGTTACAACTACTAAGTTTTTAGGTGTAAACTCAAACAGAAGAAATATGCAAAAAACTTTATCAATATTCCTTTGCTTTGTATAATCTTGCCAAACAAGCAAGTCCTGATGCTGTGTTAGCTGCATACCACGGATTTGTAGGCTCTACTCTACGGTATGGCATTATCTTTTGGGACAATTCTTCAAATAGAGATATAGTTTTTCGAGCCCAGAAAAGGTATATCAGGGCTATTTGTGGGTTTCGACAAACAGATAGCTGCGCAATATACTTTAGAAAAAATCATATTTTAACAGTGCCTTCCATGTATATTTTTGAATTAGTAATGTTTATAAAAAATAACTCAATTGCGTTTAAAAAAGCTATTGTTACTAACAAGAGCTTGAGACAAAGGAGCAATTGAATTTTTATGTACCGTCAACAAATACGGCACTGATGTGCAAAAACATATAGGTATTTTCTAGGGTGTAAAATATATAATGAGTTTCCATCAGATTTGAAACTGTTGCCTTTGCCGCATTTGAAACGGGAATTGCTGACATTACTAATTAATAAATGCTATTATACTCTTTCTGATTATATGAATGTCAATTTTGTTTAATATTGAACTTAAATGACTATTATAAATATGTCTTTATTAATTATTATATGCGTTGCACAATTTTAATTTAGATTCATTATATTTTTTGAATTGTATTTATACATAATGTTTTGTACGCCCATTGGCAAGACGTAGAAAATCGAAAATTGTATTTTAACAACTGTATTAATCAGCCTAGCTCATCATCATCATCATCATTTTCAGCCTGTAATCGCCCACTGCTGAGCATAGGCCTCTCTTCGAGTACGCCACTCGTCACAGCCTAGCTATGTCTACAATAAACATTTTTCTAAGTATTTTCGTTTTAGCTTTGCCACACGTCCCTTTTAAAAGGCGTACTTGTGCTACTCATACGTAAGAAGTGTACTTGATCCCAACTCCTTAATTCCTTGTTCCCTTTAATCTTTATTGCTTTCTGATTCCCCCTTTTTTAATAGTCATCATGTTTTTCATTTTCGTCAATAGAGTTTAGTTTTCTCTATTGCATAACGATAGTAGCTACCTGATATAGTCAGCTAAGAAAGTGACCGCTTTGGAAACTTAACGAAAAGTAGAAGACCACTTTCTTGGCTTATCATACTATACGATGCTTTGTCCATCTAACACCATTAATAATTTTACCTTTTCTACCCTGATACCTAATCCAAAAGTCCACGTTTTACTCGTATAAAATGTAGCTTCCATAAAAGTACTTTTTGTGGCGTGGATATTTCGAGTTTCGACCTAACAAGGGTTTGATGTTTCTAAACAAAATAAAGTATTTTTAAACCGAAATACATTTGGGTGATATAGGATTGAAGAGTAGGGTTAAAAAGGTTGCCTTTTCACCTTTGGGTTATATATATGCCTTAGTACATCAGGTATATACCTCTACAACTTATAAGCAGCAGAACTAAATAACTACACTGTTATCAACTGTATACATCGCAATTGAACCAATTCGTAACCACAACAATGTATATTGCCGAGAACTTGCCCAATCAATATCGTGATAACAATGAAACTAGTACTTGAGTTACGTAATAATATTGAGAAATTCTAGCCCTTATAAAACGATAAAGGTTCTCGAGTGGCGACCACAGACTGGAAGGCTCAGCGTGGGTAGGCCCCCCGCAAGGTGGACTGACCTGGTAAAGGTCGCGGGAGTCCGCTGGATGCGGGTGGCGCAGAACCGGTCATTATGGCACTCCTTGGGGGAGGCCTATGTCCAGCAGTGGACGTCTTTCGGCTGATATAATGATGATAATGATAATAAAACGATAAGGATGAAATTACAGAAATTATTAAGGATCCAGTTTTTATCCTCTTAAGGCAAGACCCATTCAGAGATCTGATGAAAATACTCAAGTTAGAGCTTCCAGTTTGAAGAAGTAATGTGGAATTTACACTACACAAAAATTACTGTAGACTGAAAAAGAAACAAAATAACTGAACAAAATTCAGAAAAATGCCTCGGTAACTGTTAAAAAATCCTATTTATCATAGTAAAAATTTTCATGCTGCAAATTTCGTAATTATCAACGAAAGTGATATGTTTATTATTACAAAAAGAATAGCTTTTTTATTGTTCTAACAAAATAACTGAATAGATTATTCATAAGTGATCCAGTTTTCCAAAACCCTATTAAAATGTACTAAATATTTACGAAATTATCCATAGAGCTTCCGTAGAGAGCGGGATGGTTAATTGCAAACTCATGCGTATTAGAGGGGGTTATTTGCAATGGAATGGCCTTGCCTTAAGGGTCCTTATCAGAACACTCATTTATCATGCTATTTTCTATGTCAACCGACACGTATATATCTTGTTGTTTTCTTTACTAATCTAGTACAGGACTATTGTGGACTGATATCATAGATTTTACAAACATATTTCGATTATTTCATTATAATATCCTTTCAAACATCACCTCAAATCGACCAATATCAAGTATCCCGCTTGAATTCTACCACACACAACAAAAAAATGGTTCCGATACTATACCGAAAACTTCATTTAAAAGCATCGCAACCTTTCATTATTAATTGGAATTATCAGAAAGTATGTTTGTCATAATTGAGTATTTTTTCTTTATTATTTACTAACGACCCGCCCCGGCTTCGCACGGGTGCAATGCTGATGCATGTATTATACATATAAACCTTCCCCTTCTATCTATTAAAAAAACCGCATCAAAATCTGTTGCGTAGTTTTAAGGATTTAAGCATACATAGGGATATAGTGACATAGGGACAGAGAAAGCGACTTTGTTTTATACTATGTGAAGAGTTTCACTCTTGTCGGTGCAGGTCTCTCCAGTTCGTCCTACGTAACGCCAGTTCTTTGACTTCTCGATACGACTCGACGTCTTTTTTCTTTATCTGGTCCAAATAACTTATCCTCGGCCTTCTCCTCTCCTTCCCTCAATTTATCCCACCATTATCTTTTGAATTAAATCGTTTTGATAGTTGAGTACAAACATTTTACAGCCCCCCCCCCCGCTTCTGGCTTGCCTTAACCGGCCGTCCAGAGTGGAGCCGCCAGAGCTGATGCTCAAAAGTGGATGTGGCACCTAAGTGGCGAGTTGGCTATATGTTCAGCCCCCCAGCTCTCTGACCGGTGTTGCCCTTAAGGCCATTTTATAATGTCGCTATTTTATAGGGGACCCATCTAGCAGAGAGCGAGTCACCGTCTGCCGGAAATAAACATCTGAGACAGTTTTATTAGGCAGGCGTTCATTGTCTGACGCAATATCCCAGCCATTAGTCCATCATTTTCAACACATAACCCAGTTTATTTCGACTCCATCAACCAGAAATAGTCCCTGTACACCCTGGCGGGTGCTATCTCTGCGTGCGTGGGCACGGGCAGGGACAGCATCCGTTCGATGTATCCCTTGCATTTCATAAAGTGTCAAAAGGGCCTCTACGTGTTGGCTATATGGTACTCGTTTGGTACTTCGGTGTCTCGGTGTTTCGACTCCACGCACGCCTCCCAAAGGTCCGGGATACAAAAGATGTCCCGTGAATGGGAAAGATACAGATAATAAATTATCTTATAGAATATTTTTTATGCCGAAAATCAATCTCTCGGATGAAAAATGGGTGGGATTTTACCCGAACTACGTTGCGGGCAAAAGCTAGTTTAATAATATACATCGACTGTGTTTCAACTCTGCAACAGTTGCGGTTAGTTTGCTAACATTTAACTATGCCGTCAATAGCTGCCCGGTCACGCCGGTCTCTGACGACTTAACGAGATTTCTGCCAACTTCTATTCGTATTATAGAAAACAATTGTATAAACTACTTACAAAAGCCATTGCAAAATTCTCACTACTCGCCTGTTTATTCGTGCGTGAGATCTTTATGAAATAATTTTAATCTACACAATAATTATTATACTTAATTTCATCACTTACATTCTAGAAGCTATCCAAACACATATCGGAATTTTTATAATCATTTGATTTGTCCGAATATAATATAATCATTTGAATTTTCCGAATCTATTATTTCGTGGATAAGTTGATTTTGACGGATGCCACAAACAGAGTTTTTCTTCGACAATGCGAGGAATTATTTGAATTATTATCTCATAAAAATTTTAGCATGCCTTCTCCAATATTCACATACTTTAAAGGTACAGTTTTAGGTACAGTTTTGTACTTCACAATCTCTGATAACCACTAATAATATACATACATACACACATCTAACCTCGTATGCGCCCTGTTAACTGATCTGTACCTAGATGTACAAATGTTTGTCTGTTTGTACACAATCACGTGTGCCAATATTGATTCAATTGTCATGTACCAGGCGAACAGAACTTGGGCAGCGGTGAAAACAACAGCACAGTACCACCAAGTCTGGATGAAAATGGTAAGTTGAAAACTAGTGTAGAACTATAGAAAATAAGAGTAAATGTCTTATTTTTAAAACTCACAATCGACAGCATATATGTAACAAGTTATTAATATTATTTCACCTTATCCCTGAAGCCAACTTAGCTGAGTTGTAATAAAATTAATAATAAAACATTTGTGGGCAATCTTACAGAAATCGACCTAGTTCCAAACTAAGCTTGTACCATGGTTACTAAGCGACGAAATACATAACTAATATAAACAAATAGATTCTTAAATACATAGACAACATACAAGACTCAGGAACAAATATCCGTATTTGTCACACAAATAAATGCCATGACCGAAATTCAATCCGAACAAAACAAAAGTCACTACCAACTAAGCTAATATGACCGTCAAAGGCGTAAGGCTCGTGACTTTCAATCTGCAGGTCGAGGCTTGGAACCTTGCCTTGAACAGTAAAGTAACCCGCACACCTTATTGTCAGAGTGGCAAGCAAAAAAAAGTACCTAAGTTTCAATTTACCTGGCCGCACCACTGGGCTTTTCTGAAAAAACGTATATGTATTTATGAATTATACAGCGGGGAAATGCTGCCAGCATCTTTGGCACTATGCCGCGGGGGTCCCGTCCACTCCCGGCGAAAAGAATAAACAATTGCAATATTTTGTTGTGCCTGGATATCTCCGACATGGGTAGACAACGGCTTAATCGGCTTCAAAACAGGACGTTCTCAGTTTGACCCACATGTTTGTCTTATATTATTTATTTTTAAGTTTAGTTAATAGTCCTTTTATTATTCATTTTTAATAAGTATTATTTGATATTTAACAAAGCTTTTCCTTGAGGGAAAACAACCGGAGGAAACCTGTCTAACCTCAACAAGGTAATGTGTTTTCTTTGGGTAGAAAGGGCAGATGGCATATAAAAGTATTTATTTAGTAACTTGATCATGCCTAGAGTTACCCTAGTCGTCAGAGATAATTCCAAGTGGAACTGAATTTGATTAATATGTGGAAACAGAGTTTCGTTCCCGTCTAACTACGGATTTTAACACGTTGGCTGTCCGTCATACTATACCTACAGTATTTCCTCCCACGTCTCATACAAATTTACTGATATACCAGTGTTGCTCAAAGCATCGCTCTATTACTGAGCATCACCGGTGGAATTGCTTATTCTTCTCTTTGTGGTCATGAGCATCACCGATGGGATCGTTTAATCTTCTCTGTGTGGCCATGAGCATCACGGATGGGATTAGGTGCTCATTTTTCAGGGTAGTGTTTTGCAGATTTTTTCGGGGGCCAGAGTCAAACTTTGAATGCTACAACAAACTCCTTGGATGTGACTCGAAAAACTTGGCAGACCTCCTAACATGATGGTATGAAGTAATGATGGTGTAACAATTTTATGAGCCACTCAGAAGCTAGGTATATAAAAATTCTATACAGTAATTTTTTAGTAACTATAGAGTATCCACTATAAGATAGCATTCTAAGTTTGACTCTGGCCCCCCAAAAAATCCGCAAAACACCCTGAAAAATGACCTTCTGACCCCACCGGTGATGCTCATGGCCACACAGTGCCGCGGAGTGTGTAGGTATGTACATAAATAATTTAGTGGGCATCATATTATGTTATGTTTTGAGCTTAGCATGTGATAGCGGAGATCATCATCATATATTTAAGAGCCTAGCTTAGGTCTTATTGGTGGAGGAATCGCCATTCTTTTCGGTTCTCTGCCAAGACTTTGAGCTCCTGATACGACATTACATTACAGATATCAAACCTAAAATAATTATTCTTGATATAGTAGGTTCAAATCTGCCGTGAAACCCCGACCGATTTCTAAACTACACGTTTTTATAATTTACTAATGACTCTGTGAGATGTAGACCTCGGGAGCATTTTTTAACCTATTCAACACCCAAAGCTCCGCCGTTTTGAAAATTTTTCAAAAACTGACTTGTCTATTAGGTACCGAACCGGCCGAGTTTGCGCTCCAGTGAGATTGGTTTAGCGGCTTAAACCAAATTTAAGGTGTGAGTGGAATCGAGCTGCTGCTCACTTGGTCAATTAAATTTACAGACGATCCGGAACAAGGAGGGGCCGGCAGCGGCGAGTCCCTCGGCGCGGCTGTGGCAAGGATTTACAAGCATCCATATGCTGCCTCGCTGCTGAACAACGACACATACGTGTGCAGCCTCGTTGTGCTCAATACGTACTGGCTGATTACGCAATCCAAGTGTTTTGGCTCGTGAGTATACTGCTTTTTTATGCCGCGTCGGTGAAAAACAGCCGTACTGCCCACCTGATGGTAAGCGGTCTACGCAGCATATGAACGCTTGCAACTCTAAGAAATTTATATGCGCGTTGCTGACCTTTTAAAATGTATAGGTGGGTGGGGTAAAAAGGAACTGATATGTATTGAATTAGTGTACAGAAATAGTATTTCGAAATAAATAGTACCTGAACCTATTATAGGAATTTAGATACTTAAATAACTAACTGCTGTAGAAAGTTGGTAACACAGTGCTGAAACACATTTTTTCATACAAATTGGTGAAGCATCAAGAACTACATATTTACCTACTCAATTTATGAATATTAGCTGTGGTTCTTGTAAAAGTGTGGTATTCTAATAAAACCTCTTTCTAAATAACATCATGATACTAAAATACGACACAAAAAACTAAACGAAAATCGGTTCATTCGTGTGAGAACTACGATACCACAGACAGACACACAGACAGACACAGATACACAGACAGACACGTTAAACTTATAACACCCCTCTCTATTGGCGTTGGGGGTTAAAAATAAGAACATACAACCGAATTGAGAACCTCCTTTTTTAAAGGAGGCTTTTTTGTTTGGAAGCTACAACTCAAAAACGATTAATTTGATGTTTTTTTTTCTTTTACTTCGTGCATATTTTCCTTATATGTAGATATATTTGTGAAAACTTTACTGGCTTATGATCTACCTTAATTTATTAACTTTATGTGTGATTGATGCTGTTTGTTTTCCTTAATAAAGAATAAATAAACTAAATAAATAAAACAAAATAAAGTCTGTTAAAAATAGCAAACTGCGTATATTATTATGGAACGCAGTACAGTGCTATACCTAAGGCGAACGAAAGCAGAATCTTAAGATGTTCATTACGCATTACGTATCAGAGAACAAATATTTAATATATACGAAACATGTTTAAGGAAATTCGCCTCATAAATTGAAACTTACATATGTACTCATTGCCAGACAACATTAACAAGTAAGTAGTTACTCAGATCAGAAATACAAACGATTAGACTTCAACAAAAGTTCGTCAAGGATCGAGTCAATTTGTCAACCCTGATTAATCCAATAAATTTTAGACTAATCACGACCAATTCACTAAGTAGTTAAGCCTTGTTTACATTGACTTGAATAGTACATCAGTTGGAAATACAGCAAGTTAAGAACTTTATTCGGAGCTTAAGTTTTTGGTCCGGAAAGGTTAGCGGTTCGATTTTGGTTGCATATTTCGCACCGATATGGTTTGCTTTCATGGCATTAAATATTTTAGTTAGGTACCGAAACACTCGTTATTACGTTCATGGCATTTTTGGTATTGTTTATCAATACTTAAATACTTGATGAATGCGGCAGTGATTACGGAGCCAATCGTTGACACCCTACTTTTTCTCAGTGTACCGGAGGACTCGAAACAACGGGATGTAGGTAGGTATCAATCGAAATATATCAAGTTTAATCCGTTTAAATCGTTTCATTGAATGGATAAAGTACTACTGACTAATTATAGAAAAACTTTCCACCTACCTATAAATCGTAAACTCCCGAAATCTCCACTAAATGTAACTCCTATGATTTCACGTCAAAAGCCAGAGAGCCTTCGGCAAAACGAAATATCGCACTTGCATATTCGAGCGACAAAGTTGAAAATTCATATTGAAATATAATAAACGGGTCACTCACGTCTTTAAGGTCGAATATCGCTCAACATGTTTCGGACCAATACGTCGCCTTTAATCATGAGAAACAGCCGCGCGAGTGATTAAGGGCCACGTATTGGTCTGAAACATGTCGAGCGATATTCGACCTTAAAGTCGTGTTTATGTCTGAAACTCGGGGAGTTTTATATTTTAAGGAGATACTTCGTTTTCGTTTCGCAGTAGGCCCTCAGGGTCTATTATAGTCCGTTAAGAACAGATTCCATTTGCGATAATACCTGATCCTCACTAACTCATTAAACTAATAATCGACTACATTCTAGTGGCTTCCAGCGGGGCTAGCATAACTGCCGCTGCGACGCGACGCGAGTAGAGATAAATCTACCCTCCTCTTGCCAATTCGCACAGTTCGAGTGAGACAGGAATCGCTGAGTCGCGCGAGATACGACTTGGCAGCAAGTTATGCTAGCCCACCAGTTGTGAAATAAAGACGTAACGGTGGTGGTATAGTTCTGTCAGTGGAAAGAGAACAGTTGTGAACAAATTATATATGCCAGTGACTATTGGAAGGTAGCATATAAATATTATATTTATTACGGATTAATACTAGGTACTAATATTGAAAAATTGAAAGTTTAGTTGTTTGTATGTTTGGATGTTTAGATGTTTGAATGTTTGTTACTCGATCATGCAAAAACGGCTTTACGGATTATGATGAAACTTGGTATATACCGAGTTAATAGCCTGGATTAACATATAGACTATTTTTCATCCCGATGATCATCCCTCGAAGGGATGAAATACGGAGTGGAAGTTTAAGCGGACGAAGTCGGGGGCAAAGGTTATAGTTATACATATTTACCAGCAGGCAATGGTTGCTTTTTCAACAATTGTCGTACGTTACGTACGTAAGTTAAGTACAAAATGGAAGATGAATGGAATTCGAAGCTGAATAGCATTCAGTGAAGAATAATCTACAAAAGCGATACAAAGCTTTTATACACATCTTTCAAGTGTAAAGGCGCCAATAGCACTGGCGCGAGTGTTCCAAGAAAATTGTCTGCAACCTAACGCCACTATAAAATTACATCTCATAAACGTTCTTGCGGAAAATGGCCGATCACTGGCTTCTAGGACATATCGGAAAATTCTCGTCGCGGGCAATTTGCGACTGGGATGGAAAAGGCTTCGAACGCGAGGTCATCTTAAGGCATAATGACGGAAAGGAATGATGGGTTGGCAAAGAAAATAGTTCCGTGAATTCACTCGGCGTTAACGATTCGTCGTTTAGTGTGTTTTTTAGGCTATGTTCCGAATCACGCTGAGACCGCTCAGAGCGCGCTCACGATCGGACCGATTCACGCTCATAGCGCTTACATGAGATGTCGTGACGTCATTGATGATATCATGGACGGCGATCACGGTGCTCACACTCCCAGGCGTAAGCACATTGAGCGCAAACGTCAATTTGACGTTTGATATGAACATGACAGCTCTGCGAGCGATGACTGATTCGGACGTAGAAAGAGGATTAGGTAGACGGAGGATTAGAAGCACCAAGGGGGACGGACTTATGATAGGTTGACTAAATTGAGATGTAACAGAAGACTGATATGGGTATAGCACAATTCAGAGATCTCATAATTAGTCGTGCTGTGTATACATTGGTGCCAAATTTAAATTAAGATAATACATAGGCTTGAATGCATTGATAACGTTTCGGTGATACAGGCCGATGACAAATAACACTCGATGAGGGACAGGAGATGACACATTGTGTCTCGTTCCCACGTGGGTTGGTGTCTATGTTTGCATCTCTTTCGCACATCTTTGTATATGTGTATTGCCTATTTGCTGACTCCAGTCTTATCATTACTTCATGGGTTCGGACCGTTCGTCAGCACTGTAAGCGCTGTGAGCGTTGTTAGCGTGATTCGGAACACGGTTAATGGACAGTCAAAGCCATCCTTAAAGTAATTTACCTGTACATGATATGCGGTTTAGACGCACAAACAGTGTTTTCAAATGTAATGCCATATCATATTTCATCTCAGTAAAAGAGACATGACTTTTTTATATCACATTACTCGAAACATCATCCGTTAGATGGCATTGCCGCCGAACAGCCGAACCGAACGTAACCGATGTTGAGCGAGCATCGGAGCGGCATAGCATTACTCATTACAACTCCCATCTCTTTCGTAGCGCTGTGATGCCGGAGAGAGCTGTCTGTCGCACGCGGGCGAAAGGATAGAATATATATACTTTTCGCACTGAGTGATGTTTAGCGTGACACGAGTGTCTTCCGAGTGATGTGTAATATGGCATTACGCGGCTGTGTGATATTTCACTTGTAATATTAATCGCATTACTTACACATGTCTAATACGGTTTAGTACGGTTAGGTCCGCGGTTTAAATCCGCTTAATTTTTATTCAGTAAATTAGTGAGATTTTAATAACGAACAAATCGCTCTCCAAGAAGGTATTTTACTTTAAAAACTAATAGTGGCACCAGCATGATAATAAATTACTTGAATACTTGAACTCGGAAACTTAAAAGATACTCCAGCGAACTCAATTCCGATGCTTCCACAATCGTAGCCGGTGCAAAATTGAAAAGTTTACTAGCTTATTTTGAATAAGAACATTATGAGTTCGAGCGATATTTTAAAGACACATTTTTTTGTTACTTTCTTCAGAATATTAGTACTTTAACACTTTTAGATGTTTTTTTAACTACTAGTTTTATATTATTTTTAATTGATTTCCTCTCACGAGAATTTGAGTTATAAAAATTAGTCGTAGATACCCAAAAATATATACCCGTATTTTATACATCGACGGTGACAAACAAGCTTACGGGCTGCCTGATAGTAAATAGACACCGTAGCCTGTAGACGCTGGCGACTAGAAGCATCACAAGCGGGTTGCCGACACTTTATTGACATGGGGATTCGTTGCGCTGAAGTTGTGTACATAAGGTTTTTTTTTTTTGAACCTGACTGTGGCTTTATAGGCCGGGCCCAATAAAGCGATAGGAGTGCGCGGTTGGAGAGTAGCCTGGGGAAAATCCAAGGGAAAACCTCCGGCACGACCACGCGTGTGGTTTGGAACACTGGAATACTCTAAGAGTTTGCGCTCCAGTGAGATTGGTTGAGCGGTTTCAACCGAATCGGAGGTGTGCAGTGAGATTGGTTGAGCGGTTTCAACCGAATCGGAGGTGTGCAGTGAGATTGGTTGAGCGGTTTCAATGCACACCTCAGATTCGGTTGAAATAACATAACGTAGCATCGCTTATTGCTCGTACCAACTCCTTGCGGATACTTGATGGGTACTTTCATTATTGAAAAAGCCTGTGTTATTCTCATTCTCCGTTCCCGACTAATTGACCGGGTTGTTTAAGCCAGCCTTACTTCATTTATCGAATTCAATACTTATGTGCACGAGCGACCTTTTAGGGTACGGGACTTTTTTTTTCAATCTTTATTAAAGAGCTTTATCGCTTAGCGATTATGGCGCTCCATAAGACCAATAAATTCTGCTTAACTACGGTTATTGATACCTATTTTAACTAGCTTTAGGCGTGGTTTTATAAAGATCCGTTATACCAAATGTCAGATCAATTTTCAGTAACTCAGTACATTTTTTGACATAACAAACCGACATAACATCTAACAGATCTTTATAAAACCGAGCCTACATAGTGCTCTGGCCTCGTCCGATAATGGGAAGGCCAGTGCGCTATTGCAGCCGCCAACATGTGAGGAAATATTGTAAGCTATCTTGAGTTGACTACTAAATGCCTCGTTCCGTATACATTCCATTAATATATGGTATACGTCTTCCACGGTATTACACTCTGAGCAAAGCGGCGAAGCTACGTTGTGCATTAAAAAACCAAATTTATTTAGTGGAATGTGTCCAGAACGAATTCTTAATGCAATAACAATTTCTTGGCGACTAAGTGAACATTATCCATGGTGTATTTACGAGTTCTGGTTAAATTAAATGGTAAAATTGAAAAAAACTCCCCGCAGGATACGAATCTGCGGTATTCTGACATTCGCCAATCTTTGCCCAGACCCGTTATATTTCTTCAATTCAATTCCAGTATAAACTTTAACCCAGTTCAAAATAAATTCATAATGAACTCGGCCCAGTTTCTGTAACATTTTAACGATAATAGACTCTTCATCGCAAAATTAATCATTTAAAATTATATCAATTAAAACTTCAATCGAGACGTGATCAAAGAGTTTCAGAAGTTTGTTAAAGTCAATTACATGTAAATTACTTGGAGGATGACACTATTGTACTGTAACTCTAATGTAGTAGAGTTTATATTACAAAAAAATACGATTTTCAAACAGTGAGTATGTTAGAAACTCTGTTACATTACTTTTAAAGAAGAAAATCCAATGAAATAAGAAGATATATGTGTATCTCATATTCAAGTACTGTAAAGCCCGACCAGAAAGATATGGCCGTGGGTTGCGGAATTGGATTGGAACTAATTAAATATAAATATATATATATTTTTTTAATATTATATTATTATTAATTTCTGTTTCTGTTATTTGTTGTTTTTATTTTGTGTAACTTCTTTCCGGCGACAATAAATCTCTTTTTATTTTTTTTTACTTATAATTTATTTTTTATTTTATTTATTTTATTTTTATTTGACGACCGGTTTAGCCTAGGGGGTAGTGCACCTGCCTGTGAAGCTGACGGTCCTGGGTTCGAATCCCGGGCAAATACTGGTGTGATGAGCATGAATATTTGTTTATGAGTCTTGGATGTTTTCTATGTATTTAAATATTTATATCTATTAAATATATCGTCGTCTAGTACCCATAACACAAGCCTTCTTGAGCTTACTGTGGGGCTAGTTCGATATGTGTAAGATTGTCCTCTAATATTTATTTATTTATTTAATTTCTTACACTGGCAATAATTTTATAACAGGTTGTCACTGTTGTCAGAGTCGCTGTGGTGGTTTAGGTTAAGGCCGTGCAACGAGAAATATGGCGTTCTTTGAAACGCTGTTCTGAGAGGCTATCGCGAACCGAAAACGAACGAAGTTCGAATATCTCCCTCTCTGTGGAACGTATTAGCAAGTGCGACAGAGAGGGAGATATTCGAACTTCGTTCGTTTTCAGTTCGCGGTAGCCCCTCTGTCCAGACGAGGAAACAATACGGATTGATTTTCAGATATATGATTCTTGACTATATGACTTGTGTTTCTGACAATAGCCGAAACGTGAGTGCTTAAAAAAAGTTGAGTCCTTATTTTCCTTTTGAATGAATGAATGTTTTATTCACTTTAAACATATGGCCATCAGATATATTGGAGCAAACAAGGTACTCACAAATATCTGAACACGACTCTATTGTCAAGGCGTTAAAGTGCATGTTCAGATATTTTTGAGTACCCTGAAGAGTACAGATATATTTGATGGCGACTGTACAAGTATAGATGTTACAATTAATCTTAGGTTCCTTAATGTGTTTAGCCTCAACAGGCATGTGAAAGTTGGCATCACATTTGATGTATTGTCAAATGCATGCAAGATAATTATACCTATACATTAAATTTTTTTACTCAGCCTACTAAAACAACGCATTATTAAACGACAAAATTAAGTTCAAATGATGGTATTTTACCTCGTCTAAACTCTGTCAAGAGGAAATTTAATAAAAGTGCACAAAGTCAGATATTTTACGAGATTTGTCTAAAAAAGCCATTCCCGAAGAGTGTTTCATACCGTTTTGTCGTGCACGAAAGACGTAAGTGTGTTTCTTTCACGAAGGGCGTGGCTGACCGAATCGAGGCATCCCCGTATTGAATGTTAAATCATAAAATAATGTATAATTATAATACACAATTTTGGAAAAATCGCTCAGGAAATGAAACATTTCAAAATGTCATTATTCCGACCCGTTTATTAAATTAATGTTTAAAAAAATTGAAACCGTGGCTCCTCACTCACTCATTTTATAGCATTAAATTTTTTTATGACATACCCAATAATTAATAATAACAACACCTATTACTTATGATTATACTTAATGATTTCAGTAATTTGTAGAATTGAATTAACACATAATAATTAATACTGTATAATTGAACTATTACAATGACATGTAATATTGATAATATTATTAATAAATGACTATGACTATTATATTTTAATATAATGTCTGTTTCAGAGAGATCATAGCGTCGTACGTCACGCACCGCGGTCTCGGCAACTACAGTGTGCGCGTGGGCAGCTCTTACAACAACAAAGGCGGCTCGATCTATAAGGTAACAAAATAATATACGACCAAAATTAAAAATTTTCAACCCCGCCATCCATGAGAACTTTTAGCATATTCGTGTGGATACTTTCGGTAGCAATTTACAAACACGAATTATTTCACCTGATTTTATCATTTTTCTCAGAGCATCGGTCTGCGAACTCGCGATGCAATCTTAATAGACAATACTACCCTAGGGGGTTGTCGAGGTATCTTGGCACCCTTTGAACCGATTGGGTTCATTTTCCAACTTAAAAATGATAGCGATGCTCATGTTATCATCAGGGGCGTATTTTGAAATTTGGCGCCCTGGGCCAATAAGTTTCGCCGTCACAGAAGTCAAGAAAAAAAGGATATAATTTAATAAATACAGAAAAAAATATATTAACGTCAAAATTTTTGCGGTGTATAAATTTATTTTTAAAAAATCAGGGGGGAGCTATGCCGCCCCTGGCGGATTGGCGCCCCAGGCCATAGCCCGGGTGGCCCTAGGGTAAATACGCCCCTGGTTATCATCGCACAAACATGTATCCATGCTGACACTCGATAACTCGAATAACTTACACTCGCTTCGCTCGCTCATTCCATTGTACGTGTACTAGTATATTCTGTACTGAATTTGTTAAGAGTGCGTTGATTCCACCAATACATTCGGAATTGCTATTTCAATTAAGCGTCTCACACGACTCATTAACGCGAAATACGAGAATATATTTTGCACTGAAAAACATTTCAACCATAAAAGCCGTTTATTTCCAAAGGCAGCGTTAATCAATGCGAACGTTTCCTTTCAGGATTTTAATGTTGGAATTTAAATATTTAACGTTTCAGCGGCAGTTAATACAAAAAAAGTAGGTACCGGGGGTAATAAATACTTCCTTTTTTACAAGAAGGTGCTCTTCTATGTTGATTGGCCCATTCTACTTTTTCATAGTACATAATTTTAAGACACTTTTTTTAAATGCAGATTTTGGAATACTTGGCCCTCGCTTCATATTTTTGTATAGTTATTTAGAAAGATTGCAGTATCACTTCCGATAGTTTTGGTAATTAACAAATCAGAGCTAATATCCATAAATCGAGTAACTCAGTGGTCCTTGAATGTCTCACCATTTGTATGAAAAAATGGTTTTTACCATTGTGTTACCCACCTTCTACAGCAGCTGAGCAGTACGAGTATAGTAAAACAAAAAGAATCTTAAAGTAACGCGCCTGCAGTGTGTTGGACTTAAATTTAAACAGAAATGCATGTTATAATTACTAGGGATTCATTAAGAGACTTTAATATAAGTTTTTAAATGTTTTGATTTCAAATTATGACAAAAGTATTGAAGCCAATAAAGTTATTAAAGGCTACGATGATTTTATTAAAGTTTTAGATAGTAACATAGCCATTTTTTGATTTTATTGTGTGTAGTACAATTTAAGCGGAAAAAACAAGTTTTTATCTTGAACATGGTCAATTTGGTGATGTTTGAAACTATATTTCTTAATGAAAAATCCAAAAAATCCATTTAGAGTTTATGTCATAAGGTCGCAATAGACCTGTTCTAGATAGTAAGATTAAGAAAATGTCAAGATACGTGTGAATTCAAACAGAAAATGGCGTAAATAGATGAGCGTTTTTTAACTGATAAGGACCCTTAAGTAGCTATAAAAATAATTATACTCAATAGCAAATGAAATCGGTTACACTTTGTATCGAATTTCCTTACTATTAAACATGGGTTGCAATAGATATGTACTTAAATAAAAAACTGGTATCACTATTACCCCTGAATGTATATTCGAAATTAGAATGTATGGATATAATATCGTACCTATTGTTATATTAAAAAAACCGCATCTAAATGAAATGGGAAAATGCGTATTCACAAGTAATGTATTGGCTGAAAGTAAAAGTACAGATTTCAACTACAAGAGCTGTCTCAATAAGGGTGATAGGCTCAAGAAGTTCATTTGAATGTGAAGATGAAGCAGAGGGCCTACCGCGAACCGAAAACGCACGAAGTTCGAATATCTCTATCTCTGTCGCACTTGCTAATTCGTGCGACAGAGAGGGAGATATTCGGACTACGTTCGTTTTCGGTTTGCGGTAGCCCCTCAGGTATCCTAACGAAGGAACAAATTATAGACTTCATTCAGAAGCCAAATATGTACTGTGTGTGACTATTTTTATTCACATTTTTTCCATTTCGTTTAAAACTATATGTACTTAGTTTATTATTATATAAGTACGTAATATAAATAATAAATAAATAATAAATATTAGAGGACAATCTTACACAAATCGAACTAGCCCCACAGTAAGCTCAATATGGCTTGTGTTATGAGTACTAGACGACGATATATTTAATAGATATAAATACTTAAATACATAGAAAACACCCAAGACTCGGAAACAAATATTCATGCTCATCACACAAATATTTGCCCTGACCGGGATTCGAACCCAGGACCGTCAGCTTCACAGGCAGGTGCACTACCCACTAGGCTAAACCGGTCATCAAAATATATTACGATAATATATATTTGATCTGACATGTAATAAGCTATTGTTAGTATTGTTCTGTCGCGTCACAATACGTCACGTCAATTAAATATGAATAGTTTACATTGGACCTATAGCAATCAATGTAACACTATTAATAAATTACTTCCAGATTCAAATGATGATCAACAATTTCGACCTAAAAGTAACCGCGCTGAAGCTGCAGTCGGCAATGACCTTCAGTTCCCGAGTGAGCGCCGTGAGGCTTCCTAACCCGGACGAACCAGTAATCCTCGGTTATCTGGCCTCCATGGTCGCGTGGACTCCTGCTGGGGTGAGCATAGCGACTTAACACAAGCGAAAAGAAATACGTGAACAAAAACGCAAAATCCACCGCTAACAACACTTGCGCATGAGACACTCAACAGTGGCAGTGTAAAGCGGCAATTACACTTCGTCGTTCACCTAATGCGGTCGCCGAATTCATTTTAAACTACTTAGGCCAACAAACGTCGTCTTTACATTAGTCTGTCCGCCTACCTATAAGCGTTGGCAGCTGTCGATCGCCGAATGCGGCCGACTAACGTGTTCTTTAGAATAAAATAGAAAAACTTTATTGTATAAAACCGTGTATGTACAAGGATGGTGCAAATATTTTAGTGGTGTTTCAACAGTTACCCTTCCGGGTATACAATGTTATATTTTTAAAACTAATTTACAAATTACTAGCATAAAATTCTTTTAAAATATAGTAGGCCTTGCCTATTAGCCATTTTTTAGTGTCTGTTTAAACGTGCTATCTTCTATACTTTTTATATCAATGGGAAGATTATTATATAGTCGAATAGCCGATACAAATGCACTTTTTTTAAACATAGAGTTGTTGGTCTTGGGAATTTTAAGATCAAATTTATATTGATCGAAAATTTACACTTTTGCGGTCACCGCATGCAGCATGCGGCGAACGACGAAGTGTAATTGCCGCTTAAGATGTCACCTAATGTGTATTCATGTGCTCATAGCTCGTGGGTCATGCGTGTCAGGCAGAAGTGTAGTGTTAACCTGACTGTGGCTTTATAAGCCGGGCCCAATAAAGCAATAGGAGTGCGCGGTTGGAGAGTAGCCTGGTGAAAATCCAGGGGATACCTCCGACACGAACACGCGGGCGGTTTAAACACTGGAATGCTCTAAGAGAATGTAGTTTGTGTTTAGTGTAGTCTATAGCACAGCCACAGATAGGGTAGGGCGCATTTTTGTGGATTGAACAAGATACAAACTCTCTGTGTATTGACATATTTGTTAAGAAGATATAGCATCACTTCTATACCTTCATACGGATACCGACTTTCTCAATAAAATAGAATTGAGAAATCCTTAAGCAATAAGGTTCAATCTCGTCCAAAAATACTCGTTCTTTAGAGTTACTGGGAAGCACCCTATTCAGCTGCCCGCTCATCGATCATGAGTATATAAGCTTGAGGTATTAACCACTGGATGTGGGTACAGTCAGCGCATGATAAATATGTATTGTTTAGCACTTTATTGTTTAGTGATAAGGCCGAAAATTGTATACATATTTATGATGCTGTACATATGGGTTAAGTTTGAAGTGCACCCGCGAGACTTGCCAGTAGAGACTGATTTATCATTCCCTTGACGCAGAGTTGCCAACCGTGGACAGGGAATGAATAATTAGGGGATGACAGCATATAAACCACTTTTTTAATGCTATGTTCTAATATTATCTTACAGTCGAGGCATGGATTAAATGCTTGCATGTCATGTGGAGCCCGTTTCATTAAAATTGACTGTATATGTCTTTTAAACAACTCAAATCGCAATTATAAATAAAAACTCCCACATATTGAACTATAATGTATATTATAATTGAAATATAATAAGCGGGTCGTTAGACGCGCGGCCGTCGCGGTTGGTTCTCATGATTAAGGGCCACATATTGATCCAAAATATGTCGATCGATATTCGACCTTAAGAACGTGTCACCCGTTTATTATATTTCAGTAACTCAAACCGCACTCAAATCGGTTAATCCGTTAGGGAGCTACAATGCCACAGACAAACACAGCACATATACACACATACACATGTTAAACACATGTTAAAAGTAACTTTTTAGGCGTAAAGTTAGCCTACATTGTTTTTTTTCTTTATTTGACAATAAACTATACTTCACCTTCCAATATGTAGCGTAACCACCAGTTTTGAGGAAAATTCTACTTTCAAACTTTGCCCCGTATAAAAAAACTAGATAGAGCTACAGTTATATTTTTCCTGTAAAATATACATTGATATCAATGTTATGTAATCATTTTATATTTTTTCCTTGGTAAACTTCGGAGATAAGGGGGGGAACGGTATTTTTTTTTACATTTTCACAACGTAAAAAGAAATAAAAAATTGTTTCAGAATGTGCAATTCAAGCCCTTTCATATTTATTTATTGATACATATAAGCTTACAGTATACATATAACACCCCACTTGATATATTAACTAAACTTTCAAATTTTGAACCACCTGTTATTTCTCATTTTTCACAGTGAATAAAAAAAATATTTAAAAAAGTCATATTCAATGTATAAGTAGGTAAGCCTTCTTTATAACTATTCCAAATTTTTAATCGATAGCACAAGTAGTTCTTGAGATATTTAGCGATGTGACAGACAGTCAGACAGACAGAGTGAAACCATAAGGGTTCCTTTTTTACCATTTTGGTACGGAACTAAAAACGGCAGTTAACTTGCACCAGCTACTTAACTTGCGAGGCAAGGTCATTTTGCGCCTTCAAACCTGTATTTTCCGGAATAAAGTAATCTAGGTCACCCTCCGACCCATAAATTCTCTTCATGCGAAATTCACGCTGACCTGTTGCTGCACACGAACACAAACTTTTCATATACATATTTATTACATCTACTTGCTTATTTATATTTAGGTGATACATTATCGAACGCAATACTATGACTCAAAAAATATGACACATGAAAGACTTAACATTAACTCATACTAAAATATTTTTTTTACCCTGCAGTAACTATCCATTCTGTGTCGGCGTCCATAAAAATGTGTAATTGGTTTCAGCACATGCGTCAGGTAAACGCGCCAGTAATTGAAGCCTCCATCTGCGAGTCATACACAAAGCTGATGGCCGGACACTACATCTGCATAGGAGGAGTGAACGACCCCAACAGACACTTTTGCAGGGTAATTGTATAATAATTTTGTCTCTTTTATTTAGATTTAGATTTAGATAATTTATTTCATGATAAGGAATTACATTATAAATTTGCACACATGCCAAAATTACAAGAATTGTTATCATGATCGTCATAACAGGAAAAATTAAAATAACATAATGTCAACCAGAGTAATACAAAACACTACTATTACTACTATTTTTTACTTTGAACTAAGTATCGTTTACGTTGTGCTTTTTTAGTACTGTTAGGCCGGGTTTTATAAAGATCCGTTAGATCAAATGTCAGATCAAATTTCAGTTACTCAGTACATTTTTTGACATAAACCGATATAAGGTCTAATGGATCTTTATAAAACCGAGCCTTAGAGGCGCGTTCGTGGCCCAGCGGCGCCCGCGAGCGGTATACGATTTTAAACCTCGTCGGCCCAGGTCAACTCTTGGATGGGTGACCGCTTTAAGTGGTTATTAATTGAGCGCTTCCGTGCTTTCGAAGGCACGCTAAGCAGTTTATCCCGGCTGCTGTTTATGATATCAGTCGTTAAGCCAAGTTAGAGGCCTTGGGGCGGCTTGAAAACTTCTAACAGTCAAGTTGCCCACTCACTTAACAAGAATAATGCGAATAAGGTCTAGTTTATCTACGGAATCATTGGGAGTAGGACATTCATTGTAAATGAATAACATATTCTTAAATCAACCGGATACAGACAATGTTGAAAGGCCATTCATTGCCGTGCCATTCATCAAAAATAATAGTTTCACTGATGACGTACCTACTAGCTCTTATTTGTTCAAATAATGTTCACTCTATTTATTATACATATTTTTATTTAATTTATTAAATCAACGTGAGTAATTTACATGTACATATTATTAGCCATTATCGGAAACTTGGTAGGTTTATGTAATAGCTGGCGAGATCGCACGGATCGATCCGCATTTACAACAATTTAACATGGCAGACACTAGTATTAATTAAGTATACTTATATTATTTATCTATTTAGGTTTACAACAATGGACCATGTAGCTTACAGTGTAAATTGAGATTCACATTCCAGGTAATATTTTTATAGCACCCGGGTTATCAATTACTACTAGTAAGTTACTCAGCGTATTCTTAGGTAGGTTGTTTAGTATATCTGGTATTAAACAGGTGTTGGTTCTCCCACCGTAGTTATTATTATTATATTATATATTTTAGACAGGCAGCTGACGCTGATACGTCTAAATCATAGTTCACTTGGCACTGGTTAGCACTGCTTAGATCTTAGTTTGTCAAGTTTGTTTTTAAACTGATTAACACTGTTAGCGTTCACTACTTCTGAAGGTAATTTGTTCCATGTCTTTATTATTCTATTAGAGATTAAGTTCTTGCCGATATTTGTTTTAGATTTGTTAGCTGACAATTTAAAGTTGTGTCCTCTCGTGCGTGTGTTTGTGTTTCGAGTGAACAAGTCGCTCAGCTCTGGACAGGCATAATAGTTATTTAAGATTTTATAAGTCTCAATCAATTGTCCACGTTCACGCCTTTTTTCTAGTGTTGTGAGGCCTAGGTTCTGTAGTCTTTCCTCGTATGGCAATGATTTTAGCTGCATGGGAATTTTGGTGAATCTTCTCTGAACCCTTTCTATTATCTCAATATCTTTCTTGAAGTAAGGGCTCCATATCTGAAAACCATATTCCAGAATAGGTCTCACATAAGTTTTATAAATTTTTAACATGGTTTCAGGTGTGGTATTTCTCACAGATTCCCGTAAAATGACCTAACACATACGAGTACATCACAAGTTAGTCAGTAAAAGGCCGAAGCACCAATCAACTCCACAACGCTCTCATCTCGACACTTGTTTCTATCCTTTTTCTACTTCAGTGGAGTGGAATAAATAGGTCAAGTCCATAGCGCTGGCTGCTACCAATTCTTCATACGAACTCGTGGAAGGCAACGATCGAAATATGGAGACGCAACAACATTAATTAAACAGTAGATTTTCTTCTACTCGTCGACTTTAATTTTCGAATTAAATTCAAAATAACGTCGTCTACCGGTCCCTGGGATCCCCGGGACTATAACAAAAGAATGCTATTGTTTTTTTCGCAGGGAGACAATAAATAAATAAATATTTGTGGACAATCATACACAAATCGACCTAGTCCCAAACTAAGCAAAGCTTGTACTATGGGTACTAGGCGACGATATACATACTTATATAAATAAATAGATACTTAAATACATAGAAAACATCCAAGACTCAAAAACAAATATTCGTGTTCATCACACAAATACATGCCCTGACCGGGATTCGAACCCGGGACCTCCAGCTTCGTAGGCAGGGTCACTACCAACTAGGCTAAAGTCGTCATAAAGGCTTAAGATATGGTAGACGAAACTAAAATTACATATTTGTGTGATGTCTCGTCCCCTTTTATTTCATTTACATATCAGTCAATTGAAAAACAACGGGCGCGTTTGTGATACGCAAGCCAAGTGGGTCAACAGTTGTGAGAACACTTTCTTATTTGTATTTTTTCTCGTCGGAAAAATGGGGTTTATGAAACTACTTACATGGTTTTCGCATACAAATAAGTACTTATACAGACCTACATTTGCGTACCAGTTTCCATTTATATAAGTATTGGGTTTTCGGGTTATAGACATCTTATAAAACATGCAACGAAATATTGATGTTATTTTTTTTTTTTTTTTTTTTTTAGTTTATTTAGAAAACAAACAGCCATGTACAAAAAAAATTCATACAAAAATGAACGCAGATTAGGCCTAAAGTTTCATATATTACTAAGTAACAATTATTGACTAAATAAGTTACAGGTGCCGTTATAATTACCTATAAAGTTGTGTACTCATGCAAAGTAGTTTAACTAAAGTAAAAGAGATTATTAAAAACAATGTTTTCCCTCACTTCATATTATCTAGAAAACAAACACTGCCGAACTTTATTCTTAAAAGAGGACAAACTATGAGCAAAAATGTCTATGTCATTAAGCATTTCGTTATACATATTACAAGTGCGCCTAAAGAAAGAATTTTGGGCATACCTTGTACCACAGGATGAGATAGAAAAAGTAGGTTTAGAACGTGTGTGGAAACGAGAAATTTTTAAGGAGATTTTTTCTAGTAATTCACAAGAGTCTATACGATTACTAATAACTTTAAATAAAAATAGAACATCAAGATATAATCTTCTCTTTTCCAATGAAGGGAGATTATGACTGATTGCCGATGAAAGATAGTCACGGTTATAGCTGCCAGTTCTGTAATCGAGGGACTTACAGAAAATTTTCTGAATCCTTTCAATTCGAGACTTATGGACATCAAAATATGGGCTCCACACAACACTGCCGAACTCCAATATACTCCGTACAAAAGAGTAATACAAAACTTTTAACGTAAATGTATTTTTAAATGGTTTACTTAAACGCAGAATCATTCCTAATTTTTTGTATGCTCTTGCAACAATAATATCTATATGTTCATTAAAGGAGAGTTTATTGTCCAGAGTAATGCCTAAATCTCGAATTGATGAAACTCGTGAGACACTGTTACTAGCTATCTTATAATCACAAGTAATGGGGTTCTGTTTACGGGAAAAAGTGATAGTATAGCATTTATCAGCATTAAGTATTAAATGATTACGCTGACAGTAGTCCTCAAATCGTGACAAATCAGATTGTAACGCTACACAATCCTCATAATTCCTAATTGTCTTATATATTTTTGTGTCATCTGCGTAAAGTATATGAGAGGAAGACCGAAAGCAAGTATAAATATCGTTAACATATAAAATAAATAGAAAAGGACCCAGGTGCGAGCCCTGGGGTACCCCCGAGGGAATGGGTAAAAATTTCGACCTATAGCCCTTAAGAGCAACCGCCTGACTTCTATTACCAATATAAGACTTTAACCATCTAAAGAGGTCACCGTGTATACCAATATTGGATAGCTTCTGAAGTAAAATAGAATGATCAATTTTATCGAAACACTTAGAAAAATCAGTATACACGGCGTCCACCTGAAAACCGGCATCCAAAGCATTAATAATATAGTCAGTATAAGTGACCAGGTTTGTATCGACACTTCTACCTCGGAAAAAACCATGTTGGTGAATAGATATGTGTCTAGACACAACAGCAGTCATTTCGTTAGTCACAATTTTTTCAAACACCTTAGCTAAAATACAGAGTTTCGATATTGGTCGATAAAGCTTTACATTGTGCTTATCACCACCCTTATGCACGGGTGTAATAATAGCCCGCTTCCAGATGCTAGGGACAATGCCTTCGCTAAGTGACTTTCTGAAAAGTTTAGCCAGGGGAAATGCAAGCTCTGCATAAAGTTTGGAAACAAAAAATGGATGAATATTGTCAAACCCTGCACCCTTATTAACACATAATTTTTTTAGATGCTCATATACTAATTCATCTGTAATATTAATACTAGAAATATCAATGTGAGGGGATGATGACTGAGGCGAAGAAAGTTGTGATTGATTTAGTTATGTTCGTTATACCTAATAGGCCTAGGCTAACAAAGGATCGTCTTTTGTTTAGGGGGCGCGCCGGGCCGCGCGCCTGCCGCCTCGCCGGCGCGCCCCGAAAACAAAACACGGCGCTGGCCGCCCGGTGCCGCAGCGCGTGTTTTAATTACTGAGTTCTTAGCCACTTAGTTTTCCCATAATTTTCACATTGCATTGCATTTTATGAGAAAAGCACTATACAATCCTCGGCGCAAACAGGGATTGTCAGCCCTATTTCGTGGCCTCTGCATAAAATACTATTCGTTCACTTCACATACTGCCTTCAGCATAAATATAATATTATTTTGCACTCCTGAGACACAATCTATTATTTCCGTAATAAAAATTACAACTACCTTGCGCAAGTTTGACACATGAGGTACGTAATCAACTAGCAGGGACCGAATAAGTAGGTAAATAAAATATGGATTTACGACTAATAACAATGAAAACAGGACATTACACTTAACAAAGTTACGAAACTCTTCTATTCAACTCCAGCACGGCAAAAAGTTGCCCAGAACCCCACAAAAACTGCTGGAACTTGAGAGATTTGTCTTACGTTCCCGTTTCTTACTAATAACTTGGAGTATATCTTTTCAGATTTTTGGTTTTTGTTCTTCTATTTCTAATATAATCTTGCAACAACAATCACATTGATCACTGTTTACGACATATAATTGATGGAATCAAATACCATCAGGCAAGCATAAAATCAAGGCGTTCTTTTTCAGAGAGACAACGGCGGTGCGGTGATCCAGAACAACACGCTCATCGCTGTATCCTCGTTCCTCCACACTTGCGCGCTCTATTCCAGAAGCCACGCCTTCCCCAAAGTAGCCAGCTTCGCCAGATGGCTAGACTCCATCATCTGGGACGAAAACAACCGTCCAACTACTACCCTACCAACGACTGTTGACCAGGGCGCTAAGAAAACACTAAATTCTACCGCAACTCCGAACTCAGACGGTTCAGAACAGAGGAACATATACCAAGATCCTAGGAAGTTCTTGTTAACTTTGCCATTTGATCCGATCAACGTGCCTTTAGAGCCCGCTGGGGATAACTCCGTGATTCCTAGACTGAGTTTGTATGAATCTTATCTTCAGAACATGGCACGAGCGAGAACTAGTACCACTGAGGATCCGATGGAGGCAGATGAGCGCGCGAGGCGGGAGTGGCTACAGAAGTTAGGGAAGAATGTAGTGTTACCGCCAGGTTTCATGGTGTAGCTAATAACTAATGAGAGTAATAAATTTCAATTAAGCTTTAGTTAATCAAATATAATGCTATGCAAGCCATAATAAGTTCCATTAATTGAACTCTCATCCTTATTTTAAGAGACCTTATAAGCTTTAAAATATTTTGATTTCAAATTATGACAAAAGTAATGATAATACCAATAAAGTGATTAAAGGATACGATGACTTTATAATAGTTTTAGATAGTGACGTAGCTATTTCTTGGTTTTATTATGCGTAGTAGAGTTTAAGCGGAAAAAAGCCGTCTTTAGTTTAAAAATTGTTCGTTTTGGAGTGATGTTTAAAATGATATTTGTTAAAGAAAAATCCAAAAAATACATTCAAAATTTATTACATTAGGTCGCAATAGTGCTGTTCTAGATAGTAACACTGAGAAAATATCAAGATACGTGTATATTCAAACAGAAAATAGTCTAAATAGATGAGCATTGTTTTAACTACTAACATAAGGGCTCTTAAAGTGTATATTTTCAGCGTTAAAATACCACTGGCGTTGTTTTAGTATTTTCTCCATAAGGTAACATTTACTCATATGACAATAAAGGTCCTGAAGATAAAACATTCCTTTTAGGTACAGAAGCACTTTACAAAGTGCAATATTCTTGCCTTTTGTTTTCAAGCAACGCACCACCGAGAAGAAAGAGACAGATATTCCAAGAATTGTCTCTTCATATAATAAACGTCTCGACATACCCCTGCTATCCATTATAGGTGTTATTTATGTTGCCTTTATGAACTTTGTTGTTCAACTTTTGCTATATGCGGAATACTTACTGTCCTATTTATCATGGCCTCGCCTCTCTAGACTACACAAATGTATTAATAAGCCAGTGTATGTAACAATTTCAAGATAACATTTTTTTTATATTTCTGTCGACCTCAGCCGGGTAATCACGTAACTTTTGTACTACCGTTAGGTAGATTTAAGCGTCAAATTTTAATTGTCAGCTCATACATTTATACTTCAAAATTGACAGTAAAATCTCTATCTACCGTTAGTACATAAAGTTACGTGATTCGCCTGTTGCTCATACATTTATACTTCAAAATACACAGTAAAATCTATCTACCGATAGTACATAAAGTTACGTGATTCGTCTGTTCCTCATACATTTATACTTCAAAATACACAGTAAAATCTATCTACCGTTAGTACATAAAGTTACGTGATTCGCCTGCTGGAAGTCTTTGATAGTCACGTTTATCGACGAAAAATAGCAAAATAAAGCATTTACGCAGTCGCTAGCGAGTACGGCCATGTAAACTCATGGTAAAGGCACTGATAGCGTAATACAGTAGCTAATATAACCATTACAACCAATGTTAAGGCCGTGCAAGCAAAAATATCGCGTTCTTTGAAACGCTGTTCTGCCCAGACGAGGAAACAATAAGGATTGATTTTCCTATACATGATTCTTGACAATAATATCAGAGTTACAATACAATACAATACGAATACTCTTTATTGCACACCTCACATAATAAAATAGCACATAAAAAACAAAAAACATAGATACAGGGAGACAGAGGCAGAACAACAGGCGGTCTTATCGCTAAAGAGCGATCTCTTCCAGACAAGCTTGAGTTTGTCAATAGCCAAAAAATTATTGCTTAAAATCTTCTCTATAGAAAAAAAATCCAAAGTTGAGTCTTTGTTTCCCTTTTTTTATCAGCCTACTAAAGTAATAATGCGTTGCTTTAGTCAATATGATGGTATCTTACCTGATGTAAACTCTGTCAAGAGGAAATTTAATAAAACCTCACACAATCAAATATTTACCGACATTTGTCCGAAAAAGCCATTCCCGTAGTGTGTTGCATCCCGCTTTGTCGTGCGCGAAAGACATAAGCGTGTCTCTTTCACGGGGGGCGTGGTTGACAGAATCGAGGAATCCCCTTAAACTGAATTCGCCTCCCATATATTTACGTGAAATCAAACGAAATGTTGATGTTCACTATGATTACTAAGGGTGGGTTGCACCAAACCGTCTGTAATTGTAAGTGGTGTTCGTTAAAATCTGATTGTATGGAAAGTTTGACAAGTTTCTATGAGATGACAGCTGCCGGTGTCACGACTGCTGACGATGACAAGCCTGTGATCGTATGTTGGTGCAACCGACCCTAAAATCCTTTTTAAAAAGTAACCAACATTATGTTTGTACCTGTACTATTACTAGGGTGCTGTAGCACGATGTATAGGAAATGACAACGAGGGAAATGTGTCATGGAATATAGAAAGAATTTAGCTCGAGACTTTTGAGCATTTTTAGAGTATTCGCAAACTCGCACCGGACCGAGCATATGTGTTACTGTCGTTGTCGTATAAACATACAATTCGAGAATAATTTATACGAATTATACACGGTCTGTTCGTTTTCTCGTTTTCGACCCGTCATTTGACGAATGCTCCTCCTTTTTTGTTTGCGCTACAAGCTTTCGAAATTATTTTATGTATAAATATAATATAGTTTTATGGAAGATTGCTGAATAAACATTTATTCATATATCTGAATGAACATTAATGTATACGTATACCCTCAAATAATTTTCAGCGTGACCCTTGCATAAAATATTTTTTTTCGTTTTAATACAAATGCATTTTAGGATATAAGCTTGTTTTTGAAATGTTTTTTTTTAATTATAATTTTATTAGGTACACTTATATCTCAATCTCTGCATTTCTTGTAATGCATCATAAGTGCTTGGGAAGACAAATCCAACGAACCCACTCGATAAGTTTCCGCCGTTTCGTTTAAGAGTTCCTATGGACACCTCCTGACTACATCATCAGACCAGCTCCATGGTACCATAACATTGCATTGTCATCGTACTCACATAAGTATACCAAATTTCAGTTCAATCAGTTGAGGGAAACAGGTTTTAAATTCAGTTACAAGATTTGTCCCACACATACTAACAGGGGAAGTCAAATAAAAGCTTATAAAAACATACCAACCATCAGGAAATGAAAAATATTTTTGTGTTTCAACTCTTTGGAAGTTACCTATGTATAATTCGACTCCAATACATATTGGAACTATACAAAATCAACTCAAAAATTAAAATTACGCAAAAGCTGTGTTAGAAATTTGCTAAAAGAATATGATAAAATTTAAAACATTAAGGCTGGATTTTAAAAAGATCCATTAACCAAATGTAAGATCTAATTTCAGTTACTCAGCACATTTTTTGACATAATGTCTAACGGAACTTTATAAAACCTAGCCTAAGTTCGCTAAAAAATTGTTTTGAAGTTATGATAAATTAAATTAATATTCAGGCGCCACTTAAACTTCGAAAAAGTCATATCGAGTTGAGAAATACTTTCAAAGAAAGATATTAACGTTAAAATATGTCAGTTAAATACAAATAACACTTATGAATAGCTAGGTGTTGTTTAGGGTGAGTCACTGCAACACATGGTAATTTGGTACCAGAATTTTATACAATATGTTGTGTCATTCATTCATCATTAAATTATCTTGTTGTTTTAGGTAGTAAATAACACATATAATAAGGGTTAACTAACTAAAACTAAAAATTAATATTTCGAGATGAACTAGACTTCAAATAAATATGTTCAAAGCAAGTATGAATGATATGCGTATCTTCGCCAACTAGATTTCCCAATAACACCCAATCGACAATGTCAAATGGCATTTTTATAGATTGTTTACACATATTTTATATTTTATTTACATTTTATGTACAATTTAACTAGATGGAATAAGTTTGCACAAAACTCAAAATTACTGGTTAGGGAAACTGGTTCAAATAACGGGAGTTAAAATCATGGACGACGATGACATTTCAATTAGCCCTTATGAAGAGGGTACTTGGGAGTGGAGCGAGACGAATAACTGTCTCGAGTTTAAATCCAACACTGTAATCCTCCCCACGGTGACAAGTGAACGAGTACACGCCACCAAGATAATGAAGTCCTTAGAATTTGCCGATAGTCCAGATTTATACGACCTGCTCAGATTCCAAAAGCGCTATCAAAGACAAATGCTTGACGATGACAATGACGTGGTCACACTGCAAGACATTAAAGACGTTGTTCTATTCTCAGCACCAGCACCCTTTATAAACATCCCTATCGTAAACATATTGCACTTACCAGCTACGGAACGCTTTCTTAGAGCACTAATATTTTACTGTCAATATTATCTACAAGTGGAAGAGACACTGAGCAACCGAGCGTTAGAGAAGAAACTCCCTTCTCAAAATAGCGACGCATTTGAAGCTGACCTAAGCGAAGACTTGCAAGACATCCGTTTTCTCGTAGCGAAAGAATACAGCACTATTATTATAGGCGGTGACCATTTCAGTAAATACCATCACATGGGCACCAAGAAATATTTATCTGCGAGCGCAAGAGACGCAATTTTCTACGAAACATTTTTCCGTCTCATCATTCAGATCGTTTGGATAGCTCTCGGCAGAAGATCCGGGAAGGACATCGAAGTTGAAGTCAACAGACTGTTCAAATCGGACAGGTTTAATTTTGCGGAGCACAAATATAGATTGCGAGAGACAAAGAGCACTGAGGAACAATTATTGATGTCAGGAAGTTGCGTACGAAGAGACCGTTTGTTGAAAACTGAATCGCCATTGATGCATGAAATTTTTTGTCATCGAAATATCCCGTACCGCATGTCTGGAGTAGGCGTCGTGGAGTACCCGAACTTGACTCCTCGGCTAAGGTATTTCAAGCGCGTTTTGATTCTACCGGAAGAAGAGTTCCGGTCTGCAGGAATAACGGTAGGTATCCTCGGTCTCTCGAGGAAACTGTTCGATCCGATGTTGAAGGAAATAAAGCAGAAAAAACTACACAGACTAGAATCATTGTCTAAAAAAATGTCAAAAGCATCACTAAGCGTCAGCTCATCTGCTCCCATAATGCTATTCGCAGATATCGATTTACCAAAAAGGCACTATGTGTTAGATTTCGGCGACGAATTCCCATGTGAGACATATTCTAACAAACCAATAAATACTGCACAAAAAAGAAAATGGATCGAAAAAGTACAACGCCATTTACAGAAAAAACGAGAGTTGGATGAAAATCTGATGAAAAGACGGTCAATATTAAGGTAAAAATGACGTTATCATATCACTGTTTGATTAACATAAATCTGTTATAATTCCCAACCAGATCACGGAGTTTTATTCATTACAACTAAATTTTATTTCATATTTTAATTGAATGATATGAAGATAGTTACATCCGAGCGAAATAGCTACTTTTGTGAAACAGACACATTTTATACAATACCATTGTTCTCTTTGAACTAATTTCAAGTAATTATTCACACTTTTCTTACTTGATTTCTTCAACATGTCAATGGAATCACCATCGTGTAACGAGAATTAGTAACCTTCGTTACACAATGGAATGGATTAAAATGTAGCCGTAACTAAATTATTAACTATGAACAAAAAATATGCATTTCACCCATTACCCAACCGATTTTTTAACTGAACAAATGAAACAAGTGTAACTAATCACCCATTTCCATTACCAGGGCAGCAGCACGCTAAACAGGTCATAAATCAATGTCTCAACGGAAACAGCTGAACTTAACAAACGTTTATAGTACACTACGTAATGGCGTTTATTTCACTTATCAACCTTGGAAATATCAATTAATTTGTGAAAAGGCTTTCACGCTAGGGTTAATGACACGCGTCAAAGATTTAAGCTTTCGATGGAAAGAACTTGCAGAACTGAGGCATTTGAGCAAGTCAATCATGTCAGGTTAAATTCGACAGGATTGAATTGAAAGAAGATTTACTCAGAGATATTTGTCTATAAGCCGAGAATATTTGTGTATAACTTAATATAAATATTTCATAATCATAAGCCAATTCCCATTAACATTTTTTGTGTAAAGAAATTTATTTTGTGTTATAACACAAATTCTGTAACGTGAGGGCGGCCTTAGGATAGGTTAGGGTTATTATGAATAGAGATTAGGGTGAAAATCAACTTTCTGTTTTCGTTTACTTATATACAGTTGTTTTACTAGTTTTATTCACCTAGCTAGTCAGTTCTGGTAACGCATATTTAATGCCCGTGGCGCGGGCGAAGCGCAGTCCAATTTATGAATGCGATCCATGCGTTTAATCCAATACCTATACTTAAAGGGATGAGACGATTCTGTAAATCACGCATGTAAGAGACGCTTATGTATTCCGTGTCAGAGAAAACAAGAACTATCTGGCTTTGTGAATAGACATTAGAGATTTAAAATTTATAATAAACAAAAGAAATGCCTAGTCCACAATCCACAAACAAGTACATGGAATTTAAGTTTATTTATTTAAGTTTTTCACCTCTGCGGTATTGTAAAACGACAAGACATTAAATGCCTAGTCCACAATCCACAAACAAGTACATGGAATTTAAGTTTATTTATTTAAGTTTTTCACCTCTGCGGTATTGTAAAACGACAAGACATTAAATGCCTAGTCCACAATCCACAAACAAGTACATGGAATTTAAGTTTATTTATTTAAGTTTTTCACCTCTGCGGTATTGTAAAACGACAAGACATTAAATGCCTAGTCCACAATCCACAAACAAGTACATGGAATTTAAGTTTATTTATTTAAGTTTTTCACCTCTGCGGTATTGTAAAACGACAAGACATTAAATGCCTAGTCCACAATCCACAAACAAGTACATGGAATTTAAGTTTATTTATTTAAGTTTTTCACCTCTGCGGTATTGTAAAACGACAAGACATTAAAACGTAGAAGCGCTCTTCAACCCTAAGCAGCATTTATGACGTAATGAACAGGAACTTAAAGCAGGGAGGTAATGGAATTCCTCAATACGTCGAAACTACCGCAATATAGCCCCGGAGATATGCTAATGCCTAGAGATCCCTGATTTACATAGCGAGTAATTCGAGTCCGCTCCGATTGCAAGGGTACTGTGGTGACCTATTCAAGCATTCAGGTTAAGAACGGTGATTTTTAATGGTCCAGAGCTATTGAATGTTGAAATGTTGGTAATAGTTTGTGTAGACTACGAGGTTAGGCGTGGAAGAAAACCAACTTGATCTGACTTGAAGACTTAAGAACAGTAAAATATTAAACAAGAAATGTCAAAGCGGAGTGTATTACTAGGCTCGCGGTTGGCAGCGAACTGCTTGCCCTTGCTTAGTTGCATAACACCTAATTAAAAATAATATTTAAAATAATCTAATAAGAGTAATGAGCGCATAGCTAAAAGGTTGGTTGATATTCTTGAACCTTTCTGAAATATTAAAACAAAGGTTTTAACTGCATATAAGAGAAAGTTTACATAAAGAAGTAAGCTTTCTCTTATATGCAGTTTGACGTGTTCTTATAGATATTACATTTTTAATATTTGTGATACGTAAAACAAATGCCTATTTAAACAGACCACAATAACATGGGGCCCATACTTAAGTTTTTCACTTACAGCGACATGTTTTGCGAAAACTTGCAATTGAAACAAGAGAGGGGCTGATTCTTCATTTATAAATGAACATGGATACGATTATATGGATTTAGGTAAGAATGAAGATATATTTATTTATTTATTTAAACTTTATTGCACAAAAAGAATATAAGTACAAAGGGCGGACTTAATGCCATGAGGCATTCTCTACCAGTCGACCATAGGACCAAACAGAAACAAGCAAATGTGGGTGCAATAAGAAAATAATTCATAAAAGTTAAACGATTTCGAAAGAATATTTAAAGATATAAGAAAATACTACATTTAATAATAATCGCCTTGGGTCAAAATGTTTTTGTATGTCCGGAAACATTGATTAAAATGTAGGCGAATTAAATGCCATAATTATGTTCCAAAAATTTTCTTCTCACCCACGGCAACTAGCGTACGACCAGATAATCATATTACCCTTTCAGTCCCTCGCCGCACATAATGAGGGTTACATTAACTCCGCTGATTACATCTCAAAGCGAATATTATCCGAACTGACGGCGTCTCAGGGCAGTCTCGGAAAATGCAGACACCGAGCAACATCGTTATGCCATTATCATGTTTGCGAGACTAAACATTTAGCTAGGGTGACCACGCTGGAACTACTAAGGTTGGGATTTGAACCCATGGTCTCTGGAATACCGTGGGTATACCAGTGCTGACGAATTTTCAATCATTACACTCTTCTTATTACGCCTTAGGGAGGCGCGTGGCTTAGGCGTAGATATAAGAGATTCATCAGCACAAGGGATACCCACGGCCCACGGTAGCTCAGTTGGTTAAGAGCAATGGACGGATTCCAGAAGTCGTGGGTTCAAATGCCACCTGATGTGGCGATGAATTTTTTAATATTTCACTTTGATTAAAAATTGTAGTTTCGTTAACGATTGCATCAGCTTGACAAAATTTAAAGTTACTAAGACTGGGTTGCACCAAACCGTCTGTAACCGTAAACGGTGTTCGTTAAAATCTGTTTACATGGAAAGTTTGACACATGTTTCTATGGTATGACAGCTGCCGGCGCCATATTTGACGTTGATGAGAAAATATTTGGACTGAACGCACTGGACATATTTATTTTCAACACCTTATGTATTATCATGTATTATCATGTGTTCTGAGCAAATAAATTCTTTGAATCTTTGATAGGTGTGTAATCGTATGTTGGTTAGCCCTAAGGTTCGTTTTATAATGATGAACCTTATGTCGATATGTCAAAAAAAATATTGATTTACCGCCAGTCAGTTCGCGACCATGGATGTTGTGAAACATTCGAAACATCGGGAAATCCTTAAAAAATGTAAATAAATTATTATTGTACGGAATTAAGTCCCGTTTTCCAATATTAAGTACTTTACTGAGTTACCAAAATTGGATCTAACATTTGGTCTAACGGATCTTTAGTAAAACCCGACCTAAAAATTCTCGATGGAATATTCCGCGGTGTTTTGAATCATCGTCGATAAAATTTGACCGCAAAGCAACAGAAGAAGTTACTAGTACAGGTACTAGCGACTAGTCAGGGCTTAATCCTCGCCGAGTGAAGAAAAAATGACTGCCGCGTCTTATTACGAAGTGAAGCTGGCAGTGAACAGACATAATTATGTGGGGATTAGTACTCCTAACGATTGCCTTAAGCGGTACGTATATTAATACCAATTATTGTCTTAATTAAGCGATGTAATACCTTATATAATATGCGATAAGCGATTATCTCAAAAACAAGTCAATGATATGAAGTTCAATTTTAGCGAAATAATTTAAGGACACAGCAGTTACTAAATAAATGTTTGTGACTTGGCAATCACACAGTACCTACTACAAATTTTTAAGTATGCAAAAATTAATGAATGAGGTAAAGTAGTGTGATTCTTCTATCTGTATTGTTCAAGTCTGAAAATGTTATTCAGTAAGCAAACAGGATTAGAATATTTTTTTTACGGTGAAAGACTTTCGAGACTTGGCTTATTTTTACATGGAATGATTTTTATGGGATATACTTGTTGTTGTTTTGTGTCCGTAAAGTTTAAAAGTCTTTTGTAGGTCAATGTGTCCGTTTTTATAATAAGTTACCCGATGAAATTTTGAATTTACCCTTTCCAGCTCTTCAAAATCACAAAAAAAAACATTGATGTCAAAGGCTTATTATAGGGTTGAGGACTATCTAACAGACAGAAATGCATGGCCCAAACCAAATACCTAAATAGCGTAAAGAGTATTTCTTGCAGGAAAGCATATCAAACTATTCGACATGTTTTGTTTTCTTGTGTAACTACACATTGTAAATTCCTATTGTTATTTTTTCCTCGTTTTTCTTTCAATTCTCTTTTGTTGTTTACCACTTAGATTTACTTAAGTAGGTTAAGTAGTATCATTGTAATTAGCATATTATGGAGAAAATGACTGACTGTCGAGTTTCTTTCGGCATTTCTTCTCGGCAGTGGTCTCATGAGAAACGCTAGTAGTTTTTAACTTGTAAAAGTGCCTTTGCGGCCAACTTTAAGAATAAAGTTCATTTATTTCATTTATATATTATACGATTTGCTGTACCCTCTTCTTGATAAGTAAAGGATCAAGCAATATTTGTCTCCATTGAAACGAAAATAATTTTACACATTTGACATAGATAATATATCATAGTTGCCATTTCTAAATTTTTATATAGTTCTCAGTGTCAACTTTCATTATCCAGACTATGTATTGAATAACTACACTCACGAGTAAAGTTAACGGGTACACTTTGTGTATTTACAAAAATATTAAACAAAGGAAGTAATTAAAATCTAATTTGTATAGGGAATAATTGTGTAACGTCACACAACGTAACACAAAGGATGCGAAATTGGGCTCAAAAAAACTTGTATTAAAAAATTCTGTATGAAATTCTAGCATTCGTATATGCCAAGCCGTATATGTAAATTCCACCATCCAACTATTTTTTTTATGTTAGTTTATGTTAGCAGACGGATCGCGTGATGGTAAGCAATTACCGTCGCCCATAAACACCTGCAACACTAGAGGAGTCGCAAGTGCGTTGCCGGCCTTTCAGAAGGGAATACGCTCTATGTAAAAAAATACTAGAAAACTACAAGTTGGACAACGTGAAAACAAAAAATATCCTACTCTAATACTAATTTTTTTACAAATCTTTTAATTAGAAGGCCATTTTCTTTTTTGGAATGTAGATTTTTTTTGCAATTCCCCCATGAATGTCCATAGAAAGAGTACCCGTTATTTTTGCTCGTGAGTATATATATACCTTGTTAATTTTAATCATTGTCACCCTAACAAGAGAGAGAGAACAAAACATACACCGGCGGCCATGTAACCGACACTGGGCTAGGAGCTGCCAAGCGATAACAGCGTCACGTCTAATTGCCTTAGGCTCCGTTTTAGAAAGATCCGTTAGACCTTATGTCGGTTTGTTATGTTAAAAAATGTACTGAGTTACTGAAATTTGATCTGACATTTGGTCTAACGGATCTTTATAAAACCCGGCCTTAAGGTGCTCCACGGGCTATTCATCGATTTTTAACGAGTGTTGAATGATATTAGTTCCGTCAAAACTATAGATATATTTATGGCACAAACAGTTATCGGTTTTTCAATCCTTTATCTACATCTGCAACAATCAAATTTTGAGAAAAACTGTCTACTTCTTATTCTATGATGTTTTCAAACATGGTCCAAAAATTCTTTATTTTCGATATTAGTATGTTGTTTATGGACTCATATATATAAAATATATATGTAACTGCACCTTATTGACGTCTCTAACAATGCAGGAGAGATTTTTATTTTTAAATGATTTTCACAAAAGTTACTTCCAAAAATTGTTATTTTGGCCTAAAATTGACAAAGTTGATGCCATATACCTCGAAGACAGCGAGTTTTAAAGTAAATATGGTATACTATTTTGGTAAACCTTGTTGTTCTTAATATGATAAGCCATAAAAAACGAGAAAACGGAGAGTTACAGATCGAAGATCGTTGGGAGCTAGGAGCCCCCGTCGTCTACCGGTCCCTGGGATGAAGAATGCTATTGTTTAGTTTTTTCGCCGGGAGAGGACAGCTTAAAAGTTTACCACATTCACTGCCAGAAACCCGTCAAGCGGGCGCTCTGATCGTAGACGCGTAGCCATGGTTTCCCTGTATGTAGAGGAAATTGCGTAACGATAAAGCTTGGCAGCTAAATTGTTAAACTACCTATGTAATTTATAAGGTAAACTTCCCATTTATTATATTTATTGACACCTAAATACCCAATACCTGACACACTTATTCACTTCTATTATTATGACATAAAAACTGTCAAATATGGGATTAGTATCGAGCACTGCAACCATTACCTTCCGCACACAGCCGAACATACGAAAGCATTTGCACAGGCTGAAATGGACGCTTCGCTGACTCGGACTATCTACATACCACTTTAGAGTTTACACATGAGGCCTCCAATTTGCACAGAAACAGTAACGTCAAGCAGCTGTTTGCTCACAAATCGCATTGGCAGAGCTCGATTTGGCGCCAAATCACGGGTCTCGCTGTTGACACATGCAAATGTGGCTCTTAAGGGCTTTCAACCTCTAAGGGTTTTTTTTTCCAATTTATATTCTTGTCTATAGTTAATCCCAAATATTTATACTTTTCCACTACTTCTATATCACTGCATTGACAATTACGCTTTTGGACATGTAAACAACTATATGTGTGCCCAATAATTCTAGGCTGGGTACTAGCTAGTATTTATATAAGGAGAGCTAATAATCATAAATTTAGTTTTTTCTATATTTAGTAATATGCCATTGTCATGTGACCATTTGAGTATGTTTTCAAAATCTTCTTGTATATAGCTTTGTATTTTAGTAATGTCCTTATCAGCATAGTTAAGGCACGTGTCATCCGCATACATATAGGTGGAACAGTTCCGCACAACATGTTCAAATGTTTCTAGTAGCATTGCAATACATCTGTATCTTCTATTAGTTTTGCCCGCGACTACGTCTGCGTAAACTTCCACTCCTTATTTCATCCATTGAAGGGACGTTTAATATACAAGTTACTTGTATATTAATCCAGACTTGTATATTAAATGGAACGAGTTATGATGAAACACATACAACAAATTTATACCCTGGACTAGCTTTTACCCGCGGCATCGCTCGCGTACTAAGCGTAATTTTTGACCGTCTACAAAAAAGGAAGGTTCTCAGTTTGACCCGTATGTTTGTATGTACCTACGTATGTATGTATGTATGGCTGTCATTTTCATAATCGGCACTCCGAGGAACAACAAAGATGACACCCATACAGATTAAAAAAAAAATGTCCACCATCTTGTATATGTAAATGCATGTCATTTTCGTAATCGGCACCCCGAGGAACCTCGAATATGACACCTATATCGATTTTTAAGAAAATTTAGATTTGCGCACAAATTTTGAACCCCCTTTTCACCCTCACTTCACTCACTTCAATAAATACATGTTTTCATACAAACTTTCATCCTTTGTTTTACCCCCCTAGAGGTTGAATTTCTTTATCCCTAGCCTACGTCATAAACAGAGCTCGGAATAGGTAGTGCCTATTTACCTAAACTTCGCGGGAGGACGTAACTAAGAGTGGTTACAACCACCAAAAATAATTACTTCTTTTTATTGAATGTGGGGTTTCCCGGGATTTACTGTATGATCCTAGAGGCTTAATACATTTCTCTTTACTTATAAATTTTGTTATATTGCATATTATTTGTTTAATTACCTTTAAATAACAATCAGTCATTAAAAATATAATAAGGATCAAATTGAATCAAAAGGATTCCGACATTCGATAGTTTTTAGTTGACTTAGACAGAATTATACTCCTTTCTTCCATGAGAGGGGACCTGTGTCCAGCATTAGGGCGTATATAGATTGGTGATGAGACAGAACTATGATATCGTATAGAAAATTCCGATATTCATTCCGACGTTTCGAGTCCTTTACAGCACTCGTGGTTACGGAATGTATTTTAAATTCATTATACGCGATATAATCGGTTGAAAAATAGTTTTACTACCACCATATTAGAAATAAATTAGAATACATCTGTACGATATCTTCTATGCCATATCATAGTTCTGTCTCATCACTAATCTATATACGTCCGACTGCTAGACACAGGTCCCCTCTCATGGAAGAAAGGAGTATAATTCTGTCTAAGTCAACTAAAAACTATCAAATTTCGGAATCCTTTTGATTCAATTTGATCCATATTATATTTTTAATGACTGATTGTTATTTCAAGGTAATTAAACAAATAATATGCAATATAACAAGATTTATAAGTAAAGAGAGGAGAGTATTAAGCCTCTAGAATAATACAGTCAATCCCGGGAAATCCCGCATTCATTAAAAAGAAATAATTATTTTTGGTGCTTGTAACCACTCTTAGTTACGTCCTCCCGTGAAGTTTAGGTAAATAGGCACTACCTATTCCGAGCTCTGGTCATAAATGTAATCAACTGTGCAAAAATCGACTCTATATCATTAGCAGTTTCGGCAGTGCATTTAATAGCTTTTAAGTGCTAAAAAATTAAAACAAGATGCTCTGATTGAGGAGCATTATTGTATCGCGATTATAATTTAATCGCATTTTATAAAACTGTTTCCAATACATAAATTTACAAAAAAAAAAACAAAAAAAAATACAAAAATAGTTTATTTATACACAGTGCTATTAACATTACCAAACGATCAAAATATATAAAAAAAGAAAATGTTACAGACACTGCATGACAAAGTAAATTAAAACACTTTTCTGTGACCCCTACACTAGGCTAGGCCTGTATCGTAGGCTGACACAAGATCCGATTGCCATTTAACTGAATATCTTGCGCTCAAGACAAAAACATTACAAACAATATTTCAGTTTATATATAATATTTTCAGTTTCCAATACTTCGAGATTAATTAACTAATTGGTATTCAAGACATTCGAGATATTACGTCCATGAACTAGAATGTAGAATGTCGCAACTCGTCTCTTGTTTCGACTGCCATCCATAGTTTGAACTCTAATCATTTGTGCCAAAGTTCAAGTTGCTGGTGACGTAATATCGAGCGGTGATGTAATATTGAATATAACTGTCTTAAGGGAGAATTACGGCTGGGTGCTGGCCACTCCACGCCAGACATTCTTCTGTAAGGCACTAGTCCCACCGCCGGCAAGTAGCGAGTACTCTCATAGTAATTCTACTCGCTTGAGCGAGATAACGAGTACTCGCTGCTCGCCGGCGGTGGAACCAGGGCCTGTACTCCGAACTATGTATCGTGCCGTCCCTTTCACTCTCGTGTTATACACTATATGAGTGAAAGAGACGGTACGATACGAAATTCGGAGTAGCCCCTCTGTCGGCCTAAAGGAGGGTCACTCACAGATAGAATCCGTTTTAGGGAATTTAAGCCTTTTACTGTGTACACAAATAAAACAAACGGTGTCTCCTTATTTCATAGAATGTATGGTTTCGCAGAATGTTCATTTCATACAAACTTATTTTTTTCCAAAAACCGTTATCTTTTTAGGCACAGCTAAAAGGTCATTTGCATTGTGTAGAAACCATTAGCTCTACCAGAAAAGTAGGTTAGGTTAGAACTGCGACTCGTTGTGACTAGCTACTTTCGCAGCAAAGTTTTTCGTAACGCTACGCAATGTCCTCTACATACAGGAAACAGGGATCGGATACCGGTACTTTCTCCATAGAAAAATACCGGTATTATTACGGTCACCGGTTCATTATTTTGTTTTTAATGGGACAATCTAATAATTGTAAATGTAAATGTTACCTAAATATATGATTCAGCCCTACGTAAAGAGCAAACGTAAGGGTTTTTTAAAAATACCGGTATCGGTCCCTGACAGGAAAACGCATGTTATCGGTCACGCGTCTACGAGCAGAGAACTCCCCAGGGGAGTTATTGGCCCTGAAAGTGATAAACGTTTAATGTCATATATTTATATCAACTTAGCCAAGTTAAAGAAATAACTTGGTTCTATTAATTACTTGTATTTGAACTAAAGTCAAATAACATTGTGTATTCAGTAACCGTACTGCAAACCTGGTCTGTTGGCTGGGCAATTAACTTGCAGTAGCTTGGATAAAAGCGCGGTCAAATAGTTAAATGGAAACTAAACTCGCTCAGCGCGACAATAAAGTGGTTTTTGCCATCGCCCTTATGAATATTAGTTACGGTTGATAATTTACTCCCACAAAGCATTTTTCATGTTAAAATAAATACGTAAATAAATAAATATTAGAGGACAATCTTACACAAATCGAACTAGCCCCACAGTAAGCTCAAGAAGGCTTGTGTTATGGGTACTAGACGACGATATATTTAATAGATATAAATACTTAAATACATTGAAAACATCCAAGACTCAGAAACAAATATTCATGCTCATCACACAAATATTTGCCCTGACCGGGATTCGAACCCAGGACCGTCAGCTTCACAGGCAGGTGCAGCACTACCCACTAGGCTAAACCGGTCGTCAAAAATTAGTCAACGAAAAGCTGATAAGTGAAAATTTTGAGAACCAGCATTATTTTCTGTTATAATAGTGTGTCATTTTTAACATACCACGTTTTCTTGTACGCATAGATGGCGCCACCAGTACAACATGTAACTATAGGTGTACTTACCGTTATTCTTTTAAATAAATCAGTCTGTTTGCGAATATCCAACGTGTTTTATTATTTTTTATTGCTTAGTTTATTATGATCCGCTAGAGCATAGAGGCGGTAGACGCGTGGGCCATTCTTCTTTATATAAATTACTGACACTTTTTTTGAATGCAGATATTGCAGTAATTGGTCTTCACTATATATTTTTTATTGTTATTTAGAAAGAGGTTTAATTAGAGTATCACTTCCGAAATTTCCGATAGTATTGGTAATTACCGAACCACAGCTAATATCTATAAATCGAGTAGGTAACTCAGTGGTTCTAGTGTCTCACCATTTGTATGAAAAACAATTTTTTTTTACCACTGTGTTACCCAGCAATACGTTACTACTGTTTTAGCCTTTTACAGCAATAGGTTACTATTTTAAGTATAAATTTCTTTTATTAGGTTAAATCAGGTAATATTTCGAAATCCTATTTTTGACATGAAAAAGTAGAATGATCCGCCTATTGAGGTCTTATGGAGGAAAGTTATGTCAAAAAAGTTAAGTACTAAAATTTGATCAGACAATTTTCTAACGAATCTTTATAAAACCCGGTCTAAGTCAATCTATGTAGTTGACCAGGCCCCTATTTCACCAAAGCTGACAGGCGCGACAATTTTGACATATGTAAGTTGACAAATCGACCATTTTCATGTGAAAACCGTTTCACCAACTACAATTGTAATGTTTTTTGACAATTGTCGCGCCTGTCAGCTTTGGTGAAATAGGAGCCAGACCGTTACGTCCGTCGCCTAAATGAACTTTTTATTCTATTATTTTCTATGTTAGTCTATCAGGTATATTTAAATATAGACCTTGTTGCCTGACACAAATAAATAAAAATAAATAAAATAAAATGAGATTAACAGTAGGTACACAATGGCATAAAATACCTTACCTCGTCATCGAACGCATCAGGGTCCGCCATCCTAACAGTTTTCTTCGCCAGGGCTCCGCACTGGTGTAGTGGACAGGCAGGGGTGTCACCAGGCGCGCATCACTCGCACTTCACACTCACTGCCGCGCCTGCGCGGACGGCTATAGTGTGGAGGCGATCTGAAACAAAGAGGAAATTAAATGATGGTTCTTGATAGTGGTGATTCTGTGAGCTGTAGACCTCGTCAACTCTTTTGTTTTTAATTTCACAAAAACTGAATCGTCAAAAAAGTCTATATATAATTATCGAACCTGCTCATAAAATTTCACAAGAATCAGTTGAGAAATGAGACTTGTACAGGAAAAAGCAATTGTATGGGAAAGGAAGACGCTAGAGATTAAAAATAGAAAATTTCCGTGTGCCTAAAGGCAGCACCCCAAGTCTAAATCCCGCCAGTGCTAGACGCGCTGCCGTCGCGACTGGTTCTCATGACTAATGACCACGTAATGGTCCGAAACATGTTGAGAGATATTAGACCTTAAAGACGTGAGTGTCCTGTTTATTATATTTCAATGTATTTCGGGATGTTCGTGGAAGGGAGGGATCCATTGTGTTTCCGCTCATATCTAATTTAAAACCGGATGCAGCGGTGGAAAATGGCGAAATATTAAAGCGTAATAAATATAAGGGTCTCAACAGAGAGTCCAATTGTGTATTTTTTGTGTCGAAACTTGGTCCATGGGGTACCAGCGCGCAAGTTATTTACTGAAATCGCGAAGCGTCTGGTTGACGTGACGTAACTGGTGACCGAAGAGCTGGCGACTTCCTCGCACAACGTATAAGCATTGAGATACAGCGAGGAAATGCCGCCTGCATCCTCGGTACAATGCCCCAAGGGCCTGTTATAGATTTAAGTTAGTTTTAATAGTATTTAAGTTACTGTTATTTAGGTAACTATGATTACCGCTTGTAAATCAATAAAAAGTGTTTTAAGGGGATTCCTCGATTCTGTGAGCCACGCCCCCGTGAAAGAGACACGCTTATGCCTTTTGCGCATGCCAAAGTGGGATGCAACATTACGGAAATGACTTTTTTAGATAAATGTCGGTAAATGTCTGACTATGTTAAGTTTCATTAAATTTCCTCTTGACAGAATTTAGATGAGGATAAATACCATCATGTTAACTAAATTGTGTCGTTTAATAATGTGTTGTTTTAGTAGGCTGATTAAAAAACGGAGAACAACGACTAAATTTTGTTTTTTTTATCAAGATAATTTTAAGCAATCATGTTTCGGCTATTGTCAGACTGACAATTATAGTCTAGAATCATGTATCGAAAAATCAATCCTTATTGTTTCCTCGTCTTGGCTAATATTAAAACAATGTCTTACTAGTAGTAGAAGAGCGAGTTCATTTTGATTTTGGATTTACTCTACAGCGGGGCAATCACGTAACTTTTGTACTACCGTTAGGTAGATTTAAATGACAAATTTTAATTGTCAACTGTTTTATACATCAATTATACAGTCATATTATTATATGACTTGCACAATTTTTTTAATTTTAATTTTTAATTTAGATTGATTATATTTTTCGAATTGTTTTTTATGTATTTTTATCCAATGTTTTGTACGCCTATTGGCAAGACATAGAAGATCACTAAATGTATTTTTAAAAACTCTGTATTCATCAGCCTACCTATGTCTACAATAAACATTTTTCTGATTCAAAATTGACGGTAAAATCTATCTACCGTTAGTACAGTCGCCATCAAATATATCTGTACTCTTCAGGGTGCTCAAAAATATCTGAACATGCACTTTAACGCCTTGACAATAGAGTCGTGTTCAGATATTTGTGAACACCTCGTTCGCTCCGATATATCTGATGGCGACTGTACCGTACAGGCCCGTAACTTCGCCTGGGTTTTGGCACTTTTTTGCAAATTTCTCACAAATTAACACCCTATTTTTGCTTGTTAAGATCAAAAACAAATTAATCTAAAAGGGACTTTAGTTTACCGTAATTTAAGGTCTAAAATTCGTTAAAGAATGACTACAAATGGACTCCAAAGGTGGTAGGCGAAGTATAGGCAAGATGCCCTGTCTTCGCCTACATACTGCCGGAGCGTAAATTATAGATAAAATTTGAAGTTGCCTCCAGCTATCTTATTTATTTTTAACGTGTATTTCGAATTTGAACCTTAACTATTCCCAAATAGTCATATTTAAAAAAAAACGATGGTAGGCGAAGTCAGGTAACGATCTGAAGCTAGTTTCATACATTTACTGTACTTTCGATAGGGTTGTCAAAAATCACGTCATCTTACTCGACAACAAAAAAGAAAGGGTAATGGTTTAGGACTAGTAAAAAATACTTGCTTTCAAATTATGAAATTATTTCAAACAAGTTGTAATAATTTACTACTCAAAAATAAATATGCACAAACAAATATAAATGTATATAAATATACACCATATACAGATGTATACACAAATATAAAAACTAGGTAGTCAATAAATTATGAGTCATTGGAGAGCCACAACCTCCAGCATATATAAAACATATGATTTATAACATAATAATAATAATAAAAGCAACTCAAATCAGTTCACCCGTTTCAGAGCTATGGTGCCACAGACAAACATACATAGCGGTCAAACTTGTGTAAGGCCCCATTTAAGCGTCGAGGGATGAATTATCCTTACTACTAAATGAGAAATTTTAAATATATTACACACTTGGATTGACAACCCTAGGGGTAGGCGAAGTGTAGCTACAAGATGGCCGGAACATCACCTCAATTACATTTTAATCGATTGCGACGTATACACATAACTTACGTAAACAATAATAACACCATAAGAAAGAGCATTTGTTGTACATTATAATACAAGAAAAAGCTCAGCTTTATCTCTTCTTTTGCACTTATTATCGTTAAGTTCCGCCGAGGTAAAACCGAACACGTGCTTTCATTTGAACGAAAAAACCGCGCTGATCGCAAACGGCGTTAAGTTAGCCACAATTGATGCGAGAATATTGCCATGCATAAAAAACACTTTCTATTTAGTAGTTTTGTGTGGAGCCTGCCCTAAAAACTAAACGTGAATTTCAACTTTCATAAAAATAGGCGAAGATAGGTATCCCAGGCGAAGATACGGGGTTCGACGGTACATAAAGTTACGTGATTCGCCTGCAGGTGAAGATAATATACCTACGGCTTGTAAAATTAATCAGTATTCATGACCGAAAAACATCGTGTTTTCTTCGGAAAGTTTTATAGGATTTCTGGAGACTGGGCGCTGGGTCCTAAACAAAACAATAAACAACCAGCGTGTAGGTACTGCGAGGCCCTTCCTCGGGCGGTCTAAACAGTCTAAACACACTTGTTTGTTCTCTTTTATCTCCGAAACTTTATACGGGGAGCGCTTATGCAAAATTAGAAAAGTTCACTGGATTCATCTAAAAGCTGCGCCCATTTATAAAGTGTACATACACTTTACTACATTATTTAAAGTACACGTTAACATAGACATAATATGCAATAGTTTAGTAAGAATTTAAATCAAACGAGTGAAATAAAAAATTAAGAAAAAGAAAATCATGCGATTCCAACCATTTTTAGAGACGATCAAAATGTTGTGATCAAGAACAATTAGAGCAGCACACGACGAAAATGAGAGGCAAAGTATAGCATAGCTAACGAGCACTGAAAACGCTCCATACTGATTCACACGCAGCCGTGACGTCACGCCATCATAAATTGAGGTCTAAACATTTTGTATTAAATGACACTTGAAAATTTAAAAAAAGCAATTGATGAAACCATTGAATCCTTTAATCAATTTATTCGAACTATCAGTATCATAAATTGAGGTCTAAACATTTTTTTTATTTTTTTTATTTGGGTAAACAAACAGTCACTACAAAGGCTGCTTATACTAACTTATTGTAGTAATGGTTACAATATGTGTGACCCACACCGTTTACCACATATTATATTATATGAGCTTATCATTTGGAGATATTCAGTGCACCGTCAGTCTTAAGGACTTTCGGTTCGGTGTCGAATTAAAAGACACTTGAAAATTTAAAAAAGCAATTATTAAAAGCATTGGATCCTTTAATAAATTTATTCGAACTAACAACATCATAAATTGAGGTCTAAACATTTTAAATTAAAAGACACTTGAAAATTCATAATGAAATTCCCTAACCACATTTAAAATTCCTCACAAAGCCTTTCATTTCTCAGGAGCCCACATTTATACAATGTCATGTTTTTATTACTACCTACCTACGGATTAACGACCAGGCTTCCATAATTACAGAAGGGATAACTTAGTCTCTTTATACAGAACGAGGAACTTGCGTTAATCCGTTACCATTATCTCTCCGGTTGAAATTTGTACCTTAAATGAGAGTAACAAAGTCCTGTTTGTATAGACAATTTAATAAGATACACGCTTGTGAAAGTTTTGGTTTAGGTTTGTGAGCAGTTAGAATATTCTAGAGGGATTCATGGTTAATTGTTGCACACGTACATGGAATAGACAAAGATTTTGGAACGAGGAAGTACCGATTTTTTATCGAACTCACCGCCATTTAATGAATGTGTAACAATCCATACTAATATTATAAATGCGGAAGTGTGTCTGTCCGTCTTTTGTCTTACCTCTTCACGCTTGCCACTGAACCGATTTCGATGAAATTTGGTATGGAGATAGTTTGAGTCCCAGGAAAGGACATGGGATAATTATCCCTTAAGGGGGCTAAAGTTCGTATTAAAGGTGATGCGACTAGGTAGGTAAGCGCCTGATATATAATAAAAAATGCAAATAAATTCTAACGCAATGAACGAGTTCCACGCAGACCAAGTTGCGGGTAAAAGCTAGTTCCTTCATAAATTAATAAATACTCAAACCTGTTTCTCAATTAATATACTCGAAAATGGTCCAAGTACACCGGCTCTAGGCACTATAGACGATTTTGTAGCAGATTTTTTCTATACAAAAAGCGGCAACGTTTTCTACCCCTAATTCTCAACCGATTTTTGGAAAAATTATGAATAAATATCATTAAATACTAGGTCGTTTTGTTTTCAGAAAAAAAATCCCTCAAAGTGAAAATATGGACCCTTGAAGATTCGTTTTTATAACTCGAAATGTTCCTCCTGGTTTTTTGCAATTTTTTCGTAAACGAAAAAGAATTACTACAAAAGCAAAACGTGTAATCCTACTTAAGGATATAACGAATCGATCAAGGCCATGTAATCCTACTTAAGGATATACCAAATCGACTAAGGCCAATACTGTCTCATTTGATAAAAGTATAAGAAGTGGAAAAGTTGCCGCCAGAAGCACTAATTCTGCGACGGCGACGACCTTCTCTATCGCACGATGCGGGCGCAACGCCCCGAAATACCCGTTCTTGCCCCACACGATAGGTTCACAATAGTCTTTTAAAAATGAACCAAGTCTAAGATCTTTATCTCTGTAAAAAAAAAACAATTTTTTCTTTGGCAAAAATTTTATGCTAAGTATGTGCGGTTGTTTTCCTCTAAATGCACAAAATAATGCATTTTTCAACCGATTCACGTGAAGTTTTGTTAGCAGGTTCGATATTTTTTTATCGTTTCCTATTTTAGAAATAGAAAACATACACTAACGAGATATCTAAAACTGTCAGAGCAAATAGTTACAGTCAACCTGCCTTAACTAACTGATTTATTTATTTATATTGCACAAAAAATACTACAAATGGCGGACTTAATGCCAAATGGCATACTCATACTGATTTGTGTAGGACTTACAGGTAAACTTAGAAATATATATACTGAGCACAAAATTGCGCATATAGCTTCCTCAACCACACAGTCTCATGAGGGGTGGAAGTGTACACAACGCTTCGCCTCACCCTAGGCTAACCAAAGCGTCAGACATCCGATTATAATTCATAATTCATTTATTTGCAACCATGGTACAGTACAGTTGTTACATTATGTTTTGTTATCTCATGGACCCTGATAGGGCATAGCAAAATACTTAAAATTAAAATTTACGATATACATTGAATAATTATGAAATAATTTTACCTAACACATGTATATATAACATTATTGGATTATTCTAATTCATTAAACAATTAATTATTTTTGATAACATTATTTACATTATTATTTTTATACATTATCAAAATACATGTCACTTTAATTAATTAATGTCTAAAATATGAATATGCCAGTTAAAATACAAAAGTTAAAATACAAAAATATTACGTGTAGTTATTACGAGTCTTGGCATCAAGAAATGCTGGGGTGTGCAGTAAGGTGAGCCGAGGTGAATATAGTAAATAGCGTAGCTGTAGGTATAGGTTTAATTACACGTCTACGGTAAACTCCGTAATTATACCATACCGTATTGTCTCGCAAATTGTTTGCACAACTCCTACTCGTATACATTGTGATCATATAGTACACAAAGCGTTTGACTTGTTAAGGTGAATGTTGAATAGGGCTGTTGATACCAAATAAGAAAATCAATAAGTTCGATTTATCTCGAAAAAGGATTAAATTCTTAATTAAAAGGCAAGAAAAGTAACTCAAAAGAATAAATTATTACGTAATTATAACTCAAAAAGTCAAAAGAACTCAAAAGAATAAACTATTACGTAATTATAACTCAAGAAGTCAATAGAACTCAAAAGAATAAATTATTACGTAATTATAACTCTTCAATAATTATAACTTAAAAAGTCAAAAGAACTCAAAAGAATAAATTATTACGTAATTATAACTCTTCAAAGTTTTGAGAAGGGCCATATTCTGTCTCTTTCCCGCAAAACGCACCTTGGTATTCGAACGATCGTCATTTACTATGGCGCTCGAGATTAGTGGCGTACGTAACTGTGCCTGTAATCCGAACTTGACGCAGGTTCGTGTAAATAGTATAATCGAGTAATAAACGTGTTCGCCATTTATCGAGTTTATTTTAATGAGATTAAGGTTCAAAAAATAACGAACATTTCATTCAGCGACAGCACGGTCAACTAAATTTGATTTCTGGGTCACTTCGTACCTTGCCACAGTCACATTAATTATGAGAATTCTAGCGACTATCATATTGATTTTCACTTGGACAAGGTACGAAGTGGCTCAATACGTAGCTTGTACGTTTATACGTACACAGTTACATTAATAATAATAACAACGGTCACGGTTCCAGCGGTTTTCATATTCATTTTGACTGTATCTCAGAAATCAATCTGGTTGAGTGTACATCGTAAGCAGTTTCTAGATAATTTCGAAGGAAGTTGCCATTAGCAGTAACTGAGGCAACGTAGTAGAGGAAATGAACATCGATGGGCAAAATGAAATTGGAAGCTACAGGGTACTATTAACCTAGTTTCTACATTACAATTTCGTCACTACTAGTACAATAAACGTCGAAAATATCTATACGCAACATAGATACAAAATATGCGCTCTTAGTATTTTTCTCAGAAATAAATTTAAAAAAGACATTTTTGTTGCGTTTTGGGAACAACGCAGATTACATTGAACATATAAATAACGTAACCCGTGCACGTTACATGTTGGTGCCGGGTAGAATAGCACTTTGGGTGTCGTAAGAGCCGACTATGGGAACCGGGTGAGTGTGTTGTGGGCAACCTATCACTGCAATATCACTTTTTCTCCACCTGCAGCGCTGATTTTCAGACTTCATCGTACGGTCCCGAATCGTATGTACCATCGTGAACCGGGATTGTTGAGCCAAGTAGCTCTAGTTTACTCACTTAGCACTAGCTACCAGCTAATTCCTAGTCCCATTCCATTCCTTGTCGCCAGTTTGCTACCCCTCCCCTCGTTATTTAGTGCACAATGTCCTTTGTTTAGTCTGCAAAATGCTAACCGCAAAGACACTTGTTATCTGTTGAGCGTTTGTCAGTGAGTGAAATTGGTGAAAAGAATGAGTAAAGGCCTCTTCATGTTTACTCCAGTCTGCCCTTTTTTGAGCTAGTCCCATTCACGGTAACCTTGGCTACCACTCTGTGACCGCTTTTGACCACCTGCCGTCGTGTTGTCTTGCCAAGTGTCTCGCCTATCTCCACTTAAGTTAGGCTATCCTTATATCAACGACATCACCGTCCGAAACTTTGGTCCAGCGTCTAATTTCCGCATTCGGCATGTGATCGAGGAGACTGATAGCTAATATGGGGCGCTCCATGGCTCTGTGTGCTACTTTTATTTGGTGCATATTTGGCTTTGTAAGCGCCCATGTTTCCGATCCGTATGTTACGACAGGCAGGGTACATTGGTTATAAAGTATTGGGGCCGCTTTTCCTTGAAAACCAGGTTTAGTTTATTAAAAGCGCCTCACCCGAGCTGGTTACGCCTACTTGCCTTATTTTGCTTAACCTGTTAAGCCAAAGGATAAACAAAGTCCAAGGTAAACGTAGTCCTGTACTGTACTATCTTCACAGTGTCTGTGCCAACATGAATAATATGGCACATTCACTTGGAAGTTCGACATGATTTTAGTTTTAGACATGTTCACGACCCAGTGTTCGACATTGTCGAAAGCTTTTTATCTAATTTTCGACGAAGGGGTAACATAAGGGCTGGTTATACTCTCCAATTTTCTCCATCAGATGCTTAATGGCGTGGATGTGGTCGGTTGTGAAATAAACGCTTGCAACAGGTTGGTATTCGTCGAAGAGGCGTGTCAACCTAACAGCAGAGTACTTTACCAGTCTGTAACCTTGCGACAGTAAGCTGATTGGGCGATAATTATGAAGTTTAGTTATATATATCCCTAAAAATGAGTAATAAATACAGTAAATACACAATAAATTATGCAAAAGTATCGAAATTTCATTAAATTGACCCATAACCGGTAATTTACCGGTTAACCAGTTACCGCACCCCGGAGTCGGTTATTTACCGGTAATGAAAACCACCCAGTTATTGCATTCCCTAGTTATGAAATAGTGTTACTAAAATTCTGATGACAATAGGTCGTATGAGTGAATTCTATTTAAATTTTGTAGTGAACTTACACTAGACCGAGTGAATAATTATTTTTTTTGAACCTGACTGTGGCTTTATAGGCCGGGCCCAATAAAGTAATAGGAGTGTGCTGTTGGAGAGTAGCCTGGGGAAAATCCAGGGGAAAACCTCCGGCACGACCACGCGTGTGGTTTGGAACACTGGAATACTCTAAGAGTTTGCTCTCCAGTGAAATTGGTTGAGCGGTTTCAACCGAATCTGTGGTGTGAATGGAATCGAGTTACTGAGAGCTTTGTCGCTGGTTCATTAAACCTAACCGAGTGAATCACCGAGTTTAAGTACTAGGGGGGCAGAATTGCACAGGAATGTCGAACACGTGTGGCGACCGAAGTGGAACTATCCTCTGTGTTACAATCAGAAACTATCGGAAGTGCTCGAGTGAATTTAATCGAGCCGCAGAGCCTGGATTAGTTTGGTTTAAACTTTGAGCAAACTGTGCGGCGCTTTTGGTAATCTCCTGCTTAACTAAATCAATACTCTAACAAGTTAATGAATATATAACATTAAAAGTAAAACTGACACAAGTCATAGCTACATTCCCACCTTCAAAAAACTTCTAATAAAAAATCACGGTTCATAAGATACAGCCTAGCAGTGGCGGCGCGTCAAGAATATTCTTAGGGAAGCCGGAAATAATATGCTTTTCTTATTTTTCATGAGCTGTAGTAAAAGAACTGGACTGGAGCCTGTACTCCGAACTTCGAAATCTGAACTTCGTATCGTGCCGTCCCTTTCACTCTCGTGTTATTCTCTATATGCATGAGTGGGACGACACGATACGTCTCCGCCACTGCAGCCTAGTGACAGACGGACGGAGAGCGAAGTCTTAGTTATAGGGTCCCGTTTTACCCTTCGATTCATCCGTTAGGGAGCTACGATGCTACACACATTATTACACGGAGTGGCTACTACGAACTTCGAAATCCGAACTTTGTATCACGCCGTCCCTTTCACCCATATACTGTATAAATAACACGAGAGTGAAAAAGACGGAACGATACGAAGTTCGGATTTCGAAGTTCGGAGTACAGGCACAGATAGACATCATAAACTTATGACGTCCCTATTTTGCTCAGGCGTCGGTAAAAAGTGCTACAATGAACGGTCGAGCGCCACCCCTGGATAAGATTGGAACCCGCAATACACACATACACAGATGTGCGAAAGAGATGTACAATAGCATACGTCGGAACGAGATACAATGTGTCATATCCTGTCCCTCATCGCGTATTATTTGTCACCAACGTCATCAATTATTGGCTTCATTTAAATTTGGCGCCAATTTATATAAATTAAAAAAAAAATTAGATTTATTTATTTCATAAAAAAAGTACATATAAATATTGTTCTTTTGGTTGCGAAATCTCTAATATTTGAGATTATGTGCACGGTCACTCCGCTCTCTTTGTAATCTAAAGCTATATTTTACACTGTTGGTACGTACCTATTTATAAACACTGCTATTAACTACGGTTGTTTGTGCATAGTTTGCAAGTATATTCCCCAGCATACAGCACGACTAATTATGAGATGTCAGAATTGTGCTAATTCTGATACATCTCAATTTAATCAGGTTATCATAAGTCTGTCCCTTTTGGGCATTCGCTAATCCTGTTTCTAAAGGATCCTCTTTCTACGTTCGGCCCCAACGGCCACCGGTTCTCCGACCAATGTTCTATTTTCAATTTTCAAAGTTTGTAGCCTTTTTCGTAATCGTAAACGGAATCGAAAATCAAAGGAAAAACATATACAATCATAAGTAGATATATGTAACTGCTACTAAAGCGACCTTATTTACCCCCAACGCGTTCGGTTGTAAACATGTTTTGTATGGCAAAAACACTCTCCGTAATTGCGGCTGAAATTGTATTTACAAATAAATAACCGCGCGGTATATTTTATATCAATTATGCCTTTAAATGACCAGAAAAGGTTCTTTATTCTTCAACAACCGTAACTTTCGAGTACTACGGTGTGTGTTATTGGTGGTCGAAACAAGTACAATTTCTAAGACATAAGTTTAAATATATATATAACGCTTTAGTATGTTTACTATCTCGCATAACTAGAATCTAATATCGACCAAACTTACAGCAGTCTAGTAATCCTTGAAAAGTGAAATAAAATTTAACAAAAATTCAAGCTAAAAACTCGTCAAATTATTTTCGACACTCTTGGAAAGTGTACTTATGTTTAAATTAAAACTCAACCGCTATGCTATTAATGCATCTTTCCTTAATTTCTGATTACGTACTTTGTTGGCGTACATATAACTAAGATATTTATTTACTGGAATTATTAAAAAGTTTATATATTTAATTGAATCAGCTAATTTCGCATTTTCCAATTAGCACACAAAAACATCCGCACAATGCTAATTTCCACAAAAACTAATTAAAAAATCTGCGTGTCATTAAGAAAACAATCATCCATATAAATTACGCCATATTTCGGCAAATATAATTAAATTCCTCGCCGCGGACGCTCTGTGAACGATGCTAATGACGTCATTTGTTTCGCGCAGAACGATTTTTTCTTCGCCCCAAAATACACGGCGTAAAACGAATTATTAATTAATACCCCTGAATTCGGACCTGGCTTTTGCACGGTAAACAAATATGGACCGTAGATTGTTGGGCGAGAGTTTGTTTTAGATTGGTTTGGCAAAATTACGCGGTCCATTTTGTGATCAAATAAAATCACTGTAGCAAAATGGTCGAAGAGATATGGGGTGTTTTATGAACAATAGGTGAGTTTGGAACCTTTGTATACCTATATTAGTAATAATGAGGCCCTAGGTCGAGCTTTTGGTTGTTCATAATAATACAAAAGAGAATAAATGTCAAATAAGTTACCTATAACAAATTAACACCGAACTACCTCAGTACATCACCGAATCCAATATACATTAATATACAGGGTGTCCCACGGCTATACCACATGGAGGGAAAGTATCTTGAATATTGTAGATGGAACATTTTACTGAAAGAAGACATTATTTGAATTTAAAAAAGATTTAAACTGCATTCACAGATATTTAAATAATTTTATGTTTAAACCGGGGAATCGAACCCGTTACACGAGAAAAATAATTACCCTGTAGCTTTATCATACCGATCGAAAGGCTTCATCATAAGGATTATTGTTTGCTAAATAACATAGTGTCAGAAATAAAAGGAAGACCATGAATTTTAACATTTGACGTGAAATTGTCTCGTGTAACGGGTTGGATTCCCTGTTCAACCATAAAAATATTTAAATATCAGTGAATGCAGTTTAAATTGTTTTTTAAATTCAAATAATGTCTTCTTTCAGTAAAATGCTCCATCTACAATATTCTGGGTACTTTCCCTCCATGTGGCATAGCCGTGGGACACCCTGTATACTGGGCCTATTACGATGTAATTATGCATACCTTCAGTTATTTCATAAACCCTCGTAACGACACAGGACAGTTTTAAAAATAAATAGTATGTGTAAGTAACATACAAATAGACTGTTTTCTTCTTAAAATTCGTTACCTACTGCTTCTTAACTATATAAGTGATATTTTGACCGCTCTTTCGGCAATGTAACAAAATACATTATCAATATGTCAAAATACATCTCAGACTTCATTTTAGCAGTTTAAAAAGAACCGTTTTTACACAAACTTATCCTTGTCGACTTGTGCAATAGAGATTTATTTATTTATTTATTTAATCTTTATTGCACAAAAGAAACCTTATCGTACAAAAGGCGGACTTAATGCCGTATGGCATTCTCTACCAGTCGACCTTAAGGCGAAGCAGAAAGATTTGTTTGAGATGTTGACACCAAATAAGAAAATCAATAAGATCGTTTTTCCCAGATTCTTAATGAAGTGGCAAAAAAGTAACTCAAAAGAATAAATATTTACATAATAATAAGTCCTTAAAGTTTTAAGAGGGGGCAATACTGTGTCCCTTTTCCGCAAAACGCACCTTTGTATTGGAACGATCGTCATTTACTATGGCGCTCGTGGTCAGTGACGTCACTGATCTGTCGCGCTTTCTCTCTCTAACCAGCAACATTAAAACGGTTGTAGCTTAGTTATTTTTTGAGAGATTTGAATAGGATTTTCACCATTTGGCATATTTTTTGCCTTGTTTCTTTTGGAGCACTCATCATCCCTATTTTCTACGCGCAAGCACTATAACTAAAAAAAAAATTCTTTATTTCACAAGAAACACATAGTTTATGATCCAGGGGATGGCACCGCCCGGTAAGCAAAAATTGCCTGTATTGGAAGGCACCGCTCTTCCCTAGTTTACAGCTGTGTCGTCCAGTATACGAAACAATTTTTGCGCCAGGAATGATCATATCGCAAAGATCATTGATATAAATCAAAAATAACGTAGGACCCAAAACGCTCCCCTGAGGTACGCCATATTGCACATCCTCATCATCACTAGTAGAATCACCCAGTTTAACTCGCCTGCCAGAGAGGTAATCTATAAACAGAGCATGTGGCATACCCCTAACACCTTTTTTTCGAACTTTTAACTAACTAGTAACTAATTACCTACATCTAACATTAGAGAGCGAGCGAGACAAATTTTATCGTCTAAATAGCCTCAATAGAAGGTTTTTATTTAATTTATTAAAAGTACCTAAACCTCACACATAACTCGATGAAAACGCTCGCCCGGCGCCTCGGCAGACAAAGCCCGCGCCAGGCTGTCGAGTTTTGGAGTGATTAATTGTAAACTCTTACAAAGGAAGGGGTTATCCTTGTTAAATAATTAAATATATATGGCGGCACTTTTTAAATAATATCTCGACAAGCTGCTAAAACAAAAGACATTTAATGACTAGACGTACATACAGAGTCCCTGTACCTACCATCCAAACGGCTCATGCTCAACGATCTGGCTATTACATTCACCCATTTACATATAACGCTGTTTGCAAATTCTGTGACCTAAAAACTTGCACTTCGATAAAAGTCAAATCAATATTTAAAAAATGGTTTGCAACTCTATCTTATAATGATACAGAAGACATAATACGTACTTACTCTTGGTCTGTGGTCAGCTAAATCTTTATCAGCTAAGCTACTCGCACTCATTCACACACACGCACACACCACACCCCTACTCACATACACACTCACACATCTTCACACATATTATACACAAACACTTTTACTTAGTTTATTAATTTTCATGTTTTATACTCGTAACTGCTACAAATTGGTGCATTCCAAGATACAGGCTCGCCTAGTTTGGACTGCACCAGAAATCCCGTGTAACCTGTTGTATCATTTGTGTTAGAATCAATACATTTACTCTATTTTATTCTATTAATTTCTCAAAAATAGTGCCGATATATCTTTCTAGTGATTGGTGAAAAAAGGAGCTAATTCAATTGTTTTTGTTTTGAAGTCTATGGTCTAATGTAGAAGCTAAGCCGAGCGGTAAAGAATCCATGTACAGTCAACCAATTTGATTTCTGGGCCCCTTAGTACTTCACAGTGAAAAACAATATGAAAACCGCTAGAGATCTCGTATTAATGTCACTGTGACAAGGTAAGTATAGTGGCCCAGAAATCACAATGGTTGTGCAGTACGATTGCTTTCAACTTACTGACGTTTGCTTTTATCTCGTTGGATAGTCTACTGTAACACTAATGTAATAGAGTATCTATTACAAACATATGATGTTCCCACCATGTATACGTATAATATAAACTCTATTACATTGGTGTCAAAGCGGAATATCCAATGGAATAAGAGAATTATATCAGTGTTTTTCTCAAAGTGAGCAAAACCACCATTTAGATTAAACAATCTCAGCTTGTAATAAATTGTGCTTTTTAAAGGACAGTACCTAATTATACTTTTACCTTTGTATTTCAATACAAAACCATGCAATCAAATAATAATTTGTAACAAACAAAAGAGTGGCAGAATTCCAAATTGAAACCCGGGAAGAGGGACAGGTATAATAGGGCTTTTTAATAAATGCCAATTTGCTGGGAATATAATAGCTTGTTATTATTACAGAGTGCCGGACTTCGTTGTTCGATTAAAAGTTCGGGCATTTGGACACTGCACTGGGTGTGTAACACTGTAAATTGAAGAACCTAAAATAATACTGCTGATACAAAAAGTTAGGCGGGGACAACCACCGCGCGATCGCAACAACAGTGACACATATAGTCCCTATTCGTCCTGGTAACGCCGCACACCGGGTAGAGTCAGTCCGACCCAGGTCGGGCCTAGCTGAGTTTCTTGCTGGACTCTTCTCAGCTAGGCTAGGTTTAGTGAACCAGCGACAAAACTTCCAGTAGCTCGATTCCACTCACACCTCAGATTCGGTTGAAACCGCTCAACCAATCTCACTGGAGCGCAAACTCTTAGGGTATTCCAGTATTCCAAACCACACGCGTGGTCGTGCCGGAGGTTTCCCCTGGATTTTCCCCAGGCTACTCTCCAACCGCGCACTCCTATGGCTTTATTGGGCCCGGCCTATAAAGCCACAGTCAGGTTCAAAAAAAAAAGTTAGCAGCTTGCACTGACTAATGGCGCTGTGAGCTGTAGACACCGCGGGTAATTCTTTTTTTGTAATTTTCCAAAAACTGACGACTAAAAAGTTCTATATACTTATCGAACCTGCTAACAAAATTTCACGAGAATCGGTTGAGATATGCGACTAGTAGAGGAGAACAACCAGAAATCTGGAAATCAGGATTTCGGACATACCAAAGCATTTTTGTCGACGCTGAAGCAGAGACCTTTTTTTCACTCGGAAACAAGACTTCCAATATTTCTAACTACAATATATTTTGTCTCTGTCTGTTCTCGTATCTATCACAAACATAAATGTCAAAATGACAGATAAGGACAAGCGAATTTTAACAGCAAATTTAACAGAAATAGGTTTCATGAACTTATTATTAGTAAAGGGACTAATTACTAACTAACCAAAATATATTAGTTACCTACAGTCATAGCATAAGTAAAAAAAGCGTGCAAATAGACTGTTTTGTTTAATGTTTACTATATTACTGATACAGCCATATCCACTAGTTCATAAACGCCCACATAAACTTTACGCTTCGTCTAAATGAGCTAGACACGTTCGAGCACAAATAACACGTTTACCCTACACTAGCGTGAACGAGACACCCTGACCCGCCCTCCTGCATTAAACAGAGACGGACAGCGCATATTATTCATAGCCGATTCAGAATAAGCGAGAAGCCAACATTTACCAGGATTGCTAGTCTTTTATTTGCGACTGTAAAAGTCGAGTTCACGTGGATTATTCGACTGCAGACGGGAGGTAATGACAGATTTATTCAGTAGGGCACTAAGGGAACATTCCCGGTGAAGATCGTCCAGAAGATAGCGAAAAGAAAAAAAACAATTGGGCGACTTTGCCTCGCCGTCTGTTGATAACGTCTGGTAAGAAACCGACATAGGTATATAAGAAATAGAAGGTTCTTATTTCGATACATTTATTTGAATGTTATTGTGTCACATTTAAATTCTGTATACTTGTCCTATTCATTATTATTATAAGCACAGCCCGAATATAACTCTCAGACCGACAAGTACAAATAAAGGCTGAGTATTACGAACAAATAAAAGAGAGGAATTTCCTCCACCCCGGTTGTGGAATGAGCTCCCTGCCGAGGTTGTCGCGAACAGATTTTATAAGGTAACACCACACATTCCTAAAAAATATATTGGGGATCTTCTGTAAGATAGATGTACGTCCCCAGTTGGGTTGCTCCAAATATGAGTGAGATGACGTTCCACTATGTCCACTCTAAGGTGACGACTCTAAGGCCTGTTATCCGCCGGCGGGGACGTCCACCGCGCGATCGCGACAACACTGACACATATAGTCCCTGACATTCGTTCCGGCACCGCCGCACACTGGGTAGAGTCAGTCCGACCCCGGTCTGGCCTAGCTGAGTTTCTTGCTGAACTCTTCTCAGCTAGGCTAGGTTTAGTGAACCAGCGACAAAATTCCACTCACACATCAGATTCGGTTGAAACCGCTCAACCAACCTCACTGGAGCGCAAACTCTTAGAGTATTCCAGTGTTCCAAACCACACGCGTGGTCGTATCGGAGGTTTCCCCCTGGATTTTCCCCAGGCTACTCTCCAACCGCGCACTCCTATCGCGTTATTGGGCTCGGCCTATAAAGACACAGCCAGGTTAAAAAAAAAACTAACTTGTGTATATTAATTTTAAAATTCTTTAAAATGTAATTTTTATAATTTTTCTTTCACTTTCCGAGCTATTCGGCTTTGGAATTCTTTATCTCCTGATTTGAGGCGTGCTGAATCTCTTGCTGTCTTCAAGAAACAGCTTAGAGATCGCTATTTGTCTCTCTCATGACACAGTTAAGACTTAGCTCCTTTAGACTATGTGACTGACTATATATTTGTATATGTTTATGTATGTATATTTCTATACTATACTAGCGACCCGCCCCGGCTTCGCACGGGTGCAATGCATGTATTATACATATAAACCTTCCCCTTGAGTCACTATATCTCTTAAAAAACCGCATCAAAATCCGTTGCGTATAGTTTTAAAGATTTAAGCATACATAGGGATATAGGGACATAGGGACAGAGAAAGCGACTTTGTTTTATACTATGTAGTGATTTGTGTATGTTATTATCCTTAATTAAATGTTAATGTTGTAATTATTAGTACGTTTCATATGTATTAACTCTGCACCACCTGCTATGAATCGTTATGATTAGATTTCATTTCCTCTACCCTAAGGTTGTCTGGAAGAAATCGCTCTTTAGCGATAAGACCGCCTGTTTTTTGCCTCTACTCATTGTGTTTTTATACTGTACTGTATCCTTTGATTAAGGTGTGCAATAAAGAGTATTTAAATAAATATAAATATTAAATAAATATTAGAGGAGAATTTTACACAAATCGAACTAGCCCCACAGTAAGCTCAAGAAGGCTTGTGTTATGGGTACTAGACGACGATATATTTAATAGATATAAATACTTAAATACATAGAAAACATCCAAGACTCAGAAACAAATATTCATGCTCATCACACAAATATTTGCCCTGACCGGGATTCGAACCCAGGACCGTCAGCTTCACAGGCAGGTGCACTACCCACTAGGCTAAACCGGCCCGGTAAGTATTTGTATTGTGTATATTTTCGAGTTTACCCGGCACACGTCTATGTTTCGCTCCCAACTCGTAGAACCCACGTACGACCAACCTAATCCGATCAAAGGGTCTCCATTAAATTATCAACCCGTAGTGAACATATTACACCATGCTACTATCAATATAACTTATCAGGCTATAAATATAACAGACGTGAATGGAATTACCTCCTGCGGGAATAGCAAGCCCCGCTCATATATATGTACTAACATGGATAATATAACAATAATATAACAAGACGACCGCTTTAGCCTAGTTGGTAGTGACCCTGCCTTTGAAGCTGGAGGTCCCGGGTTCGAATCCCGGTCAGGGCATTTATTTGTGTGATGAACACGAATATTTGTCCCTGAATCTTGGATGTTTTCTATGTATTTAAGTATATATTTATCTATATAAGTACGTATATCGTCGCCTAGTACCCATAGTACAAGCTTTGCTTAGTTTGGGACCAGGTTGATTTGTGTAAGATTGTCCACAAATATTTATTATTATTATTTATTATTATATAACATATATAATAACAAGAACATCTGAAAGAAAGAAAGAAAAAACGTTTATTTGGTGTACATACAGATAAAAAGAAGATATTACAAATTAGAAGTGGCTATACACCAAAAAGGTTGTCGCTCAGCATGTGCCACGACTGATGTGTCATGACGCTGATTTTCAGGACAACCAAAATATATATATACTAGTCTTAACCTAATTAATATATAATGGGTGACGACCAGGGACCGATACCGGTATTTTTCAAAACCCTGAATTAGCCCAATATTTTGGATTATTCTTTGCTCTTTACGTAGGGCTGAATCATGTATTTAGATAACAACGTCGTATTATTAGATTGTCACATTAAAAACGAAATAATGAACCGGTGACCGTAATAATACCGGTATTTTTCTATGGAGAAAATACCGGTATCCGATCCTTGGTGACGACACGACCGCTCTTAATAACACAGCTCAAATAACGTTTATATTGTATGGCAACACTAAAACAAACAAGTTCCATTTGAGTTGTTGTAACGGCCAAATCCTATAGCTCAAGAAAATTAGATTCAAATGTATGGAAAATTTGGCAAAATTAATGGAGAACTTTTATCTATCAGGATATGTAGGTTATAGGACAAAGTTCAATTTTATCTACTCTCCCCCCCCCCTCCGGGGCGAGCATCACCCCCCCCCCACCCGTGAAAGTGTCCCGGAGCGCGGTATTTTCCATTTTAAAAGAAAACCGTACGCGATACATAAAAAGTGTACAGGAACGAAATAATCCTTGATAAATTAGCTATAAACCTCTACTACATACAAAAGCGATATCACTCATAGTTTCAGCGCAATCTGCCACCAAATACGAACGTTTTCAAAAAATTATCAATATTTTTTGCTGTAACTTTAGTTTTCTCAAAAACTTCACACATTACCGCCAAAATATGTATGACTAAAGTAAAGAATAGAATATTCTCTTTATAAAAAGGTATAATTCATTTCTAAGCACTTTCATTTACCGTTGCTGTGCTATTTTTTAAATTTAATTCATTCGGCCATACAGCGAAATATAAATATTCATAGTAGTTCAACGGTGGTACTAAAATACCATATTCTTCTTATATGTTTTCCTGTAATCTGTAGGTATAGGACTATTTTCTGTATTTTTTATATATTTTTATGGCCAGTACTTTAGGAGATAAGAGGGGGGCGGAGAAATGGTCAATTTTCGCCTATTTTCTTAAATAACTTCAAAAATGTTTATTTTAAAATTATGAAAAAAATATATTTGATATCCTTATAATGAACCCTTTCATTTGATATGTCACACAATATAGTTCGCAATATATATTTTTTTTGTATATTATGTACACCCCACAAGTACCTCCCATGTTTAAAAATTTATTTATTTACGTAACACATCCGTATTTGGGACACCGATTTACATATGTGTGCCAAATTTCAACTCAATCAGTCCAGTAGTTTTGGAGAAAATTGACTGTGATAAACGGACGGATATACACAGTCGAATTAGTCGAGTTTATTACAGTCAATTTTCTCCAAAACTACTGGACTGATTGAGTTGAAATTTGGCACACATATGTAAATCGGTGTCCCAAATACGGATGTGTTACGTAAATAAATAAATTTTTAAACATGGGAGGTACTTATGGGGTGTACATAATATACAAAAAATATATATATTGCGAACTATATTGTGTGACATATCAAATGAAAGGGTTCATTATAAGGATATCAAATATATTTTTTTCATAATTTTAAAATAAACATTTTTGAAGTTATTTAAGAAAATAGGCGAAAATTGACCATTTCTCCGCCCCCCTCTTATCTCCTAAAGTACTGGCCATAAAAATATATAAAAAATACAGAAAATAGTCCTATACCTACAGATTACAGGAAAACATATAAGAAGAATATGGTATTTTAGTACCACCGTTGAACTAGTATGAACATTTATATTTCGCTGTATGGCCGAATGAATTAAATTTAAAAAACAGCACAGCAACGGTAAATGAAAGTGCTTAGAAATGAATTATACCTTTTTATAAAGAGCATATTCTATTCTTTACTTTAGTCATACATATTTTGGCGGTAATGTGTGAAGTTTTTGAGAAAACTAAACTTACAGCAAAAAATATCGATAATTTTTTGAAAACTTTCGTATTTGGTGGCAGATTGCGCTGAAACTATGAGTGATATCGCTTTTGTATGTAGTAGAGGTTTATAGCTAATTTATCAAGGATTATTTCGTTCCTGTACACTTTTTATGTATCGTGTACGGTTTTCTTTTAAAATGGAAAATACCGCGCTCCGGGACACTTTCACGGGTGGGGGGGGGGTGACGCTCGCCCCGGAGGGGGGGGGGAGAGTAGATAAAATTGAACTTTGTCCTATAACCTACATATCCTGATAGATAAAAGTTCTCCATTAATTTTGCCAAATTTTCAGCTAATTTCACTGAACTACTAATGAAAAGAAAAAAGATGTGAGACTTGTCTAGTACTAATTATTTTATGCATATACTTGAATGTTAGATACTATAGGAGATACGGAAATTAGTTCTTAGGAGTCACTATAGTAAAAGCTCCATTCAAAGATTTCCAATAAATCAGTCAAACAATCGGAACTCGTTTACTTCCGGTCTTGTGAGAACGAAGAAGCGAACAAATTTCCGTTTCTCTTATAGTTTCAGTTTCCCTCACTGTCTCATTTAGATTAAAATGAGCATATTCACTTTCCCGTCTACCCCAAACTTTTTTTGTATCTAGGTAATTTTGGGTTTTCCGACTCAGAATCACGACTCCTATTCATTTCCGTAAAGAAGAAAAGTACACATAAATACATCCATACATACATAAATGAAATAAATGAACTTTATTCTGCAAGTAGGCCCGCAAAGGCACTTTTACAAGTCAAAAACTACTAGCGTTTCTCATGAGACCACTGCCGAGAAGAAACGCCGAAAGAAACTCGACAGTCAGTCATTTTCTCCACAATATGCTTATTACAATGATACTACTTAACCTATTTAAGTAAATGTAAGTGGTAAAAAACAAAAGAGAATTGAAAGAGAAACGAGGAAAAAATAACAATAGGTATTTACAATGTGTAGTTACACAAGAAAACAAAACATGTCGAATCGTTTGATATGCGTTCCTGCAAGAATATCAAATATCAAATATCAAATAATTTATTTCACATAATTTCAGGTACAATGAGATCTTAGAAGTAGTCTTATTATCACTAAAATTTACCATAAATGGCATGTGAAATTGAGAGGTATGTACACCTGCAATACAGTATACCATGGTCATTAATGTCAAAATACAGATAAAAATAAAGTCAAATAAAATGTCTATAACTCAAAATTATAAAATCAATTACATCATTTATCGAGTTTAATGTCATACATTCGTTATTTTTAAAGTACCTACATTACATTTCTATTACTTATAATCTAAATACTCCTGCACACTATACCACTTTCTATACCACTTTTTGAGGGCTCGTTTGAATTTTGCGAAGGGTAGGTCTTTTATTGTGTCAGGCAGCTTGTTAAATATTTTAATACAATGTGCCAACTAGATACAATGAAAATATTATACTTTACGCTATTTAGGTATGTGTATTATTATTAGTTCATACTTACATAAACTCACGCCTGTATTCCCAAAAGGGGTAGTCCGAGCACATGAAATTCAATTCCACATTTAGCAATTGTAGGTTCAAAGATGGATAAAATGTGTCATTGCCGTGACAGGTTGCTAGCCCGTCGCCCACAATACACTACAACCCGGCTCCCATAGTGGGTGGTGTCATTCTAACCCGACACCACACGGGGGAAAAGTATCCGCAAAAACAGAGTTTTGTGACACCTTTTCCATACTGTTTATGGGTGATTTGCAAATAAATTGTACATTCCAAAAAATAAAATGTCCTCCTATAATATTAAAAATTCTGTAATAAAATAAGTATTACAATAGCATATTTTTCATTTTTGTTTTCACGTATAGTTTTCTAGTATTCATAAAGTTTTATAGTATAAATTGGACACATTTATAAAAAATCACAATTTTGAAAAAAGTATTTCTGCTCTCATACATATTTCATATGTCCTTTGTGTAACAGAGGGTATTCAAAAAATCATAACTTTGATTAAAACAACCCGGGTCAAGAAATTTTTTTTGGGTCCTATTAAGTAGGTACAACCTGAATTATCTAGAAAAAAGTTTGTCAGGTTTCTAGAACGAATATACTATATCAAAATCTTTTTACAAAGTTCGGGGAAAGATTTCGTTCCTTTGTATTACGTCAGCTGTATAATGCTATATTTTGCGTTTTAACATAGATAAACATAGATGTATCCACAGCAGTTTTATCCCTGGCTACAAGTAGTCTACTACGAACACAAGTCAATGTGTCGATAGCTCTATTAGTTTTTGTGTAGTGGTACGATAAAGGGTGACGGAGCGTTTTTTCGCAAATATTAGTCAATTTTGTGTTATGCCTAAAGTAGGTAATCTTATTGTTTTTTATTGCTTTTTTTACATAGTCAGACAGTGGAATTAATGGGTAAACGGCTTGGCATATAAGAATGCTAGAATTTCTTACAGTAATAAATATGAAATGACAAGTTTTTTTGACCCCAATTTCGCATCCTTTGTATTGTGTCACGTTGTGTGACGATACACAATTTTTTCCCATACAAATGAGCTTTCAATTACTTCCTTTGTTTAACATTTTTGTGAATATTCCTATTGCGTTACGTACATTTTTTTGCAATTCACCCTTATTATGGCTAGTCACGAAACTGACACAGAAAAATCATGAACATAAATATTAGGACATTTCTTTTCTTATCAGTATCAATAGTAGGTACTTATGTTTCTGAGTCAGAAAACCCAAAATTACATGGATCCGAAATATTTATATGACAGTTTAAACATGATGTTAAGGGTGCAAAGGTGTTAAGCCCCTTGTGAGGCAGACTTACGAGCCGGGTTACGGACTTGCGATCTCCAGATAGATATACCCTGTATATACTCAAAGATGATAGATAAATGGCTGTAAATAATTCACTGACGCATGTTGTGTTACAATACAGATAGGGCCGATATTATGTAAACCGCAAGTGAATGGGGGGAGTCTGAAGGAGTTTCTATGGCCTGACGTCATGAGGCGTTGAGATTGCTTACTGAAGGGTGAATTCAGGCGGTTAATAACATCATATCAGTTCCTTAGTGAAAATGTCGGTATCTTTGCAGATGAAATACTTGATTTCGATTAATATTTAGAGTTCCGATCAATAGTATGTATTCTTTTGTATTGCATTAAACTATTTTAAGTTGACTAAGGTAGGGCACAGCAAAATGTCATCTTGCTCGAATTTGGAGCAGCCCAACTGGGGAAGTACCTCCACCTTGCAGAATACCACAGCCGTAATAACATTATCTAATATACAAGTATGTAGTGTTGTGTCCCTAGAGGTGAGCAAGGTTGCCAGAGCTCCCGAGGATGCACTGTGTTGAGAGCGAGGGACCTAAATTTGTCCCTTCTGCTTTAAACACAGTGAATTCTCAAATTTCATAAAGGGTCGAAAACGCGTGCGTGACTCCTTTGGAGTTGCGGGCGTCTATAGGCTGCGGTGGCCGCTTACCATCAGGTGGACAGTACGCGTGTTTGCCACCGGCGTTGTATAAAAAAAACGAAGTACCTATATATTAAGGCCAATTTACATGGTGCAAAAATAAAAATAAGAAATAAGAATAGTGCCGAAGGCTTATGAATTAAGAAAACAAAACATTGTTTTCGCTAATCGAAAGAGACATTTTTCTTCGAGACATATGATACACCTTCGAACAAATCGTCAATTGTCAGCAAAAGCTTCAAAGTAATTAAATAGGCATTAACTTAGATCAAAGTATGAACGAGGAAAGGGCGTGTCGAGGGTTACAAATGGGTTCCAGTGTCGCACAGGAATGAGTTGGCTTAAATAAGAATGGCACATTATATAATTTATTGGAATATCGTTTATCTTAGATGGATCCTGCACGGTGAGCGGCGTAAGCGGGCAGACTAACCCTTTGAACGGCCGTGTGTTACACGCCATACTCTTTTTTGCGGAGGAGCGAAGATAAGTAGACAAATTCAAAGTGACAGACAAGGACAAACGAAATTTAGCGGCATCATCATCCTCCTAGCGTTATCCCAGTTCAGTTTCTGAAGGATGCCCGGGGTCCGCTACCTAATCCCAAGATTTGGTAAAGGCACTAGTTTTTACGGAAACGAACTGCCATCTAACCTCCAACCCGATGGGAAACCAGAACTTATTGGAATTAGGTTTATCAAGTGAGTGGGCAACTTGACTGTTAGAAGTTCTCAAGCCGCCCAAAGGCCTCTAACTTGGCTTAACGACTGCTAGCGTAGACAGCAGCCACGATCAACGGCTTGACGTGCGTTCTAAAGCACGGGAGCGCTCAGTTAGTAACCATTCAAAGCGGTCACCCATCCAAGAACTGACCTGAGCGGACGTTGCTTAACTTCGCATGCCGCACGCGGTACGCGAGCGCCGCTGGGCCACAAGCACATTTTAGATACGAACTTCAGCGGCAATTTGACTAAAATTGGTTTGATAAACGATTATGAATAAGCGGATAGCCATAAGCGGAGTAACACAGTCACCAAATGAAAGTTATGTACGCAATTTTATGGATACGTAATCAGATGCGCAACTCTCAGTGCGTTCGTCCACATGTCGCTGCCTTGCTCACAAGTCTTGGCTGGATAGTTATAAATGGAATGGCTTATGATCAGCGGCGTAGCTAGGTGACCAAGGGCCCTGAGGCAAAAAAAGACTGGGGCCCCTAAACATATATTTTTAATGAGTTGCCATGATTAGTGTTGCAACCTATTTTATTTAGATTCCGATGGTGGGAAATTTTTTCGCTAGTTTTGATAATCAGGTTTTGGGGGCCCCAGAGCTTGGGGGCCCTGGGGCACTGCCCCGCCTAGCCCTTGGGTAGCTACGCCACTGCTTATGATTTGCGCTATTTGTTATTTAGGTCGCTTAATGAAACTGACATATTGTTTTTCATCCACTCGAGCGATCCGGAGGCTGGCAATCGTGTGGTTATGATGACGGTGCAACAAACCATTGTAGCCGAGTGATATAGCATTCGACTTTCAACCCTGAGGTCGCGGGTTCGAACTCCTGATCATATCTTGGGCTTTTCAAAAAGCTTATATCGTCGGGTGAGAAGCAAAACTCACTATCAAAAGTATCAAATCTGCCGCTACTCTTCGAAACCTCGTATCTCAGTACCGAAATGATACTGATATACGAGCTTTATTTTAAGTAGGTATTTGTTACTTGGTGACTTTTGCTTGTAACCCCATGTACCATCGCGAACAGAGATTGTTGAGCCACTTGCCAATCTTCGCAACTTGGACGTGTAACACAAATCTAAAGTGAGGCGTCAACGGGTACCATCGGTTATTCATTACACGGCTAAATTACGGATAATGGCATGTAGCTCTACAATCCCGGTTCGCCACTGTACGTACTAAATATCATTTGGTGAAAACTTTGTGAGGAAAACGGTCTAATGCCAACAAGGTCTACACTATCCAAGGAAACAAGTTAGTATAGCGCTATCTCTTGAGGTATATATTCAAACAACTATTAGATGCGAAATAACAGCAGTCCAATAGGTAAGCAAGCGAGGTAATTGTTGAAAATCTAAAATCTAAGACCAGCATAAAACGTCCGCACCGCACCATACTTATAAAAATGTGCATTATTTTATTTACTGTTTCACCGTACTACTATTAAAATAGTAATTTATCATTTCATTTCAAAGATCGGCCCATATCTTGTCAAGCTTGTTTAAGTATTTTTTTATCGCACGGCGGATTACGCACGATTTTACTAGTCTTAAAAAAATCGAGTATAAAGACATGTGTTGAATGAACTTTGGCCGCCATGTAAACTCATCCGATATGCATTCGTTACTCTTATCGCTGACCTCAGATTTCAGATTTTTGCATGCGTTCTCTGATTTTCAGTACTAACTCGTTTTCGCGGATAAAGTGTAGTTTTCCCTCTGGCTTGGAAAGTCAGACGACAGTCAGTAAAATATTTCCAACGATAATCTTGGGATTGGTGCCAAAGTGGACCCCAGACTCCTTAGAACACAAAAATCCTTAAAACACTTAGAAGGATGATCACTACACAAAAACGTAGGTACCAAAGAAGTCTTTCAAATATTATGATGATTAAGACGTTATATTTAAATTCAATGGTTTTGTTTGTACACCTGAAAAGGTAGTCTTCGTGAAACTATGTGGAAAATCTTTATTATACTTGCAATGTAAGTAACCCAATTCTCCCAAACAAATAAAAGCTTTGACTTTTTTTTTTTATTCAATCGCTATTATCTGTTACCGATTAAGACACCGCTAAGATTTTGACAACCGCTTTAGCCTAGTTGGTAGTGACCCTGCCTTCGAAGCGGAGGTCCCGGGTTCGAATCCCGGTCAGGGCATGTATTTGTGTGATGTACACGAATATTTGTTCTCGAGTCTTGGATGTTTTCTATATATTTAAGTATCTATTTATCTATATAAGTATGTATATCGTCACTTGATACCCACAGTACAAGCTTTGCTTAGTTTGGGGCTAGGTTGATTTTTGTATGATTGTCCAAAGATATTTATTTATTTAGATATTTTGAGACAAATTTAAGTAAAATAGAGAAATAACAGTTAAAATTCCTAGAACTTCTAGTCAACACACATAACAATGAATGGAAAACACATTATAACAAACTTTTTAAACCATGTATGATTCCCCCAGTAAGCCACCATGGAAGTCGAGAACATGGCCTATCTCATGTATAACGAAGTTTTCTCTCTCTGTCGCGCTTACGTCCGAACGTGCAAGTGCGACAAAAAGCGAAAACTTCGTTTGCTGTTCGCGGTAACCCCCCTGGCCATGTACTCCAAACTTCGTTTCCTGCCATCCCTTTCACTCTCGTGTATATAAACTACCTGCAGTCAAGGTCACCAATATGTATACATATTTTCACCTTATTCCATTGAAATAAGTTTCAAAAATGTATACATATTTATGACCTTGACTGTACACCTTACAGAAAACCGCAGCCATACTTAATGCGCGCACATACATTCACGGTATATTCCCAAAGCACACTAGCCCGCTTTAAAAATCTGTTTTCATTTATTGAAGTTGTACACTTAGGCTCGGTTGCACCAACATACGATCACAGGCCGGTCATCGTCAAATATGTCGACGGCAGCTGTCAAGCTGTCATCCCATAAAAACTTGTCAAACTTTCCATACAATCAGATTTTAACGAACACCGCTTACAATTACAGACGGTTTGGTGCAACCCACCCTTATCCGTGTCCAGGGCATGTACTCTGAACTTCGAAATCCGAACGTCGTATCGTGCCATCCCTTTCACTCTCGTGATATTCACTATGTAAGTGAGAGGGACGGCACAATACTAAGTTCGGAGTAGCCCCGTTGTATCGTATTGCCAGATAGTACTTTCGGTCTGCTTGCCTGTTGCTTATCTACCTGTTACTGGCACATTCGTCCGTCTCTTAGAGTATAAATATTTCTATAGGGATCCTATACGCGTGCCACCGAGAGGGACAGAAAAGTTTTTATGCAGATAAATTGAGAATTTGTTTAAAATGGCTGACGGTTTACCATAAATTATATACCTCCTTAACTTGGGCGGATAATCGTTTGTCCGGCGTAATGGGCACAACTGTCTAAACAAATAGGTTGTGCTCAACAAAAAAAGTGAAACTATGACTCCTGTCATCTATGTTTGAGAAAATACATTTATACGCCGCTGTGCATACCCTTCTTTCTACGGCAGTCTTTGTGTCATAAAAATTTTAACTTTAAATCGCGGACTTTATCGAACGAGCGTTGATGGCAGTTGACATGTCCACTCCTAACCAAATAGGAACTGATTATAACTTACCTAATTATTTAGGTATATTGTTTATCTTTCGCCAAACATATGTCAAAATATTCACAAATGAACAATCAATTCAAAATGTTACACTACCTCTACTATTTCATAAAATTTTGGCATCCTCATCCTAATAGCGTTACCCCATTACAGTCCTGAAGGATGCCCGGGGTCCGCTATCCCAAGATTTGGCATAGCCACTAGTTTTTACGGAAGCGACTGCCATCTGACCTTCCAACCCGAGGGGAAACCAGTCCTCATTAGAATTAGGCTTGACAGTAAATGCTCATTCACTTGCCTGACTGTTAGAAGTTCTCAAGCCGCCCAAAGGGCCTCTAACTTGGCTTAACGACTGCTATCATAGACAGCAGCCGGAATTAACGGCTTAACGTGCCTTCCAAAGGAGCGCTCAGTTAATAACCACTCAAAACGGTCACCCATCTAAGAACTGACCTGAGCCGACGTTGCTTAACCTCGCATATCGTACGCGGTACGCTGGAGCCGCTGGGCCACAAGCGCTCCTCTTTCCCTTTCATTTGTAGCTTATTATCGTGTTTTGTTATTTGTTTTGGAACCGATCGACAGGAATAAACTATTCTGATTTGACATTTAACTTCAAGTCGAACAAGGGGGCCATTCAAGTATTACGTAAGCACTACAGGGGGGCGGGGGGGTTTATGCTTTGCGTATTTTTGCTGACATGGGGGTCTGCAATAGTTATTTATGTTTTTACACAAATGGCAACCCACACATTGTCTATACTTGAAAACGAAACGCATTTTCGGGGATTTCACAAATAATATATAATTGTTATACCAGATTTACATTCGCGTACGAGTCGCGAGGCGAGGGACGAGGCGAGGGGCGAGGTGCGAGTGTGAACAGACGCTCGTAGCTCGCCTCGTCCCTCGCCTCGTCACTCGCGGCGCTCGCGTCCGGAGCGGTTTTTGGGCACGAGTCAAAAGGACCTGAGACACGACGACGATGAGGACGCGAGTGGATGTTTACATTCGCCCTCCCGCACGAGGGACGAGGCGAGCCACGAGGCGAGGGACGAAGCGCGAGTGTAAATCTGGTATTAAATAAATTAATATTGTGTACGTTAAAGTCTTCTATAAGATCCCTTTCATAAGATCTCAGTACAGTCGTAATTGCAACGCGCTGCTTCACAATTTATACCAGGCGAGCAGCAGCAAGGTGGAGTGAGAACGGTCGTTTTTAATAATATATAATTGTTAAATAAATTAATATTGTGTACGTTAAAGTCTTCTATAAGATCCCTTTCATAAGATGTACAGTCGTAATTGCAACGCGCTGCTTCACAATTTATACCAGGCGAGCAGCAGCAAGGTGGAGTGGGAACGGTCGTTTTTCACACGCCGTGTTTCCTACAGGAAGCAATTACGCCCATATACTGGAAAGCGAACGCTTTGAGCTTAGGCCGTATAATTTGTGCCGCTCTCATACTTTCTGCCTGTAAAGCAATTATTATATAAAAAAATTGGCAAGCATAAATATTTTTACGAGTTCAAATTTATTATCATTTCAAAAAAAAATTTGATGACAACTATGTCCTAAAACGCTTGACGACTAAAATGGCAAATATTACTCGTTTCTCCATACCACGATTGCACGAGACCATTGCACTGTGACGTCACATTTCACTGCCTATAAGTGCCTATGGAGCGTTTTCAGTGCTCGTCAGCTATGATGTATACTCGTTTTCGTCTTTTCTGTTGCTCTGATTGTAGTTGGTCCCATAAAAAATTTTATCGTGTCTAATAACTGGTTCAAATGGCACCATACAGTTTTTAGTTCAATAGCCAGTTTCACTATTCCTATTGTTAGTTGGTGCTAGCTTCGCGCGTGCCGGCGAGCAGGCCCTGTACTTCCCTATAGTTCGGAACTTTGAAACCCGAACTTCGTATCGTCCCTTTCATTCTCGTGTTATAAACTGTACGAGTGAAAGGGACGGCACTATACGAAGTTCGGATTTCGAAGTTCGCAGTAGTCCCTCAGATGCGCGTTCGTTGCGGTTACCCTGACAACACCCAACCTGATGAAGGACTCCAATTGGTCCGAAACATGTAGCAAATATAGTGACTTTCCAAGTGAGTTTCAAGGGAATCCATCATTTTACCGAAAATCGTTACATCGATTATCGTTTCCTATAACAATATTCGCAGAATTTTATTATCACTTAGGAATCATTCATCGGACTTCGTTAGATCGCTCAAACATTTGCTCGGATTACCTTTTACACAAGAATCAACTCATCGAATTTTATTTGTTCTTCGACGTAGTCGTTCATCGAATGACCTTTAGTATAATTTAGTTTAACGAATGTTTCAGTTCCCAAAATTCTTATTACCTAGAACATCATTTCACCACTTTACTATTATTGCTTTGCTCTGAGCTTTGCTCCGGTCTTGATCTTCGAGGTTATTTTTTTTATATAAGCCCAGAAATATTATGCTCCTTGAAAAATCATGCTTGCTCGGTTGTTTGCATGCATGCATGCATGCGTGCTTGCTTGCTTGCATGCATGCTTGATTACATGCGTGCATGCGTGCTTGCTTGCTCGCATGCATGGATGCGTGCTTGCTTGCTTTTTAGTACAGTTAATTTTAGGAATTTTAGAAGGCTTGGCTTGCTTCGATGAAACGTTACTGCGATGAAACATTGTTCGTGGAAAGAATACTATATGGAACGTGCTATCTGTGAATCATGTTTCGTTAAATTAATATTATGAATAACAAATATTTCTATGAAAGGTAAATTCGATGTACCGTTACGCTACAACTAGAGACGGATTCGAAACGATTAACTATGAAAAGTGGTTCGATTATATAAAATGCAATGAATTGATGATTATGTGATTAGAAAAAATAACCTAATGTAATTCGTCGAATAGTTTTCGGTGAAATGAAAATCGATGTAAGATATTTCGATAAAATGATAGACACCCGAGTTTCAACCATTGTTGTCTTATTAAGTAGGTATAAATATATTTTCATTTCAACTTACACGATTTTCACACACTATTATAGGAAAACGGGACTTAATCGCGCACAACACTAATTTATTTACATTTATCGAACCACGCACGGCTAGAAGATGTTGATAACCGCTCATGCCAGTGGGCTCGCGACCACTGATGTTGTGTGCATCACAACATCTTCTAGCCGTGCGTGGTTCGATAAATGTAAATAAATTAGTGTTGTACTCGATTAAGTCTCGTTTTCCAAGAGTAAGGATAAGGTATAAATATGCCTCACGATAGTGTTATGTAGTGACGTTTTTATGGCCGCATCAATTTTCTGTAAGGTGGAGGTACTTCCTTAGTTAAGATGACGCTCCGGTGTGCCTTCTCTCTTAAAAAACATACACCGGAACACAACGTCCTCCTTTTTCAAGTCGGTTAAAAATAAAAATAGGACGATGACTAAGTAAAATAAGTAAATATATAACTGGGGCTAAAATACGTCCGTTGTCACAATGACAGGAAAGGCGCAAGATTAATTGCTTAAACCCGAGGACTCACTCCCGGGTATTAAAAATTAATTAACATTTTTATTCCTTAAAATCCGTAATGTAATTCTACAACAATGTAATTAGTAGCTTATTATCGTGTTTTGTTATTTGTTCTGGAACCGATCGACAGGAATAAAATATTCTGATTTGACATTTAATACATAATAATATATTTTCGGATCACCTAATTATAATTATAATAGAAACTTGACATTACTATTTACTTATTTACAATACAATACAAATACTCTTTATTGCACACCTCAATCAAAGGATACAGTACAGTACAAAAACACAATGAGAAGAGGCAAACAACAGGCGGTCTATTGAATTATAACGAATTATATAACTTATAGTATTAAAACAACCTGCAAAATGTATAAAGCTTTTAACGTGTAATGTATTTGTATGAGTAACTTCAAGTCTAACAAGCGGGAAGAGTTTGTTTATACTACGATTAGTTAATACGATTTTATGTGTAAACTCAGTTTAAATCCTCAATCCAATTCGTTAAATCGTGTATCGCGATTCGTATATACCGATTCGAAAAAAAACTCGAATTCGTACTGAGGGGCTACCGAGAACCGAAAACGAACGAAGTTCGAACTCTCTGTCACACAAGTGCGACAGAGAGGGTGAATGATATTCTCCCGTCTGACTCAAATGACAATTAACACTGACAGCTGCCAGCTTACTGATACCGCACCGCTTCCGCGCCGATAAACGCGGTAGTAGTCTAAAGGATTTCCTTTCCAAAACAATAAAACTTGTAATCCCAGTTAAAAAAATGTTCAATCAGTCGAGCCCACATTTAATTGATTTTCGCAGAACTTTTTTTCATGAAAATGGAACTGAAAATATTTCGTGTTTCAACGTCTTCAATCAGCACTTTCACGATTAAGCTATAGTTCGTAAGATGAATCCGATACAAAAATTACTTTTATTTGGAATGAGTTTTTTTTTACCCGATTGTGGCTTTATAGGCCGGGCGGGTGGCCGGGCCCAATAAAGCGATAGGAATGAGCGGTTAGAGAGTAGGTGATTCTCATTCTAATAACATTTTCTTAATTTGTCCTTACCGGGCCCGATTTGTTAAAGACTCGTCAGTGATTATTTCTAACTTTAACTATTTTAACAGTTAGGGATCCAGGTATAGAGTCAACTGGAGTCAACAATAATTTTAAATTGCACTCCGATTTCCTTAACTTTCACTTAACGTTCGGACCGGTAAGAACATCAGTTAACTTTAGAAAGAAAGAAAGAAAGAAAGAAACATTTATTCGCGACAAACACATGACATTTACAAAGATGACAGGACAGAATTACATATTGCCACGAAATGGTAACAACTCAGCGTTATGCTGGCAGGGTCAGCGCTGATCTTCCGTTGTGACCATTTGGTGATTTCACGGCACAGTGACGAAAACGCAAACTTAAACGATGAGAATCACCCAGTAGCCTCAGGAGCCTACCTATCCTATCCATACTATCCTATGTCCTTTCCAGAGGTAAGTCTCGGTAGTGTTAATGAACTTTGACAAATACAAAATATTAGTATTAATTTTCTCGACAGTAGTTTTCTTTTTCAGAAACGCTAGTAGATTTTGACTTGTAGAGTGCCATTGCGGCCTACTTGCAGAATAAAATTAATTTCTTTTTAATTTATGCAGGTTAACAAACAGTAAACATCAATGTATGAGTTCCGATTACTAGGTTACCACCCCACCGAGGTATGTTGGGCCAAATGTCAGAATGTCCAAGATGTCAAAATGACAACGAAATAATGCCCAATTGTTAAAATACCCAGTTGACATAATAACCAGGTGCCAAAATAACTATTTGTTAAAAAGTCTAATTGCCAAAATGTCCAGTTACCAAAACAACACATTGGTAAAAATTCTAATATCAAAACACCCAATTGCCGAAACGTCCAGTAACCACAATGTGAAATTACTAAATTTCGTCTGTGTACTTAAAATTACGACAAAAGATGTCTAGCCTATGTTTTTCCCCAAAACACAATTTATCTCCATACCAAATTTAATCTAGATCGGTTTAGCGGTTTAAGCGTGAAGTGATAACTGACAAACATCCACACTTTCACATTTATAATATTAGTATGGATAGTGGAGATTTATTTCCTTATAACAGAGCATGTAAGGTTAGCTCGCTCGCTTAAAATATTTATTTATTTAATATCTATTATCTATCGGAATGGATTACCAAAGAGAGTGTAAGTATTATGAATGTATATTGAATGTGTTACTTTAGCATCGGCTAGACGACCAAGCTCAGTGTAGGGTTCCGAAGCCGTTATTATACTATTAAGAAATGCACTACTGCTAAAAATAAAATACGACGTACAAAAGTGCATCAGCAAAAGAGCGTATCTTCGTGTTATTTACGTTTCTCAGTAAAATGTCTGTGACATACTGACCGCCGTGACAAAACTATAAGGGTTCAGGTTTTGCCATTAATACCACGAGTACCTACCTAAAAAAAGTAGTAATGTTCTTTATAATCTGGCAAAGCATTCGTCCCGTACTGGTATGTGAGTATGAGAGGGACATAATGGACATTATGACATCTTGGGCATTGAGAGACTTGTACATATTGACTAACGGCCTTTATAACATCTGGACATTTTGACATCTTGGACATTCTGACATTTGGCCCAACATGCCCCGGAGGGGTTACCACTACTTACCTACTCTTTTTCACGAATCAAATTATTTTGTTAGATTGTCTTTCAATCGAGACAATGATTCGCTGTGATGACGCTGGGTAGCCTAGGGGTAAGGGAGCTGATCCAGCAAACCACAGGCGCGGGTTTGAGTCTTAGGGTCGGTTGCACCAATATACGATCACAGGCCGGTCATCGTCAAATATGGCGCCGGCAGCTGTCATCCCACAGAAGCTTGTCAAACCTTCCATACAATCAGATCTTAACGAACACCGCTTACGATTACAGACGGTTTGGTGCAACCCACCCTTAAACTGCGTGCGAGATCGCAGTTCATTTTATCTTTGATTTTCTTCTCTGTATTAAATACGCTAAGTTATGACCATTTCGTGGCAAATGCGGTTATACAATGTCTTTGCTTGTAATTGTCTTGTGTTTGACGCGAATAAATGTATCTTTCTTTCTTTCAAATAACTAGGTTATCATTGCTCTGTGCTCTGTTGGTTCTCATCAAACAATCGTATTCCTTGATTAATCGGCATTGATTAACTTTAATTGCTTAATTAGCGTAATAATTTGCCGTGCGTCGCTGGAAACAGTAGCACGCACTTGACGACTCGTTAGGCAGTGGCAGTGGCCGTAATGAAGCCACAGCTTTATACTCGTATTTTGCCGGCTTTTGGATTTCGTCCGCGTAAACTTCTACTTCTTAATTCATCCCTTGAAGAATAAATCTCAGGGTAAAATAGTAGATTGTATGACAAGGGTCTAAAATGAGCCATATTACCACGAGATAATACAAACTTTATTCAACATGACTGTGTTACTTGGGCCAGATCTTACGCGCCAGTAGAATGGGCGCATTTACTTCTGTGGTAACATATTTGCAGGTCATCCCCTGACCCCCGCAAGGTCCCACTACGGTGGAGGCAGTAAATGCGTATAGCGCCTGGCTTTGCCTCCAGCCCGTCGCCAGCGGAGCGAATCCGCGAGAGGATTATTCTCGCGTTCCCGCTCCACGGCATAGGTAACACTAGTAAATGATGTAAAACAAGTGCGTGTCGGGCCACGCACAGTGTAGGGTTCCGTAGTTGCCCGTGCATCACGTCATCGGTCATTTGCGGAATTACGGACCCGTAGAAGGGTTTTTATATACTGATCTTAGTACTGATGATGTACTTTTTTGAGATGTTGTGTTGTATACATATTTTTGCCCTTTACGGTAATGTCTACTTAGCTGTGATAGTTTTCCTTTTAAATTCATCATATATACTACTACCATGATTTTTTCACATGCCTAGTAGCCACCGTTTAGCTGGCAGGGGGGGGCGGGGACAGCTTAATATCACGCCAACCGATTCTTGAATCAAAAAATGCTACAAACCTTATAATATTTTTAAAGAGCTATCTAACGATACCCCACACGATAGATGGGGTTTGGAAGAAAAAAAATTACACCACCACTTTACATATAGGGGAGGTACCCTAAAAAAAATTTTTTTTATGATTTTATTCTACCATTTTGTCGGCGTCATTGATATGTATACTCATGCCAAATTACAGCTTCCTACTTCCTCCTTACGGACATGGCGTAACTATAAGGGTTCCTTGTTTACTACGGAACTCTAAAAAGGAAGATATTTTCTATTACTTTTAATTTTCCGCAGTCTAGATTGCATCGCTATACCTCAACTTTAAATACGTAATTAATTAGCGTAATCATTTGCCGTGCGTCGCGGGAAAGAGAAGCACACACTTGTCGAGTAGTTAGGCAGTGGAGCCCGGAATGAAGCCACAGCTTTTTTTTTATACAACGCCGGTGGCAAACAAGCGTACGGTCCACCTGATGGTAAGCGGCCACCGCAGCCTATAGACGCCCGCAACTCCAAAGGAGTCACGTGCTTTATAAGATTTGAGGATGCACTGTGTTGACAGCAGCTTTATATTTATATTAGAATTACGATTTGAAACGGGATATTTACCATGTATATTTGTATATTTGAGTTCCCGGTATTTAATGCGATATGTAATTGTTGTTTACAAATGTGAGATATCTTATTCTATTTTATTAGGTACTAATGAATTTACGAGGGCATGCAAGTTACAAGACGTTGGGAACTTTAAATATTTACTTTTATTTTATACTTACCTAGGGCGATTAAACAAGGAATGTGTTTCAGAACGCAGGTATTTGATGCCCGAGCCGAAGGCAAGGGTGATAAACTTGCGACCTAATGCTGTCTTTATTACTGCCCGTTGTAAGTACGATTTTTTGATAAACGGTGAAACAAAACTGGCAACAAAATTGCCATACGATAAATAAATAATCAGGTACGGTAATTTAGTATGTAGGTGAAAGTGGGTGTGTAAACGCCGGTGCCGGTGATGATAGAACTAGACGAGTCAAATAAAACTTCGATGTAAAGTTGACTGTATAATTTCAATAGGTGCTGATTTACAAAATAGCTTGGCCAAAAGAGGTATGTGCAGATGTGGTTGTATGTGAGAACAAAGAATAGGTAATGACGAGCAAGACGAACCGCGAAGACGCACTTTCTGTATGTTCATGTACTGAGTATATTATATTTGTAACGGTGTGTCTTTTGGTGCAGTGAATAAATGCTTTCTTTCTTTCTTTTTTTCTTTCAAGAACAATGGTAGGGATAAAGCGTATGTGAAGCGTTGCTATTGGTGGCTTTAAAAAAGCCGCTCTTATGCTAACCGTGCCCGACGGGCGCGTTTTGCTACTGCATACTAAGTTATTATATATGTATAAACTTAAATGAGAGTTGCGTTCGCAACAGGGTGAGATTCGTATAGTGGGAGCATAGAATAGAATAGAATAGAATATCATTTATTGTATCGATCATACATTGTCAAAAACAGTATCAAATATAAAATTACTTAAATAAATTTACAATATAAATTAATGTATGTAACATACGATTGCAATGTCATATTAGAATTACATAATTTAGTTAATTAATGTCAATCATGATACATTCTTTCACCAATCGTTATTCGTCCAGGAAGTCTTTCACAGAATAATAGGCTTTCCCCGTGCAGTGGCCTCTGAGTCCACGAGTAAAAGTGCTATATGTCCTCTATCTAATGCGTTGATGCAGACGTATTTACATATATGCCTAGCTCCCACTAATATGTGCTACTCGAGCAGAAGGAAGACTGTGCCGTTGACGGCTTCTTGGTAAATCAATGAATCCCTTTTTTAGGAAATTAATTGCAGCTGCGAACTTATCCCCTAGAAGGATCTCTCCAAACTAACCTTTGAGTAGACGAGAATATAGATTCAGTTTCAGATTCAAACACTTATTCATGACAGACAAGTACATAATAATGGGACAGAATACAAATACAGTCGTGTCACGAAATGAGAATGAATGAAATATAAGTGATTTTAACATATTTATATACCAGCTTCTGCCCGCGACGTCGTCCGCGCTATTATTTTAAATCAGACGCTTAACCTACTTATCGCTCTTGCATACAAACTTTCACTCCTTTAAGAGATGATTTCCGGGATAAAAAGTATCCTGTGTCCTTCCCCGGGGGTCAAACTACCTCCATACCAAATTTCATCTCAATAGGTTAAGCGGTTTAAGCGTGAAGAGGTAACAGACAGACAGACGCATTTACAATATTAGTATGATATAAGATTTCAAGCTTACATGGTCATTTACATTAGAATTACGATTTTTGATAATGGCGCTTGCAACAGTGCCGAAATATCGGGAACTCAAAAATACAAATATACATGGTAAATATCCCGTTTCAAATCGTAATTCTAATATTAGTATGGATAAAATCGACATGCCGAGCAGAGTTCCCTAAATCGACAAAATGACCCAACACGGATCAGCATTACGGAATCTTGCAAACGAGTAATTTGGGTAATTTCCGTAACATTTCCTGTCGCTCGTGACGGGTCGAAGTCACGGGGGCGATTTGTAACGAAAATACATACAATTTGTACATACGTCCATTAGGGTGGGTCGAAAATCACGAATTTCGGAGTACCGTAATGTAATAGGTCGATATCGATCTTTGTCGGCTGGGCGGGGGTTAAAAGTCTAAATCTAGAATTTTTTAATTATTTTTCCTGTAATCTACAGAATACACAGCAACTTTTGAGCCATATTACATTACGATACTCCAAAATTCGTGATTTTCGACCCACCCTAACGTCCATACTAATAAATACGAAAGTAACTCTGTCCGTCTGTTACTTCTTCACGCTTAAATCGCTGAACGGATTTTAATGCAGTGCACCCTCAAATTTTATGAAGAGTCGGCAACGCGTACGTGACTCCTTGGGAGTTGTGGGCGTCTATAGGCTGTGGTGGCCGCTTACTATCAGGTGGACCGTACGCTTGTTTGCCACCGGCGTTGTATAAAAAAAAGATGACGACCACTTTAGCCTAGTTGGTAATGTATTTTCTGGTGAACAATGAAAAATATTTGTATTGTATTGTAATGACCCTGCCTATGAAGCTGGGGTTCTAATCCCGGTCAGGGTATTTTATTTGTGTGGTGAACATGAATATTTATTCCGGAGTCTTGGATGTTTTCTACGTAAGTATTTAAGTATCTATCAAAAAATCAAAAATCAAAAATCAAAACATTTATTCTGCAAATAGGCCTCAAGGGCACTTTTACAAGTCAAAATCTATCTAGGTACATCAAATAAAAATAATACAATAATCAAAGTATCATTAATTAAATGTAGTGTTACATGTCAAAAATAAGACTAAGAAACTAATAACAATCGAGATTTGTTAGAGATGTATAAGGTCTCTAAGCGTCAAGATATTTATCTACTAGCAGCTCTGCGGTGTTACCTGCGGATAAAAGGTAGCCTATGTCCTATTCTGATGTCTAAGCTACAATACTGGAAAGTTTCATAGAGATCCGTTTTAGTAGTTTTTGAGAACGTACGTACATCCATCCGCACAAACCTTCACGTTTATAATATTATTAGGATATAAGTGTACATCGTCGCTTAATTAGTACCCATAGTACAAGCTTTGCTTAGTTTGGAACTAGTCGATTTGTGAAGATTGTCCACAAATAAGAGTCTAATATTTTCATTGTATCTAGTTGACACAGTTCTTGCAGGAAAGCATATCAAACGATTCGACATGTTTTGTTTTCTTGTGTAACTACACATTGTAAATACCTATTGTTATTTTTTCCTTGTTTTTCTTTCAATTCTCTTTTGTTGTTTACCACTTACATTTACTTAAGTAGGTTAAGTAGTATCATTGTAATAAGCATATTTTGGAGAAAATGACTGTCGAGTTTCTTTCGGCGTTTCTTCTCGGCAGTGGTCTCATGAGAAATGCTAGTAGTTTTTGACTTGTAAAAGTGCCTTTGCGGCCTACTTACAGAATAAAGTTCATTTATTTCATTTATTTAATATTTATTTCGGCGTGGCATTCGTTATATCCCAAGGAAGGGTAGCATAGTTTTTATCCCGGGAATCATCCCCTAAGGGGTCAAATGACGACGAAAGTTTGTACGGAAATACGATTTAAAACAACTGAACTTTCACGCGGACATAGTTGCGGCCAAAAGTAGTATATCTATAGCAGGGATGTAACAGGCATTGCATTTAAAATAGGTTTAATGGACATTTAAGAATAAGGATTTAATATGTCATCATAAATAAAAAAATTGTATCTTCTGTTGGCACAGATATAGGTAATAGTGGGTGTTAAGGAACGAGTGTTTTTAATTTTTTCGCCAACAAACTGCTTCGCAGTTTGGCGAAGCCTTGTATTAGATTAAGTCTTTATAAAAAAATGAGTAATAAAAAAAAGATGTGGTTTTATCGGAACCGGAAACAGAACCAGATGTTTTAAATTCGGTATATCAGAACCAGAACCGGAATCGGAGACGGAACTGAAAACGGATGCGGAACCGGATGCGGAGCCCAAGTGATAGATAGATAAGATGTTAAGGGCAAGGCAGGTCTAAGTCTATTCTAAATAAAAATTATAAACCTGTTTGTTTTTGATGTACGCCGCTCATTTCTCCCCGCTGCGCTGCTTTGACATCCGATATAACATCCATTTTAAAAATAACAGAATCGGAACCGACGCGGATTTTTAAAACCAAACGGAAGTTCCGACTTAACGGAACCGGAACCGGAGCTGTTACATCTATAGTTATGCAATGGGCCAAAATTAGAAGAAAATCGTAACTGGAATGATCAGCGTCGGCTGCTAAGCCAGTATTGGGTACTTTTCGTGACACGGCCCTATTCCTATGTGTCAAGAATTGATAATGGAATTTTAATTTCGGATGTAGCAGATATTCCAATCCGCATTCGCAAAGGGGGCTGGGGGATAGGTGTCATCTATTGGAATGGTGTCAAACATCAGCAAATTTACCTTCACTTTTCTGATACATTGACTTATTTCAGGTAGAGTCGCTAGGCCAGTTACGCGGCCTGCGTCAGTTTGCGGCCTTCTGAAGTACGAAGTTTTTTCAATTAAAGATTTTTACATGCCCAAAAGAAACAGTGAGTCGTATGCGTTTTAATTAGTAGCTATTTAATGGGAATATATTAAAAAAGCAAGAAAATATCCTTTCAGTTCATCAACTCATCCAAGTGGCCGCAAACTGGCGCATCAAAATAACAGGCCGTAAAGCCACCTACCGACCCTACTTGTTGCAAGATTGATACAACTTAGCATTTAATTTAATTTAAAAAAATCCTTAACATGCTTCAACACATTAAAAGTCCATAAAATAATACATTTACTCGTATCCCTCATTGTTTAAGATAACAACCATTAAAATTTAATATTCCAAGCCATAACAAAGGAGCAATAAAATTACCCGCGCACACTTTAAATTGTTTTCCAGAAAAAAATTCTCATCAATATTAAGTGTTTACACTCACCTGACGCGAGCAGCCTTTTATTAATAACGCGTTTTCACCCGATCCTGAGCACATCCCTAACCTAGTTTCGTTTCAAACATCCGAACGTCCACTCATAAAAAAAAAAGAAACCCACACGCCTAAAGAACAAACGAATTCGAATTTAGAATTCGGTTTTTGTTTTTATGTCAGTTTATTGAATTCGGTGTTCGATTTTGGCGGAGTTAAAACGCACTGCGCCTCGGCCCGTCCACGCCGCTCGGGCTCCAGCGGCCGACTGAAGTTAGCTTGAGCTCTCAGCTCCCATTCCCGGCTTTCTCTCAGTGTTGCCAACGCTGGATGCGGGTTTCCTGGTTATTTTTACGCGTTTGCAGTGACGCATTTTCCGCCCGGATGGAGCGAGTTCCGCGGAGCTACGAGTAGGTACTAGCGATAATGTCACGGCGCTGGTGTCTTGTTAAGACTTTTACGTATTTTTCTGCTTCCTCGTTCGACCTCTTCTATTAATAAATATGACGCGAACAACCTCTTATCGATTGAACAGTTAATTAGTAACTCTTTGAACTGTAGACCTAGTGAGCATTTTTTTGGGTTTTGAAAAATTTCCTAAAACCGAATCGATAAAAAAATTCCATATAACTAACGAAACTGCTCAGGAAATTTTACGAGACTCGGTTTAGAAATGCAACCTATAGGAAAAGCAGCCATACGGACATCCACGGAAATCCGCCGATTCCATTTTTGCAGAGCAACATTTTTCCCTTGCTGAAACGGATACCGTCGATCGCTTCGCTCACTCGGTCAATAAGGTTAATAAGAACCATTACCATTTGATACGTCGGTATACTTCAGGTTATTCAAAAATATGGGAACTAGCACTCTATCGCCTTGACAATAGATTCGTGTTCGTCAGCATCACAGTTAACTGATCATTCGTGAACCTTACTGCAACGAGATAAGCTCTATCATTGCTCAGTTAACCGTAATGCTAATAGTTCAAACAGTCGTATATCATAACTCACGAAATTCATAGAAACAATATATGTTACACTAAATTATAGTATAATAAATAGACAAACGTTGCTAACACTTACCTTACAGTCTACAATTTAATGAAACTGCAATATCGTAAACAAAATCTACTCAATACACTTGTCTTATAATATTTTTATTTATGTCACATCAGACCATAGAGACTCTCAGATCGCATATTTATTCCCTTACCTTCGGCTCGGGCGTCAAATACCTGCGATCTGAGACATTCTTTGTTTTACCGCCCTAGGTAACTAATGTAATACACAGGTAATATGTAGCCTGTATGTACCGTTTTTAGGGAAATTTGACAGTTATGTACGTTTACATAACTGAAAATTTTCCCTAAAAACAGGGTAATTCCATAATGACCCCGAATACTTCGTGTGGTCTATAAACTGTGAGCAATACCTTTACTGAAAATTTCCCACGCCTAATATCTCAATTCTATTGTTTACCGTCCCGCTTCCACTTATTATGCGGAGCATATTGCCCTCTCTATTTGGCGCACGGAGGCGAGTAACTAAATGAATTAACCCGGTTCACATGGAAATCTTATATTTAACCTATTTTAAAATATATATTTTTATAAGTATTGAGAAGAAGAGATGGATTGGAGAAGTCACATAAAGTACACTTGTAAAAATCCGTTTACGAGAAACGACAGCGCAGATCGACACACATACATGAAAACTTCAAACTCAACCCGCCCACTGCGTGTTGTATTTGAAGTGTGAGGAGCGGGTTCGCGGTGAATGTTAAAATCACAAAAAGGAGTATGAAATGTTTATTAACTAAACGACTACTATACAAACTGTTACTATTATCTAAGTTAGTTAAAGAATGTTAATAAATGTTAAAATGTTATAAAATATGTTCGAATGCACCCGGTCGCGACGGAATCCGTGAATACATTAAACTAAAACTGATCGCAATTAGTGCAACTTAATAATCGCATACGCACGCAGGCGCATGTCACGTGTAAGGTGCATTGCACCGAACATCTTGCCGGGGGCAAACTAAAGTAAATTAAACTAGCGAGTTGATATCAAACCATTCTTATATTCAATCACCAACTGACACCGACATGACAAATAACCAAAGAGTCGATATACCACAATCCTCACCACTAAAACCATAAAATAAATAAACCAATTATTATTGCTACAACTGTAAACTTAACACTTATACATGGGATTCTTGTTCCTCGTACTACGTGGCTCAGGGCGGTTCAATACGGGTGACATGTCCAAACTTTGTTCAACCCCACTTCCCCCAATACTCTCTCCTTGTGGCGCGGAAGAGACCGCAGCCTGAGCTGGCGACTGCACAATAGCATCCTGAGGTAAAGATACAACCTGCGAAGGCAACGACTGTGACTCCAGCGTAGGATATTTGATGCTTGAGGGACAAGATAACAAACTTAATTTTCTCGGTCTTAGCTGGTCAATATGTCTATGAGTTACACCGCCATTACCAGATGTGATTGCGTAATCAGTGGTTCCAAGGCGATCCGCGACAACCCCGGACAACCACTTGTCTCCAGAACTGTACTGCCTAAACCACACAGGGTCGCCCACATCTACAGACCTCTGACAACCGCCCGCTTGTTCAACCATTTTCCTCTGCGCTGCCATAACCCTGATTTGCCTATCAGGTTTTAAAACGTCAAGACCAGTCCTAAGTTTGCGACTCATAAGGCACTGTGCCGGGCTCTCTCCTGTAGTGCAATGTGGGGTGTTCCTATAGTGCAAAAGAAAAGTATGTATGGCAGCCATGATCCCTGTACCCTGTCTGACAGCCTTCTTAACAACCCGTTTAACCGTTCTCACAGCATTTTCAGCGGCCCCGTTGGAAGATGGGTGATATGGCGCAGAAAATACATGTTGAACACGATTGCCAGAAGTGAACTCAGCGAATTCCCTACTCGTGAAGGGCGGGCCATTATCCGACACAATCTGCTTCGGGAAACCAAAACGAGAAAATACTTCACTTAATTTTTCAATAGTACCGCCAGCAGAAGTGCTCGGTACCTGGAATACCTCCAACCACTTCGAAGTGGAATCCACAATTACTAAATAAAGTTTACCTTGCACTGGACCCATGAAATCGACATGGACTCGCGTCCAAGCAGTGCTAGGGTAAGGCCAGGGACAAGGTGTATGACCCCTAGGTGCATCCTGCTCAACCGCGCAAACCTCACAGGCCTTACATTTCGCTTCAATTTCCTCATCCATACCCGGCCACCAGACATAACTTCTGGCCATTGCCTTAGTTTTAACAATGCCCATGTGAGGCTCATGTAACATCTCTAATACAGCGCGCCTACAAGATTGGGGAATTACGACCCTATGACCCCACATAATACAACCCTGTTCAGAGTACAACTCATTCTTTCTAGTAAAGAAAGGTTGTAAATTCCTCACATCATTCACATCAGGCCATCCATCACAAACGTAACTCAGAACCCTTCCCAATACCGGATCCCTAACCGTCTCACGTTTGATGACCTCACTATCTAAAGCTAAAGCGTCCTGAACGTAATGCAAATACGTATGCTCCGGTACAGTATGCTCAATTCCAGTATCACTCGGCATCGGTAACCTAGACAACCCGTCCGCCACATTCGCCTTGGTATTGATGTACTCAATATCATACGAGAACGCTGACACAATGAGGGCCCACCTTTGCATGCGGCTTGCAGCCATAGCAGGAATACCAGCCTTCGGGCCAAACAAACTGACCAACGGCTTATGATCGGTCCTGAGGGTGAAGTGCCTGCCGTACAAATATTGCTGGAATTTCCTTAAACAGAAAATGATCGCCAAGGCTTCCCTGTCTATCTGCGAATAGTTTTTTTCCGCATCGCTGAGTGACCGTGAAGCGTATGCAATAGGACGCTCGCCCCGTGCACAAGGCTGTGTGAGCACACCGGCCACCCCCCGCGAGCTCGCGTCGCATGTCAAAATTAAAGCCTTATCCTGGTCATAGTGCGCCAACACCTTTGATCCCGACAAGCACTGCTTAATAGTCTTGAAGGCTTTTTCACATTCTCCCGACCAATGCCAAGCGACTCCCTTCTTTAACAACTTATGCATAGGACTTAAAATAGAACTCATGTCCTTTACAAATTTCCCGTAGAAATTCACCATCCCCAAAAAGGACCTTAACTCCGTAACGTTTTTAGGAGGGGGTACTTTTAACATGGCCTCAACCTTAGTAGGATCAGTGGCGATGCCCTCCCTAGACACAACGTAACCTAGGTAGTTCACCTGGTTTACCAGAAATACACATTTGCTCTTTTTCACTTTCAAACCACTTCCGTGCAACCGTTTTAACACCGCATCGAGAGCTTTTAAATGATCCTCCTTAGAATGCTCACCAATAATGACATCGTCTTGAAAAATTCCCACTGAAGGGTGAACCCCTTTTAACAAATTGGTCATGGTTCTCTGAAAGATACCTGCACTGGAAGCCAATCCGAATACAAGACGGTTGTACTTGAAAAGCCCCCTGTGTGTATTAATGACAGTTATATCTCTAGAAGTCTCATTTAGCACAAGTTGATTATACGCTTGTGATAAATCAATTTTGCTGAAATACTGGGAACCATTCAACGTAACCAGTAAATCTTCTACCCGGGGTAATGGATATCTATCAACCAGTAAGACCGGGTTAAGCGTTACCTTATAATCCGCGCAAAGCCTCAAACCACCATCTGATTTCCTCACAGGTACCACAGGCGTTGCCCAGTCCGAACTGTCAACCGGCTCAATGATACCGTCGCGCAGCATTGCGTCCAACTCACTGTCCACGCGCTGCACCAACGCATATGGGAGAGGACGCGCGCGACAGTAAATAGGAACCGCTCCCTCACGCAGGCGCAACTGTATCTCTCCGCCATTGAACCGTCCCAAACCACCGTCAAAAAGCTCCTTATACCTGTCAAGTAATACATTGACATTTAAAGACTCATTCTCTTTAGCAACATTATTTACATTGAAATCAGTACGGCAACATTTAATTGAAATCTGCAGCTCTGTTAACCAATGCCTACCGAGCAAAGAAGTTGTTCCTTCATCAATTACAAACAATTCTAATTCTTTAGAAGTACCCTCGTGTTTGACTGTAGGCTTGAAGACTCCGAGAGGTGTAATTTTTGTCCCATTATAGCATTTCAACCTTAAGTTACACGGCTCCAACTGCATGTCGGAAAACATATCATCGTAAGTGCCCTTATTTATGCAAGACACCGCCGACCCCGTGTCCACCTCCATGTTAATCATCCTACCATTAACCATTAAAGATAAACTAACCGGCTTATAATTGTTCAGCGACAAATGATTGATACCATCGTCATCACAGCTTGAATAATCCCATCCTCGTCGCCAATAAAGTAAATTAAACTAGCGAGTTGATATCAAACCATTCTTATATTCAATCACCAACTGACACCGACATGACAAATAACCAAAGAGTCGATATACCACACAAACGATGAGATGAAATGAGAAAGAAAAGTTAAGTGATACAAGATGATCAACAATATTTAATACAACTAAGTAATTAATCCTTAAACGATAACTTTCTAAATATCGGCGAACTGCCTCTGTCCACTTGTATCATCTCAATGCCATCATCACAACACTGTTGCGTTTTTCGCGCACTTGCACTGCACTTATCACTAACACTAACACTACACTGGCGCACCAGCCCGCGATGCCTGCGGGGGGCGGGGACGACGTCCCTCGCTCGGTTCTGCTCTACATCTTGTGTTTGAGAAGGTGCTTCTTGCACCTCGTTGTCCACTGGTGGAGGAGTTGCTTTCAGCTTCAACTGACAACGTGTTTTTCTGGTTGCGTAAATAATAATCCCAATTATCACTACACCCCATAGACAGTATATAGCGGTATAATGATGTATGTCGTTTGCCGAATAATTATCTAGAAGAGGTTCGGTTTGTTTCATGATCTTTATTTTATCTCCGATGTCCTTTAATTGGTTCTCACCATAGCTGTCCAGACTATCATTTCTGTATTCGGGTAAAGTTATATTTATAATGTGGTTGATGGGATCTATTTCCGGTGTTTTTATGTCGAAACTCAAGTCGACCTTGCTTTGCATATTTTGATGTGTGTGAATGGTAAAGTTATCCGTTTTCACAACACAATTCTCGTCTACATTAATTATATTCGTCTGGACTACTGTCTGGGATGTAACCCGATTCTTGCATAGCGCGCGCAATTGACACGCGTTACAACAAAAGTAAAGGTACTGATTCACTTTCGATAGGCTTATCCATTTATTTTGACAAGCGGCTGTGATTGTTTTGCATTGATAATTGTCATCTTTAATGCATAGATCCTTGTCTGAATTCATTTTAAAGACCGGTGTTTTTAGGTAGCACATGTATGTTGTTGCGTCTCGAATAATGCAATGTTCTATTTCTTTATCCGTTATAGGCAAATAGGCATCCTTCCGTAAATTAATAGCCACATATTTTTCTATAGGAGTAATAGATATCATGTTTCTTCCAGCACGGTGTTGTATTGGTATGATGTTGTATAAATCGTAACTGTCTCGGCTCACAAGTGGAATACGAATTTCTATTATTATGTATTGGTCAGTTATCTTGGCTTTAATCTTTAATAGGTGATAGATATTTTGCAAATGGGTAGGAATGTTATCTATTGGTAAGGATAGGTCGCTTACTAGTTGTCCAGATATAATGTTGAGTTCTCTTTGAAATTGTTGAGGGTTAATGATATGTATGTTCATATTCCCGTTATATATGTTTGTAAGGGTTTCTAATAAGGTATCCTGGATACTTCTTAAATGACTGAGTAGGTTGTTAGCGGCCATCGCAATTATGTTGAACTGCGCCATGCACTCAGCGTTGCTTACTTCCTTTTGCAATGCGGAAGTACCTTGGTCTAAGCTAATTAAATGAGCGTGTATCATTTTATGTTGTTTTTCGATGGTATCTTTGTTCCTTAGTAACATGTTATATTCGGCCTCTATTATCGATGTCTGGTTTTTCCAAAGGTTGGCGAGGTGTTTCTCATTGTTTCTTGTTAGTAAAATGTCCTTTTGATATTGCTCTGCGAACCTCTCATCCAGGACTCCAAACAAAGTGTTTGCAATATTCCCGATACCATTAATTAAGCCGCGCCGTCTTCTTGTTTCCGATTTCAACTGTTGACTCAATAGAATACGGTTGTAGTGTTGTAATTCGTCATAAGACTGACGTAGTTGTAATGTAATGATCTCACAATGTGTTAAGGTTTTTATTTGTTTGCATATGTTTTCTAGTTGGGTGTTATATTTTCTGTAGGCCGTTATTCCTTCCCAGTAGGGGTTGAGGTCCTGGTAAGCTACTAATTTCCATTCATCTTTTACAAGCAGCATGTTTCCAATGTTATCGAAGTATAGTCCTCTATTTTCATTTACGTGAGTTACTTGAACGCAGCATCCCATTGTTAACAGTGACATTAGGTATATGAATGTCATAAGGAATGTTGTTGCACATCCAACTTTTTTGTTAGGTTTCTGCTTGTTTGTTTGTTTTTCAGGCATGGAGGCTTCTTTTTCTTGTGGTTCTGTTTCCTTTGGTATTGGTAAGAGAGATAGTTTTACTACTGGTCGCTTTAGGAGCCCATTTTTTGTTTTTAAGGTGACGACTCGGACATCTCCGTCCGGCCCGGTATGAACGTCTACAACACGTCCGAGGGCCCATTTTCCTGCTGGTAGGTTATCGTCATGTATTACTACTATGTCATCCTTTTCAAGGTTTTTTTGAGTTGTGTTCCACTTCGGTCTGGCTGATAATTGACTCAAATATTCGAACTTCCATCTCTTCCAGATATCTCTAAATATTTTTTGAGTTAGGTGCCATCTCGTTCTAGCGTCCTTTTCTGTTTCGATCACTGTTCCACCTGCTCGGCCTGTTAGAAAGTGTGCTGGGGTAAGAAAATCCAGGTCCTCGATATCTTCAGTCAACGGGCATAAGGGTCGTGAATTCAAGCAGGCTTCTATCTGTGCCAAAATGGTGGCGTATTCTTCGTAAGTAAGTTTTTGTTCTCCTATTACCCGCCTTAAGTGGTGTTTAAGGCTTCTCACTGCCCTCTCCCAGAGACCTCCTGCGCTGGGCCAAGAGGGGGCATTGAAATGCCATTCAATCTCCATCTCTGTAATTTCCGAGAGGAAGCTGTCGTTAAATATGCTACGTAAGTCTTGCCATTGTTCCTGTAGGATGTTGTTAGAACCTACAAAATTTGTTCCGTTGTCGGAGTATATGTGTCGAGGAATTCCTTTTCTAGCTGCCATTCTTCGTAAAGCAGCTAAGAATGCGGAGCTAGTTAGTTCAGTCACCAATTCCAAGTGGACGGCCTTGGTGACCATGCATACGAAGATCGCAATGTAGCCCTTCAATGTTTTTATGCCACGACCTTTATTGGCTTTAATGTCCACGAACCCTGTATAGTCCACGCCTGTGTAATAAAATGGTTTGGCCTCATTCACTCTCGCGGCAGGTAACGCACCCATTATTTGGTGTTGTTTTCTTCCTTCGACTTTCTTGCATTTGATACATTTTCCAACTTGTTTCTTTACTGTGTTCATTCCTCCCATCATCCAATACTGTTCTCTTAGTTTTGCCATAGTTAGTCGGGCTCCACCATGTAGTGTCATGGCGTGCGCTTGCTCAATGAGTAATGTTGTAAGTCGTGTGTTTTTTGGGATGATTTTCGGATGTTTCATCTCGTACGGAATGTTCGCTGCTTCTAATCTGCCTCCTACTCTCAGAATGTTGTTTTTGTCAATGAAAGGTTTTAACTTTAAAATGTTACTGTTTGTTTGAACTTGTTTATGTTTACGCAAGTATTCTATATCCGTTCCCAATTCTTCGCTTTGTACAAATTTTATTGTTGTCAATTTAGCTTTTCGCAACTCCGGTAATGTGAGATAGCTAGGTAATATGACATGTTTCGGTGTCAATGCCCGTAATATCCATGCAACGATTCTTGTTATTTTAGCAAGTGAGCTAAATTTGTCCAATAAACTGTTTATAATGTTATCTTGTTTTACCGACTGCGTCACACAAAGGAGGGTGTTGTTGTTAATGTTATTTTGCGTTATGTTATTTGAGCGGAGTTTTTTCTCTTCTTCGTTTGTGGTGTATTGTGGATGATTTGAGTCATCGGGAGCAGGTTGAAATGTTAAGAGCCAGGACGGAGCTTGCCACCACAGAGTATGGTTTTTCAGTTGGGATGCTGTGAGACCCCTGCTTGCTGCATCTGCCGGGTTATCTGATGATTTTACATACCTCCACTGTTCTGCGGGCATTATTTCTTTTATTTGTGATACTCTGTTGGCTACGAACGGTTTCCACCGGTTCGATTCGCCTTGCAACCACCCAAGTACGATCTTTGAATCCGTCCAGCCGTATGTTACTATATTACTTTCATGTAGGGAATGTTTAATCTTTTCCATCAATCTCGCCAGTAGATGGGCTCCGCTCAGTTCGAGCCTAGGTAAAGTTAATGTTTTCTTGTGTGGTACAAGTTTAGTTTTAGCCGCCACGAGAACCACATTAAGTTGATTTTTTATTCGTGCGTAGACTACACAGGCGTACGCTTCAAGGGACGAGTCACTGAACCCGAGAAGTTCTATGACGTCATCTTTGTTGCATAATAACCATCTCGGTATTTTACATTCATTAAGCTGTTCGATATCACTAATTGCTTTTGACCATTCGGCATAGATTTTATCCGACACATAATCGTCCCATTTTGTGTTTTCTTTCCAAACTAATTGAAATAAGATTTTTAGTTTTGTTGTAAATGGGGCGAGCCAGCCTAATGGATCATATAATTTGGAGATTTCGGATAAAAGTGTTCTCTTTGTCAGTTTTCCCGTAATTTGGGTTGGTTTGCAGTTAAATGTGAAAGTATCTTCAGTGGGATTCCAGCATAATCCTAATGTTTTTGTTATGTTGGCCGCTTTAAAGTTGAATACCGTTTCGTCGCTACTCTGTTCTTTGTTTATGTTTTCTAATATACCTGCATGGTTGGAAGACCACTTTCTCAAATTGAAACCTCCGGCCTTTAAAAGGTTATTTAGATCGGAAACTAACTTCTTCCCTTGTTCTAATGTGTGTGCTCCATGCAACAAGTCATCCATATAGAATGCCTCTTCCACCACTTTCGCTGCTTTTGGGAATGTATCTCTTTCGTCGGCTGCCAGTTTTCTTAATGTCATCAGGGCTATAAATGGAGCAGATCGTGTCCCGTACGTTAAGGTTGTTAGTTGAAATGTTTGTAGCGGTTTTTCGGGACTATCTCTCCAGATTATTTTCTGTAAATGTTGGTCAGTCTCATTGACGAGTATTTGACGGTACATTTTTTCGATGTCCGCAGTGAAGGCATACTGATACTGTCTCCACTTTAATAAAAGTAGTTGCAGGTCTTGTTGTAGATTGGGCCCCGTATACATCAGATCGTTCAGCGAACGGCCTGAAGATGTTTTAGAGGATGCGTTGTAGACCACCCTGTACTTAGAAGTTGCTGATTCAGCACGCTCGACAATGTGGTGGGGTAAAAAGGACTCGATTTCCTTAGTACCTGTAGCGGGTTTCATGTGACCGAGATCCTGATATTCATCCATAAACTGTTTGTAAGCTTGGGCCAATTTTTCTTGTTTTTGAAGCTTTCGTTCCATGTTCTTAAATTGTGCTATTGCTTTTGTTTTGGATTCTCCTAGTTCTTCTTGCCAGTGAGGTTTCATAGGTAGACGCACTTCATATCTCCCGTCCGTATTTCTCTTTGTATTCTCTTCATAATGTTTGATGCATTCCTGATCCTCCTGAGACAAATCTCCTACTTCGGTAATGTCTTCTATCTCCCAAAAGTGTTTAATGTCTTCTAGATTGTTTATTACTACGTTGCATTGATAGGTACGAGCATTTCCAAAAAGTAACCACCCGACCTGTGTTTGCTGCGCTATGGGCTCGGCTGCGCTGCCTCGGATAATCCCATCAAGTAGAATATGTTGATAAATGTCTGCCCCAAGTAGTAAGTCTATTGGTCTACTGACGTAAAACTCTGGGTCTGCAAGATATATGTTTTGTAGAATCGACCACGATGGTTTAGAAAATGTTTTATTTGGTAAGTTCTTAATGAGATTATTCATAATAATGACCTCGGCGTGAAATATGAAGTCGTTATAAACTGAAGAACATTCTATGTTTAGTTTTCCTTTGCAGTTATTTTGTTTCTGTCCCACTCCATAAATAATACCATTGCATCTTTCTCTCTTTAAATTTAATAAGTGTGCTGTTTGTTCTGTTACAAGAGAAATTTGTGAGCCAGGATCAACCAAAGCTCTCAAGGTATGCTGAGTTCCGTCGGCTCCCTTTACTTTTATCTGTGCTGTTGCTAACAAAATCTCAGAGTCCCCATTTTGAGGTAATTGCGAAATGTTAATTACGTTTTTGTTATTCTCAGCAGTCGTTGCATTTGCTGACGATGATGAGGTCGATGGCTCCGGTGCTGACGATAATGTTTTTACACACGCCTCGTGTATCAACGTGTTATGTCGGCCAGTGCATTTACGGCACGTTTTTGATGAGTTGCATTTATTACCGTAATGAGTAAAAAGGCAGTTAATACATAGCGCCAGTTTCTTAACTGTTTGGTAACGTTTTTCAATGGGAAGTTGTAAAAATTTACGACAATTGTATGTACCATGCTCATTGTTACACATTGGACATTGAATGCTTGATACGTGTAATGTTTTTCCTACAGTTGGAGCTCCGTGACTTCGATTGACCCCGTTGCTTGTTTGGGCATAGTTGGGATACTGGCGATAATTATGTTGTGATTGATAGGGTTTTCGTTGATTTGTACTCGATGTGCTTGCCTGGGGATATGTTTTAGGAATAGTAGATTCTTGTTTTCGGCGAGCCGTCTCTAGGCTTGTAAATTTACCTTCCATGAACTCCATGAATTCCTTTAGCACTGGTAGCGCTCGGGAATTGGTTAGCGATTCCACGTAGTCCATATGAGTTTCGGAATCGAGTTTTTGTGACAAAATATGTACTATTATTGGATCCCACGTGCTTATATCGACACCTAGGTTTTTAATTGCGTGTAGACATTCGTTGGTTGTATCATGTATTTTTTTTATTTGTGTAACGGATTGTTGCTGCATGGTAGGTAAAGCTAATAATATATTCATATGGGAAGTGAATATTAGTTTAGTGTTGTTGTATCTGTTGTTTAGAATATCCCAACAGACTGTATAATTGTCTGAGCTTATTTGTAAGTGTTGTATGAGCCTCTCAGCTTCTCCTTTAACTTTTGATTTTAAAAATTGCATCTTTTGAGCGTTAGACAAAGCAGTATTTTTGTGAATAGCCTCGCTAAATAAATCTTTGAATGCCACCCATGTGTTGTAGTTCCCATGGAAAATAGGTATTTCCAACATAGGTGTTGATTTCTCTCGATGTGCCACTGACCATATCTTTTTATTGATTTCTTTTTTCAAATTGTTAAATGTTTCCTCGTGTGCATTAAATGAAGTTTCGTATTCCACATTTGTCTGAGTACTCTCACTTTCTAACTCCCAATGAAGCGAATCTATAACAGTCCACCGAGATTGTAAGGACTTAAGTGCATCTTCTAACTCCCACTTATCTGTTAGTGTGTTGACGTCTATACCTTTTACTGTTCTAACGAAAGCCTTCATGTTAGCTAACTGTTTACGATACATTTCGTCGTGTTTACTAGATGTTCCCGCATTTGTTTTGATGAGTTGGTTGCTGAAGTGACCGCCTAGCCCTGATCCTAGAGGCTCTCGTGACGCTTCACCTTTCTTAGCGGCGATACCTCCTTCGGCCTGGTCTTTTTGTGTGTGTTAAAATGTTATAAAATATGTTCGAATGCACCCGGTCGCGACGGAATCCGTGAATACATTAAACTAAAACTGATCGCAATTAATGCAACTTAATAATCGCATACGCACGCAGGCGCATGTCACGTGTAAGGTGCATTGCACCGAACATGAAGCGTTAACCCTTTTACCACACAAGCAGCTAAGTGTTTATTTATACAAGTTAAGAAGGTCTATTTATTCTTATTTATTTTATTTATTTATTTAACATCTTGCCGGGGGCAAACGATGAGATGAAATGAGAAAGAAAAGTTAAGTGATACAAGATGACCAACAATATTTAATACAACTAAGTAATTAATCCTTAAACGATAACTTTCTAAATATCGGCGAACTGCCTCTGTCCACTTGTATCATCTCAATGCCATCATCACAACACTGTTGTGTTTTTCGCGCACTTGCACTGCACTTATCACTAACACTAACACTACACTGGCGCACCAGCCCGCGATGCCTGCGGGGGCTGCGGGGGGCGGGGACGACGTCCCTCGCTCGGCTCTGGTCTTTTTGTTCTTCTTCATCCTTGTCCCAAGAAAGTGTTGTTGGTAGTAACTGTGGCGTTACTCCTGACGCGAGCGCCTGATAACCCGCGTTCAAAACAGAACTAAGCACTGAATAAGATTGTTTCGCACTTTCATACGTACGGTTAGTGAAGTACGGATGAGACTGACTCTCAACCATTCCTATCTGTTCATGATTGAATATAAATTCTTGCCACAAGGTATTCAATTCGTCTAAACGTTTCTTAAAATATTCGGGCTTCTTCTTCCTTTCCGCACTATCTTTCTTAAAGTTAGTAAGCATAGACTCAATGATTCGCTGAATCTCCTCTTGACGAATTACGCTCGCCATCTTGATGTTTTGTTAGTATAATAGGAAAGATCTTACTTGAAGGTCTTCAATGTACGTCGTTACCGACCACTCCTGCCTTGCTGTTGTTGCTGTTGGTTACGCCTCTCCTTCAGTCACTGCTCACCCACCAATGTTTACCAGTTCAATCACCTCACTCACTATATTCAAACCCGATTTTATAGCGCGCGAGGTCCACGGTTCGAAGGACCAATGTAAGGAGCGGGTTCGCGGTGAATGTTAAAATCACAAAAAGGAGTATGAAATGTTTATTAACTAAACGACTACTATACAAACTGTTACTATTATCTAAGTTAGTTAAAGAATGTTAATAAATGTTAAAATGTTATAAAATATGTTCGAATGCACCCGGTCGCGACGGAATCCGTGAATACATTAAACTAAAACTGATCGCAATTAGTGCAACTTAATAATCGCATACGCACGCAGGCGCATGTCACGTGTAAGGTGCATTGCACCGAACATGAAGCGTTAACCCTTTTACCACACAAGCAGCTAAGTGTTTATTTATACAAGTTAAGAAGGTCTACATTTTAATTGTTTCCATTTAGCAACGAAAATTAGTCAAACGATGTATACCTATGAGTAACTGTCGTTACTTACACAATGGAAACAATTAAAATTAAACGTAATTAATTCTTTAACTATGTTTAATAAAATGATATTCACCCAGCTATGAATCATTTACATTAGAATTACGATTTGAAACGGGATATTTACCATGTATATTTGTATTTTTGAGTTCCCGATATTTCGGCACTGTTGCAAGCGCCATTATCAAGGATTAACAGATGTGCTGCGAGTTTTAGTTGTGGTCTACCCACACACCATAGCGATCTACAAATATACATGGTAAATATCCCGTTTCAAATCGTAATTCTAATGTAAATGACCATGTAAGCTTGAAATCTTATATGAATCATTTTCGCCACTATACCTTTAACTTGCACTAACACTAACTTTTAACTTACACTTCGCAGTGCTACGCCGTACAACGGCGTAGCGCTGCGGAATTAGGTGCGCTTCCCATTCGAGACCCAGAAACGCTACGCGTGTGCATCAGCGCGTAGCAGCTACGCCTTAACCCATTCAAGGCCCAAAACGACATATATATGCGTCATGCTTCCACGTGCGATTTCCGCTACAAGGCGGAAAAACGCTGCTACGCGTTACGGCGTAGCACATGTAGCGATCGTTGGCATCGAATGAGTTAAGGCGTGCAAATGGTTACAACACAAATACTCTTCATATATCACAACAACAATAAAAATACAAAACAGGGTTAAATGGTGTCAGTGTTAAAGAACCCGCCAAGTGCGTGTCCGATCACACATAATGAAGGGTTCCGTACCAACACCTACTAGTCCACATTTATAATCACTATCCAATACATTGAATCTAAAAAGGTCGTATCTTCATATGGAACTCACGGCTTACGTCCTTTTATTAGGGCAAGACAGTTTTTCAGCAAGAATTCAAAAACCGTTCAAAAACTCCTCTCTAATTTCCAGCCTCAGTTTGGAAGGTTAGAGGGGGGGGGCACTTTTATGGTTTTGACAGCCAATATATCACCAACGGTTAACTTAAATGAAATAGTTTTTAAGAAACCTCCATATCATTTATAAAGAGGAGAGGCTTGTATTGGATACCCCACACGACTATGTTCATTGACTTTTTTTTACATGTATGTATCTTTTAATGATTTTAATTAATTTGATTAATTTACTATTTATTTCAAAGTCAGCCAGTTGTCCATACAAGGGCCAAAAATGTATTGCGTCACAAAAATTGTTCTTCTACTTTTTCCAAATCAGAAAACGATACCAAATACGCCCTTAAACGGATCCTGACTATAGTTTTGTTACACCCTGTATTGTGTTATACTGTGTTGAAAGTGCAGGAGCTCGCGTTCGTGAGCTCGTCAAGATCTTTTTGAGCACTAACCTTAATCGTAATGGGCAGAGATGGCCATTACGATATCGTTTTTGATGCTGTTTTGGCCATCTCCGCCTCGGGCCTACACTTTTTGAGCACATAAAAGAGGATTTATTGTATGGGTGTACTAATAAACAAATCCCTATTGAATTGATACAAGCCTACCGTACCTGTTGTAGATTTTTGGCGATACTCTTGATATTCTTGAGGACACTGACACTCCTCTACTCTCCATTATAATGGCTTCAGTGAAAATCAGCGTCACGGAGCATTTTGTGATTTGCTTGACACCAAACTGAGTCCTTTGACGCAATTTTCATAATAAAGTTCCACTGAATGCTCATTCTTTATTTTTATCATTTTATTTCATGTTGTTAGTTTCGCTTGTGCGTATTTTGATTGTTACTCGAATAGTTTTTTTTTTTAATGGCTATTGGGCGACTAGCCAGCGTCATGTCGATGTATGTATCAGGAATTTTATAAAGTTACTATTACTGTAATAAAAAAATAAAAAATAAAATACTATAGTTATGTTATACTATAATTTGAGTTTAGCACAGTGGGAGCCTATTGCCTCAAAATTTCTTTGTTTCTAAATTGGAGCAGTTCAATGAAATGAGTAGGCAGGGGAACATTTTCTTTTAATAAAACTCTGTACAACGTTGAATTATCGTACAAAGGACAATTCAGAAGGATATGGTTTAAATCACCAACGTCTAGTCCACATTCACAAAGGGAGGAGTCCCTAATACGCATTTTTGCCAAATGCAATCGGGAGCAGCAGTGCCCAGGCCTCATTCTTATGATGGAGGAGGAAAATTCCTTTCAGATGTGACATTTAGAAAACCATGGTTTTCTCGGGATTGCTGGTTGAACCAAAAAATAAGGTTTACCCCGTTTTCTGCTGGATTTAGACCAAAAAGTAGGTAGTCCACGATTTGAAAAGGGCCTTCGACGCTAAAGGACTCGAATAGTTTTTTCTCGGGTTTCTCATATTAATCGGAGGCTAATGACAGCTGCATGTTTATTTGCCATTGATACACTTTGTCATTGTGTCATTTTAATATTGAAATTGCCAGGCGAATGACATGAAAGAAGTTTTGACAGGGAAAAACTATGAGAGACGCGTGATAACAGAACGATAAAGAGAGGGTGATAGCAACAATAATTTTCCACTGAAATGGTCCATCACAATATATGTATAATGCATACAAAACAGGAGGAATCGAGAGACCTTCTCGAATATGAAGGCACGCATATGAGAATTCCTTAAATTTCTATATTAAACGGTGTATTAGCTATAGGAAACTACTAATTTGATTATGATGACCGCAGATAAAAAAAATATATAGGTACTTCTCAGATTCCGATGTTTTGCGTTGACGTAGCAATTAACCCATATTTTTTTGTTATAGGGAGCAAAAGCACAGACAGATCGCCTGATGGTAAGCGATTACCGTCGCCGAAAGACACTTGCAACACACCGGGTAGAGTCAGTCCGACCCAGGTCGGGCCTAGCTGAGTTTCTTGCTGGACTCTTCTCAGCTAGGCTAGGTTTAGTGAACCAGCGACAAAACTCCCAGTAGCTCGATTCCACTTACACCTCAGATTCGGTTGAAACCGCTCAAACAATCTCACTGGAGCGCAAACTCTTAGAGTATTCCAGTGTTCCAAACCACACGCGTGGTCGTGCCGGAGGTTTTCCCCTGGATTTTCCCCAGGCTACTCTCCAACCGCACACTCCTATCGCTTTGGGCCCGGCCTATAAAGCCACAGTCAGGTTCAAAAAAAAAACAAAGACACTTGCAACACCAGAGGAACCACAAGGGCATTGCCGGTTTTTCAGATAGGAGTACACTATTTTCTTTCAATAATCAATTCACTTTAATATGAAGCAAAATGCTTTTTAAGCAATTACATTTTCCATCATTTTACTACAAGTTCTCGAACAAGAGTCGTCGCTGTGCTGACTCACTGAATATTTAATGGCTTGTCCGCCAGTACATTTTTATTAACCGCCCGATTACCCCGGGGAGGAGCGTTATACAATATCTTCTGTTGACAAACTTGGATATATATTATTCTCATTAAAACTTATGACATTCGTGGAATATAAATATGGTGCGTAAATATTTATAAGACACTGTAGGCGAGCGGTAACCGCGCGAATTATAAATCTGTACCTCTAGTATACATTTTTTCGAAACAAAACCATATAAATTGAGAATAAACGCAAACGCATTCGTTTGTCATTTTATTGTCTGAAAGAGGCCTATTGGGTCTTATAATCCCAACAAGGTCTAGATATTCCTCTGGATTGGAAGGCCAAATCGCAGCCGGATCGTCGATCGTGAGACATTAAGGGCGGGTTGCACTAACATACGATCACAGGCCGGTCATCGTCAAATATGGCGCCGACAGCTGTTATCCCATAGAAACTTGTCAAAATTTCTATACAATCAGATTTTAAAGAACACAGCTTACGGTTACAGGCGGTTTGGTGCAACCCACCCTAAGAGTCGTTGCCACCAACTAGATGTTTTCAATCAAAGTGAAAAATTGAATAACTTATCGCCACAGGTGAGGTATGAACCCATGACCGCTGGATCCGTACATTGCTCTTAAACCAATTTAGCTACCGTAGGTATCAAAAACAAAATCAAAATCAAACATTTATTCTGCAAATAGGCCACAAGGGCACTTTTACATATCAAAATATTAATTTACAATTTAAGAAAGTCTGACTATAATAATTAATACATTTTTCATGTCAAAATATTACAGTCAATAATTTCGAATTAAATGAATGTCATACAGTGAAGATAAACTTGCAAAGTTATTCTTTGCGCTGACGAATCTTTCAATTACTCTTCTATTTACGCCTTAGGGAAGCTCGTAGCGACATCTATTACAATTTCAGAAACGGCACCAACGTCTCAAACTACATTAAGAATCGGTAGTAACAATGTGCTACTCCATACTATCTTTCAATTCTGTCAAGAGGATGCGTTAGCTAACGAAATTTTAACGCTAGATGTTTTGAATCAATATTACAGATGAATTCAGATTCAGGTTTGATCAGATCAGATCAGATTTAGGTTTGCGTCTTTTCGGTGGACATATCAAAAATTAAGGGCCATAAAGCTTAATTTTGGATTGGTTTAGTAACCTGCATATACTAAAAACATAACTTACATGTACATAAGCCTTTAACTATAATATTGACCACCGGGTGGACAACTTTTGTTTTTACAACTGACAATGACCCTAATACATCATGCATCATGCATCGTTTGATATTTTTTGTATAGAAAAATTCTGCTACACAATACTCTTAAGTAAGTACTGTAAAACGATATATAAAATTATTATATATACAAAAAGTCACTAAGATAACCGACAATTAAGTACTGTTTAAAAGTTTCGTTCAACTAGCCCTGTAAACAAGTTAAGTAGTAATGACTGGCATAAAAAAGATACCCTCATATATTCCTGTTACTTAACACTTAAATTTTAGCTTTACGTCAGAACCAATAGGGTCTATTCTTAGTTTTAATTTTACTCTTCACGGCCTTGTAAGTTTAAAAATACAACTGTTTGTTGAATAATTGTCACATTGAAATGCTTGCTTATTGCGTAACTTGGAAGATTGTTTTAGATACATAAGTTAACAACTTCGTTTAAAAGTTGTCTAGTGAACATGAAAAATAAATGAACAAAATAACATTTCAAAACATGTTCTGGCATGAGGCCCCAAATATATCAAAGAAAATGAATTACGAAGAGGAAGAGGGCAGAGGGTAGATCGCTATGGTGTGTGGGTAGACCACAACTAAAACTCGCAGCACGTCAGTTAGTAGAAGGAATACGCCGGTTCTGCCCCCAGGTTCTAGACCCCTAGACTGCTAGATTGGTTTTAGATTTCCTAGACTGGCTCCAACTAGAATCTAGAACGCCACCCATCGGTCTAGCATCTGAGCGCCGGGCAAGATTACGACAGTAAAAAGTTGAACTGTCTAGTGGCCGAGGGGGCGAGACTGCAAGCGGCGTTTTGTGTTGAAGTTAACTCATTTCAATGGTTGACGTTTTTTTACAGGTATATTTTTAAACTAAAGCGCGTATCTTCAACTACGTGGGTGGTCGCACACGCTTGTATTTATATTTCTAAAAACGTTCCAGAAAATTGCTATCTTGTGTCCCTTTCATTCGTACAAACTTTCACTATTTTCATCCCCTTCATTAGTGCACAAAAAACTGAAGCCTTTCATAAAATTATTATTTTCTGTCCCTGTCACTCGCATATAAATTCACTATTTGTATCTCCCTACCGCGCCTAACAAAGAGACAAATTCAATGAGACCTATGCGACTGATTGTTATTTCACTGTAGCCAATAGTACAAGGTTCTATGTTGAGCTTTTATCAACTTGAGATTTCAACGCTGTCACTTTAACACAAAGTCTAGTTTTAACTACCCCCTATACTATAACTATCTCGTTTAAGTATTCTGTACATATGCAGCACGTTTATTGCGCGGCCGCGCGGACCGCTGCCAGTACGGTACCTGGGTACCTGTATTTTTTTCCGTACTTGCAATAGACCCATTCCACAACATTACCTAATAATTATCCATGTATATTTTTAATATATCTGCCTCTTATACCTACTCTTTTATCCGTAGAGTCAATGTTCTAACCTAACCTAACCTAATTTTGCGTTTCACAATCTTTACCTAACCAAACCGTTTGTATGTACATAAACAAATTTAGGTACCTACCTATTTATGCTATATATGTTTAAGGGTAATTTAGTTATTTATTACCTAACCAAGCCGTTTCTTATTCGTTACTTGTACTTACGTACATAACCAAACTTAGGAACCTATTTAAGTTTTATATGTTTGCCGGTAACTGAGATATTTATTAATTCATTTCTTACTCGAGTTAACTGCAAAAAGAAGTAAGCGCCATGAAATTTACGGCGGTTAAGACCTTTTAATTTTTAATATGCTGCACATTGTTTAGACCTTTTTCTTGAACGCTCCGCGTCTTGGGTGTCCATGTAGGTACTTAATAATTTCAATTAATGTTTTCAGAAAGAAACCTGTTTAAACCTGCAATCAGACAGCCCTCTCTTAAATTTGTATACGAGAAACATGTTTGAACAGGAGATTGTGGCCGTTGTACGATGCTTAGAAACGTGTTACAACCAGTATTTCATCAAAGAAGCAATAGTATATATTTTTTTGTTATTGTAATCTTTGTACAAAGCATTTTTCACTACCTTATTTTGAATGTGTATTCAAGGAACATGTCTGAACCAGTATAACCAACCAAGGAAGTAGTAGGGTATTTTTTTGTGCTGTAAAATACTTATAAAAGGAACCTCTCCATGTTTATACCTTAATAGTTACCTCGTGTCGTTCACCAAGTCAAGTGCACAGTTCCGAAAGTATAACGTGTGAAGTTGTTTTAAGTGAAAGTCATCTGTCAAGTGTAGTGTCTCTATTCGCTCCAAAATGGATGTAAGTATGTTTTTTTTGTTCTCATTCTATAAATTTAATGATTAGTTATGTATGTGTTTAATTAATTGACAAATGTTGTTTCAGTTCTCTGACAATACGTTCAAGAATTACTACTACCCAGAAACCAACCAAGAGGACCCTAGCAGTGACGAGGAGGGCACTGTTGGCCTCAAAATAAGGCAAGCAATAGCTAAGAAGAGACCAGCGAACAACATCGACAGCTTTTTCGAGCGCCCCAAGAAGAAGACAAAAGTGATTAAAAAATCATCAAACGTATCACAAAGTTCAGCGGATGGAGTATCATATTTAACGTCTGGTCAAGACGATGCCGGCTACGCGTCCCACCTCATTAAAATTGAAGTCTATGACATGGAAAAAATAAGAAATTTACCACCCACAGACCACTGGAAACACTGTGATATACGACTAAAATATTATTCCATCGGCGAGGATGATGTACATGTGCAAAGTGCTCGTGACGTTATTTTTAATATTACAAAACAATTAGCTTCAAAAGAAAACAGTGTTAAATATTTTATAGAGACTGATAAGAAAAAGTGATAATTTGTTCATTTAGTTTTTATTTATCTTTAAGTTATTAATTTTAATGCCACTCTTTAGTTGTGAATTCTATTATTTTGGGAGTTATGGTAATTTTTTTTTTTAATGATAAGAAATTTTTGATTTGTAAAATGCCTTTACCTGGAAGCAATCCTTAATTATCTTTAACAAACCGAACCCGAAATGCATTGTTTCAATTGTTAACTCGAAAACAGAGATAACGTTTAGAAATGTTACACTTTTGTTGTAATTCCCAATCAATAGTCTTAACATTGTTAAGTTATTGTACTCGGTCGAGTTTAGCGGCCACACACACAAATTCAGTTTCAATTGTATACCTTCAGATTTCTAAGAGTTGACTGATAATGGTTTATCTTGGAAAATAAAATTGTTTCATTCCAATTAAAAGTAGGGAGTACTTATCTGTAGTTATTTAAAGGCACATGCATTTGGTGAGGGCACTCATTCATACGATCCAATCACTATGGACAACTTGAACTGTAATAGTTATAACCCACAACTGGTAAAAGCCTGTGAAGACGTCGAAGAAGATGAAGAATTATATAACGCCGGAGAACTTGCAAGCCAACAGATGAAAGAACCGTGAGTATAACTTTAATCCTTGTTTATACTAAATCTTGTTTCAACCTGTTCATAAAGTTCTTGTCACCACAAGTTCCGGGCTATCCAGTTGAGACATGCCATTGTTGTTGGTTTGGTGGGGCGGACCCTTTCACAATATAAAGGCATTCACTGGGATTGAAATAGTTCAGTAACGTTTGTGACTTCAGTGTTTGAGTGAATTTTATTTGTTACAACAATGGCATTTACGTTTTTTCTTGGGCATAGGCTAGCTAGGAGTGAAATAGCCAGTTTAAGTAAAGGTTTTATCCTTCGTAGATTTCATAAGTATATTCGATTGTGGTATATTGAAGGAGTTCTACCGGATTATCTTATGGAGGACCAAGAAATTATACCATATTATACGCCATGCAGCGGTCATGTACAAGGAAAACCGGAAGCAGTATCACATAATTCCGATGTAATTGATGGGGTTCTCCCAATGCAAGCCTATTGTTTGCATTGTAAAAACGATTTAAGTTAGTATTTATAATCTAATGAATAGTTCATACATTAATTACTATGTAATTCGTGTATAATTATATGGTGTTTAATTTTTATAGGTATTCACAAGTTGGACGAGGGATAAAACGTCCAGCAGCGGATCCTGTTGCAGAACCATCGGCTAAGAAGAACCTTCCTTCAACCAGCCGTAAAAACATCGCAACAAATCAACCGTCAACCAGCCGGGACACTTCAACAACAACATCAACAGTCCAAGAACCTACAAGTAAAGTAAGTGCAACAAATAATGATAAAATTGAATGTTCCGTGTGCCATGTATTTGTCTCCAAAAAATATTTCACTAATCATCTTAACAGCAACACTCATAAAAATAATGTCTTTTGTTCTGATAGTGAGTTAATTAACGTTCAGTTAATTGAAAACGCGTTCCGAAACCGAGTTGCAACCTACAGAATATCAAATGAAAGTGATCCCAATTGTCTAGAAACACCGGAAGCGTTTTTAGAAAAAAATAAAGATACGATATTTGCTTTATTAGACCGCTCAATTGCTAATCATCGTTCTTTAAAAGTAAATTTTATACTAAACGCGAATTTTACTCAGGAAACAAAAAGCCTCAACAATGTGTTTGATTTTCAGTTGAGTAATAACCTAGTTAATGTTAGTAGTGATAAAAATGAGATATTTTTATCCCTTGTCAATGAAATTTCAGTGAGATTATCGAACTTTGAGAGAAAAGATAGTGGGTGGTCTTTAACAAAGGTAAATTATCTAGATGTCAATGTTAATAAGTATAACCCATTACGAGGGTCTTCATATATCAAGTTACCGCGTGATATACAGTTGAAAAAAGCTGTAATTAATGTTCAGAACAATGATCACGAATGTTTCCGGTGGGCTATACTATCTGGATTATTTCCACCAGAAAAGAATAATCGTGCTCATAATGTTAACACATACAAAAATCATAGGAATAAATTAAACTTTGAAAACATTCCATTTCCTATGAAGTTAACGGATATTCACAAATTTGAAAAAATCAATAATTTAAGTATTAACGTTTTTGGGATAGAATACGATTCACAGAGTAAACGGCATTCTGTTATAGGTCCACTACATTTCACAAAATGTAAAAAAGAAAATCATTTCAACTTGTTATACATCACCGAAGGTAATAAAGGACATTATTGTCTTATTAATAATTTATCTAGATTAGTATCTGCTCAACTGACAAACACTCAACATGCTGCTCATATATGTGATGGTTGCTTAACAAATTTCACATCAAGAGAGAATTTAGTAAACCACCAACAAAACGATTGTTTTCATGTATGTACTAACTTGCCTTCTGAACAGAACAAACGAAACAATTGGTTCAATGAAAAAGTTGCTTCCAATGAAGTGACTTTCGATAATTATGATCGTAAATTACGGCATCCATTCGTTATCTATGCCGACTTCGAAGCGTTTTTAAATCCAATCCAGTCATGTTCCAATAATCCACTTACATCTTCAACTACTAATGTACAGAAACATGAAGTATATAGTTTCGGATACTATATTAAATGTTCGTATGATGATAACTTGTCAGTCTATCGAACATACAAAGGAGAAAATTGTGCAAGAACGTTTATGGAATTTCTTAAAAAAGATTTGCAGAATATTTGTAAAAAGAATACATTTGTAAAGACCCCTCTGCCTTTGACATCTGAAAACGAAGAAAACATTGCGCAGAGTAGTATGTGTTATATCTGTGATACAGACTTAAACGGAGATGCCACCATTTCATATAATTGCTACACTGGTGTTTACGAAGGTGTAGCACATGAAATTTGTTGTAACAAATTAAGGGTTCCCAATTTTGTGCCAGTGTTCCTTCACAACTTAAGTAATTACGACAGTCATTTCATAGTACATGGACTAAATTTTGAGGATGGTGAAATAGAAGTTATCCCGGAAACCAAAGAAAAATACATATCTTTCACAAAAAAATTGCAAATTAATAATCGAGTCATGAAATTAAGGTTTGTTGATACCCTTAAATTCATGTCCAGTAGTCTTGACAAACTAGCCAAGAACTTAATACCAGAACAGTTCCATGAAATGAAATTGAATTTTCCATGTGAAGATGACTTTCAACGTTTAATACGTAAGGGTATATATCCATATGAACACATGACATCGTTTGATTCATTAAAATTGACATCCCTCCCCTCTCCAGATAAATTCTACAGCTCCTTGACCGATAGTCACATATCGGAAAATGATTACAATCATGCCGAAGATGTATGGAACCATTTTAACTGTCAAAACATGGGGGACTATTCAGATCTGTATTTAAAAACAGATGTCTTATTACTGGCCGACGTATTCGAAAATTTTAGAAACGTTTGTCTTGAAACATACGGTTTAGATCCGGCACACTATTATACTGCACCGGGGTTAAGTTGGGATGCTATGTTAAGAGTCACAAAAATCAAACTTGAACTGTTAACTGACATTGATAAGATTACTTTTATTGCAAAAAATATTCGGGGAGGTATATCCCAATGCAGCAACCGACACGCCAAAGCAAATAATAAATTCATGGCGGAATACGATTCGGCTATTCCTTCATCCTTTCTCATGTATTTAGATGCAAATAACCTATACGGGTGGGCTATGTCCCAATGTCTACCAACAGGTGGATTTCAATGGGTGGATGTAAATACGGATTTTAATGTGTCTAACGATGCGGAGCATGGTTTCATTTTAGAAGTTGATCTTGATTATCCCAACGATTTACATGATTCACATTCAGATTTTCCCTTCTGTCCAGAGAACGTCTGTTTTGGTGATTCAAAGGAAAATAAATTGATACCTAACTTGAAAAACAAAAAAAACTACGTAATCCATTATAGAAATCTTAAGCAATGTTTGAAAAATGGTTTACAATTAGTTAAAATACATAAAATTTTGAAATTTAAACAATCTCCATGGTTGAAAAGCTACATAGATTTAAACACCCGCATGCGATCACAAGCATCTTCGGATTTCGACAAAGATTTTTTTAAATTAATGAATAATTCAGTCTTCGGAAAAACGATGGAAAATGTTTTGAAGCGAGTAAACGTAAAACTATTGAATCATTGGGAAAATAAAGGTAAATCTCAAGGAGTTCAATCATTGATAACAAAACCTGAATTTCATAGTTTATCAATATTTTCAGAAAACTTGGCAGCTGTACAATTGAAAAAGACTAAAGTTTTGTACAACAAACCAATATATCTTGGTTTTTGTATTTTAGATATGTCTAAAACGTTAATGTACAATTTTCATTACGACTATATGAATCCTAAATTCGGTAATAAACTGAAACTCTTGTACACAGATACCGATAGCTTAATATATCAAATTTTCACTGAAAACTTCTATGATGATATAAAATCAGATCTGAATTTATATTTTGATACATCAGATTATCCCAATAATAATGAGTTCGGTTTACCTTTAATAAATAAAAAGAAATTGGGTTTTTTCAAAGATGAGAACAATGGCAAAATTTTCAAAGAATTTGTTGGACTTCGTTCAAAGATGTACGCAATTGATGTCGAAGGTAGTAGTGTGATGGCTAAAGCTAAAGGAGTTAATAAATGTGTAACTAAAAAACTTACCTTAGATAACTACAAAACGTGTTTATTTGATAAGCGCATACAACATAACACAATGTTACGTTTTAAATCAATTAAACATTTAATATTTACACAAAAAATTAACAAAATATCTCTTTCTTATAATGACACAAAGCGATTCTTGTTGGATGATTCCACAGATACCCTTGCATGGGGTCATTACAAAACATCAAATTTTTTTTAATAATTTCATATTACAACATGGCAGGACATTCATTTATTTGATATTATTTTTGCACTTTCTTTCTATAAAAAAATATAGTACTAAAATTGAATGTATAATATACATACTATTTAGTACTATATTATTTTGATGCGCATGTAACTTGTATATAAAAAATAAAAATGTACTTTGAATATGTAAATAAGATAAAAATGTAAATAATTTTGTTAGTTTTAATCTTGTAAATTTATGAAACTTGTATAAAAGATGTGTTGTTAACTTTTAAATAAAATAAATTACAATGTAACACGACTTTATAACAATGTATATAAATGTCTTTTATTTTAAGTAACAAAAATTTCAATTTAGTATGTGTTATTCTTATGTGTAATTTTGTGATATTTATGAATGTAAATAAATTACCCTTGATTGTTTTACATTAAGTATTTGCATGGGTACTAACTAAAATAAAATGAGAAATGTAATAACTATTACGTTAAAATTATTTCAATATTGTATCTTGGTTAATTATTTTATCTAAATAAATTACATAATTATTAACATACTTATGATTTTTATTATTATATATCCAATTCTTACCTACCCTATTCGTTTTATTTAAATGGTAATAACCACCACAACATTGATCATTTGAATTTCAAACGTTTTCATATCAACACGCACATTACGTTGTTACAATGATTCATTTTTACCATCCATTTACTACCATTGTGGCGGGTCCTAGTGGGTGCGGTAAAACCAATTTTGTTACAAATTTTTTAAATCATTCCAATGAACTATGTAATGTTGAATTTGATGAAATTATTTGGTGTTATGATGAAATGCAACCTTTGTACAATTTAGAAAATGTGAATTATAACCAAGGAATACCTGACATCGCCATGTTTGATGGGAAAAAACCTAAACTTATTATTATAGATGATTTGATGAGGGAGTCAGATGGACGAATAGTTGACATTTTTACGAAAGGTAGTCATCACAGAAACCTAAGCCTGTTTTATATTACTCAAAATATATTTCATCAAGGCAAAGGTCAACGTGATATTTCTTTGAATACGAGCTATATTGTTTATTTTAAGAATCCCCGTGATAAAACTCAAATACGCTACTTATCTCGACAAGTTTATCCAGAAAATTCAAAATTCGTTGATGAAGCCTACAAGGATGCTACTGCAAATGCACATGGTTACCTCATGATTGATTTGCGACAAAATACTGACGATATGTGTCGTTTTAAGACCAAAATATTTCCATTCGATGGTCATTGTACAGTATATATCCCTAAAAAAGGGTTTAAATATAACAAGAATCACCATATTCTAGTCAGTTCTAAATGATGCAAGCTAGAGTTAACACATATAAACATTTACTTGAAGCGCTACATTTACTCAAACCAAAATATCGCACGGCTTTACTTAAATCGTGTGATGACGAAGAAATTAATATAATTTGTGAGTGTATTTACAACGTATTAAAGGGTAAAATTCCTTTAGAGAAAAAAGAAAAATCCAAATTAAGAAAATATAAGGATACGTTACGAAAATTAGTGACTAAGGGAAAACATAAGCTAAGAAAAACCGTAATTATCCAGAAAGGTGGTGGTTTTCTGCCTATTGTATTAGGTGCAGTTTTAAGTGCTTTAGTGAACTCTTTAACATAAAGAAAATGGAAAACATGAAAAAAATGTTGTTAGTAGAACCAGATTTCATCGAAAGACTCAAACATAGTGATAACCTATCAGAAAATTCATCATCCCGTCTAGATGGTGAAATGCAAAAAATTCTCAAGAGTAAAATAGATGATCGTGTAAAGTGGGCATTATATTCCCAAGCATTACAACGATTTTTACATTTTACTGAAACGGATCGAAAACCGTTTAAAATACCATTAGTGACTGAAGTTGATCAACTCACCAACGAAAACAATGAATTTCATCCGAAGATCACCAAAAAGGAGGAAATTGTTAATAATAACTCAATCGTAAACGCAGTATTGCCAGAACCAGAAGGGGATGTATACGCAACACCACCTGGAGGAACGAAATCTGATTTACCTAAACAATATTCTCCATCTTATATTATAGACGTAATACCGAAATCGTATCGATCAAAAAGCCAAACTTTGTTGGAATGTATGGTACAAAGTAAACCAAAAATTTGGTGGAAGGAGAACGGGGAAGTAGTAATAAACAATCGTACCATTCCAGACAGTAATATTCTCGATCTAGTAGGCGACGTGCTTAGACCTCTAAAACGTTCAAAACCAAAAGGTTGGGAAGATTTTGCTAGTGTTTTACATGATATAAAAGTTCCTAAATCGTGTATAGGTAATCCTACGAACTTAGAATTTATGAACAAACTACAATCTAATGATTCTAGAACTTCGATTGCTTCTTTAAATCTGGAAACCCCGTCAGTTAAAGAAAAAAACACCTCTACTCCTCTATCTACTAAACCACCCAGGCTATCGAGAAAGAAATTAGATTGGGAGAGATGGACCCCCTATTAGAGATAAATAGGATCTACTACGATGTATCAAATCCAGCCAGTTATAGTAGCGTAAACAAATTGGTGAATGAAATGAAAGGTAAAATGAACAGAGGGGAAGTGAAAGATTGGTTATCATCACAGGAAGCGTACACGCTGCATAGACCCGTTCATAAACGTTTTAGTAGAAACAGATACATCCTCTCTAACTTTAATGAACTCTGGCAAGCCGATCTTAGTGATATGCGAACGTATAGTCAGTATAACGATGGATATAAATATATTCTATGTGTTATTGATGTTTTTAGTAAATATGCTTTTGCTAGGGCTATGAAAAAGAAGGACTCTGAAACAGTTAAAAAATGTTTTGAAAGCATTTTTTCAGAAGCCAATTCTACCCCTCGTCACATCCAATCTGACAAAGGGACCGAATTTGTTTCAAAGGTGGTTAGAGATTACTTTAAAAACAAAAACATTAATTATTATACCACAAATAATCCTGATATTAAAGCAAGTATTGTTGAAAGGTTTCAAAGAACTCTTAAATCTAAAATGTGGCGTTACTTCACTCATCAAAATACTTACAATTACGTCGACGTATTGCAAGACCTGCTTCATTCGTATAACCATAGTTACCATTCTAGCATTAAAATGCGACCAATTGATGTTAACTCTGATAATATTATGACTGTTTGGTGCAATTTATATGATCGCAATAAGGATAAACGAAATATATTGGAATCTCCAATACTTAATGTAGGTGATCATGTTAGAATAACTAAATATAAACATATATTTCAAAAGGGGTATGAGACTAACTGGAGTGATGAAATATTCATAATAGCCTCAGTTATTAAAAGAATCCCACGTATTGTCTATACTTTAAAAGATTTAGAAGGTGAACCAATTATTGGTACATTCTATTCTAAAGAATTACAAAAAGTCACTTACCGCCCCTCCATGAGGTATAAAATTGATAAAATAATACGCTCGCGACGCATTGGTGGCAGAAAGGAAGTGTTCGTTAAGTGGCAAGGTTATCCCAATAAATTCAACTCTTGGATACCTACATCAAACTTAGAAGAAATATGAGTGAAGATAGTTTTTATCTAACTTTGTTGAGTAACAGCTCATCGACCTACTTTACCGATAATACTACAGCTCATTTTTTAACTAAATTACCTAGAACCATTAAATTGGAGGGAGAATGGGTTGTTGGATTAGTGGAGTTCCAATACCCATGTTCCATGTATAATGTTCAAGAACATGAAAACATAGTCTACATTAAAAAAAAGGTAGCTGTACCGACTCAGGAAAAATACAAAATCGTTGATGTAAAAACTCACATTCCAGCAACTTCGTATGATAGTATTGATCATTTTCTCAAAGCATTTAACGAAAACCCGCAGCTAAAGACAAAAGTTAAATTTAGATGTGATGCAGTTACTAAAATGGTGGCTGTAACAGCGAACGAAGAGATAACATCAATCATAACTTCCCCTATATTAAGTCTTCAGCTTGGTTATAAACCTAGAACTAATTTAAAAGAAAGTACTATTGGAATACATCCTGCAAATTTATACTTAGGTTTACCATCACAAATATTTGTTTATACTGACATTATTCAACCACAAGTGGTGGGGGATGTAATTACATCATTACTAAGAATAATACCATTAGACCCCACAAAATTTATCTATGGAGCATATAAAATGCATGTTTTTTCACCTGCTCACTATGTTCCTGTTTTACGTAGAGAGTTTGACACTCTTGAAATAGATATAAGGACAACCACGGGATCAAGAATACCATTTCAATTTGGATCCTCTTGTGTGAAGCTACACTTTCGACGAGTAAAATGAATCATAAACGAGTGTCTCACTCCTGTCCTTATGAACATTACTATTCTCATCAAGCTGGCTCTGGTGTAGGAATTGTCTATAAAGGTGTTCCATATCAACGAGGACATGGAATCGGTAGCTTTTTGGGTGGACTATTTAGGTCTGTACTTCCTTTATTATCTAGCGGTTTTAAAACTGTAGGAAGAGAAACTTTAGATGCGGGGATGGGACTGTTGTCTGATATGGTGAATTCACGTCCTATGGAGAGTTCTATTAGATCTCGGCTTAAAGAAGCAAGTGCGAACTTAAAAAGGAAAGCTGACGAAAAAATAGATTCTCTTATGTCGGGATCAGGGTATAAAATGTCAACTAAGAGACGGGAACCTCTCATTACTTTGAAAGCCTCACGACGAAGAGGAGGTAAAAGAAATAAAAAATATAATATTGAGGATATATTTTCAAACTAATTATGTCTTTCTTACATAGTAATTCATGTGAATGTGCTAAATCAGAACTAGATTTGTTTGCACTGCCATCAACTCAAACCAGCATTGAAAGCGGACAGTGGGTTCATTACAAACCAATTTCATCTTTAAGTGACGACGGACCCATTGAGTTTCAAGTTCCCGGATCTGGTGATGACTATATTGACCTATCACATACTTTGTTACATATCAATGCCAAAGTATTAAACCAAGATGGCACAAAACTAAAAGCAGATGCCCCAGTTGCACCCGTCAATAATTGGTTACATTCCCTGTTTAGCCAACTAGATGTATATTTAAATCAGAAACTCATATCACCACCAAATAATACCTACGCCTATCGTGCTTATATGGAAAATCTACTTAATTATGGTCCAGCAGCTAAAGAATCTCATCTTACTTGTGGATTATGGTATGAAGATACACCACACTATATGGATACCGCTGATGTGAATAATAAAGGCTTTCACAAAAGACAGAAATTTATTAAAGAAAGTAAGGAAGTAGAGCTGATTGGTCACTTGCATGGTGATATGTTTAACCAAGAGAAATTCTTAATAAACGGAGTCGAAATGCGTGTTAAATTGGCACGTTCTAAAGAATCGTTTAATTTAATTTGTCACCAAGATCTCAAACTTAAAGTTCAGATAATGGATGCCAGTCTCATAGTAAGAAGAGCAAGAATCAATCCAAGTGTTTTGTTAGCACATCAAAAAGTATTAGCATCAACCACAGCAAAGTATCCAATCACAAGAGCGGAAGTAAAGGTTCTTACATTACCAGCTGGAATACAGGGAAAAACGTTAGATAATATATTTCTCGGGCAAGTCCCTAAAAGATGTATTATTGGATTCGTTTCAAACTCGGCATTTAATGGTAATCTAGCTTTGAATCCTTTTAATTTTCAACATTTCAATATGAACTCTTTTAGTTTGTATGTGGACGGTCATGAAATACCTTCGAAAACATTGCAACCTTCATTTAATTCTGGTTTAATAGCATCAACATATCATACGTTATTTTCTGGATCAGGAATTCATTTCCATAATGAAGGTAATGCAATAGACAGATCAAATTATGGAGGGGGTAATTGTTTGTTATGTTTTGATTTGACACCTGATTTGTCTGCCAGTTCAACTTCACACTGGAATCTTGTGAGACATGGTTCTGTTCGGATAGAAGTTCGTTTTGAATCATCTTTAAGTACTACTATAAACTGTATCGTATATGCAGAATTTGATAACATAATAGAAATAAACAAAAACCGTGACGTTACGGTAGATTACAACAGTTAATAAACAAATAAATAGATTATTTTTATAATTTTTTTTCATTAGCTCATAGTCATTACAAGCAAGATCATCGATAAATGTGAATGTTTATTATTATAATAATGGATACAAATGAATTACAATTATGTATGAACAAAATAAGTTCTAGTTTTAAAACAAATGTTTTTGCTGCAAATCAAATACCTATTTGGGTTAATTTACCTGCTTTCATTATATGCAATTTAGATCCTGACTCCAAGCCCGGCTCTCACTGGGTTGCCATGCATATTGATGTTAATGGGATAGGTGAATACTTTGATTCCTTTGGTAGAAAACCTACTGGTTACCATAAGTTATTTTTAAAAAGAAATACAAAGAGGTGGTTTTATAATAATAAATTACTTCAAAACCATCTTACATCCGTCTGTGGAGAATATTGTTTAGTTTATCTATATTTTAAGTTTCAAGGAAAAACAATGTCAGACTTTCTAAGTCTATTTTATAATAATACTTTATGTAACGATCTAGTATTAAGAGCTTTGTTTAAATCAGTATTTGTGAAATAAAACAATGTCAATAAGGTTTTTCTGTGTTTTACTTACTTATATTTTAATACAATGTACACGAACAATATAAATTATTACATTCCATAAAAAAGACAGTTTTATAACTTAAGTACAGTAAAAGATAAATAAAAACTAAATGAACAAATTATCACTTTTTCTTATCAGTCTCTATAAAATATTTAACACTGTTTTCTTTTGAAGCTAATTGTTTTGTAATATTAAAAATAACGTCACGAGCACTTTGCACATGTACATCATCCTCGCCGATGGAATAATATTTTAGTCGTATATCACAGTGTTTCCAGTGGTCTGTGGGTGGTAAATTTCTTATTTTTTCCATGTCATAGACTTCAATTTTAATGAGGTGGGACGCGTAGCCGGCATCGTCTTGACCAGACGTTAAATATGATACTCCATCCGCTGAACTTTGTGATACGTTTGATGATTTTTTAATCACTTTTGTCTTCTTCTTGGGGCGCTCGAAAAAGCTGTCGATGTTGTTCGCTGGTCTCTTCTTAGCTATTGCTTGCCTTATTTTGAGGCCAACAGTGCCCTCCTCGTCACTGCTAGGGTCCTCTTGGTTGGTTTCTGGGTAGTAGTAATTCTTGAACGTATTGTCAGAGAACTGAAACAACATTTGTCAATTAATTAAACACATACATAACTAATCATTAAATTTATAGAATGAGAACAAAAAAAACATACTTACATCCATTTTGGAGCGAATAGAGACACTACACTTGACAGATGACTTTCACTTAAAACAACTTCACACGTTATACTTTCGGAACTGTGCACTTGACTTGGTGAACGACACGAGGTAACTATTAAGGTATAAACATGGAGAGGTTCCTTTTATAAGTATTTTACAGCACAAAAAAATACCCTACTACTTCCTTGGTTGGTTATACTGGTTCAGACATGTTCCTTGAATACACATTCAAAATAAGGTAGTGAAAAATGCTTTGTACAAAGATTACAATAACAAAAAAATATATACTATTGCTTCTTTGATGAAATACTGGTTGTAACACGTTTCTAAGCATCGTACAACGGCCACAATCTCCTGTTCAAACATGTTTCTCGTATACAAATTTAAGAGAGGGCTGTCACAAATGCTTTGTACAAAAATTACAATAGCCAGTTAACAATGGGTTTAATGTTAATGTAAATCCATCAACATCATGTATATAATTGGGCAGATTGCAGGTTTAAACAGGTTTCTTTCTGAAAACATTAATTGAAATTATTAAGTACCTACATGGACACCCAAGACGCGGAGCGTTCAAGAAAAAGGTCTAAACAATGTGCAGCATATTAAAAATTAAAAGGTCTTAACCGCCGTAAATTTCATGGCGCTTACTTCTTTTTGCAGTTAACTCGAGTAAGAAATGAATTAATAAATATCTCAGTTACCGGCAAACATATAAAACTTAAATAGGTTCCTAAGTTTGGTTATGTACGTAAGTACAAGTAACGAATAAGAAACGGCTTGGTTAGGTAATAAATAACTAAATTACCCTTAAACATATATAGCATAAATAGGTAGGTACCTAAATTTGTTTATGTACATACAAACGGTTTGGTTAGGTAAAGATTGTGAAACGCAAAATTAGGTTAGGTTAGGTTAGAACATTGACTCTACGGATAAAAGAGTAGGTATAAGAGGCAGATATATTAAAAATATACATGGATAATTATTAGGTAATGTTGTGGAATGGGTCTATTGCAAGTACGGAAAAAAATACAGGTACCCAGGTACCGTACTGGCAGCGGTCCGCGCGGCCGCGCAATAAACGTGCTGCATATGTACAGAATACTTAAACGAGATAGTTATAGTATAGGGGGTAGTTAAAACTAGACTTTGTGTTAAAGTGACAGCGTTGAAATCTCAAGTTGATAAAAGCTCAACATAGAACCTTGTACTATTGGCTACAGTGAAATAACAATCAGTCGCATAGGTCTCATTGAATTTGTCTCTTTGTTAGGCGCGGTAGGGAGATACAAATAGTGAATTTATATGCGAGTGACAGGGACAGAAAATAATAATTTTATGAAAGGCTTCAGTTTTTTGTGCACTAATGAAGGGGATGAAAATAGTGAAAGTTTGTACGAATGAAAGGGACACAAGATAGCAATTTTCTGGAACGTTTTTAGAAATATAAATACAAGCGTGTGCGACCACCCACGTAGTTGAAGATACGCGCTTTAGTTTAAAAATATACCTGTAAAAAAACGTCAACCATTGAAATGAGTTAACTTCAACACAAAACGCCGCTTGCAGTCTCGCCCCCTCGGCCACTAGACAGTTCAACTTTTTACTGTCGTAATCTTGCCCGGCGCTCAGATGCTAGACCGATGGGTGGCGTTCTAGATTCTAGTTGGAGCCAGTCTAGGAAATCTAAAACCAATCTAGCAGTCTAGGGGTCTAGAACCTGGGGGCAGAACCGGCGTATTCCTTCTACTTCAGTTAATCCTTGATAATGGCGCTTGCAACAGTGCCGAAATATCGGGAACTCAAAAATACAAATATACATGGTAAATATCCCGTTTCAAATCGTAATTCTAATGTAAATGACCATGTAAGCTTGAAATCTTATAAAGAAAATGAACTTAACACCGAAACGAAATCAGTTGTCTTATAAGTGAAATATCTGTAATTTTTTTAGTCAATAAAGTTTCTTTAAACCGATTTATGTAACCAGGTGCAAATTGAGGAAATGAGTGAATGACTTTTTAAATACATTTGGTGCAGTAATTCTATCTACACAAACTGCACACGTTCTAACGTAACTCCCTCTAGAGTGTATGCCTTTTATGACGGTGACTTCCCCATATAGCGCTGCACTTAGATGAAGCCGAGGCTCGGTTTATGGAGATTGAGGCGGGCGCACCCCCAGGCTTCAATGTACGCTTTACGAGTATGGAAGTTGCGAAGTTAGAGGGTATATTGTAGTCACAGTCAGGAAAAAGTATTGAATTTCAGCATATAAACCATGCTAATAAAGAATCCTAATCCTAATTATATTATGAACGTGAAAGTTTGTGCCGATGTATGGCTGATGGATGGATGGCTGTAGATACGTTCTTTTTATCTGAAAAATCGGCCGTGTGTCGGGCTACGCACCAAAAAGGGTTCCGTACCGACTACTAGCCTATATATTAAATCAAAAAAGGTTGTATTTTCATAGGGAACTCACGGCACTTACGTCCTTTTGTTTGGGTAAGACATTTTTTCAGCGATTACTCAAAAACCGTTAGACATATCTTGTTCAAACCAAAAATCTTTGATAGTACTTGTTAATGTTCACCATTTTAATTTTGTTCAGAATTTTAAACTTCATAGTTTAGAAATTAGAGGGGGGGTACATTTATTACGACTTTGACAGCTAATATCTCGTCACCAACGGTTGACGAAAATACAAAAGTTTTTTTAGAAACCTCTATACCAATTTTAAATGCCTATCCATAGATTTACCCACAATTTCTTTTCGTAATTTTTCATCACTGTTATATAGCGGTTCATAGAACTGCAAGCAAACTGTTAAAACAGTTTTGAAGGAAAATGCATATATATTACTTATTCTGTACTTTTATTAGTAAAAAATAAGAATCCTACCACACTTCCTACCACATTTCGTAGTTGTAATGTAAAGATGTATTGGAGATGTGGTGAAGGTGTGCCCCAGAGGGCACACTAGGGAAGTAAGTACACACAACTGCAGTCGAATATTAATTGATTTCTTGTCTAGAAAATACATGGTTTATATACTAGAGAGTTCCTTTGTTCGTGTGCATTCTTGTGGAAGTAATATACTTCTCAGGTTACATCGTAAAATAGGTAAATCATGTTACAATAAATAATATGTAATGTGATACAATCGAATTAGTTAAATGGTGCGTTAAATAGGTTAACGGCGTAATAAGAGTAATCGGTTATTTGATACCTTAATGCATGTGTGTGTGTACTCACACTACAGCTTTCCTCTTTTTTTTTTTAGACAAAAATAGTATGCTTCAGAAATCTATTTTTGGCTAATGTATAATGTACATGTATCTCTAAACGGTATGTAATATAAATCTTAACGCTATTTGGTTATACAATTTTTTCTAGTTTAGTATAATAAAATTCTTAATGCTACTTGGGTATACAATTTTTCTTAGTTTCTACGTTTCATGTTTCTTACATGATTGTGTTCTACAGATTTGCTCTAACATATGTTTAATGTCGTGTTAGCAGTTAATATGATATTTGTTACCTGTTATAGGACACTCTTTTAATTATGATTGTAGCGGTTCCTTATTTGGAGTTGGTATTTATCGGTGTCTTATTGCTCTTGTGCTTTAATAATAGACTGGTTTATTTATTAATGGGGTTTTTCTTGATCCTTATCTCGTAATAATATTAATCTATTCTATTATTAATAATATTAATATTTCTTTTTTGTAATTGAATTTCAACGCTCGTTGTGATGGCGTTTTTTTTTTTTATAGTACTTTATATTTTTTGTCGAATTCCCATGTGGAATTTATATCATTTATTTACGTTTTTGTCGTAATACGCGGCGTTTTTGTCGTTTTTCCTTTTTTACGGCGTTTTATTATGTCGTCGTTTTCGTATATGTTTTTCGTTCAACGTACGTGTTTAGTGTCTTGGTATTTTTTTTTATACCGTTTTAAAGAAAACAGTGGCTCTTGTAAGCTCTTATCTGTGTCTTATTTGTCATTTATTCTTATTGCGCATACATTTTCTTTGGACGTCATTGCGCTATTTTTTTTTCAGTCACTTATTATTTAACTTGTGACAAAGTGTGCACTACTCATTGCGAACTTGCGAAGGTACATTGCATGCAAATAAAATTATATGGCCGTTTGACCCTTAATTATTCCTACAGTATACAAGGATTTTATAAATAATTATATTTATGTAGAGCGCGCATAATACCTTAATAGGTATTGGTTTACAGGTGTGACAACTCTTTTAACACAAATTGTGTCCAAGGACTTCACATGATTGATGCTCGATCGAATTATGTTCAAGTCAAGGATTTGTTGTTCGCCTAATTGACAGTTCTTTTAACACTTTATAACAAATAGTGCCCAAGTATTTCCACTCGTTTGATGCTCGATCGAAACGTGTTCGATATCCAAGGGTTTTGCTGTCTACCTTGTATTCTGGTGTACCTTGCTATTCGTCATATATTTAATTATTCAATGGTCCCTCTCGGTACTATCACTGAGTACGGGGAAACACATTGTTTTATTTATTTCTTAAATAAATTTGTCTTAGTATTTTTATCCTGAAATCTTCAACATATAAGAATTTCATCGACTTTTAGATGATCAGGTTAATCGTCTAGTGAAATACTTATGTGTATCCGTTTTTCGGATTATTATATGGGCGCGGGAGAAGATTATAGTCACATAATGGTTCTAAAGTTATGATTCCGTTGTTTAAAATTGTTGCTGTTTTTTTTTGTATATTTTATAATTACTACGAATTATTTTAATTGGCTTTTAAATTTTTTTTTTTGCCATTTTTATTTGTTTTGCTCGTTTGTCGTAATTTTTGATACATAAATGTTGAATCAAAAGCATTGTCCGATTAATGTTAATACGTGGAAATCATATTGAAATTTTTATTTTAGTATTCTAAAGAGAATGTACTATGTGACGTTATCTTTCCTCGGACTCGATGTGAGTCGTCCTTACGTGTCATATGGCGCGGAGTGCGTCATGCGCTTCCTATGGCGCCACGACTTGCGCTCGCTGCGGCAAATCATATGTGCCTTGCGTCGTTTATATGTGCTGTACCGCTTCTTCCGGTAATTCAATACTTGGTCCGGGGCGGGCGTAGTGGATGTGGACTGTTTGTTGTCCTTTGCTCCCTGAATCGCATTTTTAGCGTGGAGTATCCAAAACATACGCATTGCATAGCATTTTTTGTGTATGCTATGCTTGTCATTTCGTAAGTCTTTTGTGAATCTGGCTATGGCCATTTGTTCATTTAGCGACTGTAGTATCGAGTACGCTTCTGGTTTCCCATTGGCCTGGGTTACTGTGAGGTTTACAAATAGATCCTCGAGTTCTTGGCCGTACCGCTCGATTGACTTACTTCCTTGTTTTGTTGTGAGCAACCTAGTTTGAATCGCGGTTGCCGATTTGGTAGGTAAAAGACGTAGTCTCATCTCATCAACTAATGCTGTTACACTAGTATGTTTATCCGATATTGTTAGCTTGGCGCTTTGACTTAATCGGATCTTAGTAACGAAAATAATTAATGACTTTAAATCGGAGTCTTTAATCATCGTTGCGTACAACTCTATAGCATCTATGAGCTGCCTTGTGACGGTTTCCGATCCGTCCATGGCTGGTAGCAACGCTACTGGCGCTCTTAGGCTAAAATGGTATTTTGACGTCATTTTGCCTTGTTCGGTTTCTTTCTCGTAAGACGCGTGTGTTGCGCTATAAATCGCTTTTATCTCCGTTACGTAAGGCTGGATTAATTCGCTGTCGCGTATATATATTTCTGATCGCTTTAGCTTATGACTATACTGCTCTACATTTTTTTTTGTACTCATTATACAATAATTCAACCTGCTGGAGTTCACTCTGACCGATCGCCTATTTTCGGCGTTTTGCACTTAATTTTCTAATGTCTTCTTGTAATAATTGTAACTCTTTATACAATTTTTGAATGTCGGTCATTAGTACATATGAACTTGACACGTAATGCGTTTGCATAAACATTGACATAAAAACGTGCTTCTAATCTTAAATTGGTCGGTTTACGCGGTTAATTGCGCTTAAATGATACCTGTAGGCAGATGCTGCTAGTTGATGGTGGCTGGCGGTTGGTAGTTGACAGTGTCCAATGCCGATGTTGTAGCCGTTGTCGCGCTGGTCGTGCGGTTCGGAGCTGCTAGACGTTGCCGTTGTCAGCTTGGCTCGTACTTGCGCTGCTGGATGCCCCGTTTTGAGCTATGATGACCTCTTCTTTCTGGCTATTTTTCGTGCTCTGGGTTCCCATGGTTTGCTGGCTCTGGCTGGCTGGACGGTTGGGCGGCGGCAGTGGTGCTTGGCTCGGTGATGTTTATATTGCGGTTGCCCCGAGTAGCCTGACGGGCAGGGTTGCCCCTTGGTACTCGTGCATACCGGCTGGCAGGGTCGCCATGTAAAGATGTATTGGAGATGTGGTGAAGGTGTGCCCCAGAGGGCACACTAGGGAAGTAAGTACACACAACTGCAGTCGAATATTAATTGATTTCTTGTCTAGAAAATACATGGTTTATATACTAGAGAGTTCCTTTGTTCGTGTGCATTCTTGTGGAAGTAATATACTTCTCAGGTTACATCGTAAAATAGGTAAATCATGTTACAATAAATAATATGTAATGTGATACAATCGAATTAGTTAAATGGTGCGTTAAATAGGTTAACGGCGTAATAAGAGTAATCGGTTATTTGATACCTTAATGCATGTGTGTGTGTACTCACACTACAGTAATACTTATAGTCACCTAGTAAATGCGGTATACGGCCGGACGGACGGATGGACAGAAATGACGATACTTCTTTATAACTTATAACGCCGTTCTCCTCCTCGGCCTTGTGTTAATCTATCCACTTTTTTTTCAAAATGGCAGAATCGTGGGGTTGAAAACGTAAAAAATATGCAGCTTATAAAACCACTTGTGTTAGAATGTTATTTTTATTTAGCGCAGCATTCTTCACTGGACATATTTAAAAGTAGTTTTCCTGTATTTAAGAGACAAATAACCAAAATCTTTACATAGTCACTTTCACTTTTACCTTATTATACCTTAAAGAAATGTACCTACTAACACTTCCTTTATTACCTACACTTTAAATGAAAATGTGTAACTTAACTACACGACTATAATGTCCCTCAACTAATGTATAAATTCAATCTTGCTGTGTACACATAGTTTAGAGCATCAGTCTAGTTTTTATAAAAAATGTTGCTGTATGGTTCTGTTAATGATTAATACTTGTTTTGTGTGATAACACTGAGATTCCTCCTGAGCTGAGGTTTTCATACAATCGTCAAAAAAAAGTTATGAAGACATGTGTCACTTGTATGGAAATATAGCTATGATTTGTTGAAAATCAGCGCGTGTATATCCCCTTCCTTTGCAGGCTTAAACCGCTCATCAGGGCGCCTATTGCATAACCAATTAGAACTAATATTGCAAGCTGAAGTCTCTTTCGAATGAAAGGAGTTGAAAATAGACTTCTCGTATGTAGAGGAAATTCCGTAGCGCTACGAAAAGCTTGGCAGCCAAAGTGTTAAGAAAGCGTCACGCATGAGTTTAGGTCACTGCGTTTACGGCGCGTCACTGGGTTTTGATCTACGATGTGGTCAAAACTTCCGCTTGTAATATTAGTTATAATTCATTATGCAATAGGCCACTGATTTAGATGCGATTTTGCGGGAAATTTAAATAAGTTTGAATGGAAGAGCGATGGCTATGCTTAAATATAAGAATTGAATACTATTTATCTCCTAAGGCTATTAACGAGCTCCACGCCAATGAATTCGCAGGTAAAAGCTGCGCAGCAAACTATTAATTTTGCAGGTGTTGGATGAAAAGCATTCCAAGTTTGCAGCAATTAGTGTAGCTAGGCGAATAATGAACGAAATTATAACTTCGCAGAACGCTCGGTAAGAGCACTCGCAGCAAGCAACAAGCGACAGCAAAGCAAATAAGTAAATAAAATAATATTTTATTAAAGGTTAAAAAAATATATATCTACTCAAATTGCTCATTAAGAAACTTAACCCGTCATCTACCAGTTCCTGGGATTCCAGGGTTCGTTATACAATAGTGCCATTGTTTATTTATTTTTGAGCTGGGAGATGACGGATTTGAAATCAGGATAAAAGTCAGCTACACAATATATTTGTGTTACAAGATTTTTATTAAATAGACATATGCAATAAAATAGAATATAAACTAAGCTTAAAATAAACTAAACTAAAAACTAAATATTTACAAGTAAAAAGAGGCTCCAGCTCGGAGCTCGGCGGTAGGGTGCCCAGAAGGCTGGCCGCATTGCCGCGCTGAACAGCAATGCTGATCCGCTGAGCGAGGTACGCACCAGCCTTCTGGTCACCCGTCGTTTCCACAAGGCGCTTCGCTAGCTCCTTAAACATATAATTAAATAAATTAAATCTTAACCCATCATTATGAAACTTGGTTTACAACGAGTTTATAGACTGGAACGTATACAATACTTTTCATCCCGAAAATCCCCCGAAGGGATGAAATTGGGAGTGGAAATTTACGTGGATGAAGTCGCAGACAAAAGCTTGTGGGTAACATGGATTCATTGCGGAGAGACGTGGAATTCTGAGTCCTATAAGATCAAGCAGCTGGGGATTGGTCACATGGCCGCGTGGACAGTGTCGGCCTTCTGGAAAGATTTGTAAGGGTGAAGACACATATATCAGCATCGAATCGCATTTAGCTGGATGATTTTGGACATACTATACGCATCGGAAGTTAAAGTATGCTGTTACATGTGTTCAGGTGCTAAAGGGAGCTAACGCACGTTTTTAAAGCTAAATTAATAGCAAGCTTTCATCCGCTAAAGTATGCGATCGCATGCTATTGTATTGAATCGCATACGTTATGCCGCAGTTGATGTTGAAAACCGTTATGGATAGGTCAACTGCACTTTGCTAGATGGACACGTTGTGATATTGACGCGGTTGACCGCCCGCACTCCTTGCAACCCATGCGTAAGCAGCCTTTCTCATTCGCAAGCTTCCCAGCTCACGCTTAAGCAGCAGTTATCAATCGCAAGCGTTATGTCTCACGCGTAATCAAGTGTTCTCATTCGCAAGCATCTAGTTTCACGTCTTAAGCAGCCGTCCTCATGCTTTATCATGAATAAGCATTCTTCAGTATGTTATATGCAACTGCGCTCATCAACTCCTTGCTCGCAGCAGTTTCTGAATGCGATCTGTTTGCGACAGGGATAGCGAGATTGATGACAGAATGGAAGAGAGTGTTTGAGACGAAGCAAGACAGGTATCCTGTAGCTTTAAATTAGTTTGTAGAACTGTAGTTTTAGTCTGGAATCTTTGTAACGCTTTGGGTAAAACTGTAATGTTACATGTATATTAAATTCGACATTCATTGGATATAAAGTTTGACTATTCTATTCAAGACTCAAAAATTTATTCGTGAGAAACAGACGATACATAATAATGGGACAGAAGCATAATATAATAACAGTCGTGTCACGAAATGGACCCAACTCAGCATGAATGAAGGCATATTCGTCATATTTTAGATAGATACTTAAAATTGCGCTCAAGTTATTTAGGTACTGAAATCACGAAGCGTCTGTTTGACGTAACTGGTGACTGAAGAGCTGGTGAGTTCCTCGCTCAAGGTATCAGCATTGCCATGGGGAAATGCCGCCAGTATCCTCGGTACTATGCCCAAGGGCCTGATTTAGATTCAATTTAGTTTTCATATTACTTAAGTTATTGTTATTTAACTGTTAACACCGCATGTAAATCAATAAAGAAAGATAATATTAGAGAGTTATACCGAAATAAATACAATTTATTTAGACAATCATTCAAAATGGGCTCAAGCTCGGAGCTCGGAGGTTGGTTAGCCAAAGTAATATTTAGTTAAAAGAAAAACATTTAAGGTGGATTTCTCCAAACCGTCTGTAGATAATCGTAAGCTGTGTTCGTTAAAATCTAATTGAATGGCATATGTCTCATAATTGGCCTTGAATAGGTTAACTGTAGCTAGAAAACACGCAATGTTAATATCATATTGGAATCAGAAACCTCGAGATAATTGAATGGAAAGTTTGACAAGTTTCTATGGGATAAGCTGATGGCGCCATAGTTAACGATGATCGGGTTTTAAGTGTAAATTAGTTCCACCCACCCTTAGGCCGGGTTCTATAAAGATCCGTTAGACCAAATGTTAGATCATCAGTAACTCAATTTTTTTTTTGACATAATAAACCGGCATTAGGTCTAACGTATCTTTATAAAACCGAGCGTTATTAGATCACCTCTACCTAACGTGTGTTTCACATTTTAAATAAGTCATTTTTGGTGCAAAGGCTGTCCATGGCTATTCAGCGAGGAAACGTCGCCAGTGTTATGGGCACCTTTGCACCGGAAACGGCGAGGGGCGGTCTATTTGATTAGTTTACTTTTGTTTTTTTTTTTGTTTTAAATATTGTCAAAGTGTGTATCAGTATATAAGACAGCTATTTTTCCTGTTAATTAAAGTAAGTTAGTCTTAAGTTGAAAATTAAATACCACGAGAGTTTTAAATAATCAACTAGCAGGAATTCAATACAATGCCTATCTAAAGAACGAGAGGTTCGTTTGTAAAACCCATTATTCCGTCTCAATTTCCTGTCAGATAATAAATGTTTGCCTACACCTTTAATATATATATATAATAACAAAACTCAAACGAAGGGTATAGCAATGCGAGCAGCGCATGTGGCCTTAGGTGATAATAAATTTTAGCCATACAAACTGAGACTAAAGGCATACGCGTTCGTGTTTTGTTTTAAAAAAAACTTATACTAGAGGTACCGTTGCTTGTTTGCTGTCCGTATCACATTAGCAATGTTTGCAGCCGACGAAGAAAGAACTTCGAGACAATGCGACTAGCTGGCTGCTATAGCACGATCTGTGTTAATAGCAGGGACCGGAAAACCCGTTCATTCGCTTAACCCGTTCGAAAGGGTAACCCTTTCATATGATAACCCAATCATTCGGGTTACCCGTTCATCGGCTTATCCGATAATAATGATAACCCGTATTATTCGGGTTAACCTAATCGTAACAAGAGGTTACCGCTTACATCAACTTATTTGGTTTAGGTTTTTCGTGTACTAACCGCTTACCTTTCGGCTTAGGGATACCCTTATTCCCTCTCCCTTGTCCTTGGCCCAAGGCCATCGTCGCTTCATGTGACACGCGGTGCGTGGCCGGCCGTACTTAATGTTTGTACTTTACATTTGGCTTTGCTTTCGTTCGGGCGGGCACGGGTTCAAACAAGACACGTTTTTAATTTCTTCGACGTAGCAACTAATACTCATCCAATTTTTTTAATTGGAATTAATAATGACGTACCGATTGTGTCGGATTGGGGCATGTTCTTTTTGATGTCTTATGTACTTACCACTACACCTGGTTTCGAGGGTCTGATGATGCAGCCGGAAGAGAGGCACTGGAACTGCCTATCGAAAAGTGCTAAGGCAGTCGAGTTTGAGCTTGTTCGTTTTAATGTCTTGAGCACTTACCACTACACCTGGTTTCGAGGGTCTGATGATGCAGCCGGAAGAGAAGCACTGGAAATGCCTAGCGGAAAGTGTTAAGGCAGTCGAGTTTGGGCTTATTCGTTTTGTTTTCTTGAGTACTTACCACTACACCTGGTTTCGAGGGTCTGATGATGCAGCCGGAAGAGAGGCACTGGAACTGCCTAACGGCAAATGCTTAGGTAGTCGAGGTTGGGCTTCTTTGTTTTGTTTTCTTAAGTACTTACAACTACATTTGATGTCGAGGGTCTGATGATGCAGCCGGAAGAGAGGCACTGGAACTGCCTAACGGAAAGTGCTAAGGCAGTCGAGTTTGGGCTTATTCGTTTTGTTTTCTTGAGTACTTACCACTACACCTGGTTTCGAGGGTCTGATGACGCAACCAGAAGAGAGGCACTGGAACTGCCTAACGGAAAATGCTAAGGTAGTCGAGATTGGGCTTCTTTGTTTTGTTGTCTTGAGTACTTAGAACTACACCTGATGTCGAGGGTCTGATGATGCAGCCGGAAGAGGCACTGGAACTGCCTAACGAAAAGTGCTAAGGTAGTCGAGTTTGGGCTTGTTCGTTTTGATGTCTTGAGTACTTAGAACTACACCTGATGTCGAGGGTCTGATGATGCAGCCGGAAGAGAGGCACTGGAACTGCCTAACGGCAAATGCTAAGGTAGTCGAGGTTGGGCTTCTTTGTTTTGTTGTCTTAAGTACTTACAACTACACCTGATGTCGAGGGTCTGATGATGCAGCCGAAAGAGAGGCACTGGAACTGCCTAACGAAAGGTGCTAAGGTAGTCGAGATTGGGCTTGTTTGTTTTGTTATACTGAGTACTTGCAATGCAATATAGACCGACAGGGTCTATAAATACCTACAATATTTAAAAAAATATCCTTCAGTTCCTAACAGTTAAGAAGTTCTACCTTTCATCACCAGCTCATGAACAGGATATCATGACTAAGCTACTCGCGGAACTTAATCACTTTTCGCGTGCCATCGGCTCGGCTCGGCTCGGCTGTGTGGCGTGGGAAGCGGCGACGCCGCGTGAGCCTTACACTCCTTGTCGCCCGCACTCTTTGTCGGTGCCGTGCCACCGTTGCGGCGCGCACTCGCACGAAACCACAACCTCGCATACACGTGTAGGAGCCTTTATAAAGAACCGGTATTTTATCTATACTGGTTCTCTGGAACGTTCTCTGGTAGCGGGCTTACTGAGACGTTTAAAATGAGCCCAAACTCGAGGGGGTTACCGGTAATCACTGAAGAGTTCCACTCGCACCTTCCGATTCCACCATCAGACCCTCGCAGTCATGTGCAGTGTAGCGGGCTTACCGAGACATTTAAAATGAGCCCAAACTCGAGGGGGTTACCGGTAATCACTGCAGAGTTCCACTCGCACCTTCCGATTCCACCATCAGACCCTCGCAGTCATGTGCAGTGTAGCGGGCTTACCGAGACATTTAAAATGAGCCCAAACTCGAGGGGGTTACCGGTAATCACTGCAGAGTTCCACTCGCACCTTCCGATTCCACCATCAGACCCTCGCAGTCATGTGCAGTGTAGCGGGCTTACCGAGACATTTAAAATGAGCCCAAACTCGAGGGGGTTACCGGTAATCACTGAAGAGTTCCACTCGCACCTTTCGATTCCACGATCAGACCCTCGCAGTCATGTGCAGTGTAGCGGGCTTACTAAGACATTTAAAAAGAGCCCAAACTCGAGGGGGTTACCGGTAATCACTGAAGAGTTCCACTCGTACCTTCCGATTTCACCATCAAACCCTTGCAGTCATGTGCAGTGTAGCAGACCACACCCTTCTAATTTAGATACGGTAACGTATAAAGTGACTATTTAATCGAAGTACTATAGACAGTACATTGGTTTCTGTAGTGCTTACTTTTAGCTTGTTTTTGCAGAGCAGGCGCAGGCATGTACTTTTTTATTGGAGGACTGTTCATACTTAAAGTGTCGGTGAGCAGCGTCCCATTTTGACTGAGGCATACCTATTACTTCTTGTAAGCATCAACTTCACGTGAATTATTTATTATAGAACACTACACGGCTAAGTATAACAATTAATGAATATGAACACTTATTAAAACAATGTACTTTTTCGGGTTCCGCAGCCAAAATGGCAAAAACGGAACACTTATATATTCGTCATGTCTGCCCGCCCATCCGTCCGTATGTCACAGCCGATTTACTCGGAAGACTATAAGCACTACAATTATGAAATTTGGTAGAAAGGAGTATTATATGAACCGCTACACAAAAGTGATGTGAAGTTACAAAAAAATACTAAATTAGGGGGGGCACTCCATACATGTAACCGGTGGATGAAAAAAAATTTAAACGCACGTAGGCGTGTGGGGTATCGATGGATAGGCCTTTATAATGATATAGAGGTTTCTAAAAAACTTGTCAATTTCAGTCAACTGTTGGTGAGATATTAGCTGTCAGTCAGAAAGTGTCCCTCTAATTTCCAAAGTATAAGGTTTAAAATTCTGAAAAATATTGGGGTGGTGTGCATTAAGTAAATACTTTCAACGAGTTTGGGTTTAAACAATATAGATTTAACGGTTTTTGAGTCTTCGCTTAAAAACTGTCTTGCCCAAACAAAAGGTCATAAGTGCCGTGAGTTCCCTATGAAGATACGACTTTTTTAGATTCAATGTATTGGATAGTGATTTTAAATATGGACTAGTAGGTGTTGGTACGGAACCCTTCATTGTGCGTGGTTCGACACGCACTTGGCCGGTTTTTATACGAGAGATGCGCACAGTCAGCGATAAAGAAAAAGAAAGTGACGAATAAATAGGTAAACAGCAATTTGCCGAAATCACCCCAACGCCCGCCCCGACGCTGCTCATAAATCTGGTCTGAAGTCTATGTTATTAACTTAACGTCTAATTTCCATTAAATTAGCAATTATACGTCGGTGAATCACAAAGCCTTTGACAAATACCGCCGTGCGAGGGGAATGCGCGCGCGCGCATGCCGCTAAGTTTCGCATTGGGCACTGTGATAATAGATCATACGTAGGTTACGTAAAAGCGAAAATAGCTTGCTCGTATCCAATCAGCGCTTCAAACGCTTACCGCTTCTTGGGTTTTTGATACGGGTAAGCGGAAACCCGAATTAATTCAAACGTAAGGATTAGTTTGTTAACCGGTAAGCCAATGAAAAGCTTATCGTAATGAAAGGGTTTTTAATAATCAGCATTATAAAAACCCGGGTTTTTGAACGGGTTAGGGTAAGCGGGTCCGGTCCCTGGTTAATAGTGCTATTTGACAAACGTGAAAATGATAACATTCTGAAAACCATGTACATAATCACATCTACAGTATTTCCAAACTCTCGCTTTGCTAAGTCAAAAAAAGTGGGAAAGAGAAATCTCTATGGCGCTCTCTATCGCTCCAATCATGGCATAAAAATGTCCCTTTTACATATTGTAAAGCCATGTGCGGAGCGAGTGTTTTAATAAAATTTACTAACATTTTATAAACATGATATGACCAAGGAGACATTGATCGATAGAAAATTATTGTTGAGCCCTGAAAGGATGCAATTGAGAGCTGCTTGGAAGCTTAAAATTAAGAGAGTAATAATACAAAGCTATTGGTCAACTTCAGCAGTGGCATCTAAGTCAGCCTATTTGTTTTTTTAATGAACCTAGGCATCGGCATCAAAAGGGTTGAAATCAATTCACTAATCGCCGGATTACAAGCATAAGTCACTAAGTAACAAATACCTACTTAAAATAAAGTTCGTATATCAGCATCGTTTCAGTACTGAGATACGAGGTTTCGAAGAGTAGTGACAGATTTGATAGTGAGGTTTGCTTCTCACCCGACGATGTGTATTCATATTCATATTCATTTATTTATAATATCATTAATATTACATGTCAACTTATTTAATAATACATTTTTGTTGTAACCTTTAGGTTACCAGTAGATTGTAATCTAAGTACATACTGTATATTAACATTCGATTAGGTAATAAATTGATAAGAATAAGACCTACATACTTGTAATGAATACCTATGTTTGACAAATAAATAATTTGAATTTGATACATTCATCACACCTCCGGACATTGACAGCATCATTCAACTGCTAGGTGACGCCGTTGACAAACGAGACTACTCTAACTAGACAATTCTATAGAGCTCGTGCTAGATGGTAGAGGGATAACATGATTCGGTGTTTTAGACATCGAACATTGGATTTGTTTGATAGTGGACCTTCTGTAGATGTGAATACTATTAATTATTATATGCCGCTGCTCGACAAATGTGCAAGACGGCCACATCGGCCGACCCACGAACTAGCTTTAGAAGTTCGGAATACACAGACCCAAATATATTCCTCGGAGAAAACTCTTTAACACTTTCACTACAGTGAACCCGCGTAGCGAGTGCTGCGTAACTTTTCTTAGATGTGGGACGCCCGCTCTAGCTATAGATAGATCGTTACGTCGGTTTCTGGGGTACCTATAAATAAATAAATATAAATATTTTTTGAACAATCTTACACAAATCAACCTAGTCCCAAGCTAAGCAAAGCTTGTACTATGGGTACCAAGTGACGATATACATACTTATATGGATAGATAGATACTTAAATACATAGAAAACATCCAAGACTCAGGAACAAATATTCGTGTTCATCATGCCCTGACCGGGATTCGAACCCGGGACCTCCAGCTTATATTCAAGATTTAAGTCTGACAGTGAAAGTACTCTGCTTTTCCTTAATGATGAACACCTTAACATGTACTTAACACCTTATTCTACTTGAAAGACGGCCCAGCGTTACCTGTTGCGCCCTGCACGTGAGGTACCTAGTGATAACATCACGATTTGTGACTTCACCTGTGGATTCGATCAGTTAGTAGCTGTGGAAGGGCACTCTAAAGGGATTATTAAACGAGCAAAGCGAGCTATGTTCTTCAAATCTACTACTGTAGTAGGTATAGTAATTAATAATTGCCCAAGCGAGTGAAGCGAGCGAAGCGTCCCCGTTTCAGCTTGGGCAAAAATACTTTCATATGTCCGGCTGTTCTCCTCTACAGGTCGCATATCTCAACCTCTCATGATATTTTGTGAGCAGGTTCATTTTTTTTGGTTTATTTAGATTTGCCAAACCAAAGTCGAGTCCTTATTTTTCTTTTTATTAGACGACACAACCAAGTCAATTTGACGATATTTTACCTCATCTACTGAGAAAATGTGAAAAAACTTCACAAAGTGAGATACATATCTGGGAGGTTGGTCGACTCTTACATGAAGTGTTAGGTATAAAGAGCAACACGCTATATTGAACACTAAAAGATCTTACGCCGTTGCAATAACATTTATAAATGGTCAATGGTCAGATAACTGTGTTGTCGATGGTACGTATGAAACAATAAACCGACCAAGACGGAAATCCAATGCGCTTGTGAAAAATAACGCTGTAATATCGAACGACGGAAAACTCGAAGCTTCTTTTATGTGGCGACCCTCCTTGCCCCATAAAGAACCTTATGTCCAGTCGAATGTCGGCCATAAAGTAACGTTCACTCGAATGAATCTCGACCTATATAGAAACGTTGCGGAGATTCGAACCAAACTCGAACGCTCAGTCGCAGGATGCAGCCGGAGAAAATGAGACAGCATTTTAAATATAAATCCACCATAAATCTTACGTTTTCTGCTTAACGTTTTTTCTTTAGATTTTTAAGATCTACTTTCTCCTTATAATGCAATATTATATACCTACATGTAATATACATACAATACAATACAAATACTCTTTATTGCACACCTATATAGGATATGTAGCAAAAGCAGTGGCGATCCCTTAAAGAATTACTAGTAATTGTCATCGCACTTGTTTTACTTTAAATTTTACCCCAGTGTTTTCGCCGTGTGGTATTGAGTCGAGAATAGTACATCATAGCACCACCAATGGATGTCATAAGACGGAATAGGGTTATAGCATGTCGTAGGCTTTTGGACAGCAACCTAACACTGCAATACCTATCACATTTTCTCCGTGTTTAAACCTACAATCTCTGCCTACTCTTTCTCGTGGGGCATGAATGAATGTACCGACGTAAATTTTTGTATTTGTAGTCACAAGATCACAACCCTGGGGTACTGTGGGTTTCATGAAGTAAGGATAAGACTGGACCTGGCAATTCACACACAAAAATGTGCGAAAGAGATGCAAGCATAGACACCAACGCACGTGAGAACGAGTTACAATATATCATCGCCTGTCCCTCATCGCGTATTATTTGTCACCGAAACGTTATCAATGTATTCAAGCCTATTGGCTTAATTTTAATTTGGCGCCAATGTATATACAGCACGACCAATTATGAGATGTCAGAATTTTTCTACATCTATATCAGTCATCTGATACATCTCAATTTAGTCAGTCTATATAATATATATAAGTCCGTCGTCCCCTTTGGTGATTCGCTAATCCTCCTTCTATCTAATCCTCTTTGTATGGTGGGTTTCCTAACCTTTTACTTAAAACCATAGATAAACATAAAACCTCAATAACCCTCAATCTTTCAAAGTGTCACATTTTTCTGTCATCTCGCGCAATGAAGCCTCGACATATTAGTAAAAAAATCAAAATTTTGCCATGCTTGTATCGCTTATGTTTATGATCATTATCTTAAGCGTCATGGGGGATAAAATTAATAGTAGTAACTACAACAGTAACTGGTGCAACTTATCTGGTTATTCGGTAGTCGTGGCCAAATTCGGAAACGAGCAACACTTGTTGTGTCTGAAGATGGTGCCTATAGGTAATTGAATCGAGTAAAACCAATTTTAAAGGAATCCATATACGCCTAATCATCTAACCTGCTCACAAAATTTCACGAGAACCGTTTGAGAAAGATCTGTGGAGGATAACATCTGGATGGGACATCCGGAAATCCACCGGACATATGATAACTGACGGAGACGTTCGCTTCACTTGGTGTGACTTGGTCAATGACTGCTTAATTCCTAGTAAACATTGTTTCCAAGTGTGATGTTCTGTGTATTACTGCACGTATAAAATTCAATTTAAAATTTGTTTTACGCTACCTACTTTACAAGTTCGTTTTGTAAGAAATGTATAGCCGCAATCCACGGTAGAAACGAGTTAAAGAAGTTGAAGGGGACATAATTATTAAGTATTAAGGAATCTCTCGGTTTGTCTAAAGTGTAATCTTAGACTCATCACTGTCTCTCTCTGTAGAAGTTCCTTCATGACTAAAGATCGTGACGTCTGATGTCTTTTGGACATCATACGTCCACATATGCGAACCTCCTTCTGTTCATAGAAATAAATATCGAAATAAATTCAAGAAAATGAAATTTTAGGGTATTTTGGGACCAGAGGGTTTTGTGAATAAGCGATTATGACATTAGGTTATTTCGCCACTGTTAGGTGTAGCTAATTTAGGGTATTATGGGAATAGAGAATTTTGAGACTCATTCGTAATGGGACGCAGTCCATTTGAATTTGGGTTGCATCGAGAGTAGTGTCCTTCGAAAAAAGAGGTTTTTGAGAGAAGGTGATTTTGAAATTAGGGTCTATTAATAACTAGAGTATTTTGGGTGTAGTGTAAAATCAGCCGGAAGCGTATGAACAGTTGGCTGACTTCGACGACCTGCCCCATAGAAAACAAAATTTTCTTCGGGGCAAAAAAAATTTTTCTCTACTTTTTCCTAATCAGAACACGATACCGAATATGCCCTTAAACGGATCCTCACTAGTTTTGTTACCTGTATTTATAATGTCAATAAATTTTTTTAGGAATGTCCCAGCTTACCAGAGTGTCACGAGTCTACCTAGACCCCGACCTAGACGAAAAGCTGAACAAATTTTACCCCGTCAGCGACGTGTCAATGGCTTCTGGGTTTCCACTGGTGGCGCCCTCTAGCGGCTCTGCGGAGGGGTACATTGGGCAGGACGGCCACTTTTACGGAGTTTTGCACTTGGGTAAGTACATTTCGGGCTTATTTATTTATTTGTGGTACGTGCGACGTACCTACCTATGCGTCAGTCATAAAAAAATGTGTGTCCCCCCCGCTTATAATTTCCAAACTATGAAGCTTAAAATTTTAAAAAAAATTAGGTTGTGTGTATTAATGAATATTTTCAACGATTTCCGGTTGGAGAGAAAACCTATGTTATGTTTTGCGGTTTTGAGTTTTCGCTGAAAAACTGCCATGCCCAAACAAAGGGTCGTAAGTGCCTATAAAGTTACGACCTTTTTAGATTCAATGTATTGCATAGTGGTTTTAAAAGTGGACTAGTAGGTGTTGGTACGGAACCCTTCATTGTGCGTCTTCCGACACGCCGGTTTATTTGTATGAAGGCGTAGTTACGTAATACGTAGGTACATTGTACTAACCGGCTAAAATATCTATGCAGCTCCCCGGAATGAGACGCCGGAGCACAACTTACGTCTAGAGTGCCTTTATGGTGTCAGCTACGTTATTAGTACTATAATAATAATAATTATAATTAGAATTACGATTTGAAACGGGATATTTACCATGTATATTTGTAAAGCGAACCAGGAAGAGGGTAGATCGCTATGGTGTGTGGGTAGACCACAATTAAAACTCGCAGCACGTCAGTTAATCCTTGATAATGGCGCTTGCAACAGTGCCAAAATATCGGGAACTCAAAAATACAAATATACATGGTAAATATCCCGTTTCAAATCGTAATTCTAATGTAAATGACCACGTAAGCTTGAAATCTTAATAATTATAGTTCATAATTCATTTATTGCATCATGATCATGTGGTACAAGAAGGTGTTATTACATTAGGGTTGATTCACACATGAACCCTGTTAGGGCACAGCAAGTATTTCTCAAAATTAAAGTTACAACTAGGTGATGCAGTCACAAACACACACACACACAAACACACACACACTTACACACACATATATAAATATCGCCTTATATAAATAACTGCTTTGCATATTGCGTTTTATACTATGATTTTCGGAAGATGAACTGTTGAGCTGTTAAATATCCCGGGAGTCCACTGGATGCGGGTAGCGCAGGACCGGCCATTGTGGTAGCCGGACACTCTTTGGGGGAGCCTATGTTCAGCCGTGAGCGTCTTTTAGTTGATATTATGCTGATGATGATGATGATGTACTTCACAGGGAACCGCACGTTGTACGCAGACCCTTACAACCGGGACGACCCCACCAAGGGATTTGGGCCGTTCGAGGACGGCAGTTTCGTGAACACAGCCCGCAGGCGCCGCGAATATGCACAGGTGAACAGGTGATTGCCATTCTGTACAGTCAGGTAAGAAAGTCGTCTACCACTTTTCGACAATATTCACTAGATAAATGCAGGCTGAATTCCGCTATCAGATTCAGACGACAAATTCCGGCTTCCCGAATTCATCCGGCTGTCTATGGCAGTGTCGATTTTTTTAATACAGAGCAGCTGCGGGCGGCATCGGCCCGGCAGAATTTGATCGTCGATTTTTGCCTGTATGCGGTGGATCTATTAAAGTTTAAATGTGGTCGACCAATTTCTTTGACTACTGTACTAGCACAGGAATGTGTGACTAGTTCGAAAAGCAGGAAAAAGCGCAATACAAATGAGAGAATCAGTCCAACAGGGCTATTATAAATGACGCCGAAACGATTGCTCAGCGTTTTTCCCACAGAGCATCAATTTAACTAGAGGACCTAAGCACCTCAATCTGTATGAGAACCGACCGTGTCACTTTTTTGCTGCCTACTGTGACGTCACGAGAGCATATTAGTGATGTGAAATCTCCGTTGTCCCCGCGAAATCGATACAAAGGCGATATATCGCCCGCGCCGTGCAGCTCGAGTCGATGAATCGGACTCGGACAAATCGGTCACGAAAAATATGGTCATGTAAAAATAATACCATGACGACCAATAAAAGGAAAAACGATACTTGTCTGGCTTTTTTAAATGAAAAGGCTTCTTTTTGTAAACATCGAATCTTTAGTTCTAATCAACAATTAGAACGTCTAATCTTTACTGTGAACTAATAAACATTAAGTTTCTAAGAACAATGCCAGGGAATCAATACTATCGATTACAATGTCAATCTACTAACTGCTTCACTTGTTGATTTTTTCAGTACATCAATGGTTGGTATTGCTTCAGGAATCAGTCGACGAAATTTTTTTGTTTGTTTAAAGCCGCTATCATCGAAATGTATGGAGTAAATTGTGCTATGTTTTGTTGGAACCCAGTTTTTTGCCCGGTCGCTTCCATCCATTTCTCTTTTATGTATGGATTACTTGGAAACCTGTAATTTATAATTATAATGTGTCACAAAATACCTAAGTAAACATTACCATACCTCGATTTCAACAATCGATAAGAACTGTGACGAATCGAAAGGTGAACATCACTATTCGCTTCGTTGGACAGATGAATGAGAATTTCCCCTTACCAAGAAGCCGAGCGACACAAGCTAAAGATCGATCGTTTTATTTCTATTGCACGTTTAATATAGGCAGGCCCTATATTAAACGTGCAATTGTTACTAAAGTAGGTAATATATCATGAACATTAAGTAATCGTACATCTGTCGCAAATAGACTATTTTTCATATTACAACTACGACAAATCTAAAATAAATGATTTTAAAATGGAATTAAACATAATTTTAAAAGGAATTTACTTACTTGTGGTAGGAAACATGTCCATTATTTGGGTCAGCATTTTCTGAACAGTTTCTACAACTCAATACTGAACAACGAGTCATTTTTACGTATTTCGGTTGACGTCTCGCGGCAATGACCGTTTAAGGCGGACTGAGCGAGACTGCATAGAAGGTTGACGTTTTGACTACTTTTTGGCACACGAAGTGCAGAGTGACAGGCGACGTCTAGTTAAATTGATGGTCTGTGGTTTTTCCGCGAATGAGACCTCGCGATGGTTAGCCCCCAACAACCCACACAAGATGGCCGAAATAAATAATTATACAACAATTGCTCGTTTAAAGATATTATCGAATAGATGCGCAGTGTTAATGAAACAGTAGTTGACCGGTCGGAATGACTTGGCAATAAGTTGTGGAGAGATTCTCGCGCTGCAAAGCAATTCATTAAAGGCTAGCACGACATGCAGACAAACCTAGAAGACCGCTCGAAAATAAAAACGAAAGTTTGTATTTTCTTACGCGCACTATAGATACTTAACGAGATACACGCTATTAGGTCATAATATCATAAGAGTTATCCTCTCGTTACTGGAGTACTTCCCATTTCTGTCTCTCATAACGCCACATCCTTTTGATTTGTAGATACGATACGACACCAACTTTTTCATTCGCTTTTTATAGCAGCCTTAGTCTAACTTATCAAACTATTGGGTAATCAATTTAAATTACCAACACCAATTCAAAGCACCAAACGGAGTTCGACACGAAACCGTTTAATCTGGAGATGAACGACTCGCCACCGGGCACGGCTCGGGCGCGCATCTGTGACCTGCTGCTGCTGGCGGACAAGGAGTTCTTCGAGAAGGACGCCAACGCCAGCCTGAGCCACGCGGTGGGCCGCATGGTCCACGCCGTGGCCCAGGCGGACGTTATCTTCAGGAACGCGGACTTTGACGAGGATGGAATGCCTGACAACATTGGTGAGATTCTGTCATTTGACGAAGTATCTTATCATACTGAAGATGGACGACTTGCCACCGGGCACGTCTTGGGCACGCATCTGCGACCTGCTGCTGCTGGCGGACTAGGAGTTCTTCGAGAAGGACGCCAACGCCAGCCTGAGCCACGCGGTGGGCCGCATGGTCCACGCCGTGGCCCAGGCGGACGTTATCTTCAGGAACGCGGACTTTGACGAGGATGGAATGCCTGACAACATTGGTGAGATTCTGTCATTTGACGAAGTATCTTATCATACTGAAGATGGACGACTTGCCACCGGGCACGTCTTGGGCACGCATCTGCGACCTGCTGCTGCTGGCGGACTAGGAGTTCTTCGAGAAGGACACCAACGCCAGCCTGAGCGATGCGGTGGGCCGCATGGTCCACGCCGTGGCCCAGGCGGACGTTATCTTCCGGAACGAAGACTTCGATGAGGGTGGAATGCCGGACAACATAGGTGAGTTTCTCTCGTTTGTCTAAGGGCCTTGTCATACTGGCGATATGCGAGCGGTTTGCAAATGGTGCGGACATTGGCTCTTGTTGAATTACTAGTGTGATAAAGCCAGCACAATGCCTTATTTAGCGCTTGTTCCCTGAAACCTCAGTACTGGTACACAAGGCGTGAAAGACTTGTTTGTAGACAAACGACATGTGGCGTGCATTTGCTATGTTTTTGTGTTTGTTTCATCATGCGTACAGCGTGGCCCAGCAAGACGCTTATTCATAAACTAACCCTAAGCTGTGAGTAATAAAAATCCCCCCGATCCGCTATTTCTCCCAAAGATGCTCTGTAATATTGCCTGTATCGATCTTGCTGTCAACACAGTGGATCCTCGTTGGTGACTTATTCGCAAGCTATTGCCAGCTTACCATCAGGCAGGCTAAGCTTATTTTCAACCGTCGCACTATAAAAACTATTTGCAGGTTTTTCAGTGAAGTTCATCCTCGTGCTCGCGTCTGATGACACGAACAGCCGTGTTTTCGGCGATATACGGTCGTCGCGCGCGGTGGACGGACGCAGCTACCTCATGAGGTTCTCGCGCCTGCGCCGCCTGAGCGAGGTCTGCCTCGGCATCGCTTTCTCCGGACACTCCTTCCAGAACAGAACGCTTGGACTGAGGTGTGAAGCGTACAGAGTCACAGATATCGATCATAGTACATTTCTATCGCACCTGTTAACCGCGATGTAGAGCGGCAGCGGCAGCGTTTTTCGAATTATGACCACACAATTAACAGATGTTATCTGATCATTGCGTTTTCAAAACGCTACCCGCGCCGCAATTCGCGCAATGTCGTGGCCAGGAGTGTTACTGCGAACTATAAACGAAGTTTTCCCTCTCTGTCGCACTTATGTGCAAACTCGCACGTGCGACAGAGAGGGAAACTTCAAATGCCGTTCGCGGTAGCAGCCCAGGCTGTTAGAGCGATAGAGATGAATATTTACGAACTTTGATTTTTGTTTGTTTGTTGTTTGTGCACCCAGGGGTTAGGCCAAAATCAATACAACAAGCTCTCCAATTAATTATATACCTACGTATCATCGCGTAGTGAGCATAGTGATTTTCGATAACATATTGATAACTGTAGTTTAAAGTGTTTTTTTTTTGTACAAACGAGCAGATCTATGTGAAGTGAAGGACTCCATTTCAGCTAGAGCAAAAATGCCGTACTGTTTCCAGGCGCGGATCCAGGATTTTGTTCAGGGGGGGGGGCACTTTCGAACTTTCCGAAAATAAAACTGACTTTTGATAACTGTTTTTATTGTCAGAACATATTTCCTACGTCAGGACATAGGCAATTGCCCTCCCCTGACACAGGCTTCAGGGAGGGGCAATTGCCCCTGTTGCCCCCCCCCCCCCCCCTGTGTCCGCGCCTGACTGTTTCATCCGGCTGTTCTCCTCCATAGGACTACAGGTCGCATTTATCAACCGATTCTCATTAAACTTTGTGAGCAGATTCGATAAATATGATTTTTTTGGTCGAGTGTCTTCTTTAATGACGATCCACAGGATCGAAACATAAAATATCACTCGAGAGATCTACCGTCCACATGGTTACTAATATATATATTGACGACCGCTTTAGCCTAGTTGGTAGTGAGCCTGCCTTCGAAGCTGGAGGTCCCGGGTTCGAATCCCGGTCAGGGCATGTATTTGTGTGATGAACACGAATATTTGTTCCTGAGTCTTGGATGTTTTCTATGTATTTAAGTATCTATTTATCTACATAAGTATGTATATCGTCACTTGGTACCCATAGTACAAGCTTTGCTTAGTTTGGGACTACGTTGATTTGTGTAAGATTGTCCAAAAAATATTTATTTATATTTATTATTATTATATTCTATGATTCAGTTTCACTTCGCTGGGCGGTGGGCTGGGCGGCGCGGCGGGCGGGCTGTGCGACCGACGCGCGTTCGGCCGCTCGTTCAACACGCTAGCCATTGCGCACTCGACGGGCAACGGCGACGAACGCGTGCCCGAGCGCATTGCCGCGCTCACACTGGCACACGAGATAGGTACGTTTCTTAGTATGTACCTCGAAATACCGCCTCCCCCCTTCTTCTATCGGACATCTTTTACTGCGAACTGCAAAGTGGCAAGAGGAAACAAGGTGGCCAATATCTGCGGTATAAAGATGTGCTGAAACGCCACATGAAGAGCACCAGCATAGACCCATCCACCTGGGAGACATTAGCTAATGGCCGAACCGAGTGGAGGCAAACTGTGTTCACCCGGGTAAAAGAATTTGAAACTAGGCGATGCGCAGACCTTGACGCTAAGCGCGACGAGCTTAAGGCCAGACCACCTGCGGCCATAACCCTATAACTATGTCGGAGGGGTGCTGACTTGCAGCGAGTGTAACCGCACATTCGCTGCAAAGATTGGCTTTGTCAGTCACCAGAGAGCCCATCAGCGTCGCTCTCAGCAATAAAAAAAAAAAAAACAGTCGCTGTGGCCGAATACGGCTAGGAGAAGATGATGATGATCGGACATCTAGACGTACGGCTGGATACCATCCTTACTTGGTCGATTCCTCTTATTCGAATCAAGCGCTTTGCATCATATTTTATAATGCGCACTTCTAAGGTTTGGAATTCTCTGCCGGCGTTTGTGTTTCCGAGCTCATATAACCTAGACCTTTTTAAGGCACGAGTGAATAGGCACCTTCTGGGTGAGCTCGCTTCATAGTCGGCCTCATCTTTGCCCCCTGGCTAGATGCTGGCCAAGAGCGATCCCATTTTTAATAAAAAAAAACCGTTAATTCCTTGTAGACGCCGGTGCCGGTGATGATGGAACTCGACGACTCAAATAAAACTTCGATGTAAAGTTGACTGTATGATTTCAATAGGTGCTGATTTACAAAATAGCTTGGCCAAAAGAGGTATGTGCAGAAGTGGTTGTATGTGAGAACAAAGAATAGGTAATAACGAGCAAGATTTGATTTTAACGTCTGTTACAATGGTAGGGATAAAGCGTACGTGAAGCATTGCCATTGGTGGCTTTAAAAAGCCGCTCTTATACTAACCGTGCCCGACGGGCGCGTTTTGCTACTGTATACTAAGTTATTATTTATGTATAAAATTAAATAAGAGTTACGTTCGCAACAGTAGCTATTCACCTGTGGGCTCCTTGCTCCCAATGACCTTTGTTTTATACTATGTAGTGATGAGTTCACTTGTAGTTATTTATTAATGCTATATATAAAGAATGGCGTCCAAAGGGTTAACTTGCAAAGCGAGATGAATTAAACGAGATTTGGTATTGCATAAGGCAGGAGTCGGCAACCTTTTAGCAGGCAAGGGCCACATAGTAGCTAACAAAATGGTCACGGCCGCACGTGTTCATAATTTATGACTCTATAAGACAAAAGGTACCACATTGTCGCTTGTCAATAAGGAGGCTCGCGGGCCACAAGTAGGGGGCTCGGGGGACGGATGGGGCCCGCGGGCCGCCTGTTGCCTACCGCTGGCATAGGGTAAGGTATAGGAAAAGAGCAGTGGAAAAAGAAATAGTTTGTGACTAAAATTTAATAATGAAAAGTCTATTTCTTCTAAAAATATTTTATGTACTTGAATAGAAACGTTTCCTTACAAATATTTAAGTAATTAATGTAAAATATTATCCTCTTATAAAGTATTTTAGGTTTTAATATTTAATATTTGTACCTTGATATAATATTTGGTGACAAGCGCAGATATGAATTATTTTTCACACTTGCTGTTCAGAAAAGTCATTTTTTCCCTCGAGTGTGAGATCAAAGTCGTACTTTTCTTACAACGTTTGAGGGAAACAATGGCTCTTTTCCTGATAGGTGTGAAAAGCAGTATGTGCCACTTAGTAGCATAGTGTGTAAACACTTTTGAATCCCTCGCTATGCTCAAAATTCAACTTTAAAGTTATTACGTTTACGCCATAAATATATTATTTTGCTCCCTTGAGACTACTAACTACGACAATCTACTAATTTAACTAGCTGCTTGGCCGGTTTTTTATATGGAGGTTTTTAACCCCTATTTAACACTTTTGCATATAACGTTTCAAACATGGCCTTGTTCTGGCATTTTCTTTTGATCGATCCCACAGTCAAACTGTGCAAACGGTTTTGTGGGTCTATGTACTTGTTTGTGTTGTATTATTATTTCTTAATAAAATAAATAAATAATAATAATAAACACAACAAGAAAATAATCAGCCGAATGGGTGCACCAGTCTGGAGTTAAACTCGAGCAATATATTTTTGGCGATTTTTAATCATAATATCAGCAGCTTCGCGTTACAGAAGTTAAGATGTTGCTGCGTGTGTGCGACATTAACCAATTGATACATCCGCGCCAGCCTCGGAGTCCATATCATAGCGGGAGCGGGGAAGCTCCAGAGGGGCTACCGCGAACCCTGAAAACGAACGAAGTTCGAACATCTTTCTCTCCGTCTGCACTTGCATATTCGTGCGTCAGTGAGGGAGATATCCGAACTTCGTTCGTTTTCGTTTCGCGGTAGGCCCTCAGGAATGTTGTTTTTGCTGGAACAAATGCCCTGACATAGCCCTCGATTCACCGCAGGTCTATTCCTCTTGCCACTTCGGCTTAAGGGTGATGACACATATATCAGCATCGAATCGCATTTAGCTGGATGATTTTGAACACACTATATGCATCGGAAGTTAAAGTATGCTGTTACATGTGTTCAGGTGCTAAAGGAAGCTAACGCACGTTTTTAAAGCTAAAGTACCCTATAGCATGCTTTCATCGAAGTATGAGATCGCATGCTATTGAATTGAATCGCATACGTTATGCCGCAGTTGAAGTTGAAAACCTCGGCTCTGGCACACCTCCGTCGTGTCCAGATACTCTATCGCACTAAGAACGAAAGAGCGTGCTATACGGCGATCTCGATTCCACTCACACCTCAGATTCGGTTGAAACCGCTCAACCAATCTCACTGGAGCGCGAACTTTTAGAGTATTCCAGTGTTCCAAACCACACGCGTGGTCGTGTCGGAGGTTTTCCCTTGGATTTTCCCCACGCTACTCTCCAAACGCGCACTCCTATCGCATTATTAGGCCCGGCCTATAAAGCCACAGTCAAGTTGTTGGCGCAACATAAATGCATACCGAGATGCAACGGTACTATCGTGACGTAACGGCGACGTCACGACCCCGCTCCGAGCACCTCAGACTGCACAGCCATAGCGGCAACACATTATATTTATTATTCAATTTACTTTACCTACCTAAACGCATGTAAGCTTAATATCTACAATAAAGAAGATTTTGTACTATCCTAGAGTTCCTTCATTGACGATCCTACGGTTCCTGGTCAGAAGCGAGCTTATAAAGAGGAGTACACCTAACACAAGTTAAAAGAAAAAGAAGTAGTAGATATAGATATTTGCTAGTATTTCTATACCTGCGCATGTGGCACTGGATTGCTTAATTTATTTATCGCTCTATCCTTCTTTTTAATTATCTTTTTTATTCGAGCTCTCATCATTCCTAATTTCTCCAATAATATCTCTTCATCAATATCCGGCTCCACCAATTTCGATTTAATTAAGTTATTTAACTCCTGTGACTGTTTCTTGTCAAGGACTCTCCGATCGAATCTTTTGGTTGATTCTCGTGAGCGAGTGCTGCATCTCTTCGGTAATAGTTCAATTAATTTGGTTAAGTGTTCTATACTATTGCAGTAAGGTTCATCTGAACGGAACAAGGCATCCCAAAGCGATTCTAAGTCTTCGACGTCTGAGTCACAATCGCTAGATAAGTCATTACTATCTATGTCATTGTTGGTTGATGTCGCATATAATTCTTTTAGAGCTTCTTTTATATCTTCGTCATTTGGTAGAAATTCTTCTATGCCAAGAATTTTAGCCTGTTGTTTGCTTGGTTCTGGTGTTGTATCCATCTTTTCTGGACGCTCCATTTTTTGTGTGGATCCTGCAATAAAATTTTTTTTAAAGAGAACCAACAGCTAAATGTATATGGTTGCAGCTTAATTATATATACAGAGCCAATTATAGCATCTCACGTATTTATTAGTCATTTGCTAATTCAATTTATTGGATATGCGAATCAATTCCAGATACCTAATGTTCGTCAGTAGCAAAACTTATCAAAACATAACCCTAAATACTTGGATTTAGGGTTGAGTATCAAAAAACGGGATTCTACCACTAAGGATCCACTAGCTGTACCTACTTATATCACGTTTTCACATTATAGATAATAATAAATACAAAATAATATAACCTTTTTTAGGGTTCCGTTACCAAAATGGCGAAAACGGAACCCTTATAGTTGCAAAATTTGACTACTTCAAAGACTACTCCAAAAGAAACAGGCAAAAAAATATGCCAAATGGTGAAAATCCTATTCAAATATCTCAAAAATAATGAAGCTACAACAGTTTTAATGTTGCTGGTTAGAGAGATCAGTGACTTCAATACTCAATACGTTTATTGCACATAATGGTTATACAGGTGGAAGTAAATAGTTTAAGTATCACATCATGTACCCTGTTGGGCGCTGCAAACAAGAACAAGTAGGTAGACACTTACATAATATTATACGAGTATTATATAAAGTGTTCTGGTAGGTACATCACTAGGAAAAGGGTTCGTCACTACTGATCGGCTCGGTGGGTTATCTGTGGAAAATGTCGGGGTCGGCCGGCGTGTGTCCATATCATCATCATCATCATTTCAGCCGAAAGACGTCCACTGCTGAACATAGGCCTCCCCCAAGGCTCGCTGTGTCCATATATCTGTATTCTATTATTTAATTCTGTGTCTTCATATTATAACTGTTTGTAAAGAGTAACAATAAAAACTACATTGGATTAACTTGTATTATTAGCTACCAATACATAAAGCAAAAATTTATAACGACACAGACTTATCTTCTAAATATTCGTTCAAGGAGTAATACGTTTTCGAAACTAATAATTGTTTAATGTTGTGAATGAAAACTGTATCTTTTTTCTCATTTTTTTAATTCTTCGGGCAATTTCTTATATATTTTTATCGACATTACCACGAGCGCCATAATAAATGACTATCGTTCCAATACAAAGGAGCGTTTTGCGTAAAAGGGACAGAATATGCCCCGTCTTAAAAGTTTGAAGACTTATAATTGTGTAATTATTTATCATTTTAAGTTACTTTTATCGCCATTTGATTAAGAATATCAGCATTCTTCGAGAAAATTCGAACTTATTGATTTTGTTATTTGGTGTCAACATTCCTATTGTGGAATTGAAACTTTATTACATTAATATTAAAGTAGAATGTCCAATACAACAAGAGCAAATGTCAGTGTCATACTTAGAGTAGTTTACCTGTGATTCGTACATAAGGCGCCATTTACTTACAGCGCAATTCGAAATCGTCCTTATTGACAGCGACAAAGAGATACCTTCGAACGAACTGCGTTATACACTTATACAGGTGTAGTTATAATAATGGCTAGTAAAAATCTAAAACTCACTTTAACACTAGAAAAATAAGATGTCCTGGCCGCCATGTACACACATAAAACAATGCATTGATTTATAAAAAGTCAATATTTAACCTAATTCGGTTTAGTTCGCACTGAATATTATCTTGTTTTTGAGTGAAATGACGAAAGAAATCAATGAGATGGTAATCAACGGCGACTTCAAAAACAAAACGTCATATGGACATAGGGAGTTCGTGGCCAATATTTCTTGTATATTTGGAACTAAAATGTGACAGGAATTAGGACTGAGTGACAACTAAGCGCTTTAAGTGCTTTTCAGCCAACTTCATAAAATAATTGAATGTTATGACTTAATACGCAATCATTGTTATACGCAACAGATTCACTGCTAAGGGGCTACCCAGAATTTCAAAATTCGAACTTCGTATAGTGCCGTCCCTTTCACTCATACAGTGTATAAGACGAGAGTGAAAGGGACGGTACTATACGAAGTTCGGAATACAGAGCCTGAGCGGCTACCGCGAACCACAAACGAAGTTTTCCCTCTCTGTCTCACTTATGTGCAAACTTGCAAGTGCGACAGAGAGGGAAAACTTCGAATGCCGTTCGCGGTAGCAGCTCTGTTCGTAGACGCGTAGCCGATACCACGCGTTTCCCTGTATATATATAGGAAATTTCGTAGCGCTACGAAAAGCTTGACAGCAAGTGTTAAGATGACCGAATGCCCGACCACAAATATATGACCATGTCAAGAGGGCGCTATCGTTCCGATTTATATGGCAATAGATTAAATAACATTTTGACTTGTTTACATGTCAGCTCTATTGTTAATTTTTAAATGTTTTGCAGCGAAATAGTTTCATTTCCTGAACGTTTTTTTTTCTACAGTTTATTATACACATCATCACTACATAGTATAAAACAAAGTCGCTTTTTCTGTCCCTATGTCCCTATATCCCTATGTATGCTTAAATCTTGAACTACGCAACGGATTCGATGCGGTTTTTTTTAATAGATAGAGTGACTCAAGGGGAAGGTTTATATGTATAATACATGCATCAGCATTGCACCCGTGCGAAGCCGGGGCGGGTCGCTAGTACTTAGTATAAAACAAAGTCGCATTCTCTGTCCCTATATCCCTAAGTATGCTTAAATCTTTAAAACTACGCAACGGATTTTGATGCGGTTTTTTTAATAGATAGAGTGATTGAAGAGGAAGGTTTATATGTATAATAACAACCATTAAATAGTGCACCCGTGCGAAGCCGGGGCGGGTCGCTAGTTTATTATTGAAATAAACCGCAACTGTGACACTGCAAGTCTAGTTAACCTATCATTAAAATTATTGCCAGTGTAAGAAAGAAATGAGTTCCAATGAAAATTCGCAACATGGCGCATGGTTATATATTTCTGGTTGCGCTTTAAAAACCGATCAACGTATCTTAGGTAAATATGGCGCTGGGAGGTGTCAGCTATCGTCCCATATAAACTTGTCAAACTTGTCATACAATTAGGTTTTAATTAACACCGCTTACGTAGACGGTTGGGTGCAACCCACTAATCCAGGGGTCGGCAACCTTTTAGAAGCTATGTGGATTGTAGCTATAAAAAATTGCTAAATAAAATAAAAATATTTTATAGACTGGGTACGGATAATTTTAGTTAAGTGTAGTTTATTTAATCATTTCTTATTTGTATTGTTTTGTACTTAAATAAATAAAATGACAATAAAGTGCAAAAAAAAAACGATAGGTTGGTTTGCGACCAATGTCTTTACCATGAGTTTACATGACCGTACTCGCTAGCGTATGCTTAAAAATGTGTGTGGGCAAAAGTACAGCGCCTCTGGCGGTTACGCAATAGAACTAAGAATCGGCATACTAAATCGTTTACGCAGTCACTAGCGAGTACGGTCATTCAAACTCATGGTAAAGGCACAGCTAATTTGGTGCGCTGCTTTGCGGACTTGTATAAGTTGATGAACTAAAATAATATTTTCTTGTGTTTATGGATTTCCATTCAATAACGAATTCCCAAATAAAATGCATGTAACTTACTGTTCTGGGCCGGTTTAAATTCAAATATATTTACTTGAATAAACCTCGCTCTTCCGGTGGTCGCAAACTAACGTTGGTCACGTAACCGGCCTACCGACCCTATATTGTAGCCTATTTTTTTATAAATATGAAGTAGGGTCGGTAGGTGGGTTTACACCCTGTTCATTTTATGCGCCAGTTTGCGGCCACTTGGATGAGTTGATAAACTGAAAGGATATTTTCTTGCTTTTTTAATATATTCCCATTCAAGAGCTACTGATTAAAACGCATACGACTCACTACGTATGTCTTTAGTACCGTAAAAATGTAAATATCTTTAATTGAAAAAACTTCGTTCTTCAGGAGGCCGCAAACTGGCGAGGGCCGCGAAACTGGCCTAACGACCCTACTATACAAGATCTATGCAAGAAACAAATTAACTCGCCATAAATTTTACTATGAGCAGTACTTTAATAGTCAAAGATATTTAATCTTCAATTAAAAAAAAAAAAACAAGAGAAAACTAATCAAATAGACCGCCCCTCGCCGTTTCCGGTGCAAAGGTGCCCATAACACTGGCGACGTTTCCTCGCTGAATAGCCATGGACAGCCTTTGCACCAAAAACGACTCAGCGCGGGGGTCTAACAGAGTATAGTTATAGACTCGCCACTCACAAAAAGCGCTTGAAGCGCTGAATGGCACGATCACGTCACGCTGACCGTTGAGTCATCGCGGCACAGCGCACGCGCGTTGGTTATCGTCTACCTAATCCCGAACTGCGCACTTCCACAGACGGTTTTTCCCCTGCGTAGACAGATAAACAACGAAATGTTGCCACATCAGTAGGGTGATTCTCATTCCAAAATTTAACATTTTCTTAATTTGTCCTTACCGGACTCGGATTGTTAAAGACTCGTGAGTGATTATTTCTGAATTTAACTATTTTAACAGTTAGGGATCCATGTATAGATTAAACTGGAGTCAACAATAAGTTTAAATTGAACTCTGATTTCTTTAACTTTCACTTAACGTTCGGACCGGTAAGGACATCAATTAACTTTAACGACGACAATCACCCAATCATATGATGAAAATAGTGTCGTGTTTATGGCAAGTATTGTGTCTCATGTATGAAATTGACATAATTATCGGCTATTTAAGGTATTATTTTTTATTAGTACTGGGCTGCTACCGCGAACGGCATTCGAAATTTTCCCTCTTTGTCGCACTTGCAAGTTTGCACATAAGTGCGACAGAGGGAAAACTTTGTAGTTCGCGGTAACACTCCTGAATGTATATCAATGTTAAGTAAGTAATGATTATCAGGTGGCAGTAAATTACAATTACATAGAAGATTATTATTTTTTATTGTTGTATATGGGTTTGCTCTTCGCCAACATGATTATCATTAATAAGTAGGTATTACACCCATGTCTTACTTCTTAGATCACCAGTCAATCAGGTTTATGAATTAAGGGTAAAATTTATTTATTGCTACAAAGTTCAAACAATAGGACGCCGGTTGAAACGCCCGTGGAATGACCCTCATAGCAATAGCAATTTTTCCCACAGGCCACAGTTTCGGGGCGCACCACGACGACAACTTTCCGAACCCTCTGTGCCGAGGCTTCCTCATGGGCGCGCAGTCTTCCACTGCCGACAACCCCACGCACTTCGAATTCTCGCTGTGCAGCAAACGGCTCATCGCCGCCACGCTCAACACCATGAGCTACTGTCTATACGAAGAAGTGCGGCCTTACTGCGGGAATGGTAAGGACGCTAGCCAAGCTGGGGACCGATTCACGAAAAACCAAACAACTTCTAGTTCTCGCTGCGCTGGAAACGGCTCATCGCCGTTCAACACTCGAATGATAAGGGTGCAAGCCAAATGGCTAATCGTCATTAGCGTGTCAAACAACTGAATGTTGCCAGACTGTAAGATTATAATTTGTATAAAAAAAATTTCTTTGTCCTTATTATGTAGGATTCACATCAAACGGCCGGAGTCGGAGAGCGTCTTACTAGAGTCACAAGAATTGGAACTTTCTACACAGTAGTTACATTCCGTATTTAAACGACAGCGCCGCGCGATCGCGGTTGCTCGTGACCATTGCTACTGCATATTAAATATGAAATCTAACTTGTGTATAACTAGAAGGTTTAAATTCCTTTGGCTCTAGTAAGATGCGCGCCGATTCCGGCCGTAAATCCTATATTAGACAAATGTTTTATGATGTGGACGATTTATAGGTATAGTAGAAGAGGACGAGGCGTGCGACTGCGGACTGCCGGTGCGCTGTGTCTACAGCGACCCGTGCTGCACCCCGCGGACGGGTGGCGCGGAGCACTTCGAGGAGGGGTACGATTATAAGTTATAACCAGAAGTATATTCAGAGTAGATAGCAGTAAAAGAAACATTTGTAACTATAATAGTAAAAGAGGACGAGGCGTGCGACTGCAGACTGCCGGTGCGCTGTGTCTACAGCGACCCGTGCTGCACCCCGCGGACGGGTGGCGCGGAGCACTTCGAGGAGGGGTACGATTATAACCAGAAGTATATTCAGAGTAGATAGCAGTAAAAGAAACATTTGTAACTATAATAGTAAAAGAGGACGAGGCGTGCGACTGCGGACTGCCGGTGCGCTGTGTCTACAGCGACCCGTGCTGCACCCCGCAGACGGGTGGCGCGGAGCACTTCGAGGAGGGGTACGATTATAAGTTATAACCAGAAGTATATTCAGAGTAGATAGCAGTAAAAGAAACATTTGTAACTATAATAGTAAAAGAGGACGAGGCGTGCGACTGCGTACTGCCGGTGCGATGTGTCTACAGCGACCCGCGTGCTGCACCCCGCAGACGGGCGGCGCGGAATAGTTCGAGGAGGCGTACGATTATAACCCGAAGTATTAATCACAGTAGATAGCAGTAAAACAAAAATTTATACATATAGTAGAAGAAGACGAGGCGTGCGACTGCGGACTGCTGGTGCGCTGTGTCTACAGCGACCCGTGCTGCACTCCGCGCACAGGCGGACTTCGAGGAGGGGCAAGATTCACAGTAGATAGTAGTAAAACGAACATTTATACCTATAGTAGAAGGCGAGGCGTGCGACTGCGGACTGCCGGTACGCCGTGTCTACAGCGACCCGTGCTGCATCCCGTGCACAGGCAGACTTCGAGGAGGTGTCAGGTGTGAGGTGGTGGTGTTGTTGTGTATAATTACAGTAGAGCATCATCATACTAGCGTTTATAACATGTCTAACATAGTTCAAGAAAGGAGTGTTATAAAATTTAAAGGGTCAGTGACGTGCATGTGACGGATTTGCAAGCGTCCATAGGCTGCGGTGACCGTCGCCCACAAAGGGGGAAAAGCTACTAGTAAGTACCAGCCGGGGTTCGAAAAATACTCGTAATTTCAGGAGATAGAAACAAATCCGTACAAAAGTCCTATTTGACGCACACACAGACACACGTCGCTACAGCTACATTAAACTTAAGCAGAATATTAAGGAATCATTTTCCGGATAAAAACTATCCTTGGTAGGTATTTCCCTTCCTGGAATTCAAATATCTCCATGCAATTTCATCTAAATCCGTTCAGCGGTTTACGCTTGAAGAGGTAACTGATAATCAGACTGTATTGTGTTTTTTTTCTCGCAGGACCCTTCACAAAGGCGGATGCGCTGTGTCACCGACGTCGCAATGCCATCCCTCGCAAGGGCCTTGCTGCACGCGGAAATGCCATCACGCGAATCTCACGGAACACGGCATAGTACTTATCTTATCTTATCTAGATGAGGGCCCTTGCGGATACACCTCCGCCTCCTCCTTTATACCTACTCCAAGTTGCTCTCATTTCCTCAAGCCGGATGATGGAGCTCAGCGAGAGGAGGTGTGAACTATGAGTCTCCTTTGGTTCTGGGTAGCCATTGCCAGTCATTAATTTTTTGTCTGGCAAAGGCATCACACATCAAGCAGCATAAGTAAGTAGTTAGTACACTCACAGACTTTAACTGCTGAACCATTTAAGTGTCAAACTAATTTTGTTATTATGTCAAGCTATGAAAGATCCAATATAAAATGAATTCTAAAGTGGATCAAAAATTGGTCCGTGACCATACAATCAGCATCATAAATATGTAGGTTTGGTTTTTCTCTCTCTCATCTTAGCGTTTATCCCGGTTGCATCCTCAGTTAATGCTTCGGACCCTGGGGTCCGCTAATACTGTAGGTTAGGTTTGTTACGTCATTTCAGATGCTGGAAGGAAATGGATCATTCTCTTAGCGATAGGTTCCGCTTTGATACCTAATCTATTCCTTTAGTGTCCAACCTCGGTAGTGTTTTGTTTTTTTTTTTCATTTTAATTACTAAAATCTAACGACGAAAAGTTCTATATACCTATCGAACCTGCTCACAAAATTTCAAGGTAATCGGTTCAAAAATGCGATATGTAGAGCAGAACAAACTTAAATCCACTCGCAGGAAAACAAAAACTATAACTGACTCGACAAAAAAAAACTAATTATCGAACCTGCTCACTAAATTTCACGAGAATCGGTTGAGAAATGCGACCTGTAGAGGAGAACAACCGGAAAACCGCCGGACATAAGAAAGCATTCAGAAGCGGACTTTCGTATCACTCGATCAATAAATACATAGATATATCATCGCCTAGTACCCATACAAGATTTGCTAAGCTTGGGACTAGGTCGATTTGTGATTTGTGTTGTGATTGACGACCGCTTTAGCCTAGTTGGTAGTGACCCTGCCTTCGAAGCTGGAGGTCCCGGGTTCGAATCCCGGTCAGGGCATTTATTTGTGTGATGAGTACGAATATATTTGATGTTTTCTATGTATTTAAGTATCTATTTATTTATATAAGTATGTATATCGTCACTTAGTACCCATAGTACAAGCTTCGCTTAGTTTGGGACTAGGTTGATTTGTGTAAGATTGTCCACAAATATTATTATTATTCTCTTTATTTATATTTTCACTTAAGTTAGGTTTTATAATAATTATATAAAAAGTATAATATAAAACAATATTTACAAAATACAAAATCATTATAAAAACCTAACCTAGAGTGCCGCCGGTTATTATTATTATTCTCTTTATTTATTTTTGGTGTTAAATTAGGTTTTTACAATATCTTTATAAAAAGTAAAATATAAAAATACACTTACAAAACACAAAAATATTATAAAATCCTAACCTAGTGTGCCGCCGGCAGCGAGGCGGGGCCTAAAAGCTACCGGTGGTTACGGCGACAGAGAGAGGAACCTCCTGACTATCCGCGCCGTGTCCATTATTATTATTATTATTCTTCAGGACTGCAGGACGCTAGGGCAGGAGTGCTCGTGTTCCGAGCCGTCGTGCCACTGCGGACTCGGCGGCCGCTGCTTCGCGGACGGCAGCTGTCACGCGGCGGAGTGCGTCGCGCAGGGACTTCGCGAGTGCCAGTGCACGCCCCAGGGAATGGTAATACATCATTATATTATATTATACGTATACGTACTGTTACCGGTGGACGTGATCGGCATTCTATTCGGTTCTCATGCAAACAGTGCCAACGCTTTGAGCTCCTGATACGACATTATTAAGGGATCTGACAATCGAGTGCAAATGACAAGGGACAGAGCTAAGGAGTAGAAATCAGTGTTAGGTCGGGTCGGGAACGGCGGCTCATGTCGGGTACACTCCTGACTCGGTGCCTATATTTCCTAGATAGAACAGCAATGTTCATTGACCTTAAAGTGGCAATTAGGTACCACCAGCTTCGCGAAAATCACACTTCGTGGCCCGGGGGAACTTCTGTACTTACCAAGGGCGGTAATGAAGAAAGCTTCGGGTCGTATACTCATAAATAAAAATAAATAAATATTTGGACAATCTTACACAAATCAACCTAGTCCCAAACTAAGCAAAGCTTGTACTATGGGTACCAAGTGACGATATACATACTTATATAGATAAATAGATACTTAAATACATAGAAAACATCCATGACCCAGGAAGAAATATTCGTGTTCATCACACAAATACATGCCCTGACCGGGATTCGAACCCGGGACCTCCAGCTTTGAAGGCAGGGTCACTACCAACTAGGCTAAAGCGGTCGTCAAACACTCATCACCCGTCGCCGTCAAATACCTGCGCTCTGAGACATTCTTTGTCTTCCTTTAGGTATGTAATGTAGTATATTTTTTATATATTTTTTTTTATATACGCAGGGCGGCAAACTGCAGGAAGAGCGCATGTGCGGCGCGTGCTGCGTGGTGCCGGGCGCGCCGGAGCGCTGCGTGGCGGCCGAGGTGGCCGCGCGCGCGCGCCGCGACCTCAGCCGGCTCAACTGGCTACGGAACGACTATGATGGCCGTGAGTACTGCCCAGTGGCCAGAGTACCTATAGCATAGAGCAGCATTTCCCAAACTATGGGTCGCGACCCACCAGTGGGGTGGTGGGTCTGGTGGGTCGCGAGTAAATATTGGATAGAGCCTGAGATTTTTCGACAGTCCTGTATTCATACACAGTTGCCAAATTTAGAATGAAGGAAAAATTTAAATTGATTAGGGTATGGGATGGCGCATCGTAACTGACGATTCTCAATATGATTTGAGACGTTAGTGCCGTTAATGAAGCATGAGTCTTCTGGTAGATGTCGCTGTACGTACGCCTCCCTTAAGGCGTTTGTATAATAAAAAATACACAGTTGCGCTCATTAGTTCACTGACACACAAGTGAGTCCTAAAAATGTACATTTTTTGTTAGTTGGGTCTCGGTCTATACAACATTGGGAACCTCTGGCCATGGAATATAACTGCAGAAACTGCTGCGTGGTGCCGTTGTGTATTTTCTTTTAAGTACAAATTTTAATACAAGCGACAGCCTACGCGCCACCCAGCGGTGAGTCGACGGACGGACAAACTTGTACTTACAATCATTTGTGTATCTTGTTGTAAAGGCATAAGGCATACGTTTGCTTCACCTTCCGTGCGTGTTGTGACTGTTGTGACATTACGAAACGATACGGAACGACACGTCCTCTCTTCGGAAGCGCCCGGCGCAGACTTATCCGTGGGCATCCGCGGCGCTTATTTTATTGGAAATATTTAGTCAACTTCAAGTAATGTTTTGGAAATATACTATGAATAGGTATATATACATTTTAGATTGTATCAATAGAGCATGGACTGAAGTTTATTTCGGTATTTTTATTTTTCTATAGAAGCGATTTTTGTAGCCAATAGCCGCGACTATATAAGAACGTTTTATGCGTAAAATAGCTTGTCTTAGTTATTTTTTTTCTTAAAGATTTTGTATGAATTGGTAAAAACTGAGACATTTATTATACCGTAGAACACTTAAAGCAAAATGGAATGATATTTTTTTATAGCGGTATCAAACCGCTATAAAAAAAAAAACATTTCAAAAATTTCTATACCGGCCTCTTAATATATTATTTTATAAAATATGACAAACCAAAATGAGTCTAAAAAGTTGCGACCATATAGGTAAATAAACACTCTCAAATATTCTCGACGGTCGTTACAGAGCTTTTGATACTTTACATTTTATGGACTCATTTGAAAACTTCCTTAAGTACCACGGTGATAGGCGCCGTTACCTTAAATTGCCTATAAACTTCGTTTTTCCATGGCTGTCACTTATGCTTGTGAGAAAGGGACAAAACATATTTTATTTAGCAGAGGTGTGTTAAGTTTTATTTTATGAGGTAAGTTTTTATGAAAATCAAGCGGTCTATTGCTGTTTGGTGTATTGGTGTTTGTTACTGCAAAGCATTGACGCAGACGAATTATAAATATCTTCAAATTATATTCTGTGTGTAAGTTCCGAGAAACTTATTGATACGAGGTGTTACAAATACAAACATTTATTCTGCAAATAGGCCACAAGGGCACTTTTACATGTCAAAATATTAATTTACAATTTAAGAAAGTTTGACTATAATAAGTAATACATTTTTCATGTCAAAATATTAATTTACAGTTCAAGAAGGAATAATAATTTCGAGTTTACAATTATAACAAAATTAATGTCATACAGTGAAGATAAACTTGCAAAATTATCTATTACAAATATTACAACATCAGTAAAGTTAGAGATGTATAAGGTCTCAAGATTAAACAAGGAGTAGGTATAATGAAATTAATATAATATCCCAGAGATGTACATGGTCTCTGAGCGTCAAAATTAAAATTAATTTATTATTGTTAGAGATGTATACGAGACAGACTTCCAGTAGATACTAACGAGGCCTTTGTTACAGCGAAGTTGTCCATAAAGCTATGTGCCAACTGCACGCCGACGCTGGTCCGCGCGTGGCCCATTGGCGGCGTGTGCGTGACGCAGAACGCGGTCGGCGAGTGCTCGCCGCGCGGCGTCTGCGTCGTCAGCCGCCGGCCCAAGTTCAACGTGTACCCCGAGAGCTTGGTAATATTCACCTTTATACCAAAGGATCCCCTTCTTCTACGGAACGACTATGATGGCCGTGAGTACTGCCCAGTGGCTAGAAGTTGTCCATAAAGCTGTGTGCCAACTGCACGCCGACGCTGGTCCGCGCGTGGCCCATTGGCGGCGTGTGCGTGACGCAGAACGCGGTCGGCGAGTGCTCGCCGCGCGGCGTCTGCGTAGTCAGCCGCCGGCCCAAGTTCAACGTGTACCCCGAGAGCTTGGTAACATTCACCTTTATACCAAAGGATCCCCTTCTTCCACACTTTTATACGTTACTAGCGACCTGCCCCGGCTTCGCACGGGTGGAATGCTGATGCATGTATTATACATATTAACATTCCCCTTGAGTCACTCTATCTATTAAAAAGCCGCATCAAAATCCGTTGCGTAGTTTTAAAGATTTAAGCATACATAGGGATATAGGGATATAGGGACATAGGAACAGAGAAAGCAACTTTGTTTTATACTATGTAGTGATAATATTTGTTACTTTTGTGACTGAAAAAGTGATTTTACCAACCTAGCCAGAAGACTTAATATCTAATGACAGTTTTATAAAATATCGGCCATTTTTAATAATTTCAAGTATAATTAGATAATTACACTTTACCTTTAATCTTAACACAAAAAAAACATACGGCCCACATGATCGTATCATCATGAGTGGCCCACTGAACGCCGACGCTGGTCCGCGCGTGGCCCATAGCATTCAAAAAGCGACTTTACCAACCTAGCCAGAAGACTCAATATCTAATGAGTTTTATAAAATATCGGCCATTTATAATAATTTCAAATATAATTACACTTTACCTTTATCAGCCTAGCATCATCGTGTTTATGTCGGACTTATAGCATTTGTCCCTCTTGCACTTACATTACTTGGTTGTAATGGAAAAAAATGATATATTATGAGTATGTCCGACATAAAATCGCGATGACATGATATTCGAGTTATGTAGGATTCACATCAAATGGCCGAAGCCGGCACGCGTCTTAGTCGTTAGTTGAATTTGAACCTTCTATACAGAAGGAGATTTTTAGATTAAATGGCAGCAGCAATGGTCGCGAGCAGCCGCAAGCGCGCGATTGTCATTTACCTAAATATGGAATGTTACTACTGTGTAGAAAGTTCAAATTCCCTTGACTACAGTAAAAAGAGCGCCGTCTCTGGCCGTTTGATCGCGTGGTCGTGTCGGGGGTTTTCCTGGCGGCTCTCCAACCGCGCACTCCTATCGCTTTATTGGTCCGATCTATAAAGCCACATGAAAAAAAAATGTATGACAATATTACTTACACAGGAATTATATTATTTTCAGAGTGTTTCACTAATGAGACAACAGGATACCTCAGCGACGTGGAAACTTGCGCCAACCTCACATTTAACCTTCATTTTGATGTTTCTAATGGTGAAATAAAACTATAAAACTTCAAAAACAAGTTTATTAAAATAACGTAACAAATTATGATAAAAATTTCAATCGTAAGCGGGGTCTGAAAGAAATTTGCAACCGTTTAAAAACCGTCTCTGGTGTAAAAGTCTGAAGTTTGGCTTAAAGGCCTCACATCCAGGCCATAATCATTAAAAAAAAGTCTAAAACTTGCACATTTTCTCTAGCATCTTAAAGTAACAGTATTTAATGTCGAAGTCCATATCATACCAGTAGTTGACAGCGATGCAGCCGTGGCTTTGCGTGACGTGATGAAACCATAGGCTTGGTAAATACAGACAGTCGCCTTTCTCTAAACGCACCTTGTATTTATGGGCCTTCTTAAATTGGGGGTATTTCGTGTAATCCGGACGCTGGGGATCTGGAACGAAACAAGATTTTGTAAAAAAAAAACATATTTGTAGTTCAAAGATATGTTTAAACAGGTCTAACACGATATTTATGTATACTTTGTTACCTACTTTTCGACACAGGTTGCACCGGTCATGTTCGCGGCAGAATTGTCGACTCAGCCAGTTGTCAACGGAGATATGGGTAAATAAACATTGAGTATCCATATCCCGCTACCCACATATTTATGTAAATAAAAAAGTATTTATTGTCGCAAAAAAAAACAAACAAACACAATCAGCAATACAGAAAAAAAACCATGGTTAAATTTCGAAGTTACAATTTAGAATATCAACAATGGTACCCATATAGCCGTTGACAAGTTGCTGAGACGACAGTATCAGTCAGTACATGTGTATCAGTCTATGGTCTTTCCTGGAAATAAAAAACAATTTCCTCCAAGATAATCAGCCTAGACTAATGACAGGATCTCAGCCATGAAGTCAAGAATTCCAAATTTTGGTAATATTTTTACTAGCATATTCTATGCCACTCACTGAATGAGGGTTTCATGATGGCCGGCTACTTATGTTGAGGCACCAAGGGAGAAAAGTAGTTTGCATTCCTTGTACTACTACTACTGCTGCTACTGTACTAGTATACTACTGTTAGTCTGTATAAACACCAGCCAAGCGTGAATCGGAATCGATGAAGAAGGGTGGATAAATTTATTTCGTTATTCTGACGGACAGACAGGCTTTGTAATAGGATTCCGTTGGCCCCCTTTAGGTACCTACTCAGTCTTAAAAAATACAACGTGTGTCGTTCATACGAAGCCCTAAGGCCAAATTCTGTCAAACGAACGCAAACAAAAAACTACTAAGAGCTCCTTACTATCAAGTAGATTCTTGCTTGCGTTCATTTGAAATAATTTGACCTTAACCGTTTCGGACGTAGGTACTATAGATACCTACACAAATCCACGGCAGCCCCGTTTCTCCTGCTCCGGGTACTGGCACTATTTCCCAGCGCTCCCCGCGGAACTCCGCTTGAGGGTAGCGATGGTACGACATCAGCGGCAGTCAGTGAGGGGATTAGGGTACATACGCGGTACATACCTACACAAATCCACGGCAGCCCCGTTTCGTCTCCTGCCCCGGGCACCGGCACTATTTCCCAGCGCTCTCCACGCCGGAACTCCGCTTGAGGGTAGCGGTGGTACGGCATCAGCGGCAGGTCAGTGAGGGGATTACGGTACATACGCAGTACATACCTACACAAATCCACGGCAGCCCCATTTCGTCTCCTGCCCCGGGCACCGGCACTATTTCCCAGCGCTCCCCACGCCGGAACTTCGCTTGAGGGTAGCGGTGGTACGGCACCAGCGGCAGGTCGGTGAGGGAATTAGGGTACATACGCGGTACATACCTACACAAATCCACGGCAGCTCCGTTTCTCGTGCCCCGGGCACCGGCACTATTTCCCAGCCCTCTCCACGCCGGAACTCCGCTCGACGGTAGCGATGGTACGGCACCAGGGGAAGATCAGTGAGAGGATTAGGGTACATACGCGGTACATACCTACACAAATCCACGGCAGCCCCGTTTCGTCTCCTGCCCCGGGCACCGGCACTATTTCCCAGCGCTCTCCACGCCGGAACTCCGCTTGAGGGTAGCGGTGGTACGGCATCAGCGGCAGGTCAGTGAGGGGATTACGGTACATACGCGGTACATACCTACACAAATCCACGGCAGCCCCATTTCGTCTCCTGCCCCGGGCACCGGCACTATTTCCCAGCGCTCCCCACGCCGGAACTTCGCTTGAGGGTAGCGGTGGTACGGCACCAGCGGCAGGTCGGTGAGGGAATTAGGGTACATACGCGGTACATACCTACACAAATCCACGGCAGCTCCGTTTCTCGTGCCCCGGGCACCGGCACTATTTCCCAGCGCTCCCCGCGGAACTCCGCTTGAGGGTAGCGGTGGTACGGCATCAGCGGCAGGCCAGTGAGGGGATTAGGGTACATACGCGGTACATACCTACACAAATCCACGGCAGCCCCGTTTCTCCTGCTCCGGGTACCGGCACTATTTCCCAGCGCTCCCCGCGGAACTCCGCTTGAGGGTAGCGGTGGTACGGCACCAGCGGCAGGTCAGTGGGGGGATTAGGGTAGTTACGCGGTACATACCTACACAAATCCACGGCAGCCCCGTTTCGTCTCCTGCCCCGGGCACCGGCACTATTTCCCAGCGGTCTCCACGCCGGAACTCCGTTTGAGGGTAGCGGTGGTACGGCACCAACGGCAGGTCAGTGAGGGGATTAGAGTATATACACGGTACATACCTACACAAATCCACGGCAGCCCCGTTTCGTCTGCGGCCCCGGGCACCGGCACTATTTCCCAGCGCTCCCCGCGCCGGAACTCCGCTTGAGGGTAGCGGTGGTACGGCATCAGCGGCAGATCAGTGAGGGGATTAGGGTACATACGCGGTACATACCTACACAAATCCACGGCAGCCCCGTTTCGTCTCCTGCCCCGGGCACCGGCACTATTTCCCAGCGCTCCCCGCGCCGGAACTCCGCTTGAGGGTAGCGGTGGTACGGCACCAGGGGAAGATCAGTGGGGGGGATTAGAATAAACTCTTTAACGCCATCTATGACGCAGTAGATGTTTTCGTACGGGTCCTTGTGCACTGAAAATGAAAATAAATGAGAATATATATTTACTAGCTTTTGGCCGCACATTCCGCATGGAAGTCGTTTATATCGGTAGGGGATGATTTTCGAGATAAAACTATCGTATATCCTTCCCTGGGATACAGGGATCGGATAGGGGGGGGAGGCAGCAGGGGCAATTGCCCCCCCCTGAAGCCTGTGTCAGGGGAGGGCAATTGCCTATGTCCTGACGTAGGAAATATGTTCTGACAATAAAAGCAGTTATTAAAAGTCAGTTTTATTTTCGGAAAGTTCGAAAGTGCCCCCCCCCCCCCGAAAAAATCCGGGATCCGCGCCTGTTCGCTACAAAGACTATGGCGTGTGAGACACAACATGTATCCAGATAAAAACTATGAATTAACATGACTTTATATATAAGGCATAAGGCAATCATCTAGAATTATTTGTCATAATATTTTTTTCCTTACTTGATGTGACTGCTCTGTCATCCCCCATCCAGAAATTGACAGCATCAGGGGCCTTGTTGAATGCTTCACTAGCAAATGGTATCTCGGGCTCCACATCACATAACAGCTCTTTGAAATCTTCAGTCAAATTGGAGTTCTGTTTTTGTATGTAGGGAATAAAATTAGGCCTGAAAAAACTTGCTGTTAAGGTCAAGGGTGAAGATGCTACCCACTTTTTCATAAAACTTAAACTCTTGCTAACTAGAATGTGGCTGTCCCTTTCTCACAAACATAATAACAAACTAATTTTAGCAGCCAACTAAAATAGTAATACGGTATTAGCCATGATTAGAATAGTATTAGAGGTCAGTGTATATGAAATGACAGCTATTGCGAGTGTAAACTAATTCCTGTCTTGTAATAAGGGTATGCTGTTTTAACAGTAAAGCTTTTATATTCGTTTTTAGCACTTTGTATGCACTAAGTATTGATCCTGCACATTTGAACCTATTGTTGTCATTTGATGGGAAAATTTTGACAAGTGGTTAAATAGTCAGCACAGAGAATCTAACCATAACCAGGCCTGTTTCTCTTGCCGATTTGGCTAAACTCTACTCTGACACACCTCCAAGGTGACTAGACTCAATCGCGCTAGGAACGAAAGAGCACGTGCTATGTGGCAAGCTATGCGTGCGAGCGGGATGCCATGATTAGCTGCCAAATGTTGGTTTTGTTAGAAGACCTTCTGTACACAAGTACTATTAATTATTCTGTGCCCTTACAAGGTCACCATAAAAGAATAAACAAACCGTTTATTTTCAACTTTTAGGCTCGGTTTTATAAAGATCCGTTAGGCCTTATGCCGGTTTGTTACGTGAAAAAATGTACTGAGTTACTGAAATTTGATCTAATATTTGATCTAACGGAGCTTTATAAAATCCGACCTAAATTGTGTTACTTCTAACTTAACCCTTCATATGTCTTGCAGTAGAACCTATCAATTAAAGCGCAGTTTTAATAACAAAATTGTGACAAGACACACAAAGGGTTAACATACTTTTTTTGCTCTAAACAATCTAAGAAGTCAGTCATAGTCATCTCCATTTCATATGGCATGACGAAGTACTCCACACCTTCATTGTTTGTAGTTATGCCATCAGCTAGCCCGTTAGGAGTGACAGCTACAGTCACCTTTTTGTCTGGTATCTTTTGTCTGAAATATAAAATAAACCAACTTTGAAACCTATACTATAAATAAAACAAGGAACATTTAAAAAACTGTTTGTATGGTGTCTTTGGGTAATTCCGAAAAAAATGCAGATTCCTGTCTAACTAAGTGATTTTGTTGCACTACCAAACATCAACAAAAATTTAACATTTCCTTTGGATGGTGATGATGATGAGATGCAATAAAATCGCTTAGTTAGACTGGAATTTGTTATTTTCTGAATTACCCGACATTCAAAGTTACCCGAAGACACCTTATATGTATTCTCGAAAACAGTTACATTAATGTTTTTGATGTGATTTACAACTCAAGTAGAATCTACTTATGACGAGTCCGCATATAACATTTTACCGCTTTTAAAAACTTGTATATCACCCCACATTAGATTTCACACCAAACATTTTCAAAGTAAATCACTGCATTTCATACTACGTTTTGTTGTGGGACGTAATGTCACTGGTCTCTTGACTGTCACTTTATCAGAATTCCACTGTACCGCATGTCCATATGATACGACAATCAAGATTTACCCCTTTATTTATAAAAATTAACAAACCTCTGCTAACTAAAATGTGTTTTGTCCCTTTCCCACAAACACAAATGTCAAAGTGATAGTGAAGACAAACGAATATTAACGGCATTTTAGCTAAAATAGGTTTGATGAATGTTTTTGAATAAGTCTCCCAGGTCTCCCAGGTCCTGTCCTCCTACTTATTTCCTGGTAACATCCTAGAGAAGCTTGGAGTCCACCTTAGCATCTAATCGAAATCTTCACGTAAGGGACTGCTATCTGACCTAACCCAGAAGGAAAACCTTCCAGAACGGAATCCATGTTAGGATTGGATTGGTTTCCTCACAATGTTTTTTTTTCACCAAAAAGCCACTCTAAAATATCGAATATTTCGTCCATAAGTCAGACATAACCCAGGTAATTCTGCTTACCTAAAATAATCAGCATTCCATTTCTGAGTAGCCAGCCAGGAGGAACAGCCTCCTCGGATGACGACTGGGATGTTTTTTGAGACATATTCTCTGAGAAACTGAAGGGGCTCTAATATCCGTGTCTCAGGCAGACTCTCCCCCAAATACAGATCTAAAGAACATGAAAACTTTTTTGATAACATAACCCTATGACAATTAAGTAAACATACATTGATTCAACGATTACCTGATGACTCCTCATGAAGGACATCAAAAGCATCAGTAATAATATTACTAGTCATGACTTAGTTATTTGTTTTAATTGAATTGTACAAAACATGTCATAATATTTAAAAAATAATCGAGTTTTTGTAAACAATATTAAAATAAAATAGATAACCTAAAACATTTATTGACATTTGACACTTGTATGTCAGAATGACAGCTAACAGATGAAGTTTTATTTTTAAATTGGTATCCATCTGGATTCTTGCGGGATATAGAAAATAAATCGATACACTGCACACAGATTTTGTAAAGTATAATAATAAATACTAAAACAACATACAATTATCCAGAACATTTGATTTTAAAATGACAAAAATTATAATTAAATGTATTTCATGGGCATAGCCTTCTTCAAGATTCCCTTGATTGGCTGTCCATGATGAACAACTTGAGGTTCTTTTGCTTTCATTGCTTCCATCGGAGGCGCTATAGTTTCATTGGGAGATGGTAGTGTTCGGTTCCAAAAAGAACGTGGTATGTGACTCCCCGCCTCCACTACGGTTACTAAAATAAATAAATTAGTAATTAGTTTAATAAATTAATTTTACATAAGACCGGTTCATACTGCTGTAGAAATAACTATACCTACCATTCGATTTTCGGTTCGTTTCAGACCCCGAAATAGTGATAGCGCTATGTGCTCGTGGCCCCGGCAACATATTTAATTCAAGGAATTCATCAGCACCCTCTTTGGTCATACTGATTTTATTCTTTTCGTGCATCTGTCGCAGTCGCAAAGCTTTGTCAAAACTTCGGAGGAAAGTTTTGGAAGTTGTATGCAGGATCACGGTGTCTAGAACTCCTGAAAAAAAATCGTTTCTGCCTAATAAAAGAATGAATTAAGTTTGGTTTCGGAAACTTAGTTTTATATTCCTAATTCAAAAACCTGCACCACCATTGATCATAGTTATCCGCTAGGTACATGGTTACAAGTCTTTGAGTAGGCACGACAGAATAGGAACATCAAAAAATCGTTCGTTGTGTTGAAGTGTATACAAAATAGCCCCCAATAAAGCTACACAAAGAAACAATGATTGTAGAAACATCCAGTAGGTGGGTACCTACAAGAATAACTCGTATAAAAGACTTACGTAATTGCGAACATCTTGCAATGATTGTTTCCTTATACCGATGTTTCTTGGTCATAGGGTTGCCTAAGAAGTTCACATCCACTAGAGATATCAATGTACAAAGGCCATCCGCAACCTCCTGAAGAAGTAAGAAGAAATTCGTGCTTAACAGGCGCTGAATATACATAGATTTACTTTTAAACATTTGGTCGGTGCTCTAGATATCAGTTAAGACCTCAAAACAAGGTCAGAACCCACTAAACAAAGAAAACAGGAACTAACTGTAAAATCTTCCAAATTGTTCTTCTTGGCTATCAGCACTTCCAATCGGCGGAGCGGTTTAGCCCATGCTACATCCGTTATTTTGTTCTCTGAGACGTTCAAAATTCGCAGCGACGACTGAAATATACATAGGAATAACGTTTGTGAAAACACTAGCTTTATTTTATAATTTGGAGATTGTTAAAAGTCTTTCATACCCCTAGAGCGATCATAGTTCTGGGATCAAAGCAGAGTCCGTCAGCATTATTCGTATCTTGTTTTTCTATGTGAAGTTCTTCCAAATATTTCAAAGATTCTAAATTTTCGACCACACTAATCCGGTTATGACTCAAATACAATTTTTTTAGTTTATACAGTCTTTCTAAGCCTTGAATTTTGTTGATCAGGTTCCATTGGAGATGTAGATGTGTCAAATTGTATAACATGTCGAGGTTCTCAATAGATGTTATTTGGTTATTGTGATAGTAAGCATATGCGATGTGCGTTGGATTTTTCGTTTTGGGCTGCGAATTTCAAACAATAATTTTTTAATAAATCTAATATACATAACAACCATCTTACTATAATCTTGTAAAAAAAAACTAAGTGTTGGACCACGCACAGTGAAGGGTTCCATACCAACACCTACTAGTCCACTTTTAAAATCACTATCCAATACATTGAATCTAAAAAAGTCGTATCTTCATAGGGAACTTACAACTTACAACCTTTTTTTCGGGCAAGACAGTTTTTAAGCGAAAACTCAAAAACCTATATTGTTCAAACCAAAAGTCGTTGAAAGTATTTACTAATCCACACCACCTCAATTTTTTTCAGAATTTTAAACTTTATAGTTTGGAAATTAGAGGGGGAGGGGGGGCACACTTTCTATGACTTTGACAGCTAATATCTAACCAACGGTTGACTTATCGATACCCCACACGACTATGTGCGTCGAAATTTTTTTTTCATCCACCGGTTACATGTATGGAGTGCTCCCTTAATATTTTTTTTGTAATTTCACATCACTTTTACGTAGCGGTTCATAGAATGTGATAGAATACACCTTCCTACCAAATTTCATAATTGTAGCGCTTATAGTCTCCGAGTAAATCGGCTGTGACATACGGACGGACGGACGTACAGACATGACGAATCTATAAGGGTTTCGTTTTTGCCATTTTGGCTACGGAACCCTGAAAGCAAGCCAAATTTGTTCTTTTGACTTATATTCGTTCCCCGAAGGTACTAGAAACCAAGTAAAACGTTAAGCAATTTTTAATTTGTGAATTTCCATCTGAATTATAAATATTATAATTTACTGTTTACTTACTATTTCAGTAAGGCTTTTCTCGTGCAAAAACAAATGTGTAACCCTTTTTTCCTTCATTTGCTTTTTACGAATAATTGTTTTCGCTTGTTTTCGAAGGTCTTCCTCGTTGAGCTTAAATTCCTTTAATTTTGATTTAGAATCCAAAGCTTTTAACATATTGAAGAATTAATATGACATACAAATTGTATTAGGACATTTGAGAATATTCACCCATCAATCAATGTGGTCAAATGTGGTTTGAAAACAGCGCCGTAACCATGGTTAATTTAATGTTGCCAGAATGTTGAAAGATATTTATAATTTAAGTATATAATATTTATAAATTCAAGCAATATCCAAAAGTTATCCGGACGTATAAAACAATTCCATTAGCCATATATTTTCTAATAACATAACAAGTTAAAATTTTCCCGAAAAAGGATCAAATTCAATCAAATGGCGAAAAAACTCACTCAAAAGAATAAATAACAGAGGGGCTACCGCGAACTGAAAACGAACGAAGTTCGAATATCTCCCTCTCTGCCGCACGAATAAGCAAGTGCGACAGAGATGGAGATATTCGAACTTCGTTCGTTTTCGGTTCGCGGTAGCCCCTCTGCACAGTTGCAAGTCTTCAAAATTTTAAGAGGGGGCATACTATGTCCCTTTTCCAAAAAACACTCCTTTGTATTGGATCGATCATCATTTACTATGGCACTCGTGGTCGATGACGTCACTAATTTGTCACGCTTTCTCTCTCTAATCAGCAACATTAAATCGTTTGTGGCTTCATTATTCTTTGATATATTCGAATAATACTCTCACCATTCGCCATATTTTGTTTTGTTTCTTTTGGAGTAGTCAAGTTTTGATTGTATAAAGTCCAGCTTGACTTGAATTACAGGAATCCAAACTTAACATCGGTTAAAAAATATATGTCGGCACGTCACGTCGGCCTGATGCAGTGTTACCAGATAACCCAGTTTTCCGCTTTTCCGCCGCGCATCTGCCAATGGCCGCGTTAAGGTAACGCGGATAGCGGGAATTTATAATATGTTACCATTTGATTTAACAATGAATGTATTCCGCATTTTGAATCAACAATCCAAATTTTTAAGGCGCATTTTCAGTTTTTTGTGGTTCAGCATCTGGCGACACTGGCCTGACGTCAGCATCACTACGTGATTTTATGAACTTGTTTGGTGGGATTGGATTGGAATTTGGAAATTGATGTTTGCTGTTTGTTTAGCATCGCATTGATAATTTTACATATCACATAGCATTGTATTGCTACTCTGCATCGCATTAGTATTCTGTGTTTTACATATTCTAGTACGTATATTTAATTATAACCTAAACCTACCGCAACTGTAAAACAAGAAAATGGGTGAAAGATACAATATCCACAGTCAGCTCGAACATCTTCAAAGCAAATACATCGGTACCGGACACGCTGACACCACGAAGTACGAGTGGTTAACGAACCAGCACAGAGATTCGTGCTGCAGTTACATGGGACATCCCGATTTGCTCAGCTACTTTGCTATTGTAGAAAACGAATCCAAAGCTCGGGTGAAGTTCAACTTGATGGAGAAAATGCTGCAACCATGCGGGCCGCCGCCGGAGAAACCAGAAGATTAATCTGGAAACGTTTTTAACACAAGGCTGGTCTTTTACATCTGTTCTGATTTAGTGAAAATGAAGATAATCTCAGTATGTGAAAGTGAGAAGGATTTTGAATTATTGTACTAGCTGCTTCAATATTCAGCCACCGAGTTTATTTATCTGAATTATGAAATAGGGTCGCTAGGCCAATTATGCGACCAGTGAGTTTGTGACCACCTGAAGAATGAGCTTTTTTCAATTAAAGATATTAGTTTTTTTACAAGCTTTAAAAACAGTAAGTTGTATGCATTTTAATTTGGAGTTATTGAATGAGAATCTATTAAAAAACTAGAAAAATATTCTTTCAGTCTATCAACTCATCCAAGTGGTTCAGGCGCGGATCCAGGATTTTGTTCAGGGGGGGGCACTTCTGAACTTTCCGAAAATAAAACTGACTTTTGATAACTGTTGTCAGAACATATTTCTTACGTCAGGACATAGGCAATTGCCCTGCCCTGACACAGGCTTCAGGGGGGGGGCAATTGCCCCTGTTGCCCCCCCCCCTGTATCCGCGCCTGAAGTGGTTGCAAACCAGCATACCAAATTAGTTACTTGCAAACCAACCTATCAACCCTATATGCAGCTAAAATAAGGAATAGATCTCAAAATCAGCCTTTAGTTAGTAATAAACCACTTATTTTAAGATTCATAGTCATAAGGACATTTTTCAAAATAAAATAAACTGTAAACTTCATCCAGCATTTAATAATGATTTCCACTCTTCCATCTTAACATTTAATGATGACTCCCGCTCCTTAGCCTCCTCCTCCAGTACTTGACGCTGCTTCAAACGGTTCACAACGTTCACCACAAGAACCTTCTGAATATTTGGAACAATTCGATCACATTCTACTTCTAACAGTTCCATAGCTTTCATTGTACATTCAACGTCCATTGAACCAGTTAACCGGAAGTCCGATATTTGCTTCAACCCTGCTAACATTGACATGGTCACCGTGCCATGGTTAACATCGTTTTTTGGGCTCATTTCAGCCACATGTTCTTCTGACTCTGTAGGATCTATGAATATCTTTGCTCCGATAACTGCTAAAGAGCAGGCTGTGATTATGTCATACATGGGTACTGCTGCATCTGCTAATGCTAAGCCTGCGGCATTGATGGCTGCGGCTAGGCATGCTCCGTCGTGTTCCAGAATGTAGACAAAGACATCAACCTGAAGATAGTTAACTGATAATAGTTTTGTGCAGTTGACAAATGAAAAGGTTTGAACCTTCCGGCAAGATTATTTAAAAAGTTACGAACCTTTGATTACTTGAAAATACGGGATGTTTGCTATGTAAACTGTCTACTGATAAATTCAGATTCATTTATTTTTGATAAAACACAAATATAAGTTTGAGTGTATGCCAAAATTACAAGAATTTCTATCATGATCGTCAATACTAAATAATATGTATAAGGTAGCAAGTTAAAAAAAAATATAATTTAGGTATTAGAGTAATTCTGTATCTCCTAGAAAGGATCGTCATTAATAGATCGTCAAAAATAGAAATGATTAAATCATAGCAAGATTATTAAGTTTTTAACCACCAAAGTAAAATGTTGGTGGTTAAAGGCCTAATGTACAGTCAGCATCAATAGTAACTATTTATATGAAGAATTGAAGATGTCAAGTTTTATTGTAAGGCACGGGTCGGTAACCTTTTAGCAGTCAACGGCCTTATATTAGTTACCAAGATAGTTGTACGTGTTAATAATTTGTGACTATCAGACAAGTCAATAAATAGGCTCGCGGGCTGCCTGTTGCCAACTATTGCTGGAAGGAATAAAGGTCATACTTAATTTGGGCGTCTCAAAATAGTCTCCCTCTAAATCAACCTTCAAGCATTTTTTAGCTCTTCATATGCGTAGCTACTTTTGGTGCTGACTGTACACATTAATATTAACAACTATTTAAGTGAACATATTGTAGAAATAGCATTAGTAAACAAAATACCTGGTAATTAGGAAATAAATGTCTGCAAACTGCTGGTTCAAGGGCTTGCCTCAGTGCTACTGACAGGGCTTTCTCTTCGGCGTCTGGCGCATGGGGCCGGCGCTGGCGTGGACACGAAAATGGTGCATACTTCACTTCACAATACAATTGCCCCATTTGGCTGTTAAAACAATTTCATGGAGTTATAGTAATTGCATTCCTGCTTGACACATTATGACTGACGTTTATAGTGACGTAACTAATCCAAATCAATTGTCACAGCAAGCGATTACGATTGGATGGCACCTAGACTGAGGTATCGAATTGTGACGTTTAATGAATTTTTATTTGAGATTTAAATAAAGCTAGAATTATGCTCCAATACAACATGTTTATTTTCAGTGAGAGTCAGGATGGCGGGTGTATCTAAACAAATATTTAAATAAAGTGTATGAAAAATTTGTACTGAATTTGTACTATTTTGTACCACTTTTAAAAAAAATTGTACTCTTCCGTATTTAAAGTTATTACAAAGTGAAGGTACACCCACCATCCTGACAGTCAGTTTTTTAAAAGTGGTACAAAATAGTAAATTCAGTACAAATTTTTCGAACACTTTATTTAAATATTTGTTTAGGTACACCCGCCATCCTGACTCTCACTATTTTCAAATGTCAATACTGGATTGTTCAGAAATCGATACATTACCTATTAGTAAAATAAATAAAACTAGTTTACTTTTTTTTAAATGTGTGTTAACAACAGTATCTAGATATATTTTTGTTTATAAGAAATCATTTTTAACAAAATATAAAAAATTTAACAATACTTTGTTGCAACCTAAAATGAAAAAATCATATCAATTTACTTAGACAACTACTGATCCATAATGGTTTTGTCCGGCCAACCCAAAATTTTAAAAAAAGATGTAGAACATAAACCTTCACAGTGCAATTGTCTTCCTTTGTGATTTCGATGTGCAAGACATTTTATGTTGTATTGCTGTTGTGAGTTAATTATGGCAGTATGATACAAGTACAAATAATTTTGATTGCACACCTCAATACAAGTACAAAACAGTTCAGAGCATGTCGACATATAAGCATAAGCAGTGGTGAACAACAAGAATGATAGTTATTTACATGGGATTACAATACAATTGTTTTTTGAACCAATTATGTTTTTGAGTCCCCTCTGTCACAAACAGTAATTTGTTAATTTAGGTGCCTCCAACCTTACTACATATGAAAAATTGCAAACCTGAATTCATTCTGATGGGGTATCTCTCTAGGATCAAATACGGAACACACAACTTTAGTTTTCTTTAATTCCACGTACGCTGACCCCTTTGCTTGCGATACCATGTCTGTTCTGGCAACTAAAATAGAGGTTATAGATTAATTAAATACTTTTTCATTCTATATTAAGGCATTCACAATAGTAAACACGTACAAAACATACACATGCTTCGGGCTTCGTCAAACGCGCGCCCATCTTGCCGGGACCCTTTTTCATTAACTAAATCTTTGTGAAGTTCTTCGTAAGATTTTACATAGTCTTTTGTAAAGCGTTTGTACGATATACTGTCTTCTGGGCCATTAAATCTGCGATAGTCGAGAGGCATTTTGATTTATTTTGGGGTTATAATTATTTAAGTTCATGCAAGTTGTTGTGCGGTTCCGATCTGTCACATCACAGCCGTCACTTTCAAATTTGAAGCGTTTTGTTATTAACTATTAACAGTAAAGAAATTATTTCAAAAGTTTTAATGGAGACCTGAGCGTTAAAGGTATCATTTGTTAAATATCCTCAGTAAATTTAACAATTAAGAATTGAAATATATTTAAAACACATTAATACACAAACAGTTTAATTTATGATATAATTTTTGCCATAGTTGCCATAATCTAATATGCCAACATCAACAAGAAAACTGATCTGTCAAATTGTCATTTTTATGGAATGCGTTAATATTATGCTATTGCTATATACTCTATGTGAGATTGCGATGTGTTTCTGAAAATGTGTTTTCATGTGATATCCAATTAGTTATTCCTTTTTTATTGGTCACGTAATGTAACAAAGTCTTATCCTCTTAGATACCTAGTATTATTGCTCAAGCAAGAGATCTGAAGCATAGTTAGACTATAAAATAAGGTAAGCTGGCATTCGCAACATTCACTTAACACCGGTGACGTTTCAACGTTATTTCGCACAGAAATTGTTACTTTCTAATCTATTTTATACTATAATCAATGGAATAAAGCCACTGCGTCATAATTTTCAGTTTTCCATCTCAACTAGCATTAGTACTGTGTATTATTAATTATCTCTTTTACCAACTTAAACAGATCAGTGTCATAATTTATAACCATGCATACATTTAAAATGTATGCTTTTTATATATTCCAGTAACCATTTAGGTAGTAACTGCAACTGTTAAGACCTTCAAACTGTTGATAACATGCATATTACAAGCAGTAGTTGAATAGTTAGAAGCATTAATTCATTTTAACTGCTCCATTATTGTATTCAATTGTTATCAATGCATTGTGCATTTTTACTGTTGTGTGGTATTCACTATCAATTTATGTAAGTAATTTTTAGCACCCTTTGTCATAGATGAAATCATTTATGCTCATAATTTACTAGTAACATTAATATGGATTGATTATTATGTCCATTCCCATTTTACTATATGTATGTTCCTGTATGGATACCTATATATATTTTATTTATTATGTTTATGTGTAGTGCACTAACACATTTATTTTCGTACCTATTCTGAGAAACATTTTCATACTTATTTCTTTGCACCTTCTATAAAATATCTGTTAAGCCTAATGGTGGGCTGGTAGAAAATGACATTTGACATTAAGTTCACCATTTGTATAACTCCTGTATTTTTGTGCACTAAAGTTTAAATAAATAAATACACTCAATTTATGACAGGTCCTGAGCCTGAACCATTCTGAGGGTTCCAACAGTGATAACCTTCTCATGACATTGCTGTAATCAACTGGACACATGGATTAACTGGTTAATTTACCAGTATCTGAAATATAAATAAATAAATATTAGAGGACAATCTTACACAAATCGAACTAGCCCCACAGTAAGCTCAAGAAGGCTTGTGTTATGGGTACTAGACGACGATATATTTAATAGATATAAATACTTAAATACATAGAAAACATCCAAGACTCAGAAACAAATATTCATGCTCATCACACAAATATTTGCCCTGATCGGGATTCGAACCCAGGACTGTCAGCTTCACAGGCAGGTGCACTACCCACTAGGCTAAACCGGTCGTCAAATATGACTAGACCACATCAATAGTTGAATTTAAAGATGTTCAAACTATACTACTAATTATAATATGGTTCAACTCGCATGTGCCACTATAAGCTAAATGTTTTGAACCATAATATCATCTGGTGAGAAGCAAAATCACTATCAAATCTGTCACTACTCTTAGAAACCTCGTATCTCAGTACTGAAACGATGCTGATGTACAAGCTTTATTGTATTTGTTACTTAGTGAGGTTTGCTTGTAACCCAACAATATCTACTACTTGAAGCTTAATGTTTTGTACTGTATTCTTTTTGAGGTGTGCAATAAAGAGTATTTGTATTCTATTGTACCCCCATGGCTCAGCTGACTATTCCAGTAAAAACATGTTGAAGTGTAACCTAAAGTTAAGCGAAATAAGGAATTAATACCTAACAAAATTGATGTATTAATAAAAAACTATTCTAATACTAAACAAACATAAGTAGTATAATAATGTCTTGTGATTATCCATTCCGCATGTACATAGAATGATATCATCATGCATGCTTAAGGCTTTCTACCGGCTACTCTAATCCTAGTATCACTAGTCTAATTACTATGAGGATTGACTCATCGAAAAGCAATTACCATATTTCCTTAACAACTTTACCTGCGGCTGTTAGAAGGGAGAGAAACAAAGATAGATTTTAAAAAGTCTTGTTCCAATACTAACTCGACAGTATTTAAATACATTATATCTTATATCACACTTGCCACAACATATAAGACTGTTCTTTATATTATCTATATATTACATTAAGATTAGTTAAGATTATATTACTAACTTACTTAAGATTATATAGACTCATGGATCCCACAATCAAACTGTGTTAACGTATTTATTTTTAAGTCACGTCATTTGATTTACTGAATAAATAAATTAGTTTTCTTTTATTTATCAGTTGTCCTTGAAATTCATTAAAAGTGTAAGGTCCAAAATTAAATTGTAATTATGTCCAAAAGTGAAAAAAAAATAGTTTGTACATCAGCAGTTCATCAAAAATACTCAAGTTCCCTTTTTAATTTTTATGTTATTTATTGCAGATCACAATGGTGCGAAAGCGGACATACGTGTTGGGCGCTGTAGCTTTCGCCGCGTCGTGGGCCATGGCTGCGGCAAACGAAGCAGCGCAGGGTCCATCTTCTACCTCAGCCACTGAGGTGAGTTCTTACATGCTAGCTAGCATTATTCCGGTTATATTCATAAAGGAGCCTGTGGTCGGCTTATGGCACCCAATTTTCCGAAAGCAAATGCCATCTGACCTTCCAATCTCCAAATCTGGAGGGAAAACTAGACCTTATTGGGATTAGACAGATCTTCGTCAGAATGTTAGTTTCATATGACTGTATAGAATTTAAAACTTGACATCACATTAGAAATCGACATAATTTTATGGACAGATAATGTAGTGAAATTACTCGGATTTTACTTAGATTCAGCAATAGCATGAAAGCAACATATAGACGTCACATGTAAAGAACTGGCAAGGGGTATTTTCGCATTAAAACAATTGAGGCCCATAGTATCGAGTGACAGTCTAAAAGAGATGTATTATGCCTATGTTCATTCAATTTTATCATATGGTATAATATTGTGGGGATGCTCAACAGAGAATGAGCGTGTCTTGAAGATTCAAAAGAGGGCAATAAGAATACATATGGGAGCAAAATTTAGAAAAACCTGTAGAACTAAAACACTAAGACCCTGAGTACATAATGGAAGTTCTCGTGTACGTCCGAAAGAACATGCATGAATTCCAAATACGATCGAAATGCAACCCACGCCATACAAAGAGATCTCTCGATTTAGTGCCGATTGTACAATGTACACAGCGTAAAGCTGGCTAGACGCTATCCCACTGCCATGGGATGTACACTATACAATAAGCTGCCGTATCATATTAAAAACATAAAAAGTGACAATGCATTCCATCAACGTATGAAAAATCTTTTGCTGGATCGTATACACTGTACAGTATAGTCAAATTTGTTAACCAAATGGAATATCATGTTACATTTTATGGAACTGGGTTTTGCTTAAGAGATTAATCATCATCAATATCATCATCCTCCTAGCGTTATCCCAGTACAGTTGTATCTTGAAGGATGCCTGCGGTCTGCTATGTGATTCCAAGAGAGTTTTCGGAAGCTGTCCAAATACTCCGAATCCTTTGAATATAACTTCACTAATTCTGTCATAGACAACCACGGGGACCATGATCTTAAGAGCGCTTTAATAAAATGTAACAGGTCCACTAGCGCCACTCGTAAATAAGTGTAATTATTTAAGTTTAACGATATATAACTAAAAAAGGGGGCCGCTACGTACTGTAGTTTGTATTTAAGTACTTTTTGAATCCATCAAACTAGTTTTTACGTTGCTAGATTCGTCTCTCTATGAGCTCAAAATTAAAACGGCCGTATTAACTTTGGACGCATAGATTGACGAATCCAGCAACTCCCAGTAGCTCTGGAGCGCAAACTCTTAGAGTATTCCAGTGTTGCAAACCACACGCGTGGTCGTGCCGGGGTTTTCTCTGGATTTTCCCCAGGCTACTCTCCAACCGCGCACTCCTATCCCTTTATTGGGCCCGGCCTATAAAGCCACAGTCAGGTTAAAAAAAAAAGAAAAAACAAAAAAAAGAATCCAGCAACGTAATAACTAGTATGATGAATTCAAAAAGTACTTAAATACAAACCACTAAAGTAGCGGCCCCCTTTTTTTAGTTAATATATATCGTTAAATTAAAATAATTAAACTTATTTACGAGTGGCGCTAGTGGACCTGTTACATTTTATTAAAGCGCTCTTAAGATGCCCACCAAAGTATGGTAGTTGATGACTCCGTTTTGATGACCGGTTTAACCGAGTTGGTAAACCGGCCCGCCCGGTGGCTGTGTTGGCCTTGCCTATGAAGCCGACGGTTATGGGTTTAAATCACGGTAAGGGTCCTGGGTTTAAATTCGAATATTTGTTTGTTGATGTGATACATTCTTGGAGATTTTCTATATATTTTAATAAAGATATCGTCTAGTACCCATAACACAAACCTCATTAAGAGGATTGTGTAGCAGAATTTTTCCATACAAAAAGCGGCCCTAACCCTAAACAGATATGCTTGAGTTTAGGAAATGTTGTAGATATCATTAAATACTAGGTTTTTTACATACACATACACATCGTCGTACATAATATACATGTCAAAAATAATAACTATGAGCTATATAAATTCACGCTGAGATTAATAAATTTTAATTTTAACACATTCTTAATTAAGGTGTAGTAAATTGTTCCAATACGGTGAGGCAATGAACATGTCTATCCCTGTAAAAATTCCGTAACCGAGTAAAAGGCCTTTTGGACCAAGAAACACTTGAGCTTATGTGCGAAACCAAGATCTGAGGTACCTAGCATCTTTTATTTCCGTAGGTATCCTATTGAAAATACGCGGCCCTATAATGTTAAAATAGTTGCTTGTCTTTGAAAGTCTATACCTAGGTATAATAACACTATAAACCTAGTTAAGGATGTAAGGAATCGATCAAGGCCAATATCGTCTCATTTGATAAAGGTTTAAGGGGTGGAAAACGTTGCCGCCGGCCGACGACTCTCTCTATCGCACAATGCGGGCGCAAGATCCCGACGGGCGAAACAGAAAGAATATTCCGAATTGCCTGTTCTTGCCCCACACGATAGGTTCACAATAGTCTTATGCTTATATACTATGCGGCTAGGTCGATTAAAGATTGGCCGCTAGTTTTTATTTATCCAAGAACTGACAGTGACCTACTTCTGTCTGCCCCTTACAATGTAACTGTTGACTTTGTGTGCATTGCTTATCGAAGCACTTGAGTAGTTTATTATTTTACTAGGCTAGATTATCCACACATGGAGTCTCTATTGCGTTTATAATTGTACCTACTCGTATTACGTAATACCTTTCGGGCCTTTTCTTTCAAGTCTAGATGTCCTCAAATGAAGTGGGAAAGAAATAGGCTATTACTGAACCAGTTAGCTACATCGTAGGTCCTGTCGCGTCACTTGCCACCAGCTGTGACTAGGGTCACTCATGACATAAAAGCCATATAAAAAACCTGCTCACAAAATTTCACGAAATCCGGTTGAAAAATGCGACATGTACATAGAGAATAGTCTAGTGGACATCAGGAAATCCGCCCACCGGACCGGAGGCCTTCGATCGCTTCGCTCACTCAGAGTACTGACATCTTCATATATATAACTATTTCTGAATTAAACAGCTGCAAATAAAAGAAAAGTCTAACGTGCTTGTGATCTGGAATCGCTGGCGTCCATAGGCTACTGTGTCTGATTTTTTGCCAGTGCCGTATTAATACAAAGAGACTTATTAGCCTCTAGTTCCGTTTTCACTAGTTCATTACGGAACCCTAAACCACTTTACACTATCCCCTTTATACCCTTTTACACTTCAGATAGGTAACACTTCTAATATCTATCTATGTACTTATAGGTAAGTGGATGTGGAACTAATTACGCGATATATTAAAACGTGTATGAGTACTCGTGAGTGATTAGAATTGTCTCTAATACGTCATGTTTTGTTCGTGATAATTAGCTGAACACGTGAGACTGTATTTAAAAAAATCAGCCCTGAAGTAGACACTGTACGCATGTTTCATTTAGCATTCCCGCGAGGAGGTTTAGGCAATTTCATCCCATTAGTATTTATAAGGCTTCTACTACATATAGGAAAAACAGTTTCTTGGGCAGGGCAGGCGGGTGATTCTCATCTTTAAAGTTAACTGATGTCCTTACCGGTCCGAACGTTAAGTGAAAGTTAAGGAAATCAGCGTGCAATTTAAACTTATTGCTGACTCCAGTTTACTCTATACCTGGATCCCTAATTGTTAAAATAGTTAAAGTCAGAAATAATCACTGACGAGTCGTTAACAATCCGGGTCCGGTAAGGACAAATTAAGAAAATGTTAAATTTTGGAATGAGAATCACGTAAACAAAGTCTTAGTTTAGACTTTGACATATTCAATGATAGTATATCAGTAATACGGAAAAAGTTAATTGAATGTTATATGGGTGATACTCCTAGCGCGGGTTCGGGTTCGAGTTCGGTTTACTAAAGTTATGAAACTTATGTATTTACTGGGTGTTTTTGATATATATTTATATATATAGGTTAAATGTACCCACTGCTCTTATGCTGTAGGCTCACTTGTGTGTGTAAATTAATTGGGCTAAATCTGTTCTTTGTGAGATAGTTAAGTTCTATAAGGGGGAACCTTTAATTGGCTATGTAATTCTATTGTAGTTTTTTGTATAGATATACATTCGTATAGTGTCTACTTCAGGGCTGCTTACACAGATGGCGCTGACTGTTAGAAAATACTCTTGCGCACTTGCGCAGCGTTTACTAAAAATATTCTTATGCAAACTCGTACTTCGTAGATACATACATACAATATAGATATATTTTACATGCAATAATCACTACATAGTATAAAACAAAGTCGCTTTCTCTGTCCCTATGTCCCTATATCCCTATATATGCTTAAATCTTTAAAACTACGCAATGGGTTTTGATGCGTTTTTTTTAATAGGTAGAGTGACTCAAGGGGAAGGTTTATATGTATAATACATGCTTCAGCATTGCACTCGTGCGAAGCCGGGGCGGGTCGCTAGTAATATACATATGTGCAATTTAGTATTTATTTTTAATTTAATTTAAGGTGTTTGGTTTGTAAAAGTAGAATGTTACAAGTTTTTATTTAACCTTTATAATAAGCAAGTAGGAGGCTCAAAATGCGGTATGGATGGATCAATGTAATTAAATCTTTTAGGCCTATTTTGACCACTAGTCGCTCTGTGAGCTGTAGACCTCGCGAGTGTTTTTTTTTTAATTTTCCAGAGACTGAATTTGACAAAAATTCGAATCTATGTAATTATCTAACCTGCGGGGTAATCACGTAACTTTTTTACTACCGTTAGGTAGATTTTAATGTCAAATTTTAATTGTCACCTCATACATTTATACTTCAAAATTGACAGTAAAATCTATCTACCGTTAGTACATAAAGTTACGTGATTCGCCTGCTGCTCACAAAATTTCACGAGAATCGGTAGAGAAATGTGACCTGTTTCTTAAACAAACCGAACAAACCGAAATACACCCGCAGAAAAAAAATGTTTATAAAATTTCCAAAAACGGACTCTACTATAAAAACCGATATAATTGATGAACCTGCTTACAAAAATTCACGAGAATCCGTTGAGCAATGCGACCTGTAGAGGAGAACTACCGGAAATCTGGAAATCCGGAATTTGCACATCTGGACATACGAAAGCATTATTGTCGAAGCTGAAGCAGAGGCCTTCGTTTCACTCGGTCTAAAAATAGAGTTCATGTTCAGATGTTCAGATATATTAGAGCACTGAAGAGATGTTTTGATTGCGACTGTAGGTACAGTACAAGTAGAACAGTGAGTTACACGGGTATGTCCCGCATTATTGCTAATAATATGTACAGACAGGATATGACATCAGCCACGATAAAAAATAGAATCATTAGTGCCTATTATGATTTGACTGCCTGCATTTGTATGAGGAGATACAAAAACGTTAGGAACAAGTGAACATCGTTCGCTGCGTACAAAGTAACATTGTATCTACCCCATCTAAGAGACACGCCTAAGGCTTCCGTGCACAAGAAAACGACATGCAAAAAGCACTCTTCGGGAATTGCTTCTTTGGACTAATTTCGATCCGACTGAAGTTTTATTCATATTGTTTCTTTTGGGGGTTTAGATGAGATATACCACTGTAACCGAGAGGTAAGGGCGACTTTCAATGCGGAAACTTTCCATCTGGATTGGAAGATCAAATGGTATGTAGTCGCGTCCGTAAACATATACAATAAATACCTATCTACATACATAAACTGTTAGTGCTGTAGGTAGAACGTACGTGCTACGTGACGTACTAGTTTGGCCAAATCTGTCCTTATGTATACCTGGGAATAAGGTACAATTTGTTTTTGTGCAAAATAATTTACGACGATTGCACTATATATTATCTGACGTTAACTTACATTTGTGTCTCAGCGAAAAGGTATCTATTGGCAGCGTCATTATAGACGCAATTCAAAATCGTCCTTATAGACAAGGACAAACAGGAATCTTTTGCTTGAGAAAAGCACGTCTGTTCATGTTCTTCCCCTATGAGGAAAACCGCAATTCAATTTGTGTTAGGTACTACTTTACGATTGTAATTTATGCCTAAATCGTATAAGCATGAGACAATACCTCATATTTGACGATTCGCTACAAACCTCTAGTGACTAAGCGAAGCGTCTTTTCAGTTTGAGCAAAAATGTTTTAGTATGTCCGACTGTTATCTACAGGTCCCGTTTCTCAAAACATTCTCGTGAAATTTTTTGAACAGGTTCGATAATTATTAGGGATGCGCCGAATATTCGGTTATTATTCGGTATTCGGCCCAATTATTCGGTTCAGCTGCCGAACATTTACCGAACAATTTTGAGAGGGTTTCGTTACAAGTTACAAGAGTTTATTTTAGTTACTGCTTCTTGAAATTAATACTTGACCCATTAACAGTGGCTTACTTAACTTATTTTTTGACAATATTTCGCTTTGATATTAAACAAAAATTTTACTATTCAATTAGTGTGTTTTACAACAATAGATGAAGGAATTACGTTGCACCGAATAATTCGACCGAATATTCTGTTTCTATTTCCGAGCATATAATTTGCAATAGTATTTATAGTAGTAAGTAGTAAACTGAGTCGGCGAAGTCGCGGGAAAAAGCTTACTTAGGTACTAAATGACTCATCCGTCATGATTTCATTATTCAAATAATAATGATTAGTTCTCCGCTAATCTCGTCTCTCTAAAGTAAGCATATATGCGTCATTTGTTTGATTCTGTGGAAAAAGGGTACAGTCGGCAATAAAACCTAGTACTAATAAAGTGCATGTCGGGTCACGCACAATGAAGGGTTCCGTGCTAACACCTACTAGTCCACCTTTTTCCAGGCCGCACCAATCTAGAAGCAAAAACTCAGAAACCCTAAAACCTATCTTGTTCAAACCAAAAATCGCTGACACATGAAGGGTTCCGTACTAACACCTACTAGTCCACTTTTTTGCCAGGTCGCACCAATCTAGAAGCAAAAACCCTAAAACCTATCTTGTTCAAACCAAAAATCGCTGAAAGTATTTATCAATGTGCACCACCTCAATTTTTTTCAGAATTTTCTACTTCATAGTTTCGAAATTAGGGGTGAACGGACACACTTTTTATGACTTTGACAGCTAATATCTCACCAACGGTTGACTTAATTGCGGAAGTTTTTTAGAAAACTGTATCATTTTTAAAGGTTTAATATCCATCATAAAATAAATCATCACCCGGTTTTTTTGTAATTTCACATCACTTATGTAGCGGTTCATAGAATGCATCTTACTGATAAATTTCATAATTGTAGTACTTATATAGTCTCCGAGTAAATCAGCTGTGACATACAGACGGACAGACAGCGAAACTATAAAGGTTTCATTTTCGCCATTTTGTCTACGGAACCGTATACCTAGGCAATTTGAATCTTCTATACAAAAGTTAAAGTTCTTATTTAAATGGCAATGGTCGCGAGCATTCGTGAGATTGTTGAGATTGTTTTGGGGAATACAAAGTTACAAACTTGTGATACTAGTAAATATAGAGTCCGACCAAGCTAACTCTGCATTGAAATAATTTGGCAACACTACCTCAAACGTCACATTTTCATACAAATATGACGTATAATGCACAGTGTTGCCAAATTATTCCTTGCAGAGTTAGCGTAATCGGACTCTATATGTATATCTGTACTATCTATTTTCAGCTTAGCTATAGCACAGTAGATTATACCGTCACGTTTTATGGCCGAAATTTACTAAAACTTCACATAACCTGATTGTAAGCTGACACCGCAGCCTATAGACGCCCGCAACTCCAAAGGAGTCGCGTGCGCGTTGCCGACCATATATAAAATTTGAGGATGCACTGTTACACTAAAACTAACTGTGTTGTGTTGACATATGTTTGTGTGTCAGTCTGTCATCGTAGCTCGGATGAGCCAATTTGAGTGCGGTTTTTTTAAATCGAAACACTTGTCTGACGAGATTCTCGGCTATTTTTGTTGTCCTGTGGGTTGTTTAAACGTTTAATTTTTAACACACGGCACTTACTATGTTCATGTGAACGAAAAAACGCGACTATACACGTGCAGAAAGACAGATTATAAATTACAAAGTGACTACAATAGTTTTACAAGAAAATTTCGCACCATCGTAAAATAAGTCCTATAGTTTATCGAACTGAGTTGATATTCCTAAATCTTGGATTTTTCTTTCTCGCAACAGTCACTGTGACCACAGGAGATAAGGCACGCGAGGCTTAGCTCATCGTCATCATATATCATTACATTACCATTACTATTTCAGTGTAACTAATCTGTTAGTTTGTTACCTAATCGGTAGTGATTTAGGGCCTTGCGATTACCAAGTTTCTGACTTCAGAAATGCGTAGTTGATGGATGCATTGTTCGTATTTCGAGGGAATACGAGCGAGAGGTACTTTCGAGTTCATAATATACAAGATGTTACAAAAATTGTGCGGATTATAGGAATCGTCTTTAGGAAAAGATAAAATATTTTTTTGACGCGAGCGCTTTTTTTTTATGAGAAATTTTTTTTAAAAGGATGCGTGCGGGACGCCTATTGTCCCATTTCCAGGTCTCGTCAGAATAATAAGAACTGGAGTGAATATTTTGTTTTATTGGAGTAAAGAGCGCGCAACTTCGATGAATGAAAATAGTTTGTATTCCGCTCCGGGAGGACTGTCAAGATTTTTATTTCGGAAATCATCCACATTAAGAAGGTATATATTGCGGGCAGAAATAATGTACCCCATATTACAATTTCCTAAACGTTAAGAAATGTTGACACCTGTAGAGTGCATTTTTTAGACAGATCCCACAATTTGACTATAAAAATACCATAAATCTGAGCACGTAAGTTGGCAACCCTAGTCGAAGTGGACCCCGGGCTCATTAGGATACAACCGGGATAAACGCTAGAAGGATGATGAAACAGAAATGTTTATAAACACGCAAATTGTTGATAGACTAAGGGACAGTGATATAATAGGGTTATCGGTCATCGACCCGCTCTATCGTAATTACCTTCGTGAACGAATGACCTCGATCAGTGAGAAAACTGCAACATTAAGCGGTTGTTTAATGATCCTATTTACTGTCCTCAATCATATTTGAATTTTAATCTAAGGTCAGCTTAGTAGTCTAGCCATCTCTAAGAATCTAACATTAGAAACATAACATTGTCCGAGCATATATATCTAGAAAGGAGTAGAGGGCTTCTAAACCTCACGCGTGGTTTTGTCGGAGGTTTTCCCCTGGATTTTCCCCAGGCTACTCTCCAACTGCGCACTCCTATCGCTTTATTGTGCCCGGCCTATAAAACCACAGTCAGGTTGAATAATCTCACTTAAAAAAAACCGACTTCAATTTAATACTTCGCCAAGTCACGGAGAGCAGAAAATATCGAAAAGTTGGAGTCAGTTTCTATTTTTATCTTTTTTTTATTTCAGTCAAACTTTTTAGTGAGTGCATCTCATGACAATTCCAATAAGCTAAAACACGGTTAAGCTGCATCGTTTTATTACGGAGTTCCGTTGTTTACATTCCGGCTTCAGTTACCAAATCAGGTTGATAGTAAACATTAGATCAGGACCATTTAAACTGGCTCCGTCATAGTCGCTTCAGTATCTTAATCGAAATATCTTAGCGCTAACCATGAAACACTAGGAGTTTTGGATTCCCATCCGTGGTCTTCTTCATCATTTCCTGTACACCAAATGCTACTTTCTGAATGCAAATGCTCTATGTGTTACCGAAAATACTAAAATCGCTGTATTTTTCCCTTGAATATTTGAGGAGTTTCCTCAATTCCTCATGTTTCCAAACGTCAGAAGTGAGCTTTGATAACAATGGGACCAATCTGGAAGCATCTGCTTTCAAATAAAGCAATATTTTCCGAATCTGTTCGTACTCTCATACTCATTTATTTATAATATTACAAATATTACATGTCCATTTATTATTACATTGACTTGAATTGAATCACATGTCCGTTTATTTACATTGAATTGAATTGCGTTCGATTATTATTATTGAGTAATATGATTATGGCGGCTAAATGGCAGAGTAATCGAATAACAAACATGCAAAAAAAGAAAAAAAAACATACAGGCGAATTGAGAACCTCCTCCTTTTTTTGAAGTCGATTAAAAGAAAGTAGAGGGCATTTGCCTGTGCGTTGGCACTTGGGCGTACACGGTAACATGTTATCTGTCATCGATTCAGTTTTTCAAAATTGGCTGATGAAAATAATTATAACTTCCTTTCCGTTAAATCTATTCGTCTATTTTATTGTAAGATTACCTTACAAAACCCCTAGTATATAAATCAATAAATAATTTGTAAGTTTTTATGGGAGTGTGTTTTAGAGTAGGTACCTATAATCCGTATATATTTAGATTTATACCGCAATTTGTGATCGTACATTACGACGATTTCGCGGTTTGGTTTCTTAATCGATATCGCAAGGCCATCTAAATTTGCCCGCGCGGCGCGAAGGAGAGAAGCATCGTGCATAGCATCTGACAACATGTTTATAAACACGAGTCCAGCTCGCATGGTAATTAGTCTCGTGTTTTCACTTCCCTAGTGCCGTAAATAAGGTATTAGTGATACGTAATGGCTATGGTAGAGACATTAGAGACTGATCATCGAGCCATATCGCAACAACAAAAAGGAAAACTTTAAAAGAAGCGACGAAAATTGATAATATTCGACTTTGGCTTTATGGGAACAATCGTATTTTTATGATTTTGTTACTCCACACAATGGATCATGATGGGCCAACGTACAGTACGCAGTTATACGTAAAAAGGGAAGAGGGAAAGTAATATTTTCAGCATCTATTTCCACCGCATAATTGCGTCCTGTATCTGCGTTTTTTATTATTATTAAGTATTAATAACGAGGTTGCTTTTGGCTAGCCAGGGGGCAAGGATGAGACCGACGATGAAGCGAGCTTACCCAGAAGATGCCTATTCACTCGCGCCTTAAAAATGTCTAGGTTATATGAACTCGGAAATACATACGAGACGCTGGACCACCATTGTGTTGATCCGGCATGAAACGCAATGAAAGTTTAGATTTATTATGCACCAGGCGAGAACACACGGAACTATACGTATGAATTAGTCTCACACTTGATGTTTTTGCACAACAGTACTTACTATTAACAATGCGCAAGAGACTTTATTCCTGCCTATTACACGCTTAATTTATTAGTAAGTGTATGTTACACCCGTCCTCGACCGATGAAAGAAATAAACAATGGAATTCTTTTGTTATGTGCCCGGAGATCTCCGGCATGGGTAAACAACGGCAGTCTAGTGGGCGGGAAGCGGTTTTCCAGCTGCCTTTTGACAAAATGCACTTATGAATGTGTGTGAAACCATTTGAGTTGAGTATCCGATACAGAGATACGAACGAGTTGTGATAAGGCCTTCAATGTAGATACGATACATACTTGAGAATGTCGCCCATTTATAGTACTTCACTTGAAAAGAAATTGAATACGCATCGCATCTTTAATTTGAGACCCCTAAAACCGGTACTTGGCCTGTATCACTCGGCGTTATGTATAGTTTTCCACCTGTACCTAGCCACGAGCTACATAATTCTACAAGTTTTCCTACAAAACTACATAGTCAGTGTCAGTCCTCGCGACACCGCGGTGGAGGAGCGTCGTGCACCATGCATGCCTAAAACTTTTATCTGATCTCAAAAATGATAAAGCTGATAGCGTAGGGCTGACAAGCCGACAGCTGACAGTGTTTTGCTTTCTCGCGAACAGTGTAGTTGGCAAAGTGAAGTGAAGTGCGAATCATCCGAAAATGAATTATACTTTGGATTGGACTACTGTGGTGCCGGATACCACCACGGCTTTACCGACAGAGTCCTTTGATATAACGACATGGCTGACGAATATTTTCCTGCAGGTGTGTTTATAACAATGGATACAAAAGCTGTTTTAGTTGTTTGGTGAAAAACAATTGACTGTGAAATTATATTAGATACGATATTGTAAAGGATATTTTGTTTTTAGAAGATTAACGTCACTAACAAGTTCACCCGATAGTTGATATATCTATACACCTTAAACTCTTATTCTCGTGAAAAAAGAGTAATATTGTAGCTTCACATATTTATTTCTTTAATATGGATGATTTTTAAAAAAAGTGGTAAAAATAACTCTTTTACGAAAGCAACCGTGCAATGTAAGATGCAGCATGTTAGGTTAATCCGTAATCAAAGTTTTAATAACACAAGTTATAATTGACCTAAACGATTTTCATCACGAATGAATGTGTGTGTGATGGACGTTAGGCTAACTTCATACTAAACCGACGCGCGCGCGCGGAACGAAAGCGCTTTACGGCTTTAGTTTAAAAACATTTATTTTTTCCTAATAAGTGGACATCGTGGATTTCATTTTAAGCTATTTTTAAACTGCCATACGAAATTGATTTCGACTGTAAATATTTTTCAGTTTATGTTGGTTCGTAATTTTGTGGGTTTTATTTTCAGTCAAGAGAGTACCTACTTTTTACTTTTTTTAGTATTAGAAAAAAATATTTTTTCTACCCGGAGTCATGTTTACGACGGTCTCCCATGTAAAAATAATACCATAAAGATCTATGCAAAACGCTCATGGCTCTACCTTTTACTTTCTTCAGTATTAGAAAAAAATGTTTTTCCTACCCGGAGTCATGTTTACGATGGTTTCCCATATAAAAAAATACCATAAAGATGACGCTCATGGCTCGACAGCATTTAGAAAACCTAGTCTCCAAATTATGAGAAAAAATATAAAATTATAGAATATATTATATCACATATCAGTGAAAATACAACATTTGCAACTTGAACCATTTTTAGTCAGTTGAAATACATAAGCATATTTTAAATGAGATCACCGTGATTCAAGTGTTGAAAGCCTTGTTATCTTTCTGGGTTTAAAAACACTCATTGTTACATACAAAAGAGTGCGATAAACATTTTAATACTTCTGTTGCAGTTTTATAGAAGTCCTTTTCATTTGATTTTCATATTCTAGCATCTTTCAATAAATAAATACCTACACAAAATGACCTAGTCCCAAACTAAGCAGAGCTTGTACTATAGATCTATCTTGTGCGATTTTAGTACATACTTATATATTCTAGATAGTATATGTATATTTACTTAAATAAAACATATTTTTTACCCAATATAACTATATGATAATATTGATTATGTACTAATGAATCACATACTATCGAATGTGCATAGAATTTACAACAATAGGGACCTACCTACAGTGCGCAAGCACAGACAACACGAACTTTTCATTTTAACTTTTAAGGCTGGTATTAAAAAAATCCTTAGCAGTGTGTCTTTATTGCACACATTTGATTTCTAATTTTAAACTTACCTATCTCTAATTTTGTTTTGTCAAAAACACACGTCACCCAACATACATTGTACAATACAGGGTGTTGCTATGAATACAGAAGTCCGACTTGCATTCAGTCAATTTTAGATTTCAGAGAATAATATTGTTTAATCATTTGTTGCGGCTTAGTTTCGCTTTCCACTGCATTTAACATTTATAATAACGACTGGTTTCATTACTATGGCTGCCCCAGAGTAATTTTTCTTCACAAATTTTCTTTTATTGACTTTTATTCCGGTTTTCAAAAGTCAAACATGAAATTCATCCACCCTAATCAATTTCGGATCATTTCCTCCTGAATCACCGGTTTTTTATGAAAACTGTCTTTCTCGTCCGTAGACGTATATTTCATTAAAGTCGTACGAGCCGTTTTCTAGAACTGAATTAAAAATAAATGTATACAAATATTACTCGTTTTATAGCAGCTTATTCACAACATGTGATGATGCCTCTATTCGGTTTCCGCTCTACCCTTGAGAATCGGATTTATTTTGGCGCACTTTGACGTGGTTGCCTAAAATAAAAATTTGGCAACCATCACTTTGACGTCAAGTTCTTCCGCTTGTTTCGTATCTAAAATATATTTTTAGATGAAAGAAATGCTGAAGAAAGCATTTTTGCAGACTTCAAAACAATTTCTAAAATATGGTCTTAACACGTTATGAAAAAAGCGGTAGAATTCCTAAGTGTTTATAATTTCTGTAATAACAAAATCGAAATTCTGCATAACTATACAAATAACGTTATAATATTGTTTTGATCTTGACTTCATAAAAAACTAGAGTAGTCAGTCATTAAATATATTTTAAATAATATTTATTTCAGTATAAATCTTAAATTAATAATAATAATAATAATAATAATAAATAACTGCGCACCGCATGCTACACCCAAGCTTGAAAAAGCCGAAACCTCGTGATAACCGAGAAGGACAAAGCCAGCAAGTACCCTAGACCTGGCACACGAGGTAACCGCCATGCGGGACGTTGATTCGACGATCATCGTCCCGATAGTCGTCTCTGCGAACGGTCTAATAGCGAAGCGTCTCGACCAACACCTCAAGAGACTCTCGCTAGATGGCTGCGTCAAGTGTCCGGTACAAAAGGCGGTACTCCTGGACACGGCGCCACCGGTAGCTTAGGCCTTTTCAAAACAGGGTTCGAACCTGCCACATTCTGGCATTCGCGGCCTATCGCACTAGCCACTGAGATACTTAATACAAAACGACTACTGCTGCTTAATACAAAATTAATTTTCATTATTAGATTTTTTTTTCTAGGGTGCGTTTAGTAGTAGTCCGCCGCCTTGCGCGCAAGGATGCAATTACGGGGATACCTTGATTCGGTCAGCCACACCCCCCCCCCCCATGAACGAGACACGGGCTGGCTTATGTTGTTCTTAAATTTCCTCTTGACAGAGTTTAGATAACATCAATAACATAATTTTAACTTAATTGTGTCGCATAATAATCATTATTTTAGTAGGCTTAATAAAAACAGAAAAAGAAGACTCAACTTTGGATTTCTTTTTGTCGAGAAAATTTTCGGCTGTTGTCAGAAACACATGCAGTCATATAGAGTCAAGAATCATATATCTGAAAATCAACCCTTATTGTTTCCTGGTCTAGGCAGAACAGCGTTTCAAAGAACGCGATATTTCTCGTTGCACGGCCTTAAGTCGCATGCTCCTAAGGTTGTGTGCTAGTTTCGCTTGCATTAGCATTTGGCGGTGGCTGTACAGTCCACTCGTATAACCCTGAGGGCTTACCGCAAAGCGAAAACGAAATATCTGCCACTCGTCGCACTTGCATATTTGAGTGATAGAGAGGGACATACTTTGTTTTCGATTCGCGTTAGCCATATCTATTTAATTACCTAACATGTTTCGACTAGGAGCCACGATTATTACTTGTTCCCGGGAGTGACTAGTAATCGGTAATTCTAGTATAAGTTTTTTCGAAACAAAACACAAACGAACGCGTTTGCGTTTAGTCTCAATTTATATGGCATCGCGAGCAGCGCCCCTGGTGGCGTTACATGGTTATTATTTTTTCCCATACGAATTGAGACTAATCGCAAACGAGTTCGGTTTTGGTCCACCTAGGGGTCAGTCAGATGATTAAGGCTATCTTTATAAAGATTTCTTTAAGTTTTTATCTTATAAACTACTGAAATTCCAAAATTTGTTCTTGGCATTTGGTTTAACAGATCTTATTAAGACCCTGCCTTAAAACAAGCTTTCCAAAATTATTTTGATCCCCTACGCGCGACTTTACACAAACATCGAAGTGTTTTGCCCATATAGCTGTTAATATATTATTTATCATTTAAAACTAATGGCTCTGTATTCTGCAAACCTCGAGAGTGACGCTACGTTTTCTATGAAAATGGGATCCGCCTTTTAAAAAAAAAACAAAAATTGAATCCCCAAAAATGGCGATATAATTACCGAACGCTCACACAATTTCACGAGAACCGGTTGAGAAATGCTGCACAGGAGAAAAGTCCGACATCCGGACAAACGAAAGATTTTTGCTAGACGGATTAGCATTTCTCGCTCGGTTATTGAAAGAAAATACCATTCGTCCACGGAAATTCATTCCCTTCGAGGGATGATGAATAAATTGTCAGTTGATTCATTTGCCACTACACTAATTATGAACGAGAGTTCCACGTGCTCGCTCTTCAATAAAACTGATAGTAGTATTTATCAATCGATATTAAATATTGAAAGTACGAGTAAATATGGCAAGGATTCATTAGTTACGGCAGAAGATAACCGTCAGTTATATAAACTGCAGATACGAAATAAGCCTTTTAATGTGGCTTTGGATTACGTAACCTACAAATATTAAGGACGAAAATGGATATTACAAAATTCTGGGATATTACAAGACAATGCAAATTGGGAAGCTAAGCCTAATGCATTCTCCCCCAGTCAACTATAGGATCAAACAAACAATACTTAGTGTAACCTTCTAAGGGCAGTGAAATTTCAATCAACCGATGTAGAAAATGTAGTTAAATTTTCTTTGTTTTAGAAAATGAGCGAAACAACATATGCAACTCTATCCGATTCGACAAGGAAAATTCCTTTAAAAGCTGCTTAAGGAGGGTTAGCTCATAGAATTCGTAGAAGCGTAGAGGAGATACTATTTCGTTCTGATGATTAATTACTAGTAATAAATGTATTTTTTATTGCTACATTAGAACAATTGTAAGCTGTTTGTATACATATCGTTGCGAAAGCAAATCAGTTGATAATTTTTCCTTGAACAGTGAGATATATTATCGTGCGCCGCACTAAGTATACTTTTGCAATTCTACTTTGTTACTGCAAACGATTAGAATTCAGGGCTGATATTGTTTAGTCCATGGTGGTTAAAATTTTGTAATTCGAATTTCACCCAAAATGTAATTTCATGTGTTAATGCTTCACCGCCTTAATCCGTCATCTACCGAGTCCGGAAATTGTCGTCCACATTTTTTTTCCGGTAGACGACAATAGAGTAATAATGATTTGGGAAAACTGTCCTATGTCCTTAATTCTTCTCGGGTTCTCAAATTATCTTCATGCCCAATTTCATCTAAATCCATTTAGCGGCAGTCACTTTCAATCTTATAATATTAGTGTGGATAGTGTGGATGTACCTACTTGACTGTATTAATGCATGCTATCTTTTTAGTACGACGCCTTTTAGTTATCGCAGCATGGAAACACATCACTTTGGTTAGACTACCACGTGTGGCCGTCGAGATAGTAATGTTAATATTGTTTAAAGCAACGTCTCGACTTAGTTCTCAAAATAATACTGGTGTATGATTTCGTGCCCTTGAAATGAATATGCGCATATAAAACTTACAAATAATATATTTGGCCCATGTCTCCATCAATGTGCCCAGAAGGCTGGTAGCATTGCCACGTTGGATGGCAATGCTTAAGGAGTTGGGTGCTAATGAGCCTTTCTATACCCGTAGTTATGGACATGGGAGCACTGGGGCATATATGGCGGACTTAATATTCATATTCATTTATTCATAAAGCATAAAAGTTTAACATGTAATTTGATTACAAGTAATGTTGATTAGAATAGTTGAGTTGTGCTTAATACAAATGGCATTCTCTTCCAGTCAGATATAGGGCCATCGAACAAACATCTTACAGATGGTAATATACCTAATGTTGGTGCTAGTTTTCGGAGCTTTTTTCCACAAGTCAACATCAAATGTACTCTTTTTTTGTGTAAAGAGGGTAGTGGTACACTGAAAGTATAACGTATGTAAAGAGTAAATAAATAATAGAATGTCCTTGATAACTCGACCTCGTCGTCTGCACACGCTTATTAATAATCCCTGTTTGTGGCACATCAAATATTTGTTCTGAGTATGATACTTGTTAATTTTACAGTGGAATTTCAACGAGTCTTTACTGTGCATTTAATGACTATTGTGGCTCTCAACTAGAAAATTACATGCTTAAAAGCAATATCTCAACCGGCTTTATATCCCCTGTATTTTTCCGTTTGCTTAGTCGGTTCCTATAATACGTATCAGGTGCCCACCGTTGCTAACCATCTCATCTTCGTTGTCGTCGGTACCGAAATTGGAAAATACCAAACATTAATGGAATCACTGCGATGTATACCCGTGTATCTGTCACTGCTGTTTCTAATAGAGACGCTCGCTACATCAGGCGTCTGTCTGTGCGTAGGTACCTATGTTACGTTATAAACTCAAACACTACCGAAACGATTTTCAAACGATTTCCACCAACGGGCGGAGTGTTTCATTAAGGTTGTGTGTAAATTGGTTAAAACAGCATTTCCCACAATATGGATCGCGACCCACTGGTGGGCTTGGATCGGGCCTGAGATTTTTGGACAATCCTGTATTAATACATAGTTACGCTCATCTGTTCACGGACACCCAAGAGGTGAGTCCCAAATGTAGATTATCTTTTTAGGTGGGTCTCAGTCAAGATTGGGAACCACAGGGCTAAAATATACGCATAAATGTAACGTTTTTAACGACATTCCCTCAGGAACTTAATTCCACCCGTACAAAGTTACTGGCAAGGCTAGATTGACATAATCATAGTCATGCATCGATTTTAAATACTATCCGCGTGTCAAAGCCGTTCACGCAAGTGTGTTTAAATGCATTTTAAGCACACTTGCGCTTGGAGTCGTACGCTAGCCATCGGCGAGTCAACAGGCCCAAATGCTCCGTAAAAAGTGCAAAAACAACGCTTTAACCGCGTTAAAAAAATATGGAATTTCGTATTTTCGATGACTTTTTATCTAAAGTTTCATAATATAATGAATTCTTAGTTATATTAGGCTTATAACAATTACTTTATATAAATATTTGAGAATATCTGCTACGCTACCTGTCTCTTCCCCCCGAATTAGTAATTAGTATATCGAAACGAAATGGCAGAACTATGACTGGGACTATAGAAAAAATTCGAATGAATGGTGTCGCAGACCAGCTAATTTTTTGACGAAAGTTTACAAATATTGTTTATTAGCACAAACATATGGAGTGAATTTGTACTTACGTAAATTCGTAAAAGATCAGTACATATCTGGGTAATGAAGTCTAAATTTGAATATTTAACGCATTTAAATAACACATTTTAATAATTATAATTAAAAATATAGTAACGAATTGAGAACATCGTCCTTTTGTGAAGTCGGTTAAAAATAATTGAAGTAGTTATAACATTTAGGTAATTTAGAATAGGTACCCTGCACGGGGCATATGCTTTTAGGACACACTTCTCGGAGCAAATTGTTCGTGACGGTTTAACTAGGCTTAGGTACCTCAGGTGGTAACAATGATTTATGATTAATAATAAATCGACATTACCACCTGACAGGCCGTATGCTTAACTGCCGGTGCAGAACCTAATCAAAAAGATATTATTTTGCGACTCCACGGTACGCGATACAGACTCTGTTCTTTGCGTTAATGACAATCGATGTGTGCAATCCGTAATGTTCTAAGCGCCAAAAACTTTGCATTTCAAATAAAACGTTATGCTTGTGGTATAAGGCTGAAAATCGAAAAAAAAAGAAATTTGTACAAATTGACTTTCGTTTAAATAGTGTATCTCTAACACGCACACACTCGTAATGACGGCTTGGACACTTTTTCGTCTTGCATTTGTATTTTAAATCGATGTAGTCAAGGTATGAAATATTTTTTATAAGAAAATTAACTAGTATTTTGTCACTGACTGTATGGCTAAGTAATGTTTATACGTTAACCAACTTTATCTCCAAAGGGCAAGTGACCCTATTCGCAGGTTGGTCGTTACATTATTGCCCAATCGCATGCCCTTAACTCGTACTACATGCCGTTTTACGTTCAGTTCAATGGGCCCTATTTGCAATGTCTAGGTGCATTATACATATTTGATTAGTTATATTATTATAGTAGATTGTGATTTGTTTGTTTGTTCATTGTTGGCATACAGTATGGTAATATCTTGCTAAACAAATATGGATTGTGGAAATGTAAGATGTGATGCAATAAGCGACATTTCCTTATATGATAAACATTAAGTCACAATGTATTCAACGATTTCTAGTCGATTTTCTCTCATTTCCGCTAGTCGTGTCGATTTGAAAATTTGAAAGTATGTTCATCAAGTTTATCATGGTCATAACCAATTTGACAATTACAATTTGGCGTACATTTCTGGGTTCACAAGTAAAGATGGTCTCTGAACAGCGTCGATGAAATGTACTGTCGGCATCACAGTTAACTCACTGTTGGATTGGTAGACCTTATCTCGTTGCAATACCGTTCACGAATAGTCGTTAGATAGGTAGTGGAACTCGCTGCTACTTTACTTGATGGTCGCTGCGCTGATCAGCGTCGCTTCTTATCAATCAACCATCTTTACTTGTGAACCCACCTATTCCTTTTGGTAATGTCACTCGAGTAATAAAAATTAAAAAATCAATTTTCAGTAAGATTCTGCAGATTAATGATAATGTGGTGACATTACACATTCATATTTAATAATAAACCAAATGATCAAAGACTAAAAATGGAATACTGAGTTCTCTATCTTCACGACATAATTATGTCTGTCTGAAGATAGCTACTGGCTGAAACCTAATCATCTCTAGGAGCGCTCGTGGCCCGTATACCCATGCGGTATGCGAGGTTAAGCAAGCCCAGGTCAGTTCTTGGATGGGTGATCGCTTTGAGTAGTTATTAACTGAGCACTCCCGTGCTTTGAAAGACATGTCATCTGTTGATCCCGATTGCTGTCTATGATAGCACTCATTAAACCAAGATAGAGGCCATCGGGCGGCTTGAGAACATCTAACAATAAAGTTGCCCACTCACTTGACAAGGGGGGTCGAAGATCCTTTACATCCATAAGGAGTACCCACCGTTACCCTACATGTGTGCTAGGTAGTGCTAAACAAAAACTGGCAACCGTAGGTACTGTCTTCTCGAAGATCTCACGGTACGAAAAAAATGCCATACGATAAATAAAATAACCACTCAGAGAAGACATCCACTCATTTTGAGTACGATTGGGAATTGAGATCAGTCCGACAGTCCGACCCAGGTCGGGCCTTGTTGATTTTCTTGCTGGACTCTTCTCAGCTAGGCTAGGTTTAGTGAACCAGCGACAAAACTCCCAGTAGCTCGATTCCACTCACACCTCAGATTCGGTTGAAACCGCTCAACAAATCTCACTGGAGCGCAAACTCTTAGAGTATTCCATTTGGAATACCCAAACCACACGCGTGGTCGTACCGGAGGTTTTCCCCTGGATTTTCCCCAGGCTACTCTCCAACCGCGCACTCCTATCGCTTTATTGGGCCCGGCCTATAAAGTCACAGTCAGGTAAAAAAAAATGGGAATTGAGAACAAGAACCAGCCGCTGTCAGAAGGACGAGTAGATACTACTTTCGAGCTATCACTCATAAATATGTTTTTGGGACAGAAGAGTATGATATTATTACAGATAATGTCTCGTTTGAAACAAAGAAGAAAGATGTAGTCTATTGACATGTAGGTACATTGTTTATCTCCGATTAGGTACCTACTCTTTATCCAGTCTCCTTTTATCAACAAAGTTAATTCTTTTATGGAGCACACTTTGTTTACATGAAATTATAATACGTTATTGTCTGCGGAATAACCTATATTTGGCCTTCCCATTAGATGTGATTGTACAGTCGCCTGGTATTAACGTTTAATACTTTCTTTATCATAAGTATAGTACCTATTAAACCAACAAAGTGGTCTGCCACTTCGGCTATTAATTATATGTACGTCAAGGTATAAAAGTGGTACACTAACTATTTTGGTTGACTGTAATTGGGAGACCGAGCTTTGCACGCAGCGATTCAAAATTGGCAGAAAATTAATCTTCCCGAATATGGCCCGAGCTGAGCCCATATTATAATGTCTATAACTCCCATCAAAAACAAAAATGTGATAAAATGCCGAGTTCGTAAAAGGTTTCGCTAATAAAAGAAGTGAGATCTAACTGGAAACCAAGCTCTTTCAAAGCTCCTTTGAACCATAACGTTTTCTATAATAGCTTGTAATGATTTGTTGTTCTTTGCTTCTCATCTTAGTTCGCGGCTGAATATGTACGAGCGCTTAATAACTATTTATTTATTTATTCATACAATAATAATGTCACTAACAACATACGCTTGTGGCGTCACTCCTGTAACAGTCAAATCTGACATGTTCTGCATCGCGCTATCGAAGTTTCTTATGTCAGTTGCATAAATATAACTTCCAACCAACTGTTATTGGACTTCGGTCCCTGAGAGATCTTTCTATTGTCATTTCTTCCTGTGTCTCCTATCTATTGTATATATGTATATAAATTGTAAATACCCCGTTTCTTGTATATATCCAAACTTGTATATTAACCTACTTAGGAACACATCCTACTTATCTACACACTAGACATTTACACATATATAATATATAATACAATTGAAATCGAATTACATTATTATAATAAATGTCAACAGTGAATAATAATAATATTAATAATAGTTACATAAACAATGGTGCTTGAGGCAACAATGGTCTCCAGGTAGTGCCCGACCGTGGCTATGAATCGGCTCAGGAGTCGAGAACAAGTCAATAGTTCCGTCTTGTTCATACAATTGCAATTTACTTCGCACTAATAAGTGGTATAGCATGTCTAAAGTTCACCTATTTCTGAAGAGTTCGTTTGGTCTATGCAATTTATGGGTGTGGGGTGACACGGCAGTCGTCCTAACCAGGGATGTAACAGAGCTCCGGTTCCGGTTCCGTTAAGTCGGAGCTTCCGATTGGTTTTAAACATCCGCTTCGGTTCCGGTTCTGTTATTATTAAAACGATTGTTATATCGGATGTCAAAACAGCGCAGCGGGGGGAAATGAGCGGCGTACATCAAAAACAAACCGGTTTATATTTTTTATTTAGAATAGACTTAACTTAGACCTAGCCTTTAACATCTCATCTATCTATCACTCGGGCTCGCATCCGGTTCCGCATCCGTTTTCAGGTCCGGCTCCGATTCCGGTTTTGGTTCCGATATACCGAATTTAAAACATCTGGTTCCGCTTCCGGTTCCGATAAAACCACATCTGTTACATCCCTGGTCCTAACATGCGCTCGCACATACACAGCCGTGTCCCTAGATAAGGTGAACTATCTATACATACTTTTGCCTTTTTTAACCGAACTCTGAGGCTAAAGTAAAAAGGCAATAGACAAATCAATCTTATAATGTGTAAGTTGTACGGTTTGTCACGTTCTTAAAAATAAACTAGTTATATGGTTTGGATAAATAGAATTTTAAAAATAGTCAAATACCCGTTACACTTAAAATACCTTATCTTTTGAGCAGTCTTTATTATCACAGAGGTGAATTGAGAGACAAATATTTGACGTCGTATAGTCTGCAGTCGCTTAACGCGTAATCCAAGTAATTAGTTAGGTACACAAATACTAATTTTATAACAGACTAAATTTAGTTATCAATGTCTCCGAGGGGGAAGTGGAATAAGTACATATTTATGAAATGTGCCAGCTCACGTGTGAATACTTTGCCGATAATAATTTATACGATCACTCGTGTCTGTCTGTGCGTCCGTATGTCACGTCCAATTTGCTTCCAAACTAAAGTTGGAATTTTGTACACAAGTGCAAGTCGTTGACCCAAAGACGGGCGTGTATCGTAAATTATAATCCCATAAAAAACATTCATGTAAAAATAGGCCAAGTCTCGAAAGTCTTTCACCGTAAAAAGTTGTGAGATATTATAGAGCCAAGTCAGGCATTGTTATTAATCTTTATTTGGCCTGAGTCGCTTCGAGAAAAGGATGGTACAGCCGTGCCTCTTTTGCTCGACTTGTGGGGGCACTGCCGTGTCCCCAGATAAAATCATGGCTTCCGCTTTTAGGAGAAAAATAAGAATTATAGTTTTAAACTATGTCGTGTGACATATTGAACGAAAGCGCTCGTTGTGAGGATCTGATCCTAATCCTATAGTATTATAAACGTGAAAGTTTGTGCGGATGGATGTACGTTCCGCTTAATCTCAAAAACTACTGAACGGATCTCTATGAAACTTTCCAGTATTGTAGCTTAGACATCAGAATAGGACATAGGCTACCTTTCATCTGCGGGTAACACCGCAGGACGCTGCTAGTATATATATATAGCTTATTAATGTACGATGATATAGTTTTGAAGTTATTTAAGAAGACGAAAATTTGCCCATTCTCTCCCCATTGAAGTCGCACTTGACCGGTATTTAGTTACCGAACTAACTGATGATATCGAAATCTAAAATTAGGTTTATATTAAACCAAGTTAAATTGTACCATGATTATGATGAAACGTTTTGTTTTCAGCGCGCCGCTACCACGGGGAGTTTCTGGCAGGGCTTCCTCGCTTCACTATCCGTGGTCATCGTGTCGGAGCTCGGCGACAAGACCTTCTTTATAGCCGCTATAATGGCTATGAAGCACCCACGCATCATCGTCTTTGCCGGAGCCATATCTGCCCTCGTCTTCATGACTATACTATCAGCAGCATTCGGCTGGATCGCAACATACATACCAAGGATATACACTTATTATATAAGCGCGGCGCTGTTCGCGATATTCGGTATTAAAATGCTGAGGGACGGGTGGAAAATGGACCCTAATGAAGGGCAGGAGGAGCTAGAAGAGGTCCAGAGTGAATTGAAGAGGAGAGAGGATCAGGTTTGTTGTTTGAAATCATGCGTAACGAGAAACTTTCAGGCTGAATATGCACAATCTCTTCGACTGTGATGTCTGGCAATGCTTAGGTTCATATTATATGGACAATTTATGAGGAGTTTCTTTGAATATTTTCGTTGGGTTTTGGCGGATATTGTTGGTTGACAAAAAAACTCACAAAGTTACAAATAAAGTTGGTATCTCGTACTGTGATACGAGGTTTCTAAGAGTAATGGCCCTAATGATACATTTGCTACTGAGTTTTGGATGTCACCTGACGATATAGCTTTGACGAAGATTACATTCGACTGGTTGAAATTTTTTAATCAATCAAATTGTAATCTATAAACGGTGTCGGCATCGGTGAGGAGCTTATCGTGATTTGTTTTCAATATCTCTTGTTAAATCTATGATTACGATATCTGACAAATTTTTATCTAAAACAAGAGATAATCGGTTTGGTATCGGGTATTTATACCGAATATCTTGACATCATCATCAAAACTTGCGAAAGCAAAGTTATTGAACCTATTTAAAATCCTTTTATTGACTTTACCTGTAAGTAAATATGTATGTGTGTAGGTAACAATGTAAGAATTATTGCAAGTATTCTTTCATCTACTTCAATTAGTATCGAATTGGGACTGCTAGCATGTACGAGGGCCGTTTGATAAGTTTTTTTAAAAAGTCAATAAACACCAGTTTTTTTATACAAAATACATTTATTTCTCAACATAATCTCCTTTAAGGGACAAACACTTATTCCAGCGAGTTTCTAGTTTTTTTATCCCCTCCAAAAAATAGGATTCGTCGAGGTCTGCAAAATAGCCATTCACACCTGCTATACAGTCTTCATTTGTCACAAATTTTTGTCCTCCGAGCCATCTTTTCAAATTTGGGAATAGGTAATAATCACACGGAGCTAAGTCCGGTGAATATGGGGCATGAGGAACTAGCTCGAAGCCTAATTCATGGATTTTTGCCATTGCAATAGTTGAGGTGTGCACTGGGGCGTTGTCTTGGTGAAAGAGGACTTTTGTCGGAGATAATCTTGGTCGTTTTTGCAACAATTCGGCTTTGAAACGGTCTAACAAATCTGCGTAATAACGGCCGGTGATAGTTTTCCCCTTAGCTAATAGTCGATCATGATGATTTCTTCGCTATCCCAGAAAACTGTCGCCATCACCTTCCCAGCCGACAAAACAGTCTTTGCCTTCTTTGGGGCACGTTCACCAGCAGCCATCCATTGTTTGGACTGTTGTTTTGACTCGGGCGTGTAATGGTGGATCCAAGTTTCGTCCACAGTGACAAATCGCTTCAAAAAGTTTCGAGGATTACGCTTCATCATATCCAAACACAGTTTTGAAACACGCTTTCGTTCGCGTTTTTGTTCGATCGTCAACAAACGTGGCACCCATCGTGCAGACAGCTTAGTCATGGCCAAATCTTCGTGTAGGATTTTATGTACACGCTCAGTAGAGATGCCTACCTTTTCAGCTATTTCACGCACCTTCACTCGGCGGTCGTCGAGTACGATATTATGGACTTCTTCAACAACGTCTTCAGTAGTGACTTCGATTGGGCGACCAGAGCGTGGAGCATCAGATGTGCTTGACCGACCAAGTTTAAATTCATTTAACCAGTTGTAAATGGTTTGCAACGTCGGTGCATTAGTGCCATGAACAGAATCAAGTTCATTTTTTATAGTGGCAGCAGTGCAACCCTTCATAAAAAAGTGTTTAATAACGGCACGAAATTCAGATTTTTCCATAGTTGACAAAAATGCGTAGTTGATCACAGTTAAGCAACGATAAAAGTGACAGATCTTTGTTTTTTTTTCTTAATTTTTCGTCAGTTTTCAGTTGAAGAATCGTGCCAGCCAGTGTTAATGCCATTTACCAAAAAAAGGTTACATAAATAGTTTTTTAAAAAGACTTATCAAACGGCCCTCGTATAGGTATTTTGGGTGAATTTGGGGTGATGATCAGGAATGAAAAAAAAAAAACCGGCCAAGGGCGAGTTGGACTCGCGCACGAAGGGTTCCGTACTAGTATCTATAAAACAGCAAAAATAACTTAACCAAAATTACAGTTAAATCAACCTATCTCAAAAACTATAAGAGATACTTTGATCAAACCAAAAATCGTTGAAAGAGTTAATTAGCATGCATCACCTCTATTTTTTTTAGAATTTTATACCCCGTAGTTATAAAAATAGAGGGGGGGGGACATACTTTTTACGACTTTGAGAGCTGATATCTCAAAAACCGTTCACTTTAAGAAAAATGTTTTTTAGAAAACTTTATATCATTTTAAAAGACCTTTCCATTGATACCCCACACGGGTATGTACATCGAAAAAAAAATTTTCATCCCTCAGTTACATGTATGGGGGGCCCCACCCCCAATTCTTTTTTTTACTATTTAGTGTCATAATTTTGTAGCGGTTCATACAACACATATTCCCATCAAATTTCATCACTGTAGTACTTATAGTTTCCGAGTAAATCGGCTGTGACAGACGGACAGACGGACAGACGGACAGACGGACAGACGGACATGACGAAACTATAAGGGTTCCGTTTTTGCCATTTTGGCTACGGAACCCTAAAAAACGTGACGATGGTTCCTTTTATTCCGTTAGCCACGTAATAGAGTAAAAATAAAAAAAAATAGGTTAACTGCGAGTTACTAGTATTTTTTATTGAGAGTTGACGTATGTAATAGCTGATTTTGAGATTTAGTGGTAGATCTCATGGGCAAAGTGGGTCACTACAACCATTTTTTACACTCTGCTATTCCTGATCATGGCGCCAAAGTCGTCCAGTAGGCATGTGAAGGTACAGTAATTTAGTACCATCAAATATATCTGATGATGGAGCCAGGAGGACTTGTTAATTAGTAATTTATTCCATTGCAAACCGTTTATAGGTTAAGGCTAAAGTAACTGTTATTCACACATCATAATCAACTAATTGAAACCTTATAAACAGAATAACAAGAAGTAAAAGGCAAAAATGTCGAGTGACACTGCTTCAAATAGCCCCTCTGTTTAGCATCTTCGATTTAGGAACAAATGTTAGCCTTTTGACAAATGTTGAATTCCTTTGATATAAAAATGGAAATTAAGTGGATAGAAATGTGGAAAGTAGTTAGAAAGATTTAAATACCAAGAAAAATGGAATCCAACTTGCAACAGGAGTCGCCAAGAGAGCGGGCGCAGTCGTCCGGCTCGTCGAATCCATCTGGAAAATCCTCTCCTGGACCCCCCTTAGAGGACCCCCCAAGTCCCGGGGCCAGCCCCGAGCCTATAGCTGGCACCTCCACCGGCCCCGAACCGCTGAGGGTGAACTTACGTCATTATGCCTGGCAGTACGAATGACACCTTAGTTTTTTTTCTTTTTAGCCTAGCATTTTTACTTTTAGCACATTCACAAAAACACATTTACGAAAAGCATTGAGGCTTTGCGTTTGCGAAAAGGAATTCAGCATTTGTGGATATATCGTGCTTTGTATAACCTGTTGTGCTCGAAATGTATTTAAGCATACTGTCATATTATAGTGTACACCCATTTTACTGTCATTAATTATAGACGCCAATATATCTATTTAGTATCATGTTATTATACCACTACGTATTCTTTGGTGGCTGGTCCTGTCTAGCTGGCATGAACGCATTTATGACGAACGTATCGCAGCCGTCCCTTACTAGCAAGCATATAAGTGGGAGAGGGACTAATGCTAGCTAGACCGTTTCATGTTTAGCTGGGCTCATGCTGTGTACCCAGTGTGCGTGTGTGTTTTCGTTTCCAAATCACTAATTGTTTTATGTTTGTGTATGTTGTAGACCCATATTTACCAAAACTAGCTTGCTACCCAAACATTGTCTGGAAAAGATCGCTCTTTAGCTATAAGAACGCCTATCGTTTAGTTCTACTTTTAGCTTTATGTTCTGCATTGTGTTCTTTCTTGAGGTATGCAATAAGGTGTATTTGTGTTGTATTGTATACGTATGTGGAACTAGCACGCCACTGTCAACCATACATTTGCTCTTTTATTAAATATTTGTAACTACAAATCGTCTACCAAAAGATACATTCTGTATAAATAGTCCCATTTTCTCTGCTTGGCATGTGTTGTAATCATTATATAATTCATACTGTATAGTCATTTAATATAAAACACTTTTTAGATTTCATAACATAGCACAAACCCATACCTACCGAACAGTATATAAATTTGTACAAGTAATTATCTACAGTCAGTACTTCTAGTATAAGTCTTTTCCAAACAAAACAAACGAACGCGTTTGCGTTTAGTCTCAATTTGTATGGCAAAAAATAGTTACCACTAAGGGCGCCAGAGGCGCTGCTCGCTATATATACGTACTGAGACCAAACGAAAACGCTCCTTCGAATCAAGTTATACTAGAGGTACAGTATCATTTAGTTAATATCTGTCAAAGTAGCAAAATATAACTCTTATTTCTACACTAATAAAGATTATGTCAGAATATATTTGACTATCTTGGCAGTCACAAACCATTCAATTGTGACTTTAGTTCATTTCTACATTTTACTCCCCAAGATTATTGTTGGACGCGCGACGCCGCGCGCTCGCGTCTGCTCTATTTATTTGAATATGAAATCTTACAGAATTTCCCTAACTCTAGTCAGACGCGGGCCGATTGGCCGTTTAATGCGAATCCTACATAATTCCTCAATCACTTTTATCTTAGCACGTCATGCTGTGATACAATATTTATGTCAATTTTTGGCACATACAACACCACGAATCACGCTTTCAAAATTAATCTAATTGGACCTAAGATCATGTTTACCAATCTAGTTCTAATTTCAGGACGAAAAAGAAGAAACTCTAGAAATGCTAGAGCAAGGGCAGGCTGAGAACCGGCGGAGAAAACGTAACGCCGTCATCAAGGTGACTCTCTTTTATCATATCGTTCCGTTCCATTTTACTTTATCTCTAAGACTTATAAAGTAAGATCTTCCTTAGAACGTACAGTCGAGTACAATCAGGTGTATTCACTTTTGAACATTATTACGATGGCATTAGGTAATAATGTGGATACTGGATACATCTCTTTGTAGTTGACTGAACCTAGTTCGAGATATATTAAGAACTGTCGTCCACCGTGTGTGTGTATCTTTTATAAAGGTCTAACCGACTAGAAATGCCATTATCAAACTGTTGGCAGTTCCGAATTATAACATTTAACTTCATTAAATCGGCCCGAGCTAAACGATAATTTAAATGTATATCTCTTAGGGTGGGTTGGACCAAACCGTCTGTAATCGTAAGCTGTGTTCGTTAAAATCTGATGGAATGTTTGACAAGTTTCTACGGGATGACAGCGGCCGGCGCCATATTTGACGATGACCGGCCTGTGATGTGCAACCGACCCTTAATATGTGATTGAACAAAATTATATAGGTATTATTTACTACTTGCCATGAGCCCGTCTAGTCTGTTAAAAAAATTGATATCTAAGCTAACTATGACAAACTCGTCTTATCTGGGTCTACAAATAAAGGTGTTCGCCGTATAGGCATATACTGTCGTTGACGTCATCATTACTTATCGACCCATAAATGTACGGCAAAATATGGGGATTGTTAAGTGAAAGAAAAGTCCTATAAAGAATGTGTATAATATAATCGGTTGACCTAACCAAAGTTTGATATTGTAGGTGCTACTGCAAGCGGCTACGCTCACGTTCCTAGCGGAGTGGGGTGATCGGTCGCAACTGGCCACCGTGGTGTTGGCGACGCGCGAGAACGCGATCGGCGTTGTGGTTGGTGGCTCGCTCGGCCACGCCCTCTGTACCGGGCTCGCTGTCGTCGGCGGACGGATGGTCGCGCAGAAGATATCCGTGAGGACTGGTGAGTTTAGTTACCCGATTGATCGGTAGATGGCACTGTTCGCTGCGCTGAATCGCACTATCGAAGTATTGACGGGGATTCTTTAAGGGTTAGTAGGCATAGGTAGTCGCTGCGTTATTTAAAAGAGGTGAACGAGTGACATGCACCCTTCACCTGGCGGCTCGATGGTCGCGCAGATCTCTAAGAGGACTGGTAAGTTTAGTTACTCATTTAATCGGTAGATGGCGGTGTTCGATGCGCTGAATCGCGCTATCGAAGTGTTGACGGGGATTCTATTACGGTTAGTATAATCGCTGGTCTTGTGTGGTGAGTGACATGCGCTCTGCACTGAGCTCGCTGTCGTGGGCGGACGGATGGTCGCATAGATCTCCGTGAGGATTGGTGGGCTTAGGTACTCATTTAATCGATAGATGGCGGTGTTAGCTGCGCTAAATCGCCCTGCCGAAGTATCGTCGGAGATAATCTATAAAGGCGTGTGTGTAGAGGTGAGCGAGTAACATAGGCTCAGTATCGGGCTCGCTGTTTTGGGCGGACGGATGGTCGCCAAGAGGATTTGCGCGAGGTCTGGTTAGTTTATTACTTAACTCAAAAGTAGAGCGGATGGAAAGAAATCTTTGTATTGTACGATTTTTTTTGTGAATACTATTAGTATTAGTCATATTCACTTGAATGCTTCGTCACTGGGCAAATATATTTCACTAAGCAGTTTCGCGCAGCATGCGGCTCAAAAATCGCTTGTAATGACCTCGTTGGTGAAATAGAAATTCTAATCCACCAGCGTAGGAAATGGAGTAGAATTTCCTTTGTTCCAGAGAATGAACGAAAGGAAACGAATACAACTCTATCTCTATTGAAAATATAACTTTGTCTTAGGAGGACAAGACCTTAAACGCTGCAAGTAGCGAATGACATTGTGAACTGTAAATAATGTATTGTTTTCCTTTTCCAGTGACAATAATCGGTGGCCTAGTGTTCCTCTTCTTCGCCGTGAGCGCGCTTTTTATCGGGCCCGACTAGCCGTAGGACAATTTTTACTGTAAGTGACAATATATATGTATGCTGTATAGTTCCTTCGTGCACTTGGAATTCTGTGGCTTCTAGTCGATCGAAATATGTGAGATTGATACGTTCCCTATCCGGGTGCCCCCAAACCGGTCATGAACCTTTTTTCAAGAGTCCATGCTTCCACTGTGGAGTCACATCCCCATTCTAAATGCACAGGTGGACTTGTGACATTGTCAGATCCTTTTGTATGGGGGCAGCGAACGTGTTAAACAATAACCCTCAAGCTAGATCGAGCCTTTGGCTACAGAACCTATTTTGCAGTGCCGATAACAATCTTTTTAGATAAATATTCCATAAAGATTAATCCCGATTTGAGAACACTTGACGGTTTAAAAAACTGCAATCTCGGGATCGGGGCGGTTTTATAACACTGCGATTAGTTTTGGAATGGAATAACTGTCAATTCGTATACATTTTGATGTAAGTATATGTAAAACCGTCACTTCTCATTCCATTCTAATCGCGGCTATGTCATGTAAAAGAAAACCACGTTGAAGTAATGTGTCTTTTGTTAGAGGTGTGCGGGAGAAACGATAGTAAGGTGAATATCCGTGATCTGAGGTGTATTTTCTTGTATTTTTCAATTCGTACGCTTGACAGTGGATGCAATTTGCCCGGTCGCAATTCACAATAGGCTTGTTAACTCAAAATTTGACTACTTCAAAAGACTACTCCAAAAGAAACGATCGAAAAAAATATGCCAAATGGTGAAAATCCTATTTAAATATATCAAAAAATAACGAAGCCATTTTAATGTTGCTGGTTAGAAAGAGAAAGCGCGATAGATCAGTGACGTCTTTGAACTCAAGCGCAATAGTAAATGACGATCGTTCCAATACAAAGGCGCGTTTTGCGGAAAAGGGCCAGAATATGCTCTCTTAAAACTTTGAAGAATAATTATGTAATGATATATTGTTTTGAATTACGTTTTTTCGCCATTTGATTAAGAATTTGATCCGTTAACGAGAAAACTCGAACTTATTGATTTTCTTACTTGGTGTCACCATCCCTATTTAGCTATGGTCGTAAAATCATGATACTTGCGAGATTCACTGCCATGACGTGGGTGTCTCATCGATTGGACACATTAACTGGTTAACCCTTTAACCGCCGAACGTCAAAAAGTATCCCTCAATTTTCAACTCTGTCATGTGATAAATCAGGAAGTCATTTACACTGTCATATTGTCTGCTATGTCAGATTATGGCGGTTAAAGGGTTTATTAAGCAATCGTTGTAACAGGCAAGCTCATATAACTATTAAACCTCCCAAAGTGTACACAAACCACCCACTATTAACTGTACAAAATACCATAACATACCTTTAATCGAATACGCAAGGCATGCAACGCTACGTGACGCATTAGAGCTTCAAAAAATTAGGGTACTTATAAATAAATTTTCACGTATTAGACGCGAGGAACGTTGCTCTTAAGTAGTCACAGATATTTTGAAATATAACTGGTTTTTAGATATTTGTAAAGGGTGCCTCTGAACATGGTGTTTTGCAAGAACTCAATCTTGAAATATCTTGATTGTGCAATATATTGCGAAGTAAATTATATTAGGTACTGCTGGTATAAGTATACCAACTAAGATAATATACTTGGTATTTACAACACTACGAGGGCAATAGGTATGTTGACTCAAAATGTATTAGTGTCCAAATTATTATCCAACAGAAAGAAGACAAAACTGTGCCAAATGGTGAAATTCCCATTCAAATATCTCAAAAAATAACGAAGCTACAACCGTTGGAACGTTTTTAATTAGAGAGAGAAAGCGCTACAAATCAGTGACGACTATTCGTTCAATACAGAGCTTCGTTTTGCGAAAAGGGGACAGAACATTATAATTATTTATTCTTTTGAGTTACTTCTTTCGCCATTTCATTGAGAATTTGATCCTTTTTCGGGAAAAATTGAAATTATTGATTTTCTTACTTGGAGTCAACATCCCTATTGTTACCAGTGTGTTCATCCAATAAAATATGCTGAAACTACACCGAAAAAGTGATGGATGCGTTTTCATATTTGAAAAAACTCGCATATGAAAACACATCCTCGCAGATCTCTGGTGGAACTTCACTTTTAATCTGGTAGTTACATTTAAGAGTGAAGGAGATGCTTGCCTTTATAGCGTAAAATACTACGGTCAGGGGCACCGTCTATATTACACATAGATATGAATAATTGTTAAATAGAAAGTTGTTGAAGTTGTGTACAACGAAATGAACGCTGTACCATAAATAACGTCTTTGTTGGTTATTTTTAACAAACAAAGCAGTTTATTAACATTATTTTGTATGAAAATTTGTATGTATAAATGTACCCATAATCGCTACTTATTGTAAGTATATTTTGTCAATGACGACTTGCATTTTATAACGCTTAAGCGATGCGCCTAATATGCACTGTAATAAAAGAATTTCAGTTTTGTTCCATGCTATTAGGGTTCCCTGTTTTTAAATTTGTAAAATAACGGTCTATGGAACAAATATGTCACAATTATTTAGAACAAAACATGTTGTGTCAATTTATTACTAGTTTTGTTCATACAATCGTTAATTGTTTGACTCCACCAGTAAATTGTCTGTGATTATAGACAGAATTAAGATTATGAATGATGATTTGATGATGAAGTCTTAGTTTGAGATAGTTACCCCCTTATACACAATCAGTCATCAAACCTATTTCCGCTAAAATTAGTTTGTCCTTATCTGTCACTTCGACATTTACGTTTGTGAGAAAGGGACATCACGTTTTAGTCAACAGAGATTTGCATGTTTTATAAATAAGGGGGTTAGGGTGAATATCCAATAGAGATGTGCGTAAGTGTTTTCATATATATTTGACACAGCTGTCATGCTGGCGAGGTATTAAATGTATGAAAACACATCTACACATGGTTCTAGTGGATATTTGCGTTAGGACCAGATTTAAACAAGCAGGAATAAGTACTTAATCTCAGGTCAAATGTTAAATTTGTATCAAGTGGCTTATTCTTGTTTGGTCAAATTGGCACTTAGAATGTCATAAAAACTATTTTATACACTTGAGGACTGAGTTAGAGGTTCATACAAAATATATTCATAAGTAACTGTAGGCCTCTCGCCTTAGGCTTGATTTCCTACTACGATGACGTCGGACCAGGGCTCGGAACCGGTTTTTACTATTTTTGAAATATCTCGTAAAGTACTTCTCATATTACCATTTTTATTTTAAGATTTGTTTTAGTTAGCTTTCATCTATGAAATAAATGTTTTAAAGTACGAATAAATATCGTAAAATGCAATTAACCGCAATTTTTAACCGGTTAATTGTATGGAGACGAAACCGGTTTCCGAGCCCTGCGTCGGACTACAATTTTCTATGCGAAATTCTATTGACACGTATGTGCTCGATAAATCGTACTATACCTGGAAAAGGCATAAGTGTAGCGGACGAGGGAAGGGCCGCCTTTGACGGCACCACTTATACGCGGCTCGTCATAATCTTTGCGAAGAGTTTTAAGGGTCAATCAACTTTTTCTTGTTGTTATTCTGTCCCGTCAGCGAGGAGACAACACTAACCGAATTTCTTAGAAAAATGTTTTTAATATAGATTTAGCATGCTCAAGAGATGACCCATGTCCAAATGGATTTATGCTTATCGCTTAAACTCATGTTTGGTAGATTTAAACACTATAAAATCACAGTTTTAAAGAGTGACTCAAGAGACGTAACCATGGTACCGTAACCAACCAACGAGCAATAAAGAATAGTTGAACCGCCTTTAAGAGCTTTCAGCTCAGTCCCCATCTATTTATTTATCTTACGATACTGGATTGTTTTTGTATGAATGGTCTGTGATGTACTTTTATTGTATGATATATTATTTCTCGATTGACCTATTAAGAGTATACAATACTGTTGTTATAGGTGTTTGCTTCTCTCTGAATCTCTTACATTTTGTACCTGCATTAGCGGTTTCTATTTTATCCTTATTCACTTGAGATTTGAGATCAAATTCCTACCACATCTACAGATGCCAGCAAATGTATTGGATATAATTTTGTTGTTTATCTTTTATTCCAAAAACGAGACTAAACAAGCCATTTTCTCTAATAAAGCTGTCCGGGGCATCATTTTACCAAGTTTTCGTTCAGTTGAACAGATTGTATGAAAACCTCGCTCGCAATTTATCTTTGATATATTAATGGGGACTTAGGCTCGGTTGCACCAACGTACGATCACAGGCCGGTCATCGTCAAATATGGCGCCGGCAGCTGTCATTCCATAGAAACTTGTCAAACTTACCATACCTACATCAGATACATCACATTTTAACGAACACCGATTACGATTACAGACGGTTTGGTGCAACCCACCCTAAGTGAACATTTTTCTGAAGAAATGTGACTTTCCCGGCACGTCTTATTGATATCCCCATTATATGTGTCAGTCTTTCAAAATCAGAATGACGAAGACATGAAAGAAAAGCGATATCCAGGCACGTCACTTTCTGTCTTTAAGACAACTGGAATTGCGTCCTTGTAAATTTAAATGGAAAGTTTACAGTAGTTTTGTGTTTACTGCCTTTTATACAGCATCTTTTAAGGGGTAGTGAAATCTAACTTATCCATTTAATGCGAGATATTTGACTTGTATGTATGTATACGTATGTAAAAAATGTTATACCAATTAAGGTTTATTTTTTATAAGTACAAAAGTGAACGTTTTATCATGTTTCATGCTTTTGTTAAGTGTTGAATTATTTAAAGTATTATTTTTATGTAAAAATTAAATAAAAAATAGCTGTATATAAGTATTTTGTTTCATTTACACGTCTTAAGGTTATTGTAGTGAAATATAAGGTGTAATGATAAACAAAATGAAGCCATTATGAAAATTGAACATACAATTTTATTTAAGTCACAGGGTAAAATAAACATAAATGTATGACAACATGCCACAGCAAGAACTATTGATTAATCATTGATTAAAACATCCAATATCATAACATAAAAAGAGATTCTCACACAAACATCAAATAAAATTCTTAACTAATATCACAACTCAAAATTCACAAAAATTATTAAAGTAACTTTACACGTCACATGATATCAATAATAAAATGAGTCAAAATGATTGATTGTTATTTAAACGGTTTTTTATCACAAAATTAAAATTTTATCACATCTTTAGATAGAGATTGTTTTTAATCCTCTTATGGATGCCATTTTATAAGTGCCCGTTCTACTGATAATCAACGGATACGATTTTAATCTGTAAATTTATTAAAATATTTTAGTATCTGATTATGTAGCCTTATTTACACAGCGCAGGTAACCTACGTATTGTCTCACTTGTTCTCACTAGGTGAGGTAGACCTGAATTTAATACGTTATTCTCGCTGAGGTAGATCCGGGTAGTAAGTATATTCTAGCTAGATACTTAGATAGTAATTTTACTCTCGCTAGGTGAGGTTGACCCGGATGCAGCACGTAATCTACCTTAATGAGAATATTCTCGCTGAGTTAAATCCGGGCGTAGTGAGGCCGGGTTTTATAAAGATCCGTTAGACCAAATTTCAGTAACTCAGTACATTTTTTGACATAACAAACCGACATAAGGTCTAACGGATCTTTATAAAACCGGGCCTAAGAAAACTCTCGCTAGGCCTGGCCCCTATTTCACCAAAGCTGACAGGCGCGACAATTGTCAAAAAACATTACAATTGTAGTTGGTGAAACAGTTTTCACATGAAAATTGTCGGTTTGACAGCCTACACATGTCAACTTGGTGAAATAGGGGACAGGTAGACACAGACGTAGTATTTCTCGTTATGTGAGGTAGACCCGGATGTAGTCGTCGGCGGCATCCATGACGGCCGGAGTTACCGCGTGTGCGGGGTCCCGCGCGGACGCGTGCGACGGCAGGAACAAACACATCTGGCTACTGCGGGCCCATGCGTGGTTCAAAGTGCCTAAACAAATACATGAACATACTGCGAAAAAACGTAACAAGACATACCCCCTTATACCTTGAGACCTGACGATATTTTTTTACGTTGCCACCCCCATGGCTCTGCCATTTTGCAAGGTTTCCAAAAACCGTCTCGACAGAAAAATCCGTATAGGGTAAATCGCCGATAACTGGTCACTTAAGAAAATGTCATTCAATTATGCTACCAAATTTGGGCACCGACTTTAACAAAATACATGAAGTCTGCTCTAAACCGTGTTTTGCATGTTTTACAAACAAATATATGAATTATAATCCAGTTATTTTAATTTTATTGATCTTAGAAAAAATCCCGAAGACACAGAAAATGCAACAATTTTCTCTAAACCGACTAGGATTTTGTTGTTTTGGTCTTAAAATATTGCGTTTAGGTACCTACATTGCTATCATACATTTTTTTTTAAACAAGAATCCTGATAGTAGTTTTTAATTTACTTTAGTTAAAAAAATTATCGCATCATTTTTCGAAACTCAAATGCCATATGAGTTTTTCAGCATATTTATTAATTTACCTACTGATTTATCATGTCTTAATTTTAGTATAGTGACACGATATTATTAATTCCGCATGCATGTTCTCTATTGGGTTGCTCTGTGCATATTTATTGAGGTGTGGCCAATAATAGGCAATTTACCCTAATTATCGAACCTGCTCACGAATTTCACTTGAATCTGTTGAGAAATGCGACCCGTGTTGCGAATTTGTAGAGAACCAGAATGCATGCACGTGTTACCGTAGTACCGCAGCGGGTAGTCCCACCACGAGCATGTGCCCAGCTGGTGTCAGACCACATCGAACCTGTGCACTTACTGTAGAGTGTCATAGTTACCGTAGTACCGCAGCGGGTAGTCCCTGACAGTGTGCTGGCGCGCCAGCAGGCACGCCGGCGCGTCGCCCGGCGCCAGCACGCGCGCCGGCCACCACGAGCACGTGCCCAGCTTGTGCCACACTACGTCATCATACCTGCAAACATCGTTATCAGCCTATATATAACGCATTTCTTCGTCATCATCATAACAGCCAAAGAAGTCCACATAAACCTCCCAGTCTAGTCCACACAGGGCTCTACTTTCGATCTTTCCAAAAATCTATGTAAGAATGTAGATATTTGAGTAGGTTTTAGTGACCCAAGGTCTAGTTTCTCTGTCTCTGTCGCTCTGGGTTGGTAGGTCGCTTTCGTAAAACTAATATCTACGCTAAGGATTGTTTCAAAGCAGACCCCAGACTCTTTGGGGCAGAACCGGGAAAAGGGTCGGTGAAATGTACAGAAATATATGAGATAATCCGCGTCAAATGTATTCGAATTCTCAGGCTGTACAATTACCTGCTTATGCATTCTCAGTTACAATGTACGGTATATTAGGAACTAATTGGGAACCACTAATACACAGTGCATTCATCCTAATACCTTAGAACCTAAATGGTCGCGTACGGTACGGTTTCAGAGGAATTTCCTCCTACGGACGCTCCGGTTGTGGAATGAGCTCCCTGCCGAGGTTCCCCCAAGGGACCACAGTATGGGGTGCTTCAAGAAAGGACTGTGTAATTTTAAAGGGTCGGCAACGCGCATTTGACACAAGCGTCCATAGGCTGCGGTGACCGCTTACCATCGGACGGGAAGGTAAGTAAATAAGTTTTATTTGTAAACAGAATGGTGGTGTAAGAGGTACAGTGTGGCATTATGTTTCGCCGATAGGCATACTTAATGTGACATTAGAATTTATATTGCATAAATGGGGCATACACGGATTTAGGTTCGCGTCTTTTCTGTGGACATACCAAAAGTTAAGGACTACAAAGCTTAATTTAGGATTGGACCAGTAACCCGCATAAACAGTGTCTCCGTTTCTATAAATGTAATAAAAACACAGCTAACATGCACATAAGCCGTTAATTTTGACCACAGGGGGGACGACTTTTGTTTTTTCAACTAAGTATGACTCAAATACAAGTAGAATAAGCTTAAATTACAACCAATATGACCCGGATATACATTAAATTCGTAATTAATAAAAAAAAGTCAATTGAAACATTAAAATAACATAAAAGAATTAAATTTTTGTGGGCGAAAAAGTCTAACAAGGAATAATAACATTTGTCAATTAGTAATTTAAATAGATTACTTTGGTGTGATGCCAGTCTAAGAGTCAAGGGCAAAGAGTACTTTGTACCCAGACTTTTGGTTCGGGGGGGGGGGGGGACGACAAACATTCAAACATTGAAACAATTAAGAACACGCAAGCGAATAAATAAATAGACGGCTAAAAACGTTTTTTGGGGGGGGGGGATTAATCCCAACTATCCCCCCCCCACATACGTGCAGAACACGCTTTTTTGTATCAGTTTAGTACGTGCGGGGTACAAAGAGTATGAGCTGGATTAGGTATCTCTATTGAACTGGCTGTACGCTTGCTTGCTATCGATCGTTGTAAAAAAAAACAGATGGTGCTCACCCTGGCTTGGGTCCCCACATGCAGCTGGGACAGGGCAGTGACTCGGGTGACGTGCAGGTCACTAGGGTGCGCGTGCTCGAGAGCACCTTCGATGTCGTCACCGTTTCCGAGTACGGCTTGTTTGGGGGGTTCTTGCGATCTGGACAGAATATTATTATTAGAACATGTGTAAATGAACATGTGACCGGCCAAACAGAAATACATAGAGACAATTTGAAACCTAGATTACAAATGGACATTCATTTAACTCCTCAATAACTTAGTTAGTTTACTAAAAAACACACATAACTTAGTTTACCACGGCTAAAAGCATTACATAAAGAAACTTAGTAAAAACCGAGTGCCTACTCCGAACTTCGTATCGTGCCGTCCCTTTCACTCTCTTGTTATCACTACATAGTATAAAACAAAGTCACTTTCTCTGTCCCTATGTCCCTATGTATGCTTAAATCTTTAAAATTACGCAACGGATTTTGATACGGTTTTTTTTTAATAGAGTGATTGAAGAGGAAGGTTAATATAGAATAGAATAGAATAAATAAATAATAAATAAATATTAGAGAACAATCTTACACAAATCGAACTAGCCCCACAGTAAGCTCAAGAAGGCTTGTGTTATGGGTACTAGACAATATATTTAATAGATATAAATACTTAAATACATAGAAAACATCCAAGACTCAGAAACAAATATTCATGCTCATCACACAAATATTTGCCCTGACCGGGATTCGAACCCAGGACCGTCAATGAAAATGCCATTAAAACATTTCAAAAAATAACGAAGCTACAACCGATACAGCGTTGTTAATAGTGAGAAAGCGCTACAAATCAGTGACGTCACTGACCTAAAGCGCCATAGTAAATGACGATTGTTCAGTACAGAGGCGTGTTTTGCGAAAAAGGGAGAGTACATGCCCCCACTTAAAAACTTTGAAGACTTGTAATTATATAATTCATCCCTATTCACTCACGTATGATGTTCACGAGCCATTCCTTGCGGCAGGGCGGGTGGTAGGTGGCGGGGCAGCGCGCGCACTCGCGCCGCCGTCCGTCCGACCCGCCGCACACTAGGCACCACGGCAGTGGCGCCACTTTGCGTGTCGGGGAGCTCTGAAAATTTATCAAAAAATTGTTTTTAGGGTTCCGTACCTCAAAAGGAAAACGGAAGGGCGAATATTCAGCGTTTTTACGGCGGTTATTTTACGTCATTGTCGTTTCATTAAATATTGTTAAAGGAGACGATGATCAGAGTAAACTTTTGTTAAAAGTGTAAACCAATGTCGGGTCCGAGTCTTATTTGATCAATATTTTCGCTGTCCCAACTTTGGTAGATAATCTTGAGTCGACAATGACTTTAGAAATGAGCGTTTCAAACGCTCGGAGAATCGCCCGGAACTTTTTTGTCAGTCTGTCTGCCTATCAAGATCCATTATCACGAGAACGCGTGGAGGTATAGAGTTGATTAAAACCATATACTTAGATCTACAGTCCCTTGAACTTGTAAAAAATCAAGCTTCTAAGTTGAAGTAAAAAATTCGGCCGCTTATGCCGCAAAAACCGTACCTGTATTTCGACACTCTCAAGGGAATCAAAACTTAGTTCCGTAGTAAACAGTTAACCTAGAACTATGTGAACTATGAAATTTGATAAGTAATATCGTCTTATACTACAAGTGCAGGGAAAAATCTGTTTTTTTTTATGATTATAAATCATGCATAGATTTTATTTACGTAATCAATAAATACCTACAAATTTGTAACTCGGTGGGCGAGTCCGACCAGCACTTGTCAGGTTTTTTTCGTAACTTCTTATGTGGCCTTTAGCAAAGTGAAATTGCTACTTGCCACAAGTAATAAAAGTTTGTAGTTTAGTCTTGTAACATCCTGAGCCTAATTCTGAATATTTGGCAGCAATTTGTGTGAACAGGTACATAGTTACATACATCCTCAACTTCCTTTTCGATTTGCGGTAGCCGCTTGTGCACGTAGTGGTACCGCCAGCATTGGTGCAGGTAGTCCTCTATCTCGCGCTCCGTCATAATGCCTTTAAGCACCAGCTCGAATTTGTCTTCAGTACTCGCATTCACGTGGAGCAGATAGTCTATGGTTTCTTGGTTGTTGATGGTTTGGTGATCCAGCATCATCTATGTAAATCCAAATGAATTAGTTATTTTTTTGTGACACACACTACATGCTAATTTATATGTCAATAGGTCTGTCACAGAAAATGCCCCTTCATAAAACTTTGAAGAGAACTATGTAACACACACACAATCACACACGCACGCACGCACGCACGCACGCACGCACGCACCACATAACTAACAGTGTATTATTTTATCTATTGAATGATATTTTTGCCATACGATTGAGATTATGAACCTCTTTCGGAAAATTTGATTTTCTTATTTGGTGTCAATGTCTCTATTAAAAAATATATAAATATAAAATTATTAACTCATTAATTTTTTTTTAATTTAGATGATAATACCTTGTAGTATGTATCGAAGAAAACCTCCTTCCCCCTCCGCACAAACTCCCTGAAGGAGTTCTCCTTGCCCTGCCGGAGAGGCTGGTGCGACTGGTCATACTTTGCATTGAAGTCCGGAGTCTTGTAGTGATCTGGTTTTACATTGAATGGTAGCAGGGGGTCCATCTTCAATGTTGCCTGCAATATTATTTTATTTATTTTCATCAGGCAACACAGTCAAATGCAATGGTAAGTGCTAATATGAACTACATAAATAATGGCAAACAAGCAAGCCTGCCCAATGGTAAACAATGCAGTTTCAGTAGAATGTGAAGTATGTAGCCCACCTTTAAATAAATAATTAATATTTGTGGATAATTTTACACAAATTTACCTAGTCCCAAACTTAGCAAAGGTTGTACTATGGGTACTAGGCGACAATATACATATTTATATAGATAAATATATACTTAAATACATAGAAAACATCCAAGACTCAAGAACAAATATTCAAGCTCATCACACAAAATGACTGGCTGACTCCCTGACTGGGATTTGAACCCGGGAGCTCCAGCTTTGTAGGCAGTGTCACTACCTAGGCTAAAGCGGTTGTTAACATCGTTTTATACCAAGATTTCAACTCTCAACACAGTGCATCCTCAGGGGCTCTTACCATGAGTAACACGCCACAAACCTACAGACTAGGCCTTGTACTCCGAACTTCGTATCGTGCCATCCCCTTCATTCTCGTGTTATACACTATACGAGTGAAAGGGACGGCACGATACGAAGTTCGGAGTAGCCGCAGGTATGGTAGTGGTATTATGACTGTGGTTTGTAAGATTTGGTACTTCCCGAGTCAGGCTACTCCAAATAACAGTGTGAAAAAAATGTTTTAGCTTTATAGGTCTTAGGGATCTTAGGGAATAGTCTTCTGGCGAGACTCATTGAGAAAATAACAAACACAAATACTTTATTCACATGAAGTTACCTTCTTCACAGTCGTCTGAGGCTTGCTGGGTAAAATCTTTGGCTTGAAAATTCTACTAGGTCCGTAAAACGGGCGGCCTCGCTCTGCGAGCCGCAGTGAAGTCCAAGGCACCCACAGCCGTTGCCGGGAGCTCCACGTCTCCACGTGATAACACAGTTCCATCTTGAACGTGGTCGTGCCATCTTTCTCCACTATTATACCTAGAACTGTTATTCCATTTTAATTAGACAGTACCTTTTAATTAGATAGTTTTAGTAGGATGTCTGGTGGTCGCGAAAGTTACGTACTTAGAAAATACTGAATACGTAACTTTCCGGTTCCGCGACGTGTATTTAGGTATTGGTGTAGTATACTTAGTACCTATTACTGCTACTGCTAAAACATATTACACATTACAATAGGTATCATTGGTATCAATAAAATTTACCTTTGTCACCATGAAATCGACCACGCTTGTCTTTCACGACTGTAACTTTGGCGTAAGTTTTTCGAGACAACCACGCCACGGCGACGTCACCCACCTTCCATATATAAATGCATTCACTTCTTTCATTTTCACACATGGTTGTTATAATTACAATTTTGGGAATCCATGTCCCCATCCAAATAAAAACAAAAACTATAAACTTGTGAAAGTAGTAGTCTGACATATAAAACTACCTAAATTTCGGGAACCGAGGAGAGTCAAATAGAAGTTTAGAATTTCATATTCCGTAACAAGAATCAGCATATTCCGTATAGAATAGAAAGGGATTAAATCTATTTTATTACTGTGCAATATTTAAGATTACTTTGCAATAAAATACAATTAAAAAGGATTACGCGGAAATAAAATAATTGTCAAGCAAAGCGGCAAAATTTGAAGCAATTGAAAACATTGACATTCTCGTTTGTGATTGGCTGCAACTCCAATTATCAATGCTACCAACCTTTACAAAGAATGAAAATGGTGTTGCCATATTAACCATTTTTATTGCAGCGCCATCTAGCGTGGAGTAGTATTACTGGTTACTTAGGATACTAACTTTTTGAAATAAAATATAGATGTCAGTAGGAGTGCTAAAAATTTCTAACACTTGCAATATTAAAAGTTTTTCATAGGAAAATAATGAAACTTTTAATATTGCAAGTACTAGAAATTTTTAGCATTCCTGAGCCATTAATCAGATAGCTGACTAATGGCGGTTTTGAAGTACAATTTATTTTTAAAATCTGCAAGTTTATCTGCTATTAGTATAAATAACTGCCTATATTAGGTACACGAAACGCATAATTTACTAAACAGAAAATTTAAGAAATAGTTTTCATGCCCTTACCATACGGACATCCGAACAAAGAAGAAAGGATAATGTTCAGGATAACCGCTAGGTACCCTGTTATTGATTCCGCCGGCCGGCGCACCAACGCCTCTGTCGGCATATATTGGAATCAGATCAGTGGCACGTTCATGTCAACTTTATGTAGAGTTGGTTAGAGAGCAAGGCTAGGAATTAAATTTAGTGTACCTAAGTGTTAAAGAATTGTAACGCGCAGGTATGAAACAACCATTTCCCCAGGCTAGATGAAATTAAACTTTCCTAACTTTATCTGGACCTAATGTTTCAACTAGTTTCAAGTTACACTTATTGATCGTTAAGTTCGGTTTACTCATACATAAGCAAGAACTTGCATGCAATTTTCATTACCTACATTGCAGTTTGGCCATACTCGTATTACCTCGGCTGGCTCGCATCCTCGCATTTTAATGAAAATTGTATTTCAGTTCTAATTAGCTACTGTAAATAGGTTTTTATGGCATTTCAAATAAGTAGAGAACCTATATAAAAGTGTCTACTGCCTAAACGTTGAGATTTAGTTTTTGTAAAATGTACACCTTGCCTAATAATTTCTATTTATGTACCAAATTAAATGACATTGTTGAAATAAACTGAATGAATGTTGAAATAAGCTTTCTTTTTTCTTAACTTATTTTGTCCGGAGACAAAATTTATGAAGTCAAACCTTCTATCGAATATCAGGGATTGCTGTACAGGACTGTAACAGAAGAATGCATAAAATATTTTATTGGCAATGGCAGTAAGGTAAAAAAAAACTTATAAGACTGTTTCATATAAGAAACTAATATCTATATCTACGTAGTTCATAATAAATAGATAGGTACATAATCATTTATTCAACAGATACGCAGTTTGTACCAATCTTATTCGAGAGCAAAACAAAATCACATCTCTGAAGTCTTTCTTTTATAAATAACAAGTACCCCACGGCCACTGCAAGCCGTGATTGGTCGATCTCCCGCGAGGGGTGTGGCCTGGTCCCGCGCAGCATCCAATGGTTATCGCAATCTAATGGGGACAGATTACGTAGGGGACAATCTTATATAAGTTAGGTATTCTTATCGATATAATATACTTAAATGAGACGAGTTTAGAGATTATTTTTGTTGGGTAGTTGATAAGTTTCTTCGTTTTGATGTGATTTTTGATTAAGTATATTGAATTGATATTATTTTTTTACTTCGGTCGAATTCCAGTTTCAGTACATATTTAAGAGAGGATAATTCGATACATATTTTTCCACTTGACTCTACGGCTGGCGTTTCCAGCTTAAAAGCTTGTTTACCTCAACTTAAAACAGAGAGCAAAACAGGCACTGAAAAGTTCATATGCAGCTTAATTGAGAACTTAGCTTACAATGGCTACAGTTTTGCTATGATTGTCAGTTAAACAACGATCATTTATCTAGACTATTTTCTGATTAGAAAGAAACATTTATTGATTTACAGGCGCAATAATAATTAATTAACAATAACTTAAATAATATTACAACTAACTTAAATCTAAAACAGGCCCTTGGGGTATTGTACCGAGGATGCTGGCGGCATTTCCTCGCTGTATCGCAATGCTGATACGTTGTGCTAGGAAGTCGCCACTTCGTTCACTAGTTACTTCGTCAACCAAACGCTTCGCGATTTCAGTAAATAACTTGTGCGCGCTGGGACCCCCCGTTGCCTGATTGAATTTACTTGTATCTTGTCATTTTCTCAGCGTTACCATCTTAGAACTGGACGGTTGCGACTTAGGTAATGTAATTATTTTTGAAATGTATTTTTCATTAAGAAATATAGTTTTTAAAATCACTCCATATCGACCGTTTTCAGGCTATAAAACTGTTTTCCGCAAACAATAAAAAATTGGCTGTGTTACTATCTAAAACTTTAATAAAATCACCGTATCTTTTAATTACTTTACTGGTATTATCGATACTTTTTTTCATAATTTAAAATCAAAACATTTTAAAATTTATAAGGCCTCTTAAATTGTGCAGTAAATTACCCAGAAGTATTAAGTAGTATCAAATAGTTCCGGACAAAAAAAAGTGAAACTACGGCAAAGACAACCGTTATTGTCAGTTTTTGTTTGCGACATAATCGCCTTAAAGTAAAACGTCGAAGAAAACTATTTTTTTTAAATAAAATAACAGAGCAACTAGGTACCTATTACGTAAAGCAAATTGAATCAAAACATAAAACTTTTGGTTCGCGGTAGGCCTTCTGTACACGTAAATGAAATATTACTTTAAACCACCCAGGACTTAAACAATTAAAACTTACCTGCAAATAGCACCCCGAATTAATACAGTCGATTTCGAAAGTACGCACACGGAAAAAGTGGCCAAAAGCATGTGAACATGACTCTATTGTTACTGACACAAGGTTGCTCAGATATTTTTGAACCTTTGGAAACGTACATATATTTATGAACTCGATTGTACTACAGCGTTTATCGGTTTAATTCTATGCAGTGAACAAAACGGATTTTCATGTCCGTTTTGTCCAAAGAAATTTGACATATGCTGTCGTAGAACAAAACGAATTTTTTTGTCCGGTTTGTCCTACGATGTGAACAAAATCTTAGAACAAAACGGACTACTTCATTTTAGCGACCTACGTCCCAACTTGCCTAATTCTGGGATGTTTCATGAGTAATGTGATCAGTGACCGGGTTTTTTACAAAACTACCTAAACCACTATGTGATGTTAGAACAGGTCCAATGATGGGCAAAGTCCTGTAGCTAATGAGTCATAATTATTAAGAGATTTTAGATACTTAAACTAGCTGTGCTAGTTAACTCTACTCCTTACTTATAGGAAATGCGGGACGGATATATATATAGGTATGACTAGCTGTAGGTACAGTCGACGTCAAAAATATGTTTACACTTTTGCACCTTTATCCGTTGTAATAAGGCGAATACTGGTTTAGCCTAGTGGGTGGTGATCATGCCTATGAAATTCCTGGTTTCATATGTATTAACTCTGCACCACCTACTATGAATCGTTATGATTAGATTTCATTTCCGCTACGGTAAGGTTGTATGGAAGAAATCGCTCTTTAGCGATAAGACCGCCTGTTGTTTGCCTCTACTCATTGTGTTTTTATACTGTAGGTACTATATCCTTTAATTGAGGTGTGCAATAAAGAGTATTTGAATTGTATTATATTGTATTCCTGGATTCGAATTCCGGTAATGCCAAAGATTTGTGTAATATTTATGTTATAATATTTATTTATATTTGTAAGACCTTAGGTTACATGCTCGTTGGTTACGCCGTAACTTAGTACTTATCACCTCCTTGCGTGGACCTAAAATTAAAACCTGGCCGGCGAGAAGACAGAAAAGTAATTTAATCTTCTGTCAATGTTGTATATCAAAGAAACAGAATTCGCGCATTGCGCCGATTTAATAGAAATAGAAATACATTTATTTGCCAGAATGTAGGTACAAAATGGTGACAGTTATACAAAACGAGCCATATACATTCAGCCAACTGGTGGCATGCAAAAACAATATTACGAATTTAAAAAATAACATTAAAAATGATGTTAGAGCAATCAGTAAAACAAACCATTTCGAGGTGTGCGTAATAATAAATTAAATCCCAAACCTCCCCAAGGTTTTGCCTACGATGGGTATTAAATTAAGTAAAAAAAATGTTCATATTTTATTCAATAAAAAAAAATCCAAATACACTCGCACCTCAATACAATCAATAAAACGCTGCACCTATCAAGTGTGCCAGAACCCAGAACATTACGTACGCACGAGTCTCAAAGAATCTGGGGGCCGACTCCGAACTTCATATAGTGCCGTCCCTTTCACTCACGTGTTTATAGGCTATATGAGTAAAAGGGAAGGCACGATACGATCGGAATTTAATGTTCGGAGTAGGTCCTCTGAACCAGGTATGATTAATTATTCCCCACTTATGTGGTACCTGTTTATACAAGGATTTACTCCACCATTAGTTACTAAGCGTCTATAAATTACAACCAGGTGGATGATACTCTTGCATACCACCTTTTATTATAAAAAAACCGGCCAAGTGCAGGTCAGACTCACGCACGAAGGGTTCCGTACCATTATCTATAAAAACGGCATTAAAATCACGTTTGTTTTATGGGAGCCTCCTTAAATATTTATTTTATTCATTTTTTTAGTATTTGTTGTTAAAGCGGCAACAGAAATACATCATCTAATAGAGTAAATAGAGTAATAGAGTAAATTTATTGATTCTAACACAAATGATACAACAGATTACACGGGATTTCTGGTGCAGTCCAAACTAGGCGAGCCTGTATCTTGGAATGCACCATTTGTAGCAGTTATGTGTATAAAACATGAAAATTAATAAACTAAGTAAAAGTGTTTGTGTGTAATATGTGTGAAGATGTGTGAGTGTGTATGTGAGTAGGGGTGTGGTGTGTGCGTGTGTGACGGGAATGAGTGCGAGTAGCTTAGCTGATAAAAATTTAGCTGACCACAGACCAAGAGTAAGTGCGTATTATGTCTTCTGTATCATTGTAAGATAGAGTGAAAATCTGTGAAAATTTCAACTGTCTAACTAACTATCACGGTTCAGATACAGCCTGGTGACAAACGGACAGCGGATTCTTACTAATAGGGTCCCGTTGGAACCCTAAAAATTTATATGAGTTAATGAGTCAAATAAGGAGTTGTAAACGAGTATTATTTTTTTAAGACATACCTTACCAACGTGGCAAGTGACACAATTTGCAATTTTTTGCATGGATTGCTACCACATTATTCCATACCATACCATGTTAGTAAAAAAACCGGCCAAGTGCTTATCGGACATCGCACATTTAGGGTTCAGAACCAACAGCAAGAATTAAGTTGATTTTAATACGAAATAAAGAAATTTCAATCATCTGATTTATCAGCATATTAGTATTTTATGCTAAAATATAAGTAACAATCAACATTACCACCAACTTTCAAGTTTTTGGGAAGTAAAAAAATTCTTCGGAACAAAATTTTGTGAATAAGATGACTAGTGGCTTCTCATTGCTCATTGACTTTACCATATTTTTAAAAACAAAAAAAAAATTTGGGAACTTTACCTACTGGCAGCGGTTTGGTAGATTAGGTCTTCCCGCCGGCGGGGACGTCCACCGCGCGATCATGACAACACTGACACATATCCTATTCGTCCCGGTACTGCCGCACACCGGGTAGAGCCAGTCCGACCCAGGTCGGGCCTAGTTGAGTTTCTTGCTGGACTATTCTCAGCTAGGCTAGGTTTAGTGAACCAGCGACAAAACTCCCAGTAGCTTGATTCCACTCACACCTCAGATGAGTAACAATTAACAACGGGGTTCCGTTTTGATACTTCGGGTTTGGAACCCTAATAAAAACAGCCCATGTCCATTTGTAATAAGATATCTGTCATTTTGAGCAGTTTTAAAAGTCATGCGGACATTTTTGTGTTATATTGGCAAGCTCGTATCACGGTGTGTTCTTTCAAGGGAATTAAAACTCTAAAATTAGGGCTCATAGGCTCTCTTTGCCCTATGTAACGATGTATGATACGAGTTGAGAATATTGCGTGATAAGTTTAATTGGGCGAAAGTGCACATCTGCGCACTTTCGCTTTAAACCTTGAGGATGCAAACACCTTGTCAACAACTAATTATATAAGTAAGGGTTTTAGTAAAGCTTTTTCGGGTTCTGTAACTACAAGAACATATAGGTACTCTTGATCCGTGGGGTCCTAGCGCCAACTACCATTACAGATGAATAATATCTCTTATTAGTCTGCCTGTGAATAGTTATTTGTTCAACAAGAGAGCAAAGTAGATTTTTGCTGCGAGTGTTGATGTTGAGTCCCGAGCAAGCGAAAGATTCTATAATTAAATCACGAGCGTAGCGAGTGATTCAAAATTAGAATCTTGAGCGTAACGAGGAACTCAAAGACACGAAATGCAAATATCTTGAATGAGAACATAACTCAATGGAATAAAACGCCACATAGAAGCAATCAAATTATTTTTATGTAAAAAAATCAAACAACAAATACATGTGAAATAACAAACATTAACTACAATTACTCTTTCCCATAACATTCACTTTACATGCCGTTAAGAAAAAGCCCACTGACAACCGTTTTAGAAATGCAACTAGTTTTGGGTACGTTTCAATATGTAGGTATATTGTGTTTCGTCTTAATCGTCGCTTTGAGCATCGAATATTGCTCCACATGGTTGTCGGTTGTTTGTTATGGGATAACCTTACTTACTTATACTTTTTCCGAGATGTTGGTTGCTCCTTTATCCGATCGTTATTTATTGAATATTTCGTATGCCTTTAAATACTTCTCTCGAGACTTTTCGGGCAAGAAACACAGTTCAGCCTCTTTGACGGCATCTCTCAACTCTTGAGGAGTTAAAACATCGGCTTCGTCACTTGATTCACTCATATTTAGTACAGTTTTTAGTTTAAGTTATGTTTTATATCCAAGAAAACGTAATACGAATAACATTTAAAAAGTTCAATCGCGCTAACTTTTTAAAGAATATAAAATGCGTTCTGAAACTGTATATCGTTCACCATATGAAAAAAACTAAAGATTTATAATAATTAATGTTCGCAATCAATATCGCATTTCTTCATTGTATTTTAATAATAATGAAATATTAAAATGATTATAATTAGAGTTAATATAGGTTTAATATTTTTATACGAGTTTAACACGAGTTCGAATTTTATTTTGTTTCGGAACGAGTTTTTCGTTCCCGCTTTTTAGAGGCCTACTACGAAGTTTCGAAGTCGAATGACGAATCGACATAGTTTATCTCTCTCTTTTTCGTAACGGAGTGAAAGTGACAGAGAAAATGAAGTTTAAATGTTCCAAGTTTGTTTTACAGCACCCCGCAGTATGAAAAGATGACCTGTGACTAACCTACGATATGAAAAATTAAATAGTTCTGAGACCGAAGAGCTGGCAGCTTCCTCACTCAACGCATCGGTACACTACACATCAGCACGCTATACGCTATACAGCGAGAAAATGCTGCCAGCGTTTTCGAGATCATGCCTCGGGAGGCCCCATTTTTGAGTCACTTTTTTTTTTACTTCTCATGCTCGAAAAGTGTGTCATATTAGACTTGTCAAGCGGGGCTAAAGTAGTACATTTAACCCCTAGGGAAAATATAAATACATATTTATGATTTACAAAACATTTGAATTTGACCAATCAAAATACTTCAGTTATTAAATCCACCAATCACAGAACACTAATTTAACTCTTAAAAAAATATTTGGTATTGGGTGTTAACCAACCAGAATACAGCTTTACTAAAATCGACCAATCTGGAAACATAATTAATTTTTCTAAAGAGTCTAAAGATTAAGTTTGCAGTAGTCCCTATTTCACAATAATTAAAAAAGTGGTTAAATCGTTCGAGCAACACTTTGAAGCGCTCAATAGAAGGTCAGTTAGCTTTTTTTCGCACGTGAATGTTGCGCGCGAACCGCAGTGTCTATATGTTTTGTGTGTCAAAGGAGTATAGAAAAAAATCATGCTGCAAAAATATATATCTTCGCCGTGAAATTTATTGTTAATTTTGGGTGGGTTAACCTTTGTTTATTTATTTTCTCGCAATCGAAGTGAAAAGTAGAGTGTATAACTCTGGTCTAAAAGCCATATTACCCCTCGAACTATTTTCCCTCACTTCGTTCGGGAAAATAACTATCTCGTGGTATTATGGCTCATTTTAGACCCTTGTCATACAATCTACTATTATTTTCCTCCTATGCTCGAACAGTGCGTCATATTAGGCTTATCTAGCCGGGGATGGGGAACCTAGGGAAAATATGAATACATATTTATGATTTACAAAACATTCTAATTTGACCAATCAAAATACTTCACCATATTAAATCCACCAATTAGAAAACACATCGACAGCTAATCGGAACGTTCGGTTCTTGTTGGTACATACTTTGTTCAACTAATTTAACTATTAAAAACATTAGGTCTTTTTTTCGTCCTCATTGTCTTTTATTATTAATTGTGGGTGGATAATCTTTGTTTATTTATTTTCTCGCAATCGAAGTTAAAAGTAGAGTGTATAACTCTGCACTAAAAGTCATATTATCACTCCAATAAATTTCCCTCACTTCGTTCGGGTAAATAGCCATCTCATGGTAATTTTCTTAATTTTAGACCCTTGTCATACAATCTAATATTTTATATACCTGTTTTGTTTAGTCCTATTTTTTGCTTTCTTTCACGTGAATAAAATATTTCTTTTACTAACAGTAAACTGATAAGTGAGAAATCCCTACATTAGGTAGCTCAGATGTTAAGGCATTTATGAACATGCATATGTGAACTGTCGATGAAGCGAATTAAGTATTAATCGGAGGGCCTACTCCGAAATTCCGTCCCTTTCACTCATATAGTGTAACACGAGAGCGAAAGGGATGGCACGATACGAAGTTCGGATTTCGAAGTTCGGAGTAGGCCCTCAGTTGGTTTCATAACGATTCGTCAAATCAAATAAGGGTCGGCAGAGCGATTGTAATTCTCAAGTTGCAAGCATCCTTTAGCTACGGTGTCTGTTTACCATCGGGGTGCACCTTATGCTTGTTTGCCACCTTCGTAGTATAGATAACCTTTCGGGAGCTGTTTAGGATTATTCAATCAACTCCAATTCATGAACCGCCACCGTGAAGACGCCCCATTGGCCACATCAGTCGGAACTTGCAAGGGTCGCAAGACCATGAAAGGTTCAACCTCAGGGTAGACAATGGAAATGGCCCTGACTAGTATCATGTCAAGTTATAGTACTTATCTAAGGCTCAAGTCCCAGATTGATTTTTGTGATTTTGAATTTCGAATCTGCGTTCATTTTGTTAGAGTTCAGAACTCAATTTCAAATTGTACTTGTGTGCGTATTACATCATGGATAGGGATGTTTGGCAGTAATAGCGTCCCGCACAAGTAATCTAACACAGAAATATTTTGTCCTAAATATGAAAAAAATATGTATATATGTTTTATATTGTAGCATTTTAATTCTGTAGTATTATGATAGTGTTATTTTATATACATTGTATATTGTTTTGAAAAAATGATACCTCGCCGAGTTTCTTACGCCGGTTCTTCTCGAGGCAGAGGTTTATTTTATGAACCGGTGGTAGTTTTTTGACATTCATAAGTGCATACTGTAATATGCCTAAATTAAAGAATAAATGATTTCATTTCATTTCAAAAGAGCTCAAAGTTTTTTTAACATGTTCTCAAGTCGGACCCCGAAGGGCCCCTTGACTAATTGAGCCTTGACACGAGTCTCAAAGTCTTTAATACCTATGCCTTCTAAAGCACGCCCAAGTAACTCAGTCATGTTGAATAAAGTTTGAGTAAATGTCTATTCAGTTGTTATTCAAGCAATTTGAGCACTTTTTAAATGCTTTAGCCTGTATAAGAGCGATGTAAAGTTTGGGTAATAGCTTAGTCATACTGTGGTATGATACCCACCTTAATACAACTTTTACTAAGCTTAAAGAGGTATTAAAGATCTAAAGAGAATATTATTCAGAATTTGGCTATAATCATACATTATGGAGATTATTGCTGATAGGAGGTGTAAATATTTGCGAATTGCTATTACTCAAACTTTATTCAGCATGCTGTGTTACTTGGGCGGGAGCCCTCAGTTAATAACCACTCAAAACGTTCACTCATCCTAGAACTGACCAGGCAATATTTCAATAAAGCTGACAGGCGCTACAATGAGGGCTATCGCGTATGAATTCGCCGCTAGAGGCGCTAGTGTAGCGTGGGGTCTCCGAAATGTCAAATGTCACTCTTTGTGATTGCGCTACGCGGGTTAATATCTAATTGGAACAATATAGTGACTATTTTGCAGTACCTGAGCTTGATTATGGCAAATATGAGTTAAGGGTCAATGACTGTCAGGGCTTTGAGACAGTTTTGTCTTTCGGAAACTTATTTCCTCCTTTTTTCCGAACAAAACGGGACCGCGCTACAATGCTGTATGTTCGATATTTTTACGGTGCGGTTTTAAGGTATTGAATATGATTTAAATGTAAACTTCGTTCTCATTTCCATAATAATCAATAACAATTTTTGACAACTAGACTTTACTCGACAGTGGCGCCAACTGGTGAGCACAAAAACGATAATGGGGGCTATCGTAAAAAAAAACATTACAATTGTGGTTAGTGAAACAGTTTTCACATGAAAATAGTCGATTTGTCAGCCAACATATGTCAAATACATATATATGTCAACTTGGTGAAATAGGGGCCTGACTTACGGGTAATATAGCTAGGTAGGTATAGCTAGGGTAATATAAGGACCAATCTGAAAATCAGCGCTGGATAGACAGAAACTGTCTGGCAAAGGCTGAGATTGGTACCCATTGCGATTACTAATACTTAAGATTAATGGTACTGTTAAGTTTACGATAAGTTTTAAGTAAGTAATTTAAATTTATACCTATCTGTCTTTTTTAAGTGTCGCAATAAACAGTTTATTTTAGGTATTTAATTATGCCAAATTATGCTAGGGCATCACGTCTCCTAGAAAACGGCTGGTGAATACAGGCTGGTGGGTAGCACCCAGTTCGTCGGCCGGCGGAGACAATCGGTCGCTTGTACCGGTCTATAGCTCGTGCCGACACCTTCCGGTACACTCGCGCGGTAAACTGCCGGTCAAAATTGCCGTTGAAGCCTCCCAATTCACTATTACATAAACAGTCTATGATAAAATAATTTCAAAGAAGCAGTTCAGATTCAGATTATGAACTCAAAGGCCTGGTACTGGTGCAGCTAAATAACTATATAGGGGCTATCTTTTTAAGAGTCTGGACGATTCGCTTTTCTTGTATGGGATTGGGTATCTGTACTAGTATTATAATCTGTGATCAGGCTAAACTAAAACCTCATGCAACATGAACTCATGGACGTGTCTGAATGATAAATGATATAACTGTATTTTATTAAACGGTTACTACTCACGTATTAATTATTGTCACTCCGGCGACATGTTTCGAACGTTTCGAGTTCTTCAGTCAGGTTGAGCCCGTTCGCTCGCTTAATAAAACTCGTCCTCTACGGTGGAGCGAGATGCCATGATTTGAGTTTCCTAGCTGTCAAACATGCATGTTGTTCAGGCAGTTGGTTTTCTGTACAGCTAAATTAAAAGTGTCATACTTAAATATATATGACACTGACATATTATGCTCTTATTAAATCGGATATTCATACTTTAACACTAATAATATAATATTTGTGAACAATATTAATCAAATCGACCTAGTCCCAAACTAAGCGAAGCTTGTACTACGGTATGGGTATGGGTATATCCATGCCATAGTGGTATGCGTACTAAGAGACAATATACATATTTATATAGATAAATAGATACTTAAATACATAGTAAACATTCAAGACTCAGGAACAAATGTTCGTGCTCATCACACAAATAAATGGCCTGACCGGAATTCGAACCCGGGACCTCGAGCTTCGTAGGCAGGGTCATTACCAACTAGACTAAATGTAAATAGTTTACATTTGCAATAGAAACAGTAAAACAACATATATTTAAAAAATCAAAACTAAAATGATATTAAAAAAGGTCTCCAAGATCGGAGCTCTGTGAAAGGGTTCCCATAAGGCTGGCAGCGTTCCCCTTTTGGATGGTTTTGCTGATCCACTGACCAAGAAACGAGCCAGCCCTACGGTCCCCCGACACCTTGAAAAAAAAATAGAAACTATATTATGGAATAACATATTTCGGTGGCAATCTTAGGTATTATTCTGTGATAGCACTGCTGCGCGCAAGTGTCCATTCGGCATCTGTCGCCAGTTTTTGCCGTTCCATTAATTTCGTCTCGTTTTTTGTCGCCCGTCGCTTTCTTATTGCTTCGAACAGGTTGATCGTGAACTTTTACCTTTTGTATTTTAGTTAACCGCCGCTGTAACTACTGCATTAAACATTTATGGCAGCTAACGACGGTGTACCCTGTAACGTCCACTGGAGTGTATAGTCGTATATTGGACCACCGTTGAAGTATAAAATTGGTCCACCGTGACCGCCATATGGCTAAGAAATATATGGTCTGTGAGCTGCAGACTTCGCGAATGATATTTTATACGTTTTCAGCCTCCATATCTCGAAATGTGACCTGTAGAGGGGAACAGCGGGAGATTTTTGCCGAAGCTGAAACGGAGACGCTTAGAGGTCGGTTAATAATGTACATATTCTTAGCGAGCATACAGTTCCGTGCCCCCCGTAAGCCAACAAGAAGCAGAAATCTTTTTGTTCTTTCCAAAACCTAAATAAATAAAAAATACCTATTGTTAATACCTATTGTTATTTTTTCCTCGTTTTTCTTTCGATTCTCTTTTGTTGTTTACCACTTACATTTACTTAAGTACGTTAAGTAGCATCATTGTAATAAGCATATTTTGGAGAAAATGACTGACTGTCGAGTTTCTTTCGGCGTTTCTTCTCGGCAGTTGTCTCATGAGAAACGCTAGTAGTTTTTGACTTGTAAATGTGACTTTGCGGCCTACTTGCAGAATAAAATTCATTTATTTTGTTTAAGGATCAATGCTGGAAAGCGTGCACCATTATACAGACTATGCTGTCACCACAATACATTTCTAAATGAAGTCGATCTATTCTCGCACTCCCGCTCCCAGTTTAATTCTGTTGTCACTAAATTGTATCTGTAGTCCTGTGCTTTAAAAGTCTTAATATATACTGTTGTCCTAGTTAGTTAAAGCTTGTCCTGTTGATTTCTTAGCAAAATATTTGTAAAAGTTCCGCTGAAATGTATTATGTTCCTACTTACTACCCTCTAACTTAGCTTAAGCAAATAATTATCGCACCGCGCATTTGAATATATGTATACTATGTGTTCTTAGTGAGATATATCCAAGGAGACATCTGTATCTATGTATTGTCTATTTTCTATTTGCTTACACACATTGTATGACTGTTTCTGTGTTATCTCCGTAAATAAATAAATATTTTAAATTACGTAGACACCATCCATCCATCGTGGGTCATCCTGGTTCAACTGGAACCGGCCCATCATTGACATAATAATAATAATTATTATTATGTTGACGATTATTGTCCCGATAGTCGTTTCTGCGAACGGTCTAATAGCGAAGAGTCTCGACCAACATCTCAAGAGACTCTCGCTAGATGGCTGGGTCAAGGGTCAGATACAGAAGGCGGTACTCCTGGACACGGCGCGTATAGTCAGGAGGTTCCTCTCTCTGTTGCCCTAACCACCGGCAGCTTAGGCCCCGCCTCGCTGCCGGCGGCACTCTAGGTTAGGTTTTTATAATGATTTTATGTTTTGTAAGTGTATTTTTATGTATTACTTTTTATAAAGATATTGTAAAAACCTAACTTAAGCGAAAGAATAAATAAAGAGATAATAATAAATCTTTATTTAAATAAATAAATATTTTTTTTTGGACAATCTTACACAAATCAACCTAGTCCCAAACTAAGCAAAGCTTGTACTATGAGTACCAAGTGACGATATACATACTTATATAGATAAATAGATACTTAAATACATAGAAAACATCCAAGACTCAAGAACAAATATTCGTGTTCATCACACAAATATATGCCCTGACCGGGATTCGAACCCGGGACCTCCAGCTTTGAAGGCAGGGTCACTACCAACTAGGCTAAAGCGGTCGTATTATAGCGTAGCGGGCGGTTTATTTGAATAAACATGGTTATTAACCATGTTAACCATTGGTTAACAATGTTGTGGAGGCCTCCTAGTGACATAACTTCAATGATATTCAGCCGAGAGTTAGATACTGGTATCTTATCCGATCAACACCTTCCTAGTTTCCTGTTTGGACTTCCCATCCTCCGGATCAGCGGTGCGGCACGGGCACGGGACAGGATGCGATTTGAGCCAGTTTTTGAGCATCCTTTAATGATCGTTTCAATTAGACACAAAAACTGTTTGAGTTAGCTGGATGGTAGCACGAGTCAAATCAGGTTTTTGTTGTCTGTGCCTTATTTTATTGTGGTTACATAGGATCAGCAATGACTCACCAGAAACGTATATAATAAGCAAAGTTTAAAAAAAAAATTGTGGCAATCTTGTATTGAACTGTACTTTTTGCACTGCCATCAAGTACTTACTCGTTGAGGTGATTCTGTTTTGACACCGCGTCACATCTCACATGCGATATCTCATCTTGAACCAGAATAAGTGCGTGTTATAAATTATAATTGACAGAGTGCAACGAAGGTCTCCGCTTCAGCTTCGACAAAAATGTTATCGCGTGTCCGGGTTTCCGGTTGTACTCCTTTTACAGGTTGCATTTCTCAACGAATTATCTTGAAATTCTGTGAACAGGTACGTTTTTTATTTTCTATCTTGCTGTATTAATTGTTGTCCTTATTTCTTATTTGAATTATATAGTTTCTTATTTCTTATTTAAATGTTACAAGAAACATGTTACAATTACATGTTATTTAAATTATATAGTTTTTTTTGTGCACACGATTTTTGGTTATTTCAAAAAAAAAATTTTTGTGTAAAGATACAAGTTGATGAGAAGAAAAACACACGCGAGGTCTACAGCTCACAGAGCCACTAGTTTACCTAATAGTAGAGAAATGTATGATTATTATGTACTATTAGTTTTTTGCTGAATTGCCAGTGTAGCTCCGACCAGTTTCAGCGTGATGTATGTTAAGGAGGTCATTACGCAACAGTACGTTGACCTCGCGTCTCATCTCGCACGCAATTTAATGACAACTCGCCTCGAACCAGTAGGCAGTCTGGTTACTGGTTAGATACCCGATTACTGCTAAAAAGTCAGAACTATCGGATTTGACTCAAGCTCTGATGTATAAAGTAACTGGAGTAGATTAACCTCCTCAAAGGGAGAGGAGGTAAGGGGTGAGTGGTCAAACCCGACAAGACGCGTAAGAGGTTTTTTGAAAATAGAACTATGATATTTTTTTTTTTTTGTCTTGTCTGAAATAAAAGTTAAACTCATTTATTTAATAAAACATTTGGCATTAAAACTATACTTCTATTACATTTAAAACATTAAAATATACGATATAATAAAAGGCCTACAAACTAAACTTAAAATAAAAACTTAAAAATAAATAATCTAAAATAAGGGGTCCCCCCGCGGCATAGTGCCAAAGATGCTGGCAGCATTTCCTCGCTGTATAGCAATGCTTATGCGTTGAGCGAGGAAGCTGCCAGCCCTTTGGTCACCAGTGGTGTCCACTAACCTTTTAGTAAGTTCTTTGAAGAACTCTTGGGCCCTGGGACCCCACGGACCGAGGGTCTCTACACCGAACGGAACAAAGTTGTATTCGGTGCCGAGACCCCTATATTTGTTTATCTTAGCCTTTTCGGCCGCTTCAGCAGCCGCACCCGCTCTGGTGGAAGTTCCGTGGAGATGGGAAGGGGCCAACGTGTCCACACAGGTGGCGTCCCACACTAGTACACGTCCCATCTTCCACGGAATCAAAGACATTCCATCCGGTCTCTTGCCATCATCTCTAAGAATGCCGGGAGGCTCTAGTAGCGCCGGCACATTGACGGTGGCAAGAGAACGGCGGATAATGTCATTAAGTGCGGCATGTCTTGAGAAGCGACCTGCGCTTTTTAAACAAGAAAGTCCGTGATGTCCCAGGGTGTCAACATCGCTGCCGCAGGGGCACCTGTGTGGAGCACAAACCCGGACTCCAAGTCGCAGGCAGGTTGCCACGCGCAGAGTATGGGCTTCGAGGAAGGTGCCGGTATGCACTGATGGGTAGGCGTGCAACCAGGCACCTGCTTCTCTGGTGCCCGCAGCTAAGATTCTGGCTCGATCGGAACCTGCGCTGCGACTCAAGAGGGAATCGTAAGCAATTTTACATTGGATGTCATCCCAGGTCCTTTGGGATTTTAAATTTTGAGGGAAATTCATACCCGGGCAGGCAATGGACCAAGCGTTTTTGGCCTCCGTCAAGCCAGCAGTCTCATAGTTTTCAGGGAAGTCCCTAAGGATTTTACCTATGAGATTAGCCGAGCTATGAACGGAAGACAGAAACGCCGGTGCCGAAATACTTGTAATTTTGCGTATCCCTATCCCACCGTAACGAATGGGAAGGGATGCTTGAATCCAGGAATCTTCGCTGAGCTGCAAGTTCAAAATTGATTCTAAATTGGATTTGATCAAGTCGTCCAGGGGGGTTAATAAATTTTGAAATTTAGTGAAAGGGCAGCAGCGAAGAACATAAGTTAATTTTGGAACAAAGAGGCAAAACCGCATTATCGAAATTGCAAAATGTGGACTAATTTCAAGAAGACGACTTTCATAATTTTGAAATTTGGATGTGGAGGCAGAAATAAAGCTCGAAAAGGATTCTTCGAAGATAGGAGATCCTAGGAGGCAAAGTGAGCTTCTGTCTATAAATTTTATATTAGGCGTCAGGATTTCAATTTTTTGTTTTACGTCATCAAAATTTAAGGTAGAGTTTTTTATAAAAAGTTCGCATTTACTGAAATTTAATTCCAAGCCAATAGCTTGAAATTTAGACTTTATGGTCGAAAGGTCTGAAATAACAGTCTCCAAATCGCCTCCAAGAGTTCCATCGTCTAGGTACCAGACATTAAATTTTGATTTTAAATTTTGAATTATGGGATTAATAGCCAAACTGAAAATTGCCGGCCCGAGTGGATCGCCTTGCTGACAGCCAACTTCTGATGATATTACAGTTTCACGGTACATTAATTTGGTAGGATCAGCATAACAAAGGAGGAGGTAATTGTAAATTTCGGGGACGTTATTTTTGATTTCCGTCAGCAAGGTGTCTCTGTTTACCGAGTTGAATGCATTTTTAACGTCAATTTTGACCAACACATCGCAGGATGCGTTGGAGAGGTAAGTACGTAAGGCATGGACGGCTGCTTCACAACCTCCTTTAATGCCAAAACCAAGCTGGATCGGTTCAAAAAGAGGCTGTAACTTGGAAGTTATATACCTGACTGCAATTTTGGAGGCGAGACGTCGTAGAGTAGATCCAACAGCTATCGGTCTTACCCCTCCGTCCTTTTTAGTAAGGGCGATGAGGTTTGCTCCAAATAAAATCGGCGCAATTTCCGGGTGGACGTTGCCTGTGTACATGGAATTGATTAGACTCGTGATGGAACCTACAAGTCGTTCGCCTGCATCGCCCACTGAGTGAGATGTTAAATCTTTCAAATGTTGGGGTGAGAGTCCATCTAGGCCTGCCGCAGACCCGGTTTTGAATGAAATAATCGCATTAATGACGTCTCTGTTTGTGATTTGGAGGCAGGCCTGGCTTACCAAAGGTGGGTCGAGAAAGTATGGAATTAAAGGACCTGGGGGGTGTTTCGTCTGTAGGGCCTGAAGGGTGTCTGCAGTATTAGGGGATATAATGTCATTCGAGAAGAGGAGACGCGCGGCGCCTTTCAGGTCTCCGTCACTTATTTTGGCTTCAATGTTTTTTCGGCGATTGAATGTGGAGGAGCTCTTATTATTTACTATGGGGGGCACTGGATTGGCACAGCAATTATTCTTTATTTTCTGGGTCAGTGAAATACTAGTGTCTTCATCGTGAACGTGCAGAGTGTGAAAAGGGAAAAGTAAAAGTGAATGCCAGTCTGCGACAGTGTTATGCTCAATACATCTGTCTATTAATTGTGATAGGTGAGTCGCGACAGATATTCTTGCACCGCGGGGTATTCTCTTTAAAACGGAAACATTTCGTTTAAGGGAACTAAGGTGTACGTGGAATGAAGTCGTCGCAGGGTTGGTAGGGGGAAGTGAAGAGGGCGGAGTGAACGGGTTATTGTTAACAGGCAAATCGTTCTGACTAAGGCACTGTCTGTGGACTTTGGTATTGTGTATGTTAAGACCTTTGATGGTTTTAAATGATTTGTGGCATGACTGGCAAACATGACTATTTGAAATGGTTGTGGGTTGTGTCGCGGGCTGCATCCACTCTACTTAATAAATAAACAAAAGAGAACTTACGTCTAAAGTAGGTTAAATAAAGGAAAATAATGTCTTAGTAAATAAAATACAAAAACACCACAGCACACACTCAACAAAAGTCATAGAAGTTGTCAGGCTGGCGTGGCCGCTGCCGTGCCGGTGCGCCGTCGCGGCGCGCGGCGGATGCCAGGCCTTTGCCGCACGGATTGCTCGGACGTCTATGGGGGCGCTTTTACAATATAATTGTACCACTTTCGTTCATACGTAGATTCGTCTTCTTGACGTACGCAATATGTCAAATTATAGGTATGCCCAGTAAGGTTGGAGAATATTTACAAAATGCAGGATGATAAATATCTTAATCTCTTGGTATAGTGTAATCAGGTACTTCAGGATAGTTTTAAAGAGTAAACGTGTAAGTACAAAATAATTGTGAGCAATTTTAAAAATATTTCATTTTGGACGGTACGTGTTGACCCGTTGCTAGGTTAGTGGACACCACTGGTGACCAAAGGGCTGGCAGCTTCCTCGCTCAACGCATAAGCATTGCTATACAGCGAGGAAATGCTGCCAGCATCTTTGGCACTATGCCGCGGGGGGACCCCTTATTTTAGATTATTTATTTTTAAGTTTTTATTTTAAGTTTAGTTTGTAGGCCTTTTATTATATCGTATATTTTAATGTTTTAACTATGATATTATATGATTTATATATCTCACAATATACAAATATAACTTAAAATTAAACATAGTCAATTTTTAAGGAACTAAAATTGTGATCGTCAGCTGTATAACATTTTCAAATTGCGTTAAAATTATCAATATTTTACTAGTAAGTATATAATATGTCAACAAGTTACAAAATAAAGATTCAAGATTAAGATTTGGATCGTCATATGCGCAACGCATGTTGAATAGGTACTCAAAAATCAGTCATCTCGATTTAATCGAGTTTGACCGCTCAGTCCTGATAAATTATGAACGTTTAGCTGAACTTACTAAATTCAATTATAAATTAGTATAACCATTGTATTGTAAACTTTGTAAACTATTACATATTTTGTTTTTGTAAAACCTGCGCGCATATTCTATGCATGATGTGTCTACTTTTTTAGGATTACAAGAGTGTAACTAGCCACTGTAATGTAATAGACCATGAGTGTTCAAAACTTGCAACATCTAGTTTGTAGACCATAATAAAAAAAAACATCGTGTACCTATTTCTTGTGACTAATTTCAGTGTGTTGTCAATGTTTTCATTATGCAACAGTGCGTTGACACCGCTCATCTCGCACTAATTGTGTGATGAATTCGCACGCGCCCGTAATTGCGCGGTCAATGTCAGATGACTCAGAGCTTGCTCTCGATTTTAACGCCTAAGTTACAGGAGCCAGCGTTTATCGTATTGTCCGCATCGGCGCATAGTCGAGTCTAATGCTACATCGCGTCGAATGAAGTTGCTCACATAATTGTGATCGAACTTCACTTGGTAAGTTCGTTTGATCATTAAATATTTCGGGTTGTTGTGGCCTAAGTGATCTTCAGATTGTTTTAGGCTAGGTATTTATGTTTGGACCTATTGCTCTTACGCTTCGTGCCCGAAATTGCTTAGAAAATTCTAAATATTTTCCTGGAATCGGAAAACGACACTTGAAAATTGCTAGACGCAGGTTTGACACAAACGCAGCTTTGAGAGTCTCCTAAGATCAATCTGTGATAGCGGTTAAATATCACCGAGGAATTTTCAATGAATAGAGCAAGTAGTATAAACTTATAAAGTCGCTTCAAACAATGTAACAACCCATCTTGTCCTCACGCGACACAATCACACATAAATAAATAAATAAATATTAGAGGACAATCTTACACAAATCGAACTAGCCCCACAGTAAGCTCAAGAAGGCTTGTGTTATGGGTACTAGACGGCGATATATTTAATAGATATAAATACTTAAATACATAGAAAACATCCAAGACTCAGAAACAAATATTCATGCTCATCACACATATATTTGCCCTGACCGGGATTCGAACCCAGGACCATCAGCTTCACAGGCAGGTGCACTACCCACTAGGCTAAACCGGTCGTCAAACAACACATAAGCGACTACAGATCAGTTCATTCATGAAAGCGCGTCTTACCTTGTCTTTATTAGAGACTAGCTTTTGCCCGCGTTATTGTATTGCTTGACCGCTGTCCGCTTTCTGCTTAACCCCGCCGGCGCGCGCGCATGCTCCCGCCGTCGCGAGATGCGCGCGCGCCGCGGCAGCTGACCGCGACCATGCTACGTTTTTACCGTCTACGCGTTTTGATACTTGATATTATCTCAACCTTAATATTAATTTCACATGGTGTTGACGTCAGTGCCAACATTACCATATAAAAAGGAATGTTAGGCTGGCATCCCTGGTCGATTATTAAGATGTATGGCAATATCGAGACCGCCCAATATATAGCTCATGGAGGTGCAGGGCACAAAAATAAGAGCTAATAGATTATTATAAGGAAAGGTGACTTTTAAGATACATAAGTAGTGTAATTAGTCTGAACAAGTGCTGCATTATAAATACTTCATATTACAACCAGCCGCCGTATCATTTATACCTATACAGTCCACAATAGAAGCCCCCAAGATCCCACATGGTCTAACGTAACTATATTATGTACCTTTGCCCCGTGCTAGATGCTGGCCAAGAACAATCCCATTGGTAAATAAATTAATATACTCGTATAACACCGGCCAAGTACGTGTCGGATTCCGTACCAACACTTACTAGTCCACATTTAAAACCACTATCCAATAGAATGAACCTAAAAGGTCGTCTCCTCATAGGGAAGTCACGGCACCTACGACCTTTTGTTTGGGCAAAGCACTTTTTCAGCGAAAACCCGAAAACGGTAAAAACTATCTTGTGCAAACGGTAAAAACTATTTTTAGTCCTCTTTTTATCTCTAAATTTTTTTTTTCAATACCTGTTTATTATTTTTGTGTCCATCTATTTCATGTAACTTGCAATTATTAAATGAACTAACACTTACCAAAAATTCAATGGTAGTGGCTGCAGTTTAAGCAGCCCGGGGTACTTCCCCAGTTGGGCTGCTCTAAACCTAAGCGAGTTAACGTTATAACTTTCTGTGCCCTATTTCTCTTAAGCTCGAGGTCCGCTACCTCATTCCAAGATTTGTCTCGGGCACTAGTTTTTAAGGAAGCGACTGCCATCGGACTTTCCAACCAGTATGTATGAGTATATTTCTCTGTTCTTTTAATTGTAGTTATAGCTTCTTGTCATTTTTAGTTTATTTTTATTTAAATGTGTTAGTTACCTTCTGGGAAATCACTTAATGGTTCTGTCGGAAGATCAGCGCTGGCAATCACGCCAGCACTACGCTGAGACAGAACCATTTCGTGCAATACCTTGTTCTTCTGTTATTATTTATTTTCTTGTTCTTTTTGTGTTTTGCACGAATAAATATTTCTGATTTCTGATTTTCTGATTATGAAGAAAATAATTTAGAATTGCAAGTATCAAAACGTGTCATCGCAGCGCGTGCGGCAGATGTGCGCAGCATCTGTTCGCGCCAACCTGTCGCCCAGCTGATCGTGTCGGCTTTCTTTTTTAGCCCAATGATTTGTTTATCGAAGGATTATTGGATTTTTGATCCGACTGTACAAACAGTGGCATGGCGCCATATAGTTTACGTAGTAAACTCGGGGTATTCCGGCTATCCCATTATTAGAAGGTAAATGTCACTGAATTTGTCAGTAACAAAATATTTGACTTTAAATTTTAAGTTATAATAATAGGGACCAGCAATAGGTATCAACTATTGGGTATTAAGGTACATATGAGGTTAAGGTATACGTGTAAATTTGAAAATTTGGATGTTTAGAAGTTTGTGTCCCTATGGAGTATATCGGGCGTAGGCACTTACTTATATACTCATATGTCCCTATCGGATATTTTGGAGGTAGACAATGAGGGCTACGGCATATGAATTCACCGCTAGAGGCGCTAGTGTAGCGTGAGATCTCCGAAATGTCAAATGTCACTCCTTGTGGTTGCGCTACGCGGGGTAATATCTAATTGGAACAATATGGTGACTATTTTGCAATACCTGAGCTTGATTATGGCAAATATGAGTTACAGGTCAATCACTGTAAGTGCTTTGAGACAGTTTTGTCTTTCGGAAACTTATGTCCTTCTTTTTTTTCTATCAATACGAGATTGCGCTACAATGCGGGAAGTTCGACATTTTTACGGTACCTACTGTTAAATATGATTTCAATGTAAACTGTCGGTCTCATGCCCAATAACCAATAACAATTTTTGACAGCTGGAACTTACTCGACAGTGGCGCCAACTGGTGAGCTCAAAAACGTAAGCCCTCATTAGTTACGTGTGTAAATCAGTCTTAAGTCGTTCGGGTATTACGAGTACGGACGTATCCTTCGGTTAGCAACTAGGATAGCCTCGCTATAGGGGAATATAGATTGGAGGCAATCCAGCTGCCACCCACCTGCTCTCCATCTTAGGTACAGGGCACAGGTCGATGACCCGAGGGGTTGTGTTCATATATCGTCGGGTGAGAAGCAAAACTCACTATCAAATCTGTCACTACTCTTCGAAACCTCGTATCTCAGTGCTGAAACGATGCTGATATAATGAGCTTTATTTTAAGTAGGTATTTGTTACTTAGTGACTTTTGCTTGTAACCCGACGATATTACGTTAGCTGATTCGATTCTGTTGATTTCAGATTAGAAATTTTTTAGAAGTAAACTACCGAACCTGTGGATTGTAGTACTATGCCAACGAAAAAGCGCGTTAATCCTCATTTATCTACACCCATACAGTAAATCCTCTTTATGTGCTCAAAAAGTGTAGGTAAGGACCAACTTTACAATATCGCGCCGGTCCGGGGCGGAGATGGCCATAACAGCATCAAAAACGGTATCGTTATGGCTATCTCCGCCCATTACGATACAGGCTCGTGCTCAAAAAGACTTCAACGAGCTCACGATCTCGAACTCCTGCACTTTCAACGCAATGGTGCGTCAACACATGAAAGAGGATTTAATGTATATATTTAGATAAAGTAGTGTATACAACTGTACATAATTAGGCCTTAAAACACTCGTGTGATCCTATTATGCAACTCGCTGACGCTCGTTTCATAAAACCACACTCGTGTTTTAAGACCTCTTATGTATCAGTTGCATAAACTACTATTCTGTAGTAAGTATAAAATACCTACAAGTTTGTACGTAACATTTATCGATTTTTCGTAAAAAACTTGTAAACGATGGCCCATAGCAAAAATGTTCTGAGACATAAGTAATTTAGGTACAAAATTCTCTACACAAAAGGTTCTACACATCTTTTTCGCTAGGATAAATATAAACTACGTTCTAATAAGAGGTTCTACTACATAATACTGAAGGAAAGTAACGACGTTCAATTCCAGGTGTAAATAAAATGCACAGTATGACCCAATATTCTTTGTGTTATTGAAATAATGTGAATCACAGTGCGTCATGCGTCATACTGGATAGTTAGAATATTTTATTTCGCTCCAGACAGTGACTCACGCGCACACAAATAAACGCACTTTGATACGCAATGACAGATCGCTTACTCAATAGGTATGATATTAGGTAATAGGGTAAACGTCATGCTTAACACCTTATACTAAAGTTGACGCCTCTCTTTTTTTTGAACCTGACTGTGGTTTTATAGGCCCGGCCCAATAAAGCGATAGGAGTGCGCGGTTGGAGAGTAGCCTGGGGAAAATCCAGGGGAAAACCTCCTACACGATCAGTGGTTTTGAACACTGGAATACTCTTAAGATTTCGCGCTCCAGTGAGATTGATTGAGCGGTTTCAACCGAATCTGAGGTGTGAGTGGAATCGAGCTACTGGGAGTTTTGTCGCTGGTTCACTAAACCTAGCCTAGCTGAGAAGAGTCCAGCAAGAAACTCAGCTAGGCCCGACCTGAGTCGGACTGACTCTACCCGGAATGCGACGGTACCGGGACGTATAGGGACTACATGTGCCTGTGTTGACACCTCTCGTTCGTCTCTATTATTATGACATAAGGTCTCCGTTTCAGCTTGGGTAAAAATGCTCCTCCAAGACCCATTTCTCAACCGATTCTCGTATAATTTTGTGGGTAGGGTCTATAATTATATGAATATTGTCGATTCAGTGTTTGGAAAACTTTCAAAATGGCGGAGCCATGGGGATTGAAAACGTAAACATATCACTCACGAGTTTTACAGCTCACAGTTTAAAATGTTTAAATAAAAGTATATTTAAATGTTTGTTCGACGATAACTCGAGTATCGTTGACCGAAACTTCGTGAAATGGTGGGCGAAGCGGCAACCTAGATATAGAGGGTTTTAATACGTAGAGAACATGGCTTCTCGAAACACTGTTAAATGGAATGAACTTAACCACGAATAGTAAACCTATTATGAATATATTAGCAGTATATAGGTATATTCTTAATCAAAACATACTCGTAAACAAATTAAGGCATTTTTTTATAAAAGAATGTCCGTAGTTTCGCCGTTTACAGCCAAATGGCGTATGTGCCACACTGTTCCTAGTAAAATGCGCCATTTTGTTTTTATACTGCGCGTGAGTGCGTCGACTCCGCAGGTGCGCGAGAGCACACCTTGCGTCGCTTATGTGATTCTAATGAGATTACGCCAATTGGAGGATGGACACCGGGGGATCACCCTATACTTATTCTTTTGACCCCGTGGATATTTTAACTCTGTGCATGTTTGCTTATATGTAAATACATTCGACATATATTTCTTTAGTTCTTTAAGTATGGTATCTTTGTAAGTATTGTATTGTTGTTAATGCCCCAAATAAAATAAATAAATTACTTAGGTACTTTGGTACGGTTTCGACTGAAAAACATGTTTAGATCGGACACTAGTAAGTACATACCAACTAGTAGTTCGCCTCAAACTAATTCGAAAACTCCTTAATCTAACCTAACCTATATCTCGGCCCCTTGACCACTATAGGTCATGTGCGAAATTAAAACATATTTTTGTTCTCTTCTGTTTTCAATGAATACCATAGTTTTTTTTGTCAATTAAGTTTTTGGGATTCTAATAAAATACACTCGCGATGTCTACAGCTCCCAGAGCCACTGCATGTTTAATTTTTTACACTGTTTACCTACGCCGCTAAAACCTATATTAATTATCCTCCATTTGCATGTATTACCGCGCTCGAAATGGCGACGACAAAGGAGCGGAAACGCGATTCAATCGGGGGTGGTTTTTATAAAAACTGGGGTTGTTATGCTGATTGGTTTAGTATTTTAATGTTATTGTGGGAAAACAGAAATCATGGCGATAGACAAATTTAATTTAAGTCATTTTATAAGTTTCTGTTAAAATGTAAATCCCATCACAGCTCTGTGAGGACCTCTCGAGCATTTTTCACGTTATATCAAACCCTATGGCTCCGCCATTTTGAAAAATGTGCAGAAGTAGAACCGACAAAACCTTTCTACTATACACCGTGATTGTTAATAACCCGAAAGATTTAAGCTAACGATACTAGAGCCTAATTAGAGTATATATATTTATGTAACATATAGTCCAAAAACTCGTAATTAACGAGATATTCATTATTTACAACAAATCAAAATTTAAATAATCTCCAGTGTAACACACCCTAAGGGCGTGAGCATGACGTAGCCACCTACTTCTTTTAAACGTAGATGCACTTTACCTGTATGGTTGTTAGCCAGTTTCATAAAGAAGTTTGGTATCTATCTACAAAAAGGTTTTACTACCGAAAACATGTCATTTGTCATTCATGGAATACAAGTGACGGCAATCGCCGTTCCTCGTATGATTTCGGAGCGATTCGTGAAGTGTCATGCTCGCTCTCTGTTCTTCAACTTGAGTTTCTCACCTAAAGGCTTGTTCACAAAGAAGTGGGCAATTAATAAGATTTAATTTGTACTGAAATAGTAATTTCATTAAGACGCATAATTAGACCCATGTTGATATAACATTATTTACTCGTAATGTCGTCAAAAATACGTGGTTTAAATCTTTCGGGTTATTAACAATCACGGTGTATAATTATAGAAACTGCTAGCAAATTTTCACGAGAAATCTATTGAGGAATGCGACCTGTAGCGGAAATTCGCCGGACATACGAGCTGCCCAAGTTGAAACGCACCGTTCGATAGCTTTGCTCGCTCGATCATACTAGCTGTAGTCCGTTAGTGGCCATCGTTCTAGCTGGTTTAGCATCCGAACCAGGCATTAACAGGCACGCAAGATGACACGGTCGCGAGTACCCACGCATGTCGCGTCGCTGGCGATAAATTAGCAGAGGGACTGAAACGGTATCGGGGCATTGGCATAAACTGTAGCTCTCTTGGTCGTTAGTAAATTACTTTGCATCTTTTTCTTAGAAATCATATAGGTAAAGTATTCTGTCGTCAGATAATACTCAAAGGTAGGTGAAATGGAGAAAAACCTACTCACGTTGCACGCAGGAAAGGGGAGGTCGACCAGAATAGGGCTCGCACTTCGGGTCGCTGAGCTAGCGGAGTAAGTAAGAACTTAAATAAGTAAGTAGGGCCACAAACCGTCCGACGCACACTGCTTGTTCCAATTAAGAAAACAAATAAAACAAACGAGAGTCAAGTAATCAATTTAAAACCTGATTTTATAAACTATAAACTATGGTCTAATGAATACCAAATGCCAGATCAAATTATGGTAACTCATACGTTACTCAGTACGTTTTTCGACATAAGTAACATAACTAACCGACATAAGGTCAAACGGATTTTTATAAACCGACCCTTAAGCAATCACTAAATGAGTAAGATGCCACAGAACCAGTTTTAAGAGCGTTGGCTGATACGCATCATTATTCTCAGGGAAAGATATAAAATGGGACTTCACTATATGAAAGAGGACTGCCTAAATTATCATATTGCAAATATTGGCATCATACTTGTATTATACATTTATAATAATAATTATATTAATTAATATACTATTATAAAGGCCGAAAATATTTTTACGACTTTGACAACCATTCTAAAGGATATCGTAAAAATATTCACCGCCTTATTAACATTAAGATTAAAACAGAGCATAATTAAACCTTTCGTAAGCAAATTTTAACAAATCAGGGTTGCCTTAAAATAACGGAAATTAGAATGACATCCACCAACATTTTTTTAACTAAAACATGAAATGGCTTGAAAGATCAACCGGGTTAGCTTTTATAAGTTGACCTCCTCTTTTAAAGACAGCATATAGTATTTGAGGTCATCAAAAAACGGTTCTACCACAATGATTTGGAATTTAAATAATCAGTTCCGCTATTAAATGTTCTTATTATGATGTTCGGAGGATGTACAGTTCTTGGAACAAAAAATAGGGTGGGACAGGTAGAAAATTATAATGAGATTACCGGAAGTACGACGTTATGACACAGATTTTGTTGTTATAGCCATGTACTTGAGGAATGCAACGATTTCAAAAGTAAGGATAAGCCCGTCCGAGCATTTTGGACAACAGTTTAAAAAATCCGAAACAAGCGATACTAATGTAAAACTAGTTAGTGGCTTTGTGAGCTGTAAACTACTAGTGGGAATTTTCTTTGTTTGCAATCCCCATCCATGGCTCTATTTTAACAATAATCAATAACAGGCGACCCACGCGCGGGCAGCTTTCTCGCGCAAAGAATTGCCGTCGCAATTCAGCGCGGCAATGCTGCCTGCGTAATGGGTACAATATCTAGCGGGCCTAATTTTGATATATTTTTTTAGTGTTTAATTATTTATAGTTATTTTTAGTTACGTAATGTATAATTCCTTTCTTAATATGTATATTTGTATATATATTTGTGAATATTTTAAATAAATATATTTGTCATAACTGATTGGCCAAAAAATCTATATAACTAATTATCGAACCTGTTCACAAATTTTCAATGGAATCGGTTGAGAAATGCGATGTGCAGAAGAGAACAGCCTCTCTCAGACTTACTCCAGACATACCTACGAAAGCATTTTTGCCAAGCTGAAATGGAGACGACCTTCGTTTTATCATTTCTGTGATTCTATTCTCCACCAAAACTCGATGGATCATGGATACTCAAACACGCAAGTGTGTATGCGGTGTGTACAGACCGTGTCCCCTATGTCCGGCCGGAAAGTAACCCGAGAGAATGGGAAGCCTTACGGTTTACCACAACGCTTCCACTCACCGATGTTCTATAGTTATACATTTGGATGTAAAATTGTCTCTCGATGTATTAGTCGAGGGGCTGTATAACGGAAATAAAGTAATTAATTTTGAGGCTGCATGTTTATGATTGTAAACGTAATCAATGTCAATGTTATTTATTCTTATTATCGCTTAGAAAACAAATAAACTAAAAGTGATACAATATGAGCCATGTATTGTGGCAGAGAATGGGCGCGAACTCAGCATAATGAGGCGGCAGGTATAGGTAGCCACATCGCTGATATTCTGCCAGGACCCTAATATAGGTAAGTAAGAATTTATTAAAAAATAATATCTAACTAATTATAACTAAAAATAACATGAGAATATATGACTAAAAATTAAGACTAAACTAAACTAAAACTAAAATATATTTAAAAAATTTGGTCCCGTAGGCATAGTCCCTAAGATGCTGGCAGCATTTCCTCGCTGAATCGCTATGCTGATGCGTTGAGCGAGGAAGCTGCCAGCTCTATAATCCCCCGTGGAATCCACCAGCCTTTTAGAGAGGTCTTTAACTAGTTGACGTTGATTCTTCAATTTAGGCATATTCAAAAAACAAGGTCTGACAATCCGGATCGTGACACGACCATACGTCACTGTGGATGACACACTCTTACGTCCGCATACCGTCGATAGGCTGATGACGTAGGTGGTGTCACCCACACTACTAACCGATGTGCCGGATTGCCATACCTGACGCATTAAAAATATTATTGTATCATGCATGCACCTGAACTTCTTAATGACTTCGAAAAAGTGTGGGTATCTCAATAGAAAATATCGTGGATACGAATCTTAGAAGAAGAAATTCTCATCAATTGACGACCGGTTTAGCCTAGTGGGTAGTGTACCTGCCTGTGAAGCTGACGGTCCTGGGTTCGAATCCCGGTCAGGGCAAATATTTGTGTGATGAGCATGAATATTTGTTTCTGAGTCTTGGATGTTTTCTATGTATTTAAGTATTTATATCTATTAAATATATCGTCGTCTAGTACCCATAACACAAGCCTTCTTGAGCTTTCTGTGGGGCTAGTTCAATTTGTGTAAGATTATCCTCTAATATTTATTTATTTATTTATTTATCAATGTATATAAATTTAATACTAAGGAAATGAATAAAATAAGCCAATTTACCATTGGGAGTTATCATGATTTGTAATTGTTATGGTTCCTTCAAAACTAGCAATCCTACAATAATAAAATACGAATACGGCTTTTGTTTTGAAACAGTGAACTGAGTCTGTACTCCGAACTTCGTGTAGTACCGTCCCTTTCACTCTCGTATTATACACTATATGAGTAAAAGGCACGGCATGATACGAAGTTCGAATTTCGCAGTTCGACGTAGCCCCACTGTTTCGAGTGCATTACGATGTTTTACTGTTAGTCAAATCAGCAGCTTTTTTGAAACGTCAAAAATGCTCGTGAAGGGATAATATTTTCTATGGTCATAATTTTATATGTCGTCGTTTTTTTCATCTGTACATAAATAGGTTAAAGGAGTGGTACCCAATGTTGAGCATACTGAGAGACCCACCTAACAAAATTTTACATTTGAATGTCACTCTATACAAAAATGAGCGTAATTATATATATGAATACAGGATTGTTCAAGAATCTTCAGGCCTCAATCAATATGGTGGGACGCGACCCATAGTGAAATGCTGGGTTAAAGTTTGATGTTTTTCAAGTATTATTGTGCGTTTTTTTACTGGTTACATAAAATAATATTTTTTTAGTGATCTATTCCCATAAGTCACGTGGGTTATCTCGGGCGGGAAGCTGTGGTGGACCGCAGTGCGGTCGATAGTCGTTGTTCTCATGCACCGACTATCTCTTATCGCCCACTTGTGCTTTGTAACAGCCTACCCTGTCCTGAGGCCTAACCTGTTTGTTATTACCTAATATAATACTAGATTTTAGCCTAGTTTTGGAGCATAATGAGAGCTAAAGAATCATAAATGGGTTTAGGGTTCTTATTTGATTTTTTCTCTCATTCGAAATAAATATAATTTATCACTACATAGTATAAAACAAAGTCGCTTTCTCTGACCCTATGTCCCTATATCCCTATATCCCTATGTATGCTTAAATCTTTAAAACTACGCAACGGATTTTGATGCGGTTTTTTTAATAGATAGAGTGACTCAAGGGGAAGGTTTATATGTATAATCCATGCATCAGCATTGCACCCGTATGAAGCCGGGGCGGGTCGCTTGTTATTTATATAGAATGACAGCTCTTTAGCTGCAAGTAGCTCCCTCACTCACTGGAGATGTTGGCGACCTTACTCACCACCCGAAACACAACATCAACACCACATGCACGATCCTCAAGTCTAAAAATTTACAAGTATCCATAGGCTATGGTGTCTGCTTACCGTCAGGCAGGCTGTAAGTTTGTATACAAAATACCATGGTCTAAGAAAACAAGGTCTGAAAATCCGAATTGTGACACCACATACGTCACTGTCACGTCCGCATACCGTCGATAGGCTAATGCAAGCATAATGCCAGGCTGATGACGTAGGTCGTGTCACTACCACTACTAACCATGTACCTGATTGCAGCATATAAAATATAGCAGAATCCACTTAGTACGACTCTGCATACATCGTTATATCGCTTTTAACGACGTTGAAATCCTCTTAGGTTTTCATACAAAACACTTTCTCAGACAAGCAAATAATAAGTCCGTTTTGTGCGACGTTCTGTTAATGCAACGTAATATCACCGATCACTTGACTGTCGCAGTATCCGGATTCTACTGAACCTAACAATTAGAATTTCGTCTCTATTCTAATTATAATAAAATTCTAATGAAATGAAAATTATTTTTCAACGTCAACTTAGAGAAAATAATATATTTGTCTCAGAGTGGTTAGAACAACACAATTGGGTAATAAATACAGTACATAAATATATTGTAAAAATTTGTCAGGTTACGTAATCAACTAGAATGTAAGGTTATGTAATACGTAAGAAATATTAAAATTATGTCAAAAAAGCCTTACCAATAATAACAGGCATGCATTTGGTCTCTATTCTAATTATAATAGAATTCTAATGAAATGAACATTATTCTTCGTCAACATAGAGAAAATAATATATTTGTCTCAGAGTGGTTAGAAAAGCACAATTGGGTTATAAATACAGTACCTAAATATATTGTAAAAATTTGACAGGTTGCGTAATCAACTAGAGTGTAAGGTTATGTAATAAGTAAGAAATATTAAAATGATGACAAAAAAGCCTTACCGATAATAACAGGCATGCATTTGGTCTCTATTCTAATTATAATAAAATTCTAATGAAATGAAAATTATTTTTCGTCAACATAGAGAAAATAATATATTTGTCTCAGAGTGGTTAGAATAGCATACAATTGGGTTATAAATACAGTACATAAATATATTGTAAAAATTTGACAGGTTGCGTAATCAACTAGAGTGTAAGGTTATGTAATACGTAAGAAATATTAAAATGTTGACAAAAAGTCTTACCAACAATAACAGGCATGCGGGTCAAGTACCTACAGGGTGTTGGGTCAGTGACAGCACAGATGCGCGGACATCTGCGCAGAAGTCGCGCTCGGGCGGCTCTAACGTCTTCGGTGTGTCGTGGGGGCGTTTTACACCGCTACTTAAACTTGGGCATTACACATAATTTCTGAAGTTTAGAAAGAAAGAAATAAATATTGATTTGGTGTTAAATCATTGCACAATATTAAATGAAATGAAATGGAATTAACAATTCAACTAAATTAAGCATGAGTTATTAACACCGAAAAGGATACCACTCCAATATACCAATAGATACAGCTAAGGCACTGGTTTTTAGGGCTAAATAATGTTAACTAAAAATATATCTTAACTAGACTAGCCAGCTTAAGTTAATGATGGAGAAGGAGAGATCGCTGGTCAATGATATATAATAGAAATAGTAAAACTCTTTATTGTGCCTGCAAACAAAACAAAAGTGAAAAATACAAAAGGAAAGGGTATGTACAAAGGCGACCTTATCCCTTTAAGGGAGTTTACTTAAAATCACTCAAAATATTTCTTTAATCCCCCCGATCCCCGATTCCATAACCCTTTCGGACCTGTGTAAGGAAATTCTGAAACATTATCAATTTCATTGTTTGATTTTAAAGAACAATAAATGTGTCAAAATATTCAAATGAAGCTGTTTAAAATTCAATGCTACGTCTGAATTTGAATGGCAGTTATCTTAATATAGTGACCGTTGTGTGCATTTTAGTTACTTTATTATCGTTCTTTTTTCATTAGAGTGAAAATCCTCTTCTTCCCAGCCGCGAATCGTAGTAACCTGTATATAAATTAGATTTTTTCCTATAACCTCAAAACGACTCAGTGTCGAAACTCAAGTGACCGCTTTATAACCAAGAAGCGAGGGTGCTAAGAAAAGGTTATATAATTATTATAGACGGAGGGCTGGCGGTCCAGTTGGCATACGGTGAAAGTAACCACAGACGCTCTCGGACTATAATTGTGACTTTTGGTATTGAACAATAGGCTTTCTTTTGTTCTGGAATGTATAAAGCTATGGGTGAATACTAAGTGGGTGACGAAAGCAAATCTTGTATGAGTGATCACGTGGTAACAGTTTTTTGGGCGTGAGATATGTCACCTGCATTATTTACGTGTCATTATAGTATTGGCTAGCAGTGGCGGCGCGTCAAACATATTCTTAAAGAAACCGGAAATAATTTGCCTTTCTTATTCTTCATGAGCCGTAGTAAAAAAAACTGGACTGGCTGAAAATTAGGCAAGCCGGTGGGAATCGAGTTGTATGGACGCTCCGCCACTGTTGGCTAGGTATAGTATTCCGGCAAATGTATCAAGGGAACCAGGCCTGTGCCTTTACCATGAGTTTACATGACCGTACTCGCTACCGACTGCGTAAAAAAATGTATGGGCAAAAGTACAGCGCGTCTGGCGGTTACGCAGTAGAACTAAGAATACGCAGTCGCTAGCGAGTATGGTGATGCAAACTAATGGTAAAGGCACTGTTCGTCTTGCCGCTTTACCTAAACTCCGCTTTGCCGCAACTCTGTGGTGTCCAGACACCTTACCCTATCGCGCTAGGAAAGAAATAACAGGTGCTATGCGCCTAGTGTGCGATCGGGATGACATGATTAGCTATCAAACATCGGAATTACGATTTGAAACGGGATATTTACCATGTATATTTGTATTTTTGAGTTCCCGATATTTCGGCACTGTTGCAAGGGCCATTATCAAGGATTAACTGACGTGCTGCGAGTTTGCGAGTGACTGTGCGAAAAAAGCGAACCAGGAAGAGGGTAGATCCCTATGGTGTATGGGTAGACCACAACTAAAACTCGCAGCACGTCAGTTAATCCTTGATAATGGCGCTTGCAACAGTGCCGAAATATTGGGAACTCAAAAATACAAATATACATGGTAAATATCCCGTTTCAAATCGTAATTCTAATGTAAATGACCATGTAAGCTGGGAATCTTATCAAACATCGCTTTTGTTAGACAGAAAACCTTCTGTACGTGTAAGAGCTACTAACAATTCTGTGACGGTAACTTCTAAGAGACGTTGCTGAGATTTAGAATCGCGTCTATTCTGTGGTCATAGCTTAGAGTTAAGGGCTTATTCAGAAATCAAGTGAGGCTTTTTTGGCAAACTTTTAGACCCCCCTACCCTTGGTGATCTTTGGTGAGGTTCTAGGAGACCCCCCACATGAAATCTCACGTGTATTTTTTCACTATTAAAAATTTAGACTGAAACGGTATTTTGTATAGTTGATATTGTGTTTATTTTCAAAAAACGTTAATAGACTCGCTGTTTTTGACGTGCGAAATGATGATTTATAATTTCGTACACGAGTAGATATTATTTCTCGGTTTTGTTGGTACAGGAAAAAAATACACGTGAGGTCTACGTTGTACCCCCTCTCCCCCAACGTGATCAGTCGTGAGGTTTACATGAAAAATAATTCATGCATTATCATTTCAAAATATATATAAATAAATATAAATTAACACATATTTGCTTATTTTTGAATAACAATATACAATGTTAGCGTTTAATAACGGTTTTAATATTCATTGAGATTATTTGACACTTTTACCGCAGAATGTGCCTTATAAAAAAACTCGTATATCGTTCTCTATATTTCGTTGTAATGCTAAAATAAACAAGGTATATATGCGTAAGATATTAGCCGTTAGCCCTTAACTACAGGAATACAACTTTTGTTTCTTCAACTTAAACAAGGTATATATGCAGCGTAAGGTATTAGCCGTTAGCCGCTTACTACAGGAATACAACTTTTGTTTCTTCAACTAAGTGTGACCCAGGTGTGACCCAGACAGAACGTCCTATCATATGTCATTACTTGGAGGGCTTGACAGTCACACCTACCTTCCAATTATTCTTGAAGCATCGCGACAATCGTAGCTATATCTTACCTGTTTAATATCTTCGCATATTTTAATCGGCAAGCGTATAGCTAGCTTATCTACATACCTCAGTTTAAAAAGGGTAAAAGAACCGTAATATTACCTTAAGATATGCCTTTTTGTTTCCGCATGCATCGATCACGGCGCACGCGCGACCCAGCTGCCCCCCAGGTGCAGTGTTACGCAACTCGTATCGGTTTACCGTTTTTTTCTCATTTAACCCTTTTTGGCTGATTATAGAACGGTTACGTCAGTGGACAAGTGCGTTAACTTTTTCCGGGACACAGCTTATGCGTTTTGAGAATAATTGTTTCAAGACGATTTTTTATACCACGTCGGTGGCAAGGCAATCATGTGTACGGCCATTGCAACTCCAGAGAGTCCAGAGGGATCACATTCCGATTGTTGACCTTTTAAAAATGTATACACTCCTTCCTTGAAGAACCCCATACTGCGCTCCCTCGGGAAAGCCTCGGCAGGGAGCTCATTCCACACCCGGAGCGTCCGAGCGGGGAATGTGACATGCTTGTACAAAACATAAATAAGTACCTAACTAAAATATTTTTTTTAAGGCAGCAAACACCAGATATTTTTCAGCTTTGATGACATTGTTCATTGGTTAAAATAATGACATGTTCATTTCAGGTTAAGGGATATATATGCCTCCCACATAGTATATCGTTTACCATAGTCCGGTTTCAACTCCAAATCTCCTACAAAACATTATATCAATCCCTGAAAATATGATATCATGACCTTAGTTCACAGCAGATATAATCCAATAATGTATCATTGGCAGCCGTTTGAATTCACTTGACCAGTCATTTCAGTGATTAGTGACAAAATACCACTTTACATAATTGGAGCGAAATAAAAGCAGATAGGTCGGACAATTTATTGATATTTTGTAGATTTTGAGTATTGTAAGGTAATGTAATCCTATACTTTGCTAAATAGTAATGCATTTTTGTAATATGATCAAAATTAGGATGTGGAATGACACTATCCCTTATCAGAGTTTGAATATGTGGGAATTATTCTGCCCATAGCCCCATTAATTGTCGTGTCGTGTCAGGTAAGTAATAAAACTGTTGTTGTGTTGAACCTATAACTAGCCATTATATATTTCTGAAATTGATATAATGTTTTGTTGAAGATTTGGAGTAGGAACCAGACTACTGTATACAAAATACTCTATGTGTGAGTCATAGCCTTTGCCTGATAAAAAATATAATTATACACTAAATTGAATATGCCAGTTCATTGCTCAGGCAGACAATGGAAATACCGTATCCCACATTTTTTTTCTGGTTTACAGGAACATATCCGACTTCTGTAAATACATTTTGTATGAGATGTTCAATATGGTTGCAAATCTATATAAATAACTTATTAAGACACGCTTGTTCTTCGCGGCCTGGTAAAGGGTTAAACAGAAGCAGTTACTTTACCAATAGACAAAACTTACGAAAATACTCGGAAAACATCAAACTTAAACCTGTTTATTGCTATTTTAGATTTTTAAATACGTAAAGATAAAAAATAATACAGACTTGTGAAGTCATTAATCATTTTCCCAGCAAACTTCATATTATACCACCCGAGCGTTATTTTACGTTTCATAAAACGGCCATACTCCCTTTATAAATGTCTCTGTTAAACTGTATAAGTAATTTAGAAGTTTAGGTTGACCGCAGACATAAAAATTGACCATTAACGATCAATTAATTACGTAAAACAGATGATATAAAAATAACTAATATATACCTTTCCCAAGGTCGCTGCCCTTGGGGATGATGCCCATAAGGCTGGCCACATTTCCTCGTTATATAGCCAGCGATACCTATCCGTTGACCGAGGTAGTAGCCAGGCTTATGGTCAACCGTATTTCCTATTTTTTAAAGCTTTGAAAAAGTTGTTGAATTGACTATCAGGAAAATACCGTATTCCAATTCGAAACTCTTCCCGCTAAAAGTAACGGCTTCTAACGTACGCCCTTATGTCTCAAGCCCACCTGACGTCCAATTAAAGACACAAAGGGCGCACGTGTTACCAGTAAGAAAGTTAACGGCGTTCCTGACAAGTTAGAGGGCGATTTGGTGGTAGTGGCGTAACATGATAGGCAGTTGCACTTAACAAGCACTTAAAAAACTAATTAACCTGTCCTGGACCAAATATTCGTGATAATCACACAAATAAATACCCTGAATTCAGCTTCGAAGGCAGCGTCACTACTAACTAGTATTGGAATTCCAAAATTAAAACATTTATTCTTCAAAATAAGCCTCAAGGGCACTTTTACAAGGCAAGATCTATTAAAAGTAATACAATACTCAAGAATCTCAAGATAACATTAATTAGGTAAATGTAGAGTTACTACTGATTAACGATTATGATTCTTTTGTTAAAGTTTTAGATAAAATAACCCACTTTTATTGCTTATTTTGTGTGTAAGTATTTGAATTAAAGATTGAAATAAGTTTTGTAGCTTGATTATTATACTAATAACTAGTGATCTTTTAAAATATATTTCCTTATTTAAAAAAGGATAAAATGCATGTAAGATCTATAAATAGAAGGCCGCATTAGTCCGCAAAAATATATATTTTAGTTAATAAAGACCCTTTATGTTAAACTTACGTCAGAAAGATATGATTGTCATAATGTTTAGAATCTAAAGTAACGTTTTCTAGTGTGCCTAAAGTTGATCTAAACTTTAGATCAACTTTACGCACACTCGAAAATGTTACGTAGCCAGCCACCAGCCACATGGATGCGTCGTATTAAAATAGTCTTTCTTAGGTTCGGTATTCCAAAGATCCGTTCAGACATTAGGTCAGATAGTTATGTCAAAAATGTACGGACTTGCCAAAAATTAATCTCGCTGCTCGAATATTACAGGGTTTCAATTTTAACCAGTTGTAAATTGAAGCTTGTCCTAGTGACACTAAATCTAATAGTAACTACTGTAAAAACGTAGGTACCATAGAACCCTGTAATATTGGGTCTAACCTAGCCTTAATGAAAAGCAGTTAACGATTGTGCAAAAAAATTACAGACGGCGGTAAACCTGTTTCAAAAATAGTTTTTTTTTGTCAGAAACTTGTTTCGCATTTTGGATTGCGATCAAGTTTTGTATACCAAGAATTTTCAATTGAATTATTACTTATTTTTGATCGCATTCATTCTTTTTGTTAAGTTTAAATAGTGTCTAGCCAACTGAAAATCATTAACTGCCCAGTTATAGAGCACTTTAGATTAATTACAAAGAAATAAGAATAGCGCAATTCAGTCTGCAAGTCATTTTAAGAGAAAAGGTCAGACAAATAATAGTTACTTACTTACCGGTTACCTAATCATGTCACATTTCATATAGTCAATAGCTTGATAAAAACTCACATGACACTTATTTGACTAAAACGTGACCTTTACACAATTCTAAACGGTTTGATTTTTTTGTTGTTATTCAATCACATGTTATTCAATGAAAAATCCTCCCGTTGGAACGCTACACTTCTGAGGAGAAATTCAACGGTGTATGTGAAATCCCCAACCTGCGCTGGGTCAGCGTGGGAATTACGGCCCGATCCCTCTCATTCACTAGAGGAGGCTTGATCATCATAGTTGAATCCTGAAGGATGCCCGGGGTCCGCTAGCTAATCACAAGACGCCGTGTAGGCGGCAGTTTTTACGGAAGCGACTGCCATCTGACCTTCCAAACCGAGGGGAACCAGACATTATTGGAATTGCGGTTGTCAAGTGAGTGGGCAACTTGACTATTAGAAGTTCTCAAGCCGTCCGAAGGCCTCTAACTTGGCTTAACGACTGCTATCATAGATAGCAGCTGGGATCAACGGCTTAACGTACCTTCTAAAGCACGGGAGCGAGCGCTCAGTTAATAACCACTCAAAGCGGTCACCCATCAAAGAACTGACCTCGTCAGACGTTGATTATCGTTACTGATGCAATTATTTTTCTTAAAAAATATTGACATAACTACGTCAATGGAATAATAAGATTTTTTTATGGGCGAGCACGAAGGGAACTCGCGCGCACAGGTGTCGATCGCCCGCCCACCCTATCTGCGCAACTTCCTTTGTCCGGGCCGCGTGGCCGCGGGATCTAAGGTATCTTGAACAAACTCGTTAAAATTATTATTATTTATTTATCGTATGGCAATTATTTCGAACCGTGAGATCTTCGAGAAGACAGTAGGTACGGTTGCCAGTTTTTGTTGCACTTTAAAACAAAAAAATCAAACGTAACAGTTTGGCGAGTACAACATTTCAGTGCTAAAATTGTTTTTTTGTGAAGTTAAAAAAAAAAATGAATTTGGTAGCATTAAATTGATCTAGTTACCCCTTGGGTTGGAAGGTCAGATCAGATGGCAGTCTCTTCCGTAAAAACTAGTGTCTACGCCAAAACCTTGGGATTACGTAGCGGACCCGGGCATCCTTCAGGCTGTTGCTGTACTGGTACAATGAGAGGATGATTAATTCAAAGCGCAAACTCTTAGAGTATTCTAGTGTTTAAACCGCCCGCGTGGTCGTGTCGGATGTTTTCCCCTGGATTTTCCGCAGGCAATCTCCAACCGCGCACTCCTATCGCTTTATTGGGCTGGCTTATAAAGCCACAGTCAGGTTAAAAAAAGAGGATGATGAATTGCATCAATCAATTGCTCTGAAATCGCCGGGTAAGAAGCAAAACTCACTATCAAATCTGTCATTAATATTCGAAAGGTATCTCAGTACTGAAACGATGCTGCTATACGAGCTTTTTTTTAAGTAGGTATTTGTTACTTAGTGACTTTTGCCTTTAACCCGACGAAATGATGTTTTAGCTGACGATTCGAAAGTGCTTGTTGCTATGACCTATTTGAATGAAGAATATTTGGACTACGACTATGTAGAACTTTGACTGCGCGGTTCCTTCCACGCGCGTATAACAAATTATAAAAGTGCGGAGCATTTAAGTTTTAGAAGGTTTACTATGAGATTGAAGACGCTAAGAATTACACATTCTGGCTCAATTATCAGGCCAATGTGGTCGTCTACATTATTATTGAATAGATCGATTGAACTCGGTAGGCCTCAACCCTCAAAGTAAGTAGATATAAATGGTTTTTCATTCGTATCAATTCGAATAACCGTTTTAGGTTGTCGGAGGTTTCCCAGGCTACTCTCCAACCGCGCACTCCTATCGCCCGGCCTATAAAACCACAGTCAGGTTAAAAAGGTTTGTAGTGTTGTGTTCCTGGAGGTGAGCAAGGTTACCAGGTCTCCCGAGGATGCACTGTGTTGAGAGCGCCTAAATTTGTCCCTTCTGTTGTCAACACAGTCCAATGCATCCAGTGTCAAGATGTCATCCTGCTCGAATTTGGAGCAGCCCAACTGGGGAAGTACCTCCGCCTTGAAGAAGACCACAGACATAATAACATTATTAGTATACAGTTATGTAGTGTCGTGTGAGCTCCCGAGGATGATGCGACGGACCTAAATTTGTCCTCATCCATCCTCAAATTTTATAAAGGGTCGGCAAAGCGTACGTGACTCCTTTGGAGTTGCGGGCGTCTGTAGGCTGCGGTGGCCGCTTACCATCAGGTGGACCGTAAGCTTGTTTGGCACCGGCGTTGTATAAAAAAAAGTCTGTCTAAATCAACTTGATATGATAAATGTTTATGAGATATAAACATTGATTCGGTGACATTGTTAGATACATTACCTACATATACATTTACTTAAATATAGATATGATTAATCTAACATAGTCCTAACTCCTAACCTAACATTTCAAAGCTTATATAAATACTCCTATTCCTGGTTCATATTAATACTCCTAGTACCGTCCATAACGTTTTATACATAAACATATATGCATCAATAACAGATTATCATCTTTGGCGACACAGCAATTAGCTCCACCCTGATCCTCTATTTGATTCACCTCATTCCCATCGCAATCACATTTAAAGAGGACTACAAGTCTACATTAGTCAGCTGACAATTCTTCGTACATTTCTGGGTCGTCAGATGGTCGCTGAGCGCAAACTTTTAGAGTATTTCCAGTGTTTAAACCACTCGCGTGGTCGTATTGGAGATTCCCCCTGGATTTTCCCCAGGCTACTCTCAAAATCTTATCGCTTTATGAGGCTCGGCCTATAAAGCCACAGTCAGGTTAAAAAAAAGATGGGCGATGGACAGCGTCGATACTTATCGACTCCGCATTAGCCGAATTGTTATTTTGACCAGATGATCGTTTTTGAAACAATAAGGCTCTAAAATGAGCCGGCGAATAATTCCGAAACATACATTTGGACGTTGTTATGTAATAATGTGTCAACCAACTATAGGTTTTCCTATTAGGTTGATACATTATTGCATATTTATTAAAATATTTTATGCCAGGAACCCGATTAGAGGGGCTTTGTTTGTAGACGCGTAGCCGACATCATGTTTTTCTCGTATACAGGGAATGTAGAGGAAAGTGGTAATAACGAAGGCACCAAAATTTCTTCTAAAATATTTAGCACAATGGTAAAAAAATCTTTAAAAAGGCCGTTTTCAACTCCTAATTTTCTGCTCCTTCTAAACCACACTCGCTCAGACGAGTCAACTAGGTGCGCTGAGAGCCTACAACGAGCTGAAAACTTACTATCTGCCTATCTTTCGCACTTGCTTATTCAAGAGAGGGAGATGCATTTCCAGCTCGCGGTAGCCCCTCCAGTTTTTGCCGAGCGGTCCATTTCACGAGGAACCAAACTGCATGGAGGGCAATTGCGTGGGATCGCGATCATCAGCCATGAAGAGAGAGAGAGAGGGATCGACTATGAAGAGAGAGATAGAGACCCTGAGCGTACAAAATTTGACATGTGATTCAGATGGGAAGTGACGCACATTAATAGACCTCGTGTGCTGCACGCCACTGCATGTCATGCACATATGACCAGATAAAACAAAATACGACATAATTGACGGTAATTTCAATAAAAATGGTCAATTTTGCGGACTAATGGACTATCCTTGTAATTGCGCAGCTATTAAATTATTGCTACATTTAAAATTGCGTGTTTAAGATGTGAAATGATTTTAACCTTTACCTATGATATACATATGTATGGATAAAAAAAACGTTAAAAATAGGGGCCCTTTTCATGTGGTACTGAAGTTTTCGAATAGATAGTCAATATTTTAAAGTTATGGAGTAAAACTATTCTTAAGCGCCTTCAATATATTTCCGCTCACATTTTACATAAGCCCACGGATTGAAAAATGTCTACTAAAAGCGGTGTTTATTTTATTTTATTTAAAGACTAGCTTTTGCCCGCGACTTCGTTCGCGTGAACTTCTACTGACTATTCCTTCCACTTGGTAGATAAATGCCAGTTAGGTTATAAACTACTTAACTTTGAGTGACTCACTCAAAATTTACTCCAACGTTTTTACGTCTCAAAGTTACAACCTTACAAAGTTTCTAATTTATATAAATATATTAGCAAGTGAAATGGGCCCTCTTGTCCATGAAAGGAAGCATGTGTCTTGAAGTAGGATGTAATAGGCGGGTAATGAAACAAAATGGGTATGATTCATCAATACCTATATATATATGTATGTATGTTGATAATAGGTATTGGCTAAGTAAGTCAGACGTAAAATACACATTTCATTCCAGCCCGGAGAACGACGACGACTCGATCCCATATAGCATTTATGCGTATGAATTATTTTTTAAGATCTCTTATACTATGTAACAAAACACAAATATCTGCTAAGAAACTACCTTATCACATCCATGTAGCATACTCGTGTCATGGTTCGATGTTGCGTACGTCTACACATCGTTCTTGTTCGATGACGTTACCCAATTCCTTACTTTTCGAGCCTTAGTACTGACATGCTCGATGTAGCGAGTACAGGGGAAGACATATTATGCTTGAATCGAACAAAAACTTTGATGTTTCTCGAAATGCAAAGTGTTAGCAGTCCTACATTATAACCCAAGATTTTTAATGTCCTACAACAATATGACACGCTCAACTTGCACTGAAAACCTCTACGCATTATCCCTCTGTATGACAATTAATCTAATATTTCTAGTCTTTAATAATACTGTATGTAAGCTCATTCATTATTTATTTATTTAAGCTTTATTGCACAAGACACATAATTGTACAAGTGGCGGACTTAATGTCGTTAGTACTTAGCTAAGGTAAACGTCCCTGTGCTCGACACTAACCCAATACGTGGCACTTTGAATCATATGTCATGATGACAGAAGTGATTAATAGGTGTCATCTATTGGGCACTAACGTGTCGAGCACTAGGACGTTTAGCTTATGAATTTTGATTCAGTTGTCATAAATAGGATAAGCATTTAATAATGTCAATGTCGGAAACTTCATGTTTTTGCAAACCGCGTAGAAGACATCGTAAGAGCCCCCTCTTAGGTTTCTTGCATCTATAGGAAAGGGATTACAAAACTCATTCTAAAACCGTTTTTGTAGTATTCAGTTTTCGAAAAAAGGAAGAGGAAAGTTAAAAAAATAACGACCAATCTTATAAACGTAAGTTTGTAAACGAGACTAACATCAAATACGTACGTTACGAGTACAAACGTTTCAAATGAAATTACGTCCCTTTAGTTCAGGCTCAAGAGTCCGTATAGATAGTCCATATAGTCCAGCATGGGCAACAAAATAAAAAAAAAATACCACTTCACAGTCAGCTAAGCATCCGCCATATTATAAACATTAAGTTTCTAGATTTGCTTACAAGAAGTCGTTATCACTAACAAGCTGAAATGTGTCAGGTTTTTCTCCACTAAACCATTATTTATTTCACGCCACGGACGTAACGACTTAACTTACACGGAAATACTATTATTGTACATCTTTTTACACTATTCTGCCTAGATCTTAATTATCGTGCGGCATATGAACGAGTATAAAGGACAAATGCCCTCATGACATCATCTGACACCGGCATAGTTAGGAATGCGATACATTAAAACCTAGTATTTCTTAAGGCATTCTAAGAGCTCCAGTAGTCTTTGATCTGATAAAAAATAATAAAAAACAAACAACGGATCAACACATGCGCCGGCGACGGTTGAGAAGAACCTGCAGGGGTGCGCAACCTTTTGTTTATTATATGTACCTACCTACAATTCACTCTATTTCATCAACATCATCAAATGATGTTTGATAAAAAAAAAAAAAAAAAAAAATTAAAATTTAATCTGTTTATTGCAGTATTAAATTACAAATAATAATAGATGATAGCTTCGCTGTATTTTAACAGTTGGCGCTAACGCTGGCTCGCCAACCGAATGCTGACGGTTTTTCGTGCATACATCAAAGGATTTTTGTGCACTTAGCAAACTGTGTTCACTCATCCCGGTCCGGGCATTTATTTGTGTGATGAGCACCAATATTTTTTTGCACGTTTAGAAAAAAAAAGTACGCACAATTTAAATAACTTGCCATAGCCGCAAGTGATTCCACGTCCATTTTTGGTAAAGCGCCGATGTAGAATGATCGGTGCACCAATGTGTAAACAGAGACATTTGGGAGTAAATTACACAAAATGATTTGTCATTAATTGATCTAACTGATCATTATAAAACCCGGCCTCTGAGACTACTAGATAGAACACTAGCTGATGAAACTATTATATTTCTGTAACTTCAGTACCAATATAACAAATCTACCTTTTTCATAATTTTTTATTATTTCTTTATTTATTCAAGCCAGATTTAACAAATGCCACCTTCATAGTTGCTTTCGAGTTCATCAATGGGAATAATTTCGTTTCCATATGCAGCCTTAACTAAATTGTGTCCGAACCGAAGGTTGGCGAACAACGCGCGAGTGAGAGGCACCTGCACGAGGGCACGTGCCAACTGTCCCTCGCCCCCCTCCCGCCGCGCCGCCACCTCCACCACTTCCGCTGCATCCGGGGACGTGGACGATGACCGTTTACATCCTATAAAGAAAGTAGGCTGTATTTTATAAAGAGGTGCGGTGCGGGTGAATAATTTGGGAATAAAATGGGATTGTTGAATTATTTCGGGCGATTTAAGTTAAACGTAAAGGACTATCCAACGTTCTGATTCGGGAGTTAGTATGGGACTAAAATTAACGAATAACAAAGAAAGATAAAAGAATTGAAACAAGTTTTTTTTTAATAATAATAAGGTAAATACCAGTCCTTGACACTGACAATACTAGCACTTTAAATCTTAATTCCTTATACAACAGAGGTGAACACTAGTTGTCAACTAATAGGAATGGTAGCAAACGTTGGGAGGATTTGTTTATGCCTTCTTATTAGCCCTCTCGATTAATACGAGTTATACCTCGTGACGGATTGATGCAAAGCAAACAAAGAGTATTCTGGCATGATCTGTTAAATTGTAATTAGGAAAAAATCAACCGAACTTTATGAACTAGGTAAAATCCGTTTGTCTTAAACAAAACCGACAAATATAGATATTACTACATTAGTATAAAACAAAGTCGCTTTCTCTGTCCCTATATCCCTATGTATGCTTAAATCTTTAAAACTACGCAACGGATTTTGATGCGGTTTTTTTTAATAGATAGAGTGATTTAAGAGGAAGGTTTATATGTAAAATAACATCCATTAAATAGTGCACCCGTGCGAAGCCGGGGCGGGTCGCTAGTTGACGTATAAATTTCGTAAAATTTTAGTCTCCCATCTTCAAAGTTATAAAAATATATGTTGCCTGATGGTAACATGGTACAAATGGACGGATGGTACAAATTTCTGTAACGGCATTGTTCTATATTACGTACTGCTTAGCATAAACAAAATCAGGCGTGCATATGAAAATGTCCAGTACAGTACGACAGGAAATGCATTCAGCAGTAGTAGAAGTTCGGCTGAGGTGGTCTGGGCGACTGTCCACCTAATTCTGCGGCGGCTAACGGTCACCGGCGACTTAAATAGCATCGCCAAATCCGTTGGCCAACGGTCACCGATGGCCGAACAAAAACTGTATCAAACACACAATGGCAATCATTAAAAAGAGACCACTCTTTGTCTCCGAACCAAAGGAACCCAACTTTCCCACTCCTAAACAACGGACGTTACGATTTTGCAAAGAAACTAGAACGTTCTCACGAACGCAAAAATTTCAGCGATAGACGCACATGTCCAATACTATCGGGGCATAATAGATAGACTACAAAGGAATAGATTCGCGAAAGGGATTACAAATAATGCCTTGTAAGAAAGGGGTGGATTTGTAAAGGAAGGTCAGTTGGGTCACTGGCTGACCCCATCGCTCACGCTGCACCGATTTCGGGGTGTTTAAATTGGTGTAAAGGGCTGTCCTGACCCCCGGGCACGGGTTGGCTACCTGCCGGCCACTGTCCAGCCCCTGAATACGATTAAAATGAGAACGCAACGGGTAAGTCTGGAAAATCGCGATAACCTCTCCCATTCATGTTTGATTTAGTAGATACTTTTATAGGGCTATTTGTAAACCATAACTTACCTAAGTTACTGGAAATTCTGGTAGGGTCAGAAATTGTATAATTCGTTAAATTACTTGTTTCTTTCGCGAGTTTATTTAACGGATCCAGATTCCAATACAGTTTTTTACAGCTTAAGCCAATGTAATCTACAATACTTATATTGTCAATTACTAGTTTTTGTTACTTATTATAATTATATCCTGTTAATTTAAATACTACTTTTCATTCATAGATACTGACTATTTTGCCACTTTCATAACGGTATTAACGATTTTACCAACCAGTTGCATGCTTAATGCTCTATATATTTACTTGATATAATAGTTCGTAACGGTCATAACAACAAAGGCTAAACAATGTGTACTTATATAATATTATTAATCAAGTCTTCGCCTTTGGCGAATCCGTTGGCCTATTCAAGGAACTCGGACAATGCAAAAAATAGAGCATAGAGAATTGTTTCCCATAAAAATTGTAGCGAAAAGGGTGAAGATAGGATGGTCTTTGTTGGGCAGTGGGAAAATTCGCAGAGAAAGGGCTCAATGAAATGGGTCAGTCGATGCGAGACAGTGGTCTTTGTGCCACGGTTATGCAAATTAGATGGTTACGGACAATGGGGCTTGTGAGATGCAGTGGACTAATGCGGACGGAAGCGCAAAGATTCTACCTGTCTTTGGCTATTGGAAACAAGAAAGGATCATGTTGTAGATGCGTAGGGTCATTCTTTTAACAATGAGTTGGTGAGAGCGGAGAGTTTCAGGATTTATCTAAATAAAGTTACGTTATGAGAAAAAACAGCCTTCTGCATTTGTTGGTGCGGTGCCAGCAATTTTTTGACCATTATGACCATCGATTCATTAAATTATATTGTTAACTTTTATGTTATACGTGTTGATAATTATTAAGTGAAAAAGAAAACGGATATATGCGGTGAGCTCCAAAAAACTGTTGTTACGATTTTGTTGCATGGAGCGAAGTTACAAACCAAAATGCAAGATGGCATACCTACTTAGTTGTTGTAGCGCTATAGGGAGGTATTTAAGTTGTTTCAGAGTATTATCTAGATCTAGACCACCTGGAGGAAGGGTCTATGGTACGAAACATGTTTGGTACATATAATAATGATGAATAATGATTCGCTAACAGAGACTAAAGTTTATTAAGCTAGTGCACGAGTTGCACGATCCCGCCTCTACCTACATAGTGCATTTTATTCATTTATTTATTTATTCAACATTTATGTCAAGTGCATTGCAGGAGATGTTACAGGTAGTTGGTAGGTACATGATACCCAGATAAGGTACATAATGTTTACTAGTGTTAAGAGAACACAATACATACGAAAAATATTAAAATTCTAATAGCAATGTCAAGTTCTGTTATTAATAAATTCCAATTTTAATGTCAAGTACTAAACGTCGTTTAAGAATTCCTCTAATTGGAATCTTATTTGAATTTCGGTAAGTAAAATATTCTGTAATAATATCTATTTGGAAAGAATCTCCTGTACGCGTAAAAAATATGGAGATGGTTATTAAAAACGTTATCTACTAAGTCATAAATATTTAAAGGAAGCATATTGAAGCATTTGAAGTTGCAATTTTTACAAGAAATAATTTGTATCTATTTCATAATTTCAGGTGTGCCTTAGAAATATAATAAATGGAATATGCCATCTAAAACCGCACTTTTTACAAGTATACATGGAATGGCCCCAAAAATTTACAATGGAATTCCAGAAAATATAGAGTCTGGCCGAATTCAAACAAGAGTTATTCAATATTCAGTCAAAAAAGCTTACTATACAATAAGTGAATTTATGTCAGACTATAATTAATGGAGTACAACATGCATGGACCTTATTAATTAATTAATTGTATGTCTGACGTCCCAGCATAGTGGCACAGTAAGAAATCTATAAGACCTATATAAACCTACCTATGTTGAACAAATAAACTATTATTGTTATTAATATATGTTTCATTACCTACTCTGAAAATACTGTATCAATTTTGTTGATTAAATTGCTGAGGATCTTATTGTAAATTCTCTTAAATAAAAGCAAACAGTAGGTTAGCAGTACTAACTTAGTATCAACTAACAATGTAAGTTTTGATGTACAAAATGTTTTTAAAAGGTCCAACGGCGTAAACCCAAAACGGATCCAAAAACACGACCGTATTTTATTTGAACCCGAACAAAGAGCAATCGATTTTCTCCCCACATTTTCTTGTCAACCGATAACAGGACGAGCTTCAAAGGTGCAAAACGTTGACCTCAATAACTAAATACTAACTCCAACACATCAAAACACACCTTACTGCTATAAAAATATAGTTTGTAATTGATTGTACTGAAGTAGCTGAATTTCTTAACGTGTAGTTACATTCGTTTGTTTTTATCGTTGAAATTTCTCTTATGTTTTTTGTGGGCTGTATGACGACGTTATAAGGTTCATTTTGGCTAGTCGATAGGGTTCAGGCTTGAACCGGTCCCTTATCAGAGCGTCGCTTATCAGTTCGGTTCAGTTGGCAGATGCAGGATCACAATCGATTTTTAACTTGAATTTTTATTTTGTGGACTGTTAACTCCTTTATTTGTTTTGTGTGTGTGTTTGTTGAATGATAATTGTCGAACCGAGACCAAATGGAAATAAAATGCCGTCAATTTCTTTATACTTAGGTACCTAATTTATAAATTTACTTACTAAATTACTTCATAACTTACTAGGGTCAGCATAGGACTAGAAGCACACAAAGTATCTCATTGAAACGTATTTCAAGCAATTTATATATGCGAAACCTTCAAGAAATTTATTTGTTCAGAAATCACAAAAAATCAGTGTCATATTCCGAAAGCATCATTAAACAAACATTTCGGCATAAGAATAACATCACACATTATCAACACTCACTCAACGTAAGTATTCGCTAAGTGAACAATTTAACACCTCATCACAATAGCATAAGGACCAATGTGTTCAATTACATTGGCTCTTAACTATAAGTAAGTATATTCACACAATTTCCATTCACATCTGACCGCAGCTCACGAGAAATTTGGCTCAAGTTTACGTTAAACGTGTGATGACCACGAATTCTGATGGCAAAGAGAATTCTGATAATAAATATGAAAGCTTTTTTTTATCTAGCACATCTATGGTTCCATCTAACACCCTTAACCATAACAGACTTCCGTAACATACATCCCATGGGAACAAGCGAAAATCCCGCAATTACGCAACAAAAAGCGTTTAACTAAGACCCATCCGTGTTTGTCCATCTGTATAGTTCTCACTAATCCTACCCTGGCCAATGGACCAACGCTTAAAGAGACAAAAGGCCAATTGTCTGATGGTGTCAGGAAGCTACACATTACCAACTTATCAATACCACCGACAAAAAAATTACGTGCATCAACATGTATTGCTTAAACGAGCACTTAAGATTGTTATTCATTTCTTGACGGCATATTTAATTTTGCACGTTTGGAGATCTGCATATTTCCGCATATAACCGGTTTTGAACCGGTTTTCGGTAACCGCCGTCTTATAATGCGTTGTTTATGGTAATTTGGCCCCTTATTGTCTTTTTTGCGCTTATGGGGGATGCTGTCTTGGCAATGGGATTAGTGGTCGTGTTTTGAGACTATTATAATAGAAACTTATACATGACACCGGTAGCTTGAAATGTTATCTTAAATTGTATCTGAAATAGTTTAGGTTCTTTCCAAATTAAATATTGAAATGAATATTCGATCGGATCTAATATCAGTTAATCGATTTACGATCATTCACTATTTCGAGTCTCACTTTAGAGTTATTATACAAACGGTACAAACACCTATTGTGATGTATATTGACAATACAAGTACTATTGGCATATCATTTATGACCATTGGTAGATCTTATCTGATTGCAGTAAGGTTCAGGGATGGTCAGTGATAACGATAAATATATAGTGACTACCCGTTATCGGATAATCATTATCCTCAGGATGAATATAGGGTATGGATATTAGCAAATAACACCCGCAGTCCACTGTTGAAAAAATCTAGACCCGAATCTAGAGTAGTGGTGCATATTTCGTGTCAGAATTTAATTTACGTAAGTCTTCTACACTGAAGTACCTAATTACTTATTCTGTGACTGAAGATAAAATCTTGCTTGGTAATAAATATATAGATATTCAACATTGGTAGATGAAAATAGTAGCTGAAATTCCAACGATACTAATACAATTCGTTTACGTGATCGAGTGAGCCAAGCGTTATAGTTTCATTAGAATTACGATTTGAAACGGGATATTTACCATGTATATTTGTATTCGTGAGTTCCCGATATTTATATAATATTTATTATTTATATCCTGTTTCAAATCATAATTCTAATGTAAATGACCATGTGAGCTTGAAATCTTATGTTATAGTTTCAGCTTGTGCAAGAATACTTTCGTATGTCCGGATGTCCAGCTGTTCTCTACTAAATCGCATTTTAATTGTTAATAGGGGTTGAAATCACTCGCAAGGCCTACACAGTATATGTACTACTTTTAACTACGTTTAGGCCGGGTTTTATAAAGATCCGTTAGACAAAATGTCAGATCAAATTTCAGTAACTCAGTACATTTTTGACATACAAACCGACATAAGGTCTAACGGATCTTTATAAAACCGAGCATTATACAATTAATTGCGTTTTACGGCTAAGAATGTATCTTAGAAATAGGTAAGAGTACAGCTAAAGACGTCTTCCGGATTTTAACCCTCTACTGGTCTCAGCGATCATCAATCAACTCTATTCTCCCTTCTATTATCTATTCCCTAGTTTATGCAAATATGAGCAATTAAATTTGGCAGGTAACGGGTCGCAAATTCTTTTCTTTATGGCTTTTGTTGGACAGCAGCTGGACGGAATGGTCGTTGGATGACATTATATAATAGAATATTATAGTTGAATAAGATTTAATAAAAATAGTCAGTACTAGCCATTGAAGATTCCTTCCTTCTGGCTCAATCATATAAGCAATTAGTACTAATGTACCTATTAAACAACTGTTTAAAAAATACAATTGGAAATTGTAATTTCGTTGCGCCCACTTGACACAATTTTTAAGGTGTACAAAAATTTTTTTAGGTTATGAAAATTAAAACATTTATTCTGCAAATAGGTCTCTAGGGCACTATTGCAAGTCAAAAAGACTTTACGTTTACCCATGGGTACGAACGTAACTCGCAAAACCGAATTTGGTTTTGAATATAGGTCACAAAAAACACAGAGAAGTTGCCCATCACTCCGTCACTGTTGGTATAGTGGTAGGAGGGTGTTGGCTGAGTTTTACGCAACTGGTGTTTGGCGTCTAGATGTTCAAGACGGACACGTTCGAAGTCTAAATACGACTTATGGAAGTTAAAATCCTCGAAGTCGAAGTGACAATTTATTTAACTAGTGCTATACTTCTACTATAGCTTTGACATTAGAAGATAAATAGCTTTTTGAAATAGAAGGTAAATACTTTTTTTAACCCGACTGTGGCTTTTATAGGAGTGCGCAGTTGGAGATCGGCCTGTGGAGAATCCAGGGAGAAACCTCCGACACAACCACGCGGGCAGTGTAAACACTGGAATACTCTAAAAGTTTGCGCTCCAGGGAGATTGGTTGAGCGGCTTCAACCAAATCTGAGGTGTGAGTGGAATCGAGCTACTGGGGGTTTTGTTGCTGGTTCACTAAACCTAGCCGAGCTCAGAAGAGTGCAGCAAGAAACGCAGCTAGGCCCGACCTGGGTCTGACTGACTCTACCCAGTATGCGGCGGTACTTGGAATGTAGGTAAATACATAGTACCAATACTAAAATGAACACACCCTAATGTGTTGCAGCTCACATCTAACATAAGCGTATAATGTACACTAGAAGAGGGGTATTACACTACAGATGAAGTTACGTAATATAAGGCTTCTAATTAAAGAAAATGAACAGCATAATACACGCGTAGGTATGTACCACCCAAGAGGAGAATCAACCATGGAATCGATGTCTATACGTGAAATTAACTCGAAGATAATTTTTATCATCCAGTTATGAAGCTATGTCTGCCGTTACTAGTCTTGTGTGCAATATATCCCGCCGTACTGTGCCTATTTATACTACCAGTTCGTACCACCACGCCGGGACTGAAAATGATTGACAACGTTGACATGTCTGAAGAAAACGGTGCTGACTTTGTTGATATACCGGGAGTTGAGTATCCATTGTTTGACACATTCGGACAAAATAGGTTCAAAGTCGTTAGAAGTGTAAAAGATTATTCATTTGATTTGAGAAACAATCGAAAGAGCAAATTTCATTTTATTAGTTTGGATGAATTAGATCCCGATCGCGTGTTATTATAGCGCTGGGTATGTACTGGAGAGTTTATGTGCATAGCATATTATACAAATATACAATACATGAAGAAGCGATAATATATTAGAATATTTCTTTTGAGGCTGATTTTTATTACATCATGATTTTTTAAGTCTGGCTCCGAATGGACACTTGACTATATTGTACCCTATCAAGAAGTTCTACCGAGAGTTGTATGGAGTTAGAGAAACTTTGATAGCACGATGCAGAATATGTCAGAACTGACAGCTGACAGAAGTGACTCTTAGTGCGGGTTGCACCAAACTATACAATACAAATACTATTGCATACCTCAATACAAAGCAGTTCAGAAACAACATAGCGGTGGTGTGCAATAAAGAGCATTTGTATTGTATTGTATTGCAAGTTTGACAATTTTCTTAGAGATGACAGCTTCCGGCGCAATATTTATTGTTTATCGGTCTGTAGTCGCAAGTTGGTGCGCTCTTATATACATATTGATTGTCAGTGAAACGCTAAATAGAGGTCCAGGAATCCCTAAGCGAGATGACTTGGAAATATTGAGTGACCGGCTATAAAGTGGCAGAAAAGAGAATCGGCGTAATTCATTGACCAATTCAGTAAACACACGTAGCGAAGAATAGCATAGTAAAACCCTGTGATGCAAACATTTTGGCGTGACATTGTGCTGAAATCCAGGAGATAATCTAGTTTGCAAAAAGATCTGTTAACATTAGTGATGCGATACATGCGGCGTGCTAGAATTGCACACAAAGATGAAACAAATACCTACTTTTTTCAATAGCTTTCATTAAAATGTTAATTGTACAATCGTTTACTTCTATACTGCAAACTACTACTATGTATTCATACAAAGGCATACACATAAAAACTTTATTTAACACCCACAGTTTGTTACCCAAATGTTGTCTGGAAGAGATCGCTTTTTAGCGATAAATACATCAATTATAGTTATATTCTTAACTTAAGGGGCTCCTAGCTCTCAATGGTCTCCTGTTTTTTATGGCTTATCGTATTAAGAACAACGAGGTTTACCGAAATAGTACACCATATTTATTTCAAAACTCACTGTCTTCGAGATATATGGCATCAAACTTTGGCAATTTTAGGCCAAGAAAACAGTTTTTTGGATGTAACTTTTTTGAAGATGAGTTAAGGACCGGCTTCGGCAATCGATGGTCGGGAATGTAATAGAATTATAGAGAAAACGATACTTCACAACCTTAAAAAAAATCACATAGCTAGCCAATGAATGACACTCTTACTTAGAAAAGTCGAATTTAAGATAATGCTTATGGACAAGTGTAAAAAAAAAACGGAAAATCACTGAAAACGTGGAAATCGTACTCCCGTATTGTAACAACTGAGCCGTAAATATTAGGAATTATGCAATGAATTTTATTAAATAATAAACTTAAAACAATAAAGGATTACCTCCAATAATAATTTTTTAACAAATGTATTCTTATTTTGTGTAAAAAAAATCACAAACTTGCCCAATTTTTCGCCCGAAATCTCTATACAAATTACTATGAAACGGCGCGCTCCCTACAAATACGAGTGCGAGCGAACGCGGCGTTCAGTCGGCCAAGGCCTTCCGAAGTGGGAGCACGTCGCTTTGCGCCGCAACCGTTCATCGAGACCGATACGTGTATTTACACAAGATCTGTGCACAGTGGTTCTAGCAAGTTAAAGTTAGGATTACGTTTGATTATATGGATTTGCGTAGTTAGCATAAAACAGCGTGTGATGTATAATGAGCCAGAGCAACAAGGAACTGTATTATATAGCAAATAGTTCATTTTCGAGTAAAAAGGTATAACCTAAATGTAGAGGACAGAACCCACCTCTAGATCATGTACCTAGCATGTAAGGCCAATAAGGGCCACATTAGTATCAATAAAGATAAACACAATAGGGCTAGGTAGATTTAAGAGCGTTCATGTTATTTAAGTTGAAATATTTAAGTGAATCAATGTTATTTACGTATTTGGTAGTCATTCGCCCTATGGGAATGAACATAAGCAAACTTACTAGCGAGTTACCTTATTTATTACGCGATACTGCGTAATAGTTGCAGTGGAAGATTCCATTGTATATGGCGCAATAATAATGAAGATTGCGCAAGAAAGTGAAAATATCGATCCATGACTGATATTTTCACTATCAAAATGCCACGTATCGTGAAATAGCTCACGAACAGCTGGTCCTGGAGGCATGAGATCTCTCTCATACCTAGTAGGCGCTCCCGCGCATATAGTAAGCCCTGTGTTGTAATCAGGCACGCGAAGTTGACCGCGTGGCGCATCTCGCCAAATAATAATATTCAGTGAAAGTAGTTTTTGCGCAGCATCAACTGCTCTCAGGACCAGCGCAGATCGAATCATGCCCTAGGTTAGCGAGTCTCGTATGGACGAGTCGAATAGCGACTCGTCAAGATTGACACGAGACGAGTAAGGCTATCTGCAGCCTCAGGAGATCGAGTGAAGCTCGATCTCAGTAAACCACGGTATATATACTAGGGGCGTGGTCTGAACCTGCTCGGCATTTAACCGTAAGAGACATGGCTCTCTCCACGGGCCGACTGGGCTGAATATAAGAGAGGGTTGCTCATTCACTTCATTCAGTACCAGAGGAACACTACGACAAGCAGCTAGGATCCCAAAGAAGAAAAGTGAATAAGGAACCCCGCTCGCATCAGTACTCAGCATAGGAAGTCTAGAAGTTTATACCTAGATTTAGCTAAATTCGTTATAAATAAGTCAAATCGTGTCGTACAGTGTTTATTTTGCTAGATAACTTAGGCTAAGGATCGTACCTGTGATATTTAATATAAAACCGCATTATATCCGAATTATTTCTTATTATTTCAAACAAACATAAAATTTACTTAACTGCGTAGCAGAACATTCTATTAGAGTCAGTGAGTCTTCAGTGTTTCAACAGATAGTAGAGTCAGTAGCTACCTTTGTTTTCCATACAGTCCACTATTTGTAGGTATTGACGCATGCCATAAGCGAGGTTGGCATGGGTCAACCATTAGGATCATAGAGCATAGGCCGGGTCGCCTATATTTTTGGTCCTTAGCGAACCGGATCTGTTGGGATGCTGTGACGTCGTAAGCAATAGAATCAGTGCCGAACATACGCGAAGTGCGCAGTTAGTGAACAGTGACGTAATACAACCAGGTATTGCGTAATATTGCGTAATCCGAATATTCGAGAATATTCTGGAACGCTACGCCACTAAAGGGTGTCGGGACTTTGGTGCGTAGTAGCGATCGGTCTGCGAGTTGCAATCAAGGGCGTCGGGCCTTAAGGTGCAGCAAGTGTTAACATCAGTGAACGGATTTATTCTTAACTACTCGTTAACGGCGTCGGGACTTAGCGAGCAGTGGTGTTAACTTTCGCGGTCGTGTTTTGTTTGTTTGAAACTGCGTATTAAGGCAACGGGGCTTAATGCGTAGTAGTGTTAATTTAATTGGCGGATTTGTTTTTATTTGGAACTGCGTATTAAGGGCGTCGGGACCTAATACGTAGTAGTGTTAAATTAACTTTCGGATATTATTTTATTTTCGTGACTGCGTTGTTAGCATCGGGTTGCAACACGTATTGTTTTTAGTTTCACGAGCGGTTTTATTTTGTTTTGGAAGTGCGCGCTTAGTACCACGGGCGGTCTAAGCCGTAACTATTTTTGTTTTAAATATTAAATACGATCCTTTTATCTAGCATAGTGACTTTAGGTTAGTGTGATTATTGGACTATTAAATCGTTGTTAATTGAGTCGTGTACTCATTGTTTGTGAACGTTCGTGTGCGTAACTCGCGGTACGAGTCGAGTCGCGTAAATCAGCTGATCAGCTGATCGAACTTGAACACGGTTTAGAATCACACGTGCGTATACCTATCGTCGGTTGGTACTGAATCAGTTAGGTAGTACGTTGCGAGCGGAGTAGAGCGGATGAAAGTGCCCGCGTATCGGAGAACACGATCCAGATCCTCCCCTTCTGCGCGCGTCATGTATGTGACGAGGTCACAAACGTCGGACCGCGACCAGGAGGAGAGACGCATAGCCTTCCTGAGGGAAGGCGCCGAGGCCGCGCGGCAGCGAATGGCTGCTGGCGCCGCCGCTGGCGACCCAGCTGGCACCGCGGGTGTGGACGCTGGCGCCGACAACATGGCCCGAGGGGCCTTCTCCGAACTGGCGGCGAGGCAGCAAGTGGCTGCTGGCGCCGCCCCTGGCGACCCAGCTGGCACCGTTGGTGTGGACGCTGGCGCCGACTACATGGCCCGAGGGGCCTTCTCCGAACAGGCGGCGAGGCAGCAAGTGGCTGCTGGCGCCGCCCCTGGCGACCCAGCTGGCACCGTTGGTGTGGACGCTGGCGCCATCACTACGGCCCGAGGGGCCGTCTCCGAACGGTCCAGGTTCCCCCTATCGGCGGTCCTAGCACACAAGGTGCATCAGGAGCGACTTGCTGACCAGCAGGGACCATCGGACAGGAGAAGAGTGAAGAATGCTAGCGCTGCCGCTGGCGCCGCTGGCGCCGATGGCACCGCTGGCCTTACCGCTAGCACTGCCACTGGCGCCGACGGCGCACGGGCTGGCAACGCTAGCAATGCTGCTGGCACCATCACCGGTGCCCAAGGGGCGCTCTCCGAACCACCCAGGTTTTCTGCAACTTTAGAGAACGAGCGACAAGTTGCAGAGCAGAGGCCCAAGAAATCAGCAAAAGTGAGTAAGCACCCAGCTGGTGCCAGGGTCGGAGTGACGACCTTGGTACATGAGCAGCCACCACGGTCACCGAGTATCCATGAACAGGGGAGATGGCGCCGCGAGCAGGGCGGCCGCCTACGGAAGAGGGAGCGACAGCCGGACGACAACGCGCTGGACCGAACACACGTCGTCGATCCGCAACGGGCTGAGCACCATCCAGCGACGAGTGGCGACGCGACATCGAGGAATGTCGCTTTCGTGGACCTCGTCCAATCCACCCCATATAGATCTCCCGGACCGGCAAGCATGACTTCGCGCCGGAGCAGTCGAGCAGAAGGTCGCCGACTGCAAGCCGAAGTCGAGGCTGCAGAACAGCTGGCGCATCTACGGCGTCAAGAGCTGGCGATCGAAACCGACCTAGTTAACAGGCGGTTACAGGCAAGAATAGCCCAAATAAACTCGGAAAGTTCCGGTGGTAGCGACCGAGTCGCTCGATGGGTGGACGAGTCCGCGGAGCGACACGACGAGGAAGATCGTCGAGAGCTACGGACCCGGGACAACCGATCAGTCGCCTCGTACGAACATGAATCAGCCCCAGCTCGCATTGGAGAGACGCCGAGGCGTCCAATCGAGCGGAGCCAGGAGAAGCTGGAGCGCGGGGCGACGAGCGCCCGCCGGCGCCCCCTTTCTCCATCCCGGGGACTGGAGTACGAGAGCGAGCATGCACGTGAACCAGAACGCATGAACGAGCCAAGGACGCCTCATTCTAGGTTCACAGCAACAACGACGCCAGAAGGTATGGTAGAGTTGTTCGAGCGCATGCAGACCGCAGCGCGTCCCGCGACCAAGGAGGTGTACGAGTTGCCACACTTCAGCGGGGACGTCAGCGAGTGGCGTTGCTTCATTAACACGTATAATGAAAGCAACAAGCGTTATAAGTTTAACGGCTATGAGAACGTGGCGCGGCTGAGGGCCGCAGTCAAAGGTGAAGCGAAGGCGTGCGTGCAGCACATCCTGTCAACGGCGACCACTCCTGATCTGGTAATTAGGATACTTAATAAACAGTACGGTCGCAAAGACTTTCTAGTAGACAAGGCGCTAGAAGATCTCAGGAGGCTACCACACGTCGGGTCGAGCGCGAACGAGCTCAACAACTTCGCAATCCAGATCATGAACATAGTAAGCACGCTCATGGATCTGGACGACGCGCACTACGCGAATAACCCGCTGTTAGTGCGCGAGGTGACGGACAGACTGAGTCCGCACCTACGATCGCGGTACTGCGATTATGCACGTGGGCATAGAGACGGCGGCTTGGCGGAGATCCAGGTGATGGCAGACTTCTTACTGGAAGAGAGTGATCTGCAACTTGAATTCACCCACGCCAGCGCGCCCGTCACAAGGAACGTACCGCGGGGAGCACCGCCTCAAACGTACGCACCTAGGACCCAGAACCGAGCTAGCAACCGCCCGCCGGCGCCCCAGCAAACGAAGTATGCGGAGCCGCGGCGGCCGTTGCCCTCAAAGGTGGCGTACGCGACGGAGCAAGTACAGACGTCGCGAATACAGGTATGTCTGTACTGTAGTGCCGGTCATAAGACCAACGAGTGCAGGAAGCTGCAGGCACTACAATTACCGGCGAGATGGGAGTGGGCGAAGCAGAACAGGGTCTGCTTCAAGTGCATGAGTGCCAGGCACCAACGCTCGCAGTGCAAAGTGAAAGGCTGCAGCGTACCGGGCTGCTCACGTCCCCATCATAGACTGCTTCACAAAGAAGGACCGCGACCGCTGTCAGCGACGGCAAGTATGACGCCGCCGCCGCCGTGCAAGGAGGGCACGACGCGAGAACCGGACAGCGCGGTCGAGCAAAGCAGTTACGCCAGCAACGCCAAGGAGACAACCGAGGTATTGTTAAAAGTCCTTCCAGTCACGATATCGGGCCCTAAGGGCGAGGCCCATATCCTCTGCTTGCTGGACGAGGGATCGACCGTCTCTCTACTCGAGCAGGCAGTCGCTGATCACATAGGTGCCACTGGACCACGGGATCAGCTGACGGTACGCGGCGTCGGAGGGATCGCGCACAAGGGGCACTCCGAGCGAGTGTCTGCGTACATACGGTCTCAGAAGGGAGGCTTAGCTCACCCCGTCGAGATAAGGACGGTGAGTAACCTCGGCCTGAGAGGCCAGGCCGTAGATAGCACATTATTGGACAGGTACGAGCACCTGCGAGAAGCCCGCGGAGCTGTGAGCCAGTATGGAGTGCCACAGCTGCTGTTGGGTGCCGACAACTGGCAACTATTGATACCGGAAGTAATCAGGACCGGCCCACGAGACGCCCCAGTCGCGATGAAGAGCGTACTGGGGTGGGCCATATTCGGGAAGAATCCAGGATTCCCTCCGACGAACGAGCGAGCCGCGTACCACGTGTGGTGCGACCAAGAGGCTCACGACGCGATCATCCCGCGCACCGCCATCGACTCCAAGGATGGGAGTCACAAGGACGGCGTGCGCCCGGCGGATGACGCTGTACACCTGCAACAGAGTCAGCAGGTTAGTGAAAAGGACCGAGGCCACTCGGGTCCCGCCTTCCTAAGTCAGGCGGAGGACCAGTGGCCACCCATTATCTCCACACGGGACGTGGAGCCAGCAGAGAGGAGGAAACTGAAGACGGTCCTGACCACAACGAGTGAACCGGCGACCTCGCTACCGGACACAGAGCGCTTCGGTAGTTTTGAGCGCCTCGTGAGGGCGGTCGGTTACATGTTATTGTTTATAGACAAGCTCAAGTCGCGCGACAGAAACAAGCGACTTGAGGCAAAGCACCTGCAGGCGGCGGAGCACTTGCTGGCGCAGCGGAGCCAGCGCTGCAGCTTCCCAGAGGAGCTGAGAACACTGACAGCAGGAGGGAAGCTGTCCAAACAGTCAAAACTGTATAAATTGGATCCAGAGCTCTCGTCGGAAGGATTGCTGACAATGAGAACCAGGCTCAGCCGTGCACCGGTACGGTACACGGCTGAGAAGCCCATTATCCTGGACGGTAGGGAGTCCTATACTAAACTTCTAATAAAGCGCGCCCATTGTAGGGGCGCGCATGTTAATAATGAGGCTGTGGTTAATGATTTAAGGCAGAAGCTATGGGTGCTTCATCTGCGGCCGAGTGTGCGCGCCATATCCCAGGCGTGCGCGCTCTGTCGCCTGCGCCGCGCGAGTCCGCGCGCGCAACCTTTGGGAGACCTCCCGGCCGAGCGGCTGGAGGCCTACCAGCGCTGCTTCACACACGCAGCACAAGATTACTTCGGACCAATGTGGGTCACGATCGGCAGGCGTCGCGAGAAGAGATGGGTCGCGCTGTACACGTGTCTGACGACACGTGCGGTCCACCTGGAAGTCGTGCACAGCCTGTCAACCGACAGTGCCATCAACGCGCTGCGACGCTTCGCGGCGCGCCGAGGATGGCCACAGACGATGTGGAGCGATAACCAGACATCGTTCCGCGCGGCCGCCCTGGAGCTGAAGGCGGCCCACGAAGAATGGCTACCGGCACTCCAGAACTACGGGCTGCAACATCGAATGAACTGGCGCTTCATCGCCCCGGCTGCGCCATCACAGGGCGGCAGCTGGGAGAGAATGGTCAAAACCATTAAGAACGCGCTAGCATATACAATGAACGAGAGAGCGCCGAGCGAAGAAGTCTTCCTGACGCTCCTTGCAGAAGTGGAGTACGTGGTAAATGCAAGACCACTCACGCACGTGCCCACCGAGCCTGGCGACGACGTCGCGCTGACGCCGAACCACTTCTTGCTGCTGTCGACGATCCAGCAGCCTGTCATCGGTCCCAGCGAGGAAGACGACAGAAGAAGATGGCGCCAAGTACAGGCACTGGCAGACCACTTCTGGCGGCGATGGGTGAAAGAGTATTACCCACTGCTAGCCCCCCGCCAATCCTCCGGCGGTGGGGCCCAGCAGATCCACGTCGGCGACTGTGTGTTAGTCGCCGACCCCGCAAGCCCTCGCAACGTATGGCCGCGAGGGCTAGTCGTGGCCACCTACCCAGGGCCCGACGGAAAAGTGCGGAACGTGGACGTCCGCACAACGTACGGCGTGCTACGCCGTGCGACTTCACGGCTGGCCGTGTTGGTGCCGGCCGCTCCGAGCAACGAGCCTGCGTCGAGCATCGAGCACACTCCGAGCCACGAGCCTGCGTCGAGCACCCAGCCTGCGCCGAGTCCCGATCCCGCCGAAGCCTGATGACCATGGTCACCGATGTCACAGGAATGGCCACCGAGGTCACAGGAGTCTGAGTCTTCAGACGGCGGGGAGTGTAGAGGACAGAACCCACCTCTAGATCATGTACCTAGCATGTAAGGCCAATAAGGGCCACATTAGTATCAATAAAGATAAACACAATAGGGCTAGGTAGATTTAAGAGCGTTCATGTTATTTAAGTTGAAATATTTAAGTGAATCAATGTTATTTACGTATTTGGTAGTCATTCGCCCTATGGGAATGAACATAAGCAAACTTACTAGCGAGTTACCTTATTTATTACGCGATACTGCGTAATAGTTGCAGTGGAAGATTCCATTGTATATGGCGCAATAATAATGAAGATTGCGCAAGAAAGTGAAAATATCGATCCATGACTGATATTTTCACTATCAAAATGCCACGTATCGTGAAATAGCTCACGAACAGCTGGTCCTGGAGGCATGAGATCTCTCTCATACCTAGTAGGCGCTCCCGCGCATATAGTAAGCCCTGTGTTGTAATCAGGCACGCGAAGTTGACCGCGTGGCGCATCTCGCCAAATAATAATATTCAGTGAAAGTAGTTTTTGCGCAGCATCAACTGCTCTCAGGACCAGCGCAGATCGAATCATGCCCTAGGTTAGCGAGTCTCGTATGGACGAGTCGAATAGCGACTCGTCAAGATTGACACGAGACGAGTAAGGCTATCTGCAGCCTCAGGAGATCGAGTGAAGCTCGATCTCAGTAAACCACGGTATATATACTAGGGGCGTGGTCTGAACCTGCTCGGCATTTAACCGTAAGAGACATGGCTCTCTCCACGGGCCGACTGGGCTGAATATAAGAGAGGGTTGCTCATTCACTTCATTCAGTACCAGAGGAACACTACGACAAGCAGCTAGGATCCCAAAGAAGAAAAGTGAATAAGGAACCCCGCTCGCATCAGTACTCAGCATAGGAAGTCTAGAAGTTTATACCTAGATTTAGCTAAATTCGTTATAAATAAGTCAAATCGTGTCGTACAGTGTTTATTTTGCTAGATAACTTAGGCTAAGGATCGTACCTGTGATATTTAATATAAAACCGCATTATATCCGAATTATTTCTTATTATTTCAAACAAACATAAAATTTACTTAACTGCGTAGCAGAACATTCTATTAGAGTCAGTGAGTCTTCAGTGTTTCAACAGATAGTAGAGTCAGTAGCTACCTTTGTTTTCCATACAGTCCACTATTTGTAGGTATTGACGCATGCCATAAGCGAGGTTGGCATGGGTCAACCATTAGGATCATAGAGCATAGGCCGGGTCGCCTATACTAAATATATAAAAGAAGAAACTGACTGACTGACTGACTGACATATCAACGCACAGCCCAAACCGCTGGTTCTAGAGATTCCAAATTTGGCACGTAGGTTCCTTATAAGGTCTAGGGGTGCACTAAGAAAGGATTTTTCAAAATTCACCCCCTGAAGGGGTGAAACGGGGTCCAAAGTTTGTATAAAAAAACCGTATTTATTAAACTGAGAAACATGAAACTTTGTATATAGAGTCTGTGATTAAATATATTAATGGCGTATTTCAGCGTTTTTTTAAATTGCTCCACTAAAGGGGTGAAAAGGGGGTTCAAAGTTTGTACGGGGAGAATATCTTTTTTAAAGTGAGATATTTGAAACTTCGTATATAGACTCTCTGTTTAAATACAACAAAACACATACAAGCGTCTTTCGAAATTGCTCCCCAAAAAGGGTGAAAAGGGGGTTTCAAGTATGTACGGGGAGCAAATCTTTTTTGAAGTGAGAGATTTAAAACTTCGTACATAAACTCTATGTTTAAATACAACAAAACATATTTAAGCGTTTTTCGAAATTGCTCCCCTAAAGGGTTCAAAAGGGGGTTCCAAGTTTGTACGGAGAGCAATCCTTTTTTGAAGTGAGAGGTTTAAAACTTCGTATATAGACTCTTTGTTTAAATACAACAAAACATGTTTCAGCGTTTTTCGAAAAAAATCCCTTTAAGGGGTGAAAAAAGGGTTTCAAGTTTGAGCGGGGAGCAAATTTTTCCTTTTCTTAAAAATCGATATGGGTATCATTTTCGAGATTCCTCGGGGTGCCGATTACGAAAATGACATTCATTTTCAAATTAAAGATGGCGGACATTTATTTTTCTTAAAAATCAATATGGGTGTCATCTTCGAGGTTCCTCGGGGTGCAGATTACAAAAATGACATCCATTTTTAAATCCAAGATGGCGGACATTTATTTTTCTTAAAAATCAATATGGGTGTCATTTTCGAGGTTCCTCTGGGTGCCGATTACGAAAATGACATTCATTTTCAAATTAAAGATGGTGGACATTTATTTTTCTTAAAAATCAATATGGGTGTCATCTTCGAGGTTCCTCGGGGTGCAGATTACAAAAATGACATCCATTTTCAAATCCAAGATGGCGGACATTTATTTTTCTTAAAAATCGATATGGGTGTCGTCTTCGAGGTTCCTCGTGGTGCCGATTACGAAAATGGCATGCATTTTCAAATCAAAGATGGCGGAGATTTATTTTTCCTTATTATCAATTTGGGTATCATCTTCGAGGATGCTCTGGGTGCCGATTACGAAAATGACATCCAGTTTCAAATCAAAGATGGCAGACATTTATTTTTCTTAAAAATCGATATGGGTTTCATCTTTGTGGTTCCTCTGGGTGCCGATTACGAAAATGACATCCAATACATATCTGCATGCAGGTCAAACTGAGAACCTCCTTTTTTGTAGACGGTTAAAAATTACTCTTCGTACGCGGGCGAAGCCGCGGGCAAAAGCTAGTTGTTTTATAAATGCAACAGAAAATTGTCTAGGTGACCAGTGATAGTTGAACTTATTATACCTACTATAACTTATTGTAAAGGCGCCAGTTTGGATGATTATTCTTTCACGCTTTAACGGCTAAACAGATACAAATTTTGGTATAAAAATAAAATAGGTACATATAATCTGGACTCGAATTGGAAAATAGACTATTCCCACCTGATTCTCATGGGAAAACGTGTCCACGTAAACAAAGTCTTGGGCAGCAGTTAGTGGGATTTTTTGTTAAGGTAAAACACATTTGACATAACAATTTAAATATTTGGTTACATAATCCAAAGTTACAATTTAGTTGTCGAGTCAAAGTCGGACAAACCACTGTGCGTACGTACTTATGTGCGTGTGCGGCCGCGAGCCTTGATCGTTGTGTGAGTAGCGCTAAAAACCTAAACTTCGCGCGGCGCGGCTCCGAAGCCGACCCTTAAAAGTAAAAAAAATTCTTACGTTGTTAGAGACGTCAATAAGGAACAGTTACATGTACATCTGATATATATAAGTGCATAAACATACTAATATAGAGATAGAATAGAGTTTTTTAGACCATGTTTGAAAAACTCATAAAAAAATAATTAGTAATCTATTTTCCAAAATTTGGCTGCAAATGTAGATACAGGATTGAAGAATCGATAACCGTTTGTGCCATAAATATATCTATAGTTTTGATGGAGCTATAGCAACTTAAAATTCGTCAAAAATCGATGAAAAAGTACCGCGTGGAGACTCTTAAGTTCCGTTATTGCTATATTTATTTTTGCGATCAACAAATAATATTAGTGTTATATTGTAAAAATTACAAACGCAGAATTGATCAGGAGAGTGGGGGAGAAAAGGAAACTGTTGGAAATTATAGAAAATAGAAGAGGGAAAATGATTGGTCATCTTATACGACACGACGATTTTATAAAGAACATCATAGAAGGCAAAATTGAAGGAAAGCGAGGAAGGGGAAGACCGAGGATAAGCTACATGATACAAATAAAAGGAAAGCTAGCAGTCGTGTCGTATAAGGAGGTCAAGGAGGCGGCCCTGGATCGAGTCAGACGGAGCTACACCGACAAGAGTCTACTAACTCTTAAATTTAGGATGATAGTAAAAACTACGGTAGAAACATTTCCTTCCCAATAATGAAATTCAAATAATATTCAGCAAAGACGAATACCGGAAACAGACTCCCTAAATAATAACAATTACATTTCTCCCATTGGTCGAACCCTTCTGACCACTCATTTAAATCTACTTGACCCTTCGGACATGGAAATTTGACCATGGGTCATCTGGACCAGGCCGGACAAAGCTGGACCTTAAAAAAATCCTATTGGTCTCTTTTGATAAAGTGACCCTTGAATTGGGGACAATAGGCCGCGACCCCTGTGAGCATTTTAGGGTTAAGATTAGAGGTGTAACGGTCGTGAATGGGTTGAATGAAAAGGTGTTGGTTTATGGGTGTTTACAATAAGCTTTATTTTGTTTGGAGATATTTTTTTATGAATGTAATAAATGTCGGTCTAAAACTGGAAAGGTAGCCTTATCCGTCAGCATTTTACAAAAGCAAAAGTCACTTCCAAAAGTTCCAGCTAATGAAAATAATAGAAATTGGATGAGTAGTTTTGGTGTTAATTTTAAGGTAGGTACTTGTTTCGTGTGCAGCTTGTTAGTTGAGTGATTTGGACCAAAGTCTGAGTTGTCAATACTAGTCTACATCTATACCTTCTTTTTTAGCATTAGGAAGAATGACAGAGAACGACATTGTATATTGTTATTAAAAAATAAGATAATACATCTTAATTACATTTACCTGTATATTTTTTTGAATGATAAGGCCAATTATTTCTTAAATTACGTTTCGTTTCATTAATCTAAATGTTGTACAGTGAAAAACCCAGAGGCAAAGATATTCGTAGTAAGAAGTCAGTTTGGGTTTTAAAAAGTAATTTGTCATAGTCAGAGAGGTAGGGCACAGCAAAATGTCATCTTGCTCGAATTTGGAGTAGCCCAACTGGGGAAGTGCCTCCTTCTTGCAGAAAACCACAGCCATATATCTGCTATAAAGTAAGCTTATGTAGTGTTGTGTTCCTGGAGGTAAGCAAGGTTTCCAGAGCTCCCGAGGATGCGCTGTGTTGAGAGCGAGGGACCTAAATTTGTCCCTTCTGCTGTCAACACAATGCATCCTCAAATTTTATAAAGGGTCGGCAACGCGTACGTGACTCCTTTGGAGTTGCGGGCGCCTATAGGCTGCGGTGGCCGCTTACCATCAGGTGGACCGTACGCTTGTTTGCCACCGGCGTTGTATTAAAAAAAAGTCAATAACTATCACTTATCTGATCTTTCATGCGAATCATGCGAATTGAATGTGTGTATGTTTACGACCACTGCTTCTATGTTTATCTAATCTCTAATCTTATAACAATAAGGTACATATTAAGTAGTCTTAGCTGTACCTATTGGTATCTGATATCTATATTCCAACTAAGTACTTTTTTTAAAGTGGTCAGCGGGCTGCCGCCAGACTGATAGTTTTTCGTAAATTTACATGAAGATACGTGGAATAGCAAATGCTACTTACACAATTTCATTCCATCTTCATTGTTCTATCAAAACATCAACAATAAATCCTAAGATCAAATCACTTTACATTCCAACATTATGTCAAATCTAATTTACATACAATCTGCCACATTCCGTCGTAATACATCAACATCTGGAGGCACGGTAGAGCTCCCGCCAAGACGAGCCAAGCGAAGCGCAAGGGCACTACCTTTTCTAGAAGCCCTTCGTCGTTTTTTAAACCTTTGTAACTTGGGTTTAGATTATACCATATAAACAAAAACTATATCGCATTGTCAAAAAGTTATCAAATCTCATGTAGAACCAGGATTCTAAATCTACATGCCCTAACTCTATTAGCCCTAACTTCACAAACTCTACACCTTTTTTTTATATACAACGCCGGTGGCAAACAAGCTTACGGTCCACCTGATGGTAAGCGGCCACAGCAGTCTATAGACGCCCGCTACTCCAAACCCTTTATAAAATTTGAGGATGCACCTTAGTCAAAATATGTGTGTCAGATATTTATGCGCGCTTTGTCGTAACAGACAGTAATGCTGATGAGTGTACAAACTGCACGTAATAACGTCTGCATAACTCTCATCTTCTCAGGGAACGCAATAAAATTAACAATGAATGTGCATGCGCATAGTATGTTGGTGCTCCTTTCGTCCCTCGTAAACACAATGCTAATTGTCAACTGGCGAGCGTACCTATTGATGTTTGGAGTAAGCTATTTTAATCAGGGACCGTTTTCGGTACGATATTAACGGTATGGTCGCGGTATTGGATATCGATACCGCTTCGTTATAAAGGTAGAACTATACCGGTTGAAATATAAAGGTACGCTACCGGTATAAAATAACTATATCGCTATTATATAAGATTTCAAGCTTACATGGTCATTTACATTAGAATTACGATTTGAAACGGGATATTTACCATGTATATTTGTATTTTTCAGTTAATCCTTGATAATGGCGCTAGCAACAGTGCCGAAATATCGGGAACTCAAAAATACAAATATACATGGTAAATATCCCGTTTCAAATTGTAATTCTAATATATCACTATTTTTCATAGGTGTACTCAAACCTTTATTATAACGGTAGCCAACCGGTATTATTTCGGTACCGAAAAATTGCGATCGTAACTCTTACGATGGGTACGTAAACGCGACCAACAGCGAACAGCGACTACGTCAGTAATCTATCGCGCCGAACGATATTTAACAAAAATGGGTATTTTAGGCATAATACACCCAATAACTAGCGCTGATTGGTTGGCGCCGTTGGCGGCACCCTCGTAAAGCCTAAACGATACACCTTAATGAAAACAGTTAAGGTATCGAAAAAATAGCGGTACCGTTATATTCCGCTACCGAAAAAAATCTTTTGCGATATCGAAACCTACCCGAAACGAAACGGTATGACGTCATACCGTTTTAAAACGCTACCTTTATTTTCCGGTTATGCAGTCCCTGATTTTAATAATAATCCGGAAGCGCAGGTGTCCATAGGCTGCTGTGATCACTTACCATCATGTTTGCCACCGTCGTGGTATAAAAAAACCGGTCAAGTGCGAATCCGACACTAAACTAGATATAGTCCTTGTTGAGATTAGACCTGTTTCCATCTCTCCACGAAAAGCTACTGTTAAGAATCAAATTACAGCTGTTAGGCCCTGGTCTCCTATAAACGCTATCGGCCGCTTTCAGCGTTACGCCGTACGCTGCGTCACAACGCTTACTATGGAGAAGTACTGTTAGGCCCTGACAGACCTGAGAGACCATAACAGTACATATCTTTATTATGTATTGAGACGCAGCGTACGACGTGACGCTGTAAGCAGCCGATGGCGTTTATAGGAGACCAAAGCCTTAAATTTAAGCCCTGGCAAAGTTGCCTATAGCAACCCAACGCGGAAACGCTGCAAGCGTTTTGAGCACCTTTGCACTAGGAATGACGCGGGGTGGGTTATTAGAGTAGGTTTTTTTTTATACAACGCCGGTGGCAAACAAGCGTACGGTCCACCTGATAGTAATCTGCCACCGCAGCCTATAGACGCCCGCAACTCCAAAGGAGTCACGTGGCCGTTGCCGACCCTAAGTTAAGTTTAGTTTTTATTTATTTGTTGTATACAGACGTATAAATATTATATTTAACGTCACAAAGCATATAATATATGAGAGTTAGACTTGTATTGAAAGAAATTAAAATACTTACTCCATGATTGCTAAGCGCATTGGCAGCGCAGCCTCGCAGCCATCCGCGCAAGAAGCGGCATCTTGGGTGGGAATCGTTCGCACGCGCCAATCCCTTTCTCGACCGTAACGAGATCGTTTACTCATCATTCTTGTGAATACCTAGAATAGATAAAGATATAAAACCACCTAACATCATCATCATCATCAAATACAAATACAAACACAAAAATTAGTAACAATTGTTATAAGTCATACAAATTGAATATAAAATGTCAAATAGGTGCTCAACTAACAATGTAGTTATGTCGGCAATAATAATCATCATCATCTTTGCGTTATCCCGGTACAGTTGCATTTTGAAGGATGCCCGGGGTTCGCTACCTAATCCCAAGATTTGGCGTAGGCACTAGTTTTTACGGAAGCGACTGCAACCCGAGGGGAAACCAGACCTTATTGGAATTAGGCTTTGTCAAGTGAGTGGGCAACTTGACTGTTAGAAGTTCTCAAGCCTTAAATTGACTTAACGACTGCTATCATAGGCAGCTGCAGGGATCAACAGCTTAACGTGCCTTCCAAAGCACGGAAGCGCTCAGCTGATAACCACTCAAAACATGTTTAAAAAAAGGGTTATTTAACCAATAATGACGCCGTTGTTCACTATGCCCCATTAATCCCACTTCCTGATTTGTCGATGCGGATGCGGTACGGTATGGGAAAAGTGGTAGCTGTCAGTGTAAAATGTCAGACGAGTCAGTACCGTTTTTTACTGCGATCCTCCAATTCCCTGCCTCGCACAACCAAACTATGGAATGAACTGTCACCTGCGGTATTTCCGGACCGATATGACCTTCAAACCTTCATGAAAAGAGCGTATTCCCTTCTGAAAGGCCGGCAACGCACTTGCGACTCCTCTGGTGTTGCAGGTGTTTATGGGCGACGGTAATTGCTTACCATCAGGCGATCCGTCTGCTCGTTTGCCCCCTATAACATTAAAAAAAAAATCAGCAGTTCCTGACTGGCGCGAAATGCGCGGAAGCGGGGCGATACGAAGGCAGTAAAGTCGTTGGTTTTTACTTGTGTCCAAATCATTGTCCTATTGTGCGGTTTGCTACCTCATTATGGTCCGTCATAAAATGTAAGCATACGTCGTAAAAAGACTGCATGTGCATTCATATTTTACCGGATTATTAACTCTAGGGCCTTTACCAAAAGTTTAAATTGCTTAGATTGCAAAAACGGGACCCTATTACTAAGACTTCGCTGTCCGTCTGTCACCAGGCTATATCTCATGAACCGTGATAGTTAGACAGTTGAAGAATTCACAGATGATGTATTTCTGTTTCCGCTATGATAACAAATACTAAAAAACCGAATAAAAACATATTTAAAAGGTACACTCTCATACAACAAACGTGATTATTTTGCCGTTTTTATAGATAATGGTACAGAACCCTTCGTGCACGAGTCCGACTCGTACTAGGCCGGTTTTTTCTATCAGTGCACTCGTGATCTTTTACTTACGCAGATAGAGTCGATAATCAATTGAACATTCAAGGTGGTTATTACGGCTTTTTGCAACGTAGTCATTAGTGTTTTTGCGGTTACCCCAACCAAGGTATTGTTTTTTTAAGTTGATCGGCCTAAAGTATAAGCCAAGTACTATAAGCCTGATATTCCACTGAGCAAGCATAACCAGTCAAGTGAGGAATTCTATGCGATGTCCGTAAGCTCACGTTAAAGAACCATTACCAATTCAATATTATATTATATATATCGATCTCGCCTCGCCAAGTCAAGAAGGCTCCTAACAGTCCTAACCTAAATTAGGTTACAGCTAACGAATAAACTTACTTTGATGTTATTTTAATTAACAATTCGATTTGGGTTTCAGACGGTCAACGTCTCCAAACATGGTTCTACGACACTGGCAGCAAAACCTTTAATAATTAACAAGTACTGAATGCGTCCCTATCTGTTTAATTCTGACTTCATTCGTGTTTACAACACTTCTATAAAATGTTCGGACAACTTTTCTATACAATTGGCTTATTAAAAAAAACAAACATTTATTCTGCACATAGGCCACAAGGGCACTTTTACAAGTCATTATATTAATTTACAATTTAAGAAAGTCTAACTATAATAAGTAACACATTTTTAATGTCAAAATATTAATTTACAGTTCGAAAAGGAATAATAAATTCGAGTTTACAATTATAACAAAATTAATGTCATACAGTGAAGATAAGTAAACTTGCAAAGTTATCTTATTATTGCATAAACACGAAAAATATTCTGAGGGTTTATTATTTTGTCACTCTTATTATTAGAACAACAGGATATTGTTGATTAGTGAAAAAAGGGTGTTATCTAGGGGGTTATTAGTCTTCTCAATAGGGATTTTGACTCAAAGTGTTACTACTCGAAAAGAAACAAGGCAAAAAATATGCCAAATGCTGAAAATCTTAATCAATTATCTCAAAAAATAACGACGTTAGAGTGACGTCACTGAACTCGAGCGACATAGTGAATGACGATCGTTCCAATACAAAGGAGCGTTTTGCGGAAAAGGGACAGAGTATTCCCCCTATTAAAACTTTGAAGACTATAATTATGTAACTATTTATTCTTTTGAGTTACGTTTTTCGCTTTTTCATTAAAAAGTTGATATTTTTTCTAGAAAATTCTAACATATTTTCTTATTAGGTGCCATCATTCCTGTGTGATATTGTGACCGTTTGTGACTTATAAAGCCACATCTCAAATATAAAAGATGTAAGTACAGTACCTATGACATACAGGTACTTACTTTAGCACCCGCTTATATCGACTTCGCTTATAACATTTGACCGCTTTTAACGACTGCGAAATCATCACACATTAGATTTCATACCACATATTTTCAAAGTAAATCAGTCCGTTTTATGCGACGTTCTGTTAGTGCGACGTAATATCACCGGTCCCTTGACTGTCGGTTTATCCGGATTCCACTGTAGGTATATCTATTGCCTAAGTAGACTGTCTAGACGAGCTTCACTCTATTGTTTGTTGAATAGATAATTAATTGATGGCAATTCAATCCGATAAGGAAACTTTAATGTATTCAAAGGTCTTAAACTGACTTCAAAAAGAAAGCGGTTCTGTGTTCGTCTTATATTGATAGACTGGCCTTGGGATCCCTGGGACTGGCCCTGGGATCCCAGGGACTGGTAAACGGCGTTAAATTACCTAATATTAGTAGAAGGAAAGATAACATGGGAAAAGTATCAAGATCGTTTGAAGCATCGCAAGTGTTTACAAAAAATGCACTTGCCTAGACTTAAGCCTATACTTTTTCTAATGACTATCTCAAGTAGAAAGACGCCGTGTAATATGGAATGTACTATACAGTTGTATGGAATCTGTCACGCAAATCATTTATTGTAAGGACCCACAGAAAACCACTATGCTGAGTCGGCTACATTTTCGCAATTAGTTGTAATTATAATTCTGGTTTCCTTTATTATCGAAATAAAACTGTTTCTATTCTATTCCATTCTTGAGAAAAGAAGGGAGTAATATGCTCTTTTAAATTCTGTCTACGACCCATTATACATCTTAGTTGTTACCAAGCAAGATTTCCTAAGTCCTTACAACAGTTACCTCTATCAAGTGACCTATTAGTGTGGCCAATGAACCACCATCTCACTGTTCTCATGGCTGACATTCACAAAAGAATGACAGTGCGCAGTAACACATTAGATTTACTTACGCAAAACTACCGCTAGCGGCCGGCGTTCTCCACTTGTGTCGACTATTGCATCCCATTTATGTGACTTTATTTGATCGCAATGTTCGCGGGTCGTACGAAAACCACCCACCTCGTGTCGGAGGGTTCCCCTAGATTTTACCCAGGCTACTCTCCAACCGTGCACTCCTATCGCTCTATTAGGACCAGCCATAAAGCCACAGTCAGGGTCAAAAAGAGCCATACGATTTACTCCACCATATTTGAGTCCAAGAACCAGTTGAGCGGCTACGCGTAGACATTAGACTTCCCACTTGCTTTTGGCAATCATGCCAAAAGCAAGTAAGTGGAGTATAAGGGACGTTCCCAAGATTGACACTGAACAAATGCTTGACATTTACAATCATACACGTCATGTTAATAGAGGTGAACAATAGGTATCATTTAGTGGGTGATTTAGTTATCATTAAGGTGTCAATCATTATTGGGACATATAAATTAGGCATTTTTTTTGTAAAGCAATTTGCCTAAATTGCTATCATCATCATTGACCGAGTGAGTGTAGCGATCGAAGTTCTCAGCAAAATATGCGCAAAATTGCGCTCCTATGTCCAGCGGGAGGATTTCCGGATATCCATCCGGCAGTTTTCCTCTACAGGCTGCATTTCTCAACCGATTCTATTTCCGATAGATTTTGTTCCATCAGATATTGGGAACTTTTCAAAATAGCGGGTGTTGAAAACGTGACAAAAAAATTCTCGCGTGAACTACAACTTACAGAGCCACATCTACCAAACCTACTCTAATCACTCATGCCGGCACCAATAGAGAGCCGCAAACATTATCTGTTCGCAGTGAAATCCTAGAATGTCGGATAATAGAATTAGAGGTATAGGAGACGAGAGGCGATCCCACGCGATGTCAACCGTATTACGAACTACGTTGCTTCATTACTGACCCATGTAGCTTCGTCATAAGTTAATTTTACAGCTGTGGTACTGATTGGACAGCCATGTGGCTTTTACACAGACCCTCGCGGATTTTAATCTAGGCTAGTTAGTGCTAAGACTGCTAAGGGGCGTCCATTGCATCCTCAAATCTTATAAAGGGTCGGCAACGCGCATGTGACTCCTTTGGAGTTGCGGGCGTCTATAGGCTGCGGTGGCCGCTTACCATCAGGTGGACCGTACGCTTGTTTGCCACCGGCGTTGTATAACATTATTTACTTCAGGTGATTTTCTCGTATTTTCGACACCATTCGTCCTCGATTTTTTACATTTTAGCCGGTTCGATTCCTATTTCGTGCAGTCAACTTCAAAATATGTGAAAGCAGTACCAATTATGTAAAACTGAAATGAAGTTTTCTTTCAGTAAAAAACTTAACTTATCTTATCTTCCTCTTAAAGTATGCTTCCCCTTCATGTGGCATAGCCGTGGGACTCTGTATTTGGGTCATTGTCAGATTTAGGTTCGCGTCTTTTCGGTGGACATATCAAAAGTTAAGGGCCACAAAGCTTCATTTTGGATTGGTCTAGTAACCCGCACAAACGGTGTTTCCGTAATTATAAATCCATATAATAAAAACATAACTTATATGTACATAAGCCGTTAACTCGGTTAACTATTGACCACCGGATGGACAACTTTTGTTTTTACAACTGACAATGACCCATTTGAAACCTCGAAATTTTGACAACCCGTTTTCAAATAGAAACACATCTTCGCACATCCCTGATGGATGATCACACTTGTGGACTGTCATGATATATTTGAGCTCTATTTGACTGTATGACGTTGACTGACGTGGTTATACAAGGTGGCATCAGACAAAATAAGCAATATTCCGAACTGACGAGCGACAATTATCTGCAAAGACTCCATGAAGGTAATTGATGACATTTCTTAATAGAATCCATCTGCTTGATTTAAAGCCTGTAAATAAGGCGAACGTTATAGGTATTGCAATTGTGAGTTAATTTAGTTGTCAATTATATTATGACACGTGGCTCAATTACCTTAGTAGGTACATAGTCCATTATCCAATTTGAGAACTTATTATATAACTATCCAAATGGTGGATTTTGTAAAATTAAAGGGTCCGCAACGCACTTGGTTTATTTTGGCCACGTTTTATGGTCGACACTCGCAAACGACACACAGGCATCTGCCACTTTCTATTGAGTGGTATCAGAAAGTTACAGATGCTTTATTTTGCCTTCCATTACGCGCTAAACGAGACCATCATGGACCCCCTGCCTAGCTAGGATGATCGCTTTTATGTCGGACATATAGCATCGTCCTTCTCGCACTTACGTACTTGCTGGTAAAGGATGAAAATTATATGTCCGATATAAACCCGATTATCCTAGCTAGAATGCAGTCGCAAGCGTCGATAGCCTACGGTGTCTCTCGTAGTATACACTATTATTATGTGTGAAAAGGACGGCACGATACGAAGTTCGGATTTCGAAGTTCGGAGTAAGCCCTTTGTTACATCCCGCAAGCTTGTTTGCCACCGTCGTCATGATCTTGAAAAATGACTTGATCGAATTGATTCTGGTTGCTGATTCAGAAAAGTATATATGTATGTAAGCACTTTATTGTACACAATAACAGGTTAAAACAATATACATGTCACATAAGATTAGAGTACAAAGGCGAACTTATTCCTATGAGGGATCTCCTCCAGCTAACCTTTGAGGGATTGAGTGTAGAGTGGGAGAATGAGATAGACAAACTTACACAGTGTACTAAAACTTTTCAATAAGGAAACTTATAGCTAAAACCAGAACTAAATAAATGTATAACAACTATAACAACACAAAAACTATAAAACAACTATAACTATAACTATAAAAGTCTGTTTATACTTTTTTTATTGCGAATGGGTTTGCTCTTGGCCAGCATCTAGCCCAAAAATATTGCTAAGAGTATAGGCATAATTATCTGTCGGAAAGTGAGACGGGTGGCTCAGACCGCCCCTTCCTCGGTATGGGCGCCGCGTTTATCCGGTGTTTTAGGTGCACGTAAAAAGAGCAGCCCCTACCTCCCCGTCAATCGATATGCAAGCGGCTGCGCGCACCATAAAACGGGAGACAGCGGGGATAGTCTCCAAATTATTGTTAAATAAAAAAAAATATTATTTTTGTGTATTTTTTTAATCACTTGCTTGTTGCTAGGAAATTCAGCGTCATTGTTTTCATAGCGTTATGCTGATTGGCATCGGTAAACTCAGAGGTATAGTCGAAATACACCACTATGATGCTAGGTAGCAAACGAGTTAAATCATAAATCATACAAATACCAAAACCAGACCCACCACCACCACCACCACCCACCAACTACCACCACCAGAACCAACCACCACCACCAGAGACTTTCTGATTTGGCGGAGCGGAATTGCTATATCGTATTATGTTCTTTAACGTAAGCTTACTGATGGCTCACAAATTTTCTCACTTGCATACTCCATTCCATTTGTACAGAAGTAATATCGTGCGCGGTAGCGGAGTAATACTGCATTCGTCCGCTTCCGCGCATCCGGCGCTAGTCAGGAAGCACTCATTTAAATGTAAGGCCGGGTTTTATAAAGATCCGTTAGACCAAATGTCAGATCAAATTTCAGTAACTCAGTACATTTTTTGACATAACAAACGGACATAAGGTGTAACGGATCTTTATAAAACCGAGCCTAAATGTAAAGAATAGGTACCGACTTGACTGGTATTTGACACTGACAGCTGATAGCTTTCTGATGTCGTATCGCCCTCGCCCTGCCAGGTCAGTAAGTTGCCTAACAGCCGATTTCTACAACGCTCAGATGGACTTTTTTATTTAATTCAATTTAAGCATGTTACATGCACTTATAAATGTCAAAAAACTACCACCGGTTCATAAAATAAACCTCTGTCTCGAGAAGAACCGGCGTAAGAAACTCGGCGAGGTGTCATTTTTTCAAAACAATATACAATGTATATAAAATAACAGTAAAAATAGTACAAAATTCAAATGCTACAGTATAAACATACATACATATTTTTTAATATTAAGGACAAAATATTTCTGTGTTTGATTACTTGTGCGGGACGCTATCACTGTCAAACATCCCTATCCATGATGTAATCGTTTATCGTATAATATGATTTTGAAATAAGTGTCTGTTTCACGACAGATTTAAATTTAGAATAGACTAGCTCAGATTTCATGTTTTGTGTATAATTTAGGACGGTCCCGCCACCCTCGCGCTCCATGGCGATCCTACACACCCTCAGGTGAGGCGAGGTGAGTCACGTCTGTGTGCTGTGCGGGTGTGTGCGTGCCAGACTCGCCGGCGCGGCGCCCGGCCGCGAAATGGTCACTGCTTTCAGAATGTTGATGTGTCTCAGCGTCACAATTTATTAGTTGTTTTATATACGTCCCACTGCTGGGCATAGCCCCCATCTCATAGATAATGGAATATCGAAGCATTGAAATATATATATTTTTTTTTTATACAAAGCCGGTGGCAAATAAGCGTACGGTCCACCTGATGGTAAGCGGCCACCGTAGCCTATAGACGCCCGCAACTCCAAAGGAGTCACGTAATCACGTAAGATTTGAGAATGTACTGTGTTGACAGCAGATAGAACACATTTAGGTCCCTCGCTCTCAACACAGTGCATCCTCGGGAGCTCTGGCAACCTTGCTCACCTTCAGGAACACAACACTACATACTTGTATAGTAGATAATGTTATTATGGCTGTGGTCTTCTGCAAGGCGGAGGTACTTCCCCAGTTGGGCTGCTCCAAATTCGAGCAAGATGACATTTTGCTGTGCCCTACCCCTCTCACTAAACTGTTAAACTTTATGTTCTCAATTTATTTTTTCGTATGGCATTTTTGTTGCCAATATTTGTTGCACCGCTTCACACCACCCAGAGGTCACGGTGGGTATTCCTACGGACGTGGTGCAACTTCGACCCCCTTGCCAAATGACTGGGCAACTTGACTGTTAGAAGTACTCAAGCCGCCCGGAGGCTTCTAACTTGGCTTAACGACTGCTATCATAAACAGCAGCCGGCATTCCGGCTTAACGTGTTTTTCAAAGCACGGGAGCGCTCAGTTAGCAACTCAAAGCGGCCACCCATCCAAAAACTGACCCCGGCATGTGTTGCTTAACCTCGCATACCGCACGCGGCACGCGAGCGCTCTGAAAGTTAACGTTCTAAAGCTGACTACTTAACTGGTTTATTATAAAACCACGATTGGTTTGTTGGTAGGTTGCTGTCAATTTATCCCTTGACGTAGGTATATAGCAAAACTGTCACCTCTAATGGATTTTGGTGTTATTATTAGATATGGAGCTTGACGTATAGATATACCATACTCTGATACCTAAAGCGGCCCCTGTTTACTATCGTTACCATTGCGCCCCTCGCCGTCTGTCTTAATATTTCATACACACGCGTCTCTCGAGGGAGCGTCGCGCAGATACACACGATAACTCGGACTGGCTACTAAATTATATTAATTTTATAAACAGTTTTGCCTCTTTTTTCGGCAGCGAGCGTTATCTGGTTGAACATGCAATTCGTCGACCGCTTCTTGTTTTTACAAGCTATTATTTTAATTTGCTATGTTTAATTGTATGTAGGTAGTCTTTGTTTTTATATTTTGGCCGATTTGCTTAAAGAAAACAATGCTTTTGTTGGGGTAACCGCAAAATCTCTAATGACCATATAAGATTTCAAGCTTACATGGTCATTTACATTAGAATTACGATTTGAAACGGGATATTTACCATGTATATTTGTATTTTTGAGTTTACACCACAAATAAAACTCGCAGCACGTCAGTTAATCCTTGATAATGGCGCTTGCAACAGTGCCGAAATATCGGGAACTCAAAAATACAAATATACATGGTAAATATCCCGTTTCAAATCGTAACTATAATGACCACGTTGCAAAAGTCGTATAACAACCGCCTTGAATGTTCAATTGATTATCGACTCTATCTCCGTAAGCAAAAGATTGCGAGTGCACTAATAGAAACATGGCGGTCTAGATGCCTTCTATTCATACCATTCTCATCAGGTATTTAGATAAACGCCGCCGGGTGTATTGGGTGTATGTCTGTACTCGTAACGTGACATTTCTATTTAATTAATGGCATTTTTGGCAAAGGCCCTAGAGTTCATAATCCGCTAAAGTGTAAATGCACATGCAGTCTCTATTTACGAAGTACGTGTTTACGAAGTGTAGTTTTATGACGGATGATAATGAGATAGCGAGATAAACACAAATACTATACCTATGTAAATTGTGCGTTCGGGCTCGATTCAACTGAATTTTAGACCAGTTACCCTCAATCGATTGAGTTGAAATTTGGCATACTTATGTAAGTTCGGTGACAATGCAATATTGTGGTACCACCGAGCTGATCTGATGATGGAGATAATAGGTGGCCACAGCAACTGCTAAACTACTCAATATAATATAAGATTTCAAGCTTATATGGTCATTTACATTAAAATTACGATTTGATACTGTGAGTGTGGTGTGTCGTGACCGTAATCGAGTTTCAAGTGACAAGGCGGACGGTGGTAGTGACGGTGACACTGTGCGAAAAAAGCAAACCAGGAAGAGGGTAGATCGCTATGGTGTGTGGGTAGACCACAACTAAAACTCGCAGCACGTCAGATAATCCTTGATAATGGCGCTTGCAACAGTGCCGAAATATCGGGAACTCAAAAATACAAATAAGTATACATGGTAAATATCCCGTTTCAAATCGTTACTCAATATAAACCCAACGTGCTTGCGTTCATTGGAACCATCACAACGAGTAGTTGATAACTATGGAAAAAAGTACAGTCGGCAATAATAAGCTGGTATCAAACATGAAAATTTTGAAAGAAACTTATTTTCTTGTCTCATTGTAGCTCGTAAGTAGTTCTCCTTCCAAATACAAATACTTGCATGCAACGCCCAGGCCAATTTGCGAATGTCACAAAACAGGAGTGCCTGGGGGAAGATGGTATGAGATGTCTGTGGTAGTCACGGACGGACGGTAGAACGAGAAGAAGGAGGTATATGTGTGCTACGATACCGTGGAGTTAACGAGAATGCTTAATTTTTGTCAGTCTTGTTTTTTCGGGGTCAGGGCAGAGTCGATTAGAAACTCTGTTTACTGTAGCATGCAGCTAAAGAGGTACGGGATTAGACGGAAATAGGGAGACATCTTAGCTGCAAAGAAATAGTATAAACACATATGAATCTATTATATTTCCCACAAATATTGAAATACGATTAATTTATAGCACCTGTGACTCCGAGGGAGTCGTGGAATCAAGTCCCCGGGAAACCACTTGTTTCGAGAAAAATGCCGCTTTGACAGGCATTCTAGAATGCATTTTCAAAATTCAATTTGTGTACGTTATGATTCTCGACCTACACGGCCAGCCTCATACCGTAACAACCTCTACATTACTTATGGATATTGTTATTCGAATATTTGTTCCTGAGTCTTGGATGTTTTCTATGTATTTAAGTATATGTTTATCTATATAAGTATGTAAGTATATCGTTGCCTAGTACCCATAGTACAAGCTTTGCTTAGTTTGGGACTAGGTCGATTTGTGTAAGATTGTCCACAAATATATTTTTTTATTCATTGTAAACAATGGATGGGATGAAAGGATCGGAAAGGGGGCGACCTAGACGAGGATATCTTGATCAAATTTCTGTGATACTGAAAAATGGCCAGGTCAGAAGTTCCTGTAACCGACGTGCCTGTGTGAGGCGATGTTTGGATATGATTGAAACGAAATAAGTATGGACCGTAGTATTCTTTAGTCTCTGTCTACCCCAATGGGATAGGGGTGTGAGCATACATATGTATGTAGCTATTGTAATTATATTGTATGTATAAACAATGAATAATCCTAAATAATCAAAATCAAATTCTAAACATTTCTTCTGCAAATAGGCCTCAAGGGCACTTTTACAAATTCAAACATATCTCTAAACTAGAGCTTGTTTAGAAACCACATCCATACTCATTTACCCGTTTTACTCAAACAAAGGAATCCAAACAAATTCAGTAAGCAGCAAAAACGCGACCAATTTAACCTCACTAGACAAAAGCACTTACTGATATGATATGGTCAAATTTAGGACGTAATAGTTCCCTTAATGAGACAAAGGTGTACATGTATATAATGGCCATAGTAGGCTGGTCTTTTTCTCACCAAGAACAGATACACAATCTAAGTGCCTCTGTTCGACAGTCGCTTAGCTGAGAGATAAGGTGACGTGTTAGAGATCAATTCAACATCCCTGTAGACTTTGAAGCGCTTAGAAGTACCTTCTTATATACATATTATTAAACAATACTATAAGGCTGGTTTTAAAATGATCTGTTAGATCAAATATCAGACTAAATTTTAGTAACTTCAGTACAATTTTTGGTTTGAGATAACTTACCGACATAAAAGGACATCTAATTTTAAAATCGAACCAGAGTAAAAACAAGTGTTAGTTTAAGAGTTTATCTAATAATTATCTATGTGATTCAATCTTAATGTATTCGAATTTCTGAGGTTACCAAGTACTTACAAGATTTTATCTATACATACTATAAAAGAAGATAAGTCCTCACTGACTGACTGGCTGATTGACTGACTGACTCATCAACACACAGCCGAAACTGCTAACGCTACAGAGTTGATTTTTGTACAGTCGGTTGCATTTATAACGTAAGCTAGAGATAAGAAAGGATTTTTCGAAATTCATCTCCTAAGGCGGAAAACAAGGGATGAAAGTTTGTATAAGAACAAGTATTTATTGAAGTAAAATATTTGAAACTATGTATATAGACTGTCTGTTTAAATTTATTAATGGCTTTTTTGCTCCTTTGCTCCATTGCTCCTCCAAAGGGGTGAAAAGGGGGTTCAAAGTTTGTACGGAGAGCAAATCTTTTTTGAAGCCAGTAATGTGAAACTTCGTAAATAGACTCTCTGTTTAAATACAACAAAATGCATTTCAGCGTTTTTCTAAATTGCTCCCCTAAAGGGGTGAAAATGGGGTCCCAAGTTTGTACGGGGAGCAAATCTTTTTTGAAGTTAGAGATTTGAAACTTCGTAAATACTATATTAACATTTTTAACCCAGTGTGCTAGAGTGTTTTCAGGGTTCGTCAGCTATTCTGTACCTTATCTCTCGTTTTTGTCTGTTGTGTTGTGTTGTTGTAGGTCCCATACAAACATTTGATCATTTTTAAAAACTGGTTCGAATGACAACATTCAAAAATTGTAGCCAAATAGCCAATTGCGGAAATGAAATGAAATGAAATTTATTTGCTTGAGACATGGTTAACAATAAGGTGGAATAACTTTGTTAAGGATCAGCACATCTCGCCAACATTTGGACATGCAAAATTTACGAACTTATGACTAATAGTATTACCACGTATTACTTTTCTCATTACAATTTATTATTATATTAATTTGTTCTATTATTATACGTAAAAAAGTCTTGTACCGAGTAAAAACATTTGTCTACTAGCCATTTGTGTAATGCAGATGTGAATGGTTTTAGGGCAAGCCGCCTTATGTCAATTGGTAAATTATTATACAGTTTGATTGCCATGGCATAACTATTTTTGCTACATAGCTTGGTTTTATAAGTGACTGACAATAGAGGAATCCCCTTAAAAGCATGGTCTACACACAACCGCGGTGCTATTGTCTATGTTTGTCGCGTGCCATGACAGCAGCATTCCCTGAGCGACTCGGCGATAACCGACACTCGTGCCCACAGATAAATCCTACCTGACGCTTGAGATCTTTATTCCGCATTCACAGCCGATGCGTAAAACGTAGAAGACGAAATCGGAATTGTTTTTCGGAATAGCCTACTAAACCGAGGTAGTAGATTGTGTCTCAAGGGAGCAAAATGATATATTTACGGCGGAGCGGTATATTCAATTCTGAGTGAAGCGAAAGATTCTACAATGGAATCCGAAGTGTAGCGAGGGATTCTAAAGTAGAATCTTGAGCGTAGCGAGGGATTCAAGTGTTTACGCCCAAGACTGAAATAATTTTGCTGTACTGCTTGTCACATCTTCTATGAGGAAAAGAGTCATTGATGCCCTCAAATGAGGGAAAGAAAAGTACATCTTTGATCCCTCATTCGAAGGCAACAATAACTCTTTTCTAAATAGCAGGTGTGGAAAAGTATGTACACTTTACCAGAAGACTACAACCCTTAACACAGCTATAAGTAACTCGCATTTTTAGCGCTCCGTAGCCAAAATGCCAAAAATGGAACCCTTATAGTTTCGTCATGTCTGTCCGTCCGTCCGTCCGTCCGTCCGTTCGTCCGTCCGTCCGTCCATCCGTATGTCACAGCCGATTTACTTGGAGAGTATAAGCGCTACAATTTTGAGATTTGGTAACAAGGTGTACTCTATAAACCGCTACATAAAAGTGATGTGAAATTACAAAAAAAAAATATTAAACTGGGGGGCACTCCATACGTGTTACCGGTAGATGAAAAAATTCAATGCACAAAGTCGTGTGAGGTATCGATGGATAGGCCTTTAAAAACTATATCGAGGTCTCCAGAAAACTTTTCCATTTAACGTTGGCGAGATATTACCTGTCAAAGTCATGAAAAAGAGTCCCCCCTCTAATTTCCAAACTATGAAGTTTAAAATTCTGAAAAAAATTGAGATGGCGGATTAATCAATACTTTCAACGATTTTTGGTTTGAGCCAGATAAGTTTCACAATTTTTGAGTTTACGTTGAAAATCTATCTTGCCCAAACAAAAGGTCGTAAGTGCCATGAGTTCTCTATGAAGATACGACTTTTTTAGACTCAATGTATTGGGATAATGGTTTTAAATGTGGACTAATAGGTGTTGATACGGAACCCTTCATTGTGCGTGATCCGACGCACTTGTCCGATTTTTTATAATTTAAACGGTCATTTTCGCTCACGCTTCTTCGTTTCCTTAGGATTTCAGACGATAAAACTGTACAAATTACAGTTAATTTAGTAACTTCAAAGTTAGCCTGGCGCATATTTTGCCGTTTCCAGACTGGTTTCCTTAAAATCGCATGATAACGCAATCACCACTTTTTAAAGGCTCACATGCACTCAACAGTTAACTGTGTTAATGTATACTTATGTTTTACGTATTAACGAATCGGTCAGAGGCCCTAAACCACAATGACAGCATTTTCTTTACATCACATACGTTATAAGTAGGTATTGTTTTCATGTTTACGTAATCATTAGTAATCGGTTATATATTCTTCCCTATATGGGAGCGTTTATTCAAACACATTCATGCAAAACTGACTCAGATTGAGGACTGACAAAAACATGCCCTTACATAGCTATGGTGATGAAATATCTTATTTGTTTTAATGTTGTTTATTATAACTCAATTTGAATTCAACTGATCTGTATTTTTTTTGTATTTTGTAATGGACATTATTATTATTTATCTGACTGACGATTCCGAATGGAAGATGCATTTATTTTTCTGTTTACTTTTTATCGTGTTTTGTATTACTCTAGTTGACATTATGTTCTTTTTATTTTTCCTGTTATGACGATCATGATAACAATTCTTGTAATTTTGACATGTGTGCAAATTTATAATGTAATTCCTTATCATGAAATAAATTATCTAAATCTATGCTTATAGTGCGAATTTTCATCATCATCATCATCATCATCTTCTCCTAGCCGTATTCGGCCACAGCGACTGCTTTCTATTGCTGAGAGCGACGCTGGTGGGCTCTCTGGTGACTGGCAAAGCCAATCTACCCATACTTACTACAGATTGAACATTGTAAAATTTTGAGAAATAAACCTTTTTGTATTTGTATTTGTAATCTTTGCAGCGAATGTGCGGTTACATTCAGTATATTTGCATTTATAAGCTACTACAATTAAATTATAAGCTACCTCAAAATGTTTACTCCTAATTTAATTCGCTCAGAGACACATCGACAAACTGAGACACGCAGACTTAGAATAAAACCATTTTTTAAATAAACGCCTCTCTATAGATCAGTTTTTATGTATTGGGCTTGTATGCTTTCATCTGATGTGACACACTGGAAAGGCCTCCAATTTCGGATTGGTTTAATTCTACTTCAACATTTATAACATATGGATTAGTTTCGATGACACATACCACTGATGTTCAGCATAAGTAAACTTGTGCTATACTTATTCGTAAACATAACATTAAAGTTGATTGACACAAGTATAATAGCTCATTAATCGATGATATCGATTGACATCGATCGTATGAAAGTGCGTTGCTCCTGCCCTAAAAGAAATGTTAATTCGAACACCAATGCAGTGACGCGCATCTCTGCATTATTTGGACGATTTTATGCAAAAACGCACTAATTACTAGGCAAATGCAGTCCATAATCAACTCAAGCTTCTTGAAATAAGGTTTTCAATCGAATGATATCGATGTGGCATTTATTTCTTTCGGGACAGCGATGCTCTTCTACCAGTCTTCGATTGATTTCAAGCCTTATTCCTTTAAGAAAAGGTTGTTTGTGTTAGTGTGATTTTGGAACTGCTGGTATGTTCGTGGAAGTTCGCTTAGTTAGGTGATGAGGCCTGAATACTAAGGACCTTAGGTCGGGAGCGAGACCAGAAAATTAATAAAAGCTTTTGTTTACTCAGCACTCACAAAAGAATAATCTATGAGAAAAACTGATCTCACCAAAATCACTCCTAAAAATCAAAGTTTACCGGTATATTGCGTACGTCAATTTCTTAGTACATTACCCGTCGGTTATTCAAGCGAAAATCAATCACTGAAGTTTTAGTAGAGCATCGCATCGCATATGACTATTTTTTTATGTCCAGTTGCAGTTGCAATCAAGTTATCAATATCGGTTGTTACCCGATTTATATAATGCGGTTGCGACAAAGGTCCAAAAGTGCTATATAGCGATTTTATAAAATGCTTTTATAGCTAGTTTTTAATACTTTCACTACCAAGGCTTTCGTAGCGCAACGCAATTTCCTCAACATATAGCTAGGGAAACGCATGGTCTCGGTTACGCGTCTACGAACAGGGTGGGTTCCTGACAGTGAATGTATTAATTAACCTAGTGAAACGAAGGTCTCCCCTTCAGCTTCGACAAAAATGCTTTCGTATGTCCGGATTTCTGATTTCCGGTTGTTCTTCTCTACTTAGTGAGCAAGATAAGGTTCGATAATCATATAGATTTTATCAGTTGAGCCAGTTTCCGGATAAAAAAAACACATGTGTCTAATTTATCAGCCCAGCTCCTGGTCTATAATATTCCATTCGTCCATCTAAAGGCGCCGCTCAATAAATCTACTCTTGGTCAGCTCTTATCGTGTCATCGCGCATATTTATTCTATGACTAAATATCGATTGTCAAAAATGGCGACCGTCTTTGTTCTATTTTTTTTCTAACGCATTAATTCAAACCGAATATGCAATTGCACAACTTATATCCATTCGAAACTAGACCTTATTATGTAGGTATGATGGACGAAGATAGAGTTTGTTTTCTGTTAGATTATATTTGTTAGTGGTACATTACATTATTCTATAAGTTAATGAAATAGGTGTCGATGTACGCTGAAGAAGAATCTAGGCCATAAGCAGCAGGGGCATAAATAGTTAGGCAGTCCGTTTAATATGATAATTATGCGTTGTCTTATACTTATTTGCTATCAGGACTTAGACTATTAATTTTGTCTTCAACATATAACTATATACCTTTATAGGAAATGACGAAGGTCAAGGAGAACATTTATAAGTAAAATATAAGATTTCAAGCTTACATGGTCATTTACATTAGAATTACGATTTGAAACGGGATATTTACCATGTATATTTGCATTTTGGAGTTCCCGATATTTCGGCACTGTTACAAGCGCCATTATCAAGGATTAACTGACGTGCTGCGAGTTTTAGTTGTGGTCTACCCACACGCCATAGCGATCTACCCTCTTCCTGTTTCGCTTTTTTCGCACAGTGTCACCGTCACTACCACCGTCCGCCTTGTCACTTGAAACTCGATTACGGTCACGACACACTACACTCACAGTATCAATACGCGAGTTCTTTCCGGAAACAGTCTCTTTTCGATTTGAGAACTTTCGGACCACTGGACGCCAGACACTTGACAGTTGAAACCCATCTTCCCATCATCTTCATCTTCTTTCTTCATTCTTCTTTTTTTCATCAAAAATACAAATACATGGTAAATATCCCGTTTCAAATCGTAATTCATTTATAAGTAGTTATTTATTTATCGTATGGCAATTTTGTAGCCAGTTTTGTTGCTCCGGTTAGCACCACCCAAGGGTCAAGTGTAAGGTAAAAGAGGGTCTACATTCGGACGTGGTACAACTTGGCCCCCCTTGTCAAGTGAGTGGGCAACTTGACTGTTAGAAGTTCTCAAGCCGCCCGAAGGCCTCTAACTTGGCGTAACGTTATGATGTTTGACATCATAATACCCAATAATATAGACAACACTTATTATTTAAAGAAAGTGTAATTGAAAGTGTTATGTAGTGGGTCAGTCTCGAGCACTAGGACAATTGCGTCTTGATTTTCTAAGATGGTCAAACTACTTAAGTGCTTTTTTTCATCTTTATGTATTTAAATCATTAAAATAGCATAAATGTTTTCTAATTTTCGTAAAATTTATTTATTAGTATTGATATCGTTTGTGGATTTTATTATTTTCATGTTGACGCTTAGAGATACATCTCACAATATTTTATTATGATTAGTGTACCCTCGTGTAGTGCCAGGTCAGAATAGCACTTACCCCTTTCTTCACGTGGTGTTCGTAAATTACCTTACTTGCTCATAATTTTCCCCATTTTAACTCAAATAGACAATTGAGTAGTTAGTGAATTAGCGAGTAAGTATAATGATGAGGTATTACATTAAGTTCATAACGAGATAATAAGCATGCGTTAATGCGAGTTTGCGCGGATAGCGTCGCCACGCTCGCACGCGCCGGCGCAGCTGACAAGTAAACAGTAGGCCAGCTGCAACAAAAGTAAAAATAAAAATTTAGTTTTAAATGAGAACGGAGTAACCGCGCACATAATCTCAACTACAGAGATTTATCGGCCTATCAAGATTTAATATATGTAGCCTACTTTTCGTGAAATTAACAGATTTAAATTTAATTAATTTATTTTTTTAGCTATGAGATCCACAACGAGGCATGTTCTACTCTGTGTAGGGTTCCGTAGGAAACAAGGAACCCTTAAAGCACGCCCCCCAAAGTCCCCAAACTCGCCTCCCTTAGGCATTGTAAGAGGGAACTGGTTCAGGAATTTGGCGGCTGAGCATGGTTACTCCAACCCGGTAGCTCAGTGGCTTTTTTATACAAGGCCGGTGGCAAACAAGCGTACGGTCCACCTGATGGTAAGCGGTCACCGCAGCCTATAGACGCCCGCAACTCCAAAGGAGCCACGTACGCTAGAGCGATTGGCCGCGGATGCCAGTCGAATCCTGCTCGGAGAATACATTTTTCCCTTTATATTGAAATTTGGAATCCTTATAGTTTTGACATGTCCGTCTGCCCGTCCGCCCGCGGCTTATCTCAATAACCGTTCGTACTAGAAAGCTGTAATTTGGCATGAGTATTACATATCAATTACACCGGCAAAACGGTAGAAAAATCTTGTTTATTACTTGACAATGGCTAAGGGTAATAGAACACTGGGCCAGCGTAGGGGCCACTGCCCATTCCCTAATCTAGGAAAGAAGGCCTCAATAGCCCATGTTGGAATTCTATATCTCCTTTTTATCTCTCTCATGACACACTTAAGACTTTGTATATGTTTATGTATGTATATTTTATACTATATTTATGTATGTTTATTATCCTTAATTAAATGTTATTGTTGTAATTATTAGTAGGTTTCATATGTATTAACTCTGCACCACCTGCTATGAATCGTTATGATTAGATTTCATTTCCGCTACCCTACGGTTGTCTAGAAGAAATCGCTCTTTAGCGATAAGACCGCTTATTGTTTGCCTCTACTCATTGTGTTTTTGTACTGTACTATGTCCTTTAATTAAGGTGTGCAATAAAGAGTATTTGTATTGTATTGTAGCCCAATATCCCTAAGCCTGTGCCCGGCAAAGGGCTATTGATGAACAACATTTCTATTTGTATGCGTATTGGAACCTGAAACGCCTGCTGTTTCTATCGCCGCTACATCACTAAGGCCATTGCAACATTAGCAACAAATAAAGAATTAGGCAAAATAATAAACTTAGATGCATCTTAAGCATTTAGGTCAATCCGCAGGGACGATTGCTACAGTGACGCTCATTAACTATTATATTCCAAACAGCCTTCGTGTTTGGCATGTGCCTTTAATTTTTTATTAAGCAAACTGCGAAAATCGGCCAAATGCGTTTCGGGCCACGCGCCATGTAGGGTTCCGTAGTTGTCCAACCGTTACATTATCCGGACTTAAAAGGTCGTAAACTTATATATACTAATATGTTTTTGATGCAAATGGAAATTGTACGAAGGTTGCTTTTCTAAGTACATTTCTAAAGTTCGGCTAGTACTTATTAACAAGTAATGTCTACTTAGTTTTGATAGTTTACCTTTTAAATTCTTTATAAATACTATACTATCATGATTTTTACAGTAGCCACCGTTTGGCTAGCAATAGGGGGACACACTTGACCATAAACAAAAAATATCACTAAAGCTTAATATTACGCAAACGGATTCCTGAATCAAAAAATGGTTTTACAAATCTCACAATATTTTTGAACGAGCTATCCAACGGTACCACACACGATGCACGCAAATTGCACCACCGCTTTACTTGTAGGAGAGGTACCCTAAAAAAAATATTTTTCAAGATTTTATCGTACCGTTTTATCGGCGTATTTGATATGTGCATATTATACTCATGCCAAATTACAGCTTTCTAGAGGTACCGGCGGTTACTGAGCTAAGCCACGGATGGACGGACATGGCGAAACTATAAAGTTTCCTCGTTTACTACGGAACCCTAAAAAGGTCACTGTTTGAAACGAGGCATAATATAGAGCAGAAACGAAAGAAGTTAGTTTATACTATACAACATTTTACCCCGCGAAAATATCCAATTTCCACAGTATTAGTTCTTGAACAAGTCTGGAAATTTACCCACTTGATTTGCAACGACGCAGCGAGGCGTCATTCCTAATTAATTAAGTAAACATAAGATTCAATCGCTTAGAATAAAATCAATTATCTATTGCGAAATGGCTAGTAAAAAGAAAAGGCCTCTCAGCCTCCAAATTCACTTGATTAACATAAGACCGCCCCCCTTGGTGATTCGCTAATCCTAGCTCGTTCTATCTAATCCTCTTTCTACGGTCAGTACAGTCCCCTATGCAGTGACAGTCGTGAGGTATTCCGGTCACATCTGTGCGTCACGACACCGTGTCGTGACGCACCGGCGTGATGCGCCGCACGCGCCGATTACACTATACGCTGTAGTTATTATATTGAGTTAATTAACTGCGCTTGTGTTTTTATGAGCCTTATCCTGTAGTAAATGTGCCATTAACTTAAGCCTTCGTAACAAAGGCAGTTAGAGTTTGTCTCTTTCAATCTGAGGGGTGATTAAGTAAGGTTTTCAATGATCTAGATAATTCTAGATGACATTTTCCATACTAAAAATGACGAATAGATGTAATGTAATCTAATGAAGGTTTTTTTTTTCATTTATTATAAGTTAACAAACAGTGATCACAATATTGTATTACTTTAAAAGTTACATTTAAGGTTTGGTAATTGTGATACCAACAACGTTAACTCCATATTACTAATATAAATTACATATTTTGAAGTACATCAATGAGATGGAAAGTAAAAACTAAAGATTACAATAAGCAATAGCTACTAAGGCAGAGCTAATAAGTTAAGTATTACATTATTTCAATAACTTAAGTGTTTCTTTTTTAAATTAAGGTTAGGTATGTTGTATACCTAACCTTAATTTAAAAAAGAAATGACGAACGTAACCAACCGTACGGTCCATCTGATGGTAAGCGGACACCGCAGCCGTAACACCAAAGGAGTCACTTGCGCGTTGCCAACCCTTTATAAAATTAGAGGATTCACTGATATGTGCGACATAAACGCGATCAAGTATGTAGAATTGATAGCGTTAGCTTTGAAAATTTGTTTTTTCATAATGTCCATGGATTTAAAAAATCCATTTAATACAATCAGGTGGCCTCTGCTTGTCAACGTAATAAATATATTAGCCAATTTATCTACATATTCTCATATCTATCTAACCTTACATATTAAAATAGAATAGGTACATTACCATACATTATAAAATATAATTAGAAAAATAAGTACCGAAAAGACAACGAAACCAGTCAAAATAAACTATAACAATCTGTTAATCACTACACATTTACCGCAGACATAGAGAAACACTCTCAAATGAAATGTGAAGTCAAAACTGCCAACTCCCCGAAACGCAATCTCATTAGAGGCTATTATGACGGGCGACCCCACAAATAAAGGTGTGGCCACAACGAGTTTCATTAGCGAGATGACGCCAGATCATACGAGGGGCAGATTGTGTGCACTGAGCTCTTTTTTGTGCTATTAGGGTTTCACGGTATAATAGTACAAACATGTTCATAAAATATAACTTCATAATAAACCGACTTCCATGGATCTGCGGGGTAATCACGCAACTTTTGTACTACCGTTAGGTAGATTTTAATGTCAAATTTTAATTGTCATCTCATACATTTATACTTCAAAATTGACAGTAAAATCTATCTACCGTCAGTACATAAAGTTACGTGATTCGCCTGCGGGTCTGATCTAAAGATACTTTATCAAATAACTAGCGACCCGCCTCGGCTTCGCACGGGTGCACTATTTAATGGATGTTATTATACATATAGACCTTCCTCTTCAATCACTATCTATTAAAAAAAACCGCATCAAAATCCGTTGCGTAGTTTTAGAGATTTAAGCATACATAGGGATATAGGGATATAGGGAGGGATTTGCGTGCTTCTTCTTTATTAGGATCCTTTAACTCCTAAGGGAGCATATATTAGGACCTAAACTAAATATTAACACTGACTGATAATGTAGAGTTTCAACTTTATTGAAGAATGCATGCGCCAATTAAAAAAACCGGCCAAGTGCGTGTTGAATCACGCACAATGAAAGGTTCCGTATCAACAACTACTAGTCCATATTTAAAGCCATTATCCAATACATTGAATCTAAGAAGGTCGTATCTTCATAGGGAACTCGCGGCACTTACGTTACTTACCTTTTGTTTGGGCAGGACAGTCTTTCAGCGAAAACTCAAAAATCGTTGAAAGTATTAATTAATGCACACTACCTCAATTTCAGTATTTTGAACTTCATAGTTTGGAAATTAGAGGAGGGGCATACTTTTTATGACTCTGGGAACTAATATATCACCAACGGTTCACTTAAATGGAAAAATTTTTTAGAAACCTCCTTATAATTTTGAAATACCTATCTATGGATACCCCACACGACTATGTGCGTCGATTTTTTTTTTCTCATCCACAGCATACATGTATGGAGTGCTCTCCCTAATTTAATATTTTTTTGTAATTTCACATCACTTTTATGTAGCGGTTCATAGAATACACCTTCCTACCAAACTTCATAATTGTATTGCTTATGGTCTCTGAGTAAATCGGCTGTGATATATGGACGGACGGATAAACACGATGAGACTATAAGGGATCCGTTTTTGTTATTTTGGCTACGGAACCCTAAAAGTATAAACGCTAAATGCTCGTAACATTTTGAGTTCCCTTCCGTCATACTGTGTCTGACGTCAGAACTGATTTCTGATAATAATGAGGCCATTCGCAAGGTTACAGTTCAGTACAGTTCTGTATCTGTACCTACTGTACCTAGTGATGATGAAAAATCTAATTTTCACACCAACAAGAAAACGATACCTTCAAAACTCGATTAAACATACTGAAATAAGAACTATTCCGAGATCGCAATATGGACTCATATTTAGAGAAACCACCATCCAAACGCCATTTTCATATAATTCAAACTTAACCAAATCGAATCGAATCCCAAATACCATTTATTACCATCCCTTAATTGCCCTGCGCACGAGTCGAACGAACGCGATAAATCGACTCCATCAACAGCGTTAGTTCACAACTTACTGACAATTCGCCTAGGGTAAACCAGCATATATAACACCTCCAAATATGCATATATTTTTTAAATTCTCTGGACCAATTTATACTAGACACTAGTGGTGTGGTACATCGACACTGGTAGTAAATCGCATATCACGGATGATTCCGTTACCACGATTGTTTCGTTGGCCAGGGGTTACGCTTCCATCCCAGAATGCCGAATATATTTATCTTCCATGTATTACCTCAGACCTATTGATCCTGAGTCACAGTATGATGATGGGTAAAACATCGAAAATGTTATAATTATAATAGCATCATGCAATCGCCTGGATTAAATAGGGTGAACACGAGATGATGGGACGGTGGTTACTTTCCACCCTATTCTCGTTTAATCGAATTTAATTTTGTAACAATAAAGATTTGCCTTGTTAACGGCGATTAGTGTACTTAATATGATTTACAAATTTTTAACAAACAGAATAATCGTCAAAAAAATCATAAAATTAACGCACTTACTTCATTTTAAACAAGATTTGATGCCTTTAGTCCACCTTCACAACTATTTTTCACAACTATTTAAGTATAGACACTTTTTATTCCTTCTTTGGTAACTAGTAATTAAAATGGATTAAAAGTGGCCTTTCATAACTGTCATTCGAAATTATTTAAGTTAAGAAAGAAGTAATATGATTCTGCTTTTACAACTAGTTATGAAACAACAATCTTAACTCGTGTCGTATCGTTGTTATAATTCATAGGTCAGTAACATAATTTACTTTAAGCTATTTGAACTCTTTACAGTTATGATACTGTTACTATCCAAAACTTTAATAAAATCATCGTATCCTTTAATCACTTTATTTGTATTATCAATACTATAATATACCATTTTAAACTCACGCTTTGGAAACATACTTAAAGATCTGTTTAATCGGGTCTAACGTGATATTTATGTGTCGGAGATACATTACATAACGGCCTGTTTAGCATCTATCGGTAACTTATGGACCAGTGATACAAATCTTCGGATCTATGCGCGGATACTGTGAGTGTTGTGTGCATCCCTAGACAACATAGTGGACGGGTGAAACTTTTATCGGGTCTACCTTTCACATTTTTATCGACTTTTGTGGGGTAGTCAAATGTTGTGTACCCATATATCTCCGTTGATAACTTGCTGAGACGATAGTTCTGCCGCGCACATGTTGCCCGTGTCGAAACGTCGGTAACAAAGGTAAATTCATAAATATCGCGTTAGCCCCGTTTAAACAAATCTTTAAGTATATTATCAATACTTTTGTTATAATTTGAAATCAAAACATTTAAAACTTGTAAGGTCTCTTAGTAAACATATTGCAGGTTTATTCAATTTAATTCAGAACTCAGGGAGCATCATGATAAAGTGGTACCGACTCCATTGACAGCTGACAGCTTTCTCACCTCTTCTTTTCACCGAAAAAGTCACCAAGCCGTTGTCTCCCGGCGAAAAAAATAAACATTAGCATTCTTTTGTAATGAGCCCGGGAATCCCAGGGACCGGTAGACGACGGGTATTGATGATTATTCTGTGTTTCATTAGCGTCAGTTTGCCCATTGGCAAAGGCCTCCCCTAGAATTGAGCTCGTTTCGATCCTGACTGTATTTATGTATATCTTCGGGCTTCCCATGACGTCATCTGTTTTCTCCGAGGTCCTGCGATACGATCTGGTGCTTGCGTGTTAGTCCGCAGTTTGCGTAGCTATGAACTACTAGGGGTTGTCGAATGCTGCCGTTCAAATTCCGCTGTAGATAATTAGAACGAGCGAAGATACGAGTATGGCCCCTTGCCGTGTTTCACTAACTTGACAGTAACATTCGTGCACTTTAAATAGCAGCTGAACTGAGCGCTTGATCAAGATACAGGAACATGATAAAGATCTAGAGACCTGTGATATAATTGAAGGGTCTATCTATAATGTTCGATTTCACATACATCTCACATTATAGCCCTATTGGCTAAAACAAATAAAGGAAGTAACTCATGCCTGTTTTTCTTTTCTCATACGTTAGACTTGGCAAGTTCGCAACAAATTCAAAACGGACTCCTATCGTGTGTTTCTTTAGTAGAGTCCCAGTCAATAACTGTTAGTCAGTTGGGTCAGATGATTCCTCTACTAATGGCTTATTGTTACGACTCCCCCGTGTGGTGCCGTCCCCCACACCCCCCATTCTTCCCGTGGATTCCGGTGGGTTCTTCCTCATGGGAACCGGATTGTAGTGTGTTTTGGGCGATGAGCTAGAAACCTATCACTGCAATATCACATTTTCACTATCTTTAGCCCTACAATTGCTAAATGTGGCACTGGATTGTATTTCATGTGTTCTGCCTAAATTTTGGGAATACAGGCGAGAGTGTATATATGTATGTTATTACGACTTAACTGGTTATTTAATACACCTTCCTGAATTAAATACCCTTAGAGCGGGACGTAGTAGTAAATACAATACAATACAAATACTCTTTATTGCACACAGCAGCACGCATAGCGATGCATATGTAGGTACTTTATAGTTTCAACTCCCATCTCCGAGGATTCTTAATTCAGGATTGTGTAACAACGCCTGTATCACTTTATCGCGCTAAACGAGTTGAGATGAGACAGATAATACGTATCAGGCATACACCCAAATGTGAAATCTTCTCGACTCGAATTCGTCACTGTTTCATAGTAGCGCACTAACTTCCCTGTTATAAATGGAATAAATATAGTAAATTTAAATCGGGTGAGCCCTTCTCTTCTGCTCGACCAACTCATAAAATATGCAAACAAGTTTCAATCTTGTTACCCGGGCACAAGGTCCCAAATATATTTGATTGCAATGGTGTGCCCGCGCAGACCAATTTACTGATTGTGCGCAAATTGATGGGAACCGGGAGAGGCCGATATTATGTAACTAGTGTACATTAAATATACGTTGTAATATTAGTAGGCCGCCTGTGAGGCAAAATCAACATTTCATGTAATTGCTTGCTTAAGAGGGAAAGATGGCAACAAAATCCATTAAAATTAGGTTAACATTCAAATTAATTGGATTTTTTTATACCGTAAACTGGGGTGACTTTAGGACAAAACGGGGCCACTTTGATAGATTAAGAACACTAATATAATCGTCACTAAGTATTTCTAATTTGATTCAGTTCTGTAAATAGTTAGGAAATATACCAAGGTATAACACCGACCCAGGTAAACCAAATAAAAACTAAAAATACGGCTTAAAAACTTGATTTTAAAAGTCACCCCTGAATTTCAATGTAACCCCGGTTTACTGTACTTATATTATTAGTAAGAGCAAGTAGGTACGGGGTGACTTCCAGTGGCGACCAACGTCGCTCCCGAGTTTTGAAAAGTATGTACTAAACTATAGCATAATATAGCCTTTGTGATATTTCGCGTATGTACCGTACCTATCATTTCGCGTATGTGGCATTAAGTGTAGATGAGTTATTATGTGTAAGTATAATTGAAGGCAACCATACTGTCTTCTAGAAGGTCTCACGGTTCGACATAATTGCCCTACGATAAATAAAAAATCGAAGGCTTATACAGCTAAGGTAATCCGTACCTGTGCTCGACACTGACCCAATACATGGCATTTTCAATCTTATTTCAATGATGACAGAGGTCATTGATAGGTGACATCTATTGGGCACTACGTTGTACTGGGATATTTACCTTAATCTTATTTATTATTACAATCACAAAAGAACTAAAACATAACTAGAACTTAGGTACCAATTTCCTAACTTGAACTAGAAACCTAAACTATAACAAAAGGTAAAAATAAATTGGGGCCGGGTGGTAGTTTCACGTATCGCTCAGTTGAACTGGCGACTGGCCGCGAGTGCTGGGAGGTCGCAGGTTCAAATCGGCCCTAAATTTTTCAATTTTCCCTTATTTCTGTAGTTTGCGTTAGCAGCGGTACTGCTTAATACAAAATTAATTTAATACTAAAATCTAATAAAATAGGTAATCAACCATTCTAACAGGCTGGCTTAGGCCGGGTTTTATAAAGATCCGTTAGACCAAATGTTAGAACAAATTTCAGTAACTCAGTACATTTTTTGACATAACAAACCGACGTAAGGTCTAACGGATCGTTATAAAATCCGGCCTTACTTAACATAATATCTTGAAGATATGTTAGACTACCTAAAGAGGGATATATCAAAGGCGTATGATTAGGAGTTGAGTGACTCACTGAATGAGCTTTAATTTCGTATTCTATGGTGAGTCATGAGGTTAGGGCGTTTATAAATAATATCATACACATGAAAGTACGCTAAGCAATGTTGCCATTGTTTTATTTTTTCGCAAACAAGCTTATGGATAGTTAGTAAATGTGGCATAGTCATCCTTCCGGCGTTTTCCGGGTGCCCTGAGGAGCCCGGAGCCCGTTTCGGCACCTAATCTTAATTGGCTTAGGAACTAGTTTTACCGGGACTGCAATCTGACCTTCCAACCGAAGGAGGGAACTGGAACTTGTTGGGATTAAACTGGTTTCCTTCACCTTTAAAAAATGTAGCATAGTAATTAGAAATGTACCGAGTAGTCGCCGACTATCCGGCTACATTATTTTATAGCCAGCGATTAGTCGGCAAAAGAGACCGACTATTCGGCACTTAATGATTTACTGCTTAGTAATAAAAAAGCCACCAATATTTACTCCAAGTTTCATATTTTTAAGTATCTTTCTTACATACAATAAATTAAGACAATTTCTTACAAAAAACCTTAAATTTTCGACGAGATTTACCGACTAGTCGGGATAGCCGACATTCCGGCCACATTTATAGTCTAAGATTAGTCGGCGACAAATCGGCCACCTCTGAGAGCGAGGGTGAGGGTGAGGGTCTCACTGATATAGTGAATAACACGAGAGTAAAAGAGACGGCACGATACGAAGTTCGGATTTCGAAATTCGGAGTACAGAGGGACTACCGCGAACTGAAAACGAACGAAGTTCGAATATCTCCCTCTCTGCCACACGAATTAGCAAGTGCGACAGAGAGGGAGATATTCGAACTTCGTTCGTTTTTGGTTCGCGGTAGCCCCTCAGGCTCAGCACCGATTAGTCTACTAGTCGGCTAGTCAGCAAAATCCATAGTCGGCCCGGTCGGTCGGATAGTGACACTAGTGGTTTATGGGCTGTAGAATCTTACGTAAACTTAACGTGTGTTACGTTACGTTTACGTAATGTCTAAAGCTCACATTAGTCAGTCACTAGTTTAGAATTTCAGTGAAAAAAACTCTATTTGTGCCCGACTGTATTATAACTTCTTTGTGGAAAAGATCGTTTTAACGATGACTGCTGAAAACCTAATGCCATAAAGCTTTCTAAGAACCCGTGGCTCATAACATAACTGTGGGAATTTCGCCGAACTGATACTTATTTCCCTACTTGGTTTGCGATTCATAACCCCAACACACATCGCAACTAGCATCACTTGAAGCTTGAACCAAATAATAAAGAGTAAAGAGTAAATTATTGATTCTAACACAAATGATACAACAGGTTACACGGGATTTCTGGTGCAGGCCAAACTAGGCGAGCCTGTATCTTGGAATGCACCATTTGTAGCAGTTACGAGTATAAAACATGAAAATTAATAAACTAAGTAAAAATGTTTGTGTGAAATATGTGTGAAGATGTGTGAGTGTGTATGTGAGTAGGGGTGTGGTGTGTGCGTGTGTGACGTGAATGAGTGTAATTAACACTCTCGCTGTTCCACGCTTTTCGTAGCGATACGCAATTTCCTCTACATACAGGGAAACGTATAGTGGAGTGCCCGCTAGGCGGGTTATTGTGTAAATAGTACTTATGATACATACACTAGTGGCTGTTAGATCCGTAGACCTCGCGAGTCGGAAGTGATATGTTTTACGTTGTCAACCCCTATAGCGCCGACATTTTGAAAAACCGGCCAAGTGCGTGTCGGACTTCGGACATTTAGAGTTCCGAACCAAGGTTGGTTTTAATAGAAACTAGTGTCCGACCGAAATTTCGGTTTCGGTTTCGGTTTCGGCCAGTTTCGGCCAAAAAATCAAGTTTCGGCCCGAGTTTCGGTTTCGGCCAAAAACGGCCGAACCTTTCGGCCGCGCCGAAACTTACAAAATCGCTAACTTTGTGTTACAAATAATGTATTTTTTTCACTTTATTTATAGGGTAGTTAAATTTTCAAACAGAACCTCTGTAACTGTGCTGAAATTTCATTGTGATAAATCTTTGAAAGTAGAAACCTGTAATTATAGGTCGGCGAGATATTAATTTTAGAAAAAAACTTACTAACATTTTTTCGACTTTTTAAGGACTTTTTTTTTTATTAAAGGTTCGGTTTCGGTTTCGGTTTCGGCCGAAACTACAATGAAACCGAACCTTCGGTTTCGGTTTCGGTTTCGGCAAAATAACATGTTTCGGTCGGTCACTAATAGAAACATAAGGAAAATTCAAATAAAAAATGTGATTTATCAATGTTTTATTTTTTGTTAAAATATACGTAAGGAAAAATATTATCACCTAATTTCACGTTCGTTGGTCAATAGTAAGTTAAAAAATTCTTCGGTACAAAATGTTGTAAAAAAAAGCTGACTTTGGTGGGTTTTCATTTGGTGGGTTTATTTCCAATATTTTTAAAAATTGAAATTACAGTATTTATCAATACAACGATACCCCACTTGATTGGGTTAGGTGTTCATTTTTTTGCGCCTTCTTTTGTTGTATGGGGCCCTTAAAAACATTTAAAAGACTATTCTTTATACAAACGCCTTAAGGGAGGCGTACAGCGACATCTACCAGAAGACTCATGCTGATGATGTAGATGTCGCTGTACGGCTCCCTTAAGGCGTTTGTATAAAAAAATAGTTTACGTTAGCAGCGGTACTGCTTAATACGAAGGATTTAAAAGACTGTGTAGCAACCGTTTGGCTGTAAAACCTGTGTGACAGATGGACGGACGAGTGAGTTACACCAATAGGGTTCCGTTTGGACCCATCGGGTACGGAACCTTAAAAAATATAAAAACTGGACTGAGAAAAAAATTCAATTGATAGTAGGTACGGTCGACTTCACAACTGAGTTTTCCACAACTTTGTACCCTGTCACTTTAACGTCATATATAAACCTACGTCTATACTAAACTACCAACTTACGAATACGAATTTACTTATGTACGAATTCATACTAAATTTCCAACGGGTGAAAGCGAATAGCCCTGCATGAACTTAGATTCGAAAAGACCTACTCGAAATCGGAGGTCAAACTTAGAGTGGTTTCTAAATGCGAATTGTTGCGTTGTGAAAACTCGCTTTGACTTCTTTAAAACGTTATCAAATTAAATTGTGGAGCTAACAGCTAATAGCTTTACTAACTTTAGACGCTAGCCTGTTAAAAATGTTGTTGTATTAATGGAATTGTTTAGATACTTTTCATAACTGTCCCACGAAACATCATGTTGAATGGAACATTTTGATTTATCTTGATCATTAATTCATTAGTTTTGAGGAAACGACATTTTTTTTTGTACTAATAAATAAAACTTTCACCCTCCCCCCCAATTCACCCCCTTACAAGTTTTAAAATGTTTTAATTTCAAATTATGACAAAAGTATTGATAATTCCAATAACGTGATTAAAGGATACGACGATATTATTAATGTTTTAAATAGTAACACAGCCATTTTTAGGGTTCCTTACCCGAACCCTACCCCTACGGGACCGTATTACTAAGACTTCGCTGTCCGTCCGTCCGTCCGTCTGTCACCAGGCTGAATGTCACGAACAGTAGTTAGACATTTAAAACTTTCACAAATGATGTATTTCTTTTGCCGCTATAACAACAAATACTAAAAAACAGAATAAAATAAAATTTTAGGGAGGTCCCATACAACAAACGTGATCTTTTTTGACGTTTTTATAGATAATGGTAAGGAACCCTTCGTGCGCGAGTCCGACTCGCACTTGGCCGGTTTTTATTATTTTATTGTATGTAGGTAGTGGCATTTGAGCGTAAAAGAATTTTTAACTTCATAATGGTCTATTGGGAGTGATTTTAAAACTAATATCTCTTAATGAAAAAAAAAAACATTTTTCAAATTAGGTCGCAATAGTGCTGTTCTAAACAGTAACGCTGAGAAAATGTCAAAATACTTATCAATTCAAACAGAAAATCTAAAGAGGTGAATGTTTTTTAACTGATAAGGACTCTTAAGGGATATATGATTTCGGGAATAAAAAGCTGGATCTTAAACTATATCTCCATACGAAATTTCATCTAGAAACTTTAATCCGTCCAGCAGCTTTAGCGTGAAGAGGTATAAGAGAGAAATAAAGAGTTACTTTCATATAATATAATACAATATGGATTAAAAGAGGTGAACAACAGGTCTCACTTTGGTATCAAGGGGTCAAACAAAAGTTTACCCTACCTAGGGTGGGAAACCCAAGAAAACCCGTACTAGTGAAAAACAATACACTCATTACTATTGACACAACAAATATCAACACGCCTCTGTCACACTACGAGTAATGATGTTTGCCCACTCTCCCCCGAGATCCGTTGCGTTTTACGGGAATTAAACCCCAACCTCCCCTTTTATTATACCATAACTAAAATATGAATAAACTGTGAAGTAATTTCAACTCTAACAGTTTTAATTTAGGGTTTACTTTTGTTTGGTTATAAATTTATTTCATCATAGTTTAATTTTTAAAATTCGTTATATTGATTTGGATCTTATGTCTTTTAAAATAGGATTCAAATTGGTGTGACTGTTATTTAGCAACTGCACTTTTTGGCTGATAGTGTTTGGAAAGCTAGCATGTTGACGAGATTATTGAGATAAGTGGTTAATTAATTGTGTATCTGTTTTGCTTGTTGCCGATTCGGCTATTAGATTATATTTTAATGGGAAATTCATATGACACCATTGTTGATTGATGAATAAATACATTATATGGCAAGATTGATCTTAAATATACGTATGTTTAACAAATGATGTCAAATAAAAGACACAGTTTAAATTGTTAGAAGATTGAATATTAGAATAGGAAAGAAGATTTAAGGTTTGTACCTTAAAGCTCGTATAGTTCTAATTTAAGTAAGCGCTAATTCTAAACCCATATTAGAGTTTACTTGCTTGTCTAAGACACGTTGCAAATCACTTCTGAAAGCACGGGAAAATTTACCTACATGGAATTTTATGTTGGGAAATTTTTACATAAAAAATTTGCTTGAAGCTACTTTTTATTGTTTTATAAAGATCCATTATACCAAATCTCAGATCAAATTTCAGTAACTCAGTACATTTTTTGACATAACAAACCGACATAAGTTCTAACGGATCTTTATAAAACCGAGCCTTAGTCTGCTAAAGTCTGGGTTATTTACAGCTAGAGTTCGCACTAAGACTTACATTACTTACTCAATAATTTATTACATTGTCAACATACTGTGTGATTTCCGGGACTTGTGACAGGGCAGAAAGTAATTCTTTTCCCTCTTGTTATTTCGCCGTCGCTCCCCCACAGATGCCCGGTGTTTGCGCCCCGTAGTCATGGTTCCCTGAAGGGCACATCTCGGGGGGGTTATCTGGCAAGATACTAAAGGTCAGACTATTTAAAGGCAATCATGGGAAAAGGTCAATCGTTTTAATAAGGTTTTCTGCGGGGTTGAAATTATATTAAATGTTGTTCTTCTTGTTTAGATAATGGCTCTGGCGATGAGCTGGGATTCTATTTGTTTTGCTAGTGCATAAGAAATAGCGTCAAGATAAGCTCAATACTTACTGGTAGGTACCTACGTCAGCAGCGGAATGGCACCGTCAATATAATTTCAACGATTTTTCATGAATTGTCAATTCAGTAATACAAATTGAACAAAATCGTAAAATCATTACGCGAAGCCTGTCTCAAGATATTTTCTTCTTTAGACAAGCTTCGCGACGATACGATATTACGATATTCGCGGATACGATATTCACGATACTGTTCTTTTCAGTACTAGAATTCTTTAGGCCACTTTTCGACCACAATAGGTACTATGCTTTAGGCATAGTTCTAAGTATTTTAAAAATACAACATATATTATGATAACGATACTCTAATATCGTAGGTAAATGTGAGTTTGTAGCTTTATATTTGAGGGATTGGCATTTTTTGATATTTTGTAAGGTGCTGGCTGTTAGACGATGAATAAGGAACGATCGGATGTAGGTATTTTGAATTGTTTACGAGTGGTGAAAGAGTTGACGGATGACGCAGTTAAGATCTGAATGGGAAACTGAAAGGTGCTTTGGGGAATTTTGTTATAAATATAAATCATAAAAACGGCTTCTTGAGAGTTTTACTACTATGAATTCATTCGATTTCAAAAACGAAACGTGCGTTTTGGTAGAGGTGGGTAGGCTGCCAGTATTAAATACGGAGACATCCAAATAGTAATGCGGAATTTAAAAAAAAACAATCTCACTCACTGTGTAGGAATATTTAGCGAGCGCTACGCTTCGCATGGTTAGCGATAGACATAAGTATAACATAATATCCCTTCATCGCCCCATTTTAATTGCGCGTCGGGCTGGGGGCGGCAAATTGGCGGGAAAGCAGTTTGACAGATCATTTTTTACTCGCTCGGAAATTCGGGTATTGTTCGACTTTGATTGCCAGGTGCCGGGAAGTCGGCACCGTGACAGATTGTTGGCGGGTTTAGAAAAGGAGGGTAGTTTAGTTGGTTATGTACGTATTTGTAGTCAGATTTTATAGTTTTGGAAGTTCACTTAGGCTCGGTTTTATAATGATCCGTTAGACTTTATGTCGGTTTGTTACGTCAAAAAATGTACTGAGTTACTGAAATTTGATCTGACATTTGGTCTAACGGATCTTTATAAAACCCGGCCTTATTAAAGTACTTAACGTTGGCTAGATATTTTCTCGATAGTTTAAAATACTTTTTTTATGTGCAGACAGAAGACAATTATTGTATATATTCGTAGCTCACTAATATCTCGGCATAACAAACAACGTCGTTGGATAACCAGTAATGGGTAATACCGTATTTCTTAATTACTTAATCCGCAGTACCTAAGGTTATTACTTCTTTCTAACTGTAGGAGTATGATGCGCAACTAAATATAAGTTCTCAATGGGGTGCAAATTTGTATTGCCATGACAGCTTTCATAATATAATTCTGCCACAGAGAGAACACCTACACCTATATATAGGTACGAGGCTAGGCGTAGGCTATGAGGTATATACCCGATTATCGTCACCCCACACCCGGCAACCGTCCGCGCTAGACAACGCAGAAAAACTAGGGGGACGTGGGGGTAATTAGGAGTGGTGTTTAGCAATTATAATTTAAAATATGCCTTTCTAATAACTATCCTCACTTCCATCTAGTTTTCTCAGCATACCAAGCGCGCACGATCCGCGAGTCTGATGGTTAACATTTCAATAACCGTGGGTCTCCGGGTTGCTGTCGGGTTTCAAAACTTATTTTTATCAAAATTTGGCAGAGTTTTCATTTGACTCTGATAAGGTGTAGGTATACCCTCACTCTTAGCTCTTGTAACAGTAAAATGGCATTCGATATACCTATCGTACGTTTGAAAAGTTACCTACGAGATTAGTTCATTAAAGGTAAAAATTCGTTTTTCCACATCTTGTTGATCATTGATCGTTGCCTGTCTACTAACGCCACTCCTAACCCCCACATCCCCCTAGTTTTCTCCGCATTATCTAGTTTGCGGGTGGGGGCGATGAGGTGACGTGGCCACAGATAAACACGGCACACATTCACACCGATGGGTTCGGGGTATACATGGCCCTTGAATTTCGGGTAACAATATTCGACTATATTCGGAAGGTTCTCGAGTGGCAGGCCCGGATACAGGGGGGGGGGGCAACAGGGGCAATTGCTCCCCCCTGAAGCCTGCGTCAGGGGAGGGCAATTGCCTATTTCCTGACGTAGGAAATATGTTCTGACAATAAAAACAGTTATCAAAAGTCAGTTGTATTTTTGGAAAGTTTGAAAGTGCCCCCCCCTGAACAAAATCCTGCATCCGCGCCTGTCGAGTGGCGACCACGGACCGGAAGACGCAGCGTGGGTAGGCCCCCCACAAGGTGGACTAATTACCTGGTAAAGGTCGCGGGAGTCCGCTAGATGCGGGGGGAGCAGGACCAGTCATTATGGCACTCTTTGGGGGAGGCGTATATCCAGCAGTAGACGTCTTTCGGCTGATATGATGATGATGATGATGATATTCGACTAAAACATTTCTAGTGAAATGATTGCCAAGAATCGCTAGCTCATATTACTTGCACTATTTATTCACTTCTTTGACCGAGCGACAAAGCGTCTCCGTTACAGCTTGGGCTAAAATGTTTTCGTATGTCTAGCTGTTCTCGGCGCGTCGCATTTCTCAACCGATTCTCTTGACATTTTGTGAGCGGGTTCGCTAATTATATAAATTTTTATGTTGATTCAGTTTCACAGCTAGTTAAACTCAAATCATGGCATCACATAGGTGCGTCATGTTTGCGTTTTATAATCGCAGTACAAAGCTGGCCACTCTGGTCATAATATAATAGTGCCATCGAGCTGATCTGTTGGTGGCTATATAGCTACTCATAAACTCCAGTATTGGGCTCATTAGAACCGTCTCGACTAGTAATTGATAGCTGAGGAAAAAAATACAATCGGCAATAAAAACTGGTACCAAAAATTATTTTGACACAAACATTTCATGGCTGTGGTGGGGGAACAGGCTGGCGTAACTTCTGTTGTTCAATACAATACAAATACTCTTTATTGCATACTTCAATTTACAAGACTCAGTACAGTACAAAATCGCAAACGACAGACGGTCTTATAGCTAAAGAGAAATTTCTTCCAGACAACATTAGGGTAGTGGAAATCGATTCTAACCATAGACTCACAGTATAGGTGGTGTAGAGGTAGTATACTTAGGCTCGGTTTTATAAAGATCCGTTAGACCTTATGTCGGTTTGTTATGTCATAAAATGTACTGAGTTACTGAAATTTCATCTGAAATTTGGTGTAACGGATCTTTATAAAACCCGACCTTAATGTCTAACCCCTAAAGACCCAAAGGTACTAATAATTAGAGTCCGATCGAAACATGTTTTTTTGCCGAAACCGAAACCGAAGGTTCGGCGTTGGCTCTAGTTTCGGCCGAAACCGAAACTTTTGTAGATGTATTAAAATCGTGTCAGCCAAGTTCGAAAAGCAAAATAAGTGATTATATTTTTGTGGGATATAAAAATATAAAATACTTAGCTACAATAGTACTGTTGGTGGAGTCGAGCGAGCAACGCCATTGTGGGCTGTGCCGATGTTAGGCGAACGCGATCCGGAAGTACAAATTTAAAGTTTCGGCGCGGCTGAAAGGTTCGGCAGTTTTTTGGCTGAAACCGAACCTTCGGCCGAAACACGGTTTTTAGGCCGAAACCGAAACCGAAATTTCGGTCAGACACTACTAATAATATAAGAAACCTACTAATGCTTACAACAATTACTGAACCGAAATTTAGAACAACATTCAGTTAGGTAAACGTCCCTGTGCCCGACACTGGCCCAATACATGGCACTTTCAATCTTATATCACGATGACAGGTGATTTAAGTGTCATCTATTGGGCACTAAGGTGTTGAGTACTGGGACGTTTACAATACAATACAATACAAATACTCTTTATTGCACACCTCAATCAAAGGATACAGTACAGTACAAAAACACAATGAGAAGAGGCAAACAACAGGCGATCTTATCGCTAAAGAGCCACATGACACCTACCAGAACCCTGGAGTTTACCTAAAAATAAAATAAATAAATAATAAAGCATTTATTCACGAAAACAGTACTCTTTTACAACTTGTTATAACTTCCGCCAAACTGTATAACAGTTTGTTGGCAGAAATAAGCTCCCTTTCTTTATATTACTGTTTTAAGTTAGCTATTTAGTTAAGTACATCAACTGCTGTAGTAGTGCAAGTTACAAATTTAAGTTTTTTATAAGTGTTATAACATAAACTATTCTATTCTAATAATATTCGCTAATTAAGTTGTTGTATTTTCAAATTGTTTTAACATAAGCTTTTAAAATTCAGATTTAAAGATAGTTTTACTGGCGCTTTTCCTAATACTTAACGGTATATTGTTATAAATTACCTGACAGTTGTTGTGAGAAGACATCCGCTGCTCCCGCTGCGCCCCAGCCCTGCAGGTCACCTGTACATTCACACGCGGCGTGTTGATGCGGCGCGTCGCCCTGGCAACGGCCCGCGTTCCCAGAAGACCAGCGCTCTGGAATATGAGACGGAACCTATACCTCGTTTTTTAAAATTAGTATTTTAACGGTCATTTTCGCTCACGTTTATTCGAAGGAACGAAGAGGAGAATACTGTACCAATGTCACTTATTTTAAGCACCTTATCACGTTTCAAAGGTAGTATAAAGCTCGGTTTTATAAAGATCTGTTAGACCTTATGTCGGTTTCTTATTTCAATAAATGTACTGACTTACTGAAATTTGATCTGACATTTGGTCTAACGGATCTTTATGAAACCCGGCCTAAGTATTTTTCAGATTTAAAGTTGTTTCCTTAAAATCGCATGACGGATAACGCACGATTTTTTTTAACCCCCGACGCAAAATTAGAGGGGTGTTATAAGTTTAACGTGTCTGTCTGTGTATCTGTCTGTGGTATCTCCTAAACGGATGAACCGATTTTCGTTTAGTTTTTTTTTGTTATAGATAATTTTATCCCGAGTGTTCTTAGCCATTTTTCATGAAAATCTGTTCAGCCGTTTGAAGATCATCAGCTCTTTTTTGTATTTAAGTTTAATATACTAAATGTTCGGATGTTTTATTCAAAAAAAGAAGTATAGCTGATTACAGTGATTACGTAACGTGTCGCACTTACGTTAGGTAGATGTAACTGACATTTTTAGGGTTCCGTACCCAAAGGGTAAAACGGGACCCTATTACTAAAACTCCGCTGTCCGTCCGCCTGTCTGTCCGTCTGTCACCAGGCTGTATCTCATGAACCGTGATAGATAGTTGAAAATTTTACAGATGATGTCTGTTGCCGATATAACAACAATATACCTACTAAAAAACAGAATAAAATAAATATTTAAGGGGAGTCCATACAACAAACGTGATCTTTTGCCGTTTTTATAGCTAATGATACGGAACCCTCTTTGCGCGAGTCCGATTCGCACTTGGCCGGTTTCTATTATTCAAAATATCATGAAAGTTAACCTAACGCAACTTCGAATAGGTTACTGATTTAAAAAACTAAGACCCTCCTGGTTTAAAAGAAGTAAGACAGTCTTAAACTGTATACATATTTCTACCTACATTAAACGTAAGCATATAGTATCAAAATCATATATTAAATTACAAATATATATATATATATATATTTCGTATCGGTAAGGACCACTTCGTATGTGAGTTTGGCTCGCACTTGGTTAGTTTTTAAATAATGCTAATTTTGTTTGGCTAAATTCGCGTTAATTATGTTAATAAGATCATGTAATCTATTTAAGAAGCATGTACAGACCAAATCAAGTAAGCAGGAGGCTCAGCGGAGATTGTCTGTAAAATAGCTTTGTAATTTGATAGGTTTCTCATCGTACTGCCATCTTATTGGATTTGGCGGTTGGAGGTCTTCGGCAGATGTTACTTTGGTGTTCGATGAATTCTGGCTATCATGACAGTGGAACGGGATTTTCTAAATAACTACTAAATATAATGTAAACCTACCTTAATACCCAATAATTGACACTTATTAGTCTTACAAGCGACCCGCCCCGGCTTCGCTTGGGTGCACTATTTAATGGATGTTATTATACATATAAACCTTCCTCTTCAATCACTCTATCTATTAAAAAAAACCGCATTAAAATCCGTTGCGTAGTTTTAAAGATTTAAGCATACATAGGGATATAGGGACAGAGAAAGCGACTTTAACACTGACACTGTAGTGATAGTAATAGTGATTACACCTCAGATTCGGTTGAAGCCGTTTAGCTAATCTCATTGTAGCGCAAACTCTTAGGTACACTTGCACCAAAACTTCGAGTTAAATAATAAAAACCTGGGTCTTGCTCTGAGTATTATTTTTTTTATTTTAAACTAATTTTTTATGTTGCACCAATAAAAATGAACTCAGCGGCAACTAACCTGAGGTTATTGTTGCTTCAGTACAGGGACCGATACCGGTATTTTAAAAAACCCTGAATTATCCCAATATTTTGGATTATTTTTTGCTCTTTACGTAGGGCTGAATCATGTATTTAGGTAACAACGTCCTATTATTAGATTGTCCCATTAAAAACGAAATAATGAACCGGTGACCGTAATAATACCGGTATTTTTCTATGGACAAAATACCGGTATCCGATCCCTGCTTCAGTAGCGTTGTGCCTTTCTGTTTCGGACGATTTTGATGAAAATAACAAAAATGAAAAAACCTAATATTTATCAAATATTTACAAAAAGCGACAGTTTGCAACTTTGTGACATAGATGGTAGCGTAATTTAATTGAAAACAAAACCTGTTGAAGCTGTGCCAGCGTTAGTTGATTTAACCCTGCCACATCGGCGGGTTAAAAATGTAAAATTGTAACACGAGGTTAACCCTTAACTCTTTGTGGTGCGAGATGTCATCAAGATGATTATAATTTAACTTCAAGATAATATTTAACTCTATCGCAATAACCCATAGTGGTGCAAGTGGGTCTCAGAGTATTCTAATGTTTAAACCACCCGCGTGGTCATATCGGAGGTTTTCTTTTGATTTTCCCCAGGCCACTCTCCAACCGCGCACTCCTATCGCTTTATTGGGCCCGGCCTATAAAGCCACAGTCAGCTAAAAATAATAAATAAACACAAGTGATAAATTCCTCGTGTGGTGTCGGGTTAGAATAGCACTTCCCCCTTTCTTCACGTGGGTGTCGTAAGAGTCGACTATGGGAACTGGGTTGTAGTATGTTGTGGGCGATGGGCTAACAACCAATCACTGCAATATTACATTTTGTCCATCTTTAAACCTGCAATTGCTAATTGTGACACTGGATTAAATTTCATATGATCTGCCTACCCCTTTTGGGAATACAGGTGTGAGTTTGATGTTTATGTACAAGAGATAAGTCACTGCTTTCAATATTATTTTCCTGTAAGGAATCTAAGTTGCTAGACGAAATCTCCATTGAACAAATACAGTCAAGTACCTATTTAAAATTCCAGTAAACGGTATAATGAATGTTGAATAATTAAATTATGAATTAATAAGGGTGTCGACTTGTGACATGACGAATGGAGGAGGGTTGATTAGTCGCTTTCTTTCGTGCCCAGGTTTGACCCAAAACCTTGACAAAATTGTGATCTTAACGCAATAAAATCGCTGATATCGGGAATATTCAGGAAATTTCGAGTAAAAAAAAATATTTTAAAAGGGAATAGATTGGGGACATTATAACTTTATCAGGATCAAGCGCCGAGCGGTAGGAAGGAAAGAAAGAAACATTTATTCACAGACACAGAAGACACACATATTACAAAAAAAAAACAACAGAAGAAAACAAACCACAACATCTGTGTCCCCGCGGCAGTGAAACGGACACTGGCTCAGCATTATGCTGAGGTGTCAGACACCTACAACGAAAAGACTTTAATTTAGGAGGTCGTGGGTTCGAAGCCAGTCTCATACCACTGGGTTAGAAAACCTATGATTCAGATTCATTTATTCACAACATAAGATTACCTATGTTAAAAATATCTATACATGTCAATTTACAAGAATCATCAATAACATTAAATACGACTACTACACTTCTATACTTACTATAGATTGAACATTGTAAAATTTTGAGAAATAATCCTTTTTGTATTTGTATTTGTATTTGACTATGGACCTACAAAGAACTCCATTTATTTAAGGGGCTCCATGCACGCTATTCATCGATTTTTGGCGAGTTTTGAGTGATATTGCTCCGTCAAAACTATAAATATATTCATGGCACAAACGCTTATCGGTTCTTCAATCCTTTATCTGCATTTGTAAGAGCCAAACTTAAAAAAAAATTATACTTTTTTTTTTATAATTTATTGAAACATGGTCCGAAAAATCGCTATTATACTAGTATGTTGTTTATGCACTATTATATATAAAATGTCCATGTAACTGTTCCTTATTGACGTCTCTAACAACGCAATAGAGATTTTTAACTCATCTTCACAAAAGTTTGAGGCCATATATCTCAACGACAGTGAGATTTGAAGTAAACATGGTTATACTATTTCGGTAAACCTAGATGTTTTTAATACGATAAACCATAAAAACACCACTAAACAGAGAGTTACAGATTGAAAGTCATTGGGAGCTAGGAGCCCCTTAAGAAAAACTAAAAAAAAAACTAAAAAAATACGTCAGTTACAAGTTACAATGTTTGCCCATTAATACAGAATAGTTAAATTAATTCGCCTCTGTTGAGTCACTGTCCAGCACTCGGACATTTACTTTACCTACCTAACAACAATTGTACCATGAAATATGCCAACTTTGCCTCCTACAAGATATCTTTTGATCATATATTTTAGTCTTATCGTATCAACCGGTTTAATCCCAACAAGGTCTAGTTTTTCATCTGGGTTGAAAGGTCAGATGGCAGTAGTGTAAAACTAGTGCCTACGCCAAATCTTGGGATTTGGTGTCAAAGCAGACCCGCCTCCTTGGGGCACAACCGGGAAAACACTGGTAGGATGATGATCAATAGGCACAGGAAAAACCAAAAAAATCCATAGTCTGAAAAAAGAATTGACAGAAAAGCGCGGATACATCAGGTACATACGAGCTTCAAATCATTATGTTAGGGTTAGATACAAGCAAACTTCACTGGTTTGCTTCAAAGCTGGTTTACATAAAAATCGCTTGTCGATCTCCCCACTGCGCCCGACTTCCGGTACTACCCCACCCTACGTTAAAAATGGGTGCATGGTATTCACAAAGTCCCTCACCTTATAATTTATACCCTATATATATTGACACTTTAAAACCTAGGTAAATTTTCGGTCACGGTAAGGTTCCAGAGGAATTAACCTCCCACAGAGCCACGGTTTTAGGTAACATTAAAAATTATATAATGCTGCGCTATGGAGCGCAGCATTTTGGGTGTCAAAAGGACGGATCGTGTCCGAAACACTACACTGCGCTCTAAAACACGCATTGCTGACGTAGGTAAAAAAACTGCCAGGCTCAAGTGGGACTGGGCCGGCCACGTCTGTCGCATGCATCCAGATAGGTGGGCTAATATAGCCACCAAGTGGGTGCCACATGATGGACGACGCGGACGGGGCAGGCCCAGACGGAGATGGCGGGATGATCTGGATGCATTTGCCGAGAATTGGGAGGAAGAAGCGCTCAATAGGGAGACCTGGAAAACATGGGGAGAGGCCTTTGCCCAGCAGTGGGACAGCCAATAGGCTATAAAGTAAGTAAGTAAGTAAAAATTATATGCTTATTTGCCTTTATCCCCCAAAAATCAAAAGGTGGTTCTGTTTATGTTATTTAATCTTTATTTTTATATATAGAATAATTATATAAAAATAAAGATTAAACTACTGTGGACTGAAAAAGAAACAAAGAAATAAAATAACATAACAAAATATTGAAAAATGCCTTGATAACTCTGTCAAAAATCCTAAATATCATCGTAAAAACAAACTTTCATGCCGCAGATTTCGTAGCGACTATGATATGTTTTTTTTTACAAAGCGTATCTTTATTGCTTTGATACAATGTTCTAAAAATCAATTAAAATGTACTAAATATTTATGAAATTACGCGCAGAGCTTCCGTAGAGAGCGGGATGGTTAATTGCAAACTCACTCGTGTTAGGGGGTTATTTGCAATGGAATGGCCTTGCTATAAACATGGCGCCGGCTGCTATCATCGCATAGAAACGTGTCAAACTATCCATACAATCAGATACAAACATCGGTTACGACTACAGACGGTATTATACAACCAACCCTAAAACAGCAGTAGGGTCATTGTCAGATTTAGGTTCGCTTCTTTTCGGTGGACATATCAAAAGTTAAGAGCCACAAAGCTTATTTGGATTATTCTAGTAATCCGTATAAACAGTGTCTCCTTTGCTATAAATCCATGTACTAAAAACATAGCTTACATGCACATAAACCGTTAACTATTGACTACCGAAGGGACAACTTTTGTTTTTGCAACTGACAATGACCCAGTAGGTAACTTTATTTTCCTTATTTTTTGCTCTTTCTTATGCACTAATTGTACTTGCCCAGTAGACTTTTCGAATGGAACCATATAAAAATTAGTCAAGTAAGTAGTGTTTTTTTTTTGTTTCTTTCTTTTGTTTCTTTAGTAACCAATTATTCGTATTATAGTTCCGTATAACCACAATTTGGTTATGCGTACAATTAATTATATTTCCTGTTACTCGTACAAGCTCTTATAGTGTGTGGTTGCCATTTTATATGTAGGGAACCACATGGAGCGCGAGCGGCTATGTTTTTGATCAGTGACCTGTTACTAATAGCCACGATTTTTATTCAGCGCAGTAATTAATCGACTCATTATTTTCTCATTCGTGAGACGAAGCGTTAGTGTTAACTTCCTTAGGCTCGGTTTTATAAAGATCCGTTAGACCTTATGTTGGTTTGTTATGTCAAAAAATGTACTGAGTTACTGAAATTTGATCTGACATTTGGTCTAACGGATCTTTAAAAAACCCGGCCTTAATATAGCCCTTAACTATTTAACTACAGCGTATACTGAAGATGATACATCGCAAGAATAATATTAATATTCTAGTGCGAAAAAGATAGTTTTAGTCGTTTTTCGGCAAAATGGAGGGGTGTCGAAAACGTAAAAAATATCACTCATGAGGTCTACAGCTCACATAGCCACTATAGTTATAAATATCGTCTCGTATCTACTGTTTTTTTACGCATATAATAAAGCCATTATTAAGAATATTTCTAAGCAAGAATGTCCCCCACAAACAATCGAGAATACCTATTCCCGTAACAGTACATCTCTAAATTCTCGAATGTAAAATTGCCCAATCACCTGTACCGGTAATCGCCATGGCAACTCTTCCCTATACCGGATATGAACCCCGGCCCCGGAAGCCACGCATGTCTTGGGGTGCAGATGTGTAGGGTTGTAGGTTCGGTTCTGCTTTTAATTATATTAACAACTGTTATATACTGCTTTTGCTATACGTAATCGGTCGTGTGCAGTTTTACAAGCCTTATAGGGACTTCACTTGTAACTGTGTAGGTACTTATGTATCGATGTAATCAAATCTAGCTCATCGATTTTCACCCGATAATTACCTAGTCGTATTGATTTGAAACTGAAAGTTGATGATGATGAAACTAAATTTTCATATAAATGTATTAACTTAAATGACAACAGTCATAATAACTATTGCAATGACCAGCAGGCGAATCACGTAACTTTATGTACTAACGGTAGATAGATTTTACTGTTAATTTTGAAGTAGCAATGTATGAACTGACATTTAATTGACATTAAAATCTATCTAACGGTAGTACAAAAGTTACGTGATTACCCCGCTAGACTCTAGAGCATTAAAGACGGTAGTAGAAACAGCGTTTCAAAAAAAGAAAAACAAAACAAGTTTAAAAATAAAGAACTTAGGTAAGGTAATCTATTTTATTCGCAGTCGGGGAATCTAATATTTTGGTATGGTATATAGTACGTCTCCCAACCGAAAACAATATAGATTTCGGTACCTATGTTCTTTATTTTGAAACTTGTTTTTTGTTTCTTTTTAGTGCACTTTAATTAAAAATAAATTTATTTTATTATATGATGATCAATATCTATTAAGTACTCATTTAGAAGTTTACATATTATATTGACCTATGTTTTATATATAATTTATTAGAAACAATACAATGTATGAAGTCCATTAAAATAAAAAAATAACATAGGCAACAGTAAACCTTAAAGATAATAAATTTGTCCTAAGTCGCCGTCAGCGTGTAGGGTGCCAGGAAGACTGGCTGCATTGCCACGCTGAATGGCAATACTTATTCTTTGTCCGAAATATTGGCCAGCCCTCTGGTCACCAATGGTCTCTATTAGGCGCGCCGATAAATCTTTGTATAGTCGACGCGCTCTTGGTCGCCATGGTCCCAGCGTTTCGACCTCAAACGCCTCAAATAAATATCCGCTCCCTAGAGAGGCATACTTGCGGCGTTTGAGGTCTTCGGCAGAGGATGCAGCAGAGCCGGTATTGATACTGGTGCCCGGAAGATGGGTTGGCGCAAGCGTGTCCACACACGAAGCGTCCCATACAAGGGGACGACCCATCTTCCAGGGCACCAGCGTCATGCCGTCAGACCTCTTGCCATCATCGCTCGCCAAGCCTAGAGGTTCCAAGACAACGGGCACCTTGATATTTTCCAGGGTTCTTCGAATAATGTCACTGATGGCCGCGTGTCGAGGAATGCGGCCAGCGCTTCTCCCGCCGGAGAGACCATGGTGACCAAGACGATCTACTATAGTACCACACTGACAGCGATGTAGGACATTGGTTGCAGTCCCTAGCTGCAGACTCTTTGCCAGCCTGAAGGTGTGGTTGTCCAGCAAAGTACCCATAGTAGGAAGCGCCTGCAGCCACAGACCCGACTCCCATTCCGCAGTAGCAAGAATACGAGCTCGTTCCGCCGGACTAGTTGAAGTTTTTATTTTTTAAACAACGACGTTGCCAAATACGCTCACGGCCTGCCTGATGAGTTGCAGACACCATAGCCTATAGACGCTTGCAACTCCAGAAGAATCACAATCCTGTTGCCAATGATTAACCTGTACCTTAATTCAAAGAGTTAAAGACGGTTTTTCACGCCGTACACGACAGGGGAACGTTGCACCAAAGATAACTTTACGTAATTAAAAATATTGAACTATCGGGAGGCCAAATATTATGACAGTCAGGCACGAGGTGTTTTAAAAGTGGCTCGTGCCGGTTTTAAACAAAGGATTGTTCTTTATCTCTGACTGAAAGCGGCCCATGAAAGTAAAAATATTGTATGTCATAATCAAAACGTAATTTTGTTTAAAAGTCGTTCGCGGATAGGCCGGTTGGCATGGTTGTCCTCAGGATCATCATCATGTTCACTCATCATTCTCCTAGCGTTATCCCAGTACAGTTGCATCCTGAAGGATTACCAGGGTTCGCTATCTAATCCCAAGATTTGGCGTATCCACTAGTCCGAGGGGAAACCAGACCTTATCATAATTAATAAGCACGTGAGCGCTCAGTTAATAACCACTCAAACGGTCACCCATCCAAAAACTGACTTCGACTGCTTTACGACGGCTTTAACGTAATGTTTACTGTCATACAAAATTTCCGACATATAACTAAAAGCGACAAAGTACTAGTGTCTAACTAAAAGTGTCTAACTGATTATGACTGTATATGTATGCAATCTCATCTTCCTAGCTTCCAGTGTTTAAACCGCCCGCGTGGTCGTGCCGGAGGTTTCCCCTGGATCTTCCCCAGGCCACACTAACCGCGCATTCCAATCGCTTTATCGGGTCCGGCCTAAGCCACAGTCAAGTTAAAAAACTTCCTCCTAGCGTTTTTCTCATTGTAACCTAAAAAAACCCGGATTCCGTTTTGGCACCCAGTTGCAAGATTTGACGTGGGCATTACTTCTACGAACGCTACTGCCATCTGACCTTCCATCCAGGGAAAGCTAGACCTTGTTGGGATTAGCCCCGTTTCCTCACGATGTTTTCCATCACCGAAAGGCTGCTCTTAAATATCAAATGATATTTATTTATTTATTTATACGATGACCACTTTAGCCTAGTTGGTAGTGACCCTTTTTTACGTTGGGGAAATGCATCACGGTTGGTTAGAGGGACCAGCGGGATAAACACGTAACTTTTGTACTACCGTTAGGTACATTCTAATGTCAAATTTTAATTGTCAGCGGGGTAATCACGGAACTTTTATACTACCGTTAGGTAGATTTTAATTGTCAGCCCATACATTTATACTTCAAAATTGACAGTAAAATCTTTCTACCGTTAGTACATAAAGTTACGTGATTCGCCTGCAGCTCATACATTTATGCTTCAAAATTGACAATCTATCCTACCGTTAATACATAAAAATTAAGCGATTCGCCTACAGGCCCCGTATTATGGTCACGTTTATCGACTACAAACGACAAGATAAAGCTTCTGTCACTTTTTATCGAGTCGTATCAGAAAGTGACAGACGGTTTATCTTGCCATTTTTCGTCGATAAACGTGACCATTATAGACCCCCAGGGCGGGTATGACGGACCGCGGCAAACACCTTGGATTACCGTCTAAGGGTCGGTTGCACCAACATACGATCACAGGCCGGTCATCGTCAAATATGGCGCCGGCAGCTGTCATCCCATAGAAACTTGTCAAACTTTCCATACCATCAGATTTTAGCGAACACCGCTTACGATTACAGACGGTTTGGTGCAACCCACCCTAAAACCCCAACGAATGCCGGCGTCCCAGGAACGCCGCAGGGTCACCATCGGCATTCGACCGCGTGCGTCTCGGTAGGCAGCCCACAGGGTAATGGGCTGCAGATTTTACGCGCCAGTAAAATGGGCGAATTGGTCACCCTACCTTCCAAACTGGAGGTCCCGGGTTCGAATCCCGGTCAGGGTATTTATTTGTGTGATGAACACGGAATTTTATTACTGAGTTTTGGATGTTTTCTATGTATTTAAGTATCTATTTAGGCACTGGTCCCATCGCCGGCGAGTAGCGAGTAATCTCATAGTAATTCTACTCGTTTTCTCGTTCAAGCGAGTAGAATTACTATGAGATTACTCGCTACTCGCCGGCGGTGGGACCAGTGCCTTATATAAGTATGTATATCGTCACTTAGTACCCATAGTACAAGCTTTGCTTAATTTGGTAACTAGGTTGATTTGTTTAAGATTGTTCATCAATATTTATTTATTTCATACTGTTTTTTTAAACCCGGTGGTACAGTCGGGGAATTTGAATGTTTGTCACTTTTGGACTCTATTCCCATTGTAATAGAGTCAAATCATGTATAAGCTGGGATTCGAACCCACAGCCTCCAGATTGCAAGCCACGTGCCTTGCCTCTCGGCTACAGTGGAAATGCAATTAAAAATGTAATATCAAGATTATCAAGCAAACATGTATCGATTATTAAATATGCAGCACTCTACAATATCAATGATGAAATTCATCGATTTCTTCTATAATTTACTATGATAGATGCGAGCCTCGCATGCCGCCAGTCACGACAAACTACTTATTAATATGACATAGAAAAATCTATTTGTATTCCTAAAGTGTATCATCTTCGGGTGAACGTAATGGTGCTTTTTTTTTTGACTGTGGCTTTATAGCCCGGGCCCAATAAAGCGATAGGAGTGCGCGGTTGGAGAGTAGCCTGGGGAAAATCCAGGGGAAAACCTCCGGCATGACCACGCGTGTGGTTTGGATCACTGGAATACTCGGAGTTTGCGCTCCAGTGAGATTGGTTGAGCGGTTTCAACCGAATCTGAGGTGTGAGTGGAATCGAGCTACTGGTTCGTCGCTGGTTCACTAAACCTAGCCTAGCTGAGAAGAGTCCAGCAAGAAACTCAGCTAGCCCCGACCTGGGTCGGACTGGTAATGGTGCATTGTCCTACTTGTAGGACACAATTAAAGGCGATTTTTTTCAAAGTTAAAGAGCAGTCAACGCTTTCGCTGTTAATACAGCACAGATGATGACAAACTCCTGCCACAGAGGCGATTTCAAATTTCGACCCATTTGTATGTAACCGAACAATAAATATATCTATTTCTCATACTCTGAAAGTGGGTCTTTGTTTATCCAAGTGGTGCTCTGAAAGTTGTAAATTTATGATCCAGAGCAGAAAAGTATTAAAAAGATAGTATGGTGATTCGGAGTTATATTGGGCAGTAACCTATACATACAAAATATCTCGTCTGAAATGGGTGTCTTTCAACCCTTGGTTAACACTACTATTTTCGGCAGTGGGTTAAAACTGAGCACAAACAAGGTACGCATAATGATTCGAATAATCTACCTGAGGTTTAAGATGATTGCTTATATGTATGTCGGACATATATCATACGTCGCTCTCGTATACTTACATACTTAACAGTAATGGACGAATGCTATTTTCTTACCCCTCTGGTTCATAAAGCGTTAAAAGTGTGTCCAAATTTTCCTGTTTTTTAATTTTATTCGTCTTTGAAGTATGCTTTCATTTTGATTACTAGTGTCTTTTTATAGGGGATTGACGAGTGACATCATCCTGTTGTGGATTCGTTTTTATTATCAGTGACTTAGAGACCATATACATCTCTAACAGTATTAAATTAATTTTAATTTTGACGCTCAGTGACCATGTACGTCTCTGGGATATTATATTAATTTCATTATACTCCTTGTTTAATCTTAAGACCTTATACATCTCTACTTTACTGATGTTGTAATATTTGTAATAGATAACTTTGCAAGTTTATCTTCACTGTATAGTATTAATGTTGTTATAATTGTAAACTCGAAATTATTATTCCTTCTTGAACTGTAAATTAATATTTTGACATGTAAAAGTGCCCTTGTGGCCTATTTGCAGAATAAATGTTTGATTTTGATTTTACTTTTGATTCTGGTTAGTACCTACATTTATTGCTACCAACAACAGATTATAAAGGTACAACTTTGTGAACTTTGGAATATCCTTCTTATTGTCTCATAAAGTAAAATATTTACCTCAATTGTACCTAATTACCGAGGATAATGTAAAGGTAGTGCGTGAGTAATGACTTTCCTCTAGGCTTACTGGCTATAACTTACACCATGACGTGTCAATCGATGGCACACCCCACATTAGCCTGATAGCGGTCAACGAGTGCGTAAGCGCACCTGCTCTTTTAATGCGTAAAATAACGAATTTATTGCATATACGGGTCGCGCTACAATTAAATCATTTGTACTTTTAAAAGAACATCGTTTCTGTATTATTAATAGTACATAAAGTATTTTCCTTTGTCTTCAGAACCGCATCGAATTAATAGAAATTAAGGAATTGGAATACCTTAATAACGAATATTACATTTAGGAACATTACTTTAAATAAATATAAAATGAAGTAAACTAACCTAAAAATACCTACTTATTCCTGTTTTATTCGTAGTATGTTGTCTAAACTGCTTACATTTACGTTTATCATATTAGGGCGACAACATACTGGAACAATACGTATTTTTAAATGGATTATTAAAATTGCTTGTTGAATATTATGCATGTGTACTAGGTAATAAGCAAATTTCAGTAGTGTTACAAAGCAAACACACAGTTGGGTGATTCTCATCGTTAAAGTTAATTGATGTCCTTACCGGTCCGAACGTTAAGTGAATGTTAAGGAAATCAGAGTGAAATTTAAACTTATTGTTGACTCCAGTTTACTCTATACCTGGATCGCTAATTGTTAAAATAGTTAGTCAGAAATAATCACTCACGAGTCGTTAACAATCCGAGCCTGGTAAGGACAAATTAAGAAAATGTGAAATTTTGGAATGAGAATCAGCCAGTTACTCCCAAAGTAATGTACCCATTGGCTATTTTATTAAAAGAAAATAAGTATAAGTAGTACTTTTAAATGTTCTATATGAATTATAATGGCTTCTTAGTCTTCTTACTCATGGATCAGTCGGCGCGTGCGCACCTGTCGAGAAGCTCGCACGACAGTAACTGCAGCCAGCTAAATAATAATACCTATCGCCGTTTATATTATTTTAAACTATATTACACAAATGAGTAAGTACAAAGAGCGACCTTAATGCTACTAGGCATTCTTGCCCTCGGCTTTGACACCTAATAAGAGCTATTTGTAGAACACCAACAATAGCAATCCAAGGAAGGTCTGATGCAGCTGAAGAGCCGCACTCCGCCTCCTAATGGGGGTCATCACTGGGAGTGTTGCCAGGGCTCTTAGGAAGGAAGTTGGGTTGAAAAATTTCATTTTCACACCTGCTATTCAGAAAAGAGTTATTGTTGCCTTCGAATGAGGGATCAAAGTTGTACTTTTCTTCCCTCATTTGAGGGCAACAATGACTCTTTTTCTCATAGAAGGTGTGAAAAGCAGTATGTGACACTGTAGTAAAATCATTTGTAAGATATTTCATGTTTTTAGCAACGGGCCTCATAGACGGTGTGAAAAGCAGTATGTGTCACACGGTAGCAAAATTATTTTCGTCTTGGGCGGTAACACTTGAATCCCTCGCTACGCTCAAGATTCTACTTTAGAATCCCTCGCTACGCTCAGGATTCTATTGTAGAATCTTTCGCTTCACTCAGAATTCAATATACCGCCCTCGCCGTAAATATATCATTTTGCTCCCTTGAGACACAATCTACTATTTTGATGCAAAAGTTACATTTGTTATATTTTTCATATTTACTTATCAAAACGTTGCAACAGAAGGACAAACAGAGTCGTAAGTTTTCTGTATAGAAGCCTATACATTGTATCGCTTGGTCCTTTCTTTCAAGTTACGAAAATTTCCTTTACAACAGAAGTTACCTACATGTTACGCGAGCCGGTCAAATGTTACGAAAATGTAACAAATGTAACCATTTTGTAACACTGGACACGGGCAGAACAGCGTTTCAAAGCGATATTTTTGCTTGCATGGCCTTAAAAGCATTGTCGAACGAAATTTCATTCGTTATGCATAAAAGTGGTTGAGATGACATTACTAAGAGATAACTCAGTGGCTGTATGAGTCAGGCTGCGGTCCAAAGTTCCCAGTTTCGAAAAGAACAATGCACAATGGCCGACCTTGGACTGCCACAGATTATCCGCAGATCTACGCATGTGAAGAATATTGAACCGGAAAATCTATATGCAATGTGGTTACCAGTAATAATTATATTATTTTAAATCACTACATAGTATAAAACAAAGTCGCTTTCTCTGTCCCTATATTCCTATATCCTTATGTATGCTTAAATTTTTAAAACTACGCAACGGATTTTGATGCGGTTTTTTTAATAGATAGAGTGATTGAAGGTTTATATGTATAATAACATCCATTAAATAGTGCACCCGTGCGAAGCCGGGGCGGGTCGCTAGTACCATATAAATTGAAATAGTGTCCGAACTTCGTGATCTGTGAATAATTATGTGAAGTCGCCAACTCGCACTGGGCCAGTGTCTTTGATCTGTGGGACGAGGCCTGAGCCTTGCAGGCCAGCAGTGGAAAGTATGTATATTAAGGCCCATTTACACCGTGCGAGAAATTGCATGCGATTTTCATTATATTGCGGGATTTGATCGGCCTTGTCTTACCTCCGAACTTCGTATCGTGCCGTCCATTTCACTCCGGTGTTATTCACTATATGACTATATGACTGTTAACTCATGGTAAAGCCACTGAACGTACCTAACGAAGGACGAGCGTAGCGGGGACGTTATGACTCGGAATACTCGGAATATCTTGACTAAATGAATTTCTTTCGATAAGGTTTGTATGATATATAATTTGGCATTCTCTAGCAGGTGTTGTGATACGACAACAATAATCCGTTTTAAATCTAGCTAATCTGTAATTATTACCATGTTTGTTACTTAATGTATTTATCACCTAGGTATGTTTTATTGTATGTTACTATTCTATTAAATGTATTGACGATCACAATAGAGATTATTTTAAAATGACATGAATGTAATTTATAATCAAGTCATGAATAGTACATTTATTTATCAAATCAGTTTCTATTATAAACACATAATAAAACAAACAACCCAATTAAAATTAAAATTACAAATAAAAAATTTTACCCAATTCGCTGTCAATTGGTAGAGTGCCCGGAAGGCTGGCTGTATTTCCTCGCTGCACGGCAATACTTATTCGCTGAGCGAAATAGAAGCTAGCCCTCTGGTCACCAGAAGCCTCTATTAGGCGCTTCGACAGATCAGAGTCATGTATTGTGTAATAAATGAAGTGTAAATTTAAATCTATGCAACAACATGAAAGCAATAAATAAGGGTCTCTAGGCCGGTTACGCGACCAGCATCAGTTTGCGAGCACCCGAAGAAAAAGGCTTTTTTCAGTTAACAAAACAGTAAGTTGTAATATATTTTATTTGGCAGTTATTAAATGGGAATCCATTAAAAGAACGAGATAATATCAGTTTACCAACTCATCCAAGTGGTCGCAAACCAACGCATCAAATTAGCTGGTCGGTAACGGACCTATCGACCGTACTTATTTGATAACAATAACTTCTGCCTCTTTCGAATTACAGCAGAATTGATATGGATAATTTTGTTACGTATCTATTGCGTTACTGTTTCATAGTTTCACGGATTAATTAATCAGCTTTGGTTAATTACCTACCTGTGTTATATTTACAAACACAAACCACGTCGATCCATTGGCCCTTGCGTTTAAAAAAAAGTCACGTTCGAAGTTCAAAGCTTTCAGATAAATTATCTCAGTTGCGTCTTCAAGCGAGACGATCCTGCGGACTTTGGAGGAAGACGGTCAATTATGGAAACGTATAAGAAGGAACAGGAGAGGCGATGCGCCCGATCTCAACTGAGACTAAACGGCAACGTCGCCTCGACCAATCAGTGGCAGCCAGCTTTTTATGCTTTTTCGAAATTTTTGTTTTAGTTTTCTGTTGTATGGCGTTTGGAAACTTGTGGATAATTTCGGAACATTTTCTTTGTAAGTCAAATTTATTACGTGATTAAAAATAATTCTCATTTGACAACTATACTAATAATAAATATACCCAAAATGATAAATAACCTAATTTAAAGTAGGTAACCTAAATTTACAAACCTTAAAACTAAATTATTATATTTAAAAAACCGGCCACGCGCGTGTCGGGTTACGCACAGTGAAGGGTTTCGTACCGACACCTACTAATTCGCATTTAAAATCATTATCCAATACATTGAATCAAAAAAGGTCGTATCTTCAATGGGACACTAAAAGTAATTACGTCCTTTTGTTTGTACTGGACTGTTTTCTGCGATACATATTTTTTAAATCTTTATTTACTTCGAAGCTTTCGTCACGATGACGATGTCAGCTAGCGATAATTTAAAAACGGTTAGACCAATCTTGTATTGCATTTACCTAATCTACTAACTAGTATGATTACTTAGATAAATTATTTTTCTAATAATTGTATACAACTAATGGTCAACGATAAACGAATTCCCTGATTCAGCGGCTTTGTATTTAGTATGCAGATTAGAATTAGCTATTCAGTCAAAACAAAAACAATGAAGAAATTCGTTCAGGAAATGATAAGAGCACAACATTTCGTTCGTGGTTCATAAAATATGGCGGTGAAGTAACTCTTAAAGGCTGGAGGGTTCCGTATAATATTGTTTTAACCCCGTGCCTTCTTTCTTCCTAAGCCGTCGCCTCCCGGCGAAAAAAATAAACAATGTAGCATTATATTTTTTTTACACTTAAACAAAAATAATAAATAAAAATAACTTACTTACTAAAATAATAAAACTTATACTTATTATAAAATATACCTCATTACGTATTAATTAACATTAAAATATAAATAAAATGTGGATGGAACTTAATAGTTAACATGTATCGACATCGATATCGATATTGTCGACTTTCCTGTTCCCTACAAGGTTTCTTGACGCCATGTTCTAACGGTCCGCGGCCGGCGCGGCCAGCCACATCACTCCCGAACAGACTCCGGCGCTGGACGCACGCCGCTCATGCGCGCGTTATCAGTTGACCGCCCTTTGTCTCGCTACGTCATTACGGAGTTTTATTTTCAATCACTCATTTAAGTAATGTTCTGTTTGCAGTGGCGTTATTTTGTTAAGTGGTTTAGTTCCCCCGCTTTGGGTAAGTTTGAACAAATACCTACCTATATTAGTTTAGTAATTAATAGGTTTAAGGTATATACGTCATGTAGGTTGCTTATTGCATCATGCAGTCTAGTGCCAACGCCGTGCCAATATGGCACATTCTAATTTAAAAAAGCTTATAGTTTTTGTACGCATTATTTTTAGTAGTAGACGACTCTTGTTATTATTTCGCTGAATGTATATGAAGCTGTTAATTCCAGTGTTAATATTAATTCATGCTTAAGCTTATTATCTGCTAAGTCCCATTTTGCTCCGTTCTGAATTACCGTGCATCGTCCGCCACAAGCAAACTATATAGGCTTATATAATTAGTACCCATACTAGTGATGAGGTAAAGCAAAACAATTGAGGCGGGGCGCTGCACGGCATCGACTAAATGCGGTGCCCTGATTTTTGGTAATAAATTCCAGGGTCCGAGGTACGGGCTGACATCCCTGTGAATCTTGGCTGCTGGGCGCTGTTTCGTTCCTGGGCGGTCTCGCATCACGCCAGTGCCTTCAGGGTAGTAACAACCCGCTACACCTCGATCCAAATGTACCGTTCCGCCTGAGTAGGCTTTTCGACCACGCCCTAGCTCTAACTGTACTTTAAATAAATATTGTATTGTAACGTTGTGGTACACTTTCTTTGGAACGTCCCTGCCCCAGATACCTAACGCTACAAGTGGCGCCCTCAACGTGGTATCAGTTGGTCGGTATTTTAATTTGGATCGCTGAGTAGTTTGTTTTGTGTGCGTGTTTTGTGAAGTCTTGTTTTTTTATTTTATTTGTGCCTTGCAACTAGAGTCTAGAGAGTGGACGGCGATACTTTATCGATATCGATAAACTCGTAACTTTGTAAGCACACTGTAGACGCTAGTTGCCCTTTTTTTTTGCAGTTTTGTAGTTAGTGCTTTACTATTATTTCACTTCTTCACCTTTCTATTTCTCTTTCTCTGCCACTCAACATTTTTCAATTACACTAACAGTAAAAAAAAAAACAAGTTACTATTTTCATTCTTCTTTGACATTGTAACAGAGCGGAGTAGTTAGTATTATTAAGTGTTCAAATTTACCCAAACTGCAGCTTCCCGCATTAATAGTTCATGTCAGTCATGTCGTACGAAATAAAATTTTTGTCATTGCAAAAAACAGAACTTACTTACGAGGTAGAAATTAGAGGAGAAAGCGCAGCTGACACTGTATTGGACCTGCGCAAACAAATTACTAAACTAGCTCGACACTACCCTTCTGAGGATATTTTGGTATCACCATTTGATCCACAAGTGGACATAACAGCATTAGAGGAGAGTTTATTGAAGGTAGGCAAAAGTATAAAATCTCTAAATGAGTGCTTTGAAAAAAACCTTTTAGACAGAACAAATAACTTGATGAACCATATCCATCACCGTCTGAATCGTGTCGACTGCTCACTCCAACCGGAAGCCGTGTCTGCTTGCAATGAGTGCCATAAGCTTTACAAGTCTTATAGAGCATCTCTCACAAAGTTCAATCCAGGTGCCACAACCTCGGCCTCCGAAGATCACCCGGGACAAATTACTGTTACCTGTGATCGTGGCTTGACGGCAGAGTTATCAAAACTAAAATTTAATGGGAAAACTTGTGTACGGGCCTTTATTCGAAGTGTCAGTGACTTTATTAAAGCGAGATCTTTACCATCAAGCAGGGTGCTATCTTTCGCTACGGAGATATTTACCGAGGATGCATTGCATTGGTTTCGTGGAGTACAAGACAGGGTCGAATCTTGGGAGGAAGTCTGCCTCAAACTCAAGGAAGATTTTAGCAGCTCGGATTACGATTACCGTTTTTTGGCCGAAATTAGGGCACGTACACAAGGACCACGGGAAAACATCACAATTTATTTGTCCATTATGTCTGGCATGTTCTCGCAACTGGATAGAACTTTGTCGGAGGAGGATAAATTAGACATACTATTACATAACATTCGTCCTTGCTATGCCAACGTCTTAACGTCTTGCCCTGATATCAAGAACGTTGATCAGTTACGGTCTGTATGTAAGAACTTCGAAAACGTTCAATCTCGTATGTCCCAGTATCGGGAGCCGCCTAAAGCGACGCATGAAACTCTCGCCCCGGATTTTGCCTATAACCATGCTAATGCCCCCTCACATAGTTCAGGGAAGCCCTTTGTGCAGAAACAGATTTTAACAAACAATTATGATTTTAAGCCTCGTTTTGCTTCCTATACAAATAAACAAAACAATCACTGTAATTATCCCGCCGAAGCGGTTAATGCTTCCAGGCCTATTTGCGCGATTAATTCTAGGCCGAAATTTTGTCCTCGTTGCCGTGTAGACACACACTCATTAAGGAACTGCACCGCAGAAAGGGTTATTGTGTGTTTCCGCTGCGGCCATCCAGGGGTCAGATTTCATGACTGCCCCGACTGCCAGAAACAATTGCCTTCTACTTCTGAGGTATCAAAAAACACATAGAGCAGAATTGTAGTTACTCCGATGTTAGGGACTGGCAGGATTGGTTAAATTTCATAAAAAATTTCTTTAGCATCTACAAAGTAACTTCAATTCTGCAAACAAAAACTGATAATGACAACCGGACTTACTTAAATATAAGAATTAAAGACGTTGCAGCCTCTGGATTGCTGGATTCCGGTGCCGCTGTATCATTAATTAACAATGACTTCTACACTGAACTCCTTGGCTCTAATCTGCCTTTGCAAACGGATGACAAAATCAACATCATTGCAGCTGGCGGTCACAGGTTGGACAGTATTGGATATATTAACCTACCAGTGACCTTTGAGGGGCAACATCATATAGTCAAGGCGCATGTTGTACCAAAGGTGGACACCCCTTTAATTCTGGGTATAGATTTTTGGCGCAAGTTCAAGTTATGTCCCAAATATATTGGCTCTATGCACATAAATGGAACTCCCAATTCGTTCTCGGATCAAGAGACGAATCACATCACGCCATATCAAAACTTAACTATTAGTGAACGTGCTATTGTTGACAGCGTTATTGACCGTTTTAAGGAAATATCGTATGAGCAGAAAGGTCTTGGTCGAACTTTAATGATACAACACCGTATCGATACCGGAAACGTAACACCTATCAGACAGCGTTACTATCGTATGTCACCGGAGAAGAATAGGATTATTAACGAACAGGTAGACGAGATGCTCCAGTTAGACGTTATAGAACCGTGTGAAAGTTCATGGTCATCTCCCATTCTTGTTGTAGACAAAAAAGACGGCAAACCAAGGTTTTGCTTAGACAGCCGCAAACTTAATTCCGTAACAGTCAAGGATGCCTATAGTCTTCCATATATTTCAGAAATATTAGACAACCTTAAAGACGCGAAGTATTTAACAAGCATCGACTTATCTAAGAGCTTTTGGCAAATTCCCATTGCTACGGAAGATCGTAATAAAACGGCATTTTTTGTACCTAATCGTGGAACTTTTTGTTTTAAAACGATGGCTTTCGGCCTCACTAATGCCCCTGCAACTCAGCAGCGATTGGTCGATAAGTTATTTGGTCCAGAATTCGACCTTAAAGTATTCTGTTACTTGGACGACATAATTTGCGTAAGTAACAGTTTCGACAGTCATGTCTCTCTATTGTTGCGTGTCTTAGAAAAACTACAACAGGCTAACCTGACAATTAACTTCGCAAAGACCCAGTTTTTCAGGGAAAGTTTAAAATACCTAGGATACGTGGTCGACTCTCAAGGGCTACGTACTGACCCTGAAAAAGTTGAGGCAATTTTAAATTATCCCACACCAAGTTCTAAAAAGGATGTTAAAAGATTTTTAGGAACTGCATCATGGTACAGACGTTTTGTACCTAACTTTAGTACAATTGCGGGGCCCTTAAATAAGTTAACTTCCAGTAAGAAGGGCGCTCCCCCCTTTGTCTGGACTATGGAAGCCAATTCCGCCTTCGAAGAGCTCAAGCGAAGTCTTACTTCATGCCCGGTCTTATCGTGCCCCCATTATGATCTTCCCTTCGAGGTGCACGCGGACGCGAGTAATTACGGAGTAGGGGCTATGCTCTGCCAAGTAATTAATGGTCAAGAACATCCTATAGCTTACATGAGCAAGTCCTTGACGGGCGCGGAGCGTAATTATAGCATTACCGAGAGAGAGACACTGGGCGTTCTCACTGCCTTAGAACATTGGCGATGTTATTTAGATAATGGTCAGACCTTTACCGTTTATACGGACCATTCGGCTCTAAAGTGGTTTTTGTCGCTTTCTAATCCGACAGGTAGATTGGCCCGTTGGGGTGTTAGGCTATCGGCATTCAATTTCAATTTGAAACACCGTCGGGGTGTAGACAACATTATACCCGATGCACTTTCTCGCGCGGTACCAGTTAACGCAGTTACAACGTCTGTAGCCTTAACGCAAACGTCTGATCCTTGGTACAAAAATAAATTCAATACTTGTCTTAGGTCTCCAGCCAGCCTCCCTAACTTCACTATAAATAACAATGTTCTTTACAGACTATCGAAAAATAAGTGTTCCCTAACATCGGAGTTTGCTTGGAAAGAGGTTGTTCCCAGCGAGTTGCGAGAGCAAATTATATTAGAAAACCATGCTGCACCCACTGCAGGACATTTAGGAATTCACAAAACATACCACCGTTTAGCATTGCGATTCTACTGGCCATGTATGTTCGCAGATGTAGCAAAGCTCGTTTCTAATTGTTCAGTGTGTATAGCGCACAAACTACCAAATCACACAACATTAGGTCTTATGGGTAGACCTAAACAGTGCTCACGCCCGTTCCAGATGATATCTGTTGATTTCGTTGGCCCTCTCCCCTCTAGTAGAAAACAAAACACATTCCTACTTGTAATCGTATGTTGCTTTTCGAAGTTTTGCCTTACATTTCCATTACGAAGAGCAAACGCAGAAGCAGTTATTAAACATATGGAGGACTCGGTATTCCTTATCCATGGTGTTCCTCAAACAATATTTTTAGATAACGGAAGCCAATTCATAAGTAAAAGTTTAGAATCGTTCTTCCACAAATACAAGGTCCCGAATGTTTATTTTACTCCGCGCTACGCGCCTCAAATTAATACTGTGGAGCGTTATAATAAAACATTACTTAGTTGTATTTCTGCATTTATAGAGGATGACCATAGAGTATGGGACATTAACCTACCAAAGATTACATTTGCTATTAACAATTCCGTTAATGAGGCAACAGGTTACACACCAACTTTCCTCGTTTACGGTAGAGAACTAGTAACATGCGGTTCGCATTACTTAGATACCGATCTGGGCAATGAGATCGTTTTCTTACCTCGCGCTGCCTATACAGAAAATATTGGCCACTTAGCAGGAATATTCAATGAGGTGCAAACTCGTCTTTGGCGTGCACACGCTAAAAATACTTCACGCTACAACCAAAGACGTCTATCAGCTGAATTTAACATTAATGACATAGTATGGAAGAAAACCTACTATCAAAGTGATAAAGGCCAATATTTTAGCAGAAAGCTAGCTCCAAAATTTATAAAATGCCGCATCATAGATAAAAAATCTCCTCTGGTATACGATTTACAAGACATGTCAGGCAAAAATCTTGGCACTTGGCATATCAAGGATTTAAAACTAGTGAATCGTTCGGGCTAGTTATTATAGTGCATGTAAAAAACATAATGCTACAATAATAAGATAGATTTAAGTAACATATATAGGTATTAATATACATCTCAGCGGATTTCTGTTACTCGAAGTACCAAAAATCCTTCCCTAGGGAGCGGGGTAACTGTAGCATTATATTTTTTTTACACTTAAACAAAAATAATAAATAAAAATAACTTACTTACTAAAATAATAAAACTTATACTTATTATAAAATATACCTCATTACGTATTAATTAACATTAAAATATAAATAAAATGTGGATGGAACTTAATAGTTAACATGTATCGACATCGATATCGATATTGTCGACTTTCCTGTTCCCTACAAGGTTTCTTGACGCCATGTTCTAACGGTCCGCGGCCGGCGCGGCCAGCCACATCACTCCCGAACAGACTCCGGCGCTGGACGCACGCCGCTCATGCGCGCGTTATCAGTTGACCGCCCTTTGTCTCGCTACGTCATTACGGAGTTTTATTTTCAATCACTCATTTAAGTAATGTTCTGTTTGCAGTGGCGTTATTTTGTTAAGTGGTTTAGTTCCCCCGCTTTGGGTAAGTTTGAACAAATACCTACCTATATTAGTTTAGTAATTAATAGGTTTAAGGTATATACGTCATGTAGGTTGCTTATTGCATCATGCAGTCTAGTGCCAACGCCGTGCCAATATGGCACATTCTAATTTAAAAAAGCTTATAGTTTTTGTACGCATTATTTTTAGTAGTAGACGACTCTTGTTATTATTTCGCTGAATGTATATGAAGCTGTTAATTCCAGTGTTAATATTAATTCATGCTTAAGCTTATTATCTGCTAAGTCCCATTTTGCTCCGTTCTGAATTACCGTGCATCGTCCGCCACAAGCAAACTATATAGGCTTATATAATTAGTACCCATACTAGTGATGAGGTAAAGCAAAACAATTGAGGCGGGGCGCTGCACGGCATCGACTAAATGCGGTGCCCTGATTTTTGGTAATAAATTCCAGGGTCCGAGGTACGGGCTGACATCCCTGTGAATCTTGGCTGCTGGGCGCTGTTTCGTTCCTGGGCGGTCTCGCATCACGCCAGTGCCTTCAGGGTAGTAACAACCCGCTACACCTCGATCCAAATGTACCGTTCCGCCTGAGTAGGCTTTTCGACCACGCCCTAGCTCTAACTGTACTTTAAATAAATATTGTATTGTAACGTTGTGGTACACTTTCTTTGGAACGTCCCTGCCCCAGATACCTAACGCTACAAGCATTCTTTTGTTATGATCCCGGAGATCCCAGGAACCGGTAGACGACGGGTTTAAGAAAATAGAGACCGACTGGCCAAATACAGCACACAAAATAAAACAAGATGCCTTCACCCGAGGGGTTTTAACCAAATTACGTTGGTATAAAGTTGTGTACTCACTGAAATATTTTATCAATGAAATATTACTTTTCATACTGGAGATGTTTAATATTCATGTCTGTTTTACTTTGATTATGGAATAAATTGGCAATATGGGCATCATATTTTATTTAGGTATTTCTGCTAGACCTGAGGGGCTACTCCGAACTTCGAAATCCGTATCCTTCGAAGTCCCTTTCACTCATATAGTGTATAACACGGGAGTAATAGGGACGGCACGATAAGAAAATCGGATTTCGAAGTTCGAAATACAGGCTCTCTCCACCAAACGCGGAAGTAGTCTTACTTATATGAATACTACGCTCGATTGTTTTAAATGTAATTTTCCATACTAACAAAGTAGAAAGAGGATTAGATAAAAGGAGGATTAGCGAATCACTCTCATGATAGGCTGACTAAATTGAGATGTATCAGAAGGCTGATATAGATGTAGTACAATTCTGACATCTCATAATCAGTCGTGCTGTATACACATTGCCGCCAAATTTGAATTAAAAAGCCAATAGGCTTGAGAACACATTGATGACGTTTCGGTGACACAGGCCGGCGACAAATAATACGCGATGAGGGACAGGAGGTGACACATTTTATCTCGTTCCCACGTGCGTTGGTGTCTATGCTGGCACCTCTTTCGCACATCTTTGTATGTGTATATTGCCGGCTCCAGTCTTATACTTACTTCATGACTAACAATGACATTGGTATTAACCTTACGTTTGGATCGATTATATCATGGATAGGGATGTTTGGCAGTGATAGCGTCCCGCACAAGTAATCTAACACAGAAATATTTTGTCCTTAATATTAAAAAATATGTATGTTTGTATTGTAGCATTTGAATTCTGTAGTATTAGGATACTGTTATTTTATATACATTGTATATTGTTTTGAAAAAATGACACCTCGCCGAGTTTTTTACGCCGGTTCTTCTCGAGGCAGAGGTTTATTTTATGAACCGGTGGTAGTTTTTTGACATTCATAAGTGCATGTAACATGGCTAAATTGAAGAATAAATGATTTCATTTCATTTCATTTCACGTTACGTAGGTTCACCCTGCGGGTCGTAAACCAGTGCCTGTCATAACTGTTAGCAAAACTCACTCGCAGAACCCTAAAAATATTGCGTGCCAGTGCCGCGGAATATGAAAGTAGACAAAATTTATCCACATCGCGTTAACGCATGGCGTTCATTACCTTACACAATCCATTCAAAATGCACTTAACTGCCATGGTTTTTGTATGGATATACTACGTTTTGGAAGTGGGCAATGTGGCCACATATCGCCGTCCGCATACATGACAGTTGGACAAGTGCGCGGAAATTTTAAGAAATCAAGCGTTTGTGAAATAAGCGTGGTACATGAAGTGTGTTCTAATTATGCATATTTTACGCACAAAAATTGTAACGACGAAGAGTATTTTCTAGTATAAGTTTATTCGAAACAAAACACAAACGAACATGTAATTGTACGACTTGTTACGAATTGTTTTCACTATTGCAGTTATTTTTATTTTACTAATTTATTTTTTCTGCAACTGTATGGCGTTCCGTGAGTCACCGATGGTACTGGCTGAAAATCAGCGCTGTAGGTGTCTGATACCTCAGCATAATGCTGAGCCAGTGTCCGTTTCACTGCCGCGGGGACACACATGTTGTGTGGTTTCTGTGTATTTTTTCTTGTCATTTATGTGTGTGTACTGTGTCTGTGAATAAATGTTTCTTTCTTTCTTTCTTTCTAATTGCGTTTAGTCTCAGTTTGTATGGCTAAAATTCCCAACAAAGGCTACCAAAGGCGCTGTTCATGTTGCCATTACAAATTGAGACTAAACGCAAACGCGTTCGTTTGTGTTTTATTTCGAAAACCATATACTAGAGGTACTGGTCCTAGCATTTTCCCGATAGTATTATATGATGTAAGATGCGCATTAGAATTACGATTCGAAACGGGATATTTACCATGTATATTTGTATTTTTGAGTTTCCGATATTTCGGCACTGTTACAAGCGCCATTATCAAGGATTAACTGACGTGCTGCGAGTTTTAGTTGTGGTCTACCCACACACCATAGCGATCTACCCTCTTCCTGGTTCGCTTTTTTCGCACAGTGTCACCGTCACTACCACCGTCCGCCTTGTTCAGTTCAGTTCAGTTCAGTTCAGTTCAGGTGACTTTTCCAGCCAGCAGTTCTGCTGCAAGGACTCGGAAGAGCTGGCTGCGGTAGGGAGGAGGTGTTAGAGCAAAGTGATGGGGGAGGCTCGCCTGCTCCTCCTAGTGTAGTATATGTGGCATGAAGTTAGTGGGATATGTGAACCTCAATCGCGCACCAACTTAGCCGCACACACTAAAATATTTGGGGTATGCGAGCCGGCTCGGCCTTTTGCGCCAACTTCCGCCGCCACACCGCAGACAGCGGCCTCCTGCCCGAGAAACCAGTAAGCCATGTACATAGGGATAGGACTGTAGGTTTGCAGTCGGGATATTTGGAGAGACGGGAGGTGTAGCCGACCCGAATACTAGCATCGTGTAGTCAGCGTGGGGTAGATAGATACTATACTTGGTGTGTAATATATAATAGTGTATATTTGTATTTTTGAGTTTCCGATATTTCGGCACTGTTACAAGCGCCATTATCAAGGATTAACTGACGTGCTGCGAGTTTTAGTTGTGGTCTACCCACACACCATAGCGATCTACCCTCTTCCTGTTTCGCTTTTTTCGCACAGTGTCACCGTCACTACCACCGTCCGCCTTGTCACTTGAAACTCGATTACGGTCACGACACACTACACTCACAGTATCAATACGCGAGTTCTTTCCGGAAACAGTCTCTTTTCGATTAGAGAACTTTCAGATCACTGGACGCCAGATACTTGACAGTTAAAACCCATCTTCCCGGTTGAAATTCTTATGCCTTTGGATTTCAATGGCTTCCTTAACCAACCTAGGTTGTAATGGCGTTCTGTCGAGAGGATCTGAGAGTTGTGCAAATCAATCCAATGATTTGTTCCTGCCTCCAAAAGGTGTTCTGTGATTGCTGACTTCCGAGGTTCGTAATTCTAATGTAAATGACCATGTAAGCTTGAAATCTTATAAGATGCGCATGCTTCAGCTGCAGAAGGAAAGAGACAATCATTTCATTTTTTCAAAGCGGTTGATGAAACAAATTGATAGGTGTATATGGCTTTACATTTAAAGAAATTAGTCCGTTTTCTCCTACGTTTTTATTCACATTGTAGGACAAAGCTACAAAAATGTCCGTTTTGTTCTGCAATGTGCGTAGAACAAACCGGACATAAAAATCCGTTTTATCCTACGCGTTGAACAAAACTGACTGAAATCATAGCAGTCCGTTTTGTCCTACGATTTTGTTCATTTAGTGTATAAAATAGTGTAGGTATGCATAATAATAATCGGTGAGAAAAATGTGCTCATAAATATATTATCACGACTCTATTGTCAAGATGTTAGAGTACATTTCCAGATATTTTTGAAAAGCCTAAAAAGTACAGATATTTGATAATTGTATGTAATTTAAAATGTGACTTCACCACAGTAAATTAGTGGGTAATGGTTTAGGAAAATCAGTCGATAATTGACGTTAACATGTTACCATTAATTCCAATGCAGTTAGTTAACATAATGGGTTCTACCACAAATATAACCGCAATTGCGCATATATGTACATATACTTACTCAAAACTTGGCTGAAACGTCATATCACATTTTCCTACTATGCGACATACAAAGCGTGTTCGGGGATAATACTGAAAGATTATGAAAACGAAGAATGTTAGAGAGTGACTTAAGAGACTCCTAGCTCCCAATCACCTTCGATCTAAATAAAAATTAAAATTTGAACTGTTTATTACATTTATATTACATTGGAATTCATGTTCTTAACTACTAATCTTAACATTAAAGATTATTTGAGTTAAGGAGCCGCTTAATAAATAGTGACACAACATATTAAATTAAGTAGTAATAGTAGTAGTCTCCGTTTTCTCTTATTGTTAATTGTTTATCGTATTAAGAACAACAAGGTTTACCGAAATAGTACACCATATTTACTTCAAAACTCACTGCCTTCGAGATATATGGCATCAAACTAGCAATTTTAGGCCGAATAACCAGTTTTTTAAACGTAACTTTTGTGACGGTATGTTAAAAATAAAAATCTCTCTTGCGTTGTTAGAGACGTTCATAAAGAACAGTTACGTATATCACTACATAGTATAAAACAAAGTCGCTTTCTCTGTCCATGTCCCTATATCGCTATATCCCTATGTATGCTTAAATCTTTAAAACTACGCAACGGATTTTGATGTGGTTTTTAATAGATAGAGTGACTCAAGAGGAAGGTTTATATGTATAATACATGCATCAGCATTGCACCCGTGCGAAGCCGGGGCGGGTCGCTAGTAAGTGCATAAAGAACATACTAATATAGTCAGTCAATATTTGGCTCTTGCAATGTAGATAGAGAATTGATTAACCTATAACCGTTTGTGCCATAAATATATCTATAGTTTTGACAGAGCAATATCAACTCAAAATTCGTCGAAAATCGATGAATAGCGCCTAGAGCCCCACTCATGTTATAATTTACAACATAGTGTGGCTACATGGATATAAAACCATCAAATTACTACCTGTGAGTTCCTATAATTGGCTATCTGTATCTACTTGATTGTGTAATGTTATATAATAGCTGTTGGTTCTCCAAATAAAAAAAATTAAAAAAAATTATAAAAATAAAAAAATATTACAATAAATAGTAAATCAGACGAATTAATTAAAATCATTAAAAGATATGGGACTAAAGATTCGCCAAAAACGTAATTTTTTGTTGTGTACCAAAGGTAAATTGAAACCTACTAGTACTTAGAATTCTCGTTTCAATAAAAAATAAATTGTATGGCAACTATGTACATTAAAGCAATATATCATGACAAAAAGGGCAAATTTCCCTTTTTTTTCCATACAACGACAGTACAAGGCGACGCAGGCGTGACGTCGCGCCTACCTCTGAATCAGTATGGATCGTTTTCAGTGCTCGTTAGCTATCCTGTCCTTTTCCTCTCATTTTCGTCTTTTGTGTTGTTCTAACTGAAGTTGGTCTCATACAAACATTTGATCGTCTCTAAAAACTGGTTCAAATGGCATGATTTTTTTTTGTCATCATACCTATTGTCCGAGAGACTCAACTAAGCTGTTTTGTAGGCAGGCACAGCCACACATTTCACATCGATCTGAATGCACTACAAACATGTTTATTATGCGTATCGCCACAGCCTTATCTAAATGAATCAAACGCATTCGAGCGACAAACTATGTATCCCAAGCTTCTCACTCATCTAATAATATATTCAATTCGACTCTGAGCTGCCTCCGCGCAGGTTTCTCACGCAACCACACGCGCCTTCCATGTGTGCGCCGTGTGCATGTGTTAAAAGGTTATGAAGTTATCCTCTCCGAAGATTTCCTCACAACCAGTTATATACTGTATACTGTACAGCCTGAGTCCATTTTCGAATGGGAGTTTGTAGGAATGTTAGGCTGTTTTAAAAAAGTTCGGTAAGTAATTTATTTCATTAGGAGAAGGCAGGATACATGTCCCTCGGAGTCTTCACGCAAGAGTGACCGGCTGGTCGGAGCATGTCCAGACGAGAAAAAACATATAATGACCCCATCTTTATATTTATGCGAACTTGCGAACCATTTAACTCGATGGAAGAAACTGGTTGGTTTTATCTTTTGTTTAGCGGTTTCCGGCGGAATAAATTATGTCGCGACAATATACTGTGTCCTTAGTTTATGTGAGGCTGGCCTCGATTAGGTTTTCTTTTGCATAATTAACAATATCTGTACGAGAAAACCTTGGTTTATTCGCCTATTTACTTAATTTATCTTCATTTCTGTTAATGCTTGGCTGAAAAATAATGCAACATTCAGTCAAGAGAGTGGTATATCAATTTTCGACTCTGTGTTAAGATATCGTAAGTGGTAGTTCACTATCTTGGCTGACTATAGAGCATAGCTGAAGGATGCGATTTCATGTCAAATTAAGTTACCATTTGTGGTGTTAGCCATAATACGACTGTGAAATAGGTAACTGTGAAAACTTAAGAAAACGTGAGTTACAGCACAGCAAGTCATCTTGCTCAAATTTGGAGCAGCTTACCTCGGGAAGTACCCCCGCCTTGCAGAAGACCACAGCCATAATTATAGTTATTTGTTATACAAGGGTGCAAAGTTGTATTTTAACCGCGAGTGTGGTATTGAAACACGAGCTACCGAATGGATTCTAGGGTTGAGCTACGAGCTAGCGAATGGTTTCTATGGTTGAACCGCGAGCGAATCGAGTGGTTCGAAAATAGAATCCTGAGCTAAGCGAGTGGTTCAAAAATAGAATATTGAGCGTAGCGAGTGTTGTAACACACGAGACGTAAAATAACTTTGCAGCCGTGTATAACACAGATCTTTTCACCTCACTAGAGCAAGGAACATTTTTTTTTTGCTCCTCCTCTTCCTAGCATTATTCCAGTACAGTTGCATCCTAAATATAGTTGGATAGCCGGGGTCCACTATCTAATCCCGAGATTTGGCGTAGGTACTAGTTGTTTTAACACAACAGCACAATGTAAAATTATTGTTGCAGTACTGTCTGGACTGGCCTTTACATGTTATTATGTGTAAAAAAGTTATAAATAGCACGTTCGGATTTCAATAATTCTTTGCACTCTTGTGGATAAAATGTAGTTTAGCTATTTGTTTTTAAAGAATAAAGAAGGCCTTTCCGAGTTAGTGAGGTGAAAAATTGTTTACTATACAGTTATGTAATGTTGTGTTTATTTATTTATTTATTTGGTTTACTAACAATTGTTTACACTAATACATCAAATACTGATTCATTACATTTTGATAGTGCTAAGCGTAACAATTACTTAGAGGTAACACCGCAAGTATTTAGAAACTGAACTTTTAAAGTAACTACCTACATTTTCCTTTTTTGTTATCTAATAAGAAACTTAAATTAGTTGCGCAATTTAAATAAATAAATAAAGAACATTTTATTGCCTCGAACTTAAAACAAACAAAAAAAAACACATAATAATTTAATATAAACCATGAAACTTAAGTATCTAGGCAATGGGTATCAGTCTCAGCTATATATATTTAGTTGCTATAGGTTGTTTTTATTCGGGTAAGCAATTGTAAATGATTTTCTTTTAACTAAAAACTGAGTCGATATGTACATCTATCACTGTGTTCCTGGAGGTGACCAATGTTGCCAGAGCTCCCGATGATGCACTGTGCTGAGAGCGAGGGTCCTTTGGTCCCTTCTGCTGTCAACACAGTTAATCCTTAAATTTTATAATGTGCGCAACGTGCACGTGACTCTTTTGGAGTTGCGGGCTTCTATAGGCTGCGGTGTCCGCTTACTATCAGATGGACCGTACGCTTGTTTGTCTTGTTTAAAAAAATGGTAATGTTTCTGTTGGTCCTATGTTGAGGCGAGGTCACGTTTCTTGTTAGAAACTCGAATCTGGAAAGTAAAACTTCGTAACGTCAACCCACTCATGAGAAACCTTTAGGACCCTCAGGAGAGATGCGTCTCAGCTGCTTCATGCTTCGTCGACTCCTACCCCTCATACCCTTTACCTACCACAAAATTAAACTTTAAACACACGTGGCTGAAGCTCAATGTTCAATGACTTATTTAATTCTGACTCAGTGCCACGGTTTTCAAGAATACATTTTAAGTAAATTGTTGAAGGTATAGATTCCAGTAACTGAGGATCCTTAGTGAGACCTGAGTCAGAGTAAATTATACAAAGGTCCTTATATATAGGTCGGTTAGTGTATAAAAATTCTACGTTTTTTCCAGGTTTTTGAGACTTGTTAAGTTAGGTAGTAGTGCGGAAAATTAAAAAAGCATATGACGATATTGACATCGGCTGTTTCGCCATTAGAATGACGTGGGTGCCTTGGAATATGGGTCGGCCCCTTTTCTGGGATGCTACTTGTGTAGATACCCTGGCGCCGTTCCATATTCCAGGCACCAAAGTCGATGCTAGTGCAGCTGCATCCTCAGCTAAAAACCTCAAGCGCCGCAAATATGCCACTCTCGGCAGTAGTTACATGTTTGCGGCGTTTAAGGTCATGGGGTCCAAGTGCTCGTCGCCTCTATAAGGATATTTCAAGGCGCCTTATATTCTTCTCTATCTCATCTTCATCTTCGGGTAAACTCGTTTTCTCCGAAAAACACGACGAAATCTGTCTCCCAGAGTTAATATAACGTCAATATCACAAAAGTTTGTGACCCGAGACACAAGTTTCGCAAAATACCCGATTGAAGTGTCGATAACATAGGTATTCAAATTCCTGCACGCTCGCAAGTATTTAGGTCCATCTCTCAACACATTAGTAGTCTCTCAACGCTTGATCTCCTGATACGCAGAATCCGCACACCGCAGTGAAATCAAAATGCTTGCGGGCACCTACTTAAGGTGAATGTACAGTCAGCGGCAAAGTAAGTATGCAAATGAAAAGGTCGAAAGCTCTTATTCCATTACATTAAAGACTTTTGAACTCTTCATATGCGTAGTTACTTGTACGGTTACGAGGAAAATGTAGTCATCTGTTATTATAGAAACTATATTTTTACAATTTAACCCGCGACTAAAAGTGTTGAGGACAAGTGCGAGTCGGACTAGTTAATTTGTAGGTATTGATTAAGTACTTAACGGACAAAGACTGTATTTTTTATGATTTAATTACAAATGTATAGTTTTCAGATTTTTCCCTATATTTGTAGTAGGTATAAGACAATATTACTTGCCAAATTTCGTAATTCTAGGCCAATGAAAAGTTCCGTATAAATTTTGATTACCTTGAGTGTCGAAATATTACATTTTTTGCAGCATAAACGGGCGTATCTTTTTTTTTACGTTAACGACGAAGTTTGATTTTTTCACAGCTTCAAGGAACTGTAGATCTAAGTATATGGTTTTAATTTCAATTCGATACTTCTTTTTTTTCCTTTGAGGTAAATAGGAACGGGTTGTGTGATATTTCTAGTAGGACATTCTATTGAAGGATATGTCCAAGATGAAAAAGGCACAACCCACTGTTAATCACTGTTGCATTAGCAAGTGCATTCTAAACTAATAGTAAATAAGGTGGATTATCCTCTGACGTGGAAATCAGCAGAGGGCCTAATCCTTGTTACTATTCTACGATTATAGGTACTAACGTAGGTTAAGAACAACTAAAACCGGTTGTACCACTTCAGTTGTCCTTTTCAATAAACGTCGTCCGTCGTCTTGAAATCAACTCCTAACATATCGTTAGTCATTTGGTTCGAAGACGACAGTCCGTCTCAATCGTTATTCAATTAATCCGTCATCTACCAGTCCCTGAGATCCCAGGGCTCATTACAAATAATGCTATTGTCTATTTTTTTCGCCAGGAGACGACGGCTTAAGAAGCTTGAAGACCAGGGCCCCATATCACAATACTTTACAAGTGTGCAAGTTGATAAATTTGACAAATGGTAGAGTAGAACCCAAATGTACGGAAAAGTACAGATTCCCTAGTATTTTTTCTGTAATACGTCACTTGGTAATTGCAATTGTAAGTTTTATGTGACAGGACCCAGGAATCTCCGGTCGTGTAGATGTACGATCGTATATCAGCGGCCGAACGAATATGAAGATACAGTCCTAAGATCGTTGCCCAGGCGCATGTAGAATGCGCAATGACTCGCGCGCACTCACGCAGGCGCAGAGTCCAGTGCAGGAGGTCTATCGGGCTTGAGGCATGGATATTATATTGATGTGCGTTGTATTGTAACAACCGTTATTATATAGGCACAGCGTGGTAGTGAGCGCGCACATTATTACCAATTTGATATTGATAGCAATGTGTCGGACCAAATTGTCCTAATTTTGAAAGACAAAGCAATAAGTTCAGTGCCGAGAGTAATAAGCCCAATCTAAAAAATACTAAAAAACTACATAAATATAGGACTTGTTTCGTTCCTCTCTCACGAACATATACACATACACACACAAAGCAACGAATTATGAATGTGAAAATATTATGTGTTAAATAAAGACATTTATATACGTTTGTGAATAAGGGATTCAAGAGCATAATATCTACACAGATGGCTGATCTGCAATAAACACGAACGTGGTTGCAAAGAAGAATATATTGATACAGTATGTGAGTATTTCATTGATAAATCGCAAGACACAATGGATGACTGTCATTTGATGGCAAGAATGCGCCACTGTGATACCTATTTTTCCACTTACGACTACTATCGAGTCAACTCTTTGACAAATTTCAAGAGAACCTTCGTAAAATTTAAATTGTACGTGGCTACGGTAAAACTTACGCTCTGAAGATTATTGCTTTCAGCTTGGGCAAAATACTTTCATATTCAATGTCCAGTTGTACTCATCTACAGTTCACTTTTCTCATTCGATTCTCGTGAAAGTTTGCAGGTTCGATAATTATGTGGATTTTTTTGGAAATTTATAAAAATGGCGGAGGCATGGGGGATGAAAACGAGGTCTACTTCGCACAGACCCACTAGTAGTACCTAATAGCTGTATGTGTTTTATTCACAGAGAATCAAACCGGGCATTTAATAAATATACCTTCCGATTCCTACATCGGAATTTACAACACAACGATGCCACGCCGTTTTGTCGCCTAAATAATGTTTTAGGTTTAAAGACTTTTAAGTATATAATTCTATGGATGTGGCGTTGGTACTTTTTGATGGTTGTGTATTGTGTAAGGTGCTGGCTGCTTGATAATGAACAAGGAACGTTCGAATGGAGTTTGAATTGCTTTGGAATGGCGAATGAGTTGAGGTGTGATTCAGTTTGTGAGACGACTTGAACAGAGAAACATATTAATTTTATAATTTAATAATTTACTAATTTAATAATTTACCTGACGAAATAAAGTTACTACAGTGCAATAGTTTTAAACACAGGTTGTCCATTTGGCTTTTAGACAAATGCTTCTACAATGTAAAAAGCTATTTAAATGAAAGTTGACATAGAAGCTGCAATTTTTACTGCATGGGTATTTTGACAGTTATTTTTATAATTATTACTTTTTGTGAATTCTATTACTATTATTATTATTTTTTATAATCATTATTATTATTATTATTTTAATTATTGTATTCTTTGCTAATTTATTATTTTTGACATATTATATCATAACGTACGCAGCACTCGCAAATGTTTGCATGCCTGCGTGCAGGCTGAATACATGGAACTGTATTATAATGTATAAGACCTATTTGTATTTACTGTATTCTAGCAAATAAACGATTTGATTGATTGATTGATTGATTGATAATAATTCTGTAAATAAAGAAGACATTTTTAATTGAAGAGTTTATTCGTTCTGCGTGAACCCTCGGGGGTCTACATGAATGGTAGGTATAAGGTAAATGTCTATGGGCTCTTGTTGTCAAAAATAAATGTTATATTTATCTATTTTATGTTTTGTCCATTTCTGTGGTGTGACCATGTGACTCATGGTGTGACTCCTGCTACAAATTACACATGTAAGAGAGTGCAGCACACACCTTATACCTACTGCAGTAGCATTTCAACATCCCTTTGTCTAATATAGTGTTATCCAGCTGAAATGAGGGTATAATACATTAAAGAGTGCTTTAACGTACCATACCCTAATTTCAGATCATTTCCTAGATAAATTTAATGAAAAAATATCTCCCTACCAAATATCATTGACCACACTATCGCATTTATAATGTTCCTCTGAATTATAACTACAAATCCGAATTAAGAGTCATATTGTGAAAACGGCATCGTTGAGATGCCAAATTCCTGAGCCATTCTCGAAAACTATCACGATAGTCACGGTAGTAGATAGATAGACGGGTCATTGTCAGATTTAGATTCGCGTCTTTTCGGTGGACATGTCAAAAGGTAAGGGCTACAAAGCTTAATTTTGTATTGGACCAGTAACCCGCATAAACAGTGTCTCCGTTGCTATAGATCCATCTAATAAAAACATAGCTTACATGCACATAAACCGTTAACTATTGACCACCGAAAGGACAACTTTTGTTTTTGCAATTGACAATGACCCACCCACATCATCATCCTCCTCCTAGCGTTATCCTGAAGGATGCCCGGGGTCCGCTACCTAATCCCAAGATTTGGCGTAGGCACTCGTTTTTACGGAAGCGACTGCCATTTGACCTCCCAACCCGACCAAACCTTATTGGAATTAGGCTTCTCAAGTGAGTGGGCAACTTGTCTGTTAGAACTCTAACGGCCTAATGACTGCTATCATAGACAGTAGAAGGGATCAACGGCTTAACGTGCCCTCCAAAGCACGCGAGCGCTCAGTTAATAACCCATCCAAGAACTGACCTCGGCCCACGTTGCTGAACCTCGCATACCGAACGCGGTACGCGGGCGCCGCTGGGCCAATATCCACATCATCATAAATTTAAGAGTTAGACTCTTGTCGGTGTAGCTCTCTCCATCTGACTCTATCCAGGGCCGCCTCCTTGACCTCCTTATACGACACGACTGCTAGCTTTCCTTTTATTTGTTGCATGTAGCTTAACCTCGGTCTTCCCCTTCCTCGTTTTCCTTAAATTTTGCCTTCTATGATGTTCTTTATAAAATTGTCGTGTCGTATAAGATGACCAATCATTTTCCCTCTTCTATTTTCTATAATTTCCAACAGTTTCCTTTTCTCCCCCACTCTCCTCAGCACTTCATCGTTTGTATTTCTTTCCGTCCAGCTAATTTTCTCCATTCTGCGCCAACACCACATTTCGAAGGTTTCTAAATATTCTCTATCTCTTTAAATCATGGTCCACGCTTCACACCCATACAACGCTATGCTCCATACAAGTTTTAATGAGTTTCCTCTTAGTTTTCCGGGATATATTTGTGGTCAGTAGCTGTTTTTTATTGTGGAAAGCCTGTTCCACAATAAAAAACAGCTACACACACTGTATCCACATACTGGCTTAAAATTTTCCAATAATAATGTCTGGGTCATCTTTGATGGCTTCATGTAGAATAAACCGTTAAAGATCCTGGGAATTTAAATCTCCAGCCAATATTGATTTTACATAACGTGTGATACGATACATCTGTTATCACTCGTTATCATGTTTAAGAGCAGTCAATACCACGGTTGGATTTCCTGACAGATTGGTTAACCCATTAAAGACTGAGTTTTTTTGTGGTGTCAGATCTTTGTATTTTTTTTATATGTTGTTTATAAGAGAATAATTAATAATATCTGAATATTCAAAAATTGATGTACCCTTCAGATTTAAAAAAAAACGCTGGTACCATATGGTACCGCTAGCCTCTTACGTAGGTTGAGGATTAAAATTAGTATGGGATGCGCATGATACTGTTCATAGCTTTTATTATATTGTAGTTTAATAATCGATAGGATATTAACACAAATAATACTAGGTCAATTATGTAACATTGGTTTATTTTTGTAAATAATCTGCTAAACGTTATATCACATGAAAATTGTAATTACAAGCAGCACATAATCCAACATCACATTTTGTGCACTCCAATCTCGTCCGGGCCTTACAGTTTTCGTGAGCACATCTTCGACGCTTCAGTAATAAATAACACGTAATAAATAAACCATTAAATTAGTTTACGACTAATTCTGATAAAATTCAGTAAAATGGAAACATGAGGATTAAAATATTTACTGACACAGTTTTCAATTTTAATTTTATAGTATTTATTTTAAGTTTATATAGTGGCTTCATAATTTATTCGTTCTACGCGCGCTAAAAAAAACGTTAATATGGGACATTGTTTATATAGTTAGTTTTTACTCGTAAGTCTATAGTTAGTAGTTCTTCTCGGTATTACTCAGATTTAACAGATGGTATATAAGTTAATTTACTTTGAATTCATCAAGTTCGCCGTGTAACAAAAACTATGCGATCACTTTTGTACTAAATTATTATCCAAAAGAAAAAAAACATAAAACTTTGCCAAATGGTGAAAATCCCATTGAAAGATCTCAAAAAATAACGAAGTTACAACCGTTAGAAAATTTTTAATTAGAGAGAGAAAGCGCTACAAATCAGTGACGTCACTGACCTAAAGCGCCATAGAGCGCTCAATACAGAGGTGCGTTTTGCGAAAAAGGGACAGAACATGCCCCCCTTAAAACGTTGAAGACTTATAATTATGTAATTATTTATTCTTTTGAGTTACAAGTTACTAAATTTTTTTTTAGGGTACCTACCCTAAATGTAAAGTGGTGGTGTAATTTTTTTCTTCCAAACCCCATCATATGGGGTATTGTTGGATAGCTCTTTCAAAAATATTATAAGGTTTCTAAAAGTATTTTTTGGTTCAAGAATCGTTTGGCGTGATATTAAGCTTTGAAATGATATTTTTTGCTATGGTCAAGTGTGTCCCCCCCTGCCAGCTAAACGGTGGCTACTAGGCATGTGAAAAAAAATCATGATAGTAGTATATACGATGAATTTAAAAGGAAAACTATAACTAACTAAGTAGACATTACCGTAAAGGGAAAAATATGTATACAACACAACATCTCAAAAAAATACATCATCAGTACTAAGATCAGTAAAAACCCTTCTTCGGGTCCGTAATTCCGCATTCGACCGGTGACGTGGCCCGACACGCACTTGGCCGGTTTTTTGAAAAGAAATTAAGTTATTTATTTTCTTATTTGGTGTCAACATCCCTATTGCTGAGGTACTTTTTAGTGTTGATGTCTTCGAAAATTTAATGGTTTCTTGGTGCAGAAACAAATGTGTTTACTACTTTATCGTAGTGTATAATCAAAGTTGAGAGATAAGATATGAATAACAATATTATACGGCAGCATAGTTTCTAATCCTAAAATAGCCGAAGCTGGCATTAGCATCTCCGCCATCAATATGGGTGTCGCATCGCATCTCGGGGCAACGCTCGCCGCTTCCGCACTTTTGGTTTTTTCTTCCTTTCGACGAAGATCAGCATTTGCATACCCAAGTGTAAGTGTACGCCTATTGTTGCTGAGTTCCTTGCTGGACTCTTCTCAGCTAGGCTAGGTTTAGTGAACCAGCGACGAAACTCCCAGTAGCTCGATTCCACTCAAACCTCAGATTCGGTTGAAACCGCTCAACCAATCTCACTGGAGCGCAAACTCTTAGAGTATTCCAGTGTTCCAAACCACACGCGTGGTCGTGTCGGAGGTTTCCCCCTGGATTTTCCCCAGGCTACTCTCCAACCGCGCACTCCTTTGGCCCGGCCTATAAAGCCACAATCAGGTTCAAAAAGATAAATAAATAAATAAAAAAACCTATTGTTGGGATGAAACTCAAACTGAGTGTATGAATCCTGACCAGGTTTACCAGTATTGAAGATTGCAATGGGGGCTATCGTTTTTGTGCTCACCAGTTGGCGCCACTGTCGACTAAGGTCCAGCTGTCAAAAATTGTTATTGGTTATTATGGACATGAGAACGAAGTTTACATTTAAATCATATTCAATACCTTAAAACCGTACCGTAAAAATATCGAATATACCGCATTGTAGCGTGGTCCCGTTTTGTTCGGAAAAAAGGAGGAAATAATTTTCCGAAAGACAAATCTGTCTCAAAGCCCTGACAGTCATTGACCCTTAATTCATATTTGCCATAATCAAGCTCAGGTATTGCAAAATAGTGACCATATTGTTCCAATTAGATATTAACCCGCGTAGCGCAACCAAAAAGAGTGACATTTGACGTTTCGGAGGACCCCACGTCACACTAGCGCCTCTAGCGGCGAATTCATACGCGATACCCCCCCATTACTCATCTTGTCAATATTTTTCTACTGCGCCTTTTATCTCATTGAACGCAGATTCCCATTGAGTAAATATACTGAACAGGATATACTGAGGAATATACACGCGGATATATTTCGCTGTGTAATGAAATACCTAATCTTATACCAGTTTGGTATAAGCACTTTTCATTCAGGACATTGACACATGCATGTCTCATAATAAGTAGGATATCTTCTAACATTCTAGTCATATTTTTAAAATTAGTCCTACTCTAAAAAGAAAAGGTCGTTTAATACTATATAACACTGATTTATATACCCTATGAAAGGCCCGGCACAGTTGCTCCGTCTTACCCAAGGATGTCTGGACGCATTGTCACTAGTAAGCACTCCAAGGAGCTCAAACTGAGGAAAAACTATGACATCACAGCTACTTAATCGATCAATGGAATCTACACGATGCCGGTCCATTTTCTCCGAACCAGTGAATGGATGGAGCATTCATTCATCGCATTCGATCAGGTATAACGGTGACCACGGGTCTATCAAAACACCCACCAGCAAACCTTGAGCTCTGCCCATGTTCTACGAGACCAGGGGCTGTACTAAGTTTACTACAATGGAAAGGGGCAGGGGAGGTCAGCGCCGGTTAGTCGGTTGAGAGGATGTGTTGCATTCAAATCTCGGTTGTCGTCTTCCGCGAAGTCATGTCGTACTGTATGGGTACGGGGAGTTCGGCGAGTGTGTCTGGAGTCTATAATGGTTTCGCAATGTTTTCTTGTGAGTGATGACACTAATGACAAATTGGAATTGCGAGTGAAAACAACAAAGTGAACACTGTGTACTGTGAAGTTAGGTAATTGAGGACTACGATTATTATAGAAAACAAGAGAATGAAAATTTGAACGAGTGAAAAGCGCGGGTCATATATTTTATCATCACAATTAAATACAGTACAGTCTACCTACTTAGGTATTAATGTACTTACCTTACTGTATGCTACCACAGTCAAATAACGTGTTTGATAATATCTTTTTTTAGGGTTCCGTACCAAAATGGTAAAAAAGGAAATGGTTTCACTTTGTCTGTCTGTCTGTCTGTCACATCGCCAAATATCTCAATAACTAAGTATGCTATCGATTTGAAATAGTTATAAAGAAGGCTAACCTAGATACATAGAACATGACTTTTTTAAATGTTTTTTTTTTATTTTCTGTGAAAATGACAGATAATAGGTGGTTCAAAATTTTAAAGTCTAGTGAATATGTCGAGTAGGGTGTCATATGAAAGGGCTTGGGTTGCACATTCCGAAACAATTTTTTTTACGTTGAGTCATTTTTGTATTGTGAGGGAAAATGTAAAAAAAAACCGTTCCCCCCTATCTCCGAAGTTTACCAAGGAAAAAAATATGAAATTATTACATAACATTGACGTCAATGTATGTGGGATTGGTACTTTTTGATGGCTGTGCAAGGTGCTGGCTGCTAGATGATGAATATGGAACGTTCGAATGGAGTTTGAATTGTTTTGGAATGGCGAATGAGTTGACGTATGATTCAGTATGAAAGAAAACCCGAACGAAATAACATGTGTAATTATTGTAAGCCTTAAATAAAAAAGGATTATTTTTATGAACCATTTATTTAATTCCTACATGTATATTTTACAGGAAAAATATAATTATACTCTAGCTAGTTTTGCTTTTTTTTATCAATAAAAAAAAATTCTATATTAAGCTTGTAATTTAAGCACCTTTCCCTGATTTTTTGTTTTATAAATTCTTTCGAGATTAGGCTGAAGTACCTTCTTTCAAGTAAAGAAAAAAAAATTGTAATCGGTTAACGTGATAAAGAATTATCCTTGAAAAACCACCATACATACTAAGTTATTCAGTCGCTCAAATTTGTAACAAAAGTCACCGATAGATGGCGCTGTACCCATGGCGTTCAATTTCTACACCACGTTGTTGAGATTTTCCTGATTTAATAGGGTTGGAACCGGTACACATCTGTATACGGAACCCTCGGTGCGCGAGTCTGACTCGCACTTGACCAGTTTTTTTAAAACAACAAGCTTTTTTGGGCTGTTGTGTAAAAACCCGACCAAGTGCATGACGAGCCACGAGCAGTGTGGAGTTTCTTCCTCATTTTTGTTTGAAAAACGGACGGCTGCCGCTCGGTTTGTAACAGGGATCGGATACCGGTATTTTCTCCATAGAAAAATACCGGTATTATTACGGTCACCGGTTCATTATTTAGTTTTTAATGGGACAATCTAATAATACGACGTTGTTACCTAAATACATGATTCAGCCCTACGTAAAGAGCAAAAAATAATCCAAAATATTGGGCTAATTCAGGGTTTTTTAAAAATACCGGTATCGGTCCCTGGTTTGTAACTTCGCGTTGCAGTTGCATCGCTTGCGAACGTTGATTATAGGTATTTTTTCCGCAATTTCATATTTATTTTGCTACACAGGTATTGCCAGATTCATCACACCAAGTAAACACAGAGCAGGCGAGAACCAAACATAATCCTCGCCAAACATTCATCATTGAGCAGTCATCCAAACATCGCTATCCACCAAGTCATCTTAAACCATCCAAACATCGCTATCTCGGAACTAGGTTAGTCCGTTATCGCGATAATGTCTCAATAATTCGTTTCGAGTCTGTTTGTGTTGCACTCTAAGCAAGTCGAATACAAGTTCCTTGTAATCTAATCTCCAAATAGAACGTTAGTATCTAATTTGTATTGAAGAGGACGAAGTACACATGCTTTAGATCTGTAATAGGTGTGGCTTGGCTTGCGCATGACACGTGGTTACAGGAGCGGGAAGAAAATCTTACATTACAATTAAATCTAACCTCAGTGCTCTATTTTGGAACCTGACTGTGACTTTATAGGCCAGGCCCAATAAAGCTATAGGAGTGCGTGGGTGGAGAGTGGCCTGGGGAAAATCCAGGGGAAAACCTCCGACACGACCACGCCTGTGGTTTGGAACACTGGAATACTCTAAGAGTTCGCGCTCCAGTGAGATTGGTTGAGCGGTTTCAAGCAAGTCTGATGTGTGAGTGGAATCGAGCTACTGGGAGTTTTGTCGCTGGTTCACTAACCCTAGCCTACCTGAGAAGAGTGAAGCAAGAAACTCAGCTAGGCCCGACCTTTTTTCCCTGGGTCGGACTGACTCTACCCGGTATACGGCGGTACCGAGGCGAATAGGGACTATATGTGATGCAAATCAGCATGATAGCTATATTGATGGAAGAAAAGATAATGGATAAGTTTAGATTGTCTTTCCATATCGCAAATCACCTAAAAATAAAAAAAATGTAAGCTAAGCCGAAAGTCAGCCGTGTAGTCCTGGTAAAAAATATATACAAGAGCAAATAAAGTGGGTACACTTTTTATAGAATATCCTTACAAATTGCCCTGTTTTAATTGCTCCTGAATGTAGGTTTACGATCTCCCTGAATGTGAAAAGCCGATTGGGGTCACAGCATTCGATAAAACAATATTGAAATCGACAGATAGTATACATGAATAACAACACCTTACATCCATGCAAGATTTAAGGACAAAGATTTAGATTAGATTTAGATAATTTATTTCATGATAAGGAATTACATTATAAATTTGCACACATGTCAAAATTACAAGAATTGTTATCATGATCGTCATAACAGGAAAAATAAAAATAACAAAGTCGAGCTTATTCCTTTAAGGGACCTCTGCCAGAATGAGATAACAACATCGCGAATAGGAATTGTTGAAACACTTGCCAATCTTCGCAACTTAGTCGTGTAACGCAAATCGGGACTGAGGGCCAACTTCGAAATTCGAACTTCATATCGTGACCTTCCTTTCGTTCTCGAGTTATACAATATATGAGTGAACGGGACGGCACGATACGAAGTTCGGAGTAGGCCCTGTGGCACGTCATCAGGTAACATCACATAATGGCAAGGGACTCAACATCCCGGTTCGCGACTGTACATCAAAAATCAAAAATAAAAATCAAAAATGTTTTATTGGATTAAACATAGGTATTATACAGTACGAGGTTGGAGTCTCCTTTTAAGTAAACAATGATACTTGTGTCAGGAGATCCCGCTCTTCCATTGACAGGAGGTGTTATTGTTAGACCAATTTTACATTTTAAGAGACCTTACAGGTCTGTATACTTTGTACATACATTGTAAGATGGCATTATTTTATTACCTACTTTTTTGTTTATTTTTATTTTCTATTTTGCTGTGTTCATTGTTGTCTTTGTCTCGAATAAATATTTCTTATTCTTATTATATTTATATGTTTTGTTTTCGATATATTGCTTACGGTGGCGCACTTGGCCCGACCGAATAGTATAATGATCGATATCGATTTTATTAGCTGACAAAACGAATCAAGTGTATGCACATTGGTACTGCAAGTACGTATAGAAGCCAAAACTAAATTATCTTCTTACCTAAGTCTTCGATTTGCCAGATTTGTCTTATATTATATGCTACGACAAAGAAATTGTATTTGTCAGTCACTATCTCAATGATTTGGTAATAACAGTCCATTTTCAGTCTATTTCAGGTAGCAATCGCAGATAGGATATCTCGAGTGACGCCCGTCTTCACAGATATCGCTCAAATGACACACATCCACGAACGATCACTTATTGCAATTTTGTAGATCAAATATGTATTAGTAATGTTTTGAGTACCGAGTGAGCGAAGCGATCGAAGGTCTCCGTTTCAGTCTAATAGACACAAAAAATTAATTTAATTACCGAAATTGCTCACAAAATTTCACTAGAATCGGTTGAGAAATGCGAAAGCATGCTTACCCAGACTGAAACGGAGACGCTTCGCTCGCGTTTGGACTTTGGACTCGGTATCGGTCTTTTTTGTATTTGTATTATCCTTCTTATTGTCGATTTTCTTTATTTATTCTGCAAGTAGGCTTCGAGGACAAATTTAGCCTCTTTTCAACTTAATAAGCTCAGAAAGGACTCTTTTACAACTTTCGCTGTTTTACTGTTGTCCTCGTGTATTATTATATGTTGTAATAAAAAATATTTTTTTTTCTACTTATATCAAATATAGTTGATAGTTAAAAAAAAGTTATAAATAGAAAGCAAATAATGATTGTATCAAAAGCTTTATCTTTGTCCCGTTTTCGTTATTTTTCTGAAGTGTTTCTACTGAAGTCAGTGATCGGCGGCGCGGGTTCATCACGTAGCGATAAGTGTTTGATATTTTATAAATCTGTTACGTAATTTTGAATCTTCTTTCATGCACTATTAAGTCGCTTTTTGTTCGGATTATTTTGACACAAGTCGGCATACTGAAATAATCAAGTAGGTATCGATAGATAACGATAAAGAACTAATTTGACAAAAATGTATCTTCAAGTAGCAGGTTCATCATGTTTTGACAGTCGTTTCTTTTTGTAAATTCTGAACTGCAAATAGAGTAGAACCAATTTTAAACTGAATGCCCTTCCAATGTGTTTCCGCTCCCATCTCTGACGTAGGTATGCCCAATAGACGCAATACACAGAAACTGACACAATGTGTTTAGGGGGCGTACATTATAAATCTGGTTTTAGACTACCTTCAAGACCTAGGCTCCGTTTTCCAGCAATTGCTGCCGCTAAGTCAGATTTCCGGTATCCTCCATTTTTAAATTATACAGGACATAATCAGTAATAAAATAATAACTACCTGGGCGAATATTCAGCGTTTTTACGGCGGTTATTTTACGTCATTGTCGTTTCATTAAATATTGTTAAAGGAGACGATGATCTGAGTAAACTTTTGTTAAAAGCGTAAACCAATGTCGGGGCCGAGTCTTATTTGATCAATGTTTTCGCCGGTTTATCCCAACTTTGGTAGATAATCTTGAGTCGACAATGACTTTAGAAACGAGCGTTTCAAACGCTCGGAGAATCGCCCACCTAATAATCAGGATTCTTGGATGCCAACTGTAACCTAAACGCAATATTTCACAACCAAAACAGCCAATTACCTACTCATTTCTCCTTAGTACAATGGTAGTATTACGGGGCCTGTCAACTGTGGCTTCACGTTTCGCTGTCAATTTGTTATTGGACGTTTTCAGGGCTCGATAGTTATGCTGTACTTTGACTATCTGTCTGTATTGTCTTTTGGTTGTTATAATTGTAGTTGGTTCCTTACAAACATTTGATCCTCTCTACAAACTGGTTCGAATGGCATCATGAAAAATATTATACCTATAATTACATATTAATACTGGAGTGGAATCGTCCTTATGGACATCAACAATGAGGAACCTTTTGCTTGAGAAAGACACGAATGCGTCATCAATTTCCGCAAAAGAAACAACACGAGTCGATTTATAAACACGGCAGAGCAATTTTACCCAGTATAACTGTAATGCAAAGTAAACAAGTCTTTAGCTTAATGGAAAAACGAAGTAAAATATACTAAAGTGGCGTGTGCATGCGTGGTTTTTCTGTATGTTAGTAAAGGAGGGAACACCGGAACCCGCATCGCGCAGGCGCGGCCCTGAGTATCCTTATCAGTTGGGTGACTCTGCTATACCAGAGTACACTTCGCCATTCCTTTTTAAAATTCGAGTGAATAGGCATTTTCAGCGACAAAACTCCCAGTATAGCTCTCGATTACACTCACACCAAAACCGCTCAACCAATCTCATTGGCGCGCAAAATCTTAGCGTATTCGGTTTAAACCGCCCACGTGGTCGTGGCTTTTGCTCAGGTTACTCTCCGACTGCGCACTCCTATCGCTTTATTGGACCCAGTTTACAAAGCCAAAGTCAGAATAAAAAAGACATCTTCTGGGTGAGCTCGTTCTATATTCGGCCTCGTCTGTACTATTGGGACTAGATGCTGGCCAAGAGCAAACCCGTTCACTGCAAAAAAACACTAAAGCAAAGCATAATATTATGTACATTATATTTGTTTTTATAAAAAAAAAAACAGTGCGTTAAGCGTCATACGATTTTAAGAAAAACTATTCCGAAACAGAAAAAAATGGAGCGTGCCGTCTGTGAAACGTAATAAACTTAGTACTTACTGAAATTAGTACAATATTATAATCTGATATCCTTGGGACGCAGGCAAAAACAAACGTTAAAATTCCAATAAAAACATACGTACAGAAAGTTTCCTGTCTAAGAAATCCGATGTTTACCTGCTAGCAAAATTCACAACATGGCATCCCGCTCCGCGCTCGCCGCATTTAGCTCTCGCTCTTTTGTACCTAGCGCGATTGTCTATATCGACACCCCGGGGCGTGCGAAAGCAGAATTCAACCGAAGAGACAGGTCTGACTAAAGCCTTAGTTAAAACATATGTGGAAGAGTAGGAGGTTTGAGGGATAGATCGAACTCATTCTACCTTCTCTTATTCTTCAAGTGCCATCGCCTACCGGAGGTCGGCTATTATATAGGTTATACGGACTTTTCTCACGGCTGCGCGGAATAAAGATCTTGTGCTCAGGTTGAACCAAGCGCGAAGATTCTTCAGCCACGAGAGGCGCCTTCTTCCAGGTGGTCTCCTTCCTTGGATCTTCCCTTGTATAATGAGTTGCAGGAATTCATATTTCTCATTACGCATTCTATCTTGGTAACCCCCAATGTAGTTAAACTTGTATGCGATGCACGAATGTAGATGGGAGGACCCATTCCAACATCTGCAAGCAATTCTTGTAACGCCACAAAGTATATAATTTTGCTGAAAGATCATATCGTCTACTCACGCGCAGCTAAATGACACTGACAGCTGACAGTTTTCTCATATCGTACCGCCGCACCAACAAATGAGGCAGTAGTAGAAAGATAATACAGGGCAAATTGATGAGACTCTCCCCGTCCTTATCGTCGATAATGTGTTAGCTCCACGTCACAAGCGCCCGCGCCGCCGCACGCCATGATTACAGTAATCATGTGTCTGTTCCTGAATTTTTTACAAATCACTTGTCTACAAAGAGATGTTGTCTATGAAAACAAAGACTGTGAATAGGTACTTGCTCTATAATTATTCTGCATTCATTTCCTGTTTTTTTTGTGCTTTTTTAAACCTGTCTATAACTTTTTAGGCCGGGCCAAATAAAGCGATAGGAGTGCGCGGTTGGAAAGTAGCCTGGGGAAAATCCATGCGAAACTTCTGACACGACCACGCGGGCTTTTATAACTGTCCCTGCGCGGCAAGCTCTGTTATAGTGTTTTTCCATGGGTAGCTAAGGTAAGATTTAAGCTTACCCAACTCTTGTATAGATCGTATTATCTCCATATTATATTCAAAACCCAAGGGTGACTACTTACTTTTTGAAAGTTCATTGACAGAGCAAGCAAAGCATTTCCGTTTTAGCTTAGACAAAAATGATTTCGTATGTCCGGCTATTCTCCTCTGCAGATTTTTCTCAACCGATTCTCGTGAAATATTGGTAGCAGGTTCGATAATTAATAATAATAGTAAATCTTTATTACACAAATATACAATTATATCGTTTTTTCGTCTCGTCGCGAGGTCTAGAGCTCACAGAGCCACTAGTAATTGTATTTACATTAAAACTAACTATAATATAATTTTAACTAACTAACCATAGGTGAAATGAATTGAAGTGGCTAGTAGTTTCGTTATCAATGACGTGCTAGAAATTCGCGAGCCACGCCTAGCTCTGTCAACTCTGTCAATAATGACATACTAGGATAGCCGGAAACGAGCCTAATAGGTACTTTACCTAGAAGAGATTATTATATTGAAATTATTGAAGTGCTTGTGACTAAGGGTGGGTTGCACCAAACCGTCTGTAATTGTAACCGGTGTTCATTAAAAATTGATTGTATGGAAAGTTTGACAAGTTTCTATGGGATGACAGCTGCCGGCGCCGTATTAGACGATGACCGGCCTGTGATCGTATGTTGGTGCAACCGACCCTATGTTGCAGACGCGTTTGAATAAGTGTGTAATAAGATTAAGTGAATGAATGGATAATTTTCCTTAGATGATGTCAGAATCTGCAGCTTATTAAAAGCAATGAATTTTACTTTTAAGTTATTTTTAATATATTTGTATGATTTAAGTTGGGACCGTCGCGGAAGGCTCTCTTAATTAAGGGCCACGTATTGGTTCGAGCGATATTCGACCTTAAAGATGTGAGTGACCCGTTTATTATATTTCAATATGGTTAGTTATTTTTGTTAAATACTTATTCTTGTATATACTCGTATTTTCCTGGTGTACATAAATAAAGAAAAACTACAATACGAATCGACCTTAAATTTGATTTTTTTTTTTGGGTTACATACATACACGCTTGAACTAGTTGACATTATTCATTCGGTTACGGTTACAATTCGCTGATAAGTAGGTACCCGGCTTGATATGTATATTACAACAAAGAAGTTTTGACACCCCAGTCATCTAAGTTCTACAAAATAAAAGCATGTTTAACTAGCTATTACTTACTTATCATTATTTTCGTATCCTTCATATACCTATTTTTGTATCCATTACCCAATAGACTCCCATCCACGTAGTCCCATTTCCCTCCATTATGAATGTACATATTTCACTACGTATGCCGCAGGGTAGGTAGGCGGCGGCCCGCCCGAGAGCAGATGAGGGCGGGCGGGGAAGCGCGCCCAACACAGCCTATGTGTGTTGCTAGGGGACAGGGCGATATATAACTTAGCTTAATATACAGGATAGCCGCGAGACGCCACGGCTATGCCACATGGAGGGAAAGTACCTTAAATATTGTAGATAGAGCATTTTACTGAATGAAGACATTATTTGAATTTAAAAAACATTGTAAATTGCATTCACAGATATTTAAATATTTTTATGGTCGAACCGGGAATCGAACCCATTACACGAGATAAATTGATTAATTTTGTATTAAAAATGTTAAAATTCATGGTCTTCCTTTTATTTCTGATACTATGTTATTTAGCAAAAAATAATCCGTATGATGAAGCCTTTCGATTGGTATGATAAAGCTACAGGGTAATTAATTTTCTTGTGTAACGGGTTCGATTCCCGGTTCACGGTTTAATTATTATTTAAATATCTGTGAATGCAGTTTAAATTGTTTTTAAAATTAAAATAATGTCTTCTTTCAGTAAAATGTTCCATCTACAATATTCAAGGTACTTTCCCTCCATGTGGCATAGCCATGGGACACCCTGTATAGATGACTTACAGGCTATCATATTCAGTTGTTTATATTCACTCCCATGAACCCGCCTAGAGGGCTCTCTGCTCGTAGACGCGTAGCCGATATACGTTTCTCCGAATGTAGAGGAAATTGCGTAGCGCTACGAAAACCTTGACGGCGAAAGTATTAGGGTGGGTTGCACCAAACCGTCTGTAATCGTAAGCGGTGTTCGTTAAAATCTGATTGTATGAAAAGTTTGACAAGTTTCTATGGGATGACCAACTACAATTAAAGCAACAAAAAAGATGAAGACGAGAGGTAAAGTACAGCGTAGCTGACGAGCACTGAAAACGCTCTATACTGATAGGCAGGGAAATGGGACGTCACAGTGTAATGGCGTCGTAATCCCGTTCTATGGAAAAACGAGTAATTTGCCATTTTAGTCGTGAAATGCGTTTATGGACAAAATACAATTTCTTTTTTATTGACACATGAGAATTAAATAGGTAATTTTCAATTCGGACACATTCGGTTACATTCGGACTATTAAAAAAAACTATTTTGCGAATACAGTGGAATCCGGATAAAGCGACAGTCAAGCGACCGGTGATATTACGTCGCACTAACAGAACGTCGCACAAAACGGACGATTTACTTTGAAAATGTTTGGTTTGAAATCTGTGTGGTTATTTAGAAGTTAAAAGCGGTAAAATGTTATATGCGGAGTCTTTATAAGCGGATTCTACTGTATTTGAACTTTTATATATTTTTATCATTTTGATAAATTTGTCTACATTAATAATTAATTGTGATAAATTGATGGTTTTCTATGTATATAACCACACTATGGAATAAACTTTAACATGTATCAAATACACTATTCATAGTTCATTATAGTTATAGAATCATTAAAATAACATGGCTCTCGTCTCGTTAACTAGTTGTTAGGCGTGGCACAAGACACGTTATAGGTGTATCTATAGCACACGTACACAACTGCCCAAACTTTTTATTACAATAAGTACCTACCGTTTAAAAATGTTAGACAGCTACTCAATGTAAGAAAACAATAGCAGCCAAAAGCTGAACCAAAATCCATTTTCAGTGCTGAAAAACTGCATTTAAAATACGCTAGAACCACTGCATGACGCATTTTTCACATTCGTTCTATTACACGCGCAATATCTGCGGCGGCCCCTATTCTCCCCAGAGCAAATCGATCTCACCCGACCCACTCCGAGCCACAAGGACCTATTTCCCAACACCCTCTTGCCAGTTTCGACCGGACTCACTACATAACGCTGAAAATAGGGACGAAAACAGCTTGCGCGCACACCGAGTTTTCCCTAGAGAACCATCTTGCAATGTTCCATATTTAAATTGGTCTATCCTTTCTGAGCACCCAAATGAAATACAACTCTATTCTCCGGTTATAAGGTTTATATCAGCAGTGAAGCATCCCTTTTGAGAGAATCGATCTCGTTTTCTGCTCGGACGAAGAACGTTGATAGTGACTTCAGGGGTAGTCATAAAAAAATGTGCCTTGTGTCTATGAATTTTAATAAGATTTTCGCTTGGGCGATTATTAACAGGGAGCAGCGAAGTATCTTTCCAAGAGGAATTATTTTAAGACCGTATATTCTGCTGAGAGGGATTGGTCGAGTTTGCATGGAGGGCTGAGATGAAACAATTGTACCTACTTCATTATGCGTTTGTACGCAGTATGCGCTCTAGTTTAGTATATAATTTGATATATACTACAATCGTTCAATATTGTGTTTCGTATCATATGAGTATGACTTACCTAATCAAAAGTGGCAAATTTAAAAAATCTTCGTGTTGCAACAACTTATAATGTGGTAAAACAATAAATAATGATATTTGTTCAACAAAAAACATAGTTCAGTACATACTGTGCAATAACATAACCAAAAATAAGTTTCATGACAAATATTCTGAGTTAGCTATGGAAATAGCAAACTAGCCGGAATAATATACTATTATGTGACATTATTTGGCAGTGATAACGTCCCGCACAAGTAATCTAACTAAAGGTTTATTTTATGAACCCGTGGTTGTTTTTTGACATTCATAAGTGCATGTAACATGCCTAAATTGAAGAATAAATGATTTCATTTCATTTCATTTCATTTCATTGCTGTACCCTCTTTTTGACCCTTAAATGATCAAGCAATATTTATCTCGAGTGACTCGACAATTAAATGACATTTGACACATTTGACGTAGATATTATAGTTGCCATTTAGAAAGCTTCTTACCTCAGTCTCAGCTTTCATTATAGCCAGCCTCTATAGGTTATATTGACAAATATTGTTGTTATTTCCTACTATTTACTACTACTAATCTGTGTTATTTTAGTCGATCGGTGCAGCGGGACAATCTAGACTGCGGGAGATTAAAACTAATCGAAAATATCTTACCCGTTTTACATCATATACTAGAGTGCTATCTATGCCCGGATAGCGGATAAGCGCTTTCACAATTTTACCAAAACGGCACTCTAGTAAATGATGTGAAACGTGGAAAATATTTCGAATAGTTTTAATTGACCCCAGTCTAGATTGCCCCGCTGCATCATACTTCAATGTATTGTAAAGCTATAGGCAAAAGCGAAATTTCAGCTCAATCCGACCCTAGGAATTTGGTTTCAAGTATACATATAACGTAACTCGTGAATTGGTCTAAAAATCTCAAAATTAATACTAGGCCTGTATCTCCACATTATCTTGTATCTCATTTTCATGTTAAATTCTAACAACAAGAGTAAAGCGACTTACCTCCCATAATCCGCCATCTCCTGAGCCCTCCATCACTCCCTCTAATTTCTGCACGCCCCTGCACACACCCGCAATCCAGAAGGAGGTATTGGCCAGATTTTCTAGCACACTTAAGGCCTTATTAAAGCAAAGCGGCGCTGTATACAGCCGACGCCGCGCTGTTGGAAACCTTTGTTAGCTCCTTTGTGAAAAATCTCGATCATAGACTAAGAGTCCGTGACTTATTTCTAACTGGCAGAGACTTCCAACATAGTATAAAACCGGTCAAGTGCGTGTCGGGCTACGCGCAATGTAGTGTTCCGTAGTTGTCCATCAGTTACATTTACATTACGATGGACCAACCCTCATTTAAATCATATTAACTTTAAGAAAGACTTTTTTTTTATGAGGGGCGGATTATATGACTAAATTGTTATTTAGATGTAATAACTGTAAATAAAACTTTCATTTAATAAACAGTTTTGGCTTTAAGAAAACACTAAAATGTATTTTATTTTATATTTCCCCTCCCCCCAATAACAACAACATCCCGTCGCGTGCGGAGATCTCTCATACATCAAATTAGTTCAGAACAAAATACCAAATATCGATCCCGCCCAAATAAGGCTTAAAATCAAATCGGGCTGATAGTATTCTAGTGAGGTCAATTTCCCTTGGTGAGACCGATTTGATTTAAAGCCTTGTTTGATGCACCGCTGACGGATGGACGCATACCTGGCAAAAACAGGATCAGACAAGATTACTGAGATAACGAAATCGATGCGTGCACTGGTTGTCGTAACCGCATCGGCGCACTCAAGCAGTGCTAATGGTTCCAGTTCTGAGTGACGCCAGAATTCAGGACTGTTGCGTTTTACAGAGAGGTACGAGTATCTCTATGGTCAGCCAGCAGAAGAAACAGACCAGAGACGGCTCAGAATCGGGTGGGGGATGCTGTTGCCCAGCATACCGTTCAGTAGCAGCTACAGGTTCGTAATATATATAGGTACCTACATACCGTGGCCTGTAATCACGCGCATATTTAGAGCAACCCAAATATTGTTGCTTGAAATGGCTTGCCGTCTGAAATGGCGATGGGCTGGACACACGGCTAGGACGAAAGACAACAGATGGAGCGAAAGAGTGTTACACTGGTAAGTGGCGCGGCCCGTCCCCGGGGGCGACCTCGCCGTCGCTGGCGAGTCGACATTGCAGAACAATCAGGCGTGACCTGGACTAGACTGGCTGCTGACAGAGAACTGTGGTGCCAAATGGAGGAGGTCTATGTCCAAAAATGGACATACCCAATAAACACTTAAGTGTTACAACTTTATTTAATTAATATTAATCTTGTTTTTTTCTATCTTGTTATTTTTTTGTGAAATATAGATTTATAAAACAGAATACAATAGAATAGAGTTGTTTTATTTGTACAGCATTCAGCCGTTGATCGACATGCAAAATTTATGAAAAGAGAGATTTATTTAGATTTATATCTTTATTTATTTCTGGTCTTAGGTTAGGTTTTACAATATTTTTATAAAAAGTAAAATATAATAATACACTTACAAAACACAAAAATATTATAAAATCCTAACCTAGTGTGCCGCCGGCAGCGAGGCGGGGCCTAAGCTACCGGTGGTTAGGGCGACAGAGAGAGGAACCTCCTGACTATTCGCGCCGTGTCCAAGAGTACCGCCTTCTGTATCTGACCCTTGACCCAGCCATCTAGCGAGAGTCTCTTGAGGTGTTGGTCGAGACTCTTCGCTATTAGACCGTTCGCAGAGACGACTATCGGGACAATGATCGTTGAATCAACATCCCACATGGCGGTCACCTCGTGTGCCAAGTCTAGGTACTTGCTGACTTTGTCCTTCTCGGCCTTCACGAGGTTCTCGTCATGGGGGATGGTGATGTCAACGAGCACTGCCTGGCGCTTCGATCGATCTGTCAGCACGATATCAGGTTTATTGGCTACAATAGTCCTGTCCGTGATGACAGATCGATCCCAATAGAGCGTGGCACGACCATTTTCGAGAACTGGTGCAGGTGTATACTTATAGTACGGCACTTCGAAGTCCACAAGACCGTATAAAAGAGCAAGTTGCTGGTGAATGATCTTGGCTACTAAGTTATGTCTGTGCAAGTACTCGCCGTTAGCAAGATGACCACAACCGGAAATGATATGCCTGAGTGATTCTCCGGGACGGCGGCATGCCCGACAAATGTCGACCGTACCGTCCTTCAGGATATACTTCCGGTAGTTGTTCGTCATGATAACTTCGTCCGCAATTGCACAGACAAAACCTTCGGTTTCCCCGAAGAGATCCCCGAAACGTAGCCAGTTCACCGACGCGAGCAGGTCTACGTCGGGCCCTGTGAGGGCCCTGTAGAACCGCCCGTGTAGCTCCTTACTCTTCCATACCGCCTTGCGTTCCTCGGTGGTCCATACTTTAAGTCTGCGCCAGTTCTCCTTTGCCATGGTAAGCGGGGTGAAAGATGCGTCTACTGCTACTACGTCCCGATGCATCCCACACTCGCTGTTAAGGAAATAATCCCTGAGACTGCACACCTCACGGTTGTGGAAGTCTTTGGCATTTAGAAAGCCGCGACCTCCACACTTCCGTGAGATGTACATTCTCATAACAGACGAGCGTGGGTGTAGCATGCGGTGCGCAGTGAGCAGTACACGCACCCTTCGGTCCAGGGCATCCAGCTCAGTCTGAGTCCATCTTAGTATGCCAAAGGAGTATGTGAGCAAGGGCATCACCCAGGCGTTGAAGGCGCGCACCTTGTTGCCGCCCGACAAAAGACTATTAAGCACTTTTATCAGGCGACAGAAGAAGCGTTCCTTCACCGCCCGCTTTACGCCCTCAACCTCAATACCCAAAGACTGTGACATACCAAGATATTTATAGGTTTCTGCTTCGGAGAGAGATCTGAGGGACATTGTCTCAGAAAGTTGTAAATTTGACGAATTTACAACTTTCCCCCGCTGTACATGCATGACCGCACACTTATCTACACCAAATTCCATTCTGATGGCGCTACTGAAAGCTTCTGTTGTTTTCAGTAGCTCCAACAGTTCCTGTCTATTTGGTGCAAATAACTTAAGGTCATCCATGTAGAGCAGATGAGAAATGGCCTCACCCCCTCTCCGCAGCTGGCAACCTAGCCCTGAATCCTTCAGCAGAGTGCTGAGTGGATTCAACGCTAGGCAGAACCATAAGGGACTAAGACTGTCACCCTGGAAGATACCCCGCTCAATCTTAATAGAATCCTGCGGACCAGAGGGGCCGTCTCCGCCTCCTGGTTGACGAAGGACTGTGGTCCACTGCCCCATGCAAGCACTTAAGAAGGATCTTAAAGCTGCATCAACTTTATACAGCTCCAAGATCCGCCTCAGCCACGAATGAGGCACCGAATCATAGGCCTTCTTATAGTCAATCCAGGCGGCCGACAGGGTCCCTTTGTTCCACCGGACTCGTTGGCAAATGGTCATGTCTATGAGGAGGAGCTCTTTAGTACCACGCGACCCAACCCTACATCCATTTTGAGCTGGGGCCAAAATATTGTTCGCAACAATGTGCGTGTTAATTTTTGCTCTCAAAATGGATGTAAGGAGCTTGTACAGCGTAGGCAAGCACGTGATGGGTCTGTAGTTCTTCGCTTCCGTGGTACTACCGGACTTATAGAGCAGGGAGGTAATACCAGTTGTTAAGGGAGGTGGCAGGGAACCGAGCTCGAGGGCTTGCTGGAACTGCGTTGCTAGACGTTCATGTGAGCATCGAAACCACTTCCGCCAGAAGTTGTGCAATCCATCCGGTCCCGGACTTTTCCAGTTCGGGGCCGTACGGATGGCAAAACTTACGTCTTCGGGGCTGATGGTAACAGACCCCATGGGTTCGATGGACTCACACTCACGTTCGACAACACCGATCCAATCGCCCTCGGTGTGTTCGACAGGCACTGACCAGATACTACGCCAAAAGTTAACCATGGCAGTAGCATCCGGTTGCTGTCCGTCAGACACACGATGTTCGGTTCCGTCCCACTTCCTCACCGTCACTCTGGAAAAGACGATTCTGTTGGTATCGGTCCACACGCTCTCTGTAGCGGCGAATACGGCTTGACCATGCACAGACTTTCTGCTTCAGAAAGTCAATACGTTCCGTGACACAGGCCATGTAGTCGCGGGGCCTGACACCAGTCCCCGCGAAGGCCTGTATCACGAAGCGCATGACTCGGGGGCGGTTATTGCCCCCTCTGAAGCAGATCAGCTTTGCTATTAGTGTCCTAAATGTATTAATACGCCGCTCAATCCGGACTTGCCATGCAGGGACACCCCCGGCGGTCCTAGGTGCACGGTCAGCGTCCGGAAACTTGACGCGAGCAACACGGCACGCCGCGATGGCTCCGCAGTACATGATTGAGTGTGTATCAATCAAATCCTCGCTAGCCCGTAAATACGGGTCTAGGAGATCATTTAGGGCTCCCATTAGCGCTAGATTGCGTCTATTCACGGGTAAACGTGGTAGTCGTGGCCTAGAATTGGGTGTGGAGCGGTACCTCATAATCGCCTCATCCAAAGCTCTCCTCAGTTGCTCATTGGCCTGGGTACTCACACTCTGATTCGCAAAACCCTCCTCTCATTTATATTATTATTATTATAGGTCAGCAACAAGTTTGTGATTCTTCTGGATTCGCAAGCGTCAGTAGATTACGGTGTCTACTTGCCATCAAGCTGGTCTTGACTTTGTGTGCCAACATAGCGAATGTCTCCGTTGTCGTATAAAAAAAGAAATAGGACAGTGACTCTCGGACTACGCCAGGATTTCGGTACCAGGCGCTGCCTCCCCGCCCACCACCCTGGGGATACCATAATTAATATTCGAACAGCTTTTACCTCGCTTCCTGGCTCCCTTTGTGGGCTGCACAAAGAACTGGCAACGTCACTCGTTTGAGTCAACAGCTTTGGAAAGGACTTGAAAACGTTGCTTTTATTGAGCATTTTCTGTATTTTCATGGCTGCTTGTGCATTGTCGATTCGTGGATGTTTTCAATCGTAATTCCTATTAAAGAACATTTAATACGAGTATCATAAGGTAAACGAGGAATTAAGAAATGAAAAATTATACGTGTAATATGATGATGATGTTGTACCTAACGTCAGAAAGACCAAGAATTCCGATCCAAATAACAATGATAACCCATTTCATTTTTCTTTGGTTCGGTTTCAAGGGATACTTAAATCCCAATATAGCAGTGTATTCAAATAATTTGCACCACTCTTTTCAGTTGACGAGTTCCTCAGAAAGCAAATCAATTCAAAAGACAAGTCCGTTACGGGGTTATCATGAACGAGTCCCAACAGCCAGTTAATAATTATATTCAGTCAATCACTGCTTATTAGATCGTGGCAAGCGCAGGATGTAACGCAACGCATAACTGCGTTTTTTCGCGTTGGCTCAGTACATTTCGTGATGATACCCGTTTTTGTTCATTGAGTAATGTAGCGCAATGTACGGAGATCCTTTTTGATGAAGAAAATTTAAAACATTATTAAATCTTATTTAATAATGCTTTAAAAATGTGTTTATATTGTTTTCATCACCCTTGGCTATAATGCGCCAATAGCCGCCCGCTTTATATGCAGAAATTCACTTACTGGCCAGATGTAAAATGTAGGTAGTATACCCCAATTGTGATAACAGCAACCTAAATCTCTAAATACAATATACGAGCATCAAAAAATGATCAAGCTATTTATATACTGTAGAAGGGCAACACCACCAGAAGAATAATTAGTACTAGACAAGTCTCACATCTTTTTTCTTTTCATTAGGATTTGGCCGTTACAACAACTCAAATGGAACTTGTTTGTTTTAGTATTGCCATACAATATAAACGTTATTTGAGCTGTGTTATTAAGAGCGGTCGTGTCGTCACCCATTATATATTAATTAGGTTAAGACTAGTATATATATTTTTTGGTTGTCCTGAAAATCAGCGTCACGACACATCAGTCGTGGCACATACTGAGCGACAACCTTTTTGGTGTATACCCATTTCTAATTTGTATTCTTCTTTTTATCTGTATGTACACCAAATAAACGTTTTTTCTTTCTTTCTTTCTAAGATCAGAGCTCGTAGATCTACGTCGGTAGATATAGCACGAGATTAACGAAATGGCTTCTCGTCCGCGATCAATACCGGCCGGCCCCGGCCCGCCGCCGTCGAGAATATATTTGTTGCTTTTACGCTTCAGAGGGACTTATATTCTACTCATGATAATGAGACTATATACTATATGTATATACATATAAGAATAAGAATTATTTCTTGAAAATCCTCACTATTGTGCTTGTAATTACCTACATACATACTAGATAAAATATTACATGTGCCTGAACTAGAATCATATTTATGTTTCGTAGACAAAGATGACAACCAGATACATATACATGTGACTCGATATCAGAGGCGATTTCGACCGTATAACGTGACCATATACCATATTGTGCTAGCTGGGATGAGCTCCTATTTTCGGAGCTGTGAGTTGGTTTTATTTTTTACCTAGCGTGGATAAATCGTTCGCGTCTTTGCACCAGAAACGACAAGGATCTTTTTTTTTTATTAAATAATCGGAAAATACCTTTAAAGATCACTGGTAAAAAAATTAGGTACCGTATCATTTTATATAATTTTCCTTCATCCTCATATTTAACCTGTAATTAATTACTTGTACACTGACAATTCATACTTTTACTTGTCATTTTTGGAATAAACAGTATGATATTAATATGCCTATATTTTCCAGCTATTTAAAGTTCATACTAAGTGCATCAACTAGATCAACTCGTACTTCGTGATAAACCTACTCATTCTAAAGACGATTTTCTTTCGTTCTCCGAAAATCCAAGATGGCGACCCAGTTTTCCGGGCGGGGCAGGGCAGCGTGGGATGGGGAGAGCTCCCGCTAGTAACTGCCTTCTCTTCTCGCAGCGATCTGTCCTTGTCGCGCGAGATGGAGTATTCCACGCAATGCGGTACAACAGTAAAAAAAAAAAACATTTAATTAGGGTAGGTACCATTAAACAAAACTTATAAAAATACTTGGAAAACATCCAAATTCGATCTAATTATGCTATTTGATGGATTGTATTTATCGTATAGGTGAAAAAAGGACTTAGACCAATGAGAATTGTGACGTTATTAGTCATATTTCATACTAAAACTTCAAACTTACCAACCGAGTACTTTTGACGTGTCATATAAAATTGCTGCTTTATTGGCTTTTAGTAAAATTCCTTATTTCATTCGAAAGGTACGACGGGAATGATGTAAGTCTGTGTGATTTATACCCCATTGTAGGTATTATATATTGTCACTTCTCATACTCAAAAAAAAAGTTGTTTTTATCAGGAAAGTATTAAAAAAAAGTAAACAAATACATGGAAAATAAACTATCTGTGTTATATATCAGAAATCAGAAATTTTATTTGTAGAAACATAGGTACAATGAGGATGGTGTGTGTAACAAGTTAGTTCTCTATGTTTTACCCACTAGCGTAGGTGTACAAATGTATGGATGGTGCTTAGCATGCAGCATGCATATTTAATATATTAAGTTAAGTTACAATAATAATAATATAAAAACAAAGTCAAAAGCATTCTAGTCAGTAAATTACATCATGAAAATATAAAAAAAAAATGGTATTTAGATAAAATTACGAACAATCGTAGTTATTATTATCGATGTCAAATAAAGAAGGTCACACTAATAAATTACGCAAATGTGTCATTTAAATAATCATTGAGGAAATAATAACATTTATTTAACAACAAGCTAATTAGTTTTTACTAAAATAAATTCGAGTTCAGGTGCAGAATGTCATTGGTTAGCTTATTATAAATGACTGGAGCCATATTTAATACATTCTTATTTAAAAGAGCGTTTTTCTGTGTGCTGTATACAAATAGAAAAATAATGTAGGGCCGAGCATAATAACAAATAATAACGAAATAATTATAAATACTCAACTCTCTTATTGCTGCCTGTTCCCGAATACATAAGACCTTCAGTCCTTTCCTTTCATTTTTCAATTAAAATTTAATGCATAATCTTCAATAAGGTTGTCCGGAAGAAATCGCTCTTTAGCGATAAGACCGCCTGTTGTTTGCCTCTACTCATTGTGTTTTTGCACTGTACTATATTATACCGGTGCTTCGATATTTCGGTATTACTGTTTCAATCCCGGTATTGGAATACCATAGAAATCGGTCCGAGATTCCTGTATTTCGGGATCCCGGGATACCGGTTTAAATGCCCTATTCGTCTACTAGCGTTGTTTTACCTACTTTTATCTTCGATTCGCAATAGGTCCTATGTCGTTACTCAATTGCAGGTGATGCCCAACAGACCGCGACTATTATCATCGGCTCCCGCATTTACATCCACAACTCACCAGCTTAACTTCAACCCTATCTTACAACACATTCCATACTCAAGCAAGCTCAAGTCATGATGGGCTTTTACTAACAGCTAGTTTCCAATGACCTCTAAATTGCATATAGCCTAAACTGTGGCTGGGATCTTAGCATGTTGGTAGTGTTATGCGCAAAGGCAGCTAGTGGAAAATGGCCGGTTTAGCAATTACATAGACGGCTTGCTTGGTTGGTTATGTTTGCTTTATTAACGTAATTATCTGTTAATTAATCCGTCAGAGTTTAAGGGGTGCGTTGAAGCGATTTTACATAGGTAAGATTGTCCTTTTTTACTGATAATGAATGTGTTCAGGTCTACTGTCTTATCTTATCTTATCTAGATGAGGGCCCTTGCGGATGCAGTACGAACCAATGGGATGTGTACAAAAAGATGTAGCTGGGTGATCTCTTTCTAAAATTTAACATTTTCTTAATTTGTCCTTACCGGGCCCGGATTGTTAACGACTCGTGAGTGATTATTTCTGACTTTAACTATTTTAACAGTTAGGGATCCAGGTATAGAGTAAACTGGAGTCAACAATAAGTTTAAATTGCACTCTGATTTCCTTAACTTTCACTTAACGTTCGCACCGGTAAGGACATCAATTACTAACTAACAAATAAACATAACATAATAACATAACAGTGTTGCGCGGTCGGTTGCCTTGATAACACTCAACCTGATCAAGGACTCCAATTGTAGTCCGAAACATGTCGCAAATAGTGACTTTCCAAGTGAGTTCCAACCGTTGTTCTCTTATTAAGTGTAAACATGTCTCACGTTAGTGTAAATTTATGTAAACAAACATAAAATAAATAACTAATAAACATAATAGTTAATAATTGTTGTCGGTAAGGACAACAATTATTAACTTTAACAATGAGAATCAGCTGTATCTGGGAAGCTAGATTCTAATCAACGGTGTTTTAGGTTTTGCATAAAATCGTTTGTATCTAGACGTAAGCGAGGTTCTAATCTGATTATTTAGAAACTTTGTCAAGTTTCTGTGGAACCGCGTTACCTTTATTGCTAATCGATCTGAAATTGTATATTGTCTGACCTATATAGATGTAGTTGTATCTAAGGAGTTAGGCCTCTTTCCAACACTTTAGACTTTTAGTAACACCATTGGTCATAGCATTACAAAACTTTTCAGCGTGATCGACGCCAATGAACTGGTGTCATGTGGCAACACCGTGCGTGCGCGGGCGCCGGTTGCGTGAGATCGCGCGCATCCTGATTGAGCACGCGCCACATCTTCAGTGGTGCGCGACAGTGTTGCCGTGCTACTGGCAAGTCGCTAATTTTCGGAAATTGTCTAAAAGTGTTGAGGATTTTTGCAACCTCTTAGTTTTCCAACTATTCTCACCCCACCGCTGAAAAGCTCCCAGTCGCCTGGATATATAATAATAATAGTATGGCACACTAACTAGATGGGTCTCGTGTCTCTATAAATTGTAAACGGAATTCCATAGCCAGCTCTCCGGCTATTCGGGTAGTTTAGGGACTTTAACACACTCTTTATCTTGTGAGACAGATATACATGCCTGTATAAACTTACTTCTGTAATCCTAGAAAGGATGGAAGGGTCTCAGGACGAGGGCCGTACGCTTGTGTGCCAACGTGGTATAAAAAAAGTATGGCTGATAAAGACATAAAACGTTTACCTTTCTGCAGTGGCGGTTAGCGATCGAGCGTAAAATTAATATACTTTTGCTTACCTACTTACTATACGAAGTCTCTTTTGTCTTAAAAATATTTAGCTAGGTAGGTAGTTTATCGAAATATGTTATATAGCTTGGAAAATGTATGCTTCAATTTTCAAATTATAACAACACTTGCAATATATTGGGTCCAGCCTATAAATAAAGCTACAGTCAGTTTAAAAAAATAATGGAGTTGTAGTTTAAATAAAACCGGGCAAGTGCGTTTCGGACTTCATTTAAGGTTCCGAATCAACCACAATATTAAATTGGTTTTAACCGGAAAAATAAATCAATTTCAATGAAAGAACTGATTTATTAATGCTTTAGTATTTGTTGGTAAAATATAGGTACGTACCTAATAATAAACAGTATCACCAAATTTGAAGACTGCAGCTCCAGCCGTTTGGCTTGAAACCCATGTGACAGATGACGGACGGACGGACGCGAAGTGACAACATCGGTTACGGAACCCTAAAAAGCAGGCTAAACACCAAGTCTTACTTGTTGTTGTGCCTCGACATGTATAGGTACTTCTACACCTACAGACACTTCACATACATTTTCAATTAGTGACAGACATTTTGCACGGCACACCCGCACCCTCGGGACCTCAGGTGTCGTCAATAATGACCGTTTCAACCCTGTACACCATTCATATATGGATCTGCCATTTAGCACCTTATGTTTAGGGAGGTAAAGATGAGAATAGCCGTAATACGGTAGGTACATATATGATCAGTATTTTGTGACAAAACGTCCCTCTAGTGGATGAAGTTGACGGGTATATTAATTACTTTTGCTTTGGGATAGTCTCTATTCTATCATAGTTAGGTACTTATGTCAAAGGACTAGTGATGTCAAAAATCAATAGTCAAATTGGTTAGTCACTGACTAAAAGATTGACAGCAAAACCTCAACTCAGGCATTCCGGCGGCGGGGATGGCCAGTCGTCCACCGCGCGATCGCGACAACACTGACACATATAGTCCCTATTCGTCCCGGTACCGCCGCACACCGGATAGTCAGTCTAACCCAGGTCGGGCCTAGTTGAGTTTCTTGCTGGACTCTTCTCAGCTAGGCTAGGTTTAGAGAACCAGCGAGAAAACTCCCAGTATAGCTCGATTCCACTCACACCTCAGATTCGGTTGAAACTTCTCAACCAATTTCACTGGAGCGCAAACTTAGAGTATTCCAGTGTTTCAAACCACCCGCGTGGTCGTGTCGGAGGTTTTCCCCTGGATTTTCCCCAGGCCACTTTCCAACCGCGTCCTCCTATCGCTTTATTGGGCCCGGACTATAAAGCCACAGTCAGGTTCAAAATAAAAATAAAAATGACAGCAAAACGCATCGTCATAACTCCTCGCCAGTGCAGCTACAACCATTTAGCTTTGACGGTTCCTTCGTGGCGTGCGGTGTAAGAAGATAGAGATAAAAAAAGTCTATGTCAGCTCCGGCACACGACAGGAGTTTACTCTTTACGAACGATTATAAAATGTATAGATTAGTAAAACAGTGTAAATGAACGCATTTTTTACATTACTGAAAGCGTGCATGTTACATTTTTGTATATAATATATTATAATTTATATTCATCAAATTACAAACTAGTTGACGTAACTGGTGACCGAAGAGCTGGCGACTTCCTCACACAAAGTATCAGCATTGCGATACAGCGAGGAAATGCCGCCAGCATCCTCTATACAATGCCCCAGCAAGGGCCTGTTTTAGATTTAAGTTAGTTGTAACATTATTTAAGTTATTGTTTAACTATTATTACTGCCTGTAAATCAATAAATGATTAACTGGTCTAGATCGGCATTATACGTGGCAACAGCTGAGCTGTGGCATCTCTTGATGAACCAGGGGCGGGTGCCGTGGGTCTCACAGACGTGCTTTCCACTATTCCTAGCGCGTGCGGGACCGTTCGCACTCGTAGCAGACTTACAGCTTTGTATTTCCATGTATCCCAATTAGATTTTCACTTTAGCGAACCATTCTGCAGTTTTGAATTTGAAAATTCTCTTATAATTCAGCGATGGAGACTGACTGACGTAGTTAGAGAACGCAGTAGTGTCCAAAGTTTGCACCGTTTTAAATTTTGAGAGAATATTTCAAACTTTATAGCAATTAAATAGCAAATTTTAAAATATTTAAACGTTGTTTTATTATTTTCGATCTTGAAAGACATGCTTGACAATTCGACAACTGAGAGCTGAGCAAGATAAGTTGCGCTATGTAATGGTAGGGGAGCCCACGATGCTAAATGTGGATTTACACGAGCGTCGTTGGGACCTATTGGATTTTGAAAGCATATACACAAGGCAGTATGCAAACATATTGTACGTAATAATTGTTTTACACAAAAACACAAAATTATCTTGTATATATATAAAAGAAGAAGTCCTGACTAATTAATCAACGTACAGCCGGAACTACTAACGCTAGAGAATTTATTTTTGCAGAATCGGTTACATTTATACCGTAGGCAAGGAATAAGAAAGGATTTTTCGAAATTTTATCTCCTAAGGGGGTAAAACATGGGATGAAAGTTTGTATGGGGACAAATATTTTTTAAGCGAAGAACTTCAAATTTCGTATGTAGACTCACTGTTGAAATATAACAGTACTGATTTCAGCGTTTATCGAAATTCACCCCCTAAATAGGTTAAAAAGATTTCAAAAGGTTTCAAGTTTTCAATACTTTCACTTTACATTGAACATTTTTTTTTGGTCCCTCATTTACGTACGTAATTCGTCCAAAAAAAACACTACTTCGCTGCCAAATCACATCACACGAGTTAGAAAGAGAAACGTGGATTTGGTCGTATCACAAGAAAGTAGACATTTTGTTTTTTTTATAAAAATAATTATACCAACGCCACTCAAAGCTGGCAACCCGAAATCACAAGAATCGACACCGATTGCCCGGACGGCCGTTACGAAAATGTTTTTTTTCTCTGCATTTCGTGTTCAGTGTTGCCACATAGCTTTATAATTTATGATCTGCTCTAACTGGCCGGTCATGGCGGCGGTGTCGAGATCGAAAACGGGTAATTGTTTATTACATTAGTTGTAAATGAGACCGCGTTTTTCCGCTAGGGTTTAGCGAAGCGTTGTTTCTACATATGTGTTATGATTTCGGTTCTCATGCATCAGATAACAGGATTATACTCATTTGAGTCTATTGTACATGTGTATGATTATTTAATTGGCTTTGGAATACAGTAGTGCAATATTCAATTGAAGCTGGATTCATATTATTAATTATCGAACCTGTTCACAAAATTTCACGAGAATCGTATGAGAAATGCGATCTGTAAAGAAGAACAGCCGGATATCCGGACATAGAAAGCTTCTTGGCCCAAGTTGAAACGGAGATGCTTCGCTCGCTTGGTCAAGAAGAGATTCTATTTCGCTAACAAGATTGGAAAAATTCTAATGGAAGATGTAAAAAAAAAGTTTCCTAAACGAACGATTGAAGTGAAGTAAGTACCTATATTACAGAATGCGAATAAAGCGAAAGATTTACTCGTAGGTACGTTCTCTGTAGACCTGAGACCCCTCTCCCTGCATACAAACTTCCATATGTAACCTAATCACAGGAACTCGGAATGTAGACCCGGGTGCGTATTTCTCGAAATAGTGGCCGGATTATATATGTATGTACCTACCTATGTAGATCGTGATCCAGATACACGTGATTAAAAATAAAATGGTCACTATGTACTTACTTCCTAAGGGGGCGTCCATAAATTACGTGAGATGTTTAAGGGGGGGAGGGGTCGAGTCAAATCTCATCTAATCTTACGTTGGAGAGAGGGGGGGTTCTCGGCAAATATCACGCAATTTTTTTTCTGATTGAAACAAAAAAAAATATACTATTTTGGTCCATTTAATCCAGATTGTACACCCTTATAACATTTAATCATGCGTAATCGTAATACGATTAAGATTATTCACTAATTCGTTCGAAAGAGAATAATTTCATTCATACTTCGACGTTTACTCTCAGCAATATTGGTTACTAGTCTTAACTAGTCAAATCAAAATCAAAACATTTATTCTGCAAATAGGCCTCAAGGGCACTTTTACAAGTCAAAATCTATCTACGTACATCAAATAAAAATAATACAATAATCAAAGTATCATTAATTAAATGTAGTGTTACATGTCAAAAATAAGACTAAGAAACTAATAACAATCGAGATTTGTTAGAGATGTATAAGGTCTCTAAGCGTCAAGATAAAAGTCGTAAATAAAAGCACGAAGCAATTTTTTTTTTCTTTTTACAATAACAATCCGACGCGTTTACGTAAGAAACCCACATTTTAAAAAATCTCACGTGAGATTGGGGGATGGGGGAGGGGGTTGAATAAAATCTCACGACATCTCACCAGGGGCGGAGGGAGGAACAGAAAATTTAAAAAAACACCTCACGTAATTTATGGACGCCCCCTAACTGGTAAAAGTAGTAATAAACATGATATTTTTAATCTGCCTTGGCCCCTTCTGCTACATATAAACACGCGTCATATTCCATGAATTAATCCAAGATTAACATGAAACAAGATGTCACACCATTGATAGCTGAAAACAACCTTAAGATATTAAATTAAATCAAACAACAGTAATTAACAGAGACGTAAACAAAAGGACAATTATCTTAACGCACGCGTATTACGGTAGTGTTTAACCAATTTAACTTTAACAATGATTCACGCTTAATTAAACTTTAATGTTAATGTGGTAAGGACGTTAGTGACGGCAAGGTTATGTTAGCTGCCGTGTATCGGCGTGCACGCATACGCTGCCGACCAATGACCGAACTTTCACTTGGACATCTAGTTACGTTCGATTTGGATTTGAAATTGAACTGTCAAGCTGTTGCTGTCCAAGTGCAGGTGTTTGTAGGTATAACGAAATTCGCTTTCAGTCGATAAATCAGTGCCACGCCCTACAATTATTTATAGGTACATAGAATTGAAATACAAGGTTTCGCCCGCGTCTTCGTCCGTGTGTAACAAATTGATTGGATACGAGTATATATTTCACTACCTACCATACCAACTTGTAGAGAATGTCATTTTATTTATTTAATGTTTATTGTACAAAAAGAAATCTTAATTTACAAAAGGCGGACTTAATGCCATGAGGCATTATCTACCAGTCAACCTCCAAGTAAAGCAGAAAAAGTGTAGGCGGTGCAACTAATACCAGATAAACGACTGAATTATATTATAATTGAATAACATGATTATTATTATTTAGAATTAGGGTTATTGTATTATTATTTGAATGTCATAAAATTCTCTTAAAAATATATAAGTAAAATATAATATAAAATATAATATATAATTTTCAAGGGATTTGGGCATTAACAATGCCCATCGAGGTGGAGTTTTCCCTCTGTCGCAGTCGCATTCGTAAAACTAGTTCCAACGAAATAGGATTAATTTTATATAAGTACATATATTGTAAACAATATAGCTATAAGTAATAAAAAAAAATTAAAATTTGAACTGTTTATTACATATATATTACATTGGAATTCATGTTCTTAACTACTAATCTTAACATTAAAGATTATTTGAGTTAAGGAGTATAAGTACTATTTGTAGTGGCTGTTTGCTTACCCAGATAAAGGAAAAAAAAAATGTTTGGAATAAATGACACCTCGCAGAGTTTCTTACGCCGGTTCTCTCGAGCAGTGTTGCCAGATACCCCGCTTTTCCGCTTTTTTCCCCGCGTTTTCGCCGCTGTCCCCGCTATCCGCATTAAGCCTACGCGGATCCTCTTTATTGAAATTTTAGCATTCGCTCAGTGAAATAGGCGGTAAATTCAAAACATCGAACTATTAGAACTAGCTTGACTGTAAGTAATATTTATAACTTCCGTGATAGTGTGCGTGTGACGGGGTAGAACACGTTATTTTTCATTTCAAACATAAAAATAAAGAATATTATTAACAATGAATGTATTCCGCGTTTTCATTCAGATATCCACTTTTTTTAAAGCGCATATCCCGCTTTTTGTATTTCGCCATCTGTATGTTGTATGTTGCCACTGCTCTCCAGGCAGAGGCTCGAGGAAAATGCTAGGAGCATGATTTTATGGCCCTGTTTTATATACAGTACAGGATATGTAAACACGTACCTTTATCTTTAATACAAGAGCAAAGAAAAGGTACGTTTGTTTTCAGCCGTAAAACATCACCATAAAATCTATCGTGCCAGCCGGGCAGATGATGATTATTAGTTTAATACCGTACCGCTGATAAGTTTATTAATGAAAAACAGATTTCCCAGCTCTGCAGAATAGAAAAAGAAAAAAAAATGTGTGGTGGCACAGTCAACATCAAAAATAACTACGCGTATGAAGAATTAAAGATATCAAGTCTTTATTGCAAGGGAATAAGAGCTTTGACCTGTTCATATGCGTAGTCCACCTCAGTACATTACCTTCAGACCACGTGTGCGCCGCGATTCCCACGTTGTAGTTTACTGGAATACAAGAGATGATCTCTGCTAGGGTTGCCACTTGAATTATCATACGACTCATGTTTTAAAATTTTTAGTCATAATTAAAACATTTATTTGCAAACAAAATATTTATTAGTTCATAGGTTTATAATTATTTATATTAGTTTTGCAGTGAGGTATACAAATATGTTGTGTCTAGATTGCAATTTTTCATCTGTGAATTATTCTCTTAGTGATAGGCTTTTTAAAATAATAATCATCCTTCATCATCATCAGGCACGTAGGGGGGATAGTTGGGATTTATCCCCCCCCCCCCCGAAAACGTTTTTAGCCGTCTGTTTACAGTGATTACAGTGATTTTTACACAGTTCACATGGTTGTTTCAATGTTTGTCCCCCCCCCCCGAATCAAAAGTCTGGATACGTGCCTGATCATCATCATGTGACTTGTCAGATGTGTACTAGTTTAAATTTGACAACGTCTCCCTAGCTCTGTAGCTCTGAGCTCCCCTGGATGCGCTATGTGGAGAGTGAGGCACCTATACGTCTCAATGTCAACAGTACGAATCCTCAAGTCAATATAGAGACGCCAACGGCTTTTAAATTCTGCTGGAATCGAGAGCGTCCATAGCCTACGGTTCTGCTTATCATCTCGGAGGCTGTCAGCTTGTTTGTCACCGTTATTGTACAAAAAAATTGTGGCGAAATTGGTATTGAGATGTATAAAACTGTCTTCTTTTTGACCAAACGATGCCCTACTGTTCTTCTCTACAGGTCGCATTTCTCAACCGAATCCCATGAAAATTTATGAGCAGATTCGATAATCACACTTGTTTTGTGGATTCAGTATTTGTCCTTTTTTTAAATCCGAAAACGTAAACTATCACTCGCGAAATCTACAGTGCCACTGGCTTTAATATTTTAGGGAGTTAGCAGCCCTAGCATACTGCAGAATCAACACGCGGTTCGCGGCAAAGCGCACCTGAGCCCCGCTAAGTAAACATCCCTGAGAAACATCTACCGACACTAAATAGCTAGTCGCCTAGGACAGGAGTCGACAAACCGCGGCTCTTCGAAGGGCCAGTTGCGGCTCTTTTAAGTCTCAAATATTGATATGTTGACCGCCGCTCGCTTCACCGTCGGCCTCATCTATGCCCCCTGGCCCCGGTACCGCCGCACACCGGGTAGTCAGTCCGACCCAGGTCGGGCCTAGCTGAGTTTCTTGCTGGACTCTTCTCAGCTAGTCTAGGTTTAGTGAACCAGCGACAAAACTCCCAGTAGCTCGATTCCACTCACACCTCAGATTCGGTTGAAACCGCTCAACCAATCTCACTGGAGCGCAAACTCTTAGAGTATTCCAGTGTTCCAAACCACACACGTGGTCATGCCGGAGGTTTTCCCCTGGATTTTCCCCAGGCTACTCTCCAACCGCGCACTCCTATCGTTTTATTGGGCCCGGCCTATTAAGCCACAGTCAGGTTCAAAAAAAAATGCCCCCTGGCTAGATGCTGGGCAAGAGCAATCCTATTTTTTATAAAAAAAAAGGTTTACAGTATTTCGCTATTTGGTTAAAAAGTTGCAGACCCCTGGCGTATGACATAAGGCTGCGTTAGGCCTATTCCTCTTGGCGCTTCGGCTAAAATCGGCTCTGGCACACCTCCGTTGTGTCCCACACCCTATCGCGCTAGGAACGAAACAGCATGTGCTATGCGGCGAACGAGTGCAAGCAGGATGCCATGATTAGCTATCGAACATCGGTTTTGTTACATAGTAAACCATATTCTGCCGTGTTTACGAATATGCGGGTCTTTACGAGTCGTCTATGTCGCGGCGCCCAAACCTCCTTTTTATAATAATATCAATTTATTTCAACATTATTTAATTTTTTTATTTTTATACAACATCGGTGGTATTGCTTTACGGCTTGTCTGATGCTAAGCAGACACCGTAGCCTATGGCTTGCGACTCCAGAAGAATCACAAGCGTGTTGCCGACCCTTTATAGACTTTAGGAGTATTCATAGTGATCAAATAAGTAATAGCGTACAATATTAATTTAATTACTTTTTTCAAGGTTTGCCCGACGTTTCGAATGTATCACATACGCGGTCGCGAGGTGACTGGCGGGAGCGGGTATCAGCATCTTCTAGCCGTACTGCGTTTTTCGAACTACCCGCACTTGGTCTTTATCATACTCGTAAAGCTGGTAATTCCCATTGATGTAGATCTCCACGAGACAAGCTATGCCTAGTGTGGAGATCACTGCTATGTTTTTGATCTTATTGTGTACACTTATGATAAATAAATATTTTGTTTTTTTTTGATTAAATGCTTTTACAGTAGGGTTGTCAACTTGTCACAACACTAACAATGTCCGTTGATCCCGTTTTCCAATAATAATGTGTGAAAATCGTGTAAGTTTAATTCAATATTGTAAAAACATTCATTTGTTTTATCACCAGCAATCATTTACTTTATTTCAGACATAGCATAGCAATATCATTCGCCCTTCTCGCACTTACATATTTGCTAGCAAGGGACGAGTGCTATATATCCGCCACAAAAACGATCATGCTAGCTAGGCAGGTGGGCTAAAGAGAAATCGTAGGTCAAATTCCATTCCGAAAGATTAACTTAAGAATCTCTGGATATGTGGTCGTGAGAGAATCCCTTTGCAAATGAACAATAAATACGCAATGCCGCAACAATAAATACCTTATGTACCTAGCTGATAGTTAAATAAGCAATCTTATTACAATTACTTAAAGTTCCAAATAACGTGAACCATGTGTCCACAATAGGAGTTAGCTATAGTTATCAAATCATCTTACATCTGGCAAAATCACTCGAGTTATTCGAAATTGAATTTTAACACTACGGAATAAAGACATAGGAGAACGCATTTCTGAGATGCATTTGTACAGATTTGCATGCAGGATGCGTCACTTTTCAGTTCACATGACGACCACCAGGACTGGTGGATGGTCAGCGTAATATTATCTTTCCCTGTGAGAAAACTGGAATATCAACAGAATCTGTGCAGATTCGATCGTAACATTATAAATTTGAAAGATTTTAAATTCGAGTTCTTATTATTTACGTAACAACGGGACTTTTTCTAGTTTTTCATATTTCGAACATCTCATGGTTCGAGAAGACAGCACTTACGGTTGCCAGTTTTGTTGCACCGTTTAGCACAACCAGGCGCGTATCCAAACTTTTGGTTCGGGGGGGGGACAAGCATTGAAACAACCATGTGAACTGTGTAAAAATCGCTGTAATCACTGTAAACAGACGGCTAAAAACGTTTTCGGGGGGGGATAAATCCCAACTATCCCCCCCTCTGGATACGTGCCTGAGCACAACCCAGGGTTCACGTGTATGGTAACGGTGGGTACTCCCTACAGACGTGGTGCAACTTCGACCCGCCCTTCTCAAGTGAGTGGGCAACTTGCCTGTTAGAAGTTCTCAAGCCGCCCGGAGGCCTCTAACTTGGCTTAACGGCTGCTATCATAAGCAGCCAGGATCAACAGCTTAACGTGCCATCCAAAGCATGGGAGCACTTTTTCTAATAACAGTTCCGGAAATTTATTTCACCCGTTGAAGTCACTCCAAGATTCGAATGTGTTTATACTTGGTCGCGAGGACTTTGATCAAGGGCTCTTATTAGGTAAAAACGCACATTTATTTAGGCTATTTCCTGGTTTTAGTGATGAAAATAACATATCTAGAAGCTTCATTTATCGATATAATTAGTAGTCCGCCATTACCATAGGAGTTACAATTAAATTGAATGTTTTTTTCCAAGATGTAAATCTGGAGTCAAAGTGCAGTGTGATGCTCGGCCGCTCTGTATGTTAAGTACTCGCACACAAAGAACGTACCTACCTACAGGAAAACTTGGGATTCAATAAACAGAACACGTCAAAGATTATAATATTCTAATAGACTGGACACAGTCAATAAACCGGTATTCGATTTTTGCGACAACACGAATATAAGATACAGGGTGATTTGGGAGACGTGATCAGCAGGTGAATCACGTAACTTTAGCTTCGGTAGATAGATTTTACTGTCAATTTAAAAATAAATGTATGAGTAGGATCAACCGTACATATAGAGTTAATATTAGTGGATCGTTTACCATCGTAATTAAGCCGACATCTCCCGGCGACAAAAATAAACAATAGTTATCACACACTAGCTCAACATGGCTAATAATACAAAATCATTAATGGCTCATAATATAAAAATGTTCTAGTGATAGGATCGATGAGAAACCGAAGTGTGTGTCGATGAAAAATCGTGATTTCTCCTGTTATAGTGCTATAAATTCAAAGCAGTTCGTAGAAGCCTTCAAATCGGACATCGTACTGCGCAATAGACATGCGTTATCAACTTTTCTCGCAAAACGTTTAAGTATAGCCAACAATATTAGTATAAAAATCGAAATAAACACATGTTACATTAAGGATAACGATTAAATCGAATGTAAGTATGAAACATAATAAGTTTATTCTTCCTTTTGTTCAAAGTTAGTTATTGAATTCACGCATTACGTTATTTGATAAGCAAATGATTAATATTAACATTAATTAACCCAGTGTGATTCAAAAAATATTGTTGAATGAAATTGTTTATTTATTTCCTTCCTAGTCTCTGTATTACTCATACTACATCATACGTGCTAACTATTTACATATATGCAAAATTTAGCAAACAAGTAAAATAACTTTCCCTATACGTACGTATATTATTTAAGGTAAATGTGTTTTCTCTACCTAAATGTGAATATTCGTCATCATTTAATGCCACTGAGCTCTGAGATATAGATAGTCGAATAAAAAAGTGTGTGTCAGCTCCGACGCACGACTGGAGTTTACTCTTTACAAACGATTATAAAATATATTAGTAAAGATTAGTAAACAATTATATAGATTAGTGAATGAGCATAAATGAACTCGTTATTTATATTACCGCAAGTGGGGCTATTTGAGGCCCAAGGGGACCGACTTTACGCTCAGCATCATCAATTTCTTAAGGTAAACCACATCCAGGGTACCCACTTGCAGGCCGGCGCTGCGGCTGATCAGGCTCAACTCCTCAAGCGCCGCAAATAATCATCTTTAATTAGAGATTATGAATTTGCGGCGCTTGCGGTAGAAACCTTGGGTCCCTGGTCAGCCGACATGAAAAGCTTTATAAAGGCATTGTCGTCTCGGTTGATCCACGCATCGGGAGATCCCAGGGCTGGCAGGTACCTTTGCCAACGGATCGCCATTGCGATCCAAAGGGGTTATGCAGCTAGCGTCCTGGGGTCCATGCCACAGTAGGGAGAGCTGGACGCTGTTTTCTTTTTATAATTATAATTTTTTATTTATAATTTTAATTTTAATTAGATTATTTGTTTTATTATGTGTTTATATTATAAATTGAGGCAATAAAAAAATAAATAATTTTGATCTCGATATTATATTTATTTTTAAGTTAGTTTTATAATTATAATGTAATCATAATAATTGTATAAATGCTGACAATTGTAATTATGAATGAAAATAAATAAAATAAATAATTTTTTTTTGACAACCTTACACAAATCAACCTAGTCCCAAACTAAGCAAAGCTTGTACTATGAGTACCAAGTGACGATATATATACTTATATAGATAAATAGATACTTAAATACATAGAAAACATCCAAGACTCATGAACAAATATTCGTGTTCATCACACAAATACATGCCCTGACCGGGATTCGAACCCGGGACCTCCAGCTTCGAAGGCAGGGTCACTACCAACTAGGCTAAAGCGGTCATCAAAAATAAAACGTCGAAAATGAAAAAATCAGCGTGACCACTTTTAGTAGTTTCCTACTTTTTTGGTAGTTTTGAGGGAATTTTTTCAAGCTTTTAGTAGGAGAAAATAAGTCAGTAGTTTTTAGTAGTTTATAGCAATCCACAAGTGGCTACTTGACAATTTTTGAAAATCTGTTTCAATATGTTATAAATGTTGTAAATTAAACGTTTCAGCTTATAAGATTTGCAAGATAGGGATATGATGACCTTGGTTGTCTCGCTCTGTCTCGAGGCTTGTGGATGCGCCTTCACGAAGCTGTCACTATGCATGATCGAGTGGTTTACTGACATTCTCTCCCTCTCGCACTCACTAACTTACTAGCAAAGGACGAATGCTTGTTCCGAACTACGACAAACAAGATTTATACACAAATAATTGCGATTTAAACACAATCAAGCTTGATTTAGTTAGTCTAGTAGTTTCTAGTAGATTATGAAATTCATTTGGTATTTTTTAGTAGTTTTCTGACCACTCTTTTAGTAGGAACGCCGATTATAAAGTGGTCAAGCTGGAAAAAATATAATTTTATAGGTAAACCAAATGGAGCTAATAAAAGGGGTATATATTATTACACAACTTTACGACTCTACCGAACCTACCTTTGGAGGAAGCCCTCTTTCAGCTGATATTATCATGATGATGATGATACATGCATATATACATACATAAGTAGAGCTCATCAAGCACAAGCTATCCTCAGTGAGGTTTGTCGCATTTAGGCAGAAACGCCCGACGTAATTGCTCTCTGATTTGCAGCGGACGCGATGTCAAGGGGTCCGTCGGCCCAGGTCCGTATGAATATGCAAACCGATCATTACGTCTGTCGTTCAGATGTTTATCGATTTAAATATAGAACCCAATGATTAATCGAATTACAAAGCGAATGATTAGATTAGGAGCTGATTGTGGGAATTACCGAATTCCTAGTTTCCGAATTATAGGTTAATCACCAGAGCTTAAGTTGGTGTCTCATTTTTTAGATAGTTGAATTCAAGGAGAAGGCCCTATCGCCTTAAATATAATACCAATTAAATATAATACAAACTTTATACCAATTAAATAGCACATTATAAAATATTTACACGTTGTTATATTATTTTCGATCTTGACAGACACACTTGACAGTTCAACAACTGAAAGCTGCGCAAGATAAGTTGCGCACGAACATAACGCATAACGTGCTAAATTATAAAAAGTCGTATCTTTACCTTTTTAAAGTAGCAAAGCAGATTAAGTTGGTGTCTCATTTTTTAGATAGTTCAATTCAAGGAGAAGACCCTATCGCCTTAAATATAATCATTGTCCGCCAGACTGCGAACTACCGTCCCGTCTTTTACTAGCACATCAGTGCGAGAGGGATAATTGCTGTATGTCTGATATAAAAGCCTTGTTAAGAAAGCGCTCTTTTTACTAAAGCATTATACCATTGCATGTTTCTATTTATTCATAATATATTGCTTCAATTATTATATTGATTTAACTTAGACAGTTTTCACACATTGGAAAACTTATATATTTATAACTCGAAACAAGCAAGAATCGCATACCCGTACGCAGGTGCACAACTCATCTATAATCCAATCATGCTGCTGATCTCAAGTGTCCTCGCCACATTAGGGAAGTCATTAGGTAATATAGATTAGGTGCAAGTGAAGAGAAAGCCCATTACTTAATGATCTGGAGGCAGAGAGGAATGCTAATGATCTTGCGTAAGTCTTCATTGAGCAGATGGCCAAGCTTCCGATGATTAAGAGGTAGTTCATTAAACGAGGGATTTTGACTCATAATTTATTAGTACCCTAAAGAAAAAACACGTAAACTATGCCAAATGGTGAAGATCCCATTCAATTACCTCAAAAAATAACGAAGGTACATAACCGTTAGAATGTTTTTAATTAGAGAGAGAGAGAGCGCTACAAATGAGTAACGTCACTGACCAAAGCGCCCCATAGTAAATAACGATCGTTCAAAAACAGAGATGCGTTTTGCGAAAACGGGACAGAACATGCTTTGAATAAACTTTGAAGACTTATAATTATATAATTATTTATTCTTTTGAGTTACTTTTTTCGCCATTTGATAGCGAATTTGATTTTTTTTCGAGTAAATTTGAAGTTATTTATTTTCTTCCTTGGTGTCAACAAGTCAACATCCCTATTGTCCGGGTCTATTGAAACAATCCAGTGTTTGTCATGTACGTATAAAGGATGGGCTATACTTGAGTTATCGTCAAACTAACATTTAAAGATGGGCTACACCGAAAATACGATGACGTACCGTAAAACTTAGTGACGTGACTCATGCGAGACGTTTTTAACTCATAAGTCTCATAACTATCTCTCTCTCTCATGTTTACGGTGAGCCGGCATATTTCGAGCAGTGGTGTGGCCCATCCTTAAACGTTAGTTCGACGACAACTCAAGTATCGTTGATTGAAACGTCGTGTAATTTGGTAAGCAAATTGGGAGCCTTAAGTTTTTTGAAGTGGTCCATATTATAATTTTAATTGATAGTAGACTTATTATAGAGTTCAAAATTGTTGCCGTTTTTTTTATTAAGTATCGTTTTTAAGAATTTTTTATGAATTTGATCTTTGACGTACCACAAGTTAGGAGGCATTGATTGGATCGTGCCTTGGTCTGCTACGAAACAAAAAAAAATAGTCATCAAATTGACAGCTGACAGGTATCAAATGTGGCAGTTACGTCCATGTTCATTTGTTCATAGATGTAACTGCCACAGTTGACATCTGTTCAAAGATGTAACTGCCCACTAATCGCTTCCAATCGATTTGGATTCCGCTTTCCCCTACCGCAACCCAGTTCCTATTTTAATGATGTCAACTTACTTGTACTTACCCAAAATAGTGTTAAGAAAACATGCTGTAAACATTTTGCTAACACAATGACTCTTGTTGCCAAAAGACTCGGAAGGAAGTAGGTACATACATACACATAAACTCACACCTGTATTCTCAAAAGGGAGAGGCAGAGCACATGAAATAAAAAATAGATTAAACACATTACATTACATAAACTTGTATAGTGAAATAAAATAAACTAAACTAAAAACTAAACATTGATTGTCTTTTTGTTTTTCCAAACTAGGTCCACTGTTTTAGGTACATTATTACCTCTCTCATACGTTATATTTGTCACAAATTCAATGATAAAAAAGTATACAAACACGGGTTTTATCCTTTAGGATGCAACTGTACCGGGATAACGCTAGGATGATGATGATGACCTTTTTACTTGAATGTTTCCCATAGCTTTACCCGTTGAGGTAATCGGGCCAAAATTATGTATGTAAGTTTTCCTGACAGCTAATGCAATTTTGTTGTTTAATTCCAGTTAATTTTGATAGATTATGAAGTAATATGTACAGCTAAAGCAAACAAAACAACAATTTAAGTTACAGTACTTTTATCTCATGAACGAGGGTTAGCCATCATTGTAGTTGTGACATATATGAAGACATAGACAATATGAACTCATAGCTCCTACGCCGACGATAGACAATATGTGCATATATATCTCAACACACAACCATGGCTCACCCGCGTTCGTGATATGCCCCCTTGCTTTGAACAGAATTTGCATAGAAATTTGTTTCACAGAAAATGTTTCATATAATATTTTGGTCCTTGTATTTTATTGTTTCACCGATACACACTTGAATGACTTGAATGATATATATTCCGTCCTCAAACAGTAATTGCTTTACCTTATGTTGTTTGTTTGGCGTATTTATTTTATTGTAACGATAATGTAAAAATAAACGTTTGCACAAAAACGAATTGTATCTTCATGGTACCTTAGGCAGGTCTCCTTTAGGTATGACAAACACACAAACTTGGCTACCGGGAGAGCGAGCGAAGCGAGCGAGTGAAACCTTCCAGAACGAAACCGACTAATGTTATTAGGTTCAGAAGAATTTAGAAACAGGCCGGGGTCCATTGTGGCATCTAATTTCAGGTAGGTATATAATTTTTTTAAGAATTCCGTTCTGCAGAAAATGTCTCTCATATTTAACATTTCACAGAATAATCACTAGGTACGCAGACTACTTACTATTATTAGGATTTGATCTATTTTTTGGAACAGCTCACCTGGGGAAGTACCTCCGCCGTGCAGAAGACCGCAGCCGTATCCTCATCAGGTATTGTTTTCCGGTTGTGTCTCAGAGGAGGCCGGGGTCCACTGTCTGTGACATCTAACCCCAAGAAAGGCCGCAGCCGTAATAACACCACAAATTTCTCTATATGTGGTATTGTGTTCCTGGTGGTGAGGGTGGTGAGTAAGGTCGCCACAGCTCCCGAGGATTCGCTGTGTTGAGAGTGAAGGACATGTATTCGTTTCTAACTACCAATACAACAAATGCTCAAATGATCAGTGCTACTAAACGTTAGTATCGTAAGCCATAAGTGGTGCTTAGTCACTAACCTCCCAAACATGACTGATCACGAATTCCTCTAAAGAAAAGTTTGACAGGTCATTGCGCATGCGTCAAGGAACGCACGCGTCGCCATCCGGTCGCTTTCGCGAGCGAAATCATTAATCATATGTACTAGGACTTTTGCAACGAGAGATGGCGTTGCCACCGACGAAAAGTATAGGAACAGTTTACTTCTGGATTCTGTTAATTAATGTGTATATATTTTTACATTATATACAAAACTTATGACTTACGCAAGTTACGCATAATTAATAATGCATTCCCAAGTATAATGATGGCACCCCCATCAGGTCGTGCGATCATACTGAACTGATTCGTATAATATATATCGATTAATGTGACGAAGCAGTGTGTAGGCTCTGTGTAGGGATTGACCATCAGTTACTTCTAGGACATTATCATGAAAATTACCTAAATATAATGAATGTCGTGTGTGACAAACTTAACAAAACAATGTACCAAAGGTAATGTTAATAAAATCATCACTTAACCAATTCTAGTTAACAAGTTAACATGTTGAAACGCTTGACATAAAAATTAAAATAATTACAAAAGGCAGCTAAGATGAAACGCTGCTTATTATAATTAAGTGTTGCAGTCAGACCTTGCTATTACTTTACGCTTCGCGGGTAAACACATAGTAATGAGGACGCGTTGTATTACTATATGCGTATACGCATGTGAATAAAATTAATGTTGTAATGTCACTTACTGAAATGTCAGTTCATCCTTAACCAAAAGATTTATCATTTAAAGAGGTAACTTATAATAGCCAAAAAACTAATGTTGTAATGTCACTTACTGAAATGTCAGTTCATCCTTAACCAAAAGATTTATCATTTAAAGAGGTAACTTATAATAGCCAAAAAACTAATGTTGTAATGTCACTAACTGAAATGTCAGTTCATCCTTAACCAAAAGATTTATCATTTAAAGAGGTAACTTATAATTGCCAAACCGGTAGAATGTGAGCGTTTCAATCTAACTATCATGCAAAGGGTGCATACTTTTGATGAATTGCATCATTTTCTATAGATTTAAGTTCTCAATAAATCTATTCTATACATAGGAGCGCTCGTGGCCCAGCGGCGCCCGCGTACCGCTTGCGGTTTGCAAGGATAAGCAACTTGGGCAGAGGACCGCTTCGAGTGGTTATTAATTGAGCGCTCCCGTGCTTTGGAAGCTACGTTAAGCCGTTGATCCCCGGCTGTTGTGTATGATAGCAGTCGTTAAGCCAAGTAAGAGGCCTTCGGGCGGCTTGAGAACTTCTAACAGTCAAGTCGCTCACTCACTTGACAAGCCTAATTCCAATGAGGACGGGTTTTCCCTCGAGTTGGAAGGTCATATGGCAGTCGCTTCCGTAAAAATTAGTGCCTATGCCAAACCTTGGGATTAGGTAGGGGACCCCGGGTATCATTCGCGATGCAACTGTACTGGGATAACGCTAGGAGGAAGGCGAATACTCGTAAATTTATTTTATAGATGAGAACAGAACCGTACACCATATAAAATTGAAATGAGACTTCCTCTATCGCCGCCATTATAAAACACAAGTTGTTGTTCAATAAAGAGTTCATTTACACACAATAACACAATCTCATTAGACTTTAGTTCAAAGAATTGAAACAGATTCTGCTTTTGAATCCTGTCTATTTGCCTGAACTGCAACAGTTTACATAGTTCTTTCATAGCAATAATAGGCAAAGTATTTATTGAATACACTCTAGCCAGGTGCTTCGAATCGTGAGTTGAACTCTATTCGATTGTAATAAGGGTGATGCCTGCTAACTAACTAGTGAGGTTAATGGCGTGATGCAGAAACAGAAACAAAACATGTTTGTCTGTGTGCACAGCTGGTTACGATGTTCATCTGACGAGATATGTTTGAAAACTTGAGGAAAATGTGATATTGTTTTCAATACGATAGTCACAAACAAGCCTACGGCTAGTGCAGCTGTTATAGAAAGTAGAAACCGCAATCTATGAATATAACTCCAGAGGAGCTAACACTTTTTTTTTACACACGTCACTTCACGAGCGGCAAAGACACGTAATGGATCCCGCTTCTGATATGACGAAATCAGAAGATAAAGACAATTTCCGAAATAGTTATTTAATACAAAGTATGATTGGGATTACAAAGTGATACAATGTAACTACTCAAACTACACCACTAGCTACCACCACGTCCTAGCCAATCCGAATGCCCGATGGTACAATAATGTACTGCTCCAGGTATGATAATAAGGTAGGTGGTAAGTAGTAAGTAGAGTGGGTGACACGACCTACGGCATCAGCCTGTCGATGGTATAAGGAAGTAAGTGTGAGTGTGTCGTCGACAGTGACGTCACGGTGTCACGAATCCGGATTGTCAGACTTTGTTTTCTTAGACCATGAGCTAACACAACTTCCGCTGCGATGCGATGCGAGTCATGATACAATAATACTTGTACTGCGCCAGGTATGACGATCCGGTACATCAGTTAGTAGGTAGTGTGGAGTGTGGATGACACGACCTACGTCATTAGCCTTGCATCAGCCTATCGACGGTATGGGGACGTAATTGTGAGTGTGTCGTCGACAGACATGATACAATAATACTTGTACTGCGCCAGGTATGACGATCCGGTACATCAGTTAGTAGGTAGTGTGGAGTGTGGATGACACGACCTACGTCATTAGCCTTGCATCAGCCTATCGACGGTATGGGGACGTAATTGTGAGTGTGTCGTCGACAGACATGATACAATAATACTTGTACTGCGCCAGGTATGACGATCCGGTACATCAGTTAGTAGGTAGTGTGGAGTGTGGATGACACGACCTACGTCATCAGCCTTGCATCAGCCTATCGACGGTATGGGGACGTAATTGTGAGTGTGTCGTCGACAGACATGATACAATAATACTTGTACTGCGCCAGGTATGACGATCCGGTACATCAGTCAGTAGGTAGTGTGGAGTGTGGATGACACGACCTACGTCATCAGCCTTGCATCAGCCTATCGACGGTATGGGGACGTAAGTGTGAGTGTGTCGTCGACAGTGACGTATATGTGATGATATACGATCCGGATTATGAGAACTTGTGAACCATGATGCGAGTATAAAAAATGTACCCTCCTTTTTAGGGTTCCGTAGGCAAAATGGCAAAAACGGGGCCCTAATAGTTTCTTCATGTCTGTCCGTCCGTCCGTACTTCCGTCCGTCCGTACTTCCGTCCATCCGTATGACACAGCCAATTTACTAGGAGATAAATTATTCAATTTTGATAGGAAGGTGAATCGCTACATAGAGCACATGGCACATCGGGGTGTGGGGTATCTATGGATAGGCCTTTAAAAATGATATATGACATATAGTCAACCCTGGATGAGATATTAGCTGTCAAACTCGTAAAACGTGTGTGTGTGTGTGTGTGTGTGTCCCTCTAATTTCCGATAATCTATCTTATCCTCTAATTTATTCTGAAAAAAAAGTCTTAAAAACGACGCGCTTGGTCGATTTTATCAGTTACCGACTCGAATTTAGCCATAGATACTACTTTTCAATTTTCTAACCCCCTCCCTCCCAGCAGTAAACACCCATAGTATGTAAGACTCCCTCCCCTAAACGGGTCACGTAAGTCGTATGGGTTCAAAAAATGGAATCAGAATGACACAGTAAGACGGATATTAAATAAGAGCGATATCCCAGGGATGTCCCCTTCTGCCAGTTAAGAGAATTGGAGTCGCGGCATTATCGCCGTCAATAAATCAAGTCGAATCGAGCTAATAAGTCACGCACACTGGATTTTCCTACATCGCGTTATTCATAACAACAGTTTTCTATATATTATTCTCGAGCGTTGCACCGGGGTCGTCGACCGCTCTGACAATACGAAATGACAATATTGACTCGACAAGAGGAGCGATATCGCAAACAAATATGTGCCCAAACGATACTGATGTATCGGGATGGGTGACCTCCATGTATTTGATTTTAAGCGTGCTAGGTTTGTGTCATTCTTGCTCCAGTGCGTTCAGTTGACGACCACTTTAGACTCACACACACACTTCACACACGCACTTACGACTCCTCTGGTGTTGTAGGTGTCTATGGGCCACGGTAATCGCTTGCCATCAGGCGATCCGGCTGCTCGTTTGCCCCCTATAACTTAAAAAAAAACTTTAGCCTGGCTGGTCACTACCAGTTTCGTAGGCAGGATCACTGACCCTGCCTACGAAACTGGAGGTCGCGGGTGCGAATCCCGGTCAAGGCATTTATTTGTGTGATGAGAACGAATATTTGTTGCTTTGACTTGGATGTTTTCTATGTAAATCGTCGCCTAGTATATAGTTCGTAGTTCGTGTCATCCACGACGACATGACAATGGTATATTCATTTAAAGAGACTAAATTTTTATCCCGTGTAAGAATTGAATACATTTAATACAGATTGGAATGCAGAACTCTTAATACTTCGGCATTCAATCTAAGTAATACACAATTTTAATTAATTCTATACTTTATATCAGAAATGCGATTGCAATCGTCAGTAGCATTAACCTTTGATATAATTCTGTTCTGAAGCAGAAAACAGGAGGATATTTTTAATTCCGGTATCCCCTGACCGAGAAAGACTGAAAGCGCATGATGACTACATTAGAGCAATACTACAGGGAAAGATAGAGGGAAAAAGAAAAAAGGGGAAAACCTAGAATAACGTATATTATATATAGCAATGCTGGCAATTACTCCCCCGACAAGAGCCAACGCACTTAAATACTATGATGATGATCCCCTGATTCTCCTAGCGTCTTCCCGGTTTTAGGTATCCTAATGGAGAGAGAGGAACCCGAGGTGCGCTTTCACACCCAATTCCAAGATATGGCGTAGGCACCACCTAGTTTTACGATAGCAACTTTCATGATTATAATTAGGATAAGATACGAGGGACATATGATTTTCATTTGCAAATCAATCGGGGGGTTTAGAGTAATGTATCACTAATGTTTTATAGTGTGTTTAGAAACAAAGCCCCACGTGCGAAATTCGCATGCAAGTGTAACTACATTTTTTTTTATCCAATTTTGTTGTCAGTTTTTGTTCACCAAGCATCACCCAGGGGTCACGTGTAGGGTAACGGTGGGTACTCCCTACGGACATGGTGAAACTTCGACCCCTCCTTGTCAAGAGTGTGGGGAACTTGACTGTTAGAAGTTCTCAAGCCGCCCGGAGGCCTCTAACTTGGCTTAACGGCTGCTATCAAAGACAGCAGCCGGCATCACCGGCTTGACATGCCTTTCAAAGAACAGGAGCGCTCAGTTAGTAACCACTCAAAGCGGTCACCCATCCAACTAATCCCAGCCCATGTTGTTTAACCTCGCATACCGCACGCGGCACGCGGGCACCGTTGGGCCACGAGCACTCCGTGTCACTACATTACCGTTACAGTAACTTTTATTTCACGAACGCGAGTGAGCCATCGTTGTGTGATGAGAAATACATGCACATTGACTATATGTGCGTCAGCGTTGGAGCTCATTATGAGTTCGTATGTGCCACAACTAAATCTATGGCTAAACTGCGTGAGATAAAAGTAACTATAACCAATAATATCTAAGTTGGTTCAGGTCCGGCACCAAGTGTCATTGTCATTATGACACTCTTTGGAAAACGCCTTTGTCCAGCTGTGGACGTCTTTCAGCTGATATGATGATGAAAGTATAATGACTTCAATTTGTCTATCAAATCCCGCCATGTAGTTAAACTTGCATGCGATTCTAATCGTAAATCGGGCTTATGCTTCATAGTGTTTACAGAACACTCAGAAAAAGCATAATATCATCATCTACAATCTGCTCATTACTGCACTAGTACAATTATTGCACAATAGAAGGCCGGCACACGCCAGAACAATCTCTTATGTTAACGCTCAGCGCCACTGTAATTAGCTAGTAATTGAACTCGCAGATTTGTCCGTTTGTTTTTCTTGGTTCAGTGGCACGTGCTTTTGAGGGTTATACTTTTCTTTTTATACAATGACTATGGAAAGCATGCTTATGGCCTGGCTGATGGTAAGCAGTACCGTAGCCTATGGACGCTTGCGAATCCAGAAGAATCACAAAGCGTTGTCAATCATTTCATTAATTATTTAAGATTCATTGTGTTGGCAGCTAGCAACATATTCACTATAGAGAATGCTTACTGGTATTTTGGAAAACCGTATAGAAGCGTGTTAAATTTAGGCTTATGGAACGAACATACAAAAACAAGCTTCTACAATAATATTATTAGTACAGAAATTACTCCAGCCAGCGGTAACTGACACTGGCCGGTAGGAATTTCTAACGAGCTATCACGCTCGCTAAGAAAAAAGTTAAGATTCTATTTCGCGCGCTTCCGCGCCCTCGCGTGATGAAAATGATGTATCGGCCACTCGGCTTTCTTTCACTTTCCGTAGAGAATAAATCGTTTTCGTTTTACTGTTCCCGGTTTGTTTTTATTAGTGACGTGACTAATTGTAAGCTGATTACGGCTGTGGAGGTTGGTTTGAACTGAATAGGTTTATGGCATAATGGAAATACCTTATTTTCTTCTAACCCTTTGATAGCTACTTTTTAAAAGACCGGCAGTCTCAATACATTATATTAATACTATTAATACTGTTTGAAGTATTGCACCGCATCTACCTTATGGAGGGTAGCTTGAATTTTAACATTTTTATTAATGTGAGGAAGATGAGTCCATGAATAGTTGAGTGGCTAGAAGCAGACATAGACATTAAAAAATTGATGGTAGAATTTGGCAGAGGTCTTGCTTCGGAGGCGATCGATATGAAATATTAGACCGAGATAGCTAAGTCCGATCCGAGTTTATGGGAAAAATCGGAATTTTGTACCTGATGTAGTTATGAGTAGGTAAAACAAGAGTTTTGGACGAACCACTAGTATGACATCTGACCAAGTAGCCAAAATTAAAGATTACCACATCTTATTTCCTGATAGGCCCCAGCCCAGGATGCTTTAGAATGTTACAACAGCGATAGACTATTGTAGTAAAGGATAGCTAGTCTATATTTTGTAAACTTGCCCGAACGTCCCGTCTGACTATTTTTTCCGTTGGCGGCCATGTTTGTAAACGGTGGCGTTCGTGAATGAATTTCTAACAGTTTCCGCAATTCGGCGGGAACGCGCGTACGCACACATCGGTAATCAATTACATGTGTGTGTAATAATGAGTACAGGGCCGCGATTCCACCTGTCGTAATGACCAAAGAAGGAGATGCTTTAGGGTCGGACTCCATGTTACTACTCGTATTATAAAATTATTTCTAACAATCATCGTTATAATATGAATTCTGTGGTTGAACTGTTTATACAGATGTATTGTGAATACAATTTCCGGCATTTGCTAAATAAAACCACAACTTATTATATTAAGTAATACATTTATCCTCCATTACAGTATTTAATCCAAGCAATTTTAGGTCAAAAGTACGCCAAAGACTACGTCAAACCGATGAAAATGAGTCGCAATACAATTAAGTTTTCTGATAATTTGTGGTTGATTATTACGCAAAACCAAAATTAAAATGATTATAGAATGAATTGTTTTAAATGCTAAACAACAGATTTCTTTTTGTCATGTTCCAATTTCAGTACCTACTTACCAACCTTGATCATTATCAATAAGAAGTAAATATAAGTACCTACATTAAGATACGGGACTGTACTTTACCGAGTGACAAAGCGGATAGATAAGGTTTAGTCTTGTTTGTCCAATAACGAACATCTTAGATTAACTATTGATCGATAATTCATGAACCTTTATAAATGCAGAATTAAACAACAGAGTAGTAGAATCTACGATAGAATACGTTGGTAGTTTACTACTTGCAACGATGATTTTATATGGATCGTTCTAAATCTTTAATAAATAAATAAATAAATAAATAAATATTAGAGGACAATCTTACACAAATCGAACTAGCCCCACAGTAAGCTCAAGAAGGCTTGTGTTATGGGTACTAGACGACAATATATTTAATAGATATATAAATACTTAAATACATAGAAAACATCCAAGACTCAGAAACAAATATTCATGCTCATCACACAAATATTTGCCCTGACCGGGATTCGAACCCAGGACCGTCAGCTTCACAGGCAGGTGCACTAGGCTAAACCGGTCGTCGTATTTTCCAGTTTTTCATAAGAAAACATTTTTTATCCCAAGACAAAGGTTTATCTTATCTGTTCAGGTGATATCGAATATCAATTAATGTCATGGAAGAGATTAAGTATTCTTTATTGAAAACATCTAATTACCTATTGTGAGTTTAATTTTATTTGGTCCTGCTTTGATACTAGCTATCGTGATCGCATTTATGTGGGACATATAGCATTCACCCCTTACTCGCACTTAGGTTCATGTTAGGGTATAAATGCTATATTATGTCCGACATAAACTTCTCCTTTTTTAAATTATGTCTGTATTTTTGGTTCCGAATCTGAAATGTTTTTTAAGGTTCCATACCCAAAGGGTAAAATGGACCCTATTACTAAGACTCCGCTGTCCGTCCGACGAGGGTACACCGTCCGTCTGTCTGTTTGTCCGTCTGTCACCAGGCTGTATCTCATGCACCGTGATAGACAGTTGAAATTTTCAGAGATGATATATTTCTGTTGCCGTTATAACAACAAATACCGTTATAAAAAACAGAATAAAATTAATATTTAAGGGGGCTCCCATACAACAAACGTGTTTTCTTTGCCGTTTTTATACTCGTAGATAATGCTACAGAACCCTTCGTGCGGGAGTCCGACTCGCACTTGGCCGGTTTATGGACAGTAAAAAGTTTTACTACTACTTATAAGTACTAGGTACTAAACTACTTTTCCCCAGGCCACTCTCCAACCGCGCACTCCTATCGCTTTATTGGGCCTGGGAGGCTAGCACAACTGCCGTTGTGACGCGACGCGAGTAGAGAAAAGTCTACCCTCCTCTTTCTAATTCGGACAGTTCGAGTGAGACAGGAATCACTGAGTCGCGCGAGATACGACTTGGCAGCATGTTGTGCCAGCCCACCTGGTCTATAAAGACACAGTACTCGTAATAGCCAGTCTGATGGGCTAGCCAAGTCGCGTTAGATGCATGCGCCTCAGCGATTCGCCTGTCTCACTCGCAAAAAAGAGGAGGGTAGTTTTTCTAGTCGCACGTCGCGTCGCAATGGAATTACCATCGACGACTAAAATCGCTAATATTTATGAACTGACTCTGCCACCCGACAAAGCCTGCGTAGCGGATTAGAATTTCTCAGTAATCTCAATATGATGATATCCAATAAATTATTTTTTTTACTATAAAAAACGAAAAAAAAAATATTTTCGACTTCACAGATACACTAGCAGCAGACGCCGTAGCGGCCAGGGGCTCGCCGGCAACATCACCAGCAGCATCCGCCGTCCCCCAAATTGGTCACAAAACCCCTGGCGTAGGAGAAGCCACCTAGAACCCAAGAGGCGCTGAAGACACGAACGAACACAGACTCACCAGACGCGACACGCAAATAATAATACCACAATCGAGCGAGACAGTCATATACATTTTTGTATAAGAGCGACAGATAGTTACATAACATTTGTTGTCCCTGTCATAGTTTCACTTTTTTTGTCAAGCACAACTTATTTTATATGACAGTGGGACACAACTCTTTATTGTTTTATATAAATATATTGAAACTTGGCCATCGCACTAAATAATTTAATTTACACGTGTTTTCATGCGATGGCCGAGTCTCAATATATTTATATAAAACAATAAAGATTTTTAATATTGATATGCGTCACTATAAGATGCTGTTAATTATTACGTAACAACTTAATGCTTCGAGTACGGAAATTCCAGACACAATTGATTTTCAATTGTTATGGACCACGATCGTGGTCTTAGGGACTGGACGTATTAGGACAGAAAGTCGCTTAAGTAGGGACTGAATTAATTAATAACCGACTTGGTATTACACGGATCTCACAACTTTTTACCGTAGAACAACTGAGTTGCGAGACTTGGTTTTTTGACAAGTATTGTTTTTGAAGGGATTTAATCTTTATTGCACAAAAGAAACCTTATCGTACAAAAGGCGGACTTAATGCCGTATGGCATTCTCTACCGGTCAACCTTAAGGCGAAGCAGAAAGATTTGTTGGCGGTGCAAATAACAACTAACGAAACTGAAAATTAATATTTTATATAATTATTTTGTATATAATTATTTGTGTAATGTAACAAAACGAGTAAATGAAACGTTTTATTACATTACACAGACAATTATATAAAGTATAGGATCTCTTTAGAAATATTTATACTCTAAAGCGAAAGAACGAACGCAATGGCAGTTGTGGCACTGGCGCTTCCTCGGCAAGTATGCAAGTATAAACTTACGCTCCATGTTAGTATGTCTTTACCAAATAACTAAACTAGATTCAAGACCAATAACCAATAATCAATATATCAAGCTCTCTCAATCACAACCATTAATTCAATTTCGATGTCCCTTATCTCTATCTAAAGCCGAAGCAAACATTCCTTATCTGGTCATTTGACGAGGAAATAGCCATCTAGCGCTTATACTAGTAAACTAGCAACCTGATCTCCGACTACATATCGTTTTCATAGATCCGTAGGTCAAAGTATATTGGTTAAAACAGATGAGTTCGTTTTGTGATACCTAGTTGAAATTACATAAAATGTCCGACATTTTATAAAACTGCCATTAGAAATTTGAATCTTCTTTGCTTGAAAAATAAAGTCGCGTTTGGAATGCCTATTTTGATACAACTCGGCCACTACAAATTATTTTAAGTACTCGCTGACCACGTGTTGACAGATGCGCATGGGCAACTCTAGGAACCGAAACGTAGTAAGTAAGTTTGCATTTGGCGGTATTTCCGACGTCCTTTTTAGTGGGCGCTCGAAATTTGACCGATACTAGAGGTCACCGGAGGATGGAGGGTTGATGTGTACCTATTGATTTTTGAAATATTTGAGAGTCCACGAATTCATTTTAACATTTACTATACACTAATAAAAAATATCTTCTTATCTCTCTCGCGGCTCTCGCCTACGTTATTATTAGGATGGGTCAAAATTCACGAATTTTCGAGTAATAGGGCTCAAGAATTACTGATTATTCTGTAGATTACAGGAAAAATAATTTAAAAATTCAACTTAGTTTTGCCGTTTGTTGGGAACCCTAAATAAACGTGCGGATCCGACGCGCACTTGGCCGGTTTTTTCAAGTATCCAGTGGAGTTCAACCTACAACCTCCCGACTGAAAGTCACGTGCGTAATCACTGGACAAGAGTGGTTTTTAAACTGTTTATTTTACCTATTTACTTTTATTACAATTGATACGCCTGGAGTTACAGGCGTCCATAGACTGCGTTGACGGTTAGGATGAGGCGGGTTTACGCTTATTTGCCACCGGAATTTATTTATTTATACTTAAGGCAACGTCCATTCAGAATTTGTCGAAAATACTGAAGTTTGAACTTACAGTGTGAAGAAGTAATGTAGAATTACACTACACAATAATAATATAAAACCGACTCCAAAACAAAAACAGTGAAAAGTAAAATAAAATATTGCCTTACTTCTCATATGAGACTTTACGCTTCTTACTGAACAATTCCTCTTATTCGAACCAAGCGCTTTGCATCATCTTTTATAATGAGCACTTCTAAGGTTTGGAATTCTCTGCCGGCGTTTGTGTTTCCGAGCTCATATAGCCTAGACCTTTTTAAGGCACGAGTGAATAGGCACCTTCTGGGTGAGCTCGCTTCATCGTCGGCCTCGTCTTTGCCCCCTGGCTAGATGCTGGCCAAGAGCGATCCCATTTTTAATTTAAAAAAAAAGAAAAAAAATTTAGACGTATTAGGTACGTTATTGAACGGGTGCTGTTTGTGGGGTCCGGTCTGTTCATGTTTGCAAGGACTAGTAACTTCGTACTAGTGTTCAGTGGAATTGACATATTCTCATTTGATTTTATTTTTAGACTCACGCTCAGAGACCTTATACATCTCTGAGGATATTTATTTATTAGACTGTATTATTTTCATGAAGACGAAGGCCCAATATAGATTGGAATGGAGAATGCTGCAACGACAGAGGACCAGGCCCTCTTAATATTGATGACGATGATTATTTTCATGTTGACGCTTAGAGATATATCTCACAATATTTTATTATAATTAGTGTACCTACCTTATCACCTTTTATCTTGACGCTTAGAGACCTTGTACGTACATCTCTAACAAATTTCGATTGTTATTAGTTTCTTAGTCTTATTTTTGACATGTAACACTACATTTAATTAATGATACTTTGATTATTGTATTATTTTTATTTGATATAGATAGATTTTGGCTTGTAAAAGTGCCCTAGAGGCCTATTTGCAGAATAAATGTTTTGGTTTTTGATTTTTTTGATTTATACCTATTGTAATTTTTGAAGTCGGTGCCATCCAAATACCTAAATTGTCTAAAGTTGACGAAATGGCACCGACTACAAAAATTACAATAGGTAAGTACGTCTAGATTGTTCAATAAGAAGCGTAAAGTCTCATATTAGAAGTAAGGCAATTATTTTTTACTTTTCAGTGTTTTTATTTTGGAGTCGGTTCTATTTATCGTTTAAGTCCATTTTCCATTTAAGTCAAAACCGCTGGTGAGATATTAGCTGTCAAAGTCATCAAAAGTATCCCCCCCCCCCCTCTAATTTCCAAACTATGATACCTTATTTAAAATCTGAAAAAAATTGAGGTGGTGTGCATTAATAAATACTTTCAATGATTTTTGGTTTGAACATGGTAGGTTTTACGGTTTTTAGGTTCTCGCTGAAAAACTGTTTTGCCCAAACAAAAGGTCGTAAGTGCCGTGAGTTCCCTATGAAGCTACGACCTTTTTAGGTTAAATATATTGGATAGTGGTTTTAAATGTGGACTAGTGGTATGGAACCCTTCATTGTGCGTGATCCGACACACACTTGGCCGGTTTCTGATGTTATTAATTACTTATCTTCCTATTTTTAGTTATAAGCTAAGGGACAAATGAATTATTGAACTAGGTACCACACCTTACATAATTATACAAGTAGATAATTTAGATTAAGTACTTAGATTTTTTTACCTGATTTTATTTAAAATTGGCAATTTTTACATTTTCTTAATTAATTACTTCATTATTAGATAAAGTCATTCTATTGCCTAGACAAACATGATTAATAGAATCTAAATATAACTTCATGTATTTTATTTCTCAAATTACAATTAATTATTATATTATTACTACTTCATTGATCATTCAGAAATAGTCATTCATTCATTATTTTAACGTGCGTAATATAATATTTGATTATATACTTACCCACCTTCTCAAAGCTAAACCACAGAAATAAGTACATTAAATATTAATTAATTAATAAGCCCAATAAGACTCGTGTTTAATATATCAAAACTTATTATTAAATTACCGTTAAGTATAAAGTTTCAAATAACTAATTAAGTTCAAACGCTCAATCCAAATTCGACCCTAAGCAGTCCATGGGTTAAACAGAAAATTAACAGACATTATACCTACCTACATTTTATTATGATTACCTATGCTAGCTAATGAAATTTTAAGTGAAAATAGCGAAATGATATTTTATTCTCTATAATTTCTATACGAAAATAGATGCAATTTATTTTAACGTTTAGGTACTATACACTAATAAAAAATATCTCCTTATCTCTCTCGCCTACGTTATTATTAGGATGGGTCAAAATTCACAAATTTGAAGTATAAGAATTATTATATTAATAGGTATTGCAATAAGCCTCAAAAGTTGCTGATTATTCTGTAGATTAATGGAAAATAATTTTAAAAGATCTGGATTTAGACTATTAACGGCTGTTAATTATAAAAAAATATTTTTTTTTTACTTTCACTTCACATTAAATATTTTATTCCGAAGTATTTAAATCAAGAAATAAAACTATTGTATCTCAAAATTCATAATTTTTTAACCGTAGCTCATATTTTGTCATTATGTAGTCTGAGTAGAGAATATTTTATTGGTAATTTTCAATTTACATTTGGACTATAATTTATGTCAATATATATTATTAAATTAATTCTAAATGTCGACTATATTGAAAATAACAATAAGCATCAGTAGAATTTTGCTTTATCATACGTTTATTTACTTTATTAAATGATAAATTATTAACATAATTATGTGACAATTACGTTAATAATGTATCACTTAGTAAATAAATTTATTTACCTACTTATAAAATCTAGGTCTTTAATATCGATCCTTGGCGGCTGTGCCGGGGTTAGAAGTGTCAATCTAGATTTATTAATTTATTTTTCCTGTAATCTACAAAATAATAAGCAACTTTTGAGCCCTATTACATTACGGTACTCCGAAATTCGTGAATTTCGACCCACCCTAGTTATTATATCTTTAGCCAGATAAACAAAATACCTAGGTCCGATAAATAACATATTATTTGACACCCGTTTTGGCATCTCCATCCTATGATATCGCGCTCTCAAACAAAATGATCCACCGACGCGCCCGTAGACAATCTCTGTAGCCGAGCGACGCAACGAACGGCGCTATCTGTCTTGCTCACACGCGGCGCGCGTGAGATGCGCCCTCTCGTTTTCCCCTTGCGCCCGGCCGCCGCTCTCGACCAATCGGCGGCCATCTTCTGCTCCCCCGAGAGCAGAGCGACAGTGCGTACTCTCATCAAGTCATCACAAGGAGACGACATCTCACTGGGTGAGGTTGTCGCTCGCGCAAGATGCGCTGCGGACGCAAAACGTAACAATATTTAATTCCAATAAGTGCCTTTTAACTTTTCATAGTGTTATAAGTTTAAGACTGTAAATCTGTGCTCAAATACTAAGTTTACGGTGTTTTTGTGGACTGAGGCGTTGGTGAAATTGGACTTTTTTTATTGAATTTCGGCGTGTACTGATACCGCGAAATTATCCACGATTGGGTGAGTGCTGCTATTTCGATTAGATTACGATGCAAATTATCGTTGGACCGTCGCCCTGTTCTTGGTGGAACCAGTAGGTCGCGCGTGGCCGCTCCGGCTTTACAAATATTTCAAGTCTTGACCCCAGGTCACTGGGAACGCGCGGAAATAACGTAAAAACCGTTTGAAAATCGAACACATACCTATAACTGCCAGGAAGCATTTTTGTAATGGATTTAACGTTTTTGAGTCATGAAAGTGAGTGATTAGATTACCTGTTATGAACGATAAAAAGATATAATTTTAGTTTTTTGCCTTAATTATTTGTCCTACTTATTATTAAATTAATTTCGAATACTTAATACATATTCAAAAATATTTGCTGGAAATGGAACATGAGAATCTTTATATATGGAATAATATTTTTTATTTTATTATAAATAATCCTGTAAATTAGCAATATTAATAAGCTATAAGTGATTTCATAGACCAACACCTGTCGGTGCTTAATTAACTGATAAGCAAAGTTATTAATAATTACTTAATATTCAAACCTCATTTGTTTATGCGCAATCTTACTAATTACTTAATAACTATAACGCATGCAAGCCGGTACTAAGTAATATGAGATAAGACATTTTCTTAAGAAATTTGCATTACATTATATGGAATGAGCTGGATATAATATTAATTAAGTAATTAATAAAAAATAACACTACTTGCTTTAACCGATTCAATGTGCCCACTCGATTTTTCTAAATCATGGGTAATTAAATGTATTACAAACGTGACAGTTAATGTTGGTACGTTCTTCTTAATACGAAAAAAGGCTCTATGGAATTGGCTGAAATTTGGAATGGAGGTAGCTTATACCCTAGATTATAACATTATAACAAATAGGCTACCTTTTATCCGCGCGTAACACCGCAGGGCGTTGCTAGTTAAAAATAATTTAATCAATGAAGCATAAAAAATAGTGAATAGAAATACAAAATTGACTTACTGATTACTAGTCTGAGACTAATCTAGGTTTTATTTTAATTGTGTTTATTTAAAAAAAATGTGGTTGCGAATAATTATTTGTCAAAGGGGCTTTAATGCGGAACCAAATTTAAAAGTAAAATTGCACATAAAAAAAGACACCGATACGGGTGTGAGTCGAAACCATTATTTAGCGTCTGTGTCCAACAAATTTTGCACAGGCGATTTGAATAAAAAAAATAAAAGTTGAATAAAAACCTCAAACACCTCCATATTACATTAAATCCTAGTACGTATAAGATAATTGAAGGCTTTAAATGAATGTTAGATTACGCTATTAATATAATTTTGTATTTTTAAAACAGCAATTTCAAGAATATGGCAAGAGGTGGGTTAAACGTCAAGAATTGTCTCTAAATGGGTAATGTCAAATTCTTATTTCAAAGACAATTAAAATCCTAATTTGATTAGCGACGGCGGAATCATTCACGTAGGTACTAAACGTTCCAAAAAGTGTCTTTTCACCTTTTTTTCTTATAGGATTCTGATTGGAGATTTAAAATTCTACGCGACTAGATTATTGTATATCGAATCTTACCAAACCTTTTTGATGCTGACTACTGTATGTATGTAAATATAACATCTTTAAACGAGCAATTCTTATAAGAATTAAAAGCGCTCGTGGCCAGTTTTTGGATGGGTGACCGCTTTGAGTGGGTACTAACTGAGCGCTCCCGTGCTTTGGAAGGCACGTTAAGCCGGTGATCCCGGCTGCTGTCTCTAATAGCAGTCGTTAAGCCAAGTTAGAGGCCTCCAGGCGGCTTGAGAATTTCTAACAGTCAAGTTGCCCACTCACTTGACAAGGGGGTCGAATTTGCACCACGTCCATAGGAAGTACCCACCCTTACCCTACACGTGACCCCTGGCAAAAAAATTGCCATACGATAAAATAAATATGAGTATTGAAAAATAAACGTACAAAAATAAATAAATATTAGAGGACAATCTTACACAAATCGAACTAGCCCCACAGTAAGCTCAAGAAGGCTTGTGTTATGGGTACTAGACGGCGATATATTTAATAGATATAAATACTTAAATACATGGAAAACATCCAAGACTCAGAAACAAATATTCATGCTCATCACACAAATATTTGCGCTGACCGGGATTCGAACCCAGGACCGTCAGCTTCACAGGCAGGTGTACTACCCACTAGGCTAAACCGGTCGTCGAGAATAAATATAAGAATTGAAAAATAAACGTACAAATTTATTTATTTATTTTTAGAATCTCGGAAACGGGTCTGACGATTCAGATGACATTTGCAATGGCCGTTTTCGGGGCGAACAATCGATCTAGGTCTTATTCCCTGGAAAATGTCGAGCAAGGCTCGGTCTCCCAGATTACCCTGTACTTTCTAAAGAGCCGTCGTTACAGTTACAGAGATAATTGTCGTATTGATCACAAAGAAATCGCCAATCAACAACGAATACGGGAAATGGAGGATCTCCAATGCTGATTGTATTCTTGCTTGTTTACCAATGTCCGGCTGCAATGGCCGGTTATTCACAAGGCTTGCCGAACCCACCAATATTTGTCTGACCCTCGAATAAGCCAAATTAATCGACACCTTAGTGCGTAATAAATGACACCTATTAATCAAGTCTGTCATCATGATTTGTCCCGAAGCGATAGAATTTAAATGAAAATTCCAGTCACTATTTCAATAACAAAATTTTTACTGCGGCATCATAAGGGTTAACCTAGGGAGCAAATTAGAGAGTCAAGCAGAGTCCAAAACGTTTTGTATGTGCTGTATAGGTACAATTGGTGAGAACCTGATAAACTAAAATAAAATTTGATGTAAGTATATTGTATAGCAACATTGAACAAAACTGATTTACTACGCTCGATGGCCAACTAGATCAAAACAGTTGAATTGAAGACTAAGATACCTATCTGTACGTACAACATTATAAATATTAGGTACGAAAGTCGAAAAGTACCTGTCTGATTGGAATTTTGAAGCTTAAATCCCTATCGCTTTGGAGTTTAAGTCCTGAAACCGGATATAATGATATTTTTAATCGCGGTGGAGTGGATTTTGTGTGGGTTTCATACCGAGCCAAACCGCTACTAAAGCTATTATTACAACAAATATCGCTAAGTTTTTGTTCAAACTTAGCAAGTCAAACTCATATCTTGCGCAATTTTATTCATCATCCTATAATGTAGCATTCTTATTCAGATGACATATATAGGTTCAAATTTCGAGAGACACCAGAAATTCATAGAGAAACATCAAACCTGCCAACCGTAAACTCCCTTTTGTCGTAACTCCGTATCTTCATCTCAGATTGAGCCATTAGTTCCATCATATCTTGCAACTATATATCTCATATCAGATACAGTGCTCTTGAGAAAACCATTATGTACTTAATGCTATCGTTAAAGTACATTATCTTTAGAGCGGAGACACGAAAAGCGTTGGTAATGACGAGATCGACGAGTTGCGTCAAATCTTGAGATGTATTATGACAATGCTGTCACGGAGTTATCATCGTTAATTCTATAAGCAGTTTTTGATGTATTTAAGAAGTTATTGTAAACAAGTTTTTGCAAAAAATTTGTTTAGTAAGAAAGGAACATATCAGATTTCAAGCTTACATGGTCATTTACATTAGAATTACGATTTGAAACGGGATATTTACCATGTGTATTTTTGAGTTCCCGATATTTCGGCACTGTTGCAAGCGCCATTATCAAGGATTAACTGACTGAATATCGGGAACTCAAAAATACAAATATACATGGTAAATATCCCGTTTCAAATCGTAATTCTAAAGGAAGATATCAGTCTAAAATCCATGCGTTCGAATTGTATTCGATATTTAGAAACAGAATTCAAAAATCTTTAACTAGACTAACCACTTGTGGTCATTACGCCCACTTTTTGCATTTGATGGTTTTGAAATGGACCCTATTATTAGACATCCATATTATTAAATCCTATTGACAATGGCACTGAGCGTTATCTAAAACCTGTCGTCTAAAGACGTGTCCGATGGACACTCAATCTTAGCTAATAGCCGATCTCACGATAAACTGATAGTGGTGTCAGCACATGTTGCTTACATAACCATTGTAACATTTTATTAAGAAATCATGTATTGCTTCTTCCTTGACAGGTCCTGGGCCATATAAAATCATTATCGAAAAGAATACGCTGGCCCTTTTTTTTCACGATGTGGAATTTATGCATACCCCCGGTCTGGGTATCCTCATGGGGGTTAAATGGGACTCACTGAGGAGCATGCCCACTAAAACCACACGGCGTGTCCCTTTGCCATTGACGGGGGCATCATGGGATCGCTGTCATTCTACCACGGCACTGAAGGCCTTCTCCGAAATTCGTATCGTGGCTTCCCTTTCACTCATATGGTGTATAACACGAGGGTGAAAGGGACGGCACGATACGAAGTACGGATTTCAAAGTTCGGAGTAGACCCTCAGTCTCTTTCTGATGGGGGTCAAAAAAATGATTCCACTTATATTACAAGTTTTGTATGAAATGGACCCTCGAAAAAGGTTAAACTTGTAATACAAGCTGCCTCATTCTTATAATACATGTTTATAAGTTACACGGATTTGCAGGTAATTGAACGTTGATATAATGAATGAAAAATAGGCTTAGGACCTGCAATTACCCACTACTGCTGTAGACGACGCAAGTCCACAGCCTATCGTCTGCGATAGCTCGGCGGAAACAGAGGTTCTTGCCGCACCCGTCTCGGTGAACACGGTAGCGTCGCACGAAGGATCTGTGAACGACCGAGGAATGGCGCGGCACTGTTTCGCAACTTAACTCCTACCGACGCGGCTCTGTTCTTGTAAGGTTCAATATGATCATGGGAACACTCCGTAATAAAAACACTGAGTCTATTACAAGTTATAATGGGATTAAAACACACGATAAAGAATAAAGTATAACATTGGTTTAAGCACTAAGTTTACAGTTCAATGTCAGGAGGATCACAATTACTTAAACAACGACGGGATTACAATTAATAACAAGTTACTGCACTGAAAAATTACGTTCACTATGGCACGCTACTGGCCGGGATCTAACTAACAACTCATGGCATTCCGCCAAATCAAACTGCCCACTGATCACTCTTTGACCACTCTTATTTGCCCACTGATTGCCCACTGATTGCCCACTGCTTGTTCCGCCCGTCGGGTCGGTTTTATATATTTTCAAACACACCCCTCTACTCCCGTAATTTCGATTCCCACGCAACTGACGCAACCTTGTGCCATAATAACTTCCCGTCCTAACGGTTCAGGATGACCATTTCTCACGAGAGATATTAACAATAGTTATACAATGCTTAAATGAATAGACAATTGTTCTTAACATTTGTTTAGATGTGCCGACACCCGACAAAGGTAACAACAGTATAGAAAATATATTAGACAATATTTAATGGTCTCGGCGCAACTCAGGGTTTACAACTTTTTATGATTTTAACTGTATTTTAAGACGCTAATGTAACATTATTGCTAGGTCGTAAACGGGAAGTAACGGCAAAATTCAATTCTTTCTAGCGGTAAAATATCAGGTATACTGGGAGAGTTCCACGTATTCGGGGCTGTCCGTAACATTCTCCCCGCCTGTAATCGATTGCCGTTGCACCGGTAGGACAGCCAGCTTGGTTACAGGTCGCCGGAAGATGCCGCCTCGCGTCTCGACGTCCGCCGATCTCACGTTGCCGTCGGGTCCCGGGAACACTCGTCGTATTATACCTCGCGGCCACACGTTGCGAGGCAGGTTCGGGTCTACCACGATCACGCAATCGTTTGGTTGGATAGGTCGGGATTGGTTCGCCGACGATTGCCGTGGTGCGAGTGTTGGTAGGTATTCGCGTACCCATCTCCTCCAAAAATGGTCTGCGAGTGCCTGGCTAGCTCGCCAGGTGCGTCGATCGGCCTCGTCGCATGGTCCCGTTGGCGGCACGCCCGTAGATCCGCCCAACAAGAAATGAGAAGGCGTGAGCGCCTCCTCGTCACGGTGATCCACGGAGACGTGGGTCAGTGGCCTCGCGTTCACCGTGTTCTCTGCCTCAGCCAGCAGAGTATGTGGCACCTCCTCTCGCGGTGCTTTGGTGTGGAGCGTGACTGCGAGCGCGGTCTTTACAGAGCGCACCAAGCGCTCCCACGCCCCCCCCTGGTTCGGTGCTCCTGGCGGTATGAACCGCCACTGCTTGCTACGGCGCACGCCGTAGTTTGTAGCGCCGGCAGCCACTCGGTGTATGCGCTGCGCAGTTCTTGGTCGGCGCCTCGGAAGTTGGTAGCATTGTCGGAGAACATGACGGCTGGCCAGCCGCGCCTCGCTGCCAGTCTCCGAAGCGCCATGATCGCAGAATCTTTTTACATACCGTAGATCGGTGATTGCCGCCGCAACATAAACAGGGTTCTTGATTCTCCACCGCGTACGTTTGGTGTACCGGTGGTTTGTTAACGGCTCCCTTCTGTGGTGCGTTCGGTCTGTACTCGAGTCGTGGCGCGTTTGTTCGATACTCCGGGCGCGTAGCGTTCGGTCTGTAGTCCGGGCGCGGCGCGTACGTCCTGTGATCTGTTTTGGCGGCTTTGGCCGCATCGATGCCTTCAGCTGCTCGGCGAGACGATTGAAGGCGGTTGCGGCGTCACTGGGTGGCTCCATCGACGACCTGAAGTGCATGTCGTCGCGGGATCTCTGCTCTCTCTCGTAGGCCGTTGGTTTGTATTGCCCGTGAGGCGAGCCGACTCGCGGCTCAACGGGCAATGGATCGCGGTGCCCACGCGGCGGCGATTGGGCATGTTCGGTTCGTCCGCGACGTTCTAGTGACAGGTCGCGGTACCCACGCGGCGGCGATTGGGCGTGTTTGATTCTTGCGTGGCGCTCGGGCGCCGGTGCTCGGTTCGGTTCACGCAGCCCTCGCGGCGGCGATAGGGCGCGTTCGTTTCTTGCGCAACGCTCGAGCGACGGCGCTCGGCTCGGTTCACGCGGCCCTCGCGGCGGCGATAGGGCGCGTTCTGCTTGCAGCGTTGCGAGAGGCGTCTCTCTCGTAGGTTCTCGCTGTCCGTCGGGTCGGCGCGCCATGCCTTCCTCTCCCCGCCCGTGCTCGAAGCTGCTCAGCCACTCGTCGACCTTCGACGTGCCTGGCTGTGGAGTCACCGCCCGTGACTGCACCGGTGTTCCCTCGGCGTCGATCTGTTCCAGTTCAAGCTCCAACCTCTTCTTAATTACTTCCTTCTCGATCTCGGCGACCCGTTCTAACGCGCGTAGCTCTGCCGCCCGCCTGCGCACTGTCATTGTACTACTGGCGTGCGATCGCACGGACGGCGTCGGCCTTACTGGTTCGCGGGCGCTTTCCTCCCCGCCGTCGGCACTCGGGGTAGCGCGCGGCCACGCCCCACCGGGCGCGTGCGCATCCCCGCCCCCGCTCTCGTTCTGCGCCGGCGCGTTCCCGCCAGCGCTCAGCTCCGCATCGTCGCCTTTGATTGTTTGGCTACGTGTCATCATCTTGGTTCACACAGGTTTACTTCGGAGTTTCAATTTACAGTGCAAACACAATCTCAATACGGAAGTTCAAAGTTCACAATTTACGGAGGTTCAATGTTCACAGGTTCAATGCTCACAGTACAGAAAAGGGTTCACTTTACTCACAGGTTCTCGATCACTGTACCCAAGATCCGGCTCGAAGGACCACGCAAACTGTAGACGACGCAAGTCCACAGCCTATCGTCTGCGATAGCTCGGCGGAAACAGAGGTTCTTGCCGCACCCGTCTCGGTGAACACGGTAGCGTCGCACGAAGGATCTGTGAACGACCGAGGAATGGCGCGGCACTGTTTCGCAACTTAACTCCTACCGACGCGGCTCTGTTCTTGTAAGGTTCAATATGATCATGGGAACACTCCGTAATAAAAACACTGAGTCTATTACAAGTTATAATGGGATTAAAACACACGATAAAGAATAAAGTATAAGATTGGTTTAAGCACTAAGTTTACAGTTCAATGTCAGAAGGATCACAATTACTTAAACAACGACGGGATTACAATTAATAACAAGTTACTGCACTGAAAAATTACGTTCACTATGGCACGCTACTGGCCGGGATCTAACTAACAACTCATGGCGTTCCGCCAAATCAAACTGCCCACTGATTGCCCACTGATTGCCCACTGCCCCGTTCCGCCCGTCGGGTCGGTTTTATATATTTTCAAACACACCCCTCTACTCCCGTAATTTCGATTCCCACGCAACTGACGCAACCTTGTGCAATAATAACTTCCCGTCCTAACGGTTCAGGATGACCATTTCTCACGAGAGATATTAACAATAGTTATACAATGCTTAAATGAATAGACAATTGTTCTTAACATTTGTTTAGATGTGCCGACACCCGACAAAGGTAACAACAGTATAGAAAATATATATTAGACAATATTTAATGGTCTCGGCGCAACTCGGGGTTTACAACATTTTATGATTTTAACTGTATTTTAAGACGCTAATGTAACATTATTGCTAGGTCGTAAACGGGAAGTAACGGCAAAATTCAATTCTTTCTAGCGGTAAAATATCAGGTATACTGGGAGAGTTCCACGTATTCGGGGCTGTCCGTAACATTATTGGGCATGTTCGGTTCGTCCGCGACGTTCTAGTGACAGGTCGCGGTACCCACGCGGCGGCGATTGGGCGTGTTTGATTCTTGCGTGGCGCTCGGGCGCCGGTGCTCGGTTCGGTTCACGCAGCCCTCGCGGCGGCGATAGGGCGCGTTCGTTTCTTGCGCAACGCTCGAGCGACGGCGCTCGGCTCGGTTCACGCGGCCCTCGCGGCGGCGATAGGGCGCGTTCTGCTTGCAGCGTTGCGAGAGGCGTCTCTCTCGTAGGTTCTCGCTGTCCGTCGGGTCGGCGCGCCATGCCTTCCTCTCCCCGCCCGTGCTCGAAGCTGCTCAGCCACTCGTCGACCTTCGACGTGCCTGGCTGTGGAGTCACCGCCCGTGACTGCACCGGTGTTCCCTCGGCGTCGATCTGTTCCAGTTCAAGCTCCAACCTCTTCTTAATTACTTCCTTCTCGATCTCGGCGACCCGTTCTAACGCGCGTAGCTCTGCCGCCCGCCTGCGCACTGTCATTGTACTACTGGCGTGCGATCGCACGGACGGCGTCGGCCTTACTGGTTCGCGGGCGCTTTCCTCCCCGCCGTCGGCACTCGGGGTAGCGCGCGGCCACGCCCCACCGGGCGCGTGCGCATCCCCGCCCCCGCTCTCGTTCTGCGCCGGCGCGTTCCCGCCAGCGCTCAGCTCCGCATCGTCGCCTTTGATTGTTTGGCTACGTGTCATCATCTTGGTTCACACAGGTTTACTTCGGAGTTTCAATTTACAGTGCAAACACAATCTCAATACGGAAGTTCAAAGTTCACAATTTACGGAGGTTCAATGTTCACAGGTTCAATGCTCACAGTACAGAAAAGGGTTCACTTTACTCACAGGTTCTCGATCACTGTACCCAAGATCCGGTTCGAAGGACCACGCAAACTGTAGACGACGCAAGTCCACAGCCTATCGTCTGCGATAGCTCGGCGGAAACAGAGGTTCTTGCCGCACCCGTCTCGGTGAACACGGTAGCGTCGCACGAAGGATCTGTGAACGACCGAGGAATGGCGCGGCACTGTTTCGCAACTTAACTCCTACCGACGCGGCTCTGTTCTTGTAAGGTTCAATATGATCATGGGAACACTCCGTAATAAAAACACTGAGTCTATTACAAGTTATAATGGGATTAAAACACACGATAAAGAATAAAGTATAACATTGGTTTAAGCACTAAGTTTACAGTTCAATGTCAGGAGGATCACAATTACTTAAACAACGACGGGATTACAATTAATAACAAGTTACTGCACTGAAAAATTACGTTCACTATGGCACGCTACTGGCCGGGATCTAACTAACAACTCATGGCATTCCGCCAAATCAAACTGCCCACTGATCACTCTTTGACCACTCTTATTTGCCCACTGATTGCCCACTGATTGCCCACTGCTTGTTCCGCCCGTCGGGTCGGTTTTATATATTTTCAAACACACCCCTCTACTCCCGTAATTTCGATTCCCACGCAACTGACGCAACCTTGTGCCATAATAACTTCCCGTCCTAACGGTTCAGGATGACCATTTCTCACGAGAGATATTAACAATAGTTATACAATGCTTAAATGAATAGACAATTGTTCTTAACATTTGTTTAGATGTGCCGACACCCGACAAAGGTAACAACAGTATAGAAAATATATTAGACAATATTTAATGGTCTCGGCGCAACTCAGGGTTTACAACTTTTTATGATTTTAACTGTATTTTAAGACGCTAATGTAACATTATTGCTAGGTCGTAAACGGGAAGTAACGGCAAAATTCAATTCTTTCTAGCGGTAAAATATCAGGTATACTGGGAGAGTTCCACGTATTCGGGGCTGTCCGTAACAACTGCCCTATGTAACCGCGCCTAACAGTAGTGTTTTGAATATCTCCCAACCTAAAATGTTGGAGTCTTGAACACTCCTTTTTGCGTCACAGGTCCAAAATAGCCGAATTAAATAAATATGTACTTAACTAATTATTCTAATATTATCTAAATCTTAGTTACCCATTTTCGAGGAAGTGATCATGATGTTTTAGAAAGAACTCGAATCAATAATCATTAAGATTTCATACACATCGTGAATCATTCGCAAATTCTAATAAATCACTTCGATACGAGTAGAAATAACAATGAGAAAACCCATGTGAAGTAAATATATGAAGAATTAAATCTTAAACCCGTTTTATCTTATGTAGAGACCGATAATTGTTTATCACACTTGCTCGTAAAGGAATTCATAACGTGCAGGCACACAGGGCTATAATAACTTCTATTACGCCCATGGGCGTAATAGTTTTGTGCTTCAATTCTGACAATTACTTATTCAGTTATAAAGCAAGGAGGTACAGGGTATTCGATAACATCTATAAATAAATCTTATATACTTATAAATAAAAGCACTAACATCCGTACATTAATGACAGTTAAAAATAATTTAATAACAAATCAGCTAATGTTAATTTTCAGTCTTAGCGTATTCTGATTTTATCCCAAAGAAGTCTAGAAAGAGTCAGTCTACTTTGGAATTTCCCATGCTGATTCCCGACCTTCCAACCCAGAAATTTTAGCTCTTATTGGGGTTTGCTAATTTAAGATAAATGACCCAGTGCTCAACACTGACCAAATACATGGCACTTTCAATGTTACGTCATAGTGACAGAGTTGACCAATAGGTGTCATCTAATTGGGCTTTAAGGTGGCGAGCATCGGGACGTTTACCTTACCACGAACATTTGAAAACGAATAAGTTCACTTTTACAACTTCTAAACACGCTTATCGCTGATAAGTAATATTGTATTTCTGCCCGATGTCCCGTAGTTCTAACGCGCCGCCGCGGCCCCTTTGTCCCACTCGATCCCAGTAGAGATCTATATTGTGTTACATTCTAGATAATTGCAAGATTTTAGGTCTCATGGGAAAAAGGATACTCCGAGCTCAGAGATATATGCATAAAAATGAAGTCAAAGTATTTATTGGTTAGGAGAATTCAAACCTGTCTGAACCGCTGATTCAAATTACATTATAAGTTCTTTTGTGTGCGGACACAGGAGGATAGAGCTGGTATGTACTGACAATATCATCTCGCCTCTATATCTCATAACCGATTAGGATTCCATACGTGTAACACAAGCCCAGACATTAGCTGCCCCTGCGCTCCTATTTCTACCGTCGCCTGCGCATAGCGCGCAGGTTGTTAGCACGCATTGTCTGCGATGCGCGAATGGGCGCAGCGCGCATAAGGCTCGCTGGAGCGACCATGAGTGGGAGAAGCGGAGAGACCGTCCTGTAAGAACACGGTCACCCTAAACTCCGTAAATTCTTAGGAATATTTCTATAATTTGACAGTTTAGATGCAGACCCAAATCTGAAGAATGACCGAATACACGATAACGGACAGAAAACTGCAATCCTCGTTATGTCTGCGATCACCCTAAACTCCGTCATTTTTTACTAATATTTCTATAGTTTGACGGAGTTCCTTCCATGAAAAAAAAAGGTTTAATGCTACAAAAACTGGCGAGGAAATGGCGCGAGATTGGGACTTAGTGGCGAAAATTCTTATGAACATCTTCCTATTCTTCAGTTCTTGTACTCTTGTAGTAAATGACTTTTGATCTCTGGTTATATTACTTAAATTCTGCAATAGATGGTGTAGCCAATGTAATTTCATCAGACTTGTCCAGCCGTGCTGAGCGAGGCGTAGTTACCTTACCGTTGATGTGCTAACCGATCGATGAAAGCTAAGTACGGGAAATCGTTACTGATAAGGGATTGCACTCGATACGACTGAGATAATGCCTTGATTCAGGTTATACCGAGAAGCTATAGCTACTAGTCTTTAGGGGGCATAAACTCAGAGCCCTAGGGTAGAGCGTATGAAACGGCCACTTCTGGGGCAAGCCTAGAGAAAATGCTGAATGAAAAAAAACCAAGCGTAACGATGATGGTACTGTACTAGGTAACGATAGTATGTATAGTACATACTTATATATAAAAATAATAAATATTTGTGGACAATCTTACACAAATCAACCTAGTTCCAAAGTACGCAAGGCTTGTACTATGGGTACCAAGTGACGATATACATACTAAACGATACAAATACTTATATAGATAAATAAATACTTAAATACATAGAAAACGTTCAAGACTCAGGAACGGATATTCGTGTCCATCACACAAATAAATGCCCTGACCGGGATTCGAACCCGGGACCACCAGCTTCGTAGCATCACTACCAACTAGGGTAAGCGGTCGTAGAGAGAGAATAGATAAATAAGTACTTCAAAATTTTGTTCGGGCTATTTTTTTAACTTCCCATTGAACTATAAACTTGAAATTTGGTGATGTTTATTATTACGTATATTTTACCAACAAATACAAATATATAGATAAATCAGATTTTTTATTCAAAATTTCCTTATTTTTTCTATTAAAACCAACTTCTATTTGTGGTTGGTTCGGAACTCTAAATGAGCGAATTCCGACACGCACTTGGCCGGTTTTTTTAACCCCCGATGTGCAACCCATTCAACCCAAAAGAGAGTTACCTATTATAAGAACCTTTGCGTGTGTATCTGGTGCCTGTTTGTGGAATCGTAGCTTCCTAACGAATAAACCGATATGGCGGAGCTTCTTCTAAGCAATGTTATGTGTATGATTTTTTGTTCTCCATTCATTTACTAAGAATTTCTTTTTTTTTGCGCAGGCGTCGCCGTGGTCGCAGTTCGCGGGCCATGCAGGGAGCCGCCAGCGCGCCCGCGGCGCCAGCGGCCGAACCGCCCCCATCGCAACGTAAGTACCTATAAATGATCTTTTTATAGCGCTGTTATTGAATTTTGAATCTTCAAGCATGCAAAATTAAGTCACTTTAAGGATTACTTTAAGATAACTCGGCCAGCCCAAATCACAGGAACATCGGGTCAACGTCAACGCTAACCAAAGTTCATGGTAGTCTATTTCGGATCTCAATGTGTTTCGCGCGTCTAAAAAGGTCTTAAGATACTTTAGCTAATAAATTTACTGCACCAAATTACCAACAGCCAGGACTAGGCAATGTAACTCCCCTACACTTATCCCCCTAGCGTTATTCCAGTACAGTTGCATCCGAAAGGATGCCCGGGATCCGCTACCTAATCCCAAGGTTTCCCGTAGGCACTAGTTCTTACGGAAGCGACTGCCGTCTGACCTTCCAACCCGAGGCGAAACCTTATTGGAATTACGGCTTCTCAAATGAGTGGGCAACTTGACTGTTAGAAGTTCTCAAGCCGCCCGAAGGCCTCTACTTGCCTTAAAGACCGCTATCATAGACAGCAGCCGGGATCAACGGCTTAACGTGCCTTCCAAAGTTAGTAACTACTCAATACGGTCACCCATCCAAGAACTGACCACACGCACGCACACGGTACGCGGGCGCCGCAGAACCACGGGCGCTCCCATACACTACTTAATAAAAAATTCAACTCCATTGTAAATAAACAGGATGCGAACCTAATACGAAACATCAGACTAAAGTTCTTATCTCCAGTTTTAGTGTCGGTAGCACCGAAATGTGACCCTGATGACTGTAACTCGACCACTTGATTCGACGCACGCGCCGCATTTGATGCGACAATTACACTACCAGCATACTACACCTCAATGCAGCAGAGAAAAAGAGAGAGTGCGAGAGGGACGAATGCTTTACTAGCATTCGTACTAGTAAGGGACGAATGCTATATGTCCGACATAAACGCGATGATACTATATAGGCTAGGCCTATTAACACTCGAGTATTTTATGGCAACTTAGATATAACCCCAAAGGTATCTAATTTCATTTTAAGCGCAGGCTTATCTTTTTTCCACACAGTATTCCACACCCCTGTTCACCCTATTAAGGAATTATTTCCAGGATAGAAAATGTTTTATATATTTTCAAATATCCCGAACTATCTCCGTGCGCATCTAAATACTTTCAGCCGTTTAACCGTGAAAAGGTAACAGACAGACAGGCAGACAGTTCGTTCAGCAGTTTAAACTTGAAGATGTAACAGACCGATAGACAGAAATAAACTAGCATTTATTTAATATTAGTAGATCTAAACTTTTTTTTAACCTGACTGTGGCTTTATAGGCCGGGCCCAATAAAGCGATAGGAGTGCGTGGTTGGAGGGTAGCCTGGGGAAAATTCAGGGGAAAACCTCCGACATGACCACGCGTGTGGTTTGGAACACTGGAATACTCTAAGAGTTTGCGCTTCAGTGAGATTGGTTGAGCGGTTTCAACCGAATCTGAGGTGTGATTGGAATCGAGCTACTGGGAGTTTTGTCGCTGGTTCACTAAACTTAGCCTAGTTGAGAAGAGTCCAGCAAAAAACTCGGCTAGGCCCGACCTGGTTCGGTCTGATTCATTATTACCAATCACGAATATCACTTTACACGCCTTTGGGGGATCTAATTTAGTTGTTTAATTATAAAATTACTTGTAATTGATGAATATATATAAACTGTATCCAATTAAAAAAAGTAATATATGTAATTTCGCTATACATGTTTATTGTAATTATGTTAATATGGAACCTTGATGTTTATTGTTTACTGCGTAGTTCCGAAGGAATCCACTTTGAATGTTGCTTGTTAATTTTCTAATCGCAAATCGTAAAAAGAAATATGCAAGTCTGAATAATAGAGTACCTATTTACCACGTCATGGAAAATATGATATGTAACACACAGGGAATGCTTACAACGGCATGTTATTTTCTAAGATTCTTTAGAATTGGTACAGTTTGCAAAATTATTCGGTATGCACCCTGGCACAGAACTTTGTCTTAAGGAGTCACATTTCTGCAACCGACTGTACATTGTTGGTGAATCAATGCTTAAATCGACACCGCCTTAAAGAATCTACATTTTGTGCCATTACTAAAATACATAGTAAATAAAGTAAATAGTAAATATTTTTGGACAATCTTACACAAATCAACCTAGACCCAAACTAAGCAAAGCTTGTGCTATGGGTACCAAGTGACGATATACATACTTATATAGTTACTTAAATACATAGAAAACATCGATGACTTAGGAACAAATATTCGTGTTCATCACATAAATACATTCGACATCCCTGACCGGGATTCGAACCCGGGACCTCCAGCTTGGAAGGCAGGGTCACTACCAACTAGGCTAAAGCGGTCGTCACATAGATTATTATTCGGTAGATTATTGTTCGGGATGCACCAACTTACAATTGATTACAGACCCATTAATGTTACATATGGCGCCGGTAGTAAAATAAGGGAAAAATTTGGGTAAGGGAAGCTAGCTATCAGTAGCTGTCGTCCCAGACACTTATCAAACTAAGGGTGGGTTTCACTAAACCGTCTGTAATCGTAGGCGGTGTTGGTTAAGAGGGTACGAACGAAAAGTTGGTATTTTAGCAAAAGTAAGGTTTTTTCAAACAGCATATCTTTGTTTACGTAATTATATTGTTAAAGTAAACTTCTGTTTTGTATAGATAAACTATTATTCTAGACCATAGCGTTGCTATACTTTTATTTTTATCAACGGTTATTTAAAAAAAAACACGTTTTCAACGGAGTGTTTTGCAAAAACACGCGTCAGAGCTATCTTTCAGGTACAATATTTCCATTTTAAACTGACAAAAACGATTAGCTGTTTATCTTTTACAATAGAATGTATAGTCTTTTAGTGCATAGCGCTCGCATTAGTTCTAAAATATTGGTTTTTACTATTTTAAAAAAATACTACAAAATGTCGAATTCGGGTTGTTTTAAAATTTTTCTCACGTAATTGATTATGTTTCGGAAAAAAAACATATTATTATAAAACTACAGGTTTTGCTTGACTTTTCTATTTCTGATTGTATGGAAAGTTTGACAAGTTTCTATGGGATGACAGCTGCCGGCGCCATATTTGACGATGACGTCTGTGATCGTATGTCGGTGCAACCGACTCTTACTATACAATCCGATTTTAACGAGCACCGCTTACGCTTAGGTACAGACGCATTGGCGTAACCTACCCTAATACGAAGTATATGCAAATATGAATTGAGGCGCAAAATGACAATTTCGACACCTCTTGAATTAATATAGTCTATTTTGAAAGCGTTACCCACGCTTATTGTTTGGACATTTGTTAGTATACTAGCTTTTGCCAGCGACTCCGTCCGCGTAGAACACGTTCGTCGTGTTAAAATTAAATTGCTATTCTATTATTTCAGGCGCTTACCTAGTTACCGGTCTTCCATACAAACTGTTAGCCCCTTAAGAGATGATTTCCGGGATTAAAAGTATCCTATGTCCTTCCCCGAGACTGAAACTATCTCCATATCAAATTTCATCTAAATCGGTTCAACGGTTTAAGCGTGAACACGTAACAGGCAGACCGTAAGTCAAACACACTTTCGCATTTATATAAATATGAATATTATAGTATGGATTGTATTATGGCAAAGTAATATCGAGCTTGAAGCGCCATGTGTGTGCGACAGAGAAGATATATCGTAGGACGACGTCGAGGGCACGAAAATACGAATAGCGCCTTATATCGAATAATCATAAATTACATCGCAAAGATACTATTTCAAAGAAGTCTAGATACATTAAAATCTCTGAATCACACTTAAAAGTTATATTATTTGCTGTCTACATTTGATAGTAGCATACTCTCGTAATTATTCTTGTTGTCTGTTATTTGTTCAACGTTTCTATAAGCCGGCCTCAGAGATCTGTGGACACAAGTGGCTGCTACAAAAGGATGCTTCCTCTCCCAAGTCTGCATTCCAGTTTCGTAATCTAATGAGATGTTTTCTCTTTAATTGTTATGGCTTTGTGGCGCCGAAAAACTTCGAAAGTAGATGTATGGTAATGTATTTAGGAAAATGTAGGTATTGATACGTATAAAGAAACACTTATCATGAGCCTGAACTGGCGACACTGGCAGTGTATGATATTGTTGCTAATTACTGCACGTTGCACGTTTGGTTTATCACTGAGCCAATGAAGAATTCCGGCTTCTAATCCCAAAATCAGCACAACTTGATGATACCAAATCATTGTATTTTCAGTTTCAAACGATGCTACTAACGAAAGTGTAGGTGAAAATCGACTACCAAAATTTGAGTGAATTGTTACATATTTAAATTTAGAATGAAGGAAAAATTGAAAAATTTAGGCACCGAGCAGGATTCGAACCTGCGACCTCCCGGCACTCGCGGCCAGTCGCTCTAGCCAACTGAGCTATAGGTGCAATCGCTACCCAGTTCCAAATTCATCAACCGTTCCTCCGTATTAAGCAGTACCGCTGCTAACGTAAACTATTTTTTTATACAAACGCCTTCAATATGTGTTACATATTTTATTACGGATGAAGTTAATGTTAGGCTAGTCTAGCCAGCGTTTTCAGTTCGAAACAGCACATAAATAGCCAATTGATAACAATAACAACACTGCAACCCTATAAATCAATAATAAAATCGATTCCCAATTTTATCTGCCAAGTCATTAGACTTTATTAGTCACCGACTTTCTAAACTAGGGCACAAAATTGTACATTTACTCATTGTATCCTCGTTTGTTTAAGGCGTGCATTCGACATCTAAACGGTACTTTTTATCTCAAGATAACCGATTGTGAGCAGTTCCGGTACTAAGTTAAGGGAATCGGACCGACCTGATAAAAGATGAGTAATGAGTTTAAGTGACGTGTTAACGGGAAATTGATGACTTATTTTATGTAATATGACAGTAATGTTATTTTGCTTTTCGATAATAGACTGAGACATCACGTAATCATTGCAAAGATGGCACATATGTTTTAGTGTTCTTATGTTCTGTACCCAAAGGGTGCCAACGGGACCTCTGCTGTTCTTCCGACTATCAAAGGGTCAACATTATTACAAAAGGTTTGTAACTACTGTTGCCTCTATTAAAAAAACATTAGGTAATTTTAATTAAATTATAATTAAAAAGAGGCAAGGATTTTTTTTTACATTAGACAATTATTGTAATTGAATAAAGTACAAAGTAGGCTACAATTAAATGTGAAACTAACAGTTGAATATAAAACTAAAACTACCTACAATTAAAATCAATTATCTAAAGCTGCTAATAGTATTCGATACCAATGATAAAATAGGATCATCATTTTGTATTGAATTCGCCAAAACCAATAAGTTAAACGTACCTTAACACCGACTCAACACGCCAATCTTTATGTCAAATGAATAGAGGTTAGCAATACGTGTCAACTATTGAAAGGCGTACCTCAATTATTTTGATCAGTTCGTTTAGAACCGAGTAAAAATCTATTGTTTATCAGAAAAGTCGATTTCCTGCACACGGCAGCAAAGGTAAACAACCTGCACACGTGTAACAAGTTAACATATTTGAAACGCTACGTGACACATTTCGTAATGATTATATGAAAATAGTGAGCCTCGCTTCCTGATTAGGAATTCGTGAAATTATTATCAATGATAAGATTTCTTAGTGAAGAAAAGGCGCTGATATTGATTTGAACACTTTTTAAAACGTACTTGGAACACATGTTACAGGTACATATGAAAAATATTAAAAATCCTATTCTATCCAAAAAATATTGCTGGCGTATAATTAAATAAACAAAATTAACGTATCAACTTAATTTCACGAGCATTAATTAGTTTTAAATGTAAAGGAACTCTCGCTCTTTACACCAGAGTCCAAAGTGCCTAAGCTGTCACCTTTCCTGACTGACTGAAACTGACTGTCGAAATGGTCAGCCTAGGTCAAATTCGCCAAGTATCTGAATTACAATGTTCCTTCATTCCAATACCGTCAAATATAGTAAAATAGGAATCGGACACGCGTGTGTTAGGTATAGATAGCGAGAGTTCAAAAGCCTTTATTGTAATGAAATAAGAGCTTTGGAAATTCTCATTTGCGTAGTTACTTATGATACTGACTGTACATGAGAATCTTAAGACAGCTGTTTTCACCAGCTATGCGATTCACTAAACACTGTTCTCACCTGTCACCTCACCGCTCACCCATTTTTATATGGAAACTTTCATGTATCATTTTTCACTTTTTGACAGTTTCCATATAAAAATGAATGAGAGATGAGGTGAAGGTGAGGACGAGTCGGTTTGTAAATAACAGCCCAGGAACTAGTAGTTACGTAGTCTGTTTTGTGTGTAGGAATACCTAATTTTGACATCTAGCTTGGGTTCGAGTTAGCTGTTATACTTAGATACCAGTCGTGGTGAAACGGGTGTCTCAAGTAACCCATGTGTCCCACTTTACCCCATTTATCCCACTTGCCCCAATCTACCCCTGTGAGTTTTAATAGACGCATAGGTACCTACTGTAGTTGACAGAAATCACCAAATCGAAACAGGTTGACCAACATATACGACGGCCATCTTGGCGTCATCACTATGCGAGTCAGGAGCGCGCCTTCCGCGCCTAACGGTGGTTATGAATCTTATGACACTCCTGAATCCTGAGTGTCTATCTATTCACAAAACAGTCTGCAGTCTCTGAGTCCCCAGTATAATTTGAGACATGGATTGGTGAGAACAATGCGGAATCGGAGGTCAACCTGTTACAATTTAGGTACCTAAAAGATCGGTAAGTATTGAATGACAGACACCACGACTAGTTCACCTCAAAAATATTAATCGCTCAGCGGCTAGAAAAAACGATTATTTTGAAGACAATAAACAATCTGTAATCGGTAAACGATCTGTAGGCCGTCCTAAGATAGGTACCTACCTATTTGCACTCTCAGAACATTGAAAGGAATATTATGTGTTCTGAGCTTACTTCGTCGTCTAGAGATTGGCTTGGAAATTTATATTCTATTCGTGTACGTATCAAGTTTTAACAATTTTCACATCTTCAGTATATTGATATAATAGTTTTTAGTTAGACTAATCGTCATTTCGAGAAAGAACTTGACAAGTACCTAGTTAGCTGAAATTTGCAGTATACGAGTATAATACCTCCTAAAGCTAAATGTGAATTTAAAAGTCAACAGCTACTTCCAAATATGATACGAGAAACGGGCACGCTACCTAAGAAGACTTCGACATCCGAAAATGTTTTCCAATCGAACCGACTTTCTCCGAGCGGAAAAGCGGCCTAATTGTACTGGCGAGCGAATGAATCGAACGAGAATATTAATTCTTAAAGGGCTGAGATGGTAACGGATCGCCGACGTGCCTCGCTTATGTATATGCTGTAATTTGAACTGTAATGTGCGCTTTACGACTGTTTTGAATCGGTTCTTGTTATGATTGGAACGGAACTTTGACGCTTTGAGCAAAAATAGTGTACAGGTAAACTGGGGTGACTTTAGGAAAAATCGGGGCTACTTTGATATATTTAGAAGACTTATATAATCATCACCAAGTATTCTTAGTTTGGTTAAGTTTAGTAAATAGTTGGAGAATGTACCAAGGTATTTTTTACTGACTTTTGAATGAGCTAAAGTTAGATGAACCTTTTCTGTCGTGGTGGATTTTAGGCCAAACGAACGAACGACAATCCTAGAAGGTAATATGAGAAAATTCAAGCAAGATTGATCAATGTTCGAATTATCTTGTCCAATTCCAATATTACTGTTAGAAAGATTGACCATGTAAATTGCCCAAGACAAATTGGACCTTTTTTGTTTGGTACCTGTGTGACATGTGAATTCGACGATGTATCCCACGTAATTTCGGCAGCCTTTTCATTAAATTTCTCTCAAGACAAACTTCGCAAACCAAATGACCGTACTACACGTATTATCAATTTCTAGACAATAGCAGAGTCTTACGGTTGTCACATATCGGACTCACCTTTTATCTATTTCTCGTGTATACACAAAATTCACTTCTGTTGCTTTAGAATAAAGATCAATTCGCCTTGCGCGTGCTCTTTTGAAATCGTCAGAACTTATCAAGTAAGTAGACGGTAGGCAGTAATTGTCGATGGCGACACCATAAATGAGGGCTTAGAGATACGACACGGTGTAATTCAGTACCGTTGAGGCCCATTGGAGTGTGGAAGAAAGCAGCGGGACTGGCGACGTCCTCGCCATATCAATCAAAACGTTTATAATATGCGCGTGCTGTCGCCAGCACCTTATATTCAAAATCATAAGGACTATAATCGATTGTCGCGGCAAGGAAGAGTCGGGATGGCGATAGGTCGATTTAAATTCCGAATAAGCGGGAAGGAGGAAGTCTGAGACGTGTGCGCATCTATGTCACACCTTTTCTCCGTATTTGAACTTGATTGAACTCTGTGGACGGGGATTTGATGGTTTTCGTCCGGTTATCGTGATGTCCAGGGGAATAAATCATTGCTGGTAGATTGTTTTCGAAGCACGATTCTTGTGTCGCGAAACTTAGCTGATATTATCGCTTTTTCGGCGTCCGGTTTTGATTTAGAAAGATCTTTGAATCGAATGTCGAGCACACGCAGTTACTGACTACACTTCCCTTAGGGATGTTTTTGAGAATATAAAAGTATCCTAGGAAATGTCACAAACAATAGAATGTCACTAAAACCAGATTCATAAAGTCGGTTCGGTTTCCTTTTAAAACAGACAGGTTAACACACTTTAGCGTTTAGGTATAATATTTATATAGATAAGAGCGACATGTATAGATTTAGATTTTTGAACCAATATGCTTCAACAAAACGAAATTCCAATAAGTTAGTTACCGTAAGTACCTCGCTTTTCCCCGACAACTTAATTCCGAGAAATCTTGCGTATAGTTTCGATTAAAATCCGACATTTTAAATACGATATGAAACAATCGAATCGCCGTGTCATCGTTAAGTGCCTTTGAATTGCGTTCGCCTAAAATCTGCATTTCTTGAAAGAATATTTCGCCGAAATCTGCCATGTGGCGTACGGAGCGTTAAATTCGTTTCCCTGTGGTCCGGGTATGGACGTCAGGCAATATATATTTCTTATTTAAATAAATACGTCCAATAAATTTGACGACCGGTTTAGCCTAGTGGGTAGTGCACCTGCCTGTGAAGCTGACGGTCCTGGGTTCGAATCCCGGTCAGGGCAAATATTTGTGTGATGAGCATGAATATTTGTTTCTGAGTCTTGGATGTTTTCTATGTATTTAAGTATTTATATCTATTAAATATATCGTCGTCTAGTACCCATAACACAAGCCTTCTTGAGCTTACTGTGGGGCTAGTTGATTTGTGTAAGATTGTCCTCTAATATTTATTTATTTTAATAAAAACTACACGACCGTTCTAGAAAAAGTTCGTGTCATAGAAATAACAATTTGACTCCTCAATTCCTATTTTGTTTGACGTCGCGAGTCGTGAGCCATGGCCATGTAGTAAAATTGTCATTTTGACTCGGTTTTTCTAACTTGCTCTCTTATAATAATAACCCATTCTCATATCATCGTCAGGATTTTTTCTCACACGTCAGGAATATTGAGAATTCTAATATTAAAAAAAAAACACGTTTTATATGATTAATTTATTACAAGTAAGTTATCAATTAAACTAACGTTTTCTACAGATTTTTTTATGGTTTCTTTAGCCAACGAACAAATAACGCCGGTTACTATCCTCTGCCTTCGTTCTCGCACACGAAATATCTTTTGGTTTGTTGGAGTACCCAAATAAATATTTCTAAATTCTGATTTAAAACTAGTCCCCTCTTACTGAGACGCCCAATTCATCAAATTAAACGACTGGTGACGTTTTACAGCGTCGTATGCCAAAGTAGCCTCGGCCGCTTGCGTCACGGCTGCAAAGCTGTCTGATGTTTCTGGAGTGCTACCGCGAACTGCATTCGAAATTTTCCCTCTCTGTCGCACTTGCAAGTTTGCACATAAGTGAGACAGAGAGGGAAAACTTCGTTTGTGGTCCGCGGTAGCCCCTCTGGTTTCCTAAAGTCGACGATGTAGCGTAGAGAAGGTAAGGTTAGAAACCGAACTAACGTTATACTTTATAAAGTGGGAAAAAATTATGTATTAACAAATGTCAGGGCATTTTGAGCTATGTCAGGGCTTTTATTAGGAAATTAGATTTTTCATATGGCAACCTTATATTCATTTAGAATTAAAACGAGTCGCCCTCGATTTGCGCATATTTAACATGTATGTAACTGTTTTGTCTTTGCCGCGCCGCCGAGTCGTATTTCTACAGATTCTGTAGGAACATGACACCGCTTGCGGGTAAATACCTAAATCAGGCATTTTATATTAAGCTAGCCAGGCATCTGGTTATTTTAGGACAGTCCGCATTTTAAGAATGATGGAATAACGGCCTTTAATAGAAGCATATATTAGGTTTTCTCTTTGGCTGGAGATCAGATACGCAAAAAACAGGCGCCTATCACTAATCCCCATTCTTAGAACTTCCTGGGTTCCTTAGGGATGCAACCCGGATGACGATCTTTACAGGAAGGCGCATCTTTGCTCAGCCCTTTTCCAGACCAGAGGTTGCATTACGAATAAGCTATGTACTTACACTAAAGCTATGGTCACTTTGGAAGTTCCCAGAATAAAAACTTATTTGTCTCCTAAGTATAAAAAAACTCCGGGGGAACTCTCTAAATAGGTATATTATATTCACCAATGCAATAGGTACCCTAACTAAAATGTCAGTAACTTTCCACATTTCATTGCAAAACCCGTCAATACCTACTCCAGTTCTAATTTCCTCCTTCAACATCAGTTTTGCATAACCGGACGCACGTATCTGCAGTCAATACCTCGTTTCTAATTCATGAATGAGATCCCAAACCGGCAAGGTGTCTTATTCTATTACAACTATTGAAACAAAAGAATAACGAGTCACTAAACGCGCCCGAACCAATTTAAACCTTGATCGAAGCAGTTAAGATTGATATTTTAATGATGCTTGATTGACTTGTACACTTTTGTTGTAATTCGTACTATGACATTGCAGTGTTGCAATTATTGTCTGTGTCGACAGTTTTAAACTAAAATAATGTTTCATTGATAAAGTGTAATACAATTCTTTCGGAAGTCTTTAGTGACGGAAATTGAGTCAGGTTTTTCATAATGTCATAGAAGTACATTTCTTTCCACAAATTAATTTAGATTTTTATTTACAAGTTATATTGACTAAGCTAGTGATGGATGCCTACTAATGACAAAGTCAAAAAAATACAAAAACTCCTGAATATTCTTTTTTCGTCAATCATGAATGGAGTGATTAGTTGTTTCAATACCTAATTATGTTGGGATAACGTATAAATTGACTTGATACCTAGTTACAGTCTTCCAGTTGAAACAAAAGTGAGCAACGTACATAGCCGATAGTGCCGATATCTATCTACATTTAGTACCTATTACCGTTCAAACTCAGCCTTAGAAGCGAATTAATTGCCATTTCTCTTTTACGTAAGAATGAAGCTCCATAAGCCAAAATTCAACGTAGGTACATAGCCGATAGTGCCGATATCTACATTTAAAACTTACCTTTTACCACTCAAACTCGGCCTGGGAAGCGAAAAATTGCCATTTCTCTTTTACGTAAGAATGAAGCTCCATGAACCAAAATTCAATGTACATAGCCGATAGTGCCGATGTCTACCTACATTTAGTACTTACCTAGTACCACTCAAACTCAGCCTAAGAAGCGATTCTTTTTTACGTAAGAATGAAGCTCCATAAACCAAAATTCCCGTGACTCACGGGGAAGGGAATTAACGATGACCACTGCAATCCGACCTTTGCTGGTGTTTTATCGTTCATGAAACAACATGGATGGTTGATTCATTCAGGTATTGTATAGCAACACGGCACATGAAAATATCTGTATCTTTCTCTAGCCCTTTTATCAATAGCAATAAAGACGATATCTAATTGAGTTTTTACGGAAATAGCGCCTCATTGACCACCAGCTTGCTTGAGATAACACAAATGTTGAAGTTTTGGAAAGTAATCTATCAATTTTGAGATAGTTTTTACTAAATAACATGTGGAATAGTGGATTGATAGTTGAAAGAATACAAAGATTGTATTATCTGCAATTGGACTTTACATTTTTATATTGTAGATTGAGAAAAAACTACATAATCAATGTAATCGTAGGCTATAATCAATAAAATAGGACTGACTAATATGATAATACCGATGAACTAATGTAATATTGATTCATAACCCTTACAAGCAGTAAGGTTCACTAAAAAAATATAGAATGCTTAAAACCTTAGAATAGAAGATAGTACTGTAAGTCATACATATTTTTTTTTTTAGAAATTCAACCGTTTTGGTTAGGCATCAAATTATCGATGTCTTCTAGGAAGAAAGCTGCATGTCGAATATAGTCTACCAAAGTCAATATATTCCAAAATTTCAATGTAATAATATGTTCCAAAACTATATAACAAGACAGCGCAAAGACAAAACCTTTGTAGTGTACGTATACATACCTAATTAAGAAGTAATTCAACATATTGTGATCTACTTTTCAAAACAACCAAATCTAAGACACGTAAGCCGCACATTACTGTCGCAGTATCGATTACCATTATCTTTCTTAATCTAAATACCTAATGATAACGCCTCATTGCCGTGGAGCACTGAGCATCCCAATGTTCCGAGAAAGGACATAAAAACAGTAATATCTTGTATACGTGAGTCACCTGTACACATATAATATCTCTATGTATTCGAACTACATGATAGGTAAAAAGGCTTATGTCAACCATGATCTTTATTTTCTTAGGTCGTTTTATACTACACTGGCGTAGGCTTTAGTGGAGACTAGGGTGTCGACCGAACTATTGATTTTTATGCCCTAACTGCGGCAGACTATGCAAATAACGAAATACCTACGTAGTTTAAACACTTGTGTACGTGCGACAGTATCTTTCGACGTCCGCGAGACAAAGGGCGGTGAATCAGACGAAAAGCTTTGTTTTGTAGTTAAATAGCGATCGATATTGTTGTCGGGTTCAAGTTTGTTTGTTGTGGCGCCATCTGTTGCTCGGTAGCGGAACTTGCGACAAAGAAAGCATTAAGAAAGCATTTCCAAAGGCTTAGAGTAATTTTAGGTAAAACCCAGTTAGTAACATGACGAATTCAATAACATACAATGCAAATCTATTAACTGATTGACGTACCTACATGTGTAACCTCCGCACCCACAATGATTGTTACATCTCATTGTATTATTTTAATAAAACCATCTACATTAGTATTACCAATGAACCGGCTGAGTCACCCATTGTAGAGTTTTCTTGGAATAGGGAAATGAAAGCAATGCGTTATTCAAACAGAGAATCAATCGTAATCACACTTTTTCTTCGTTGCAGAAATCAAAACAGAGGAGGTCATCAGTGAGGCGAAGATCGAGGCAAATAACGAAGGGATGGAAGAAATGACGGCGGAAAAACAAGAACCCAGAGTGACAAGGACAACAAGCATTGATAGCGATAATCGCTCGGACAGGAGCGAGGAAGACGACAGTAAAAGAGCGCGTAAACGAGCGGCGTCCACATCCCCATCTCCAATGCCGCTGGATAAAAGATTCGCTCGATTCGAATGCCCGAAGTGCAGCCAACGCTTCGAATCCGGCAACGCCTGCGATCTCCATCGCTTTACTGTCCACGGCGACGAAAGCCGCGGCTTTAATGATCTCACCTTCGTAGATTTCTCCAGCAAGAAGTTCCCCGAAATAGCACGAGGCGTTTGCGAAAGAAACCCTCACGTGTCAATCACAGAGCAGAGATACAGGTGCGAGATGTGCTCTAGGGATTTCCCGTGCAGACAGGCCTTGGACATACACAGGAAAACTTGCGCTGAGCCAGTCAGTGTGCAGAGTCCTGAACGAGTCGATCGCAGGGAAGACTTCTTCGCGAAACTGGACTTGAGAAACAGATACGGCATTCCCGGTACTCTAACGCCACCTATGGAGCGGTTCACGCCCAAATTTGAAGATTCACACTACACAGGCAAAGGCATTCGTCATATTGACGCCGCGAGGGACTTGGCCGATATCCAATCGATCTTAAACGTAACATCTACTGGAAGCCTGTTAGAAAGACTCACCGGTACCAGAGTGCCTTTAGAAAGTTCTGTGTTGACCCCTCCCGATACAATCGGCAAGGAGAGAGAGCAAGAGGAGACACAAGACAACTTTGCTGCGGAGTTCAGACGAATGAAACTGCGGGGCGAGTTCCCTTGCAGATTATGCCCTGCTAAATTCCCTAATCTTAGGGCTTTGAAAGGCCACAACAGAGTCCACCTTAGTGGGACTGGACCCGGACCTTATCAGTGCAACATGTGCCCTCACGCATCGCTAGACAAGGCAGCTTTGGTAAGACACATGAGAACACATAATGGTGACCGGCCGTATGAATGCGCTGTCTGCAACTACGCTTTCACTACCAAGGCCAACTGCGAACGGCATCTTCGAAATCGCCACGCCAAAGTCACCAGGGAAGACGTGAAGCGCTCAATCATTTACCATCCTTCAGAAGATCCTAACAATGACGAGGTCAATTCTAAGCTGGCGCGTGATGAAGTGAAGAGATCTCTAGCTTTTCATACGCCTGAGCCTGACAGGCGTCCTGAACCCACCGGCCGTGACACCCCGCTGTCACACTTTACGCCTAGCTTCATCGCCGATAGGCATCCAGTCGCATCGCTGACGCCAAAACCGTTAGCGGACCTGCCTATCATCCCCAGGGATCCTGAACCACCAACGCCTAGGATCAAAGTGAAAGGCATCGGACAGTTAACGCAAATACCTGAATACAGGCCACCAGAGTTCTCGATTAAGAATAATGACGTTGATAGCTATGATGAAGAAACGCCAGTTGATCTCAGTACCAACGATAACTGTGACGTTCTTGATCTTAGCAAAAAGAAACGCGATGTGGAAGATGAGCCTAAAGTCAACTCCCGGCCGGCCTTCGAACCTGACCCTGCCGCAGTCGCTGCTTCCACTTTCGAAAAGACTCAATTTCTTCTAGCCCAACAGAGACTATTCGAAAATTCCCTCCCTAAGATCGATCCGTCGTACTACGCTACTCAACTGTCACAACTGTACACCGGAGCCGTGCCGGGCTTACCTAGCCTTCCAGGCCTCCCGCCAACCTTTCCTATCAACCCCTACTTTCTTCAGCCATCTTTTTTTCCCCACCCATCTGATTCCCAAGAACTGGCCGAAATAAAACAGCGTATCCAAAAAGAAATCATTCGTGGACTAAGCATGTCTGGAGGTCGGCTAGTGACTGGTGAACAGGAAACTCAACCTAAGCAGGAGCCCGAAGAAGACGATCAGCCTCAACGAGACAGCTCTCCGGTCCCACCTCCCCGCTCTGTATCTCCGCCTCGGCCGTTGAACAACGGCTTGATTCAGCAGAACGATTCTGTCAAAATGGTGATCAAAAACGGTGTGCTAATGCCTAAACAAAAGCAGCGGCGTTACAGGACCGAAAGACCTTTCTCTTGCTCGCAATGTTCTGCTCGCTTTACTTTACGCTCAAATATGGAACGTCACGTGAAACAGCAGCATCCGCAGCATTGGAGCGTGAGGCGGCCAGCACCGAGAGCGCCTCCACCATACCCTTCCTCCGAGTCTCTAGCTGACCGAGTGAAATTCGCACTCTTAGCCCGGCATCTCGAGCGACCTATTCAACAAGATCGCTCACCCATCCGCCGCGACTCCGACGAGGTCGCAGACAACGAGGAAGACGAAGACGATACCCTAGTTATAGACGAAGAGCCCGAATCTGACGTCAAATCAGAACAACATCTTGCCGCGCATCGGGCCGCTGAGGAAATCCTGATGGCGTCGCGACAACAAGAGTTGCACAAGGACTTTGATCTCAAAATCGCGGGGAACTTGATCAACAAGCCACTCCCGATAGCCGAGAAGACTGAAACTGGCACTGACCCTATCCCTGTTCCTGTGGAGCCGCTTATGGTGCCTGTTGTGCCAACAAGGAGTGACGAAGAGGAAGATGAAGAAGGCCTGGTAGCGTCTACGAGTGAAGGCAATAATTCCGGGAGCGATGAAAACAAGTAAGTATTTATCATTGAACAAAAACTTACATTAAACATTATTATAGATGCCTACTTAAATAGTTAACATTTTCTTAGAGGCAAGATCAGCTATATCAGAGAAAATAAGAAAGAAGACCGCTGGTTGAATATAGTTAATATGCTAACGAGTTCTTTTTTTCCAGGTCAGAGTCAGACACCGGCGCGCAACCGCCCAAAAAGAAGTCCGCCTACAGTCTGGCCCCGAACAGAGTCTCTTGCCCCTACTGCCATCGCAAGTTCCCCTGGTCGTCATCCCTCCGTCGCCACGTCCTCACTCACACCGGTCAGAAGCCCTTCAAATGTCCGCACTGCCCTCTACTCTTCACCACCAAATCCAACTGCGATCGTCACCTTTTAAGAAAGCACGGTGGATCCGCAAGAGCAATACTAGCAGAGCCTATCCCGGAAGCGGTATCCCCGCCCCAAAGTGACATCAGAACCGTCCCGGAAAGACCTTTCAAATGTGCCTCGTGCCCCACAAGCACTTTCTCCTCTCTTGACACTTTAAAAAAGCACATGTCCACAAGACACGGAACTGGTGACTCGCAGCCGGCATCTCCGAACCCAGAAGATGAAACCACCAACGGAGAGCTGGCATTCAAATGTCATTTATGTGAAGCGTCATTCAGTGATCGGGGTGGAGCGTTGAGGCATCTGGCAACGATGCATGCTGCGGAATACGATCAGCTGGTCAGCAAGGGAGCTTTGGATGCGGCGAGCGATAGAAGCGAAAGCGCGGATGATGACGAGAAGGCGAAGTTCGCCGACCACGCCAATAGAAAGGTAATTCATCACAGCTTTTAACAATTTCACCTGTACTGGTATCTGTAATCGAATCTTACAGGGGTTCGTTCATCTCTCGGTGTTGGGTTGTTAATTAACAACCTCATTGAGTTAACGAGCCCAAGTTAGAATCGCAATGAAACGTGAAGAGCCCAGTTATACACAAACAATAAAGAATTAGACAAAAAATGTTACTTTCAAACCTATCAGGATGATAAACAAATTTAATCACGGGTTAACAATGGGTAGACTTAGTCACAGTTAAGACAAAACAAAATTTTAGTCGTTTTATATATATTTGCATTTAATACGTAATTTATATCTTCTGTTTCCCATTAAAACATAATCTTCCCTACTAAACTTCTCTTCTTCCTTAGGTGGTATGCGCCTTCTGCATTCGCCGCTTCTGGTCAGCCGAGGACCTACGGCGCCACATGAGAACTCACTCCGGCGAGCGTCCATTCGCTTGCGACCTCTGCCGACGTCGCTTCACGCTCAAACACAGCATGCTGCGGCATCGCAAGAAGCATAGAGACGAGACTGATGACGAAGAGGCCACGCCAGACACTCCTCATGAGCCCGTCGGCAACGGGTAAGACTAAATTACACTCCATACATACATGCGAATAAATTACACTCTTTTTTTTATGCATAACATGCCTACTTGGACTTTGACACTTAGTAGGCACTGATCTTACAAATGTCTAACCAGCGTATAAGCGATCTTATGTAAATCCAAGATAGTGAAGCAAATGCATTTTTTCATATATCATCATAATGTAGCCAAATTAATTAAGCATTTCCAAAACCAGTAATATACTAACGCTCACTATTATTTCAGATACAACTACCATGACGATGACGGCAACGAGGTCCCAAGCAACGTCAACAACAACAATTCTCCGCCATCCACGCACTACGACAAGCTCAAGATACAAATGACCTCGCGCAAATACTCCTCTGAGGCCGAAAACGACGGGGAAAATGGCGGCGATCTCATCGGAAAACTCCTCGGCATCCCTGACAAGACCATCATCAACAAGCTACTCTCATCCCCGGACGAAGCAGCGAAGTTCCTTGGAGTAAACAAATGAGAGTACGCTTTAGTCTTCGTGACGCCCGCTACGCTCATCCTGGCGCCGCGAGGACTAAAACTGCCGTTCCAAATTCAAACGTCAACGAACGTTAAAACCGGTACAACGCCATCTAGCAACGAGTAGACGCACTACGCCTATTGGCGCGTATTTTATTAACGTTAATATAAATTTTATTAATGCAATATATTTGTGTGTGTACAAAATGTTTAATGTTTCAAATATATCGCTATTCGATAACTAGGTGCCTTTAGCTGCCTTAAATTTTATTGAAAGTGTATACCGTCCTATTCTGCCTTAATTATACTTCTTAATGCATCTTGTGGGTGTCGAGCAACGATTTTTATTTAGTGCCAGTTATAAAAGTACATAATGTATTTTTACCTGTAGGAGTAATTATAATTAAGTATAGTTTTACTAGGAATAGGGACTGAATATTGTGCAGTATCTTAATATTAACCTATTTTATTTTATTAAGCAACACATTTCAGTATACTGGAGCTATGAGCCTGAATTTATTGCATTTCCATCTAGTCGCATAATTTCCCACTTTGGTCTTATTTTCACACTTATTTTTCGATAAACGTAGTGAAGTCCAGCCAAAAAACTTGAAGCAAATCCAAAATTTCTAGTCATTTACCTAAACGTTATATTCTTATTATCGAACCTAAGCTATGATACCAAATTGCGAGTAATTTTTAAATTTCATAAGTAACGTAAGTCAGTTTATAGTAAAATAGACCTCATAATATCAACCAATGAATAGACCTAGATTTCGAATTAAGAATCTTCTTGTAAGTTTCATAGTATTTCCAATGCTTAGCTTCTTTCCTTGTTTCTTCAAAAATAAAGTAGGTCATTTTAATGAACATTAATTGGTGTAAGTACTTATATTTAATGACATTTTATTTGCTCAAAACCAGCATTTCTTTACAGCGAATTTTAGATACTTCGTAGTTATAATTATGGTAGAAGTTGTAAGTTAATATTAATATAATCAGAATGCAAAGTACGGTAATTATGCTTTCAACCAAAGGTGGACACTAGTTTACCAAATTGGTAAGAAATTTTATTAAGTTTATTTGTTAGTCAGAGTTTTTAGAAACGTTTTATTTTATTTCTAAATGTCTATTGGTGGGGCAATATACTGTAACGAAGGGTTAAAAATCCTGTAGCTTATATAGTATTAGGTTAGTTTCAGTCTCCTACTTGAATGGATTGACGAATCATACGCTAGAATATACCTAAGTCCGAATGTGCTTTGTATATTTTGAATTGCTAATAACATACCAAATATATATATTAGAATTAAAATTAGATAAATGAATGTATATCATGAGTAATTATCAAGTAGCTATATATATATTTAATCTGGAGTAAGCAATAAAATAGATCACTTTGTTTGTTTTAGCGCTTTCATTACTTGTCGTATTTCAAACTGTTTAAATATAATAATTAATTATAATATTATTACCAAAGTAAGTTACTTAATTATAAGTTGATACAAAAATCCTGCTTGATGTCAATTATAGTTAGAAAAGAAGAGTGTTTTCTACATTCAATATGTTATTATTTATTTCAATTAAAATTATTTGCTATTTTTAATTAGGGCTAGCATGTCTTTTTTTAATGTGTGTTTCTTAACTATTTAAAATAAAAGTCGTTTATTATTACTTAATAGAAAGTAATATAAGTTAATATTTAAGAGTGGCAACACCGCTTGGCCTTTCAATCGTAGTATTTGTGTGTAGTGTGTCGTTTAAATAATTGCTATTAATAATTAATAATGATAAATTAAAATATATACCAATCCTGAATATAGTTCTTGACTTAATTGTAGTAAGATCTTTACTTATTCACTTTATGCCTGTCTTTCTTTAATGCAATATGGGTGTCGTTTTAAAAACGTTTTTGTGAATTAAATTTTGTGTATAATAAACATGAATGTTTCATTTTATTCGTTCAACATATTTACGTATTGAGTCGCTGGTAATCGTTTTTATACATATTCATATTCATATCATGGTTGACGTTACTTATACAAATTATGGGTACATAATTTGTGACAATAATTAACTAGTCAAAAATAATTTTATTACATTAAAAACATAGCCGCAAACTTAAAAGCATTTTAATACATGCTGTCATTTTAACTGCCTCATTTCTCGTCACAGAATAAGTAAATAGTACCATCTTAACATAATGACCTATCTATACTATATTAAATTAATTACACAGATGTGTAGTAAACATCTACTGGATTTTGGTATGGCTACTCACCACTAGATGGCGTAGAAAATAGTTACCATATACCAAAAATAAGATAAACAATCTGTCAACCTTACTTTTAAAGCACCTAAATATTCATAAATTCTTTATTTATTAAGAAAACCAAAATAATATTTTGTATTTCATATTGTTATTTATTAAAAAATATATTAATTCACGAACGCGTCAAAAGCCATAGAGTCTCCCAATCAACGCTTCAGGTTAACAGTGGGTAAAACATTACCATTTAGCGGGGTAAATAAAAAAATTTAAAAGTTGTTTTATGAATACAACGCTATATTCAATTATTTCTTTTTTAGGTAAAGGTAGGTAGGATAGAAAGGTGCGCCGGACGACTCATGTATTAACTGAGCCGTCCTTTTACACTTGTTGGTCTTGTCCAGTTCGTAGCGCCTGTGTCTGTAAAGACCACCTTAGTACAGCCCCTCCCTTGCCTTGGTTGGCCAGTCGGCCATGTTTATAAAACTCAGCCTAGCTAGCATATGTTTGTCTATGTCAGACAAATAGCATTAGACCCTTACTAGCACATATGTAAATGCGAGAGGGAGAGGGATATAAACTGGTTGATATAACACTTTATAATCAGGCACCTATTTTACAGATTACTTATTACTTATCATGATTTTTGTTTCGTAGTTCGTTTTTGGCTCTACAAGAAATAATATTTCTGGATGGGTACTATCTATGTCCAATTATTAGGTGACAATTGTCAAATTATTGATATAGAGACACGGCAATGTCAAAACCAAATCGCCCACTTAATACTTCTTTTTTCATTAAACCTTCTTTTGATTGCCGCCTGTTTATTTGAATCGCATGAGTTCTTTTACGGTTATAATAAATTAACTACCTTCCTAAACTTTTTTGAGAAAAAGAAGTACTTACATATTTACTGTTTGTTGTGGATAGTTATTATTGACGGGACGTCCCTCCTCAAGTCAACACAGGGTCCTCGAGATCGAAAACTTAGGATAGTCTTCCCATTGTACCCCCAAATAACCCGTTAAAGTTCCATTAAGTTCGGAACACTTTCCAGGTGAAAGTACATATCAGCTGGATTATTCTGACCGCGATGTAGGACAATGAGGGCTATCGCGTATGAATTCGCCGCTAGAGGCGCTAGTTTAGCGTGGGGTCCTCCGAAACGTCAAATGTCACTCTTTTTCGTTGCGCTACGCGGGTTAATATCTAATTGGAACAATATGGTCACCGTTTTGCAATACCTGAGCTTGATTATGGCAAATATGAATTAAGGGTCAATGACTGTCAAGGCTTTGAGACAGATTTGTCTTTCGGAAAATTATTTCCTCCTTTTTTCCGAACAAAACGGGACCACGCTACAATGCGGTATATTCGATATTTTTACGGTACGGTTTTAAGGTATTGAATATGATTTAAATGTAAACTTCGTTCTCATGTCCATAATAACCAATAACAATTTTTGACAGCTGGACCTTAGTCGACAGTGGCGCCAACTGGTGAGCACAAAAACGATAGCCCCCATTCTTCACGACCCGCTTGACAGACTCTACCCTTACCCTAGTATTTTATTTTATGGTTTTATTGTCTTTATCTGGGTTAAGTCATCATTTTATTATTTATTGTTATTAAGATGTATACATAACAATACACTTTCGTGAGTTTTTCTGATGGACTTACCTTCATACGACATACAGAACCAATTTTCTATCGGCTAATATTTAGGATTTCATTATTGTAGTATTAGAAATGTAAATCAAAATTCTTTGCATACGTATATTTGTCAGCTTAATGAATACATTTTATAATAATGGTAACGAATCTTGACATGTACACCAAAGAATATAATACTCATTACGCTACAGTTGGTAAATTTTTAAAATAAGCTGGCAACCCCATTTGTGAGTGAAGGATTTTTTAAGAAATAGAAAGAAGTCGCTAATTTATGCGATACGGCGTCTTCATTTTGGGTTTCAATTGCTTAACTTTTTAGAGACAGTTGCGAAACATTACGACGCGTCCTTGTATAAAGTTTAGTGTTATTTTGTTTGAGTGGAATAGCACTAAAAAATAATAGGTAAGCTTGTTTTCTATGCAGTAAGCATTTCACACTGTGACGTAGGTACACTATTTCTTTCGGTGGCCTTAGCCGAAACATTTACAAACTAGAATCACCAAACACTACTTAATTATCAATAATCGGCCTATATAATATTTATAAAACATAATGTTTGTTGATATTTGCGAATAACGATGTTTCTAATCATTGTTTACATTGCAGGTATTTAGAATATATATCCAAAATGGGCGATCAACAGTTTTTCCTGAAATGGAACGATTTTCAAACGAATATGGTGACTTCGTTCAGGCATTTAAGGGACGAAAAAAGCTTTACGGACGTAAGTAAATCACGTTATGGCCATCACAACTGTTGTTTTGATTACAAACAAACAAATAAGGCAACTAACCTCGTCTCATTTAATTAAATGCTTCCGAAATCCTATGAGATTCCTTTTTCCATATGTTTTCTATAAGGCATCATTACAAAACTGTTCAGATACAACATTTATAGCTATCCAGGGTTGTGAAACATAAGTGGCAGTTTGTATACATACTATCTTTTACCAGTGCCTTTAGCAAACAGTTCCACATTGTATTTCCTTCTCAGAGTATTCCCGACAGAAACATTATTCACTACATCTGTATTAGTTACTGAGTGAGTTTTGGTTGTCAATGTCAATCATATGCACTAATAATCATGTATTCAGGTATTTGTTAATAGAGTCAAAGGTTAGAGATAATATTGGTCATACAACAACAGTGTTGTTGATTACTATGTTGTAGAAGTTAAAACTGAAATGAGGCATCACCAAATTGTAGTATTACATAAATTGTTAATTAAATAATGGTTCTGTCTTTTCCATTTTGGCTACAGAACCCTAAAAAAGGACCTAGGTCCCTGCTTATTTTCCATTGTTGTAGTTTCAGGGTAAACTTAACAATTTAATTCTTCTTTTATATTAGTAAGATTTTCCGATATGTAAAAATGTAACAGTCAGTCTACCTAATGCTATTGATTTGAAATTCTGAATAATTGTGACCATGATCAATATGTGTGTATAGAAAATTAAAAAGTTATTTTTTTTGTTTTCAGGTGACATTAGCCTGCGAAGGACAGACATGTAAAGCACACAAAATGGTGCTGTCAGCGTGTAGTCCTTACTTCAAAAGCTTACTAGAGGTGAATTACAAATATTAAATTATTCATATTATGTATCACTATATCAGTTTGCAATCAGGCTTCAAACTTTCTAATGGAGGTTGTATTAGATAATACACACAGTAACAGACAATGTATTCACTAATCTATGGAATATAAATTCTAATTAATCATATCAGTATAACATTTGTTTGGATAAAGGAAAAACTTAAACTGCATGCATTAATGAAATTAACAAATATGTACAGTCGCGAACGGGGATTGTTGAGCCATTTGCCACTGTCCGTAATTTAGCTGTGTAATGAATGACAAATGTTACCCGATGTTGTGTCAGCCCCGATTTGCATTACGCAACCAAATTGCGAACATTGTCAAGTGGCTCAACAATCCTTGTTCGCAATGGTACTTATGGGAAGTCCGCAACACGCACTGGACTAGCCTGGAGACTAGCAGTGAGATGTATATAGACTGATGGTTATCCAGGGATGCCTAGTCCCAAAAATGATGGAAGCGACTGCCACCTGGGATTCAAAATCATTGAGGAAACTAAACTTAAAATTAGGCATTCAATACAATATTTGAGTAGATATATGGCATTATCTCCACTACCCAAAGGTTGTCTGGAAGACATCACTCTTTAGCAATAAGACCGCATAGTGTTTACCTCTACTTTAAGCCTTATGTTCTGTACTGTGTTCTTTTAACACAACTGGCCGAAAATAAAGGAGTAATCATTGAGGTGTGCAATAAAGATTGTATTGTACTTGATATAGGGTCCATTCTATTTTTTCATGTACATAATTTTCAGACACTTTTTAAATGCAGATTTTGGAATACTTGGCCCTCACTTCATATTTTTGTATTGCTATTTAGAAAGAGGTTTAATTGCACTATCACTTCCGATAGTTTTGGTAATTAACGAACCACAGCTAATATCCATAAATCAAGTAACTCAGTGGTCCTTGGATGTCTTTATATGAAAAAAAATGGTTTTTAACACTGTGTTACCCACCTTTTACAGCAATATGTTAATATTTAAGTATTTTTACCTATAAATTCCTTTTATTAGGTTCGGGTACTATTTCGGAATCTTATTTTTGTACACTAATTCAGTACATATATAGATTTTTTTTTGATAATAGAAAACTGGTCATGAAAAAGTAGAATGGCCCAGATATGTAGAAAGCCAAGTAGGAAAGCCGACCCTGGCAAGAGCTAGGATAACGCAACATAGGAGAAGTATGTATAGTGTTTGATATAAGTTTCTTGAATGCTCTCAACAATTTGCGAAAAATCTTTCTTTAAAGCAATTAATTATTACTCAATGTTGATAGTAACCTAATATGCGACGACTATCAGATGTAAACACACTAAGGATGCATGTGCAATATGACGGCTAGTCTGTTATTGTAATCTTGTCAAACCATTTCCTTTCACATTACATTCATTTGATAGTCCTATTACAATCAGTCAGATTTCATCACAACACAAGAAGACGTGCTAAAATATGATCTAAATATGGATAGACTGCCTGAAGCAAAGTTGTATTTGACAATATCATATTAGCACTCAATTTACACAGTGCATCCTAATGAGCTTTACTATCTATGAGGATTTAAAAAATATGGTTAGCAAGTTTAGCACAAATTGTTGCCAAGTTGGATTCTGTTTCACTCACACTGCCAATTAAAGAAGGAGTAGGAGGAAGGGTTGGTACACATCGCGTCGCGTCGCGATGTTGAATTGTGCTTGCCCTGTTGAGTTACTATACTCTGTTTTTTTAACTATGAAGTACTATGTTACTATACATTGGTTCCATCAAAAATCAAAAAATCAAAAATCAATAATCGTTTATTTCATAACGTGTACACAAGATGGTGTCGAATCCTCCTTTTAAGTATGACACTTGTGTTAGGAGGCATTCGCTCTTTCATACAGCGATGTAACGCGGTTAAAAATAAATGTTAACTAATATAAGTTACAAAAACTATTTAAAAGAAACTAAGAACTAAACAATCTCATTTAGTGAGGGAGAAGACACTCGGTAGCGTTTCAAAACCAAGCTTCTCTTAAGAGGCCTTATAAGTTTAAAAATGTTATTATTTCAAATTATGCCAAAAGTATTGATAACCAGTAAATTGATTAGAGGATACGATGATTTAATTAAAGCTTTAGATAGTAACATAGCCATTTTTTTTTACAGTGTGTAATAGTTGCCATGCAAGAAACAAATGTGTATGTAATGTATGAGTAGTACTTTATAGTTAAAAGTTTAATTCATTTTGCTGAGATGTTAGGCTCGGTTTAATAAAGATCCGTTAGACTACAGGTCTAACGGAGTACTCTATGAAACCCGGCCTTAGTTGAATGACCGACTGTACTGACCCTTTTAGAATTTTAGGATTAAAAGGGTGTATAAGGGGCCGGGTATCAGTTGCACCTATAGCTCAGTTGGCTAGAATGACTGATCACGAGTGTCGGGAGGTCGCAGATTCCAATCCTGCTCGATGCATATTTTTTTTATTTTTTTTATTTAGGTGTTGTGGCTATTCCCGGGCTTTCCAGCCCTCGTATCACTGCGACCATTTCTGATCTATTGTGATCGCCACATACTACAATTCTCGGTCAAGTCCTACAAACTCAAAGAATCGCAGGATTTTCCTGTACTCGAGACACTTAATCTCATCCGGGCGCATGATGTGCTTGCCCAGCAATGAGCTACGACTGCGCATTAGGCTAGGGCATTCGGTTAGGATGTGTGCAGGCGTCTCCTCCGCTTCAAAACAGAGTCTGCACCGCCTTGTGTCACTCAAGCCTATCGTATGCATGTGCTTGTTTAGGCAACAATGCCCTGTAAGCACCCTTACCAGTATGCGCAGTTGGTTCCTGCTTAGCAATAAGGCATCCGATGACGCCTTTTTGCTAAAGGCCTTGATTAGTGCCTTGGAATGGTTCAGACCTGGGATTGCTCTCCAGGCCTGAATGGTTTTATAAGAACAGTAGGTCTTCAGGGTGAGCTTGGTCAGGCTTTTGGGGATACCGCAGAACGGTTCTGGTCCGCAAAGCGCCCCCTTCGCCCCTGCTCGTGCAAGCTCGTCGGCTTTTTCATTTCCTTCGACGCCTGCATGCCCCGGTACCCAACGTAAAATAACCTTGTTTTTCGTACCAAGGTTATTTAATGTTTCCCGGCAGTTCTCGACCAACCTGGACGTTATAACATCCGAGCTGCCAAGGCCAAGAGCGCCGCCTGGCTATCCGAGTGGATGTAAATAGTATTATTGAGGTAGTTGCTTTGCAGGTTAGTTGTCGCGCATTCTAAGATGGCGTATACTTCTGCTTGAAATATTGAGGAGTACTTTCCCAGATTCAGACTGATGGCCCGTCTGGGCGATTCTCCGTATACTCCGCATCCTACCTCAGAACCGGATTTGGAGCCGTCAGTATACCACTTTAGGCTACCAGGTTTCCAAACTAATAGACCGTTTGACCAGTCTTCTCGCTGCGGGAGTTCCACAGAGTAGAATTTCTGTGTACAGTGTTTTGGGGGCATTGTGTCTAACGGCATCCCCAGAACTGGAATCTCGTACACCGAGTCCTTGAGTGATCTCAAGGCTGTAGATAGCCAGTTCCCTTTCCCCGCGGAAGCTATTCTAAGCATGCTGGACCTCGCCTCCTTTTCCAGGTGGAAGTTAAGGGGCGGCAGGTTCAGCACGGCCTCGAGAGCCGCCGTCGGGGAAGTTGACATGGCGCCAGTGACGATGATGCAGGCAGTCCTTTGCAGGCTGCTCAGCTTCGCAATTGTAGTTTTCTGTGCCATTTTCCTATACCAGACCACAGAGGCGTAGGACACTATCGGCCTCACTATGGACGTGTATAGCCACAGGGCAATTTTGGGTTTCAGTCCCCAGCTATTGCCCGCTAAACGACAGCAGATACCAAGGGCTGTTTTAGCCTTCTGGATAGCTCCGTTTACATGCGGATTCCAGGTCAGTTTCTGGTCGAGTATAACGCCCAGATATTTGACCTCGGATGACAGTGGGATTGTTTTGCCGTTCATCACCAAGGGCCGCATCTCGTCGAGTTTCCTCTTGTTGGTGAACGGCACAACAACTGTTTTGTCCACATTTACGGATAGTTCGTTTTCCCTGCACCAATTGTTTATTGTGTTTAGGGCATTCTGCATAAGGTAAGATATAGTGCATTGGCAGTTTCCCCGCACAGTGACCACAAGGTCGTCAGCATACCCTTGGGTGTCTATGCGAAGTTCCGCCAACTTATGCAGTAGGCCATCTACTGCAAGAGTCCACAGTAGAGGGGAAAGTACACCTCCTTGTGGACAACCTCTTACAGTAGTGACCTCACGAGTGGTGTTGAGCAGTTCTAACTTGGCCACTCTATTTGAGAGCATGTTTTGCACCCAACGCACTGTGGTGGTATCCACTCCCTTTGACCGAAGTCCCGCCAACAGTGTCCTGATGGGCATATTATCAAAAGCGCCCTCTATGTCTAGGAAGGCTGACAGGGCTATCTCCTTGTCTTCTAACGCCCTTTCCACTCTGTCAACGAGCTCAAGTAGGGCGGTTTCAGTAGATCTGCCACTACGATAAGCATGCTGACTGAAATGGATAGGCTTATCCCTGAGACAGCTCTCCCTGATATATTTGTCTATGACCTTCTCCAAGGTCTTCAAAAGGAACGACGAAAGGCTAATGGGCCTGAAGGATTTTGCCAGAGCGTAGTCCTTCCTGCCCGCCTTAGGTATGAATATAATTCTTACCTTGTTCCACATCTCTGGTAAGATTCCCCAGGCGTAGCTCGCCCTGAAGATTTTTACCAGATAGGGGATCAGGACGTCAGCACCACGTTGCAATAGCACAGGGCTTACCCCATCCAGTCCACTTGTTTTGTAGGGTTTAAAGGAATTTATGGCCCACCTAACTATTCCCGGTCTGATTACCCTGGCGGCTTGTCTCCAGTCCTCCGGGCCTGGTCTATGCGGGTATCTCCCTACATTTGATCCACTAGACTCAACAGAGCCCGGGAAATGTGTGTCTGCCAGCAATTCCAAGGTCTCGGACTCATTAGTCGTGAAGGTACCGTCCTGCCTTCTTAGAAGTCCGATCTAATAAGGCCTTGCCTTGGACAGCAGTCTGTGGAGTCTTGCTCCCTGGGGCGTATTAATCACCTCCTCGCAGAACTTCCTCCACGACGCTCTCTTTGCTTTCCTTATCTGCTTACTATATTCATTAAGGGCTTTGCGATACACCTCCCACTCATTCGTTATTTTAGCCCTATTGAATAATTTGCGCGTCTTGTCCCTTAGTTTCTTCAGTTTAGAGTTCCACCATGGGACACGACGCTTGGTGGTTTTGATCTTGGGTGGACAGTTGTCCTCATAGGCCCGTACAATGCCTTTTGAGACTACTTCCACCGCAAGTTCCAGTCCTTCCCTCGTTTTGATGCCTTTGGCCGCCGAGTCTAGGGTCCGTTCTAGGGCGTTCCTGTAACCCGCCCAGTCGGTCCTCCTAGGGTCTCGGAAGATCTCTGTTTGGACACTGAGGGAGAGTTTAATGTCAAAACAGATGTGTTTGTGATCTGACAAAGATTCCACCTGGCTTACCTTCCAGTTCTCGATGTGCCTGGCTAGGTTCGGGGTGGCAAACGTTATATCTAGAACTTCACTTCTAGCTCTAGTGACGAAAGTCGGCTCACAGCCTACGTTTAGTATTTGGAAGCCGTTAGTTAACAGAAAGTCATATAATAACTCACCTCGTTCATTGATGTCGGTGCTCCCCCAGTTAGTGTGATGGGCGTTGGCGTCACAACCCACCAGTAGCTCTGCGTTGTGTCGGCGGGCGTAGTCGGCCACTGCGTCGAGATCCGCAGATGGGTTCACCTTGTCACCCGGGAGGTAGGCCGAGCAAATAATTACCCGTTGTCCTTTCCAGCCCTTTAGGTTTACAAACGCTGCAACCAGGTCGTCAGTACACAACTCTGGAACAGGTAGAAAGTCAATGTTTTTCTTGATAACAATGCATGCTCTAGGCTTTACTCCATTGGTATTATGCAAAATATTACCAACCGAATTTAGTCCTAGTGCATAAGTTTTTACATTTTTATTTTTATTTTAGGATTAAAAGGGTCAGTTAGGCGATTTCAATTTTGAGTAAGTTGGGAATACACTGTCCAACCTTTACTGAATATCGTCATTTTGCAGGTGACAGTAATGCACCAGCTAACCATTGTTTATCTAACAATCCATATAAGCAGTGGTGAATCTCGGCATTAAATCTCTTTTACTTTCGCAGGAGAACCCCTCAAAGCACCCCATAATAATCCTGAAAGACGTTTCGTACCTGCACCTGCAAGCCATTCTCGAGTTCATGTACGCGGGCGAAGTCAACGTCTCGCAGGAGCAGCTACCCGCCTTCCTGAAGACTGCGGCCCGCCTCAAGGTAACTACAGCTATACTATCCTCAAATCAAACTGAGAACCGGGGCAATAAAAGTATAAGAATCTTGCTATCTCTTTCGCACTCGCACGTCCTTATGGAGCGCGCTCGTTATCGGCCGGGTAGCCTAGTGCAAGTAGTCATGACACGATTGAAATCATAGTACATTACTTACCAAGGGCGGTAAAACAAAGCATGTCTCAGATCGCAGGTATTTGACGCCCGAGCCGAAGGCAAGGGCGATAATTATGCGATCTGAGGCTTTCTTAATTACCGCCCGAGGTAAGTACAAAATTTTATGTCACCCTCTGGCCAGGAAGTGGGACTTTCCGCGTGCGGAGCGTGCGGTAATTGTAACTTTATGGCCAGGTGTGACATAAATATTATTATTAAATAAATACATTGTTAAGTATACACAGTTACAATAAAAATAAGACTTAAAATAAAAGTAATAATACAATAGTGATTGAATACAAATAAATAACTACTTACATACAATAATGAAAAAAACTATAACTCGGCCATCCTGTAGAGCCCCTGTCCCTACCATCCTATGGGCGTATGAGGGATGCCATTTTATCGGTTATCACTAAGGATATGACCTAGTAGACGCGGCATACTACTTATCAGAAAGAGTTTCATTATTTCAAAATAACTTCTTATTTCACGAATTTAGAAAAAAAAATAAAAATTGAAAAACTTAGGCACCGAGCAGGATTTGAACCTGCGACCTCCCGGCACTCGCGGCCAGCACTCTAGCCAACTGAGCTATAGGTGCAACTGCCACCCGGCCTCAAATTCTTCAAATGAAGAAACGCCTTAGACGTTTGTATAAATGAAGGATCGGTTGAAGAATTTGGGGCCGGGTAGCAGTTGCACCTATAGCTCAGTTGGCTAGAATGACTGATCGCGAGTGTCGGGAGGTCGCAGATTCAAATCCTGCTCGATGCATAAGTTTTTCAATTTTTATTTTATTTCTAAATTTGTAGTTTGCGTTAGCAGTGGTACTGCTTGATACAAAATTAACTTCTTATTTTGTTTGTCATATTAATCACAAGGTTAGTCTTAGGGTGGGTCACCAAACCGTCTGTAATCGTAAGCGGCGTTCGTTATATATATTAATCTGATTGTATAGAAAGTTTGACAAGTTTCTATGGGATGACAGCTGCTGGCGCCATATTTGGCGATGACCGGCCTGTGCTCGTATGTTGGTGCAACCAACTCTTAGTCTGATTCTGGTTTTGTTGTTTCAAACTGCCTGTAAAATGGTAAACTAGACCTTATTATGATCAGGCTTATCAAGGGAGCGGGCAACTCGATTGTTAGAAGGTCTCAAGCCGCTCGAAGGCCTCTTGATAATCTCTTTATTAAATAAATTTATACCGTATTTATTTTATAATAATGTGGTGTTGAATTTATGTAGATATAATTTTTATTATAGCCTTATCGACAGGTGCTAAGTTCTTTGTGTCAGTGTTGTAGTATGTCTTTTTTCCAAATTTTTTGTGCATCTGTTTGCCAGTCGGCAAAGGCCTCCTCCAGCCTTCTCCATTCGTGCCGGTCGCATGCAACCCTGCTCCATGATGGTCCGGCGACTTGGCGGATGTCGTCATCCCATCTTTTCAGAGGCCTTCCTCTACTTGTCTTGCCTTCCTTAGGATACCATTGAGTTACACGCTTACTCCATTTATCATCTTCCCTGATCATGTGGCCAGACCACTTCCACTTTTGTCGTTTTATTTTGGTTGTAATGTCCACTGTGTAGAGTAAGGAACTCCACTATTAAGTCAAAAACAAACTTAATAGTGGAGTTCCTTACTCTGTGTGCTTTCCGGATTCCCAACATACTTCTTTCCATTGCATGTTGACAAGCTTCTAATTTGATGTGTATAATATTAATTAAAGCCCTCATCCACGTACGTTGATTTCAGGTGAAAGGCCTAGCCGAGCCGCCGCCACAAATGCCCAGCATCAAGCGGGAAGGCTAACAGCAGCCGCCGCCCACGTAGCTCCGCCATCCTGGGACCGTGCCTAAGTTTTGTATCACTGACGTTTCCACGATCCGTAGTTTGTTAGTAACATGTCTATGTCTATGAAACAAAATACACAATTAAATTAAACTATTACCGTAACCGTATGTGCACGAATAAATAAAATTATGTAATGTTAATCTAAATTGCCTTTAAATAAACGAAGAGAAATGTAATTACAATGTCAAGAAGAAATATTACAATGTGCTTTCAATAATTACTGAATATTAATAAATTTGATATTGTACTAAATTAAATTAAAAATCTCAGAAGTAGTTGTACTTACGTTGTTTTATAGAGAACATTTTTAAAGAATTTAATTTCCCAGAAAATGTGATATTATCTTGTGTTTGTAATATTCAATACACTGAGGAACAATTAAAACTGGTCAGTTTGTAAGGTATTCGTTACAGAGTGTACCTATTTTATTTGCTCTTGTCCATAATAGGGCAATCAAATTATATCCATAAAAAGCGTTTTGAGGAATTAATTTCCAGGCAATTGGAAATTGTTTAAATACCTTAATTTGGTCTTAAATGCGTGTAATCCGAGTTAGCCGAATCCCAGCATTTCTTAATAAAATATAAGCTTCGATAGCAAACTTATATTTTATGCAGAAAAACGCCAACAGAAGTCTATGTAACGTATGTTTTGTTATTCTGTCAAGCAGGTTTTACAAGAAAAAAACTGAAAATACCAGAAATGTATGCACACCTCCTAGGTTTGCGCAAACTCGGATTACACGCATTTAGGACCCAATGATGGCTTGCGGGAAATTTATTCATTGAACAAATCGAATCCAATTGTCCTATAATTTATTTCGAACCATTTTATCCATGCCTAATCGCTGTTACACACTTGGCAAGCATTTACCGCGCGAGGCATCATAAGCAAGAGAAACGCTAGTAGTTTTCGACTTGTAAAAATGCCATTGCGGCCTATTTGCAGAATAATTTTCATTTATTTCAACGAGTCATATCCACACTGAGAGAGCTGCCACGCGCGGGAAATTATAGCGCAGTGTATACGTACTATAGGCCACATTGCAATTGCGCGATGGTTAATACATAAGACTAGGTACTATATGGTCTTTTAACTATGAGACTAAACCAGCTGTTGTGCCCTTCATGTGAATATGCAACCAGTACTTCTACATAGTTCAGCTAACATTGTATGAGCCAATAGACAAGTGACAGAATTTCTTGGAATGGTTATAATTACCAGAAAATATAATCATCTGATTAAGGCTGGGTTTTATAAACATCCGTTAGACCAAATGTCAGATCAAATTTCAGTAACTCAGTGCATTTTTTGATATAACAAACCGACATAAGGTCTAACGGATCTTTATAAAACCGAGCCTTAACATACGAACTAAACAAAAGTCTTCGTCTTTTTACAATTTGTAATCCAAATAAAACGTCATTGATTCAAAACTTGAGGTTCTAGTGGTCTCGGGCAACATGAAATTATATTTTACATAAGCAAAGATATAAATGTAACTTTATCACAATAAGGCACCGGCTAACCATTATTTTTGTAACAATCATAAGCAGTAGTGAATCTCGGCCTTATTTCTCTCTTCTAGAAAGCATTTGTGTATGATATTGATACCATATTTTAGATTGTGTGTTTTTGAGTAAAATGATATCGCAAAATGCTCTTAATATGCATTTAAAGGGCAATATGCCTATGAAGTGGAAAGAAACGGTTTTAAACGGTTTCACGATTATTCTTTTAGAATGTATTTCTGTAAAGTATAAATTGCATAAAGACATGACAACCGGAAACTACAAGTTTTTTTCCTGTCAATTAGTGAACAATTTATAATCACTCACAACAAAAGTATACAAAAATAATGTAAGATAAGCAAAAATTAGTTTTAAAACTACCACACAAGGTTGTATGTAATTATGTTCGCAGCAGTGTATGATTTATTTCAAGTGAACATTGTTGTAAAGACTCGAGCTTTTAGTTCAGATTTGGCACAAGTATAATAAAATAATTTATTTTATAGCACACTGAATGTAATTAACAACCTCGTCAATGGCTCGAGCATTTTTCAACGTCATTACAGTACTGATGGTAGCGCAGAAGGAAACTTCGAACCCTTCCATAACCCATAAGTTACCTAGCAGCCAAAGTTTTACAAAAGTAGTCTTTCCACAACATCATATTGTTACTTTTCACTTATAGTTGTTATAAAGATTAACAAATAGAAAATAATACATCTTCAACTCAACATATATTATGTCGCCGTAAAATTATATTTATAATCTAACTAGTGAATTTGTAAACTGACTGTTAGAATAGATTATAGTTAATATTACGCTTTATAAACTATCAAAGTTCACAATTTAACGGTAATATGTACAACATTTAATAGAAAACGTTTATTCATGACGTTTTTATGTTAAAAATAACAAGTGCCTATACAAAACTGTCATTGGAATGGCCTCCACTCAGCTTTAAGTCAAGGTACCTTGCGAGTGTCTTGACGCTGGTCTTCCGTGGATACCTTTCAAGAGAGCGCTCCAACACGCTTCACAAATACTTAAATATACTATGCAAAATAATCTTACGCAAGGTTTAAGAACAGATATAGATATTATTTACTAGAATTACTCACATTTTTGATACAACAACTATGAGTGGAAAGCATTGGTTCTCTCCGTGCTATCATCACACGCTAGTAATTCTACCAATGGTTGCCTTACTATTACCAAGGTATATCTGTAAGTAATGGAATTTGTACATTGATTTTATGCAAGAAGATATGTTGAATCCTTGAAACTATCTTCCTTCTGTATTATAAATGTACTTACATCAATATTGAAATCATATCGATGTACAATTTCATTATTATGATAATAGTGTCACTTTATCTAATAATAAGGCTGTTGTTGTTAACCCGCAATAATTTCTGTGAATATAGTAACGCTCATAATATTTTAATAAGCTTAGTTATAATACGACTCGAAATCAACTTCGCTTTATAACATGCTTTTAAGTATTAGCTGTCTCTTTCACACCCACGTATTTGACTGGCATTTGTCACGCGGCTATATCATATCTCTACTAATTTGTCTTGAGGGATGAATGATATCGTTATGCTTGGGTTATTTGTGTGTTAAAAATTTTTTCATATAAATCAAAATCTAAACATTCTAAACAAGCTACATCAGGTGCAATGTTCATTTCTATAAGTTTTTAAGTATTTTTCCCTTGAATTTGTAGGTAATGTATGTATTTTACGAGCTAAATCCAATGAACTGATATTGGTATAAGGTTTTTTTTGTATTTTTTTAACTATTAAACTTACTATTTTCTATTATGTCCTTTAAGGGGCATTCCTAAGTTGATCAATCTCTAATGAAGAAATATCCTTCGGAAAAAAATATCTTTATATCTTAAAGATGTTTCCGTTAGAAATTGTTTATTTTTTTTTGTGTTATAGATTATTTTATGGAACTTTCGAGACACGAGGTCGTTTCACATTTTGTAAGTATTCTTGGATTTTCTCTTGTGGAATAATAGCTATAAAAGACTCTCTAAAGATGTAATAGAGTACATTTTCGAAATTTCCATAAAGTCAGATATAAGCAACAGGAATTGTCCCCTTACTTTACTAGTATAAGCTATCTTTGATTTAGACTTTCAGCACCTAGTACTCCGTGCAAGCAATATATTTTTGTAGACAAACATAATGCCACTAATTTCACCAACTTGGCGTAGTTGGGTAAATTCTTGGCATTATTTTTTTCTCCTTACCCTTCAACCATGCTCCATATGATCTTGGCTGTCTAATTATCGATAATATAATGGTAGTTGAAAATAATCTATATATATAAATGCCTTTGTCGTGACTGACTGACTCACTCACTCATCAACGCACAGCCCAAAGTACTAATGCTAGTATCTAATATGTATTGTGTGCCTTTTTTCTCGAGAAGTAAGTTAGGATGCCGTTCCAAATACGTGTTTTGGGTAAATATCCATCAAAACTGTGCCAAGCTCTGTTTTTATATATTTGATACTTCGCATCCTAGAGAGCTAGGTATAAAATGTATGGAAACACATCTTTGGATATCTCTGGTGGATGCTGACCCTTAAACGCCTGTTCCGTAAACTTACGCTTTAAAATCGGGGCATCTATCGCAATCAATAGTACATTATTTACCAAGGGCGGTAAAACAAAGAATGTCTCAGATCGCAGGTATTTGACGCCCGAGCCGAAGGCAAGGGCGATAATTGTGCGATCTGGGGCTTTCTTAATTACCGCCCGAGGTAAGTACAAAATTTTACGTCACCCCCTGGCCAGGAAGTGGGATTTTCCGCGCGCGGAGCGTGCGGTAATTGCCACTTTATGGCCAGGTGTGACATAAAAATATATATATAATCCTATAGTAGTAAAGAAACAATACATTGCATGTTTATTGCCCTGCCCTTCGGCTCGGGCAAATAACTCCCAGTCGAGACATTCCTTACTTTACCGCGTATAATATGTATAATTACTACTAACTTTAGTCGGGATGGGGTTTAGTCAGGATCATCTTTTACTAACATTGGGTTTTTTCGAAAATGATTAATTTCGCCTTAGTTCCGTTTTCCATCTCTTTTTTTCTGAAACCTCTTACGGTTGTTATAATCCCTTCGTCTACCGGTCCCTGGGATCCCCGGGCTCATTGCAAAAGAATGCTATTGTTTATTTCATTCGTTGGGAGACGACTGCTTTAAAACAAACCTAACCCAATGGACTCTATAAGATGTTGATCATTACAATGCCCTAAAAAGTTAATAGTTTCAATTTAGGAAATGATACGCTAAATATAAAAATTGCGAAAAAATAGTTGCCGCTTGAGGTAAAACCATTCAATTTGGAATGTCTGCGTCATAATTGAACAAGACAAGTTTGTATGGAGCCTATCGTTAGTAAATGTTGTAAAAATGTAAATCTGATAGATATTTTTAGACGGGGCGTGCTGAAATATCACATGAAGCTAGTTTGTAATGATTGAAATTATGAAAGATTTGTAATTTTTAGATAATACAAAGGATTACAATATAAACATGTTTTATTGATACTACTCCTTAATTTTATTGGTACTTATGTACTTTATAAAGTACACACGGCTCTTTTGTTTGAGTAGTAGTATTTGCGAAGTGTCAATCTTAAAGCGAGCGTCTCTTGTGCTCTATAAAGGACGCGGGGTTCAGGAGGATATAGCAAATGTACAGTAGAGTTCGAAATATGTGCACGGACAAAGTGGTCAAAATATGTAAACATGACTTTATTGTTAAGGGCAGAAGGTTGTTAAGATATTTTTGAACCTTTGTGAACATACATATATTTATGCACTCGACTGTACACCATCTTAGTGTTTTCCATCTTTGTATAGATAAAGCCCGGGGTCCGCTTCATCACTAATCCTGAGATTTGCCGCAGGACCTACAAGAAGACCAAGTAACTTTGATGCTTATACAATTTTTAGGGTTCCGTACCCAAAGGGTAAAACGACTTCAATATTACTAAAACTTCGCTGTCTCTCATGAACCGTGATAGACAGTTGAAATTTTCACAGAAACTAAAAAACAATAAAATAGATATTTGATTTGTTTGCCGTTTTTATAGATACGTAGTCTAGCCATAAATTCTGTCCCAACTTTTTCGCCATTTTAAATTTAATAATGGAACGTTCGATGTACTTTTGTTTCTTGATTATGCTTAAATAGACATTTGGCTGTCAGAAAAAGTATATTTGGCTCCAGGTATCGTTTCCCTGAAGATGGAGTGGGGCATCAAAGAGAATCGTGTCGCAGTGATAGCGTTATACAAGTGTAACAAGCAAGTGAACAACATTTTCAAACTGCTGAAACCTTTGAATATAACAAAGAAATTTATCTATCGTACCATCAAGCGATACAACGACATCGGTTTAGTCGACGACCGGCCCAGGAGCGGTCGACCACGGCAAACAAGGACACCGGCAGCGATTAAAGCGGTAGCTGAGCGAATTCGGAGAAATCCGCTACGCAAGCAGAAAATCATGGCTAGGGAAGTGAAAATTCCCCCTAGAACTATGTCCCGTATCATAAAACAAGACCTTAAGCTTGGGGCTTATCGACGGAGCACAGGTCAGCGATTGACAGCGGCCCTACGGAAAATAAGAGCGACGAGAGCTAAAGTGTTATGGTCGCGGCATGCAAAGGGCGGATATCGTAATATTCTGTTTACAGATGAAAAAAATCTTTACTGTGGAGCAAAAATTCAACCGCCAAAATGATAAAATATATGCTCACAGTTCCCAAGAAGCTTCTTAAAAAGTTCCAAGGGTAGAAAGAGGCCACCATCCTGCATATGTCATGGTTTGGTGGGGAGTATCCTATGAAGGCGTCAGAGCTTCATTTTTGTGAACAAGGGGTAAAAATACGTGCTACGAACTATCAAAAAGACATTTTGAAGAGAGTTGTTAAGCCGCTAAATGATACTTTATTTGCCGGTATGCACTGGATATTTCAACAAGACTCTGCCCCTGCACATAAAGCTAAGACAACGCAACGGTGGTTAGCGACGCATTTACCCGAGTTTATTGCGGCTGAAGATTGGCCCTCAGGAAGCCCGGATCTCAACCCCTTGGACTATGGTCTGTGGAATATTTTGGAGGAGAAAGCCTGCTCTAAACCTCATCGCAATGTTGAGTCTCTGAAGTTAGATTTAGTGCGGGCAGCGGCTTCAATACCCATCGATACCGTCCGTGCCGTCATAGACGAGTGGCCGGACCGTTTAAAGAAGTGTGTTAAAGTAAAAGGTGGACATTTTGAATAAATATTTTATTTTATACAATCTATATAGTATAATTAATAAAAATAACCCTAATTTATTTATAAACTTTCTTTTATTTTCAAAATAAATGTCATTTCATATAGGACAGAATTTATGGCAAGACTACGTAATGGTACGGAACCATTCGTGCGCGAATCCGACTCGCACTTGGCCTGTTTTTTCACCTATTTTTCTGGTGTAAGTAGATCGTAAAAAATAAAAAACTAATATTTTTCAAATACTTTTAATAAAATAACAAGTTGAAATGTACATGTCAACACAAAATAAATTAAATATACAATAAGTAGCACCGTATAAATACAATTGTATAACTGAAATGAACTGGAATGATAGAAATATATTCAATGTTAAAATAAAATAAATCTCTTTCACAGATGTGAAGAGGTTTCTCAATCTTAGATTACACTGGGAATTCACTGCCAATAATGTTATAGAATTCTTCTAGAATACTTATAGAATTCTTTTTTCTATGTATAAGAAAGTAAATAGAGCGAAATGTTTACATTCAAGTCGCGGTTGATCGATCAAATCAAACGACGACTTAGACTCGATTCGTACAATATCGAATAAAAGTTAAACATCGAAAATTTAATTTTGGAATAAGCAAGTATATAATATGTATATCAATGATTCCCAAAGTTGACAAGACCACGACCCACCTAACAAAAACTTCCAAAATTGGGACTCATGTCTTGGTTTTTATGAAGAAAGATACATATTAGGGATGGTTGTTTGTACTAAAAAAAAGTTTCGTCCGTCACTCGGGGCCGTATCTTCCTATGTTTCAGGGCCCACTTAATATTCGCTCGCGACCCATACTTTGGGAAATGCTGATGTATACAATCAATCCTTCCATAAATATGTATCAAAGCCTTAACTCGCCGAAGTTGCATGCACCCATATATTACTTTACAGTAAGATAACCTTGAGTTTGCCGACTACATATGCTCATATATATGCATAGTCTATTTTAACACTAATGTATTAAGAGTTTATATTACGAACATAGGATTTTTAAAGAGTGTTTACGTTATAGATACTATTATTACACTGATGTTAAAGCATAATATCTAATGGAATAGCAGCATAAGTCAGTGTCGTTCAGTAATTTAACTTCATATTCTATTTTTGGTAAGGTCAGACCAAACTATGAAAAAACTATTCTTACCATACATTCATCACACGCTCTTTTTCTAGTTTGGTCGAGTTAACACGTCTTTGGCATTGAAGGGGTTAAAAGCGCTTTTGCAAATATCCTTTACAAACATGTTGTAAATAAATGCACTATGTATTTACTACTTAATACGAAAATGGAGCACTAAAAATGCATCACACATCAACTATAAACAAATATTGCATTTTTTCAAAACTGGAAACTTATTTACTCATTATGGTAACGCTTTGGTTATTCGTATGTAATAAAAATTAAAATAAATATTTGGTTTATTAATGGTACTAGAGTACCTACCAACTAAAATAATTATGGCAACGTAATAGGAACGCATTATTAAAATATAAAATAAAATAAACTTAGGAACGTAATTAACTCGATAAGTAATTCGTCAAAATGGCACTAAAATAGTCCATTACTGGGTTAGTAACAATTTGGTATAATATTTGGAAATAAGCCTTAAGAGCATGCTACTAAAATTCAAGTTTCTATAAACAAATAGTTCATATAGTTTGAGATCTTATTCGAAAATTCTATGACATAAATATCTGAAAACGGGTCACTTATGTTTATAACTTTCACAATATTTGATGTGGGTTCAGAAAACTTTGAGTAATTTAACAGTGACATAACTTTAAATATATAATTGTAATAAGTTATTTATATCACTACTTTTTTAAATATTGCAAAGTATCCCAGACCTACGAATTTCCCATGAGCACTCGCGTTGGTAGCTCACTAAACACTAGATGGGAAACCTATTGGAACGAAGCTATCTGTTACGTTAGAATGAGATGAATATATTGCTGCCTCATTCTAACTAAAGCTGCGTCTGTTGGTTACAACCGTAAATTAATGAGTCTGTCCTAGAGGTCGACCCATAAACCTATTAATTTCCGAATAAGACTCCGCCATCTTAACTCATAAACCCATTCGGATGGCTACTCTGCCATTTCCACGTATCTCTGCACATGTCTTCTAGTGTCCTTGTCGCGCGCCAACCCAGCAGCTTGTGAGAGAGGGAGACGTCAGCATAGTTCTCAGCTATGTCTCCAGCGCGGCGGCCGACGATTTTGTAGGGGATCTTGCGACCGCTGGCTTCTTCGAAGGCTTTTACCATTTGTAGGACCGAGTAGCCGACGCCGGTACCTAAATAAGATAGGAGGAGTTGTATTGTCTGAAATATCTACCTAGAATTAATTATTTGATACAGGGAACAAATACCTACAAAGAAAAAAATGAACCATGAATTCGCACGCAGCCTAAGACAGCCTTACCCCTAGGCTACCCAGGCAACTACGTCATCACATCGAATATTATTCTACTTGCATTCTGAACTATTTAATTTGATTCGTGAAAAAGAGTACCTAGGATTAATACGCTAATTACACCTATAAGGTTCGTAGCTCCGCAAATGTGTTGGATTGACCATCATCTATGTATAAGGTCAAGCCAGCATCTTACGGATCCAGAGACGTCCTTAACTCCGTCGCTAAATTAGACAATATAAAAAAAAAGGATATAACAGGTAAGAACTGTCTTGTAAGACAAAACTCGATGAAAAATACCCGCACTGTGGACATTTATGTTTTTGTGTGTAAAATCCGCATCACGTAGATTATAGCCTCCCACAGTCACTGATATCTAAAAAACTGCACCCGCAATATCCCTGCTACATACTGTTAGCTACCTAAAACGATTACAACGCTTTCCCGAAGTATGTGCACATCAGGGATGTAACAGACCTCCGGTTCCGTTAAGTCAGAACTTCCGATTGGTTTTAAACATCCGCTTCGGTTCCGGTTCTGTTATTTTTATAACGGATGTTATATCGGATGTCAAAGCAGCGCAGCGGGGAGAAATGAGCGGCGTACATCAAAAACAAACAGGTTTATAATTTTTATTTAGAATAGACTTAGATCTGCCCTGCCCTTAACATCTTATCCATCTATCACTCACTATCCATGTATCCGGTTCCGCATCCGTTTTCGGTCCCGGCTCCGATTCCGGTTCTGGTTCCGATGTACCGAATTTAAAACACCTGGTTCCGATAAAACCACATCTGTTACATCCCTGGTGCACATTCCAAGCGCTGGACAGCCGCCATCTTCGTTTTCCTCTTGATGAATCATGCCGCGCTATAAGATGTCGTCAGTTGTTTCTAGGGGACCTGGATATGATATTAGAATCGCATCCGCAACATCCCTGCTACATACCCAGGTTGACAGCATGGAAGCCGCTCGCTCCTGGTTGCTGTAGCAACCGCACCGCCCTCTCGTGGCCGGTCGCTAAGTCGACCACGTGTATGTAGTCTCTCACGCCGGTACCGTCAGATGTGGGGTAGTTGTTGCCGTAAACCTGCAGCTCAGGTAGACGGCCTACCGCCACCTGGAGATAAAGAGTCCTTATCAGTTAAAAAACGCTCATATATTTAGTCCTTTTCTGTTTGAATTGACATTTTCTCAGTGTTACTATCTAATACAGGACTTGCGACAGTATGACATAAACTTTAAATGTATTTTTAGGATGTCCCATTAAGAAATATCGTTTCAAAAATCACTCCAAATCGACCATTTTCAAGCTAAAAACTTGTTTTTTCCGCTTAAGTTCTACTTACACACAATAAAATCAAATAATGGCCATGTTACTATCTACAACTTTAATAAAATCATCGTAGCCTTTAATCACTATACTGGTATTATCAATACTTTTGTCATAATTTGAAATCAAAACATTTCAAAACTTATAAGGCCTCTTTATATTAAACTAAGGCCATGCAACGAGAATTATTGCGTTCTTCGAGACGTTGTTCTGCCCAGACCAGGAAACAATAAGGATTGGTTTTCAAATATATGATTCTTAACTATATGACTGTGTTTCTGACAATATCCGAAACATGATTGCTCGATAGAAAAAAATCCAAAGTTGAGTCTTTACTTTCCTTTTTTTACTCAGCCTACTAAAACAACCATAATGCGTTGTTTTATAACATAAACGACACAATTAAGTTAAAATGATGGTATTTTACCTCATCTAAACTCTGTCAAGCGGAAGAATAAAACTCCACACAGTCAGATATTTATCGAGATTTGTCTAAAAAGCCATTCCCGAAGAGTGTTGCATCCCGTTTGGTCGTGTGCAAAAGACATAAGCGTTTCTCTTTCACGGGGGCGTGCCTGACTGAATCGAGGCATCCCCCTAAAACCTATTGTATCTGAGACAAAGTTACAGGAGTTGAAAATCTTGAGTAACTTTTTTGACGTCCGGCAGTTACAGGGTAAATTGGCAATACTGATGCACTATAGAGCAATAACGAGAGGCCATTTCTTGCCAAACTGGCCCTATATAAGTCAGTGAACAAGTCATTGGACCAACGCTTGGCCTAAGAGGTGTACAAACCGATCATATTAACCCAGTAGAATTCGACACTGAAAAAGGCTAAAATCGCAAATCATGATGTAAATCTGCTTTTTTAATATGTTGTATAGATCAGTTAGGCTAGTATGAATCCAAATTTGCAACCTCGAAAAACTGGAGCCTGCTAAGCAACACGCAGAAAACTGCGAAATTTTGGGACATTTTGCACTTAGGTAATGTTCTAAAACTGATAAACTATGCATTTTTTGACGACAATAATATGTACTACGTTCATAAATTCAATTAAATTTGCAATAAATTAAGCCCAACCGCAAATTTACAAGCCCTCTAGGGAGTAAGCTTCAGCCAGAGAACGGCTATCCGAAGATACTACATTTTATGTTCCTTTCGGAGCAATTACCTCCGAATATATTTACTATATCAAAATTTTGGTTGAGAAACCTTACACTCATTTTAAAGACCTATCGATTGGCGTGCGACTTGTTGACATAAGTAAAAAAAAAAATTGTCTTTCAGTTACATGTATGGCGTATACCCCTAAAACACTAATTGAGGCTTTCTTTATTACCGCCCATGGTAAATACAAGATTTTGTCTCTCCGCTGGCCAGGAAGTGGGATTTTCCGCACGCTTAATGTGCGGTAATTGGCACTTTAAGGCCGGAGAGAATTCGCCCGAGGGCGAAGGTGCCGGTGATGTCGTGGTTCGCGATCCCACGGCATCAACACTAAGGCACGCGAGGGTAGCATTCCAGAGTTTTAGTGGGTAGGCTAGTCCCTTCTGGATTGGAGAGCCCCACATAACCAATACGTAATTTCTGGTTCTCCCCCGGAACATTAGGTTACGTAATGGTATGCAGTTTCATGCATTTCTCTGGGAAAAAGGTGTCACATAATTGTGCATTACCTATAACTGTCAGTCACAACTAACCTGTGATATGTAGGGCATGAGGTTGTTGGGCGTGCCGGCGGGGTCCTCGCCGATGCGGCCGCTCGGATGCGCGCCCACCGGGTTGAAGTACCGCAGGGACACCACCGTCCATTTCTGAAACATTACGTCACTATGGTTCGGGGGATGGGGGAGGCCAATGTCTAGCAGTGGACGTCTGTCGGCGATGATGATGGCTGAGATACGCGTCATACTCGTGATCGGGCGTTGTTTGTGGAATCCGGTCTGCTCATGCTTGCAAGGACATAGTGACTACGGCAATACTAGTGTCTTTTTATTATGAGAGACATCACCCTGTTGTGAATTCGTTTTTATTATCAGTGACTATATGGTCTCTAATATACATCTCTAACAATATTAAATTAATCTTAATTTTGAGACTCAGAGACCATGTACATCTCTGGTATATTATATTAATTTCATTATACTCCTTGTTTAATCTTGAGAACTTCTACATCTCTAACTTTACGATGTTGTAATATTTGTAATAGATAACTTTGCATGTTTATCTTCACTGTATAACATTAATTTTGTTATAATTGTAAACCCGGAATTATTATTCTTTCTTGAACTGCAAATTAATATTTTGACGTGAAAAATGTATTATTATAGACAGACTTTCTTAAATTGTAAATTAATATTTTGACACGTAAAAGTGCCCTTGTGGCCTATTTGCAGAATAACCTCCTTATTCATAAACGTCTATCAAACCTATATTAGTTAACTAGCCGCTAAAGTTCGTTTGTCCTTTTCTATCACTTTAATGTATGTGGTCGTGAGACAGTGACAACATATATTTTAGTTAGCAGAGGTTTGTTAAGTTTTATGAATAAGGGGTAAATGTTTGATTCTGATTATTTTTTTGATGGCATCACTATGTCTAATACTAGTTGCCCGCGGACATCCTGCCGAAGCAGTATTACTGTTCCTGAAATTCTTGTGTCATTGTTATTGTTGCTATACTTCATGAACAACAAACAGTTTACACACAATAGGACTTCCCGCAGGGGCTCGTAAGAGACCTGTGAAACGCGATATTGCCTATTAAGAAAGACAGCGTGGTCAACTAGTGCGTAGACTTTAGGAAAAAAAGGAACTCATTTAGAATGCAGAATAAAAGCAGTACTATTGCAGTAGCAATGGAGATGTTGACACCAAATAAGAAAACCAATAAGTTCTAATTTTCTGGAAAAAGGATCAAATTTTTAATCAAATGGCGAAAAAATAAACTCAATAGAATAAATAATTACATAGTTATAAGTCCTCAAAGTATTAAGAGGGGGGATATTCTGTCCCTCCCGCAAAACGCACCTTTGTATTGGAAAGGTCGTCATTTACTATGGCGCTCGTGGTCAGTGACGTCACTGATCTGTCGAGCTTTCTCTCTAACCAGCAACATTAAAACGGTTGTAGCTTCATTATTTTTTGAGATATTTGAATAGGATTTTCATTATTTCAGATATTTTTTGGCTTGTTTCTTTTGGAGTATTCAAATTTTGAATCAATGACGCGATGAGTAAGCGAGATGGCTACTTACCTACAATTATCTCTGCCACAGGTCACACGGAAATAATAGTTTTTATTTCCGTGTGACCAGTGGCAGTGATGTCTGTCAGTCTATGAGAAAAACCGATTTGACCAAAATCACCTCTCGGTTCACAGTACCCCACTTTACCGGTACACAGTGACTCACCGGATCGCTCCGACAGATGTCCTTCATGATCTCCTCGCAGAAGTACTTGGACTTGCCGTAGGGGCTTGTCAGGCCGAGGCCTGTCGGGTGAGATTCGTCTATCGGCAGTTTCTGAGGCTCTCCGTACACTGTGCTCGATGAACTGTACACCAGCTTGTATACACCGTGTTTGCGCATTACCTGTCAAACGATACAAAAAGGGGGCTACAAATCAAGGTCAATCAAGTACATAGGCGTATAGTATTTTTATCTCATGAGCGCGGTCGAGCCATGGTTGTTGAGCTATACATGCACATTAGCCACCTTTATACATTCGCTCTATCGCGCGTTCTCAAGACTGTACAAGATTGCGTGCCGGTAATCCTACCTGAACCTAATAAAAGGAATTTATACGTAAAACTACTTAAATATTAACATATTGCTGTAAAAGGTGGGTAACACAGTGGTAAAAACTATTTTTTCATACAAATGGTGAGACATCCAAGGACCACTGAGTTACTCGATTTATGGAGATTACTGTGGTTCGTTAATTACCAAAACTATCGGAAGTGATACTGCAATTAAACCACTTTCTAAATAACAATACAAAAATATCAAGTGAGGGCCAAGTATTCCAAAATCTGCATTTAAAGAAAATTGTGATAATCCATATTGAAAGGGACCTTATGGCGGCCGGCACTTACGCCTTTATTGCCGCTGTTCCAATACAATAGTGAATAGGTGCAACGTAAGCGCCTGCCGCCATAAGGTCCCTTTCGATGTGGATTATCACAATTATGTACATGAAAACGTAGAATGGCCTAAACCCAGTGATACGTCTTTGATTTTGATTGATATTCCTTACGTCAAACAGCGTGCAAGTCCCGGAGATGTTGACTTGGTAGTAGTCGAGTGGCTTGGCTACCGACTCGCCCACCGCTTTCAGCGCTGCGAAGTGGATCACGCACTTTATGTTGTGCTGGAATAACAGTAGCAGATAAGCAAAGGTAGTTTCATTTTGGATTAATAGCCACCCTGATTTACGGATGATAAAAGTGTAGCAATTTGTAGTTCTCATATCAAATGATTATTAGATAACATGCTTGGAGTGGAATGCCCGATACGGGAGGTAGACGTCATAGTCAAACCACCAGAACCAATAAGTCCAGATTAGGGAATGCAATCCCGATCCCGCGAGATCCCGATCTCGCGAGATCTCGGGTAATTTTTCGGGATCAACCCCGACGCATCATATGACGAGATCCCGTTCGACATTGACGGGATTGGGATACTATTAATACCCTTTGTTTCTTAAGGAGTCATTTTCAAAATCACTCGTCTTAGGTAACTACTTCCTAATTCCTTTGAAATATGTTTATTATTTTGATTACCTAATTTACCTATGTTAATTTCCTTAAAACCTGATAATTATTTTTGGTTGGTAAGATTAAAGAATAAAGGTTTTTATTTTCTTTCGAGTAATATGTTATTTTACTTAACCTCACTATCACAAACAAGCAGTTATTAGCTTTTTTAGTCATCGAAATTTATAATTTTTTTAAAACTAGACGGGATCCCGAAAATTCCGGGATCCCGCGGGATTGATATTTCTAATCCCGCGGGATCTCGAATTTGCAATCTCGAGTCGGGATTGCATTCCCTAGTCCAGATGTAGTGATTTTTTTTCCATCGTCGGGCAAACTCGGAATACAATTAGACGACGTGATAACTAACAAGTTAATAATAATAATACGACTGACTGACGCTCTCACACAGGCCGTAGCCTTGAAATGGGGTTGGGCCGGCCACTTATAGCGCTACCCCGACAGAAGATGGACTATAGAAGCTACAAAATGGAGAGGAACACTGGGGAAAAGGCATATAGGCCGGCCAGTCCAACGGTGGGCTGATGACCTAACTCAACTAGCAGGGAAAGATTGGATGAGTCTTGGAAGAAACTGACAAGTTAATATCCATTAATATGTAAATTTATCAGTCAAAAAAACTGGTAGTAGATTTAATGTTAGATATCAAAATAGTAGTAAATTTTACTGATGAATACACCGCCGCAGTAGATTCCGTACCTAAGTTTTGTCTCACACGTCAGTTTTTGTAGCAAAAGACTGAAAATCAACCATATTTGATAGCATGTAGGGTTTGCAATTCATATGAAGTTATCTCGCGTGAAGCACTAAATGTACTTTATATTAAGTCAATGACGGTGAAAATGTTAATGGACAGAAACAATTCAATCACGAACATGACTGAAACTTCGCGTATACCTACTCGTATCCCAAGTGTTACCGACGGAAAAACATTATTCACTACATCTGTACACTTTTTTGCTACCATTCTAGCATTCAGGTGGGATCTATTTAGCTTATTCACTGCTAAGTTATGCTCGTTGGCGCCATATTCAATATACTCCTTGGTTGGCGCTACGCCGTAGTTCGTAGCAGAGGGCTTACTGCGAACTTCATATCGTGCCGTAGCTTTCACTCTCGTGTTATATACTATATGAGTGAAAGGGACAGCACGTTGCGAAGTTCGGAGTAGCCCCTCAGCTTCACCTCCATATCTAGCGACTCGCATCGCTCTGACGGATGTGTCGTAATTAATACTGAATGGGTTGAACTACTTTTTTGGGTTGAATAATATCTTATCCTGAGGGAATTTTATGAAACTTTGTTATGTTACGAATATTTGTTCCTGAGTCTTGGATGTTTTCTATGTATTTAAGTATCTATTTATCTATATAAGTATGTATATCGTCACTTGGTACCAATAGTACAAGCTTTGCTTAGTTTGGGACTAAGTTGATTTGTGTAAGATTGTCCAAAAATATTTATTTATTTATTTGGGTAGTGCACCTGCCTGTGAAGCTGACGGTCGTGGGTTCGAATCCCGGTCAAGGAAAATATTTGTGTGATGAGCATGAATATTTGTTTCTGAGTCTTGGATGTTTTCTATGTATTTAAGTATTTATATCTATTAAATATATCGTCGTCTAGTACCCATAACACAAGCCTTCTTGAGCTTACTGTGGGGCTAGTTCGATTTGTATAAGATTGTCCTCTAATATTTATTTTATTTATGTAAAAGTCCTGGCTAACCTTATTAAAAACTTCGCTCAACCTCTCCGCATCTCTAATATCCGCGTCATAGAAGTGTATGTTCTCCCCCGTGATCTCCTCCACTATCCTCAACGGTTCTGGTTTCTTCTGTCCCTCGGCCCTGTAAGCGTTGGACAGGTTGTCCACCACGACTATGTCGTAGGGCGTGGATTCCTCCAGGAGGGCGGCGACGGTGTGCGAGCCGACGTACCCCGCCCCGCCTGTGATTAGTATCGATGGGGACATTATGCTGGAATAAAAAAGGAAACATTTATTCTGCTCTAAATAAAATTAATTATAGTTTTACATGTCAGAAATAAAGACTGAGTGAAAATAATAACAATCCCGATTTGGAGATGTGTAAGGTAATAAAATAGCGTTAACGTGAAAATACTAGGTATATACAGGGCGTCCCACGGCTATGCCACATGGAGGGAAAGTCCCTTAAATATTGTAGATGGAACATTTTACTGATAGAAGACATTATTTGAATATGAAAAACAATTTAAACTGCATTCACAGATATTTAAATAATTTTATGATTGAACCGGGAATCGAACCCGTCACACGTGATAAATTGATTAATTTTGTATTAAAAATGTTAAAGTGCATGGTCTTTCTTTTATTTCTGGCACTATGTTATTTAGCAAAAAATAATCCTTATTATGAAGCCTTTCGATCGCTATGATAAAGCTACAGGGTAATTATTTTTCTCGTGTGACGGGTTCGATTCCCGGTTCTACCATAAAATTATTTAAGTATCTGTGAATGCAGTTTAATTTGTTTTTTAAATTCAAATAATGTCTTCTTTCAGTAAAATGTTCCAACTACAATATTCAAGTTACTTTCCCTGCCTACGCCAAATCCCGGGAATAAGTAGCGGACCCCGGGCATTCTTCAGGGTGCAGCTGTACAGGGTTAACGCTAAGAGGATGAGGTACGAAAATAAAATCATGCCTGTATTATTTTCAACCTTATTACGCTTACGTTACGACCCCCAAAGGGATGAAATGGCGCCTACCCAAAAAAAAGCAATAACCCAAGAACAAATAGGGTCGCTAGGCCAGTTACGCGGCCTCAGTCAGTTTGCGGCCTTCTGAAGAACGAAGTTTTTTCAATTAAAGATATTTACATTTTTACAGGCCCTAAAGACATAGTGAGTCGTATGCGTTTTAATTAGTAGCTATTGATAAATAAATAAATAAATATTAGAGGACAATCTTACACAAATCGAACTAGCCCCACAGTAAGCTCAAGAAGGCTTGTGTTATGGGTACTAGACGACGATATATTTAATAGATATAAATACTTAAATACATAGAAAACATCCAAGACTCAGAAACAAATATTCATGCTCATCACACAAATATTTGCCCTGACCTGGATTCGAACCCACGACCGTCAGCTTCACGGGCAGGTGTACTACCCACTAGACTAAACCGGTCGTCATTGAATGGGAATATAATTATTAAAAAAGCAAGAAAATATACTTTCAGTTCATCAACTCGTCCAAGTGGCCGCAAACCGGCGCATCAAATAAACAGGCCGTAAACCCACGTAATACCAATATTCATCAACACAAAAAGGGCGCTGACAATAATATTACGTTATCAAATGTTTGAATGAACCGGAAAATGGACCAGTTAGATTAGTTCATGAACTTAAAGGATATGTTATCGTTATTTTAATTAATTCCCATTAAATAAGTACTAAATAAAATGCTCAATATTCAATGTTATAGTTCTTTTAATTAACTCCCATTAAATAAGTACTAAATAAAATGCTCAATATTCAATGTTATAGTTCTTTCAATTAATTCCCATTAAATAAGTACTAAATAAAATGCTCAATATTCAATGTTATAGTTCTTTCAATTAATTCCCATTAAATAAGTACTAAATAAAATGCTCAATATTCAATGTTATAGTTCTTTTAATTAATTTCCACTAAATAAGTGCTAAATAAAATGCTCAATATTCAATGTTATAGTTCTTTTAATTAATTCCCATTAAATAAGTACTAAATAAAATGCTCAATATTCAATGTTATAGTTCTTTTAATTAATTCCCATTAAATAAGTACTAAATAAAATGCTCGATATTCAATGTTATAGTTCTTTTAACTAATTCCCATTAAATAAGTACTAAATAAAATGCTCAATTACTGTTTCTTTAGTGTCTGTAAAAATATTAATATAAGGATGTTCGGCATATGGCCCCTCAAAATGAGTGCTGATAGGATCATTTGCTACCTTTCCACCCTTGGACCCTCGGTCCTAAGAGATCCTAAGAGAAAAAAAAACATTATGGGGCTTCGAATGTCAGATTTTGGGTAATTTAAGAAAAACAAGAATAAAATCGTATCTTCATGGCCGTGACTCATTAGGACCAAAGGTTCCAAGGGTGGAAAGATAGCAAAGAACCCTCCCTACCACCGCCCTTAAAAAATTTGACGGTATCCTTCAAGTGGTCGCAAACTGACGCTGGTCGCCTAACCCGTACATATTACAATAAACTTATAACAAATGTTAGACATAGACAGACATATATTAGAACAGAAAATCGTAGGTACGATAACGCATTAATTAGTAGGATTAACCGATAGTGACGTGGTAGACCATATGTAATCCAGTTTAGTGCAAATAAAGATTACAAGTTATGATTTTATTGCCTAGCAGCGTACCATAGACGATTTAGAAAACTAAAACCTAAGCATATTAACGAGCCAATACCTAAATTAAACGCACAGACTGGCCATTAACACAAACAAATAAACGTCACTAAAAACGATAACAACGTTCGAATTAAGAACACCATATATATTTAAAATAAATACTAACTTTTTAATTTAAACAGAGGCAGCTGACGCACGCGTTCGTCCAACGTGCTGCGGTCACTGAGGCAAAGTTATCAATTGCTTGCTCAATTCGCTATTATACAGCTACTTGCGTTATCAGCACTTGTATCAAATGTAGTGTTGTGTCTAGCAATACATGTAATATGATTGATTGATTAGCAATCTTATTAAAATTACGCTTTTCACGTGGAAACATGATGCAAATGTTACTAGTCATCCACAAATCAATGAAGGGTCGGAAACGCGCATGTGACCTGTAACGGCAAGCACCTAGGTTACAGTAACACCTTACGAGTATCATCTATATACAATATAGATTAAAATTACACGTTTTGCAAATTTTAAAGAAATAGTACACGGATATATTGCATATGATTAAATACCTCAGTTAAGCTTATATACGGATTATCTAAATTAAACAAATAACGAAATAACCAAGCTTATCAAATAGTAAACTAACAGTAGCAAAGTGACATATCTGGTCAGTCTGTGGTGTGATGTGGTGTGGTGTGGTGTAGGAGCTTCTATACCTGCTTTTTAGCATTAGAAAGAATGAGAGAGAGCAATTTACAAGGTTTTTTATAAGGCACGTTCTGCGGTAAAAGTGTCAAATAATTTCAATGAATATTAAAACCGTTATTTCATGCTTACATTATACAGGGCGTCCCACGGCTATGCCACATGGAGGGAAAGTACCTTGAATATTGTAGATGGAACATTTTACTGAAAGAAGACATTATTTTAATTTTAAAAACAATTTAAGCTGCATTCACAGATATTTAAATAATAATTAAACCGTGAGCCGGGAATCGAACCCGTTACACAAGAAAAATAATTACCCTGTAGCTTTATCATACCAATCGAAAGGCTTCATCATATGGATTATTTTTTGCCAAATTACATAGTATCAGAAATAAAAGGAAGACCATGAATTTTAACATTTTTAATACAAAATTAATCAATTGATCACGTGTAAAGGGTTCGATTCCCGGTTCAAGCACAAAATGATTTAAATATCTGTGAATTCAGTTTATATTATTTTTTAAATTCAAATTTAAATTCCATCTACAATATTCAAGGTACTTTCCCTCCATGTGGCATAGCCGTGGGACAGCCTGTATATACGAAAGTCTTAATTTATATTTACTTACGTATATTTTTAAATGATGAGCCATATTTTTTTATGCGTTTTGTTTCATTCATCTAATAGTTGTACAATAAAAAACCCAAAGATATTAAGATATTGTAAGAAGTCGGTTCAGGTTTTAAAAAAGTAATTTGTCATTGTCACTAACTGTCACTTATGTAGGCTCGGTTGCACCAACATACGATCACAGGCCGGTCATCGTCAAATATGGCGCTGGCAGCTGTCATCCCATAGAAACTTGTCAAACTTTCCATACAATCAGATTTTAACGAACACCGCTTACGATTACAGACGGTTAGGTGCAATTCTGACCTTTCGTGCGAATAATGCGAATTCAACCTTTGGGTGTTTACGACCACTGTTTTCTTTGATTACTCATTTTATAATCTTAAACAAAAAAGGTAGGTATAATACATAGTACAGTACATGTTTGTGTCGGCCAGTGAGTAAACATGTAAGTAGGTTTACATACCACTTCAATGCAAACATATATTATACAAGCATTTCCCCGCGACTTTAACAATGTGAATTCAAATCATCTGCGAATAGGGATGTTGACACCAAATAAAAAAAAACCGGTCAAGTGCGAGTCGGACTCGCGCACCGAGGGTTCCTTATACAGATGTGTACCCCAACCCTATTAAATAAATCAGAAAAATCTCAACAACATTGTGTGAAAATTGGACGCCATGGGTACAGCGCCATTATCGGCGACTTTTGTTACAAATTTGAGCGACTGAATAACTTTGTATGTATGGTAGTTTTTCAAGAATAAATCTTTATCACGTAAACCGATTTCATTTTTTTTACATTTTCCCTCATAAAACAAAAATGAACGGAAAAAAAATGTTTCAGAATGTGCAACCCAAGCCCTTTCATATGACACCCCACTCGACATTAACTAGACTTTCAAATTTTGAACCACCTATCCATCTGTCATTTTTCACAGAAAAAAAAAAAAATCATGTTCTATGTATGTAGGTAAGCCTTCTTTATAACTATTCCAAATTTCAAATCGATAGCATAAGTAGCTCTTGAGATATTTAGCGACGTGACAGACAGACAGACAAAGTAAAACCATAAGGGTTCCTTTTTTACCATTTTGGTACGGAACCATAAAAATCAATAACTTCAATTTTTCTCGAAAAAGGATCACATTCTTTAATGAAATGGCGAAAAACCGGCCAAGTGCATGTCGGACCACGCACATTGAAGGGCTCCGTACCAACACCTATTAGTCCACATTTAAAATCACTATCCAATACATTGAATCTAAAAAAGTCGTATCTTCGTAGGGAACTCACGGCACTTACGACCTTTTGTTTGGGCAAGTCTGTTTTTAAGCGAAAACTCAAAAACCGTAAAACCTATATTGTTCAAACCAAAAATCGTTGAAAGTATTTACTAATGCACATCACCTCAATTTTTTTTAGAAGTTTAAACTTTATAGTTTGGAAATTAGAGGAGGGGGGGGACACTTTCTATGACTTTGACAGCTAATATCTCACCAACGGTTGACTTAAATGGACAAGTTTTTTAGAAACCTCCATATCATTTTTAAAAACCTATCCATCGATACTCCACACAACTATGTGCGTTGAATTTTTTTTTTCAATCGCCGGTTACATGTATGGAGTGCCCGCCCTAATTTAATATTTTTTTTATAATTTCACATCACTTTTACGTAGCGGTTCATAGAATACACCTTCCTACCAAAATTCATAATTGTAGTGCTTATAGTCTCCGAGTAAATCGGCTGTGACGTACGGACGGACGGACGGCAGCGGACGGACAGACATGACGAATCTATAAGGGTTCCGTTTCTGCCATTTTGGCTACGGAACCCTAAAAAGTAACTCAAAGTTTTAAGACAAATCGACGATTTTCATGTGAATACTGTTTCACCAACTATAATTGTAAAGTTTTTTGACAATTGTCGCGCCTGTCAGCTTTGATGAAATAGGGGCCTGATGTTTATGACAACTGCATCTACGTCCTTGTCCATCTTTGTTTTCTTAATTTCTAATCTTATAAAAATATAAGGTAGGTATAGTATAACATGTTTGTCGGCCAGTGAGTAAACAATAACATGATAGGATAATAAAGAGGATACACAGGCCACTTTAATGCAAACATATGTTATAAAAAAATAAAATAAAACAAACATACAAGCATTTCCCCGCGACTTTATCAAAGTGAGTTCCCGCATCCCCAAATCATATCTTTGGTGTAGGAATTCAGGATCAATGTATCCTATATTTTAATCTAGGTTCTATATAAACTATCTTTATCTAACCTCGTTCTAATTACTATATTTATTAATTATAATTTACTACACAGATCAATCTAATTATAGGTAAATTACTTTTCTCAAAGATGCAATGAAATATTGACGTTATGTTCGTTATAACACGCTGCGACGTTTCGGGTGCGGCGCAACGAGTGGCTCATAATGGAATTTCAAACATTGCTGAAATGATCGTCTTTTGTTCCCGGGGCGCGCCGAGCGGCAGCGCGTGTTTTATTACTGAATCTTTAGAATTTCATTTCAAGTTTTCTTATATTTTTCAAATTTCATTGCATTTTTTGAGAAAAGCACTATGCAAGCCTCGGAGCGAACAGGAATTGTTGGTCTCACATCTCTAGATGTACTAAATGTTCAATAAATAATTGGCTACAACACAAGAATTTGCTAAATTGATAATTTGAATATATTATGCAGCTGTTGTTCAAATGTTTGCATAGCAATAGATAATACTTCGCACGTATATTGAACAACAACTTGTTGTTGTTGTTCAATATACGTACATGTTTAGTTATACACACTCTTATCTAGGATGTTTAGTCAACAGGTCATCACCCATTCTTTATAATCAGAAAATTAAGTGTGTTTTCAGTAAGGTTTAAAATTAAACGGCAAGATCATTACTGTACATTAATAAATTAATGTTGTGCCTGGATATTAGGCACAATTAAAAGAAACTGAACACATACTCTGATCAATAAAACATAAAATTTCCGTTTTTCTTTAATCTACTTATACATATATAGCAACTTTTGCAAGAGGCCTTCTGCTGTCAACACAGTGAATTCTCGAATTTCATAAAGGGTCGGCAACGCGTATTTGACTCCTTTGGAGTTGCGGGCGTCTATGGGCTGTGGTGGCCGCTTACCATCAGGTGGACCGTACGCTTGTTTGCCACCGGCGTTGTATAAAAAAAAAAGTGGGACTGCATTATGTTAGTAGGCAGTATTTATACTTTTTGAGGATAAGGAAAATGTACCAATAACATTATTATCATCATTTGAAGGAAATTTATCTGTTTCCTGGGGCAACCCTGTATTTAGCTAGGGTTCTCCAGAATAAAATATTATCAATAACTACAAGAAAGGGGAAAGCAACTGAGTATTTAACTACAAAACTGACTTTAAAGACGCAATTTGTTTGAAGATAGTTTGAGAGATGGAGGATTTAGCATTGCTGTTACCTAGAAAATCTTGTTCCCATGTTTAAGCCACTATGAACAAAAGTCTTTGCAAACAATGTTAAATACAAATCCCTACTAATACTAGAAATGCGAAAGTAGCTACCTCTTCATGCTTAACAAACTGAACAGATTTAGATGAAATTTAGTATGGAGATAGTGCCTGTCCTTAGGAAGGACATAGGAAGGTTTTTATCCCGAAAATCCCTTAAATGCTTAAATGGGGGCAAAAGTTTATAGGAGTTTGATATCAAACAACATCCACACAGATGAAGTCGCAGGCAAAAGCTAGTTCTAGTATATATTAAGTAAGTATAAATAACCTTAGTATCTAATATACTCCCTTATGAGCTTAAGTAACACAATACAATACAATCGTAACAGTAGCTTGTCCATTACATGTGTCACTAAATAAATATGAGATTACAGTGCAATAATAAACAGCAATCAAGGAAAAGGCCTTATACAAAATCTAATAACCTTTTTTTGTAAACAAATAAGGTTTTAAACCCTATTGACTATGGTGGCTATGGTAGATACATACATCACCCCAAACGGCTCAAACATGTAGGCACTGTCAATGGTTGCATATTTGCGCCGCTTGAGGTGTTCAGCCGCGGCAGCCCCAGCCCTGACCGAGGTTCCTGGGGGATGGGACGGTGCTACAGTATCCACACAAGTGACATCCTAGACTAGCGGCCGTCCCAACTTCCAGGGGGCCAGAGTCATGCCATCTGGCCTTGGGTTTTCAGTTAAGGTTACAAAAATAGCATACAGATAATGTTAAGTCCTAAGCCCAGTCACAAATGGAGTAAAATTACCACATTAGTTACATTACTAAGTAAAACACTGTTTTTAATAGTACTTACCCATTAATTCCATTACTTTGCTGCATTGTTTCGCTAGACATGTGAATATAAATGCTGCGACTTCACGCGCTTCAGACTTCAAGGTTTGTTTATTCAATGTAAATTACTCTTTCCTTCATAGCTTGTTATACCTGAAAATTGTTTACAATATTTACATATACTTTGTATTGTTACTTCGAACATCAGATATGAGTATCACTAAAAACTTAGAAAACCTAAAGCAGTATGAAAGCAAACTTAACTTATATTATTACTTTGGTTAAAGCATTTTCATAGGTTTTCCGCAAAGGAACATCGAAACACCATGCATACTACTATGCGTAGCATAAGCATAGCGAATAAGTTTTATTTAATGACATCAATGACATTGACACTGACAGCATTGACAGCTGATGCTTTGTTCGGTAATTTACTGGTTCGTATAATATGTTATAATTTTTGCACAATGATAAACAATATTACTCCAGTTGAATTCAAATTAAAACTGAACCGAAACCTTCTGCAGAACTTAATTTTATCTTGGGATAACATTGTACCCACATGTTACTTTTAAAAATAACACACATTTCTGAACGGAGTCACAAACTTGCCATGTTTGTAATTTCTACCATTTGGTAGCTTATATATTTGACCAGATTGTTTGTACAGAAACTATACAAGGTTATAGATATTTCTAAAACAAAATACGAAGAAAATCACTCTTCTGCAATTCATGACATATTTTCAAACCGTTATACGCCACTTTCCATGTTGTTGTTATTAAACGTGGTTTTGGAAGATTTTTGTATTGCAACGCTAAGAACACTGATTTTCTATCTCTTTCGCTCCCGGTTAGTTCTCAAGGTAGCTGTCGATGAGAATTTTTAAATAATTTTAGTGAAATAAATAGCACTTTATCACAAATAATACTGGTATCCACCTTTTTGTTAAATTAGGGATTTAATTATTATAATAATCCCTCAGTTACGGTAAAGATTACTTGGATATTTAGTGGTGACATTTCTTATCCCTCTGTGTTCAACGTTGTTTTTGTTGGTTAAAGTGAAATAAAATTAAAATATATCTTTAGCAGTTATTAAACCTTCCAAATATTACCGCTCAGTGGTGATTCCTTAGTGAATTTCAGTGTTAATTCAAAAGTGAGCTTGAAATGTTTTCTAACCTCTAAATGTATGGCCGTGTTGAAATCGTGAATTGTGGTTTCTAGATGAGTACGAAGATCATCAAAGCTAGCGCGGCTGAGGCCGACCCCTTCGAGACGTCGATCTCGCAGGCCCTGGTCGAGTTGGAGACCAACTCCGACCTGAAGGCGCAGCTTAGGGAGCTTTACATTACTAAGGCTAAAGAGATTGAACTGCACAACAAAAAGGTACTTAAAATGAAATCTACTTAACTTCTTAACAATTGGTAGTGGAAGAGCCTCTGTATCAAGTCTGTTTTGTTGTTTATGACCAAAATATACATGCATGTCACAAATGGATTAAGGTATGTCAGTCATGTGAGGGTAGAATAAATATAGGTAGTGATTTAACACTGGGTATACCTATAAATCAGTAACAAACTATATAAACTCTTGTTACGCTTATTACTGTTTATATTAATAATGTAAGTCAAGGTGAAATTTCAGTCAATTACGATTTTGAGATGGTAATTATAATTTAGCCTTATATTTTACAGAAAAAATTTTGTACCGACAGAACTGGTCAGTCTTTTATTGGAATTGGTTTGTTGTTATGAATAGTATCCACCTTTCTCATGTGGGCTGATTAGACTGAGATAAGTGGTTTGTTTATGATGACAAACTTCAAGTAAATGTTAAAGTCAGTATTACTTCCTCCCCACTGTCTTGCCTATAAAATAAAATAAAAACAGTTGCTTTTTTCTACAGATCTTGAAGAGAGCTTACTCTTTAATTATTAATTTAAATTGTCACACATTGTGACTAACCTGTCCTCGACATAAACAATAGGATTCTTTTGTTATGTGCCCGGAAGTCTTTCTCATGGGTCTTAATAGTGTATAATTAAATTGAAGTAATGCATAAGTTTAGGATGTGTCACAACACCATTTGGTAGCAGGCAAATTGCAGCCAAGGGTGTAATTTCTCATCCAAAAACAACAGGCTACCTCGAAGTGTTAAGTTACATTACATGCAGTGCGCCCAAATTTAAAGTCTTGATCTCACCCCAGTTAATAAAACTTTTGTATTCTTTCCAGTCAATCATCATCTATGTACCGATGCCCAAGCTGAAGGCGTTCCAGAAGATCCAGATCCGCCTGGTCCGCGAGCTGGAGAAGAAGTTCAGCGGCAAGCATGTTGTGTTCATTGGTGACCGCAAGATCCTGCCCAAACCCAGCCACAAGACGCGCGTCGCCAACAAACAGAAGAGGCCACGATCAAGGTACAGTATGAGCATTGTTTGAGATAGGGAAATTGCAACAAGAAAATCAATAACTTCAAATTTTCTCAAAAGAATAAATAATTATGTATAATGATAAGGGTCCTTATCAGTTGAAAAACGCTCATATACTTACGCCATTTTCTGTTTAAACTGACACATATCATATATTTTATCAATGTTACTATCTAGAACAGGACTATTGCGACCTTCTGTCATGAACTTAAAATGCATTTTTGGATTTTTCATTAAGAAATATCGTTTCAAACATCACTCCAAATCGACTATTTTCAAGCTAAAATCTTGTTCTTCCCGCTTAAATTTTACTACACACAAATCAAAAAATGGCTATGTTACTATCTAAAACTCAAAGTAGCCATTAATAACTTTATTGGTATTATCAATACTTATGTCATAATTTGAAATCAAAACATTTTAAAACTTATAAGGCCTCATAAGTCTTCAAAGTTTTAAGAGGGGACATCACTGACTTGTAGAGCTTTTTCACTCTAATTAAAAACATTGTAAAGGCTGTAGCTTTATTATTTTTTGAGATATTTTAATGGGATTTTCACCAGTTGGCATAGTTTTAGGTCTTCTTTTAAAAATATGCCAAATGGTGAAAATCCCATTAAAATATATAAATAACTTTTGGAAAATAAATACTTGTTTTGTTGTATTGTTTGGGAACCAATTGTTTTGTTGGCGCCAAGTGTGAGTCACATATTCCTATTAATGAAAGGAACATACTTGAATTTATCACCACTTAACATTCCTATTGCTACAGATCCGGCCAATAATATATCCACTTTGCTTTGTATGAGTAACTTTTTTATAATGATATCTGAAAGATTTATTAAGTTTATTTACCTTTTAAAGTTAGTGTCTCAAGTAATGAATAATAATATGAGTATTTAATATGACTAAATTGAAGAATAAATGACTATGATTTATTTTTAATTGAAGAATTTTGACCGTCAAGTATATCTGATCATATGAAAAGGTGGTTTCAGAGAATGCTCACGATTTTTCTGACATAGAGGTGACATATTTTTAGCTGGTACTATCTTCTACTTATATCTATACTGCTTTTTCAGACAACACCTTTGCAATAATGTAGTCGCCAGCACCTACATATGCCATAACAAAGCGTGCAAAAATATGTAACACAAATCATATTTGTAGGGCTGTTAGTACATGTCAGATATATCTGCTCTCTGTGGGTTGGTAGATATTAATGCTGGTGACCAAAAATTATGGCTTTCCGGATTATTTTAGTCACAGCCTGAATGTTCATTGTTTGTGTTGATTCTCACATTTGACCAATTTGACCATGCCGGTGACTACTCTTTGAAACCTCATATTTCAGTACTGAAACGATGCTGATATACGAGCTTTATTTTAAGTAGGTATTGGTTACTTAGTGACTTTTGCTTGTACCTCGACGATTACAGTCTGTGAGTTGTTAGAATAGGATGTGAGTCTGTAATATTTAAGCAAATATTTAGGACATTCAGTAGATGTACTGGATCCCAGATCGTCTCCTGACTCCTGACTCCTGAGTCAACCAGAGCTAACTGATGAAAGAGATTTAGGATAGGAAAGGGCTGTATAATATACCGTTTTAAACAGTGGGGATTTAACACTAACTGACCCTGTTCTTTCTGTAACTAGCAACAGAGATTTCTAACTTTTTTATCATTCGGCATATTTTTTGGTATTGTTTCTTTTGAAATACTAATGTATAACAACAACACATGCTTGTTCCAGGACCCTGACGTCAGTGTACGACGCGATCCTCGAGGACCTGGTGTTCCCCGCGGAGATCGTCGGCAAGCGCATCAGGATCAAGCTGGACGGCTCGCAACTCATCAAGGTGCATCTAGACAAGAACCAGCAGACTACTATTGAACATAAGGTAATGTTGCTGTATTACTAGACATGCGCCGAATATGTGTTTGACGGAATACGAACATTCGGCCGAATATTAGTTCCAGCTGTTCCTGACCGAATATTTGGCCGAATTATTCGGTGCAACGTAATTCCTTCATCTATTGTTGTAAAACAGACGAATTGAATGGTAAAATTTTTGTTCATTATCAAAGCGAAATATTGACAAAAAATAAGTTAAAGCACTGTTAATGCATTATTTTCACGAAGCAGTAACTATAATACACTCTTGTAACTTGTAACAAAACCCTCTCAAAATTGTTCGGTTAATATTCGGCAGCTGAGCCGAATACCGAACATTTAAAAACATGCCGAATATGCCGAATATCGATTTATTACTTAAGTCTACGACCCGGGTCACAGAATAAATATTAATAGTACTTTAAGTAGTAATAGGGATGATGACTCGATATTTATTAGTATCCAAATTATTAGTCAAAAGAAAGAAGACGTAAAACTGCCAAATTCCTTTAAAATATCTCGAAAAATAACGAAGCTACAACCGTTAGAATTATTTAAATTACAGAGAGAAAACGCTATACAGCGCCATAGTAATTGACGATCGTTCAATACAGAGGTGCGTTTTATGTAAAAGAGACAGAACATGCTCCCAACTTAAAACTTTGAAGAGTTATGATATAATTGTTTATTCTTTAGTTACTTTTTCCGCCATTTGATTGAGAATTTGATCCTTTTTAGAGAAAATTTGAAGTTATTGATTTTATTTTGTTATTTGGTGTTAACATTCCTATTAACAGTACGGTATTCTCCTCACCCTGAGGCATGCTAAGAATGCTTCGACATGCCTAATGACGCCGTGGTATGTCTGAGGACGCCTCGACATGTCTAGGGATGCCTCAGCGCACCTTGTGCCGCGCCGGCTCTTATAATAGTACTTTACATAAAGGAGATTCTCTATAAGGCCCGCGCCCTCTATCAGCACGGCACGGTTAGGGATTCCTCTTCAAAATGAGGGCTATCGTTTTTGTGCTCACCAGCTGCCACTGTCGAGTAAGGTCCAGCTGTCAAAATTTGTTATTGGTTATTATGGGCATTAGAACGAAGTTTACATTTAAATCATATTTAATACCTTAAAACCGTACCGTAAAGATATCGAAAATCCCGCATTGTAACGCTGTCCCGTTTTATTCGGAAAAAAGGAGGACATAGTTTCCGAAAGACAAAACTGTCTCAAAGCACTGACAGTCATTGACCAGTAACTCATATTTGCCATAATTAAGCTCAGGTATTGAAAAACAGTCACCATATTGTTCCAATTAGATATTACCCCGCGTAGCGCAACCACAAAGAGTGATATTTCGGAGACCTGACGCTACACTAGCGCCTCTAGCGGCGAATTCATACGCGGTATTAGATATGCTGAGGGGGAGGGGAGGTCTCGACATGCCTAATACACCTAAAATTTGAACATTTCAAACGTCGCCACGCCGCAACGCTTCGCTTCGAGCGTACACTGGCCGTTAACAGTAATTAAAGGATCACCATCACTGTCACCTACTCCAGAAACTTGGTAGAAAGGTTTGGTGCAACCCATACTAAAGTTAATACGTAGCCGAATGCAAACAGCAACACGTTCCGCCGCACTCCAAACTGAACGGTAATGGTATTTGTAAAATGCTCAATTATCCTCACCACTCCAAATTGGGACTTATTGTTATGAATTTATGATTACGGTACAACGGCGGCGGAATGTGCTGGCTCTGTACTCCGAACTTCGTATCGTGCCGTCCCTTTCACTCTCGTGTTATTCACTATATGAGTGAAAGGGACGGCACGATACGAAGTTCGGAGGCGCCCGTCAGTCGCTATCTGCGGTCGGGTTCCAAATTGCAAAAGATTTTTTTCTGTTTTCATATATGATGTGTATAAAAATATATAATAAAATACCACTAGCAATAAAAACCATAAAGCCGATAAATCAATTCAAAAGATCATTAAATATTTTTCTAATCCATAAAAGTTTTTATACATTACAGGAATTTTTTGATAAATGATAAATTTTCTTTTGTTCTCTTCTTCTTTTTTTTTATATATAAATAAACAGTGAAGTAAGTAAGAAAGACTGCTTAAGTAGTCTAAGTTAGTCTAGATATAAGGCTATTGCTGTGCCCTTACGGGGTTCATTATAATAATATATTTGTAATGTGTGCAATAAAATATTTGAGTTTGAGTAAGTATATATTGATGTGTATTTAGCTGATACCCAGATCACATCATAGGTTGTACAGCCAGCTAAACCAATTGTTTGTTTGCCCACAGGTGGACACCTTCCAGTCTGTCTACAAGAAGCTTACGGGGCGCGAAGTCACCTTCGAGTTCCCTGAACCCTACTTGTAAACTAGATTATGACTTTACAATAAAACAAAATCCATATCTGGCACGTTTAATTTCATCCGAAAAGCGAGACGGGGACCTGAGGTTGTGGAATGAGCTTCCTGCGGAATGAGTAAGGTGCAGCGTGAATGAGCAATCTTAAAACCAGGGACCGATACCGGTATTTTTAAAAAAACCCTGAATTAGCCCAATATTTTGGATTATTTTTTGCTCTTTACGTAGGGCTGAATCATGTATTTAGGTAACAACGTCGTATTATTAGATTGTCCCATTAAAAACGAAATAATGAACCGGTGACCGTAATAATACCGGTACTTTTCTATGGAGAAAATACCGGTATCCGATCCCTGCTTAAAACTAATCGAAATATCGGCGGGTTACAAGCAAGTCACTACGTAACAACTACATACCTACTTAAAATAAAGCTCGTAAATCAGCATAGTTTCAGTACTGAGATAAGAGGTTTCGAAGAGTAGTGACAGATTTGATAGAGTTTTGCTTCTCACCCGACGAGATTTTCCGTGTTTTACGTTATTTACTAGAGCCATCTTGGTGAAATTGTGAAAGCGCTTTTCCGCTATCCGGGCATAGATAGCACTCTTGGGGTGGGTTGCACCAAACCATCTGTAATCGTAAGCGGTGTTCGTTAAAATCTGATTGTATGGAAAGTTGACAAGTTTCTATGGGATGACAGCTGCCGGCGCCATATTTGGCCGACCTGTGATCGTATGTTGGTGCAACCGACCCTTAGTAAATGTTGTAGAACACAAAAGATATTATCGATTAGTTTAAATTTCCTCCAGTCTAAATTGCACCGCTGCACCTCATTCTCAATGGGCTACAGCACACGACTTCAAAAAAGGAGTGAAAAGGTTTCTTGGGCGTCGGTGACCACTTACCAGGTGGACTGTCAATGTCAGCTTGTTTGCAACCTAACCTAAATGTGTACACCAAATATTAGCAATTTCAACCTTATTTCACGGCAATTGAAGCTAACCCTTAGAACGACTTATCAGCATGTCGAACGGGAAAGTATTAAAGACGTCTTGATATTAAAATAGTTACTACCGCACATGAAAGTAACTGTACCTCTAGTACAAGTTTTTTTCGAAACAAAACGCAAACGAACGCGTTTTCCGTTTAGTCTCCATTTGTATGGCAAAAAATAATTACCACCGAAGGTCACCAGAGACGCTACTCCCTTTGTCATCCAAATTGAGACTTAATGCAAACGCGTTTGTTTTGTTTCGAAAATAATATACTATAGGCTGATATAGACTGTAGTCTTAAAAGGTTGTAGTTTACGGGGAACAAGGAGTTCCACAGCTTGGCGGTTCTCACAATAAAGGTGGAAGCAAAACGCTTCGTGCGAGTTCTCGGAACAGCCACCGTAAAACGATGGCGCCTTACCGTATTCCTGCTAGTCCGATGGTAGAAAGGGGCGGGATGAATTTGTAATTCCTCAGCACACTCCCCGAAATGCAACCGATAAAAAACCGAAAGACTGGCAACTTTGCGGCGATGCTCTAGACTTATCATTATCAAAGACTAGTAAGCATGTAAAGTGATATCTGAAATTATATATGGCAGTTTCACTACATAGTATAAAACAAAGTCGCTTTCTCTGTCCCTAAATCCCTATGTATGCTTAAATCTTTAAAACTACGCAACGGATTTTGATGCGGTTTTTTTAAATAGATAGAGTGATTGAAGAGGAAGGTTTTTATGTATAATAACATTCATTAAATAGTGCACTCGTGCGAAGTTGGGGCGGGTCGCTAGTTTTATTATAAAGGAAAGAAAAAAACTCCAGTAAGAAAACATTTATTGATTAATCTTATCAAATCAGTCCATCCCATACTATGTGTAAATGAATATAAATATGCAATCAAGTGACTAATACTTTTTACATTTTACTATTGTTTTGTGACTATTATTAGTCAGTAGTCTTATCAACTTCTTTGTATATCTATGACCAAAACTTAAAACGAACATACTGCCTTAGTCACAAATATAATTGCACTTTACTCAACGCAGTCTTTACAAAATGCAGAAATAAAACAAAGTACATATCAACAAAAATAGCCAAATAACAAACAATAATAATTATCTCAATTTACAAATTGAATAAAATGATTTTACGAGAAACTTACAATTCTACCATTCTACTAAATTTTGAATTCTACCAAGGGGAATAAATATTAGAGCTAGTTTTGTAATATTCATACAAATCAATGTACCAGAGGGGCTACTCCGAACTTCGAAATCCGTGTCGTGCCGTCCCTCTCACTCATATAGTAAATAACACGAGAGTGAAAGGGACGGCATGATACGATGTTCAGAGTACAGGCTCAGTCACCTTTTAGGCCTTTTACAAAGTGTACAAACTACTATTGATATTTGTTAGTTTCACTTTTGTTTCTCCATATCCAGTACAGGTTTTGTATCAACTTCAGTCGTTTAAGGCTTGGTCACACAGCTTGCTCGACGCATACGGGACGCCCCTGCGCGCTGAAATGTATGATGTTGTCGTGCAGACTGTGTGGCGTCGCTAACCTGTTACCATACGTTCCGGCGTGCAGCACGAGCGATCTAAACGCGTCGCGCAAGCTATGAGCAGATTTGAATATACAATATTGTAGATGCTGGCCAAGAGCAAACCCAGTCACAAAAAAAATTGAATTGCATGGATTTAAAAAATATATATTTTGATTTATAAAACATCAGTATTAACGCTGTCAGTGTCAGGAGCCCGTTATGCGAGCGCTCTTCTCGTATGCGCTTTTTGCTTCGTACAGTTTTTCAATGCTTGGCAGTGAAGTTGTTAAATGATAGGAGTATAAACCGAAATACATTTGCTGCCAATAATTTGGAATGTCTTAAGTAAAACAACAGGCATGTTTGCGACAGCTACAGCTGAATTTATTGGTGACGTGGACCCGAGAGTATCCGCACTGTATATTCTGCATGAAACTAGCTAGTTTCATGCAGACTCTTGTTTATGGAAAAGTGGCGCGTGCCGTCAGTACAGTCGAGGGAACTCGTTTTTTTTAAGGCAGCGGGTTCTTGGCGCTTTCAGCCAGAAAAACGAATAACGGGAATGAAAGAAAAAACTACAGGTAGTTCGGAAATTAGAATGCAAGAGAAAGGATACTATATCTTAGTAAAGTAGGATATATTAGCTTCATATCATTGAAAGATCAAAATGAAACAAGGCTTTAAATATATTCAAAGATAAGTCATGAACATACAGGAGTGATGGAATATCTATTCCAAAGTTCCATTCTCTGTATCTGCAAGGAATGGAACTTTAAGGAATGATAGCTGATTTAAGGCTTGGTCACACAGCGTGTGACACGCCGCACAACGCTCGCGCTGCGCGTTTGAATATTTGATAACGTCACTCTTGTCGCGCAGCTTGTGTGGCGTCGCTAACTTGTTACCGTACTTTCCAAAGCGCACTCAACGCGTCGCGCACGCGCGCTGACAAAGCCTTTAATAACGCTAAGCGATCACGTTGTTGACAATCGAAAAATATGTGGTTTAGGGCTTCACAATTACATGCAGAACTGGGCACGATGTCTGGCCTTTAAAAGTGCTCCAGTGGAAACTAAACGTTTATCACTGTATTTGTAGTCCAAAACAAGCAAACATTCAGTTTCCTCGACTGTACACAAATACTCCTAAGCAGCGCCTACTGTCCAAAGCAGCAAACTAAAGAAATCGGACTGTGCCATTTCAGCGCACAATTCGTTCCATGCTTGTGTGAAGTCGTTGAGAGAGCGTGCCAAGTGCGAAACTTGTTACTGTTCATTTTGTTATCATTATCAACGTTATAATATTACTTTCATATCATTATATATACCAGTTTGGTAACGATATATTATATTATATATAACTCCTTATCAATACGGAGAACATACGTATTGTAACGCTTTACAGATGTAAATACACTGCGGCGCACGCTACGCACCGCACGAGTCACGCAAGCTATTTTTTCTAAAAATGCGTAGCGTAGCATACGCCGTTTGTATTCCAATCATTCTACTCTCTGATCGTAAGTACTTATTTAACTAAAAGTATAATTTAACGTAAAGTCCAACTTTAACGTGAATTATTATACTTACTAAAGATTGAACATTGTAAAATTTTGAGAAATAAACCATTTCGTATTTTTGTATTTGTATTATGACTTTTCATAAGCCCAGACAATGACTCAATACTTCCTTATATTTAGATTGATTATTTTATTCATACAAACATTCAATGAATTAATGTAACTGTAATTTTATTTTATTGCATATGGGCATAGTCTGAAATAGAGGATTATTATTATTATTAATACATTGATAATTTTGATACAATGTGGAACAAAATGGATACATCAACCCTTTAACCTTTTGAGCGCCAAGCATTGGACACAAATGACCAGTGCCTTTACCATGAGTTTGCATGACCGTACTCGCTAGCGACTGCATAAACTATTTAGTATGCCGATTCTTAGTTCTATTGCGCAACCGCCAGAGGCGCTGTACTTTTGCCCATACAAAATTTTACGCAGTCGCTAGCGAGTACCGTCATCTGAACTCATGGTAAAGGTGAAATGACGCGCCGCAAACGCCACACCATCGCATCGCATTTGCTTTATAAAATTTAACCTTATTTAAACGCGTATAGATCGCTATTGCTCGATTGGCGTGCTGTGATTTTCCGTCTGTGGCGGTGAAAGGGTTAATAATAAGATTTTGCCCGTATAATACATACACAAGCATTACTGAGCTTACACAGAATCAAAATGTGATTAGAAAGCACACATAACATGATTAGTTTTCGTCACAAATCTGAGAACTTACGCATACAGATTCATTCTGATTTGAAGTCATACATAAGAAATATATAAATTAATGGCGACCGTAATGTCTTCTCGAAGATCTCACGGTGTTCGTAATATGATAAATAATAATTACATAATTAATTTACGTCCCCAACCCAGACACGGTTCGGCCACAAATCGTGTCAGTAGCAGAAAAATAATGTATCCTGCTAGGTCATCAAAATAATCTAAGAAAGTCTCTAAGGAGTTCTTTTCCAACTATCCGCATACTACAACTTCTGCCCATAGTAATTAATCCAGCTCCACTATACTTTCTTCCTTTAATTTTATGTCAACTAATAAATACAAATTTTTGTCTCTAACGTAGCCTAGCCACCAATCATGTTAGTAGCAGAAAAGAGATGTAAGAAAGAGATCTCTCAGGTGTCTCTTAGCTAGTCCAGCGACACGGATGCCATTACCCCTGCCCATAGTACTGACTCAGCTCCTCCATACTTTTCTCAAAATAGTCATACTCGTGAACGGGTGCCGTTTGTGGGGTCCGGTCTGTTCATGTTTGCAAGGACTAGTAACTTCGTACTAGTGTTCAGTGGAATTGACATGATGAGAGACTTCGCTCTGTTCTCATTTGATTTTATTTTTAGACTGACGCTCAGAGACCTTATACATCTCTGAGGATATTTATTTAATAGATTTTATTATTTTCATGTTGACGTGTTATAGATATAGCTCAACATATTTTATTATGATTAGTGTACTTACTTTATTACATTTTATCTTGACGCTTAGAGACCTTATACATCTCTAACAAATCTCAATTGTTATTAGTTTCTAGTTCTTATTTTTGACATGTAACACTCCATTTAATTAATGATACTTTGATTATTGTATTATTTTTATTTGATGTACCTAAATAGATTTTGACTTGTAAAAGTGCCCTTGAGGCCTATTTGCAGAATAAATGTTTTGATTTGATTTTGATTTTTTTGAGTTGACTAGGACCAGACCGGCAGCCTGTCTCTCCGTGGATCCCATTAGCCAGCCGCAGTTCTAATATCTCTAGCACACTTTTTCGAAACAAAACACAAACGAACGCATTTGCGTTTAGTATAGCAAAAAATAGTACCACCAAAGGCCACCAGCGGCGTTGCTCGCGTTGCCATGCAAATCACTACATAGTATAAAACAAAGTCGCTTTCTCTGTCCCTATATCCCTATGTATGCTTAAATCTTTAAAACTACGCAACGGATTTTGATGCGGTTTTTTTTAATAGATAGAGTGATTGAAGAGGACGGTTTATATGTATAATAACATCCATTAAATAGTGCACCCGTGCGAAGCGGGGGCGGGTCGCTAGTTTATTTATTAGAGTATAAAACAAAGTCGCTTTCTCTGTCCCTATATCCCTATGTATGCTTAAATCTTTAAAACTACGCAACGGATCTTGATGCGGTTTTTTTTAATAGATAGAGTGATTGAAGAGGAAGGTTTGTATGTATAATAACATCCATTAAATAGTGCACCCATGCGAAGCCGGGGCGGGTCGCTAGTTTAGACTAAACGCAAACGCGTTCGTTTGTGTTTTGTTTCAAAAAAACTTATACTAGAGGTACAGAGCTGGCTTTGCAGGTGCTGGAGAGCCAAGAGGAGCACCTGGCTGTTGCGGAAGGTCACTTCCTGGGGTGACGTGGCTTGGATGGAGGTTAGACCAAGTTCCATTGATCTCATACTTGAATGACTGAGCCTACAGATACAGAGCCAACGCGGACCCTGGGCTTCGAATCATCTGAAGATGCAACCGGGATTAACAGACAAATGTCCATATGATCTAAAGACACCCCGCTTAATTCGCCAGAAGGGTCACCTGGCTGTTGCGGAAGGTCAGTTCCTGGGGTGACGTGGCTTGAATGGAGGTTAGACTAAGATCCATTGATCTCATATGTGAATGAGTACTGAGCCTGGGCTTCGAATCAGCTGAAGATGCAACCGGGATTAACAGTCAAATGTCCATATGATCTAAAGACACCCCGCTTAATTCGCCAGGAGGGTCACCTGGCTGTTGCGGAAGGTCAGTTTCTGGGGTGACGTGGCTTGAGTGGAGGTTAGACCAAGATCCATTGATCTCATACTTGAATGACTGAGCCTGCAGATACAGAGCCAACGCGGACCCTGGGCTTCGAATCATCTGAAGATGCAACCGGGGTTAACACTCAAATGTGTAATTCCATGTGATTTGAACACACCCCGATTACAACCGGGATACATTCAGATTGTGTCCATGTGTCGCTGAAGTGTGTGTAATAAATTTACTACTAAATATTAATTTTTGTCCTAAACCCAGCCTAGCCACCAACCACATTAGTAGCAGAAATAGAGATGTAAGATAGATCTCTAATGAGTCTATCTCTTAGCTATTACCCGCGTTACAACTCCTGTCCATAGTACTTATCGAGCGCCTCCATATTTTTCTCACTCTCCTTGATGACTTTGACATAGTTGACTGGGACCAGGCCAGCAGTCTGTCTGTCCGTGGATCCCATCAGCCAGCCGCTGTTCCAGAGCTGGCCCTGCAGGTGTTGAGGAGCCAGAAGGATCACCTGGCTGTTGCGGAAGTTCAGTTCCTGGGGTGACGTGGCTTGGAAGTCGTGTTGGGCGACGGCCCGTAGAGGGTTCTGCCAGGAGGCTGGGTCGTGCACTGTGCAATGTTTAGTTAAAGTTACGATGTTGTAAATATAAATTGTCCTACTAATATTATAAATGCGAAAGTTTAGATGCAACATGTATACAACGTGTATACATGTGTGTAGTGTGTGTGTATTAACATATACTGACATTGTGACATTAGCATTATCTTGTTGATTATCTTGTTTATTGTCTTTTTTAAAAATGTTTGACTTGTAGGTATATACATATGTTATATGTACCATAAAAATGTATATCATGTTACGTAAACTGAATTATTCTCATTATTATTATATAAAACGATCACTATACGATAAGTAATATAATATAAGCCTAATGTAGTATTGTATGAACATGGTATAATGAGATTTAATAAACTAAACTAAACTAAACTAAACTATAGAATACTTTTTATCCCGAAAAATCATCCCTCAAAGGGATCAATGAGTGAGCAAATCATCATGAAATCGGGAGTGGAAGTTTTTTAAAATGGTGTGTTGTTGCAACTTTTTCAAATGATGTTTATCATATCCTCATGAATCTTATGTTGTTTTAAAAATAACAGAATTCGAATCTAAATAAATAAAAAAAATTAAACTGCATTTGTTTTATGTTGATGAATTAATTAAGGATTTACTACTTTATTATCTTCAATTTACTAATTTTTCCGGACTTGACTATTTACATAATATAATTAATTTTCATTCGAACCTTGGCAGACATAGCATATTTTATAATTATTATTTGTGATTATGACATGTTATTACTTATTTGGTTTCTGTTTTTCTCTATGACATTGTATAATTATTATTTCAACTCATGTTTCCTATTTCTATTGTATTATTATCATTATTTTTATTTTTTATTGAATTAATTTAATTGACTATTGTATTATCATTATCTTTTTTTATTGAATTAATTTAATTTACTACATTGTATTTGCATGCATTTAACTATGTTCTACTGCAAATAAATGATTTGATTGATTGATTGATTGATTGATTGTTGCTTGATTTTAGAATAAATGGAAATTCAAAAATATGCATTATCTTAAATGTTTGATTCAAATTCCATTTTTTATCGTATGCAGACTTAGGGGGAGTTTCTAAAATTGTGATCTTTTGAATACTTATTTAGTTTTCACCCTAGATGTCGCTAGTAGTATGTATATATCGAACTGCACTTTGAAGCGATATCTCATTTAAATAAAGTCGTTAGAACGTCACGTTCTCTATGAGTTAGATAAATATGTATCTATTGTCTTATCAGATGTTACATATACTAGTAGGTACTAACTGGTAGGTACGTTACACAGAACTACATATTATATGTGATAATCCACATCGAAAGGGACCTTATGGCGGCAGGCGCTTACGTTACACCTATTCACTATTGTATTGGAACAGCGGCAATAAAGGCGTAAGTGCCGGCCGCCATAAGGTTCCTTTCAATATGGATTATCACATATTATCGAGGCATGTCGTTACCAGATTTCCATGCAGATTAATGTATTTGAGTTGTTTGAAGAGCTTGTTTGCAGTGCCAGTTTTATAAACTACGTATAGTTGCAATTATTTAAAATTCCCGACATTTCATAATACTGTCATTTTGAATCTACTTCCTTGGGCCGTGAAGTCGCATTTTGAACGGTATAATTTTATTTTTAGGCGTATTCAAATAATTTTAAGTATAACTCACGTCTCTCATTGACGCTGGTGTTAAGTCCGCTCAGCATTCGCAGTACGATGTAAGGCGCAGCTGCAATTACACCGAAGAATAGTAGGATGGGCCAGCTCGCGCCCTTCACCTGCTGCTCGGGGGTGCCCGTGCCGGTCTGTGTGGCGGACACCGCTTCAGCCCATGCCTGAAACGTTATAACGTATTTTTCTTGGACATGCTAGAAAAAGTTCGAATTTAGTTTGAACCAGGGCTTAATTTTGTCTTAATACATTTGAAAATACTTGGCAACAAGCCAACTTCGACTTATTTATGCTATTTTACAGATTTTTTTAATACATGGCGATTATTATCACGATACTAGGGTGTCAGTATTATCGTGATACAAAAATGTATTGCGGTATACATTTTTTTTATACCACGTCGGTGGCAAACAGGCGTGCGGCCTGCTGCAACTCCAGGGGTGTCATATGCGCATTGTCGATCCTTTAAAAAATGTAACACTCCTAATGTGAGTGTATCGTGTGATAATAATCATCGTAACCGACCCTTTGAAGATGATAAAACCGGCCAAGTTCGAGTCGGACTCGAGCACGCAGTTATCTATAAAAACGGCAAAAAATCACGGTTGTTGTATGAGATGTTTTTTTAATATTTGTTGTTATAGCAGCAACAGAAATATATCATCTGCGAAAATTTCAACTAACTAACTATCACGGTTCATGAGATGCAGCCTGGTGACAGACGAACAGACAGACAGACAGACAGACGGACGGAGAGTGGAGTCTTGGTAATAGGGTCCCGTTTTACCCTTTGGGTACGGAACCCTAAAAAGCACGCAGTTCGACCATAAAAAATGAAGACCTATGACTAACGCCGTCATTAGTCTTAGGTACTTCAACACAAACTTGCCAAATGAGCGTTTTGGATGTTTTATAAAAAATGCTGATTAATGTATCAGTAGAATACCAAATAATTCGTCCTTGCAGAAAAAAGTCTCTACTCATCCTTGTGCAATAAGGTGAATTATTCTCGTGAAAACTACTTGTAACAGAATAAACACAGATGATTCAATAACTGTTCTGTTCGAGTGTTAGTTTTGTGTTTTAAAACTGAGATAAAGTTATATTTTTATATTCGAGCAACAATTTGTACCATTACAGATAGTCTTATTTTACAACAGAAAATAACAGTTTGCCTCGGTAGCAATTATCATCATGTTCGCAAGAGATAAATGATAACAATACTACGCCATTCTAGGAGGCATTGATAAAGACAATGATACGATAAATATAAATGACAAGTTGATAAGAAATCCAAAATATGGCAGACACTAAGCCATTGGAAAAATTGCTTGGTTTACTATAGTTTAATACGGAGAGTTGAATTATGACAGTGTCCCCTCCTCCTAACGTTTTCCCCGGTTGTGCCCTAGGGCGCCCGGGGTCCGCTTTTACATCTAATCTCGAAATTGGCGTAGGCCCTAGTTTTACGAAAGCTACAAGACAACTAAGGAACAAAGTAAGGAAGGTAAACTGACCTTAAATTCGCACTCAGTTCTGATGCCGAGCATCACCAGCAGCTTTCGTGCGAGCCAGTTCAGCGACCGGATGACAGCGAACGTTGACCAGAACTGGGCGAACAGAGATCTTAACCGCCCAAAGTTCTCTGCTACACCTGTAATTATGAATGTAAAATCACCTAGTTGATTTTATCAACAAACTATGGGAAGAGCTGTAGCCTAACAAACCTAACTGCCCTATCTTACTAACAACCCTAAAACCCTGCAATGCCTAGCCCTAACCATATAGGTTTGAAATATACACATATCTAATAAATGCGGGAAGTCTGCACCAAGAGACCTAAGGCAACAGACGGAACAAGGTAAAGGTGGGATTTTCTCACTGCCAATCACACAGACTCATGTGACTGATCGTATACGACGGTTAAAGGTGTCTTGACCACAGAGAGAGGAAACCTGAAGAGTGACAACAGCAATGTCCAAACTCAAAGAGACTTTATTTACTCATTTACACTACTAATTTTTATTTAAACTACTTTATACGTATGTGTGAGTGAATATATATAATCTTCTACTTAGATGTATTTTGTTAAGTCGACAAAACGTGGTCCATTTTGCCCGCTCTCTGTGCGACTGTGCAGTTTCTTGTCCCAGATCTTGAAGCTGATGTTGTGTATGCATGTTCAACGCACGTGAACAATGAAAAATTAGTCCATTGCAGTATTAGGGAGATATAACGAGAGATCAGAAGTGTGATTAATGTCCACAGGCCATGGTATCTGCTTGCAATCACATATGCCGTAAGCATGTTTGTTGTTTGCCAAGTATATCTAACTCTCCGTTATTCGTCTGTACAGCAAGCACACATAGGTTTATAGGTACTTAGTAGTTTCAAAATCTTTCGTTACATGACATGTTGTTGTGTGCGTGACCTCAACGCTGGTGGCACTACCGAAGTCGAAGATTTTTTTTTCGTATCTATATCAAGTTCAACAGTGAATTGCAAGACAGACCAGAAGTTTCTTTAAACTATTTTGTTAAGTATTATTTACGAAAATACATCTAATACAAACAAAACAGAAAATGCAATTCGTGTAGGTAATCCTTCACCTCAACACACATGTATAAAATTTGAGTTTGGAACCTTCTGTCAAAAGCAAAAGTCACACATTTCAACGGTGATGTCTCGTGGATTGGATCCTTTTCCCTATACTAAGTACATCAATAGATCATTTTTGTACGTTTCGCGTAATGTGCACTTTGCGAGTAGTGTGCATTTTCCGATATGTACATTTTGCGAATGCACTTTTTGCTTCATGTACGTTCCGCTTGTTTCACAATTTGCGTGGGGTACATTGTGTGAATTGTACATTTTGCGTGCAGTATTTTGCGTTCTATGCATTTTGCTCCGAAGGGGTCATGTTTAGCTGGCAGGCCGTATGCCTGTTTGTAAAGTGGTATATCAAAAAACTGTATATGCTTGATATGTAATCAGGTAGGTAATTATATTTAGTTACAAACATTTTTTTATAACTTTCAAGCGATTAAGCAAAAACTCGCAACAAAACCTGTTTTGACTGATGACTAGTGTTGACATTGAACACAATATCGCGGGATTAAAGTATGGCATGACCCCATTCTTCATTCTTTACATTTTACTAAATTGTTTTTGAAGTAGTAAAATGTACACTCACAAAAAGTAATACACATACACATAGTTACAATAATTAGAGATTGCTACCTCACTTTAACACGCATACTTAGAATACACGTACACTCACAACGCGGTCATTTTTAGCCTGTGTAAATAAAAATGCGTTGCACAAAATTTAAGGTCTTGGCAGAATACCAGCGATGTGGCTAGCCACATCATTATGCTGAGCCAGCGCCTATTCTGTACCACGACACATGGTCCTGAATTTAATTTGTTTTTAACGTTAGTTCTAAGCTGCATGCCTCTCTTTGATATTTTAACTTTTTTTTTCTTGTGTTTCAATTTTTACCATGTATGTTGTGGAAAAGAATTAAAGAATTTATCTATCTATTATTTTGTTCGTTAAAATATGTTTTCCTATTGTGTAAAAATGTAGGTGTATAAATTATAGGGGAAAAATATTAAACATCAATAACTTTCAACGTTTATAATATCGGTGTAATTCACCTCCTACCTACTTGTATAGACTATACCTACCTAACTACTGAATCCCCATTCCCCTCCACGTTCATACCTAAATTAATAAAAGTACAAAGGCAATACGAAAAAAATGCTACTTGGCTAATCACTATTCGTATTTCAAAGACCCATTGTTCCATGAAATTATAAAAAAAAAAAAATCAAGAAGGTATCATTCTCTTTGTCCCATATACCAGAAGTTGGTGGTTAAAGGTTTAATTAAATTAGGTTACCAAAATGAATTTTAATGTGCAATGGAGCAACATTTTTAAGCTTAGGGTTACTTACCTAAAATGGCCCTAAATGAGCTTGTGAGGGCAAAGAATGTGTTTTCCATCATCATGGCAACACTGCCTACTGCGTTTACTAGACTTTGTATCGAGTCAAACGCAGGCCTCGAACTTTCTTCAGCTATTTGGATGAACCTAAAATCATATTAAAAATTGATGACACTGTTAACTGATCTTCTGTAGACGTTATGTCCTTGCAATAAAGTTTCATGGATAGTCAGTTAACTGTGTTGTGGACAGCGGCGGATTTACATTTTTGCCGCCACTAGGCTATTCAAATTTTGCCGCCCCTATTGACCTCTACTACAATTCGATACCCTAGTTTTGGACTCAAAGGGCCTACTCCGAACTTCGAAATCCGAACTTCGTAACGTGCCGTCCCTTTCATTCTCGTCCCTTTCACTATATGAGTGAAAGAGACGGCACGATACGAAGTTCAGATTTCGAAGTTCGGAGTAGGCCCTCAGGTCCCATTTTCAGTGAAAGCGGAACCATCGCTCTGGTGTTGTGGGTTTTGGCAGTAAGTTGCTGAATGAGGTGTCAAAAACTCGTCTCGACGAAGGCTTCAAAACAGAAAAAAAAATTGCAATCTCGAAAACATTTTTGAAAAATCAGTAATAAGTGAGCAATGCGGTCATCTGTCGCCCGATTTCAGTCAGAAAAAAACATATTTCAAAAATGACTTATTTCCGATACCGAAAAAAAGGCCTAGAAATGACTGCGATATATTTAAAAAAAATATTGGAGGTGACATGCCGATCACTGATGGGTTATTCAGAAGATGTACTTTTCTGCTCGACTAAAACTCTTTTTCGAAAATCGATAAAATGTGAAAAATGCGGTCATGTTTCGCCCGGTTTCGGCCAGAAGAAAAATAAAATTCAAAAATAAAATTGAGATACTGAAAAAATAAAAAATAAACTGGTCAAATGCGTTTCGGATCACGGACAATGAAGGGTTCCGTACCGACACCTACTAGTCCACATTTAAAATCACTTGCTAATACATTGAATAAAAAAAAAACCGGCCAAGTGCGTGTCGGATCACACGCGCAGTTGTGCATAGTTGTAGGACATGTCTTGTTTTGTGCCTTTTATAGATTTACAATAAACCATTTTTCTTTCTTTCTTTCACAATGAAGGGTTCCGTACCAACACCTACTAGTCTACGTTTATAACCATTATCCAATACATTGAATCTAAAAAGGTCGTATCTTCCAAAATTAAAAATATTTTTTCGTAATTTCACATCATTTTTACACGACTGCCCAAAAAAAGGAGTGTAATGTTTGCAGGGTTCATGTCTGTATGTATGTGAGATTCTTTGTTACATAGGATGTGACGTCGCAATAAAAACAATATGGCGGACTATTTATCTATATTATTTTGTGTTCTGACCAAAAATTTAAAACATGATTTTACGGCAACGATACTTTAAAACGAAAATCAAAAATTGTGAAATAAAATAATAATCAAAATTTAAAAACATGACTGCAGTGGATAAAAGAACTAAAAAGAAAAAAAAATCTTCAAAATAAAGAATTTCCAAACTATGATGTTTAAAATACTGAAAAAAATTGAGGTGGTGCATTAATAAATACTTTCAAAGATTTTTGGTTTGAACAAAATAGGTTTTACGGTTTTTGAGTTTTCACTTAAAAACTGACTTGCCCAAACTAAAGGTCGTAAGTGCCGTGAGTTCCCTATGAAGATACGATTTTTTTTAGGTTCAATGTATTGGATAGTGGTTTTAAATGTGGACTAGTAGGTGTTGGTACGGAACCCTTCATTGTGCGTGGTCCGACACACACTTGGCCGGTTTTTTCTTTTTAGTTCACCTACAATTACTCTTACATACTACTTATAAGGTGTGGTAATGTATGCCTAAATTACCGACACACTATGAAGATCGTAAAACGAGGCTTCTTTGCTCTAAACACGCCTTCAAAAATTTAAATTAAGTACCGAATTATTTTAAGATTTATCATAATGCGGTATGTAGATTTTTATAGGCATAGGTATTAAAAACTTGGTAGTAGAATGACCATATGGATCCTGTTATAACACTTACTAGGCATCAAAATAATGTTTTAGTCAATTTAAACACTTTGAAGCCTACCTACAACCTACAAGCGTAAGCCAATGTTTGGGTAACTGTGCTCCAGAATGAAAAATGTTTCAAAACTAGCCATTTTACCCCGTTGTCAAATATTCTGCTACATACAAATTTTACGTATGTACTACAATTGCTGTTTTACAGAGTTAAGAACAGACAAAGTAGCATTTTAAACATATTTTCTATCAAATGGGAATATATTACTTTTGGTTATAACGCTATAAAACCAAATAAACAGTTGGGGCATAGTTATCCAATGGGGAGCAAAGGAACCTCAATTTACGGTATAAAACATATTTAAGTGGTGAAAGATATTATACGTTGATTGAATTGTGTGAGCGGACATAGTAACATTTAGATTTTTTTGTACGACAAAAAAAAATCGGGGCAAATTTGCCGCCCCCTAAAATCTGCCGCCCTAGGCTCCAGCCTACTCAGCCTATTGGTAAATCCGCCACTGGTTGTGGATAGTACAGATTTGGTGATACAGTTGAAAATTTCTGGTGACCAAATTTCTATACCCAGTGTTATTGGATTTCAAACTTTATTGTTTGAAAGGTAAAATTGCTTTTTAAACGAATTACTCTGCGGAAACTTGGTCAACTCAAATTTCAAGTATAACAAAGTGGGTCAGACTCAAGGTTAAAATGCGTTTTGGGGGAAAACTTTGTTATTTTTCCCACCTGTGGCTAGGCTGGTTGTAAGGTTGAGTAGGTGGAGCAACCACTTTAAGTATCAGGTGCACTAAGTGCACCTAAATACAGAATGACAAAAATGATGGTAACGATAAAATTTTGGAGTGGCCTTTTGAACGGCGCAGAATAAATCACTCCACCCTGATGATTGCTGCCTGTGGTGTCCAAGTTGTTATGTACCACTCGTAACAGATGTCAATTTTCTAGGCAATTGCAGACCGCCAATATTCTTTATGGATTATAGGGTTTTTTTATCTTTATTTATTTCGAAGCTTTTGTCAAGATGACGAATAGGGATGTTGACATCAAATAAGAAAGTCAATAAGTTATAATTTTCTCGAAAAAGGATCAAATTGCAATGAAAGTACCTCAAAATAATAAATAATTACATAATTAGAAGTCTTCAAAGTTTTAAGAGGTGCATACCCTGTCCCTTTTCCACAAAACGCACCTTTGTATTGGAACCATTGTCATTTACTATGGTGCTCATGGTCAGTGATGTCACTGATCTGTCGCGCTTTTTCTCTATAACCAGCAACATTAAAACGGTTGTAGCTTTATTATTTGTTGAGATATTTGAATAGGATTTACACCAATTTGCATATTTTTTTGCCTTGTTTCTTTTGGAGTAATATTATGGAGTAGTCAAAATTTGAGTCAACATCCCTATTGTTAGAAATATATTACCTTACCTTTACCTTACTACCTTACTTATTACCTTTTGTGAAGAAAACATAGTGAGCAAACATGTCCTTAGAAATGTAAAATTCAGAATTCTAAAGCATGTTCATGTCATTTGTGTTATTTTGAATATAATCTTGCTTTGTCTTGTCTTGTGTTTATACTTAGTTACATAATCTGGTGTTAGATTAATTTATTTTCTACTAGTGAATACAATACTGAAGGTTACTTTTCCTCACATCTACAAAATTTGTTAAATAGACTTTTGAAATGTTTGACCCACATTAAATAAACAAAAATTAGAGAAAACGCACCTGTTTTCGATATCCCCATGCATAGGGCCATATCTGTTATATCCTCCATAAGGGGACATACCCATTCCTCCAATTCCCCCCATTCCATAGTTGCTTCCATAACCACCATATCCATAACCGCCGTACCCCATTCCTCCCATACCCCCCATACCCCCCATACCTCCCATACCGTAAGAATTCATACCCCCGTAGGAATAACCAGGGGTCATAGTATAACTTGGCTGAATAGCCAAATCCGGTCTAGGTGGCAACACAGGGGGCCCTAACGTACTATTCGCGAAGGAAGTCGACGGAATTGGATTTCTGAACGTAGGAACATCTCCACCAGGCGCTACACCCGCATTCGACAAAGTAGGGTCAGAGTTCCCTTCGAACTTAGCTTGTTCCGTCATCGTTCACGACGCACTAGAATCACTGTAACTTTCACGTATATTACTACGCGGTTCACTGATAATCTATAAACGCCATACGGTGTGACTGTTTTATCTGGATAGTTGGTACTACACAATCTTGAACTTATAGAATAATAATGATAGTACGCAAATGAGCGCGAGGCTAATGAACTGCTCTCTTCTTGGTCTTGTACATGTACGTCAAGTGCAGTGTTGCCAGATGCCGAAATACAAAAAGCGGGAGGTGCGCATTAAAAACGCGGATTTCTTAATGAAAACGCGGAATAAATTAATTGTTAATAATTTTCTTTATTTTTATGCTCAAATGAAAAAAAAGGCTCTACGGCGTCACATGCACTATCACAGAAGTTATAAATGTTACTTGTAGTCATTCTATCTAGTTCTAATCGTTCGATATTTTGAATTTACCGTTTTTTTTACTGAGCAAATACTAACATTTCAATAAAGCGGATCCGCGTTGGCTTAACGCGGATGGCGGGGACGGTGGCAAAAACGCGGGGGAAAAAGCGGAAAAGCGGGGTATCTGGCAACACTGGTCAAGTGTCAACTGTCAAGTCAAATGACTTTTTGTTTGTTGACATTATTTTTTTATTGCCAGATAAAATAAATTTGTTCGAAGCACATATTTTAAGACACCGAAATCATATTATTTTCATTTCCATTATTAATGATAGTACGCAAATGAGCACGAGGCTAAAGAACTATTGAATAACTATTGATTAAGTTTAATAGTTTATTACGGATTACTGACATTTGTACAGAAATATGTATTAAATGCACGAAAAACAAGGCTATAAAACAATTCTCCATAAAGCATAGACAATTTATAGAAAAGTTGACGTTTCTGTGAGCATTGTCTGATATGGTTATTAATTTGGTGGTTAATTAATTTGAAAAAATCCTTTAGATAAAGTCGTTTTTATATGGAAGAAATAAATTTTATCTTTAAATTATCAATATTGACATTGAAAGTGAAACATTAAAAAAATATATTTACATTACCTATGGGCAGTGTTGCCAGATACCCCGCTTTTCCGCTTTTTCCCCCGCGTTTTTGCCACCGTCCCCGCCATCCGCGTTAAGCCAACGCGGATCCGCTTTATTGAAATGTTAGTATTTGCTCAGTAAAAAAAACGGTAAATTCAAAATATCGAACGATTAGAACTAGATAGAATGACTACAAGTAACATTTATAACTTCTGTGATAGTGCATGTGACGCCGTAGAGCCTTTTTTTTCATTTGAGCATAAAAATAAAGAAAATTATTAACAATTAATTTATTCCGCGTTTTCATTAAGAAATCCGCGTTTTTAATGCGCACCTCCCGCTTTTTGTATTTCGGCATCTGGCAACACTGCCTATGGGCTATGGTCCGAAGGGTGTCAATAATTTCAATATTTGGATTCAGCTAATAGTGGTTTTTGTTGTTTTCGTAGTTAATGTGACTGTGTGTTTACTTTTACTATAAACAGATACCAGTGCGGTGTCGTGAAGAATTTATTGTTAAAATTTTAATACGTAAGTAATTCACAGTTACCTATTTAGATAAGATGAGAAATTGATCTTTACTTTGTGTCATCGAGTCATTCTTTCATATCTCAATATTTCTTGATTCTTGTTTATTGTTTTTACTCGCATTCTATGGATACAGCATTTATTGAAAGTGTGCTAAGTTAGTATAAAAATCCGCCGCACGGTAGTTTTTGTATGTTTGATACGGTGGCATTCCTGGACCGGTTGCGGTAAACACCGCGCTGAGGAATCAGTGTCAATTGGTCTCATTTAGAAACGGCTCATTCAGCAGTCTGATAATTTGCGACCTCGGTGTACAGACATGTAATACTCAAGTTTTATTTAAGCTAATATATTCCAACACACAAAAAAAACATATCCATATTTCTGGTTCAAATTCTTTTCCATCTTTCAGTTTCAGTAAGGTACTAGACATAAACTTAACCCCTTAACCTAACCCCTTAGATAAAATACTATTTTATCCACATTTGTTACTTTTCAATCAATCCTAATATTATAAAAAAGTGTTTGTCTTGTGGCACTGGAATTAAATTTCCTGCCTACCCTTTTTGTGAATACAGGCGTAAGTTTATGTATGTGTGTGTGTTTGTCTTCAGTTAGTTTATGACTGTCATAAGTTTGTGTGTAGGGGTAAACTCTGAAACTACACATCCAATAAAAAAAAAACAAAGTAATGTAGGCTAGTTATATGATAACTGGCTAAAACCACAATAACAAAAAATAAAAGAAAATATTTTTAAGCTATCATCTCCTGGTCCCGGAGATCTCCGGGCACATAACAAAATAATGTTATTGTTTGTGTTTGCCGGGAGGCAACAGGTTAAGTCCTTACACACAAATTCATAGTTACCTATTTCACCTATTTGATGACATTATAATACATATACAGGAAAAATAAATGTATTTATAGAAATTGGATGTAATGTATAAGGATAGACTGATATGTATATAGATACAATTACACACACACTCAGCATCCCATACATACTGTCAATTGGTCATATTCTAGGCATGTAATTATCATAATTATCACTGATGCATCAAGGCCCCTCCTATTAATACTGCTCTGTATTACTCAGGATTTTAATGACATTGTTTTACTATAACTACACAGTTCCTTGCGCAAAGGTATCATTATTAGTTACTGAATCATTGTATGTATTGTATCCTACTAACCATTTATTGATGACAAATATAAACTACATTTTTGATCCTCCAGGAAACAGTGACACCACTCATGGTGGTTGGTATCAAAATTTTATTAGAGAAATGATATCATACGAGTCCGACCACGCTAACTCTGCAAGGAATAATTTGGCAACACTGTTTATTATACGTCATATTTGTATGAAAATGTGTTGCCAAATTATTTCGATGCAGAGTAAGCGTGGTCAGACTCTCTGCTTTCTTTTAAAATCTTTCATATTTAAGAGGAATAGTAACCAAAGGATTTCCCAATAAATTTTGAGCTTATTTAAAATGGCAGACGGCATAAACAATCTACTTGACTTTGGTTTCTTTGCCACAATTTCGTATCAAACCGATCGTAACGGTAAAAAAAAAAAAATTACAAGGAAATCAATAAATTATATACCTAGGTATTTCTCTGTCTCTCGTCTTCAAATTTGTATACGATCTCATCTGGTGGGCCTACCATTACTTGATATCGAGTCGAGTCTATTTTTCTCTTATAGAACGGCATTGACAAACAAGCTTACGGCCTGCCTGATTGTAAGCAGAAACGTAGCCTATGAACGCTTGCGATTCCAGAAGAAACACAATCGCGTTGCCGACCCGTAATTGACTCAGGTCCCCCACTCTCAACCTCAACATAGTGCAGTTTAAGTATATGTATTGTACGTTTAGTCTGAGACATGAACGTCCAAATTAAACAATCCCGTCGGACGCCAAACTGGGACGCCACAATGCAGCGACGCAAACAAAAAGTAGGAATTCCGCTGACTACGTTTAACAGCACAAAGACGAGACACAAAACGTCCGACTGGCCTGCTAGCCTATTTACGGCCTACGTAAGGCGTGACGTCCATTGAAAATGTGCGGTTTGATATAGGTAACATTGGACTATTTACCTAAAGTTAGGATGAATACCTCGTTTCATATTTATTTATATTAGGAGAACTAACAGCAGTAACAACAATGTAACAACATGCATATTATCTAACAGTAGAGACAATTACAGGATCATACAGCGCTAGAATGTATGTAAGGTGTCTTCGGGTAACTTCGAATGTCGGCTAATTCCGAAAATAACAAATTCCAGTCTAACTAAGCGATTTTATTGCATCTCATCGTCATCACTATCAAAAAGAAATGTTAAATATTTTTGTTGATGTTTGGTAGTGCAACAAAATCACTTAGTTAGACAGGAACAGGAATCTGTTATTGTCGGAATTACCCGACATTCGGAATTACCCGAAGACACCATACTTAAATAAGCGCCCTTGTAAACAATTACAAATGCAAACATTATTGGAACAAAAATATTGAAAGACAAAAAACAAGCAATCTAAGCCCACTATGAACTCATATTTAAATAAATTAGGTAGTAGGTAAGTAAGTGACATATATAAAGGAATGACAACACGTCGTCACAGAATAAGTAATACGTCGTATGCAAAAAAGCACTCAACGAAAATACGCCGGCTCCATGCCTCGCCTCCTCGCCTCACAGAACGGATCTTCCAATTAAATATATCTATATGTGATAATCCACATCGAAAGGGACCTTATGGCGGCAGGCGCTTACGTTACACCTATTCACTATTGTATTGGAACAGCGGCAATAAAGGCGTAAGTGCCGGCTGCCATAAGGCCCTTTCAATATGGATTATCACATATGTAACTATTTGGTAGCGCGTCTCAAAAAGCAGTTTTTATCTAATTTGACGATGTATTTTTCATTTATATAGGCGGAAAATGTGTTTTGGAACGTACGGGGGGTATTCAATGAAAGATTACTAAGAAGTTCAGGACAGTCAACAACGTTACTGGTGTATGTGATATCTTTGATTCTTAGATGAAAATAAAGAATATCCGCTATTTCGCTATACGATTTAATAATGGTATGTTTTTTACAAATGTTCGTATAATTATAAGAATCATAGGGACGATTAAGTTTAACGCATATAATAAGTATAATATTTGAAGTTAATGGACAAAATTACAAGGTTTCTTTGTTTACATAGATATTAAAGATAAATATCATGGAAGTTTCACTCATCATGGAGGTTTTCTTAAGTTTTTAGATCATTAAGGGTCCTTATCAGTTGAAAAACGCTCATCTATTTACGCCATTTTCTGTTTAAACTGACACGTATCGTATATTTTCTCAATGTTACTAAGTATCTAGAACAGGACTATTGCGACCTTCTGTCATAAACTTAAAATGCATTTTTTGGATTTTTCATTAAGAAATATCGTTTCAAACATCACTCCAAATCGACTATTTTCAAGCTACAATCTTGTTTTTCCCGCTTAAATTTTACTACACACAATAAAATCAAAAAATGGCTATGTTACTATCTAAAACTTTAATAAAATCAAAGTAGCCATTAATAACTTTATTGGTATTATCAATACTTTTGTCATAATTTGAAATAAAAACATTTTAAAACTTATAAGGCCTCATAAGCCAAACATAACACGATTTTTTTACATTTCCATGTTCAAAATGAAAGTTCGAAGACGATTTTAACCACTTTTATTAGTCGTATATATTTGAAATTTTGAATTTTTATGTACCGGTCGCGTGGCAGTCGATACTACATAGGTACCTACATATGTAGTATGGATGTACGCGGACTCCAGTGACTAACGGTAGCTTCAGCGAGCTACGTATTTACATCACTGAAGTCAAAGAGATTGTTCAGCGCGCTACAGTAGCCACTGGCTGGACTTAAATGGTGTTAAGGGGAATCTATTCACCAGTACTGTCATACGCCAGGAGGCGGCATTCCTTTTGCTATTTACAAGCTTTGTAAAGGTTCTATTTAGTTTCCCCTGCCCCGGTGTCTGTACTCGAATCTTGCAATTTATATTTGACTTCCCGGTGTCCGATTGAGCTGAATATCGGCGTATTTATGTAAGTCTCGAAATATAATGGCACCAATGAGCTGATGCTGAAGGAGACAGAAGATAGCCATAGCAACTACTGAACTACCTACACAAGATAAACTCATCGTGTTTGGACTCATTCGAACGATTTGATTTATATTAGATTTAGAACAGTTTTAACTGTTGCTTGACAACATTGTCTAGGACGTAGGTAATATCCGTTCCGTCCAAGTTACCATGTGCTTAATAGCCCCATAGCCAATTCACATAATGAATGGTGACTCAGCAAGCCTAGTATGTGATCTAACACAATTTCCACTGTATCCCGAGCTTTAGGGTGCTACTTACGTGCAAGCGGAAATGACGCTCGCGGCGGACGCTTCCGCTTCCGCGAACGGGTGCTCAGAAACTTTTTAATTTTGTGAAAATCAGACCAAAGTATTTTTATTTCGGGCTGTTGCTTTCAAGACAGTGTTTATTACGGTTTATGTCATTTGTACGTAATTTGCTTTATTTGTTAAAATTAATGTCCTCACACCATATTACATGCATAGGAGCGCATCTGAAGGTATTCGTATTTAATTTGATGACATAAAATCACTCAACAGAATAACACTACGCAATATGTTATCATTATTTTCAATCTGTATGCGAGTACGGGTACTAGTACCCGTACTCCCACTGCTAGTGCTGGGCCTCTTCTCATACACTGAAAGTATGAAGGATATTAGAATTTAATCCGCCAGTTTTACTCCATAAAGTTGAGTCAGTTGTGTAGTGTTATGCCATGTATGTTGTGGATATGAATAAAGAGTTTATCTATCTATCTATCTAAATATAAATAAATCTTCACTGTAAAGCTTGTTAAGTTGTAGCACTCACTGGTTGTTCCGTAGTGGAGCATATACAATGAATTGTCCTTTCGACAGAAGAGAAACCACAAGAATGTCTCCACTACCCTTGGTACCGTATAGATAATGACTTCTTCTGCTTTATTCAGATAGTGTCAGATACGGATTGCAGTCCCAGAACTCGCTTGTATGTAACGTTTCGAAAATCCCGTATTTTCTGGGACTACAAACTCTAGTATCAGTCAAGAAGAGAAACCTAAAATATCGTATCGTAACACATCTTTATTCTTGTTGCTCTGTGAACTGTAGACGCTTCGCTCCCTTCGGTCAATATGTGATAATCCACATCGAAAGGGACCTTATGGCGGCCGGCACTTACGCCTTTATTGCCGCTGTTCCAATACAATAGTGAATAGGTGTAACGTAAGCGCCTGCCGCCATAAGGTCCCTTTCGATGTGGATTATTACATATATATGTGTTAGCACTCAGTACCAGGAACCCGCCTAGTTCTTCTTCTTGGATGCGGGACGGGACATCGCTTTCTGGAGTACATACAACATTTAAGTCTGGCAGTAAAAAAAATCATATACATTTGGCTACTTTGGCTACCACTATCTATCTACATGACGCTGAAGCACGAGCTAGAATACCATCTCACCTATCCCCAACAGGGATTGTAAAACCGGTTTTATTTAATACCTGTATAGAATTTGACAAACTGTTACCGCTAATAAAAGAATATCTATATTCTAATTGGAGGTATTGTTGTCATTCCGCTTTTATCTATACCTCTATGTATAGACTATTTACGATATTAAATACCTGAATTCAATAACGCTATTCGTTGCACTTGAATGGTAAAAGGTCAATTAAACATTACTACTAAAACGCAACAAATAGGTGTAAATACCTACTTTTTACAAATTTTGCAATACGCCAGTTTGCAGAAACAAATAATCGAGTATATTACACAGACACTGACAGCTATTACCGGTAATGGTTTTAATGGGTAAAGTGACAAATAGAGGTATTGTTGTCAATTGGCGAAACCGCTAATATATTTGAATGCCGGTTTTGATTATACCGCTATTCAGAGCTTTAGCGATATAAATAGCGAAATGCAATTATAACCGGTTATACCTTATTTAAAACCGGTAGTAAGAATACCGGTAACGATCCCTGATCCCCAATAGGTTTGATAGGTTCGAGTCCCAGGAACCACTCGGCTAGCACCGTTTATTTCGTTTTAACATGTACAACATAGTAGTTAAGAGAACTTTAATCCCCCCCACCGTACAGTGCTAAGCCCCAAGCCCAAGGAACTACTTAATGCCAGGGATTTTTAACTCTTTCGGGATTTCAGAAAATTACGTTATACGAGGGACTGAGCTATTTTAAACCTTTTTAATACCTGCTCGTCTAGCACAAGTAGTATGGCTCGACGTAGCACTTTCTGCCACTCTAATATTTGTCTTTGCAATAAAAAGGCCATAGTTATGTTTCCATAGTAAGTCGGCCCTTACATCAAAACTCAGGTTTTTTTTGTGAATACCTCTTAAGTGAAGAATATTTTTGCGGAGTATGAATATCCTAGTTGTTATAGTTTATGACTTATGATTTTTTAAGTTTTTATTTTTAATATCTTGTTTTTTAGGCAGGATGTATTCAAGCGATTTGCTTCAAATTTTGAAATGATGTTCTTTAAATAGATTTGCATCGACACCCAAAAACCTAATACTTATACTATAAAAAAAAGATTACAAATAAAAAAAAACTTTTTTTATGTGGTTGTGAAGTAGTTGTACCTATAGATTTTTTTTTCAATATAGGCCATACATTGGCCTTCCACTTGCCTAAATAACAAAATTTTCCAGGCGATACTTCCTACCAAAAATCAGCAAAATGTGTGGCCAAGTTTTGTATTCAATCGATGTTCTTCAATGTAGTATACAAACTTAAAGCCTAGCCCATTTGATGTAAGGGCTGACTTACTATGGAAACCTGACTATGGCATTTGGCAAAACAGTAGACTTATACATCTCAGTGTCTGTCCGTGATGGTCAAGAATTTATCATTATTAATTTAAGATTTATTCAGCATCCTCCTAGCGTTTTATCTGCCTAGTGTGTGCTTTCGCATTCGCAAGGTCCATCTAAAACGAGTAGTCGGCCTGCAATTGCCTCCTTCCATATCTCGACAATAATGTATTATTAACATGTTTTCATTCAATCATCTTATTTCAGGTGTCCTGTCGTAATCCGAGCTGGTCTTGTTGGTAAGTACACAATTATTTTAATCGACACATACATAAAGCCCGTAATTCACATACGAACTTGTTTGTCTGACGATATATGAACAAGTGAATGTGGGGTGTAACAGACCATCGTATGTCGCTCACGGACATGTCCTTTCATACCTTGTTTAGAAATTTTGAGTTTGGTTTGGGGGTATGTCATCCAGGCTTCGCTAAAGTACAGACATCGCCGGGCCTAGCCTCTGGTCAGGGTGGAGCGATCCCTGCCGCGCCACTCAAGAGGCGTTCTCCTCATTCACTTGATTTTTATTTCATTGGGCATTTAGGTACCTGGGGTGCCTAGAGCGGCCGCCCCCGCTCTACCCTAGGCCGGCCGCGAATACAGACGCGGATGCACTGTCGACGTCAACGAACATTTTTATCCACAGATTAGTACGGGATATGGGTATGGCTCGCAGTTCGTGTAGCGAATGCCGAGCCTTATTCATTATGTATTTACATAGTCGGTAAGCTAGTTATGTGAGTAAACATGTTAGACTCATCGCGTCGGTAAACGCGGCAGTGTTTATGTTTACTTTCGATTAAGCCTACGCAAATATATTAACTATTCGACTTGGTAGGGGAAAACTACTACATTAAACAAATATGGGACATGGTCGAGACGAGACATAACAGAGATCATTCGACGTTTCGGACGTGTCATAATCGCAACATCCTTGGTCGCGTGGTATCAGATCGGAGCTTTCTCCTCTGGGGGGCGTTGAAACATCGAGGCTCATTGGCGACTGTACGGTAGTAGGAAATAAGCTGCAGAGCCTAGCACATTGACGCCAAGTAGCATGTCTGTGCGTCTTCTACAAATTGTACTTCGGTGAGTGTGCTCAGGAGCTCCATGAGCTCATACCGCCTTCCCCCTTCTTCCATCGGACATTCAAACGTCTACATGGTCGAAATTCCTCTTATTTGAACCAAGCTCTTTTCATCATCTTTTATAATGCGCACTGCTAAGGGTTGGTATTCCTTGACGGCGGCTGTATTTCCGAGTTCATATAACCTAGACCTTTTTAAGGTACGAGGTACGAGTGAATAGTCATCTTCTGGGAGAGTTCGCTTCACCGTCGGCCTCATTCTTGCCCCCGGGCTATATGCTGGCCAAGAGCAATCCCATTTTTAATAATAAAAAATATATGTGATAATCCACATCGAAAGGGACCTTATGGCGGCCGGCACTTACGCCTTTATTGCCGCTGTTCCAATACAATAGTGAATAGGTGTATAACGTAAGCGCCTGCCGCCATAAGGTCCCTTTCGATGTGGATTATCACATATATATAGTTACTAGGAACGCTTCCTTCCCGTTGTATCTGCGCCTGATTGGCATTGAAGAACCAGACGGAACGCTCGTCCGTAAACCACTCACGACACTCTGTGCTGCAGACTGCGACAAAGTATGTTCTAGAAATAATTCAAGCAATATAATCGTATACCAAAATGTACACTGTTTGGCCGCAGAGAAAATTAAACAGTAGAGGTAGGCTGCTTACAAGTATCAAAATGCCATATTAATTTATTGGTTTGAATGTGAAAGCTGTGTCATTCAAAAAGTTGGGGTTAATTAAAGGGTTCGTATTCAACGTAATGATTGAACGGCAGCTTAAACATTCGATTTGACCAAACTAAAATAAGTAATAATCTCAGGTCATATTTTAGGTCATAATCTTGGAATAAACCTTATTTTTGGTTTTACCTATATAATTTTTCCTTTAAGTTTAGGAGAATAAAAATCCTACCAGTACGCTCATGGGCCTTAGAAGGTTAAGTAAGGCGCTATTGTACTAAAGTACTAAATTGCGCAAGTAATAGTAGAACCAAATCGTCTGTAATCGTAAGCGATGTTCGTTAAAATCTGATTGTATGGAACGTTGGACAAGTTTCTAATGGGATAACTAACAACTGCATATTTAAGGCCGTGCAAGTAAAAATATCGCCTTCCTTGAAACGCTGTTCTGGCCAGACGAGGAAACAATAATGATTGATTTTTCTGTACATGATTCTTGACTATAATTATCAGTCTGACAATAGCCGAAACATGATTGTTTAAAATCTTCTCTATAGAATAAAAAAAACAAAATCGAGTCTTTCTTTTTCTTCTTTTAAACAGCCTGCTAAAACAATGCATTATTAAACGACACAATTATGTTAATATGATGGTATTTTGCCTTATCTAAACTCTGTCAAAAGGAAATTTAATAAAACTTCACACAATCAGATATTTACCTGAGTGATATAAGAGTGTTGCATCCCGCTTTGTCATGCACGAAAGACAAGCGTGTCTCTTTCACGGGGGGCGTGGCTGACAGAATCGAGGAATCCTCTAAACGGTGACGGGTACAGACCCTCCTTCCTCCTCATAGATTACAGAATCGTAAGTTGGTGCAGCCCGCTCTAAGTAAAGTTACTGCGTTGTTCTCTTGTGTGGCCCACCGTACCAAAGGAATTGCGTTTGCAATTTACTCTTCACAGACTCACGTATTCGCGGATTTACCGTTTTATTTTAGTGCGGATGCAATTCTAACTTGTGTGTTCTTTTGCTTTGGTGGCTTTGTTTAGTTTGGTTTAAGTTGGAGCAGAACATTGAAAAGAATTTAAAAATGTACTGTTATAGAACTTTGAAATCGAAAGATATATGATTTCTTTATAGCCTAAGGGCCTAAGGTGTCAAAGGTGGTTTTTGAACCTGACTATGGCGTTATAGGCCTTTATAAAGCGATAGGAGTGTGTGGTTGGAGAGTGGCCTGGGGCAAATCCAGGTATAATCCAAATATGGTAGACATCGTTAGTACTTAAACGGAGTACAGAACGTAAAATTTATCAACCTGTCGGGAGGCAAACCCGCATGATTTCTTGGCAAGGAAAGTGAAGGAGTGCATTGCAGGAGTGCTTGGCAACTGGACCTATGACTCAATAATTAGTAGCCACCGGTTGCAAATCCGACGAATTCTAATGCATTTTTTTTGCCCTGATCTTATTTTTGATTTAAATGGAGTATATACCCTCGTAGCACATCACTTGTTGCTATGGCAGTGGAATAAAACGATACGTGTTTTAGTTTCCCTTACCGTACGCATTTTATACTATTGTATTAACATCGAAAGAAAGAAAGAAAGAAAGAAAGAAACATTTATTCACAGACACAGAAGAAACACATATTACAAAAAAAACAACAACAGAAGAAAACAAACCACAACATGTGTGTCCCCGCGACAGTGAAACGGACACTGGCTCAGCATTATGCTGAGGTGTCAGACACCTACAGCGTTGATTTTCAGCCAGTACCGCAACATCACACATGCATTGACATCACTATCAATTATATCTTAATCAATCATCAATTACTGTAATGACGTTTTTATCACCCTTTATAATTGCACGGGGGCAAAGGCGATTTCATCAGACTAACCATTTGGACTGAACTGAATAATGTTCCGGTTGCCGGGCGTGGGAAGCGCACAGACCAGACATTCTCTATTAATCAGGAAAAGTAATTTAAACTTTATTCACAGGTTATTAAAACTGACACTGTATTCTACTTTCAAAGCGGTCTTATTGTTTAAATAACCTTGCTGTTAATTTTAAAATAACGTATGTTACTCGCTTTTATATTAACATACGTCTTCTTTTGCAAGAAATGGCGTCCGCTGACATGATTACTTTATGATAAGAATTTGTATAGAAATGTATCGAGATATTTAGGCGCCTGCGTTATCTGTTGATTTTAGATTGAAGACGTATTTAAAAGGTCTCTTTGTTGTATATGCCGTTCCATTTCTTTGGCAAAAAATGTTAAAGTTGACAATCGGATAAAATATGATAAGTACTCAGTACTTATCATATTTTATCAGTCTTTGCTTTTGATAAAATAGAACTTATTGTGTCTTAAGGTTTTAAAGTTTGTTTACATTTGTATTGGATAATACGTAGAACAGTACGAGAGAAATGACACTACACTACTCAACCTTCGAATTCGACAGTCGAAGTTTCAAACAACTATGTATTCGACAAACTCCATACTGCACTACTCAACCTTCGAAATCAACAGTCGAAGTTTCAAGCAACTATGTATTCGACAAACTCCACACTACCAGACACTACATTACTCAACCTTCGAATTCGACAGTGTAAGTTTCAAACAACTATGTATTCGACAAACTCCATACTGCACTACTCAACCTTCGAAATCAACAGTCGAAGTTTCAAGCAACTATGTATTCGACAAACTCCACACTACCAGACACTACACTACTCAACCTTCGAATTCGACAGTCTAAGTTTCAAACAACTATGTATTCGTTAAACTCCACATTACACTACTCAACTTTCGAATTCAACAGTGTAAGTTTTAAACAACTACGTATTCGACAAACTCCGCATTACACTACTCAACCTTCGGATTCGACAGTCGATTAGTTGCAAACAACTATGTATTCGACAAACTCCTATCAAAAGACGTTACCTTTTGCTATTTTTAAAAACTTCGTACGGCGAATAACTTTAAATAACCCGTAATGCAGCAATTTATGCTGATGGCAAACCGTAATCCACGACTTCGCAAAAACGAAACGTGTGAATTGGTTAGTCTGTGTATTAACAACAATTGGAACTTGCCTCAGCAGCTCAAATCCAGTAAGGCTGACCTCCGATTACATGTATTCACGAATGTCTATTATACTAGGGCTAGGTCTGTCTGTTGTGAGGCGAGATTGTGAATGGCTATAACTGAACTGAAGTGATCCTATTGTTAGGATCGGGGGCAGATGTACGTTGTGATTAGCTTTGCATCGTTTTAACCCCGTTGTGGAGTGAACTGAAACGATTTAACTGTTTGATTGTATAGGCTAATATGAAAGTGTATGTTAGGCCTCATTTACGGAAAGGCGTGGCGACGCGCGGTTTTATGAGCGCCGCGAAACTGCAAAGAAATACTAGTAAATATGCCAAATGTTTATGTCCACACACATGATTTTTATATAGCTCCGTGGCCTGGTTGTCATCACGCGAGTTGCCACACGCGTCGCAGCTGTATGTGTATGAGCATTCCGTAAATGTAGCTAAGAAAGAAATTGCAATACGGTATTAAACATCAGTAAAAAAAAGGCTTCACTACATAGTATAAAACAAAGTCGCTTTCTCTGTCCCTATATCCCTATGTATGCTTAAATCTTTTAAACTCCGCAACGGATTTTGATGCGGCTTTTTTTAATAGATAGAGTGATTGAAGAGGAAGGTTTATATGTATAATAACATTCATTAAATAGTGCACCCGTGCGAAGCCGTGGCGGGTCGCTATTTATCTATAAATGAAACTTATGAAAATAATTGGGACACATCAGACTTCAAACTATTTAATGCTTTTAATTTTTTTTTAATATGTAAAGATGAAAAAAAAGAACTGTGTCCTTTTTTCCATAGAATAAGGAATATTGACTCAAAATTTGAAATAAGGCTAAAAATATGCCAAATGGTGAAAATCCTATTCAAATATGTCAACAAATGTGATAATCCACTTCGAAAGGGACCTTATGGCGGCAGGCGCTTATGTTGCACCTATTCACTATTGTATTGGAACAGCGGCAATAAAGGTGTAAGTGTCGGCCGCTATAAGGTCCCTTTCAATATGGATTATCATAAATAACGAAGCTACAACCGTTTTAATGTTGCTGGTTAGAGGGAGAAAGCGCGACAGATCAGTGACGGCATTGACCACGAGCGACTACTATGGTAAATGACAATAGTTCATATACAAAATTGTGTATTGCGGAAAAGGGACAGAGTATGCCCCGTCTTAAAACTTTGAAGACTTTTCGCTATTTGATGAAGAATTTCATCCTTTTTAGTGAAAATTAGAACTTATTGTTTTTCTTATTTGATGTTAACATCCCTATTTGTGACGTCATCAGTCACATTACCCTCAAAACTTTACATCAGACGAGTGTCTTTGACGTTTCATATAAAAGTTCCTAATTTGACATCAGTAAAATACCGTCTGTCTATAAACACCTACTTTAGAAATCTTTATCATATAAAATAATCCTTTTATGATTTAACAACATTTACAGCAACCCGTGAGTAAGCTACATCATAAAATCAGCTATGGATCCAGTAATGTCAAATAATTATAGACATCTAGCGAGCGGCCGGCAATTTTGCGTTCGAGTCATTAAACACAGGTTGTGTATACTTGAGTGCACTAGATTATTCGTCATGTAATACTAGATTGTGACAAGAAAGGTCTCGTTAGAGCATGTCAATGACAAGTGTAACTTAGTCATATATTAATGGTATAATTGAAGTACTTCTTAGTTCTTACGCATATATTATATGTAATTCGGATTCTGGCCTAACCCATATTTTTGCAGGGTAATTGCGAAACTTAAAAAGAAGGACAAGATTAAGGCAAGACCATTCCAGTGCAAGTGACCCCCTCTAACATGCGTGAGTTTGCAATTAACCATCCCGCTCTCTACGGAAGCTCTGCGCGTAAATTCGTAAATATTTAGTACATTTTTATTGATTGTTGGAACACTGAATCACTTATAAAAATCTCGACTTCATACTGTAGCAAAAATGGGAATGGACCGGCCACATAGCAAGAACCACCTACGAAAGACGAGTGGGAAGGCTTAAAGCAAGATGGTCTGATGATGTTACAGCAGTGGCAGGAACAAATTGAACTAACAGCGCAAAAAACCGAGACAAGGAGGATGGAGAGGATGACAAGGAGGCCTATATCCGTCAAGGAATGTTAAGGAACAAAATAAAGGCTTAATTTATTTATTTATTTTTATTGCGAAACTGAAAAGGACGCACGTGTGCTGTGTGCGCGATTGAACAGCCATTTTTAATTACTTATAAACGTAATCTCATATGATTTTCTTTAAACCTCGTTTAATGTCAATTGACGACGTCGTTAAAACCCCTTTTATTACAGTTTCTTGAACTCGTAACTACTGGCCACTTGAAATAAAATGTTTCAGTTACTAGCCATCAATTTTGTTTTTTTGTGCATACTTTTGCGAAATTTCTAGTTATTAGAAGGTGGCCAGCAACAGGCAATTTACCCTGTACGGTACATTATAGCAACTTGCAGAATTAATGACTAACTTAATCATGTCTTTAGACGATCTCAAAACAACAACGCAAGTTTGTAAAATGTCGATACAAATCTAATCGGATTCATAACACAGCTCATCCGTAACACTACATTGCAATCCAAATGGCATTAAATGTAATATAAGTCTTTGTCTCTAAAGCCTTTTTACCATGGATGGTATATAAAAGGCGCTTTACGATTTCACGTAGTGAATTTGAAATGGTTTTGTATTTGTCGCGATCACTCGTCTCGTACCACACGTTCAGTGATGGGTCGTTTATTTGGGACAATGAGTCTATCTGTAGACAAATATTCTAATGAAGATGAGTGATCATACGTCTCAAGCAAAAGGATTTCCTTTGTCGATTTCAATATGGATATCTTCTAAATACGTCAGTTTGGAAATGACGCTTTATTGACGTCTCAAAAAAGTACTCTTTTGCTTGAAAATAAAAAAGGTGACTTAAACTTACACACCCAAGATTCGTAATAGACCCTTATTACCTAGACAAAGCGCATGTATATAATTTAATTTCCAGTAACACTAGAAACAATTTTAGGTTTAGATGGACAAAATGTATCGTTACGTTGACGATGAGTTAGTTTTTTTGTGTAGGTGTCCTTAGTTATTTTGTGTGTCCTAAGTATCCTCTCGATCCATCAAACATTGGCCCAGGATTAGCTGGACAAATATACCAAACTGATTCCAATGCAAAGTGCAAGTCAAGTAGCCCTCAAGGTATCATGTTTGGTATTCAACTGGAGCGTTCCGATCGAACGCAGGCAAGGAACGTTCTGAAATAAAATCTGCCTTCGACACGTTCACTCTTCTCAAAAATATGTATACATTTTTCGCCTTATTACAACGGAATAAGATGCAAAAGTGTAAACATATCTTTGGCGTCGACCGTTCAATACAAATGCTCGTGTGTCACCGTATTCGCATTTCAGGATGTGGCTGTGATTTCCAAGGCGGACCCGGGTTATAATCGTAAGCTGTGTTTTATTGGGTAAAACGTTCTTGGTGTGTGTTTCTTTCGCTGTTATATTGGCAAAAATGCTCAGAGCTCTGTTTTGCGGCTTTCAGCTCACACACAATACTCTATACCCCGTTTGATTTTGAGTGACTTGTCTAGTGAGTCATTTCAACAATCCACCGCACCATCCTCAATCCACTGGTTCGCCGTTCGCCCTGAACCGTGAAAACGCGATATCATTTTTAATAAAGTACTTAGTATGTCAACATCGATTTCAGATATTAATCCTACTGCCCCGAAGACTGACCCTCCAATAACTTAATATATTTAGGAAGGGTAGTTATGCGAAAAGGTTTAATAGTTCACATTCCTGCCTAAAAGCAGTCGGAACTTATCGGTCAAGCCTGGGGCTTATGTTTAGTTCGGTTGATGAAATAAGGTTTATAAGGGCTTGGGAGTTGTGAACAATTTGAAGCTCCGTCTGTATTCATTTAAGTGAATTAGTTAAATTCTCGCTCTCCTTAGTCGGGCACTCTTTTCAGAGTAGTCATGGGTGCAGACGATATTCGGTGGGTCATAAACTTTCCCGAGGACAGTTCTCGTGGCGAAAAAGCTTCCACTTCTGCCGATTGAAGGCATTGCGATGAAAACAGCTACTCCACCATGGTCCAATGTACACGCATTGGACCATGGTGGAATAGCTTTTAAATCAGGTCAGTCCAGTGAGTTAGTGATCTGTCGCGAGCCCTCTGGCCTTGTCATCAACCACCAAGTAGGTACATAGAGTTGCCATTTCTGGAGATGGGACCAAAGCGGTTTTGTCGTTTATTGCTGTTGATAACATCCGTCGTGTTGTTTTAAGCACAAAAGTGATGCACGCTTTATCCAAAGTTAACTGTAATCTGTCATTATCACTACCAAAATTTAATTTTACTTTAGGGAAGTACGTGTAGGAGTTTTTCAACTTTTTTGAGAGTACAGCCACAAGCTTACTAATATGTATATTTATTTTTATAAAAATTTTACAATTCCGAAACGCAATATGCGTAGTCGAAAACGCGATGGACATGGAAGTGCGGGAACTGCTGTCCTGTTCCAGGGAGCATCGATTGGTGTTCTTGCCGCCCTCCGTTTCAAAAGCACCTTTTTGTGTTAGTATTTAGGGCATACACTGTCTCGTCGAGGCGGGATTTAGGGCGTAAAGCATTCGAAATGTTTGCGGGCTAGGGTGACTTTTGGTTAAAAAGGCTTATGTGTGTTTGGCGGTCTAATGGAGTTAGGGCGTTTTTTAATGTAGGGTTTTACACGCGGCCGGCCGGCACCGCAGTGCCACGCCGGTCGCCGGCGCCACCGCCCGTCTCGTGTGTCCGCACGCAACGTTTCCTAACGTCAATAACCGACGCGTTGCGGTAGGCTCGCGAACATTCGCGCGAATGTGTACGTCGCTGTTTTTTACCGATGTAATTAATATATGCTAATTTTTAAATCTTGTTTTTACATAGTGTAAAGTGTGAGTGGGATTGTGATGGGAATTTTTAAATTTCGCTTGCGGTACGTGTAGGTGGGTTGGTGATAGTGTTTAATAATAATGGCATATATTTTTGCAACAATGTCTGGCATAATGATACTTGTATACTTTATGGTGGCGACGTTCACCGCTTTTGAATATTTATTTGAGTTGGCGACACTTCGCATGTTTTAGACTACTTTTTCGCATATGTTGCGAACGTCATTCTTTGCATTTATATTGTTTATAAGTGTTAAAATTGCAGCCACATATTTGATGACTACTTTGGAAAATTTGTTTCAGCAATATACTTATTCTATCGTAAATTTTCTGTAGTCTGTACTATGACTTAAAACTGTACCTGTGGTTGACCTAATAATTAGGCATTCGATATTTATACTACACTGCATCAAAATATGTATAAAATCCAACTAACCATCGAATTAAGTACCTATTATGCATTGAGATAGATGTTCTTGCTAGTTAGTGTATTGAACGCACTATATCTCCGACATAAACACTCATGCTAGCCCGAAACACTAATATTGCCGAGTGAAAAGCAATAGGTATAAAGACAAAGACGAACTTATATCCAAACCAAGTATAGGTATGCCAAAACATCAAACATAAATGGCGGCGTAATTGAACCCAAATTGTATTGAGAAGCCGGGTCTTTCGCTAATTAATTGGTTGTTGACGAAGGACCAACTGACTTGTCTGGCTTATTCATGAATTCATATAACACTATATCTAATTGGCCTTGCAGTGATGTATATTGATTAAAACGGGACGGCCAATTTTCTACAGGATCACCGCCAACTAGAGCTATCTCACCCTTTATACAATATTTCGTAGAACAGTCCATCGCTTTAACGGTAAAACACATCTATAAACAGTGTTATTTTCGCTTTTGGATCTTACAATGAACTAATTAGAAATATGAACTCCTGCAACTCATTAAACAGGGGAAAAAAGGTTGTCTGGAAGAAATCGCTCTTTAGCGACAAGACCGCCTGTTGTTTGCCTTTACTCATTATGATTTTGTACTGGACTGTGTCCTTTAATTGAGGTGTGCATTAAAGAGTATTTGTATTGTATTGTATTGTAAACAAGAAAGAAAGCGGCGCCACTCGTGCGCTTAGTTCTCAGCTCGAGATCTTCAAAATTCTCTTCTAAATCTAAAGCCCATATAGCTTTTATGATAGCATATACCTCTTTAGGAGTTGGTACTTGAAGTTGAAGAATAAAAGAAGGAGAACAATAATGTGTAAATTATTCGTATTGTTACTCAAACATGGAATTTATGAATATGATTACATGTACATGTTAATGTCTATAATATTCGTTCTCACATGATTAACTCCGTATCAATTGTTTCAATTTATCCTATAGGTACTGTGACCTGCGATCGTCATTTGTCATAGGCGTGACGAATTCACCATTGCATTGACTTCAAAAGGATCTAACTGCATTCTGTACTAGTAAATAATATATTTTGTGTAATTTTTTTAAAACTTATACTTGAACAGCTGAACAGCTTGAATTTTTTTTTATTTATTTGCCAACAACTATTTTAACAAAAAATGGTACATTGTTTCACCAACGGAAACCTCAAGGGTTTATATGCTGTTGAAGAGTTCGCTATGATATACATATTATACATTTGCATTACATGTAATTGTAAGTAAATTTTACTTACATTACTGATGAAATTAGGAATGGAGTTAATTAAGTCCCAAAATCGTCCTCTAAGTACATGCTTGAATGGGTACGAAATGTTCACCACGCAATGGTAGGTACATCGACCTATTTTATACCAAGATTAAACGCGTTTGTTTAGCGACTGAATACCCACTATACCATTATTATATAATGATTACAGACATATATTAAAATCAGTATATAGACTAGTCTTGATCAAACTTATCGATTACAGCGACGAATGAGACTAGAAAAGGATGCCATGTCATTTTGTAACTTGTATGTTTCGTCCCACCTAATGCGGTTACCGTAGCTTAGGGAATCTTACAACTCCAGGCATGTCACATGCTTGTTGCCGACCTTTTAAAAATGTATACACTATTTTAATATGCCATCGTTCGTATATAAAATCGCCCATTCCAAAGAAATCTTCCCTGTCTGTGGCAGTCTTTCGTTTCTCTATACTGAAGTAAACGGTACTCATAGCCTGTTTATATATAATGACTACTGTTGCGAGCCATTACTCTAACGCGGCACCCATTGTGTCCACTACATTGTTAATATTGCGTTGATTCACACAATTGAAGAAGATTTTGCCCTGCCTCTGTCTCTATCTGATGTACCTAAACTCGTGTTTAGGCTAAACTTAAATCATTTTAGGCTTAATAGACACGATTTATTTTGTCCTGTCTGATTAATATAGACTTTCATTTCACAGTAGATTATTATTCGATTTCTGTGTATTTCGCTTCGCTCTCGTTTCGCCGCTCGTTTTACACGATACACAATTTAACACGTGCGTTCTTGTTTGTCATCAGAAACTTCCTAATTTGATAAATTCATTCATAATACGCTTTCTGACAAATTAGATTATAACGAGTTAATGTCTGCAGTCAAAATACTGTTGTAATTTATAATTGTAACTTTTTGGGTCATGTTTTATGTAAACCGGTGGGGTGACCAGAGGGCTGAACGGCTGATTGAAACCGCTTTTATTGCGTCTGGCAATTAAAAACAAATGAGCTGGATCGGCATTTCAAAATGCATGTACATTTTGTTAACGGTTCGGCAGATAATTTGATGTATTTGAAGTAGATATTTTGTCGTGATAATGTCGCGTCGCGTCGTGATATTAAGGCCAAATTTGACCATGTAAAGTGTACTCTACGTCGTTGTCAATGAGTACGATTTCTAATGGTCGTTAGGGACACTTCGGCCCGCCAAATAAATTAGCCTGCCTTGAAAAAGGCACAAATTCGAATAAGGGCTTTGAGAAATTGTATGTTATTTAATGTGTATCATATCGGTAGAGTAAGACGAATGCCGGCATGTTATTGTTTTTCTTCTTAGAATCTTTTATTCAGCTTTAATATGATACACGTGTAAAGTATGTGGTTCTGTAGTATTGCATTTATTACAATTAAAATAAGTTTTCCTTAAACAGCTGCATTGTTTCGCTAAGGGATAAGTAAAACGACAATTCAAAAGGAAGGTCATTCATTAGACTTTGCTTAGTTTATTATGAAGTTATGATTTAAATTAAATGAACTGAACCAGCGAGCTACATCTTAGGCCTTGTCATCGCTTACCATCAGGCGAGAATAAGGCCAATCGCTGTTCAGTCATAAAAAAAAAAAATATGATATGATCAAGTAACGCCCTTTAAGGTGGGTACAGATACTTAAAAGTAAAAACAAATCTATGGCATCCCTTCGTAAAGTGCCCTTAATTGACTGAATCGACTTTCAGATCAAATTTATTTTCTGAGAGTTATATTATCGAGTGTTTACGCATTCGCTAGCAAATATTGATAATTATAACTTTGTATTAATTGTAATTATATTTCGTACATGAAACGGAATAAGAACCATTGACATAAATATGATATTAACGAGCATTATACCAGAGCAAAAATGGCGACGTACCTATTAGAAACAAACAAGCCCGCCCCAGTTCTATTATTAGACTGATTTAAATAAATGCTGGCTGTTTATGTGAGCCATTAGTTCTGCTTTCATGCAACATGGGTACCCTCGATGATAGTCTGGGCCAATGTCCGCTGACTAGACTATAAGCGTATACTTAGCTTTCGTTTATTAAGTATGGGATATACACAGATTGAGTGAAATAATAGCACGTTATAGCATAGTATGTTATAATATAAACGACGACGTCCCGATCAACGATGTTCGACTTATCGTCGAACAAACGTTTACACATACATACCTATACTCTCGATTTAGTCGATTATAGTCTGGGTCAATATTCGTGAGATGACTATAGTGCGTGTCATCCACGAAGGCGCGCCCCTGCACAGCCCAATGCGTACCTACAATTGCGCATGACCTTACCTGAGTTTTTTCACCACATAGATTATCTGATATTAACAATTAGATACAATTTGCTGGATCGATCGAAGTCGCTACAATAATCGCTATTGCCGAGAGTCAAGCAAGAGCCACTTAGCCAGGGCACAGTATATTTTTTCGTGCTATTCTCCTAGTGTACAACAACCTTTATCGGCTAGTAGGTATGCATGGATGAGTCACGTGCGTAGATATAAATTAGGAGCCATTACTTGAGCCGTTACTTTATTTTTAGCCTGCCGGCTATGATTGATATGATTGGCTATGATTGATATCTATTGAAAGTTGCGAATTACTTACCTCATATTGCGGATCTATCAAATTCTAACTTGTTAATTTTTTTAATGGTATTAGCCGAATCAGTGACACACTTTTGAGGATGATAATTATCTGTACCGTTGAAAAACTTTTTGTTCTTCGAACTTCGAAAGAATAAACATATTTTTAAGATTCTATAATTATAACATGTTAAACCATATCTTTTCTGGAGCTTGAAAACGGTCAAAAATTAATATTTCTTCATTCATTATATGACACATCAATTAAATTATTAGTATCTGTTTGTAATCGTTCTTGCCCTATGTAATTTTCTTCTAGCCGGCGCAGCTTTCTGTTTCTCCCATGCTTCTCTGTCACTAAGTTCCATACCTATATATCGTCTCTCAGTCTCACACACATCCCATCTACCTTTCCTTAGTCAACCTCGTCTCTTATATCCCTCTCCATGCGCAACAATGAAATATACAACGATAACGCCTCCACGTTTGAAAATATATAAACTAATTCTACGAAGTACGAAGTCTCAGTTATTGGCTTTCAAAGAATACCACGTTCGCTCCAAAAAACCTCGAGCAAAAATACTACGTTTTGAAACAAAATGCAATATCCTACCTCGTCCAATTAGTCTCTTAAGTCGTAATGAAAAATAGTTCTCCTCCTGCTTCGTGGTGCTTGCAAGGTGCAGACATGTTCGCTTATAATGGGAGCGAAACGTTGCTTGTTGGACTCGCCTATTGAACAACTTACACTTAATATTTGAGAGAATTAGCTTTGTAAGGCAAGGCCATTCCATTGCAAATGACCCCCTCTACCGAGCGTGAGTTTGCAATTAACCATCCCGCTCTCTACGGAAGCTCTGCGCGTAATTTCGTAAATATTTAGTACATTTTAATTGATTTTTGGAACACTGGATCACTTATGAAAATGCTATCCGTTTATTTTGTTAGAACAATAAAAAAAGCTATATTGTTTGTAAAAAAAAACATATCACAGTCGTTGATAATTACGAATCTGCAGCATGAAAGTATATTTTTACGATCATATTTAGATTTTTTTTTGACAGAGGCATGTTTTTGATCAATGCGTTTTTCAATATTTTGTTTCTTTTTCAGTCCACAGTAATTTTTGTGTAGTGTAATTCTAGATTACTTTTTCACACTGGAAGCTGAAACTTCAGTATTCTCGTCAGATCTCTGAATGGGCATTTCCTTAATCTTGTTATTTATACATGGAACCCAGAAATAGAAATAGAAATAGAAAAACTTTATTGTTTAACCGTGTTACAGATATGGTGTTACAAGTGTTAGGTTTCAACGGCTACCCATTTCGGGTGTACAATATTTGCTTAAAACTAAGAAAACAGAGGTGAATAGTGACGCTATATTGTGAATTATATTATCTCATACTCCTAACATTTTACGTAAGAACATAGATCGCTTACTTCATAACTATTCTTGCACCGTACGTTTTAAAAGTGGAACTTTCTCGGGCTAGACGTCCCCGCTCAGTGCTAAGCTGTAAAATGTAGCTAGCTTATTGGACCACTGTTTTACAATGTTATTCGTTCTTATTAAGGGAGGACCCGAGAGGAATTTACAATGTTCTACTTGTTTATGGTGTTGGGATATTGACCGTGAATTTTCGTGATTTTACTTTGTTGCATAAATGCGAGTGGAGCACATGTTTTGCTTAGGAGGACATTTGTCGATGCATGGGTAAGCTACCGCAAGCTGGATAATTGGTTTTAAACGGGTGACCGGCGATTGCCAATCTGTACAGCGAAGATACACAGTGCTTTTCTCAAAAATGTTTTTTTTATTGTAATCTAATATGTACTTCACCCGCTTATATGTTGGGAGTTTGGGAGTAGGTAAAAAGGCCACTTATGCGGCGGTTATTAAGAAAAAATAATTAAATAGTCCATTAAATGTTTACCTATAGTGATCCTATGTGGATTAAATCATACTTACCATCATTAATATAGTTAAATAGAATTATTAGGAAAATATTTTCCGAAAACTTATCATCTTCTGCCAAACTATCAGACCAGAAAGTATTTTTTTTTTTCTAAAATCTTATCTGTGCAAGTGTGCATCGCAATAATCGCGAGCACCATAGACTCGTAATAGACAGAGTAGACTATAGGTAGAGTTACTCACTCGTGTGAACGAGAGATCCTGCGTGATACCATACCTCCATAAGTATGTTTATTTTGGCCTTACTATATTCAATTATTCATAAGAGGCTGCAGCTTTCCATCAATATACAGAGTGACACAAATTCTTCCCATGACCTAAAGTGTCCCGTATATACAAGTCGTTAGATTTTCTATTTGTTCTCTGTCACCTGTCAAGTCGTTTCAAAACTCTGTCACTTTCATTCAAAACATGCAGAGGTCATTTTAGAACAGGTTAACATGCTAACATTTAGTGAGGTTGGGATATATTGTGTTTCAGGCTGTATTAACATAACAAGGGATAGGTACTCCGATCAACGACGAGGTTTTTAAAGGCACTAACTAATACAACTAATAAACTAATAGAAAGAAGGCAAGAACTATGCTTCACGAACATGAAATTTAACATGTGTACTTAGAATAAAGACTAAGTGTACAATATGTCTTGCTGTTTTCTGCATGATCATTTTACAAGTGTCTATTAAACGAAAAGATCCACATACCACACTCTAAACTGTGAAAATCTTGTCTCAGAATGTTGAACGTTGGGTTTCGGAACTTCGCAGTCCATTATCGCGAACGTACGTTCTATTTTTCCGAGCATGTTTGAGAAAACATATACCTAGTCTACATAAAAAAACAAAAAGAGCGTAAAAAACTTGTACATACCATATAAGGAAAAAGACAGGAAAGTTGATATATAGGTCAACGCCCTCATTGATTGGGGTATAAGTATATGTGTCACACACCATTAACATAACAAGGGAGCAGACTGGGCCATTCAAAACTCGCGTGTCCGAATATCATTGGGACGGACGACCTTCGCCGCCTGGCTGCCATTTTTAGCTTAAAGGAAATGTGACATCATCGGGTCACAGAAATGCATGATTTTAATCGATTCTGGGCCGTATTATCTTATGGTCGTTTGAATTGACAGCTAATGATACTTACAGTCAAGTACTTATGTATCATATTATATTGAATACACGTGTTTAATCGTTTGATGATCTACAATATTTAATCTTGAACGAAATTGTGTAATATACTCTACCGATACTCCTGAAATTGGGCTACCTAAGGCTTAGGAAAACATCATCTATAAAATTCTGTGACTAGTGAAAAGGGGTACAAGTCTTATACAGTTCTATCGGATGTAAGTACCCCTTCTGAATAGAGCCGCAGATTTTTTCTGTTATCATGAACATAACTGATTTCCAATCGGTAAATAGGCAATTCGACAAACTCTATATTAAGCAAAAGTTGTTTGTTACAATCTTGACTAATACATTTAATAATAATGATAATGTCTTTATTTGCCGTAAAAATGGTACAATATGGTGTTGGTTATTACAAGTTCCTGTACTATTACATATTTTGCTAGATATTAGCATACAAATGTGAGTGGATATGTACTTCGTATTACATTTCATGTTAACGTACTACAGTTCACAAAACGCATATTGTTAACATTAGAAAAATTCCCATTCTTTGCTTTAAAGGCAATCAGTTAAGTACAGCAATTTACTAGTTTAATCAACCTAAGGTCCAGGTTCACTAACTCCCGAGGAAGGCTCTAATCGTTAGCAATTTGCTAAAAGCGTTTTCAAATCTGGACACGTACAGCGCACACTTACTACAGGACGAAACATTCTAGAATTATATCAAGTTATTCTATTTTAATATATTTAATAGCGCTGTTACGTTATAAGACATCAACCGATGTCAGTTAGTATCATCTAAAAGTCAGTGGACCATGAATTCATCTTATTGACAGAGTGAAACGACGGTCTCTGCTTCAGCTTCGACAAAAATGCTTTCGCATGTCCGGATTTCCGTTTGTTCTCGTCTACAGGTCGCAATTCTCAACCGATTCTCGTGAAATTTCGTGAGCAGGTTCGATAGTTATATATAGAATTTTTTTGTTGAGAAGGTTTTTGAAAAGTTCCAAAAACAATTTTTTTATCAATGATTTTGTAAGTTTCTGCGGGCGAATTTCGGTTTGTTCTCCACTACAGGTCGCATTTCTCAACCGATTCTCGTGAAATTTTGTAAGCAGGTTGTATAAATATATACAGATTTTTTTTGACGAATAAGTTTTGGAAATTAAAAAAATATATATATGTTCAACGGTTTGTTCTCCTCTACAGATCGCATTTCGCAAACGATTCTCGTGAAATTTTGTGAGCAGGTCCGGTAATAATATAGAATTATTTTGTCGAGTCAGTTTTTGGTAATTTTCAAAAACAATTTTTATTTCAAAGATTTTGTAAGTTTCTGCGTCCGAATTTCGGTTTGTTGTCCTCTACAGGTCGCATGTTTCAACCGCTTCTCGTGAAATTTTGTTAGCAGATTCGATATTCATAATTGATCTTTTTTATAATGTCATCAGATTTTGGAAATGATAAAAAAACTCACTCACGAGGTCTACAGCTCACAGAGCCACTAGTATAATATTGTTGTTTAAACCTTTCCGTCCAGAAAATTCCTCTGTGCTTGCTTCTCTATGGTCCATTTACAGAACAAAGCTCCTAAAACAGCATTTTTCTCTACGTGCCAGAGGTGTCTTGGCAATAGCGAGCACTGTAGCGACTTTAAACTCGATGTAATCGTAATTTGTTAAACAATACTCGTAGAATTACGAAATTATCGAATTACGTACGCCGTCGCGTTGAGATGAAAATCGCTACCAGCAATTGCTATTACCAGGACTCCTGAGCACATAGCACAATATGCTTAACAATAATAAGTCCTTCGTTAATGTTGTTTAACGTGAAATATTGATGTAAAAACTGTGTTGACATAAAATGCTACAGTTTAAAAACCATTTATGCTATATACCTATCTAAAATTGGTAAGTATGGTAGCCTACCGTATTGATATGGCGTCGATAAATATTGGAAAAGCATTTACTCCACCCGATCTCATCGAGATTGCATCTCGGCTCGCTTGTTTATTCAGTCTGGTATTTAGCTCGCGACAGTCAAATCGTCTAACCCAAGGCGACTTCCTAACTTGGCGGAGCGGAATCGGTATGCGGTATTTTGTATGTATGTATGTATGTAAAATTCTTTATTGTACATGAGTAAAACATAACATTTTGTTCTTTGACGTGAGCTTACTCTTGTCGCACAGATTTCCTCACTTGACGAGATACTTGCATTCTTATCGCCCAGCTTCCGCGCATTCCGTGCCATTCAGCAAGCACTCATTTAAATGTGGACGCGCAGTAAAGCAGCGGTACAGACTCGACTGACAGTTGACACAGACAGCTAACAGCTTTCTGACATCGTACCGCCTCCGCACCGACACGTCAGGAAGTCACCTAACATTGCAGAGAAACGTGGGAACTGAATTCGCAAGTGGCCGAGATGTTATCGTTCTGAAGGCCAGGCAATACGTAGATTTACTGGCTGCGATTACCGTTATTCAGCTCGTTAGTTTAGTTTCTAGTTCTGTCTGATTATATTGCAAATGTGTGACATTAAAGGACGAATCTAAGGTACCGCTAGTTTCCTACTATAACTATTGCATGACTCGATTTATGGTTTGTTTATAAGTCACCAACTCACACTGGACTAGTGTGGAGACTACTATTCATTCATAGGTAGTTTGTGCCTCAGTGGGACGTATATACATACACTCGCGGACAAAGAATACGGGTCGGTAAAATACCGTCATATTTCCTAAAATACTACTTCTAACTTGAACTTTAAAATACTACTTTTAACTTTACTTTTCCAGAATTTATTTATTTATTACACGGGACACCAACAGAGTACATAAGGTAAGGTTACAGTTGTCTTTGGTATAAAAAATGTGGGGGCTTATGTACCCCAATTACAGGTGAACACATCATTTTACAGAACTTAAGTACGGATCTATGCTAACTACTATGAGAGTGATGTTATACAATAAAATCACATGGTTCTTAATATCTATAAATAACGTGAAATTCTCCATTAATTTAAGTATTGAATTGTAAAGACATAAAATACACAAGACGAATTTAGATTTGTACAATAGTAAAATTATTTAACGAGCAACTGACGAGGCTAGATGTTGGGTTATTTTCTTTTTATGCGTTTCAATAGTGTAGTGTCGTGTTTCAATAGTGTCAGAATTAAATAGGTCTCCAAAAAACCTCATGAAAAAAACAATGTTAGCGGAGCGAGATACCGCAAAATTGTCAGTTTTGGAGATTGATATTTTTATGAAAGGATCCCGGGAAATGCTTATACTGTTGAGTATTACGAAGAATAATATATCATGTAAATAAAACTAGTGTAAAATATTTAGAAAAACCTATTGCGGTTATTTAATTTAGTGACCCGTAGACCTGAAATTTTTGACCTCGAGTGTGTGTAATGTTATAATTATTTTTATATGCGGTCCTCAGTTCGATAACACTGTACTTTTGTTTTAGGTAACCTTAAAAGAGGCTATGATACATGATGAGTTATAACTTATATGACCGATTGACTACAAGCTATTAAAATCGCGGTAGAACACTTAAATACAAAGAACTAAATTACACTGAATCACCGCCAGGTGAGAATTTGCGCATTTCCTGTGTCGCGGGCTCCTTTGAGACCCCTGTTACGCCTTCAATGCTGGAAATGTAATAAACCACAAATAATTACCTACTAAGATACTCTCTTTTGTATCGATGTATATAGGTATGGTATGACGTAATGAGTTTCTGGCCGTTTGTAAATATAATTCTGTTGAGATTTAATTGTAGAGTGACAACTTCCTTATAACTATTAATTATTTATTACAAAGGTTTATTTGAACATGTGCAACATGGATCATTACCCATTAGCGAGTCCTCATCTGATTATGAATATCATGATGACATGAAAAGCTTATGTTTCATTTAACGTCAAATGAACTGTGGTTAGAGATTGTGTTTTGTTTTATTTAGGATATGGCCTAGTTCTATGGCGTTCTGGTTTTTGGACAACATTTTTGTCAAAGCATAACCTAGTACACCCCCGGGACTTAACCTGAAATTAATCACTTACGACACACTAGTGATTAGTGTACTTGGCACAAGATTGTCAAATATTGGTATTGTAAAAAGTAGCAGAACTTCTTGATACATGGGTCATTGCCAGATTTAGGTTCACGTCTTTTCGGTGGACATATCAAAACTTAAGGGCCACAAAGCTTAATTTTGGATTGGTCTAGTAACCCGCATAAACGGTGTTTCAGTAACTATAAATCCATGTAATAAAAACATAACTTACATGTACATAAGAGCCGTTAACTATTAACCACCGGGTGGACAACTTTTGTTTTTACAACTGACATTTACCCAAATATGTATAGTGTGATATAGGATTTCCACGTTGGCCGAATTTAAAAGAATTCTGGGGATAGACGGAAATTAGAATATCAAAGTAGATATCACTCGCAGTAGAGTAACTACACTACACAACGGCGTGCTTATGAGCGCAAAAAATAAGCGAAAGTGTGCCAAATATACTGACCAAAAAGGATCGATATTGATACCTACAGAATTATAAAACAGTTACTCTGGGCGTGACATGTCGTCACAAAGATTATGACACAGAAACAACACAAGAACAGAACTACTTCTAGTATGACTGATACTTATTGAAATGGCAAATAATTACGTGTTCGTTTAGCGCTCAATTTGTAACCAAGTAACATCCATTACAGTGTTCAATTGATTTCATTTCATCATATTGATGCGGAAACCGTTTATTCTAATTACTTGTAAATGGAGCGAATGGACAATAGGGAATCTAGAGAAATCGTGTTGTGCATGGGGACCGGAGTTGATTGGAATGGATTGGAACATCCGTATATTTATTCTTATTGTATTGACAACTAGCCGAGGTATGCTGTCTGTTTATACGTATTATAACTTCTATTGAAAATGTCCTCGACCAATTTAGAATTTAGTATATTTTTTAGGTTTCGACACTCTCAATCTTCACTTTAGAATGAAAGAAAACAAAAGGTCGATTGATTACCCTTTTGTTTTGAAAAAATCGACCATTTGGTTGGATCAGTGGAAGTCTCTTTATCATGATACATTTTTGATTTAGTCCTTTGTTCATTAGCCACGATTGTGGGTCAGGCACATAGGTGACGTAGGCTACATTGTATGTATCGACGAAAGCGTGACGGCTCGTTTGGGACTGCCCGCATGCAAATTCGTGCTGGCGCAGACTTAAAGGTCAAAGAATAAACGATTATCTGTGAACCAATTGCTTATTTGCTGGGAATTCAGAGCTCACGAAGACAGTCAAGTCAAACAAAATCTTACCTTTTGGCGGCGTTTATAACTTATAACAGTCTGCGCAGATGTTTTTGTGTAGGTAACCTAACTGGGTATATGACTTGGACATAGTCAATTTACATTATTGCATTGATGCAAATAATAGCGGGCAATATAATAGCAATATTACATTGAAATTGCCTGAATGTCTCTAGAGACAGCGGAAAGTTGAAACGGCTGGGCTGTTTGAATGAGTTGCCTATTTAATATGCAAAGGTAATGTTTTATTAGGTTCACGTTGTGTATTTATGCTGATTACTGTGTTTGTATGCATGGAGTAATATGAAAATTTAGTTTATTTTAAGGTTAGTTTATATTCTATTTTATTGCATATGTCTATATGAAAATATTGATGTTTTTTTTTATTTATATTGTGTTTTTTAGTGAAACCACAGCATAACTAATAGTACCTGAAGGTAAGTCATATCTGGGATTAGGTATGACTCGGCAAACCGAGCATCCTTACATAAGGATGCGACTGTATTGGAATAATGTCTGACTGACAATTCATGTGCATTAATATAACACTGTTCAAAATCACGTGTAAATAGGGATGACACTTCAATTCTTCAAAATCATTCTTGAAAAAACAATTATTAAATAATCGATTATTTTACTCCAAATTAAAATCGATTAAAAAACAATCGATTTATGAAGAAATAATAATCGTTTTTTTGAATAATCGATTTATTATTTATTTTTCCTATGGGGGTCGGTTCCACGGCGATTATTATCATGCGATACACTCATATCATGATCATTATGACAAGAATGTTGACGTGTATTGCAGTATCGTGATAATATCTGAACAAATCCGGATATTTTGAAATCCGCGATACCTAAGGGGCGTGGCTTCAATATTAGCTTCATTGCTAGAAATATCCTCATAATGCCAGAGTCTTTACTAGGACTTTGTAGACGTCTAATATTCTCATGTCCAAGGTGCTAGCTTACAATATTCTTTGATTTTGTTACGATTAATCGACTGTGAAAATCATAATCGATTTATTGCAAAATCTATAAAATAGATATAAAAATCGATTAATTTTAAGATAATAATCGATTATTTTTAGACATCTCTACGTGTAAATAAACATCACCTTTTTTACATGACATCACCGCTTTAGCGTATAGGTACTATATGTAATAACAATTTAGCGATGCGGATATTGCGTATAGAAGAAACTTCTCTTGCAATTAACACAAGCTCTGCTACTTATATTAGCAACTTACCTCATTATAACATTTTAAACTCTCGCGCCTTGTGCACATACTTAAAAAATTTAGCTCATAACTCGGCCGTAGCATAATATCCACAAATTCGCAAGAACTAAGTTCGAATTTATACTGGTTGGTTGGTATGATGTAAGCGTTGTAAATACCATCCCGATAACTAGTTGAAGAGGGATAGCTCTGACATAGTCTAAGATAGTCCGCAGCAGGAGACTCGATTTAAAGATAATACCGCCGACTCGGCGAACTGACTTCTCTTAAATTCATTTCCTGAAGCGAGCAAGCTCGAATCGAATTCCAACCAACCATGAATGCTTGAGACAAAAGTCGAATTAAAGTGATGGCTCGTCGAGTTGGTGTTATTGTTTGTTGAGAGCCAAATAGCTGTGTTTATTAGGTAATTTATATACGTCGAGACCAGGATTAAGATGCTTATTAGGAAAACGGTAACTCGGGCGTGCTTGTTTCATTTGAAATGTTTCTTGTTGCTGTAGTGTGTAATAAACACGGATCTCTTATTATAAATTTGCATACAGACATTACAGACTTATATTCACTGCAAGTTCCTGAGTGGCAGTGTGTGTTTTATTAACAATATAAAATCCCTCAGCCGATGTTAGTCGAGTTACTGACAAAATTATACCGTGCCAGTAGCTGCACTATCTAACGTAGCTTTAAACGTAAAATGCAGGCGGTACTGCAGCTAATTCACCGAAGCACGTGCTCGCCCGCCAGCCGTCACGATTGCAATGACCGCCTAATGTGTGTTGTTCGACCTGCCATTCTGGGCAAACTGGCACAGCCTGCAATTTAAGAAGTCGACTTCAACATTACTGATTCGTGTAAACACGGCTTTTTGAATTGTTTCGCATTTGGTCATGCGAAAATTAGTATTCTGTTCAAAATGGAGGTAGCGTCTCATTCTAACAGTAGGTAGACAATCTTTGCTGTGAAATTGTTACAATTTTATATTAATATGTGTAGCAGAATAATCATAAAAATTATTCCTAATAAAATTTTCATAGGAAACTCGCGGTACTTACAACTTTTGTTTAGGCAAGACAGTTTTTCAGCGAAAACTCAAAAACCGTAAAGGCTATCTCGTTCAAACCAAAAATTGTTGAAAGTATTTGTTAATGCAGACCACCTCAATTTTTTTCAGAATTTTTAAACTTCTTAGTATGGAAATAACGGGGGACGACACTTTTTATTACTTTGAAACCTAATATCTCACCACACCGGTCACATGTATGGAGTACCCCCACCTAATTTAACATTTTTCTGTGATTTCACATCACTTTTATGTAGCGGGTCACAGAATACACCGTCCTACCAAATTTCATAATTGTAGGCCTTATAGTCTCCGAGTAAATTGGCTGATAAATACGGACGGACGGACGGACAGACATGACGAAATTATAAGGGTTCCGTTTTTGCCATTTTGGCTACGGAACCCAAAAAAGTAGAATTCTATGTACATCTCGATAAGCATAGCCCTCCTGTTGAGCTTGACGTGTAAAACTTAAACATACTTTCATTAAATTAACCCTTTTAGTCCAAGTACCCAGCAGAAAAGTGCTCTCACAGAGAACGGAAGCATCTTTTACACTTTTAAGAAGAGTTCTAAGAGTCGTATAAATCTACGATGTAGTGTCGTTTTGAAGCGCGGCGGCGCGACACTACCCGAGTTATGTAGATAGGACCGACGCATCGTGGCACATTATCTGAAATTACATTCGCTCCTCGCGTCGAGACGATGCAAAAGGTTTTACCAACGGGAACTGATGTGTTTAGTGCGTTAGCCGCATCGATTTGAAATTGCAGGTATGCATGGCAGAGATGACAATATAATAATTAGGTATCAAGTTCAATGATGTTGGGAGGCTTTAATGTTTAGAGTCTTTATAGTATAAGGATTGTGTCCACACTGCCGTACCGTAGATTTTTATTTCAATCTCTAGTGGCATTTCTCTCCCGCTTGATTACAGGTAAGCATAGGTAGTAGCCAACGACTATAATGCCCGCAACCCAAAGTGACTACCCAGTTGATAGCTTTATCTATTGCATACTTGCACGGTGTTACGAAGAATTTCTCACATGTTTATAGCAATTACAGTAGAATCTGCTTACAACGACTTCGCTTATAACATGTGACCGCTTTTAACGACTTCGAAATCACCACACATTTGATTTCATACCAAACGTTTTTAAAGTAAATCAGTCTGCTTTGTGCAACGTAATATCACAGGTCCCTTGACTGTCGCTTTATCCGGATTCCACTGTATAGGCCCAGTCGTCAGTTCAGTTTGTGGAGACTATAGCTGCAGTCGAAGTAAGCTACGAAAATGCGTAACACTGGTATCGAAAGCCTCTTAATATTGTCTTCATATTTGCCTGGCAATGGGAAGTTTCCTGCAACTATAGAATAGATAGATGATTATACCGGTATGATGAAGTCTTGTTTAATAATAAAATGCGATCCTCGCTTCAGTCGGTGGTAATTTCAGCAAATTGCCAGCATTGTTCTGCCGGGATTGCGGCGCGTGGGGTAACTTGGTCCTCGGGAAATATTATGTATTATGCTGTCAGTTTATTGAAGATTTTGAGGCTACTTATAGTTTCGAAGAGAACGGAAAAGTTTTGACGCCTTAGCGGGTTTAGGCTACAGTTCGGTTAGTATCTTGGATCAGAGTTTATACTACGATGGGAATCTGTGCGAAACAAAGAACTTACAATATAGAAAAAAATAAGTGAATTCAAATTTAGAAATAAAGGAAAATTTAGAAACTTAGGCACCGAGCAGGATTTGATCCTGCGACCTACCGGCACTCGCGGCCAATCGCTCTAGCCAACTGAGCTATAGGTGCAACTACCATCCGGCTCCAAATTCTTCAACCGTTCCTTCATTTTAGGAAGGCGTACAGCGACATCTACCAGAAGACTCAGGCATCATTAACGGCGCTAACGTCTCAAATCATGTTGAGAAATCGTCGTTAATTAACGCTGCTAACGCAATCTACAAATTTAGAAATAAAGTAAAAATTGTAGATTGCCTTAGCAGTGTTACTGCTCAATACAAAATTAATAAGAGAATTCATTTAGATATAACTTTATAAAATAGTATAATTATTAAACCCCAGTTTCGGCTCGAGTAAATTGGCACTCAAAGTTGTGGTGAAAGAGAATGTCCTTCATTGATATCTCATTGAATTACAAATATTTTTTGTTCACGCAGCTCTAACGAGTATTCGTTATATGATGACACTCACTTTAACACTTTGTACTTACTTTATTTCCAGCGAATTTATCATATCAAATTATTGACTTTATTGCAGTGAAATTATCATGTATAAAAAAAAATCCTCAATTTTGCTGGAAGAGATCTTGAATTGTGTGACATGCATGCTTTAATCTATTATTGTGTACAGTATTTAAATACATACGAAGCTTGAAGAATGTTAAACTACACAGATGTCCACTTGTGCCGAATAGCATACCAGAGCAGAAAGAGTGTGCAACAAATGGATATCTAATCAAAATAAAATAAGAATGCGTAACGGGTATACCGAATCAACGCCTCCGTTAAACCTAATGGAAATTCAATAACAACAGACTACAAATGTACTCGTATAGAAGCCAGCATCGAATAAAAACTCTCTTTAGAAATTCGACAGTTGTTATACTTGTAATCAAATTAACAATTCAACAAAGTGCCTTCAAATCGCCCAGTCGTCGGGGAAACAAAATTGGAATATCAATTAAAACGCAATACTTCTAACAAAGCGCCACTTAGCGCTAGTATTGTATTACGCTCGAGGCTACAGTAATTTCCCAGTAAGCTGTGATGAATTCAGGGACCGATACCGGTATTTTTAAAAAACCCTGAATTAGCCCAATATTTTGGATTATTTTTTGCTCTTTACGTAGGGCTGAATCATGTATTTAGGTAACAACGTCGTATTATTAGATTGTAAATAAATAAATAAAATAAATAAATAAATATTAGAGGACAATCTTACACAAATCGAACTAGCCCCACAGTAAGCTCAAGAAGGCTTGTGTTATGGGTACTAGACGACGATATATTTAATAGATATAAATACTTAAATACATAGGAAACATCCAAGACTCAGGAACAAATATTCATGCTCATCACACAAATATTCGCCCTGACCGGGATTCGAACCCAGGACCGTCAGCTTCACAGGCAGGTGCACTACCCACTAGGCTAAACCGGTCGTCAAATTTGTCAAAATCATTGTCCCATTAAAAACGAAATAATGAACCGGTAACCGTAATAATACGGGTATTTTTCTATGGAGAAAATACCGGTATTCGATCCCTGGATGAATTCGATAGGACAAAGGCAGGGACAAACAGGCGTGAGCGAATCTTTCCATCGACAAGCTACTTAGATAATGACATAAATGACGATTCCCATGATACCTTTTGGTTTTCCGACTCCGAGTCTCAGTAGTAAAAAGTAATGCTCTAGGTTGAGACTTGAAAGTTAGGAACTTGAATTCGTCTCTAGCTCTCAACACAACGAGTCCTCAATACAATCAAATTGTCGGCAACGAGATTATGACTTGTGGAGTTGTAATCGACAAGATACTTGGATAATAACATTAATGACGATTCCCATGATACCTTGGTTTTCCGACTCCAAGTCTCAGTAGTAAAAAGTAATGCTCTAGGTTGACACTTGAAAGTTAGGAACTTGAATTCGTCTCTAGCTCTCAACACAACGAGTCCTCAATACAATCAAATTGTCGGCAACGAGCTTGTGACTCTTGTGTAGTTGTAATCGTCCATAGACTAGCATGTCTTCTTACCATCAGACAAACAATATACCAGTTAGCTAGTGTAGTGTCATACCAAAAAAAGTCAAACACACTTGTAAAAACCAAGTGGTTTTAATTGGAAAAATAAGGAAATTTCAAAGAAAAGATTTGATTTATATGTAAATCAATAAATATTATTACTAAATTTCTATGAATTTGAAATTTAGTATTAATATGACGACCTCTTTAGCCTAGTTGGTAGTGTCCCTACCTACCAAGCTAGAAGTCCCGGGTGCGAATCCTGGTTAGGGCATTTATTTGTGTGATGAACACAAATATTTATTCCTGAGTCTTAGATGTTTTCTATGTATTAAGTATATAATTATCTATATAAGTATGTATATCGTTGCTTAGTACCCATAGTACATTTGCTTAGTTTGGGACTAGGTCGATAGGGATTTGTGTAAGATTGTCCACAAAAATATTTATTTACTTATTTATATTGACGAATATTTTATTGTAAAAATAAATGTAGATATGTGTTTTACTTCTATTGGTTAATTTGTGATTAGTAATACGTTTTAGTATAATTTAAATATTTCTTAATTTAGTATTTAGTTAATACTTTTTAATTATTATTGTATTCTTATGGGTCAATGGATACTCGATTTTTTATAATACAGTAATCAAATATAAAAATTACTTTAAGGGCGTAAGAGCATAAATATATTTTTATCGCTGTTTCAAAATACATATATGCTTTTAACTTTACCTATGTCCGCCCTTTGTTAGTGGTGCTTTGCTACTCACCAAAGTTGCGCTCCAACCATGCTCAATAAAACCTCAGCTTCGCTATACAAGTATGCCTGTTAACAGCTCCCGGCTTGAAAAGAGTCCAATTAGTACCGGCAACGGCCGATGTACCGTAAATTAACGATCGTTTGCATTGTTTTTGGAACTCTAAAAGCCCGCCACCACCACCCAAATCCCCCCAAAAATGCCGCCACGGAAAATCTGATCAGTAATGTATTGAGAACAATACCCTAACAGCGCACGTAGTCACAGAATAAGTAATATTACTATACTATATGTGTCGACATCATATATATCGGAGCGAACAAGACGCCGAAGAGTACAGACCGACAGACAGTAGAGACAGATTTGATAGTGGCTGTACAATTCTTTACCTACTAATCTGTATTAATATTATAAATGTTGGTGTCTTTGTACAAAACTCTGGAATATATCGGGAAAATATCAAGCTACAACTTATTATTGCTATTAAAAATACATATCCAAAAATAGCCGTTGTTTGACTATAGAAAAGTAGTGACGTCACTTGATGCAATTTCACTACAAAATTCATATGGTTTCAAATATTGCAATTGCTGAATGACAAAATTTCATATGAAATTCAGCCATCTTTATCCTCGTGAGGCCCCGTGTCATATAGGTACTACATAAAATACAATTGATTTTGAACTATACCTAAATTAATTAAGGTCGAGATTATTTTGTTACTTTTTGAGGGTCAGGCCTCAGGAGGTTAAACCGTTTAACGCTTGGTGACTGGGTATTTATTGAAGGTAGCTTTTTGATAATTCGTTTCACCGAGTTGTGTTTTTGGAATTTAAATGGTTTGTCTCGTATCGAACGCTGCGTTGTTGGTTTTCAATTGTTATGCAAATGTGAGTAATATTTTCGGTGTTTTTGAAAGTCCCTGCCCGTAGACTGACTGATCCATAACCTGCAAACCATCCATCATCATTTTATAAATCCTAATGTACGTTACTTTTTCACGTTTAACCCGCCGAATGTATGTATGTAAATATTTTGTTGTACACAATACAAAGATAAAAATATAGACAGATCAGGTTAGCTATACAAAGGCAAACTTAGCCCTGTAAGAAAGTTGTTCTAGTTAACCTTATAGTAATTGTGGAGAACATTAACCGAACGATAGACAAAGTTGTTGAACTTGCGATGAAATGGTGTTATGTTGTAGAGTTGTACTATTTAGATGAAGTGAGTCGTGAGTACGAACACGTTGGGAGGTTTAGCAGTCATACACTGATACTGATACAACCTTATCACGACGTCCCGTCGCAATGACTAATACAGTCGTTGTCTCTTTCAAAACATAACAAAGTTGTATATTTATTTATCTTTAAACCCGAACCGTTTTAAACTCGACTGAATGGGCATCGTCTGGGTCGAGCTCGCTCCATTTTCGGCCTCGTCTTCTTTTTTTTTTAATTCCTGACTGTGGCTTTATAGGCCGGACCCAATAAAGCGATAGGAGTGCGCGGTTGGAGAGTAGCCTGGGGAAAATCTCCGGCACGACCACGCGTGTGGTTTGGAGCACTGGAATACTCTGAGAGTTTGCGCTTCAGTGAGATTGGTTGAGCGGTTTCAACCGAATCTGAGGTGTGAGTGGAATCGAGCTACTGGGAGTTTTGTCGCTGGTTCACTAAACCTAGCCTAGCTGAGAAGAGTCCAGCAAGAAACTCAGCTAGGCCCGGGCCTCGTCTTCACCCTTGGGTTCATTGATGGCTAAGGGGAAACAGACCTATTCGCAATAAAAAAAACCCCCGAATGATTCTAGATTCTCATCCCATTCTATTGATTAAGCGATATATAAATAAGTTTATACGAAACCGCCATTAATGACTTCTATTCAGGCAAAATCGCGGGGGTATAACGTATAATGCCTGTCACAGCGATAATTTAAACGTTTCCTGTACAAGCGATAATTCTGGACAAAAAGTTGCGTGCGCAACAATATTCCTGATTTCTTTATCAATTAGCTAATTCCCTGATTTGCATACCAATTAGTTTTAATTATGTTTTTGTGTGGCTATAAAGTTATTCTGTGAAAACAATAGCTTTCATATTAATATGTAACATGCAAAGACACTATATAAGTATGGTTTCTCTTTAAGCCTAGGTATATTTCTTGTATTGAAACACTACGTAGTGAATAACCCATTTTGACCCCCGTCGTAAACAAAGGTAATAAGTTTAACATGTATATCCCAAACGGACTTCCAAAAACTGGTCTGCTGCGATGGTTCTTATAGTTATGTCGACGGTCGAGCCTTAATATTTAATTGATGTGTAAGTAGTATTTTAAAATATGAAATTGTGACTAATACTAACAGTAGATAGGGAATAAGTAACGTACAGCCATACACTATGATGTTGGCGCACCTAAAATATTTAAAATATATTTTCGAACAGGAAATTATGTTCTCTTTTACGGATGATGTAGGTATGATAACAGTAGCTGCCCGATAAGAGGCGTCCCCGCGCCGAAAATATGAATAATTTCGCTGCCTACTAAATATGTGCACATACAAGAGAGACATTGTTGCCAAGTACACTTGGAAAATCTACTTACAATATTTAGCATTTTACACTCGAGAGATGTCTCGAAAAATGCGTCGAAAGGTCAATATTTGTGAAGCCGTCTCTGCAGCCCGAATATATGATAAATTATAATAGAATACATACAATTGGATAAAAATACGTTGACAGCTGTCAAACACAGCTGTTTGAATATTGTCAACATTTTTTTATAAATATTATGAAAGGCATTTAGCTATTATGTTGTTTTCAATCACAACTCGTCAAGTTTAGCCGCTAACAACGCAAAAACAAGGCTGTAAAAACGGGTTATAATTTTCTCATCGAATGAGCTGTCAAACCGTCGCTTCCATTTAGTGGCTGCCATTGTTCAGCGGAATGCATTATTCCCTCCGTGTCGTAGATGTATAATATTCAGAAGCTTGACTTAGACGCCTTGTCTTGTGCAATCAATAAATGAGTGTCGTTATATCCCTTGTTCCTAGTGTCTGCGATTGTGTTAAAGTGATTCCTTGTAAGAATTAAAATTAATTAGGTACTCGTCACTACCCCCGGACATAACACAGATCTACTTCATTACACTATAGGATACCAGTCTTGGACACTTTAAGCTGACGAGCACCAATAATGGACATTCCATTCTTAATTCAAAGATCATAAAATGAATGACTCATATTTTCTTTTAAATAAGGGTTAATGTGCAACATTGATGCTTGTCCATTACTGGTGGTGTCACGAGGGCTTATCACTGGGCGGTTTTATAACAAGTCAATAATGTTAATCCTTGCGCGCGATAAGTATCCTTTCGCGAATGACTAGAACATAGTTTTAAATTAATACGTTCATATCCTTCCAACGCTCCTCTTAGTAGCCACCCGTGAAGTATTCCACTAACGACCACTTAAGTACCCTGGTTCGAAGTCAAGGCTCTGTTTATTATTTCATCTTTGAGCATGTCTACGGAGTCAGACGATGCGCCGTAGCGAACGGATAATGGAAGAAAATGTTTTAGTTTCTATTTGTTTGTTCAGGAGGACACTTAACAATAGAAAGTAACTAGGACGCTGATTGTGTCCTAAACAAACTTGGGATTTTGAATTTGTTTTCAGTATTTGCGGTGACTACATATTATCAAAAAGGCTCCCGCTGCGTCTGACTGTATGTCTATACGAGAAATATAGCTTCACAATGCTAATGGAGTACCTCGTCAACGCATACATTAAACGAGAATAACTTTCGCGGCTTTCAGTATCCATAACAATGCCATCTAATTTCGAGCGAGCAATTTTATAGCAAGCCATCAGACTCATTAGCCGAAAGTTCATCGACCCGGGACATCTGATTGCTAGCTTGTTTATACCTAGTTCGTTAGCTCCGATGACGTCACACGCCGTGCTCAATGCTTACTAATTAAAGTCTAATTGGATACGAATTTATAGGTCGCCGTTTTGGCTCGGAAGTTCATAAATAGAGTGCGCCGTTTCGGCGCTTTGAGTTGATGCTCTGTATTAGGTCGTCTTTGTATTTAAATTAAGGTTTTGATTTACTGTTTCAAATGCTTGTTAACCTTTTTAGAAGGTGAGTTTTGTTCGTCATTTCGCATAACAATGGGATTTGAACGAGTTTCGCTCGCTAAGACCGTAATGTGATTATGAGAAACTTCCGAAACACATTGCAATACTCACATCTAGGATGCGTGCGTGCAAGTAGCTGTTTTGTTTAAACGTCAATCAGTACATGCGATAGACATGTTAGCACACACCTTAGATTGTTCCATGACATGCACTATCTCTAGGCAGTTGCTAGTCTAGCCATAGAAAGTAGGCGTGCTATCAGCTTTTCAATCTTTTCATGTATATGAAGTTTCTAACCGTTTCGGATGCGTGTAGCCTGAGCATAATGATGAACGTTTTTATGCTTTTGCAATTTACATGAATTCGAAGGAAGATATATTTATATTATATTAATTGACGACCACGAATATTAAATGTAGTTGTTGATACAAACTACGCTAAAAAGGACTTAAGTTGCTTTTATTATATGATAGCATTCCCATCCTGAGTGTACAGTCGAAGTCAAAGATATGTACCTCTTTCGCCTTATTACAATGGAATAAGGTGCAAAATCTTCTTAAAACTAAAAACAAACGCTTGAAGCACAGCCCGTCCATGATTTCTTGCAATTAGTACTAGATCACTTATCATCTGGATCGTTTTCAACTCTCGGCACGCTCGCGGTTGGCTCGGAATTGAATCCCTAGAACTAATATCATCCCTAGAAAAATCACATAGACTTCGTCACTCTAAAACGTATACGTCTTTCTGGCTAAATAGGTCTATATTGTGCTCATCTTAAAAGAGGCTCATAGTACTGGTATTAAAGTCCAAATCTAATAGTGTTGGGTTCAGAAGCAGGCTGGTAAGGAAAGCTGTAATACACGTAAATCTAGAATGCGGTATGACGCATCAGAGAGATTAAATTTCTTCGGATACTTGATGGAATATGCTTTTCGACAAATTTGCTTAATATGGGCACGTATTTCATGTTTGACCGGAAGTTTCAGTAACTATTATCAGAATTTGAATTAGTTTTTGTAATTCTGACGCATCGCGTTTCTCTTTTCTTTTTGTTTATTTCACATTTCTCTCTCTCTTTTACTACAGCTAGTCAATTTCAAGTTCCTTCCAGTCTCAGCTGCTGGGTTTTTGGGTTAGCAAGTGGCAATAAAAATGTATCTATGGAAGCATTCCGAAATAAGCGCTTTAACCGGTGCCTACTATCAGATAGAATATGAGATATATCGACGTCTCCATCAGAATTACATAGATGTAGATATTGAATACTTCATGGTTCCTAGTCCTGACGTCTCCCGCAACTGTCACCTCTTGAAAACCTTAATTATGTTCCAATTGCATTCACGCCTTACACTTAACCGTTACGCTGGGGACAGTTGCATAAGTGGCAGGCAGGTCATCGTTCCGTGGCAATGCTTTTTGGTATTCGCGACGCGACAGGTGGCGTACGGGGCACCTGCTTCCGGCGCGCGCGCATATTCGGATGTAAACGGCTCTAGCAAAAGTGGCTTAACAGCCTTGGAATGCAGAACATTCAGAGTCAATTTTCGTTTGAAGGAATTCGCTATCAAACTTGTTTTATAGTTCTGTATTATTTAAAAAGGCACTTTGGTACGTGAATGTCTTTGGTTCATAGAGCTTTTTATATTTGTAGTCGAATACTGGTCATAGTACAGGTATGACTGTTTAATCAAAATAAACATGGCTATTGAAGACGGGTTATTTATTAGCGGTGTTTTATTATTTAATTGTAAATACCATCCTACTGATGGGAAAATTTGTGCGTTGAGACGTTTGTTAATCAATAACGTAAAAACGACTGAACAGATGTAACGAAAATTGACATATAGATCCTTTGTACGCTGGGTTAAGACAATACTTTTCATCCCATCAATCAAACCTCTAAGGATATAACTGGGAGTGGAAGGAGGAAGGAAGGACGCGGGAAATACTGTAACTAAGCATTTAATCAAAAAGTGTTTCGAATTTTAACAGATTCAATGTGCCGTCAACCAATTTGATTTTTGGGCCACTTCATACCTTGTCACAGTGACATTGATATGAGATCTCTAGCGGCTTTCATACTGATTCTCACTTGACAATGACAAGGTACGAAATGGCCCAGAAATCAAATGGGTTGACTGTGCCTTTTGTAAATAAGAAAAAAAACGAAAATATATCTTACATCGCTCCCAAGTCAAGATTCGGTACCAAATTAAAATGGGACCATCAAAAAATGAAGTGGTGGAGAAAGCAAAACACGTAAAAAGTAACTGTAAGTACTCAGATAAGTGTTATCAAAGCGAAATTAGCAATCGGTGTTGCGATAATCGATGCAATCTGCTCGTTATTTGATTATATATTGCAGGCGTAAGCCAACAGCTGTACTTCGGGTCGATGACTTCTTGTTTCAAGTTGGAGACCTCTGCGTGACGTTTTACGTAGTTTGCAATATTTTTGCTCGGTTTTATAGTCGGCATCGTGTCTTCGTTTTTATTGTCTATAAGTTGGATTATTGACTCCCAACTTCGACGTTATTGTTACCTTAATATTTAATATGTACCCTTATTAGCTCTTACACATGCCTTATTGGCCCTATCTATATTTTTTAGTTTGCGCAAAAACGTTTAGACTCCGTCCATTGGTGAAGAAAGACCTTATGTAAATCCGTTAGGTAGTCTTTGCGTGTATCGCATACAGACATTCGAACAGACGCGGCGCGTTCTTTTATAAAATGAAATGAATTGAAATGAAATGAAATCATTTATTCTTCAATTTAGGCATGTTACATGCACTTATGAATGTCAAAAAAACTACCACCGGTTCATAAAAGAAACCTCTGCCTCGAGAAGAACCGGCGTAAGAAACTCGGCGAGGTGTCATTTTTTCAAAACAATATACAATGTATATAAAATAACAGTATCATAATACTACAGAATTCAAATGCTACAATATAAACATAAATACATATTTTTTAATATTAAGGACAAAATATTTCTGTGTTAGATTACTTGTGCGGGACGCTATCACTGCCAAACTATCGTTTATCTTATAATATGCTTTTGAAATAAGTGTCTGTTTCACGACAGACTTAAATTTAGAATCCGTAAGTTCAGTAATGTGTCTTGGAATTCTATTGTAGAATGATGTATATTATGTATATAATTTAGCTCCAGCCTTGAGAGACATCAATTTACATTTAACATAGTGATGAAATGGAAATGTCGCAGTTTATAAACATAACTTGTGTCACCGTAACTGAAAATCAGCACAATTTTTTTTTTCCCGGGAATAGAACCTAATTCTTTGCCCCGAAAATCCGGCCCGCAATGCTAATCCAGTCGAAACAGTTCGAATTGTTTTCTACACTTTTGGCAAACAAGCCAATAGGTAAGTAGTTATTCAAATGTCGTTAAAACATGAAGGTACTCGTATTAATTATATTATCATTATAAACATACGAGTAGGTAGCTGATTATTAGTGAAAGGGAATTATTTTCGTTCATGTTTGAAGAAAGTAGAATATCTTTTTTTTTACAAACTCGTGTCTGCTGCTCATCATTATTCCTCGCCTGTCAATCATGTCGGCGACAGTTTGAGTTTCCGAGAAAAGGGCGCGAGGGAGGGTTATTGACATGTTTCTAATGATGTCGGTAAGAGGCAATTCTTGCAAGGACACGACAGAAATTGAGTATATTGTTTTGAAAAAATGACACCTCGCCGAGTTTCTTAAACCGTTTCTTCTCGAGGCAGGGGTTTATTTTATGAACCGGTGGAATTTTTTTGACATTCATAAGTGCATGTAATATGCCTAAATGGAAGAATAAATGATTTAATTTCATTTCATTGGCATTAGTTTTTTAGGAAAAACTTCGGTTGGTCGTTAAAACACTTGAACTTGAACCCTTGCTAGAGTTTTATTAGACTTAATGCGTGATTTTATATTGGAATTAATTTCCAATATCAGTATATTTTGTTTAGGGATAATATATAGTTCGTTTCATTTGACATAATGGAAATCTAAGAAAATACTGCGCAACGGTTAAATTATTACACAGTTAACGAATAATGCTTTTGGACTAAAACGAAGGTGGTTGCTAAAATATATGCCATTGGGATAAAAGTGATAAAATATGTCTAGATATCTAACCAATGTTAACATATGATTTTGTTTGTGTTTCAGCTAGTCTGCCAAACATAAAAAGTGGACTGTGATCGCCTTACTGGCGTTAAAATCGTAGTGTTAAAACTAAGTGCTTACCAAAAATATATCTTATGTAATCGACGGAGCAGCCTTAAATTATCTAAATCACCTTAAAGGACCAAAATTTGTATCCATTTTAGTAGTGTAAGGACGCCTTAACTTTTGTATAGTGTTTGTTAGTGTAACCAAGTATCATTGGATAATGAGGTCTGCTCGCGAAGGCCGCTGCGGGAGCTCGAGTGGTGGCAAGGGTTTTTGAGTGTCTCGAGCCTTGTTACCGGAGCCATGGAGAGGTGCGACGGGTTTCTCGTTTACCGGAAACCGGTGTACAGGGTTTTCCAGTATTTGGACACGTGAGTATTTGTTTGTGTTACGTTTGATTGGAACATGTGTCTATTGTACCCCGTCTATTGTCAACATAGGAATTGCTTTGTTGTTTAATTTCAAAGTAAAATCAAATAGACGCGAATTTGATTCGTTTTTGTTTGAAAATAGGCTGCTTCGAAAAATATGTCATGTCACATAATAGTTGTATGGAATATATTTATTTACGAATGTAGTACATGCTCGTATGAAAACAGTTCGCCTATAGATCTTTTCGATGTCACTAAACTTGCCATCTTTCTAATTAAGCACTTAATGCATTTCAGTTCTCTGTGTGACACTTCTTTTCCCTAACGATACGTTATATTTTTTTCGATTTATGGCTCGTTTTCTTAAAATTAGGGATGCCACTTCCGTCTTGAAAAATCAATTATTGAATAATCAATTATTTTGCTCCAAATTAAAATAGATTAAAAAACAATCGATTTTTTAAGAAATAATTATCGTTTTTCTTCAATAATTGATTCTTTTATTTATTTTTCCTACAGGGTCGGTTCCACGGTGATTATTATCATACGATACACTCATATCATGATCAGTATCACAAGAATGTTGACGTGTATTGCAGTCTCGTGATAATATCTGAGCAAATTCGGATATTTTGAAATGCGCGATACCTAAGGGGCGTGGCTTCAAGATTTAGCTTTATAGCTAGAAATATCCTCATAATGCGAGGTTCTTGCTAGGACTTTGTAGACGTCTAGTATTCTTATGTCCAGTGGTAGCTTACAATATTCTTTAATAAATTATCTTACGATTAATCGATTGCGATAATCGTAATCGATTTATTACGAAATCTAAATTGATTTAAAACTCGATTTTTTTTTATAGTGACCGATTTTTGATTATTTTTTGACATCCCTGCTTGAAATTTGACAGTTGACAGTGAAGTTTTCTTATAACCCTGTAAACTGTTGAATTTGCAACCCAAAATATGCACGTATAAATACATTTCTATTCTTTTTTTTCTATTCTATATCCTTAGGTTGTTCTTTCCACCTCACAAATATGATAAAATCATTTGAATTCACCGAGTTGTGCCAAATTAATCCGTTTTTAAAACAACTTTACTAGCCAAGCACGAAGATTCAAGATCTAATGACAGTTTCATAAAATGTCGCATATTTTAAATAATATCGACTGTACACGGCCATGGGTTCTCAGATTCCCGGGCAGTGTCATTTGCCGACACGAGTCACAGCGAAACATAACACTGGCATTAACTTAACGGCACCTGTCTTCCGCGCTTACAACCTCTACTTAGAGTCTTCCTGTGGAATAAAATGCTTCGCACGCAGCTATACCACAGTGAATATATTAGCTAAGAGAGTATCTCAACTCTGTGGCAATTCCTTTATCACTACAAAATAGTAATCTTTTCATTAGTTATGAGAACTAGAAACAACGGTTATACATCAGAGACACCAGACATGATATCCACAACAGGCTTCATCAAATTAACATAGAGGACAAAAGTTCCCATAACACTGGCGGCGTTGCTGTGCTGAAAGACCAACGAAGTCTGTTGAGCAAAGAACGATCCGGACTGAGATCGCAACTCCTCTCCCTCAGCCGTCGACCCAAAACCCTGATATACAAAGTCCCTAGTCTCCGCGCCCCACGGGCCCACAGACTCCACCGCCACTGTGTACGAAGTCATACATTGGTTCCAAGACAGAATACTTTACACTATTTACAGCTGTTCCCTGGATTGCCGAAGAACTTTTTACATTATGTGTGTAATGCAAGAATCATGTCTGTATAGGCAGCAATGTGTATAGTTAGTACTACATTCACTGCACTATGACGAACCCCTTGCTCATTATCCTTTTGTTACTCATACCTAGCCATAATTACTAACGTTCTGGCTGAACTGTGTGCCACAATAGAATTAATAACCCTCCCGATTAGTCATTATCTGTAGATCCTCGTTGACGTACCGGTAGTCAAGTGGACATGACAGCGAACTTACTGAGCGCTGCATTTTTTATGAGGTTCGCGCCGGTATAAGCGTACATCTTTAATGAAGTTCGGATGAACTCTCACTCTAGGTCATTGCGTGTTAATAATGTACGACGGATTCTGTGGTCATTATGTAAGTAGCATTGAATTGAGGGCCGATTGTATTACAATTGGAAACTAGATTTTCAAATAGCGAATTGTGATTACGCTTCTAATTCAGACTGAGATCAAAGCCGACATGCTGATATTTTTTAGGCGTAATTTTATTGAAATATCCCAATAAATGTGTAGAAATAGATTGTTAGACGCCAATTTTGAGTGTCAGTTTTAAATAATATATTAAGTATAGGCAATCTTTCAATACCGGACCGCCATCAAAGATTTATTACGAGTACTTCATATATCAAATTCCAGTAACTATTTGATCTTAATTAATTTAATTCACCATTGCATACGTCCATGATAAGCAATTAAAAAAACCTCCTCGCGTTGCGTCTGAAGGGACCTAGCCTCCATGCTGATAAAAGGGGGGATTCTACCAATACCGCAGAGTACAAAGTTAATGATCATTCATGCTAAGGGAAACCACTTCAATTTTACATTTTTCAGCAGACAGCCCCAATCGATAATGCAGTCAGCATCAAAATTCAAAGCATATGGAATTTTATCAGACACATTTTTCACGTCCACGGCTCCACACTGTCAAGTCAATGGTTCGTAGCTGAATTCAGGAACATCCTTAAAGCATACCGACTTGTGCTAAAATAGTCTGAAACCTCTAGCAGTTTTCATGGCAGATAAGCTTTATTCACTGGCAAGGCAGTACAATAGAGTTGCACTCTATTGTACTGCTCTTTTGACGTTGACGGGTAATCCGTATGGCTTACGTAAGTTCAATCTCTCTGTGGAGAAGCATCGTTTTGAAGGGGTGATTTAGGTATTTAATAATCCCGATTTCAGACTTACATGAACTTGTATTCTGCTATACTCAATTTTTTTAAAGCGTGTATTTAATAATCTTTTATTTCGAGCATCACAAAGACTCATAAGTACAATAGCTGTTAGTAATCAATTAATTATTTATCTTATTGTTAGTTAATAAATTTTGTTTTATTAAATTAAACAATTAATTAATACATTATTTATTTAGCCCAGATATGCGTCACTCGAGCATGCAATGACATCCAGTGCCTCATAAATGGGCAGATTACAACATTTGTTGTAAGTGCTCGATGCTGAGCCCGTCATGACCAGGTGATTTCCCTCTGGACATTGATTTAATCACTAGCAATTTCCTCAGAAGTAAAATGCAAGCACTGATTAGATAAATCGTGCGTTATCCGCCGTGGAATTTTGAAGAAAACCATTTTGTAACGGGAAAATAGGCGGCGTGCTGTCTTTGACACGTGATAAACTACTGAAAGATGTAAAATTAGTACAATAATTATTATCCTCAGATATCCCAAGAAATCGAAGAAATCTGTTTGGAAATTACCGTTAAAATTCTAATTAAAAAATAATGAGGTATAGATATGTTACCTTTTTGACTATGAACATATACATATTCTTTATTGGATATAGTTGACGAAATATAATTTTCACCGATTCCCCATACAAGTTGTGTGAGAAATAGGTGCAAATTATATTTCATCAACCATACTCCAAATATATGATTTCGCTAGATTGCATACAGCAGAATCCGCTTAATACCGACTCTTTACCGCTTTTAACGACATCGAAATCACCACACATTAGATTTCACACCAAACATCTTCAAAGTAAATCAGTCCGTTTTGTGAGACGTTCTGTTATTGCGACGCAATATCACCGGTCCCTTGACTGTCGCTTTATCCGGATGCCACTGTATTTGTAAAGAGAACACTTCTATCTGCATCTTTTGCATACGTTTTTGAGTTACAAAAAATTGAGTTATTAACAACTATTTAATATATTATCGAGAGTTGATGCTTGTTCGAGCTCATTTTAATAGCAAAGGGTTGAGTGTTTTCATTACGCTGTTTTAAATATAGAGTATCAAAGGGGGAGCTAAGTGTTTTCAAAGGTGCTTGGTTTGTTGTGATTCCGTCCATACACGTGTGGACGTCAAAATAGAAGTAATTGCTTTTTTTAGGCGTGTCTTAGAATGCTTAATTATAGTTTAACAGGCTATGAATGGCAGTCGTGTGTTGTAAGGGTTCTATTTTGTTTGATAGTAAGTTTCAGGTTCAGTTAACTTTTTTATTGAATGGATTTATAAAAACGGAGATGTCGTTTATGCTGATTGTGAGTCCAATCGAAAATGACACTTTTTAATCCTTATTTTGATATGTCCAAGGGAAAAATTCCAGCCTAAATCTCTTTATGATCCTAATGTGTCAATATTTTTAATAAATATTTATTCAAAAGTAATAACTACAAACGTTAAATGATCATCCATCATACTTTGAAACAGGTGACTCGAGACATCAAAGACTAAATACTAAAAACCCATGCATGTGAAACGGAATATCGCGACGCTTTCAAAAACAAAAAGTGGACAATCGCTTTCATCGATAACCGGAGTAGGGAACATCTGTGCAAACATTTTCAAATCATTAAAAAAATAGGGCTAGTTGCAATTTACGTAATGGACTTAGGCACTTTCTAATTAGCCTTCATTATATTTTTTCCTGTAATATATTTTATTTCTGGCGGAGTCCTATGAGCTCGAAAACCTCTCCAGGTTTTCACGAGCTACGTAATGGTTTCGTTTTTAGTCGGCAATTTGCGTTTTCCCCTTCTATTGGCGTTTAAGCGGTCGTGAATGGCGCTCAGTTTCACAATAACGCTAAGGTAACTTAAAAGGGGGAAATGCAGTGCTTTAGTATTTTCACTGATTCAGCATTTATTATACTGAAGTTTGTTGTTGTTTTATGTGGGATTGGTACTTTTGACGGTTGTGTAAGGTTGGGCTACTAGATGATGAATAAGGAAAGGACGGATTTAGTTATAATTATTTTGGAATGGCGAATGATTTGACGGTTCAGTTTGTACGACGATCTGAACGAGTTAAGAAGTATTTATCATTAACTTTGTAAATAAAACGTGAAGATTTTACAAAGAAGAGTTTATCATTTTCATGTGAACCTAGTCCAGGGTCTGCAATTGGGGGCTCGTCCGGGATGGACAAAGGCCGTAAAGAAAATCCCCAGATTACCACGCCGAAAATCCCTAGACCACGACGAAGAAGAAAGAAAGAAGACAAGTAAATGAAGACCTGAAAATTTAAGACGAAGACGGAAAAGACGAAAGGCAAAGACGGAAAAGACTTAAGCGCTTAAATATAATGAAAATACTGCAAGAAAACGAGACGTTGCCCATTTTCACAGCGGAAGACAACGTTAACGTAAAATTGTTTATCAATGAAGTGGAACTGAAAACAAATATGTATAACTGGATTCCGAGGCAAGAATTAATATAGCCAAGAAGAAGCTCAGGGTGTGGCTGCGGGCGGAGCTCGCCGAGGAACCGTTCCACAACTGGCAAAATCTGAAGAGCGCGCTACTCATCGAGTTTTCCGATGGCAAATAAACGAAATTATTGATGATGACTGCGATGATATTCCCGCAAGTAGTGCGCATCCATCAAGCTCGAATGAGTTGACAGAAGAGGTCATACTCCGAAATATAATAAAGAAAAATAACAGTCCGTATCAATTTCGTAACATTTAAACGGCTCTAACGCGATTTTCGCGTCAAACAAACCGTACAAAGCCGGAGAGTTTAAAATGTTATATGCCAAAATTAACAAATACGTCAAAGTAATGAAAAACATTGCGAAGTAATTTATATGAAAGAATCTGGTGATTTATATTTTTCATATTCTTGTCTGTTATCCGACATTTGAAGTGTTTATACGACGTAAGGGTAATTAAATTTATACCTATTTTCTTTGTTGCTCAGCCTAAACTTCTAGACGGATGTTGTGAAGAGAGAGTGACAAGTATCTTCATGTACCATTTTAGACTTTGTTTTGGTCTAAATTAGTATTCTATCACTGCGTATTAACCTAAGTTGATAACCTCGTATGTTTGTAGCTCGTAAATGTTTCTCGTGAAAATGCAATACTAAGTGTGAATCGAGTTAACGATTTCTTACCTCATTATTGTACAATTTTCCCCTATTCCGTAACAGTAGGCTATCACGAGACTGCAGTGTTAATGTCCCTCCCGTTGATTTATGGCGAGACGAATAATCGATAGCGACGCTGTAGTGCTCTAGCTCAGCGTAGACTATGGTTTCAACTCTGTTACTCTATGCTCTATGACGGGACTGTGTGAAGCATGCGGGAACATCGATATTTCCTCAGTCATTGCGTTTATTAGCTTTTTTTGCCACTTTACGGCCAGGTGTTACAAAATATATTTTTTTCTACTCGTCGACTTCAATGTTTGAATTACGATATAGTAGACAAAACTAAAATCATATACATTTCTCTATTGGTTTCCTTCTAGTGAACTCTTATGAAATAGACCAATCACGTGTCGCCTTTTACTGTACTCTTATGAAATTGGTCAATCACGTGTCACCATTACAGTACTCTTATGAAATTGACAAATCACGTGACGTCGCGGACATAGAACAAAAGACCAACGAGCGCCCGACCCACGTGCCTAATGTTCATTGCCGCAGGACTAGTTTGTTTCAGAGTTTCGGTTTGTTTAATTCATTTCCGTTGACTCGTAGAAAAAGTAGTATATGCAATAGTTATATAATTAGCTTTTTAAGTCTCGAACCTTAATTAGACCACTCGGCAAGCCTCGTGGTCTAAACGCAGTTCTCGACTAAAAAAGCATATATTATATAACGATTGCATAAACTACTATTATATGTAGGTTAACTGGAAGAGATCCCTTAAAGGGATAAATTCGTCTTTGTACGTACCATTTCTTTTTGTATTTTTAATTTTTGTTATTGTGTACAATAAAGAGTTACTACTACTACTACTACTACTATTAGAACAGGGGCAAGCATTTGACCACTATCTCACCTGTTGGTAAGTGATGATGAGGCTGAGAGTGTTACAGGGAGAAAAGAAAAGAGAGAAATTATATGTGGAGTTTAAATTAAATGTGGTATTACAAATTGTTACCATAATTTACCAGCAATATTACCAAGTGCATGATATGATATAACTACTATAACTTTCTCGGCAAACAAACGCACACAGGCACACAACAAACACACACACGCACGCACGCACCCTAAACTAAACCGTATTGTAATATTTTTAATCCAATAATTTATTACCGTTCACAGTCCATGTATCACAGATTACCTCAATAATCAATCTAATCATCCAAATTAATTGGCATGCACTGCCTCTAGTTATAACATGCTACCGAATTAAGAATTAGAGCAGCTGCTATTACCATTATAATTATTCGAGTTTTAATTTGATCACGTTCTCCGTAACTTAATCCCATTTAATTAAAACATAAGTATATATATATCGTTGCGCAATCAGATATAAGCATATAAAAAAAAGATGTTATAAGTTTTAAAATGTTTTGATTTCAAATTATGACAAAAGTATTGATAATAGCAATAAAGTGATTAAAGGATACGATGACTTTATAAAAGTGTTAGGTAAGTAACATAAGATTTATTTTATTTTTCTCAAACATGCAATGAAATATTGAGGTTATATTCCTTATATTAGGCTGCGAAGTGTCACGTTTCGGGTGCGGCTAGACGAGAGGCCTTTAAAGGAATTTCATACAAAGTTGCAGGCCTAGGCCTGCAAGATGCTCTTTTTTAATTTCCATTCCACATTTATTTGTGACACAGCATCACGGCGTTCAGCCATAAGCAATTATTTTCTTTTTGGTTCGTCATGCATGATATTCTGCCACTACGATTATTAAAAAAATAAAATAAACGATGTTTGCTATATTTTGTTGTTTAATTTATATAAATTGACATGAACATAATAAATAACACATTACTAACACAGTCGAATAATTTAATTTTAATTGCAAACTACAAAAATACACATTTAAAATATTTCTTCTAAATATTAGCGGTAAAAATGTCTACTCAAACGATTTAAAAAATACCTTCACGGTTTGAGGTCGTATTCAATTGGAGTTGAAAATTAAACGAAATAAATAGTGATATATGTGTTAGTTATACTTTTTGTCTTATTTACTGTTAGTTTCTTTAGAAATTGTTGGAGTTTTTTTTTTTTATTTATTTCATTGCATGTTTGAGAAAAGCACTATATATACCTCGGCGTGAAAAGGGGTTGCCAACCTCGTAACTATCCGTATTCGTCTATATGTATTCGGCCGGCAACCCCTTGCTTCCCGGCCTCTGTAGTAATGTACTATTATTGTGTGTTGTAAAATTTAAGCGGAAAACTAGTTTGAAAATGTTCGTTTTGGACTGATGTTTGAAATGATATTTCTTAATGAAAAATTCAATAAATGCATTTAAAATTTATGACAAGGTCGCAATAGTCCTGTTTTATTTAGTAACATTGAGAAAATGTCAAGATAAGTGACACTTCAAACAGAAGATGGCCTCAATGGATGAGCGTTTTTTATTAGGGCTCTTAATGTATATAGTAAGTTTAAATTAATTTCATTTATTTCTATTATAGATATCTTTCCTTAACATCACTTTATTAATAATCAATATAACCAAAAAAAAGTATTCGTAAAAAAGCTACTCATCATAAATAATAGTAACTGTAACTAAGTACGTTTAGGCCGGGTTTTATAAAGATGCGTTAAACCAAATATCAGATCAAATTTCAGTAACTCAGTACATTTTTTGACATAACAGACCGACATAAGGTCTAACGGATCTTTATAAAATCGAGCCTTAGCAACCTAATGGCATATAGTTAAATAAATTTCACATCTAATTTGTCCGCGTTAGTATACCATCTACTTATTAAAGGGGAATACAAGATGGATGGCCGTCATTAATTTTATTGAATAACACCCTGTTCGAGTGCATAATACATTTAAGTGCGTTCATATCAATAAAGTTGTGCTAATTCTTAAAGGTTGTAAGTGTAACATAACCCTAGTTTACTTACGACTCAGGGAACGATTGTTTAATATGCAAGCCCCCCGCAAAGTCATACAGGATGATCAATTAATATTAGTTGTTATGGCGAAGTCTGAAACTGTAAGAGATAAATAAAAGGAAGTTTTTTAAGGAAACAGAGTGGTGATGGTGCCTATTCTACTTCAGAGAACAGGAAACTTACCCATTCATAGGAATCATAGGTTTCAACGACTACAGGGTCTAGTTCTCTGGGTTGAACGTTCAGATGATAGTCGATTTTGTAAAACTAGTGCCTACGCTAAACTTGTGATGACATGCCAAAATAGACCCCGATCCTTTAGAATACAAACGGGAAAACACTAGGAGTATGATAATTATTAACTTATCGAAACTCAACCTGTATAAAGTTGAAATTCTTTTTGTTGGCCGATTTTCTATAAAAGTGTTATTGGATTTTCAACCTTATTGTTTCGACATTTAAATAGCTTTTTACAACGAGTTACTTTAGTGCATCTCTGCCAACTTAAATGATTTCAATAATGCTATTATTGAAGTTTACTTACGCCGTTTTGAGGAAACGAACCCCCTAAGTGAATAAACACGCGGTGAGCACGAACGAGCACGTGTTGTGTTTCACGCCTCATTCCGTGCACATGCTTTATTATATAACTTACAATGTGGTCGAATTACTCGAATAGTTTAATTGACTGAGCGAGGCCAGTGCCTTTACCATGAATTTACATGACCGTACTCGCTAGCGGCTGCGTAAAAAATTGTATGAGCAAAAGTACAGCGCCTCTGGCGGTTACGCAATAGAACTAAGAATCGGCATACTAAATCGTTTACGCAGTCGCTAGCGAGTACGGTCCTGCAAACTCATGGTAAAGGTACAGGCCTCCGTTTTAGCTTGGGCAAAAATGCTTACGTATAACAGCCGTTCTCCTCTACAGGTCTCATTTCTCAACTGATCCTTGAAATTTTATGACCTGGTGAATAATTGTATATTTTTTGTCTCTTCAGCTTGTTTTTCTTTTTTAATGGCGGAGGTTTGACTCATAAATATGACTAGCGAGGGCTCACAGAATAGTCTAGAGGTTTTAGTGCTGGGACGAACTTCATTAACAGTCTGCCATATTATAGCGACAGTAAACCTGCCAAACCTGGATTTCGACTCCGAATCGGCAGCTAGGATGCGCCGATCTGGAATTAAATGAAAAAAAATTACAAAAAACAATATTAATGCATATTTCATAGTGTTAATCAATGAGCTATTTGGAAACGAAGGCGAATTCCAGTTCCTATTACATTTTTATCTTTTCATACGTTAGCTGATTATTGCTATAAGCTTTGCCCTAGGCTTAATTACTATAGGCATGTATGTTCGTACATTTCGTTCGTAAGTAACCTTATCCTATGAACTCAATATGTTTGCTTAGTGTATTAAAATTATTAGTAGCACGGGAACAGTGGGATTAGTGTAAACATCGTGTAAACTGATAATATATTATTTTAATAAACATTGTACGACATTAAGTGTTTTACCATGAAACCAATGACAGACATCACTCACTAGACAGTACCAAATTAGAAATGTAATGTCTTCATCAAGATGGCCAGTTATACTCCAACATAGTGTGATATATGTCTGTGTATGGAACACCGGTGGGAGTCAGATTGCATATGGCATCTAACAGAGATATAATACAAGTTTTTCTACAATTACCAGGTATAGATACTTAGATATATTCATACGTGAAATTCAGGACGCAAAAATTTGTCCTATTTTTCGCGGATTTTAAATACCAGCAAATAACTGCTGATATCAAAGTTAAAATGTTTTCCTGCCATTTTACCCTTTAAGGGGAAAAGCGAGTGGATCAAAGCAAATCATTTGGCCTTTTAATCAAATCACCGCGGCTCTTTTACAGACTTCAAATTATGTTTTGAACTGGATAATTTCTCGTGTGGATACGCTTTCTGTGAAACACGTGTGACATATTTGATCATATCCAAATTGTCAAACTTATGATTATAACTTCAAATTTATCTCGGAGCTACTCGCCTCTGCTCGTACCCAGCGAGGTTCCTGACAAGGAGTTTAGGGCATTGCGAGTATACGTCATCATCATCATCCTAGCGTTATCCCGGTACAGTTGCACCCTAAAGGATGCCCGGGGTCCGCTACCTAATCCCAAGAGTTGGCGTAGGCACTAGTTTTTACGTAAGCGGCTGCCATCTGACCTTCCAACCCGAGAGAAAACCAGACCTTATTGGAATTAGGCTTGTCAAGTGAGTGGGCAACTTGACTGTTAGAAGTTCTCGAGCCGCCCGAAGGCCTCTAACTTGGCTTAACGACTGCTGTCATAGACAGCAGCCGGGATCAACTCAGTGGGAGAGCTCAGTTAATAACCACTCAAAGCGGTCACCCATCCAATGACTGACCTGGGCCGTCGATGCTTAACCTCGCATACCGCGCGCGGTACGCGGGCGCCGCTGGGCCACGTGCGCTCCCATTTCGACACACAATAAGTGGTAAAATATTCAAAGATATTCCATAAAAATAAGTTCCGAAAATTTATGTTATGAGCCAATATTCAAACGCATGTCCCTCTTTGAACCCGCCTGGACCATTCAAACCCATTTTCATGAGCAAACACGTTTGAAACTTATATTCGAAATGTCCAGAACCTTGTGAAGAACTTTCAGAATTTGTCAAAGTTGCATAGTAGGAAACTAGTTGCCAAACTTACGCTCCCAGCCCACACTTGCAGTTCGTGACAAAATAACGCCAAGTAGAATCTAAATGTCCCCAATAACCATTCTAGTGGCTGGATTTGCCTATTCGCATTACTAAGTTAAAAGAAGTAAAACATGATATATACATACATACATAAATATGAAATGAACTAGTGAACAAATTCGTCCACGAGAATAAAGCTATTAGCGAGAAGTGCAACAAAGCCAGTCCAGAGGAGTGATTAGGTACAGTCGCCATCAAACCATGTACTCTTCAGGGTGCTCAAAAATATCTGGACATGCTAGTGCATGTTCAGATATTTTTGAGCACCTTGTTCGCTCCGATATATCTAATGGCGACTGTACATAACGTTTTCGTTGATCTAAATGTCATGTTCCAAAAATTGGCCCAAGTGCAAGTCGGGCTCGGGCACGAAGGGTTCCGTACCATTTTTATAAACGGCTTTGTTGTATGGTAGCCCCCTTAAATATATTTTTTCTGTTTTTTAGTATTTGTTGTTATAGCGGCAGCTGAATAACATCATCTGTGAAAATTTCAACTGTCTAACTATCACGGTTCATGAGATACGGTCTGGTGACACGAATAGATAGACAGACAGACAGACGGACGGACAGCGGAGTCTTAGTAATAGGGTCCCGTTTTGTAGCCTTTGGGTACGGAATCCTAAAAACGACAGATTTACTTAGCGTAACGTTTGACACGTTATATGCTACTCAACTAGCAGTAGTAGTCTTTTAGTTAATCACAAACCTAAACTTAGCGGAATTATTTATGAGAGCATAACATACATATTAATTGATCCATAATCCATAGACACCGCGGTATCAATAATACGTTTTTCCGTTAAAAATAAACGAGAGAAATCAAACGGCACCATTAGTTAATAGAAATAGCATAAAACTGTGTGAATAGAACCATTTGCGAATCAATGCCGCCCTTGGGCATGAGGGGAGATGTTTGCTCAACAAAGGCGCGGATAATCAAACCCAGTGTATGGCAAAGTGTAAAAAAATGTACACGATTTTGTGTCGTATTGCACATACTTAAGTTCCAAATTGTGAACATTAAACGTGCTGCAAGTGCTGCATCCGATTAAAGTGATCAAAAATGTTTTAGCTGTATCGATCTGATCTTTCTTTGTCTTCCGTGCAATTAATTAGGTATATTCAAATCTGAATCCTGGTCAAACGTGTGTGAACAGTCACCTGATATGCCTTATTACAGTTACGAAGTATTTACCGGGCCATCTTGCAGACCTGTATTTGCCGTGTACTAAGGGCTTGCACACCAAGTGTTTCATTGTTTCTATGTCACAAAGTACAACCACATTTGTTTTAAAAATAAGGTTTCCACGGGACGAGAAATGATCCACAATGCCGTTCGGTGTGAATAATGGTCCATACAGCCGATTATCCCGATTATATTTGTTTGTATTTGTATCCCTATTATTATGTATTTTATTATTATTTTCTTCCCTCATAAGTCTTTCTCTCGAGTTAAGTAGGTATCTAAGTTGCAAATAAATGTGAACGCACTTGCATTGTGCAATGTCCTGTTAACAGGGCAAAGACTTAGTTTAATGGTATCGTCAAATTTAACACGGCACCCCTTATCACCTTTTATAGCAACAACTAACAAATGAATATCTTAATGCTTTTACAAATATATATTTATGCGAGAGTTACAAAAACAAATAGGTATTTACAATATTTTTATTCTCCCCCGATACGTCATCATACGAGAAGAATTCGACCATTCGAGCCATCACGAAATTATTTTTCAAAATGGCCGCTCACCGAAGGTAAAAACTTAAACATACTTGAATTGAGAATTCTCCTCATTTTTCGTGCGTCATTTGATAAAGTAAGTGCGGGCGATACTAATGTTTAACGTCAGCTATAAAGGGGATAGTGCTACTTGCGCAGCTTATAGTTATTGCCGTTATACTTAGGACGACGAGCCCTGGGTAATTTTATTTAATTCTCGTAAAAGGTTTAATCTAATCGCCTGGCTAGTAAATGTAAATGGGGTATAAATTAAATTAGTTAAGCGTTTAATGGAAGGTGGACGAAGCGAATGCAACGGCTGGCATTGGACCAAATACCGGTGGCATTCCGGCAAAGATGTGGTTAATGGGTGTAATTACCTTACTCATCTAATTGAAGGCGCAGAGTTAAAATTTACATTACAATGCATGTGCTCGAAGAGTGCGTTTTTTATGCAGCTAAACTGTGCGGAAAGTGCCACTTTACCGCACTAGTGATTTTTAATTCGCAACTTTTTTTTAATTTTATCTTCGTCGTCAGCCCGACGCAAACAGAATTTGTTGTTTGTGAAAAGCTTTAGTAATTAATCAATTATATATTTAAATTCTTATAAAAGTTATATAAATATGAATACTTCATTAAACGTATTATTAACCTTTTTAGCATTAAATATTTATCTATAAGTAAATAAAGTACTTTTTTAATACAGCCTTATGGGAACTCTGCCCAGTGGCAGCGACTTGGGCGACCCACGCCCATACAGTTGAGGCCTTTAGTTTAGGCAGTTAGTAAGATTTTGTTTTGTTTTTGTTCTATATTATGGTACGTACTTAATAAATAAATTGTAAATATTCACTAACATGCTTGGCTAAATGCAGATTCAGCCTGTGGCTTCCGTTGACGTTGACGTATCGAGCAATGTAAATTATAACCTATAAATTTTAAATTAACTTTTCGATTAAAGTTTTTCATTTCTTCGCACAATGCATTATGAAACGTTGTACATTAGCGAGTACTTTTGTTCACCGCCACTTGTTGGGAATTGCTTACTTTCCGGACTTGTATCGCAAATAATTATTATTTAAGTTATATCATCTTTTCTGAACCGCTCTGTGTCTGTCGTGGGTAGCTTTATGAACAGTTTCGGATAATAGACATACAATACATATTATAAACTATGTAACAATGTTCAAGAACATGGTAAAACCTATAAATTTCTGCTTAGTGCTGCATACGGATGTGTACGAGTAATTGAAGCAAAATCCTCCTGTGTGTGACTTTTGGGAATAGCGCTATAAAAGGAGATTTTCAATTCCAATAGGTAATGGAATCAAAGGACAAAAGCAGCAATCAAGTTCGTACCTTTTTCGAATGTAAAGTGCAATTTTCCGACGACGAGTGCAGGAAACGAATAAAATAAACCGAGCAATACCAAATGCTTCATTAGTAATATGCAGTCAAGTTGGAGTTTCCGTGAAATCCGGAAATTGTATTAAAACGTCGGACAGAAACAGTTACGACAGTTAATTCAAGTTGGCGTGAAATATGAGCGCTCATACTTTTTGAGGAGGTTAGTGAACCTGCAACTTAGTATGGATGGATTAGTCCCAAATATCCGAAATGTCCTTTGTCTGCTCGTCACTGAACAGGGGCGAGCAGGTTATCTGTCAACAATAGTTACAAATTGAAATAGATTATGGTTCTAAATTTATTACCTAATCTTGGAAATTGAAAACTAAATAACTAAAATCACCGGCAGACGAAGTTACATCATAAGTATTGTCATTTTCCTGCTGAACTCTGATCCTGAATTTACTTATTTCTCAATTGCGGAAGCTCAAAATTTGAGCCCGCCAAAAAATCCACAAAAATTACAAAATACGTAGCGAATAAAGGGTTAAAACCGTTTATCACTTATATCGTAAGTCACACGCATATACCTACCAGCGGCGAATGTAAAATATGAGCAGGGTATCAAACTTAAGTATTTATACTATTTATAGTTCGTCCTCTAGCACTGCGACTGATATCTACGCGACACGCAAGCCTTCGTGTCACTTACAAATTGCTGTAAAAAGTCAGGGATAGGCCTGACAGATGACGACTGACATCTTTGACATACAACGGTAAAGTGTTCAATCTTGAGATAATTTCGATTGAGTAGTATCTATTTCATTATTTCAATAAATTATATCACATTTCTACTTCATCTTCGATGATAACTTAGACAAAAGCTAATGTAAATCTACACCATCAAAATATCTGCATCCGATTTTGAGTAATCAGCAGTTAATCGCATAATACTCGTAATAACGAGCAACGAAGATACATCCGTCCCCTAAGTAAGTTTTTCGACGATGATTTATCATATTTATTACTTTAGTGGCTTCAGACCGCGTGAACCAAGTTGACTTGATTAAGCATGACTCGCAACTCCTAGATCCGCAAACCCCCCTACCAAGTAATATATCGCATTTTATTCCTTGAACAGTAAACTGTTTAGAATTATTATAACACACACCGCCTTCCCATGACTTTTCTTTAAAATCCAACAGCGTAATAGGTTAATTGTACCTAAGATTACAGCAAATTCGATCATACTCAGGCCAAACAAGAATATACACTGAATAAATCGTAAAAACACGGGGCTAAAACATCTCCCTTTTGCAAACGAATCAAATAGAAGTCTGCAAACCAAATAGGTTTTTGACAAAAGATTCGGGTGGAATTATGTTCCCCTCAGGCGGCGCGTGTCATATCATTCAGAAATTGTAGTGTTTTTTTACCAATTTGATCATGTTTTTTTGGTTGCATTTTTCCCTTATGTATATACTTTTAAATATTTGTGTTGTAAGTATATGGATGTTATTTTAAGATCATACTTTATCTTGCTATTTTTTATTTGCCCGTTAGATTTACTTGTATATTATTTTATTTTTGTTTTGTTTCAGTCGTTTTGTCACTTTATTGCAATGAATTACCTACCTACCTATATTCCTAGCTTTTGCCGGCGTAGAACTCGTTCATTGCGTTAGAATATAATTGCTATTCTTTTATTTTAGGCGCTAACCTAAATTATTGCTCTTCTATACAAACTTCCACCCCCTTAAGGGATGATTTCCGTGATAAAAAGTAGCCTATGTCCTTCCCCAGGACTCAAACTATCTCCATACCAAATTCCGTCTAAATCGGTTCAGCGTGAAGAGGTAATAGACAGACAGACACACTTTCGCATTTTTAATATTACTGTGAATGTTGTGTAACATGTACCGTTGATATGTTGGTAGAATACACTAACTGTAAGAAGTTATAAAAGTCATACTTCTACGTGCTTCTTCTTAGTTCCGTCTTTCTTTATTAAAAATTGTTGGCCACAACTTTTATTATTGCATTCACTCGACTGTTCTACTCGAAATTGTATGTGAAACTTAAACAGCAACTCATATCTTCGCGTTTGCTTCCAACTCGTAGACGGAGAACTATGGGTGATGTCAAACTCCAATGTTATCCATTAAGACTTCTTTGAACACGTACGTACGTATTGAAACTAGAAAACTAGTGAATTATCCCTAATTTACTCAAAGGATAGTGGCCGTCTACCCTCTCATATCGGGCGTTCAATGAAGCGAGGTAACCGCTCACAGTAGCACTCAGAATTTATGGATTCTATTTTTTTTTAAGTTTATTTTTTACTATCCCTTTCTTTATTTTTACGGTTCCTTGTTGCTTGAGTTCTATTTCTACGTGCCTTAATTAGTCTGTCTACTTTTTGGCTGTATCAATATTCCCTTAAAGTCCTATAAAAAAACACTGTGCTAATAGCACAGTATTCGTTTTTTTGTGTGTGCACACATGTTGTTGGAAAAAACAAGAGTTCGGAAATTTTATAAATGTGTAATTCCCATTCAAAACTACACTTTACAAAAATATATTTGTGCAATAAGGGATGATGACTCATGTTACAGTTTATAAAATAGTGTGGGCAGATCCATATAATATAGAAAACCACAATAAATAGTAAATTAGACAAGTTAAAAAAGGTTTTTGTTTTTAACCGACTCAAAAAAAGAAGAGGTTCTCGATTCAGTTGTATGTTCGTTTTTTTTTAATGTGCGTTACTTCAGACCTCCGGCGTTTATAAACCGATTTGGATTTTTTCTTTGTTTGAAAGCATATGCTTCAAGGTTGGTCCCATTGTTACCAGAATCTAGTTCTGATGATGGGATCCATGAGGAATTGATGGAACTCCTCTAAAATTCAGGGGAAACGTATAGCGATTTTAGAAAGTAAAGAAAGAGTATTTTCAGAAAGTAGCAATAGCAACCTGATCTGGTAATTGAAGCCGGAAGGTAGGCAACGGAACTCCGTAATAAAACAGTGTAGCCTATAGCCGTGTTTGAGCTTATTGAAATCGCTATGATGATGTTGTAATGTAGTCGGTGGCATTTCGTCAACTTTAGATAATTTCTTTAGACGGCACCGACTTCAAACATTAAAATAGGTTCTTCTACATTGTTCAATAAGAAGCGTAAAGTCTAGTCTTTTAATGTTTTTTTTGGATCGGTTTTATTTTTTTATTAAAAAGATTATTCTATACAACTGTAGTGCGAGGCCACGTAGGCGTGACTCGTTAGGTATGGTCTACATTACCTCTCATTGTCAGCTTTTGTGTTGCTCTAATTGTAGTTGGTCCCATGCAAACGATCGTCTCTAAAAACTGGTACGAAAGGTATGAATTTATTTTTGTCATCTAGCCATTATTCAGTAGGTAACATAACATAGACAGAAATCCACATATATTTTTAGACTTTGATATATTTCATTTATGATTATCATCGGACACAGGTCTCCTCATATTTGCTTGCGACGGATTTAGCAAATGGCTGTCATTTTAAATCAAACGTCAATGTTTTCCACTGTACCGTTGTCTCACTAGCAGCGCACAAGCAAATATTCGTATAGTTATGTATGTGCCTGTCCGACTTATTGCCTTCACAATAATGACTTGCCTATCACTACTTTAGTAGCTACTGTGCCACTAGTTCTTACTGTTCATTGCACCCTTTACAATGTTCTCCGCAAACTTTGTGGGCAAACACGCCCCAGACCTATCTACATTGTTCATAGCCTCCGGCCTTTAGTAGGGATTTAATACGTTGGACACACAATTTCATACCTCGTTCCATATAACATTAGAATTTTAACGGACAAACTCATCTAAATTTCTTTGTTTATCCAGGATACAACGATAAGTATAGGTACGTAAATGATAAAAAAGAAATATCGTATAAATTTTACATGTGACATTGTAAACATACTTAAGTTTTTACATCAAGAACTCGTAGGTGTTGAAATCGCATGACAATGAACGCAAGATGTTTCAATCTGCAAAACCTGGCGACTGGGTGGGCAACCACCACGCCACATTTTAATAAAACTGGCCTATCACAAAACTGGTTGCAGATATTTTACTCGCCTCACGGCTCGCGCCAAGACACCTCTGGACTCGGGAATGCACCTTCCGCACTTGTTTCAAAATGTACTATAAATGTTAGTCATTTCATGGAGAGGAACCCAGTATTACATTATAGACTGTTGACTGAATATAAATGCTATTTTGCACTCCTTAAATATCCAATGGATGTTTTATCAAATGTAAATATGTATTTACCTCTGTTCTTCTGATAATTTTGTGTTAAATACATAGAGAGAAACAGGAATAAAAATTTTACGCTACCTTTTACGGTGCGGATCAGTGAAAAATACATGTTTGCAGTGCCATGTTATCCTCATCTCAAAGCAAACATATAAGATTTTATCTGCTGAAACCGTCTAACTCGAGGATCTTGTATTTCAATCCATTTAGTTAGACACAGGTACAATTTTGTAGATATTTGGAAAGAGGGAGGAAGCTTCCTGAAATGCAAATATAGGGAGTAATCATTTGATGGATGGTTGGCCATCTGTTTTATGTTTACATCGTAGAAACGGAATACTCAAATAATGTTAATATTTTGTGTTTTTTTTTCATAATCTATTATTTATTTCATAGGGGTAAATAACTGTAATATATGTAGGTAGGTCTAAAAATAGAATTAATCATTCACCGTCACCCTTACAATAAACAGTCTTGCATTGACCGCCATTGTGTTTTACTTAATACATTCCAACTGGCGACGAAACGGTGAATTATAGTCGATATCAGTCAATATGCCTTACGGGAAGTTACACGAATTCGACCTGCATGGCCAAGGGAATTGGGAAGCGTACGTTCGGCTCGTGGAACAGTTTATTTTACTCAACGAGATTAAAACCGAGTTGCGCGTGGCCACGTTAGTGACGCATGTCGGCGCTGCTACCTACGAGCTAATGTGCGATTTGTGTGCTCCCGATCATCCAGAAAATAAGGAGTTCAAGGATTTAGTGGACCTCGTCAAAAATCACCTGAATCCGAAAAGGTCAGAAATAGCCGAGAGGCATATTTTTCGACAACGGCGACAAGCAGCAAAAGAAACGATTGGAATTTTCCTTCAAAATTTAAAACATCTCGCAACGTACTGTAATTTCGGCTCAAAACTGGAGGAAAATCTCCGTGACCAATTTGTTTCGGGCCTCAGAAGTGAGGAGATGAGGTCGCGCTTGTTCGCGGAACCCACGTTAGACTACAAAAAGGCGGTGGAGCTGGCGCTCGCTTTGGAAGCAGCCGAGCGGCACGCTGAGGCGGCGGGAGCCGGCAGCGGCAGCGGCAGCGGGGCGTCGGCGGCAGGACTCGGGCAGGGCGCGGCCGGCCTGCACCGCGTGGGCACGGGGCCCGCGACGGCGAAGCGGCGGCCCGCTTGCTGGCGCTGTGGCCGGGAGGGCCACGGGCCCAACAAGTGCCGGTACAAGTCGTACACTTGCAACCAGTGCAACGAAAAAGGACACTTGTCTACGGTGTGTAAGAAAAGTGACAAAAGTGGTGGTGCCGGCAGGTCCAAATATCAGAATTACATGGATCGAGATGATTCTGATAGCGACGCGAGTGATGGTATGTACAATATTCTATCGGGTAAAAGCAAAATTAAAGATGGACCTTATTATTGTAACCTTATGGTTGAAAATTGTAATGTTTTATTTGAAATTGATACGGGAAGCAGAATATCGGCAGTGTCGAAAGAATTTTATGACACACATTTTTCCCATTTGAGTCTACAGAAAGATAACATTAAATTACATTCATATACGGGAGAAGCTATAATTCCACTGGGGCGCATCAATGTGCATGTAACCAGCGGCCACGAGTCAGCTGATTTACCGCTATTCGTTATCAGCAACGGTGGGCCGCCTCTGGTAGGCCGGCTGTGGTTGCGCAAATTAAATCTCGGTTCAATCAAGTTAAACAAAATAACGGACAGTACTGATCCGACTGTGCTCCAATTGAAAAATGAATTCCCGGAAGTGTTCGATGACAAATTAGGTACCTTTAAGACAAAAATTAAATTACACTTAAAAGACACTACTCCGATCTTCTGCAAAGCCCGACCCCTACCTTTGGCGCTGCGGATGCCAGTCGAACGCGAGCTTGAAAGGTTGCAAACAGAACAGGTAATCTATAAAGTTGAGACCTCAGAGTACGGGACACCTATAGTACCCGTGATCAAGCGCGATGGCTCGATACGCATTTGCGGCGACTACAAGGTCACGGTCAATAAGTGCCTAAAAGAGTTTCATTATCCGTTGCCTCGCATTGAACAGCTGTTCGCTGCTTTAAGTGGCGGTGAACAGTTCACTAAATTAGATTTAAAAAATGCGTATTTGCAACTAGTTCTCGATGATGCCTCACAACCTCTAACTGCGATAACTACTCATGTGGGCACTTTTGTATACCGACGTGCCCCGTTTGGAATTAAATGTTTGCCCGAAATCTTCCAAAAACTTATAGAGGAGACACTCAGCGGGTTGGAGGGGGTTGTGGCTTTCATCGATGACATTTGTGTCACCGGTAAAAATAAAGACCATCACATGCAAAATTTAAAAGCTGTTTTGACTCGACTAAGGGAGGCAGGTTTACGCATAAAGTTTGAAAAATGTGAGTTCTTTAAAGATGAGGTGTGCTATCTAGGTTATAGGATAAATAAAAATGGTTTGCATACGGACAAAGATAAAATTGCCGCGATTGAAAATTTACCCGTGCCACAAAACGTGTCACAACTAAGAGCCGCTTTGGGTCTCGTTAATTACTATTCACGTTTTATACCTAATATTAGCACCATTTTACAACCACTATATGCATTGCTAGCGAAGGGTACCCGTTGGCAGTGGACACATTTATGTGATCAATCTTTCAAACAGGTAAAAGATGAGTTGCTGAATAGTCCCGCGCTAGCACATTACGAGCCCTCATTGCCGCTGGTGTTATGCGTGGATAGCAGCGCGTACGGCCTGGGAGCGGTGCTGGCTCAGCGCTATCCGGACGGGACCGAGCGCCTAGTGTGCTGCGCCTCGCGCACGCTCAGCGAGACTGAGCGCCGCTACAGCCAAATCGATAAGGAGGCCCTGGCCATCGTCCACGGGGTCAACAAGCACCATCAATACCTTTTCGGTCGTAAGTTTACCCTTCGCAGCGATCACAAAGCACTCACCTATATTTTTGGTCCAAAACACGGGATACCTCAAACGGCCGCTAGCCGTTTACAGAGGTACGCAGTGCGGTTGGCGGCGTACGACTTCGACATAGAATTCGTATCGACAGACAAAAACGGTAACGCGGACTGTCTTTCTCGCTTGCCGCTCCCAATAGGGTCAAAGAAAAACAACGACGAGGACGACGCGGCATATTTACATTTTGTAGAAGAAACGTTCCCTTTAAGCCACAGGGACGTGGCGAGGGAGACAAAAAAAGATGTAACGCTATGCAAGATATATGGATATATCATGAGCGGGTGGCCTTCGGAAACGGAAATCGAAAATGAAAAACCGTATTTCCATCGCAAGGACACGCTGCACATTGATCATGGGTGCATAGTGTGGGGATATCGAGTGGTAGTTCCCAGCAGCCTTCGGAGACAGGTAATCGAGGAGGTGCACGCAGGTCACGTGGGCATGGTGCGCATGAAACAGATTGCGCGCTGCTACGTGTGGTGGCCCGGGCTGGACGCCGACCTGGAGCAGCGCTCGCGCTCTTGCGACGCCTGCCGCACCCAGCTGGACGCACCGCCGCGGGCCGCCCCGGCCCCTTACGCTTGGCCTGCAGAACCCTGGCTGAGGCTCCATGCCGACTTTTTACATCACAATGGTCGGTCATATTTACTCATTATTGATGCACACTCAAAGTGGATCGAGGTATTTTCAATGACGAGTGGCACGTCAGCCGCAGTAGTGATTAATAAACTACGAGAGTGTTTCGCGAGGTTCGGTTTACCCATACAGCTAGTGACAGACGGCGGTCCTCCCTTTACGTCTCACGAATTTGAGGAGTTCCTGCAAAAAAATGGTGTGTTTCACGTGATCACTGCTCCATACCATCCATCGAGTAATGGAGCCGCAGAAAACGCAGTTAAAACTGTAAAAAAGGTATTTAAAAAGGCATCGGCTGAAGGTGAGGATACCGAAAAAGCCATTTTAAAATTTTTACTGCAATATCGCAATAGTCCCCACAGTAGCACGGCACGCGAGCCGGCCTTGGCGATGCTGGGGCGGCGACTGCGCACGCGCCTCGACCTGCTCCGCGCCGGCAGTGCCGCGGCCGCCAACCGGGTGCAGGCGGCGCAGACCGCGCAGCTGCGCAACGCGGGCGGCGCGATGCGCGAGCTTCACCAAGGCGACCAGGTGCTGGTAAGAAACTACTCTAAATATGGCCCCAAATGGACAGAGGGTTCAGTGACACAACGCACTGGTGCCGTCACTTATAATATAAAAGTGGGGGAACAAGACGGGAACAGGCACATTGACCAACTGATAAAGAAAAAACTAGTACGCTATTCACTACCCAGTGACAACTTAATGCGTGAACCTACCAGTCCGGTAGTTTCGGCGGCCGGATATAACTCGAACGTTCCCAGACCCGAATCCCCAGAGTTCCGTGACGCGGAAACATCATGGGAAGAGAATGAGGATGCAAGTGGTGACGACCCACCGCCCGCGCTGAGCCCGCCCGCGCCCGGCCGCGAGCCGGCGCCGGTGAGCCCGGACCAGGCGAGGGCACTGCGCCCGCGTGTTAAGCGCAATTACAAAGTTTAGGTATTTTGATAAATACACTTACTATTTTTTTTACTATTTTTATTTTATTTTACTTTACTATCTTTGTCCGTAGGTTAACTTCCGAATATTCGTTTAAATGCATGTACTTATACATATGAACCGTACAACATTAGGTCATTAATAATTATCTTGATAAGTATTCTATCTAAGTACAACTTGTTGTTTACTTAAAGAAAAACGTAGTTACCTATGTTATATGTAAGTAGGTGCGCGCGCGAGCAGGCGTTTTTAAAAACCAGTTTTCTTAATGAAATAGATAAAGATAGAATAAGGTATCTCATTTATATGTAACATTAAATAGATACAGCTTACAAATACAACAATTGCTATGTATTTATTTTTCTTTCATTGTTATTTCTATGTTTATATGATTATTCTTTAACAACTCGTATAAAAAAAAAACTTTCATTGTAAAAAGCAGCTAACAATAAAAGTAGTGGTCATAAAGCATGTTATAATGAAGTATACTTATGTTGAACATAGCAATCTGCATCCTATGACCACTACTAAAGGTCTTGTTTTGCTTGTTAACATCTTGTTTACTATGTGTTCTGTTTGCTAATTTTTTTTTTTTCTGAGAGGGGAAATGTAATATATGTAGGTAGGTCTAAAAATAGAATTAATCATTCACCGTCACCCTTACAATAAACAGTCTTGCATTGACCGCCATTGTGTTTTACTTAATACATTCCAATAACAAACCCAAAACCTTTTTAGGTTTGAACCAACTATACTCTTTGACCAATAGTCGTGTACTTGAATTCTAATTCTGATATGGATAAAGCTTATTTTTTGATCAGGGAAAGTTAAACTACAGTTATTTCTTCTCCGTTACTAAAATAATTACGTTAACTTATCAAAAGCATTCTACAGTAATTCCATCTCCGATAAAGTAAGAATGCTATATCATTTACAGTATCAATTTCATTATTTAATTGGATATATTTCCTCATCTACAAACAAATAAGTAATCCGATTATTCTGGCGGACTACCTCTGGCTTGCCGTTGTCGGGTCGAGTTCAACTGCAGACTTTTTGTTGCGAAATGGAAAAATATTTGAAAACTCTTGGTGGATAGAATTCACGTGCATTTGAATTTGAACTGGGAGTAAGGAGCTACTTTCTATTTCGTATTATATGTTCTAATATTGCGCATATGTACCTTTAAAGTTGTCCAAAAGTCCACATATTGTAGTATTCCTTGCGATATTAAAACGTGCAAGGAGGAGTATGTCTCCGTTCTCATATCAGCGTATAAAGGTCTACAAACTACACGTTTTGTAAAAAAATAATTTGTCGTCGTACGTCGTAATTACATATTTTTATTCATATAGTAGCTTCGATAATTAAGCACATAGTAGCTTCAATCTCGTACGATTCCGTTAACATCTAGAAGTCGTTACAGCAAATATTTTATGCCTGCTCAATTTAGCTCGAAAATTCATCCACACTATTGAAAATGAGACGGTATAGGCATTTCAATTAAGTCCTACACGGCCACGTTCGCAAAAGTGTTCAAAGCCAGACTATTTAAATATTTCACCGTCTATCTCGACGCTGCCCCCATGTAAATCGATGGGGGAGACGTCCCCCCATTTGTATGTACCTAATGCGTTTTTTTACTCGTTTTGTTTATGCTCGCATTAATGAAACTGGCCCTGTGTTACGGCTTGGCAAGGTTTTTGACGTGAATTCTTTAATTAATTTTCGTAAGTGATGGTGGCGAATCGTGGGTTTAGTTTAGCTGGAGATTTTTTAAGGCTTCGTATTCTTTTTTTGTCTTTATGCTACGGTGCTGTTGCTTTAATATCTAGCTTGCCGGAAGGACTTTAATTTTTAGAGTGATCCTCCCTATAGAATATCCGATATTATATCATTGTGCCGCCTCTAAGAGCCAATTTCGCACGGTGAAAATGAGGTGTCAAAATCCAATATCTTCCTCGGTAGCATCGCTTAGCGACGCACCTAAGCCAGTATCGGATTTATTGGAATATCTTTAGTATCGTCTTTTATCCATTGTTCGACGTGTTTACAGTTTTAGTAGGTATTTACCTACGCATCAGTCACATGAAATGTAACGTTCTAGAAGTTAGGTTTAGGTACGTGAAATTTCGGGTAATTGGTGAGTTCCAATTTTAAAGTGGCAGAATATTGTCTTCGGCGTTCAGGATTGTTGCTTTGTTTGATTGGTTATTAACGGATTTAAACGCATATATTATGAATTAAACACATCCCGATGGTTCGAGTTTTTTACAGCACTCGTGGTCAAACATGTAGACATTGTCTATCTGCCTGCCCGTCGTTACGAAATGAAAATGATTTTGGCATTGACGTTCAGTTTTAGTTACCATCCGTTAAAGAGACATATTAAGGCCGGGTTTTATAAAGATCCGTAAGACCAAATGTCAGATCAAATTTCAGTAACTCAGTACATTTTTTGACATAATAATCCGACATAAGGTCTAACGGATCTTTATAAAACCGAGCCTAAATGGAAATTACTACACTTGGCGACATGAAATATTTAAGCATAATCACACCTGCGTTTCCTTTCAGTTGTTGTTCAGATTTTTTAAGCATGGCATGCAATTAAAACCTACAAGCTTTCGTAGTATCTCAGTGGCCTTGCTGCGCAACTTACAACATAATTTCCACGTTTTCTTTTTACGCAGCGGACTGTACTGCCGGTATTCGGTTTCCTCGTTAAAACGTAACCGGATTGTATCTCCCCTGCGGTCACAGGTCTACCTTTGTTTATGTACCGTAGAATACGCTTCTATGTATGCTCTTACGTATGCGTAGGAGGGAGCAAACTTTTCTCGTATAAAGTGAAGGCGTGTAGTTTTTCCACCTTATTAAATTTTGTTATATATACATCAGTTTATACAAGTTCTATTTTCTTCTAAAAGTTGGGATACACAAGTATTACCATTGTTTTTAACTAAAAATGTTTGGAGCAGGGGTTTCCTTAACCCTTTGGTCGCCAAAAAACATCTAAAGTTGTTAAATGTCCTGCCTACGTCGCCAATAACGACTACATATGTGTTATGGCTTAATACGTTATCAAAGTCACCTTCGTGCTAATACACTGATGTTCATATCTCTCATGAAAAGTCCTATATCCTTATCCTGTCCTGTAAGAATCGTATATCCCCTTAACATAATCATCATCAGCCTAATATATGTCCCAATGCTCAGGCCTCCTACATTAGAGGGAAAGGGTGATACCCACTTGCAATTAAATAATTGGCGTACTATTTTCTACGGAAGTAAATGTTATAAATGTTTATCAAGTATTATAGATAGTGTTGTCTCGATTAATTTGTCACGCCGTTGTAGGTATCTCGTAAACATACACGTACGTTGCGGCGTGTAATATTTTCCCGGACAATTTATCCTTGCTCGCTTTGCATGGTGCCGCGCTTGTGATAAAATATTTTATGCTGCTCTTTTGATAGCTATTTTATATACGATCCAATCGAGACGTTCTTTATCTACACGTATTTTTACGGAGTTAAAAAAATACGAGTTCATTAAAAAAAGTTAACCCTTAAGGGAAATTCGAACCTATTTTATACAGAGTTGAATTGCAAATTTCGCTCCAAGGTTTTAAAAAATGACAAATTTAAACATGGTTTGGTCAACCCACTAAGGACGCGAAGTTTTCAAATTACAACTTTTCCTGTGAACTTGAATGTTCTCGTTTCCGCAATAAGTCAAACACAGACTTCAGTTTCGATGTGGGACTCTGCCAAAAAGGCTTACGTCTCGTGACTTTTCTTGCTTCATAAGACTTTCTGCGTAAAGGTGAAACATGGATTGTAATAAGCAGTTGCCTGTCCTTTGTTATAGAAACCTCAATGCGTGTAATATTATGTCGCAGAAGCCTAGTTTATTTGCGATCTTAGATTATTACTTTTATATACGGGTTTTTTTGTTAATGATAACGAGTTACATAAAAAGAAGTTAGTTTACAATTTAAAATATATGTCAATAGTAGTACTATTCCCCTTAAAATTGACCGGCCAGATTTTGGAAGGAAAGCAGCGGGGTTTTCCGAAATTTTTCAGTACCATTATCTAATGATTAATCCTTAATGTCCAAACTTCCATTAATACTAAAAGCCAGGAATAATTACACGAAGTTTGATCGACCGGCCTATCGGCTTAGTAGTACTATTCCACTTAAAATTGACCGGCAAGTTTTGGAAGGAAAGCAGCGGGGTTTTCCTACATTTTTCGGTACCATTATCTAATGATTAATCCTTAATGTCCAAACTTCCATTAATACTAAAAGCCAGGAATAATTACACGAAGTTGGATCGACCGGCCTATCGGCTCCAACTTTTATATTGGCCGCCGCCGACGCCGTCGACAGCTTGGCCTGGCATTCACAACTTGGCTACGATTAACCTTAGGCGAACCGGTATAAGTGCAACCTCCAGTGGCCTACAGTTTTAAAGATCGCGGGGTTAACTTCCGATTCGCTGTAAACATGATGTTTTTTGAATAGATAAAGTGTCTTGGATAATTCTGAATGTCGGGTAATTTCGAAAATGACAAATTCCAGTCTAACTAAGCGATTTAACAAAACATCAAGTAAAACGTTAATAATTCTTTTTTTTTTTCAACACAATCGCTTAGACTGGAATTTGTTATTTTCGGCAATTACCAGAAGACACCATAGGCGGGCTTAATCCAAAGGGATGAATCCTTAAGTATAGCTATTGTCTATCCCGAAGGTCCATTCAATATACTGTAATGATTTTTATGTTATTGTAATGATTTTTATGTTATACTGTGTTAGGTTTCATTTAAGTTTCACTTTTTATTAAGTTTGAGGGTATTCCGCCGCCATTATGACTTAGAAAAAGATTAACGGGTAAAAAAGAAGGCAGAGGGCGGAATGGTGAGGTTTTAAAAAAGGGGAACAAGGTGTTTCTGGGTACTTCTTTGTTAACGGTGCGAAAGAGCAGACGTGTAAAAGTAAACCTTAGACTTAAGACGAGTGTAATTGTGACTATTAGCGTTGTTTAATACATTATTCAAAAGGATCCAGAGGAGTTTTACTACACTTCAGAAGTGGGCGTGTGCCTGCGCGCCATGGGAAACGGAGTTAAGTAATTTTGAATATCCTGTTTATTAGATAACTAGACCATTGATCGTAAGAGTAGGTACACGTACAAAATGAGATAGTGTTGCATTCACTGAGAGAATATTTTTGAGTAATCCTGACATAAGTAACGAATGATGGAATTTGATTGTAACGCTTGTACGTGTACCTCACTACATGAGATGGTTGGTACAATTTTATAGAGTTTGCTAACAGCCATGTAGGTGTGCTGTTTAGCATATGTGCGGCCATGTAGGTGTGCTGCTTATAGAGTGAGCTAACAGCCATGTAGGTGTGCTGTTTAGCATATGTGCGGCCATGTAGGTGTGCTGCTTATAGAGTGAGCTAACAGCCATGTAGGTGTGCTGTTTAGCATATGTGCGGCCATGTAGGTGTGCTGCTTATAGAGTGAGCTAACAGCCATGTAGGTGTGCTGTTTAGCATATGTGCGGCCATGTAGGTGTGCTGCTTATAGGGTGAGCTAACAGCCATGTAGGTGTGCTGTTTAGCATGAGTGCGGCCATGTAGGTGTGCTGCTTATAGAGTGAGCTAACAGCCATGTAGGTGTGCTGTTTAGCATGAGTGCGGCCATGTAGGTGTGCTGCTTATAGAGTGAGCTAACAGCCATGTAGGTGTGCTGTTTAGCATATGTGCGGCCATGTAGGTGTGCTGCTTATAGGGTGAGCTAACAGCCATGTAGGTGTGCTGTTTAGCATGAGTGCGGCCATGTAGGTGTGCTGCTTATAGAGTGAGCTAACAGCCATGTAGGTGTGCTGTTTAGCATGAGTGCGGCCATGTAGGTGTGCTGCTTATAGGGTGAGCTAACAGCCATGTAGGTGTGCTGTTTAGCATGAGTGCGGCCATGTAGGTGTGCTGCTTATAGAGTGAGCTAACAGCCATGTAGGTGTGCTGTTTAGCATGAGTGCGGCCATGTAGGTGTGCTGCTTATAGAGTGAGCTAACAGCCATGTAGGTGTGCTGTTTAGCATATGTGCGGCCATGTAGGTGTGCTGCTTATAGGGTGAGCTAACAGCCATGTAGGTGTGCTGTTTAGCATGAGTGCGGCCATGTAGGTGTGCTGCTTATAGAGTGAGCTAACAGCCATGTAGGTGTGCTGTTTAGCATGAGTGCGGCCATGTAGGTGTGCTGCTTATAGAGTGAGCTAACAGCCATGTAGGTGTGCTGTTTAGCATGAGTGCGGCCATGTAGGTGTGCTGCTTATAGAGTGAGCTAACAGCCATGTAGGTGTGCTGTTTAGCATATGTGCGGCCATGTAGGTGTGCTGCTTATAGAGTGAGCTAACAGCCATGTAGGTGTGCTGTTTAGCATGTGTGCGGCCATGTAGGTGTGCTGCGTATAGAGTGAGTTAACAGCCATGTAGATGTGCTGTTTGCCTAGCAAGTGTGCTGCTTATAAAATGGTGAACGGCCATGTAGTTATGCCGTATAAGCCTGTAGTGATACTTTGTCAACGTGTTTTGATGAGAGTCAGTTGAATGTCCAAGTTCAAAGTCCAAATGAAATGAAGTCCAAATTAAATTCTAACTTGAAAGTCAAGTTGATGACAATGTCCAAGTTCAATGTCCAAGAGCAATGCCCAAGTTCAATATCCAAGTTCAATGCCCAAGTTCAATGTGAGAGTTTAATACCCAAGTTCAAGGTCCAAGGTTAATGTCCAAGTTCAATGTCCAAGTTCAATGTGCAAGTTCAATGTGCAAGTTCAATGTCCAAGTTCAATGTCCAAGTTCAATGTCCACGTTCAATTTCCAAGTTCAATTTCCAAGTTCAATGTCCAAGTTCAATGTCCAAGTTCAATGTCCAAGTTCAATGTCCAAGTTCAATGTCCAAGTTCAATGTCCAAGTTCAATGTCCAAGTTCAATGTCCAAGTTCAATGTCCAAGTTCGATGTCCAAGTTCGATGTCCAAGTTCGATGTCCAAGTTCGATGTCCAAGTTCAATGTCCAAGTTCAATGTCCAAGTTCAATGTCCAAGTTCAATGTCCAAGTTCAATGTCCAAGTTCAATGTCCAAGTTCAATGTCCAAGTTCAATGTCCAAGTTCAATGTCCAAGTTCAATGTCCAAGAACAATGTCCAAGTTCAATGTGCAAGTTCAATGTGCAAGTTCAATGTGCAAGTTCAATGTGCAAGTTCAATGTGCAAGTTCAATGTCCAAGTTCAATGTCCAAGTTCAATGTCCAAGTTCAATGTCCAAGTTCAATGTCCAAGTTCAATGTCCAAGTTCAATGTCCAAGTTCAATGTCCAAGTTAATGTCCAAGTTAATGTCCAAGTTCAATGTCCAAGTTAATGTCCAAGTTCAATGTCCAAGTTCAATGTCCAAGTTCAATGTCCAAGTTCAATGTCCATGTTCAATGTCCATGTTCAATGTCCAAGTTCAATGTCCAAGTTCAATGTCCAAGTTCAATGTCCAAGTTCAATGTCCAAGTTCAATGTCCAAGTTCAATGTCTAAGTTCAACCAAAAGCAATGTCCAAGTTTAAAGCCTGAGTTCAATGTCCGAGTTCAATGTCCAAGTTCAATGTCCAAGTCCAATGCCCAAGTCCAATGTCCAAGTTCAATGTCCAAGCGCAATGACCAAGTTCACTCCAAGTTCAGTACCCAAGTTCAATGTGCGAGTCCAATGTGCGCGTCCAATGTCCAAGTCCAATGTCCAAGTCCAATGGCCAAGTCCAATGTCCAAGTCCAATGTCCAAGTTCAATGTCCAAGTCCAATGTCCAAGTTCAATGTCCAAGTCCAATGCCCAAGGTCAATGTCCAAGTTTAATGTCCAAGCTCAATGTCTAAGTGCAATGTCAGTTCAATGTCAAAGGTCAATGACCAGGTTCAAGCCCAAGTTCGATGTCCTAGTTCAATGTTGGACCAGTTTTAATTCCAAGTTCGAAGTTCAAGTTCAAAGTCCAAGTTCCAAAGTCCATGTTCAAAAGTCCAAGTACAAAGTCTAAGTACAAAACTACTAGTTCAAAAGTACAAGTTCAAAAGTCTCAGTTCAAGTCTTAGTTCAAAAGTCCAAGTTCTAAAGTCCAAGTTCAAAAGCAATTTCAAAGGTCCATGTTCGAAAGTCAAGTGAAGTCATGACAAGTTAGAAGTCCAAGTTAGAAGTCCATGTTAGAAGTCCATGTTAGAAGTCCATGTTAGAGGTCCATGATAGAGGTCCATGTTAGAGGTCCATGTTAGAGGTCCATGTTAGAGGTCCATGTTAGAGGTCCATGTTAGAGGTCCATGTTAGAGGTCCATGTTAGAGGTCCATGTTAGAGGTCCATGTTAGAGGTCCATGTTAGAGGTCCATGTTAGAGGTCCATGTTAGAAATCCATGTTGGAAGTCCATGTTGGAAGTCCATGTTGAAAGTCCACGTTGAAAGTCCAAGTTGGAAGTCCATGTTGGAAGTCCATGTTGGAAGTCCATGTTAGAAGTCCGTTAGAAGTCCATGTTGGAAGTCCATGTTGGAAGTCCATGTTGGAAGTCCATGTTGGAAGTCCATGGTGGAAGTCCATGTTGGAAGTCCATGTTGGAAGTCCATGTTGAAAGTCCATGTTGGAAGTCCATGTTGGAAGTCCATGTTGGAAGTCCATGTTGAAAGTCCATGTTGGAAGTCCATGTTGGAAGTCCATGTTGGAAGTTCATGTTGGAAGTCCATGTTGGAAGCCCATGTTGGAAGCCCATGTTGGAAGCCCATGTTGGAAGCCCATGTTGGAAGTCCATGTTGGAAGTCCATGTTGAAAGTCCAAGTTGGAAGTCCATGTTGGAAGTCCATGTTGGAAGTCCATGTTAGAAGTCCATGTTAGAAGTCCATGTTGGAAGTCCATGTTGGAAGTCCATGTTGGAAGTCCATGTTGGAAGTCCATGTTGGAAGTCCATGCTGGAAGTCCATGTTGGAAGTCCATGTTGGAAGTCCATATTGGAAGTCCATGTTGGAAGTCCATGTTGGAAGTCCATGATAGAAGTCCATGATAGAAGTCCAAGATCGAAGTCCAAGATCGAAGTCCAAGATCGAAGTCCAAGACGAAATTCAAGTTCATAGTTAAAGTTCAAAGTCGGAATAGTTATACGAAGTTCAGAGTTCAAGTTAAAAGTACTAGTTAAGAGTCCATGTTAAAAGATCAAGTTAAAAGTCCAAGTAAAAAGTCTACATTTAAAGTTCAAGGTCAAAGTTCAAGTCTAGGCTACACATGGTTCAGAGAAAGAACATTAAATGCGCTGTAAATTTCAGGTGATACAGAAAGCGAGAGTTACACTTAGACGGCCGAAGCGGTCGAAACGGAGGCGAAGAAGATCTTCTTCAAGACGAAATTCAAGTTCATAGTTAAAGTTCAAAGTCGAAATAGTTATACGAAGTTCAGAGTTCAAGTTAAAAGTACTAGTTAAGAGTCCATGTTAAAAGATCAAGTTAAAAGTCCAAGTAAAAAGTCTACATTTAAAGTTCAAGGTCAAAGTTCAAGTCTAGGCTACACATGGTTCAGAGAAAGAACATTAAATGCGCTGTAAATTTCAGGTGATACAGAAGGCGATAGTTACACTTAGACGGCCGAAGCGGTCGAAACGGAGGCGAAGAAGATCTTCATCGTAAAGTGAGGGTGAGAGAACACCTACCAAAGGAAACCGAGCTAACCGGCTATGTCAGCTGATGAATTGGTGAAGATAATATCTGCACTTCAAGGCGTACCAAGTAAGAGTAACTGAGGTCGACCCTAATTACGGAGTGCAGGACGTCGAGCGGTCGTTGAGAGGGCGACCGATTGTGCTGAGAATTACATTTGGAACGTCTGGTCTGGTAGAGTAAACTAAAGAAGGCTTTTTCAAACGATGTATATGACAAGCTATTAGATGAAATGTTAAACCGAAAATCTCGCGCATACGAAAAGTTAACTTAACGTTTCTACGACAGATTATGATTGTTACGTAGGTGCGAGATTGTCGGTCGTAAAGCGGTTAATTGCGTAATTTACTTACGGAATCACTGACAGTTCCGTCAGGAATGGGGGGCTCTTAAATGTGAGGAACCAGAGGATTTGTTGAACTATTTAGCATCAAAATAGCCCACGCAGTAAAGGGACACCGCGCCAGTCCAACCAGTAGTAGATGCTTTCAAGAGACGGGGTTTGCGCGGGATTATTCTCATATATAGAGACGGCATGAGTACTTAATAGGGGAACAGAAGCAGTATGTTTAAATTACAAGTTGTGGTCACATCTATCAGGATTGTAGAAAACCCATTACGAAATGCGAAAGGTGCCATAGGGTAGGGTCGAGCTTATGCTTACTGACAATTGCACTAAGGAGCCTTGGGTGCTTAAACTTATGTCATGGTGTGGTTCTGGACACAATCAGATTACGAATCCAAGAATATCACTTACACAAAGGTTGTTATGGGGTTAACAATGGGAAGGCAGTAATATTTGTCACTTCTTTGACTAGGTAATGCGCCTCTTTAATTCAAGGCGGGCGAGTTAATGGTTGCCAACGATACCAGAAGTGAAAGCTCTAGTCGTCCAGTTTGACCATAATGAAAACGAAGGAACACCTTTACATAAATGTGACGTTAGAGTGGATGAATAAACTGATTAGGGAAACCGGGCTCACGTTAGGAAGTCATTGATATTAAAAATAACTTCGTGATTAGGAATGCGTTACATAGGAAGAAGGACTACGGCTAGGTCGGCTAGTAATTTCTAAGGTAGCGAGGGACCGTTTGTAAAAAGCAAAGCTGGCTATACTTAAATTCTAACCATAGGTGATGGCTTTACAAAATATGTCTTTGCAAGGCCGGTCAAAAACACAAAAACAAAAAAAAAAAACATAGCTGGAGTATTGGACAGTTTATTCCATGACTTTGAGCTGCATTTCAGGACTACTGTGTCAGTGAAGGCATTAAACATTTACCTACTAAATATAGTTTCTTGTCTGAGGGCGAATGCAGAAGCAAAGAAGTATAACCATAAGCATAACCAAACTATTCTTACCGCGTTATCCACTCATAATTTCGAGAATAACGAGCGTGATTGATATAAACAGCTGAGTGGAGTGCAGTGGAGTATTAATAATTACTGTTAATGCCGCAACTATGAAAGGCGCATCGAAATTACTATTTGGGGTTAGATTAAGTTGCCCCATCGATAACAAGTTGATAGCCAGTCTATTTCAATTGCCAGTAAAGTTAAGGGTGACAATCGACTTACTCATATAGCAGACTTGACCAATGATGAGGATTTCGGTAGGATCTCATCCATCGATGCTCCTAATAGTGTTCCACATCACTTCCGATGAGCACTAACGGTAATCGGTTCGACGAAATTAGGAAAAAAAGCTTCTGATAATATCAAGCTTCCTTTAGTTAGCTAGTACGGCAAAGGAAAATATACTTATGGTTCAATAAGATTTTCTGCTCTGTTGGCGATTTAGTAAAACTTGGGAAGACTAATTTTTACAACGACGGGTAAATCAAAAAGGCTCTTAACTAAGTTCGTCGACCCGTAAAAAGCAAAGTAACGTGTTGTTTAGGAAATGTTCAGTGCTAGTGGAAATGTTTAGGAACCAATATAAAATAGTCAATGTACCAGGGTTCAGTGCTAGGAAGAAGGAGATCGTGGCAGTATCGGGTAGGCTGCGGTCTTGGATTAGCGTTCAGGCATTACAGATTAACAAGTCGTCTGGTTCCGAGCCTAATACATCTGATTCCTATAACGATGCGGATTCCGAATGGGCGAAATTGTAGTAAAGATGTTTGCAAATATATATTATGGATATTTATGTAAGTATGTTTGACTATGTATGTGTGTGTGTCTGTGTGTATATGCAAGGATAGCAAATCAGTTTAGAAATATGTACGAAAACTGACTTATTGTTTGATATATGATTAAATGCGTAAATAATTTGATTACCATGAAATAAAAACCTGTTGGCCGGCATCATAAATTTGGTACAGAACAATTGATGACACTTTGAAACTGACGGAGGGTGTTGATCCATTTGAGATTCTGTCTTAGCATCAGTGTGATGGACTGTTTGTTACAAGCGTACGATTATTTTTCTGATTTTTTTTTACTACTATATTGAGGAAACTCTATTACATTGGTGTTGAGAAAGAAATTTCAATGGAATAGTAACATAATTATGTATTGTTAAAGTATTAGTTGGTAATAATGAGTGTAATGATTGTTTGCGTGCTCCGGAGATAGCACGCAGTCGGATGGCCGAGTGTAATGATTTTTATGTTATTGTAATGATTTTTATGTTATACTGTGTTAGGTTTCATTTAAGTTTCACTTTTTATTAAGTTTGAGGGTATTCCGCCGCCATTATGACTTAGAAAAAGATTAACGGGTAAAAAAGAAGGCAGAGGGCGGAATGGTGAGGTTTTAAAAAAGGGGAACAAGGTGTTTCTGGGTACTTCTTTGTTAACGGTGCGAAAGAGCAGACGTGTAAAAGTAAACCTTAGACTTAAGACGAGTGTAATTGTGACTATTAGCGTTGTTTAATACATTATTCAAAAGGATCCAGAGGAGTTTTACTACAATACTGCTAATCAAAGTTACAAACATTAACTCTTTAAATAATATTGGAAACTCAGTGTTGGGTAAATACAGAGTTCCGTGGAGCCCAACCAATATATACATGGATATTAGATTCAATAAAAAGATGCGATTGATTGTATTTGTTTCACCTTACAATCCGATAGAAGTTTCTTCGTTTTCATACTAGAACACATGCATGGAACTGAAACAGATCGCGGGGAGCAACATATTGCAAAGACACGGAGAGCAACTGCGGAGGGAAATATTGCATGTTATCATTCCATGCTCGTACTCGGTAGATGTGTGGTAACTTGACACTGTATAGGGAAATACAGAATACAGACAGTGCCGTAGAAATATAACTACAGACAGTAATGTAGAAATATATTTTATTTTATCGTGGCCGTTGGAGGGTTACGTTTTGTCGGAGTTTATTGCACTTGTAAGCATTATATTGAAGTGAAAGGGAAGAAAGGTACTGGAAGAGCGCCTACCCGGTGGAGATAGAAACTGTAAAGGCCTGGTTAAGCGGTTAGCCCGTGCCACGTAGTAAGTCCATTTTAATACCACCCACACAAAAAAAAGTTATTCGATTATTTTAGTACAAGATGTAATCGATTGGTTTGCTCTTTGCGTAGAAATAAATCCTTTGAATCTGTGTTATTCACTGATCTCCTTGTATACGTTTATCGCAATCTCTTTCGCTGAATCCTTTTAAGATTCAAAGGAGAAAATTACATTACAAAGAAATACTAACATAATTAACAGATCATTGCAACTGATCCTAGCTAGGGAAAGCTAGCGTAATAAATATGTTTACCAAACGAAGAAAAAGAGGCGTAGATAGCGGTTTGCATTGGAATAAAAACTGTATTTCTCGTTAAAAGAAATTCAAGTCTTCGCCCGTAATATATATAAAAGCTTTAATAGCTTGGGCAAGCAGACATTTGTTTCAGAAAAAAGTTGTAGAGTTAGTACTTGAGTTGAAGCGGAAAGCGTAATATTTGACAAAAGGGCTTAATGACCGCGTTTTCCGACTAAAGTAAGTACCTTTTTTAATTAAATAAAGATATCTCCGTGCTATCGTATTGTTTACCCGGCACTTTTAATTAACTTGACAAATCGGCGACAGATTTTTGCTCTAGACTTAAAAATAAATGGAACCGTTGAGTTCTAGTTGAGTTTAGATAATAAACCCTTGCCAAGAATAGTAATAGGATAAAGATATCAATTTGGCAAGTTAAATGAGTGTTATCGAATGTAAATAGATCCATCTGTAACAAAATGTTGAATGTTAATATTGATGTTCGCCCTAGCTTACGTACGTATTCTCGCGTACGCTGTCCTGTGCCTTTACCATGAGTTTACATGAAAACGTACTCGCTAGCGACTGCGTAAAATTTTTTATGGGCAAAAGTACAGCGCCTCTGGCGGTTACGCAATAGAACTAAGAATCGGCATACTAAATCGTTTACGCAGTCGCTAGCAAGTACGGTCATGCAAACTCATGGTAAGGGCACTGGTATGTATTCTCCTGTCGAACTCAATGTACGAGTACGTATAGAAAAACAGAATATCTTTAAAACATCCTGTAGGTAAACACAAACAACTATCTTTCATCGCCCAACACTTAAACGGACACTTCAAAGCACTTTTCCAAAAAGAAACCTAGTGAAACGGCTAACGCTGAACAAACATTGAAACTTTTCACTGTCACAGCGCCATTGTGGGCAAGCCTCGGCCATTGTGCCTGCGTTGATTTTAAACGTTGAACAATGGAGAGTTTTGTGGTTAAAATTCGCTGTTCCAACATTGTACAAGCGAAACGTCGAAAAGGCAGACAGTTTGGAACTTAAAGTTTAGGTTTGGACAGTCGGCTCACCTTAGTGCCAGACGTTAGTGCTTACTAATAATAATAAAATGTCAATTGGTTCGCAAGTCCAATAAATATAAATATAGAAATAGTAGGAACTGGTGCGATGTACTTAGATATTAGATATAATAGATGTAATGTGATCCATATGTGTAATGCTGACAAGTAAAATGACCTTGTTTTACCAATAAACGATTGTATTGTATTGTATTAATTTTATTATTTCAGCTTTTGCTACTTTAGACTTAAGTTTTATTTCTGAATTTCAGTCTCACCAAAGTGTTTAGCAATTTTGCAATTTGAAGTTTTGTATATCAGGTAGTTCATGTCGCAACGAGTCAAACTTAGGCTAGGTAGATCTAACTGTAAAATTTAGTGTGGAAAATGACACTTAGATTTAACTTACGCACGCTCGCAAAAGTTACGTAATAGTAATAATACTAATAATCCCTCTAGTGTGTGTTCTGGAGATTACTCGATCTTTTGAAACATTTTTTTCATGTAGTTCTTATCTGAGTTCTAATTTTCATGTTCAGAAATTTATTAAAGTAATAATGTACCTTCCGCGTTTAATGCTTTCCCAATTCAGCTTTTTACTTGGCAACTATCCGTATGCTGGCTCCACGTGGCTTGGTGAAGTGCCAAGTTTTGATTTCATATTGAATGGACCTTCAATAAGGTAATTATGCGAGTTTGAAGTAGGTACATTGCTCAAACAGTTAGCTTGCTTACTGGTAAAATAGAACTGTGGTGGTAAGATCGCGTACGTAACTGTTGCAAACCTTACGCACCAACGTTAAACTGCAGTTGAGAGGTGCATCACATCCTACTTATCCACAGAACCATGTCCCCAATCCCGGTATGTGATGCGTTCGGTATACCTTTTCTTTCGATTGTTTTCTTTTTAACCTGACTTTGCCTTTATAGGCCCGGGCCCAATAAAGCGATAGGAGCGCGCGGTTGGAGAGTAGCCTGGGGAAAATCCAGGGGAAAACCTCCGACACGACCAGGCGGGTAGTTTTGACCCTTTCGATTGTTATTCTTTGGATTGTGAAACTAATCATACTACATATTTACATAAGGCCCTTTTTTTTTAACGTTGGGGAAATGCATTTACGCATCCCGTCTGGTTAGGGGGACCAGGATTTACATAAGGCCCTACCGCTAACCGAAATCAAGTATCTCTCTCAATCTGTCACTCGAATACTAGTCCAGAGGGCTACTACGAACCAAAAAATCTATAGCACTCGTTGCTATAGATTTTTCGATTCGTATTAGCCATCTGGAGAGACATTCGACGTGTCTTAGTGATAACAAGGGACGTGTCATAACTCCTGCGTCATGGTAATTGTCTTCACCAATCAAAGTCTATTCCAACCGTATAAAAGTCTGAGATTGAATAAGTTTACTACTTAATATTATATATATGCCAGTCCTTCGCGGCTCTCGTGTAAAAATGGTTTCATATTTTAACACGCTCAACACAGCACAGTTGCTACGTAAATAAGAGTGCATCTCAGAGTTCCAGGCAGGGCACTGCAGCTCGAGTAGCCAATTTGTGAGCGCCGGCACTGGGACGTCTTCCCATTTTATAACAGCTCGTATAACGTCTGTTTTTAGTAGGATTTTTTGTTATGGAATGTTGTTACCGAAAACAACGTATCACTCTATGTACAAAATGATATCACAACTCAGCTTTGTCAATGTGAAACATTCTCATAATCGCTGACAATGGCAAGTCTCTTCAATTTGATGGAATTTGATCAACGCACTATAATTGGGGTTGGTTAGTAGATTAATTTATATATTAATATTAAATTGAATTTATTACAAATCTCTGAACCGAATAGTTAATTACTTGTCAAAGTAAATGAAATATTATATATAAATAAAAAAGTGAAAACATGTAATCTAAGTATTTCAAGAAATAAGTAAACTTTCAGTAAAAAACACATAATCCAGAGAAGGCCACGATTCAACGATGTTTCATACTCAGCGACAGCGACAAGACAAATGGAACGCAAACACTTGACCGGGAATATCCTAGAGATATCGTTAGCCGGCCGCTCACCCTCGAACACAATGTTGAACTTCTCGACCTGATTGTCATGAGCATTGCGCACTAAGACAAACCTATGATTACCTACCACCTACGCATTGTAGCGAAGCGGTAAGGGACGCGACTATCAATCTGGAGGTCACGGGTTCGAAACCTGGCCACCACTTGGAGTTTCAAAAAACTTATAATAGTTATGGAGCGCTCGTGGTCCAGCGGTGCCCGCGTGCCGCGTGCGGTATGGTAAAAAATGCGCACATATTTTATTTGGCCCTGAGTCAGATGTACGTCATATATTTATATATTTTTATGCAGTCACTTTGAACAAAGATTTCTATTGCATAATAGGTGTAATCTTTCACGAAATTCCATGTTATTTTAGCAGAATAAAATTATATATTGCCAAATTTGGCAATCGCACACTACACGGTCCGTGATATAACGACCTTGCAAAATTTTATATAAATGTTACTGATAATTTTATGGCTATAATTGTATTGGAACATGATACTGTAGGTAAAATTCTAGGAACTTGATATATAGTCGTTTGATTTTCTAAATACACATATGCGATTCTTAGAAAGCACACAAAAAAACGTAAGAATAAGAATCACCAACTACGCGCAGAGCTTCCGTATACAATGGGATGGTTAATTGTAAACTCACGCGTGTTAGAGCGAGTCATTTGTAATGGAATGGCCTTGCCTTAACTCTTTATCGCTGAATATTCGCCCATGTGGTGTTGTGTTCCTGGCAGCGAGTACAGTCAATTCCTCGATATGCGCTGTGTTAAGTGTACCTGGATTATTTGTCTCTAGCTACTAACGCAACGAATCCTCATATCATAGAAGGGGCAACGAGCTTGTGATTCTGTTGGAGTTACTAGCGTTCATAGGCTAGTTTAGTTGCTTATTTTAAGACAGGCCGTATGCCTTTTTCTATTTCCGTAGTTAAGAATAAAATACGCGTCAGATAGATTGCAGTTTCTTACTTTGCTGTAGACCAGCTAGAAGTTACAAAGGTTGAAGGATGGACAGAGTCGGAACCATCAGATGTTCATACAGAGTAATCAGTAACTGCTTGGCTGTTAGCATAAAATAAGTACCCATTGTTAAAGGATAATAGGTAAAAGTAATAAAAAATCAATGAGTATCCGCTGACCTGACTCACGTTTTGGACTGCCTATTCACCACGCGGAATAACCTACACAGAATTCTTGTATCAATTAATGTGTTAGTGCCGCTTCTAAAAGTATTTATATAGCTTCAACGTAAGTTGTACACTTTCGTTATGTCAACTGGCATAGAAGTTATAAAATTCAGATGTAATTAAAGATTTAAACACCACTCATTGACTACAGCTTTTAACTTCACTTTGACGCACCCGAAAACTTTTTGTACCGTTTTGTGTAAATAAATTAGCAAAAACCTAATGATTCTCAAGCACCCTTGCGAAGTGCAAATCTGGGAGCTTAACCCACGAGGTAAAGGGGTGCCCTTTTTGCCTCCTTTGACGGCTCGAGCATCCTCCATGCTATCCGGTTACGCAAAGTTCAGGTTAATGATGTTGCTTTTACTTTTTGCCAAACTCATTTACATTTTTTTAGGTTTGCTGTAGAAAAATGACCTGATATGCTCCTACTTATTTTTAATTAAGTATAGTGTATGATTTATGCTATCATATATTTCAGAGGGACCTTCTTGTGTCTTTGTAGCTATCAGCTACTGGAAATACACTCATTTAGGGTGAAGATCCACAAGAGCTGTGTTTTCATATATTTGACACCTGGCCTGACATCTGGCTGTAAGATAGCTTAGCACATCTCTTGTGTATAGTCACCCTTATTACACATAATTACTCCGCATAATACGATGGTATTACGCCGTTGGCTGCGTGTACATTTAGTTACACGCCTATCCAGATAATATAGTGATATTTAATTAACCCTAACCTCAAGGTGTTTTAATGAACCTTGCATCCATTAGTCATCCTAGAGTTCGTCAAGGCCCACTTTTCAGCGAACATTTGTATACTTTTCTTTATTCGGCTTCAGCTTGAATACATTTGCTAATAACTGTTTATTGTTTCAGGTAAGGACCGTAGTCAGCTGCATGGCATGATTTGTAGACGAGTAACATTTGCACCGCCCCGGTAAGATCCCACCTCAGCCAGTCTTTATGGACAAGAAAACGTTAACTGGTCATCTAATGAGCACCATTATCTCATGTATTGCATTTTTTTTTTTCAAATATGATCGTGTTTGTCGCATGCGAAAAATGAGATTCGGCAGGCTATCCATTTATAAAAAGCAATAGATGTTTTATCTTGCAGTTTATCGTGTGATAAATGTGGGATTAGTACTTTTTGATGGTGTATGGTGCTGGCTGTTTGGTGACGATTGAGAAAGGTCAAATGAGCTTTGAATTATTTTGGAATGACAAAATAATTGATGCTGCGTAAAAGATGAGCTGAATGAGAAAATACGTTATGATCCAATTTTTGAACTAGGTCTTGTTTACGTTAGCTGAAGATGTGATCTCCATTGTTGAGACCTGCTAATCAGAAAGCTAACGTCGTCTCTTTCTATTGAGCGCTGTAAGTGAGAGCTGAGGACTTACCGCGAATCGAAAACAAATATTTCCGTCTGTCGCACTTACTAATTAGAGGGTCAGAGAGAGAGATACTTCGTTTTTGGATGTGTAGGCCCTCTGAATGCTCACACGATAAATTCAATCATACTGCCAGAAAAAGTTTTCTTGTCGATAAAGCGTATATTTATATGTGGTGGTGGTTATGTCTTGTTGGCTTTATTAAAAAGCTCTACGTTCTAATGTTACAATCGTAATGATCATCATCATCACTCAGACACTTGTCTGTGGAGTAATCGTTACTCATCACTGTTCAAGTGTTCACTAACTGCCTCTTGACTTCCTCGTGCCCAAGATAAGCTAAGCGTTTGCGTGATGATAATTTAATAATCCTTTGGAACGGGAATGAAGTTTTCCGTCAAGTATCCCACAGTTTCCTCACAGTAATTGGCCTATTCATGGACATTATCGCACGCAAGCCGTCGTCGAGGTAATAACTTAATCCCCGCATGATTTGGATGATTGCAAATGTCACGACAGACTATAGATGTTTTGACATTTGAGTCTGTTTTGAATGCAATCGTCTCGAGTTAGGCTATAGTTATGAATGAAGCTTTCAGCGGATGTTTTTTTTTGTATGCCATCACTATTGCATACATCGGCATACAACTAACACAACAAAAGTTTTTTACCTACAAGTTTATGTAAAATGTTATTAAGGCCTTTAAAATCATCATTGATAGCATAAAATAGACGGATATACGTCTAAGGTTTGATACATGTTATAGAACTATCTGCAGTCTTTAATAATAATCGATAATGCGTCTAGGTATGTTGTGTTCCTTTGAAATCGCTAATATAAAGCAGCTCATTTTTTTGACAATGAATAACTTCTTTAAAATCGAATTTGTATAAATTGGAGCTAATATATTTTATCCTGGTATCGTAATTAACAACTTGTAACAAATATTATCATCTCGCTCGCTGTTGTTTCGTATCTGGATTTTAAAAGGATCTAAGATTATCAGAGAGTCTATGCTATAGTCTTGCTCACTACTAGAATGATGCAACTGCAATGTTAAACCGAAATTAAGAAGAGGGTAGATTTTCGCGACTCGCATCACGTCGTGGCCATGTTCTACCACCGCAAAATTAAAATTTCCTAAATATAATTAGTCGCTTGTATTCATTTATTTTCTCCGCTTAACTCTAAGCACAGCCTTACTCGCGGAAGTCATGCGTTCCCTTGTAAGGGTGACTCGGCGAGTGCTCGTGTCACGGTGCGGTCATAAGTTATAAGCTATGCTTCCATACGATTATCAGTTATTAATATCAGCGCGCGCGCACGACTCTTCCAAAAGTGGCCGGTCTGTCACCGCGCAGACGGCTATGGGCATAATATGGCTTGATTTAAAACTAGTCTTCCTTGTTTATGGTTTTCCGCTGTTCTTAGACACGCTTTCCTGTTATTTATATTGTTATCGTAATACTTCTGAAAGTGCTAATAAGTAGAGTTTCAGTAGTTGATTACGTACATTTATAGAATAGAAGACTCAGTTTATGCAGATTATGAGTCGCATAAATAATTAGTTTATATAGCCCTTAACTTTAGAGATATCCACACGAAAATGTATTTATAAAACCGTCACGTAAGCATTCTCCTGAAAGGGGCGTGTATACCTACATAATATAAAATACTACGCGCGAAACTCCCCGCGTTGTCCACACATGTAGATAGCGTGGGCGGGCGGACGCGATAACGTATCTCGCGCGAGATGATTGTCCTCTCACTTATGGGACAGCCACTGTGGACCAGGGATGCACGCTGTGAAACAAACTGAATTATGATCGTAGAATCTAGTCATGAAGATAATATAACTTTGGACGAGGCAAGGTAATTGTCCACAATTTAATGTTCTTTGAACATTTATAAATACTATTTAATTTAACTAATTAATTCCCTTCTCGTGTCATCGTCTAAGTTTAAATTTGTAGGGAACTAAAAGTAACTGTCTGTTGCTTTTTCGAGCTTAACTACTGAAGCGAATATGTCCTCTATCGCGATATTTTTATCAATATAGATATAATGTCTATTGTAATCTCCGGAATCGGGAGATGACGGGTTGGGTGAAATTTCGTATGTATATTTACTGGTATGACCAGAGAAAGGATCCCTTCTCCCCGCTCAATATATATTCCCATAACACTTAGGAGGTTAAACGGGGTGAAATTGTTAATATAGTTGCGATTTAAACAGCTGTACGCCAACAAATTTAACGTGCAAAAATTCGTATTCTGGCTATTAGGAAAACCATTCGTACGATTATCAATAAAGTTAACTCAAACCTAGGCTTAACACTCGCGATTGCGGCCATATATCAATCTCGGCAAGCAGAAACTATGAAGCGCCACGCTTTCTACTCACAACGCCTCTCGGGAACTCTGGCGAACTTACTCACAACCTGTAACACAACACAGATATCAACGATTTAGTTTGAAAATATTGGATACCGGTTTCAATGCAGTTGTCACACACAACTAGCTTTATTCTCCGCGATAGTTTGATGTCCGGATACCATAATTCATGCGAAGCATGGAATGAGCTCTATGGCATCAAATAGGGATGAGCGTGTTCAGATAGTTTGTATTCAAAATGCTAAAAACACGGCAAAATGAGTTCTAATACAAGCAGAGACAAGAACAATAAACTCTGTGAAACAACTATGGAACATACTTCTCGACTGCATCCAAATCATGGACTGTCAAAATGCCAACCGTCACAATCGCCTTAATCAACTTTAAATTTAGGATCACCACAAAAAGGTTTATTTTCGTTTGGACAAAGCACTACGATAATCTGCGTTCATTGCATCAATTAAATACTATCGCGATCTCTTATACCACACCGTCGCGCTCAAAACTGAACCTTTAGGTTTAAAGAGTAAAGTGGACATTTTAAATACGGTTGACAAAAATACGAGATTTCGATGTTTTCGTTGAATATATCCGAAACGCGGGATGTTTAAACTTTGCCCGTCGCGGTAATGTTATGAATTTGTGATCCACTGGTGATGTCTGCAATAACTTCGCGCTATCTTCGTGTTATGCATTAACTTATGTGCGTTTTGTATGCAAATTTCATACAGCACAAGGATGTCGCCTGTTGCCAATGTGGAAGTTGCATAGCTAAGGACAGTGATTATCTTTAGGCATGAATTCACTGCTAAAGACTAGCATTTAGTTCTGTTAAATCTAGTAAAAACGTGTTAATATTTCGAGCTTGTATTTACTTTCCTCTGACTACGTGCGTCTCTGTATCTTACAAGTTCATTTTGACTAATTTCCCATGCTAGTTATGCGATAAAATATGTACTATCATGTCACTCCTATCATGCAATTATAAGTTTGAAAAACTCTGGTCTCGAATGTAAATGCATTAAAGGGCCCTTGATGTCTGATAATAAAAAAATAAAACTGGCTCCAAAAAAAAAACACTAAAACGTAAAAAATAATTGCCTTCTAATATGAGACTACGCTTCATATTGACCAATGTAGACGAACCTAAAGAAATTGTCTAACGTTGACAAAATGGCACCGATTCATATTAGAAGTAAGGCAATTATTTATTACTTTTGTCTTTGGAGTCGGTTCTATTTTTTTATTAAACATTTTATTTATTTCACACTTTTTAGTGAGTCAGTGAGTCACCAGAAAGCTTCTCCTACGATTTCAATAAGCTTAAACACGGCCAAGCTACACTGTTTTATTACGGAGTTCCGTTGCCTACCTTCCGGCTTCAATTACCAGATGAGGTTGATGGTGACATTACATCAAGATCATTTAAATTGACTTCGTCATAGTCGCTTCAGTTCTTGATCGAAATATCTTCATGCCACCCATAAAACACTATGAATTTTGGATGATCATCCGTGGTCTTCATCAGTTCTCGTTCAGCAAATGCTACTCTCTGAATTCAAATGCTTGATTTATTACCGAAAACACTAAAATCTTATAATATTTTTTGAGGATTTCCCTCAATTCCTCATGGATCCCATCATCAGAATTCTAGATTCTGGTAACAACGGGATCAACCTTGAAGCATATGCTTTCAAACAAAGAAAAAAATCGGTTCCTAAACGACGGAGGTAATTAACACACATTAAAAAAAAAAGAACATACAACCGAATTGAGAACCTCCTTTTTTTGTAAATCGATTAAAAATACAAAAATTCATCTAGCTACGAAAGCTCTAACGAAATGTAAGCTTTCCTTAAGGTGCAGAATTGAGTAAAGTTTGGTTTTAGTACATAAAGCACATGGTTTGATGACTACATATACTACTTGCAAATCGCGAGGTAAGTTACCCACTGCATTTTAACTAACACAGCGACTGTTCTTAGAATATCAGCTCCGTAGACTATTACCCGCCGTCTAAACAGTTATATAGCATATGTTCAGACTATACCGTTTAGATAACCGAGCAAGGAATATTCAATTTACCCATTTGCATCCATTAACATCCGATGGGTCGCTATCGGCTGTTTCATGGCTCCGGCACAATGCTTCAGCTGTCATATATTCATATGAACGTATGCACGAGTATTAACTTTGCTGAATGGGTGTGTGTTTGCGAAATGGAATTAGCTTTAGGATTTTGGGGACGTATCGTGTTGCTTACTTGTTAACGAACAAGGGTTAGATGTTTTTTATTTGCAATTTTAGTACTGAGACTCAAACATTCAAAAAGAGTTACGGAAATGGTGGGATCATCTCTTTAGTGTCAAATGTAACCTTTGTATGTACTTGTTGTGATTATGAACAAATTTTCAAGTCTATTCGAGATGGATAGACAGATTAATATATTATTTAAAAGATATGGGTTACTAAATGGTGGGAATAATTACTTAAACACCACTATAAGATAGTTACCTTATATTCCAACTAAAGAAAAACACACTTCACACAAATTACAGCGTTACCTTGAATACTCGTTGAAGCTCGTAACAAAAGTGACCGCAACCAGAGTGACCGACTGTATGCACTCCCGAATCGACTAATCAGTACAAAATGAAGGCAGAGTGAAACTGTCATGTTTAAAACTACCCGCATTATTTTATTTCAACCAGATTAATAAAACGTTTACATATTCATACATACATGGGTAGGTACATGAATTGTTATGTACCTGAAACTTACAACAATTATGTTACAACAGGTGTTTGGAACAGGGATGTTTATTGTATATACTGTGCCCCGTAGAAAAATACTACTTTTGAAAAAGTACGTGCTTGACCATATTTAAACTTGTATAAAGTTATTTCGAGTTGTAAAAGTGCCCGTGTGGCCTATATCCATAAATTCCATAATAATTGTTTTGATTTTGTAGAAATTTCTTGTGAAATAAGTGGGAAATTTCTCTCCCAATATAATACGAAAATGTTTTCATTCAAAACCTCACTCCAGCTAGAACAAGTCGACAATTGTCAAGAGATCCGACATGCCGGTGAATATTATTCCGCGTACTCTTGACCGCTCGATGGCTCTCGGAAGTGTGTATAAATATTTGGATTAGGACTAGCACCGTTGAGATCAGCCTACGCTGTCTTAGTTTAAAATACGGACAATACGGTTATGTAAGATGTTGGTGATAGACAGTTTTGTTGTGATTTTTAACCTTAAAGGCGTATAATTAAAATAGCACCTTTGAATCGCGGGTCTGACCAGACGTGGAAATAAAAAGGATTATTTTCTGATATATATATGATTATAAATATTATAATGTTCAGATATATGATTCTTGACTATAATATTGTTTCTGTGATAGAAAAAAATCTAAAGTCAGGTCTGTACTTTTTTCCTGAGTTACTTAAATTACTTATGCCTTACTTACTTGCGTAAACACACAATAAAGTAAAATTATGTCATTATACATTATCTAAACTCTCATAAGGATATGAAAGAGACTTCAGGATGTCAGATCTTTATCGATTTTTCTCCAAAAAAGCATGTTCCGATGAGTATTGTATCTCGTTTTCTCGGCGCACGCAAATATTCTACATATAGCTAAAGTTGTATGCTGCGTTATTACTATTACATACATACTTAAGTACCGAAGCAGTAAACGAACTTCACTGTTTCTAATGCCTGCTACAAACTGACTCCTCTCAAATAAATGCACATGATGCCATTATTGAAATCTGAACTTTATGCTGATCGTATTTAGGTATATTTTATAACATACTATTACGAATGGTAGGTGCTATCTGAGTGCTAGTTAGTACGAGCTAAGTTTTGAGCTAACTACCAACTTTAGTTTCCCTTGTTCCGCTATTTTATGGAAGTTGTTGTAATGTGGTTTTTGCATATTAGTAAACTTGTGTATACAGATCTGCTATTAGTTAATAATAGTTGTTTATTATTTGACACTTTGTGCCTAATTGTAAAACTCATCTCTAGTTTAAAAAACCGGCCAAGTGCGTGTCAGTCTTCGCACATTTAGGGTCCCGAACCAACAGCAAAATTAAGTTGGTTTTAATATGAAAAATAAGGATTATTCAATTAAAAAATCTGATTTATCAATAATTACTATTTGTTGGTAAAATATACGCAATTATAAACATTATCACCAAATTCAAGTTCATGATCAATGGTAAATGAAAAAATTCTTCGGAACAAAAATTTGTGACAGACGAGGGACGGAAGGACGGATGAACGGACGCACGCGTGAGAGATACCAATAGGGTTCCGTTTAGACCCTTCGGTTACGGAACTCTAAAAAGCATTATTGATTTCGGTCACCTGTACTCAAAAGAGTAATCAAAGAGATATGATTGAAGATAGGAAAGTGTACTTACAATTAAGAACATCTGTAGTATACACATGAAACGTATAAAGTCAAATATTATTACTCCTGCAAATTAAGATGACCCACTTTCTGTGTTCTATATATATGGTTGAAATTTTACATTCTTAATTTACGTAGCTCGTAGACCCAAACAACTGTAAAAAATCTCTCGCGTAAACCTGTCGCTCTCTACGTATACCTCCCACAAAACTCGCGCATATGAGGTCTTTTGCGGTGCGTTCTGTGAAGCTGTGGAATGCGTTACCTCCTCCCTTGAAACAGTCTCCATCGGTAGCGTCGTTCAAGGGGAAATTAAAAAAAATGTTGCTAACTGACACCAAGTAGGTAATATTTTGTCCTCCATAAATGGTTTCACCTTTATTTCTATTTCCTACAGTTACGATGTCTGTTCTCTTTTCACGTTTAACAGTTATATATTCCTGTAGGTAATATATGTATATGTAGGCTTATTATTTTCCTGTACCTTTTATTTAATTTTGCTGCATTTGTCTACCATTACTCACTTTTACTCTCATTTAGGTACGAAAAGATTAACTGGAAGCTTAAGGGATAAATTCACCTTTGCATTTAACTTCTTCTGTAATTTATGTTTGTTATTTTGTACAATAAAGAGTTTTACTACTGCTTCTAAAATTATAATTAAATCTAGATTAAGATACACATCGTCCAGACCCCCTAGATTCTCATCTGTCGTCCATATTTTATAAACACGTAACGTTATAGTTCAATAACACATGCACACAACAGTGCCTTTACCATGAGTTTACATGACCGTACTCGCTAGCGACTGCGTAAAAAATTATATGGGCAAAAGTACAGCGCCTTTGGCGGTTAAGCAATAGAACTAAGAATCGGCATACTAAATCGTTTACTCAGTCGCTAGCGAGTACGGTCATGCAAGCTCATGGTAAAGGCACAGATGTGTACAACATACACCACACAGCTATACTCATTGCGGAGAAAAGTCTTAAATAATACACAATGTCGTACGAGCAACATTTGACTTACACATACAAAAATTTATATAGTACTAGAATTATCTTTAGTACAAGAAAAAGACACAGTACTAAAAAAAACTACAAGGCTTAAATTGTAGCAAGGATGCTGAACCGGACGGTACCCCCCGACGGTATTTATTGCTTCTTGTGCTTCTCAACTAGTGGACTCCTTCTGGATAATTTTTAACAGATCGGTTGCCTCAGGAGTATTTCCCACAGACTGGAAAACCGCTAAAATAGAATCATGAATGTATTGATTTTAACAATTGTTGACTTAAATAAATAAATTAAAATTGGAATGCAGGAAAATGTTTTAAAAAGATCATAAGGCCGATTATTAACGCGGGTGCAATGTTTGGAGGAAGGATATAAAGATGATAAACTATTAAAATAAAGGCCTTCTTATGTAATTGTTGTGTGAAAGCCCACATTTCAACCAGTTCTCTTTTGATTTGCTGTCATATATATACGTCATATACACTTTATATATAACAATTTACATTGATTCATAAATTGACTTCTAGACTCGTCTATCGCCCATATCGCCCGTACTTTAGTGAATAGGAATTTTAATATTTAAGTCTTATTCCATCTGTAAGTGTAGTCGTTGGCGACGCGCCAGCGTTGCAATTGCTAGCCATAGAGTAGTCTAATTCAATTTAGAAAGCAAATTGTAACACATCTGCCACCCAAACATAAGGCGAGGTGTCTATCTGTGACATTTGTGTTTGTTTAGTAGCTTGGAAACGGGTGATGGGTTTTCGCGTGGTCGTGCCGGAGGTTTACCCCTGGATTTTCCCCAGGCTACTCTCCAACCGCGCACTCCTATCGCTTTATTGGGCCCGGCCTATAAAGCCACAGTCAGGTTCAAAAAAAAAACGGGTGATGATGACGCGATGATGATTCTATAGCGTTTCTGTCTACGGCTGATACTCGATTTCTAATCAATCGGAGGTCAACATCATAGATAGCGTGCAAATATATCAACAAATGATCTGTCTATGGTAATACTTCCGTAATGCAGTTTTTAGTACCAACCGCTTGGATCCTTTCAAGCAAAAGTGCGCGCGCAAAACATAATGTATGCAGCGACACCGCATAAAGTCATAGAAAGCAACCAGTTATTACGCATATAAACACCATTGAATATTTACAAGTGTCGCCTCTGTACGTCCATGTCTATAAATATGTATACATTCCAGTTCTTAAGTCTGGGGAGTAAGTCTTAATATTGTTTAGATAATTTTAGAATCGACCGTACATTGTCGTCGGGACGTTGAACCTGAGAATATCTCACATGTTTTATGTACAACAATACTCGCTGAACTCATTTTTTTAGTGCGATGCTACATCCTTTTTTTTGCTCGAAATACTATTTGATTTATTTATTCACTTAGATATATTAAAGTTCTTGTTTTACTAGGTTTTGCATTGGAACCTTGACGAATATTTTCAAGAAATTTATGCGTCGGGCACATTCGAACTTCTGTAGCGCCATGCTTGTGTTAGGCCACGAAACTGCCGAATGTGGCTGTCTATCCAACGTAAACAAATAACATACAATTAAGCAATTGAAAATTGAAGATTGATTTTATGTCACGTTTTATGTTTACGCTGTGTTGTCAGTTGCCGAATTCGATAGTTGTTGCCATGCTTTTGTTACGGCGCAACACTATATATATATATTAGGTGCATCATTTTAATGTCACCTGCGATGTAATTTTTCCCTACGAATAGTGAAGTGAATAGTATAATGTAACGGGTAAGATGACAGAGAGAATTGAAAATGGGACATTCTACAAATATATCGTCTACGGGGGAACTTAGAACTAACAAGAATTTGCATGTAGCAAGTATGCAAATCGGGAGGGGAGAGAAAATAAACAAATTACTAGCAAATACTGGCTTTACAGTTTTATGGACGACCTTGTTTGTCGATTGAAAGGCCTTCGTATTGCCCTGCCTTATACGGCAACGCGTTTCATACTCGCCTTCGGCTCGTGTTTAAAACGACGTAACCGTCGTTTTTGCCATATTAACAAGTGTCCTTTTGATTTAGTGGTAGTTAATATTAAAATAATAATGGACTGCCGGTCAGGACTATATTCTTGTGATGAGCACGATTGTGCGCGACGTGCGATGTTTATTAGACGTTTTCTATGCAAATGTATAGAATTTATTTTACTTAAGTTTATAATAAATTTACACCGATCTGCGTAATCAAATTGAACAAATCTCACTACACTATCATAATTTCTGCTTTAGCGCGAGTCGGACTCGCATTTGCCCGGTTTTTCTTACATATGTACTATGTACCTGGTTTTTTTTACGTAACATGATTACTCTACCGAGTATTGATTGCCCTTCCAACTAGCCTAGACACGTAATCGACATTTACCTACTTGTTCTCGATTCTCACCTCACACGAATCGATTACCATTGCTGTTGATTGATCGATCGATATGGTGGTGTTAATGGAATTGTATGTATAATTGTAATTACAATCCGTTTTCTTCCTTAAACGCGTCGTATAATAATTGATTGTTAGATGTACTTTTCACTACACCGATAAAATAATATTATTGTTACAAGTAAGTTTCTATCATTATTCCCACACTCGGTATTAGAAAATAGTCAGGATTTACTAGAAATATAAATTTGTGAGGAGCAGGTTCGCGGTGAATGTTATAAATTCCGGAGAGAAGTAAGTGAATACAAATTTTATAAAAGTCTGTTAGTAAAAAAAATCAATAATTAATATGAATAATCGAATGCACCAGGTCGCATAGCTCCGAATTTTATTGATTGCGTTTTATGAATAGAGCGCACGAAGCAAACTCACGTGTAATGTGCATTGCATCGAACAAAAATAATATGATTTAGAAGTGACTTGATTCGAAATCTTCAATATATCTGCTAGTTACGTTCGCCGACTCGGCCATTTTCGTCCTGATAACACGGTCCAATGCGTCCTTCACTGGTCAATTTCGGGTCACGGCTTGATACCGAATTATCCAACCCTTTGCCATGCAAATCTGATGTTTGTTGACGAAAATTGGCTGGGCTGCCTTAACATAAACATTATATTATGGGTGGACTCCATTAGGCTTATAGGTTTATGAGGAAATTCGCCACATTTCCATTATGCTATTGTTTGTGAGGATGTTTGTTATTTTTTCGATCAAAACTATTAACCCTTTTTAGGGTTCCTTAGTAAACAAGGAACCCTTATAGTTTCGCCATGTCCGTCCGCCCGTCCCCCGCTTTTCTCAGTAACCGTTAGTACTAGAAAGCTGTAATTTGGCATGAGTATACATATCAATTACGCCGACAAAACGGTAGAATAAAATCAATTTTTTTATTAGCGTACCTCCCCTACATGTAAAGTGGTGGTGCAATTTTTTTTTTCTTCCAAACCCCATCGTGTGGGGTATCGTTGTATAGCTCTTTCAAAAATATTATAAGGTTTCTAAAAGCATTTTTTGATTCAATCGGTTGGCTTGATATTAAGCTTTGAAGTGATAATTTTTGCTATGGTCAAATGTTCTCCCCCCCTGCCAGCTAAACGGTGGCTACTAGGCATGTGAAAAAAATCATGGTAGTAGTATATACGATGAATTTAAAAGGAAAACTATCACAGCTAAGTAGACATTACCGTAAAGGGCAAAAATATGTATACAACACAAAATCTCAAAAAAGTACATCATCAGTACTAAGATCAGTAAAAACCCTTCTACGGGTCCGTAATTCTGCATATGACCGGTGACGTGATGGACGGGCAACTACGGAACTACACTGTGCGTGACCCGACACGCACTTGGCCGGTTTTTTATTATATCGTTGAAGGTTGATTTAACCGCAGCTTCATGAGCTCTACCTAGCGTAATTATTAAATTATTGTAACACATAGGCTATAACGTATATGCGTAAGAAGTTGCTGGCAGAAACGTTACGGCTAGTCCTACATCCCAACAATTTGAGACTTAGGGTGGGTTGCACCAAACCGTCTGTAATCGTAAGCGGTGTTCGTTAAAATCTGATTGTATAGAAAGTTTGACAAGTTTCTATGGGATGACAGCTGCCGGCGCCATATTTGACGAAGACGGCCTGTGATCGTATGTTGGTGCAACCGACCCTTAGGCGAAGGAACACGAAGAACAGTTGTCCTGCAAGTTAAAGCTATTGCATGTCGTTGTCGCATAAATCATGGACGGAATAAAAGTTGATTTTCATTCTTGTCATGTTTTTGTTTTCTATATTCAAATGTGTCATTATTTGACTTCGGTACATTTGGAAGCGAGGATACAGAGATTTAAAATTCATTCCCAGCTGCGAGGTTAAAAATGCCTTTAATATTTAAATCTCATTGTTGTATGTGTGTCGCAGAGCGAAGCAATCCGTTTGGGGCAGGCGTTGAGCGTGCGTTTGGTTTTCTTGAGGTAATATTATTAGTATTACACGTTCAGAACCAGAATTTCTGCTTTACTTCGGTAATTTTACTTATTTTATTTGTTTGTAAGGTGTGTATGTAATGTAATGTTTAAATAAAGCGTTCGACTTGTCTGCAATGTGAGAGTGCCATAATTTATTTTAACTTCATTTGTACTTTTATTTTTAATAAACTGTAAACCTTACATAACGTGAGTACCATAGCTAAAGAATTGTCCTTCGCAAAACGGCAAGACAATACTGTAATGTACTGTAGTTTGGTAGATAGATATCGAGTAGGCAATACATATCGTGCTAACAATTGAGTGAATCATTCGGTCACATTTATGGGTACATTTAGTAGTGGGTCTTAAGGTTCAATATCGTTTATTTTTAGGTCTCCATCCATCTTAAGAAGAAGTATATAGAGATTAAATTCTTTTATCTTCGGTATAGGCTCGGGTGTCAGGTTTATAGCCCTCATTTGGACAGGTCAAGGTTTCTTCCGATGAACACTTCAATGATGATGAGTTTGTATTGAGATCTTGGGTGTCCCTGACACTTGATACTGATCTACGTACGTCGTCACGTGTCAATTTTATTATACTACCAATCAGCCATACTATTTACCAGTACTGTTAACCCCTGTGACACACATAAGAAAGGCATTAGAGTGAGCATTCACTAGAAATGTGCGAAAATGTGTTTCCTTGTATTTGACACCTTGCTGTTAAGCGAGAGTTACGAGATGTCAAATGGATGAAAACACAGTTTACCACACCTTACGCACACACCCTTTCGTAGGGAAATCAAAAATTTGATGAATTGTTGATCAATCAAAAGTTTTATAGGGTAGGTACTACCTAAACGACATTTCATGAATTGATGAATGAACGAACTTAGCAGTACTAAAGTATAGGATCGTAAGGAATTTTGAACTCAAAGCTGCCACGATAACACCCATATCACGCCTTTTGTCAAACCCTTTAAGGGTAGATAAATTAATTCTCATCCTCGTGATCGCATGATAAACACAAAAATATCAAAAAGTTAAGCTCGAGTTCATTTGAAAAGAGTTGGCATTTCATTTCGCTTCATGCTGTGCGAGTTGTAGGTTCACATTAGTAAACGTGTAAGACACATTATTTATTAATATCTTTGAAGGGAGTTGAACTCACACTCGGAATATCGCAAGTTCCTACCCATAATGAGTTTGAGTTTGAAATGGGCCCTAATGATTACCAGGATACGACACAGCATAAATTATAACTCAACAACACCCACGACACAAAGTACATAACGATTCTCTAGTCACACGGCAAGTTTTTTCTCCCATAATATATAATCATTTCAACAGCAAAAAACATATCGTACGCGTCAGAAATTAATTGACTACTAATTTAGCTCGGCACGAGTTCGCGTCACGTTTTAATGTATGAGAAAGGAAAACTATACATAGGTAATAAATCACTGAGTGCATGAGTTGGAGGGGTACAGATAGGTATGTCAATGTGCTAACGTTGTGCACCACATGATTCCCAGAGGCTATACACGTGTTTTTCTAAGCATGTTAAGAGGCCTTATAAGTTTTAAAATGTTTTGATTTCAAATTATAACAAAAGTATTGATAATACCATTAAAGTGATTAAAGAATACGATAATTTTATTAAAGTTTTAGATAGTAACAGGGCCATTTTTTGATTTGATTGTGTATATTAGAATTTAAGCAGAAAAACGCAGTTTTTAGCTTCAAAATAGTCGATTTGGAGTGATGTTTGAAACGATATTTCTTAATGAAAAACACAAGAAATACATTTAAAATTTATGACATTACGTCGCAATAGTCCCTTTCTAGATAGTAACGTTGAGAAAATGTCAAGATACGTGTCAATACAATCAGAAAATTGTCTAAATAGATGAGCGTTTTTTAACTGATAAGGACCCTCAAGTGTCGCATTGCGGGGCCTTTCCCAGGAGGACTACTCCTCCTTCCCCCTTGACTTCTACTCGTCCCGGCTCTGAGCAGTTTCGGGGGCCTTGTAATATAGTTGAAAAACAAAAGTCGGTTTTACTGTGGTCAATAATTAACGGTTTATGAGGATATAACATATGTTTTTATTACAGATTTATGAATGGAACGCCGTGTTTGAAAGAAAGAAAGAAAGAAAGAAACATTTATTCACAGACACAGAAGACACACATATTACAAAAAAAAACAACAACAGAAGAAAACAAATCACAACATGTGTGTCCCCGCGGCAGTGAAACGGACACTGGCTCAGCATTATGCTGTTGTGTCAGACACCTACAGCGCTGATTTTCAGCCAGTACCGTCGGTGACTCACGGACCGCCATACACTAAATAATAGCCAAAAGAAAAATAATTAAATATGACTGCAAAAGAAAAAATAATACTAGTGTTTGCAGATTATATTCCACCAAAATGAAAGATGCAAACCTAAATTTGTTTGTCTCACGTGTTTTAATGAGAGACCGTAACATGGAGATCAGCTGTGGATTGGTGAATTGGTGATGTCTCCAGCGAACCGTCAATATTGACCTATGTGGAATTGTGCAGGTTTATGTTCTGTGATCTAGACTGACACATTCAGATGTAGGTACTCTTTGACGGAAAGAGGACCTAAGTGAGACATGCATTAGAGTCAAGGAACATCTCATTTTCAATTTATGTAGAATCATTATTTGTGACTATAATTAATGTACTTCTTCTTCTTCTTTTATCTTACTTTACCAGCAATGCTAATAATGCAAGTGGCTGTGTACGTGCGTGAACACCTTCCGTCCTTTAAAACAAATGCCATGGTACACGAGTACAATACGCGAAATGCCAACTGGCGAAGCCACGGACTGTAGGAGGCACGATGATGAAGAAAAACTCCCAGTTTTGTATATAAAATATATTATAAAAAGAAACACATTTAACAGCTTGGGTCGGTGGAACGAGAAGAGGTTGCCTAGATACAAACAACGTTATTCATAATATTATCATAGACAAATTTATCTATATAAATAGTTTTTATGTTTCTAACATAGCTGCGCCTCAAGAATGAAAATAATAGCAAAACAATTAAATCATTTCAACCTTATACTGCTTATCATTGTAGCTTAGTATTGTATTATATCATATAAACAAATGAGAGGCGATGTTAACACATACAATTCAACATTACCACTAAACTTGTAGCAGTAAGAAATAACACAACATAAAAGTTAACATACATGTCTGAATAACTAAAGCTTAAGTGTTCCAAACACTAGAAACGATTGGGTACACATATTGGTATGTATGCAACACTGGTAAAGTATTTATGAGTGCAAATACATACAAAGGTAAGTAACATTCTAGTAAAACAGGTAAGTATATATGTTCGTATTACATAACATTTATAAGCATTCGCTATGCACGAATGTCACAGAAATATAACATTAACTAAAACAAAAGCTAATTCTTAGTAAAAAAATCAAGTACATACATTTTATGTCAAGTATAAGAACATTGTTGTACATTGTACACAAATAGTAAGGTAAATATGCAAATTATTCACCTATGAGGCATTTGAGCGAATCAGTGACTATTAACTTTCAATAGGCAGTACACAAATCTTTGTAATAGACCTGTTGTGAGTATGACCGTTTGCCGTCCGTACTTCGACTGCGCGCACTATACCATCCTTCCCCGGGAACAAGTTGGTAACCCTGGCCATCGGCCACTCGAGAGGAGGTGAGTTATCGCTACGCAATATGACCAAACTACCTACGGCTATGTTTGGCGTTACAGACTGCCATTTTGGTCGATTTTGCAACTGGTTTAAATAATGCTTGCTCCAATACTTCCAGAACATTTGTTTCATGTTAGTTATTATGGACCAAAACTTAAGTAAATTTGTAGGTTTGTTGCTTACATCTTGTTCTGGATAAGTATTGAGCGGTGCACCAGTAAGAAAATGACCAGCAGAGATATAAGAAAAATTATTCGGGTCATTTGTTACCGCTGTGAGCGGGCGAGAGTTCAAAACACCTTCTATTTCTACTAGCACAGAGTTGAGTTGCTCGTAGGTAAGCAATGTCTTACCAACAACGCGTTTCAAGTGATGTTTTGTACTCTTTACGCCGCTCTCCCATAGTCCACCAAATACTGGACTGTAACTCGGAATAAAATGAAAATTTATTCCCTTTTGGGATGCGAACGAGTTTACAGTCTGTTGATGGGCTTGAGAGGCATGCAAGCGATAAAACTCGTCTAACTGATTCCTTGCACCTTTAAACGTGGAGCCATTGTCACAGTAGACATCGCTGGGCAGGTTTCGCCGCGCTATGAAGCGCTTGAAGCAGGCAAGGAAACATTCTGTGGTTAGATCGCTGCAGAGTTCGAGATGAATCGCCTTAGTGACGAAACATACAAATAGGGCTATGTATCCCTTTCCGATTACTGATTTTCTAATACGACTATTCTTGACTGATACCGGGCCAGCGAAGTCCAATCCTACCCTCTCAAACAAACGACAAGCAGTGACTCGCGCCGTCGGCAAGGAACCCATCAGCTGAGCTGTCGCTGCCGCCTTCAGTCTGAAACATATTATACATTTATGTATTACCTTTTTCACAGTGCGCAAACCATCGATTATCCAGAATTTCTGTCTAAGGGAGCATAAGACTAACTTTTGCCCTGCGTGCAGTAAACATAGGTGCTCATTTCTCACAATCAATTCAGTAATTATCGACTGCCTAGGCAGTATCACTGGATGCTGCGCTGCGAATGGAAGTGGTGCATTCTGCAAGCGACCACCAACACGAATGATGCCTTCGCTATCAAGGAAGGGTGCCAGTGGTTTTAAATTGCTCTTAACTTGATTGTGAGATTGTAGCAACCTTATGTCATCTGAATAAAATTGACTTTGCTCATGTTTGACTAGCAGCATAAGTGCCTTGTCTAGTTCAATGGCGGTAATGAAACCTTTTAGATTTTGAGATGTAGGCTTTACATTGTTGCAAAATCTAAGAATATATGCAAGCACACGCGTCATTTTGCCTATGGTGGAGAACTTGTTTATAATGTCAAACACATCGTTATGCACTGTGGTTGTAAGGCACAGGGCACTAGTGTGAACAGGCTTTAGTTCAGGAAGCTCGGTGGGCACTGGTGACACTTCTGAAAAATTATAATCTTTATCTTGCAAAAATGTTGGGCCATGCCACCATAAGTCATGGTCTGCGATATCTTGAGGTTGAAGACCCCTACTGAGGCAATCTGAGGGATTGTCGCTAGTGTGCACATAGTGCCAATGATACCCATCTGTCAACTGTCCTACGACTCTGACTCTGTTCGCGACGTAAGTCAGCAGCCTTGTAACGTCGGTCCTAAGCCATGCTAAGACTATTTGTGAATCAGAATAGAGGTGTACTACGTGAACCTTTATCTTGGTAGTGAGAGTGTCATGTACTTTTTTGACCAGTCTAGATAGCAGCACTGCAGCGTTCAATTCAAGCTTCGGTGTCGTGAGCTTATTCTTACTTGGATTGATTCGAGACTTTGAACACAATAGCTCAGTACATACATTGTCGTGCTCGTCTATAGTACGCAAGTACAGGCAGCAGCCGTATGCGACTGATGAAGCGTCAGCGAAGCCGATTAACTGATTAACTACAGTACGCGGAGGTTTGACACAACGCGGTATAACTACTGGCTGCATCTGAGAGAGGTCATTAATAAAGTCAGTCCATACTTTACGTATATCATCTGGAGGAGTAGAGTCCCAATTCGAATCAGCAGCCCAAAGCATTTGCATAATAACCTTCGCGCGAACGAAAACTGGACCAATTAGTCCCAGCGGATCATAAAATTTGCTTATGTAGCTTAAGATGTCCCGTTTTGAATCGCTTGTGCTACTATAGGGCTCAGGGCATGTGCTCTTGAAGGCATCAGACTTTACGTCGAGACGTATTCCCAATGTCTTCACGAACGCATGATCTTTTTGGAGATCTACTTCTCCCAAGTAGTGACTTTCTTTGGGTACATTTTCTAATACTAGCTGGCAATTGGATGCCCATTTGTGCAACTGAAAACTTCCCATATTAAGCATTTCTACCAATTGTGATTGCGTTTGTACCAACTCTTGTTCAGATCCACAAGATACCAATATATCGTCAACATATGTACTGTTTCGTATAGCTGATGCTGCGAGAGGCATGGATTGTTCGTTCCTTTCTGCCAGATCACTGAGACAGCGTGTGGCCAAGAATGAAGACGATCTGAGCCCATAAGTTACCGTATTAAGCTGAATACATTTTATATCTTGCTCTGGGGTCTCCCGCCAGAGAATATTTTGAAGTGATCGCTGAGCTGGATTTAAATTAATACAGCGGAACATTGCCTTTATGTCACAGATCAAAAAGAACTTGTCAGCTCTGAACAAGGTAAGTATGTCAAAGAGGTCTCTTTGCACCAAAGCACCATTAAAGAGCATATCATTCAAAGAAACCTTTTTATTCGTACGCATAGACCCATCAAAAACGCATCTCAATTTCGTTGTGCGAGATTCCTGTCGGATCACTGCAAAATGAGCAAGAAAGAATACAGGATCTTTAGTTAAATCATACTTATTCATGTCATGATATGTACCATGCTTTAAATCAACATATTGATCAATGAATTTCTTGTATTCATTGAGAAGAGTTACATTCTTGGGCAAGTGCAGCCTCTTTTCAAGATTAAGAAACCTATTGAGTGCTAAGTGAAATGAATCCCCTAACTCAGAGTTCATCTGTTCTAAAGGAACCTTAATAGGCATAGAGACTTCGTATTTATTGTCCTCTAGCTTGGTAGTATCCCTAAAAAACTTTTCACAATAATCATGCTCTGGTAATTTTTCAGGGAAGATTTCAGGCACTTTCTCGCTTTCCCAAAATGCACTCAATTGCTCACTAATATTATCATCACATTTTTTACAAAATAAGGACACAACCTGATTGTAGTTCGCAGGTAGCTGCGTCTGTCCAGCAATGACCAGGCCAAATGAAGTATGTACTAGCGATGGGTACCGAGGACTTGAGCTGCATGATGTTGCAGTTTGCTCGCTGCCTGCAGAGATGGGGGGCTGGTAGCTCGCCGGCTCTCCTCCATCAGTTTGCTGCGGTTGTGGCAGGAGAATCTGAAAAAATATATCAGCTCCAAGCAAAAGATGCACTTCACCCGGCTTGTCGAAGCTCTCATCGGCCAGTTTGCAGTTGACCGGCAATTCAATTTGTGATAAATCCATCTGCATTTGTGGCAACTTGGATGTTATTGTGTTTACAATATGACAGTTGACATTTATTTTAAATGGGTAAACTGCAGAATGCACTTCAAGGTTCACACATTTTTCAACTGTTTGCTTTGTGTTAGTTATGCCAGTGATAGTAGTGTTAGCATTGTTTAGCGGTTTCCCTAACAAATCTACCACCTTCTGTGTCACGAACGATGCTTGCGAAGCACTGTCAAGCAGGGCGCGTGCATATATGGTCAACCCTGAGTCTGCTATTAATTTGACTCGAGCAGTGGGCAACAACACATGACCCTGGCGGGAAGTCGCAGCCAAAGTTACAGAAGGAGTTGGTGCAGGAAGTGGTGGTTGCTGGTTAGGCTCTTGATGCAGTAATGTATTATGTTGCAGCTTACACACTGAGCAGCGGAAATGAAATTTGCATTTGCGCATGTGTTTTGACAAACAAATATGACATAATTTATTTGCTGTTGCAAATTCCATGCGTTTGTATGGAGAAGCCATAATAAAGGTCGGGCACTTAAATAGCTTGTGTTTGTTTGACTTACAGTATAAACATTCAGCTGGCGTTGGTTTCTGCACAGCAGCTACTGCATGGCTGGCTAGACGTTGTTGTGGCACCCGCTGAATATTTGTGTCCGAGTTCTCCATCGCGAGAGCGCGTTTTTCAATGTAAGCAATAAACTCGGCAGCTGTTGGTAATAAGGCGTTGTCCCTCTCCAGCTGGAAGGCTCTGTAAGTCGCGATATCGAGTTTGCGTGACAGGATGCACACTATAATAGAGCTCCAAGAGTCTATTGGCTCACCCAAGTTCTTTAATGCTGCCAAATTCTGCTTTACGGCTGAAATAAATTCACGCAAGTTAGCTACATTCGATCTCGCAACAGTTGGCATATCAATTAATGCATTAATATGCTCGTGAACAACTCGAACCTTGTTGTCATACCGGTCTTTTAAAAGCTTAAGTGCCTCTGGATAGCTTTCGTCCTGCAGTGGCAAGTTGTTTATTAAAGCTAGTGGCTCACCACTTAGAAAACCTTTAAGATAATACAGTTTCTGCACAGAAGTAAATGATATTTGTAACGTGAAAGCTGTGGTATTTAAGTTAACTGTGCGACAGCCCCACTTACTTGGGTGTGATGGTTACTTGGTTAGGTACAACGTCCTTCCACACTTGTTGGTATGCCTCGGTCTAGTCAGTTGAGAGTATTTTCAGGGATGAACGTGGATAGGTTTGGGCAGCGGTCGTGGATCTACGCTAATAGTATACTCGATTGGAATAGAGAAGATAGAGGGCGCCAGGCATTTATATTTATACTCCAAATGCCAAGAGTCTTGGGTTGAATATATAACGGTTAGATAATTGAAACAAAACTTGAATTGAAAACCACCTGGTATGTATATTAGAATATGTAAGAGCACATTAAAACAATGTTACACGGCCATGCCTGCTTACATTACTTTATTCTTATATCTATATGTCATGGCAAATGGCTGTCCCGAGCGGACTCAACCTGACCAAGGTTTTGAGATCGACTCTCTAAAGTAGAATATTATAGTTTTCAAGTTTAAAATAAAGACTAAGCTGCTGTGTGAGAACTTGAGGTGTGTTACAAATTATAGACCTCTTTTACAGAGTATATCCGGCAACACAGAATGCGTTAAATTACGTTGAGGTTAGAATTTTGATTGCGGAACGATGTCACCTGTCAAACGTGGCGTTCGCGGCGGAGCTCACGCACGCGCAGACCACGACACGCTTCTCCCCTGATGACCGCAGGGGCCACCAGCTCGTGACGGGTTCCACGCTCGGTGCCGGCGCATGCGCCAAGCTGCACCTCGACGCTCACGGCGTCCGATCGACGGCCTATGGATAACTGGGGCAGGGGGAAACCCAGCGGCCAGCATCCAATCGCTGTAAACACCGTTCAATGTTAAACATATATTCATAACACGACACAACACTCCTGAAAAGAAAGCAACCCGTCGCGATCTCTAAATGCACAGAGTGAACCAATCACGGGATAAACATGAAACTCACCTGGCTAGATCCGAGACTAAGCTTAAGGTGTATTCCTTGGTTAAGTTCTTGTCTAAGTACTAAATCATCTGTAACAAAATAAAACGTGTCACGCACTGAAATGTTTTACAAAACCAACAAATATAAACGCTGCCTATGCATACATAATGCGCGCGCACTTACCTACTATTCCATAGCGTCATCGCCCAAATTCTTTGCGAGATGTTATTAGATTAAAACTGTTACATAGTTGCAAGCTAAGTTAAAAAAATATGGCCGAGGGCCGAAGCGAATACCAGCGAGTACGTGCTCTCCCTTCACATGATGGCAACGCACTGCCGCAGCCTCTTCCTCCCGCTGCTGTCTGTGACACGAGCAAGGATGCGTTCTCGCCTGTTGGACTCCAACAATTTCGTAAACAAACAAAATTTCGAGACAATTAATTAGTTTGAGAAGTTTATAATAATCTATGCCTTTTTTTAATATCTTTGTTTATTATTTAAGGACTTCTAGTGAAAACTATTTATTTGGATATTGAAAACAAAATCCAGAGACGAACGATCGGAACATGCGCTAGCGTCGCCGTCCTTACTCTCCAGATGGCTCTGTACCTGACTGCGAATAGCTGATCACAGATGGCGCTAAGAGTCTCAAAACTATAGATAGCAGACGTGTAAAATTACTCCGTAACATTACCGCTATAGTAGAATTTTTTTTTTTTTGAAAAAAAAAAAAAAGATAAGATAAGATAAGATAGCAAAAGGAAGCAACTACCTCGACCAGGCGGGGAAAACAAGACTTCAACAGATATCATCCATCCGAGAGAGCCCGATGCCATTGAACTAGCCTATGAACTCTTAACAAACTTGCTCATACAGAGGTCAATGACCCTTGACCTACATGTGATTACCACCTTATAGGTATACACCTTGTAAGCCAATAGGTGCCATTCCATTAAGCTTAACTCTAGAACCGGTTATCCTAACTTAATGTTTACCTATATGCGCAGGCGTCCCCACTACTATGCTACAATCTTCACTACGAATCTAGCTAAGACCTAACTATTTTTTCATGTACCTATACGATACCTATCTATCTTAGGGTATGTACCTACCTATTCTAATGATTAAACTTAGTCAAGCTAAGCATTCACTTATTTGACTATATTGTATGCTATATCTACCTAACGCAAATGTTGGCCAGCCAAAAGCGTATCCTACTATTTAGGTCGACTGTACATTCCGGTACTTTCCGTGAGTGTGTAGTCATTGCCCTACAGCAACAACCTAGGAGAAACTACGTCCCTATATCCTACTCAACGAATGACGATTTCTCAAGAGATTGGCAGAATTCCATTATAGGTATAACACAATACATAACATAATGTGCATATTATGGTTTCTTTATTACCTACATTACCTACATGGTTTAGTTATCAATCGGTGGTCAATAAAAAGAAACGCTCTAATTAAAGGTTTCAATTATATAAACAGAAAGTTATTTATCTTGCACCCTTGTCATGGATAAATCACGAGTCTACCTACAAGGCTGGGATATTTTATTTCCCTGATTATGACTCAGATTATTACGAGCGTGTTTTATGCACTATACGTACCTACATCAGAACAAACATAGTCACGATTAAATGAATTTGACCTAGTTAGTTTTAGGTGCTAATCGTTTGAGCCTGACTGAGATTTTAGGATGTCTTTGACATGCCAAATACCTAGCGACTTCCGGGTATTAAAATCGCGGAGTTCATACGTTACAGGAGATATTTTTTTAAGTACTACACACTTCTTGAACTTGGGTGCTAGTTTTTGCGCGAAGAATTTACTAGCGTCTGAGAGTGGAAATTCTCTTTTCCAGACTACTTGTCCTACGTCATACTCCACGTTTCTCCTACCCCGATTATAATACACGCGGCTACGCTGATATGACTTCTGCAGGCGGTCATTGACCTTTTCAAAAATGGGTTTCAAATGTGGTAACATAGAGGAGTATAGGTCCCTGTCTGTGAACTGCAAATCTTTACCGCTCGGAGGTCCCGAAGGATACCATTCTCCAGACAGAATGGCCTCTCGTCCACTATTTAGAAAATATGGACTAAAACCAGTGACCTCGTGAACAGCTGTGTTAATAGCAAATTCGATCGCACTGACTTGCTGATCCCAAGTGCGATGATCTGTACCTACGTAAGAAGCAATAGCCGAAGATATCACCTTGAGCGTGCGCTCGGCGGGATTATTTTGCGGTGTGAATCTACAATTGTAAAAGAATTTAGGTATCTTATATTTTTCCTTCAGTGACTGCATGTGGTTAGACACATACTGTGGACCATTGTCCATAATAATGCACTGAGGAACACCGTACTTTAATATGACGTTATTTTCAATTAAATTCACAACAGTTTTAGCTAAGGAATTTCTCATAGGAAATATGCAAGTATATTTAGTAAAACAATCACAGACCACCAAAATGAATTTGAAGCCCTTATAACTCCTAGGAAGAGGCCCCAGGATATCTGTACACACCACCTGCCAGGGTCGTTGAACCTTTTTAGGGTTCTCCATCAAACCTGCAGGTGCCTCGTTAGTGCTTTTGTAAGCTAAACAAATTTGACAATTCTTTATGTATTTCTTAATATCGCTCAGCATTTTGGGCCAGAAATAAGTTTGCGCCACCCGCTTTAAAGTTTTGAAAATACCTAAGTGTGCAGCATCCGGTCGATCGTGACACTGCTTAAGAATATCCTGCCTTAAGTCACTTGGAACGACTCGTTTCCACTCCGTATCCCTAGACAGCGGATTTTTATTTCGAATACGCTTATACAAGCTATCACCTAAGATTTTGTAATCAGGATATTTTTGTGGAGATTTCTCGACACGGTTATAAGTGTTGGTATACCAAGTGTCATTAAGAATATTCACCGGACAAAGAAATTCGATCGCTTCAGATGACACTGGAGCCCTAGAGAGTGCGTCTGCCAGCTTATTTTCTGATCCCTTCTTATACTGAATGTCGAAATTAAATTGAGATAGTCTGAGAGCCCACCTAGCCAAACGTCCGGTTGGTGACTTTAAACTGACCAGCCACTGCAAACTACTGTGGTCCGTGTAAACTTTCGTTCGGAACGGAGAGCCTTCTATGTATCCTCTAAACTTCTCTAAGGCAAATACGAGAGCATTCAGTTCTTTTTCAGAGACAGAGTGGTTCCTTTCCGACCGAGTTAGTGTCCTGCTAGCATAAGCAACGGCATGTTCATGTCCTTCGTCATCTAACTGCGACAAGGCACATCCTAAACCTACATCAGAAGCATCAGTCGAGATGATGAAAGGTCTATCGAACTTAGGGATAGATAGGATTGGTGCTGTCACTAACAATTCTTTAACTATTTTAAACGCTTCATGGGCCTCCGTCGTAAATTGAAAAGGGGTTCCTTTCGGAAGCTTTCTAGTGAGTTTATTCAAAGGAGCACAAACTGAGGAATAACTCTTTATGAAACGGCGGTACCAAGATACCATTCCAAGAAAACGTCTGAGTTCCTTTTGAGAGGCGGGCGTAGGAAAATCTACTATAGCTTTCACTTTATCACCATCTGTACGTAGACCTCTGCGATCTACGACATATCCTAGAAATTTCAAAGAAGAGCGGCAGAAAACAGATTTATCCAAGTTAATAGTGAGTCCCGCTTGTCTCAATTTCTCACAAGCTCTCCTCAACAAGGTCATGTGTTCCTCAAACGTTTCAGAAATTAATATTATGTCATCGACATAGTAGAAAATATTATGAGCAAACTCTGGTCCAAAGACCTTGTCCATGAGTCTCATCATTCGAGCACTAGAATTTACTAGGCCAAATGGAAGCCTGCGGAACTGAAAGCTACCCAGCCCCGGCAAAGAGAAACAGGTTTTCTCTCTCGACTCCTTAGATAGCATAATTTGAAAAAAAGCTGACTTCAAATCTAAAGAACTCATATACTTGGCATTATTAAGGGAATCCAATATTTCTTGAACCCTAGGCATGGGATAGGTATCCACTTTGGTTAAGCTGTTCAGTTTTCGACTGTCTAAGCACATCCTAAGTTCACCATTGGCTTTAGGTACTAATAAAATTGGACTGTTCCAAGCCGAATTACTTTTCTCTATAATACCCATTCGCAACATGTCATTGATTTCTTTTCGAACGTATTCTCGATGATGAAATGGAATTGGATAATACTTTTGCTTTACCGGTGGATGATCGCCCGTATCAATGACGTGTTCCTCCAATGGGGTACAGCCTAAACTTTCTTTAGTAGCCGCGATATTCTTAAATTCGGATATAACCCTATTTAACTGAGCCTTTTGAACATCACTCAGGTCCTCCAGATCGTGTAAGTGTACATCAGAGTCTTTCAGCAAGTTTATATCAGAGGGAGAAAAATTTTTATTTTTCAAAATGTCAGAACAAAGATGAAACTTGACCAGAAAATCCACGCCCAATATGAGAGGAGTGTTCACATCTTTGCACACAAAGAATGTGACATAGTGTAAATCATTCTTGTAAGAAATGGGTACTTCTATTTTTCCCAAGACCGTTAGGCGTGCACCGTTACCTACAGCTAAGTCTTTCGCACATGTCTGCAAAGGAAATTGCAAGCCTTCTCTCTGCAATAGCAAATGAGCAGATTCACTAATAATTGACACGGCTGCTCCACTGTCAGCTAACGCGTTACACTCCAAACCTAAAATACCTACTGATAAGAAGGGTCTAGGATCTCCCAAGTTTTCTTTAAATAAAGGACGGTATGAACTCTTCTGAAGAGTGTCAGACGCACATGCCTCTGTTTGAGTAGATTGGTCAGAGACTCGAGTAGTCTCAGAAGCATTATTATTAACATTAGTGTAAAATGTCTCTGACCTGTGACCTAGTTTTTTGTACAAGGGCAGTTTCTAGTGAGGATACCGGGTCTCTTGCACCTAAAACATATGGTCGTGGGATATGCGTCACAACGAGAGTGATGGTGGTTTCCACCACACTTTGCACAGTTCATAGTGGGTCTAGTTTGTCCCTGGCCAACGTTGCGAGGCCTAGCATCAGATGATGACGGAATTGGGTTTGAGATCCCACTACAAAAGTTAGGTACCACAGACTCTCTACCGGTGTTTAAAAATCCACGGTTTTCGCATTTAAACTTTGACACCTCTAAGCGCGCACAAATACTCTTAAGTTCCCTCACGGTTTGTACTTCCGTCAAGGCCAGACGCGAGATGAAATACGGATTCATGTTAGTCATGATGATATCGAGCTGCTCTGCATCAGTGATAGGCACTGACAGGCGTAAAAACAAACCTTCCATGATATTAACATATGATCTAATCGATTCATTCTTGTCTTGCAACCTAGCCCTAATCTGGTTTAATAGACACCGTTCGTATTCCACCGGTTGAAATTCATTTTTAAGCGACTCGATAAGATCTTCAAAAGTACTGAAATGAGACTTATTTATGCGAAACCACGTTAGAGCTTCTCCAGAAAAAAGATAAACCGCGTTTCTCAACAATTCTACATCTGAAACCTCCAAAGCGTATTTGAGCTCTTGTAATCTAAAGACGAAGTCATGGACAGGAGCCCTACCGTCGTACACAAGACCCCACTTAAGTACCTGAGATGTATGTTTTTGACAGACTAAAGAAGCAACAGAGTCAGCAGTATTCGTCGCAGAGCTTTGAGAAGATGTGCCGGGCTTTGGATTACATCTTAAATTTTCTGTAGCGTTAAACGCCTTCGCCACCAGCGCTATCTTTCTCAATCTCTGTTCAGAACTAGTCAAAATCAATTTCTCTAACCTGAGTATGACATGAGACAACTTCGATAGACACCTTCTCCGACAGGACAATGATGAGTGGTCAGTCCGCAGCACTGCATCCAGCTTCGCTTCGCAGACCTGAAATTCGTCGGCAACGGACAAGCCTGAGATGAAAGTGTTCGCTTTCGCACTGTCAAGGGAAGTGCCTTTAGCAGACTTAAATTGTTGTCTAAGTTCATCTACTGTGTTGCTAGGATCTACATCTATGCCTCTTGTTTGCAATTCAAACAGTAGTTCGTCCTTGGTCAGATTTTCGACTTCAATTTGTAATGCCATGTTTGACAAGTATATAAGTGTATAACACTCAGTTAAACAAATAAAACAGATAAGTGGAAATAGTTCCTAGTGTTAATTACACTTATCTTTTTCATTTAGGAGAAGATAGGTTATTTAATCACGCTTGTGATTTTACATAGAAGTAGAAAATTATTCTTAAGTAATATCAAGAGTAACTTATGTATGAAATTGACAGTTCAATAATTATATAGTGGGTTAGCTTATTTACTAAAACCATCCACAGATTGTGTTCACTTGGAACATTAGAAGCAGTAAAGTTTTACTCATTCGAGTGAAAAATATTTAATCACATCTCGCAAATACACAACAATAAATCTAAAATATGTTGACACAATGGAGGATACTTATCAATCTATGATGCTGAGTAAGATAGTAGTCTTGTTTTAATCACAACCACAAGCCTCACACATAGCAAATAACGTTTAAAATTCAAGTTTGTTTAATAGATTATTATTTATTATTCAATGAAGTAAGAGCGTACATCCACAAACCCAAAATATTTTCCCAAAAGCCATACGTTGGGCCGCCAGAAATGTAACGTGAAAGCTGTGGTATTTAAGTTAACTGTGCGACAGCCCCACTTACTTGGGTGTGATGGTTACTTGGTTAGGTACAACGTCCTTCCACACTTGTTGGTATGCCTCGGTCTAGTCAGTTGAGAGTATTTTCAGGGATGAACGTGGATAGGTTTGGGCAGCGGTCGTGGATCTACGCTAATAGTATACTCGATTGGAATAGAGAAGATAGAGGGCGCCAGGCATTTATATTTATACTCCAAATGCCAAGAGTCTTGGGTTGAATATATAACGGTTAGATAATTGAAACAAAACTTGAATTGAAAACCACCTGGTATGTATATTAGAATATGTAAGAGCACATTAAAACAATGTTACACGGCCATGCCTGCTTACATTACTTTATTCTTATATCTATATGTCATGGCAAATGGCTGTCCCGAGCGGACTCAACCTGACCAAGGTTTTGAGATCGACTCTCTAAAGTAGAATATTATAGTTTTCAAGTTTAAAATAAAGACTAAGCTGCTGTGTGAGAACTTGAGGTGTGTTACAAATTATAGACCTCTTTTACAGAGTATATCCGGCAACACAGAATGCGTTAAATTACGTTGAGGTTAGAATTTTGATTGCGGAACGATGTCACCTGTCAAACGTGGCGTTCGCGGCGGAGCTCACGCACGCGCAGACCACGACACGCTTCTCCCCTGATGACCGCAGGGGCCACCAGCTCGTGACGGGTTCCACGCTCGGTGCCGGCGCATGCGCCAAGCTGCACCTCGACGCTCACGGCGTCCGATCGACGGCCTATGGATAACTGGGGCAGGGGGAAACCCAGCGGCCAGCATCCAATCGCTGTAAACACCGTTCAATGTTAAACATATATTCATAACACGACACAACACTCCTGAAAAGAAAGCAACCCGTCGCGATCTCTAAATGCACAGAGTGAACCAATCACGGGATAAACATGAAACTCACCTGGCTAGATCCGAGACTAAGCTTAAGGTGTATTCCTTGGTTAAGTTCTTGTCTAAGTACTAAATCATCTGTAACAAAATAAAACGTGTCACGCACTGAAATGTTTTACAAAACCAACAAATATAAACGCTGCCTATGCATACATAATGCGCGCGCACTTACCTACTATTCCATAGCGTCATCGCCCAAATTCTTTGCGAGATGTTATTAGATTAAAACTGTTACATAGTTGCAAGCTAAGTTAAAAAAATATGGCCGAGGGCCGAAGCGAATACCAGCGAGTACGTGCTCTCCCTTCACATGATGGCAACGCACTGCCGCAGCCTCTTCCTCCCGCTGCTGTCTGTGACACGAGCAAGGATGCGTTCTCGCCTGTTGGACTCCAACAATTTCGTAAACAAACAAAATTTCGAGACAATTAATTAGTTTGAGAAGTTTATAATAATCTATGCCTTTTTTTAATATCTTTGTTTATTATTTAAGGACTTCTAGTGAAAACTATTTATTTGGATATTGAAAACAAAATCCAGAGACGAACGATCGGAACATGCGCTAGCGTCGCCGTCCTTACTCTCCAGATGGCTCTGTACCTGACTGCGAATAGCTGATCACAGATGGCGCTAAGAGTCTCAAAACTATAGATAGCAGACGTGTAAAATTACTCCGTAACATATTGAGCTATGTATCATCGTTGTGAACATGCTAATGAATTCGTAGTATTCGGTGTACTTACCAGTAAATGTCCTAATGACTACGTTTGGCAGCTGTAACTGACTTTGACTAGCATTGCTGCGGCCGTTGGATGGAGATGTATTTATAGGCTCTTGTTGCCGCAACGTATTTATAATGCCATCCAACTGCGCCAACAAAAATAAGTAGTTCTCCTCTGTCTCCTCGTCGTCCTTTATTAAACTTGCAGGCGGGGACGGAAAAATAGCAACAATTTTTGCCGACAAACGCTCATAGTCTGCGAAGGCGTCAATTAGCCGCTGTCTTTTTACTAAGGCTAGCTCGATGGGGGCTTTAAGCAAGGTATCCTTGTCAAAAGCATTTTTGAGCCTTGTAATTGAAGCCTTCGCACGGCCTCTGGCTGAAATCGCCTCTTTATGCTCTTCTGCCTCACTCATTTTAAAAAACTAGGTAATTACACACGAATTACAACAATTATTCACTTATGCAATACCACTACTGCTAATGTACTAATTTAAATGTCTTTAGTTAAGAAAACACTTCGTTCGTTGTTCCAAATAAAGCGTCGTTGAAACAAGATGGCCGTCTGGTTGTACGCGACGCCCGTCGCCGCTCGTAGTGATGCGATGCGTAATGTTGCCGCGACGAAAACGATTGCGCCGCTCGGTCGATTTCGCTTCGCAGCACTGGTGCTGGCGTTTCGTAGCGTTATTTAGCGTCGTACGCCCGTTGCATCTCTGCATGGCCAGAACAGTTTGCCACAACCGCAGCAAACTGGCCGATGAGAGCCGATGTTCATTGGTGTGATGATGATGTTGCACACACAACGATAATAATATTGCGCAAACATTGATGATAATTATTGCTCGTTCTCACGTGTTTTTTAATAATCTGCTGGTGTCTGACCTTCTGTGCTCCAATTTTCTGTCTCGCGGCGCCGATTTCAATTCTCTTCCTCAAGAAGCTCGAAGGACCATGGCGAAGCCACGGACTGTAGGAGGCACGATGATGAAGAAAAACTCCCAGTTTTGTATATAAAATATATTATAAAAAGAAACACATTTAACAGCTTGGGTCGGTGGAACGAGAAGAGGTTGCCTAGATACAAACAACGTTATTCATAATATTATCATAGACAAATTTATCTATATAAATAGTTTTTATGTTTCTAACACCAACAAACTTGTGAGTATCAGTCGCAAACTTAGCAAGTCCTCCAAGCTCACACACGTAATGGGCCCCACAGTCTACAATAAATTACCAACGGAAGTAACCGAAGCCCCAAGTTTGCATAGTTTTAAGCATCGCTTAAAAAACTGGCTTATTGAGCGCCCGTTCTACAAATACGATGAGTACATAATGTACAAGTAAATAGGTTAATTTACGATCTGTGTAATACTGGTGATTCTTTCGTTTCTATATTCACTATTAATTGTAATAATTATGAGCCTTCTTAAAAGATTTGTTTAAATAGATCTAACGTGATATATATGTATTTACCTTTTTTACCGATGTTTCGACACACGGGTTGCACTGCACCGGTCTTGTTCGCGGCCGAGTATGTATATAAAAGCGAGAGTTACAATGTTATAATCATGAGCCTCTCTTAATTTTACACAAAATTGACAACTAATAATAGGACATTTAACATGAATTTATTGCTAATGATAAAGGTGTTGACAGAGGTGGGTCATACGCGGATTTAGGTTCGCGTCTTTTCTGTGGACATACCAAAAATTAAGGGCTACAAAGTTTAATTTTGGATTGAACCAGTAACCCGCATAAACAATGTCTCCGTTTCTTTAAATCCCTGTAATAAAAACATACCTAACATGCACATAAGCCGTTAACTATTGGCCACAGGAGGGACGACTTTTGTTTTTCAACTAATGACTCAGGTGTAAAACATTGAATCTAAATCATCTTCCTACAAACCTATAAACAGTTTCTGAACAGTGAAACTGTAAGAACTTCATTAAGATGAATTATTATTATTTTATTGGTAAAACAACCTATTAACCTAGTTGTGAAGTTCAATTGGTATCTAAAACCTTGTCATTGAGCAGCATTCTATAACATGATCAATAAATCATTTTCTTTCGTCCGTACGTCGAAGGTTTGTCGTGTCTGTTATTTCCGTCTAATTAATACGTAGCGATCATATAATACACTCAGAGCATATAAAATGGGTACACTTTGTACGGAACACCGAAACAAAGACTCGTTTTTTGCTCTTGGGTATATTACTCAGCAAAGGTCGTCAGATTCTCTTTTAGAGGTATCATATGTTTGTATAACTACTGCCACAAAATAAGTAATAATACCTTATACCTACTGCCGCACTCTCGCATTTTTATATAATAATGTATTTCAGTATGTATACGTTTTCAGTATTACAAGAGTAAGGCTATTCTACTACTAAAAACATCTATACAGGTATATGTATGTTTTTGCCTTATATAACTATATATTCTGATTGTCATAGATGCTATTTATGCTACAGTTGTTTTAGAAAAAGAACTGAATGGTTGCCGCCAGACAAAATTACCCGTTTTTCTGAGTTTATCCGGCAACCTACATTCACGAGTAACTGCCACATTTGACATCTGACAGCTGTCAAGTTGATGTTCTTTTTTGTTTCGCGGCAGACCAAGGCACGATCCTATTAATCCCTCCAGACGTGTATGTCAAGATAAGATTTAAAAAAAATATGTTAAAATCAATACTTAATGAAAATAATCCGCCAACATTTTTAAACTATAATGATAGACTTATTCATCAATAAAAATACAATATGGACTGGACCACTCCAAAAAACTTAGGTTCCCAATAGCCATAAATAAAGTGGTATATCTTCTTAATTTAACTTCTATGTTGCCTTACGCCGTCACACATGATAGTGCAACAGATTGCACTATTTATGGAATAATTTAGAATGAATAAGATATACGAGATCGATCGATATGACGCGACCTAGTGACACATGTTTACCTATACAACCTTTTTTTTTTAATTCTAAATAGGCTTGCGCTTGACCACAAATCACCTGATGGTAAGCAATATTGTGGTCTAGGATGGAACGCGCTTACCTAGTAAAAACCGATTCACTCTCGCTTTGAAGACCGAAAGGTTGTAGTTTACGGGGAACAAGGATTCCGGCAAGGAGTTCCACAGCTTGGCGGTTCTCACAATAAAGGTGGAAGCAAAACGCTTCGTGCGAGTTTTCGGAACAGCCACCGTAAAACGATGGCGCCTTACCGTATTCCTACTCGTCCGATGGTAGAAAGGGACGGAAGGAATTATGTTGTGTACCTGTTATAAAAATACTTATTTTAGTGGGGAATCGAGTAATTTAGTCCTTTCCGCGTAAGCATGATTCAGACAGAGTCAGGTTCGCTTTCCCACGACACAACTGACATTGTGTGACCTATATTGTCGTTTCCTGGGCGTGTCCGCATTCTGCCTGTAATGTGCACTCAGATTTATGATGTGAAACTGTTAAACAAGTCGTGTTTCAAGGATGTGTAATGAGCTTAATATTAACTTAATTACAATACAATACAATACAAATACTCTTTATTGCACACCTCACATAATAAAATAGCACATAAAAAACAAAAAACCAAAGATACAGAGAGACAGAGGTATAACAACAGGCGGTCTTATCGCTAAAGAGCGATCTCTTCCAGACAACCTTTGGGTAGTGGAGAAATGAAATATGAAGTTGAAAAGTAGGTGGTGCATAAACTATTATTACAAAGAGAAAAAAAAAAGATTCCAAAACAACTATTCAATATAAATACGCACACGTAAATAATATATAAATATACATACATGAAAAAATGCATACATATAATATATAATTATATAACTACACACTGCTATAGAATAGTAAGAATAAAATAGTGTCAATTTTAAATGGTGTGTTAATTAATTTATTTTATTGCGCTGCGTTCTGAATTTTTTACCAAGTATGTATGTACTTATTTTATCGTAGTGCTTTTGATGTGATTATGATGTATATTAAATGATTTATTTTATTATGATGCTATATGGAACATACAGCCAACATAATTCTCGGTACAACACCGGCATCTATTATCTGAATAATTTAGGGTTTATTTGATTCTGAATGTACGCAAATTAGGGAATGCAAAAACCGGTGAAAATTATAAACCAGACATTAACTGTGTCTAAGACTCAGAAACCGCTGAACCGGTTATTCGCCGGTTTTTTACTAATTTTCTTAAATTGACGTGTTGAATGATATTCGGCTGTTTTCCATCGTAATTTGATGCTCTGCCTCACTCAATTAGTTACTTTAGTATATAGACGACGATTTGCGAGACTTTCTCGCGATTTTATCTAGTATTTCGATTTTATTAAAGTAGGTGAATCAATTGTGAGACCTTTCTTTAATTTACATATACTATGCTACAAAATAGTTAAGACACGATCCGGCTAACCAATCGGGAAAAATTGGTGCTCATACACCGGCACTGCAGTCATCTGCAATTCTGCAGTGTATACCGATATTGCTAGTCCAGATACGTTTGGTGCGATCAGTTGGTTCTCGTTATCGCCTATAACAATCATTAAATCGAGGTAGTTATAGTCTAGTAGTACCCTTTGTAGTGAAATGACGCTGATGGCACCTGATGGTGCATTTAATATTAAATCGAGATAAATGTTTAAAAGCTAGGTGGAGCTACAATGCATATATATAAGTTACATAACCCCGAAGCACAATGGGACCCGGGAAACCGAACTTACTCGGCGTTTTCGTGTTTTTCCGGAGAATACAAGTTTTCCCGAGAACGAGACCTGGCTAGACTGATTGTTCGCCCCCGAAATGGATGGAGTATCCATCCATAGCAAATTTCATCGAAAACATAAGAGCGGTTTCCGAGATCCCCGAAATAAATAGAAAGATAAATGACTTCGAATACAAATCAATTAATTGACTAATGAATATTACGAGTATTAGTGGAGTTAAGATTTTAATTACGTAAATTGACCTTTTCCTGGCTCAGTGTCTGAACAATACCTTGATACATTTTTCCTATATTATTAAGTTATATTAAGTCAGTCCAGAAGCCGTGTAAAACACCGTTTATTAACCGTTATCCCTTCCATTTTACAACCACAATTTGTGCCGGCAACCGTTTGCGGCAAGATAATTTTCTTAAATTAAATCCAATAAAAAAAACTAAAAATAGCGCCTACAGCTGGTATGTGGACCAATAAACACCATATATGCAGGTGACATTTCGTTAACTTTTTTTAATATTCATGTTTATTCAGGTAATAGTTTTGTAAACCGTCCTTGACTTGCGAAACTTACGCCCCCGCGACATCTACAAACTCATTAACCAATTTTCTTACGTCCCCTTCGTTCTAGCAAAAGCTCGGTAAGCGTGAATGGGACGAGACATGAAGTTGTAATGAGGTGTGTTTCTGTCTCCAGCCAGTCTCAGCCGATTGCGCGCGCGCCGTGGTCGGCTCTACGCGCGCTATTTCGAAATTCAAATTAACGAATTGACGCGTTCGAATACGAAGTTTTAACGAACGAAGTTTATCGATGTGTAAGATTGTGTTTTGTTTTACGGTGATACTTGAGTGTTTTTATTTTGAATTGGGAATTTATGTGGCTGTCCCAATTTAGGGTCCACATGCCAAGCCATATAAGTCAAGTTGTTTTATGTCTTCAGGCACTGATGATTTATTATTACATCTAATCGTTTGTTTTATGTTAATCTTAATGATATGCTTGTAACCATAAAATTCGCTTAAATGACGATTTAGCCTTCTAAGAAGTAGTCAAGTTACGCTTACCACGTCCACGATGCGTTTTTGTAACGTAGGTATAATTTAAGTACTAATTACAATGTGCGATTATTGCAGGTGTAGAATCATAAATTAATCTACGATTTCATTATTAGGTATGTCAATTGGTGTAACGAGCCAAAAGAGCGCCATGTAAACTGTACGTTACCTTTATTTAGTAACAGCAAGACACTGAGTCTGCTAAGCTTAAACTTACACACGATACACTTTCCATATCATTCTTCCAAATTCAAACAACAAAGACTGGCCGGTGGCCTACCATGACTCACCGCCGTTAACGTAGAAAAACGAAAGTCAGACGGCAGTAAGCCGAAATAGACGATAGCTGTCACTCTGTTGTGGATGCGGCTTTATTTAGACTGACGTCGGCTTATGTGGGAAGAAAGCAGTTAAATTTAACTGCCACTGGTTTGACCGAAATAGATCTTTTATAATGACGATGTTTCGGGAAAGGATGCATTTAGGACAAGATTGATAAGCAATGTTTTTTTTTTCATTCCCTTGGAGTAGGTACCTATACAATGTTTTGTCTATAATATAATCTTTGTATTCAGTTTTTCTAAAATCGGCTTCAGATTTATATTTCCTTCAACTAAAGTTGTCAGAATTGTCGTTACACACATTATAAAGAAGTGCTAGAATGAGCTAGATCATTTGTTCGCATCGGGACCCTCGACATAGCAAATTTCATCGAAACCGTTAGAGCCGTTTCTCGAAATAAATAAACAAGAATTTGATATGGAATTAACGACTCTCCGGCACGATTTGCGTGAATTTCCTTTTTCAGAATTATTGTATGTCGCCGTCGCTTTTTTGAGAACAAAAAATATAATGTCATTTTCAAGTAGGTAAGATCTGCTTTGTCGATGACAATAAAGACGATGTCTAATTGCGATGTTACGGAATTAGAGCCTTATGTATACCGCTAAAGTTGGCCATTTTGCTTGAGAATGCAAATATTTAAATGTTACATGTCGAATTTATTTACACATATTTAGTAGTTTGTTTACACATAGTGTAATGACCCATTATCTTTAAACCAAACATTGTATTCTTATCCTCTGTAAATAAAAAAAAGCTTTCTGTTTATCTGACATAGGTTAAACGTGCCAATGCCCGACACTGACCCAATACATTACATTGGCAGCTTTGAGTCAAAAACAAGAGGCGATCAATAGATTAACCATTGGGAATTAACGTGTTAAAATTGGCACGTTTACTTCAAGGTAATTACTTCCTTTGGCCTACTAAACATTACTCGTGCGAATACAAACCGTGCCCCAAAAACATCAGGTGACTATTGAAATGACGTCAGTTATGAACTTATGAATAAGTGGTTATAATAATTATGATGCACCCACATTTTGATGTAACTGTGTAATTAACAGTATTAGGGAATAACTATTGGATATTAAACTCGCGTCACGTATGTTTACATAATTTCAAAAGATCTATAGTACTAAATCGTTTTCCATTGGATACTAAATACACCTTATACATCATTCTTTTTAGGGTTCCACCGTGGCTAAAGTAGAACTGTGCCTTTACCATGAGTTTACATGACCGTACTCGCTAGCGACTGCGTAAAAATTTGTACGGGCAAAAGTTCAGCGCCTCTGGCGTTTTCGCAATAGAACTAAGGATCGGCATACTAAATCGTTTACGCAGTCGCTAGCGAGTACGGTCATGCAAACTCATGGTAAAGGCACTGAACAATAAAGTCCAACAAATATTCACAAAAGTGACACTTGTAGTGGAGTCCAAAAGTGACAAACATTGTGTGAACTCGCCTGTACAAGTGTACATCCAGATAATAAGTTCATCAATGTAAGCTATGCAAATACAGCAAGGGGGCTAGCACAACTACCGCTGCGACGCGACGCGAGTAGAGAAAAATCTAGCCTCCTCTTTCAAACCCGCACAGTTCGAGCGAGACAGGAATCGCTGAGTCGCACGAGATACGATTTGTCAGCAAGTTGTGCTAGCATAGCAGGTTGCGAAACGCCTGCTCGCGCATTCTCGCGTTCGGTCACTGTCATCATAAACTACGCCCAAAGACTAGTAACTTATGCATATATAAAGGACCACACAAGATGTTAAGTTTTCACTAAATACCGGATTTTCATAGAGTGGAAATTTTCACGCGCATGGTCTATAAGTTGCACTTATTTACGCTATTCACAAAAATGCGAATGTGAATCGAACCGTTTGACACCGATATCGTGATGTCAGGCACTTGTCCCAACGCCGGCGAGTAGCGAGAAAACTCCTAATTCCACTCGCTTGAGCGAGAAAACGAGTAAAATTACTATGAGAGTACTCGCTGCTCGCCGGCGGTGGGACAAGTGCCTTATGCTCGTAGTTGTCAGTTCTTTCTCATGTCACATGATCTATCAATAGTAACAGAAAGTGATAGATGCCTTATTATCACGCGATAAACGAGACCATCATAGACCTGCAGATCATGTGAATCCAGCTTTAAGATGCTTGTTTTTACGTGAATTTAGGCGCGTACGCATGTCCGCGTGTTAAACACTGGCGCCGGCAGCGGCTGACTCACGCCGGTTAAACTTGGTCGCAACAGCGAGGATGGCTCTTAGTGTCGGGTTACTCTTAGTATAGACAAATACTAGGAATTGAAATCAGGCTTATCGTTTTTGTCCTCACCAGTTGGCGCCACTGTCGAGTAAGGTCCAGCTGTCAAAATTTATTATTGGTTATTATGGGCATGAGAACAAAGTTTGCATTTAAATCATGATTAAAACCTTAAAACTGTACCGTAAAAATATCGAACATCCCGCATTGTAGCGCAGTCCCGTTTTGTTCGGAAAAAAAGAAGGAAATAAGTTTCCGAAAGACATTGACCCGTAACTCATATTTGCCATAATGACCTCAGGTATTGAAAAACAGGCACCATATTTTTCCAATTAGATATTAACCCGCGTACCGCAACCAAAAAGAGTGACATTTGACATTTCGGAGACCCCACGCTACACTAGCGCCTCTAGCGGCGAATTCATACGCGATAGCCCCCATTAGGGGCCAAATAATCGATCTATCTAGGTTTAATTCCCGGAAAAACACCGAGCAAGGCTCTGTTTGCCAGGTAGGTACGTAGGTACCTACCTGGCAAACAGAGCTTATCCGGTATAGTGTGATTCTCATACAATAGGGTGCCTTTCGGCGGCGTCAATACCTAAGACGTCATTTCCTTTACGAATCAATTACAAATTGCCCTTATTTACATCGACAATGCGGGACTTTTCACCAAATCTTGGTATTAGGTATCCGCTTTGATCCCGGTCACAATAGAGCACAGCGCCAGTAGGATGATGAATAGGAGACATTGCTCAAAATTTATTTTTTAGAGGATTCATATAGACTTTGCATTCTAAGTAGGCACGCTATGTGCCGCACATACAATGTAAGATTCTACTCACGTCCGACCATCGACCAAACAACTTAGATCGCCGTTTAACCGCTCATTTAATCACCTTTATAGAGCACAAGTCTACCTCCCGGAACTTGTTTACTTTAATTAAAATTCTTCGCAAATCGCAATTAACATGTTAACTGGATAATTTGTCATAATCCTTGGACAATTGTAAGTGAAAGGTAGTATTTAAAAGGATTAAAAGGACGACACGATGTAATTAATGTTTCAATTTGGGCTGATATGCGTGTGTGAAATTGTCAGTTCAAGTGTGAAACTGTATGGTATGTGCCGGAAAAGGCTATGGCAGGTCCGTGAGCAGTAACTTGATATTGATAAACATCTTAAAGCAAGACTTTGGTTCGACGGTGGCCTGTTATAATTTTTAACTGCATTTTAAATATATTTTATTTCATATTTTGCATGACAAATTGAAATTGCTTCCCTGTATTAAAGATGGAACTTTATTACTGGACAGTTTTTACAGTAGATCGGTGAGGAGCAAATTTATGGCACATAGTACAGTTGACATATATTGTATGGGTAATTTTCGAGTCACAACGGATTCAATTAACATGTAGGCGTATTAAATGCCTTAACTATATGTGCCAAGAATTTGGTCCTCATCCAGATAGCAACCCACTTCCATCAATTTATACTTGTTAGAATCCTCCCGATGACTGGGCAGGGAAAAGTACCTATAAATTATAATAGATTCATATCAAAATGGAGCCTTGTGTACATTGCTTCTCTTTCTCTTAAAAGTATGAGCGAGATAGAGAGGGATACTTTATCGATGCCAACGCACTGCCAACATGGTAATCTTCGTCGCTACTATAGATCATGTAGTATGTAGTGTTGTGTTCCTGGAGGTGAGCAAGGTTGCCAGAGCTCCCGAGGATGCACTGTGTTGGGAGCGAGGGACCTAAATTTGTCCCTTCTGTTGTCAACACAGTGCATCCTCAAAATTTATAGAGTCGTTTGGAGTTGCGGGCGTCTATAGGCTGCGGTGGCCGCTTACCATGAGGTGGACCGTAAGCTTGTTTGCCACCGGCGTTGTAGAAAAAATAAAAAAGATCACGACTATAGGGTTAATACAAGCTTTGCTTAATTTTGGACTAGGTTGACTGGTATATGTTGTGCCGACCCCGCATATATCAATCTCATATTAAACTAATTACATCACCGCGAGTTAGTAATACTAGAAGGCCTACTACTCTATCGGCATACCGCGCCAAAACCGTCTTCTACGTACTTAGATATCGAAATCTGTGCCAACCATATGGATTCGCAATGAATTCCATCAAGGTGTAAAGCCAACACTTAATTTTCCAAGGATACATTAATAGTTGAAGTTTTTTGTGCTCACCGATATGTTATAGAACTGTTATTGAGTTTTCAACCGTCAATCATGCTAAAAGAAGTCGTTTTTTTACGGATTAATTTGACATAATATATCTCGGCTAAATCATATAACCTTAAATACGTTTCTAAAATTAATTTACTAAGTGAAGGCGTTACTTACAGGCGTGTACGGTAACAGGGACTGTAAATGTTTATTAAATTTTGATTTCTATTCCCCGGACATAAGTTTCAAAACGAATTTCTGTTACATTGTCAGTAAACAATCGAGTTAATGGCTTGTCACACCTCGCTATAGGACACTGGATCTATTTTCACCAAATCATATTTGGTACTGAGGTTAAGGCTGGGGCGCATCTTTGGGAAAAAAATTATAATAGTATTGTTATAAAATCTATAGATATAGGTATTATATCTGGCCGGCTGCTTCTCCAAAGACTTAATTTTTTCGTACAATTGGCCAATCTATAAGCTTTAGCTGTGTGGGCACAAAACACCGATAATCCAATTGAAACTGAATTAAATTTGTGATCACTTAATGCGTAGGTTCTATCGACTTTATCCATTTATTTCACAATATTAGGTATAAACTTTACACATTTTGACACGTTTTATGGAGTGTTGTTTGAAACGATGGAACTCCAGAAAATAAAGCCCAACAAAAAAATTCATTGCAACTAATTTCTCATAGGTTATCACTGTTGTCAGTGTCAGGTTTAGGTTAAGTGTTGAATATTAAAAATAAATGACAAAAAAATCCCAAAACGATTCATTATGAAGAGCGGAACATTATTATAATGTATTTAATAAAATTCTGAAAAAACAACGCTCGGGAATTGGAATAATTTCGCATATCAAAATTAACATCTGAACTGACAGGTTAACTCGTCAAAATCTCATTATTCCGACTATACTGACCTGTTACCATATAAACGAGAATAATGTACAAATTAGCACGTAAGTTTAAATTGTAAGTGCTAATTTTATAGATGTGTAAATAAATAAATAGCGTCCTCTTGACAATGTCATATATTTCTGGTCGGGCTTTACATACATGTACCCCCTTATTCATAAACGTCTGTCAAACCTATATTAGTTAACTAGCCGCTAAAGTTCGTTTGTCCTTATCTGTCACGTTGACATTGACGTTTGTGAGAATGAGACAAAAAACTTTTTAGTTAGCAGAGGTTTGTTAAGTTTTATGAATACGGGGGGTAATGTCTATGATATTAGGCCACCATTTTCGGGTACTAGATAATAATTCAAGAGAATGTAGCGTAGCTTTTTTAACTGATAAGAACCCTTTACATAAACTTTATTAAAAACTTATTTTCACCACAAAGAGCGCCCGACGGAACGAAGTCGGAATTTCTCTTTTTCAACACCGTTCCTCCAGCGACATTCTTTTCATCAAATAATTAAGCTTGTTTTATAGGACGGAGGACCGTCCCGCTTCAGGTCCGGCAGCATTTTAATAATCTTGCCGGATTCCACGGAGGTCGGTACTGTTCCCTAAGAGTACTGCTCTCTTAATTATGTAATGAATATCAAGTCTGAAGACGCAAATTTACTGTAAGCGGGTCATTGTCAGTTGTAAAAACAAAAGTTGTCCACCCGGTGGCCAATAGTTAACGGCTTATGTACATGTAAGTTATGTTTTTATTACATGGATTTATAGTTACGGAAACACCGTTTATGCGGGTTACTAGACCAATCCAAAGTTAAGAATTTTGGCCCTTAACTTTTTATATGTCCACCGAAAAGATGCGAACCTAAATCTGACAATGACCCAAGCAATGCTCATGTTTTGCTTTAGTTTTAACCTCTTGCGGCCCACCATACAAGAATGAAAGAAGGAACGTTTTGAAAAAGGGACGTTTTGAGAAAGGGACGTTTTGAAAATGGGACAATTTTTGTCAGAAGGACGTTTTGTGAACGGGACATTGTCCGCCTAAATGGAAATAATGGCAATGGATTTTTAATCGCGTGTAACAGGAAATAAAATATTTTTTTCTTTTGTTTTCTGCGGTGTCTGCTTAGCATCGGCAAGGCCGTATGTTTGTTTGCTACCGTCGTAGTATAAATTTGCCCAACGGAACACTTATGCGATAAAGCGATGTCTATCCGTCTTTGACCCGACTGTGGCTTGATAGGCCGGCCCAAAGAAAGCGATAAGAATGCTGTGCGTGAGTGTAGCAGGAGAAAATCCAGGGGAAACATCTGATAAGACCACGCGGCCGGTTCCACACTGGTATACTATAAGGCTAGGTACGCACTGAGCGGCCAGCCTGCGGTTGACCGCAATCAAAAATATGTAAGAAACCGCAAGTTTTATACGCACTCACAGCCGCATTGTAAGTACTACTGGCTAGTCGCAATGCGGCTAGTCGTTTAGTGCGTAACCTAGCCTAAGGCCGCGGACTCGACGCCAGCGCACAGCAGGGCCTGTACTCCGAACTTCGAAATACGAACGTCGTATCGTGCCGTCCCTTTCAATCTCGTGTCGTACACTATATGAGTGAAAGGGACGGCACGATAAGAAGTTCGGATTTCGAAGTTCGTAGTAGCCTTTCAGGGCGGCGAGCGGGGCGACGCTATCATATGTATAGACTTGTATGAGTCTGTTCTGGACGACAGCGGCGCGATTCCATTGTTCTCCCCGCTGCCCGCTGGCGTCGAGTCCACGGGCTGAGTTTGCGCTCCAGTAAGATTTTTTGAGCACCGAATCCAGGTTGACAGTGGTTCCTTAGCGCTGGTTTACTAACCTAGCTGAGAAGAGTCCAGCAAGAATCTAGGCCCGACCGGCCCGAGCTCTATCCCTCTATAACAGACAGATAAATGTCAGAAGGGCTACTCCGGACGTCGTAACGTTCCATCCCTTTCACTCATATAGTGTATAACACGACAGTGAAAGGCACGGCACGATACGAAGTTCGAAGTACAGGCCCTGAATAACGCAACTTTTCTGCGTAGGTTCCCCAGTTTATTTTGCCAAGTGGTATAAAAACATATAAACATTTTAGTCCCGTAACAGGACAATGGCATTGAATTTACACCAATTAAATACATCCACACGCAACCGCAATGGCGGAAGGCCGAAAATATCGGATGACATAAAACAAGTACGAGTACCGGTCGCAGGAATCCCTTGACTCATAATCCTTTGGCAGTCGGCCATCGAATAATAAATAAATAATATGAACACGAATCCCTAGTTTAAATTTATTTTTTTGTAACGGAACGCTGCCAAGTTTGAATTTGGAATATTGAATTTGTTTTAACGGGATTTATGTTAATTCCAATGCTTTTGAATTTTACGAGTCGGATTATTGAAGGTTTCACAAGCTCACGTTCATTGTCCCATTACAAAATGATTTTTTTTTTATAAAAAATGGGATCGCTCTTAGCCAGCATCTAGCCAGGGGGCAAAGATGAGGCCGACGGTGAAGCGAGCTCACCCAGAAAGTGCCTATTCACTCGTGCTTTAAAAAGGTCTAGGTTATATGAGCTCGGAAACACAAACGCCGGCAGAGAATGACGATCTGACAATGTCACAATCATAAGTTCAACCGACAGTTGGACTGTGCATCCAGTATGGGATCGTGACCCCATAGTGGGAGCATGGATTCCTAAAAAAAAAGTCCCCACATTGGGGACGCCTGGACAGGGAACGTGTTAAGAGCCCTTCTGAGTTAAAAAACGCTCATCTATTTAGGCCATTTTCTGTGTGAATTTACACGTATCTTGACATTTTCTCACTAATACAATTTAGAACAGAACTATTGCGACTTAATGTCATAAAGTTTAAATGTATTTTTTGGATTTTTTTTTAAAAATATCGTTTCAAACATCACTCCAAAACGACCATTATCAAACTAAAAACTGCTTTTTCCCGCTTATATTCTACTACGCACAATAAAATCAAGACATAGCTATGTCACTATCTAAAACTTTTATAAAGTCATCGTATCCTTTAATCACTATTCATTTCAAAACTTATGAGGCCTCTTAAATTGACCTGCTATTCATCAATTGTGTAACCATCAAAAGATATTATTGTCATCAAAGCATTAGACTTCGTGACAGCAGGTAAGAAAAGCCTTTTAGGTTTTCGTACCTTAAAAGGATAAAACTTAAAAACGTCCGTTTTTCCTGAAATAATCACTCGTGGTCTGCCTGTCTATCCATCCCATCTGTCACAGCACTCACAGCCAATTTCCTCCGAAACCACTACATCGATTGAGTACTTAGAAATTTGATGATTTGCAAGTCGCTGACCCAAAGTCTGATGAGTGATGTGTGACGTACATGAATGTTTTAAACAAGGGAGCCACTTTGGGTTTGGGGGTTAAAAAAGTCTATGAGAATCTCATATTTCACTCATATAATTTTAAGCCAAATAGTTTTGACATTTGTACATGTTTCAAAACTGACGCTCACGATATAAATTGCTCAAAATTGACTATGTGTAATTTTAAGTGACATTGTATATTGTGAAATAAATGAATGAATCAATCAATCAAACAATCATTTATTATCAAAATAGACATCCCTGAAACTCTTCACGGCAACGCCCTTTCACTCTTTTGTCCGGTTTCCGTCTTTAGTTTTATTTAGTATACTACTCGTACTGTCAATCGAAAAAAATGTACCTAAACGTCACAACACAAACCACTGAAAACGATGATGTAACCTAATTTACTCACTAATTATGTTTATGTATCACATTCAATTTATTTGCGGTTTCTTTTGGGAATACCGAATAACCTAGAAAAATAACAAAGACTAAGGACAAAGGGGATGACTTGTCTTCAAGACAAAAGCAGTGTGTTCGAAATATTCAATTAAATTATGTAAAGCGAAAAAGACGCATTATTTCATAAACAATCCCGAATGTCACAGATTAACACATTATCTTACAATTAAGTAAGGCTTTAAATAAATATTAGAGGACAATGGTAAGAATGGTAATAATTTTTACACTTTTGCGCCTTAAGTCATTGTAAAACGACGAAAAATGTAAGTCGCTGTCAAAATGGTTGGACCACGCTAGGTTTTGCAAGTTTGAGCTTATTTTGTATTATTTGATGTTATCGGCGTCGACTTTATACCTTTTAGACCAAACTTACCTAAGTTTGTACTCTGTGCACTAGTCGACGATATAATTTTAGAAACGATATAATTGTACAGACATATACTTGCCTACATGCATATAGACAATAGACAAAGCACTAGACAATCACTCAACTTCACTCAAATATTTGGCCTTCCGGGATTTGACCCCAAGATCGCTTAGTAGACAAACTACTGCCAACTAAGAATACTGTGTCGTCACCGTTTCCCGTAGAGGAATGGACTTATTGAAATATGGTCTGATTTGAACCGACGTACAACCCACATCACCATGCTTTCAAACGATCAAATTTCCCAAATTCAATTATCCAACGGGTCGGAGTCCGGGGCGAATGCAAGTTCGCTGCTAACTTGTAACAGTTTGGGGTGGCTAGAAAAGGGATCAAGTCTCTTTTGTATCTAATGCATTTGACCCCTTGCAAGAACTGACTACAAAGGAGACGCTAGGTAAACTAAGCGATAGGTACTTTGATCTTGTTTTAGGACTATCTGCGATAAGTAAATTTAACCTGTCCGTAGCTTAGAGATGACAAAGGCAATTTGCAGTTTGTTTTCTTCAGCCGGCTTCCTAAACTTAACACTTCTGCCAAGCTCTTCATAGCGCTACGCAATTTTGTATACATACGGGGAAACGCATAGTATCGGCTACGCGTATACGAGCGGGGCTCCCACTAGTCGGATTCCAGTGAACTATGTAAAGTGATTTGTGTGTATGATTGCGTTACTACGTAGTAACTAAAACTATTCTACGGCACACCAGATGCCGTAAACGCGGTAGGTTTAAGCCGCATTTGATGATTAAAAAAAACTCCATCCATCGATCTCTCTAAAACCGAATGAAAAGTCCAGGTTTTTAAAGTCGACCACCTGATAGCGCATTCAGCACGATATATGTATATTTACTACCTAAAATAAACATGTAAAATGATTAAAACAGCAAAGACCTGCGCTACCAATGGATCGCGTGTTTGGTTTACGCTTCAGTGAGATGAGTTTGCTCTGTCGAATCGAATCCGAATAACACAAAGAACTCTCGAAAGTACGTAAGAATATGTTGTTCCACGAACCGTGCAATTTACTACAACGTGCGTGGATGTTTCTGTGAGATTAGGCTGTTTTTCTACAAGAGTTAAGTTACATTACGTTGCCATAGATTTGACATATGTAGGTTCGTATTTTAGGCCTATAGTTTAATTCAGGCGCGCGGCGTAGTTCAAAGAATAGCGGACCTGCCCCACTCTGAAATTGTTGCCAGCCTATCCGCCACGCTGTGTGCTGCCTAGCTACCGTCTGAGTTAAGCGGTAGCCTTATATTTTGATCACTTTGTGTGAAAACCCGTTACACACTGAAAAAACCAGCGTAATAAGCATGCATAATAATAAAAACTGCCCATGTATATAACAATAAAATACAGAATTAATGAATACAAAAAAATAGAACTTCTTTTTCCGAAGAATGCAAATTTTAATACTTAACCAAATTTTATATCAATAAACTTACATCAACTCACCCACATATAGTTACGAAATAAAGTGTTAATATTGATCAAAGTGAATGAAATCTGGGTCTCTGTTAGCAAGCTTTTATTAATGTTAACAAAACGTGCTTACTGACCTTTAACTATATTAGCTAGTGTACTACATTATATCAGGGCCATATTTCCCATTATTGCTACATGGGCGAGTACACAGCTTGGGGCTTATCCAGAAATCGCGCGAGGTTTTTGGGGCCACTTTTAGACCTCCCCCATCTTTAGTGAGGTTCAAGGCGCAAAAAAGAGAGAAATGCCCAGTTTTCCGATTTGGTCAATGAACATCTATATATTGGTCCTCCGTTTTGAAAATAAAATTTCAATTTAATTCTGTTGCAGCGTGCCTTCACTTTATTATTAATTTTATTATGCACTTAAGCAAGAGGCTTCTTTTTTGGATCCTGCATCGGCTAAACTCACATTATTGTGTTTTTAATACACCTTGGGTATAGTGATACTGCTTCGGTTTTGGGCAGTTTGGGTTACTTTTTCTCATTTATCCCCCAGCGAACCCAATTCAACTGCAAAAGCAAATAGCAGCAGAGGGTTACGGGATAAATAAAAAGAAGATATACAGTGCAAAGCCACCCACCCCACCGCACTACAATACATACATACGTAAATATACTAAAGCCTGTATCCCATTGGGGTAGGCAGAGACCAAGTACAATATATAACCTTAAAACGTTAAAGATGACATAATTTGTATACTGGCCTTGCTGTCACCGTACCCAAGCTATATTAGAAGCACAAAGATATCTTGATAAGGAGAAGTACACTCGGCTGGACATGTGTAATTTTCAGATTTTTCCCTGTACTTGTAGTATAAAACGTTATTACTTGCCAAATTTCATAGTTCTGGGTCAACGGAAAGTACCCTATAAATTTTGATTCCCTTGAGAGTGTCGAAATACACCTACGTTTTTTGCAGCTTAAACGCCTGTTTTTTACGTTAACTTAGAAGTTTTGATTTTTTCACAGCTTCAAGGGACTTGAGTATATGTATATAGTTTTAATTACAACGCGATACCTCCACGCGTTTCCGATATAAAGGGTCTTGACAGACAGACAGACAGACGGACGGAAGTGATCCTATAAGGGTTACGTTTTTTTTCCTTTTGAGTTACAGAACCCTAAAAACTATATATAATGATTGATGGGGAGTCATTGCGTTTTAAAGTTTAATCAGATATTAAGGTTACTGACCTCATTATACTTCGTTATGTAGCAAAATTTATTTCTAGATAAATATAACGCCCACAAAAAATATTTGTGGCAATGCGGCCAACTAAATGTGCGATTTATTACTAGTTGTAATTTATAGCCTTTAGATATTATTCTGTCCCGTAGTAAAATTACTTCTCTAATTTATGGACAGAGCACGTCTGCCGCATACCGCAAGACTTGTGCGCTAAAATCCCAACCAAGTGGGTCCCACAAAACCGAGGACGGCGTCGCGACAGGCCTTGTAGGAGGCCTTTGCCCAGCAGTGGGACACTTGAAGCTGTTTAAAATATAATAATTTATGTGTTCCTCATCCTCAGAAACAGTCGTATTTCTTAGATAATTGTGGGCAATTTTGAAGTTTATGCGTAGAATATTCGTATTCAAATTCAGACATAGCCTGAGTGAGGAAACTATCTATCTGTCTTAACTTGTAATACGCAAACCTCCCATGTTTTGGTAACACTAATCAATTTTCCACTTTATTTCTGCCACCGAAAGTTGACATTAATCACCACATTCGCTCAATCCTTTGATGTACACGATGCGTAAGAGTCCATTTTACATCTCTATGTTGGATCACACTTAAAACAAAAGATAAATGGGTTTAAAATTCCTGTTGTTCCAATCTGAACTTTACTAACACGTGTCATGATACAAATTGAAATGGATTCCATCTTTGTTAAACAATTTATTTTTATACCATGTATGTTACGCATCAGTAGATCGTGACCGATGCCAATGGTCTGTTAATTGTATTGTTTCACTAGAAAAAGTGAATCTAGTGTAAAACATCACAATTAAGATTCCTTACGGTCTATTGACGGAGACGACTAATTGCCGAAGAAAGTTAAGTACAGGCTAACGTTTGCCGATCTTTGTGCGAAATTTCGTATGCAATGTAATCTACACGAACAAATAAACCATAATATTGAAATAATGTTAACTAGTTGTTCTAGAAAGAAAACTCGCTCTTTGTTCGATCATGTTCGTATATTTCGTTTTCCTCGAATCTCTGTCTATCTACGTTTGCGGCCTAATCCTGCAAATCCCTTGTATTCCTGAACTCAAACGGATATTCGCACGTTACGTTCCATTTTCCACAATTTCCGATTTGCAACACAATACCTAGGATCTAAATGGACAAACTCATATCTCCGTTCACCGTTGCATTTTAATATTTACTTTATTTTCCGTACTGTAAAGTCGCTTTTCCAATCTAGACATACGTGTAAGATACAAGCTTGACACAGTTGGTGCACAATCCTTAGAGGTGTTTGAACCGTATCGATCGTCTTCTGTTTACATGAGCACGTGTTACGTGTTAGTCTATATCGAATTTTGATCTCGTTTACTTCCTTTGAGAATGAGAAGAAAACACAATATTCCTATTGTCGAAGTCGAATTATTGTGAAATCTATGTAATCCGGGAAAAGTGTAACTTTATTGTTGTCGATATTTGATGAAAACTCGTAGAGCGTAAGTCGTCGACCTGTTTCGTTTTTATGTATTCCGACCTTCCTACAGATTTATATAATATATAACACAATTGAAAATTGTCATATGAGTTGCGTTAGTTGCGTAGCATGATCATAAAAACTTCGTATTCTACAATACGCCACGCCTGGCACTGTTACCGATAAAATTTGTAACCTATGTAGACATCCTACTAATCCTACGAATGTTATAAATTCGAAATTTTAGATGTTTGGATGTTTGTTAACCAATCACGCAAAAACGGCTGAACGGAATATGATGAAACTTAGTATACAACGAGTTTAAAGCCTGTTTTAACACATAAGATACTTTTTATACCGAAAATCATCCCACAAAGAGATGAAATAGGGAGTAGAAGTTTAGGCGGACGTAGTCCCCGGGCAAAAACTAGTACATCAGTATTTTTGTACACACAACGTTTGGCACTCGTTTGTGAGCTCGTTCTAATCTAAAGAACCGTAGATGGTTAATAATGGCGTAGATGATTCATGTTGCAATTTATAACATAGTGTGGTTATATGTTATATAAAACCATCAAAATATCACCATAATAAGTAAATTAATCATGGACTTTCATTAATTCAATTTTTATTCAATAAATACAAGTACAAAATTTTAAGTCTTAATCACTACATAGTATAAAACAAAGTCGCTTTCTCTGTCCCTATGTCCCTATATCCCTATGTATGCTTAAATCTTTAAAACTATGCAACGGATTTTGATGCGGTTTTTTTTAATAGATAGACTGACTCGATATAGTGATAGATAGAGTGACTCAAGGTTTATATGTATAATACATGCATCAGCATTGCACTCGTGCGAAGCCGGGGCGGGTCGCTAGTTTTATAATAAAACAGCTAAATTAGATCTCCCAGATCGGAACCCTGGGGGAGGGTACCCATAAGGCTGGCAGCGTTCCCCCGTTGGACGGCTATGCCAATTCGCTGGGCAAGGGACGAGCCAGCGCTACGGTCCCCGGAAACATCAACTAGTAATTTTGAAATTTGTCCAAAAAGTTTGTGGGTGCTTGAGCTCCAGGGCCCGAGGGTTTAGACAGCGAAAGGCACAAATATATATTGATCTGAAAGATCGATGTACTTTCGGCGTTTCTAAATGGGACGGCGCCAGGGTGTCTACGCATGTAGCATCCCAAATAAGAGGCCGTCCCAGCCTCCATGGCACGAGGGTCATGCCATCGGGCCTCTTGCCATCGCTGCGCGCGAGGCCAGGTGGTTCTAGTATGGACGGCGGCACGCTGACGTGAAAATAAGATCCCATATTACTGCAAAGATTTCACAGGTCTTCTTAATTGACAAATACTAGATGTGGATGTCATACTCTGTGAACATCGTTATCAATTTCTGTTCATTAAATCCCCGTCTGTGTACGTTCGATGGGTTCTTGAGCATTCTTTGCGACACAATGGCCGGAAGGCGCGGCGTGAAGTCCCCTTCAATGCTTCGATAAGTATATGGCTCATTTGAGGCAGTCCGTTAAGAGTGCAGACCAGCTAGGCGATTACGTACACTTTTGGACGTATATTAGGTAGGTCTGTCATTTTCCCATATAAAATTACAAACACTGATAGATCTCTCTCTAGACAAGTTTTGTTTAGAACCAACCATAAATATAATAGGTAAGTACAATGGTTTATCATTTAACATTACTTGAAAGTTGTAAGCGGACTTGCAGGATTATTTAATTTTATATGACTTTCAAATCTTCAAGAAAAGAGCGTATTCCCTTCTGAAAGGCCGGCAATGCACTTGCGACTCATCTGGTGGTGCAGGTGTCTTATGGGAGTTATGGGCGACGGTAATCGCTTACCATCACGCGATCCGTCTGCTCGTTTGCCCCATATAACTTAAAAAAATATATATATTAGTTCCACTAAGACATGCAAATCGATGAGAATTGGTTCCGATGAACAGATATACTGCATCACATCGTCTTTTCGCATGAAGTTGTACAAAACGGAATGTTTTTAAATATACAGGGCATTCCACTTGTAATGTAATTAAAATGACTACGAAGAACATATGTCACTTATGAATATCAATGCACGTTTTTCCTGTCACTGCATAGCAATTACGGGTTTTATTGAAATCGGAAACCGCTGGAAAAGAACATGTTTCCTTAACGGGAATCGTGTCAGTGAGTCAGCGAATCTAGAATTTAAAACGGTTTGTTACAATCTGAGGTTATCTCAAGTGCATATTTAGTATAGGAGTTTTTGCGGTTCCAAGATTTGTGATAAGCTGAAGTTTTTTTGTGAATGGTTACTACTTGCATCTTTGTTGTGATATTACCATCTAAAGTTTAGGTATAACAAAATAAAACAATAAAGCAAGCAAGTACTATGAGATGCATTGTCCAATTTCACATAAGATTGAATAGCAAGTGTATCATATCCACAACCTTCCAAAGTAGTTCCTATAGGTCTATAATATGTCGGAGATTATCTGTACGTAAAGTCCGACCACATATATATGAGCATTGTCAAGAGGGCGTTATTATTCTAATTTATATGGCAACATACTAAATTACATTTTGACTTGTTTACCAGCACTTGTCAGCACTGATGTTAGTTTTGAAATGTTCTGCAGCGATATAGTTTCACGTCAGTTTCATTTCAGAGGGCAGGCTGTTGAGTATGTAGAGAAGGCGTTTCTGGAGACACCTATCGCCGTAGTAATTAGTGACCCTCGGCAAAAAAACTTGCCCTCTGACATCGACCTGGTTATATGATTAATTTTCATACAATTTTTTAATCACTACGGACACATAGACAATCGTGTCGTCCGGCCTTTCCCTTGTTTAACTAAATTTAACCGACCATTGATTAAAATAAATTGCCTAATTAACTTCTTGTTGGTTCTAATTATGAAGGCAATTAGTCGAATTAATAATTCGCATAATTTTTGGCACAACGCATAATTACCAATTAACATTTTGGTTCTATTCACAGAACTCATGTTTATACAAATTCTACACACTACTTCTCACACTTGTATACATTCAAGAGGTAATTCAAGACATTCAGAAATACTCTCCACGACACAACGTTCACGGTCAATCACAATTTTAATCTAAACACTAACATAAAATTGGAATACCAACTGCTAACATAAGTTAGACGGGATGTCATCGGTCGCCCATAAAATGGATTACGAATCCTGATCAGCGCCGTATCTACTCGTACATAATACAAATCAATAACAGCACGTACATCCTGTCATACGTGTTCACAAAACGACATAACTCTGCATCGATGCGCACTGACACATGACGTTTCTAGGGAGCTTGTCATGGATTCCGCTTCCTTTCACTTAGTATTCGCCGGTATTTGGCCGCTTCCGATAAGCTAACGTGCCTGCCGGTATGTGTTGATCGTACCTGGGCCTGTACACAGGACTTCGAAATCCGAACTTCGTATAGTGCCGTTGCTTTCACTCTCGTGTTATACTGAAAGGGACGGCACGATACGAAGTTCGGAGAGTAACCCCTCTGGAGGCGGATGCATTACGAGTAGGTACGCTGTACGTTCAACGTGATAAGGATGATATAACGCAATCATCATTTATTGTCTTATAAAAGAGACGAATCACGAATGCTCAACTTCAGCTCGATAAACGTCGTCCTCATTATTGATATTAAATTAGACCTCGAGAGATTTATATAAGTAGTTTGGCCGAAATTTGGAAAACATGATGTTGACTGACATCGTTGTACAAACTCTTTTTTTTAATTTTCTTATATAATATCCATATAAATACTTATCTGGATCATTCAGAAGAGCTCAAGGGAGACCAGCGAGAGCGAGATAAACAGAAGAAAAAAATCGTTACAATTATTTACTTGAAACATAAAGACGTCAAGTAATTCAATAGTCGAAATCAATCAAAGTTTCTTTTCACAACAAACAAACGACACAAGCATCCTTCAATCCCAACTTGGCAGGTGTCTTAGCGGTCACGATTAGCATACTTGACTCACTGTTTTTCTTTATCTAGTGTTGGCGTTACGCACAATGGGTGCTGGGGAAATTTCGCAATGCACTACTCGTAGTGTCTACTTCATTCAGTCTTTCGCGGGCTTTTGAACATTGTGGACGTTGCTACGCGGAAAATTTTTACTAATTTATCTTTCATGAGGTCGTTTGAGGGTTTTTATTGATCATCGTGGCATATTTTGTAAAAACGTGTTTGTTACATCCTTTCGTGCAAAGTTAAGCTTAGACTGTTTTCAATTGTTATCAGTGTCTGAACTTAAAAATACAATAGGCATGGGCCTGTTGTAGACATCTAGGCAAATGTTATATTTTCTATCCTTTAAATATACAGGTTCATTTACAATATAATCATCGATAAAGTCAAATGTGTGCAAATGTGAATGAAATCAGTGCTTAAATAAAATGGTCATGGAATCCCCGTTGCAAGGGGGGCGATTCTGGCCTCTCTCGCCCCGACTCTGGAGGCGAAGTACAGAGTGCAAAATCGTCTTCGAGCCTAGAAGACCGCCAGTCGACATTAGGAAGGACCGAATAGATCTGACACCAGACCTGCTACGATCGAAGAATATTAATGAGAGATTGGGCCACCTGAATCTCGAAGAGCACATTGATGAGGAGAAACGGTGGAGTGTCTCCAAGCCTCCGTTGAAAGAGAAAAAGGAAGAAGTGAAGTTGAGGGTTAAGAAGCAGAGGCAACCTCGACCAAACAGCCTGCAGTTGCTGCTGTGCCCGTCCAGCTCTGGACACTACAGCAGCAATACTTGGCGGTACACCAGGGTTCGGTCGAGAAGGTTTGTTATTCCATTTAAGTTACAAGTTTAACCTATTTATCCACTGATTGTCTCAGAACTCCATAAATGGACCGATCTTGAGATTGCCCTGTCAGGATTGACATCTGGTACTCCTCACTTAATCAGCACTAATAATAAATAATAATCTATTTAGCATCGGATGGGATATGGGATAGATTGAAAATCGATAGTGATAAATGTCTCTATAGTAGTAATTTTATTGGTTTCCTGAGCTAAATTGTTGTATCAATAGTGACTCTGCTTACGTATGAATCTTGCGCATTCGACTTTCGGATTCGTAAAGTTTGTCTGAAATTATTTAATGTTTTCTTACCAAGAAAGTGAACGTTTAATAAGCTTATTTTGTGGCTATAACAACTTTCATTACACATTAAATGTCCATTCAACTCCCCATTTACCTAACTGCGCAAAAAATACAATTTATAACCAGCTTTTCGCAAACCAACCTTTAAATTTCGCTACTTAATATACTATCTTTAATCATGAGCTAATTTATCGTTCGCTTTCGAAATCGATTATAAGTTCATTCGTTTTATTCGATTTCATTCGATTTAATCGATTATTTGACATTCCGCCAATCCGCTTTCGGTAACTATGTTACTGTGGTAATGGTTGTATGTAATTTCTCCAATTGGATTATCGTTTAGCTGACATGTATACAAATTTGCCTTTATCATCATATGAATTGGAATTAATCCTAAAGAACCCAGTGGAAACCCAAACGAGTAAAAACCACCATCTTACAAAAACTGCAGCTAGAACATCAATACTATCCTCACTGTTGAGATATTATAGAGTTACGTCCCTGGTGGTGAGAAAAGTAAGGTCGCCAGAGATACATGAGTACCTACCCAACCACAGCGAGGGACTTGCGTTTATCTCGAGTGGTCAATACGGTGAATCCTCAAACTATAATGGTCGGCAGAGCTCAATTGACATAATTATTCAAATGACTATCATAAATGTGTACAATAAAGTTTCTTAAGGGGGCTATAACATGCTTCAAAACACCGGAACCATGTCAAGGGCCATACACGCTCATTAGCCGATCATGCACGATACGGCGCTGTCAGAAACTGTCAAGAGCATTACGGGTACACCCACGTGCTGCCCACACACCATTATAAATGCAACGAGAAAGCATCGGTTAATAAACGCTATCAATTCACGTGAAAATACGGGCTTTGCAGAGTGTACTTTATTATTGCATTGTCGTCGAAGAGTCAATCGGAACGGCTTGCAAATATAGTCCGCCCGATAGTCGAGACCTTATACATCTCTAACTTTACTGATGTTGTAATATTTGTAATAGATAACTTTGCAAGTTTATCTTCACTGTATGACATTAATTTTGTTATAATTGTAAACTCGAAACTATTATTCCTTCTTGAACTGTAAATTAATATTTTGACATTAAAAATGTATTAAGTACTTATTATAGTTAGACTTTCTTAAATTGTAAATTAATATTTTGACAAGTAAAAGTGCCCTTGTGGCCTATTTGCAGAATAAATGTTTGATTTTGATCGTACGTGTCATTAAGGGAATGCAATAACCGGCCATATTTCATAAACGGTTATGATTTAGGTTATAACGAAAAAATAACCGAAAACCGGTTATAACCGGTTACGGTTATTTAATGTTAAAAACAGGGAGTATAAAATTTAAACACCATGAAATACAATGAGGCCAGTCCATGTGGTAGTCCAAGTACACCCCCTCATTCGTACCTAACATAAACACATTAAAGTTTGAGTTTAACACAGAGGCATAGAATCACACGACAACAAACGAACATAGCCTAGCCTCCTTTTTAATCATCCTTTCATTCTACACTATTTCTTCATATATTAGTAAAAATCACAGTAAATAATAAAAGAAATTTAATTCATTTTTAGTAGTTTAAGGGTCGGTTTTATATAGATCCATTAGACCTTATGTCGGTTTGTTATGTCAAAAAATGTACTGAGTTACAGAAATTTGATCTGACATTTGGTCTAACGGATCCTTATAGTACCTGGCCTTAATTAGGAAAAGTATAACCGAACGTAACCGAAACCAGTTTCTCAAAATTCCAATAACCGTTTATTGGAATTTTGAGAAACTTTGGCGAAATAACCGGTTATAACCGGTTTCTTCGGTTGTGGTTAAATCCGGTTTATGTAGTGTCATTGTGGTCTACCTTTTCTTACACTACCACTATCCCAAAGAAAGAGATGAGTTTGTTTATAACTTCGCTGCTAAATGTTCTGTTGCTGGTTAAGCTACTAGAAATCATTTCGATCGTATTATATACTGCATCGATAAATCGAAACGTTGAATCTGGGCACACGTGTATGGCCAGTTACGATTATCGGCAGTTTCCTTTGATTCCGTTTTATTGTTTCAAATTTTCATACTGTTCTGTTCTACTAACACTGTACAGTTTATTATCAGACACACGTTTCGATTATAATCGGATAGTAACTATTTCGTGTGTGGCAGTCTTAAGCTAGACAGACATGCGGGCTAAAGTTTTCGAAATGTGAGTAGGTATACAAAAATATATCCATTACTGAACTAGCTAATGAAAGAAGTATGTACCACCAGGATGGTCACTATAAAAATATAAATAATAAATAAATAAATATTTGTGGACAATCTTACACAAATCAACCTGGTCCCAAACTAAGCAAAGCTTGTACTATGGGTACTAGGCGACGATATACATACTTATAGATTAGATAAATATATACTTAAATACATAGAAAACATCCAAGACGCAGGAACAAATATTCGTGTTCATCACACAAATAAATGCCCTGACCGGGATTCGGACCCGGGACCTCCAGCTTCGAAGGCAGGGTCACTAGCAACCAGGCTAAAGCGGTCGTCTGTAATCGGGACTTGGCCCGTAGGCTGCGATTAATAAGGTAATATTGATCAGTGTCCACATCACATTCCAAAGAATCTCTCATATATTGAAACAAAACTCTTAGCCAATGAAATCAAGTTAAATTCTGCTACCTCACCGAATTAAACATAAAGAGTTGAGCAAGTTATATGCCTTGTTCCGTGGGCGGACATGGAAGGTCCACAGATAAAGCTGAGATGTGGAATGTATTTCCAAATATCTTGCTTCCATCTTAACGTTTCCATGAAAGTAAACCTTATTGTAATACTATTACGGTTGAATTTAGACGTAGCGTTGTGGTAGCTAAAGTCGTTTGCAAAGACACTTGTATATTGTTTGACACTGGTCAATTTATTAATTAGTAGTTACGAAATGATTATAATTATAATATTAACGCGCTATGTGCAATGGGCGTGTTATTGATAATGACTTTGGATAATGTATCAGTACAATTCATTCATTTTATTATTTTATTGACTCATAATTAAGTTACCCGCCGTCTACCGGGATCCCAGGGCTCATACAAAAGAATGCTATTCTTTATTTTTTTTCGCCGGGAGACGACAGCTTAAGCTACTTAAGGTAGTTACTTGATAATATGTATACATTTTATGCATGTCTATATTCATATTTAGTCAACGACCTGTTACAGTTAATATATGTCCTTGGGTCTGGAGTCCGTATATATGTCGATTATTTATAGTAGATGCTTTAGTAATTTACTTTGTGATTGCCCTAAATGTGTTTCTAAAATACTGAACATGATAAATGTACATACAAGTGAGTATAACAACAAGCTCTTGTGACCTACATCCTCACACATATCACAAACTTCACACAGGATTAAATCTCCACTAAATATTCTGTCTTTCATCTTTTTTACGCTCATAGGACGCCCCCCAAGCCAATTACGAAGAGCGCAATAAAATAAGTATGGAAGGCGGCATGTTATTAAACTCCCGTGATAATAATATACGTGTGTTGAATCACTGGTCCGTTGACTCCAAAGTCCCGATAAATGACACAAGTGATCTAATGAAGCTCTGATAGCAATGTAGTGCAATAGTGTTGCAACTCTTTGAAACACACTGCATAAGTATGTAAGCTGCACATTCATGTACCTACAGATTCCTTTTCTGATAGATTAGGTCAAATGCGTAGATCACACAGCCCGATTGCTTTTTGAATTACTGCTGCACATCTTTGTTACGAATAATCGTGTCGAATTCACAGCGCTTATCGACATGTTACCTTAGATGGTCCAACATAAGTCTTCGAGTAGGTATAGCTGTGAATTTTGGGACGAATTGTGAATAATAAATGTGATAATCCACATTGAAAAGGACCTTATGGCGGCAGGCGCTTGCGTTGCACCGATTCAGTAGGTATTGTATATACGAACAACGGCAATAAAGGCGTAAGTGACGGGCGCCATAAGTTTCAATGTAGATTATCATAAATAGTGAATCGCATCAGTTGTTGGGGCGTAAACCTTATTTCAAGCGATCTCTGGAAGGGATTACTTGGTACACAGAAATATTGTGAATGCCATCCCAACTTGGTTAAAGCGTAATAAATATAGGGGCCTCGGCAGAGAGTACAATTTTGTACCTTTTGGTGTCGAAAATCTTGGTCCATGGGGTCCCATCGCGCACAAGTTATTTGCTGAAATCGCGAAGCGTTTGGTTGACGCAACTGGTGACCGAAGAGCTGGCTACTTCCTCGCACACCGCCAGCGTCCTCGGTACAAGGGCCTGTTTTAGATTTAAGTTAGTTGTAATATTATTTAAGTTATTGTTATTTAAACTATTATTACCGCCTGTAAATCAATAAATGTTGTAATACTAGGTATCTATCCAGTTCTAGCGCCACATGCACACGCCGGACCTTCCGTACCGCGGTAGGCTCGCCCCACAACCGCTGTACTTAGCATTTGTAATAATTAGTCATTATACCTCGTAAATAAGAAAAGTGTATTTTGATCCCATCTATGTGAATCATTGGACCATTGACTCCTGATCGACGATAACGGATGATCTAACACAGGTCTGATAACAAAAGGACAATGACAGGTGACCAACCTTTACAGTCAGTATTGTTGCGGCTTGATTAGAATGATAATGAGATAGCAGTCAATAAAATTTTGACGTATGTTTATGGCAAAACCGTCAACATCATTCCTATTCCGATCGCGGCAAGATAATATTGTAACGACCACCCTTAAATGAAGCGAGGGGTTTTATTGATTTTCCTGGAGTCTTGCTGCGATACAGTTCTAAAGTCTCATTTAAGGTGAAATTGGCATATTGAATTCAATTCATTGCATATTACATGCGATTTAATTCGTATATGTCAATTTATCTACGTTTTGATTTTTTATTAAGAGTAAGTAGGTACTAATGTTCAATATATGTATATAATCTAGTCAAATGTAGGAGGAAAACTTTTTGCATTTCATGAATGCAATCCCGAGTTTCGACTACCAAGCGACGAGCCTATCATACACTTAGTGCACTTCTGAGAAGATCGCTTATGGTAGGTACATAGGTATCATATTGTGCCAAAGTATTGTTGCAATGCAAAGGTGTCGGTTAATATGAATTCAATACATTAGTGTTAATTAACCCGCGTACCGCGCGCGGTAGGCGAGGTTAAGCAACGTGGGCCAGGATCAGTTCTTGGATGGGTGACCGCTTTGAGTCGTATACAAATTGAGCGCTCCCGTCCTTTGGAAGGCACGTTAAGCCTTTGGTCCCAGCTGCTGGTTATGGCAGCAGTCGTTAAGCCAAGGTGGAGGCCTGCGGGTGGCTTGAAGAGTCAAGTTGCCCACACACTTCACAAAAGGGGGTCAAAGTTGCACCATGTCTGTAGGGGGAGTACCCACCGCAACCTTACACGTGACTGGGTGGTACTAAAAGTGCTACAAAACTGGCAACCGTACCGTCTTCTAGAAGATCTCACGGTTCGAGATAATTGCCATACGATAAATAAAAGACGATAATTCCTTAGTGCATTGTATGCGTTAGTCCACGTCATTAAAGGCACTATGAGGTTAACTTTACTTGTTTTCTTTAAGCCAATTGGTTGTAATTTGGCATAATTGATAATTTAGCATTACCGCTTTAGTGAGTTAATGCCATATTTCGGGCACATCAGGCCTTTATCAGATTGAGAGTTACCATGGCCGCGGCATGTACATATTAACATTGTAGGTAGGTGCGTTTTCTACAACTTCTTAGACCACTCTGTCAAATACAAACTTGCCGTTGGTACTATATTAAGTTAACACAAACAGCAACTGTGATAACATCTAAACCATTTTCCTCTCCGCTGTGTATCCAACTACCTTTACAAGATGACGTGCTATAACAACAAAACCGTGATACTTAAGCCCTTTTAAACGCCATTATATCCATTTTTGTCGGGTGGCTGGGCAAAAGCACGTAAAATGCGTTTAATGTTCTATTTTTTACGTCGTCTCCAAGATAAAGTTTATTGAACATCTGTTCTATTGATGGAACTAAAAGGACATATCTTTACTTACTACAAGGCATTTAAGTTAACAGTTTAATACGTGCTAGTTTGAGCTTAATCTATCTTGTTTAAAGTAACGTAACTTGCTGCAGGGATGGTCATAAGCCATAATGTATGGGATAATTGGATGATTTGAGCTCTAAATTTGGATTACCTGCTCTGGGGAAATGCCTTTATAGCTCGGATTGGCTCGCATTGTTTCTAGTAGCAATATAATACGAACTAAAATCCTGTGTCGATTTTTTCATACAATTTATAAGATGGATACCCGAGAACACATTTGATAAGTTTATAATTCTTTTATTGCAACCTTGGTACAATGTAGATGTTACATATTATTTCAGGTATCTCATGAACCCTGATAGGGTATAGCAGAATACTTACTATTAATATGATATGCAGTAGCTAACACTTAATGTCTTAAATTAAAAAGTAATAATCGATTAAAATTTAAATTAATTTTACATTACACATATATTAAGTTTTTATAGGTACTGAATAATTTTGTTCTAGTGAAACTCACGAGATCTAAGTACATTTCTGCTGATAACAAGCGATAATCATAGTTAAATACCAATAACTTAAATAATATTAAAACTAACTTAAATGTAAAACAGGCCCTTAAGGCGTTGTACCAAGGATGCTGGCGGCATTTCCTCGCTGTATCGCAATGTTGATACGTTGTGCGATGAAGTCGCCAGCTCTTCGGTCACCAGTTGCGTCAACCAAACGCTTCCCAATTTCAGTAAATAACTCGTGCACGCTGGGTCCCCATGGAACAAGAGTTTCGACACCAAAAGGTACAAAATTGTATACGTACATGACATACAATACCTTGTAATAATAACAGTCTTCACCGGTACATATAGTTACACAATATTAAGAGCGTTTTAATAAAATGTAACAGGTCCACTAGCACCACTCATAAATAATTGTAATTATTTAAATTTAACGATATATAACTAAAAAGGGGGCCGCTACGTACTGTAGTTTGTATTTAAATACTTTTTGAATCCATCAAACGAGTTATTACGTTGCTGGATTCGTCAATCTATGCGCCCAAAGTCAAAACGGCCGTTTTAATTTTGAGCTCATAGAGAGACGAATCTAGGAACGTAAAAACTAGTTTGATGGATTTTAAAAGTACCTAAAAACAAACTACAGTACGTAGCGGCCCCCTTTTTTTAGTTATATATCGTTAAATTTAAATAATTACAATTATTTACGAGTGGCGCTAGTGGACCTGTTACATTTTATTAAAGCGCTCTTAAGGGCCCACTTCTATTTACATACCTAAATATAAAATTAGTTTCACAGCTCGCGAAACAATGTAAAAATTACAGCTTTCAAGTAGTTACGTGTCAATGAGCTAAGCCACGGACAGATAGACGGACGAACAGACAAGCAGACAGACGAACAAGAGGAAACTATAAGTATCATTGTTTACCTACTGCGGACGATAAGGAGACGACGAAAGGCAGAAAGAATTAATAGCAATTTTGAAAATCAAAGGGAAGTATTAATCTGCATGACAAAACCCAAAATACTCGATATAGTCACAAATAGACACTAAACTATTCTGTCCACTTGTGATAGCGAAGTTTATATTCGGAAACACGGATCTCATCGATTCGCGGCGTGAATATTCATGATTGCGTCCAAGCTGCGTTATAATATGCATTGAGACCGGGCGGTCCGTCCGTTTTCATTACGGTTGTCTGGCGTAGGTAGATGACCTGTTTATTCTGCGTTTCATATCGATCGGAATCCTGGTTCTACATCTACGGATACCTTGTCTGTAGAGATTGCTCTGTCCTAAAAGCACGCACTACCATAAGGTTATAACATCTAAGTTCATGACGCAAAACTCCATCCGAGCTTAGGCGAGTATCGCCTTGGTGACTTCGCAAAGAAAAATACAGTGGCCAATAAAAATTTAAGGGCGAGTTCCACCAACTCACGATTACACACCGATCAACGTTTAACCTTTTGAGCGCCAAGCATTGGATCCAATGACGCGCCGCTGACGCCACACCATCGCATTGTTCAACGCTAAATTAAACCTTACACAAAAGCGCATTCATCTGTGCCTTTACCATGAGTTTACATGACCGTACTCGCTAAAAAACGACTCGCTCGACTGCGTAAAAAATTGTATGGGAAAAAGTACAGTGCCTCTGGCGGTTACGCAATAGAACTAAGAATCGGCATACTAAATCGTTTACGCAGTCGCTAGCGAGTACGGTCATGCAAACTCATGGTAAAGGCACTGTAGACGTAATTGATGTCCGTGGCACGATTTTCCGATGCCGTGATTTGCCGTCTGTGGCGGTGAAAAGATTAAATATGGCGACGGCAGCTGTCATTTCATAGAAACATGTCAAACTTGCATAACCAAATAAACACCGATTACGATTACAGTGCTCAAATAAAAACTCCCAACACAAACAAAATAATTTCTATTCTAAGTTAGCTATATTATGATATTTATGACGCAGCGTTCCTGAGACTCGCTGACGTAATCCAGGCCTGACAATTACTCGGTGACTTGACTGCAAATGCTCACCTCACTTAGCAAACTGCTCGGAACGACATTTAGCAAATACCGAGACTTGTGTAATATCTGCAATCCGCAAGATTGCGGAGTCCCTTAAAGTTCAAGGGTAAGTATGCGCAGGCTAATGTTGCAGTGGTTTTCCGGAGAAATTTACATCTTTTATACTGAATTCTATTTTGTATACACAACAATTGGAACGAAAGAATTGTACTAAATGTACCCGTTTTAATAGCTCTTGACTACAGTTTATTTATACAAGGTGTAACAAAAATATTGAGGATTCGTTTAAGGGCATATTCGGTACCGTGTTCTGATTAGGAAGGAGTAAAAGAAAAAGATTTCGACGCGAAATTTATATATATATTTTTTTATGGACCAGGTTGGTCAAGTCAGCCAACTGTCCATAAAAGGGACAAAAAATTATTGCATCAAAAAAATTTTTCTTCTACTTTTTCCTAATCAGAATACGATACCGAATATGCCCTTAAATGGATCCTCACTATTTTTGTTACAACCTGTATGTATTACATTAAATAAAGAGAAAAAATTATGAGTAGGTAATCTCCGGATCAAATTATGCGACGTCAATAATTATTTCACGATTTTAAGTAGCATGTTTTGAGTGGCGTCCAACTAATACTAATTTACCTACGTTAGGTACAAGTATTTTTATTTGCCAACAAATGTCTCTTTTCATATTGATAATAAGCAGTTTTAGCCAGCGTTAATTAAGGGAACGATCAACATCACAAGCTGAAACTACTGGACAGCATCAATTTGGTACCTGTTCACCGCAGGAAAATTACACCTGCTAGGCTTGCGGTTGTGTGGCCTGACCCGTAATAGTTTACACAGCTGCGGAAGACGTTAATTGTTAGGGCAAGTACAAGTAGTCTAGAGCTTCTTGGGGGCTTACAATCAGGGCAAAATTTAAAATCGTTAGACGTATAGTATTCGTTCTACGCACTGTTTATATAGTCTGTAATTTATTGAAAAATACAATACAAATATTGTTAATTTCCCACAAAAAAAGATAAATATATAAAATACAATATCAGGACTTTCTTGTTGTTTACCAATGAACTGAATGTAATGTAAATCCTAGTCCGAACTCTAGCTGTAAATAAGCCATTCATGGCTTTAGCAGTTAAACAATATCAAACTCTGCGTTAAATTATTTGGAATTTTAACAATAAAAAAAAGGAGCTCGCATCGATGAAAAAATCTCTAGAAATCGCGAACTTTTCCAGACATCCTACAATGCAATATTTACTTTATCACTACAGACCTGAAGTAGATGCTTTCGTTTTTACACATTGCTGTACTGTTGAATAGGGTTTATCCACTTTGCTATACTGAGCCGCCACCCAGTTCATTTCCCTTTAGTTTCACAACAGTCCATCGACATTTATTATCTATACATATTCCAATTTCACAAAGTGCAATAACATTGTTGTAAGTTGCAACCTTGTGTAACATCCTTGATTCACATATAATCCGACTAGTTCTAACACGTCGAGATTTAACGCCTATATACACCCACATAGAATGTGTTCAGAATTTGCTCGCTTTCAAAATGACGTGTTCGGATGATACGGTCTTCTGTATGGTAATGTTACATCTGTGGGCCTATTTTCGACACGCGCCCAAAACAAATGGACACAATAACGTTGTCTTTTACATATTCAGTCAGCAACTAAGTTATATGTAGATTGGACCACCCATGCAAACCACTAAAGCGATGTCAACTGCTGAAGATGAGCGGTAAAACATGTTATTTTCAATCTGGAGGACTAGTACCACTTCTGTATGAAATATAATTTGACAACAGCTTAGAGATCACTATTTGTATCTCTCATGCATGACACTTTTAAGACTTCGCTCTTTTAGATAATGTGGCTGACTATAAATGTGTATACATTATATTTATGTATGTATATTATTCTTAATTAAGTATTATTGTTATAATTATTAGTAGTTTTCATATATATTAACTCTGCACCTACTTAGAAACGTTATGATTACAGATTTAATTTCCGCTACCCTTAGGTTGTTTGGAAGAAATCGCTCGTTAGCGATAAGACCGCCTGTTGTTTGTTTCTACTGATTGTGATTTCGTACTGTATTGTTTCCTTAAATTTAGGTGTGCTATTGCAGCAAGAGTATTTGTATTGTATTGATCTTTAACAATAGCTTTTCGGTGAAGGAAAACATCCTGACTAAGTCCATCTAATCTCAACAAGATCTAGTTTTCCACCTGCGTTAAAAAGTCAGAATGGCAGTAGCTTTCATAAAATAGTCCTGCCTGCGCCAGATCTTGGGAACTTTGGGATACAACTTGGAAAACTCTAGGAAGACAAGATAATGAGGAACTCCCATTCAAAATCGCAACTGTTTTCTTGTGCGGCAGATGTTTCAATGTTGCAAATTGTCAAATCTGCTGAAATGTTATTAGAAGATAACATTTTTCTATTCTGTCTGTAACTGTTTCCTAAAATAGAAAGAAAACTGCTTCCTATATTAATAAGTAAGCGTTGTTGGGCTTCATAACTAAGCATTTGAAAGGCTCTGTTATTCAATCAACACAATTTGGGTTGGTAGAATAAACGACCATTTCAAACGCCTAATTTCTTTGGAACGTAAATGATATGTTGAAGATTCCGTATGTTTTATATTACTGGTTGTTTGGTAGAAGGCAGGGGCCTATTTCAAACGACGGAGTATACCATCAAAATGCACAGAAACTTCACAATAATTGATGCATTTGAAACGCAGCTCTACCAACGAGTATCAACTCAGCTGGCTATTGATCGTTAGATGTTCCCTTTTCAGATTTATATGTCAAACGGCCTCTCAGAAAAAAAGATTGTGCAGTAATGACAGATGTACAGACCTATATAGTGATTCTTTATTAATGGCAGTGCAATAAAAATAAGTAATTATCAGCAATTAGCCCAACGAAGTGCTATACTTATATGCCTAATAGCTCACCATATATGATGATTTTTTTATTTATTTACGCGAAATACCTTCACCCTCTTTAGTATTGTGTCGCTAATGACATTCGTTGTTCAATTTATGACGGCATTGGGCTATGGAACTGATAGATACAAAATGATTATTCTTCATGTCATACCATCGCTGTCATATTGACTAGTTAATTAAGCTAACACGCTATATAGCTAGTTTATTATCTTCATAGCGTTTTCCCGGTGATAGCCCAGATCTTGGTTTGTCACCTAATCCCAAGAATAGGTATGATGACATGTTACAATGTATAACAAAGTGTGGATATATCTATAGAAAACCATAAACTTATCACAATAAATAGTAAATTAGACAATATCACCTTTACTGTTAGACATATCAAATCATTACAAAAAAATGTTGTTGTTTATTTTTTTCTCCGGGAGACGACGACTAAATAATCTTAATATTATATGCAGTGAGTTTCTATTACAAACATACGACTTTTAGACAGCGGTAATGTAATAGAAACTAATGCATTAACACTGTCTAAAAATCGTATTCTAAATATACTGATCAACGTGTGTAGGATGTAGGATGTGTGGCGAGGATGACGAGACAATGGAACACTTATTATGTGAATGTCACGCCCTTGCCAGACAGAGAATGAATGACTTTGGCAATGGTTATCCTGAACCAAAGGAATTCAGAGTACTCCCGCTGAACTCAATCATTCGGTTTGTGGAAATACTGGAGAGCAGCTTGGTGTAGGTATAAAGGAGCGGCCAATTGCACAAAATATCCCACTGGATCGAAGTGCATCCGCAAGGGCCCTCATCTAAACAAGATAAGATAAAATAAGATACTGATCAATGTGAAATATGCGCCGGCAAATGTCATCCTATAGAAACATATCAAACTTTCCATACCATCAGATCTTAACAAACACCGCCTTCGATTACAGACGGTTTGGTGCAACCGACCCTCAACCTCTTGAAAGGGTTTCAGCCCGGGGCTCATCGTAAATTGACATGACAGATATATTTGTACCCCCACCCTTTAATGAGCAAATTCAAAATCATAAGGAAAAAATGACCATACAAGGTCACCGTTTAGTATTTTTTCTGAATCTTTTTTTTGTCCTCTGGTCAGGGCCAAGAGACTTAAATTAGGGATAAAGTTTAATGTTCACCGCCAAAGTCACCTAACAAACATCTAACTGAAATGTGTTTTATCCCTTTCTCACAAACATAAATGTCAAATTGTCACATGGATAAACAAATTCCAGCGGCTCTTTAACTAACATAAATTTGATGAATAAGTGGGACAATAGGTCAGGGACCGATAGCGGTATTTTTAAAAAACCCTGAATTAGCCCAATGATTCAGCCCTACGTAAAGAGCAAAACATAATCCAAAATATGTTTTGCTCTTTACGTAGGGCTGAATCATGTATTTAGGTAACAACGTCGTATTATTAGATTGTCCCATTAAAAACGAAATAATGAACCGGTGACCGTAATAATACCGGTATTTTTCTATGGAGAAAATACCTGTATCCGATCCCTGCAATAGGTATGTAATGTAAGGATAGAATCATTGGCTCGTTGCTTGTATCTATGCAAACTACCTTTAACCTCATTGATATTGTATCGCCAGGCTCTAGTTTCTGCGTATTCAGCGCGAACTGTATATAAGATTGCGCTAGCCGCTTGGGTGTCGTATGCCATGCACATGCCGCCCGTGCCAAATAAATACAATGGTTTCGATGGCAGGGTTGGCATAATAGGAAAACCTGGAATTTTTTTATCCCAGATTCAGTCAGTTGTAGACCTCGCGAATAATATTTTTTTACGATCTTAACCTGAATCCACAAAAAAAACTATGTAAATCGAACCAGCTCACAAAATTTCACGAAAATCGTTTTAGTAATGTGAACATGTAGAAAACAGCCGGACATCCGAAAAACATACGAAAACATTTTTGCCCAAGCTAAACCGGAGACGCTTCGTAAAAAATGCTCGCGAGGTGTACAGCTCACATAGCTATTAGATAGTTATAAAATGTGTAATTCTCAAGCAAAAGGTCCGCCTTGCCGATATCAATAAGGACAATTTTTAATTACATCGGTGTTGAAACGGCGGTTTACTGACGCTGCCAAAAGGTTACCTTTTGCTGGAGAATAAGTTCGACAAAATAATCAGGTCAACTCCCTAACATGCCTGTTTTATACGGAACATTTGGGACAGCCCTAATGTTACATACCACTGCGAGTTGCATATACACGCGCCAATCAATGCGTGCTGTGGCGCGGCATCGTCCGGACATCCGGTAAGCCGTGTACGGATAATGACCGACCGGGTATATTGAGCCCGGTTATTGGATGCAGTTGTATTGAGCCAATGGAAACGCTAATGAAATATTGAATTCGGTAAACAAATTAGCTGAACTACATAGGTTATTTAAATGCGGGTTAAGGCCGTGAAACGAGAAATATTGCGTTCTTTGAAACGCTGTTCTGATTAGAGGCAAACAGGCGGTATTATCGCTATCGCTAACGAAATGCATTTTGACATTAAACCTTTTATATTAAAGTTTATTTAGTTACCAATAGTGCCTAATGACCTACATAGTACTATAAACTATACGTACTATAATTATTTAATGTATTTCTCATAATCTACTTCTACTAAACACGTATTTAGCTAATTATCTCAGAAATATCTTATATTTATTTCTTTTACTTTTAGCCATTAATTAACTATGCAAATAACTAAAAATATAATCGTTTACATTATAAATTATCGAAATGTTACCACCCCTAAGGTAACTAGCGTTTATTGCCTGATTCGCCACTTAATTTTGCGGATATGGATAATATAAAGAGCGATGTCTTTCAGACAATACCTATAGTAAATATTTTAGCGCTAATTCTAACCTTACATACCTACCATAGGGAGATGCATATATGCGCAAATAGACGCGTGCCACACCGGAAATCAGGATATTCCGGGTAAGCCGTGTGTTGTCTACCAACAAACAACCTTAAACTATTTACCTTTTTTATATATATATTTGAAATGTTCCTTTTTTATATAAAAAAATACTTTAATTGTCAATGTCTTCAAAAATGAATTAGAAAATGGAAGGAATTAAATAAATGATTTTTAATGCTTTTCCTTTAGTTTCTATATTTTTCATGGTGTCAGAAGTGAAAGTATAAAGCTGTGATAAAACTGTTAATAATGCCCGTAACGCGTTCAGTTACAAGGAAACGATTTCGGACTGAGGTAAGTGAAATCGCTCCAGCTTCATCGTCAGGCACTACGCCTGCTCAACCCCACCACGATGAGGCTCTCTCACAGGAGTCTGATGTTCCCGAACGCCTCTTAACTGTCCAATTACCCGAACCTGTACCTTCAAGGCCGCTCTCCGCAGCGTCATCGCGAGCCTCTACCAAGACACAGAAGTTGGCTGCCCTAGCAAGGCATGCTCGCTTAAATGCGGAACGAGAGCGAAAGCTAGCTGAACATGAACGTAAAGCGGCTGAGCTAGAACTGCAAGCTGAACTCGCGGCTATTGAGTCTGCCGCGTCAGAAAAAAGCAACTCAACTCAAAGGTGGTTGCTTGAGTGTGCCGATAATAATGTGCGTGACAATAATGAAATATTCCCTTGCAGTACTCTAGAGTTTGGTAATGTGCCTACTGTGGGAAATGCACAAAATGTCCCCGTCGCCTCTACGAGCGCAAATGCGCCGCGCGGAGACCGGTGCCTACAGCTCAACGACAAAATTGACACTACACACATATTAGGCACACATCACACTAAATTAGTACCTACGAATTGTAATATTGACGACAGAAATAAAACAATTAATAATGTACAGACACAAGACTCTTTTATTAAACTGGCTGAAGTTATTGCTGATCTTGGACGCAAGAATAAACAGGTGAGTATTAAACTTCCTTTGTACGATGGTAGCGTCTCCGGCTGGCTTATGTTCAAGAAGACATACTCGCGATCAGAAGCTAGATTCAGTCCAGAAGAAAACTTGGCCAGACTCGATACCGCGTTGTGTGGAGCCGCCAAGGAATCTGTGTCTGCTCTTCTCATGACGGCCGCGCATCCAGCACAGATTATGAGTTCTCTGGAGAGTCGCTTTGGCCAGCCGGAAGCCATCATATTTCACCAACTCTCATCCATTAGATCCTTAGCCAGATTGCCACTTCACGAGTCTCTGAGAGACCTCAACGTCTTCGCGTGCCGACTTCGAAACTGCGTCGAGGTGATCAGAGAACTGCAGCAGCCGGAGTATCTGGCCTCTCCCGAACTTGCCAATACAATCATAGGAAAATTAACTCCTCTTTTACGTTATAGATGGTCCGATTTTGCGTCTTCAAACGATGCCCCTAACAAATACAAGCTAGAATTATTAGCAGATTTTTTAGATAATGAATCTAAACGGCTTGCAAAAAATTGTACATTTTATTCGGAAAATCTCTACGGCAAATCTGTCACAACAAATAATTATCAGGTTGTCAAACCAAATGTCGCCAACAAGCAATCCGCAAAAGTTTTTCATGCGACACTGTCAACGAAACCAAAAAGTATGACAGCCTGTAGATATTGTAAGGTAGGTACACACGATGTTCATGAATGTGAAAAGTTTATATCATTGCCTATTGACGAACGCTGGCAATGGGTTACTGAAAATAAGGTCTGCTACAGATGTTTATCTAAAGGTTCACATAAATATATAGCTTGCAGGAAACATTGCGAAATTGCAGGATGCAAGTACAGTCGGAGACATAATACGTTGCTTCATCGACCTACTGCAGAAACCGCCGCCCATGTCGACATAGATGAACATGATCAACCCCAGTCTGAGGAGATACCGACTGCTATTGTATCTCATAGTGCCTCCCCTAACCCAGAGTCAATCCAAAGGTCCTTATTAAAAGTACTGCCTGTTACTATTACCGGTCCTAAAGCTAGTTTCGATACCTATGCGCTGCTTGACGATGGGTCTACGGCCTCATTTATTGATAAATCTGTAGCTGATCTGATAGGTGCTACCGGGCCCAAAAAAGACATTCAGGTGGAGTGTATTGGCGGTCTTGGTAAAAATATAGAGGTCAATTTCGTGAATATTAAAGTCAAAGGCTGCCACAGTGAGGAAACACACGACATTGTAGCGAGGTCTATTCCAAATTTGACTATTGCTAATCAGTGTATTCGTTCAGAGCAACTCAAAAATTGCGATTATTTACGCGATCTAGCTGACGTGTTGTGCTACGAGAACGCGAAGCCTATGCTTCTGCTTGGGATAGATAATTGGCATCTTACGTTTTCAAAAACTATACGGCGCGGCAAGCTATCGCAGCCAGCAGCGTCTTTGACTCCGTTAGGTTGGGTTCTATACGGCTCTACTTCAACCATGCCCAAACCTGTCGACTTCGTGAACCATGCTGTTGTAAATTGCGAAGAAGATAGTCTAGGGGACAGCCGTACTTTAGATATCCTCATCAAAGACTATTATAGTTTAGACTCTATAGGTATAGAAAAAAGGGATTGCCGCTCTGTTGAAGACCAAAGAGCTTTGCAATTGCTAGAGGAGACTACTACGCGTCTACCATCTGGGCGATTCCAGACAGGACTGCTTTGGCGTGACAATATCGAACAGGTTCCCGATAGCCGTCCACTCGCTTTACGCCGTTTTAGAACTCTGGAATCTAAGATGATTAAAGACTCTGACTACGCTAGTAAATATAGACAAAATATTCATGCCATGCTTGATAAGGGTTATGCAGAATTGTGTACTGCCCACCCTTCCGGTTTATTATGGTATTTACCGCATTTCGGAGTAGTTCATCCACAAAAGAAGAAACTTAGAATTGTTTGTGATTGTGCTGCTAAATGCGAAGGTGTAAGCCTAAATTCCCTTTTACTGCCGGGACCCGACCTTCTCCAATCCTTGTTAGCTATTTTGATGCGATTCAGAGAAGGCCGTGTAGCTCTTTCGGCCGATATACGGGAAATGTTTCCACAGGTTAAAATCAGACCAGAAGACCGTGACGCTCAGCGTTTTTTATGGCGCGACGATCCTAAACAACCTATCCAGGAATATCGCATGTCATCTATGATGTTCGGTGCAGTGTGTAGCCCGTTTACGGCCTTGTACCTTAAAAATAAGATTGCCACCGAACATCAGCGATCACACCCAAATGCTGCAGCAGCAATTATTCGTGACACATACATGGACGATTACGTAGGTAGTTGTGATAATGAAGAAGAAGCCGCTGTTTTATCCTCGGATATTGTCTCGGTTTTAGCCGCAGCCAAATTTGAAATGAGGTCTTGGGTATCGAATTCCGCAAAGGCTCTCGCCATGCTATCTCCCGATCTTTGCGCTGTTGGAGCCACAACAATAAATATAGGTTCAGACTCGCGACCTTTAACACGTGTATTAGGAGTTTCATGGAACATCGCTAACGACACACTGTCTTTTCCGGATATTGATTTTGATAAAATACCAGCGAAGTTAACTAAGCGCGTTGTCCTTTCAAACCTTATGAAAATTTACGACCCTTTAGGCTTACTTACTCCGGTCGTTATAAAAGGTCGTGTTTTATTCCAAAAAACATGGAAACTTGCTACATCTTGGGATGAATTATTACCCAAACAATTCGTAGAAAAGTGGAGAGACTGGTTCACAAGTTTACTGAAAATTTTGAACAATTATGTGCCCCGGTGTTATGCCACTTTAAACGACCCTATAAGCTCAGTGCAACTACATCTTTTCGCAGACGCGAGCGAGCAAGCGTACAGTTGTGTTGCTTACTGGCGTTTTATGTGTCCAAACGGAAACATACACGTCTCGCTGATCAGTGGTAAAGCTCGCGTTGCTCCCTTGAAGCCTACGACTATACCAAGGCTTGAGCTTCAGGCGGCTCTAATTGCTGCTCGTTTATCTGTATTTATCGTAGAATCTCACAAACGAAAGCCAGACAAGATTTTTCTTTGGTCAGACTCTCAAACGGTACTCAAATGGTTACGCTCAGACCCAAGCACCTTTAAATCATTTGTCGCTCATAGAGTTTGTGAAATTTGCGAGATCACCAATGTTTCCGATTGGAAGTACGTACCTTCATCCTTGAATGTCGCGGATGATGCAACCAGATTCAAAGATGAATTTACCATTAACTCTCGATGGTTTACCGGGCCCTCATTCTTACATCTACCACCAACCGAATGGCCCTGTGAACCTGCAACTGTCCACACACCAACGTCCGAGGAAAACAGAATCAGAAAAGACTTGGTGGGTTTGACATTAACTCAGTCACGTGACTTACCATCACCTGTGATTGCTGACTACAGCCGCTTTAGTGTGTGGCTACGGTTTATTCGTGCTACCGCGCGAGCTCACCAGTGTGCCTCGAAATTTAAGCACTTATCTCAAAATCCTAAATTTCCGCAATGTGGTTTAGCAACGTTTGATGTCACTTTTATCTCTTCGGCGGAACGTCATGCCTTTTTGCGTATACAATTAGAAAAAAAAAAAAAAATCAAAAAAAATCAAAACATTTATTCTGCAAATAGGCCTCAAGGGCACTTTTACAAGTCAAAATCTATCTAGGTACATCAAATAAAAATAATACAATAATCAAAGTATCATTAATTAAATGTAGTGTTACATGTCAAAAATAAGAATAAGAAACTAATAACAATCGAGATTTGTTAGAGATGTATAAGGTCTCTAAGCGTCAAGATAAAAGGTAATAAAGTAAGTACACTAATCATAATAAAATATTTTGAGCTATATCTATAACACGTCAACATGAAAATAATAAAATCTAATAAATAAATATCCTCAGAGATGTATAAGGTCTCTGAGCGTCAGTCTAAAAAATAAAATCAAATGAGAACAATGAAGTCTCTCATCATGTCAATTCCACTGAACACTAGTACGAAGTTACTAGTCCTTGCAAACATGAACAGACCGGACCCCACAAACAGCACCCGTTCACGAGTATGACGCGTATCTCAGCCATCGCCTCCCTCGACCATATGTTAGGGAAGGTTGCGACCCGATCAACGACGCCACCGTAAGCAAAGACCTTTAGGCGAGCATGACATATTCAAGCTGCAGGACATTTATAATCAAAGTAGTACTTAATAATAAAATATCGAATACAATGAGATACCTCATGATGTGCTCAAATGTACATGAAATGATTTTAGAACAGTAAAAGTCCAGACTAAAATTGTAGTTATACATGTCTACATTATAAACCATTACTAATTCTAGTAAATTATACAACTGGCTTAAAAGCTTCCTGATCGTTTAAAAAATCATTGACGGAATAATACGCCTTGCTTACCAAGTGACTTTTAACGTGACACTTAAATCTGTTGACGGGCAAATTCACTACATCCATGGGTATTTTATTATAAAAGCGTATACAGTTCCCCACGAAGGACGTGCTAACTTTACGGAGACGACAGGCTGCCACTGCGAGCTTGTTTTTACTTCTTGTGTTGTAGTCGTGGATTTCGCTGTTAAGTTTGAATTCATGGAGATTTTTCCGTACATACATAATGTTCTCAAAAATGTATTGAGAAGCTACAGTGAGAATATTTGCCTCTTTGAATTTTTCTCTTAAGGAGGCACGAGCTCCTAGTTCATAAATAGAACGCACTGCTCGTTTTTGCAGTACGAAGATAGTCTGGATATCCGCCGCTTTCCCCCACAGCAGGATTCCATAGGACATAACACTGTGGAAGTAACTGTAGTACACCAATTTTGCTGTCTCGACGTTTGTCAGCTGCCTGATTCGCCTCACTGCATAGGCTGCGGAGCTTAGTTTTCCTGCTAATGTGGCTATATGTGCATGCCACTGAAGTTTTGAATCTAAGGTTATTCCCAAAAACACAGCCTTATCTTCGAATTCTAGAATTTCGTCCTTTAATTTAATTCTTGAGTTGTTTATGTGCTTAACATTGGGTAAAATAAATTTTATGCACTTCGTCTTCTTTGCATTTAAAAGCAGGTTATTGGCTGTAAACCAATTTACAATAGTGGATAATACATCATTAATACAGTCAAAGCTTTTCTCTTTTCTATCTACTTTGAAAATTAGAGAAGTGTCATCTGCAAATAAAACTATATCATGTCTACCCTGCACAAGCTCTGGTAAGTCATTTATGTACACTAAAAATAAGAACGGTCCTAGGATGGATCCTTGCGGTACTCCAAGAGCAACGTTTGACCCTGCTGACGAGGTCCCATTGATGACTACTCGCTGTGTTCTGTTCGATAGATATGATGAAACGAGATCAAGAGCTCCATTCTTTATCCCATAGTGCCTAAGCTTTCTGATCAGATTTTCGTGATCAACGCAATCAAATGCTTTTGATAAATCACAGAAAACTCCAACAGCATCTTGAGCCTTTTCCCAGGCATCAAAAATATGTTTAATGAGTACCACACCGGCATCTGTGGTGGAACGGCCTCTAGTAAATCCGAATTGCTTACTGTTCAGCAGTTTATTACGATTGAAATGGGATAGAAGCTGATTAAGGATAAGTTTCTCGAAAATTTTGCTTAATGCCGGTAGTATTGAGATAGGTCTGAAGTTTGTGGGGTCTGATTTCGTTCCTGATTTGAACAACGGGATAATTTTACTATGTTTCATCAAGTCAGGAAAAACTCCAGTATCAATACTTCTATTAAAGATATCAGCTATATAAGGAGCAGTTAATTCTATTATGGAATGTAATACTTTGACAGACAGCCCCCAAAGATCTTCAGTTTTCTTGACATTCAATGATCTAAACGCTTTGGTAACGATGATAGGAGTCACATAATTGAAACCAAAGATTTCCGTACATTCCACTACATTTCCTTTCAATAATACTTCAGCAGCGTCTGGCGATGAATTTAAAGACTTTGATGTGTCTATGGGTATATTGGAAAAGAACCGCTCAAATTGATCCGCTACATCGAGATCGGAACTTACTAGAGTATCATTGATACGTAAGCTGTAGTGCGGATCTTTAATCTTTCTTTTTCCAGTTTCATTGCTTATTACTTGCCATACAGTCTTGACCTTATCACTAGAGTTTTGTATTTTTTTGGACAAGTAATCAGCTTTAGCGGCGACACATACTTTCTTAAAAGATTTGGAATAGTTTTTAACATACTCTAGAAATTCCGGTCTTTTATCCGTAGTTCTCGAATCATATAAGTCATAGAGTCGGCGTCTCTTCTCGTGAATATCTGGTGTAGCCCAGTCGCTAAACTTAACCTTGGACTTGCCTTGAATTTTCTTAGGACTAAAGCATTTGTCAAATTCTTTTTTTATACAATCATGTAAAACAGAACACATACAGTCGGGGTTTTCCTGGGGAAACGAAAGATGAAATAATCTTTTTGCAGTATTCTGACAAAATAGGTCGAGGCGTTTTTCTGAAATAGGTCTGCACATGAAGCCACAAGGCGCTTCCTCGATTTTCCCGCTAAAGGTAACAAGTTGCCCGCAGTGGTCAGAACTTAAAGAGTTTATGATAGATTTAACTATCGCCTCCTTGTTACTGTAAATATTATCAATACACGTAGCACTAGTTGCTGTAATTCGAGTAGGCTCACAAAACAAGTTCACTAGGTCAAAAGACTTGAACGTATTTATTAAACTCACACTCATTGGCGATTTTTCTAATAAATTAACATTAAAATCACCACACACAATGATACACTTTTTGCTCTTAAAGACACTAGCGAGCACTTCATCCATAACGGATTCGAATAAAGTGTAGTCCGCTGACGGGGGTCTGTACACGCATACAATTATAAATTGTTCCAGCTCAATACAAGACAGTTCAATTTGCCGTTCAATAGACATGTCGACTATATCTTTACGCTCTTTGCTTTTGAGGTTATGCTTTACTAAAATCAAAGATCCTCCACGGCTGTAGGACTTTCTATAAAATGAACTCAGTACACTATGATTTGTGAAATTGAACATTTCATGACCTTTAAGCCAGTGCTCAGTTATACACAAAATATGAATATTTGAACATTGTATGAACAAATCTATTTCTAATTCTTTACTGGCAAATCCCTGGATATTTTGGTGAACTATGTTCACTACATCATTACTCGCATGAATACTAGTGTTACAGCGATCGAGAGGCTCGGAGCCGGCGGATATAGCACACTTTGTCGAAGAGGTTAGTTTAAATCAACCGCAGGCTCCGTCCCGGACCCTCCGCTACTAAGACGTAACACAGGACCCGCCTTAAAACTATCACAAACCGTGTTTGACATCACAGGGTCCACAATATTATATGCTAACAAATTAGCAACATCTCGCAAGTCCCTCCTAGGAAGGTGGGTACGCTTTCGGGTCAGGTTGAATTTTTTTACAAATTTATTCGTATCAAAGTACGAAATCGTACGGCCGTACAAGGAAAGTCTATATAGTATAGAGTTGAAATAGGCCAACTTCATATTCTCCTTCTCCGATATCATATCCGAATACGGCAACGCGCAGATAATAATTTTTCCTACACCACGGCGATCGACGTCAGCGAGGACCTCGGACAATTTAGTGATGTCCCGCCTCGTATAATCTAGGCTCTCGCTAATGAATACTACCAGCGTGCAGTCGCGGTCAAACTCGTCGGCGGAAATATGCGAGATCAATCGGTCGATGGACGCACCCGGAAGGCAGTGGTTGGTGACCTTCTGCGTCAACCGGCCCGCCAGCAGCGCACCCAGGCCGGCGCCCGCGCGGTCAGAGTACACGGCCGTGCGCCGCGTGCGCCCGAGAGGACTCACCGGCGGCGGGGCCGGCGAGCCCGGGCGAGGGGACAGCTGCAGCGACTCGACTCCGCTCGCCGGTGGCGGCTCCACACGGCTCGGCGGCGACTCGACTCTGCTCGGCGACGGCGGCTCCACACGGCTCGGCGGCGGCTCGTCTCGACTCGGCGGCGGCGGGTCGGCTCGGCACGGCGGCGGGGCAGGCGGGGCGGGCGCCCCTCGGTGCGGCGTGGTCGCGCAGGCGGCGACGCGGCGCAGCGCGGGGGAGGCGGGGGTGGCGGGGGAAGCGGGCGCGGCGCCGAGGCTCGGCCCGGAGCAGCGCGCCGGCACCCGGGGCGACTCGAAGTGTACCGGGATGCCGCTCCCCGGTTCTAGAACATTATTCATAAAGGCTATGTATTCCTGCAATGTTTTGCTTGACAGCTCGTGTTTGATAGTAATATCTTTCAACTTTGCCTGCAGTATTTTGATCTCTTCGGAGCGATTATTCAGCTCTTTGACTGCCTGGTCTAATTGTCGCTGACAATTAAGTAGCTGGTCATTCAGTGCCACATGATTGAACCTTGACATTGCTGCCTTAAAAATTGACTTGTGGCGTTGCAATAAAACTTTAGATTTTTTGATAAATCTACTTAATTTTAAATATTTTTTAATCTTATTCGACCCCCTCACTACAATTTTTTTATCAAAATGATTCTGTAAATACACAGAATTGGTCAAATCTATTGTTTCAACTATGGGGGCACTTACTAAACTATCATGCATTATGTCTACTTCACAATTGTTAAGTTCGGCAAAGATACTTAAATTATTCTCATCCAGCTCGGAGCAATACTTGCAAACAGTGGTCTGTTTTGCATGAAGTTCCTCAAGTTCTTGCTCCAGATCCCGAATACGCTGCAATGCCTGCTCATGTATCTCCTGGCACTGCTGGAACCGGTCCACGGAGAGTTGAAGTTCAGTCTGCTGGCTCAACATGTCCTCATACACAATATCTTGTTCAGCGAGCTGAGCTTTTAGTGTTGTGTTCATCCTGACGACCCGCACAACCTCCTCTTCACTGTCCTCCCGTTCCTGCAGGAGTTTTTCATTTAGCTCAGTGGCTTCTTTGAGCTCTTTTTGAGTTTGCTGAAGTTTATTTATTAACGCAGCTCTGCGTGTGGTCGGTTTGGTGACTTGGGCTGAAAACATGTTCATAGTGTAAGATACTTGAAGTAACTTACAATAAAGAGAAAGTGCTTTTAGTACCGACTTGACTGTCAAGGATAACTAATTATTCATAAATTAGTGATTATATTAATACACAAGCAAAATAGAATACGTCTTTGGTCGCTTAAACGAATATTTCAAATCTACAATGGGCTAAATGCCGATACAATTGAGCTATTATATTGAGATATACTTCGGCATAAACATTTGGAACATATAAGTAGCTCATAGGTTATGTTATTATGGTCTGAAGGCTAAAAATGAAGTGGAGGGAATAATTTATGAAAAACAATACTCATCTGCTTTTATTTTCCGCTGGGAATCAGTACACTCACAGTACGGTCACTGTAGGTTTAAATATTGGACGTTGGCCGGATGACAGTTGCTTTATTATTGCCGATATTTTTGTTGTTTATACTGCACTAGGATGTGTGATAACAATAACACGTTTAAATTATCCACTAAACTTAACTTTTATAACGTTTGATATGTATTATTTACATATTTAATATTTATTAGACAATTTTTAAATACGCGTATCGTATTTGACGTCTTGTCCGAGGTGCGTTCGGATACTCTCCAGAGATTCTTTCAAAGATGAATATATTGCTATTGACGCTGCACGCCCCGTTTCTAAAGAGAGTAGACTTAAAAACTTGTCGTTGATAATAGGAGATGATAGGCTATTACGGTTATCCGGCCGCACGGGAGCATCCACTGCCATTGATCCACGGCCAGCTGTTTTGGATGGAAAGCACCCGCTCACTCGCCTACTAATCGGCTCCTACCACGTCAAATTTGCCCACGTCAACAACGAACTTGTGGTGAACGAATTACGACAACGTTTCTACATCATTGGGGTGAGACCATCTGTGCGAAGTGTGGCGAAACATTGTCAGCTCTGCCGAAACATGAAGGCTAAGCCACAGGTACCACCGATTGGAGACTTACCTGAAGCAAGGATGGCTCACCACGTTCGTCCCTTCACTTTCGTCGGTGTCGACTATTTTGGCCCGTTGACAGTCACATCAGGACGACGGTCCATGAAGCACTGGGTAGCACTATTCACCTGCCTGACGGTCAGAGCTATCCACATCGAAATAGTGGAATCGCTATCAACAGACTCAGCCTTGTTAGCTCTACGACGATTCATAGCACGACGTGGTTGTCCCACATGCATCTACTCTGACAACGGAACGGCTTTTGTTGGCGCCTCGAATATGCTACACGAGCTGTATGACTTCTCGACAAATAGAGGAATACGGTGGAGATTTATCCCACCGTCGGCTCCTTTTATGGGTGGCTGTTGGGAGCGTCTGATACGCAGCGTGAAAACTGCACTCAAGATCACGCTAAAAGATCGATCACCCCGAGTTGAGATCCTGAACACATTGCTTGCAGAAGTAGAAGCCATTGTCAATTCCCGACCACTTACCCACGTGTCCGTGGACGAGGATAGTCAACAAGCACTGACTCCCTTCAACTTCCTGATCGGCACCTCAAGCCATGACCAGAGTCTTCGAGAATTTGACGATGCTGATCTTTCAAGACGCGCAGACTGGCGAAAAGCTCAAAGACTAGCAGAACATTTTTGGCAACGGTGGACTAAAGAATACTTGCCGCTCTTGATACCACGAAAATCAGTTACACCTCATAAAGAGTTGAAATCCGGTGACGTGGTGCTGGTCGCGGACGGCAATTTACCGAGAAACTGCTGGCCTATTGGACGAGTCACCGAGTTATTTCCGGGTAGGGACAATATTGTCCGCGTAGTGAATATTGCGACTAAAGGGGGTGTGCTGCGTCGGCCGGTCCGCAAGTTGGTACTTCTAAATTGTTAATTGGTGTTCCACACCGCTTGGGGCCATGTTGTCTACCAACAAACAACCTTAAACTATTTACCTTTTTTATATATATATTTGAAATGTTCCTTTTTTAGGGTTCCGTAGCCAAAATGGCAAAAACGGAACCCTTATAGTTTCGTCATGTCCGTCTGTCCGTCTGTCCGTCTGTCCGTCTGTCCGTCTGTCACAGCCGATTTACTCGGAAACTATAAGTACTACAGTGATGAAATTTGATGGGAATATGTGTTGTATGAACCGCTACAAAATTATGACACTAAATAGTAAAAAAAAGAATTGGGGGTGGGGCCCCCCATACATGTAACTGAGGGATGAAAATTTTTTTTTCGATGTACATACCCGTGTGGGGTATCAATGGAAAGGTCTTTTAAAATGATATAAAGTTTTCTAAAAAACATTTTTCTTAAAGTGAACGGTTTTTGAGATATCAGCTCTCAAAGTCGTAAAAAGTATGTCCCCCCCCCTCTATTTTTATAACTACGGGGTATAAAATTCTAAAAAAAATAGAGGTGATGCATGCTAATTAACTCTTTCAACGATTTTTGGTTTGATCAAAGTATCTCTTATAGTTTTTGAGATAGGTTGATTTAACTGTAATTTTTTTTTCGTTTTTATAGACAGTAGTACGGAACCCTTCGTGCCCGAGTCCGACTCGCACTTGGCCGGTTTTTATATAAAAAAATACTTTAATTGTCAATGTCTTCAAAAATGAATTAGAAAATGGAAGGAATTAAATAAATGATTTTTAATGCTTTTCCTTTAGTTTCTATATTTTTCACCGTGTACGGATAATTACTACCCGGGTGTGGGGACAGGTTATTGGATGCAGTCTACTTGTATTGAACTAATGAAATTCAACGTAGGTTTAACCTCTTATTATTGTCTAGACTGATTGAATACAAGTTATCCTTCATTATGCATTAAAAAACGTTTCATCAAGTTAGAAAACCAAAACGTACACTTACGAAGTTAATACTTTTTTTAACATGACTGTGGCTTTATAGAACGTGCTCAATAAAGCGATAGGAGTGCGCGGTTGGAGAGTAGCCTGGGAAAAATCCAGGGGAAAACCTCCGACACAACCACACGGTTTGGAACACTGGAATACTCTAAGAGTTTGCGCTCCAGTGAGATTGCATGAGCTGTTTCAACCGAATCTGAGGTGTGAGTGGAATCGAGCTAATAATTATTAAATGAATCATATGGCATACATTAGAAATAGGTAAGTAAGTTTAATGTTTCTTAAAACTAACTTACTTACATCTCGTGACAATTTAAAACACACAAAATATGACAGTATCAAAACAACTAGCATACTAATACAATACACCGTAGTGTAACAGCCAAGTTCTTACAATGCAAACATTCTGTAAGCCTCTTACGCGGGTACTAAGTGCATCACAACATTGTCTTAACACGGTTTGATATTGCGAACTTGCACCGCGGATTCTGGAGCAGTCACGTTTTGACGTGAGTGCAGGAACTTGGCCCGGTTTTAATGATCCTTATTAAGTTTGATGGACGGTATAGCTGCATGAGCGTTTAAAGTATTGCATCCAGTTCGCTACTTGGTGTGATCGTAAAATTTCTTGAGTAATGTCCCTCTACTCCAATATTAGATTTTCATACGGTTTTTGTCTAAACTGGCTCAAATGTAATAATAAATATTTATTTAAAAAAGGTTAAATTTATCGTTCAAAAGCCGCATTTAATGATATATGGCATTCGCTACCAGTAAACATTCAGTATCACCTTTTTAACGCTATTCCTGCAGAAACTTGAAGATGTCACTTGGGTGGACGTTTGTAATATTTATCTTTCAAGTTAGTGCTGTACCTAGTCAGACCTTGCAAACCAAACTTCCTTTGGATACATAGAGACCTCAACAACACAAAGAAACCACACGCAACATAATCGACAGCCGGGTTCCATATGTGGGTAGGACGCGAATTAAATTACCGCAGTCACTCGCAGGCGAAGCTACTTATGAAGGGAATGGGGCTCGTTGCGGTGAACGGAATATTCAGGATTACAATCTGAAGTGCGATGATATAAAGCCGGATACGCACTAGAGGGCTGTAACTGTAACCGGAAGCTTACAGTAACCAGTGTAAACGTGATTTGCAAACCTTTCGCGAACGGCTCGCAACGAGCCGATGAATATCACTCTCTCAGCTGCACATTTGAACACGTTACAGTTTCCGTTCGGTTATGGTTACAGTTGCAAACCTTTCGCGAACGGCTCGCAACAAGCCAATGAATATCACTCTCTCAGTTGCACATTTGAAAATGTTACAGTTTCCGTTCGGTTATGGTTACAGTTGCAAACCTTTCGCGAACGGCTCGCAACGAGCCGATGAATATCACTCTCTCAGTTGCACTTTTGAACTAGTTACAGTTTCCGTTCGGTTATGGTTACAGTTCGCTAATGAGTACCCGGATTTATGGGTACAGGTACAACAAGAGTTTGAACGTCATCTACTGACGTGACCCAAAACGAATCTTGGCCTCCGCGACAAGAGCACGCGACCTTTCCCGATCCTGCGCAGCTTCCTCTCAGTCCGGAACCTGAAGCTGCCGTAGATCCACACTGTTGTCTCAGCGGTACCTGGGCCGGCCAACAGGGCGACGACTACTCGATCCTCTCCCAATCTCAGTAGATGACCGAACTAGAAATATTTGTGTGCCTTTGTCTTATGCCACTGCCAATAATTGATCCGGCCACCAACTCCTCGGTCTCGGCATTCTTCCTGATCCTTCACGAACCGTCATATTTCTTGACAGGTCCCAGGGTCTTCCGAAAAACCTTTCTCTCTGTTACCAGGAGTTGATTTTCTTCTTTTTGTGTTAGTGTCCAGGTGTTTTAAATAAATACATAAATAAATATTAGAGGACAATCTTACGCAAATCGAACTAGCCCCACAGTAAGCTCAAGAAGGCTTGTGTTATGGGTACTAGACGACGATGTATTTAATAGATATAAATACTTAAATACATAGAAAACATCCAAGACTCAGAAACAAATATTCATGCTCATCACACAAATATTTGCCCTGACCGGGATTCGAACCCAGGACCGTCAGCTTCACAGGCAGGTGCACTACCCACTAGGCTAAACCGGTCGTCGGTCGTGTTTTGTGGAAGTGTATACTAAAAGTCGACTTACTAAATAAACACGTTGCGCGCCGCTGCAATATTCGGGCTCTGTAAGCGACAGACCAATTCTCTCCGGTTGCTACTCGTCCCAGATTCTTACTTTTGCTTAAAAAAAACTTATTTCAGTTGAAATTTCATTGTAGTTACCTCTTTGTGAACGGAAATCTTGTCCTTGCTAGCAACCGTGCAGAAACAATAAACCCATTGTCCCTTCCGAGCTAATGAATCGACTGAAAATGTTGAACGGCAACTTGCATAATCTATGGTATTTTAGTTCAGGGACCTGTGCTCAATTCACAGTGAATTTATACTTAAGTAAAGTGAATGAAAAGAATAGAGAATATGCATAATTTTTTTCATAATGCCATTCTAACCAGTTTTTAAAGAGGTACAAATGTGTAAAATCGTTTTCTCGCTCAAGCGAGTAGAATTACTATGAGATTACTCTTTACTCGGCAGCGGTGGGACCGTGCCTCATTCAGGAGGTCGTGGGTTCGATTTCCTGCCTGTACCACTGAGTTTTACAAAAAACTTGTGTGCGAAATAGCGTTTCATATTTAACAATAGCTTTTTGGCGAAGGAAAACATCGTGGGTTGAAAGATCAGATGGCAATCGCTTTCATAAAACTAGTCGCAACGTCAATAGGCGTAATGACAAAAAAATAATGCCATTCGAACCAGCTTTTAGAGACGATCAAATGTTTGTATGGGACCAATTACAATTAGAACAACACAAAGAGAAAAATGGATTTAAAGTACAGCATTAAATCCGAGCGCTCAAAACGCCCCCAAAACTCCCATACGTCTTTATCATTCTCATTACTTATTGAACACCCCTCGTAGCTCACTCGATCGTCTGTTTTACGAATATACGTACATTCTAGACAGTGGCAATTGAAGTGTTATATGACAAAGGCACTTTTTCTACAGTATGCTGCCCTTCGCGCCTCATACTTGCATGCCCGGTGTTATATTTTAGCATATACAGTTTAATTAGCTAAGGATTGTTTTCAAATTATATTGATGACTTCAGCACGTTCTTCCGTTACAATATTCACTTCTAACAAGTGATGTTAGCAATATATGTTTGTTTGTTGCAGCCATGAGCCAGAGGGAGGCGGGCGCGGCGAGGGCCCGCTAGCGCGCGCGATGCAGCCCGCTCCGGGCGGCTCGCCCAAGCGGCAGCCTACACCTCAGGCACAGCATGGTACGTACATATAAGTTGCAGCCATGAAACAGGCGGCGGGTGTCGCAGTATGCACTTCATACATTTGTGGTAAAAATTGTAGAACTAGCGTAACGAGCCGTCAAATTATAGGCCTTCGTCGTGATAATTTATAGACCTGATCTTTGAAAGGTCCTCGACGGAAATACAATAACACCTGCAAAATAGCCTAGGTGTTCTAAACATTTAAACCGAAAAAAATTCCGTTCGCGAACTTCCCTCCAGCACAGTACTCAGGTCCTGGACTACATTCATTAGCAACTTTTAATTATCTCATCATTCCTAACAAGCTTTCTCCATTACCTTCATTTGTCAACAAATTTAGACCTCAAAATTAAAACATTACATACATTCAATCTGTTCGAACTAATAATGCCATTAACTCCATAAGTGCACGCCTACTTAAGAAACTGAATTGATTGTAGACTATAAACAAGATGTAAACCTACTTCAAAGTAAAAAGGGTGTAACAATATATAAGCAGCTGACATTGTTATAACACTTCTCTTGAGTAGACGTGGGAGTGTAAGCGTGCTCTAAAATCAATCGCATGCAATATACAACCCACGGTTACCATTCATGGGGCGCGTTCATTCACAAATGTGCTCAATGAAATTTGTATAGCAGGCGTAAGTTAAGGAAATGTTGATATGCGTTATGTAACATTTGTTGTTTGACATCGTAAAGAAAGTGTGTCAATAGAACTCCCAAGGAAGGTTTATATTAGGAATGAGGACCCTGCATTTGGCTATACGGCTCACCGAATCCTCAAACCAATAAAAGGTCGGCAAGACACTTGTTTCCTCTGTAGTCGCATCAAATGTCCATAGGCCGCGGTTGCTGCTTAACTGGCGGCAGGCCTTACGCTTGTCTGCTACCGTCGTGTTATAAAAAAAACCGAAGCAGTCCATCTATCGTCAATTGAAACAAACTGTGCGCTAAAGCCGCATTCACATTTGTCTGTCGTGTTGTGTTGTGACGCATCAGAAACTATATGTTTCATACATTTAATATGACGATGCGTCACAAGTGTCACAACACAACAAGACAGATAAGACATGCAAGACGGGCAAGATATGTGTAGACCGCTTCACGTTACGAGCCCGCAAACGGCATCACTTTCAAATAAAACCCAGTCGTTGACCCGTCCTATTACGTGTCCCGCCCAATTACCGGGTCCCGAGGGACATCATCGCCGCCAATCAATGCGGTGAACATGGACCTATTTACTTGATCAATCAATACCACAGACGATCGAATCCCGTGCTTATGTAGGCAAAAAATTGGTCTACCGCTTTTTCACTCATCATTAAAGTTCAAAAGTGGTAGAGCACTTCTTGGTGTTGCAGAGATTTCTAGGACTGTCAGTAATGTCTATTACGTTTGCGCAGTATTATTATCATGCGTGCAGGCGGGGCAGTACTGTGTACTTATCGGCTTGCTTCCGCGCATCCCACCCTCGTTTAAATTTAGGCACGCAGTAAGAAGCGGTACTGACTCGACTGACAGTTGACACAGACGGCTGAAAGTTTTCTCATATCGTACCGCATCTGCACCGACAAATCAGAAAGTTGGCTAAATGTTGTTCCTGTTGCTTCCCAATGGAGTCCGGGGTCCACTTGCTACCTTTTCCCAAGAAATTATGCGGTATAGACACTATGTGAATAACTATCATCATCCTCCTAGCATTTTTCCCGGTTGAACCTTTCTTAAACGAACCCGGCGTCCTCGTCATCATCATCATCAGCCAACTAGTCCACTGCTGGACATGGGCCTCTCACATATTGTCCCTATTCCTCCCGATACCGCCCCATACCGCGTAGAGTCGTCCCACCCAGGTCGGGCCTAACTGAGTTTCTTGCTGAACTTTTCTCAACTAGTCTAGGTTTAGTGAAACAGCGACAAAAGTCCCAGTAGCTCGATTTCACTCACGCCTCAGATTCGGTTGAAATCGCTCAACCAATCTCACTGGAGCGCAAACTCTTCGAGTGTTCTAGTGTTCAACACTTCAAAACCACCCGCGTGGTCGTGTCGGAGGTTTCCCCTGGATATTCCCCAGGCTACTCTCCAACCGCGTTCTCCTATGGCCCGGCCTATAAAAAACATTTCACATGGCATGTCACTAAACTCGGTCTTGAGTTTTTTGTTGCCGCGGTCGTCATTGGCACCTAATCCCAAGACGTAGCGTAAAAGTCAAAGTCAAAATCATCATATTTTACGTAGTTCTTTCCTTCGTTATTTACCGTTGATTCCTTCCCTCCAAACACGACTATTACTTAAAGGTAAATTTCTGTATTATTGATAGCGTCTGGACTGCGTTTCAATACTGTTTACGAATGCCGCTACTGTTGCGGCGCCGGCGACGGATATTAACTGTCATGCTTTTCCACCCTGACCCAGTGCACCCATTCACTTAGATATGACGGCCTCATTTCGATTCAAGCGCTTTCGTATCTTCAATTTTGTTGTTTCGCATTAATATATGCCAGTGACAGTAAGTTATTGACCAGATCTAAACGTTACATTTTATAACTAGTGGGTCGCCCGTACTGTGAACTCGCAACCTCCTAGTATCTTGGCAAAACCCCTTGATCGATTTGACTCATGTTTGAATCAACCATACACTAGTTAACGTAGAACTAATATTTATACATTCATCATCATAATCCTTTTCGGCCCGTTTTCGCCCACTGTATAAGCCTCTCTTCGACTACGCCAAGATTCCTCAGCTGTCCTATCAAAGAGCAACCCGCGATTTTCGTAATGTCGTCAACCCATCGAGCTGGTGGATTTATACCTAAGCGATGGATTTCTCCTGAAGAACTTTCCTTGTTTGATCAATCATTCTGCGCACAACGCACATAAGAGTCTCTATAACTACTAGTATCTGTTATCAACTCCCGATAATATGACTGGGTCTAATTAACTTGTCCAGGATTCCCGTCTGTTCCAATTATTTGTCTCCCACGGGACAGCATCATAACCACCCGCCAATCAATAGATGTCCAAATAGACTACGGAACAGAGAGCATACTGCAAACTTTACGCAGGATATTCTTTATTATTTAATGTTACGATTTTTATTTACAAGTAGAGTAAGCTAATCTGTATTTTGTTATTTTTAGAACAAAGATCAAATTACGTATAGTCATTTGTCCGGCATTATGAACTATCTCTTGTCTGTCTTAGATAACGTCAGATTATATTGGTTTCTGATGTCATAAACTCTGTTATTGGAATTTTTCATCAATATCAGTCATGTAGTTTTCGTGTATAAGAAAATCAAACATCCAATCTATAGTTTTCTTCAGATGTCGAATCGAATGGTCAAATTGCGAGCTTAAGTACGCAGACGTTCCTATCGGCACGTTCTCTTCGTCTTGATAATTTGTATAATGCAAGTTTATAGTTTTCTTCACCAGTAAATAAATATATAGAAGCTAGAAGCTTACTATGGCGTCTTTGTGCAAATACTCCTGGTGAGATTAATTTTCACACATGACACATAGCTTGCTTGACAAACACAGCATAATTCTGGTCCATACTAGTCGTCAAGGCGTCCTAAGAACATAAGTATTACGAGTAAGTTCATCATCAAAATGTTGTATTGACTTCAAATTTTGCCAGTTAAATAAAGGCCTGTTTGTTTTGCTCTGTGCCCAGAAGCCTGCCTCTAATGAGCCCGTCCCGCGCTGCGAGCAATCAACAATAATACTGAACTGACGACATTACTGGCATCTCGACTCGGGAATTATTTACATATCTACAGCCCTACCTTTCTATAGACAAAATAATGCTGACTTTTACATCCAAGTTTGAAGTTTTTATTGCACACATGTTGTTACACATGGTGTGTGTTAGGTGATACGTGTTACAATATAAGTATCAAACATGAACCTTGTAAGGGCATCGCACATGAAAGGTGCGCTTGGACCAATTAACATTTTTTTAATAGCAAAGATAGAATTTAGTCCTTCGCTATTTTCTAATTTCTGTATGTATGAGATGCGAGTATTGGTATATATATATATATATATATACCAACCGGTAGTTTGACGACCGCTTTAGCCTAGTTGGTAGTGACCCTGCCTTCGAAGCTGTAGGTCCCGGGTTCGAATCCCGGTCACCGCATTTATTTATGTGATGAACACAAATATTTGTTCCTGAGTCATGGACGGTTTCTATGTATTTAAGTATATATTTATCTATATAAGTATGTATATCGTCACTTAGTACCCATAGTACAAGCTTTGCTTAGTTTGGGACTAGGTTGATTTGTGTAAGATTGTCCACAAATATTTATATAAGTATATGTGACATCCTCTGTGACAAGTTCACTTTAATTGACGAAGCCTGTTGCGGATTGTTTTATTGTTGTGTGGATATCTATATGTGACGACGCCTGTTGTTGATTCATATAGTTATACCCACCGGGCAAAGACTGCGTAGCGGATTAGAATTTCTCAGTTATATCAACATGATGATAATAGTAATAAATATACACCGTGGGCGTTAATAACCGGAAAGATTTAAACCAACGATTTTAGAGCCTAATTAGAGTATATAAAGTTTATAACATATAGTCCAAAAACCCATAATGTTAGAGATGTTAATTATTTAAAACAAATCACAACTTAAAAAATCTCAATTCTATCACACCCTAAAGGCGTGACGTAGCTACCTACCACTTTTACAAGCAGACACACTAACTGAATGGTTGTCAGCCAGTTTCACTTAATTAAGTTTGGTATCTATCCTACAAAAAAGGTTTGTTCTGTTCTCAATCGCGAGAGTGCAAACTATTTACCTTCACTGATAACTGGCTGACAGTTTGAAATTGATGTCACTAAAATGACAATACTCGCTCTCTGTTTCTCAACTTCAGATTAATTAAACTCGCGCACTCTCTGAAGTAAAGGTTTGTTCACAAAGAAGCGGTCAATTAATATGATTTCATTTGTACTGAAATAATAAGTTAATTAAGACACATAATTGGGCCCATGTTGATACAGCATGATTTACTCGTACTGTCGTCAAAAATACGTGATTTAAATCTTACGGGTTATTGACGCCCACTGTGTATATATATTTTTAAAAATCACTAGCAACTGTAGCCTAGTAGTAAGGCACGCGATTTTCAATTTGGAGGTCGCGAATTCGAACCCCGGCTCGAACAAAACGGTTTTGAAATAAAAATATATGTATGAAATGTATTTGGTATTGATAAGCTGCAATGTCTAAAACGGATCCTGGGGTCATTTTGCGTACAAGCGGGAAAAGGCTAAGAGGTTCATGATGTGACATTTTGACCCGACTGGAAACTTCGAACTTTCTACTCGACTTGAGTAGAAAGATGAAAGATGGTTCTGTCGGAAGATCAGCGCTGGTAATCGCGTCAGCACTACGCTGAGACAGAACCATTTCGTGCAATGCCTTGTTCTTCTGTTTTTATTTATTTTCTTGTTCATTTGTGTTTTGTACGAATAAATATTTCTGATTTCTGAAAGATCTACTAATATACAAAGTAGGCGTACAAAAAACCCTTGCCAAAAAAAATCTACTTTCTATCTATTTATTAGAAGTCATGAAAATATAATAATTGACGTAACCTGTAATTCCGAAACTGCTAACCTTATACTGCTAGGCCAAGGTTCACGAATAGATCACGAATCAGAACAGAAACAGGAGATATGTGTCTTACTTACGTATATACTTATTATACAACCTGAATATGCGGGCCATTCTACTTTTTCTTGTACATAATTTTCAGACACTTTTTTCTAATTCCAGCTTTTGGAATACTTGACCCTCACATCATATTTTTGTATTGTTATTTAGAAAGAGGTTTAATTGCAGTGTCATTTCCGATAGTTTTGGTAATTAACGAACCACAGCTAATATCCATAAATCGAGTAACTCAGTGGTCCTTGAAAGTCTCACCATTTGTATGAAAAAATGGTTTTTATCACTGTGTTACCCACCCTTTACAGCAATATGTTAATATTTAAGTATTTTTAATTATAAATTTCTTTTATTAAATTCAGGTACTATTTCGAAATCTTATTTGTACACTAATTCAATACATAATAGAAAACTGGTCATAAAAAGTAGAATGACCCATACACCCAAGAGCAAAAAAAGAGTACACTTTAGATATTTGGTCTTGTGTGTGTGTATAGTAAACCTTAGTATCTTTGTAATATTACATGTTAATACATATTCATTTGTTCATTAACCCGCACGAGAGTAAATTAGCAAATCTCTCAGCTCGTTGTCGTCTTAATTAACTAACTTTGTATCTTCCTTAAGACAAGAAGTTAAGAGGTTTCCGCTAACAGAGGATATATGACTCACAGTTCTTAGCGGGAACATTCCTTACAATGCTGGCATAATTAGAGAATGCTGCTATTAATCTTAAGTAGCGAGATAGGAATTTGTAGACTTCCCTATTGTATTGTTCCAGTGAATAAAATAGTCATGTTGTTCAAGCATAGAAGAATGACTCAAAGTGGCTGATCCGGTCTTTCCTATTAATTTTTTTTTGGTTATGAAGTCGTCACATGGCAACAATCCTCATAAACTTTAAGGGTCGGCAACATATATATTACACCCCACGAGTTGATGACCGCTTAAGGTCAGATAGGACGCAAATTTGCTAATGTGAACAATTGCAATTTATCATACGCAATTTAGTGAATTTCAATTGTCTCTAGTGATCATACTTGAAAGGATACACCTTGGGAATAAGATCTGCCGCTCTAAATATTCTAGATAAATAAAAAATCCATAATGCTTAAATTTTTCACTAATCTCATTTTTGTCTCTTCAGGAACGGCACCGGCGGACCAATCCACTCTAAAAGTCCACCTCCCCAACGGTGGCTTCAACGTGGTCCGGGCGTCAGCCGACGAAGACGTTCGCTCAGTGCTACGGCTGCTAGCGGCCAGGTTAGCGGCCGGCGAGCGGGTCTTCGCGTCGTGCTACGCCCTACGAGCGAAACGGCTCACTACCGGCAAGGTAGGTAGCACTTGCTACGATAACCTGTCGGTGGCAGTAAAAGGTGCTGCGCTCAGTGCTACGGCTGCCAGTAGCCAGGTTAGCGGCCGGCGAGCGGGTCTTCGCATCGTGCTACGCGCTACGAGCGAAACGGCTCACTACCGGCAAGGTAGGTAGCACTTGCTACGATCACCTATCGGTGGTAGTAAAACAAGGTGCTGCGCTCAGTGCTACGACTGCCTGTAGCCAGGCTAACGGCCGGCGAGCGGGTCTACGCGTCGTGCTACCCGCTACGAGCGAGGCGGCTCACTACCGGCATTGTAGATAGCATTTGCTACGAACGGCATGTACTCGTAGTGACGAGGGAGATATGCGCTCAGTGTTACGACTGCTAGCGGCCGGCGAACGGGTCGTACGAGCGAGGCGGCTCACTACCGTCAATGTAGGTTACATTTCGGTAGCGCGACCGGGCTGGATATATTACTGCACGTGCTACAAACAACACACTGTATTTCCATTTTATTTGTTCAATACTGTCTTAAACACAGTTCAATTCTTTCGAAGACCTGTGCTCAGCTACAGCAACCAATTGTGTGTCTTATATACAATAATCGTTAGTTTAATTTAATTGTTAACATATCGTTGCTACACTATTAATTTCCACACACGATTTCCAGATCCGATGGATCCACCAAGACACGCCGGTGTCAGAGCTGCTCACGAAATGGCCGGCGTCCGAGTGGCGGCTGGAGTTGCGCGTGCGCTACCTGCCCGCCAACCTGCGCGGGCTGTGCGACTCCGACCGGGTCACCTTCCACTACTACTACGACCAGGTATTGACAACGTAAAGATGGACGATGAACCTTATTACGAAGGAGGAGAGTGCAAAAATGTACATGTATTAATGAACGACCGCTTTAGCCTAGTTGGTAGTGACCCTGCCTTCGAAGCTGGAGATCCCGGGTTCGAATCCCGGTCAGGGCATGTATTTGTGTGATGACCACGAATATTTGTTCTGGAGTCTTGGATGTTTTCTATGTATTTAAGTATCTATTTATCTATATAAGTATGTATATCGTCACTTGGTACCCATAATACAAGCTTTGCTTAGTTTGGGGCTAGGTTGATTTGTGTAAGATTGTCCAAAGATATTTATTTATTTATTTATTTTTATTTACTTGACTGTATTTATGACAGAGAGTTGAAAATTGCGAGTAACTTATTGAGTTCGGCGGTTAGAAGATCAATCAACCCTGAATCGATTGATATGGAGTACTTTAACACGTTTTTTTAAAGCTCATGTAAAATCAGTATTAATTAGATTGTTTTGAATTCCAGGTGCGACATGACTACCTCAACGCCAACCATCCCATGGTGGACCAGGATTTGGCGATACAAATATGTTGTTTAGAAATAAAGTGAGTCTTAATGATAATTCCAAATATTCTGGACTATAGCTGTCTGTAATAATTTGAGGGATATTTATATATGTACTATAAATGGCCTATCACAGATTTAGTTCCGTACAGGCCCGTAACTTCGCCTGGGTTTTGGCACTTTTTTGCAAATTTCTCACAAATTAACACCCTATTTTTGCTGGTTAAGGTCAAAAACAAATTAATCTAAAAGGGACTTTAGTTTACCGTAATTTAAGGTCTAAAATTCGTTATAGAATGACTACAATTGGACTCCAAAGGTGGTAGGCGAAGTATAGGCAAAATGCCCTGTCTTCGCCTACATACTGCTGGAGCGTAAATTATAGATAAAATTTGAAGTTGCCTCCAGCTATCTTATTTATTTTTAACGTGTATTTCGAATTTGAACCTTAACTATTCCCAAATAGTCATATTTAAAAAAAAAACGATGGTAGGCGAAGTCAGGTGACGATCTGAAGTTAGTTTCATACATTTGCTGTACTTTCGATAGGGTTGTCAAAAATCACGTCATCTTACTCGACAACAAAAAAGAAAGGGTAATGGTTTAGGACTAGTAAAAAATACTTGTTTTAAAATTATGAAATTATTTCAAACAAGTTGTAATAATTTACTACTCAAAAATAAATAAGCACAAACAAATATAAATGTATATAAATATACACCAAATACAGATGTATACACAAATATAAAAACTAGGTAGTCAATAAATTATGAGTCATTGGAGAGCCACAACCTCCAAAATATATAAAACATATGATTTATAACATAATAATAATAATAAAAGCAACTCAAATCAGTTCACCCGTTTCAGAGCTATGGTGCCACAGACAAACATACATAGCGGTCAAACTTGTATAAGACCCCATTTAAGCGTCGAGGGATGAATTATCCTTACTACTAAATGAGAAATTTTTAATATATCACACACTTGGATTGAGAACCCTAGGGGTAGGCGAAGTGTAGCTACAAGATGGCCGGAACATCACCTCAATTACATTTTAATCGATTGCTACGTATACACATAACATACGTAAACAATAATAACACCATAAGAAAGAGCATTTGTTGTACATTATAATACAAGAAAAAGCTCACCTTTATCTCTTCTTTTGCACTTACTATCGTTAAGTTCCGCCGAGGTAAAACCGAACACGTGCTTTCATTTGAACGAAAAAACCGCGCTGATCGCAAACGGCGTTAAGTTAGCCACAATTCATGCGAGAATATTGCCATGCATAAAAAACACTTTCTATTTAGTAGTTTTGTGTGGAGCCTGCCCTAAAAACTAGGCGTGAATTTCAACTTTCATAAAAATAGGCGATGACAGGTATCCCAGGCGAAGATACGGGGTTCGACGGTTTATTTCGAGATAGAGAATCAATAGACACTCGTACATTTTTAACCCCCGACGCGCAATTGAAAAGAGGGGTGATATATAATGGATGAACCGATTTGAGTGCGGTTTTTTTTAAATCGAAAGTCTTGATGCCGGAGATGTTCTTAGCTGTTTTGTGAAAGGAGATTTATTTTAATTCTTAATCTAATGTAACTTGCGCAAATATATTTATTTTAATAATTAGCTTTACTGTACGGCACAATGCCGCATGAACCATCTTTAGATTTAGTTTAGTTTATTTTATTATATACTAGCGACTCGCCCCGGCTTCGCACTTGTGCACTATTAAATTATACATATAAACCTTCCTCTTCAATCACTCTATATATTAAAAAAAACCGCATCAAAATCCGTTGCGTAGTTTTAAAGATTTAAGCATACATAGGGATATAGGGACAGAGAAAGCGACTTTGTTTTATACTATGTAGTGATTCTTAAGCCTTATAATAGTGTGTACTTGTTTGCAGGGCTCGGAACCGGTTTTCACTATTTATGGAATATCTCTTAAAGTACTTGTCATATCTCCATTTTTACTTTAAGATTTGTTGTTGAAATAAATGATTTAAAGTACGAAATAATATCAAAAACGCAATTAACCGAAAATTTTTAACCGGTTAATTGTTTATAGACGAAACCGGTTTCCGAGGCCTGCTTGTTTGGTATTTCAGTTCGTGTTTGACGTTCAAGTAATCCACAAATGCTTTATAAGATTTCAAGCTTACATGGTCATTTACATTAGAACTCGCGTATTGATACTGTGAGTGTGGTGTGTCGTGACCGTAATCGAGTTTCAAGTGACAAGGCGGACGGTGGTAGTGACGGTGACACTGTGCGAAAAAAGCGAACCAGGAAGAGGGTAGATCGCTATGGCAGCACGTCAGTTAATCCTTGATAATGGCGCTTGCAACAGTGCCGAAATATCGGGAACTCAATAATACAAATATACATGGTAAATATCCCGTTTCAAATCGTAATTCTAACACAAATGCTTTGTTTTAGATACTTCTGCAAAGACATGCAGATATCACTCGACAAGAAGTCCAACATCGAATACCTGGAGAAGGAGTTTGGCCTACACAAGTTCCTGCCCAAGTCGGTGCTCGACGCCATCAAGCCCAAGGTGCTGAAGAAGGCGATACAGCAGCAGTTCAAAAAGGTACCTTATGTGACTAATTTATAGAATACAATTTTGTAATCGTAATACGAAGGCAAGACCTGAGATGACGTAGCGGGAGAATTAGGATATAAAAAGACGAGATATTGTTCACCGTAGGGATTTTTTGTACTATGTCGGTGGCAAACAAGCGTACGGCTCGCCTGATGGTAAGCCATCACCGCAGACTATTGACGCCTGGGAATGGAGAATAAGGACTTATGCTACAAAGTAACTTTTTACGCCATAATGAAATGAAATGAAATCATTTATTCTTCAATTTGGGCATATTACATGCACTTATGAATGACAAAAAACTACCACCGGTTCATAAAATAAACCTCTGCCTCGAGAAGAACCGGCGTAAGAAACTCGGCGAGGTGTCATTTTTTCAAAACAATACACAATGTATATAAAATAACAGTATCATAATGCTACAGAATTAAAATGCTACAATATAAAATATTATTTTCCCTCCCAAAAAGTTTGCGGTTTCAAAAACGAATGACTGGTAATTTTCTTTCGCGAATTCCTCGGATCATTGTTGAAGTCTATGAAGGACTAGAATGAGGTCTTTGAGGATTGAGCAGGTTTTTAAAGCGTCTCTTATGACTCTTAAGAGTCGCTACAGTTCTATATGGAAGCTTGCTTCCCCCATGCTCGCCATAACTGTGTATGAGTGTAATTGAATCATTTGAGATTGAATACAGTCAAGCGGGGTTACTTTCAAATTGAGGGGCGACTTTAAAAATTAAATTTTTACACCATATGTTAGTTTTAATTTGGTTAACATGAGGTCAGTTAAATATCTTGGTAAATATCCTAACCGTTTACTAAGCGGAATCAGACTAGAAATACTTATTGTTGATTATGCAAGTGTTCTAAATCTATCAAAGTGGCCCCGTTTTTTCCTAAAGTCACCCCAGTTTACGGTATCAATCTTTTTTCTTCCAGGTGGCAAACTTATCAGACACGGAATGCATGCTAAAGTACCTGGAAACCATGCACACGCACTACGGGTACGACCGGGAGACGTTCACCGGCGCGCTCGGCTCGGGCTGGGCCATCCCGGTCGAACTGGCCATCGGCCCGGACATAGGTAACACATTAGCTCGCAGTGTATGACACACACACACACACACACACCCATGCACACGCACGCACTCGCACACACACATACACTCACGTACGCACGCACGCGCACACACATACACGCACGTACACACACACACAAACACAGACACGCACACAACCACAGACACACGCATTCGGGTCATTGTCAGATTTAGGTTCGCGTCTTTTCGGTGGACATATCAAAAGTTAAAGAGCCAAAAAGCTTGATTTTGGATCGGTCTAGTAACCCGCATAAACGGTGCTTCCGTAACTATAAGTCCATGTAATAAAAACATACTTACATGTACATAAGCCGTTAACTATTGACCACCGGGTGGACAACTTTTGTTTTTACAACTGACAATAACCCATTCATTATATCACAAATACGTACAGTTAATAAGCGATGTCTAGTTTACGTTATCAATAGCTAGAGAGGTAGGTCACAACGGAATGTTATCTCGTTTACACTTGGACGAGCCCTATATTGGAAGTACAGTCGAGTGCAAAAATATGGGTGTATGCAAGCTACTCAAAAATATGTCCCATGGATCTTATGTCTACGCATTAAGGTTTCAGTAAATATTTATGAGAGGATTCATTCGTTACATATTTTTACACTTGACTGTACCTACCTCCAAATTAAAGAATTCCGCAGTCATAACACCACCACTTACTACATAGCAAAAGCTCTCGAGTATGCACAGTGAGGCTGAGGCACAGGCTGAGGAAAATCTCTGTCTGACAACACAGCGAATGCCGAAATCCAAAAGCGAGCAAAAAAAACGGCCAAGTGCGACTCGAACTCACGCACAATGGGTGCTCACCATTATCTATAAAAAGCAAAAAAAATCACTGTTGTTGCATGGGAGCCCCCTTACATATTTATTTTATTCAGTTTTTTAATATTCGTTGTTATAGCGGCAACAGAAATACACCATCTGTTAAAATTTCAACTGCCTAACTATCACGGTTTATGAGATACAGCCTGATGACAGACGGACAGACAGATGGACAGCGAAGTCTTAGTAATAGGATCCAGTTTTACCCCTTGGGTACGGAAAGGATATTTAAGGGAAAATTGAAACTGTCTGAAATTGTTTTGCAGAGCTTTTGTTAGTCAGTTGTACTATGTAGTAGGATTAAGACGCCTTATAAGTTTTAATATGATTTGATTTCAAATTATGACAAAAGTATTGATAATATCAATAAAGTTATTAAAGGCTACGATAATTTTATTAAAGTTTTCGATAGCAACATAGCCATTTTTCGATTTTATTGTGTGTAGTAGAATTTAAGGGCAAAAAACAAATTTTTAGCTTGATATTGGTCGAGTTGGAGTGTTGTTTGAAACGATATTTCTTAATAAAAACTCCAATAAATACGTTTAAAGTTTACGACATAAGGTCACAATAGTCCTGTTCGAGATAGTAATATTGAGAAAATGTCAAGATGCGTGTCAATTCAAACAGAAAATGGCGTAAATTGATGAGCGTTTTTTAACTGGTAAGGACCCTTAATGAAGAATAAATAATAATAATAATCAAATCAATAAAGGGCCAGAAGACTCACAAACGCCGTTGGTCCAATGCCGTTGGTCCATACCATATAGGTTAGGTTAGGTGTTTGCTTATCGTCACTCAGACCTATAACAACTGTTTAGCTTGCTTGGACTACTTAAGTAAATCAATGTCAGATTTTTCATCGTCTAGATGCTCTAGAATACTTCTCCAAACTTGACAGAATGCCACAAAATTCCAGAATTTTTATTGGTTCTGCCACTACCACTGTTCAGTCTTTTAGATTAGAGTGTCAGAAGGGTGACCTATGATTTATGTCGCAGATATATCGTACGTGTCGCACAAGGCGGGCTCGCCGCCGACGTACACGAAGATCGCTTCGTTCGCCGACATCGTCGCCGTGCAGACGCTCAAGTCCAACTGCACGCAGTCGCAGACCACGCAAACGCAGGTGCGGCTCACATACACGTCGTTACGAAAATAGTACCTAACTGATACCGTCAAAAGGTCCGTTTCAGCTTGGCAACGAGATGGGTTGCACCGAACTATCAATAATAGTAAACGGTATTCGTTAAAATGTAACTTATTGAAAGTTTGACATGGTTCTATAGGGTGACAGGTCGGGGCCATGACGGTTTGGTGCAACCCACCTTGTATGTGTCAGTGGCATAGATTAGTATGATATTTGCTGTGGAGTGGTGGGCGCGTCGTCATGACACGCACTATAATCGTCAGCTGTATTCGTTGAACTCTGATTATACTCTTCACAAATTTCTATGGGTTTACAGCTACCGTTTGTTTTTAACATCGGACCCCTTTTTTTGCATGATGTATAAAATTATTTGTTTAAATTTGAACCTTGACACGCTGTAAGAAGGTCTAGAATAAGCATTTGTTTTGTTTGTATTACAAAATTGATATATGTAGGTATTGTCTATTCGAACACCCCACAACATACAGAGGGCCTTTACTTAAGTTTTTACCTATATTTAAGCTGTGTTTCATATGTTTGACTTCTCGCATGCTTCACGGCTAATTGCCACCTGGGATACACCTTAGTACATCGTTTATTTTTAATGTTTAAGAGGCCTTATAAGTTTCAAAATGTTTTCATTTCAAATTATGACAAAAGTATTGATAATACCAATAAAGTTATTAAAGGATACAATGATTTTATTAAAGTTTTAGATAGTAACATAGCCATTTTTTGATTCTGTTGTGTGTAGTTGAATTTAAGCGGAAAAAACAAGGTTTTATCTTGAAAATGGTATTTGGATATAATGGTATTTCTTAATAAAAATCATCAACATTTAAAGTTCATGACATAAGGTCGCAATAGTCCTGTTCCAGATAGTGACATTGAGAAAATGTCAAGATACGTGTCAATTCAAACAGAAAATGGTATAAACAGATGAGCGTTTTTAACTGATAAGGAACTTTAATGATGGTAAATGTGCGATTTCAGAGTGGGTCATCGTGCGGCAAGGCTGCGTTGCAACTGCGAGTGAAGGGAGCGACGGAAACTCTAACCATTACATGCAGCAGTGTTGAGGTAACTAACACTAATGTACACATAACAGTAACTCTAGTATAAGTTTTTTTAAAATAAAACACAAACTCACGCGTTTGATTTTAGTCTCCATTTATATTTCAACGCGAGCAGCGCCTCTGGTGGCCTTAGACGGTAACTGTTTTTTCCAATACGAATTGAGACTAAACTCAAACGCGTTCGTTTGTTTTATTTCGAAAAAGCTTCTACTAGAGGTACAGTCGACTTCAAAAATATGTTTACACTTTTGCACCTTATTCCATTGTAATAAGGCGAAAAATGTATCGTAACAGAAAAAATGTAATTATTGTTTGTTAATTTTCATAGTGTATACGAAAATACTCTCTAAAACTAATCCTCGCTTCCCTTCAATTTTGCCATCTACGATATTATTTATAAGTGTCGTGTTGTATAAGATGACCAATCATTTTCTATAACTTTCAACAGCTTCCTTTCCTCCTCCACTCTTCTAGCACTTCTTCGTTTGTATTTTTTTCTAATGTTCTCTATTCTTCTCCAACACCACATTTCGAAGGCTTCTAAATATTATATATCTCTTTGAGTTATGCTCTACTCTTCACACCCATAGATACAACATACATAAATTTGTCAAGAGTTGTGTTCGTTGCCATTTGATTTTGAATCTTATTCCCCTGTGTTACAGGCTGCGGAAAGCTTAGCAGATTTAGTAGACGGGTACTGCAGACTAGTCACAGAATCGCAGACCTCACTATGGAACAGAACGAGTAAGTATAATATACATAAGTATATAAGTCAACTTACACACACAATCTAACACACACACACACACACGTGACAGTCTATTCAAACATACACTTACGTCTCCCTTCCTTATACTTTGTTTTTATTAAGATTAGAAATTAGGTAAACAAACAAGCAGTTGTCGTAAACACACACACACATTTAATTCGCATTATTCACACGAAAGATCTCTTTCTAATTTCATAATCTAAATAACTCATTAATTGTAATTTTGCTGATATCGGAAACTTAAATTGTACTCTTGATTATTGTTATACTGACCTGATGATGTGATGAACTTAATGATGTTGCACGCCTGTTATTGAGATACAGGCAGGACTTGCGTCATCTAACTTTATGTTCATATTAATGTATTAGGGTGGATCAACTATTCTTTGTTGCTCGTTACCATGGTTACGTCTCCTGAGTCACTCTTTAAAACTGTGGTTTAATAGGGTTTGAGCGATGAGCGTGAATCCATTTGGACATGGGTCATCTCTTGAGCATGATTGGAAGCCATATTATAAACACATTTCTAAGAAACTCGGTTACTGTTGTCTCCTCGCTGACGGGACAGAATAACAACAAGAAAAAGTTGATTGACCCATTAGCTTAGTATCTTGTTGGTGTCTCAAATAAAATAAAATAAATAAATAAATGAAAGATAGAATAAGTGACAGTTAGTGCTTTTTCAAAACCCGAACCGACTTCTTACAATTTCTGCCTCTTTGGGTTTTTTATTGTACAACTTTTAGATGAATGAAACGAAACGTAATTTAAAAAATAATGTATGCCTTATCATCAAAAAATATGTTTAAGTAAATGTAAATTAAGACATATTGTCTTATTTTTAAATAACAATATATAATGTAAGCATGAAATAACGATTTTTATATTTATTGAGATTATTTGACACTTACTGTCTCGCACGTGCCTTATAAAAAACCTCTTAAATCATTATCTGTCATTCTTTCTAATGATAAAAAAAACAACGCGAACGAATTCGCGGCCTAAACTCAATAATATAGTTTCTGTATTGTTGGCTATGTGTAATCTTCGCATTATTTATTTGCAAGCTACTGTATGGAAGTCGCTGAACTGTCAGTGCAAAAGTAAGTAACAATATTCTTAGGTAATTTTTGATTGGTCCCACCCGGTTATATATGCACATTGGAAAATTTCATATCGACCAGTGAGCTAATAACCTCATGATATTGCTCTCTCATTCCCACCTTAACAAGTAAAAAAATATGTCTGGACAATCGTACACAATCGACCAGCGGGGCTAGCACAACTGCCGCTGCGACGCGACGCGAGTAGAGAAAAATCTACCCTCCTCTTTCTAATTAGCACAGTTCGAGTGAGACAGGAATCGCTGAGTCGCGCGAGATACGACTTGGCAGCAAGTTGTGCTAGCCTATCTGGGGCCTATTTCTCGAAGCTACAAGTTACAATTTATTAGTGGAAGTCTCTTTCTATTAAAAGGTATTGAAAAGAGACTTTCACTTAGCTTCGAGAAATAGGCCTCTGGTCCCGAACTAAGAAAAGCTTGTACTATGGATACTGTGGAAATATAGCCATACAACCTCATCTTAGTGTGTCTATGCTGCTCGTGACATCTGTCGTTCAAACTAAAAAATATGACTATTGCCCCGTTCGTTGTTGTCATACGTTTCTTTAAATAAACTAGAATATTTATTGATATAAATAGCTGTTTACTTTAGGTTATGGGCATATGACCCGATAAATAATTTGTAAAGTCAACCGTAAACGTTATTCCGATATCAGTAAACTCGGTCTAGTTCCGCGAGTAAAGTTTTGATTTTTAGGTTTGCCGTTGATACACCGTAATTATTTGAATTGGCACCGATATAATGGCCATGTCCAACGTGCATATAGAAAAACTGTTGGGTAGAGAAAATTACAGCACCTGGAAGTTTGCTGTACAGACGTATTTACAACACGAGGACTTATGGGACTGCGTCGAGCCTCCGAAAGATTCTTCCGTAAATCCGAAGCAAGACCTCAAAGCTAAGGCGAAAATCATTTTGCTTGTGGACCCGGTAAATTATATACACGTCCAAGATGCAAAGTCTTCTAAAGAGGTATGGCTAAATTTACAAAAGGCGTTTGAAGACTCAGGTTTGTCGCGTAGAGTTGGGTTACTCAAAGATTTAGTGAACACTACTTTAGATAGTTGTCTGAATATCGAGGAGTACGTCAATAAGATAATAACCACCGCACATAAGCTCAGAAATATAGGATTCTGTGTTGATGATGAATGGTTAGGTACTCTAATGTTGGCTGGTTTGCCGGAGCAATACAAACCGATGATAATGGGGCTGGAGAGCTCTGGTGTAAAGATAAGCACTGATTTCATCAAAATGAAATTACTCCAGGAAGTGAAGGAGCCAAATTTGTCCGTTCTTTATGCGAAGCATAATAAACCCTCCCCTAAAAATAAGAAGCCAACGGGACCGCGTTGCTATAACTGTAATAAGTACGGACACTTTAGCAAGAACTGTCATAGCAAGAAGACTAATGATAAAGGTTTTGCTGCAGTTTTTTCAGCCGCTGGTCAACACCTGGTCAGCACAGAGTGGTATTTGGACTCGGGTGCGTCTCAACATCTGGTTAATAACTCCGAAGGGATGTACGATGTTCGGGCATCTCCGATTCAACAAATAATAGTTGCCAACAGTACATCAGTTGCCGTAAAGCAGATGGGTAACGTGAACCTGGACCTGCAGAGTGGGGACGGTAAGACAAACCACATACAGGTGAGAGATGTTTTATATGTTCCGCAATTGAGCACTAACGTACTGTCAGTTAGTCAGTTGATTAAAAATGGCTGCCAAGTTGTATTTAATAAGTTCGGCTGTGAAATATTTAATGCTCAGAGGCGTTTAGTAGCAACAGCAACACTCATTAATAACATGTATAAGCTGAACACCTACAAAGGGAATGCATTTGCCTCGACTGTAGACAAACAATCTTTGGACATTTGGCACAGGAGAATGGGACATCTCAACTACAATGATGTCAACAGATTGCCTTTATGTACTGAAGGTGTGAAGATGGTAAGCAATGCAGATACAAACAATGGTTGCATTCCGTGTCTGAAAGGTAAGCAAACTAAATTTCCTTTTAATAATATTGGCAAGAGGGCGACTTCTCCCCTCCAGATTATACATTCCGACCTCTGCGGACCAATGGAGGTGCCGTCTATGGGTGGAGGAAGATATTTCATTACATTTGTGGATGATTACTCTCGAAAAGTGAATGTCTATATTTTAAAAAATAAAACAAATGTAAAAGAAGTGTTTGAGATGTATAAAAAGGAAATGGAAAATCAGTTGGACTGCAAAATCAAAATTCTTCGTTCAGATAATGGTTCGGAATATACGAATAACGAAATGAAAAAATTCTTGTCAGGTTCAGGCATCAGGCATCAGACGACAGCGCCATACACGGCAGAACAGAATGGGCTTGCTGAACGTATGAATCGTACGCTGGTCGAACGTGCCAGATGTATGCTGATGGATGCCGGACTGCCGAAGAAGTTTTGGGCTGAGGCACTAGAAACAGCTGCTCATATAATTAACCGTTCTCCGACTCGAGTCCTTAACTACGTGACGCCACTTGAGAAACTGACAGGTATAAAACCAAACATTTCTCATTTGCGGATTTTCGGCTGTAAAGCCATGATGCACGTGCCGAAGGAAAAAAGGTTGAAGTGGGATCCAAAATCCTCAGAAATGATATTTATTGGATATTGCGAAAATACCAAAGGGTATAAGTTGATGGACCCACGCACCAAGAAGGTTACAAAAAGCAGGAATGTGGTATTTCTAGAAGACTGTCATGGACTTGATAACAGAGCTCACCCAGACGCCAAGATTGATGTTTCGTTACCGACACTTGTTCCATTAAATGAAGAGACCCCAGAGAATCCAGCCGACGAACAAAATTGTAGCTCCGTTGAAAGTGACCAGCAGGACTCTACGTTGGAGGAAAGTTTCGACACTATGATGAGCTTGACGGATCATGATACAACCTATGAACCAAGCACAGATTGCACATTTGAGTCACCCAACCGCTTCATAAACCTGAGGCCCCGAGGAGGGCAAATTAGACAAACGGACGAAGAAGTGAACCTCGACAAAGAAAACGAGGCAGATGAGGTCAAATTTGCTTGTTTGGCTTTGGATCAAGACCCGTTAACTTTAGAAGAAGCTTTGTCTAGCCCAGAGTCTAGTCACTGGAAAAAAGCTATGGAAGAAGAGTTTAACACTTTAAAGAAAAACAATACTTGGATACTTTGTGACTTGCCGCAAGGAAAGAAAGCCATATCTTGTAAATGGGTTTTTAAAACGAAAAGAGACGAGAAAGGTGACATCACAAAATATAAGGCTCGGTTAGTCATCAAAGGTTGCGCTCAGAAGAAAGGCTGCGATTACAACGAATTGTATGCACCTGTAATCAGATACTCATCTCTGCGATATTTGTTTTCTATGGCTGTAAAGTACAACTTAGATACAGATCAAATGGATGCCGTAGCTGCTTTTCTACAGGGTGATATCGAAGAGGAAATATATATGAGACAACCTCCAAGTTTTGAAGAGAATGAAGCCCAAGTATGCTTATTGAAAAGGTCTCTATACGGTTTGAAGCAAGCCAGCAGACAGTGGAACCGAAAGCTGGATGGTGCGCTAAAAGAAATCGGTTTAACTCAATCTGTACTTGATCCGTGTATTTACTACAGAATTCAAAAGGAAGACATAACGTTTTTAGCGGTATACGTGGATGATCTCATTCTATTCACGAGTTCTAAAGAAACTAAAAATGAAATTAAAACGAACTTGTTTTCCAGATTTGAAATGAAAGATTTAGGTGATTTGAAGTACTGTCTGGGATTGCAAGTATGTAGAGACAGAGCGCAAGGAACTTTAAGTGTTAATCAGCAGAAATATATTCAAGATATATTGAGCAAATATAGAATGTCAAACTGTAAGGGTGTCAAAACACCTATTGATCCCAAAATGAAATTTAGCGTGAATGAAAAAGCAGATTTAATTTCAGATGAATATCCATATCAGGAGATTATTGGATGTCTGCTTTACCTATCACAAGGAACGCGCCCCGATATTTCCTATGCTGTCAATACTCTTAGCAGATTTAATTCAAGACCTGAAATGCAGCATTGGATGGCGTTGAAAAGAGTTTTAAGATATTTAAAATTTACTGAAAGCTACACTTTGACTTATAAACGAGATGACAGACCTGTATATGGTTATTGTGATGCAGACTGGTGTAGCAATGAACACGATCGGAGGTCTTGTACCGGCTACGTATTTATTCACCAGGGTGGAGCAATTACGTGGAACTCACGTCGACAACAGACAGTCGCGCTCTCGACTACAGAGGCCGAATATATGTCTCTTTCTAGTTGCACGCAGGAAGCTATGTGGCTTAAACAGTTACAGGAAGAGTTTTGGCCACACTTGGTAACTTTACCTCTAACAATTTTATGCGATAATCAAAGTGCGATTAAACTTGCAGGTACCGAGAATTACCATTCCAGGACCAAGCACATTGACATACGACACCACTTTGTTCGTGACAAGGTGCGCCTGAAGAAGATTGTCATCGACTACATCCAGACTAGCGAGATGGTCGCTGACGCGCTGACCAAGGGCACTCCGCAGCTGAAGCTCGAGTACTGCTCGTCTAAGATGGGTTTATGCCCAAGGGAGGATGTGGAAATATAGCCATACAACCTCATCTTAGTGTGTCTATGCTGCTCGTGACATCTGTCGTTCAAACTAAAAAATATGACTATTGCCCCGTTCGTTGTTGTCATACGTTTCTTTAAATAAACTAGAATATTTATTGATATAAATAGCTGTTTACTTTAGATACTAAGCGACCATGTACATACTTTTATAGATAAATAGACACTTAAATACACAGAAAACATCTAAGACTCGGGAACAAATATTCGTGATCATCACACAAACAAACTCCCTGACCGGGATTCGAAACAGGACCTCCAGCTTCGTAGACAGGGTGACCACCCACTAGGCTAAAGGGGTCGTCAACATAATGCATCAATTTATGTGGATGCATATCGAAATTGATTTTTTAATGTTTATTTTGAGATGAAAGAGTCCACGTGGCAATGAAGTCACCACACAGTTGTATTGTAAATGGTATATTTTGTGTTGCAGCGGAAATGAGTTCCTCCTCATCGGAGGGCAAGACGAGTTCGTGGGAGGGCAACACCGCTACGTTACTCTCTGAGGACTACGCGGAGATCGTTGACGATGACGCCGACTACTCTACGCCGGCTGGTGAGTCCCATCATTGTTATCATCATATCATCGTTGTCATCAGCAACTTGCCATATTATTCTCTTTAAAAAACATATGGCTTCTATTCCGGGAAGAATCCTGAAATGAGAATAATGTTATTTGTATAAAACCCTTTAACCGCCGAATGTCAAAAAAAATGCTCGCAACTTTCAACTCTGTCAGTATTATCAAGGTGTCATTTACACTGTCACTTAAAACTATAAATCAGATCACTCGTCTATAATGATTTATTTACACTCCTTTTTTTATTCCTTATTTTGTAATATAATATTAATATAAATTCGTTGACAAGTGGGTTGCCTCAGCCTTTATACCTTACAATGTACTGTTTATTCGTTTTCTAGTTCGGGACTACGAGTTAGTTCGTAATCAGATAGAACTTACCGGTATCATCGGAGAGGGACAATTTGGCGACGTACACAAAGGTAATCTTATGTTAGAAAGAAAGAAAAAATTGAAATTGCAAATTCAATATCCAACACATTGAAAATGTTCATACCTCGCTTTAGATTCAGCCATATATTGGAGACAAACCAAGCGAATGAATTATCACCTCCCAACCTCCTCCTCCTGAACGATTTTTTCTTATAAGAAAGAAGAAAGAAAGAAAACATGTTTATTTAGCATATACAATATTAAAATAATAATAAAACAAAGGAAAATTAAAATACAACTAATATATGCTAAAATGGTCGCCACTCAGAGCTTGGTGCCACGAAATAAGCTATTAGGCATTAAGTCGTGGCGCTGATTTTCAGTGGCTTATGTCTGTGAAACCCTTGTCTGTCCTTAACAATGAAGACGTGTTCACATATTTTTAATCACTTTGTACGTGCGTATTCGACTGTAGTATTTGTTACAGTAGACTTAGAGTCGGTTATAACAACATACGATCACAGGACGGTCATCGTCAAATAAGGCGCCGGCCGCTGTCATCCCATAGAAACTTGTCAAACTTTCCATACAATCAGATTTTAACGAACACCGCTTAGGATTACAGACAGTTTGGTGCAACCCACCCTTAGACCGGGTTTTATAAAGATCCGTTAGACCAAATGTCTGGTCAAATTTCAGTAACTCAGTACATTTTTTGACATAACAAACCGACATAACGTCTAACGGGTCTTTATAAAACCGAGCCTTTGAGTTGTTATTATCTGTTCAGGCACTTGCCGAGTGGCGTCCGCGAACCACCCTTCTCTGCGTCGGCAGCTCACTATTCAGAAACAACAGGGCAAAGGGCAGGGCGGCGAATATATATTGCCAGTCGCAGTCAAGACCTGTAAACTGGACGCAGACCTGGACACAGCGGAGAAGTTTCTGGAAGAAGCCTGTGAGTACATGACAATATTAGACTTTATCTCGTTTCAATAAGGTTTAGGAACGGTCTGTCAATGGCACACATTGTCAAGATAGAATCCCTTCCCGTCAGCAACAGGGAAAATGCCAAGGTGACGTATAAATTGTACCCGTCGCAGTCAAAACCTGTAAATTAGATGCAGACCTGGACACAGCAGAGAGTAGTATACTCGAGTTACTGATTAAGCTTCCCATGTGAGCTTTACGTTATGACCGTAAAGCTCACATGAAAAGCTTCAAGCCTTAGAAAAAATCCATTTGAACTGACTACCTTCAGAACTCTTTATGTGAACGCCGAACTGGCGCTAAGCTTGCGTTAGCGATAAGCGGGAGATATATTACTAGACGCGTATTCTTGGAATTGACTCCTGGCGAATCATCGCGTGTCAAGGGATAGTTACAATATGTAATAAATTTAAGTAACAATCCTCTTGTATGTAGTAGCTGAGTTTCATGCTGGAATCTTCTCAGCTAGGCTAGGTTTAGTGAACCAACGAGAAAATTACCAGTAAATCATTTCCACTCACATCTTAGATTCGGTTGAAGCCGCTCAACCAATCTCACTGGAGCGCAAACTCTTGAGAGTATTCCAGTGTTCCAAACCACACGAGTGGTCGTCTCGGAGGTTTCCCCTGGCCACTTTCCAACCGCTCACTCCTATCGCTTTATTGCGCTATATAAAGCCACAAACAGGTTAAAAAAAAATCATATAGGGACGATTACTTTAGATTGTCCGTTGACCTATGCAGGAAAAACTAAATCTTGATGATAGCCGTTTGTTGTCCACAGACATAATGCAGCAGTTCTCTCACCCACACATCATCGGGCTGGTCGGCGTGTGTAGTACCCCGCCCATATGGATAGTCATGGAGTTAGCCACGCTTGGAGAGATGCGCGCGTACTTACAGCAGAACGCGAGAAGGTACTAATCTTTCTACGTGGCACATGGGTCAATCAACTTGTCAATGTTATTCTGTATCGTCAGCCACGAGACAACAGTAAGGTGTAGCGGGGTAATATAGACTGCGGGAAATTAAAACTAATCGAAAATATCTTCCGTGTTTACTAGAGTGCTGTCTATGCCCGTGTAGTGAGGTCACACCCTTATAACGCAGCTGTTCACAGTGTAGTGAGGTCACACCCTTATAACGCAGCTGTTCACAGTGTAGTGAGGTCACACCTTTATAACGCAGCTGTTCACAGTGTAGTGAGGTCACACCCTTATAACGCAGCTGTTCACAGTGTAGTGAGGTCACACCCTTATAACGCAGCTGTTCACAGTGTAGAGAGGTCACACCCTTATAACGTAGCTGTTCACAGTGTAGTGAGGTCACACCCTTATAACGCAGCTGTTCACAGTGTAGTGACGTCATACCCATATAACGCAGCTGTTCAGTGTAGTAAGGTCACACCCTTATAACGCAACTGTTTACAGTGTAGTGAGGTCACCTCCTTATAACGCAACTGTTTACAGTGTAGTGAGGTCACCTCCTTATAACGCAGCTGTTCACAGTGTAGTGAGGTCACACCCTTATAAAGCAACTGTTTACAGTGTAGTGAGGTCACCTCCTTATAACGCAACTGTTTACAGTGTAGTGAGGTCACCTCCTTATAACGCAGCTGTTCACAGTGTAGTGAGGTCACACCCTTATAACGCAGCTGTTCACAGTGTAGTGAGGTCGCACCCTTATAACGCAACTGTTTACAGAGTAGTGAGGTCACCTCCTTATAACGCAACTGTTTACAGTGTAGTGAGGTCACCTCCTTATAACGCAGCTGTTCACAGTGTAGTGAGGTCGCACCCTTATAACGCAACTGTTTACAGTGTAGTGAGGTCACCTCCTTATAACGCAACTGTTTACAGTGTAGTGAGGTCACCTCCTTATAACGCAGCTGTTCACAGTGTAGTGAGGTCACACCCTTATAACGCAGCTATTCACAGTGTAGTGAGGTCGCACCCTTATAACGCAGCTGTTCACAGTGTAGTGAGGTCGCACCCTTATAACGCAGCTGTTCACAGTGTAGTGAGGTCACACCCTTATAACGCAGCTGTTCACAGTGTAGTGAGGTCACACCCTTATAACGCAGCTGTTCACAGTGTAGTGAGGTCGCACCCTTATAACGCAACTGTTTACAGAGTAGTGAGGTCACCTCCTTATAACGCAGCTGTTCACAGTGTAGTGAGGTCACACCCTTATAACGCAGCTGTTCACAGTGTAGTGAGGTCGCACCCTTATAACGCAACTGTTTACAGAGTAGTGAGGTCACCTCCTTATAACGCAACTGTTTACAGTGTAGTGAGGTCACCTCCTTATAACGCAGCTGTTCACAGTGTAGTGAGGTCACACCCTTATAACGCAACTGTTTACAGAGTAGTGAGGTCACCTCCTTATAACGCAACTGTTTACAGTGTAGTGAGGTCACCTCCTTATAACGCAGCTGTTCACAGTGTAGTGAGGTCACACCCTTATAACGCAGCTGTTCACAGTGTAGTGAGGTCGCACCCTTATAACGCAACTGTTTACAGAGTAGTGAGGTCACCTCCTTATAACGCAACTGTTTACAGTGTAGTGAGGTCACCTCCTTATAACGCAGCTGTTCACAGTGTAGTGAGGTCACACCCTTATAACGCAACTGTTTACAGAGTAGTGAGGTCACCTCCTTATAACGCAACTGTTTACAGTGTAGTGAGGTCACCTCCTTATAACGCAGCTGTTCACAGTGTAGTGAGGTCGCACCCTTATAACGCAACTGTTTACAGTGTAGTGAGGTCACCTCCTTATAACGCAACTGTTTACAGTGTAGTGAGGTCACCTCCTTATAACGCAGCTGTTCACAGTGTAGTGAGGTCACACCCTTATAACGCAGCTGTTCACAGTGTAGTGAGGTCGCACCCTTATAACGCAGCTGTTCACAGTGTAGTGAGGTCGCACCCTTATAACGCAGCTGTTCACAGTGTAGTGAGGTCGCACCCTTATAACGCAGCTGTTCACAGTGTAGTGAGGTCACACCCTTATAACGCAGCTGTTCACAGTGTAGTGAGGTCACACCCTTATAACGCAGCTGTTCACAGTGTAGTGAGATCACACCCTTATAACGCAGCTGTTCACAGTGTAGTGAGGTCACACCCTTATAACGCAGCTGTTCACAGTGTAGTGAGGTCACACCCTTATAACGCAGCTGTTCACAGTGTAGTGAGGTCACACCCTTAAAACGCAGCTGTTCACAGTGTAGTGAGGTCACACCCTTATAACGCAGCTGTTCAAAGTGTAGTGAGGTCACACCCTTATAACGCAGCTGTTCACAGTGTAGTGACGTCACACCCTTATAACGTAGCTGTTCACAGTGTAGTGAGGTCACACCCTAATAACGCAGCTGTTCACAGTGTAGTGACGTCACACCCTTATAACGTAGCTGTTCACAGTGTAGTGAGGTCGCACCCTTATAACGCAGCTGTCCACAGCTGATACACATCTGATGGAAACTTAATAATATTTTTCTTTGTACCATTTCCTAGAACTAAAGAATACAATCTCGAATGTTATTAGTTTCTTAGTCTTATTTTGACATGTAACACTACATTTAATTAATGATACTTTGATTATTGTATTAATTTTATTTGATGTACATAGATAGATTTTGACTTGTAAAAGTGCCCTTGAGGCCTATTTGCAGAATAAATGTTTTGATTTGATTTGATTTGAATCGGCCGTGACAAAAAAATAATATTAAATAAATCACGACCATTTCTATTGAGCATTACGCATTCTTTGCGTACCAAACTTAGTATAAAAGCCGTGTATTTTTACCTAATAAGCATAGTATCTCCTTGAGTCTTGAGGTGTCATTATCTACCCGTAACGCCCTACACTTCACCCGGACAGCGGAAAGTACTTTCACAGTTTCCACAAGATGGCACTCTAGTAAATGATGTAAAACACGGAAAATATTACGAGTTAGTTTTAATTTCCCACAGTCTAGATTGCTGCACCCTGAGTTTCTTAGAAAAAATAATATAATGTGGACTTCTAGTGTGCTCATGAGACCCACAAAATCATCGATAAAGTCCACGTTTAGTATAATTAAACCCTATAAAATCAAAGTTTTAAAGAGTGACTCAGGAGACGTAATGTTAATATAAATTGTGTGGTATATTAGAACCTGCTCACATAATTTCCATAATTTCAATAAATTCCAAATAAATAAATAATTTCGCGACAATCGCTTGAGAAAAGTGACCTATAGAGGAGATCTGCCGGGCATCCAGATACGAAGGCGTTTTTATCCAAGCTAAAATAGTGTCGCTTCGCTCGCTCATCAAAATATTCTAACATTTCTTAACTTCCAGGTTGGAGACGTGTACACTAGTTCTGTACATATACCAGCTATCAACAGCGCTCAGCTACCTCGAGAGCAAGAAGTTCGTGCACCGCGACATCGCCGCGAGGAACGTGCTCGTCTCCACGCCCACCTGCGTCAAGGTAAACTAGACCTAATGTCGTAGTCGGTAAGGTACGTTCGTGCACCGCGACATCGCCGCGAGGAACGTGCTCGTCTCCACGCCCACCTGCGTCAAGGTAAACTAGACCTAATGTCGTAGTCGATAAGGTACGTTCGTGCACCGCGACATCGCCGCGAGGAACGTGCTCGTCTCCACGCCCACCTGCGTCAAGGTAAACTAGACCTAATGTCGTAGTCGATAAGGTACGTTCGTGCACCGCGACATCGCCGCGAGGAACGTGCTCGTCTCCACGCCCACCTGCGTCAAGGTAAACTAGACCTAATGTCGTAGTCGATAAGGTACGTTCGTGCACCGCGACATCGCCGCGAGGAACGTGCTCGTCTCCACGCCCACCTGCGTCAAGGTAAACTAGACCTAATGTCGTAGTCGATAAAGTACGTTCGTGCACAGCGACAAATAATTTTGGGTTAACGACTGTTTGCACGCCTTACGGCAAGAACATAGTGATTCTCTTCAAACACTTACTTGTAACAACATATTGTAACGTGCTTATTATTATTCCCGTTACATGCCTGCCGGTTTAATAAATACTTAGCTTATTTTCTATTGAAAGTTGCATTTTTAATTTCCTACAACTTATATTAGACATCAGCTGTCAACTGTCAGTGATGGATCGTTTGAGACAGGTGTTTACCTGACACATATATCGATTAATATTGATTGGTTATTGACACCTGTCATAGACTATCGCTCGTAGATGGGGGTTGTCTGTGGTAGGAGCTGTGATTCTTTTGCTCGTTCCTTGGGAGGACGTTCATTCGTTTCTCTCATTCTGATTTTTTGTGCGATTGCGTTTCCGCGAGTGCATCCATTTTTTCGAGTTCGTGTTTCTGATCCAGCGGAATCCCGTTCCCGAGGATGTTTTCCATTGTTGGAAGGGGTGTACCCCCTGTTCCTATTTTGAAGACCTAATCTGAGTGAGTATTTTTTGGTAATCAGACCGTCTAATTAGATATGGCGTTGTCTTTGTAAATCGTTTCTCAACACGTTTGTTTCTTCTTTTCAGCGTTTTCATCATTACCGGCACTCGCCTGGATTAATGCTGTTTCGTCTTTTACCAAAGGCGTGAGTATTTCTGATAATTTTCTGTAAAAATCCAGTTGGATTCTTGTTAGTGAACCACGTGATTAAACGGTTGTTTTTTCTCATTCCAGGTCCTAATAAAAATGGACGCCTTTTTTAGAACTCCTTTTTATAACGCTTTTTTATTGGAGGTCTTTTTATGACGCTTTTTGTTGGAGGTCTTTTTGTAACCTTTTTATAACTCCTTTTTATAAATTTCCTTTTTGGAAGCTCTTTCCTAAAAACCTTTTTAATAACCTTTGGATAACCTTTTATGAGGCTCCTTTTTACTGGCTTTTGATAAGCTTTTCTATAAGCTCCTTTTTTATGAGCTTTTTCTGTTTTTAAAATGATTTTTTGACATTATCATTTTTCTAGCGGGGTTCTCTCGCTTTCTATAAAATTTAATTGGGCTGGGTCGTTTCAATGTTCCCGCCTCTTCCTAAACTTACTTTGTAGGGCGATGCCCGCTTACTTAAACCATTTAATTAAACCTTTCACCCGTCAGTGGGTTTCATAACTTTCTTATATACTGATATAACTTCAACAACTGAGAGAAGATTCACCGAGCGTGCTACCTGTATCTTCCTGTGAGTCCTGACTACTGGTCTACCAGTCTGGAGCCTGACGGCGGCGACTGTGGAGCGCGATAGACTAGCCCGGAGCTGACGGAAGACCTAGTTACTATTAGTGAGCCTTAGGCATTCTCCAATCTAAAGGTCGGTGACATTTTCCTTTTACTTAAAAAGTGCCCTGAAACTTAGGTATACAATAATAACCTTAGATTTAAACTTAGACTAAATCCTTAATTCCTGTCTGTAACTGTTAAATTGAAGAACAAGCGCAATACAAACAATTTAGTGAATATTTTCCTTGTTTTCTTATGACGACCCTGGCCTAGACACAAATTTAAATCCTCAGCGAAGGTAAAGACCTGGGCTTGAGATTAAAAGCTCCAGAGCTCTACATTCGGCTGACCTATCTGGTGATCTTTGGCTGACTCCTGGCGCCCGAATTTCTTTATTTAAATTTCTTTACTTATTTTTTTGGTAGTCAGTCTTAACCCCAGTGGCTCCATCTATCGCCAACTGGTGGAACTTTATTTATTTATAGAGGTAGATTGTTCGCCACTAAGTTAACTTTTGCTTTGTTGGGCTGGTAACCTCACCTCCATTCCCAAAAACGGAATACGTTACAATATGTACCTATGTTTTACAAACAAATAATTGAATTATGAATTATAATAGTGGTGACGGCTGCTGTAGCGCGTGATTTTTCTTATATTTTTTATATGCTTCACATTTTTTGAGAAAAGCACTAAACCTCAGTCGTATTACTAGATGGCCTTGCATACGCTCGTCCGTCTATAATACACTGTGCAGGCAATCCTTTTCTTCCCGGTCAGCGCAAACTTTTAGTTTTTTAGGGTTCCGTACCCAAAGGGTAAAACGAGACCCTATTACTAAAACTCCGCTGTCCGTCCGTCTTGTCTGTCTGTATGTCTGTCCGTCTGTCACCAGGCTGTATCTCATGAACCGTGGTAGTTAGACAGTTGAAATTTTGACAGCTGATGTATTTCTGTTGCCGCTTTAACAACAAATACTTTTATATATATTTAAGGGGACTCCCATACAACAAACGTGATTTTTTGCCGTTTTTATAGATATATATTTATTTATATATGGTACGGAACCCTTCATGCCCGAGTCCGACTCGCACTTGGCCGGTTTACATATTAGCAGAGACCATATCGGGCGGTTGGCATATTAGTAGAGACCTTATCCCCTTATTCATGATCGTTCATCAAACCTTTTTAGTTAAATTGCCGCTAAAATTCTAAAATTCGTTTGTCCTTATTTGTCACCTTGACATTTAGGTGTGTGAGAAAAGGAAAAGCACATTTTATTTAATTTTTATGAATAAGGAGGTTACTTCCTGCTTCACAGTTGGCCGATTTCGGGCTCTCAAAAATGGTGGAAGACAAGTCTTACTACAAGGCGTCGCGCGGCAAGCTGCCCATCAAGTGGATGGCACCGGAATCCATTAACTTCAGGCGGTTCACATCCGCTTCCGATGTCTGGATGTTTGGTGAGTCTCATTTTATATATTACTGCAATGCTGATGCATGTATTATACATATAAACCTTCCCCTTGAGTCACTCTATCTATTAAAAAAACCGCATCAAAATCCGTTGCGTAGTTTTAAAGATTTAAGCATACATAGGGATATAGGGACATAGGGACAGAGAAAGTGACTTTGTTTTATACTATGTAGTGAAGAGTCCTTATCGTTACAAATCTCTCATCTATTCCGGCCATTTTCTGTTTGTTTTTACACTTTCATTGTAAAACAGGACTACTGGAATGTAATGTAATAAATTTTAAATGTATTTTTTGGATTTTGCATCAAGAAATATCGTTTCAGAAATCACTCCAAATCGACTACACACGCTACACTCAAGCTAAAAACCGTATTTTTCCCCTTAAGTTCTACTTACTACACACAATAATATGTGATAATCCATATTGAAAGGAACCTTATGGCGGCCGGCACTTACGCCTTTATTGCCGCTGTTCCAATACAATAGTGAATAGGTGTAACGTAAGCGCCTGCCGGCATAAGGTCCCTTTCGATGTGGATTATCACATATATCAAAAACGGTTGAGTTACTATCTAAAACTTTAATAACATCATCCTATCTTTTAATCACTTTATTGGTACTATACTATACTTTTGTCACAATTTGCATTTTTTTTTTTAACTTGTAAGGTATCTTCATCCTTATCAGGAAAGGCATTTTACATTATGCGTGGCTGCATTTTTCTACCGTTTTATTGGCGCAATTGATATGTATACCCATACCAAATTACAGTTTTCTAGTACTAACGATTATTGAGCTAACCGCGGACGGACGAACATGGCGAAACTATAAGCCGGCTCGACTTAGAGCGAGGTCGGCAGCGGGTTTCCTAATACATTGCGTGTGATCCCAACTAACCATTGCGCTTTTTTTAAATCTAACTGTGGCTTCATAGGCCCAATAAAGCGATAAGAGCGCGCGGTTGGAGAGTATCCTGGGGAAAATCCAGAGGGAACCTCCGACACGACCACGCGGGCGGTTTTACTGGAAAGTGTGTTGAAGGTCTCGACCGTGCATGAGCAGCGGGGGCGGCACGAGAACAATGGAATTGCGCCGCTGACGTCCAGAACATTCAAGTCTATAATACATTTAGATCGCGTCGCTCGCCCCGCCCCGCTGCCCGCCCCGCTCGCCACCCTGCTGCCCGCTTACTATGGAACCTTAACAACAATTTAACATACGGAAGTTATCCATCAGTCTCAAGACTAGGCTGATCCTGAATCTTGGACGTCTGCGAGACCAATAAAATTAACAGTTATCGATACAATAGGGCACTATTCTAGGTATCCTAGCCGATGTGGAGGACTTTATATTATATATTCTAGATATATATGTTATAACTGTTTCCAACTGTTATAATTGTTTCAAATTAATTTCATTTCCAATGGTTATATCTGTTAACATACAACGTTTCCTTGTCAGGCGTCTGCATGTGGGAGATCCTCATGCTCGGCGTGAAACCGTTCAGCGGCGTCAAGAACAACGATGTGATAGGGAAACTGGAGAACGGCGAGCGTCTCGCATTGCCCCCGCGCTGTCCGCCGCGCCTCTACTCCGTCATGTCGCGCTGCTGGGCCTACGAGCCCTCGCAGCGCCCGCAGCAGCACCAGCTCAAGGAGACCCTCTTGTGAGTAACATCCTACACACACGAACACGTGTTAGGGTGGCTTGGGAACGGCGAGCGATACGCGCTGCCGCCCTGGCAGGGTCGCCATGTACCATATGCACAGATGGCGGGCGAAGGAGCTTCCGAAAGAGCAGATAAACTCAATGTGGTTGGTAATAAAGTTCACTTTAAGTTGCGCTGATACAAGCAATATGCGTCTATATACCAGTAAACTATTGTGTTCCTACTAAACATATATTACACTCCCTTCCTGCGCCGTTTCATGTAACGGCTCGACCTAAAGGCCTGGTAGACCTCGCTCTGCCCAAAGGCAGCACCACATACCGGGTCCCATTTTATTAGGAGTCAAAACGATCTAGGTACTTGTCTATTCAAACTCCTAAGCGCCCTGCAGTCGGTACCCTTTGACATTTCGTCTCTAGCCCCTGTCCTGTTACATACACCGTCTCTGTTAAATGTTAGACCTATAGCAATAATATTATTGTATTGCTTGTAGTGAGATCCTTCAAGAGGAGCGCAGTACCGCGTGGGACACCATGCGGCGCGAGAACCGGCGCGTGGCCGCCGCCTCGTGGGGAGAGGCGCCCCCGCCCAAGCCCAGCCGCCCCGCCACCAACCTCACAGGTGAGTCTGCGTCATCATAGCGCCCGCAAAAGTACCTCAATACGCAGCACACGTCGCGGTGATATGGTTTTCATTTTATTACATATCCATATCAGTTGTCTGCAATCCAGATCGGAGACGGCAATCAGCCTTCACACAATGGCCAAAAAGAACCAGTATCAGACGCTTCGGAATCGCACGTTTGGGAATAAAAATGCAACGATAATATTAATATCTTCTATTGTGATACCTATGAGTGTCATTGCGCTAATAAATAGGGATGTTAATACCAAATAAGAAAATCAACAGATTCGAATTTACTCGAAATAGTATGTAATTCTTAGTCAAATGGCAAAAAAGTAACTCAAAAGTATAAATAATTACATAGATATGTCTTCAAAACTAAGAGTTATTCTGTCCGCGTCTGTTTCGCGCATCTTTGTATTGGAATGATCGTCATTTACTATGGCGCTCAAGGTTCGTGACGTCACGGAGCTGTAATAGCACTTTCTCTGTATTCAGCAACATTAAAACGGTTGTAGCATCTTTATTTTTTGAGATAAGATTAATAGGATTTTTCACCATTTGGCATATTTTTTGCCTTGTTTGTTTCAAATTTTGAGTCACAACCCTACGAGTATTACGTTATTCTTTCTAATCATTTATGTGATACCGAAGAGAAGCGATTAGCAATGATTGAGACTTATGTTGTTGTTTGCAGCGGCGGAAACGACTTCGACTGCGGCCGCGGCGCCTCAAACCTACATCGTCGCCCAAAACCCGCTCGTACTCGCCCACCTACTGCGCGAGAATCAGACGCGGGCGCTCGACCCTCAAGCCTACACCACCCCCGCCTCGGTATTCAACACAGTAGCCGTGGACTTCCAAGCGCTACCGGAAAACACCGACATCACCAAGATCATCCATCCCGATCCGGACGAAGTCTTAGATATCCCGCTACAAACCGTCCCGATTCCGGTTGCATCCCTTCACAAACTAGACCCCGTAGTCCCTTCACCCGACGAAACACTGACTGTCGTTGTTGGTGCTAGAGAGAGCTGCGATAACCTCTGTCAGAATACCGTACCGCCTGCAGAGGAAGTTTCTGAACCGTACGCTAATCGAGTTAGGTCGTTAGAGAGGAATACAAGAGGGACGCTTTCGACGGCAGAAAGGGCGCCGGTTAGAATGGGTTCGTTGGAGAGAAACGCTCGTGGAAGCCTCTCCCACCGAGGCTCCCCTGTCCCTATCGCTCCGTTCACTAGGCAACATTCCGTCCCGGCCTCCCCTCCGCCCAGAAACAGACGTGAACAGGATATAGGACAGTTCTCAGTTCAAGGCTCTTTAAACGCCCAACTAGCCGCTAGCGTAGTCAATAAGATGCGATCCCAACCCGATCCCCCTCTAGTCGAAGAGATTTACGATTTCGGCGGCGATAATGTGAAAAGTTGCGTCGCGATCGCTCAAAAGGCCGGCCTCCATAAACAGTATCGACCGTCTATGGTTGCATCGCATCCGGTTACGTATGGCGTGCCCGTTGGGGTAGTTCAAGGAGTTCCGTACTCCCAAAGCCCAGTCAAACCTAGTCATGTAATGCAAATGATGCCAAAGCAGATGCCATCGCCGCCTATAGCTTCTAGTCAGGCGTTCTTTCCGCAGCGCTCCGCTAGTCCTTCGCCAAGTTTCGTCTCTCAGCCTATGGGGGTTATACCTCCCATGTCGTTTTCTCAGCCTATTTACAGCGGGCACAGCGTTGTTCAGGGTGCGCAGCCGATGTTGTATCGGCCTCAAGTCTCTGCTCAAACTGCGAGTCAATATACAGCGCCTCGACCAAACTTCGCGTCGGCTTCGTCTGTGGACGCTCAAGCACTATATGCGTCGAGACAGGAGTGTGCGAACCCGGCCCAATTACAGGTGACAGCATACTCCTCCCGCATGAAGGTTTTACATAGACTTTTTTATTTCGTAGGGTTATGCATGAGCGACTTGTAGTTCGGATTCAGTTCGGCACTCCGTTTGTATATAGTAACGCGTTTTTGTTTTCTATTGTAAATGTATTTTTCTTTTTTTACAGACATTTGTGTGTCCGTTGGTTTTCTCCGGTAGAATTTGGGTTTATTATTTTTATTTTCGCGTCACATGTGAAAAATATTTGTTGAATGTTTTGTTTTATCACGTGTGACGCATTTTTAACTTTCAAAAGCGAGCGAACTAACATTGTCGTTAACATCCATTGGGAACTTTTGGCTCGAGAAAAACTAAATTTATCGATATCTCTTCACTAAAACAATAATTTTAACATATGTATTTGTACAAATTGTAAAGTTCTACTAACTTCAATGTTAGTTCCAAAATAAATCCATTTGAGAGTTACCTAATTCATGATTTGCATTTTTTTTAAACAAGTTTACGGCCTGCCTGGTGGTAAGCGGATAACGTAGCTTATGGACTCGTGCAACTCCAGAAGAACCACAAGCACGTTGCCGACCTTCTATTGACTTGAAGATTCATTTTGTATTGAATGCTAGAGAGCAGTAAGATGCGGCATTATGAATATATTATATAGATGAAGGTATATATTTCTTATACTTACCTGATCTCAGGTCAAGATACTTTCAACACATCACATCATCGGAGACTGTGGCGACCTAAATTACCACCAGAAACACAAATACCCAAAGAGCGAGCATATTTTAATATTAATTATAGCTATTACTATTTCTAGGCGTTCATATCGCATTTTAATGTTGTCGAAAGAGGCCAAATTTCATGCAGATATACAAGAATCTGATATCATCAGTCAAGATTGCAAGCACTTGCTTGTAGCTTGTAAGAAGTAATAATTAGTATTAAAGCATCCTTCCATTTTTCGTCCTTATAACTTATGCTCGTAAAATATTCCAAATTTACAAACAAAACTCTCAAATGGACCGCTTTCAAATTCTTCCAAGCGGCTAGAATCAATTCTAACCCTTATGTCTCACACAACAGAGTCCAGAATTGGACACGGAGCAGGCGGTGGAGAGGCGCCTACTGGCCGAGCTAGCCAGACAGCAACACCAGAGCGAAGAGGACAGACGATGGCTTCAGATGCAGGAGGACAAACTGGTAAATTTACCCTTATTTCTACAGGAACAGAGTCCACAGTCGAATCACGAGAGTATTGTATGTTTTGATTAATTTGTAGTCCAACACTTGGCAGAAAGCTGCGCACGATCGGAATACGTGGAACCCTCAACCCGGAAGCCAAGAACTTTTTTAAATCACTGATCCAAAATACTACTCTGGGTTGGAAAGTCAGATGATTTATCTTATTGTTTGTCGTCCATAAACGTTATTATAATACGGGGTTATCCTGCTAATAACATTATCAATCCAATGTTGTTTCAGAACCGACTATCAACCGTACAGGCGACGGAAGCCGAGTCGGCGGAGAAACTGACCGAAGGCGTGCAAAATATGGCCGTGCAAGACACGCCCGGCCAGACTCAGCCAGTGTCAGGTAACACCGTGCTGTCAAAGCTATTCTCATATTCTAATTTTAATTTTGAAAGTGCCGTGCAGCGAGGAAATACAGCCAGCCTTCTGGGCACCCTACCATTTGACAGCGATCTGGGTCAAATTTTTTATTTATAATTTTAATTTTAATTAGATTATTTGTTTTATTATGTGTTTATATTATAAATTGAATATTTTCTGACTGTACAAGATATTTTGAAAGTGTAAAATTTTAAAATGAATCGCACCATGCCCCTATTTCACCAAGTTGACATATGTATGTATTTGACATATGTAGGCTGACAAACCGACAATTTTCATGTGAAAACTGTTTCACCAAATACAATTGTAATGTTTTTTTGACAATTGTCGCGCTTGTCAGCTTTGATGAAATAGAGGCCTGGTGGGATTTAAACATTAGAAGAGTGAAGTGATGGAAAACCTACGCTAGCTCAGTTGGTTTAAATCAATAGACGGTCGTGGGTTCAAATCCAACTTGTGGCGATTATTTTATTAAATTTTCACTTTGAAAATAATTATAATTTATTAACGGACTCATCCGCTGTTACCGAAATTTTGTGTATTTTGATTTTTAACACATTGAATATGGGCGGGCCCATCTACTTTTTTTTTGCTATTGGCGATGGTTACGTCTCGTTATGGCGCTAAACGTAGTATTTACAATTTGTAATTAGCCTTTTTACAACTCGTATTCAAAAAAGGGTTTTGTGGGGGCATTATATTTACCGTCGTCGTCTACCGGTCCCTGGGATCCCTGGGATCATAACAAACGAATGCTATTGATTATTTTTTTCGTCTGGAGACGACGGCTTATTATGAACTCTATTATCATCCGAATCAAAAGATTTTATTATAACAAAATATGCAATAAAAAAGTTGCTCGTATTGAATTGTACAAAGTGCGCTATGAAAAATCGGTATCATCACTACATAGTATAAAACAAAGTCGCTTTCTCTGTCCCTAAGTACCTATATCCCTATATCCCTATGTATGCTTAAATTTTTAAAACTACGCAACGGATTTTGATGCGGTTTTTTTTAATAGATAGAGTGACTCAATTGGAAGGTTTATATGTATAATACATGCATCAGCATTGCACCCGTGCGAAGCCGGGGCGGGTCGCTAGTAGTAAATATAACTGAGTGTTGTTGTTGCAGCGTCAAACTCGTCGGAAACTAGTCCAGCGAACACCGTGAAGCCGAACGACAAGCCGACAAATGAAGACAGGGTGAGTGTTCCATGGCGAATTTAATAGTAGATTGTGTCTCAAAACAGCACAATGATATATTTACGGCGAGGGCGGTATAATACCGAGTGAAGCAAAAGATTCTACAATATAATCCTGAGCATAGCGAGCCATCGGTCATCCAGACGTAAAGCTGATTACCAGTGGCGGCGCGTCAAGAATATTCTTAGGGAAGCCGGAAATAATATGCTTTTCTTATTTTTCATGAGCTCTAGTAAAAGAACTGGATTGGAGCCTGTACTCCGAACTTCGAAATCTGAACTTCGTATCGTGCCGTCCCTTTCACTCTTGTGTTATTCTCTATATGCGTGAGAGGGACGACACGATACGTAGTTCGGAGTAGCCCCTCTGGCTGGAAATTAAGCAAGCCGGTGGGAATCAAGTTGTATGGACGCTCCGCCACTGCTGACTACCTTACCTTACTCATCATATTTTATAATGCGCACTGCTAAGGTTTGGAATTCCCTGTCGGCGTCTATATTTCCGAGTTCATGTAACCTAAACCTTTAAAAGGCACGAGTGAATAGGCATGTTCTGGGTGAGCTCGCTTCACCTTCATTTAGCGAGGCCATCTGACAGCGCAAGAAGTACAGTAGTACCCAACTGATAAGGCGCGTCGTGAATCTTCGTTCGCGCAGAAAAGAAAGTATCGCTCCGAAGATTAACGAAAGAATGCTTAAAATTTACTATTAACCTTAGATCACTACTATAAGGTTCATAATACACTGTTCATAATGCGCGTGCACTCGATCAGAAGTATGGCGGCTGACTAACATGCCACGCGGCGCGCGCTAACATGGCGGCAGCTGCGGACCAATAGCGGTACAGGAAAAAGAAGCGCGGTGCGTGGAGCGTGCCGATTGGTCAATAGCGTTTCCCGCGCTTTAAAAATTCATCTTCTGCGCAGGTACATCGGTAAGCCATATCAGTTGGGTACTACTGTAATGTTATAAACAAAAAAAACAGTTGAAAATGAGGCTCGAGGTTCCTCGGACCGCGAGGCCGTATGCGGTGGCCCACGTCGCCCACGCCTAACGAGATTAGCTATATTCAGATGCGGAATTTGGTAATCGTTCCCGATGTGGAATATGACGCAACGTGTTTAAACCAGAACTCAAAACCGGTTTTTAATATTTTTGAAATATCTCCTAAAGTACTTTTCATATCTCCATTTTTATTTTAAAATTTGGCTTTGTTAGCCTTCATCTATTATATAAATGATTTAAAATACGAAAAAATATCGTGAGGCGCAATTAACCGAAATTTTTAACCGGTTAATTGTATGAAGACGAAACCGGTTTGAAACCAATTTTTTTTAATATATTTGTGGACAATCTTACACAAATCGACCTAGTCCCAAACTAAGCAAAGCTTGTACTATGGGTACTAGACGACGATATATGTACCTACTTATATAAATAAATATATACTTAAATACATAGAAAACATCCAAGACTCAGGAACAAGTATTCGTGTTCATCACACAAATAAATGCCCTGACCGGGATTCGAACCCGGGACCTCCAGCTTCGTAGGCAGGGTCACTACCAACTACGTTAAAGCGGTCGTCACTTATTTTTGAAATATCTTCTAAAGTACTTTTCATATCTCCATTTTTATTTTAAAAATAACTTTGTTAGCCTTCATCTATGATATAAATGATTTAACCTCCTGAGGCCAGACCTTCAAAAATTAACAAAATAATCTCGACCTTAATTAATTCAGGTATAGTTCAAAATCAATTGTATTTTATGTAGTACCTATATGACACCGGGGTCTCACGAGGTTAAAATACGAAAAAATATCGTGAGACGCAATTAACCGAAATTTTTAACCGGTTAATTAATTGTATGAAAACGAAACCGGTTTGTAACCTATTGAATGTTCTGCATTGCAGCCGCGACCGTCGCACGCCGACGACCCGGTGTACACGGCCACCACCAACGTGGTGCGGTGCGTGATGCGGCTGGCCGGCGTGTCGTCGCAGGGCGGCGGCGGCGGCGGCGGCGGCGCGGCGCCCGCGGTGCTGGCCGCGGTGCGCGCCGTGGGCGCCGAGCTGCGCGCGCTGTGCGCCACCGTCGACGGCGTGGTGCAGCCCTTCCCGCACACAGCCAGGCGGTCAGTCACGTTATTTTTTTTTGATCGATTATGACCTGGATGCGAGTCCTTTAAGCCAAGTCTTTGTTGATAAATAAATAAATATTTTTGGACAATCTTACACAAATCAACCTAGTCCCAAACTTAGCAAAGCTTGTACTATGGGTACCAAGTGACGATATACATACTTATATAGTTAAATAGATACTTAGATACATAGAAAACATCCAAGACTCAGGAACAAATATTCGTGTTCATCACACAAACAAATGCCCTAACCGGGATTCGAACCCGGGACCTCCAGCTTCGAAGGCAAGGTCACTACCAACTAGGCTAAAGCGGTCGTCATAGATAGTTGTTTAAAACTCGACAAGTTTTTATCATCTGTTTTAATATGTTAAAAATGTAAATTAAACGTTTCAGCTATCAAATAACATAAATAATAGCTGTGTCGTAGAGGCTTTGCTCGTTCGGTCTTAATTAAGAGAACGTACCAACGAATGCATTGTTCATTTGTTCACCGCAGGGAGGTGGAGATGGCGCATCAAGTACTTAGCAAAGACATGGCGGCGCTGGTTGAAGCCATGCGACTAGCACTGCAGTACGCGGCGACCACGCTTCACCACGAGTATACCAAGTGAGTACCATCGAAGACTGTTAACCGTTGCACCTTATTACAATGGCACAAGGTGTACTAATGGTCAGTTAAGTGTGTTGCTGTTTGTACAATCATGAATAGAAATTGTTTTACATAGTATATAGTATGTGTCCTCCACGACGGCGCGCCCCTCCATAGCCCAATCCGTACAATAGACTAGATAACAAAAAAAAATGATGTTCGAGCCAGTTTTTAGAGACGATTAAATGTTTGTATGGGTCCTACTATAATTGGGTAACACAGTCATGTTGAAATTTATAACATAGTGTGGCTAACTGTATAGACAACGGTCGAATTATCACAATAAATGTAAATTAATCGTAATTATTAAGAAATATGGGACTATAAAATTGTTTCTGTATATTTCGACGGTATTCAGATTCCTTTCTCAAACCAGGTTAAAAACCTAGGAAGTATCATGGTCTCTGTCTTGGGTGCCTTGAGGTGAGGGAAGTCAGCAGGAGGATATTTGCTGAAGTAGCTTCTCTCAGGCGATTACATAATTTGCTGCCCATTGCCCTATAATTGCGCTTGCTCAAACCCTTCTCCCTATTCTAGATTACGCGGACATCTCATATCTTGACATCACCGAAGACCAATTGAATAAGCTTGAGCGTATCCAAAATGTATGTGGTATAATATATTTGGGTTACGACAGTATGACCATGTCTCTAGTTTCCGTTTACAACTCAACTGGCTCGTAACTCTCACATTCTCTCTTCTCTTTAATATACTATTTAATCCGGCAACTCCCTAAAAAGTGTGTGTAAAACTTTCCATCTAATATTGATTAATTATTCTAGAAACATGTTGGCAGCGGCCCACGTCCTAGCAATGGACGCGAAAAACCTCCTCGACGTTGTCGACTGTATTCGCGAACGTCATCCCAACGTCGACTGGCGAGCTGCCCTCCAATCCCCCCCTCCAGGTCAGTACTCCCCCCAACCCACCCCTCAACCCGCCCAGTTCTCCCCCCAACCCCAGTTCTCCCCCCAAAACACGCTCCAAACCGTCCAAGACGAAGAACCGAAGCCGGACTTCAAAATCAACCAGCCTGTCACTACTAGTCAGATCCCCACAGACGTACCTAAGGAACACAGCAGCCTGCCAGTAACATCCAACCGAGTCTCCGCTCTCATACACAACTATAACCTCTATGGTAACATAAGAGAGCAACACATCTACGGGAACAGTGAGGTCGGAGGCTCTTTCCAGCATTCCTCATCAAGCATTGATGAGAAAATTGACGCTGCCCCTTTAGAATCAGTCAAAAGCCGCATACAAGCGATGTCGGGGAAAGACACGCCGCCCATATACTCTGTTAGCAAGAAAGTTATCGTAGACCAGACGCACGCCGATCAAGGTTGAATTACGCTTTAAGCGCTTTGTAGTTTTTCTTTTCGCCTCGGTGAGGCTGACAGCTTTACGTTAGAGCTAGGCGCGTTGTGAGCGACTTGTGAAACCATGGAATTATGGCGATATTTTATCCCTTTCGTGGTCTTTCTCCGGCTTATAGAAGCGACTAGCTAACGTCATTTTGTATTAATCAATGGAATTCATCCATACCAATTATATTAATTCAATTTCAATATCATGCTGGGTTTAACCCGAACAAACAGATTCTTACACTGAATTTGGTTTTACATGAAGTATTATTAACAGATCCTAGTATGAGTATTTGTTCCATTCTTTGCCATAGTATAGCAGTTGCATTTGCAATGTCGCTTCTATTCGCTGTTACTCTCAACGCAGTAGTGGCCACTAGCAAGTACTTACCCGCGATACTTAACTATGTTTTGAAGTTAGCAATGCCGCTTACATTGTGTTCTGCGTTTAAGCTTTGAAAGACAATCAAACGATTGCTCAATATTCAATGTAGTGGAATAGATGTCAGTTAAGTCCTGAGCCAAATTATATTTAATTTCATTTATATATGACATATCTGTTGAAATGTTTGGATCCACCGCTTCATTTCTAAATGTTACGTGTTATATCTATCGACATATCGGCATTGTTGAGCTTCAAATTATTATGTCGTTTCCATTAAATTATAAACTTTTAACGAAAATGTATGAAAATCACAATTTACTTTCAATATAGTTCAGAGTTAGGTGCAAACGGGCTTCAAGATAAAGCACTCTTTGGAAAGAACTTAAAACCGATTGATAATATTAATTTGTGATATTATTGCCAATAAATTTACCTAATTCGAGTTAATAGCTGGCAACACTCCAAGATTACGGTAATACCAGCCTAAGCCTAATTGAAACGGTATACTGTGCATTGTCAGTGTTGCCACATTGTAAAATAAGGGCGACAGTTCGCAGCACATTCCTTATGATTGCACCTACCGCGTAAGTTTTGTAATTATTCTGATACAAAATTTATATTTTTGGTGTGATGTTGCAGTTTTTATACTGAGCGCGTGAGCGCGAGTAAATCTTCCAATAACAATTAATAGTGGAATTGTATCATGTATTATTTCAATAAGCGAGTATGTTGTATATTTTAATTAGTTAAGGTGCCTTTTTGTCACAAGTTATTGTAAACTTATGCATTTAATTTCTTGAATATACAGCATTTACTGGATTCAGATTAATTTGTAAAAATGTACAAACCGAATTGATTCATAATTATTATAATTTTTAATCCAAAGTTTTTATTGTAAGTCTAGATCTCAGGGACTGTAGTGTACGATGGCGGTAAGTTATGACATAGACAAATGAATTGTAATAGACGTAAAAGTCGACTAGTATTTTTTGAAGTGATCCTGGCGACCTGAACTTGGTGTTGCATTACATTATATCACGCTATTTTTTTCTAATGTCCCTTCAATATTTTAGCTAACGGGGAAGTCGCTCTAGCGGCGCCTAAAATAAAAAAAAAAAACCTGTTATAGTGTCAGATGGTGCGCCATCTACATCTGTCAAAATCATTTGAAATATTTTCCGACTCCGTGTCTATAGTAATTCAATTGTCTATGGTTATGAAAACAGAATTTATTTATTGATCAGTTTCGGTTTACGTATAGTTTTCCTAATGTTTTAGAGTTAAGCAGGATTCATTCCAAAGTGAAGGTGTTTGTCGACGGCTAAGCGTTCACGCTTGCTATTCTAAAGTCTTGGCTTTGACACCATTCGTTTTTCCGAAGTAATCTTTAAATAGTTACCTATTTGTTATACAAGGGTGCAAAGTTGTATTTTAATTGCGAGTGTGGAATTGAAAAACGAGCTAGTGAATGGATTCTAGGGTCGAACTACGAGGTAGCGAATGGAGTCTATGGTGGAACCACGAGCGTAGCGAGTGGTTCGAAAATAGAATCCTGAGCGAAGCGAGTGGTTCAAAAATATAATCCTGAGCGTAGTGAGACGTAAAATAACTTTGCACTCGTATGTAACACAAATCTTTTCACCCCACTCATCATAAAGCGAGGAAAATACTACATAAGAAAAACAAGTGAAATATTCAAATTCAGCCTTTACTTTTACTAGTACTAGTACTTAAACAAATTGGCAGGAAATCTTATACACAGTTAGCAAATGATGATGAGATGGGCGAAAATTGTCCTGCCTGTACAGGCTTTTACATGTTTAAAATAGTAACTAATAACACGTTTGGATTTCAAATATTCTTTGCACTTGGATAATATGCAGTTTTGCTATCTGTTTTCAAACAATAAAAAAAGGGCTTTCCGAGCTCACTAGCTAGTGAGGTGAAAAAAACATTAATGATTCGACATTTAAAATGTTGGTTTAATGTTCAATTCCATCCATTTCAAATACTCTATCATAAAAACATATTTTTCACTGCATTAGAATAGATCAGTAGGCAAAGTTTTAATAATTTATTGTGCTATTTACATATAGTTTTAATTATATACTTGGCAGTGTAATCTTTAAATGCATATATTTTAGCCATCCTTACATTTTTCTTTTTCAATAAAGTTTTTTTGTGCTCTATACGGTGCATCCGAGGCTGGAACTCGCTTTTTTTAATTTTTCTAAGTTTAGGGTAAATACGTATGTAAGTTTATAGATTATAATAATGGTAAACGATTGGTTTGAAAGCCAAGACTCATAGAAATGTACCTAGTCGACTGCCGGAGATTATTTACAATTAAAATAAATATAGACGTGAACTGGTTTTCGTTTATGCATTAAACTGAATAAAGGACGAGTCAATACATATCTTGTTTTAGTTACAACCTATTTAATCTTACCCTGACGAAATAACATTACTCATAAATTCTTAAAGTAGCTATTAATCATGCATGTAATACCGAAAAGATGAATGTTCTACTCGTCGATTTCAATGTTTGAATTAAGATATCATAGATGAAACTAAAATCACATACTTATCTCTGTGGTTATCCCTTCATGTGAACTCTTCTGAAATTGACCAATAATGTGTCGCCGTTACTGTACTCTTATGAAATTGACCAATGACGTGACGCCGCGGACATAGAACAAAAGACATCAACGAGCGCCCGACCCATGTGCCTAATCTTTATTTCCGCAGAACTAGTTTGTTTAACTATTTCAGCCCGTTCAATCAATTTCCATTGACGTAGAAAAAATAGTGTATGCAATAGTTATATAATTAGCTTTTTAAGTCTCGAACCTAATACTATTACAGAGTACCTAAAACTTTTACTAACGCACAATCAATAGTATAACCTTTTCATCATCAAATACAAAAGCTGTCAGGTCATAGGGATGTCAAACGCAAGTTGAACTCTATAAAAATGCATGTAAATCGACAAAGCACTGCACACCGTGACGGATGTATCCGTAATTGGCGATGATAATGTCCGTCGTTGGTGTCGAAAAGGTAACACTATAAAGGCAATTATAAAATTAAGGTTTGGTCACACAGCGTACGCGACGTCCACGCAGCGCAAAGCGCAACCGCTGCGCTTTGGAACGTACGGTAATAGGTTAGAGACGACACACGCTGCGCGACACGAGTGCGACTGCATGATACAATCCTGCGCGCAGCGCGAGTACGCGGCGTTCCGCCTGCTTCGCGAACGCTGTGTGACCAAGCCTACGAAACAAGGTAGTTAATGTTGCCAAGTTTCAAAAATAAAACAGCTTTACAAATTAAATTTATTTTTTATTAACAAAAATACAAAGCAAAGACCTCGACGAGAATTAGTTTATGATGTGACACTTTGGATAATACCTATTTGTAGCCCAAATTATTTACAGGCGCTATTACAGAATTATGGAACTTTTAGTGAGAACAAAGGCTTAACTATAGTTAGCAGAGCTAACCAGTTGCCGGTTCTATTCTTCAGCTGTGTGCAAAAGGCGATAACTACAGTTAGGTGTACATCGGATGAAGGAATGAAACTGAAAAATACTCTAATTTTAGACACATAAGGACGTATTGAAATATAATAAACGGGGGCGCCACCGCGAACAGCAAACGAAGTTTTCCCTCTCTGTCGCACTTACGTCCGAACGTGCAAGTGCGGCAGAGAGCGAAAACTTCGTTTGCTGTTCGCGGTAGCGCCCCGGGGTACTCACGTCTTCAAGGTCGAAGGTTCGAAGTTCAATACGTGGCCCTTAATCATGAGAACTGGCTGCGACGGCCGTAACCCGTTTATTATATAAGGATATACATAAGGACGATTTCAGCTATTTTTAAGTAATTCCTTCTCCGATGCCAATGACCTTGATTCATTTATTAATATTTATGGCTGACATTTACCATTAACTCTACCGACACTACCTCAAAATTATACAATGTTCCTTATGTTTTGATTGTAGAGTTGTAATGTCTAAGTATCATATCTACAGAACTTAAGAAAATAGAACTCTAATACTAATAGTTCAAAAATAGATATGAGATCTACAAATGTTAACGGTGAAACAATGATTCTGCTAAGTAATGTTTCGTTGACTCAATAAATAATGTTTGAATATTATTCATATTAGTATTTTGATGATAAATTCTAGCTGAATATGTTTAACTATGATTCATAAATGAGACCGCAGAAATAAAGTTAATATATTTGAGTTTTAGGCGTAAGCATATTAAACTATCACACATCTTCTATTAGTTTTCTTTGACTTATTTTAACCCATCAATACCATAAGTAACCAATAATCAGTTCAAAGCAAAAGTTGTTCACAAGTTAGTGTACATTATTTTAAAAATTCAGCCTAATGTTCATAAAAAGGGTAAGCAGGTACCAAAATAATGGCATATTTAGTACAATTGATTGTTGCATAACAGTGACTTCTTTTGCATTAGAGTTACAAAGCAGCGGTACATAAATATACCACTTATTCGCTCAGTAAAATAATAGATAATGTGCAATCAATAATGGCTGTTATTTTAGTAATTCACAATCAAACCTTGAATTACTTAGCGAAAACATGCATCAAAATCCAAAAGACAGTAAGTATTTTACATTAAAGAAAGTCTAATAAAAAAGTGTATCACTGCCGCCAAATCATTTGAGGGATTTATTTTCCAGCATCAGCATCAATATTGTGACCTTGCCAGTTCTCGTTCAACCTTTAATTCGACAACGTCCAAAATGGACATATACTTTGATCGAGACTTGAACTACGGAATTTTGCTATTTATTGTCGAATCAAGGAGTTTGGATCATCCTAGCAAAATAAAATTATCACGAATCCCGCTAAACTGAAATTATTAGAAAATCACATCAATTCTTCCTTAAAGAATGCCTACGCCAAATCTTGGGATTAGGTAGCGGACTCCGAGCATCCTTCAGGATGCAACTGATCTGGGATATCGCTAGGATAATCATCATTTATACATGTACATTCTTGTACACTTCACATTACTACAAATTACTGAAGTGCAAAAGTGTGAATCTATGACATCATCATTACATTTATTTCACTGTTGGATTTGTTTTGTTCTCAAGTAAAAGCTCTTCTTCGTTCATGTCAATAAGGCCGAATTCTAATAGCGTCGTTAAAATAATGCCTTATCAACATCGTCAAAAGGTTCCTTTCAACTTGGCAACGGCACACGAGACCATTAAGGATGGATCGCACCAAACCATCTGCAATCGGTAGCTGTGTTCGTTAAAATTCGATTGTACGGAAAGTTTGAGAAGTTACTACAGGATGACAGCTAGCGGCATCATAATTAACATTTATCGGGTTGGTGGAACCAGTCCTTAATCTACGAGGAAGTGCTCCATTCTTCATTACTTACTAGTTTGTGTTTCGTCTATAGCAATGTAGGACTTGCAACTCGGTCTAGTTAAAGCGGGATCGACGATTATGCACCAGGAGTTTAGCAGTCAAGGAAGTTGGCAGCCATGAGTAGCTCGAGCGCGATCTCGGGAGCGATGGGGAACTCTGGGATCTCGGTGGAGGAGTTGGTGTAGCGCACCTTGTAGGTGAAGTACATGCACACCTTCTGGAGTACGTGCGACCTGTGAAAAACAAAGGAGTACATCCATTAACACAATCCTGTTAGATACCCGCCGAGTGGACGCTGAGTACCTTCTCTTAGATGCCCGCTAGGATGGCTGTCTCTACGTCTGGGGTATATTCAAGATTTAACACTGGCAGTAAAAGCTTAAATCACGCATATACAAAAAAATTGATAATTAACAGTGGTTTTTCAGTAAAGGAAAACATGGCGAGGAAACAGATCTAGATTTCCCTCTCGGTTGGAAGGTCAGTCGCTTTTGTGAAACTAGTTCCTATGATAAATTTAAGGGTTAGGTGTCAAAGAGCCGCTTCAGCTAAACTCGGCTCTGTCACACCTCTATGGTGTCCAGATAACCTATCGCGCTAGGAACAGAAGAGCAAGTGCTATGCAGCGAGCGCACGCGAGCCATGACTAGCTGACTAATAAACACTGTTTTTTTTAAGACAGACAGCCTTCTGAATTTAAGTACTTTTAATAGTTCTGTGACATAGGGTACAAGGAGGATGGCGGATATATCCGTCGTTGGCGGCGAAAAGGTTAAAGATGTAGAAGATATAGTAGCTGTTATAGGTGATATTGTTTCTTTCTTTGACATATATACCACTAGCATATGTTAGCCACTAGACTCACTAGTGAAAGTAAGAGGTCAGATAATATGATTTAGGACCTTGTTGGCAGATACTTTAAGACCTACTATAAATGTAATGTAGCTTACTACTCCAATATGGATGACATAATGTTTTAAGAGTTTATTGAATAAATAGAATATATATTACTGACTATAAACTAAAACAAAATAACACTAAATATTTATAATTAATAAACTGGGTCAAGGTGCCCAGAAAGATGGCGGCATTACCTCACTGGATTGCATTAGCATTAAAATAATTGCATTACCTACAGTGCTGGGGAAAAGTCAATTGAATGCAATTAAGTAATCTTTATGATCCAATGATAATGATTGTGATAATTTTTATCACAATATTGATAACAGTATGTTGACTAACCCAAAATCTCTATTTAACAGTGATATAAAGATTCATCAATAATTTATGGATTTTGAGTTATTATTGGTACCTACTTGAATGCTAATGATTTATTTCATTTCATTTTACTCATAAATCAGGAAGGTGTCATTTACAGTCACTTTATGTGATATAAGACTTTGACAGTTAAAGGGTTAAAATTGGAATTCAATTTGACCAGTTTGAGTTCATACCCTGCTTGAAGAACATACATTTTTTAAATTTGCCACTAATTTTAAATAACAAAAATATTGTTGTGGTACATATCTTACTTATAGGCATGACAGTCAACATTTACTTACGGAATCTCCCTAAAGTTGACCTCATTGGCTTCATTCTCAGCAAACTGTCCCGGGCCACTGAGCATAGCCTTGATGGTGCCAGATGTAAGTGCATGCTCCCTCTTCACAATGAACTCATGTCCATCAGACGACACCAGTTTCACATACATGGCATCAGGCCCCTCACAACCTCCATATACTTTCTCTTCGGAAGCCACACTTCCTGCAGACGCTCCAGAGCCTATAATTTTTTTTAAATTTACTTTCATAGAAAACAAGTTTATAATCACAAATTTGAACTTGGTTAACTCATTAAAAGCCAAAGCAACTTTGACCTAGAAAGTGACTACAAATACAGTACAATCAAGAATCAACTTTTGTGTTACCTTTGAACTCGGTATCCACAGCACAACAAAGGTTATCCAAATTAAAAATCATGTTTCTCAAGTTTATTAGTTGGCTTTGTAAAATACATGGAATATAACATACCCGGAGCAATGCTGCCCGAACGCTGATCCTCAATTCCCGTGGCCGATGCGGCGGGCGAGCCTGCTGGTCCGACGTTCTGCTCAGACATGACTGCAAGCAAAACATGCAGCCACTTACTGTAACTGGCACTAAATACTAATGTACAGTTTTACCATGCCTAAAATATATGTTGCTCAGTGTTCCTTGTTGGTAATGTATAAATTTAGCGTCTCAAACGTCCTTACAGTTACAGTAATAAAATATTTTGAGCTGACTCGCTACTGAATGCATATAAATCATATGTAGTATCGATGGGACTTTCTTACCTTCCGGTGTTAGCTTACAGTTTAAAAAGTAAATCAGTAGTCTAAATGTAGATGGGCTATTTGATTATATTTTGATGTAATTATTAAATAATACTTAGAAATGATCAGGTTATTTTCAATTATTTGACAGTTTTGCGGGCATAGAGTAGAGCATAGCCGAGTTCACTTTTTTTGATTGAAATTAAAACGTAGTCTTTGAACATATACACATACAGCCGAGCTCGAAGGAGCCTTATCGCTTTAAGCGGTGCGGTGGCGGCTCGATAGCAGCCAGTTGTCACTATGACAATCCAGGCTGCGTGTGTCTGAATGAATGTTATGATTGTCATAGTGTACAACATGCCGCCACCGCGTCCGGCCACCGCCGGCCGCTGCAGTGTGTGGCACGCTTTAAACTTTAAACGCTCATCTATAGCTTAGTCCACACTTTAATCTTTATACAGTATCTCCGTCGCGTAGCATGATCGTTAGTGTGGAAAAACAGGGACCTAAAATGTCTAATGTGTGTTGCATAAAACGTATGCAGACGCTTTTATTCTACCGTGGACGTTAATGGCGTGCCATGGACGTCCACGATATGCCCTAGGCTCGCTGTCTTAATAATACAATAATAATAGTAAACTTATTTGCAGAAAAATCTTCCTCACGATATCGTGACGATTGACGATAAATGCGCGTTGTGCGTAAAGATACCTACGAAATTATAGCTGTGTGCGCTGTCGTTGTTACGGTCAATATTAACAGTTTGAAATACTTTAAAACGGCATTTCTGTATGATGTGGGATAGAAAAAAACCGGCCAAGTGCGTGTCGGACCACGCATAATGAAGGGTTCCGTACCAACACCTACTAGTCCACATTTAAAATCACTATCCAATACATTGAATCTAAAAAAGTCGTATCTTTATAGGGAACTCACGGCACTTACGACCTTTTGTTTGGGCAAGACGATTTTTAAGCAAAAACTCAAAAACCGTAAAACCTATATTGTTCAAACCAAAAATCGTTGAAATTATTTACACCTCAATTTTTTTCAGAATTTTAAACGTTATAGTTTGGAAATTAGAGGGGTGTCCCACACTTTCTATGACTGACAGCTAATATCTCACCATCGGTTGACTTAAATGGACAAGTTTTTTAGAAACCTCCATATCATTTTTAAAGGCCTATCCATCGATATCCCACAAGACTATGTGCGTTGAATTTTTTTCACATACACCGGTTACATTAATTTTTGTAATTTCACATCACTTTTATGTAGCGGTTCATAGAATACACCTTTCTACCAAATTTCATAATTGTAGTGCTTATAGTCTCCGAGTAAATCGGCTGTGACATACGGACGGACGGACGGACAGACATGACGAATCTATAAGGGTTCCGTTTTTGCCATTTTGGCTACGGAACCCTAAAAAGAACTTGCGGTCACGGTACAATCGGCAAAAACAAAAGTATCATGCATTGACGTCTACTATCGTAGACGGTAACGGACAGATCGTGACGTGGATGGTAACGGACAGATCGTGACGTGGACGTCCACAGGAAAGTATAATATAAAAGCGCCCATTATCTGATTCACTGGTACCGTTTACACAGTGATTATTATTACAATACCGAGGTGTTAATATTGTCGTGGTATTCAAAATTGGATTTTACATCAATATTCATTAATACCTACGTAATACTTATCGTGATATATCGCGTCATAATAGTCACCAAAGAGAATATAACCACTACGTTCTATAATAATATAATCACCGTGTAACTGACCCCATTGAAGTAGTATAGCAAACCAGTCCATGGGGTCAGTTACATGGTGATTATTATCACAATACAACGTATGAGCATTGCGATACAGTGAAGAAATAGGAAATGCCATCAGCATCCTTGGTATAATGTCCCAATGTTTTAGATTTAAGTTAATTGTATTTTAATATTATTAAAGTTATTGTAGTGTAGTTTTCTTGTACATATATTTTTTCTGGTCCCTAAAATAAGTATTACTTAATACTTAACACAAAAACTCAATGTACGTACAAAGAACGCTCTTGAAGTCAAAATTATGGGTTTGGCATGATGACGAGGCCAAGTTAGCCAAGCCAAATCTAATCTTTACTATCATCATCACGATCACGGCACGAATACATCACTACATGAACCATAAATCCCGCGGACTTTTTTTGACATAGCTCTATGGCTTCATTATTTTGACATTTCGATGTCAAGCGCTACGTATTTCTTTGGAAAAATCCTTTTTGCAATCGTTTTTCGCTTTTCCTCTCCTTTCTTCACAGGAATAAAAGCGTAGGGAGGCAAGCTTGACATTGGGCCAAGTGAAATTTGCGAATGGGACCGAGAAATACGTCCACAGCCATGTGACACGAATACGAAAAAGGGCTTCCATACCGTCAATGTGACAGAGATGTTTTCTGCCATCACGACGAGCGAGCGCCACCGCGGAGCCGAGACGGCCACTACGCGAGCTACCCGGACAGCGATATAGGGCAAGCGCGTCAAAAATGTGCGCGAGATGGCCAGTCCGCCTCCGAACCCTAGAGCTGGCGGGGACGAGGGCGGGCGGGGCGAGGAGGAGGACGCGCCCGACGCGCCGAAGACGAGCGTAGCGCCGTCGCCGCCCGCCCACGGCACCAAGCTGCACTACGTGGCTCTGGCCGCACCCGGGCCCAGTGGCATCAAGCAGTGCTTCCGCACCGTCAAGGCGGCGCGGCGTGTGCCCACGCTGCCGCGGCGCCGCGAGGAGTCTGGCGCCGAGCCGCCGCCGGAGCCGCGCGAGCGTCGCGCGCGCCGCGACCGCTCCAAGCGCCACATCTGTGGCACCTGCGACAAGCGCTTCTCCAGCCCCGGCAAGCTTAGCCAGCACGTCCTCTCCCACACCGGCGAGCTCCCATTCTCCTGCGACCTCTGTGATAAGCGCTTCAATTCTAAATTCAAGCTCGTCCGCCACAACCTCATCCACAGTGAGGCCCGAGCCTTCGCCTGCAACGTCTGCGGTAAAACATTTAATAGAAAAGATCACCTCACCAACCATGTTAGAGTACACAATCCTGTTAAAAAGCTATTCACGTGTGAGAGGCCAGATTGTAGGAAATCATACACTTCTCTGCTTAGTTATAGAAAGCATGCAGCACTGCACTCGGCGGAGGAAGGCAACCTGCAGTGTAAGATCTGTGATGAAGTTTTTACTACTACACAAGATATAGTTTATCATCTAAAAGTCCATACAGGTAGTCGGACAGTCAAAAATGAGACTGATAAGAAATTTACTTGCACATATTGTGAGCGAAGGTTCTTTACAGCAAAGGATGTGCGGCGTCATCAGGTCGTGCACACGGGTCGCAGGGATTTCCTTTGCCCCCATTGCCCTCAAAAATTTGGACGAAAAGACCATTTAGTAAGACACGTTAAAAACGCCCATCCAGAGGAGCCATGGAGATCAGCAGCAGTTGGGACCTCAAGCGACCCTACTCCAGAAGGCTCCTCATATGATGAGATAGTAATACCCGAACCGGCATCCTTTACCGAGTATGCAGTGGAGAGCACAGATTACACTTGGAAGTCACCATCGCCAGACTCTACGCCAGAAGGCCCGACTAGAGTGCCCTCATCTGATATAATTGTGGAGATTCCTGATTTTGATATAAAAATGGAGCCGGTGGAAATAAAAATAGAGCAGCCCCAGTCGCCAGGTTGCGACCTTCTCCCAATAGATTTCCCGGTGGTGTTCATGGTGCCCCCGACGTTTCAGGCGACGCCCGACTTGCCATACCTCACAGAGCCGCTCCCGGAGCTAATGCCCAGTGGTCTTATGCTTGATGACCCTGGAGAAGGACCGTCGGGCCTGGGAACGCAAATGCTGGGTATGTTGGAAGAGGAGGAGGCCCGGGAGGAATCGGGGCAGCAGCGGCAGCGCCTGCCGGCCTTCACGCAGGCCTTCCAGACCGCGCAGAGCCCCAAGCCGCCGCCGCCGCCCCCGCCGCCGCACTAGCCCCATGCTACCTCATTAGGTAAGGATGACAGAGGGACAGGTTATTGCCAAATTGTATATTTGTACGTGGGGTATACCAAAATGTTTCGGAATTCTACATGAATATGTGGTCTAGTCGTGTATGTACTTTCGGAATTGTTTATTGTTTATTTATAGCGTACATGTGGCGTTGTGGAGTATTATGGGACCAACTCTGTGAGCTAGGGTGCAGTAGACTAGTACTCGAGGGCCGTGTTCCGGGTGGCCGATTCGATACTTAGCTATTTTTGGAGAAATGGGCGGTTGAACCTCGTGGAGCTTTCAGGATATTTTAAACTTTGCAAAATTCTTAAGTACAGAAATTTCTAATTAACGGTGTTTCCACGCATTTAGCTAACTGTTTTCTTGCGAGATTTTAACACATTTCAACAGCAACAGGCGGCTGCCTTAAATTTGCGTAGCGCATTGTAAACTAATCAAGAGGTGGCCTCTTCTGCTGTCGCTAGCGATCTTTTGCGATCATAGCTTTAAAAGGCCCTAATGCGCACGTACGAGATTCGCATGCGAGTTTAACTACATTGCGTGATTTTATAGAGCGGTTGAACTCGTGATACCTCTGTACACCGCAGGATAATGAAACTCATGTGAGTCTCGTGCGTGTGTAAATAAGGCTTTAATCGCGCATCTCAGAAATGTTTCGGAGCGCCCCTTGTCGGTTCACGTTTCAACCTTTAAGGTACTCTTCCACGTTCGACCGCAAGAGTAGTCAGTGTTAGTAATGATGAGACGCGAATGTCTCATCGACATTGTATTGTCGGTGGACCGCGTTTGTTGTTGTAGAGAAATAGTCAATAAAACATGACGCTACGCGGCTCACAACTTTAGAGGGACGGCGATTTCAGAAAAACTTGGGCGACTTGATGTAGGTCCGGAGATCGCGTCGCTTATCGCCCTACCAGTGCGTTCACGTCCTTACAGATGAAAGTCATCTCTACGTAACGTCAACTTATTACCTAGTATCATCAATCCGTTAGCAGCATGTAGTATGTGACTATTTGTCCATAACATTTACTTACAAGTTACAACTGAATCCTTAGCTCCTTGTGGTTCAACAACTCAGTTAAAGGCAGCATGCTATACAATATGTTTTAGAGGTGTGTGCTGTCTTTAGATAAAATTATATCGAAGCTAGTATCTATTTATAAATGATTAACTGCTGGAGTGGCATTACATCAGATCTGTTAAGGTAAAGAAAATAGTCTTTGTTAAGTATAGTGTTCAGAAAATGGATAAAATGCATTTTTAGAATTCAGTCTCACTTGACGCACGAGCAGACACTGGATGCAATAAAAAAATCATATATACCTCAGAAGCGATTGCTTCCTTAGAATTAAGACATTTATTATAATTGGTTCTGAAACAGCTATTCGGCGGGCAAGTTTTCGCGCGGGAGATATTAAAAAATCTCATAGACTAAAAAACTCAGATGATCGGCATAACAATACTTTTAAATAAAAATGATTCGCGCCAATTTTGTGCTAATAAGCCGAAAATTACATTATGTAGCATCACATTTTTCCCTCTTGGGACCTGAGGGCCTACCGCGAACCGAAAACGAAGTATGGGAGATCTCTGTCGTTCGGAAGATGCGAGTGTGACAGAGAAGGAAATTCGTTTTCGATTCGCGGTAGGCCGTCTGATTCTAACATACTGGCGGTAATCCATGGAAAGTATTCGTCTCTTTTGAATATGGCTAGGTATGGCATTACATGGATGGTACCTAAGGCTAGTGTGTTAGACAATCCGGGCATTTCCCCGCATTCGTTTGATAAAGTTGCCACGTCGTCTGGCATGTTGCAAAAAACAGCATAGCGTTCTCATGATGAATACAACAAAATGTGCCAAAAAATATAGAATCAAGAAAGTTCTGGTATGATTGATGGTGTTCTTTATTTTTTTTTTCATGTGATGCTGTGATATTCCTCTTCATATTATAACAGTGACAGAATCCCGAATTTTTGAAACAAAAAATACGTAAAATTTCATTACATAAATTTCGGGAATTTTCTTTGGTATAATTTGAATTCAATAATTCTATTTCAAAACTGCCGTTACAAATCGCTTGTCTTGGCGTATGTTTTAGGATTATAAGCCAAATTACGTAACGTACGTTGACTCGAGCGTATGTCGGTCTAGCTAGAATGATCGTATTTAGGATGGACATATAGCAGTCGTCCCTTACTAGCAAGTATGTAAATGCGAAAGAGTTAAACGCGATCATGCTAGGTAGACAATGTAGGTAGGGAAATTACAACTCAGGTTCAAGGAATGTTAGGGTTGGCACTGGATCATAACATAAAGTTATCTTCCCACTTTCGATTGCAGGTTTCGTAGTAAAAAGAGGGTCGGTAGTTTTTCTTGCCGCATGCTTTCGACGGTGGGATCGCACTTTTCGCATTTTCCGAATGAATCGAAACTATTTCGATCGCTGGATGTTTGACGACAGAAGTTCGCAGTAATAGGAAACCCGCACGCAATTTCGTCTTTATTAATTAAAAAAATATATATGAGATATTTTTTGAAACATCGTCGACAACGCGCTAAATAATCCTTTCGTGTTCGAATAAGACTGAGAACTTTCTTTTTTGACATCTCCGTCTTGTGTGATTGGCGATCAATCGATTGTTGCGTGCGTTGACTCCTTCTGGAAGCCTATTTTACTAAAACTCGAAAAAGTTGTTATAAATTTTGATTGAGACACAATTCTCACTTTTCATTTATTTTCATAACTTGCTTAGCTGATGTCTGAACCAGCCTTTTAGTTACCTCGCACATTTCGTGGAAAACCACACTGAGCGTGCGTCAATAAGTTTTATATATAATTACTTAAACTTCTATAGAGTTAAAACAAGTAGAGTAATGAATTTAATATAAAATGTCACTGTTTTCAGTGTATGTAGTATGGCAAAAGATAATTAACAAATAAAACTTTTATCAAACCTATAATCTGAAATCATATACGCAATTGACGTCATCAAATATCTCAGCGATCGGGTTACCTGACACTAGAGCACATAACTGTAAATTTTAAGTTTTTTTATTAGTAATTTTTCACGGTTTTATTATACGTTACCCTTGGCCGTAAAGTGGCAATTACCGCCTGCTACGCTCGCAGTAAATATCATTTACTGGCCAAAGAAAGACGTAAAATGTTTGTACACCCCGGGCGGTAATAATGAAAGCCTTAGATCGCATATTTATCGACAAATACCTGCGATCCGAGACATAATTTTACCGCCCTAGGTATGAAATGTACTATTATGATCCACGTATGATAGGAAAGATGGGATCCGAGTTGTACACGCTTCGTAAGTATAGTTATATGTAAATAATTCAATCTTTCTAGGTTAATAGGACTGTAAAAAATTTGATCAGGGTGTCTGTGGGACCGGTTTTGTCTGGCACGTCAGCGCGTATTTAAATTCCGAAAAGTTTCATTAAAATTTTCAATACGATGTTATTTTATTCAGGGCAGGTTGCACGGATTAACGTTATAAACTGTGAACGTGTTATCGCATTGGGCAGAATTTAGGGACAGTGAGGACCTTTGAAGAACTCGTTTAGTCCCGTGTATTCAGTCGAACATTCAGGTTGTACCCCCCCTTTTTAAATTTAAATGAATGTATGTAGTTCCTATTCATATTCGAAAATTATTGTCTGTAATTTTCAAACGTTTTCGCGTTTACATTTCGTTACTGAAACAAGTGTTTTTATGAAAAAAAAAAACTGACGGAACGGAATAAAAAATGGGGTCATTCTTTTAAAAATAAATCATAATAATTGATTATAAGCCATTTTAACGTAGTGCTACTTTTTATACGCCCAGTATGTATAGAATTAAGATTATACTCATATTGAGTTATGCTTAATCGTGTTTTTATCGTAAAACCTGCCATTTTCTTTTGTTTCGTAATATTGTTTCACCGAACGGACACCCTGTTAATCTACCTCAAAGCAAACTTATAATTACGTTTAGATTTTAATTGACTACGTTAGGTTAGTGAGAGTTAGGTTTTCTATTCAGACGCGACCATAACAATGGTACACGCCGGTATCATAATCTTTGCTATTAATTGTAATGTAAGTGTGTGCTGCAATATCAGAAATCTTTATTGTTACACCTTTATACCCTTTAATATGTATGAAGTATATAATTTCGCTTTTTCGTTATCCTTAATATGGAAGGTTTACTACCATTCAAATATAATATTTGTTTAAAAAGAATATGACATCTGACCGAGTGTATTTTATGTAACAAGATGAACAATCTTTAACTTCTATATTTTTAAAATATCTCCCCTATATGCAATACAGGTAGGTAGGAGGCGTGGTTAAGTGAAACACTCACATTTTGGTGGTAGAAAATTCCTTTTATCACTATTTTTTGGCATTAAAAAAACTTTAAAAAAAACTCCCTCTTAAAAAAAATCTAAGACTAAAAACAAAAATATCTAAAAATAATAAAATATATAAGTTAGGCCCTAATATTGCGCATTTAGTTACGTTTTGGAATTTAAAAATATATTTATATGTCATACACATACATCTCCCACTAATATCAGAAAAGATTTCCCGAGCAATGTTATTACCAGTACAATGTTCCATAATAGTTATTATTAGAGTGTATGTTACATTGTATTTGGAGATATTTAGTGATTCCCGCAAGGGTGGGCCGTGGTACATACTATTGTAATGTCGAATGTGTTCACGTGTACCCGGCCTCCCTACACCCTAGTCATATCCAATAGCAGCACATATATTCTCTAATAGGCAGTTACATCAAGTGATATTTACCAATCTAATATGTTGGACAGTAGTATATAGATATTACGATCAAGGTGCAAGCCAGAGTACAAATGTAACAAATAACATATAATATAACACATTAATAATAAATGTTTTCCTCGTATTTTATTAGTATTGATACAGAATACAACGATATATGCAATATATTTCTGTAATGTTTTAGATTTAATATATACAATAAATCGTTAACATATCAAATACTACATCTTTAACAGTTTTGTTACGTTTAGCGTCTTGAATATTTAATATTGAAGTTCAGTTCAGTTGTATTTATTTATTGACAGTGCTGTAGACACAAAGTGTCCATGCCCTTTTGGTGGAAATTGTTTATGCATAATTATTGTTAACTTTTGTTTCCCAGTTTATCGTAGTTATTATTTTTAATCTCGCGTCGGGTGTGACTCGTCGCATTTATATTTTTGTAATTACAAAAGTTGTGTAATACCAAATACTTTATACATTTACTACGTTTACATTTTGTAATTTCGAAGTTCGAATATTGGTAACTTATATTTTGTGTCTGTAGGTTGGTAACTGCAACGAAAGTATGACTCTGATTAATGTACCTTGTGGTATAAAAATAGGGGCCTTATTCAATAAAGCGTAATTCTTTAAAAAAAATACTTTCAGAAACATATTTTTATAAATCTATAATATTTTAATAGAAGGAATCTATTTTTGTTACGCTTTTACGAGTAATTATGGCATTTTATATTGAATTTAAAGATCAAAATATGGAAGATAAATAACATGTTACATGTTGGAAGCTGATTTTTACACTAAGGCCGTGAAAAACCTTATTAAATCCATTATTAACGTTTCTGTGTCTTACACATAAAGTATTCGGCCGCAAGACATAATATATACTTGCATAGATATTCCACATCCGTCTGGTCTCCCATACGTAAGACCCAATACTAATTCCTGGTAAAGTTTGAGCATTTTTTTAATATCGGCATATTATTTCCGGTAAAACTCCCAATTTGATAAAAAACTGTTTTAAGGACCGTATGTCACATAAGTTGTAGTTTAGCATATTAACAAAGTATTGTGCCCTACATTTGTATCTACTCGTACACGGGTTTTAGAATTGGGTTTTCATCAGTTTACGGTTGTTGTATCCTTGTCTGACAGGATTAGTCTGCCTACTCATTTTTGTAGTCGCGGAATTTAATGTTCGTCAGTTTTTCGATCTTAATTTCATTAAAATAAAGTCGAAAATTGACGAACCTTTTTATTCCGCGACGACTATGCAAGCCTCATATTAACTTTCATTGTAACTAGAATTGTAATGATAACTTGTAATTTGTTAAACATAATATAAGTGAAAAGACACTAGTAACAGTTTCAATGGGCTCAGTTCCCGCTACTTGGCGCTTTTCTCTACATACGGTTTTTGTATGTTATTGTAAACTCATATTTTTGATTCGAGCAAGTCAACTGACGTTTACTGGCGCACATCAAACGTGTTTATTCCACAGTACCTTTTATCAATTAAAATTACCGGTTACATGTATTTTTATATATATTTTTGTGAAATAATGTCTAAATTACTAAATATTCATGCAGACTTGTCGGTTTACTTGCTCTAATTAAAATATGAGTATAGTACTGTAGCGCTACGAAATCTTTGGTAGCGAAAGTGTTAAAAAGTGAATGAAATCGAAAATAGGGATATTTTCAATTATATTTTGAGTTGATACGGTCTTTTTGTACAATCAGTTTTCTATTAACACCGTGTGTTAGAAATGTGGGTAGTTTACGACTAACAGGAACCCAAGGTGCCCGCGATCAATAATAATTATAAACGTTGTACCTGGTTTATAATAAACATGTAATATGGTCTTGTAATAAATATTTTGGACATCATTTTTGTATATTTTAAATTATATATATACCTTATTTCTTTCCTCGACTAGCGGCTCGGGAGAGCCATCATTAACTAGCGGTACCTAACCTACGGCAAGTTTTTCAAGAAATAATGGCTCATTTACACTGTGCAAGGACTTGAGTCTGATTTTCATTATAATGCAGGAGGGTGGATCAACTATTCTTTGTTGCTCGTTACCATGGTTACGTCTCCTGAGTCACTCTTGAAAACTGTGATTTTATAGGGTTTACATTTACCAAACAAGAGTTTTAGCGATGAGCATCTATCCATTTGGACATAGGTCATCTGTTGAGCATGCTTGAAGTCCATATTATGGACATTTTTCTAAGAAACTCTGTTACTGTTGTCTCCTCACTGACGGGACCGAATAACAACAAAGAAAAGTTGACTGACCCAGGAATTTATTGAACTCGTCGTACCTCTGTAGCTAGCAAACCCGCAATGTAATGTTTTTTAGGGTTCTGTACCCAAAGGGTAAAACGGGACCCTATTACTAAGACTCCGCTGTCCGCCTGTCTGTATGTCTGTCTAGCCGTCCGCCTGTCACCAGGCTGTATCTCATGAACCGTGTTAGACAATTTAAATTTTCAGACGATTTATTTCTGTTGCCGCTATAATAACAAATGCAAAAAAAAATATTTAAGGGGGCTCTTATACAAAAAACGTGATTTTATTTGCCGGTTTTATAGATAACGGTACGCACCTGGCCGGTTTTATTATTTTAATTTTGGCGCTTTGAGACCATGTCAATCTCTAAAGAGGTTCGAATAGTAACTATTAAGCCTTTTCTAGACGTACGATTTATCGACCACATACGTGTCACAAGGTTAAAGCTATACTTCATTTTTAACCTCTTCGTCTCACATGCCAAATTCTTTATAGTTAAAGACGGAGAATGAGCCTTACTCGATAACACGTAGGTTGCCTTTACATTGTACGTCTTGTCAGATGACAAGACGTACAATGTAAAGGCATAGATATGCATGACTGGCGGTGTAGAGTCTGACCACGCTAACTCTGCATTGAAATAATTTGGCAACACTCAAACGTCACATTTTCACACAAATATGACGTATAACGCACAGTGTTGCCAAATTATTCCTTGCAGAGTTAGCGTGGTCGGACTTTAGGTGCGGCGGCTCTTGTTATCTATACATGACTGGCGCTGAAGAGGTTAAAAAAGTGACGTCTTGGAATGTTTCAACAAAACGTAACTATTTTTAATATACATTTAGTTTTTTGTAAAGCCTTCTAGATTGGTGCGTTAATTGTATTTGGACGCTCAGAGGCCATGTACAATTGTATATCTCCGGGATAACTCTTTGTTTAAGCCGTCGTCTCCCGGCGAAAAAAAAATAAACAAAAGAGTTCTTTCTCTCCCCCTGGGGTCCCTGGGATCCCAGTGCTCATTACAAAAGTATATTATTATTGAAAAATGGATTCTTATAGTCAGACTGTCTGAAAATGTAAATTAATATTTTGACATGAAAAAGTGCCCTTGTGGTCTATTTGCAGAATAAATGTTTGATTTTGAATGGAAATCGCATGCAAGCTTCAACTGCATGGTGAAAATCGCCTTAAGCGACGACGGTATACGACAATGAAACGATTCAGTGCAGCCAATAAATTTTGTAATATATTTTATTGCTGATTTCATTAACAAATAACACATAGACTAAGAACCAGAAACAACAAAATAAATACCTAATCCATGGTAAAACAGAAAGAAATGCAGTACTTAGGTAATTTTACTATGAACATGAATTCTATACAGGGTAACATTATACAGTTGTAAATATACAGTTCGATTATTCCAAGTTTCTATATTCTAGACTTGAATTTGAACTAAATTAAAAATTGTACTAAAAATATAATCACTGAACACCATAGGAAACTAACGGAGTTAAAAATTGGTAAATATTCCTGGTTTTTCACTGGCCAGTGGTTTTTGCAGACAAAGCAAAAAAAGCAGTGGCGATTACTGTATATTTGTAAGAGACAATGTTGTGGTCCAGGATCTAGCAAAGGTAGGTAGGTGTTTGAGGTGTGCGGCGTCAAACTCGATAAAATGTACATATGTGTATACCAACCTAAAACCACTTTAAAGGACAACTTTTTGGATAATTCAGAACGCTCACGCTCATAAATTCTATAAATCAACCGAATTAACTAATTTTTGAAGGCGATTTTAATATAAAAATAAATATTCTTAATCATAGTTTGGAGATCCGGATTTTTGTATATGCTAAGTGCCTTTAGTCTCAATTGCTTTGTAAAGGAACCAAACTAGGATCACAAGTGTAGTACTTGTATAGACAATATCATAATGTTGAACTTGAAAATATAATTGTTATCGATCTTGCCATATCGGACCATACTTCACAATTTGCTAGTTTTCCAGTTCCTGTGCAAAAACATAGAGATAATATCTACAGATGGACCAGAGTGTCAAGTCAAACGTGATATGTTTATAAATATCAAGCACAATTGTGATTCGAAATTTAAAAAAAATATTACCAAAGTGCTAAAACTGCTATTTCCTATTCATAGAAACGACATGAAAAAAAGAAAATCCTTCAGTCAAGTAATAAAATTAAGGGTACTTGGAAACTAATAAATCATAATATTAAGGGTTCTAAATTGAGTGACTATGCTGATCTTATAGGTTTGTCTGATGGAGTAAATTCAGCGAAATCTATTAACGAAGTGCCTGATATATTTATAAATTATTTCAAATCTGTCATGTATTATAACTCCTATGTAAGTCAGTCTCACGCATCAAACACTCTATTATCCCGCAAGTACCTTGCACAATGTTTGTACAACCGGTCGATAGAGAAGAGTTAAAGAAAATAATATTTAAATCAAAAAATAAAAAATCATCTGGATTTGATGGAATTTCTACATTAGTTATAAAACATATCGCAACAGCAATTTTGGAGTCGTTTTGTTATTTGATCAATCTCTCCATTTCTGAAGGAAAATTTCCGACAAAGTTAAAAATAGCAAATGTTAAATCGTTGCACAAACAAGGGGATAAGCTACGTGCCAATAATTACCATCCAATATCCTTGTTGCCAACTTTTTCTAAGCTCTAAGAGAAAGTTATGGCCAATCGTATTTCTTCTTATTTAACTGCAAACAAAATTTTAGCTAAGGAACAATTCGGCTTCCGAAAGAGAATATCTACAAATGATGTTCGAACTGATTAGTTATATCTCTAAATCCTTAAACAAACAAGAAAATTTAATTGCTATATTTATAGATTTATCAAAAGCTTTTGACCATGTAAATCACAATATAATGCTTGATATTTCAGATCGTTACGGTATTAGAAGGATCATCAATCGGTTTGAATTTTATCTCATAAAACGTGAACAATATGTTACTGTACCTTCGTTAGACCTTGAAAATAATATTTTAGTTACTACTCAAACTATTTCTGGTGTACCCCAAGGAAGCATATTGGGTCGAATTCTTTTCTTATTACATGTTAACTACTTACCAAAGGTTATACCTAACCGTGTAATAATGTTTGCAGATGTTTGTGTACTCTTCAAATTTAAACGGAAAGAAGTGGAAAATCTTAGCCTCTTCATAGAAGAGTTTCTGGGGAAAACTATTAATTGGTTTAAAGCTATAAATTTAACAACAAATGTAAGTAAAACGAAATTATTTAATTAATTCGTTTTAGAAATATTAAAACTAATGCTGTAAAACTGGATATCATGTAAACAATACATCCGTTTTATATGTAAATGAAACTAAATTTTCAGGCATATGGGTAGATGTAAACTTAAATTGGAAAAAACATGTTGATTATGATTGTAAGAAAAGAATTCACTAGAAAAGCAGCTATCATACTACACCTTTTTCAGTCCCATGTCTTATTTGGTTTAGCAATCTGGGGTGGTTGTGTGGATATACCGCGATTATTTTTATTACAAAAAAAGTGAGTGCGTATTTTACAGGGAATAAAATCTAGTCGTGAGTCGTACAGGCAATCTTTCAAACAACTAGGTTTGCTTACTTTGACAGCTCTTTATATTATGGTGCTCTGTAATTGACTACATTTATTTCGAACACAACTGTATAAATACATGTAATATTTAGGTTAGTTTTTAGTTGGTAAATATTTAGCTACACCCTACTGGTCCATGTCTGTCTGTACTGCCTAGCTTATAAGAACACCTTGTAAATACCATGGTTGGAACAAATAAAGAAATAAATAAAGAAATACTATATATAAGCCGAGAGGTCGCTTGTGAGCTCGCGCGTGCCGTCTTGGGCCTCTTTAGTAAACACGCGTGGCGTTGTGTGGCACGTAAAATTTAAATATGCCGGCATATAATTGTCTATGTACAAACCTGCGCGTTAATATACAGCTAGTCGCGCCATGCGTCGCCACGCGTACCTATAAAAAGACCCCACAAACTAGAATTGCATTGCTTGATGGTATTGGCGTACTTACAATGGTGTTATCATCAAAAATTTTAGCCAAGTTCTATGGGAACAATGACTTTTAATTTTGCAAAATTTTCACGGTAACCGTTATTTTTTTTCACGATTTTATAAAATGCTATCGTATAAAAACCATTTAGTTAAATTTGTATTATGACAAACGCAAAAAATATTTAGGTAAATATTAAATCTTCAAAATACGTGTTATGACATAAAGGAAATTCACTGATAATGAAATAATCTATTGCTGAACATTCTGTAGCTGCATATACAATTATACACATATGGAGTTCTCATTTAGTAACAAATAGATCAAGGTGTAAGGATCAATCAAAATTCGACCATAAAGTCTGAGACAAAAGGGAGTTTTTGCACCAACCTTTGCTCCCGTCGAATTAATTTGGTTTCACAGAATACATTACAAAAACAATACAGATTTTAAATAAAAGACATAACTTTGTGTAACTCGTTTTTGTAAAAAAAAGAGTTGACTAAGAAGAATCATGTAATAATAAGGTAGGTTATTTCTTGCAATTGATATAAATAATTAATGGCCTTCGACAAAGAATTCTCACTTGTTATATCTACAAAAATATAGTATAAAGATGTACACATGATTATTTAAATATTTCCTAGCTGTTCGATCGTTTTTAGGCTGTGTATTATGTGAATTGCCTACAGACACATTTTCAATGTACAGATGATAACAACCTGTATGTCAGACGGAACGCGCGACCCGTAACAGTTTTTAGAAAAATATATCACGAGACCAGTGAAACACCCAAGTTTTAAATGCACATAGTTTACCAGTCACCAGGAATGTTCGACATCACACCGTCTCTATCACACGTTAGGCTTTAGACAGGGAGGCCTTGTTTACTGACACGCGACAAAATTCGATGTATAAACACAACGCGTCCATAGACAAGACCATAGAGAATGATCGTGTTTAGTTCAAGTCTCTCGCAACTCGCCGCCTCAGTCTATGTACGAACTGAAAAGCGAGAAAAAATCATTTCACTGTCCTCTTTCGTATTCTTCTCACTTTCCTGGTTTTAGACGGTTTGCTTTTTAAGGATATGCTGTCGAGGTTTGGCAGCTCCACTTCAGCGGGTTTCTCGTTGAAGTATACCGGGTTATCGTTGGCATCGTGATCTGAACTATCAATACCGTTCTCCAATTTAACAGAATAATTCTCTTCCATTTCTTCATCCGAGTCCGGATAGTTCCCGTTAGGTTCGTACCTCTTATAAGGTACCCTTTTATAGTCTTCCTCATCTGAGTCGATTCTGGCGACTTTGGAATGTCGTAGATTCTGGAGCGATTGATTCTTCTGCATTTCAGTTTGGACGCTGTCTCTGATGTTCGTGTCTGAGGTAGACTTCGTGCAGTAGTCTTCCTTGTCTGATTCTGAGTAGTTCCGACTGGTACGTCGTAGGGGGGCATGGTTTTGGGGGAGGGGGTCGGGAGGGGGGGCCCGGAGGGGGACTTCAGGGCCTCCTCCGTAGATGTCGGTGAAGAAGCGCCAGAGTTCCTCGCTGAGTTGGGCGTGGTCTGAGCCGTGTTTTAGCGTGTAGGTTGTGACGCCGTCGATCTCCTGTAAAGTAATGGTTTGAGTGAGTTTGGTGTTTAAGTAAAATAAATGGATAGAAGGTAAGGTGCAGCGGAGCAATCTGGACCGTGGATATATAAAAATAATCGAAAATATCTTCCGTGTTTTACATAATTTATTAGAGTGCTATCTATGACCGGCAGGCGAATCACGTAACTTTATGTACTAACGGTAGATAGATTTTACTGTCAATTTTGAAGTATAAATGTATGAGCTGACAGTTGAAATTTGACATTAAAATCTATCTAACGGTAGTACAAAAGTTACGTGATTACCCCGCGGATAGCGGAAGAGCGCTTTCACAATTTCATCAAAATGGCACTCTAGTAAACGATGTAAAATACGGAAAATATTTCTATTAGTCAAAAATTTCCGCAGTCTAGATTTCCCCGCTGCACCTTATACCAAATACTATGCCAAAATTAGCTGGCTAGAGTATGTTGAGTACAATGACATCTATTTTGAAAAATTGCGAAATGTTAACTCGACAAAAATTCCATATAATTATCGAACATGCTCACATAATTTCACGAGAATCGGTTGGAAAATGCGATCTGTAGAGGCGAACATCCGGGCATAGGAAAACATTCTTGCCGAAATGAAACGGAGGCGCTTAATAAAAAAAAAATACTAGTCCACTGACTGTTAATATGTGTGGGTTCGCTAGTCGGCTACGCACTACTGTAGAAAGAGAATCCTATAAAAGAAGTATTAGGGTATCACCGAAAGGGATGGAATTATGGTGACTTGACTAAATTGAGAAGTATCAGAAGACTGATACATCCGTCATCACGTTTGTGATATCATCAATGGCAGTATATAGTATTGACGACAGACCGATGACAAATACGCGATTAGAGACAGGAGATATGTCATTGTATTGATTGATACGTTTATTTGTTTCACACAGCTATATACATGGGGTTTTCAAAATTAAACATTTTGGAACCTCTATGTTATGCCGGCAGGCGTACAATTTTTTGTGTCTAATGCATGCATTTACTAAATATGTATCTCGATCGTAGGATGGCACAAGGGTGTGTACATCTTTTTAACAGACAGACAGACATTAAGACAGACATACTTTCCCATTTATAATATTAGTATGGATTTTCCCGAAAAACATATAAATGAAAAAAAAAGAACCCAGTTTAAGAGTGCAGTGTGCACACGTCCGGGTTCTCCACGGATTTATTTATTTAATCTTTATTGCACAAAAGTAAAACTTATCGTTTGTACGGAGGACTTAATGCTATAAGCATTCTCTACCAGTCAACCTTAGGGCAAAGCAGACAAGTTGTGGGCGGTGCAACTCTAAATATAAAAACGAATATACTAAGTGTTACTATAGTACGTACATATTAATACCAATACATACATAAATAACGAATAACAAATATATACACATACATATATTATATACAGACGAAACTATGTACAGAAACATTAGGAATATTCGGTTCTGCTAGCAAAAAATTTACGTAGAGTTTTTAAACACTATTTTGGTATCAGATTGCCTTATTTTAATGGGTAGACTATTCCAGAGACGAGCGACTTGAATGGTAAACGAATAGGACATGAAACCAGTTTAGGTTCGCGTCTTTCCGTGGACATACCAAAACTTAACGATTACAAAGTTTAATTTTGGATTGGACCAGGAACCAGTGTCTCCGTTTCTATAAATCCCTGTAATAAAAATATAGCTAACATGCACATAACCTCCTGAGACCCACCATACAAATAAAAATACAATCGAATTTGAACCTAACAGTTCCGATTACAAATTTGAATTTTATGTTATGTCAAATCAATCAAACCAAAACAAATGCAACTCTATCACTTCAAAATTTAACTTATCGTCAACGGAAACGTTGACCATATTTTGTCCTTTATATAGGACGCGGGGTCTTAGGAGGATAAGCCATTAACTATTAAGCACAGGAGGGACGACATTTGTTTTTTCAACTAAGTATGACCCGTACACCGTACACGTACACGCACCTGGCTGGTGACGATGCCGGAGTTGTCGACGGGCGGCGGCGGCTGCTGCGCGCGCGAGCGCACGAAGGCCTGCCACTGCCGGAACCAGTGCATGCTGATCGCGTATATCGCGCGCGGCCGGTCCTGCTCCTGCAATACACGACGACCGCTTTAGCCTAGTTGGTAGTGACCCTGCCTTCGAAGCTCCCGGGTTCGAATCCCGGTCAGGGCATGTATTTGTGTGATGAACTCGAATATTTGTTCCTGAGTCATGGACGTTTTTTATGTATTTAAGTATCTATTTATCTACATAAGTATGTATATCGTCACTTGGTACCCATAGTACAAGCTTTGCTTAGTTTGGGACTAGGTTGATTTGTGTAAGATTGTCCACAAATATTTACTTTATTTACTTTACACCAAAGCGACTGCAGTTTGTAGGCGGCCCGCTCACCGACCTCAATGCTCCAAGCGCGGTGCGGCCGACCAGTCACCGCGCGTGTTTTTTTTTTCTCTTGCTTGTAAATATAGGCGTACTTTATAATAATGTTAATAATAATAAATATTACAGGACAATCTTACACAAATCGAACTAGCCCCACAGTAAGCTCAAGAAGGCTTGTGTTATGGGTACTAGACGACGATATATTTAATAGATATAAATAAATAATAAATAAATAAATAAATATTAGAGGACAATCTTACACAAATCGAACTAGCCCCACAGTAAGCTCAAGAAGGCTTGTGTTATGGGTACTAGACGACGATATATTTAATAGATATAAATAAATAATAAATAAATAAATAAATATTAGAGGACAATCTTACACAAATCGAACTAGCCCCACAGTAAGCTCAAGAAGGCTTGTGTTATGGGTACTAGACGACGATATATTTAATAGATATAAATACTTAAATACATAGAAAACATCCAAGACTCAGAAACAAATATTCATGCTCATCACACAAATATTTGCCCTGACCGGGATTCGAACCCAGGACCGTCAGCTTCACAGGCAGGTGCACTACCCACTAGGCTAAACCGATCGTCAAAAATTGCCATGATTAGATATCGGCTTTGTTAGATAGAAAACCTTACTGTAAATAGTAATAATAGAAATAATTAATATGACGACCGATTTAGTCTAGTCGGTAGTGACCCGGCCTTCGAAGCTGGAGGTCCTGGATTCGAATCCGGTCAGAGCATTTATTTCTGTGATGTACTCGTTCCTGAGTCTTGGATTTTTTCTATGTATTTAAGTTCTATTTATCTATATAAGTATGTATATTGTCGCTTTAGTATTCATAGTACAAGCGTTGCTTAGTTTGGGACTAGGTTGATTTGTGTAAGATTGTCCACTAATATTTATTTATTTAATTCATTCTTCCGTATCCGGAACCTTTAGCTTCGGAACATACGATCACAGGCCGGTCATCGTCAAATATGGCGCTGGCAGTTGTCATCCCATAGAAACTTGTCAAACTTTCAATACAATCAGATTTTTACGACAACGCTACGATTACGCTTACGATTACAGACGGTTTGGTGCAACCCGCCTTTACTAGGCAAAAGCGGTAGTCAAATCAGTGATTTTCGTTTGCATATTAAATCTTTTTCGGGATATCCCGGTAGTGAAATACGAGTAGTATATAGTGTACCTGGAAGATGGCGTGCAGGTCGTAGAAGGCCTTGAGTTCCCTTGCGCGGCGCGTGCGCAGGCGCTGCGCCGCGCGCGCGCACACGCCGCACTCGTGCACGTGCGAGCACGCCGGCCCGCCGCCGAACCTGCGCCGCACACATTACGTATTTACACAAACAAACACAGGCTCACCGCCAGGAACCCGCCTAGAAAACGCTGCCTAACATTCTCGCATGTCTGTTTCTGGGGTATATTCAAGGTTTAACTCTTTTTTTAACACGGTTGTGGCTTAATGTGCCGGGTTCAATAAAGCGATAAAAGTGCGCGGTTGGAGAGTGGCCTGAGGAAAATCCATGGGAAACCTCCTGTAGTGAGGTCGCACCCTTATAACGCAGCTGTCTACAGCTGATACACATCTGATGGAAACTTAATATTTTCCTTTGCGCCATTTCCTAGAACTAAAGAATACAATCGGCCGTGACATAGATTCCAAGAAAATAATATTAAATAAACCACGACCATTTTTATTGCGCATTACGCATTCTTTGCATACCAAATTATGGTATAAAAGCCATGTATTTTTATCCAATAAGGAGAGTGTTTCCTCGACTCTCGAGTTGTCATTATCTACCCGAACGTCCTACACTTCATGGCGACCCTGCCAGGATTCGAACCTGGATTCTTCTGATGCGCAGTCAGCTGATACACATCTGATGGAAACTTAAAAATATTTTCCTTTATACCATTTCCTAGAACTATATTATGCAAGCGGTCGTGACATAGATACATGAAAATAATATGAAATAAATCACCATTCCTTTTGCTAATTACGCATTATTTGCGTACCAAACTTTAGTATAAAAGCCGTGTATTTTTATCCATTACATATAGTATCTTCTCAAGTCTTGAATTGCCATAACGCCCTATACTTTATGGCAACTCTGCCAGTTGGGCTGCTGGAGGCAGCCTCACTTTAATCACCACCCACGAACCATCTGCATAAGGCCGGACACTTCACGTGTAAACTCAACACTGGAGTACTCTGCGCTCCAGTGAGATTGGTTGAGCGGCTTTAACCGAATCTGAGGTGTGAGTGGAATCGAGTTACTGGGAGTTACATCGCTGGTTCACTAAAACTAGCCTAGTTGAGAAGAGTCCAGCGTGAAACTCAGCTACGCCCGGCCTGGCTGATAGTGTTAATAACTTTCCCGGGCCCCCCGTGCGGCACTGACCTGGAGTACAGGAACTCCCACAGCGCCTGCGGTATGAGCGCGGCGAGCTGCGGCAGGTGCCGCGCGCGGTCGGGGCGCAGGCCGCCGTGCGCGCACACGAAGTCTCCGTTATCTATGGGCCGGGCCCCACGTGCGGCACTGACCTGGAGTACAGGAACTCCCACAGCGCCTGCGGTATGAGCGCGGCGAGCTGCGGCAGGTGCCGCGCGCGGTCGGGGCGCAGGCCGCCGTGCGCGCACACGAAGTCTCCGTTATCTATGGGCCGGGCCCCACGTGCGGCACTGACCTGGAGTACAGGAACTCCCACAGCGCCTGCGGTATGAGCGCGGCGAGCTGCGGCAGGTGCCGCGCGCGGTCGGGGCGCAGGCCGCCGTGCGCGCACACGAAGTCTCCGTTATCTATGGGCCGGGCCCCACGTGCGGCACTGACCTGGAGTACAGGAACTCCCACAGCGCCTGCGGTATGAGCGCGGCGAGCTGCGGCAGGTGCCGCGCGCGGTCGGGGCGCAGGCCGCCGTGCGCGCACACGAAGTCTCCGTTATCTATGGGCCGGGCCCCACGTGCGGCACTGACCTGGAGTACAGGAACTCCCACAGCGCCTGCGGTATGAGCGCGGCGAGCTGCGGCAGGTGCCGCGCGCGGTCGGGGCGCAGGCCGCCGTGCGCGCACACGAAGTCTCCGTTATCTATGGGCCGGGCCCCACGTGCGGCACTGACCTGGAGTACAGGAACTCCCACAGCGCCTGCGGTATGAGCGCGGCGAGCTGCGGCAGGTGCCGCGCGCGGTCGGGGCGCAGGCCGCCGTGCGCGCACACGAAGTCTCCGTTATCTATGGGCCGGGCCCCACGTGCGGCACTGACCTGGAGTACAGGAACTCCCACAGCGCCTGCGGTATGAGCGCGGCGAGCTGCGGCAGGTGCCGCGCGCGGTCGGGGCGCAGGCCGCCGTGCGCGCACACGAAGTCTCCGTTATCTATGGGCCGGGCCCCACGTGCGGCACTGACCTGGAGTACAGGAACTCCCACAGCGCCTGCGGTATGAGCGCGGCGAGCTGCGGCAGGTGCCGCGCGCGGTCGGGGCGCAGGCCGCCGTGCGCGCACACGAAGTCTCCGTTATCTATGGGCCGGGCCCCACGTGCGGCACTGACCTGGAGTACAGGAACTCCCACAGCGCCTGCGGTATGAGCGCGGCGAGCTGCGGCAGGTGCCGCGCGCGGTCGGGGCGCAGGCCGCCGTGCGCGCACACGAAGTCTCCGTTATCTATGGGCCGGGCCCCACGTGCGGCACTGACCTGGAGTACAGGAACTCCCACAGCGCCTGCGGTATGAGCGCGGCGAGCTGCGGCAGGTGCCGCGCGCGGTCGGGGCGCAGGCCGCCGTGCGCGCACACGAAGTCTCCATTATCTATGGGCCCGGGCTCCGCCCACGTGTTGAACCTGATATAGTTACACTCGACGTTACTCATACCAAATACTTGCTGGCAACGTATTTTTATATATGAATAGCTTAATATTACCTAATCATTTCACACTCTCAGCCGTTACGTAAAAGCATTTAAGTTTATTTTTAAGATGATATTTGGGTCGTTCTTCTTTTTTACCGACAATGCCATACATTTTGATCGAAGTACATTTTTAATCACGGTTAACGAATCCCAATAAAAGTGGTTGCATTTTTATTGGGATTATGTAATGTCTCTTTTAATACAAATAAAGCATTTTTCCTCTTAGTCAGTTTTTAGAAAATGCTGTGACAGAGTGGCGCGGGACCGCACTTCGACTTAACACTCTGTCACAGGATTCTACAAAAAAATAATTTTGTAAAAGAGATACATGTTAGATAAAATGACGCATTATGTGGTACTAAATTAGTATAAAAGTAACAAACAGGTATATTTATTAATAAAACATAACAACCAATACTGCATGTAATGACTCGCAAAATATGGGTAAGGGACAGGCTATTGTCGGTAAAAAAGAAGAACGACCCATTTAGTATTTTTTGATAGTTATCAAGACATTTTTCAATATTTTTTTGGTTATTGTGTTTCTTTGTATCTTTTTCAGTGTACAGTATTTTTTGTGTAGTGTAAATCTACATTATTTCTTCACACTGGAAACTCAAACTTCAATCTTTTAGTTAGATCTCAGAATGGGCCTTGCCTTACGCAATATGCATAGGTGATCTGGCACTCACTTATTGATCCATTGCTTGGAGATGTAAAACTTAATATCGTTGGGTTCCACAGTTGTCGACTCCAATATTTCCGCCGCCTTCTGCCGTAGAACAGTCATTTGTGGATTCACCTTCCTGTAAAGATTTAACGAACGGTTAAACCCGTCAACTGAGCCCACAGATTCCCTACGACATAATATATCTATGGCTAAAAAATGACAGCGGTAGACGACGGCTTGAAGAAGTAAACTCAGAGTGTGCTTTCAGTGGCGTAGCTACCTTGGGTGGCACCCGGAAGTTGGTGGTAGTGTCACCCCATCGAAAGTAAAAAGCAATAAATTTTATATGATAAAGGACATGGATCCTGAGCTAGTGCTAGTGGAGGAATCCCCGAAAAAGAAATTTTTGTGCTAGCGGTTTATTTATTTTTTGTTTGTACATTGTTCTTAAAGTTGAGAGACCGGGTGGGTGTCACCCCAAAAAAGGTGACACCCGGTGCGGCCCGCCCCGCCGCCCCCCATTTGCTACGCCACTGGTGCTTATTATAGATTACTTTATTATTTCTAATCTACCTATATTTGGGCGAATATCAGAGCGTTTCAAACGCCTAATTTCTGCGGCACCATTTTCCGGTTATTTGGTAGAGGTCCAGGACGTCTTTCAAACAACTGAATTGAGTATACCATTGAAATGTACAGAAACTTTGACAACTTGTGATGCCAAAGAAATTAGAAATTATTTGAGGACTCTATTTATATCGTTAGGACGTGGCAGGTATTTTTGCCGCCTTTGTTTTAGCAGATATTAATGCTGGTGACTGTACAGAATGCTTGAATGCGTAAGAACTAACCACCTTAGGGCGTCCGCTAATTCTCTCTCACAGCTTTGATTATCGAATGTGAACTCGACTGAGTTGTGGCTACACTCGTGTGATAATCTAATCGTTTGAACAGGCCGGGTTGTATCAAATTAGTCCGTTCAAAAAGCAACTTTATTGTCCAAGCGACAAGATTCAATATCTAATGACAGTTTTTATAAAATCTCGCATATTACACAACTGTACAGTGTACCTGTAGAATAGCACGTAGGCCTCGGTATGGTGCAGCATGGGGGCGGCTATAGGGGCCACGCTCTGGTCATCGAACGTGAACCAGCCCCGAGGGTTCCGCGCCACACACGTGTAGTGTCCGCCGCCGGCCGTGCCCGTGTGGCATATCACCGCGCACAGCGAGTAACGGGTTATTTTTGAGGTGCAATCTGGAACAATAATTAGTGCCTACTATTACTTAGGCAAAATCACTAAATAGTATAAAACAAAGTCGCTTTCTCTGTCCCTATATCTCTATATATGTATGCTTAAATCTTTAAAACTACGCAACGGATTTTGATGCGGTTTTTTTTAATAGATAGAGTGATTGAAGAGGAGGGTTTATGTGTATAATAACATCCATTAAATAGTGCTGTCGCTAGTATAAAAAAATTAGCTATGACACTGATATATTCTATTATTCCATGGGATATTCGACTTTAACACTAAAGTAATACAGTTTCTATTATATACACAATATTTAATTTGCTGAAACGCCTGCCATCCATTCCAAGACAAACATGGGAAAACGCGTAATCTATTATTGAGATTAGAATATTTGTCCATCTAAATATAATACAAGGCGGCTCGTTTTCCCCACAAAACTGTGCCGTACCAAAGTTAAGTAGGTGAATAAGCGTGGTACCGTGGGGTATTGTAGGGTAGTGACTGACCTTTATGCGTGTAGGGCTGCATGTTGAGGTCGTGTAGGGGGAAGGAGACTCTCGCAGCGACCTTGGCGCTGAACATGAGCTCGTGCCGGAACCGCTTGAGATGCACGCAGAGCACTTCCGGCAGACGGACCACGCCGGACAGCTTTACCCCGTTGCGGAGCTTGTTGCAGCGGGAACAGCTGAAAGTAAAACTTGATCATCATCATCATTTTCTCCTAGCCGTATTCGGCCACAGCGACTGTTTTTTTTTTTATTGCTGAGAGCGACGCTGATGGGTTCTCTGGTGACTGACAAAGCCAATCTTTGCAGCGAATGTGCGGTTACACTCGCTGCAAGTCAGCATCCCTCCGACATAGTTATAGGTTATGGCCGCAGATGGTCTGGCCTTAAGCCCGTCGCGCAAAAGGAAAAAAAAGGAAGGAAAAAAAAAGGAAACAAGGTGGCCAATATCTGCGGTACAAAGATGTGCCGAAACGCCACATGAAGAGCACCAGCATATAAAACTTGATAGAGTATTCTGGAATTATCATGTGCATGCCCTTGCTGACCGAGCGAACGAAGCAAGCGATGTGTATTCGTTTCAGCCTGGGTTAAAATGCGTGTGTCCGGCTGTTTTCTACAGGTCGCATTTTTCACGCGATTCTCGTCCAATTTAACGAATATTTTTGGACAAGTTGAAACGGAGACGCCTTGCGCGCTAGTAGTTCCCTTACTTGAAGCGTAATTAAATAAGCCTATATACATAATTAAACAATGCCATCATTATTTATGAAAAGGTGTATAACTTTAAAGTTATACATCTTTTCTTTTAACAAACTAATCTATTTCAAAAAGCATCATTGGATGTGTCAGTCCGGATTAGCTTTATTTTTATTGCTCATTTTTTAAAAAAGACTTTATCTAATACAAGGCTTCGCCGAACTGCGAAGCAGTTTGTTGGCGAATAAATTACAAACACTCGTTCCTTAACACCTACTATTACCTATATCTGTGCCAACAGAAGATGCTATTTTTATTTATGATGACATATTAAATCCTTATTCTTAAATGTCCATTAAACCTATTTTAAATGTAATGCCGAGTTGAAGTAAAAGAATATTAGAATGTATATCTCTAAATCTTTATCTGGCCAATATTTTATAAAACTGTTATTGCATTTTGAATCTTCTAGCATACCACATGTTTTTGTTACGGATTACTTTGACACTCACCTCGGTCAATTCGAATAATTTTAAGTATAGTATACCTGTACATGTTGTCGCCTTTGAGCTCGTCGGCGCTGAAGAAGGCGGCCAAGCAGTCTTGCAGGGATACCACGGGTCCGTAGAACCAAGAACGGAGCCAGCTTAGGATCCACCACATCTGTGAGAAATAGACACATCAAATTGCTAGTGGCACGCGTAGGCACCAGTCCTTACTTGTGTAGTTGTTTGCAAAAACAAAAACGTTGTTAATAAGTATCTGTCAATAATTGAATTTTTGGTTCGGGCTTTTATTGCCGACTTTACTTTTTTCCACAGTCATCAACTACTCGTTGAGACGTATGTTGTGTAGTTCAGGAGTTGCTGTGGCCACCTTCTGTCTCCAGCATCAGATCCTCGTTGGTACCATAATATTGTATTACCATCCTTACACAAGCATGCAAAACTTCAGCTATATCGGATACCGGTAAGTGACTGAAAAAAGGATTAGAAATTTAATTTTTAAGAAAAAGAAAGATACATAGCCTAACAAGATTTTATTCATTCATTTATTTATTGATAAACAATAACACATTGTTGTCTTGTTTATTTGGCCTTCGCAATGTTGCCTCCGTTCTAAAATCCTCAATTAGACGAAGTTAACTGATTGATAAGATATTGTCCGGAGGGGAAAAAAATAAATAGTATATCGATAAAAACACTTCAATAAGTATAACGTTGTACTACCAAATTTATTCCTATATGTAATCTATGAAATATGCATAAAAATATGCATAAAGGCGGGACAAAAGTTGTATTTAAATTGGAAGTTCAGTCCCCCGTCGTCTACTGATCCCTGGGATGCCAGGAATAATAACAAAAAAATGCCTTTGTTTATTTTTTCACCGGGAGATGACTGCTTAAATAGTATTAAATAATAAATTTAAAAAATCATTTTAATTTCACAAATTCAGGGCATATTAGATTGAGAGAAACACTACTAATTTGGAGTTTCGATGTTCTCGGCAAGCACCTAGGAGTACCCGATAAATTGCTCCAAAAGATCGGTAAGTCTAGTAAGGCCTTAAATAATATCGATACGAACAGCACTGGCTACTCTGGCAACATTTTGTGCATTTTGTCTTGTCAAAAAACTTCGCCTAATGGTGGATTTTACTGTGTGTGTGTTATGTCTATGTGTGTATGTTTCTATAGTATACTAGTGGCGCGTGTTACCTGCGCACCTCATATTCAACACTACCGCACGACTACGTCATCGGTATATCGTCAGCACACGTCATCAACACCGCGTCGTGTCTACGTATGCGCCTACGTCACGTCAATACGTTGTCCCCGCCGCGCCGCATCATCGACATTGGGCAATCGTTCTGATCGGTTTAATAAAAGGGAAGCACACGGTCGCCCCTAGCCTTTTTGATACCTAACATGGGGTCTTAGGACAACACGAAATCAATCGTGTTAGATTAAGTATATTATTATTGTAACTTTTATATTAAAACTTCATTTATTCATCATCCGAATATAATTTATCTCCTCCGCTGCTGCCTCCCTATATAATTCGCGTGTCAGCCTTGAGCCGGTACGTTACCCAGGAGTCGTGGTCGGGCAGGTCGAGGAGCGGCTGCGAGCGCAGCACCGCGAGGTGCTCGCGCGACGGGATCGGCAGCGAAAGGTCTTGGAAGGTCTCCACTCGCGTCGACACCTGTCGTACATATACAGTTTAGAAACAAACCCAGCTCAGGTTTGTATACTTTATTTAACAATTTTAACACTTTAAGAGTCCTTATCAGTTAAAAAACGCTCATCTATTTAAGCCATTTTCTGTTCGAATTGACACGTATCTTGACATCTTCTCAGTGTTACTATCCAGAACAGGACCATTGCGACCTTATGACATAAATTTTTAATGTATTTTTTGGATTTTCATTAAGAAATATCGTTTCAAAAATCACTCCAAATCGATTATTTTTAAGCTAATAACTTGGTTTTGCCGCTTAAATTCTATTACACACAATAAAATTAAAAAATGGCTATGTTACTACCTATAACTTAAATAAAATCATAGTAGCCTTTAATCACTTTATTTGTATTATCAATGCTTTTGTCATAAATTGAAACACAAACATTTTAAAACTTAGAAGGCCTCTTACAACACAAAGTATTATACCAATTTAGTTTCGGTTTTCTCTCCTATGCTATAATTATTTTTGTTTTTCAACAGAAGTGTATCGAACCCATTTAGGCCGGGTTTTATAAAGATCCGTTAGACCAAATGTCAGATCAAATTTCAGTAACTCAGTACATTTTTTGACATAACAAACCGATATAAGATCTAACGGATCTTTATAAAACCGAGCCTTAAGCTGCTTCATAAATTCGTCCATCATTCACCATTCCTCTCTAAAAAGCACTTTATAAATACAACCCTACATACATATTGTATAAATTAAAATATTCGTTAGGGATATCGGGAATATAATCAGTAATGTTACATTACTGATTACCACCAATTCAATTAAAGATATTTACATTTTTGCATGCCCTAAAGGCATAGCGAGTTGTATGCGCTTTAATAGGTAGCTATTGAATGGGAATATATTAAAAAAGTAAGAAAATATCCTTTCAGTTCATCAACCCATCTAAGTGGCCGCAAACTGGCGCATCAAATTAACAGGCCGTAAACCCACCTACCGACCGTACACACGCAAGCGTGCGCATACTATTGAGTTTTATTAGCATCTACAATCGATATAAATTACTTTACTAATGTACAATCGGTATAAATTACATTAGTGATGCTAGTAAAACTTAATAGTATGCGCACGCTTGCGTGCGTATTTTGCCCGAGCGTTTGGTGGTAGAAGCTCGCCAAGGGTTAAATAGATCGCCTATCACTCTAGTCACTTCGGCTAAATTCGGTTATCGCGCTAGGAGCAAAAGAGAGCGTGCTATGTGGCAGACAGATGGGACGGCAGTCTACTAAGGCACTGGTCCACATTACATTTAAGCTTTCATAATAACATAGTTATTATATATATAAGTCTATGTGCTACTAACAATTTATGGATCTAAGTTGCCCGAAATAAATGCATTTTATTTTATGTGGCGAGCGCAAGCAAGTGGGAGGGAACCTGTTTTAAATTTAGTAGCTGTCAAAATCAAAACATTTATTCTTCAAATAGGCCCAGCTTATTCTTCAAGTAGGACACTTTTACAAGTCAAAATCTATCTATATCAATTAGAAATAATACAATAATCAAAACATCATTAATAAAAATGTAGTGTTACATGTCAAAAATAAGATTAAGAAACTAATAACAATCCTGTTTTGTAAGAGGGTCTCTAAGCGTCAAGATAAAAAGTAATAAGGTACACTAATCATAATAAAATACTGTGAGATATTTATTGCGTCAACGTGAAAATAATAAAATCTACAATAAATAAATATCCTCAGAGACGTATAATGTCTCTGAGTGTCAGTCTAAAAATAAAATCAAATGAGAACAGAGCGAAGTCTCTCATCAAATGTAGGGTTTGATAGAAAAAACCTTAACGTAAGTACAATTAATTATTATGTGGTAGCTCACCCCACGCGGCCCGCTCCCTACTCGTACAGTACAGTATCGGGTGCACTCACCCTGTCGCAGATGAGGCACTGCACGGACGAGAGCAGCTTGCCGTCGAACACGTCGGACACGATGCTGCGGTAGCGGGTGCCGCCGCCGTCGCCGCTGCCGCACGGCTGCTTCCTACACGTACAATAGCAGAACATTATTTGCAAATAGCTGATAGTCTAGCAGTGGCGGCGGCCCTCTACAACCCGATTCCCACCGGCTTGCCCTAAACTTTTTGCTTACGTTGTAACACTTTGTAGGTTCGTTATTAGAACAATTTGTTGAGAAATATACATTTCGTTTGTACGTACCGGAGGTCAACCTTTCGAGTCACTTTATTGCTGTAAGTACGGCGATAACTCCTTTTGTTATGGGCATATATCCTGCCATGTTAGCTGCAGAATTCATAAGAAATGTACTCACTTTACTTTCACTCCGTTTTAGATAATAAATTACATTTTTTTTCACAAGTAAACAAATCTCAGTGTTCCGTGTCGGACAGCGCGAAGCGTTTTGCATTTGCATTTTTCTGTTTCAGAATCTGTCAAATTGCCGCACTCGTTATTTTATTTCTATTGGATAAAACTATTCTTAAAATTCGTAAGATAGCAATTTCTAAACCTATCATATATTCCATTTTTATTACAAATTCAAGCTGTTGGAATTTAATGGAACTGTTTAATTTTGTCGTTTGTGTAGTTAGTAAAGGAACGAAACGTACCAATATTTTATATTCTATGTCGCGTGCGTTCTGCTGATTGACTTGGGTATGCGATCTGTGTTTATAAATATGAATTTGTTTATGTAGGTTCTTATTCCTGTTAGCTGGATGGAACCCAGGTCGTCGTCGTTTTCATAATAGCAATGTCGTTGTTTGAATAGGCATCGTTTTCGGTAAAAATAAATAAAATTATTCTTTCCTCTATGATGGTTTCCATCGTTGCCTGTAGCTAAAGATTGTAGATTCAGAACGCTCTCTGTACTCTTGAGACTCTCGAAGGATATGGAAAGTGCCTGGTCACTTTGAGATTCCATCACGATGTGAAAGCAACGTTTTTGAGTCGTCTTGATCTGAAAGTCAATCGCTTCGGGGTAAGTGTTTCTTTTAGCAAGGTCTGTGCGCCTATTTGTTGTCTTTGGTGCTAATTAGTGTTTTATTTCGTTCCAGCGTACAGCCCAGATTGCATAATTTAGCGTCACACCAATATGGACTAGCCCGTCCAGAACTTTCTAATCTTCTATCTCATAATTCGATACTCAGGTGAGTTTTCTTTTATCATGTAACGACTTTGTTCACAATTTTATGGTAGATTTGGTCATTAAAGTGTGAATTTCGTACTTTTCAGTTTCACTTTGCCACGGCATCTTCAACCACGCCACGTGTAGTTTCCCAAAGCCGTACCTACTTATGAACCGTAAAACAACCCACCATACGTGGTAAGCTTATTTGAATTTCTAATTTTAAGATAAAATCCGTATTCTCAAATACCAACTCTTTACTAATAGAAACAATTTTTTTCTTTTAGGGTTGAAGGTTACGCTTGTAAGCTCACCTTTGAAGGTTACCATTGTAAGTTCACGTCGTAAGTTCACCTTGAAGGTTAACCTTGTTTGTTAGTTGTAAGTTAACTTTGTAAGTTAACGTTGTTAGTTTGTCAGCTTAATGTGAAGATTGTAAGCTTGCTCTGCTTTGACAAAGAGCATATTCATGGAAGTCACTGAGTGGAACCAGCCTACCTGATCTGCTCTCCGGCTCCAGCTACTAGCTGAGACTGCCGCCTACTTCTGTACTTACTGCGGAGCGTGTAGCTGCGTTGGAGGTTTGAGTTGCCTCACCTATGGGGTATTTATCCTTTTATTTCACTGTGTTTAGCTAACTTTAGTAACTCGCTTAAATCCTTAATCTTACTATTTTGTGCTTTAAGCCTATGCCTATATTGCACTGAATTGGTCCACCGGTCTAGCGGGAGGACCAAACCCTATTAAAGTGTTTACCCTTAAGTATATTCTCTTGTAACTGAACAGACTTAGGTCTTAGAAACTTTAGCTTTGCATGTTTGACCTCAGTGCTTAGAAACAAAAGTGTGTCATAATAAATAATTGTTAAACTTACTTGATGTTTTTATTTAGCTCATTCTCATATTTGTCGGTGGTCTCATCTGGCGCTCATTAAATATAAATTCTCGATGATACCTACTGCTCTGGCCATAGCCAAACTCACGGCTTACTAAAACAGAATCTCATGTTCACCGCTAGACATTAGCTTAGCCGCAGCGATACCTATAAGTGGCCTCTCACAGCCCTTATAGGCCCTCATCACAGAGTGGCGTATCGTTATAACGTATATCAAACTCGTAAATCATCAATAAAGTAATGCGATTGACTATAGCTTCACACAATAGATTTCAGCCAGACATCTAATCACAAGTCACTTAGTTAATTTCGATTGTTGTGTCGTTGATTATTTACCAAATGAGTCGTCTTGCTTTTCTAAGCTATCGTTTGAAAATAAGAAGTTTGCTGTGGTGCACGATCGTGCTCGCCCAGAGATAAAAATTGATTATAAGCGGAGGGATGGTTTCTTTAAACACTTTCACAGCGGATTATATGACAAAGGTGGTATACTCTAACTGCAAGGGGTTTTGCCGAAGGACATATAGCGCACGCTTCACTATACCACTATAGAGAATAAATGTTAAGGTAGGTTTTTTTTGCTCGGGGTTGTCCGGCGATAATTCTCACGCGCCGCCACTGTAGTCTAGTACTTTTATCTCACGAACGCGGCCCGCGGGGGAGCCACTGTGTTTTGAGATGTACTACGGCTAACTCGTTCGTAAGATAAAAGTGATATAACAGTGATATAGGTGTCCAAGGAGGGTGTTAAACTGAAGTGTAAGAAGTTGGAGGTAGTAAATAATAACACTAAGGCTCGGTTTTATAAAAATCCGTTAGACCTTACGTCGGTTTGTTATGTCAAAAATTGTACTGAGTTACTGAAATTTGATCTTACATTTGATCTAACGGATGTTTATAAAACCCAGCCTAAGGACAGTTAATTACCGACTCGGTACTGAACATTGATTGCAGGAAAACAGCAGTTTATATGCTAGTCTGTTGACGTTAGTTGACCGTTAATACGTCCATGATATTTACTATAATATACCCGCGTCGTCTACCGGTCCCGGAGATCCCTATTGTTTGTGACGTCACTGATCTGTCGCACTCTCTCTCTAACCGGCAACATTTAAACACTTAAATGAAATAAATAAACTTTATTCTGCAAGTAGGCCGGAAAGGCACTTTTACATGTCAAAAACTACTAGCGTCTCTCATAGATTGAAAAATAAATAAATTGTACCATACTTTTTTGGTAAAATAAAAAAAATGAGACCACTGCCGAAACCAAACTTCGTTATCTGTTCGCTGTAGGCCCTCTATTTGACTGCAATCAATAGGTACTCACGGCGGATGGTGTATGGGCGGGTCGGGCGCGTCACTGGCGCCGCTCGAGCAAGTCTCGTAGCGCTCCTCCGCCTCGCTCGAGCAGGACAGAGACGACTCCGAGCCGACGTCGCGCGGGGGGGACGCTAGGGCTGTACAAAATAACAATTGAAATCTCTTACTTTGGAAATAGCAACAAGGGCACTTTCACAAGTAAGTATGAAAGTAAGATTTGTTTTTGGCCATATCTGTGAAAGTGCATTTACACAATCCGACCCGATATCACGCGACGACAACGCTAGGGCTGTACAAAATCAAATATTTACTTCGAAAATAGGAACAAGGGCACTTTCAGAAGTAAATATGAAAGTAGTTGTTTTTAGCCATATTTGTGTAAGTGCATTTGCACAATCGGACCCGATATCACGCGACAACAACGCTAGGACTGTACAAACAATCAAACGTTTACTTTGAAAATAGGAATAATGGCCCTTTCACAAGTAAGTATGACAGTAAGGTTTATTTTTGGGCATATTTGTGTAAGTATATTTTCACAATCGGACCCGATATCACGAGACGACAACGCTAGGGCTGTACAAAATCAAACATTTACTTTGTAAATAGGAACAAGGGCACTTTCACAAGTAAGCATGAAAGTAAGGTTTGTTTTTTTGCGTATTTGTGTAAGTCAAAGTCAAAATTTTCTTTATTCAAATAGGCCTAGCAACAAGCACTTTTGAATCGTCAGTTGCAACATCACTTCGAGATAATTATTCAGAGCAATTTATAGATGCAATTAGTCAAATGTTATTCTTAAAAAATATTAAATTACTCTAGGTATGTCATTTACACAATTAAGGGCACTTACAAATTTGCAGTGAGTATAGGTAGTTCCACAAGAGTTGATGTTAATTATTACACACACAGCTACATGAAGTACTGATTGCACAAAAAGTGAATGAATGAAATGAATGAGTGAATGTAAATAAAACATAGTAAATAGTATAATTAAACTTTTTGGTCTATCTTGCAATTCATTGTTGAACTTAGTATCGGTACGAAACAAGAGTAGTAATTTCAAAATCCCGCTGTCATTACATGATATGTTGTTGTGTGCGTGACCTCAACTCTGGTGGTAGTACTTAAGAGTCCTTATCAGTTAAAAAACGCTCATCTATTTGACGATTTTCTGATTGAACTGAAACGTATCTTGACATTTTTTCAATGTTACTATCTAGAACAGGACTACTGCGACCTAATGTCATAAATTTTAAATGTATTCTTTGTATATTTCATTAAGAAATATCGGTTGAAACATCGCTCCGAATTTACTATTTTCAAGCTAAAAATTGTTTTTTTCCGATTAAATTCTAATACACATAATAAAATCTATAAATGGCTATGTTACTATCTAAAACTTTAATAAACTCATCGTATCCCTTAATCACTTTATTGGTATTATCAATACTTTTGTCATAATTTGAAATCAAAACATTTAAAAACTCATACAGCCTCTTAATACTGCGATCTGAGACATTCTTTATTTTATCGCCCTAGGTTAGTAATGTACTATTAACTCACGGTTCTGGTGCTGAGTATGAACGGAGTACGTGTAATTTCAAAATCCCGCTGTTATTACATGACATGTTGTTGTGTGCGTGACCTCAACTCTGTTGGTACAACCTATTCCTGCGATCTGAGACATTCTTTACTTTATCGCCCTAGGATAGTAATGTACTATTAACTCACGGTTCTGGTGCTGAGTATGAACGGAGTACGTGTAATTTCAAAATCCCGCTGTTATTACATGACATGTTGTTGTGTGCGTGACCTCAACTCTGTTGGTACAACCTATTCCTGCGATCTGAGACATTCTTTACTTTATCGCCCTAGGTTAGTAATGTACTATTAACTCACGGTTCTGGTGCTGAGTATGAACGGAGTACGTGTAATTTCAAAATCCCGCTGTTATTACATGACATGTTGTTGTGTGCGTGACCTCAACTCTGTTGGTACAACCTATTCCTGCGATCTGAGACATTCTTTACTTTATCGCCCTAGGATAGTAATGTACTGTTAACTCACGGTTCTGGTGCTGAGTATGAACGGAGTACGTGTAATTTCAAAATCCCGCTGTTATTACATGACATGTTGTTGTGTGCGTGACCTCAACTCTGTTGGTACAATCTATTCCTGCGATCTGAGACATTCTTTATTTTATCGCCCTAGGTTAGTAATGTACTATTAACTCACGGTTCTGGTGCTGAGTATGAACGGAGTACGTGTAATTTCAAAATCCCGCTGTTATTACATGACATGTTGTTGTGTGCGTGACCTCAACTCTGTTGGTACAACCTATTCCTGCGATCTGAGACATTCTTTACTTTATCGCCCTAGGTTAGTAATGTACTATTAACTCACGGTTCTGGTGCTGAGTATGAACGGAGTACGTGTAATTTCAAAATCCCGCTGTTATTACATGACATGTTGTTGTGTGCGTGACCTCAACTCTGTTGGTACAACCTATTCCTGCGATCTGAGACATTCTTTACTTTATCGCCCTAGGTTAGTAATGTACTATTAACTCACGGTTCTGGTGCTGAGTATGAACGGAGTACATGTAATTTCAAAATCCCGCTGTTATTACATGACATGTTGTTGTGTGCGTGACCTCAACTCTGTTGGTACAACCTATTCCTGCGATCTGAGACATTCTTTACTTTATCGCCCTAGGTTAGTAATGTACTATTAACTCACGGTTCTGGTGCTGAGTATGAACGGAGTACGTGTAATTTCAAAATCCCGCTGTTATTACATGACATGTTGTTGTGTGCGTGACCTCAACTCTGTTGATACAACCTATTCCTGCGATCTGAGACATGCTTTACTTTATCGCCCTAGGTTAGTAATGTACTATTAACTCACGGTTCTGGTGCTGAGTATGAACGGAGTACGCCTGTTGCGTGCCCGCGAAGCTGGCCGAGCGTCGGTGCCGACTCGCGCCCTCCGACTGTGTCACCCTGCGGGAATAAGGTATTTTACTGATAGACCAATCAGCTACTTTTTGTAATCCAGGATACCAATGCAAGGTGACATCATAAGTCATGATACAAAATATAAAAATACTAGCGACTCGCCCCGGCTTCGCACGGGTACAATTCTGATGCATATATTATACATATAAACCTTCCTCTTCAATCACACTATCTATTAAAAAAAACCGCATCAAAATCCGTTACGTAGTTTTAAAGATTTAAGCATACATAGGGATATAGGGACAGAGAAAGCGACTTTGTTTTATACTATGTAGTGATGATTCTATCTAAGATTCTATTATTATGGGACAAACCTTGTATGGGCGAAAAAAACTGTTGTCATAAGAAATGGTTTTCAATCGACTAATAGTATGAAGAAGCATTTTTTGGCATGGACAAAGTTGGTCCCATAATAAAACTGTTTGGTAATCATGGACATAATCAGATTTTTTAAATTTGTATCATGATTTATGTGTCACCTTGTATTGTAAATGTGAAATTGTGTCTGTCTGTCTGTTACCTCTTTACTCTTAACCTTTTGAGCGCCAATGACACCTAAAGTTGTCAATGCGTATAATGTCAAACAATCATCATGCTGTCAAATAAGGTCTAACTTCGCTCCTCCGCAAAACGAGTTTGGCGTGTGTGTGACACACGGGCTGACTGAAAGAAGGCGTTCGAAGGGTTAAACCGCTGAACCGATTTAGATGAAATTTGGTATGGAGATAGTTTGTGTCCCAGGGAAGGAGATGGGATACTTTTTATCCTGGAAAACATCCCTTAAAGTTATATATATAGGTTATAGGTAATCGCGGGCTTGGTTTCCGCAACTCGACGTTAAATCATGCGCCTATTTTGCGTGATGGGTCAGTGGCACTACTCGTGCCAACCCAGTTCCACCAGAAAGCCTAGCAGACCCTTGATGTTGCCGACGACTTCTAGTAGAGACCTCGGTGATCCGAGGTATTTTGCCCGGTAAGCTGCCACAAGCATCCCTTAAGGGCGTGGGAGTTTGTAAGAGCGATAACTAGGTAAGCGCCTGATATAAAAGAATAGCAATAAAATTCTAACGCAATGAACGAGTTCTACGCGGACGGAGTCGCGGGCAAAAGCTAGTGTAAGTAAGCACTGATGATGGGTGATGGTGATGGCGAGAGGGGAGGTAAACTCTATGGTATGTTTCTCGGTTTGCCTATTAATATTAATCTCCACTCAATTGCTCAACGGTTAGCTGGAAGAAATCCCTTACAGGGATAAGCTCGCCTTTGTACATATATGTCAACTGTTCTTGTAATTTATGTTATGTTTTACTCATGTACAATAAAGAATTTTAAATAAATAAATAAATATTAGAGGACAATCTTACACAAATCGAACTAGCCCCACAGTAAGCTCAAGAAGGCTTGTGTTATGGATACTAGACGACGATATATTTAATAGATATAAATACTTAAATACATAGAAAACATCCAAGACTCAGAAACAAATATTCATGCTCATCAAACAAATATTGGCCCTGACCGGGATTCGAACCCAGGACCGTCAGCTTCACAGGCAGGTGCACTACCCACTAGGCTAAACCGGTCGTCAAACATACATACATACATATGTACATACTCTAATGTTGTTGGTAATAGTCATGGTCCATGAAAACAAAGTCTGACAATCCGAATCGTGACACCATAATACGTGGCTATCGACGACACACTCACACTTACGTCCGCGTATGATCGATATGCTGATGCTGGCTGATGACGTAATGTCGTGTCATTCACACTACTAACCGATGTACCGGATTGCCATACCTGGCGCAGTGTATTATTGTACTCGTATCATGGTAATAGTGATTTTTATATACGGACCTAGCTATATATATAGCTATATATTTAGGTTATTCTGATACAAGCAATATGCGTTTATGTCGCAGTAAACTTTTGTTAATGTTAAACACTGAAAGTGGCCAATCGCCATACTACAGTAAAACTTTTTTTTAAATTCTAAATAGGTTTGCGCTTGGCCACAAATTACCTCGACACAGTAGAAAGAGGATTAGATAGAAGGATGATTAGCGAATCACAAAGGGGGACGGACTTATGATAGGCTGACTAAATTGAGATGTATCAGAAACCTGATATGGATGTAGCACAATTCTGGCATCTCATAATTAGTCGTGCTGTATATACATTGGCGCCAAATTTAAATTAAGCCAATTACATATACATGATAACTTTTCGGTAACACAGGCCGGTGACAAATAATACGCGATGAGGGACATGAGATGACACATTGCATCTCGTTCCCACGCGTGTTGGTGACTATGCTTGAATCTCTTTCGTACATCTTATGTGTGTATTGCCGGCTCAAAAACTTGACCTGATCTTGACGTCCAAAACGTCAAAAACTGAAGGGAAATTGTAGGGAAATATTTAACCCCTTATCCATAAACGTTCATCAAAGCTATATTAGCTAAAATGCCGTTAATATTCGTTTGTCTTTTATCTATCACTGTGACATTTGTGTTTGTGGGTAAGAGACAAAACACATTTTAGTTCGCAGAGGTTTGTTAATTTCTATGAATAACGGGGTTAGACTGTGGCCTAACTACGTTATTTCATATTTATGCATTTACATATCTTTGATACAGCATAATTAGGTTGCAGTTTGTTTTCCTAAGTTTTGTTTAAGGGTAACGTAAAACTAATACTTATTTAGTCGTCGTCTCCCGCCGAAAATAATAAACAATAGCATTCTTTTGCAATGAGCCCGGGGATTCCAGGGACCGGTAGACGACGGTTTAACCATATTGAGGTACCCATCTTAAATTGTGCAAGTAGTACGAAATGTTTGTACCTGAGGTACCCATCAGTCCGTGATTCGCTGTAGGAAGATGGCGCGGGAGACTTCCGCCGCATTCGCGCGAATATTGGTGCGTCACTAGCTGTCAAATAACAAGAAACCATTCAATAAGTAGTCTTCACAAATAGTAGGTTGTTAACCAAGGCTTAAAAGCCATCCATATCAGACGAGATATTCTGGCACTAGAACGAAATGAGAGCGGCATTAGTTCGAGGCTGAAACGGGTGGTTTCACCCGAATTAATATTCTGATTTTGATTTCGAATACGAGGTATCTGAAAAAATGGCAAAATATGCAGACATTTATTGAATACTAGCGACCCGCCCCGGCTTCGCACGGGTGCACTATTTAATGGATATTATTATACATATAAACCTTCCTCTTTATTATTATTTTATTTTATTTTATTTATTTTATTTATTTTATTTGGAGATCCAACAGCTATTATATAACATTACACAATCAAGTAGATACAGATAGCCAATTATAGGAACTCACAGGTAGTGCCATGATACTTAACTAATAGGTACTAATATTACGCGCTAACGTAACCGCACATGCAACACAAACAAAAAAAAGGAAAATAATCTGTTACAAATAATTTTAATCACTCTATCTATAAAAAAAAACGCATCAAAATCCGTTGCGTAGTTTTAAAGATTTAAGCATACATGTTTTATACTATGTAGTGAAGCCAAATAAACATTGTGGCAGGAACTGTTGAGTGACGTTAACAGTGTGTGTGTATGAACCATTTTTTATTTAGATAAATAATATAATTAAGAGTTAATCGTACTTATGTTTGTATGGGCTTAGCATGAATTTAACAACGGCAGGAAAAATGCAGTAACATCTATACAAACATAAGTACGATTAATTCGTAATTAAAAAAAAATGGTCCATACACAAACATCGTCCTGTCATGGTTTTGACGACCGGTTTAGCCTAGTGGGTAGTGCACCTGCCTGTGAAGCTGACGGTCCTGGGTTCGAATCCCGGTCAGGGCAAATATTTGTGTGATGAGCATATGAATATTTGTTTCTGAGTCTTGGATGTTTTCTATGTATTTAAGTATTTATATCTATTAAATATATCGTCGTCTAGTACCCATAACACAAGCCTTCTTGAGCTTACTGTGGGGCTAGTTCGATTTGTGTAAGATTGTCCTCTCTAATATTTATATTTATTTATTTATTTTATCGTCGTCACTCAACAGTACCCGCCAAAATGCTTTTCGGTGTTGGTGAGGGAAGAAAAGTACATCTTCATTCGAAGGCAACAATAACTCTTTTCTGAATAGCAGGTGTGAAAAATATGAGGGTGTTACCTCCCGAGGATGCGGCGCGGCGTCTCACGTGCCCTCTATTCTCCTGGTGGTCGCCGTCTGCGTCCGTGCCGAGCTTGTCTTCCGGCATACTGTCCCAGATCTGAACATGACAATTATACATTGACATGGCTCAACAATTATGAAAAAAATATATATATTAGAATTACGATTTGAAATGGGATATTTAGTTCGGGAACTCAAAAATACAAATATACATGGTAAATATCCCGTTTCAAATTGTAATTCTAATGTAAATGACCATGTAAGCTTGAAATCTTATAAAAAATATGTACCCACAAACTTAATCGAAAAAAAGAACAGGATCGGTTGGGAAATGCGTCCCGTAGAGGAGAACAGCCGGATATACGAAAGCATATTTGCTCAAGCTGATACGGAGGCGCTTCGCTCGGTCAATTGGGGACCTTAAGTTCTTTGGAGTGGTCCATATTACATTTTTTATTGATAGTTAGGCTTGGTTTTATAAAGATCCGTTAGACCTTATGTCGGTTTGTTATGTCAAAAAATGTACCGAGTTACTGAAATTTGATCTGACATGTGGTCTAACGGATCTTTATAAAACCCGGCCTAAGTAGACTTATTCAAAACTGTAGCCGGTTTTTTTAATTAAGTATCGTTTTTAAGAAACATTTTTTTAATATTATCTATGACATACCATACGTTTGGAAGGATTAATAGGATCGTGCCTTGGTCTGCCGCGAAACAAAAAAAAACATCAACTTGACAGCTGACAGATGTCAAATGTGGCAGTTACATCTATGATTTTGTACATTCATACTTAATAAAAGCTTGGCAAGGTAAATTGAAAAAAATGCATGATGATAATTTGTATTATTGCGTCGAATTATTATGGATCAAATAAAGGCTTTTTTATTTATACTTAATAAGAAAAAACCGGCAACAGTTTTGAACTCTATAATAGGTCAACTATCAATACAAAATATAATATGGACCATTCCAAAAAACTTAAGGTTCTCAATTAAAAGTTTAATTGTGTAGATAAAAATGAACACCTACCGGCTCCTTGAGTTCCTCATGAAGCTGGTCCATGAAGCAGCGAAGAAACTCCTGTGTGTCGTGCTGCTGGTAGCCGCGGAACATCGGGTGCACCTGACAGACAAACACATTTAAACTGGGATATTGATTCTACTATTTTCTTTTTTTAATATTTATTTATACGCTTTCGTCACGATGACGATTTCCGCTCCAACTAGCCTCTGATTACTACAAAAATTCATAGATTTAATTAATAAAAACACTAATAAAAAAACAAAAAATACAAATTTTGTATAATTATTATCAAAAAAGAAACCGTATACAAAATGGACTGAAAATCCCCAACATCCAAACGGGAGACATACCTACTTAGAGCATAGCGTTGTATGGAAGCGAGACTTGGACATTAACTCAGCGAGATAGAGAGAGACTAAGTGTCTTTGAGATGTGGCATCCCTATTTAGTATTTGTTGAAACCATGAAGGCTTGGCTTTCTGAAGATCTTTTAGACCTTGTCGGCAGTTTATCAAAATTTAATCTGCTATTGGTTTTTTTGACCTGACTGTGATATAGGAGTGAAGACATTTGGTTTAACAGATCTCTATAAAACCCAGCCTAAATCACTTACATTCCTAATGCCGTATATAATTCCGTTTGGTACGAGGTAACCTCTGGTTTTTCTGCTCCACATTTCTTTTACTAGTTTTTGGTATGCTCTGAAACAAAAAACAATTAAGAGTTAGGCCAACTATGCTAATATCAACTTTATCACTGTACTAATAGAGCTCACCGACTGAGCCCCGGTTTCTTAACTCCAGCGAGTATGTACTCTTCGCATGTCACGAAGGGAGCTGTATTAAATCCATGCCAATATCGACCTTAATATGAGAACAACGGTTGGAACTAACTTGGAAAGTGAACTCACTTGAAGTCACTTGGAAGTCTTTCCAAGTGAGTTCCAACCGTTGTTCTCATATTAAGTGTAAATATAGACATATTTACACGTTAGTGTAAATTTAAATATCGACCTTGTTAATATTCGCATAAAGCTCAACGAGTGTGTTTCGGTGGTTATTGTCACGTTATGCCAAAATCAACCTCATCGCTATACAAATAGAGCTCACCGACTGAGCCCTGGTTTCTTATCCCCAGCGAGTACTGTGACCGCCGCCGCACACTCAAGAAAGTAAGACGTGAAGGGAGCCGTGTTGCTAAGGGCTTGTAGCGCTGCGTTCATGTAGCATGTGTTGCCCATGTTCTGTAGACCGACCAGACCTGCGAAATACAACCAAACTTAATAAGAGTCAAGATCCATTTTCCAATGAATTTTTTTTTATAAGTAGAAATTTAGAGCTTAAACATATGGAAATGTTCAACACTTCAATTTTCAATGCACTTGAATGATCCTTCGGTCAGATTTGTAAAATGGGCCTCCTTTTTGAACTATTTAGTTACTATCAATTTTCATCCAATATCCATCCAACAGGTCTCTGTCTGTTTGTGTTTTGCCCATTACGGACGTAGGAATGATGCGTAGATACGCATAGGAAGATTCCTAGATTGATGAAGGTATTAAAATCTATATAAATAGAAGTCCAATTCCGATATATAGAAGCGCCGGTCTGGGCCTGTCTTTGCTCGGATGTCGGATAGAAAAGTATATGTGTAGTTGGTTAAGCAAAGAAAACTTGTGTGTGCACTATGAGACTAAACGTACAGTATTTTATATTCATCAAACACATTTTGACAAGCTGAAATTGCAAAAGGAATCTGTTTTTTATTCATTTTAATTTTATAAACCTGACTGTGGTAAAGGCCGGGCCCAATAAAGCGATAGGAGTGCATGGTTGGAGAGTGGCCTAGGAAAAATCCAGGAAAAACCTCCGACACGACCACGCGGGCGGTTTAAACACTGGAATACTCTAAGAGCTTCAGTGAGAGTGGTTGGGAATCTGTGACAGTCCACTGTCTAAAAACAACATTATTTTTCAATCAAACTAGCCAGCCTTTTAGTGCAACAGTGTTGACACAGATCTAAGCATCTGACCACATTTCACAACGCTACAAGTTACAATTTTTCAAAGCTGGCAATCCTGGTCAGTCGTTATTGGTCGAGCCGTCGAGCGACTCAGTGTTGCCAGTTTAGACTAGTAAAATTAACTTGTAGCGTCGTGAATGAACAAGTAAATCTGCTGTTACCTCGTGGTCGGTCGTAATCGTCCAAGTCTTCGTCGTCGGTGGTGACGAGTCCCACGGAGCCCACGCGAGCACTCGCCGGTTCGCCTTCTAATGTGGAATCTGGACTCATCTGAAATTCGGTTCGAAATATGAGAAAAACCTTTGTAAATAGAACATATCTATTTCTGTATTGTCGGCACCACACTTGGTAGTATTTGTGAAAATATTCGTGTTGCATCTCTTTCTCTAATATAGCAAACTAGCGACCAGCCCCGGCTTCGCACGGGTGCAATGCTGATGCATGTATTATACATATAAACCTTTCCCTTGAGTCACTCTATCTATTAAAAATGATGAGATGGTACCGTTTCGAGATAACACAACTTTTTTGTTTATTTTTATATTCTATTTTTTGCTGTATTAATTGTTGTCTTTGTCTCGAATAAATATTTCTTATTTCTTAAAAAAACCGCATCAAAATCCGTTGCGTAGTTTTAAAATTTAAGCATACATAGGGATATAGGGACATAGGGATAGAGAAAGCGACTTTGTTTTATACTATGTAGTGAAGAAAGGAAGGCCAATAGTTAGTGTGGTGCCGGGATATGAAAAGTCATTGTGCAAGTGGCTCTTATTTCCGACCTTTATATTATAGTGTAGTAAGGTATAAATACTGGACGTACCCTGGCGTGGGACACGGCCGCTCTCACATGGACCTCTTTCTCGCAGATGTAACACCACACGCGCTCCGTCGAGACGTTCATGTGCACGCAGTGAGACGGTTGGCTCTGTAACAAATCATCGTCTAAGTTACAATACTCGTTTGTCCTTATCTGGCACTTTGACATTTATGTTTGTGAGAGGGACATAACACATTTTAGGATGGGTTGCACCAAACCGTCTGTAATCGTAAGCTGTGTTCGTTAAAATCTGATTGTATGGAAAGTTTGACTAGTTTCTATGGGATGACAGCTGCCAGCGCCATATTTGACGATGACCGGCCTGTGATCGTATGTTGGTGCAACCAACCCTTAGTAAGCACGGGTTTGTTAAATTTTATGAATCATCATCATCATCATCCTCAGCCTGTCCACTGCTGGATATAGGCCTTCCCTAATTCACGCCACCACACTCGGTCCCCAGCTCTCCGCATCCAACCGCTTCCCGCCACTCTCTTCAGGTCGTCGCTCCACCTGGCGGGGCGTCGTCCCACAGGCCGAGTCGTTCGTGGTCTCCACTCCAGAACTCGTCTGCCACGTCGGACATCGGCTCTGCGACGAATATGCCCCGCCCACTGCCACTTCACCCTGCCTATCCTCAGCGCTATGTCGGTGACTAGATCTCCATTGGATATCCTGATTCCGAAATCTGTCCTTCAGAGAAACCCCGAGCATAGCTCTCTCCATACCTCGCTGAGCGACTTGGAAAGTGTGAATAGTATATACATATATTTATAAGGTCAGGGACAGGGATTAGTGTAGTGCGTGGCGACAACGGAAAGAAAATCATATTTTAGTATAATGAAATTGAAGCAAAAGTTTTTATATTGATTTAAACTTACACGGTTTTCACACATTAATATTGGAAAACCGGAATTTAATCGGGTACTACTAATTTAATTACGTTTTTCGGCAAACCTTGGAAAAGGTAATTAATTTAGTATTGTACGCGATTAAGTCCCATTTTCCAATAACAAAAGTTTTTACTTTTACTAAATGATTAGAAATTTTCATTTTGTCTAAGAAAATTCACAAACGGAGGGGCTACCGCGAACTGAATACGAACGAAGTTCGAATATCTCCCTCTCTGTCGCACTTGCTAATACGTTCCACAGAGAGGGAGATATTCGAACTTCGTTCGTTTTCGGTTCGCGGTAGCCCCTCGGTATTTAAGTATAATAAAGATATTTAGCTGTTATTTCTAGCCTATTCTTAAAGATACTTGGAAGGAGAACGGAAATCCTGTCCGTAGTCTACATACATACATAGTGTAAATACTAATATGGACAGAAACAGCTCGGCTTCGAGACGCGTACAGTAGGTACATTATAATCTATCGAAGTTCAAAGAGCACAAGTCTGTGTTTACATTTAACTATATGAGTCAATGTTTACTTAGTTAAAACTGGCTAGGTAAATTATTATAAAGTAATAAAAAATGTTATTTTTGTGTTCTAAATACAATATTTAGGTCCAGGATTCATACTACTAAGTCGCGGGCGGCCGCTATTTTAACATATTAGAATTAATTTAGTAGGTATTAAACAGTAAGGTACAGATAACGCAAATTATAAATGCTTTCCCTTTTAAAAATAATAATAATTTGTACCTTATGTCAAAGCCACAAGGTTGAAAACTGTAGGTATATTTTTAATGTCGTTCCTAATGTTCAGACAAAGGCTTTTGTAAAATCCACCACATCATCATAATATTCAAGAGCGTGGCTCTTGTCGGTGGAGTAATTGCCAGCTTATTCTGCATCCCGCTTTATCCTTCACTTCTCTGTATGATGAAGCATTTATTTTTCGTTTTATTTGCTCCATATACGTTATTCTAGGTGTTGCCGTTTCGTTAGGGCTTCCGAACGAATAAGTTTTAAACATAGCAAAAGAGAAGATGAATTTGATGAAAATTATTGAAATCAGAAATCAGAAATATTTATTCATGCAAAACAAAAAGAACAAGAAAATAAATGAAAACAGAAGAACAAGGTAGGTATTGCACGAAATGGTTCTGTCTCAGCGTAGTGCTGGCGCGATTACCAGCGCTGATCTTCCGACAGAACCATAACAGCTGAGGGAAAATGTTAGAACATCATCGGTATGATTACTTGATTAGAGCAATAATAGAGGGAAAATCCAACACGTATGGTTGAAATTCTTTTGTTGGCAGAATTGCTATAAAAATGTTATTGGATTTACAACCTTATTGCTTGATTGATAAAGTAGGTTTTTGAACAAATTATTTCGAACTTTAACGATTTAAGTATAACCAGTATATTTAATGAGACTACAATAGTTCAAGACATTGACCTTTGATAATGGCATAACAATGATACACAAGAAAACTGCCAATACATGAAATGTCGTATCTCGTATGTGCACTTGGATTTTATACTGCTGCTGATAATGGCCGCTTACGGTACGGTATCGGTACCTATTCAGTATTTTTTTTCCCCGAAGAGCTACAAGTATGGGGCTCTTCAAACAAGTTGTGGACCTATACATTTTTAAAGGGTCACCAACGAGCATGTGACACCTCTTCAGTTGTAGGTCTACATAGGCTGTGATGACCGCTTACGTAAGTTTGTTTGATACCTATGTGATATAAAAAAAATACTAGTGGTGATAAAAACCGGCCAAGTGCGTGTCGGACCACGGACAGTGAAGTGATCCGTACACTACTACTGTTCCATATTTAACACCACCATCCTACACTGTGAATTAAAAAGGTCGTATCTTCATTGGAAACACACGGCATTTACATCCTTTTGTTTGGGCAAGAAATTTTTTCAGCGATAACACAAAACCGTTGGACTTATCTTTAAAAAAAACGAAAATTTCAAAATACCCTTAAAAAGCGTTTAATTTTTTCCAGTACCCTATGCAGAACAGATACGGACTTGATTACCAGGACTACATAATGATTGCAAATACTTATTTTAAGGAATGCTGCTCTCGATCAGATGTGAGACTGAGTCATCTAAAATTAGAGGCAATAACACAAGATCTTTGTTCGGTGTGAAGTCTTGGCATTCATGTACGGTTGTATGTAGGACATTGTTTAATACCTTGAAAGCCCATAAAAGAACTGTTGTTATTAGTTACCTACTATTCTTAATCAACTGTTGTTATTAGTTACCTACTATTCTTAATCAACTGTTGTTATTAGTTACCTACTATTCTTAATCCATACTGCTTACTTTTAATCAGGGTTCGAAATTATCCCTCTTATGGGTAGGGTAGTATACGTTATTTTATTAGTTAAATTTATTTTCCTATGTATGATATGACCTGTAAAATGTATTTTTACCAATAAAAACTGTACTCTGTACTAATATATAAAAGGTTATGGTGTTTTAGGCTACAAAATAAATAGTTGCTATACAATATTTTACTAGTTTTTTATTAACCATTAAAATTTTATTTTATAGCCTATTGGCTGTCCCACTGCTGGGCAAAGGCCTCTCCCCATGTTTTCCAGGTCTCCCTATTAAGCGCTTCTTCCTCCCAATTCTTGGCAAATGCATCCAGATCATCCCGCCATCTCCGTCTGGGCCTGCCCCGTCTGCGTTGTCCATCATGTGGCACCCACTTGGTGGCTACATTAGCCCACCTATCTGGATGCATGCGACAGACGTGGCCGGCCCAGTCCCACTTGAGCCTGGCAGTTTTTTTACCTACGTCAGCAATGCGTGTTTTAGAGCGCAGTGTAGTGTTTCGGATACGATCCGTCCTTTTGACACCCAAAATGCTGCGCTCCATAGCGCGCTGGCAAACCTTCAATTTGGATTTCTGGATCTCAGTTAACGACCATGTTTGTGCACCGTAGGTTAGGACAGGCAAAATACACATGTCGACGAGTTTTCGCTTCAGTGACAGTGGAAGGGTGCCCTTCATTAGCTCCTTCATGGACCAGTAGCTCTTCCAGGCGTTCTCGATACGGCCATTAAAATATGATCAATTAATCATTACAACATCATTAAAACACATATACAGAGCGCAATTATTAACGTTCGAATTCACGCACATATTTTTTTAAGACTCATGCCGAATTTCCAATTTTAGGTTATTATCAAATCGGTAATTATCAAAGCATAAAAATCACGAAAATTATCCTTTCGAACCCTGCTTTTAATATTATAAATGCGAAAGCGTGTCTGTCTGTCTGTTACCTCCTCACGCTTAGACTGTTGAATTGATTTAGATGTAATTTGGTATGGAGATAGTTAGTGTCCCGGGAAGGACATAGTATACTTTTTATACTGGAAATCATGCCTTAAGGGGGTGGAAGTTTGTATGGACGAGCGATGACTAGATAAGCGTCTGATAGTATTACATAGCAATTAAATTCTGTTTCAATGAACGAGTTCTACGAAGACGGAGACACGAGTAAAAGCTATTATATATAATAAATCTAAGTAAGATTTGCCCTTACCTTACCCCAAATTAAAAATATTAATATTAATCCACAATTCAACCCTCTTGCCATTCTATAGCTCAAAAAATATATAAAAATGGGACCATAAACAGTGGGGACCATAAAGAGTTAACGGGATTCAAACCCATTATTTACAACCAGTCATAAATTTATACTAACGTGAGACATATTTACACTTATTAAGAGAACAACGGTTGAAACTCACTTGGAAAGCTCATCCAGTTTTTATACTTTGTTTTGGTAGTGACCAAAACAAAGTATGAAATTCACATTATCACGCAATCTTATTTTCAGATGTGCTATACAACAATAAGAGCTATAAATAAATAGACAAAGAATTCAGAATACAGTTAGATTATGCTTTCTGAAACCTTGTTATATTTCGTAGTATTTAATGTCGAAAATACACCACCAGTCTCCTGTATCTATTGTGCACACACCAGCACAAAGAAAAATGGAAGGAATTGTATATTAGTTTGCTTTTGAATTGAACTCTGTAGCCATTCTAAATTCCTGATGAAGTCCAGTATCTCTGTTATATTTCCACAGTGATTAGTAATAGCCATTTTAAAATGTGTTAAGTACGTAAAATATGGCTTTTTTTTTATAATTGGAATATCTCTGTTATTTTCAAGCTTCATCATACTTTTTAGTTACCTTTTGGTGTAAGGTGCTGTGATCGTTCCGCACCTCGGAGCAGCCGACATGGTGGCAGTCGGGCTGCAGGCAGATCCAGAGGTTTGGTCCAGGACATCCACAGTCGAAGCATGTTAAGTTCTAAAAAAAAGAAGAATTATTTGAGACTTTCTCATTTCCATAAAATTAAGTTGAGTTTTAAAAATAATGTTTTGTTTTTTTTTTATTGTGTCTGTGTTAGTTATTTGTAAATTGCCCAATCTAACCATTGAATAAATGTCTTATTATTATTATGTTACTGATGGCTTGCATTAGGGAAAGTCAAAACGGCATTCTGAAGGTGATTATTGGGAGATTTGACCCCATGTTGTGGCACTAGATAAATCAAGGAGAGGACTATGTAAAGTAAGTAAAGTCATATGTCAAGTAGTTACTAGCATAAATGTAACTGTAGGTACTAACAGTGACTTAGTGAGCTATGTTAGTTTAACATAGCTCACTAAGTCACTTTGTAACTAAGAATATATAAACCTATGGTCTGAAATAAAACATTTTAATTTTACAAACACATAATTATTTAAAATAAGCTAATATAATAAAACTTTGCTTAGTAATCCATAGTATTACAATTACAAAAGACAATTTGCAATTATAATGATTATAATGATTTTCAGATTTAAAATCACTTTGTTGTTAGATTTCCACTAGCTTTTATTTTCTCTATATACTTGGGAGATGGAGTGATGCTCTGCATTTTAATTGTTTTTCCGGAGAAAAACATTTTCCCAGAGAGAGATCTAGCTATCTCATCAAAATGTTTGTACAATTTTCAATATCCCATTTATAAACTAACAAACATAAATAATCAGGTAGGTGGCATGTATATAAAGTGTCATCCAATTTAAATTGTCCTATGTTGGATAATGGAATTCAGTAGTATTACATTTTTTGTATTATTGTAGGTATATGGGCAATGTTTACAAGAATAGTATAGCAAAATACTGTACAGGTAATGTTATTTTTGTCTAAAAACAGGTATTCAAAATGACTGATAAGAACCTAGTTCGGTTCAATACAGGAGAAAAAGTAAACAAGAATCCAGGGCAGATACCTGGCAGTCATAGATTGCAAACAATAAACACATACATTATGATGCTAGTTGCCCAGCCTCTAGTGGGTGCACACACGCGACTCACAGCCGCTGCCGTAACGTTACACAATGATAAACGAAGAAAGGAATGCCATAATTGCCCATTAAGTGTACTCCAGTGACAACCTTCTAGGTTATGTTAGAAATGTACTTTTAAGTCAAATATTCTCACCTCTTTCGACTGCCACAATTCCTTCCCAAGAAACTCGGCAAGCTTATTCAAATGATCACACGTCTGCATCTTATCCATTGAATACAACACAAATACGTAAATATGAAGTTTATTGGTACACTGAAGACTTGTAAATAAAGGACATGTTTTACAAGAAAGGTGCGTTTAACATATTTTTGTTACCATCAGGGGTAGGAATGAAAGAATGTAGATAATTAGAGTGAAACATTTCGGGTTAAAAGACAATAATTGAATTAGATTACAGAAATTTTCTATAACACGAACCCTTTTCGTGACGAGCGAAAAGACAGGCGGTGTTACCTGTACAAAAAATTGCAAAAAAATAATCAGCTGTTGTATGTCTACGGTCATAATGCTAATATCTACATTATTCCTTATTAATTTATAAAAATATTCACTCTTATGCTTAATGGTTATGTTTCCTTACAAGTTTCCTTTATTATTCCTTAATATATTTCTAGAATAGCTATTAGCTTTAATATAATTTATTAATTTGTTTTGCAACATATCTATGAGATGTCATGAAACGTCAGGTGTGGGGACGTTCTAAATCTATAAAAAAATAAGTAATTTATAACAGGAAACAAACATTTTGTACAAATAATATTAAATGTGCATCACACAAATCGTATTTCTTTTACACAATACAGAAAACAATAAATAAACAGTTCTCTTTGTCTAAAAAGATAACCTGTTTATATACTTTTGATGTGGAATTAGAACAAGAAACAATTTGATCATTTGTGTCTTTCAAATATTTATTTCGAAATCAATACTTTATCGAAAATATCGAAATAGAAGAGAAAAGTTTTTGACACGGAGAGGACGGCAAAAGTGTTCCAGATGACTTCAGCTTCGTCCAGCAGTGCTCGTTCCTTGTTCGCCGATTCAAAACAACGGTTAGCTGAAAGAGTACAAGTGAACATGAACAATATTTCCTCATTAACACGGCAGATACAGCGAGGATCCAGATCTAACGAGGTAACCGCCAACTTTATCTCAGGAGACGTATAGATGTAGCTTAATGTACAAAAATAGAGGAACTCTTTGCCCAGCAGGGGACAGTAGGCTGTAAAAAAAAAACTTACAAATGACATTTCTCGTTCCAGCTCTTATCCAAAGCAGCGCGCGAGTTTATGGCTATAGAAAACCTGATGGAAGGTGGCGAAGAGAATTTGAAGAAGATGAACCTGATTGGAGTGCACATGGGGTACCAGTTCGAGAATATCCACAAGTCTGCTCAAGTTTTAGCAGAGATAACTGAGCAGGTGGCTGCAATGCAGAGATGACCTATGAGTTCTGACTAAAGTTAGTCTCAATTAGGTCTATTATGTGCTAAGATGGAGTTGTTTCAGTAAACCATCCAATCTAGCACCTTAGTATAGTATAATTTATTTTATCTCATTATACCATGTTCGATACAGTTACATTTGGCTTATATTAGTTATCATATAGTGAATGCTTTTATACAATAGTAATTAAAATAAATGAAATGATATCATGTACAGCAGGCGAATCACGTAACTTTATGTACTAACGGTAGATAGATTTTACTGTCAATTTTGAAGTATAAATGTATGAGGTGACAATTAAAATTTGACATTAAAATCTACCTAACGGTAGTAAATGAGTTACGTGATTACCCCGCTGGTATACAAAATATATGTATTATATATGTACAAGTTAAATATTTGGAAAATTCAATAAACAAAAGAATGGTCATGTCACATATACAAGGAAGTGCTGATTGACATTGTTAGAAACAAAATTAATTAAAACCCATGGAACCTTTATTAGAGTACTGCATTGCAAATTCAGATCTATAAATACATGCAGATTAGTTCCAAATTCAAAACAAGAGGAGCTCCAGCGCAGTTCATTCAAAATCAAAATCAAACATTTATTCTGCAAATAGGCCACAAGGGCACTTTTACATGTCAAAATATTAATTTACAATTTAAGTAAGTCTGACTATAATAAGTAATACATTTTTCATGTCAAAATATTAATTTACAGTTCAAGAAGGAATAATAATTTCGAGTTTACAATTATAACAAAATTATTGTCATACAGTGAAGATAAACTTGCAAAGTTATCTATTACAAATATTACAACATCAGTAAAGTTAGAGATGTATAAGGTCTCAAGAATAAACAAGGAGTATAATGAAATTAATATAATATCCCAGAGATGTACATGGTCTCTGATTACCTTGCTCTTGAAGGTCTGCGTCCATGTATGCATCGGGTGACTAGCTAGCAGTTACAACTTGGAAGCAATGCTTGCAATGTTTGTTCCAATTCCACCTCTTCTACTTTTGTTAGGTTCAATAGCAAAATTGGTATAATATAATACTTGATTATGCTATACATATCAATTTTATTAGTCATGTTACTGAAGTACACTATAAAAAATATTAAAAAACTGCCTCATGGAGAGATATTGTGAGTTGTCATAAGTGGTATGTTGGACCTTGAACTGCATGCAACAAGCTATGGTTTTACCAAACGTCTGGCCGGCAGTGTCTCCCTCTCTGACACTCAAATATGCAAGTGTGACAGAGAGGGAGACACTGCCGGCCAGACGTTTGGTAAAACCATAGCTTGTTGCATGCAGTTCAAGGTCCAACATACCACTTATGACAACTCACAATATCTCTCCATGAGGCAGTTTTTTAATATTTTTTATAGTGTACTTCAGTAACATGACTAATAAAATTGATATGTATAGCATAATCAAGTATTATATTATACCAATTTTGCTATTGAACCTAACAAAAGTAGAAGAGGTGGATACGTAAATAAACTGCATTTTCCGTTTGCATTGTCCTCAAATTCGTTTTGACCGGATATTTCTAAATTTTGTAGTGTTAAATATTGTTCAATATAAATATATGGGTACCTTAACTATGCATATGTATATCATCTATGTTTTGTTTTTATATACATTTCCCATTACCTCCAATTCCATTTCCTTTGTCACTCTTTCTCAAATTTCTTTACTGTGTACATATTCTCGATTTTGAAACTGTGGTACTACTGGTACAGTTGATTTCGAAATATGTGCATGGATAGTGATCAAAAATATGAGATAACGACTTTATCGTTAAGGGCATATGGTTGCCAAGATATTTTTGAGACTGAGAGCGTACATATATTTATGAACTCGACTCAGGTTCACTAACATACGCATTTTTGGACCTTATTACTAAGCAGTAGAGTGCAAAGGTGTACATATATTGAAAAGACCGTGTATACTTAAGATTATTTGGTTGGCAGAGTTGTGTCAAAGAAATTCATACAAAAAACGACCTTATTTTGTAAGACACAGGATTCAAATTATAAAATGTCGACCAGCAAAAAGATCTCAAAATAAAATAAAATAAAATGTATCCATTTTCCAAATTATGACAATGCAACAAGGTGAAATATTGTTAAATATTTATTTGTAAAATAAACGACAACCTGTACAAAATAGCCTTTTGTCTATCAAAGCCCACAAGCCTCACAGGCCCGCCATATAATATTAAAATGGCAATGACATTTTTGTAATGTAGTGTAGGCAATAGAGTTGAATTTCCTTTAAAGTTAAAAGTGCTGTGGCAGGCCCATGGACCTTAGGCGAAAATGTGAACCTCCTTCGTTTTTGAAAATGAACGCCTATAATTTTGGTTATAGCATCAACCACATTAAGCAACATTGTTGATGGAAAATTCTACATATAATCGTTCAAGAGCCATAATAAAAACGACTATTTGTTCGGTAGGTATGTGGTTGACTGAATGGCGACGGGTCATCCATAAGCAGTTTAGCCTTTGAAACTGAGCGTCGTCACGAACTCGATAGAAAGCGAGACGATCTCAAAGCCCGTCCACCAGCAGCCATAAGGTATTAACCTGTGAGGTGTTAACCTGCCCAAATTGCGATCGTACCCTTGTAAAAAAGATAGGGTACGTAAGCCACTTAAGAGTGCACCACAGACCAGACCAACACAGTACCTGAACCAGATCACACAGTCGCTGTGGCTGATTTCGGCCATGAGGATCATTATCATCATGTGGCATTGCGTTCCTGGAGGTAAGTAAGATCGTCAGAGCTCTCGAAGATGCATTGCGTTGAGTGAGGGTATGTACAAAATAAAAACCCATTAAATGGTCGCGCTTCGTTATCTAGAGCTGTTTTGGGAAGCCCATTTACTAAAAAAGAATAATTTCTTTGTTTGTAAATACAAGCTATACTCTGGGTTTCTTTGAAGGACAGAATCCGGAATCAGGATATCCGACAGAGAACTAGGGTCACTGACATAGCACTGAGGATAAGCCGGCTGAAGTGGCAGTGAGCGGAGCATATTTGTTGCAGAGCCGATGGCCGATGGGGCAGACGATCGTTCTGGAGTGGAGACCATGAACGACTCGGCCTGCGGGACGACCCCCCGCCAGGTAGACCGACGATCTGAATAGAGTGGCAGGAAGCGGTTGGATGCGAAGAGCTGAGGACATGGTGGCGTGAATTGGGGAAGGCCTATGTCCAGCAGTGGACGACTGCCGGCTGAGGATGATGATGGTGATGAATAAAACGAGCGAAGCGTTGTCCATTTCAGCTGGGCTGTCCGGGTTTCCGGCTGTTCTCCTGTACAGATCGCATTTCCCAACCGATTCTCGTGGAATATTGTGAACAAGTCCATAATATATGGAATTTTCTTTGTGATTCTGTTTCTCTATTTTTTTCTAAATGGCATGGGGATTGAAGGCGTAAAAATTATTTATTTACCGTTCCGTAATATCCATTCGTCTATTTTATGGAGAAGTCTACAGCTAAAAGAGCCACTAGTTTAATATCTACGATAACTTAGTCTTAAATGTCGGTAACTATGTAACAAACCTCAAGGGGACTTTCACCGACGGACAAACCATCGCTTCCTGGTCCTATACAGTCACGATTTGTTCACAAGTGTACCTAAATGTAAGGTTCCACTAGAGCAGGGGTCGGTGAACTTTTTAACCAAAGAGCCAAATTCAGTGAGCCGCAAATATCAGTTTCAGATTTTTTACTATATCTTTGGGGAGACCTTGAATAATCGCAACTTGCCGAATGCGGGTTGGTGACTTCACTTGCACCTTTGGAGAAACTCATTAATTTACTATTTGTTGTTGCTGTTCTTCATACAATAAATTTGAAAATAATTAAGAAATCTACTTATGGTTTTATAAAATAAGAAACACACTTTATTGAAATCCAATCTTTAGCTATAATATACCCTAAAATACAGGGGTAAGCAACAATTTGTATGGTAAAATTGTGTTATGAATGAAATATCTACCGAAGATCTACAGAACAAGTAGCTGTCTTATTACTGTCGAGTCTTTTAAAATGAGGTACTTTTAACTACATAAGAGTGAGATGACATTCGGCTGTCTGACTTCTCATACAAATATGTACCAAAATACACGGGCATCTACACAAATTACATCTAGAAGAGATAATATGTGTAAGATTCTAGGAATTTAAGTCTGCAGAGTGTAAATACACGTTTCTGAAAAAAAAACCCTTGAACCAGTTTCAAAACAAAGAAAAATACTTAAGTACGTTAACACTTACGTTTAATACCTACTTACTTATTACTGCGCTAAATCACGAACCGCGTTATGTACCACTTTGCAATTATTTTTGATTTAATAGTTGTTCTTTTCCGAGAACTAGGTTTTTTAACAATATAATTGTTTGCCTTATTTATTACTGACTAAGTACCAATCCATCTAGACTAGCTGTGCGTGCGGCTCTGCATGACACGATACCCCAGATTCGGTTGTAACCGTTGAACGCATCGCATTGGAGTACAAATTCATATTTTTTTTAACCTGACTGTGGCTTTATAGGCCGGACCCAATAAAGCGATAGGAGTGCGCGGCTGGAGAGTAGCCTGGGGAAAATTCAGGGGAAAACCTCCGGCACGACCACGCGTGTGGTTTGGAACACTGGAATACTCTAAGAGTTTGCGCTCCAGTGAGATTGGTTGAGCGGCTTCAACAAATCTGAGGTGTGAGTGGAATCCAGCTACTGGGAGTTTTGTCGCTGGTTCACTAAACCTAGCTTATCTGAGAAGGGTCAAGACGGACGCTGGATTACGTCGTCCGGGACCGTGAGCGTGTGCCTAGGATGCCGGACCATGCGACCCCTAATCAGTGATCGCCGAGTTACGACAGAGGGGGAGGGATGGGATCACAACGCTCTCCGTTGTCAAAATAACGTCTGGCAACACAAACTCTTAAGAGTATTCCAGTGTTTATACCGCCCTCATGGTCGTGTCTGGCAGTCGGGGGTTTCCCCTGGATTTTCTCGAGGCGACTTCCACTGCGCACTTCTATCTCTTTAACGGGCCCGGAGTTATGCTAGCCTCCAGGCAACTACAATAGCAATACTTATGTATTGCATTGTATATTATTATATTGTGATGCATTGAATTTCAGTGTTATTGGATTGCATTTTGAATCTGTTTTTCTTCTCAATATATCCATATATCAATAGTCATTCTTTCCCATCCGAAATCAGCATCTTTGATTACAAAGGTCATTAGAAATTAACACAAGTGGCTATACCCACAGTCGTGTTCCTTACTCTTACAGAAATATAATAGAACGTAGCTTGTCTTCTTGTCTAATAACGTCAAGTTGCTTAGCACAAAAAACTACCTAAACCTAATAAGTTAGGCTACATGCTTCATGGTATGGCTATATGGATAGTAAATTATAAAATTATGTATGTAACGTACGTGCGAGGGTGTATACATATTATACTATAAAAAAAACTCCAACAGTTCTGTGTCGATAACTATTGTTTGATAAGTTCTGTACCAGAGCTAACTGATACCACATTATTAGTTACATTTTAAGTACCTGCTAGTACAATTTGATTAGCTTTATTATCTTTTTTATAGCGACCTGTCTTTTAGTTGTCATTCAGTACAATAACTTTAACAGTTATATCTACTTAGTTTATATCTGTGGTTTATATGCCTTAACCTTTTCAACGCTCTATCAAATAATACAAAAGCTTTCACTCACGCACCATGACCTTGAAATATCAAACACGAAGTTGAACCCTATGGAAATGTATATAGGTCAGTATCACACTGCACGCCGTGACGGATTTATCCGTTGTTTTCCCGGGATGACAGCTGTCACTGTATCCAAGCTGTGTTCCTACAAAAAAATGTATATTTTCTTCATTATCCTCATATTACATCTTGGGAGCATCCCCGAGTCAAACCTCTCGAACTACATTTTCTGCGTCCAAACGGTCGTGCGGAGTTTGCCATTGTACTTATTGCCCGCTCTGATTCTTACACTTTCGTTTTTTTTCTGCGACATCAGCCATTATTGTATCGGGCACGAGGTTATGCAACCACTTTGACGTTTTGATATAATTTTTACAGTTCTACCTTCTTGTTTTGTGTAACAACCACGTTAACTTTGCGGTCCGCTAACCGTTTCAGTACTTTCAATCACCTTATTTGTTTGAGATACGGTTTGCAGCTTAGAACTTGGGTGTTTTAGTAACGGTAAATGTAAGTTTGAGCTAATATTTGGTCGTGACTGCAGAAGCGGCGGGGTTACGCAAGCTAAAATTATAATTATCTACGTCGAAAGTGCGAAATTAGCTGCTGGGAGTCTGTGGTCAAGAATATAGGACGGGATGAGAATCTACAAGTAGGTTGAAGATAAAACGTAAGCCTCATTTACACGTGCAATGCGACTGCATGCAAGTTTAACTACTTTGCTCGGTTTGATAGGATTTTTAAATTATATATTTTTTAAACCTGACTGTGGTTTTATAGGCCGGGCCCAATAAAGCGATAGGAGTGCGCGGTTGGAGAGCAGCTTGGAAATAATCCAGGGGAAAACTTGTGTGATGAGCATGAATATTTGTTTCTGAGTCTTGGATGTTTTCTATGTATTTAAGTATTTATATCTATTAAATATATCGTCGTCTAGTACCCATAACACAAGCCTTCTTGAGCTTACTGTGGGGCTAGTTCGATTTGTGTAAGATTGTCCTCTAATATTTATTTATTTTTATTTTAAAACCTCCGACACGACCACCGCGGGTCTTTGGTAGGTCGATTGTCATTATTAAGGTTCGGTAATCTAGCGTTTAGGTAATTTAAATTACCTTTTCTACACCAACAATGGATATGTATATCCGCACCGCGTGCAGTGTGATACCAACCTACATGCACCTAGGCATTTCTATAGGGTTTAATTCGCGTTTATTTCATGTCATGGCGTGTGATTGACAGCTTTTGTATTTGAAATGGCATTGAAAAGGTTAACATTTCATGCGATTTGTGCATTTTAAGTGTGTAGTGGTGCCACGTATCTTCCCGTAGGTGTCGTAAGAGTTAACTATTGGAATAGGTACGGTTGAAGTGTGTTGTGGGGATGGGCTAGTATGCTAGCAACAATACAATACAATTCTCTTTATTCCGCACTTCACATAATAAAGTAGCACATACAAAAGAAAAATAAAGGTACAAAGAGACAGACAGCAACTTGCAGAACATAATATTTTTTTTTCTGTTATTAAGATTTCCTGCCAATGTGTTTTATTTGACATATTTCATTTTTTGTTTTTCTTAAGTAGTATTTTCCTCGCTTTAGTGAGGTGAAAATATCTGAGTTACACACGCCTGCAAAGTTATTTTATATCTCGAGTTGCAACACTCGCTACGCTCAGGATTCTATTTTTGAACAACTCGCTTCGCTTAGAATTCTATTTTCGGACCACTTGCTTCGCTCATGTTTCAATTCCACACTCGCGGTTAAAATATAATTTTGCACCCTTGTATAACAAATAACTATTTATTCATCATTTAGGTAACGTAACAATCTCTATTCTGGGAATACAGATGGGAGTCTATGTACACATGAGTATTTGTACCTGTATAATGTTAATAGAATTGTAATTTCGGGCCTTAACTGTCAGTTTTATTGTCAATTTTCCTTAGTAGCAACACCGGGCTTGATCTGAGGGGCTACCCCGAACTTCGAAATCCGAACTTCGTATCGTGACGTCCCTCTCACTCATTTAGTGAATAACACGAGAGTGAAAGGGACGGCACGGTACGAAGTTCGGAGTACAGGCTCAGAAGTGCTACCGCGAACCACAAACGAAGTTTTCCCTCTCTGTCGCACCTATGTGAAAACTTGCAAGTGCGACAAAGAGGGAAAACTTCGTTTGTGGTTCGCGGTAGCACTCCCGGGCCGAGGGCCGATGTTGATTCTTGTTTCGATTATACAATTTCTACTGATTATCTAGCTATTAATTACATAGTATAAGGGACTCCGTGCTTGTACGTGTCTATTCGCAATTGCACTAACCGCAAATCTAGCTCTCCTTTCAGGGCTGGTGCTTGTATTCAAAGCATTTATCAAAACCAGTGTAAAGCTGATCTCTGATTACGCCTAATTGCTACGAATCTCGGGGTCAGCTTAATACTGGCTCAATTCACTGATAAGTGCAAAATTTTCTGTGTAGTGTAGATAATGATCTCACTAGAGAAACTTGATTCAAGCATGTGAACGTGTTATTGCTATAATTACCTACTGTGAGGTTTTTTTTTAATTACAGGTAGGTACTTTAACGCTAAGGGTTTTTGCTGATAATACGTATTCGCATTGTTATTGTGCCTTCATAAACTTAATGGTGTCATTTATGAGCATAACTTTTAAAGCTGATATTAACTAGGTGCTCATCGAGATGATTCTGACAAATAATAAATGATAGAATTGCACTCTTAACTGTAGAGTTTCTGTGACCATTTTTAGGTTCCATCATGAGACCAGTGCAATGAAACCATATAATATCCTTGTATTATGACTATTGTTATCCAACTTATACGTAGGTCATGCACAGAGTCAGTCCGGACCAGGTCGGCCGTAGCTGAGTTTCTTGCTGGACTCTTCTCAGCTAGGCTAGTTTAGTGAACCGGCGATATAACTCCCAGTAGCTCGAGTCCATTTACACCTCAGATTCGGTAGAAGCCGCTCAAAGAATGTCACTGGAGCGCAAACTCTCCCAGTGTTAAACCGCCCACCTGCTCGTGTCGGTTTCCTCTGGATTTTCCCCAAGCTACTCTCCAACCACGCGCTCCTATCGATGTCCCGAGCCCGGCCTATAAAGCCACAGTCAGGTTCAAAAAGGTACAATTTAAATAGCACATTTAGTAGTAGTAAATTTTGGTCTATAAAATAAGGTTCCCGTTCCCCCCACGTCGCTAAAGGCAAGACAATTCAGCACCTCAATCTATGCACGATAACAAGTTATGTCGTCAGGGTAATGCAAATCATACATAAAGGCATACCGGAAAACAATACCAGTGTTCCAAACCAACTATTTTCTTGGGATCTACGGTATGTGAACGCTAGCCACTAGGACACTGACGCAATTGGGTTATTCACACGCTAACGCCTCAGTTTGGAGTAAACCAGTGTAAATCTAACTCAATTATGCAGTGGTTATAAGCCTCGGCACCAAAGTCGAACAAGAAGGCCTACCACGAGCCAAAAACGAAGATCGTTCGTCTATCTTCCTTTGTGTCGAACTGAGTGACAGCCTTCTGTCCAGAAGTCCAGCTGTAAATCTAGGTGAAGCGGGGTGGGGAGGGACCTGGCGCGAGGAATCAGTTACTACCTTTACTACTTAAGTATGTTACTTATGTACCTAAAAAGGTTGAAGTGTGCTTCTAGAGGGCGAGTAATATAGATATATAGATTTAGGTGCAATGAGTAAACTCTAACATTTTTTTTTAGAACAATTTTACACAAATCAAACTAGCCCCACAGTAAGCTCAAGAAGGCTTGTGGTATGGGTACTAGACGACGATATATTTAATAGATATAAATACTTATATACATAGAAAACATCCAAGACTCAGAAACAAATATTCATGCTCATCACACAAATATTTGCCCTGACAGGGATTCGAACCCAGGACCGTCAGCTTCACAGGCAGGTAGGTGCACTACCCATTAGGCTAAGCCGGTCGTCAGTAAGGGTGGAGGTCGGGAGTAAGGATGCCAGAATTTTCGAGGATATGCTGCTTTGACTGCCTTTAATAGGTAGGAAAAGCAGTCAATGTAGCATATCCTACAGCACTTTTATATCACTATAGTTTTCAACTCAAATCAATAATGGTGTAATGCTTGTTAATGCATTGAAATGACAAAACGTACGTACTTACGTAGACGGTGTCTGCTTACCATTAAGCATCACGCTTGTTTGACAACCCTGAAGGTATAAAAATTAAATAAATTCTCAATCTGTATGCCTCCATTATAGATTTAATTTGGTGCCGGAAATATATGTCGCGACATATATGACTAATGGTTTAAGTTATACTACACGGGCACGAGTGATAGGACTATGAGTAAAGCCAGTTCGTGAATGGCATCTGCGTGCGCGATGGTATCTCGACAACAATGTATTGGAATGAATAGTATATTGTTTTGTCAACACGTTGCCTTAACGGTTAAAGTCCGCGATTTAATACTGGTTTGTTGTGTATTTTAATTGTGTTACAAGTTTCGAAAGGATCTAGTTTTTGTTGACCTTTTCAGCTCCAGGAAAATCGGCTCGAAGGCTGCCGGAATGCGTCGGCAATAGAGCAATTGCTCTTAATTGCCGGGAATGCCGGGTCTCGGTGAAGAGGCAGGTGTAGCTACCCCGCGATGCCCCCCTATACGGCAGCGAGGGTTAATGCCGCATAGGTTTTAGTGGGTATTCCCTTCCCCTATGGAAGGGTGAGCCCCACATGCCCCCACAATGGGCCTTCCCCGGGCCCGGGGGGATGCGTAAATGCATTTCGTCTGCGTCAAAAAAAGGTGTAGCTACGGTGGCTCAATGTCGTCAGTAAGGATATGAACGCCTGTGAGTGAAGAGGATGCAGTCGATGCAGAAGAATTTTAGTTTTACTAGGTAAGGCGCGTTCCATCCTAGATCACAATATCTATCGCTTACCATCAGGCGATATGTGGTCAAGCTCAAATCTGTCTACAATAAAAAAAAAACTGAACAAGTGCCAGTCGGACTCGCCCACATAGGGTTCCATACAAATTTGTAGGTATTAATTACGAACTACGACTATATATTTTGTTGTGATTTAATTACAGACTATTGGTTTTCAGATTTTTCCCTGTAATTGTAGTATAAGGTGATATTACATGCCAAATTTCATAGTTCTAGATCAACGGAAAGCAATACATTTTCTCATATAGCAAGATTGGAATTGCATTTAGGCGCTCAGTCCAGACCTTTAAATTGCTTAGGCCTGATCACCGATTCGCTTTCAGTTACAGTGTATCAACACACGGTAGATTTGTCGTAAGTGGAGCGTTACAGAACTAGTGGACGGTAGAGCCAGCAGGGCGAGTCAGTTATGTTTTAATTGGTGGTTGCGCAAACTATTATGTATGTGGGTCTGCTGTTTCTTGATTATGGGCGCGTTATGCCAGGAAATCACGGGTTTTTGCAAAATGTCGTGCTGTCACGTTTGTTATTCGTTAGTTTAGATCAAACTTCCGCGGTAATTTCTGGCCTCTAGCTAGACGATTTTCGGAACAAACGTATACCTACACAAAAATACTTCTTCTCAGCCGTTGTCAACCACTTTGGTGCAGGTCTCTTTTAGATTGCTACATCTAATGCTACTTTCATTCTTCGGCCTCTCTTGAAACCATGCTGCAATTACGTAAATGTTCTTCCTCTTGGACTCTTTTCACCCCAAGACTGCAGTCACAGAAATATACATATTATAAATAGAGCGCTCTGAACTGTAGCACTGGCCTATGCCAGTGGTTCTATAACCATCATGATCACCATCAGCCTATTGCAGTCCACTGCTGAACATAGACCTCTCCCAAGGCGCGCCATAAAACCCGGCCCTCTGCTTTACGCATCCAGTCGCCTCCCGCCCTCCTACATATGTCGTCTCGCCACATGACCGGCGGCCATCCCACACTACGCTACGCTGGCGTAGAATACAGCTACGGTATCCTCTGCCTAGGTATCGTAAAAGGCAGCTAAGAACGGGTCTTCGGGGTCGTCGGCGGCTGAAATCGTTCATGGAAACAAATGTTGGGATTCACAGAAGGTGAGAGGTGACTGGCGGCATTGGTGTGTTCCGTAGAAGATCCCAGAGCCGTCCGAAATGGGTTGAGGAGTATCATCGGGGGGTTTTAGTCAACGCAAGTCCGACATCAACCTCCGCGCTGCTACTGTGACAAACCGCTCCTACCTAGTCAAAGACAATCGTACACAAATCATCTTAGTCCCTGATTACAGATAGCACAGGCTGCTGCGTTCTTACTTATATATCACGGTTTAAAAAAAAAATGACAAACTTCGTTTTTAAAATCCGTCTTCTTCTTTTTCATGTTAATCGTTCTTTATTTATTATTATTATTATTATTATTTTATGTTCGTACAGTTACACACCGTGAAATCACTCGACGGTCCCATTGGAAGACCAGCGCTGGCGATTGCCCGCATTATGCTGAGATGGTACCGTTTCGAGATAACACAACTTTTTTGTTTATTTTTATATTCTATTTTGCTGTATTAATTGTTGTATTTTTCTCGAATAAATATTTCTTATTTCTTATTAGTTCCGTGCCGTTTACTTAAGCGTCTTCAAAATGTTATCTGTGGCTGAATTATGACTTCGCGTACGGTACACACTCAGATAAAATAAAGCTCTGAGGTACTAAATAGGTAGTTGTCCACCAGATGCCAATATTCGGGACATTAGGTACTTAAGTAGAAATTACCCAAGACTCAGGAACAAATGTTTATGAGATTGGAGACAAGGTCAACTAGGGCTAGGCCAATGGTCGCCAAAATGTTGATTCATCGATCTATCGACTACATATTTATTTCGAAAGATTTAAAATAAAACCAAAACAAATGCCCATCAACAAATACTCATTGAAAGACGTGTTCATAGCGACACAAGCAGCTGTTTAAAATGCCCTCACACGTCAGGTTAAGGACAATACACAATGGACACTTAACTTAACGCGTTCCTTCAACGACTCGAAAGTACTCTAGTCCGAGAGCCGTACCACAGAATAGAATAGCCTTTATAATTTTATTGTATTTTAATTGTATTTGTATTACTTTCTTTTTTTTAGTACCTATTACTTTTTAGTGAAATATGGCAATAAAGTTAATTTTCTTTTGCTTTCAATATGTCGAGTCTTATTGACGTCATATTAGTCATTCTTAATTATTATCTGTATTACAAGAACATAACCACTGTTCTACATCCAAACTAAAAGCAATCTTATAATAAACACCTAGTATATACGTGTATTATGATGTCGCTAAAACAACGACCGTTCCTCGTATTATTTTAATGCACAAAACACAGAACTTACTTCTTATAACACTTACCAAGCGATTATAAAGCGTGTTCCGTTTTATTTAGAATGGAAACTCGCATATCTGTAAATGTCTTTAGCAAGAGTCGTCGCTGAGGCTATTAATAGTACGAAATATTTGCGATGCATTAGAATTAGGTTAAACCGTTTTACAGTGTGGTTGTTTAAATAATTCATAACGCGCTTGAATTACTGTTACTAATCGCAAGGTTAAACAATTGGTCACAAAACAGTGTTTTTTTTTAATTTAACAAAGTATGATTGTAGATTTTTTGTGGCCTTTGACTGGCTGCGGATATTTTAGACTTTCGTATGTTTTTTTACCCAAAGGGTAAAACGGGACCCTATTATTACGACTTTGCTGTCCGTCCGTCTGTCTGTACGTCTGTCACCAGGCTGTATCCCATGAACCGTGATAGTTAGACAGTTGAAATTTTCACAAATGATGTATTTCTGTTGCAGCTATAACAAAAAATACTAAAAAACAGAATAAAATAAATATTTAACGGGGTTCCGGTACAACAAACGTGAGTATGAGTATTACTCGGTCACTTCCAACTAGGCTAAAAGTGGTTGTTACTGATTCGCGTCACTTGCAAATTGCTCGCAAATCACCAGTGTGATAAGATCCTTAGGGTTCTACAGATAAATTACTACAGAATAACGAACCATTGAAAATGACTGACTGTCGAGTTTCTTTCGGCGTTTCTTCTCGGCAGTGGTCTCATGAGAAACGCTAGTAGTTTTTGACTTGTAAAAGTGCCTTTGCGGCCTACTTGCAGAATAAAGTTCATTTATTTCATTTAAGACTTCGGGCCTACTGCGAACCGAAAACGTTGTACTTATCTCCCTCTCTGTTGCTCAAATATCATACAAGCGCGACATAATATTTCGTTTACGGTTCGCGGTAGGCCGTCCCCTTCCCCCTTGGTCGTCTTTTTATTACTAAATAGTATACAATCATAGTAATATTAGTAGCATTCGAGTATGTAGGGTTGTTCACTCAAGATTTGACTTCTCCAAAAGAAACAAATCAAACAAATATGCCAAATGCTGAAAATCCTATTAAAATATCTCAAAAAATAACGAAGCTGCAACCGTTTTAACTCTGCTGGTTAGAGAGAGAAAACGCGACAGATCAGTGACGCCATTGACCACGAGCGCGATAAAGGACGATAATTATCTAATTATAAGTCTTCAATGTTCAAAATGCACCTCTTCAAACTTTGAAGACTTGTAAAATTACAAAAGAAAGAATAAATAATTACATAATAAGAATAAATAATTAGATAATTTTATCTAATTATTTATTCTTTTGAATTACTTTCTTTCGCCATTTGATTAAGAATTTGATCCTTTTTCGTGAAAATTCTAACTTATTGATTTTCTTATTTGTTGTCAACATCCCTATTGTAAGAGCTCACGGTCTGTAGGTATTTTTGCAGTTTTGGTGTATCATGTGATCTCACTCTCTTGTCCTTGTCATTTCTTGTTTGTTGTGCTTATAGATGAAGATACGGAAAACGCCATAATTATCACAGACATTAAAGAACAGGAATATGCAATAAACATTGTAGTATTCTTGCATTCTTTACATTATTAGTAATCATACTTTGCATACGAGACAACTTATATGCAATTTTATAATAACATGTCAATGGCATATGAAGACACCGGAACTAAAATAACAATCTATACACATAAAAGAAGAAGTCCTGACTGACTGACTGACTGGCTGACTGACTCTGCCGAAACTGCTAACGCCAGAGTTGATTTTTGCACGGTCGATTACATTTATAACGTAGGATAGGGATAAGATAGGATTTTTCGAAATTCATCCCCTAAGGGGGTAATACAAGGGATGAAAGTATGTATTAAAACACGTATTTATTGAAGTGAGAGATTTGAAACTTTGTATATAGACTCTCCGTTTAAATATATTAATGGCGTATTTCAGCGTTTTCTAAATTGCTCTCCTAAAGGGGTGAAAAGGGGTTTCAAAATTTGTACCTCCCGTAATTTGTATCTTTTTTGAAGTGAGAGATTTGAAACTTTGTAAATAGACTTTCTGTTTAAATATCACAAAAAGCATTTCAGCGATTTTCTAATTTGCTCCCCTAACCGGGTGAAATTTTGTGTGGGGAGAAAATCTTTACTTTTCTTAAAAATGGGTGTCATCTTCGAGGTTCCTCGGGGTGCCGATTACGAAAATTAGATATGCATTTTCAAATCAAAGATGGCGGAGACTTATTTTTCTTAAAAATCGAGATGGGTGTCATCGTCGAAGGTCAAAGAAGATTAGCAGCAAGCATCAGACAACTGACAGAAAAAAACTAGACCTCAGTCTTTATCTTTGTTACCATCTAAAATCTACGTGGACGAAGTCGCGGGCGGCAGCAAGTGATTAATAATTAATAATAACTTGGTTATTATTATATGCGACTTCCTAGTTATTATTCATCAATTATTATATATGTACGTGCTAAAAGGCTTGGTATAATCGTGATTGAAAATGTCAAATGATTGACGACTTATGTTATAGTGACGAGTTGAATCATTTCTGAGTTCTGATCAAGGTGCCAATATCAGCAAGTTACAAGTAAAATTACACATTTATTGTCCAGAAAATATATACAAAAAATACTTAACAACAATGACATAAATAATATTAAAATTATTCAAACTAACTTAAATCTAAAACAGGTCCTTGAGGTATTGTACCATGTATGCTGGCGGCATTTCCTCGCTGTATCGCAATGCTGATATGATACGTTCTGCGAGGAAGTCGTCAGCTCTTAGGTCACCAGTTAAGTCAACAGTTATTATTGGCCAAGCGAGCGAAGCTTCTCCGTTTCAGCTTAGGCAAAAAAAATGCGTTCGTATGACCGTTGGATGTCCCCCTGTCCGACTGCTCTCTACAGTTCGCTTCTCAACCGATTCTCGTGAAATTTTGTGAGCAGGTTACTAAATAGGTTAGGTAACTACATGGAATTTTCAATCTGATTTAGTTTTTGGAAATTTTTCATACGGAGCCATGGGGGTTGAAAGCGTAGAAAATATAACTCACGAAGTCTACAAGCTCACAAAGTTAGTTATAGTATAGGTACTTAAATAATGTATTGTCAAGGTATCACATGAAGGTAATTCGTGTATATGTATGTGTAGGGACATAACGTGTTAATGTTTGCATGTGTCGGACATCCTTTGTCGTTTTCCTTAGGCGTCACTTCCGCTATAAAATAATAACTACAAGTTATTGTATTACTAACATTTATAAAACTAATAACTATGATATGGCGGATTAGAATGATTTGAAGAACACACATAGGTACGATATATTTTGTATCTCATAAATCATCCCCCAGGTGATGTTCTATTAGGTATTAACATCAATGTGGGCAGACACATGAGGAAAACTATCGTAATTATATTGTGTGACTTATTTTTTGATGCGCTCGAATTATTAGCTGATTTAATTGATTCGCAAAATTTTATTAAATTAAATCTGTTTTTTTTTAACCTGACTGTGGCTTTATAGGCCGGGCCCAATAAAGCGATAGGTGTGCGCGGTTGGAGAGTAGCCTGGGGAAAATCCAGGGGAAAACCTCCGGCATGACCACGCGTGTGGTTTGGATCACTGGAATACTCTAAGAGTTTGCGCTCCAGTGAGATTGGTTGAGCGGTTTCAACCGAATCGAGCTACTGGGAGTTTTGTCGCTGGTTCACGAAACCTAGCAATTAAATCTGTTTTTTAATAGCCTACATAGTGTCCCACTGCTGGGCAAAGGCCTCCCTCTCTTTCGCCACTCGTCTCATGGTCATCCCGCCATCTCCTTTTCGGTCTGCTTCTGCCTCGGGAGCCATCTTGTGGGATCCATTCGGTCGGAAATCTGGTTATTAATGATGCTTTTAAAATCGCTAAAAAAGTAAAACTAAAACGTGTTGAGTTTTAAACGTAAACAACGAGTCGATTTATATGAATTGATGCGGTTTTGAAGATGAACTAAACATCCATTGAGTTTATAAATAGCTACAAAAAATATTGAGTCATTGAGCTTTATATGTATATTTTATCGTGGAGCAATTATTTCGAACCGTGAGATTTTCGAGAAGACAGTACGTTTGCCAGTTTTGTGATGCTTTTAGCACCACCCAGGGGTAACGTGTAGGGTAGCGGTGGGTGCTCCCTACGGACTTCGTATAAATTCGACCCCCTCTGTTAAGTAATTTGCATAAGTCCTCAAGCCGCCCGAAGCTCGAACTCGGCTTAACTATACTGCTGCCATAGACACCAGACGAAGACGAAGGCCTTTAACATGTCTCAACGAGTGCTATCATAGATAGCAGCCGGGATCAACGGCTTAACGTGCCTTCCAAAGCACGGGAGCGCTAAGTTAGTAGCCACTCAAAATCATGGTAGTAGTATATATGATGAATTTAAAAGGAACAGCTATGTAGACATTACCGTAAAGGGCAAAAATATGTATACTACACAACATCTCAAAAAAGTACATCATCAGTACTAAGATCAGTAAAAATAAAAACCCTTCTACGGGTCCGTAATTCCGCATATGACCGCTGACGTGATGGACGGGCAACTACGGAACCCTACATTGTGAGTGGCCCGACACGCACTTGGTCGGTTTTTATAACTTTGACAGCTAATATCTCACCAACAGTCGACTTAAATGAAAAAGTTTTCTAGAAACCTCCATATCATTTTTAAAGTCCTGTCCATGGACAAATATGTGCATTGAAATTTTTTTGTTCATCCACCGATTTTTTTTGTAATTTCACATCACTTTTATACAGAGTTTCATAAAATACACCTAACCAAATTTCATAAATGTGCTTATAGTCTCCGAGTAAATCGGCTGTGACATACATCTATCAATCAGAAGAATACTTCACCAGATCTGGGGTGAGTCAGGGCAGTACGCTCGGGCCCACCCTATTTTTGGTGATGATCAATGACCTGCCTTCAGTTGTTAGTCGTGTCAAATGCTTATTGTTTGCTGATGATCTGAAGTTGTTCTATGCCGTTAACTCATCTATCGATTGTGACATGATGCAGCGTGATATAGATGCAGTCATGGATTGGAGCCAAAGGAATCGCTTGTCCTTCAATGGAAATAAGTGTAAAATAATATCCTTTAGTAGGAGCAAAAATATGGTAAGCTATACGTATAAGCTTGGTGGTGAAATAATCAGTCGCGTTGAAACTATCCGCGACCTAGGTCTAGTGCTTGACACTAAATTAGATTTTCATACCCATATTCAGGGTATAGTAAAGAATGCCCATAAAACATTGGGATTTGTAATGCGTACCGCGCCCCAGTTTTCTAGTATGGCAGTACCGATCGTATTGTATAATTCGTACGTACGGAGCAAATTGGAATATAATTCGATCATTTGGGATCCCGCCGAAGAGAATTATAAGCTCTTACTTGAAAGAGTACAAAGGAAATTTGCTCGATACATGTACAAGAGGCAGTATGGCTACTATCCTTTCCTGTATCCATCACTTTTTGTAGCAGGTATGGTCGGACTCGAGACCCTTAATTTTAGGCGGAAATTACATCTCGCCGTCCATTACAGTCTGCTGCTGAGAGGTCAAATTGACAATCCAGTGGCGTTGGAAGGCATCCGATTTTTCGTCCCTGAGCAATACGCGCGCGCTGGTCGCCGCCGCCGTCCGCTGTTCGCGGTGCCGGCGGCGGCGGCGGCGGCGCGCCCGCGCACGCGCCGCGCCTGTAACGCGCCCGGCGCCCGTGCGCCGGCGCTACTCAATCAACTGGTGCTGAGGGAGGATGCCGACGTGTTCGCAGATAGCTGGAGTACCCTGCTCTCTAAAATAAGTGAATTGTGCGATTTATATTGTTAGTTAATATTAGGTCTATATTTTCTTTAATTTGTTACTGTTAGCACTGAAGTTGCAAATCTCATAACATTATAGGCGCTTTGGTACCTCACTGTTAGCTTATAAATGTATGTTCTAAATAAATAAATAAATAAATAAATACGGACGGACAGACATGACGAAACTAATATAAGGGTTCCATTTTCGCCATTTTGACTACGGGACCTTAAAAATGATAGGGCATGCCATGATGATAACTTTTGAATGATTAATTGTGTGTCGATGCAAACCACCCTAAGTTATGTTTAAATTACATTTTATAGAACAAACACGCATTGCTGACGTAGGTAAAAAACTGCCAGGCTCAAGTGGGACTGGGCCGGCCACGTCTGTCGCATGCATCCAGATAGGTGGGCTAATGTAGCCACCAAGTGGGTGCCACATGATGGACGACGCAGACGGGGCAGGCCCAGACGGAGATGGCGGGATGATCTGGATGCATTTGCCAAGAATTGGGAGGAAGAAGCGCTCAATAGGGAGACCTGGAAAACATGGGGAGAGGCCTTTGCCCAGCAATGGGACAGCCAATAGGCTATAAAGTAAGTAGTAAGTACATTTTATAGAAGCTTAATACCTTGCTAGACGATGTCTAATTGGCTAATTAAATTCATTTGTCAACTCAAACCGTGAAGCTACATCGGGAAGCGACAGACCCTCGCCCTTCGCCGGACCTACGGGCCTGCCTTCCTCATTCGCTTAATTATTGTCACGCTACATAATTAAAAGCCACTGTAGTAGAGTAGCAAGGAACTTTCGATCTGTAGGTTGTAGGTTCGAACCTTGGCTTACTGGGCTATTAAAAAAAACTCATGTTGTTCCTGGAGTTGCAATCGTCCATAGGCTGCGGTGACGGCTTACCATCAAGCGAGCCGCAGGACGTGGTATAAAAAAAGAAATGTACACCATGTAGCATTGATGGAAATGGGATGGGATCTACAGGCGAGTTTATGCTTACACACATGTACATACGTAGAAAAATACCTGAACAACTATACGCCCTTCATGTTCACAAATTTTTGGCAATTTGTGAACGCGTTATTGAACTCGATTGTACCTAGATAATTTTTGGCCGCGGTAAATATGTGATTGATTAAATTCTAAATTTATGTCGCACGTGGCTATAAAGTGGGTTACCATTTGGCTTCGGCTCGGGTTTCAAATACCTGCGATCTGCACATTATTTGTTTCCCGCCCTAGGTAAGTAATATAATATTTCACACCTGCTATTCAGTAAAGAGTCTTTTTTTTTGAACCTGACTGTGGCTTTATAGGCCGGGCTCAATAAAGTAGCCTGGGGAAAATCCAGGGGAAAACCTCCGGCACGAAAGTAAAGAGTCATTTTTGCCCTCGAATGAAGGATCAAAGTCGTACTTTGTCTCTTTTCGCCATAGAAGGTATGAAAAGCAGTATCTGCCACTCGGTAGCAAACTTAGTTGTAAGATATTTCATGTTTTTAGCAGCGGGCCTCATAGGTAGTGTAAAAAGCAGTATACGCACACGGTAGCAAAATTATTTTCGTCTTGGGTGTAAACACTTGAATCCTTCGCTACGCTCAAAATTCTACTTCAGAATCCCTCGCTACGCTCAAAATTCTACTTTAAGAATCCCTCGCTACGCTGAGGATTCTATTGTAGAATCTTTCGCTTTACTCACGATTCAATGTACCGCCCTCGCCGTAAATATATCATTTGCTCCCTTGAGACGAAATCTACTATACTATGGCTGAGATACGCGTCATACTCGTGATCGGGTGCTGTTTGTGGAGTCCGGTGTATTCATGCTCGCTAGGACATAGTGACTACGTTAGTACTAGTGTCTTTTTATAGAGGATTGACGAGAGACATCATCCTGTTGTGGATTCGTTTTTATTGTCAGTGACTTAGAGACCATATACATCTATAACAATATTAAATTAATTTTAATTTTGACGCTCAGAGACCATGTACATCTCTGGGATATTATATTAACTTCATTATACTCCTTGTTTAATCTTGAGACCTTATACATCTCTAACTTTACTGATGTTGTAATATTTGTAATAGATATCTTTGCAAGTTTATCTTCATTGTATGACATTAATTTTGGTATAATTGTAAACTCGAAATTATTATTCCTTCTTGAATTGTAAATTAATATTTCGACATGAAAAATGTATTACTTATTATAGTCAGACTTTCTTAAATTGTAAATTAATATTTTGACATGTAAAAGTGCCCTTGTGGCCTATTTGCAGAATAAATGTTTGTATTTGTATTTGTATTGTCTATACCGAGAGCTACACCGGGAAGCGACAGCTCGTCCTTCGCCGGAGCTACGGGGCTGTCTTCCTTATTCGGTTAATTACTGTCAAGATACACGCATAAGTAATTAACATAAATCTCACTGGAAATATATGTAGAAGGAAGCATTACAAGAACTCCCCTCGGGAGTTATCTGCTCGTAGACGCGTAGCCGATAACATGCGTTTCCTCGTATGTAGAGAAAACTGCGTAGCGCTACGTAAAGTTCGGCAGCGAAAGTGTTAAACTGGCCGTTGTCTATGCTCCCGGTCAACTTCTTAAGTTTAACATCTCCCGAAATCCGGTTGTGCTTTAGAACATCTAAAACATTCTTCAGTAGTCCGAAGACCAATCATATCATGGACTAACTGCGTAGTAGACGATCGGCCAAACGCGATTTGGACGAAAAGCGTATTGGCCTAACAGCTAACAAATCACGAAGTTCCGTATCTCCCTCTCTGTCGCACGAATTAGCAAGTGCGACAGAGAGGGAGATATTCGAACTTCGTTCGTTTTCGGTCGCGGTAGCCCCTCAGAGCCCATTAGGGTTTGTTTGTTTTAAAGAATTGGCTATTGAACTAAAAACAATTGGTGCCATTCATACCAGTTTTTAGAGACGATCAAATCTTCCTTTGGGACCAACTACAATTAGAGCAACACAAAAAACGAAAACGAGAGGCAAATTACAGTATAGCTGACGAGCACTGGAAACGCTCCATATGATCGGCAGTGAAATGTGACGTCAAAATGCAATGAATGGCCTCGTAATCCCGTTCTATGGAAAAACGAGTAATTTGCCATTTTAGTAGTGAAATTTGTCTAATTTACTAATTTGGTGTGATAATTTGATGGATCTATATTACCACACTATGGATCTATGGTATAAATATTAACATGTGTCAAATACCCAATTGTGAAAGATCGGTTTCAGAACCAGACAGGGAAAAAACGTCTAATTTTTTTTTTTGCCTAACATTAACAAAGCTTTGTGAATAATCTAAGCCAGACCGAAACTCTTCACAACTGAAACGTAAAATTACCTAATTATCGTAAAGTTACGTATGTTGCACGTAATATTATAAGGTCTTGTACGATCTCGCTCGCGTGATTACGTTTAAGACAATTAATGTGTAATCGGCTCTCAGTGACCCAGTAACCGGCCGCGGTTACTTAAACGCAATCGCCATCGCGTTTGCTATGACGATTAAAGTCACTTACACGCCGCTTACAGTGCTCGTCGATGTGACAAATTGTATACGAAGTCAATGAAAATAGCTTTTCTTATTAAAACTGTTTTCGGGATTGCACCTAAAATTTACAATAAATTTCCGAGAAATATAAGCATGTTAGAAGGATTGATAGAATTTAAAAAAATCTATTTACTTCCTAGTTAAAAAAACCTACTGTCCACTAAAGGAATACTTGACGGATGAAGAATTGTAACTGTTTAAGCATGCTCCATCTTGACTCAAAATATTTGTATGCCTTATGGCAAAACATAGAGAGACTGTAATATTAATAATGATAAGATCTATGTTCCTATGTTTATAAATAAATGTTTTTGACTTTGATGCTATAAAACCTACATAAGAGGGTTTTTTAACGGATACCTATGGACTATTTAGCCACCTGCCTTTGTTGCTATAGAAATAATAAAATGGTTAAATTGAATGTAAATTAGACTTCGAAGAAAGAGAATTGCTATTGTTTTGTCCGTTTAATTTTAGAACGAATTAAATTTCAAACGGGCCAATTTTTATATTGTTGTCGATCATTACTCTTCGTCTGAATTGGATGAAAATAGGTAGGTTGGAAGAACTCCTGATCCTGTACAAAATACATATAAAATCATACTATGCACCCTAAAATTCTTTTATTTTCTCATGGACATTATCCATTGAGTTACAAAAACCCCATAAGTTTTGTCATTCAATGGAAAAATCTGTAGGGCACTAGGTAATCGTGCAAATATTGATCAGAATAAGGAACTCAATCTACCCACCAATTTTTACAGTAATCTAAAAATTTTAAAAAAAACAACAAGTACATAAAAATGGGCCTCAGAACGGCTTAATTTAACTACATTGTCCGTCTTTTTGCTCGAAAAACATGTATCTTGACACTTATCTTCGTTACTATCTAGTACAGGACTAACTGCGGTCTCGTATCATGTATTTTACATGTTTTTAGGGTTCCGAACCTCAAAAGGAAAAAAAACGTAACTCTTATAGGATCCCTTTGTTGTCCGTCTGTCTGTGTCGGTCTGCCTGTCAAGACCCTTCATCTCAGGAACAAGTGGAGGTATCGAGTTGAAATTTAAACCATAGATGTACTCCAGACAGTCTTTTGAAGCTGAGAAAAAATCAAACTTGTAAGTTAACGTTAAAAAAGATAAGTTTAGTACTTTAACTAGTTAAAAATCAAATGATTTACAAATCATTTTAATTTGACGAATTCAGAGCATACTAGATTGAGAGAAATACTACTCATTTAGATTTTTGATGTTCTCAACAAGCACCTAAGAGTACCCAATAACTTGCGCCGAAAGATCGATAAGTCTAGCAACCGCCGTAAATAATATCGATACGAACAGCACTGGCCATACTGTGGCAACATTTGTGCATTTTGACCAGTCAAACAACTTCACCTAATGGTGGACTTTATTGCAATAGCATTACAGACAGATAATTAGACAGCCCGCCGCAGTCGGTTACATGCCTCTTACGCGAGGTTATGCTCGAGGCACGAACGAAAATCATAGACAACTAGTTACAATTAATTAAGTATTTCGCATGATAACTGTTATCATTCACCTAGTTTGATAAGAAGTAGATGAAGGTCTTTAGCTAGTTAATATATCAATATTAGGCAGGGACCGATACCTGTATTTTTAAAAAACCATGAATTAACCCAATATTTTGGATTATTTTTTGCTCTTTACGTAGGGCTGAATCATGTATTTAGGTAACAACGTCGTATTATTAGATTGTCCCATTAAAAACCGGTGACCGTAATAATACCGGTATTTTTCTATGGAGAAAATACCGGTATCCGATCCCTGATATTAGGAGATTTTGGGTTCAATTCCGACCCTGTACCTGCTTACAAAATGTTACGACAATCAGTTGGGAAATGAGACCTGTAGAGGCGAGCAGCCGGACATCCGGACAGACAAACGAATATGAAAGCTACGTTGTCCAAGCTGAAATGGGGACGCTTCGTGCTAGTTCGAACAATTATGTTTTTACTATTAAATTATTGCAAAATAAAATTGAATCTTGATTTGTCTGCATTTATAACAAAATCATTGCATACTTATCGAAGTTTGTTATCGAACAACTAGCGTTTTACCGCGACTTTGTCCGCGTAAACTTGCACTCTATTTCGTACTTTCGATGGATTATTTTCGTTATGAAAAGTATCCTATATGTTAATTCAGGCTGCAGAGTCTTTGTATACCAAGTTTCATCATAATCCGTTTAGCCGTATTTGCGTCATTGTTCATTGAATAACAAACATCCTAAAACATGTAAACTTTCTCATTTATAATATTACTAGCAGCGCCCTGTGGTATTACCTGCGGGTAAACGGTAGCCTTTGTGTTAATCTAGGGTATAAGCTTCCTCCATTCTAAATTTCAGCTAAATACGTCCAGCAGTTTGTAAGATTAAGAGGAACCTACATCCATCCATACATCCGCACAAACTTTCACGTTTATAATATTAATAGTTTTCGCCGGCGACTTCGTCTGCATAGAATTCTCGAATTTTCTTGCATTTTTTTATATTAGGCGCTTACCTAGTCGTCGCTCTTCCATACAAAATTCCACCCCCTTAAGGGATGATTCTTCCCCGGGATCCGAACTATCTCCATACCAAATTTCATCTAAATCGATTCAGCGGTTTAAGTGCGAAGGGATGGCGAAGGGGTAACATTCAGACAGACATAAAGTCAGACACACACAAGTATGGATTAGGATAGTAGGATCTGCGTTTAGAAATTCATCAAGATTTAGTTTTTAATGGTCGAGCCATGGGCTCACGTAAAAAATATCTATTTTCCGTTCCGTAATTATCTACTCGTCTATTCTATCGCGAGTTTTGTAGCTGACAGAATCGCTAGAAATAGTAGAAATTTTGATACTGAATCCAATAGAGAGTATGCATAATTTTTAGGGTTCCACATCAAAATGGTAAAAAATGAACCGTTATGGTTTCATTTAGTCTGTCTGTCTGTCTGACTGTCTATCACATCGCTAAATTTGGAACAGTTATAAAGAAAGGTAACCTAGATGCATTACACAATACATGTTTTTTTATTTTTTTTTTTATTTTCTGTGAAAAATTACAGATAATACAGGTGGTTCAAAACTTGAAAGTCTTGTTACTGAATATGTCAAGTTGGGTGTCATCTTGAGTTACACATACTGAAACAATTTTTTTTTTTCGTTGAGTCATTTTCGATTTATGAGGGTAAATGTAGAAAAAAAATACCGTCTCCCCCCCATAATCTCCGAAGTTTACCAAGGAAAAGATATGAAATTATTTCATGACATTGATATCAATATATATTTTACAGGAAAAATATAACTTATAGCTCCTAAATTAGTAATTTAATCACCTTTGGATGTATTTCTGTTTTATAAATTCTTACGCGACGTACCTTGTTTCAAATAAAGAACAAAATCAAAACGGTAAAGAATTATCCTTGAAAAACCAGCATACATACTGTCGCTCAAATTTGAACCAAAATTCGCCGATAGATGGCGCTGTAGCCATGGCGTTCAATGTGTACGGAACCCACGGTGCGCGAGTCGCACTCGCACTAGACCGGTTCATGATGCCATTCGAACCAGTTTTTAGAGAGGAACAAATGTTTATATGGAACAAGTACAATTAGAACAACACAAAAGACAAAAATGGATTTTGAAAATACAGCATAAAATCCGAGCGCTCAAAACGAAATCAAAACTCCTATGTACGTAACGTCATATCAATAAAAAAAATTACAAACATTTTTGAAACTTTCTAGTGCCATATTTTTAAGATTTTGAGCATATTTATTAATTTACTGCTTTTTGTCATAATTTGATGGTTTACTATCGACATCCATATATAGTGATATATATACCTATTATTATTATTCATTACGCATGTATATTCTCCATTGATACTCTCAACATAAAAGAATAACATCAATATACACTCGAGGTCAAAAATTTCGCGTCACCATAAATTAAATAACCGCTATAGGTTTTTCTAAATATTTTACACTAGATAGTTTTATTTCCGTAATATATTATTTTTCGTAATACCCGACAGTATTAGCAATTCCTGGGATCCTATTATAAAAATATCAATCTCCAAAACAGAAAAACTGTCGATTTTGCCATATATCGGTCCCTTAAAATTGTTTTTTTTTTCATGGGTTTTTGGGAGTCCAATTTAAACCTGGAAACGTTAATTTTTTTAACTTTTATTTTTATGTGTTACATGTAAAATTAAATAAAAATTATGATAGGATTAAAAAACTGTGCAAGTTTGCACTATTTTAGGGAATATGACGGTATTTTACCGACCAGCATTCTTTGTCCGCGAGTGTAATAAAATATTTATTACAAACATACGATTTTTAAACAGTGTCCATGTAATATAAACTCTATTATATTACTGTTAAAGTAGAATTCCAATAGAATAACAGCATATGTCGGTGCTAAACTGATTTACCTTTTCAGCGAACTGTGGTGTTCAGTCTCTCGTTGATGTCTTTTGTATGTAGAACTGGAATCTGGATATATTTACATTATTTCCATCATTATCCTCCTTACGTTATCCCAGTACAGTTGCATCCTGAGAGATGCCCGGGGTCCGCTACCTAATCCCAAGATTTGGCGTAGGCACTAGTTTTTATGGAAGCGCCATTTGATTTTCCAACCTGAGTGGAAACTAGACCTTAATATTGGGGTTAGGCTTGTCAATATTCTGAAACCTTATTATTTTCAAGATCACCCCCTATTTAAAAACTTATACTGACCAATGAATTATTTTTATCCAGCAAGTAATAAACAAAATCCCACCGGTCGGTTAGCGTCATTTTTCAAATACGGAAATTGCAATTCTAATTCGTAAATCTCCTTGAGAAAGACACTGGCCAGTAGATGCTTCTATGACGATAAATTTAGAATAAGAAATAAAATCTATATACGAACAATTAAAAAAAAAGTACCGCCGGCCAGTTCACGTCATTTTCTTATTTCAATTTCCTGGAGACTTCACCATTTCATTTCGAGAAACACACACCTTGAGAAACACACTAGCCAGATGCGTCCCTGGCGGTAAATTTGGAATAAGAATAAAAAAATATCCTCACACGAATAAGTTTTAAAAAATCGCACCCGGCTAATACAGGTCATTTCTCAAATCCAATATCCCGGAAACTCCACCATTCTATTTCGAAAATCACTCTCCTTGAACTTGAAAAACACATTGGCTAGGTATTTATTTACTTCCCTGGCGCCAAACTTAGAATATGAAACAAAATATTTCACACAAACAAGTTTTAAAAAATTGCACCAGCCAGAACGCGTCATTTTTCAAATCCGATATTCTGCAATCACCAGTCCATTTCTTAAACCGCCCACCCTCCTTGAAAAACACACTGGCTATATAGTCGCGTCCATGGTGACAAAAGAATAAGAAAAAAAAGTATAGGTACAAAAGAACAAGCTAAAAAAATCACACCGGCCAATACGCGTCATTTTTCAAATCCAATATCCTGGAAACTTCGCCATTCCATTTCCAAAACCCGCTCTCTCGCGCTCAGTCGTCGGCCCGCCAGCGCCAGCGTCGGTCGCGGCATTAGTTTCCTAAGAAAAATTGTGCCGCGAGCGTGTGATGGATTTGTGTGTATGGCTTGTATGTGCGTGATTCTTTACCTGTACTGTGCCCCGGGACCGCCCTGTCCGTCATTTTGAAAAACGTGAGTAGTTACCTTAGTTTAGATTTAGGAAGTGTTTAGTAAAGTTATGCTAAGTTTTAGTTGATTAGGAGTTGTAGGTAAAGTTTTGCGTGCGGTTTCTGAATTTGAAATTGTATTGGAAATACAGCTAGTAACTAGCTTGAGTTTTGCTTACTTTGCTGCGAATTACGCGAAATTAGGTGTATTATAAAGATACAAAAAATAAACACTTAGTATATTCTTGTGGCACATTAATGATATACTTAATTTCAAATGTAACGAATATTGAGATCTTTAAATAAAGAATACATTTATTGATAGTAATCGATTTGTGTATTATAGGCCATGTCAGCTATGCACATTATACTTAAATTAAGCTTTAAAGTAGATTGCAAACTTAAATATATTATTTCATTAGTACATATTTCACATTACATAGCATTTTCCAAAAAGGCACACAATGAACATCAAATTAGTGGAATGTACTTTGTTCCACTAAGTCACGAAAACTTATTTGCAAATTCACCGGAAACTATCGTCACGTAATGGAACGAATTAATTTTCACTAATTGCAAGTCCTTATCTATAATTATTATTTTTATTATAATTATTTTGTGTATAATGCCGTGTTATGTTCTATAAAATAATTATGTATTTAGGATGTTTTTGTAACTTAGTTACTTACTCAGTATTTTTCCAAATAATTTTCTTATGTCTGTAATGTGCGTGCAATAAACTGCTTACATACGTACATACACCTTTTCATATTACTGTATTTGTTGACATGTAGGATAATTTGGAATAAAATAATTTATAACCACATGTGTCATAAAAATTACTGATAAAAAATACCAAGGAAGTGTTCCTTGCTGATTGTACTGAACAGCACATACGTCCCATATGTCATTTCTAAATATCAAGTAAATTATATGAATTATCTTAACTCACTATGTGCCCTTGAACGCTTTTTTACGGGCAGCTTACTAAACACTGACAATACATTTTTAATTAATTTTTTTGGGAAGCATACTGATTTGATAAGTTTGTGGATACAAAGAATAGCTTTCTTAAAAAAAATCGGGTACTAGCAGTAAAATAGGTACTTACATTCTACAAAATAAAATTGCGTAACATAGCGAATTATAAATAAAGTAGTGACGAACTCACGAATATTGCGACGATAATTATTATATGTAAGATTTTATTTCAGGCAATTATTCTAATTTGAATAAACCTGCCTATAAAAATAATTCATATTTTAAAACTTGTGTGCAGTATGATATAAATCGTTACAAACTAATGCTTACAAATATCTGAACATAACCTTGTTGAAAGCGCGCCCATATATTTTTGAGCATTCTTTCATGTTAATAAGATTCTTATAAGAACAAAAATAAACTTAAATCCCATATTGTTACAAACATGTACCAACTAAAACTATGAATAGCCTGTCTGTCTGTTAGAAGCCTTCGAGTCGACAGCTGAATGGTGTCAAAAACAATGCAAACAGTTTTTATAAACTTTGACAATATACAGTCATCCATCCAAGTTAAAATTCCAACTTTAACACCATGTAATTAAGTGCATTTTTGTCTGAGATTGTTTCGTTATTTTTGTACATTCAAAGGAGCTGAGGTTTTGTGTAGTAACATGGGTATATGCTGGTTATATATCATTTGTTACGAGGTGAAACTCCTAACGTTTCTACGGTTTTAGTGAACAGCTAGTATTTCGTAACATTCAAGTTAAGTGTAAATACATGAGTGCACTCAACATCTCCAAAATATACATACATTCACGTTTGTTTTCGCAAAACAGGTAGGCAGGGCACTTTTAAAAAAATAATATTTAGTACCATTCTTGTAGGTTTAAAGACTGAGAATAATATCTCACAGCACACTTCATCTCTATTTTCATAGTCAACTTTTGCGAAAACGGAAGAAAATTCAAAATATGTCTGAAAATATTCGTAGGGCTACATAGTTAAGCTAATTACGCAATTAAATAAAAAAAAAATAGTATGGTTGGACTAGGCATTCACATTTCTCAACTTTATGACGATGACATATTATGCGTTTCATATTTTATTTCTTTCTTATGTGCTTGTTGCCATGGAACCATCGTTGCGTGAGTTGGACTGTCACTTGGTTGGTTATTTATCTATTTGAAAGCAGTAGGCTAAGACGGCCAGTTAAACGTTGCATTGGGTAGGAATGCTCCACTTGCTATTTAGGATATGGCATATGCTTATACTACCTACATCAAGATTATCTACGTACACATAATTAAAAATGGAAACATATATATTTTTATATATACGTCGGGTCTGATAATATGAAGTCATACACACTGACTTTACGCTAAAGTTGAGTGCAATATAGGTAAAAGACTAAGCAAGACGTTTGGTGTAATATTTTTACTTCTAGGCGGATTAGAATCTATCTAAATTGCATGGGTAAATTCATCTATTTACCCACTTCTATTCAAATAAAAACTAAGTATAATTAACATTTTTTAGATCATTTATAGGAAAAAATGCTCTATAGAGCGCGACGATACTTGACCGTGGGTTCAAGGTCAAGTTAAGTCAAATTTAGACTAATGTATGTTCTTAACAGACTTTTAAGTTTAAAGGTTGCACAAAAGAACTCTTACTTTTAAATAAGCCTGTTAAACGCCGTACGCAAGGCTGTACAGCCAAGTATCGGTACTTGTCAATTGATGATGAAAACCTATGAAACAGAACTTCTATTTTCATTAAAATTATGGTAAACGAACACGGAGACCGGCTCCAGCAACTTTTTATGACCAAAGACCTGTGGCGACATTTTTTTTCCAACAACATAAATATTATTCTAATAAGTTACTTCATTAACGCGTTACCAATTAAATTAAGAAGGTGCCTTAGTAACTAAAAAAGTGGTACACTTAAGACATTTTTTTATTTAGCTGTGTAATAGGTATGCGTATAGCTAACTGTAGCATTCAGTACCAAAAGGCATTATGCGTGTAAGAAATTTTTAGTTTTATGGCGTTTTCGTTTGCTTGCCCATGACGTGCGATATATTTTCGCAAACATTCGACTGGTGATACGAATTACGTAATTTGGTGCTCTATGATTTTTAAACAGATTTGCATTATTGGAATCACGTTGATTTTTGACGTCATGACTTATGACTGTTGTATAAAATGTCTTGTTGAATTCGTGTAATTTTTCGGCTCCAAAAAACTTACATTTTTACATCCTATGGGCAAACCTTGTACAGTCGAACTCATAAGTAGCTGGACACTTTGGTACTTTGCCGCTTTCATCCGCTTGAAATGTTAGTATGACAGTTTAAACATGACGGTAAAGCGACAAGGTACAAAGTTGTTAAGCCCTGGTGAGTTCAACTGTACCATGACAAATTCTATGAACACTAATATTTGTTTTCATCTGTCATATTTTCTACACTTCTAACGGGCTTAATAAAAAAAAACCATTCTAATTAGATGCATTGGCAAATCAGGGGTTGGGTCAATGAATACATATTTCAGAAATAATTGTTTCACAGGTTGGTAAATATATACTTTCTTTAAACAATATATACTAATATTCGCTAATATTCTACCATAGAAGTGGACCTCAATAAATATGAATATTGGCAGATGTTTATAATTAAATCGAGTAATAAAACATATCGATTTCGCAAGATATAAGTAAAAGAAAGATCTGGTGATATGAATATTTATGAGAATTTGCAAGCTTATATATTAATAATTTATTTTATCATGTGATTAAAAAAAATGGCTTCCAAAAATCAATTACTTAATCGTAGTACTAAAAATTAGCCTACTTGTCGCGAGCGAAAATAGTCGTTTTTTAATGTATTGATTTTTTTGTTTTCTCTATTTGAAAAACGAACAAGAATGGGATGAATAAAATAAATACCAAATTAGTTGACCATTACAGTACGCGTGGGAAGAAAGGATGTTGTGAATGTTTGACCCATCATTGATGTAAATAAATAAATATTATATTTATTACCCTGTTTTATATTATTACCACAAACAAACGATAGTTCTCATAATTTATTTGAATATTGATGACAAAATCGCGTCTACTGCTTTAAAATAACAACCAAGTCCGAAACCTGACTGACGAGTGACGACCTTTGAACTTATTGCTATAAAGGTTATTTTCACATATCTTCACCTTCATAATAGGAAATTAGAATCCGGCTATTTACTACTTTTATTTCCAATAATTTTACGAACTTCTAAATATGTTTCTACTGTAGGTATTTTCTTGGGTCGAAACGTACTTTAAGTAAGTACTTATAAAATTCATGGCATACCAGTTTCGTAACTTTTTGAACGCACGTTTCCACGTCCATTAGTTCAATATTTTAACTTCACTAAACACATGTAGAATTAATGGCAGCAATAATATTTAATTCATCCTTAAAAAATATGCGTTATTTTTTTGGTGGCAAATAAAATGCATCGTCTCATTCCGGATAAATGCGTAACTTTTGGGTCAAAATTGTTGGTCGGTAAACATTTTTCAGTGGGCAGGTATTAACAATTTACTTGATATTAGCTACCCAGTTACCCAATAAGTTACGAGAAAGGTTAATAATATAAGGTTTGTAAAAATATGTTCCGTAAGCATGAGGTGAATCTTCGCATAATAATCATAATATTCACAATATATTGGTATGTAATCGAAAGTGGGGTTACAAAGATCTCATAACTGTATCCGGCTTGCACTTTTACTGAAACCACAATTTATGTAATTCAATTCTGTAAAGTGACGTGCAGTAACAATAAAATAGGTACAATAATACCTGTGGCAGATTTTGTAGCCAAAGAGATTGATTGATATTTTCATTGATGGGTTCTCACTCAAATAGATTGGTCTCAAAATTCTGTTATTTGTATATTATAGAAATTATTTATGGATTTGAATTTCTTGTCAAAACTGACAATTCATGTGGATGGAATCTATTGGAAATCTCAAATACATTATTGGGCCTTAGGGCAAAACCGCCGCTTAATGATAATTGATTCTCGTCTTTTTAATTTTAAATTATAGCATCCATAGCTAACTGGACGACAGCAAACGTATCATAAACATATGAAGGAATCAGTGTAAACGTCAGTAAACGTTCGGTTACCGTCTAGTTTCCCAACCTCGGCCGGCGGTTGCGCACTTAAAACGCTCTAGTGCGCGCGCAACTCGTGTTTTTACACCGACTTTAACCTGGATTTGCCCATTTTTAGGGTTACGTACGGGGTCGCTCATTAGTTGGGCGACCGGGGTGGTCGCCAGGTCATCGATAGGCCCTTCTATTCTACGGTGCGCGATTGAAGTATAACCCCAGTATTCATAAACGTCTATCAAACCTATATTAGTTAACTAGCCGCTAAAGTTCGTTTGTCCTTATCTGTCACTTTGACACACGTGCTTGTGAGACAGCGACAACAGACATTTTAGTTAGCAAAGGTTTGTTAAGTTTTATGAATAAGGGGGTAAGTGTCTTCTAATGTACCGCATGACTCGCCTATGGCGCTTAGATTGAAATGAAATGCCGGCCCTGGTTCCGTATGAAATGGAAACAACAGATCCTTTATTATCATACATATTGCATCGTCTATATCTATATCATAGTGTCAGAGGCAAAAAAATGTAGTTAAGATTTAGATTAATCAATTAGTGAATTTTACTACGTTCCATTACGTGACGATCGTTTCCCATATGGATAGCTAGTTTTCGTGACGTAGTGGAATCAATTACATTTTACTAATTGAAAGTTCTTTAACGTATATATATTTGAAAATGCCCGTCAATTAACGCTTCCACTTTCCACACTTGTTAATAATCATACGTAACACAACACACAACAATTTTCTCCATTGCTCAGTATTATTTGGTTTTATCCTGCGAGTGATTGTTTCAATACAAAAAACCGACTAAGCGCGAGTCGGACTTCGCTGACCCCGGACATTTTGGGTTCCGAACCAATGAAAAAAAATTGTAAATATATTATATTTTTTGACAACGTAATAATAATACGCAAAAGTTAAAGTTTGGTGACTTCACATTCCTATGTATTTGAATATTTTTATTATTAAAAAAATACAATATTAATTATTTATCTACGCAATTAGCCCTAACAACGATTCACCACTCGATTAGGTCGGTCAATTTTTTTTTTCACGCCCCTCCTTTAGTTCTATGGGACCTCCCCTTAAAAACATTTAAAAATAACTTGATGCTTATACTGTGAAAAAATGAAGACAGCTCCAATCGTTTGGCTGTAAAAACTGTGTTGCAGACGTCAGACGGACGGACGCGTGATTGACAGCAGTAGGGTTCCGTTTGGACCTTTTGGCTACGGAACCCTAAAAATGAGAGATCTAATAACCGTACGTACGTTTTACATGTTACGTAATCGACTAGCTGTTTGAACTTTATTAGAAAAAAATATATAAACTTTCCTTTTGGAAAGGGATAGTGAAATAAAAAAAACGCATTTATTCCACAAGGTATAATATTCAGAGGGCCTACTTCCAACATCGAAATCCGAATTTCGTACCGTGCCGAACCATTCACGCATACAGTGTATAACACGAGAGTGAAAGGGATGGCACGATACGAAGTTCGGATTTCGAAGTTCGGAGTAGTTCGGAGTAATTCCCAGACCGGACAATAAATGAGTAGATTAATAGAAATGAAACCGTATGGAGCTATATACGAAATTGGACTCTGACTCATTTGGTACCAAATCAAAATTAATTCAGCTTAATCAGAGAACTGGTCTATCAAGGAAGTCATGCATCTCTCACTATCATTAGCACGTGCTGACGCGACATTTGATTACCTATCTAATTAATATTTATGTGGAGCAATATCTGAACTGATGATTCGATGATGAGTCACGTATTAAGCGATATGATGGTAAAATCGTTTAACTCTTATAGATTTATGTTTTATAAACACTCGCGCTTTGTGACTACAAAACTACACATAGGTATTCAAAAAAATACTCTATGACGACCGGTTTAGCCTAGTGGGTAGTGCACCTGCCTGTGAAGCTGACGGTCCTGGGTTCGAATCCCGGTGAGGGCAAATATTTGTGTGATGAGCATGAATATTTGTTTCTGAGTCTTGGATGTTTTCTATGTATGTAAGTATTTATATCTATTAAATATATCGTCGTCTAGTACTCATAACACAAGCCTTCTTGGGCTTACTGTGGGGCTAGTTCGATTTGTGTAAGATTGTCCTCTAATATTTATTTATTATTTATTACTCTAATACCGTACGAATTATTCTTAAAACTGTATATTTTAAAAAGGTGATTATACTTACTCGTTACAAAAGGGTGTAGGTTCTTAAGTTGACTATTGCTCGGCTCTATTAATAAAAATGTCAAGTATTAGTCCACTGTCTAGCACTGGGAAGTTGTGAATTGGTTTTTACTAGGTAAGCGCGTTCAGCCTAGACCACACCATCAGCCGGGCTAAGATGATCGCTTACTCATACTCATACTCATACTCATTTTATTGATAAAATATAAAATTTTACATGTCAAACATTTTAAATTGAATAGGTATGTCAAAGATTTAATTAAATACATTTTAAGATGATTATAAATGAAGTAGAATAATAATTATCAACTAAGAAGTCAGAATTAAAAAATGTTAATGTTAATGTTAAAAATGTTATGTTATGTTATATGTCGGACATCTTCCCTTACTGTCAAGTACGTAAGTGCGAGAGGGACGAATGCTAAATGTCCGACATATAAGATATCTTAGCCCCTCCGGTGATTTGTGGTCAAGAATAAAAAAAACCCAACATGTCAACTTGTCAGAATAGACCAACTTTCCACTACGCTTCCGATGTCTCGATCGAGTTAATCGTGTTTATCATCTCCTAGCCTTTTTCCGGTTGAGTCTTAAAAGAGCTCTTTCGTAACTCGGCGATCACTGATTAAAGGCAGCACGGTCCGGCGTCCTAGGCATCCGATGTAATCACAGCGTCCATCAAAAGATGGAACGCTGCGCTTATGGCGTCCAACTCCGACACGACGCGTACACTTAGGCACACTTAGGCATTCCCACCGGCGGGGACGTGCACCGCGCGATCGCGACAACACAGACATATAGCCCCTATTCGTGTACCGCCGCATACCGGGTGGAGTCAGTCCGACCCAGGTCGGGCCTAGCTGATTTTTTTGCTGGTCTCTTCTCAGCTAGGCTAGGTTTAGTGAACCAGCGACAAAACTCCCAGCAGCCCGATTCCCAAAAAAATGCTAAGGGAGTCCGGGGTTCGCTTTGGCATATATCCCCTGACTAGCGACCCGCCCCGGCTTCGCACGGGTGTACTATTTAATGGATGTTATTATACATATAAACCTTCCTCTTCAATCACTCTATCTATTAAAAAAAACCGCATCAAAATCCGTTGCGTAGTTTTAAAGATTTAAGCATACATAGGGATATAGGGATTAGGGACATAGAAAGCGACTTTGTTTTATACTATGTAGTGATTTGGCATTGGTACTAGTTTTACAAAAGCGACTGCCATCTGACCTTCCAACTCAGAGGGAAACTAGACCTTATTGGGATTCGACAGGTTTCCTCACGAAATAAACGCGTTATTTCAAAATAATACGAACCGTATCGTCATGAATTGCAGTAAAAGTCATGAACTTTGCAACAGTTTTCGCCCACAACGATAATAAAGCATCTTGCGCGATCGTGATCATTACGAAAGCAAAGGGCATTGTCCCAGAAAACTCATAGCAGAAGCTTGGTTTGACAGGAAAAGGGTTGCCTGTCAAGCCAACAGAGGAGCTACTCCGAAATTCGACATCCGAATTTCATATCGTGCCGTCCCTTTCACTCTCGTGTCGTGTCGTGTTGTGTGTTGTCTCGTGTGTTGTTGTGTGTCTATATGAGTGAAAGGGAAGAAGTTCGAATTTCGGAGTAGCCCCTCTCTGTTACAGAAGTTTGGTTTGACAGGATAGACAAACCCTTTTCCTGTCAAGCCGTTCGGAGTACGGGACCTGGTGGGTGTTTATTTCTTAAATGCATGTAGTATCAACAATGATACCACTGAATGGCAACTCGTAATCAATTGAACGTTAATTTGGGACTTTGTCAATCTGAGTAACATAGTCATAATTGTCATAGGCTAGGTACTACGTACTAAGCTAGCTGTATTGCGGTGCCTACCTATTTTTATCAATTGGGAAAACCGCTAGGAGGATCATGAGTAATTGGAACTGCTGAACATAGCTTTTGAAGTATTTGGTGCAAGACTAGTTTCTTATTCCAAGTTTTCTGCGGCACTGCGGTTTCTTCAAAGTCATTACGGTGACTTTAGCACTTGAGACGATGATACTAATGACCTGCCATTATCATTTCGTTCTAAAAGGGCGTAAGCTTGAAGTATTTTTATGGAACTAGACGTTTTAAGCTAGCATGGATGATCTTTGATCAGTGTACGATTTATAAAAAGTTAGGTAAAAACCTGTTTGTTTGTTTGCATTGCTATTGCATCGTTATTTTTCGTCATTGAAAACAGGTACGAACGGGTCAGATTTCATGTCAATATCATACAAAGTATAACTTATTTTGATTTACGACTAAGCGCTTATTCAGAAATAGGAACGGTAGGTAGTTAACAATAAATATAAATAATTATTTCATTTCTCATACTATGAAAGTGGGTCATTGTTCATCAGGCGGTGTGCTGAAAGTGGCACTTTTCTGCTGTAGAGCAGAAAAGTATTAAAAACATTTTAGACTCTCGCGATTTCTACACACACATAAAATATTTTGCAACCCGTGTCGAAACGTCGGTAAAAAAGATAAATACATAAATATCCTCTTTAATCTTTTATGTTAGTATTCAATTCTTAAATAAAAATAATAATAAAACGGTCCATACACAACACTGTTAACATCACTCAACAGTTCCCGCCAAATTGGTTCGTTCGCTGATTCAGAAAATGTTTGTGCATATTTTGTCATTTTTTTAGTTTCCTTGTATTCGAAATAAAAAGCTGAGTGTTTAACTTGGGTGAAACCACCCATTTTAGCCTCGAACTATTATTAAATACTAAAATATGTCGACTGAAACGAGTAGCTTTAGAAAATTACTCGTTTCAGTCGACATATTTTAGTATAGTAGTCGACATGTTTTAGTAGGGTAGACCCTTGGTTAACAATCTACTATTTTATTACATAACCGATAAGCAATCGAGAATCAGAAATTGAAACTAACCGAAAATATCTTCGCGTGTTTTACATCATTTACTAGAGTGCCATCTATGCCCGGATAGTGGAAAAGCGCTTTAACAATTTCACCAAAGATGGCGCTCTAGTAAATGATGTGAAACACGGAAAATATTTCTATTACTTTTAATTTCCCGCAGTCTAGATTGCCCCGCTGGACCTTATATCTAACTAAAAGTAAAAACTACATACATACACTCAAGCCCGTATCCCATTGGGGTAGGCAGAGACCAAAGAACGCCTTCCTTACATACTTCTTTTGCCTCGATCATATCCATACGTCTCTTCATACATGCTCGTCGGTTGAGGGAACTTCTGACCTAGCCTTTTATCAATGTCTCATAAATTTCATCAATATACCCTCGCCTAGGTCGCCCCTTCCGACCCTTCAATCTATCTCCTGACCATAAATCCTCTTAGTATGCTTCCACACATCCTCTCAACATGTCCAAACCACCGAAGCATACCTTTTTCAATCTTAGCCACATCGTCTTGTATTCGGTATCTTTTTTTTTTTACAACGCCGGTGGAAAACAACAACAACGTACAGTCCACCTGATGGTAAGCGGCCACCGCAGCCTATAGATGCCCGCAACTCCAAAGGAGTCACGTGCGCGTTGCCGACCCTTTATAAAATTTGAGGATGCACTGTGTTGACAGCAGATCTTTCTCATTTATGAGCGTTTTTAACTGATAAGGACCCTTCCTTATCAGTTAAAAACGCTCATCTATTTACGTCATTTTCTGTTTGAATTGACGCGTATCTCGACATTTTCTCGATGTTATTATCTAGAAATTGCGGCGTTATGTCATAAGCTGATTATGCATTTTTTGAATTTTTCATTAAGAAATATCGTTTCAAACATCACTCCAAATCGACCATTTTCAACCTAAAAACGGGTTTTTGCGCTTAAATTCTACTACACACAATAAAATAAAAAACTGGCTATGTTACTATTTAAAACTTTAATAAAACTATCATAGCCTTTAATAACTTTATTGGCATCATCAATACTTTTGTCATAATTTGAAATCAAAACATTTCAAATCTTATAAGCCCTCATAACACTTTACTAAAAACTTAACATTAAAAATTAATACGAACTCTATTACATTAGCGTTAGAGTAGACTGTCCAATGAAATAAGAGCGTAGGCCATTTTCAAATTAAAAGCAATCGTACTGTATGTAGGTACATACAGAAATGCCAGTGTTACTAACACAGTGTTACTGTCACAAGTATGCGGTAACTGGACGATATTGGTCAGATCATTAGCATACACGATAGCCTCAGCGACCGTTGATCTGGTGGATTTAAGGGGATGCCTCGATTCGGTCAGCCACGCCCCCCGTGAAAGAGACACGCTTAATTATGTCTTTCGCGCACGACAAAACGGGATGCAACACTTTTCGGGAATTTTATTTAGACAAATTTCGATAAATATCTGACTGTGTGCATTTTTATTTTTCCTCTTGACAGAGTACAGATGAGGTAAAACGCCATCATTTTAAATTAATTGTGTCGTTTAATAATGCGTTGTTGTAGTAGGATAGTCATCCTACACAAAAAAAGGAAAATAAATATTCAACTTTGGTTTTTTTTTCTATCGAGAAAATTTTAAACAGTCATGTCTCGGGTATTGTCAGAAACACAGTCATATAGTCAAGAATCATATATCTGAAAATTAATCCTTATTGTTTCCTGGGTAGAATAGCGTTTCAAAGAACGCGATATTTCTCGTTTCGCGGCCTTAAGGGCCTGCTCTATAAGTTATGGAGCAGATAGTTGAAGGTTCTATCGATATTTTAATTCGGGTATGAAGGCTGTGCAATGCAGCCATCGACAATGAAATCAAAAAAAACTGTGGAGCCGCTTGTCTCATATAAGCCGTAGAATCAACGTTACTCTAATTTGCCACTAGATGGCGGTTAATAATTTCAGTGTCAAGAATTCCCTTAGCGAGTTCTCAATAACTTTGTTTACATACCGTACGACTCACGAGGGGAGTTCATTACTATACTAGTTGACCATCGCTGGTATTCAGCGTCTCTATTGTAAGGTCTCTTTTGCCCACAACAAAAAGGGGCCTTCAGACACCACTTACTTAGTATGTTCTACATAATGTGTTAAATTTTTTAAAGGGTTGAAGTTGCAAGCGTCCGTAGGCTACGTTGACAGCTTACCATCAGGCGGGTCGCACGCTTGTTTGCCACAGACGTGGTATATAAAAACTGGTCTGTGGGGACAAACATACGGCAAATGCTTTAAGTCGGACGTAAACTCGATCATGCTACCAATCGCGAGTAATACCGATTACGGAAAAAAATAGTGAAATATGTATTCCATTAAAATGATTATATTTATGCTAGATCTACGGTAAGATACGACTTGACAGGTGGTTAAAGTATTTAATTTATAAGACATGATGTCATCATCATTGTTAAAATCCTGCTTCCTTATTTGTTCTTATTTATCTAAATGTACTTATAATAAATCTGCAAGATCGTGTGTCCTCCCATATTTACGGTTTTCCGGATTCTAATATACTGCTTCGAAGTCTGAGGTCTTGTACTACCTTAGGATAGTCGCCAACAAGAATACTCGTCTGTCGGCAGAGTGATGGCATTAAGACCGAATTTTTTTTTTGGGACTCGACTCTGACTTAATAGGCTGGTCCCAATAAAGCTATACGAGTGCGCGGTTGTAGAGTAGCCTGGGGAAAATCCAGGAGAAAACCTCCGACACGACCACGCGTGTGGTTTGGAACACTGGAATACTGTAGAGTTTGCGCTCCAGTGAAATTGGTTGAGCGGTTTCAATCGAATCTGAGGTGACCGAATAATTTGTATCACAGGACGCAATTGTAGGATTTGTAGCACTGGCTTTAAAATAAATAAAAAAATAATATAGACATAGGTCAGTAGTGTGCAATTTAAGCAAAAACTCGTTAATATTACTTAACATAAATTTTACTTAATGGAAATAATGACTAGATGAAACCGATTATCACAGTAAACTTGACTAATAAAAAACAATCTTATGCTATTGTGTTAAGAAACATTTTTCAACGGTGGAACATCGCAAAGTAGGTAAAAATAATGTTTGTTCGATTCGCCTCCAAAATTTATTGATATTATTAATATAACCAGCGTAGGTATTATGTTAATGTTTTGTTGCAAATACGAAGTATAATTAGTTAAATAACTTGTTTGGTTATTGGAGCCTTTTCTAATATTGTGTTTTGTATGACTATTATTTTTTATGAGCCTGTGCGCACAGAAATACAATTTGAATTAATTAAAGTGCAGTTCGATTACCCTTAAAAGTGGATATTTCCACTTATGTAACTTTAAAATCATCACAAATTTTGACTTCGGAACTTTGTTTAGACTAGTTAGGGGGTTAACACATCAAAAGTTCCCGGCCCATATAGCCCTTTAGCCGGGGGCCTCCCCCCGTGGAGGTGGGGGCGTGGGGTATCATTGGTTAGAGCTCGCTGAGTGCATAAATACGGTATTTTTTGGTTTAAAAAATATTGAAACACAAAGGAATGAGAAGCCATTTATAATTTCTAAGAATTGACTTTCCCCTTTAGAGAAAAAGATTGTAAAACCTTTTTTGTAGAGAATTTTATTTTAATTACTTAAGTATGTCTTAGAACATTTTTTGCTATGGACCACCGTTTAAGAGTTTTTTTATTAAAAACCGAAAATTGGTACCTTCATACCCCCCTCCCCTCCGGCTGAAGGACTATGGGCGAGGACTTTTGATATGTTCACCTCCTAACTAGTCTAAAAAAAGTTATGAAGCCAAAATTTGTGTTCCAAGCATTTCCCTCCATATACCCTTTCGTTGCCTGTGCTAAACTTAGTTTTTGCTAATAACAACGCCTGTTGTAGACTTTAGATTAATATTTTTATTGAAAATACATTGCGCGTTTAACAATAATATAGTATTTTTACGGGCTCGTTACACAAACCTTACAAGTTATAATCTTCAGTCTAAGACACCGCAATACCGATGCCCTACTCCGAACTTCGAAATCCGAACTCAAACCGTGCCGTACCTTTCACTCATATAGTGTATAACACGAGAGTGAAAGGGACGGCACGATACTAAGTACGGAGTAGGCCCTCTGAGACGTTTGACATGCGCTTGACAAATAATGACTTGTAAAATAGTAATTAGTGGGTTAGGTAGATGTCATTTATTTTACAGTAACTTTCGCAACTATACCTAGTCTTATTGACAGAGTAGTTGATAAGAATTGAAAACACCGGGGATGCCAATTTGTCAAATTTTTAAATAAATAAAAAAGCTCGTTTTTACACGACTGCTCATAAAAAAGAGTGTAGTGTAGGTAATGTATCTAGTCAAATGAAAAGTGTAGTAACAGAGTATGTTTACATTTACTATTCCAATATTAAAATTATATAATATAAAATTAATTTTTTGTACTATAAAATGTAAACAAGAATATGCTAAATCATACTCATAACAAGTGCAAAAAATCATAACTACACTTATTAAGATGTAGATTGTATAATGGCGTCACAATACAGCCCTCCGCGAAATGCCCGTACTGTTGTTTGTCTACTGTGCTTTCACTTTCGCCATTGCGTAACAGCAATAAGTAGATTGGACGAGTTATTGCGCTTAGATAACCTAAGTAGCGCGCGTTGCTTTACTGGGATTACAATAAATTGATCTACATAAAGATCTTGGGAGTGTATTAAATGAGACATTTAATGCACTTAAGTGAGACAGTGGAGCAGATGAGATTACAATCAATGGTATTTTTTTTATTCATATTTTTTATACTACTGTGATCCTAAGAGTATATTTAATACTAGCTTTTGCCCGCGTTTCTTCCGCTTGGGACCAGGGATCGAATACCGGTATTTTCTCCATAGAAAAATACCGGTATTATTACGGTCACCGGTTCATTATTTCGTTTTTAATGGGACAATCTAATAATATGACGTTGTTACCTAAATACATGATTCAGCCCTACGTAAAGAGCAAAAAATAATCCAAAATATTGAGCTAATTCAGGGTTTTTTAAAAATACCGGTATCGGTCCCTGCTTGGGACTCGTTTATACCGTACCATCCTATACAAACTTCTGGCCCTTAGGTCTTATAGGATAATTTCCGAGATAAAACTATCGTATGTTCCTTCCCGGGCCTCAAAATATCTCTATACCAAAGTTGTGAACGTATTCTACCATCTAATGTAACCATATCTCTAGCGAAACAAACAATTTTATTTCATTTCATTTCACCCTAATCGGTTTAGTGATTTAAGCGTGAATAGGCAACAGAATTACTTTCGCATTTATAATATTAGTATGGAACTTTTTGTAAAAACTGGACGCAATCCAATTTCATTGCATAGAAACTTTAAATTGAATCGATTAATGGACTACTGTGGTTTATTCGTACTGTGAACAGTCATGCGGCCCATTACGGCCTAACTAACCGAAAGAGCACGCGCTATGCGAAAGAACGGGATACCATGCTTTTGAAGCTATAAAATTATCACACAGTCAAGGATTAAGTATACAGTTTTTTGAACTTGTCTCGTCTCGTACCTATATCTTAAATGGAAGGAATTTCTAACTCAAATGTGGAGCTAACTCAATATTATCTCATTTTTCTGTTTAGTCTGAACTAAACAGAAGTATGAGATAATATTGAGTCAGCTAACCGGTCAGAGACATAATTGCTTTATTACCGTAATAAACTGTCCAACGATAATTTTTTTATTCGATTTTCCCCCTTATATTCTCATGGCGATAAGGATTGCGGATTCGATGTAAACAGCTCGTATATAATGTTTTGTCTGAATCACTTATGCATACGAGTGGTTGGATATCTAAGAATAATGATAATTACACGACTCTTGTGTTAATCCATAGAAATAATTGTTTTTTTTTTGATATACATAATACAAATATATGTGTTACCAAAAGCAAATCATTGATACTGTTTTTTTTTGTTTAATATTGTAAGAAGTATTTGATGCAATACATAATACATATGGATAATCTATGTATATGTAACTAAATTGGTGGATTTATATTAACTTATGTGATACTTACTTTCTTGATCATGGGTCATTAACTAACTACTATGGCTTACCGACCCAAAGTGAATATTGGCCTCCGACACGATTTAACGCCACTTAGCTCGAACCTAGAACAGCCTAGAACCTCCCCAAAGATCATCAAGGGGGAGGGGGGGTCTAACAGTGGCACAAAAAAACCTCGCGTGAATTCTGCACCAGGGATCGGATACCGGTATTTTCTCCAAAGAAAAATGCCGGTATTATTACGGTCACCGGTTCATTATTTCGTTTTTAATGGGACAATCTAATAATACGACGTTGTAACCTAAATACATGATTCAACCCTACGTAAAGAGCAAAAAATAATCCAAAATATTGGGCTAATTCAGGGTTTTTTAAAAATACCGGTATCGGTCCCTGTTCTGGACAAGCCCCTACTCTGCCAAAATCTAAATTCGACTACCTAAAAGTTAATCCGGCCCTGCTGACGCTGACGAATTAACGCTGTCGGATCACTATTATCTTCATCTACACCGCCACCATTTTGCATCTAAAACTGAATTTAAATTCCATATCAATTTCATTTCAATATATTGCATGCCGCTCACATTCACTTGTTTATAATCTTAACTAGTTTACGCAAGAGAGCTTCTAAACGGAGACTACTCAGTATTTTAATACGGAATAACTACGCAATTGAAAAGGTCAAAAGCTCTTATTCCATTGCAATAAAGACTGGGAATCTTCATATATAGGTAGTTACTCATGCTGGCTGTACCATCAAAGTTAACTAACTATTGGTCTACCTTATCTTGTTGCAATACGGTCCACGAATGGTCAGTTCAACTGTCATGCTGATATAGTACTTACCTACGCGTTTTAGAATAGAATAGAATAGAAAACATTTATTTCGAGTAACATGTGACTCATACAAGAATATTATAAGATTTCAAGCTTACATGGTCATTTACATTAGAATTACGATTCAAAAATACAAATATATATGGTAAATATCCCGTTTCAAATCGTAATTCTAATACAAGAATATTGTTAGTAAAATTGATTATTATCATTAGTATTAGTGCCTAATTTAAATACATACGTACTATACTTTGAATAACAATTAAAGCGACAGTATAGTTTGTCACTTTAACCGCTATACAAAGTACGTACTCTTAGTAACATGCATCTCACAACAGTGTCTCATATATGGGCAGTCCAGCCTGTCTACTATCGATTGCAGGATGGGGTTGCACCCGGAACGCATTGTTATACTGCGCCTTTACCATGAGTTTGCATGACCGTACTCGCTAGCGACTGCGCAAAAATTTGTATGGGCAAAAGTGCAGCGCCTCTGGCGGTTACGTAATAGAACTAAGAATCGGCATACTAAATCGTTTACGCAGTCGCTAGCGAGTACGGTCATGCAAACTCATGGCAAAGGCACTGGACGCGGAGGGCTCCGTAAGCCCGTTGTGTATACTGTCTCCATAAGCCGCACGTATACAGGGAGGTGCAGTAAGCTTTGAACAGTGTTGTCTTGACCTCCCTCGTACACCGCGCAAACTTACGGGCAGTCATATTGGCCCTCACTGACAGAGCCCACCGTTCCCGTTCAATATCCATATTATCCAAAATATAGGAAAATCATTCATGTGTAATTGTGTAAAGTTTTATAATAAATTACCTACAAACGAGACTAATTTATCTATTAATAAATTCAAGACTTATGTAAAGCGTAAACTCATATCGAAAGCATATTATAGCACAAAAGACTACATGAATGATAAAACACCGTGGGTATAATTGTGGTTGAAATACTAATTATATTTTAATAATTATGACATTACATCTTAATGACTATTTTCATAACTATGACATTAGATGTTGACGTTAAAGCCTCTTGACATTCAGATTTTATTCTTGAAACTGTCTAGATTATACAATTTTTTATGTTTCATATTGACGATCTTTTTGTGAATTTATTTTACTCTCTTTTGACATACATTACAGTAATTCATGTCTTTTTAAAAAATTCATATGCATCAATAAATTGCTCTGAATAATTAGATTCAATTTATGTAATATAACTGACGATTCAAAAGTGCTTGTTGCTAGGCCTTTTTGAATAAAGAATATTTTTGGGTTTGTAATATGGCCTAGATACTTAAAACTCGGTGGCCTCTCTAGTGGAGTCCCACTCGGTTACTTCCGGGTTCAAACACCATGAACGGGCTTTTGGCTACATTATATCTAAGCCCGTGTTTAATGGCGTACTTTTCGCAAACAAGAAGTAACTTTCGGAGGCCACATGCGGATGCACTGAGTAAAAACATGTCGTCTGCATAGCTGATGTTATTGACACATACTGAGGCAATATGAAGCAGAAAGCAGCTCAGGATGATAACTGGGGTGTTTACAGGTCACTTCGGGGTCAAAGGAATCTTGGCCAAGATGGGACTAGCAGACGACACAGAATGTAGGATGTGTGGCGAGGATGACGAGAGAATGGAACACTTACTGTGTGAATGTCACGCCCTTGCCAGACAGAGAATAAATGACTTTGGCAATGGTTATCCTGAACCAAAGGAATTCAGAGTACTCCCGCTGAACTCCATCATTCGGTTTGTAGAAATGCTGGAGAGCAGCTTGGAGTAGGCATAAAGGAGGGGGCAATTGCACAAAAGATCCCACTGGCTCAAAGTGCATCCGCAAGGGCTCTCATCTAAATAAGATAAGATAAGATAAGAAGAGTCAATATACCTGCATGGATCCGACAGACTACCCGCTCATCTAACGCTATTAACCTGGCCTCCATACCAGTACTTGAGTATTCGTACTGTCTCCATAGGCAGTTGAATGGCTTCCAACTTCTTCCATAATATATCATAAGAGACCAGGTCCAAAGCCTTAGACAGATCCAGGAATCCAGCGTATACCGGAGTATTCCTATCCATATAATATCTGACAGTATGCTTAAGACACAGTATTGCACTCTCAGTGGATAAACCGGGACGAAACCCAAATTGATTGTGGCTTAGTCGCACATATTTGTTTGTTTTGGAAGTCGTAAGGTTCATTTTTAAACATAGGTACTAAAGTAACTACTATGTAAATGAAGAAGTCAAAAGCACTTATTCCATTACAATAAAGTCTTTACTTTTGATGCTGACTGCACAGTTAAGGAAATCGAAATGTACTTTTTTCGCTCTTCTCATTGTACAATAAGGGTTAAAATTAAACTGTACATAGGAAAACTCATCATCGTCATCTTTCTACCGTTTTCCGGTTATCCTATCGGAGTTTGGGGTCCGCTTTGGCACATTATCTCGATATTTTGCGTCGACACTAGTTTTACGAAAGCGTCTGCATCTAACCTTCCAACCCAGAAGGGAAACTAGACCAAACTAGACGCACTATGTTTTCCTCCTACATAAGTTTTTTGAAAAACCCAGTGGTACGACCCGGGATTCGAACCCACGACCACGAGATTGACCCATAAATTATTGACTCCATTCCATAATTCGTAAATTTTGTCACGACTACTTTATCTATCTAAATAACACAATTTTAACACACAAGTACTTAATATCACATTACACACGCTGCCCGCTGTCACAAATCCTAATAGCATTGGTTTCTTTAACGGCATTGCATGCTCTAAACGAATCTTACAGTACATTAAAATATAAGCACTATTCGACCTTATAACCAAGCAATAAAGTCCTAAAATGTATACATATTTTAATGATACTTGTACATTACGAATGCATGGAAGATTCGCTTCTGTGCAATCGGAGAGGTGAGAGGTGAAGGCTGGCCTTTCATCTGAGCTGATACGTTTTTGTATGTTTCAATCGAGGCTATTTTAAGTACGGTGTACTAATTGGATTATGTACTTGCGCGTAAATGCCTGTTTTTAGGGTCCCGTGCCTCAAACGGGAAAAAAGAACCCTTATATGATTACCTTGTAGTCTGCCTGTCAGTCAAGACCCTTTATATCGGGAACACGCGGAGGTTTCGAGTTGAAATTAAAATCATATACTCAGGTCTACAGTCCCTTGAAGTTGTGAAAAAATTAAACTTCTAAGTTAACGTAAAAAAAAGATTCGGCCGTTTTTGCCTCAATAAAAGTTTATATTACGACACTTTCTAGGGAATCAAAATCTAAAGGATACTTTCCGTTGACCTAGAACTATGAAGCAAGTAATATCGTCTTCTACTACCAATATAGGGGAAAATCTGAAAACTATAGACTTGTAATTTTTGTAAATGATGAAAAAATTGTCTTTATTTAAAGTATGTAATCAATACCTACAAATTTGTACGGAACCCTCGGTGGGCGAGTCCGATTCGCACTAATCCGGTTTTTTATACTTACATAGGTTGTTCATGTAAATTAGTTCCGTAATGTAATTAACTGTAAATAAACATCATATGCATATGCACATTGATGATAGTAGGAAAATACACGAACGGAGGAGGCTTAATAATAGGGTGCCAATCTTCACCCATGGGTACGGAAACCTAAAAAATGTATAACCTTCAAACGAAATCATCAAACGTTTGGTCTCTAGAGAGCCACAAAGGAACAGACATTAATACCTTAATTGACCAAGTGAAACGAAGGTCTCTCCTTCAGCTTCAAAAACGGCTATATAGATTTAGCTGAAATTTGGAATGAAGGTAGCTTATACCCTGGATTAACACATAGGCTACCTTTTATTAGCGGGTATCACCGCAGGGTGCTGCTATTTAGACTGATAAACACATTGCCGTACCTCCCAGTAGCTCGATTCCACTCACACCTCAGATTCGGTTGAAACCGCTCAACCAATCTCAATGGAGCGCAAACTTTTAGAGTATTCCAGTGTTCCAAACCACACGCGTGGTCGTGCCGGAGGTTTTCTCCTGGACTTTCCCCTCCAACCGCTACTCTCCAACCGCGCACTCCTATCGCTTTATTGGGCCCGGCCTATAAAGCCACAGTCAGGTTCAAAAAAAAACATTACTGTCCTTTGCGTCGCGCATTCGAAGAAAAGAGATGCAAACAATAAAATGTACTATTTCATCATTAACGCTGTCCAGTTCCAGTTAAATTGCTTTGGCGAGAACCATTTTATGACCTTTTAACTCACAATGGACAAAGTGTTACAAGAGAATGTATAATCCATGACATATTCAACCAAGATTTATGTCTTTGCGTAATCGTAATAAATGTTAAGCAAATCTGCTTTTACAGGTTGATATAAAGATGACCGGTCGCCGACGATGACAATTGAACTTTAAGGAGATTATGATCACAGTTAATGTTATGATTTTCATAATTAATTTATTCAGCATTGACGACTTTGTAGTGTATCTAAAGTCCTACAAATAGACAATAATGCCAATAATGCAATGGGCCATGATGGCCCAACGTACGGTCTCAATTACGGTTAAGGTAAAAGGACATATTTTTATCTTATTCCACCGCAAAACTGAATCCTGTACGTTGAGTCATCATGGTCCATTTTCTGGATGCAGCATATTTATTTTTTGGTGTATGACAATTTTGTTGCACCGTTTAGCACTAGGGAAACAGTGGCGGTGAGTTTAGGGTAACGGTGAGTACTCCCTACGGACGTGGTGCAACTTCGACCCCCCTTGTCAAGTGAATGGGCAACTTGAATGTTAGAAGTTCTCAAGCCGCCCGAAGGCCTCTAACTTGGCTTATCGACTGCTATCATAGACAGCAGCCTGGATCATCCGCTTAACGTACCTTCCAAAGCACGGGAGCGCTCAGTTAGTAACCACTCAAAGCGGTCACCCATCCAAGTACTGACCCCGGCCCATGCACGCGGCACGTGGGTGGGCGCCGCTGGGCCACGAGCGCTCTACATAAACCGTGTAAGACTTACAGATAGACAAGGCTCATTCACTCATTTAAAATGTTATTGGCGAGAGCGTCAACCGTCTCCGTTTCAGCTTGGGCAGAAATGCTTTCATATATTCGGGTTCGGCTTTTCTCTTCTGTGCCTTTACCATGAGTTTGCATGACCGTACTCGCCAGCGACTGCGTAAACGATTTAGTATGCGGATTCTTAGTTTTACTGCGTAACCGCCAGAGGCGCTGTACTTTTGCTCATACAAATTTTTACGCAGTCGCTAGCGAGTGCGGTCATGTAAACTCATGGTGAAGGCACTGGTCACATTTCTCAATTTGTACTCGTGAAAATATGTGAGCTAATAGACTTTCCGATTCAATTTCTATTATTAAAAAAAAACAAACTAGGTCTACGGCTCACAAAACCACTAGTCTATTAACATAGTGACAGGTTACTCTACACAATTATTTCTTATTTGTGTTTGATCGAATCCGGCCTAAAAAAATCTCAAAATCCGACTTAGATGTCGTATAAAAACATTATAGACAAATAACATATTTGAAAATCGACTGAAATCGGTTTACTAATAAGCGATGTTTATTTAACCGTGTGACTTTCTTAGCACACTAAAATCACACTTAACAGCAAGTGTACATTATAAATGCCGAAATGACCTGCGCATCTTACATAAATTGCATCGTTACATAAGCATAACCTTTTCATGCATTTTGCAATCGGGAGCCAGCCGCTTCTTTCGCCTTTCGCATCGTGACCCGCCGACGTGGCCGCTGAAACCTCGCTAATAAAACTTCGTGTAACGAGCACTTTCAATTCATATTTATTTTACTAGCCTTCATTTCATGTAGTCATGAGTTTCAGTGTTGTCACTCGCGGACAAAGCGATCTCGCCAACAAACTGTTATGGCAGTTTGGCGAGTAATTAAAAGGTTGGAACTGTTATGTACTTTTTTGATAAATCAATAAAAAAAAGAATACGGGTCGGTAAAATACCGTCATATTTTCTAAAATAGTGCAAGGTTATACTGTTTTTTTATTTATCAAGATCTTTATTTAATTTTACATCTAAAATAATTGTAAAAAAAATGCATTTCCAGGTTTAAATCGGACTCGTAAAAAGCCAAAAAAAACGTTAACGGAGTGAGATATCGCAAAAATAGTCATTAAGGATATTGATATTTTTATGATAGGTTCCGAAAACTGCTACAATCACTATATAGTATAAAACAAAGTCGCTTTCTCTGTCCCTATATCCCTATGTCTGCTTAAATCTTTAAAACTACGCAACGGATTTTAATACGGTTTTTTTTAATAGATAGAGTGATTGAAGAGGAAGGTTTATATGTATAATAACATCCATTAAATAGTGCACCCGTGCGAAGCCGGGGCGGGTCGCTAGTTAAAGAATAAAATGTAAATAAAACTAATGTAAAATATATAAAAACACCTATTGATTGTATTTCAATAAGGATGACCCGAAATTTTTGCCCTAGAGTGTATTTACAAAGATAAATCGATATAATATATATATATGTATTTGCGAACATCTATACTTAATATTATAGATGCGAAAGTTACTCTGTCTGTTTGTTGATATTGTATAATCAAGCCTGTTTCCCGGAAGGGTTGGCAGTGATCACGGATTTCCACTTGCGCACCATCTTGATAATCCTTTCGTTAGTATGCCGGATTGCGACCACTTGATGGTCGGTGAACTGAGAATGGCGACAGAGGAGAACAGGGATATCCGCCGGACATCCTGATACGAAAACATTTTTGCTTAAGTTGCAAAGGAAACGCTTCGCTCACGCTTAGCGCTTGATCGGTAAATAATCCGATTTGTTGCTCACAGTATGTAATCACATTAGTTTTCTATTAAAACGGTTTCCTTTTCATTAACGGTATTTTTTGCCTGTCAACAAAAGCGAACGCTTATAAATAGTACATACTTCAATAATAGATGATCCTCACATTATAACTGTATAGGAAGAGCAATGGCCTTCGTTTTGCAAAATAATGCTAAGGAGCAATGTCTCTATAAGTGCGCAGTACTACGCCGTAGAGTCTGGCCAGTGAAAGATGACAATGAGAAATGACCAGAGCTCGGAATAGGTAGTGCCTATTTACCTAAACTTCGCGGGAGGACGTAACTAAGAGTGGTTACAAGCACCAAAAATAATTATTTCTTTTTAATGAATGCGGGATTTCCCGGGATTTACTGTATTATTATAGAGGCTTAATACATTTCGCGTTACTTATAAATCTTGTTATACTGCATATTATTTGTTTAATTACCTTGAAATAACATCAAGGATTCCGAAATTTGATACTTTTTAGTTGACTTAGACAGAATTATACTCCTTTCTTCCATGAGAGGGGACCTGTGTCCAGCATTAGGGCGTATATAGATTGGTGATGAGACAGAACTACCTATTCCGAGCTCTGAAAATGACGGCAAATTCAAAAATTTAGAGTGTGGTAACCCGGACGTGTACCTAATGCGAAAAGCAGTCATGACACTTGTAATATATTTAAAATTTAAAATGATTTTATTACTTTACCTATACATAGTACAATACAATCTAATATTATAAACTATCTGTGCCCTGCGACTTCTTCCGCATGACACATGTGAACTTGACCGATTCATGAGTTAAAAAGTACCCTAAGGCCCGGTTTTATAAAGATCCGTTACACCTTATGTCGGTTTGTTATGTCAAAAAATGTACTGAGTTACCTACTGAAATTTGATCTGACATTTGGTCTAACGGATCTTTATAAAACCCGGCCTAAATGTTGACCCGTGTTATAATCGATCAGCATACTTATCTAATTTCATGCCAAATAAAAATATTTAAGTTAACCTAACATAAGTCTGTGCGTAATTTATTATACTCGTATTAAATAATGAGTATCGACGAGTAAATTTATAGGATAAACGTAAGTATCAAAAATGATATTTCATAAAATAATAGGTGTAAGTGTGGGATAATAAATAAATAAAAAAATAAATAAATAAATAATGACGTTTGACAATTCAGGTTGTGTTGTGATATAAACAGTTCCGTAAAAATCATTCTCATGTTTCTTTGTCAGACGCTCTAAAAACTACGATGCTTGACCTACTTAGGATACTTCCTAGGACTGAAAGGCGTGAAAAGGTTTCCTACGGGGCGGCAATGCGCGTTTGACGCCGCTGGTGTTGGAAGCGTTCATAGGCGACGGTGACCATTTAATACCATCAGGTGGGCTGTCAGCTTGTTTGCTGCCTACGTGGTATGAAAAGTGGCTTTTGAGGCGAAACCTGTAGATGTTCGATATTATTTGACGACCCCTTTAGCCTAGTTGGTAGTGACCCTGCCTTCGAAGCTGGAGGTCCCGGGTTCGAATCCCGGTGAGGGCATTTATTTATGTGATGAACACGAATATTTGTTCCTGGGTCTTGGATGTTTTCTATGTATTTAAGTATCTATTTATCTATATAAGTATGTATATCGTCACTTAGTACCCATAGTACAAGCTTTAGTTTGGGACTAGGTTGATTTGTGTAAGATTGTCAACAAAATTATTATTATTATTATTTACTTTACCGAGATCTTACTGATGACTAGATTTCCTCATTAGTCAGTTTACTGGCCATATTATATTTGCGCAGTAGTACAGGCGGGACGGTATGTACCGTTTGCTTACACGCATCCCGCTTCAATCAAGAAGCGCTCATATAAATGTAAGGACGCAGTAAAAAATCTACTGGTTTGACTGACAGTTGAAACCTACTGATACCGCACCGACAAATGCGACAAATGTGTATTTCGAAATTTTGGCCCAATATTTGACACGAGTAGTATTCGGACTGGATTCGTACCAGTGACCTTTTGCCACACGGGCAGACGCTGCTAACAGACTAATCTTCTAAATAATTAATAGTTCCATGTTATCGCACATATATACATTAATCAATACTTAATTATATAGTAATATTTCCTTCCTGATCTACGGAGCTTAAATTGCTCAGAAATAAATTATTAATATTTGCAAATTTTTATGGTAATTAACGCCAAAACCAATATTTGACTATGTGATTAGTTAAGAACATAACATTAATAGAGTTATGAAAATGACACTACATTTATGTATAGTTCTTTTGTTATTATCATGTATGCCATAATTTCTTGTCATGTTTTACAATAATGTAATATTTGATTAATTATCTATAATTATAAGGGCTTTATAATGGCAGGAATGTAAATCTGTAATGAATATTAAAACATTCTTGAGCGATTTTATTATGTATAATATTAGTTTATAGTTTTATAGAGACATAGTTAATATGCTACTATTACGAGATTTAATATAGTTTATAAATGTTGGATTAAAGTATACGTTACTTTTATTTTTCAGGTAAGTTGCAGACGCAAGTCAGCTGAGTGTGATTTATTAGTTTTATTCAGGTAATATTCTAATTTATCGATAATGTCAGTTGTTCTCGTTGTGACGAAAATCTCCAGTTTTTTTAAACAACTGCAGGTGCAATACCAGCTTACGGTCTGCCTGATGTAAATCAGACCCCGCCAAACTGACTTCAGGCATGATACTGGAATGAGCTTCCCCGAGCTCCCTGCCGCCTGCCTTCAAGAAAGGAGTGTTAAAATTTTATATGGTCAGAAATGCGTATGTGACACCCCTGGTGTTCCAAGCGTCCATAAGCTGGGATGCCCGCTTGTTTGTCACCGACGTGGTATAAAAAATGGTAAATCAAAATAATTTTACATCAATGGACGGAGTTACATTACAACACATTATTCACGAACATATATATATGTATACATAAAAAATTATAATCTAAAATATTTCATGTTGGGCTGCTCCAAATGTGATCGAGATAATTCTGTGTCCTACTTCCCTTTAACCAGTCTGTCCTTTACGTGTTGATAAGACATTCAACACAGGCAATTTTCTATTCCTCCGTTGGCTACAGGGTTCTATTACCAATGGGGATTTATGCTTGTTTACTTTCTGACGTGGGTAACAGTTAACAAGGATTCATTGACTTTCGATTCAACATCACCCAAGTGCATTGACTTGTACGCATGTACTGTTTTTTTTAAGTCATAACATAACGGACATTTTACCGATATGTCAGCTTTTCGCACCTCTTCTAATCCAACAAGATTATCGGTTATAGATCTTATTAAAAGGCATTGAAAGTTCTTTTTCCGGTCGTTCTGTAAATTTAATATTATGCATGATTTATTGATCGACATGTGTTTTTTGATTGCGGTAATCTTAACTTGTTTTATTTCTTGTTTGGGTTGCCTGCTAGATTACAACAGCTTAGCTTCATTGAATTTTAGTGGCGTCTAAATTTTTATCAGTATATTAAACTTCTGTTGTTTGTGGAAAGTGTAAGCCTGATTTAATAGTAATAAAATATGTAATTTTAAGTAATAATTGGTGTGGGATGTTACCTGATAGGGGCCTCGGCAGAGAGTACAGTTCAGTACCTTTTGGTGTCGAAACTCTTGGTCCATGGGGTCCCATCGCGCACATGTTATTTACTGAAATCGCGAAGCGTTTGGTTGACGTAATTGGTGACCGAAGAGCTAGCGACTTCCTTGCACAACGCATCAGCATTGCGATACAGCGAGGAAATGCCGCCAGCATCCATGGTACAATGCCCCAAGGGTCTGTTTTAGATTTAAGTTAGTTGTAATATTATTTAAGTTATTTAACTTTTATTACCGCCTGGAAATTAATAAATGTAAATATTTTAAGTAATAATTTCGCTTAATTATTGGTGACATTACCATAATTGCTTATTATACTTCGAATAATATTTGATAAAGCATGGCAGGCTCGTTGCCGACCCCTGTCTTTATTTGCAACTTTATTGTAAAGCCACAAGTTACGCATACAAACAACTTTTACTGTAACAATTTACAAATAAAGGCTTTTACTCAACTGTCACAGAACAAAGGATATTTATTTCAGGACATTAAAAATGATTAGAATGCTATTTATGTACTTACAACCATTATCGATATTTTAGGTTGATATAAATATAAAATTACAAATTAAAATAAAATAAAACTACAATGAACCTAAATATGCCTATCAAAAACTCTAATCTAACAAACCGCTGCCAGTAGGTTACGTTCCCAAAATGCTGGCCGCATTGCCACGTTGGATGGCAATGCTCTATCTTTGCGCTAGATAAAGGCCAGCATTTTGGTCACCTGTTGCGTCGACCAGACGCCCAGACAGATCATTGAAGATCTTATGGGCTCCCGGTTCCCACGACCCAAGTGTTTCGACCAGAGATGTAATAGATGTGGTTTTATCGGAACCGGAAGCGGAACCAGATGTTTTAAATTCGGACTCGGAATCGGCGCCGGACATTAAAACGGATGCGGAACCGGATGCGGAGCCCGAGTGATAGATGGATAAGATGTTAAGGGCAGGGCAGGTCTAAGCTAAGTCTATTTCTAAATAAAAATTATACACCTGTGTGTTTTTGCTTTGACATCCGATATAACATCCGTTTTAAAAATAACGGGACCGGAACAGAAGCGGATGTTGAAAACTAATCGGAAGTTCCGACTTAACGGAACCGGAACCGGAGCTCTGTTACATCCCTGGTTTCGACCCCAAAAGGCTCAAATATGTATCGAGGGTGCTATATTTGCGCCTTTTTTACGTTTTCCGCCGCACCAACCCTATTTCTCGTTCCGGGAAGATGAGACGGCGCAAGGAAAACTTAATGTTATAAGGTTTTCCATATGTTTTAGTCGAAAAATGACCACCTTTTAGAAACAAATCAAAGTATTATCTAACCAGCGGACATAAACTGACCAAAATATCTTAGGCAACAGTTATTACCCATTGAACTCGCAAGCCCTACTTTTTGCAGTCACGAACTCTCTCCACCAAACAAGATTGACTTTTAACCGTATCACAACAAAGTGCACATTGCAATACAGGTAATGCTCGAATATACGAATAGATTTTATTGTTATGTCATAACAACTGTCCTGAGAATTTGCTCAAAATGGCATTCTTCTTGACATTTCCTGACCGATTATGCGTTTGGGAGATCATGACACAATCCTCCTTTTACGAGACCGAATGAATAGCCAATGATTTTGTTACATAATTTTGTATTTGTTTGGCACGTTAGGTTATACAAATAGGTATAATTGATTGTGACTACTGGTTTCTCACCATGTTTTTCCTTCGCCGAAAAGTTAAAGGTAAAGATCAAATGATAACCCGTTATGTATGATAGTTACGAAGAAATCATATCATTGGTACCAGCTAGGATTCGAACCACGACCGCCGCTTGATAGTTATCTACATGCTTAAACTACTCGGTCACCGTAGCTTCAACAAATATAAGGTAAATTAAATTTCGTTAATTGAAAGTTATTTTTTATGTATTTTTTTAATGCCTATTGTTATGTAATTAAAAGTCATAGTCGCAATTATTAAGAAGTTTTCTATAGATGACATAGTAATCCGACCATTCCGAATCGGCAACGACTTAATTATAATGATTATTTAGACTAAGCCTGTCAATCAAAATTGCATAACTTTTCTAACGAGCCTGAGGACAGTATCGACTGTTATTTTTGCTCACAAAAATGAAACGTTAGGTACACAATCGAATTGTAGATTAACAGAATCTGCTGTTGAGATTAGGAGAGGTCCATAACCTTACTTTGCACCACCTATTATTTTAAATTTTAATTAAGAAATTATATACAAATTGTTCTCAGTGATATTGCTGAGATTAAGGTGAAATGTCACTGTTTCTGCTAATAGATGGCGGCACTGAAACTATTTATACAGTACATATGATGATTTTCAAACTGCGGCAACAGAGGGTCGTATATTATCTAAATATTACAATTTCCAGTCCGTGACATTGATAGTTTTCCCGTGTAGCCATAATGTAAATTCGTGACGTTTGACCTTAAGTACAAAACAGTTAAACTGCTTTTGTTTTAGGACTGGTTGTACCAACTACAGGTACCTCATTTATTTCAGAGTTGTGTCTGTTCTATTTTGAAAGCAAAAATCGGGTGGGTTCAGGTGGAAATCTGATAAGTCTTCGTATGCCACGCTTAGTATAATTACGGTCAAACTTCACTTCAGGGAAGTTTGTTTAATCATCAGTTATACTACAGTGTGGCATATTCGTCGTTTACTAATGTAGATGTTTAGAACTTTTTCGAAATAGACTTTCAATGTTGTAAGTAACAACACAAATGGAACGTGGTTCTGGGGGTAGTAAGCGTGAGCAGGCGAACTCGTGGCTAGCCACGAGTTTTTTTAATCTCTAAATTCAGTGATTGTTGAGAAGAGGTAAAAATCAACGGTAAATATAGCGCCGGTAGTTGTCATCCCATCGAAACTTGTCTAACTTGCTTTACAATCAGATTTTAGCGAACACTGCTTACGATTAATGTTTGGTGCGACCAACCCTTAATTAAAAGTAAATTATTAACGGTCATAAAACAATTGATTGATGTGACAGTTACAGCAAAAAACATTAGTATTAGGCATCAGAAATGAACTAGAATCTACGTCATCGGTTACACAGTAGTTAACCTTTAACTATAAAATAAACAGTTAATAATGCTTGACGTTGATATATAAATAACATTCGATGAAAGGCGTGAAAGAGCACAGAAATTTATAATTTTTAATAGGTCATGTACATGCCGCGAGTTTAATTTCAAGATAATTCGATTCGATTATAAAACTTATTTTTCATACTTCGTGTAGCGTCGGCTAAAGTCGCAAACCTCTTAGTCGCTTTCCTCTTCTGTTGGGAGTTACAAGTTAAAGTGCCAGCTTATGCCGACCTACTTAGTACGTAAGCCAATTGCGTAGTTTCGTGTGACGCTTATTTAGTTTTTAAGCCACGGGGGTGGCAGAATAACAGCGTCTGTAGACCAAGAGTCCTTAGTGGTCTCTTGGTACAGACACAAGCTGAGCCACCTACCATTTCAATTGTTTTGTATGCGTTGTTTTGTTGTGCCGGTGTTAGTTAACCGTAAATTGCAATGTATACAATCATTGAATAAACGTCTTATTATTATTATTATTAACTCCGTTCTTAGAGTTTAGCCGACGATATATATTTGCCATTTTCATGGGTTAATATGAGTATCATTCACTTACGAGTAGGTATTAATACTTTCAGTGTCAAGAACTCCCCTTGGGGGATCTCTGCTCGTCCACGCGTAGCAGATAACATGCGTTTCCCCGTATGTAGAGGCAATTCTGAAGCGCTTCGAAAAGCTTGGTAGCGAAATTGTAAGAGGCCTTATAATTGTTAAAATCATTTGATTTCAAATTATGACAAAAGTATTGATAGTACCAAAAAGTTACACGTCGTCTACCGGTCCCTGGGGTCCCAGGGCTCTTTACAAAATAATGCTATTGTTTATTTTTTTCGTCGGGAGACGACGGCTTAAAGGATACGATGACTTTATAAAAGTTTTAGATAGTGACATCGCTATATTTTTATTTTATTGTGCGTTGTAGAATTTAAGCGGAAAACAGAAGTTTTTCGTTAGAACATGGTAGTTTTGGAGTGATGTTTGAAACGACATTTCTTAATTATTAAAAAAATACAAATAGTGCACCCGTGCGAAGCCGGGGCGGGTCCCTAGTTAAAAATATATGCCATTAGGTCACAATAGTCCTGTTCTAGATAGTAACACTGATAAAATGTCAAGATACGTGTAAATTCAAACAGGAAATGGCCTAAATGTATGAGCGTTTTTTTAACTCATAAGGGCTTTTAAGGATAGGCTAAAAGCGACTTTGAAGCAAGGACTTTTGTTCGAAAGTACCAAGTCAACGTCACTCGCTGGCGGTAGGTCAATAACAGTTTACGTGCCAGTGTCGTTTCGGACATAAACTGTGTGTTTAAAAAAATTCTGACAGGACTATCTTTATTTATCATTTTTGGGTTTCTACAGGATTGTCATCACTTTAAATATACCTATATTAAAAAAGAGATTTGTTCGTCATGAATTTGTTTTTCCGACTGAACTTATGCTGATTGGAATACTAATAGGTCAGTGGACAGAGGTAGGCAAAGGCAGGTATTACTTATAGTATGCTTATAGTACAAGCTTTACTTAGTTTAGGTCTATGTCGATTTGTGTGAAATTGTATGTATGTATGTATGTAAAATTCTTTATTGTACATGAGTAAAACATAACATAAATTACAAGAACAGTTGACATATATGTACAAAGGCGAGCTTAAAATTGTCATGAAATAGTTATTTATTCACATTGCGTGGAAGCAAAAATCGGAACAAACTATTAAATTGAACAACACATCAGCTCGCGTGCTCGAAAGTCGACTGGAAGGAAAGCGTGTGGCAACACTGTTGCTCAAGCCCCTGAATTTGTTGCAAAAATGCAGCCAACCTATTCACGCCGGCGTGGAACCTTGTCACAACAGGCCTGTGATGGATTTCGTATTTTATGTCTTGGGACGTCACGGTTATGTTGCTGTGAGATGATTCTATTGTCATTGGCATTTTTAGTACACTTTTGTTTCAGTGGGCCGAGTTGCGTAACAGTAATCGTACAAACAACGACTTAATTTGGCGTGCTGGGTCAAGAGCGCTCCTCGCGGATTTGACTATAAGTAAATAATAAATAAATAAATAAATATCTTTGGACAATCTTACACAAATCAACCTAGCCCCAAACTAAGCAAAGCTTGTACTATGGGTACCAAGTGACAATATACATACTTATATAGATAAATAGATACTTAAATGTATAGAAAACATCCAAGACTCAAGAACAAATATTCGTGTTCATCACACAAATACATGCCTTGACCGGGATTCGAACCCGGGACCTCCAGCTTCGAAGGCAGGGTCACTACCAACTAGGCTAAAGCGGTCGTCACGTGATAATCCTTGTTTGCATGTAACGATGTAAATAGGTAAAATTTATACTGTTAATTTCCATGTCTCAATAGGAATACAATGTAGGTACCCACACGTCATAGACATAATTATATAATATCACATAACAACCAAAAAAAATCATGTGCTCAGATTGCTAAAAATTCTAATTTAGTAATATGTAGTTCCGGTTTTTTACGTCATTATTGTTATAGTTTAACCATATATATCTATTTCTAAATATGTCTTTGAAACTCTAAACTTGCGTTGGTAAAATAACACTGGCTCCCCCGTATTGACATAGGTGCTCTGCGTACTTGGATCATAATTGTTCCGTATTAGAACCTTATTTGTACATTGCATTGTACTGGCTGAAAGCCGTATTGGCTTCGATTTTGAATTACTCTTCTTGTCAAACTAGACTTCTATATGAATGTTCTGTAAAAATACATCATAATTTTTAATAAATTATGAACCTGTGAAAATATAGTTTCAATTACATATATATACATAATCCACGACAATAATAACTAGCATTAAATCATTTTGTTTGCATATACATATGGTTTAATTGAAATCAATAAGTCAAGTTTATCGTCATTAATTTTTACGTGACTATCTATGTTTTAATTGGCTTCTTTCGGCATTCCTAAGATTTTCTTTCTCTTCTATCTTATATACGTTATACGGTCATATAATATTATAACTAGGCATGTACTTTGATAAACATTGTTTTCAATTCAGAAACATCTCCCGAGTCCTAACGAATGGTGATTATGATGACTCACGTATTGTTTATTATTATTTATTTCGTACTATTGTTTTAGTACTTGTGTGTATTCGCGTATGATCATAGTATTACTTCATGCAACCATTACATAATTAAGATTCATAGAAAAATTGTAAGTGTAACGCCGTGTGACCTAAATATTTAAAATCAAAGTATTTGAAACACGCGGTAGTTGAGCAAAGTAATACGTGAGTGTACGGTCTATCACATATGGACCTAATTAATTATTCAGATTACACAAAAAAACATGCCACAAATAGCCTTTCCAGTAAAATAAGTTAGACATGTAGTCGTTTCTTCACACGGCGTATTTAAATGGATTAAATCTTACTAATTTGTTACTTATATTGACGTAAACCTAAGACGATCCCGCATTCACATACTTTACTTGTTTAGCTTACTTCCTTAATGTATATTCGCCCTACTATCCACCTAACCTAACCCAAGATTTGGCGTAGGAACAACTTTGATTTACGAAAGCGACTGCCATATGATAGGCATATATTTTTTAAGCATAATGTTTGAGAGCATAAATATCAATCGCCATAATAGCATTACGAAAAAATGTTCAGTTTTGGCGCTTCGCCGGCCGCTACAGCGGCACGCTCGCTACGCTCGCTCGGCTCGCGCCCAGCAGGATACCTAATAGTTCTACCCAATACTCCTCCTCGCTTCACTCGTCCTAGTACTTACAACGACCTGCCTTAGATAGTATGAAGATACAGGTCAAAAATTATCACTCATTGTCGTATAATGTCTATTGTCAGACTAAAAAGACTATAATTATGATCTTCAATATAATGACTACACATTTTATATGATATTTAAATCAATTATGACATAGGGCAATTATGACACGGAACAATTTTGATATAGTACTAATGCCAAAAGATATGAGCAACAACTTTATACGTAAAGTGTTGTCAATCGATATTAAGCGAATATTTGTTATGCGACTAGAGGGACACCTATATGTAACCATATCAACCATGCTTTTAAAATGTGGCTCGGGATGCCTACGTTTTGCAGCTTATCCATGATGTTTGCCGAGGTACGTACACACCGATGGATTTGCAGCGTCTTTTACAAATACAATACAATACAAATACTCTTTAATGCACACCTCACATAATAAAACAGCACATACAAAAGAAAAAACAAAGATACAGGGAAACAGAAGCAGAACAACAGGCGGTCTTATCGCTAAAGAGCGATCTCTTCCAGACAACCTTTGGGTAGTGGCGAAATGAAATATAAAGCTGAAAAGTAGGTGGTGCATAAACTATTACAATGAGAAAATAAAGATTCCAAAATAACTATTCAATATAAATACACATACTTAAATAATATATAAATTACATACATAAAAATATACACACATACGAGTATATCATTGAAATAAGTGGAATTTCATCCCTATCGTGGCGATTCCATAATGGGAATTTCGATTCCCAAATAACGCAGTATATGTCGCTTGTAGCGTCATGGAACTTTTCGTAATCGGAAAGGCTTGTAATCATTCCGGGTGAGCAATTATATGTGCTAATTGCACATTATTTAGTTAGTCTCATGTATTTCCTACGCTGCTGACATAACGAGCATTGTCTTACGAGCTAGTTCGAAACGGCGTAACTAGATATAATAATGTGCGCTGCACTTATGATATTAATTCTTGTATAATATAGCTTCCTTATTTTAGGAAGTTTGTATGGGAAACCTATGTTATGCCATAGGCTATATTTTATTTGAACCTAGCTTTATGTATGTATGTATGTAAGCACTTTATTGTACACAATAACAGGTTAAAACAATATACATGTCACATAAGATTAGAGTACAAAGACGAACTTATCCCTATGAAGGATCTCTTCCAGCTAACCTTTGAGGGATTGAGTGTAGAGTGGGAGTCTTTAAACACAGATTGTATAGGTATCTAATGTCAGCGACAATTTCTCGGACTACCTAAGTATTTTATGATTTTATATACTCGTATAAGTATTTATAGGAATAACTCTATTAAATAGATCATACGCGTAGTGTACGCGAACACAATCAATGAGTTGTTAGGTAGTTGACCGAAAGATACCTACTTAGGATTTTTGTGGATCACAAGGCCACGTTTTCTAAACGTGACAGACTTTTCTTACTGTGCCTATAAGTCTTTTATGCGGAATCGTTCTACTGTGACAATTATATATTCCGTCAATTGCAGCCTAATGCCGAAGAGAACCATGGCAATGGGTATTGCATTTCAATTATTATCACAATATAAGTATGTCAATATTAGCGTGTTGTTCAAAATTGGTTGTATTTTCCGTATGACCCGTTTATACTGTTTTTCTTCGCTAATATTTCTTGTGTGCAGATATAATGCTTTCATCGGTTGCCCAATGAGTTACATTACCATCCGATAACCGATTACGTTTTAAACTTGTTCTTTTATCGTATAAACGGCTTAACACTTTGGTTAGTTAACAACACGTGATTGTACACAGAAACATTAACAGTAACATCGGACACATAATTCATAGAGTATAAAATAAATAGCTTGTGGACTTTGAAAGACCGACATCGAAAATTAACCATTTTTCAGGGTAGGCACCGCGCACGATAGTCAATGCGCAAGTGACACCCTTGGTGTTGTATGCGTCCGTAGGCTAACTACTTACCATCAGGCAGGCTGCATGCGTTTGCCACTAACATCGTTTAGAAATGGCTGTCGAGATTCTTTCGGCGTTTCTTCTCGGCAGTGGTCTTCTTTTGGGAAATAGTAGATTTTGGCTTGTAAAAGTGCCATTGTGGCCTACTAGCACAATAAATTTCATTGATTTCAGTATTTCAAACAAAGATTTTGAAGTCTTGAACCCCAAGTGTCCAGTTATGACTTCACGTAATTCAATTTGGCCGATGCTAACGATCGTACAGGTTTACCTATAAAACCAGCTATTACTTTATTTGTTTCTGTTTACGATTTTTTCTTTCGTCACGAAGGCAGGTTTTGTGACTATGTATAGACTAGTCTAGCAAAGCAAGAACTTTTCCTGTACAAGTGTAAGTAAATACTGGCAGTGATTAGCGTTTTTTATTCGATTTGCCTGCATTTCTGCTTGCGTTTCACGAAAACACAAACGTACTTAGTGATTTTTGAAGTATTTAACACAGTTAAGTAGATCAATTAGAACTATAAGATTCCGGGATACTTTAGGATAGAACTATGGTACCTACGCTAAGATGTACTCGTTGAGTTTGGCTAAGATGAGGTGAAGAAGATGTAAATTCAGATTTCTTTAAAAAATATGCAGGTTCTTGATTTGTGCGAGTACTTTTTTGTTACTTCAAAACCCCATAAGTTTTAGTCTTTCGCCGATTTAAATTAGGATCGGTGATTAAAAGGCAGAGGGAGGCTTGGCTTAGCTGTGATTCGATTTTCATATGGAATTGAGTGCTTTTAGGGCGCTTGACCCCTTAGCCCCCTAGATTCGCTGGTGCTCCGCCTGCCGTTCTCCTTCGTCTCAAATAATCGGTCTATGTACTCGACCTCCCTTATCTTTTTTAGATGAGGGCTCTTGAGGATGCACTTCGACCCGATGTGATTTTTGTGCAATTGCCCAAAAACTCGAAACTGCTCTCCAACCTTTCCACCAACTGGATGATGGAGTTCAGCGGGAGTACTTTGGATTCCTTTGGTTCGCGCTATGGATAGTCATTGTCAAAGTCATTCATTCTCGGTCTGGCAAGGGCGTGACATTCACGCAATAAGTGTTCCATCATCTCGTCATCCTTACCACACATTCAATGTTGTCCGATAGGGGACCAAGCTAAAGTATAACTTGCTAAAGTATATAGCTGAGTATAGCGGGTGGTGCAGTGGATTCCCATCCATTCCACCACCCGACGAGCTCATTTCATTGCTTGTCTGTTACTCTACAGTACCTCACTCATCCTCAATGATTAGCAAAAGTACGAACTGGCATCGTTATATAAGACCTACATGAGTGGCCAGCCACTTTGTAATTGAAATTAGAACATGCTCACACACACACAGCTCCACACGCGATCTAATAAAGTATTGGACGTGCCAAATAAAATTTCTTGGGCTTTTTATCATTACCAATGATCATAAATATGAGCCCCCATGGCAAATCCTCAAGTAGTACCTATAACTATTAGTAAATTATACTGATTACATGATGCGACTAATCCATGTAAATTAATTAATCCAATTTGTCATTGAGTTTAATGAATACGAGTGAGTATTCATAAATTCATCATTTCAATAATCATTCGCCAATTCGTCATTCATTCAATCGGTTTCGTTCAGTAGTCTTCACATATCAGTGCAAACTAGTTTTCTCGGCATTTTGTTACTTGCTCTTGGATTTTGTAACATGTGAACATATAGTACCATCGAAATAAAAATACATACTTATAAGCAGACACCGGGTATTAGGGCCGATATTGAAATAAAGTTCTCGGAAAAAGTTAAGCAAGTATGGAAATTCAAATATGTTTTGGTTACTACTAATAATGCATAGTCCGAAGAGCTGGCGACTTCCTCGCACAACGTATCAGCATTGCGATATACAGCGAGGCCTGTTTTTAGATTTAAGTTACTTGTAACATTATTTAAGTTACTGTTATTTAACTATTATTACCGCTTGAAAATCAATAAATGTTAAAAAGTACATAGTTACTTAAATAAATTGTAACTTGTAAATTAAACGGGTACATTCCAACACGAAAGTGGTCTACTTACCACTTTTCGACTGAAAACGTGGACCTTTTTCTTGGCTGTCTGTATACTATATACGTAGATACATAGTTAGTTAATAATATTGAACTTTTCAATTATATCTTGGACAAATATGTGTTTTTGAACGGAGCGATAGGTGCGATAGGATATATTACATCTCTTCGTCTATAGTACCAAAACTTAGTGATTATAATTCAATATTTTTTTTAGACCTCATACCGCCTGAACCTTTAATATTGTCGTCATACATCCTAACATTGCAAGCTACATTTACTTCATAGCTCGTAATGTCTGTGTTTATGTTCATTTCACTAGTTGTTCCACAAACGTATAGGAAGTGTTGCGAGCACGCGACCTGTCTCTGTGTACTATTCTTACACTTGCGTCTGTGTGCGTGCACCCATATGATTCGCTCTTGCGCAGCAAAAATGTAGTAAATCGGAAAACATCCGCGTTTTAATTTCAACTTTAGCCTCTTTTAATTAAGTCTGATTTAGTTTAATCTTACAGGGTGTTGGTGTTGTTATGTTATTAACGAGCGGTGAACAGTCCTTGCATAAAAGGACGCATTTTAGTCGAGAAAATATGTCGCTTAAGTCCTATTTGGTCAAGTTGGATTGTAGTATCACGTGCATCGGAGGTATTGATTAAAGGAGACGCATCAGTTTCTTTATTAGGGAAATTGTTGGGTTACTCGTGCAGAAAAACTGAAGCGCAATTTCTATTAACTAAATTGGTAAAGTTATGGTGGGATTTCACTTTTTAGCATGAGATTGTGGCCTCGAAATCCATGGGCAATTTTATACTTTATTAAGCCGCCACTGAAATTTTATTTTATTTGTTTTACACTTGCTGGGTTTGAAGGGTTAAGGAAATCTATAACAATAACAAAAACTAGATAAACATATAGACGGATATTTCGATGATCAACTTTATATTTGTAAAGAATGAAGTTACCTACATACAAATCAGTTTATAAAAACACTCTAATATAGCCTGCTCCACTCTATGCGTCATTTCGTGTTTATTTTCGTTAGGCCGGGCAGAAGGTGAATAGGTGACATCCGAAAAAGTAAATAAACGAGGAATATTTTTATATATTTTCATCTCTCCTGTTCGGAAATTTCGATTTTCATGAGCCGGGTTGAAAGTCGCTTTTAGGTGTTGCTTGCCCTAGGGTGGAAAGTATTTTTTTTTAAGTCATAGGCCCGGGGGGCGGTCCGTGGGGCGCGGCGGCGGCGACTGCTTGTTGCTGCAGTGCGTGTTTTTTACTAAATCCTTAGAATATAATTTACTATTACTTTGAGTGTTTAACTCGGGTGAAAACACCCATTTCACCCTTGAACTATTGGCAAAATATCTTGGGTTAATTGCTTTCAACCCTTGGTTAACAGTCTACTATTATTTGCTTATAAATGGGTTCTCAATAACGGTTCTAACGATTTCAATTAGACTAACAAAACAGGAGTTTAACGGGGCAAAGCCGATCTAGATAGGTGTTCTTTCAGGGAAAATCCTTCTTCAAAAAACTCGTTCTCCCATCTACTGATTCTAATACCATCTCACATGGTTCTCTTTTTTTTCTTAGTCGGTCTCTCTCGCAGACGAGGAGCACCGAACTATGTTCGGTTGGTTGTCAACTTTTTCGAGGACTGCTCTCTTGGCGATAAGTTGGGAGAGGCATCATGAGTACATAGGACCATAGTGGACTCAGTAGCTTTTGCACGACAAGGTTATTTTTTTTTTTGTTGATGGCTTTCACTCCTTGCTGAAAGGTTAATTATTATTAACTGTATGGACCATTGTCATTTTTTTATTCCGTTTCAGCTGTACTACTAACCTAGTCAAAATTTAAGACAAAGTACAACGAACTATAAACAGTTTGCACAATTGCAGCTTCGTTTTGGACACCAACTATAATCTATTTGAATTATAACTATTCTCTATGTACCTATAGTTGTTTAATTTTGCTCAATCGCCTTTTAATTGCACAGTTGTCAAATGTGGAATGGTTTCCAGTTTTAGAAGTTCATTAAAATATTGAGGTTGTGAGAGATATGTGTTGGGTATAGAGTACATATTTGGTTCTGTATTTAATCTCGATTTAAAAGGGTGAAATCAGTAGAATTAAGACTTCGCTTCTTAAATGGGTCAGAGTGTATTCTAAAGACGGAAAAATTAAAATTTAGTTCAGAGTTAGTACACCTAAGCAATACTAACGTACTCAAGATTGGTACAAGCCAAACGTATGTCTTCGGGAGCGCTAAATTCTTCAGATTTTTTTTGCAGATATACCTTCAGGTACGTAGACAGATAGTGAGCTATAGAATCCGGCATTTTGGTACGATTTAATGTCTGTTGGTAAACGGGGGAACCAATATTAATTTACGAGGGGCGTTCAAAATATTCTCGGTATTGGAATGAAAACAAACAAGTATGAACAGTTTGATATTTTTTATTTTTTAATATACTCCCCCCCTATGTTAATACACTTAAAAGATCGATCAATTATTTTTTTTAATCCCTCATAAATAGTAGATTATATGACAAGGGTCTAAAATGAGCCATATTACCACGAGATAGTTATTTTCCCGAACGAAGTGAGGGAAATTAGTTCGAGGGGTAATATGGCTTTTAGACCAGAGTTATACACTCTACTTTTCACTTCGATTGCGAGAAAATAAATAAACAAAGGTTAACCCACCCAAAATTAACAATAAATTCCACAGCGAAGATATATACTTTTGCAGCATGTTTTTTTTTCTATACTCCTTTGACACACAAAACATAGACACTGCGGTTCGCGCGCAACATTCACGCGCGAAAAAAGCTAAACTGACCTTCCATTGAGCGCTTTAAAGTGTTGCTCGAACGATTTAACCACTTTTTTAATTATTGTGAAATAGGGACTACTACAAACTTAACCTTTAGACTCTTTAGAAAAATTAATTATGTTTCCAGATTGGTCGATTTTAGTAAAGCTGTCTTCTGGTTGGTTAATACCCAATACCAAATATTTTTTAAGAGTTAAATTAGTGTTCTGTGATTGGTGGATTTAATAGGTGAAGTATTTTGATTGGTCAAATTCAAATGTTTTGTAAATCATAAATATGTATTCATATTTTCCCTAGGGGTTAAATGTACTACTTTAGCCCCGCTTGACAAGTCTAATATGACACACTTGTCGAGCATGAGAAGTGAAAAATATTTTTTATCCTTGGTATAAAAGTGCTCCTCTACTGCCGCCTTCAACGCCTCATCGTCAAAAAATCGATTTCTACGCAGATCCTTTTTGAGATTGGGGAACAAAAAGAAGTCGCTGGGGGCTTAGTCCGGACTATACGGTGGATGAGTTATAGTTCCGAACCCACATTCAGCAATAGCTGCCTTGGCAATATGAGCAGTATGGACAGGGGCGTTGTCATGCAGAAGCAGAATACCTTTAGACAACTTTCCTCGCCTTTTTTCTTTTATTGCGTCCCTTAATTGATGTAGAATATTCGCGTAGTACTGTCCCGTGATATTTACACCTTTTTCTTTATAATCGATCAACAATACTCCTTCACAATCCCAAAATATTGTTGCCATGACCTTGCCAGCGGAAGGGACGACCTTGAACTTCTTGGGATGAGCTGAACCCTTAATGTGCCACTGCATGGACTCCTGTTTACTCTCTGGGTCATAATGATGAACCCAGGTTTCATCTCCAGTAACTATCTTTTGCAGCACCTCATCAGGATTTTCACCACACAGGTCAATAAAATCGGAACAGCAAGCTGCACGCACATCTTTTTGAAGTCGAGTCAGCATTCGCGGAACCCATCTTGCACTGACCTTTGACATATTAAGATGGTCATGTATAATGTCATGTACGGTACCAATAGAAAGATTGGTTACTTGAGCTATTGATTTTATCTTTACTCGACCATCTTCCAATATAAGGTTTTCCACCTGATCAATATTTTCTTGTGAAGTAGCTACTACAGGCAGGCCAGGTCTAGGGTCATCTTCAATACTCTCCCTGCTACGTTTGAATTCGCTTGACCACTTTTGAATTGTAGATAAAGAAGGAGCAGACTCACGGTAAACACAATCCATTTCCTCTTTTATGGTTTTATGGTTTTTACCCTGTTTCGTCAAGAATTTTATTACGGAACGATGTTCTAATTTCGTTAACATTGTTAATTCACTCATTGTGTTCGTGTTTGTTCAGAAATTGCAGAAAAACAAAAGAACATCTCGGTTTGAATTATACTTTTTTTTAATGTCAAAGAATGAACCTTACCAGCCAGTAACAAAACAAATTCAAAAAGAGGTTATAAGATATCAATACCGAGAATATTTTGAAAGCCCCTCGTATTTCCCACGTAATGCATTGATACACTTATGTCCGTCAATTATTGCTCATTTTCAACTTAAAACTATTAATAATTGCTAATAGTTATAATTTATAGCTACACGACGTTACGCTTGCCGGCTTCGTATCACTATCCGGCCTCCCTACGGTCGGCCGTCTATACCTACTCAACCGGCAAGCCCTTCTTTCCCGGTGTCTGCGGTAATGTACTATTAAGACAATGTTAACATGCCATTTTATCGGCCAATTACACAAGTGACCCGCCGCGGTTCAAGGCTCAGCTAATGACTGCAGCTTGCAACATTATGCTGACTAGTAGTTGCATTTATTTTTGGCTGCTCGATTATTTATTGACAAACGAGCATTGCGACATTGTAAATTAGCTAAAAGTACAATCAAGTTATGTAAAACATTTATGGCTTTTTTAATATGGATATTTTTTGAGTTTTTGCCTCGTAATTTGTTACCTGTGGGGGAAGTGTTTTAAATTATTATCTTGATTAATGTAGCTAGTTGCTGGCCCGCTGAAAGGAATGTTCAGCAACCAGCTACAGAATGTAATTTCTAAACAAAATGACTTGCAGAATGCAGTCACACAATTCTTTCCCTGATTGTTTTAAGTAAGTACCTATTTCCGCTGGTTTGTACATTGTCTACTAAATTAGCGGGTCTTAACTTAAAGTATCCACAATACTTTGAAAGGTCTTGTTAAAACTTTAAGACCACTTGACCAATTGTATTGTAAACAAAATCTCATTGGTTAGAATAGCACTTGTTCAGAAAATATTCTTTTGTTCTACGACAATTTAGAACTTATTTTGTATCATTGAAGGATGAGTTTTATAAAGATCTGTTAGTTCTGTTATATACAATAGTAGATGTGTTTGTATTATCTTTTTCACTTATGATGTGTTACCTGAATAGTAGATTGTATGACAAGGGTCTAAAATAAACGAAGTGAGGAAAAATAGTTCAAGAAGTAACATGGCTTTTAGACCAGAGTTATACACTCTACTTTTCACTTCGATTGCGAGAAAATAAATAAACAAATGTCATCCACCCAAAATTAACAATAAATTCCACGGCGAACATATGTATAATTTGGCGGCATGTTTTTTTAAACTGCTTTGACACACAAAACATAGACGCCGCGGTTCGCGCGCAACATTCACGCGCGAATAAAAGCTACTGACCGTCCCTATTGAGCGCTTGAAATCGTTGCTCACACGATTTAATCACTTTTTTAATCATCTACTACAAACTTAATCTTTAGAGAAATGAATTCATTCCTGAATGGTCGATTTTAGGAAAGCTGTATTCTGGTTGTTGAAAGCCAATACGAAATATTTTTTAAAGAATTAAATTACTGTTCTGTGATTGGCGGATTTAATAGGTGAAGTATTTTGATTGCTCAAATTAAAAGCTTTTGTAAATCATATGTACGTATTCATATTTTCTCTAGGGGCTAAATTACTACCTTAGCCCCGCTTGACAAGTCTAATATGACACACTTTTCGAGCATGAGAAGTGAAAAAATATACCAAAATTGAATATGGCATTTTGTTTCTTGGATTTTTATAAAACCCCGCCTAAGACCGTATTGTTTGGTGTTAGGCGAGTCTTAAACCTACAAGATTAGTTCATAAATAACGACGTTTAATCCTAAAACAAGTTCTAAGTATATAAGTAATGCCGAGCTCAAATTTCCGGGTTATCACAGCGACAAACGGCCATTTTGTCGCAATGGGCGATAAATCGATAATTGTCAATTGTCTGAAACCGGAGATTTTCTCCGCAAACCGTGATCTATGCGCTTGCGCAGACATAAAGTCAAATAGTCGCGCAACTCAGTTATTACGGGTTTACGGGTATTTCACGCCTACAAACGTGCACGTAATTTTGTTTAATGAATTGAAGTTCCCAGTATAGTTATATTTTAATAGGGTATATTTTTAGTTATTTAGTTTTTGTTTTTCTTTATGTCAGTTTAATATTATTAATACGTTACTTTTCGTTTTAATAACTTATGATGAATATAATAGTTCCCAGTAATGAAAATGTAAAGTCAATCAACATTGAAAACCAGGCATCCAGTGAATAAATCTACAACATAATTTTAATGACAAGAACGTATCTGAGCTTACAATTTCTTTTTCACCTCTCGTGCTAGAAAAGTGTGTCATGTTAGGCTTATCAAAAAAATATGAATAGATATTTGTGATTTACAAAACATTAATTTGACCAATCTAAATATTTCACCACATTATATCCACCAATCAGAAAACACGTCAACAGCCAATCGGAACGTTGGGTTCTTTTCGGTACATACTTTGTTCAAAACTATTTAAACATTGGGTCTTTTTTCGTCCCTATTTCAACTACTATGTATCTGAGGCAAAACGGTTTAAAAAAAAGTTGCCGCCATATTCTCTTTGTATTTTTTTATTCATTGTGTGGATAATCTTTGTTTATTTATTTACTCGCTATCGAAGTGAATAGAAGTGTATAACTCCGTTCTAAAATTCGAAAAAAATAACCATCTCGTGGTAATATGGCTTATCTTAGACCCTTGTCATACGATTTACTATTTTAAAACTTTGCTGACATACTTTGTACATCAACAAAGTTTCAACGAATGAGAAAATGTGTCATTGCTTCGTCTTATTCAATAAAAAAGTAATTTGAAAATATAGTGTCAAATAATGACATACTTTGAGGGTTACAGTAAAACGCGCCTTCCAGGGATGTATCTCCGGCTACGTCATTTCCGTACACTCACACAAACGCGCGGGGCTGTGTGCGTGGCGTTCACTTTCGATCGTTGACTCGAGGCTAAAACTATAGGTTGCATTTTGCTCTTGTTTTCATTGGTATTGTATTATGTTGGCTGATGTGTGGTTACTTAGGTAATAATAATAAATTCCGATTCAAATTCAGATAATTTTATTGGTAAAAGTATTAATATCACTACATAGTATAAAACAAAGTCGCTTTCTCTGTCCCTATATCCCTATGTCCCTATGTATGCTTAAATCTTTAAAACTACGCAACGGATTTTGATGCGGTTTTTTTTAATAGATAGAGTGATTGAAGAGGAAGGTTTATATGTAGAATAACATGCATTAAATAGTGCACCCGTGCGAAGCCGGGGCGGGTCGCTAGTATTTTATAAATCAATTGTATCCATTAGCCACCACCACCACCAGCCACCAACCACCACCAGACCACCACCACCACTTGACCAGTTCGTGTCAAGTTAGTTTGAACGTGTTAAGAACTAGGTACCTGGCTATCACAGTACCTACATTGGGCAGCTCAACAATATTTAAAGAAACATTTTCATTGTCAGTTAACCATTTGGGTCGTCAGTTTAATTATGTAGTTAGCATCTTACCTGTGCTATAGCTTAGCTGTGTTTTATTACAGGCAGGGGTGAGAAGTGAGAACTGATCATTTCCCATACAAAAATGACAGTTATAGGCACGTTTACAAGTTAAAATGTCACCTAGTCAATTTAATCATACTTCTGATTTGATATCTAAGTAGGCTGATCGAAAAGCAAATTACTTGTATTGCGGGCCATGCCGCAGGCACAAGCTATTAGGGCTATAATAAAAGTCAAGATAATACACCAATAATGCCAGTTTTTGACACAAGCTGTGATTGACAGCTTGAAAGACTTAATAAGCAGGGAGATAGTCAGACTGAAGGTCGCGACGTATTATCGCTCACGAAAACTCTCAATTCTTATGCAAACGAAGAAGTAAGGTCACTGGCAGTATCTACAACTTCAGAATCAAATTATCACTGGTAATTATGATTTGAAATCGGTCCTATGAAGAATCAGCCCTTATTTTTAAGCTATTCTTCGATGTAAAAGTCGTAAGTATACATGTGGTTACTTCATAAGTAAAACTCTTCTAAATATAAGCCAGCTTTGTGTGAAAGCACACTGCAGCAAATGGGTCGTAAATTATTCTACTGCATCACACTGACTAAAACAAAGATCGGATCGTCGATCGGTAGCTGTGACGTAGTGTTCAAAAACTCGAATACCACCGGCTTGCCTACCTCATGACAATTTAATACTATTTCTTTCTGGTATATAAGATGCTTATATTAGCTCTGGCTTGCCTACGGATATTTATGACTTCTCGCCACTAATCCTATGTATTTGTTCAGTTATTCCAGAGATTCTTAAACCAAATCATAAGTCTGATGCATGATCTGCAATACTACTCACTAGCGTCCATCAATCTACAGGCTTTGTCCATAAATATGAACCCAGTTGAAGTGTCTGTGGCAATGTATATTCATTTTCCAGTCACTTAACGCTAAGCGATGAATTTGCATAAGCTTTGTTGCACAGTGCGAAATTTCGTATTGAATGTACCTACTGAACTTTATATCAAAACATGGTTACCAAATTGTAATCGCAATTTACCGAATATTACCAAAATATAGGAATACTTATTCTAGTCTTTCCTGTCTGGTCATTGTATGCAATTGAGAAAATAATAGGATTAGGCTTTGTAACGTGAATTGAATAAACATTTATTTTATTCTACATAATTATATCACTTTCAGATAAAACCAAAACGTGACATGCTATTTAAATATCAAAGGCTAGTTTTGTAAGTTAAAGCATGGATGAGCCTTAAAGCTTTTTTGATACAGTAAAAGGAAAACGTTTGCCTAAGTCGTCAAGGCTCGCCTGAAATCTATCGAAGTAAGTAGACTTGAGTAGTTCACGAATGAATTGTTCAAATGAAGTAATTTACCTCATGTCACTCTTTCATTCACTAGTTCAGTTCGGATTCATATACTTTAATACTTCAATCAGACCAGTTCAAGGATCATATCGTTTACCTACACATCCGCTCCGAGAGTGACATAGACGCCATGATATCATTACCCAATCTATGTCGTAAATGGTTCCGTTGAGCTACTAAACTAAACTGAACTAGTGAACTAAATGAGTGATTAGCGGTATTTTGTTCACTAGTTCAGTTTTAATTTACCGGTAATTAGATTAATTTTTGTTAGTTAATATGTTTTTAACTTTACTTAGGTTTATAGTAACACAAATTTTTTATTCTTAATAAAATATAATCAAGACAATGATTATACTTCACAGTATGCTCACATAGACGGAATGAAGTATATTAATCTTTCCTTTTTAGTGACATTTGCTTAAGACTATATGGAAGGCCCAACTGCCGTCTCAAAGCCATCCGAAGATCGACTACTTCCGATGCCGTACCTTTAGACTCTTTACCAATAGCTATGTTGAAAGCAGTCCCATTGAATCCTACCCGATTATAATATAAATCACAAACATTAAGTCTTTATTTTTCCATAGCCTACGTCTTTGTCTGTGTTTTGCAACCGCCATGATTATCATTGATTATGTGTGTCCGTCACCTACTTGTTCATGTGCGGGGAAGTCTTGCAACGTGTCGACTGCGTAAACAGACGCTGGTTTTGGTTGTAAACGATGTTTAACTTCAATTAGAGGGCGGTTTTTATTGCAGAATTGAGCACAACCCTTTTAATTTGGCAATGCATTTCAAATAGGGTAAATGTTGCGAGTTAGATTATACATCGCTTACTTTATGGACCCTTATGCCAACAAGGTCTATTACTTTCCCTATTGGGTAGGAAGATTCGGCGTCAGTCGCTTCTAAAGCTAAATCAAAACATTTATTCTCAAGGGCACTTTTACAAGTCAAAATCTATCTATATCAAATAAAAATAATACAATAATCAAAGTATCATTAATTAAATGTAGTGTTACATGTCAAAAATAAGACTAAGAAACTAATAAGAATCGAGATTTGTTAGAGATGTGTAAGGTCTCTAAAAGGTAATAAGGTAACACTAATCATAATATAATATTGTGAGATATATCTCTAAGCGTCAACATGAAAATAATGAAATCTAATAAATAAATATCCTCATAAATGTATAAGGTCTCTGAGCGTGAGTCTAAAAATAAAATCAAATGAGAACAGAGCGAAGTCTCTCATCATGTCAATTCCACTAAACACTAGTACGAAGTTACTAGTCCTTGCAAACATGAACAGACCGGATCCCACAAATAGCACCCGTTCACGAGTATGACACGTATCTCAGCCATCGCCTCCCTCGACCTCGACTGCTGTAAAAACTGCCTACCCTGATAATTGGAATTAGGTAGCAAGTAAACCCGGGCTTGTATAGAGTGCAACTGGAATGACGCTTAATTGATAATGATTGACAAACACAAATGACAGATCAGGACAAATCAATCCTACCGGTTATCGTGATTTAATCGATCTATAGTTACATAAGTACCGTAGACATAATAGTATATTTACTACACTAAGGCTTGGTTTTATAAAGATCCGTTAGACCTTATGTTGGTTTGTTATGTCAAAAAATGTACTGAGTTACTGAAATGTGATCTGACATTTGGTCTAACGGATATTTATAAAACCCGGCCTTACATTACGAGTACTACACATGTATTGCTTTTGTAAAGCAATTATTGTATAGAAATACCTACCTGCCAATAATTGCCCTCATCGTTGGTCATATGTAACAGTTATAAGTCTGTACATTTGTGCATCTTGCAATACAGATCCCTCAGCGTCCTAGGCACGATCCCGCGTCCTAGGCACGATCCCGCGCCCTAGGCACACACTCACGGCCTGAACTATGTAATCACAGCGTCCATCGAAAGATGGAACGCTGCGCTTACGGCGTCCAACTCAGACGCGACGCGTACACTTAGGCATTCCCGCCGGCGGCGACGTCCACCGCACAATCGGGACAATGCTGACACATATGGTCCCTATTCATCCCGGTACCGCCGCACACCGGGTAGAGTCAGTCCGACCCAGGTAGGGCCTACCTGAGTTTCTTGCTGGACTCTTCTCGGCTAGGCTAGGTTTAGTGAACTAGCGACAAAACTGCCAGTAGCTCGATTCCACTCACACCTCAGATTTGGTTGAAACCGCTCAACCAATCTCACTGGAGTGCAAACTCTTAGAGTATCCCAGTGTTCCAAACCACACGCATGGTCGTGTCGGAGGTTTTCCCCTGGATTTTCCCCAGGCTACTCTCCAACCGCGCACTCCTATCGCTTTATTGGGTCCGGCCTATAAAGCCACAGTCAGGTTAAAAAAAAGATCCCTTTGCCTACTGTCATGGAAGTGGGTTCGTTGCTCATTCAAATGGTGACGAAGGCCGTAAGGTCGTTAATGATATATATAACGGTTTTTTTTTACATTTTATTTTGTCATATTACGTGAACATACTTACAGTGACGCATATAAAAATATCATTATGTTTTACACACGTCTAAATACAATTTAACTAGGTAGTTAATTTTAGTAATCCCACCAATGTTCTCTAACATAAGTTACGTACACATAAAGTATATAGTTAGTAATGTGGATGACAACTGTAGGTATTCAATTTTGTGGAGGTGTAAATGCGTTACTTCACAGCGGGAGTGTGGAGTTGCATACCTACATACAGATAGACATACATATATAAATACAATGCCCTGCCCACACGTTGCTTGTCGACTAATAAGCACCTTGTTGGTACGTTCCGGTTGTGACTCTGTTATTAGAGGAAGTAAAAAAAAAATTTATTTAGCAGTCAAAGAAAAGAAAGAAAGACAGAATTTTATTTGGTAAAAATCGGTAACATACAGCAGATATGTACCTAAGTATAAATTGGTAACATACGGCATATATACAAAGAAAACATACAATTAAGAAACAAGTACTTATAATGTATGTCTTAAGTGCTAAACTCAGCATAATAATATTGTAACGAAAGCCGTGATGCTAATTTTCAGTAAGGGCCCCAAAACTAAAAATATAATAGCTTAAATTATAGTCCTTTATTTATATTATTATTCCGAGGTTTCGTGAGTTTTGTTCACTGATAATGAATATATTTTTACGCTTGTCAACAATTGTTGCCAATCGACATTTTTAAGGTAGCTTTTAGTTATTTATTGCATTGTATTTTCGCTTTAAAATATTGAAATAAATAAATGATATTACTATTGTATTAATTATACTTATTATGTCGTGGATGTGTCAAAAAGTGTCACTTTGATATTAAATATACCAAACTAGTTTTTCGGGTATTATATGCATCGCACCGCCTTCAATATTTCTGTTTTGCTTGAAGGTTCACTGGTAGAGAATGCCTCATGGCATCAACTCCGCCTTATGTACGTTATGATTAAATTTTATGCAACAGGTACGAGTAAAAACTAAATAAATAAATACTAAAAAAACGAGCGGATGTTATTTATCTCTCCATCGCCGCCTCGCAATCAAGAAGTATGATAATCATTCACCGAACCGTCGTGAATTATGTAATCCGAATGTGAACTTTGAGTAAGGGGGTCAATGCTAAAGAGCAGTGTGGAGCACTCCGCTCTCGGTTACTCGCCACTTTCTACGCAGACAATAGAGCAAAACGGTACAAAAAATAGATTATGTCAGTTCGTTACTAATTCGAAAATAATGGAGTTGTGAGACTGGTAGATTTGGAGTTTTAGTAGGCAGATTTTGGGTGTTGATTTAATGATCGGATTTATTTATGTCACGACGGTAGCAAACAACCATACGATCTGCAGACACAGTAGCTTATGGACGCTTATGGATGCGCGGTCGGTCAAAAAATGGTACACCAGCTAGTTTGTTAAGGGGGTTAGACAAGGGCCCCGAACCAGACTTAAAAAGCCAAGTTATTAAAAAAAAACCAGTTAGGTAGTTTCTTGCTTTTTAATAAATTTTAATCGATTACTATCTCGAACACAAACGTAATGTATACCATTAACTGCTTAATACCAGTTTGAATGTAATCTTCACTTATTTAGACTTGGACGTAATAATTTGTGAGATGCTGATTCGAACTCAAAACAATGACATAATGATTTCGTAATATCAACTCCTTTCGTACATGTTTCTATTGAGATGATTTTGACACTGACAGCTCTAAGATAAATGTCTGTTGTGTAATGTGAAGAAAGTATGGCGAATATTATTTGATTAAAATATAATTAAGGAAGTGGATATGCAGGTAGATAATACTCATTAAGACATTTAAAGTTGATGTTGATTTTATATCATTGTAGACGACAATGTTACTACATTATCGTTACTCTGTTGTATTCAATGAAGTATTATATGTTACAGTAGGTATCTTGTCTTGTTTAGATGAGGGCCTTTGCGGATGCACTTCGACCCAGTGGGATCTTTTGTGCAATTGCCCCCTCCTTTATACCTACTCCAAGCTGCTCTCAAACATTTTCACAAAACGGGTGATGGAGCTCAGAGGAAGTACTCTGAATTCCTTTGGTTCAGGATAACCTAAGCACAATAGGTATAGTATTATATTACAGTTACATTGGATGTACATCATTACTCAAATATACATAGACATCGTTATATACATGGTAAAATTTAAATTACTTGAATGGTTGTCTTGCAGAAAAGCTTTGTCAACTATTTGTTTGGCCGAAAACATTATGGTAATCTGTATAACTAGTAGAAGAGAATAGAATAACCTTGTGCCTATCTATTCCAATTCAGATAGTCATCAAGAATATTTATGAATGTGCTTAAAATAACTAGCTTATTGCCCACGACTTTGCTGGCATGGAATTTAGTATATCGTATGGGTATATCGTTAAAATGTGGCATTTATTGTTAGGTATATCTTAGCCAGTTTACACGAAACCTCAATGAAACACATACAAACCTTAATTATGAAACACGCGGCACATTGGTGATAATCATCCCCCTAGCAGATCGTATTGCGGAGAACAGATGGAGATGGATAAGCCATACTATTCGTAGAGGGGAACAAAATGCAAGCATCGCTTTTGAGGGGAAGCTGCCGGACGGAAGGCGAAATCGCGCTATCTCGCTCGAGCTAAGACCAGCGAGCAGTTGGTCTGAGTTCGAGCGAGGCCAAGGACGTCGTTGAAGAAAGAAAGGCGTGGCGCTAGCTTATGAAGGCCCTATGCACCTCTGGGGTGCCACAGGACAACAACAACAGCATCCGCATAGCGTTTCCTCGGCTGTGCCCTAAGGGGCCCGGGATCTGATTTGACATCTAATCCCAAGGCGTATAGGAACTAGTTTTAGATAAAGCGACTGCCATCTGACCTTCCAACTAGGGTTACCAACTCAGATTTGCAGTGCTTTTGTAGTAGAATCAGTGCCGGATTAAGACTACTTGATGCCCTAAGCAATCTTCGCCTGTGGGGCCTCCCGTTCAAGGTTAGTTAAAAGTGAATAGTTAACCAAGTGTAACGAAGATCTCCGTTTCAACCTCGACAAACATGCTTTCGTATGTACGGATGTTCACCTCTACAGGTCGCAATTTTATGAGGGTTCTGTCTTTCGTCTGTCACATAGGTTTTACAGCTATAAATAAGTAATTAAACGAAATAAGTACTTGAGCAAGCACTATTTAAGCAAGCAAGCGGGGAGCGAACTTATGCCTATGACCACGAACATCCACACTGTAATAGTCAATTTAAAACGCGCAGATTGTTAAACAGACCCTTTCGTGTGTTCATGTCCTAGCAAATTATTTTTAGGGGCTTTTTCTGGTGCCCCCAAAGACGTGGTGCCCTAAGCAATTGCTTAGTCCGCTTAATGGTTAATCCGGCACTGGGTAGAATTGCGGGACCTGGCTAAAAAATGCGGGACTTACGTACGCTACAGATGTTAACATTTCTTAACGTTTAGGAAATTGTGATAAATGTAGGGTAAATTATTTCTGCCCGCGACATATACCTTCTTAGCGGATGATTTCCGAGAGCGGGATACAAACTATTTCATTTATCGAAGTTGCGCGCTCTTTACTTCAATAAAACAAAATATTCACTCCAGTTCTTACAATTCTGAGGAGACCTGGGAACGGGACAATCGGTGTCCCGTATGCATCCTTTGCGGGACGCATCCTCTAGGGCGGTTGGCAACCCTACTTCCAACCCAGACCCAGACCTTGTTGTGATTAGACAGATTAGGTTATAAGTATGAAAATGATTATGAGCTTATAGCGTACATACAGACGTGGCGGGCTCCTTGTTTATAATACGTATAATTTTGACATAAAGCCACTTTACTTCGTATAGGTAAGGTAAGCGTCCCTGTGCTCGACACTGACCCAATACATGGCACTTTCAATCTTATGTCATGATGACAGAGATGATTAAATAGGTGTATAGGTGTCATCTATTGGGTACTTAGGTGTCAAGCACTGGGACTATTACCTTACTACCGATTTTTTGTACTAAATGCAGGATGATTTTTAATTTATATAATATCGTAAATGTTTTCAATATTGGTAAACAATACTCCTTAAAACACTTTTTTCTAGATGTAGTTGAGGAATGCAAAAGTACGCTATTTTCGACTTTATTTCAATAAAGTTAACTATCCAATACTGCTTTTCGCGTTAAAATCACAACTGTAAAAGTTATAAAACAAATGTTTGTGAAAATAATATAACAATTACATTTGTAAAATCACTAAAAATTGTCATTTCATTTGAGAATGTAGAATATGCCGAAACATTTACGAACACGTTGATTCCTCTGCAACCTTTGTTATGCATAGGGGCCTTAAAATGGCGCCTCATAAACATTCTTTACTATAATACTTTTACGACCGCTTTAGCCTAGTTGGTAGTGACCCTGCCTTCGAAGCTGGAGGTCCCGGGTTCGAATCCCGGTCAGGGCATTTATTTGTGTGATGAACACAAATATTTGTTCCTGAGTCATGGATGTTTTCTATGTATTTAAGTATCTATTTATCTATATAAGTATGTATATCGTCACTTAGTACCCATAGTACAAGCTTTGCTTAGTTTGGGACTAGGTTGATTTGTGTAAGATTGTCCACAAATATTTATATATATATATATATATATATATATATATATATATTATATTAATTGGTATTAACTATTACAATTTTTCGATTAATTACTTCCGACCGCAGCTTTTTGTCTTCGGTTTTATTGGCATAATTCTGTATAGTGGTAATAGTACTTATTCTATTAGATCGTATCATGGTTGAGAGATGATATGAGATATTTTTTGAAGTGCAGTCTTCCGGGAGCGGGATGCAAACTATTTTCATTCATCAAAGTTGCGCTCTTTACTCCAATAAAACAATATATTCACTCCAGTTCCAGTTGCGGTCCAGAGGAGCTACCGCGAAACGAAAACGAAGTTCGAATATCTCCCTCTCTGTCGCACTTGCTAATTCATGCGGCAGAGAGGGAGATATTCGAACTTCGTTCGTTTTCAGTTCGCGGTAGCCTCTCTGTACCCGTTTCACTACCGCGGGAACACATATTTGATGATTAAACGAACTTACCTGTACGTGAAGTTCAATCAAAATTATACGAAGGCTTCGTCCGAAGAGGCTTTTATATATATACTTGTAGTAACGCATAGCGAACACCATTCTCGCACTAAATTTGAGCTAGTTTTTTTTTTTTTTTTTTTGGTGGGTATATCTAATACTCGGCGCTCCTGTATTCGGCTGACGCCATAGTCATTTAGTTCAGAGCTTCCTTTCACGCCCTAAGGGTATACAGACGTATGTTAGGGAGGGAGGGTTACTAGCCTCTTCGGACGAAGCCTTCGTATAATTTTGATTGAACTTCACGTACAGGTAAGTTCGTTTAATCATCAATTATACTTGGCTTCGTCCGAAGAGGCTTTTATATATATACTTGTAGACCTTTAGAGCCATTTATGGAAGGGTCGTGAAGATAGAATTTAATTAATGTCTATAATTAAAGTCAATTATCTGAGGAATCAAATACAATATATTTGTTTGCACTATTACTTTTTGGAAGTACATTCAATTATAGCTTCAGCAAAGGAATGAGTTCCTTCATTAGGAACAACATTTACATTTCTATTATAAAATCGAAAAAATGTATTTGAGCTGCCACTCCACCCAGCTGTTCTTTTTATAACATCAAGACTAACTCCTAGTCTTAGAGCAGCCGAGGTGGATGCATGTCTTGTGCTGTGGGATTTATAGATCTCTACATCAATCCCACTACTCTCTAAGGTGTTACGTACCCATCGACTAAGCGTCTGGGTGGAGACAGCTCTATATGGTTTACAAAAACTTACAAATAATTGTTTAGTATCACCACGTAATTGGGATGTTTTGTTTAGGTAAGTAATCAATGTTTGTGCCGGGCAAATCTCTGGTTTTTCTTTAAAAATGGTAACACCAGTAATGGTTGCGAACATCCTACACGTGATGACTTTACAAGTTCAGTTATTTTTATTATAATTTGTGAATCAGAGATTGAGATATTATCTACGCTTATTTTGGCAAATGTTTGCATTCTATGCGCAGTAATTAAAGCTATTAAGGTTATTAATTTTTTAGATATGATTTCCAAAGATAAATCATCGTTGGGATACCATTTTCCCAAATATTCTAAAGCAACTCCCGGGTCCCAGGTGGAATCATATCTGGGCATGGGAGGATGCATTCGAAAAACCCCCTTAAAAAATCTTTTAATTCCATTGTCTTGACCGATTGGCTCGCCCAAAATTAAAGCTAATGCTGAGCGACAAGCATTGAGCGTATTATATTTGGCCCCTTCTTGATAGTATAAAGCCAAAAAAGGTATAATTTCGTTTATGGAAGCCTCATACAAATGTATATCATTCTTCATACAATGAGAGTGCCAACGTTTTAAATACACGTCATACTGTTTTAATGAATTGGGCGACAAGGAGGCCAACATAACATCAACTGCCGATGCTGGTACATTTCGTTTCAAAAAGGCTGACCGGACAAGACTGCGACCTCCAGGGTAAGTTTGTTGTGGATGTTGCGTGTGCTGGAATAATGAGAAATAATAGCATTTTCATTTGGTCTAAAAAATATAATTTTTGATGTCGCAAGACTCTTGAAAAGTGGATACCAGGGTTGGCTTGGCCAGTGAGGTACCACTACTATGCCTTTGGCTTTGTCGGAAACAATCTTTCTTAAGGTCTTGAGTATCATCGAAAAAGGCGGAAAAGCATAAAAGAAACTATCGTTCCATTTTACTGTAAAGGCATTAATAGCATGGGCTTCTGGATCACGGTGCCATGAGATGTATTTCTGACACTTTTTATTTATCCTACTTGCAAAGAGGTCGATTTGTGGGGAACCGAGCTGGCGAGTTATGCGCTGAAAAACCTCATTAGAAAGTTCCCATTCTATATCTGGGTGGATACGTCTAGACTCGGCATCAGCTACTGCATTTTCAATAGACTGTATGTATGACGCATACACGAAAATATGACGACATTCACACCATTGCCATAACTGCTTTGTTAATTCAGTAAGGTGAGGGTATTGTATACCCCCAATTCGGTTAATATATGATATAGCAGTAGTGTTATCTACACGTAAGAGTATTTGACAGTTGGAACGGTCTTTTGCAAATATTTTCAAACCAAAAAATGCTGCTAGTAATTCTAAATAGTTTATATGTTTAAGACGTTCAGCATCAGTCCACAAGCCACTAGCCCTATCATTCCCGCAAGCAATACCCCATCCCGATTTTGAGGCATCCGAGAAAATTTCCAAGTCATATATATCTCGTTTAATGTTATTAACTGATGTTTCAATTGCCCTGTTCCACCAGGTTAAGTCTGGAATGATCGTATCAGGTAATGTCATGTACCGATCATAGTTTTCATCATCTTTTAAATTTAAGTATTTTAGGCGTTCAAATAATTTAGTGTACAGCCAGCCATATTCTATTGCTGGGCAAGCCGATATGAGGAGACCTACGAAACGAGCAAAGACTCGGATTGTACAACGGTTGATTGTAAATAACTTCTGTATTTCTTTTTTAATACGGTTACGTTTTTCTAAAGGCAAGCTGACTTGGAAACTTCTTGAATTAATTACATAGCCCAGAAAAAGACAAGTATTGTCAGGCTTTAAGCAACTCTTTTCCTCATTGATGATGAAGCCAAGAGACGTCAGTAACGTCTTTGTGTGCCTAACATTGTTTATGCAATTTTGTTTAGACTGTGCTAAAAGTAACCAGTCATCTAGGTATACAGTGGATAAATGTCCCGCAGATCGCAAGAGCCGTGCGACTGGCTTCATCACCTTAGTGAAAACGTAAGGTGCTGTACTGAGGCCAAATGCTAAAACATTAAACTGAAATAATTGTGATTCCCTTTGGAATCGTAAATATTTCCTGTGGTCCTGATGTATTTTGATCAAAAAATAGGCATCTTTCAGATCTAATTTTGCCATGAAACAATTCTCAGTAACCAACTTTAAAGCTGTTCATAAATCTTCAATTTTAAAGTGCTGCGTATCAATAAATTTATTCAGGTTTTTTAAATTTAGTATGAATCGCATTTTACCGTTTGGCTTCGGTATTAAAAATACACTAGAAATAAACTGCCCTTTACAGGGCTGACACTTAGAAATTGCACCTATCGACAGTAAATTGTCGATAGCATCACGGAAGTGAGCCTTGTCGGTATCGGAATAGTCACGCCTAGGCGGTAAGTTAGTCTGTCTAACTGGTCGTGAAAAGGGAATTTTATAACCATTTATATAAGACAAAATGACAGGGTCACTCGTGATAAGGGACCACTGGTCCAAAAAACATGACAATCTGCCAGCATATTTTACCGAATCTAGCGACGGGTGTACTCGTTCCGACGACTCAGCGACCGCTTCGATGAGCTGGAGCGCGTCGACTTCGTCGGCCCCGATGTCTTCTCCCTCGTCTTCGGTGCTGTCTGTTTGCGAGCTAGATTCGAATTCTTCCAGTTTTTTGAAGTATTTGGTGCATGTTTCCAGTTTTTTGATGAACTGGCTGCAGGCTTGGTCGGAGCAGCGGGTTTCAATTCCGCGCCAGATTTATTTATGGCCCGTGCGGCTTTTAGCGTCTCGGAAAAGTTCTGACCAAACAAAAAACTATCTATTTTTGTATCCTGTAATTGGTCTTTCATATCTTTCTTCAAAGAAGAAAGTATAAAGTTCCGCCTAGTGAGGGAATCATTGTGTTGACTATCGCAAAGTAGACGACCAGCGTCCATCAGAATTCGCATAATTGTGGGATTCTTTTCTTTAGATGTTAGTAGCAAATCAATTGCTTCTCCTAGAGCCGATATCGCTGTAGCTATCAGTTTTTGCTTCGATTAGATAGCTTTATGTCTCCTGAGAATTACATCTGAGAGAGCCGCCTTTATTTCTAAATTTAGAGAAGGCGCGTCAATTCCTTTGCAGTTAGCCGGGATAAGGTATTTATCGGTAAGCTCCTTGCGAGTTTCCTTTGAAAGTCCAGACGTTGCACAGTACTCGAAACGAACTGCCATATCTTTTTGAATATCGTTTCCGAAATTAGTAGTTTTCGTAGGATCGAGTCTTAGTATTTCCAGGAATTCAGCATCTAAAACTGGTTCTGTGCTTTCTGGGACAGTCTCCGATGGCAAAACTGAGGCCGTCTGTTTGTCAACGGGGGCTTCAAGTGCCGCGGCATCAATAGGGCGCTCCGGTGGTACGTCAGGTTGGCGCGGGGCGGCGTCCGGCTCGGATACCAGGGCCGGTTCCTGCGCCCCGGTTAACGAATGGAGCGACTTGTCATGATCTTCCAACTTATCATCATCTGATGACGAGTTGGCTTCGCTTAAAATCCGGCGACGACGATTTGCCGACACATCTTTGTCCAATTTACGGCGGTCTGAAATCGATAACACGATTTTTTAGGATGATGGATTTATTTATCATTGATGAGTTAAGAAACAGTCCATCTATACTGTCCGCAAAACTACTAACGTGGGCAGTGACGACTCCAAAGAGAAGCACGCAAACCCCGAAATAAAATACCTATTCATTTTAGCGTAACAGGTATGTGTACCATTGCTAAGTAAAAAACAGTCCTGCATACTGTTCGTAAACTTAGTTAGTGGGTAGTGACAACTCCACAGAGAAGCACGAAAACCCCTGCTATGAAATACTCATTATGTAAATTTAAGCATCATATATATGTATATATATATATGTATCTATACCACATTTAAGTAAAAAACAGTCCTGCATACTGTTCGTAAATTTAAATAACGGGTAGTGACAACTCCACAGAGAAGCACGCAAACCCAGGTAAAATGCAGCGTTTGCATTTTTTACTGTAACTGCAATTATCTAACCAGATAAACGAGATAGTCCCTTATTAACAAATAACATCGGTAGGAGACATTCCATAGAACTGCCCGCATAACCGTAACTAAAATGTTTGCTAAACGAAAATGTAGGTCGCGCGAGTTAGAACTCGTAATTTACTGACCTCTTGGTTCTGACCGGCGAGCTGGAGACGAATCCGACGAACTAGACACAATTACTCTTCGTCTGATGCGTCTTTGTGATCTTGAATCTGGCCAGCGTGTTGGTGATACATCCGACGTGTTTCTTTCACTTAATCTTCGTTTGCCGCGAAGTATTTCACGTTCTAATTTTTTAATTTTCGACTTTAAATATTCGTATGCATCTTCATTACATTTTCTTTTAGGCATTTTTAAACTGTATTAACGACACAAATTTCACTAGAACAGAACGCAATACAATTATAGTTCGTGTGGAATGGCGAAGCACTAAAACGCGAATGACTATGGCGTCAGCCGAATACAGGAGCGCCGAGTATTAGATATACCCACCAAAAAAAAAAAAAAAAACTAGCTCAAATTTAGTGCGAGAATGGTGTTCGCTATGCGTTACTACAAGTATATATATAAAAGCCTCTTCGGACGAAGCCAAGTATAATGTGTGATTTTTTTCTTTATTTTTCTCTTCATATAGTGTGTCTTCTGTTTTTTGTGAATAAATGTTTCGTTCTTCTTTCTAAACGGACTCCAGGCTCCGATAGTACACAACCGGGAAAACACTAGTAGCAGTTATTTACGTGTACTTATATTTTATGTATTGTACCAAACGACGCATCTGTGAGTTGTAAACCTCGCAAGTGAAACCTTCTACGTTTTGAACCCCCATGGCTACGCCATTTTGGAAAATATCCTAAAACTTAATCGACAAAAGAAATCTATATAATAGGGATGAGTGCCAAAAAGAAATTATGTCATTTGAACGAGTTTTTAGAGACGATTAAATGTTTTCTATGGGACCAACTATCGTTAGAGCAACAAAAAAGACAAAATGAAAGGCAAAATCAAGCATAGCTACCGAGCACTGAAAATGCTCCATACTGGTGACGTCACCCCTGAGTGTATCTTTCGATTTACATATGGCCAATAAACAAAAAACAGCTTTTTTGCGAATCTTTATAGTTCCATATCTTCTTATGATTTTAATTAATCGTCTAATTTACTACCTATTGTGATAATTTGATGATATTCTCTCCATATAACCACAAAATGTTATAAATTGTGACATAAGTCATTATCCCTATTATAGAACCTGCTAACGAAATTTGACGAGAATCGGTTGAGAACCTAGAACAGCCGGACATCCAGACATAAGAAACATGTTTTTATATACCTATACTTCTAAAAATGTAATTCGAACAATGTGAAAACTAATCAACTTTTATTTTTTTTGAAAGCACCTTTACCCAGACTGAAATGGCGATCGGTGAGATGATCGACTGAGGCTCGGTTTTATAAAGATCCGTTGAACCTTATGTCGGTTTGTTATGTCAAAAAATGTACTGAGTTACTGAAATTTGATCTGACATTTGGTCTAACGGATCTTTATAAAACCCGGCCTGAGTGAGCGAGTCTTACAAAAAGCGCCATCTTACCGCCCCCCTCAAGATCGTGCGACTCGTTTCAAAACTTATTGTTTGTCGTGTAATTACCGCATTGGGCAACGACACGTCGCGAAGGCTGAGCATAGGAAGCTGAATAATTACCTTACTCGTAATCGGGTATACGGGACGAGGTCTTGGATGAATTTACCCCGATTTTTTATATATTATGATAAGCTTTATTGCTGGTGGGAAAGGATTACTTTTGAACCGCGTTTTGTCATAGTAAATGACAGGAAGGATATGCGCAGTATTTCACGACCAAAACAGCAATTGACTTATTTCGATGTCTTAATTTTTGACGACCGGTTTAGCCTAGTGGGTAGTGCACCTGCTGGTGAAGCTAACGGTCCTGGGTTCGAATCCCGGTCAGGGCAAATATTTGTGTGATGAGCATGAATATTTGTTTCTGAGTCTTGGATGTTTTCTATGTATTTAAATATTTATATCTATTAAATATATCGTCGTCTAGTACCCATAACACAAGCCTTCTTGAGCTTACTGTGGGGCTAGTTCGATTTGTGTAAGATTGTCCTCTAATGTTTATTTATAATTTATTTAATTCCATGTCAATTAGTATGAGCAGTTTCTGCGAATTAAGCGATGTCTGATTTGTTTTTTTTTTATTTAGATTTTATTGTGCTCTAATTTGTTCCCATAAAAACTCTCTCTAAGTACTCTATATTCGCTTTAACCTCCTGAGACGGCATACAAGAAACTAGCAATGTTATTTGAACCAAATGAAACGGATTATTGATTTGAATATCTTCATTTCCTCTAAATTCAAACGATACAAGACAAACGAAACTCTATTCCTTTCAAATGTGTCGTGACATGCCATTATACAATTTGGTGCTTCCTATAGGAATTTATATAGGAATTTATATAGGAATTTATATAGGAATTTGGAGGAGTCTTGAGACTCAAGAGGCTAAAGTATTTTTCAACGGCTGTTTTTAAGTTACAATTAATTTCCTTGTGAAACTATCATCGGATCTACGAATGAAATTAGTGGTAATTACCAAAAAAAAAATCGTAACAAGCATTATATTTTATATATAATATAACAAAGATTAAAATTGCGGAAGTCCAAATTTACAGAATGTCAAGGATTGAACAAGATGTTGTGAAGACAATTATCTCTTTTCAACTGACTTCATTACAGTTAAAGTTCAGTAAGCTCTTCCTCATAATTATGTACACATTTAGTGTTTTGACATAATTATTTTATTGTCCATATGTAGTTACATTACATACAGTTAATTTGTTTGCAGCAGATTAGTATCAGCATAGAATAAGTAATAGTACTACGTACAGAAGGCCCACTGTTAACAAAACCCCCGTTTACGTATGCCAAACGTGCCTAAACGTTGTCATCTCTTTCTCGCACGCACTTCTACTCGCTACATCAGTTTCTAATGGCACCCGACGGGTGCTGGACACAATAACCACATGTACTTGTAGCGGCGCGACGCAATTACGGAGTGAGCCGTCCCTGGTATCAGGCATAGTTGGATAAGCCCCGCACCCCGCATGCGGGGAGTTGATTGCTTTGAAAGTATACTGTTAGTTCTCCGTTGGATGTGCCTACGGCTTTTTTCTAATCAAAGTGCATTGGGATAATTTACTTAAAAGATTTGATTAGGTACATTGTCATACATCTAAGGTCTAAAAACAATGTCTCTATCCAGAATCGATGATATAGTTGTTTAATTATATTTTTGCAATATTTCATCTATAATAAGCGTCAACAAGCAATAAATAACGCAAGAGAAGACTAAATTAATTGGTTACTAAAACTTAAACGGCTGAAGCCTATTATGCAACCCTAATGCGGTAAATTGCATTACAATTTATTTCTGCCCGCTTTCTATCTAACTGTAACCCTATCTGAGATATTGTTGTGTAACTGAAATCGCTATCGAAATTACCTTCAAAATAACTTTATAGTTTAAATCTTGACACTCCTTATAATCATTACTTAAAGAGTATATCTGAATGTCTGTCAAATTAGAGCAGCTTGACAGAACTATCTATGAGTCTACAGTTAGTTAGTTAGTTAGTTAATAGATTGTTCACCAAGTTTTAAAAGCCTCATTATTCAGTTTTTGAAGTTTGTACAAGCGCCAAACTAGTTCTGGAGTGTGGTTCCACCCGAATCCTGTCTTTCATTTAGAATCTAAGTAAATAAAAAAAAACCGGCCAAGCGCGTGTCGGATCACGCACAACGAAGGTTTCCGTACCAACACCTACTAGTCCACATGTATAACCACTATCCAATACATTGAATCTAAAACGGTCGTATTTCGTTTTTTTTATCCACCGGTTTAATGTATGGAGTGTTCCACTAAGTTAATATTTTTTCGTAACTTCATATCACTTTTATGTAGCGGTTCATAGAATACACTTTCCTACATTTTATATTTCCTACCTACAATACTAATCCAACTTCGTAATACTGTCAAAAATCGCAAGACCGATCGCGATCAATAGTTCATAATCACCCAATTGTACGTGACAGTGCAAAACAGAAATTAGGTAACCTTTATGAAATCTAGTTTTATAGGGCATTGGGTTTCGAATAGTTTCACAAAAAACACTGGACTGTTAATGAAATGACCTTTGACTGTATTAGATAAGGTTAGAACGCTTTTTAAGCTGCAACTTCAAATTATCTGTGACCTTTGACCTCATTCAAGTGATTTGCGTAAAAAAACAGATGAAAAAAGGCTATTGGTATCGTTTGGTAAACTATCATTTAAAATATAACCCTCCTACCGCAATAGGGTTTCCTCACGATATTTTCAATATCAAATGATACTCCGTACAAAAGTTCCGAAAAAATTGCTGCGAAACGGGATTTGAAACCCACGCTACGACCGCCGCTTGACAGCCGCATGCTTACCACTAGGCTAGTAGATGACAAGAATATATAGGTCTCTGTTTTCCCCAGCACTTACCTATCAGGCCCATAAATGAGAGAGTAGTATTAAAGTGTTTCATTCCTTTCAGTATGAGATGCTGGCTACGTATTATGGTTAAGTTTATCGACGACAAACGATAAGATAAGGCACTGGTCCCACCGTCGGCGAGCAGCGAGTACTCTCATAGTAATTCTACTCGTTTTCTCGCTCGTGCGAGTAGGATTTACTATGAGATTACTCGCTACTCGCCGGCGGTAGGATCATGCAGTGCCTTAAGCATCTGTCACTTTCTATTCGAGTGGTATCAAAAAGTGACAGATGCTTTACCTTGTCGTTTGTCGTCGATAAACGTGACCATCAAAAACCCCCTGGAGTTTCCTCTGAATCTGGGTATCAGGTTCGCAAGTTTTTCCACGTAAGTAAAAAAAGGTCATATATAAAATGGGTAAACTGCTCAAACAGTTCCCGTTCAATTTGACAGCATACACGTGTCGGTATCTAGGGAAAAGGAACCGTATTATAGTTTTTTGTGGGTGAAGCAGAGGAAGCCTCAATTAAATGGAAACTAAATCGTTTTAATTACTGCAATTTCCAACGCTGCAGCTAATCGACAACTGCAACAGTAGCGCGATCGTGTTTATGTCCTAAATAACGCAGTCGTCTCTCGTCCCACTTAGCTATTTGTTAGTGAAGGACGGATGGGACGGACAACAGTTTATTGCGGAAGATGTATATGTACATAGTATAGCAGTGTCATCACGCTACAATTTAGCACTAAATTAGGTACACCACATTATACAGAATCTGAAGGGCCCGATGAACCAAATAAATCAGAGGTGCATCCTCAAGTGACGACAACGGTTCATCATTTTGTTTCTTAGGTGCATGAACTATCAAAAGTGACAATACTGAAATAAGACAAGTTATCATATTAACGTCAATTTGGGACTTTGACAAATTTGAGTTACATTCTCAATTGACATAAGTAGATTCGATTTTGATCTTTGTCACTTCAGAAATAAAATGTAGGCAGTATCTATTGATACAGTATGAAGAGATAGGTACGCTTATGTACTATATCTTCCGCGGATGTACAAAAATGGACAGGTATCGCCATAAGCATGTAGCATCATTACGGCTAATCTTCAAGTAAAATCCTGTTATGGCCTTTGAGCTGTGAACTACTGTGAACTGATTTTATTTACTTTGATCATATAAGTAGGAAAGAACACCTCACAAATGACCATGTTTTCCCAAGCAACAAACAAGCGGAGGGTCATACGCAAACTACTTAGAAGCGGTCTGTTAGGTGTTAGGTTATGACAATGTCAATAACGTTTTATTGACATTTGGTCAGTTTTAAATTAACTGAATGTCAAGTCAGGCGTCAATTAAGGATTCATACGAAATTTGGCAAGTTACAGATGGTTCGAAAGACTTCTAGTTTTAAAGTTTTTCCTCACTATGCTATTATACGGAGAAAAAAACTAGAACCAAATGTAAGACATTCGTAATATCGGTTTTATGACCGTGATTCAGAACTGCGACTTCCTTTCTGTGGTTTATAAATAAATGGTTATTAGTAAGACTACTGACGTGGATTTACGCCATAGTTTCATAGAACAGTTAACACTTACGTTAGCGTGAGTCGTTTCAGTTTTATGGAACCTTCAACTATAAGTCCATTATCATGTAAGGGAAATGACATGTCCTTCTTCTGATCGGTTTGAGTAGTGGTTTCGAGAGACATCTGATGATGATTAAGACTGTATTTTTATTTGTCTGAAAAGCCAGTGTTAAATTTCAAATGATATTTCGCACATGTTTTTTGAAAATCCAGTGGTCGGGGTTCGAACCCGGGACCTCCAGATTTAATGTCGCAGTTACAGTGGTTGTTCGATTATAGCTAAGAATCAGCACCAAAACTCCCAGTAGCTCGATTCCACACCTCAGATTCGGTTGAAGCCGCTAAACTAATCTCACTGGAGCGAAAAGTCTTTAGAGTATTCCAGTGTTCAAAATCACCTGCGTGGTCGTGTCGGAGGTTTCCCCTATATTTTTTTCAGGCTACTCTCCAACCGCGCACTCCTATCGTTTTATCGAATCGAGTCACAGAAAAGTTCGATTATAAGACCTAAAAAAGTCATGTACAAATATACACACTGCTGCTGCCTGACAGTGTCACTTGAGTTTTTTTTTTCAATATTTTATATCTGCAAAGACACAGACGGCAAACTATTGGACACATCCTAATGGCCCTTCAAATAGAGTTGTCCCAGAAACATTATTCTCTCTTTAATGCTGCTTAGTGACTGTACATAGAGAAGTGCACTCTAACGCCAGTTTTTGCGGCTTTGTGTAAAAATATATCTACCAGCTAGATGTTTGTCAATGTAATACAGTTACGTGAGTTTTTGCACCGGCAGAACGCAGTATCTTACCTAGAGGGAATTACTTCAAATGCCCGATATTTTATAAAACTGTCATTGGGTTTTGAACTATGTGATTTGGACGGTAAAGTCGCTTTTTGAACAGTACAGATTAGGATACTCACGGCCATTAAAATATATAGTGTCTAATTGCGAAATTTTTCAAGTTTCGCTAGTTAGCTACGTATGTTATGTTATATGATGTAACTTGAGATTATGCGAACGTCACCTTAAGTGTTTGATTTGTTATTTTCCCGTGATATTTTTTTCTATTTTCCGACTTATAAATAAATAAATTACTGTAACTCCGGGTGACATGTTTGGAATTCTTCGGGAGATCTTATTCTTTATTCTGGGTTCCTAATTAAAAAAATATGATTTTATTATGCATTTATTATGCAATTTTGTTATGCTTTATTGTATCCTGATTATTTGATTTTTTAATTTTAATTTTATAATGCTATCTATATATGGACTTATTCTGGAATAAATTATTTTCATTTCATTTCATTTTTTTTTTTTCATTATGAGTACCGTAGTCACTTCTCTTCTAGTAGTCATCACGTCGGGGTCACCAATTTAGCACCGCAGTTGGTGCCTTTATGATATATACAGAAATGATAAGCGAGAGTAGGATGGTTATTTATAATGAAACGTTTTATGAATATGTACAAAGGATTAAGTATTTTACAATGAATTATAATACAAGATTTTCGGTCGCGTAGGAAAAATCGAGTGACATTGACGCGCCGATCATAGGGATGTGGGCAGCTCGTAGTGGTGCGCCACAGTTTCAATACGTGTGTAATTGCGCCTATATGCGTAATGTCGGATGTTAGCGATAAGACCGCTACTATTGAACATTACATTTTTTTTATTGGTACAGACACAAGCTGAGCCACCAACCCTTTCAATTGTTTTTGTATACTTTGATTTATTGTACCTGTCTTGGTTACCTGTAAATGTATACAATCATTGAATAAACGTCTTATTATTATTTATTGTTTATGTTTGATTTAATGTAGTTTTAATGTACTCTTTTCAATGAGCAATTGTATTGCATCTATTTTCCTTCAGGCGGGTTGTATGCCCGTTTGCTACCTTGCTAAATAAACATGTCTGCGAAGTGCTAAACAGGATTAGCAGAACACATGTTGGCGACGTGCTAAAGTGAACACTTAGCGCCTGCCACGCTCATTAGTGTGTTTTAAATAATTAAACAGATTTACTGACGTAACTATTACATGATCATACGTAATTAGGATTTTGTGTTAGGAGGTCATTGACCTATAGACAACTAATTAATTACTTGTTGTTTTTTCAGGTAAGTCGTCGAACGCGGGAATTATATGGGAACGTGTCGTGAGTAAGTATGGTCGATATTAAATAAAATGGCCACTCACACTACCCTTAAGAGTTTCAAGTTCCAGTGAGGGTGCTCACTAGAGCACAAGCACTTTGAGTATTCCAGTGTTTAAATCACCCGCATGGTCGTGTCGGAGATTTCCCCTGGATTTTTACCCAGGCCACTGTCAAACCGCGCACTTCTATCGCTTTATTGGGCCCGGCATATAAAGCAGCAATTACACTTCGTCGTCACCTAATGCGGTCGCCGAATTCATTTTAAACTACTTAGGCCAACAAACGTCGTCTTTACATTAGTCTGTCCGACTACCTATGAGCGTAGGCAGCTGTCGATCGCCGAATGCGGCCGACTAACGTGTTCTTTATACACTTCGTCGTTCGCCGCATGCAGCATACGGCGAACGACGAAGTGTAATTGCCGCTTGAAGCAACACACACAGCCAGGTCCTAGGCACACACTTACGGACCCGGACGACGTAATCACAGCGTCTATCGAAAGATGGAATGCTGCGCTTACGGCGTCCAACTCTGACACAACGCGTACTCTTAGGCATTCCCGCCGGCGGGGACGTCCACCGCGCGATCCCGACAACAGTGACACATATAGTCCCTATTCGTCCCGCTACCGCCGCACACCGGGTAGAGTCAGTCCGACTCAGGTCGGGCCTAGCTGAGTTTCTTGCTGGACTCTTCTCAGCTAGGCTAGATTTAGTGAACCAGCGACAAAACTCCCAGTAGCTCGATTCCACTCACACTTCAGATTCGGTTGAAACCGCTCAACCAATCTCACTGGAGCGCAAACTCTTAGAGTATTCCAGTGTTCATTCCAAACCACACGCGTGGTCATGCCGGAGGTTTTCCCCGCGCACTCCTATCGCTTTATTGGGCCCGGCCTATAAAGCCACAGTCAGGTTCAAAAAAAAAAAGCCAGGTACAAAACGGGTACGCTTGTATGAAATTTCCTTATAAAAGACCCGTTTTACTGCTTCTAAGTGTAGATGTTTTGTGGATAAAAAGGAGATTTGTAAGTAGATGTCAACACGACCATAACTGTTGACATGACTGCCAACATTAATGTATAAAAAAAAGGTAAAAAATATGTTATCTGTGCTATGCTCTCTTCCGTTATCCGTGCCAGCGCACAGACGCACATTTGTATTATAAAAAATAAGAATAGTGAAAATTGGTGTGAAAGTACTGCGACAATATACCTACTCAGTTTACGACCAGTGCCTATTATTATAGAACTACAGTCCGCTAAAGAAACCCCCAAGAAGTGCACAATAACGAATTTAGACTACAGTACTCGGCGATATACATATAGGTAGGATTTGCACATCGGTCTTTGGAAAGAGACATTTGGCTGTTTACGACGATTTCCGAACAATGCCGACCGTCCATTCATTATCTTATTTATTAATTGACGTTTCATATCAAACAAATACCTACTGCGCTTTATTAGGATAGGATTAGGATTTTATTTATTTAGTTATGAATTAGTAATCACTCTAACTTTCACCTTCAACTGTCACAGAGATAATGACAAAAATGTTATTCATAACATTTTTTTCCCGAGTCTTTGTGAGTGCTATTATTCGTAAATTACCAGATAACACAGCATACACGATTACCTTAACATTATAAATTAGAATCAGGTTTCTTGACGACGCAACGTGTGTGGTTCGGTGGTACAGATAAAAATTGCATCGTCGCAAACGCCCGAAGCATTAAAAAATAAATATCCTTTCGAATAATAACGTTAAAATTGCAACTTTACAAAGTTCAGATACAGCTTAATTTAGAGTTGTAATAATGTTTGATAAGGCCACAAAGAATTACTTTTTTTCTTTGAACCTGACTGTGGCTTTATAGGCCGGGCCCAATAAAGCGATAGGAGTGCGCGGTTGGAGAGTAGCTTGGGGAAAATCCAGGGGAAAACCTCCGGCACGACCACGCGTGTGGTTTGGAACATTGGAATACTCTAAGAGTTTGTGCTCCAGTGAGATTGATTGAGCGGTTTCAACCGAATCTGAGGTGTGAGTGGAATTGAGCTACTGGGAGTTTTGTCGCTGGTTCACTAAACCTAAAAAGGATTACTTATCGATGTACTTATTAGTTAGTACTGCTTTTACTCACAACTTCTCTCAAATTAATCTCTTCACACAACCAGTATATCTTGTCTCTAATGTTCATAGTAACATCGTATAATAGGAGGTCGTACTTATACTGGTCCTGCTCAGTTGTCGATAATAAATGTGAAAACTAAGCAATGGTGTTGAAATAGTCATGTTGATATTGTTGATACCATAAAAGAAAATCAGTAGGTTCGAATTTTCTCGAAAAAGCATCAAATTCTTAATCAAATTGCGAAAACGGTAACTTGAAGGAATAAATAATTACTTACTTAATTATCAAAGTTTAAAGAGGGAGAATATTCTGTCCCTTTTTCGCAAACCTCCTGTATCGGAGTGATCGTCATATACTATGGCGCTCGAGGTCAGTGACGTCACTGATGTGTCGCGCTTTCTCTCTCTACCCAGCAACATTAAAACGGTTGTAACAGCTTCATTATTTTTGAGATATTTCAATCGGAGTTTCACAACTTTGCATATTTTTTTGCCTTGTTTCTTTTGAAGTAGCCAAATTTAGAGTCGACAACCCTATTCAGTCTCCTACAGCTAAATAATTTGCCATGCCAAATCATGACATATTTCTTTCGCAGTACGCTATAATATTGCGATACTAACATGATTGTGTACATAATTAAGGCTTCTGAATTCTTAAAACTGTAGTTTTATATAATTAAAATGGTAATATTTGTAATCAGATATGCCAAATAGCGTCTTTATTGGTATACATCTTTATGGATGTTGCGCTCATGTTTTGCAATCTTAATTAGTCTTTATCAAAATTTACGCAGATAACAATAATGCCGCCACACAAGTATTTGGACATTATAATTCATTATCTTTAAACAAGCAATACTTGTATATTTATGTACTAGCTTTTGCCCGCGACATTGTCTGCGTAGAACTCGTTCATTGCGATAGAATTTAATTGCAATTTTTTTTATATCAGGCGCTTCCCCAGTCATCACTCTTGCATACAAACTTCTACCCCCTAAAGGAATGACTTCCGGGATAGAAAGTATCCTATATCCTTTCTCGGGAGTCAAACTATCTTCATACAAAATTTCATCGAAATCGGTTAAATAGTTTAAGAGTTAAGAGGAGACACACTTTCCATTTATAATAATAGTATACATTAGCATGTATTTCGCCTTCGGAGCTCTCGGAAACGGCTCAAACAATTTTTATAAAATTTGCCATGTATGTGGGACAATCGATCTTATTCCCGGGAAAACACCAAGTGAAATAGAATCGACCAAAAATATACTTGTAATTATCGAACTTATTTACAACACTTCACGAGTAAATACGCCCTATAGAGCCGGACATCCACTGGATACACATACGAAAGCATTTTTGCTCAACTTGAAACGGAGACGCTTCGCTCCCACTTCTGCTGGCTCGGTTAATAATTTACCTGTACGTGTTTCCCTCAAATCCACAAACATAACCTTTTAAAAGATTATACATATAATATACCATTGCATCATCGTAAGGTCGACAAAACGTATCGCTCTTCTAAATTGAATAAAAAAACTACATTTGATTACCAATGGCTTTTAATTAAGAAATTCAATGGCGCGACTGTTTCTTTTCAATATTATTATTGCCACCATAATGGCATTCTTGTCCAAGTACTCCAATAAAGCTCTACTTATATGACTCCAATTGTAAGCTGCTACCAAACAACGAGATTTTTTGTCCAATTTGAAAGGTCTTCGTTTAAATAAGGCTATGTTACACGAGCGGCATCGGCAGTTGCGTTCGGTTGCTCGATTTATTTTAAAGATTACGTTATCGTCGTCTCACAAAAATAATGTATTCAGATTGTCTAATGGAAAGACAAATTAATAAAATTTAAAAAAGATACAAATCATAGATAAAAAACCATCTTCGCTATCAAGACTTTCGATTTTAAAGATAATTTTATCTGTCAGGGAGCTACGATCCCTCAATTTTGCGTTGCTTGTCGGTGTTTAAAAATATTCGCTCTGACTTAAAATAGCTCAATTCAAAATGTTATTCAACGCTTAGTTTAATGGCTATGTTAAAAAGAATGATAAATGTGTCTTAACCAAAAGACAAAGAAAAACCGGCCAAGTGCGTGTCGGGCCACGCGCAGTGTAGAGTTCCGTAGTTGCCCGACCGTCACGTCACCGGTCATATGCGGAATTACGGACCCGTAGAAGGGTTTTTACTGATCTTAGTACTGATGATGTACTTTTTTGAGATGTTGTGTTGTATACATATTTTTGCCATTTACGGTAATGTCTACTTAGCTGTGATAGTTTTCCTTTTAAATTCATCGTATATACTACTACCATGATTTTTTTCACATGCCTAGTAGCCACCGTTTAGCTGGCGGGGGGGGGGGGACGAACGACACTTGACCATAGCAAAAATTATCACTTCAAAGCTCAAAATCAAAACATGCTTTTAGAAACCTTATAATATTTTTGAAAGAGCTATTCAACGATACCCCACACGATGGGGTTTGGAAGAAAAAAAAATTGCACCACCACTTTACATGTACGGGAGGTATACTTATGCCAAATTACAGCTTTCTAGTACTAACGGTTACTGAGAAAAGCGGGGGACGGACGGACGGACATGGCGAAACTATAAGGGTTCCTTGTTTACTACGGAACCCTAAAAAGGGCGGTTTCGAATTACGTCGTAATGCAAATAACACCTTCACCGCCTGCCATTAGGTACTGTTTCGCTTAAGATAACACAAATTCTCCACATTGGTTTTCTCTATTTACCACCGTTTAGCTGGCGGGGGGGGGGGGGGGGACGAACGACACTTGACCATAGCTAAAATTATCACTTCAAAGCTCAAAATCAAAACATGCTTTTAGAAACCTTATAATATTTTTGAAAGAGCTATTCAACGATACCCCACACGATGGGGTTTGGAAGAAAAAAAAATTGCACCACCACTTTACATGTACGGGAGGTATACTTATGCCAAATTACAGCTTTCTAGTACTAACGGTTACTGAGAAAAGCGGGGGACGGACGGACGGACATGGCGAAACTATAAGGGTTCCTTGTTTACTACGGAACCCTAAAAAGGGCGGTTTCGAATTACGTCGTAATGCAAATAACACCTTCACCGCCTGCCATTAGGTACTGTTTCGCTTAAGATAACACAAATTCTCCACATTGGTTTTCTCTATTTACCTGTACAGTGATCTGCAATAATCTAGACATGTATACTTGCAATCATTACTCAAAGAGTACATCTGAATGTCTGTCAAATTTGACCAGCTTGACAGGGCTTGCTTTCCACGAGGCTGCTTGGCCGAAAAATATCTGACACTACAAAGTGGGTATATATACATATTTCGCTCTAACAAATCAATAGGATTGTTACAAACATTTTTACGTCACATCTAGCCATAAAGCGGCTATTATCGCCCGCTATTGCGGAAAATCCCAACGGAAAAGCCAGGGTGAGACGTCGAGCGAAAGCCTCCGATCGCATTATTTATCAAAATACCTGGGGTTGGAGATATTGTTTGTTTTACTGCCCTACATAGGTAAGTTAATGTACTATTGCGCGTCTTCTCTTGTCAGATATTTATACTGGTCATAATCGCATTTAGTGTAACGAACTCTTAAAAGGTGTGGTTTAATGCTTAAATACGCGATATTTTATCGCGATAACATTTGATTTATGATGGCATATAAACAGCCTCTTCATTGATATACTGACAAATGATTCGTTTGTTTAAGTATTTAGTATAGTTCCTTGTTTTTTGGCGACTAAAAAACTGGATGAAGGATTAGGTTATCAAAATTTGCAATGGGCTACCTGTCTGAGAACTTTAATGTGAAAAAATTCCGAAGAGTCATGTCGCTACAGTTTGGCGCATTTTGTGAACAGTATTATGTAATTGTTTTTACCTGAATAAACGATTTCTATCTATCTATCTTAGCCCGAAAGCAAATAGTCACTTACTACCTTATTCTTACGTGTCTTGTTCACATTATATTACCTTAATATTAACAGCTGCCTTGAAATATGTAATAGCTTGATATTTTAACCAGGTTTGAAAATGTAGGTAAAACAACAGTTGAATCAATGCCATTCAGTTTAATGGTAAAACTCCTTGCCGGTCAAAGCCGCAATTTATCGATTATTATATCGTTTTATTATCACATTTTGCCGTTGATGACAAATATTGTAGCCGCAAAAGTTAAAATTAAGATGCCATTTATGCTGTTTATTGGTGATGATAAAAACACAATTTTGATAGAGCTTTAAGTGTTTTATAAATTTCTGCGCCGTTAGCACGGTATTTTACGTTTATTCGTGTTCCTTTTTTATATATTAAAAAAATATATTTAGTTTAATATTTAATCTATCTTTGCGTTTACTTCTGTTTCCAGGAATAGCCATTTATTTGCTTGGAAGTAGAATCTCTTCCAAGAAAATGCCTATTTTAATTCCCATATTATGCCTATTTCGCCTATTTTAATTCCCATGTATATATGATTTTATTATGAAATTGACGATTAGTATAAACTGTCTCATTGCAATAAGGTTAAAGAATGATAAATATACAAAATTATGTAAACATTAAAATGTTAAAAACAATGCTCTAGAAAACTTATTTTTTTTGTGACCATAATGAAACACGTATTATCAATTGAATATCGCCATTGATATTATGAGCACGTATCAAACGTAACCGAAGCCAGAACATGTTTATTGTGATTGAGAATTGGAAATGACAAAAAATATTATGTCATTATAATACTCATTATTGTTTGATACGTTCACAGGGTCAATTTGACTTGTACAGTACGATTACTTGGATTTTGATACTGAAAGATTACTATTTATTAATACATTGGCTAGCCTACTTTAATGCTAAGTCTCTATAGTATACAGTTTCTCCCCATCATAGGACTCCGTTAGTTGGGAAGGCTGTCGACTACGTTCCCATCCCTCCCCTTCTGTCATAACACGGCGATCACTGATTAGGGGCCGCACGGTCCGACGTCCTATGCACACACTCACTGACCCGGTCGACGTAATCACAGCATCCATAGAAAGATGGAACGCTGCGCCGGCGTCCAACTAAGACACAAAGCGTTCACTTAGGCATTCCCGCTGGCGGGGTCGTCCACCGCGCAATCGCGACAACACAGACACATATAGTCCCGGTACCGCCGCCGGGTACAGTCAGTCCGATCCAGGTCAGGTTTAGCCGAGTTTCTTGCTGGACTTTTCTCAGCTTGGCTACGTTTAGTGAACCAGCGACAAAAGTCCCAGTAGCTCAATTCCACTCACACCTTAAATTCGTTTGAAACCACTCAACCAATTTTACTGGAGCGCAAATTCTTAGAGTGTTCCAGTGTTCAAAACCACCCGGTACCGGCGGCGTGGTCGTGTCGGAGATTTCCCCTCGATTTTCCCCAGGCTACTCTCCAACCGCTCACTCCTATCGCTTTATTGGGCCTGGCCTATAAAGCCAGAGTCAGGTTCAAAAAAATATAGTTTCATGTAATACAAACCGAGAGAGCGAAGCATCTCCGTTTCTGCTTGGCCAAAAATGCTTTCGTATGTCCGGCTGCTCTCCTCTACGGTCGCATTTCATAAATGTGAATTTCTGTAAGCAGGTTCTATAAATTAGTCTACTAGTATACATCAGGAGGACGAATAAGTAAGTATTCAGCGTTTCAAGGGTGGTTTTTTTTCGTCATTTATACCGTTTCATCGGCTACGAGTCTTATTTGATCTGTTTATGTTAGAAACGCTCGAAAAATCGAATAATACATACTATTGTCGTTTTTATTGTCGATACAGTTTCTGGAAATGTACCGAGATAACGCTAGGATGATGATGATGATGACAGTTTCTGGAAATTTAAAAAAAACTTGCGAGTTCTACAGCTAACATAACCACTACTTTATCCTGTGATAATGACTGCGTAGTGATGTTTTCTCTTTCTCTCAGTAACCGTTTTCAATACAGTTAAAATATAATACCAGCTTTACATTAAAAGAAACAGAATTCATTCAACACCACAATTCGAACAGTTAATCGCTTGTAAGGAAATTTAAATAAGTACAAATTGATCATTAACACCAATTGTAAAATAACTCAAGTGTAATATAGTCAAACGGTGCCTAAAGGTGTCAAGTAATAACAGCGATGGTTCGGCTTCTGAATTGGAAATGTTTATATGTATTTTCCTTTTTGAACTGTTTTGAAGTTCGGAAATGTCGCGATTGCAGCTCTCAGGCGGCAAATTACGGGGTATCTGCATAAGTAAATTCAAATTAAGCTGTATGCGGTACCTTTGCTTTGCCGACAAAGTCCTGCAACTGAATGGGAGTCATCTTCATTAAGAGGTAACGGTACATATTCAGTTAAAGTTTTATCAAGGGGTCAACAGTCGAGTAATGGACGATGGTAGGGGGTATAAAGTGTTGATTCGATTCGGTTTGACAGTAAAAAATACACCGGAGCGAGCTCATGGGGCTAGAAGGAGCATTTATAATCAGTTGTAAGCCGTTGGTCGAGTAGCGAAACACTTTGTTGGATATAAAAGTGAGTAGGATCTTTCGTGAATGCAAAATTCTAGGCGTTAGCTGGATCTGCGACGCCTTATTCATAAGTTATGCCTAATGTGTTTCGGTAAACAAGAAAACAATTAAGTATTTCTAGTTTTTCTGTGTCAGGTCTCCCCGAAAAGTGTAATGCCAACAAACCACTCTCCTTGGGGCGACATACGTGTACCATGTGATGAAAGCTCCTGCATGGAATAGCAAGACACGCGTGTCACATTTCAAGGAAAGGGACTGGCAACGCGGCAGCCGTGTGTTATAATATTATTTCATTTTTCCTTGAAGTAGCTAGGTAGTCCATGCCCTGTCATTTCTGACAGTAGAGATGCCAACTAAAACCAGTTGAAGTTTGACACCTCCCTCTTCATTTAAAATCCAAGCTAGGGCTCCGACATCTTTGAAATTAAAAGATCTAAACTTCACATCAATAAAAATATATATTTACTAGCGACCCGCCCCGGCTTCGCACGGGTGCACTATTTAATGGTTGTTATTATACATATAAACCTTCCTCTTCAATCACTCTGTCTATTTAAAAAAACCGCATCAATATCCGTTGCGTAGTTTTAAAGATTTAATCATACATAGGGATATAGGGATTAGGGACAGAGAAAGCGACTTTGTTTTATACTATGTAGTGATTTACTCCATGTAGTTTCTTCTTGACCTTTCTCTTCCTATCTTTCCTTCAATCTTCCCTTCTATATAGCGCTGCGTCTCCGGCAACATCTCACACTGCACCGGGTGGAGGTTTTAGTCCGTAGGCAACTGGGCCAATTCCCAGTTGAGTCGGGTATGCGCTCGGGACCGGGCCGGCGGTATCCAATGAGGATTTCCTCCATTCACGGGAAAAAAACGGTCTTAAGAAAAAAACATGCCTTAACAGATGACCCATCATTAATCCTCTCCTATTCTCTATAACTGTCAGTATTAATTTATTACCAGCTTTTGTTTATTCTTTTTGACGACCGGTTTAGCCTAGTGGGTAGTGCACCTGCCTGTGAAGCTGACGGTCCTGGGTTCGAATCCCGGTCAGGGCAAATAATTATGTGATGAGCATGAATATTTGTTTCTGAGTCTTGGATGTTTTCTATGTATTTAAGTATTTATATCTATTAAATATATCGTCGTCTAGTACCCATAACACAAGCCTTCTTGAGCTTACTGTGGGGCTAGTTCGATTTGTGTAAGATTGTCCTCTAATATTTATTTATTTATTTTATTTATTTATATTTTTAACCGTGATGACTAAGAATGCCTAAATGTCCATAAGGTCAAGAAAGAGTTCAATCCAAGTTTAAGGCCAGATTACATCAAACAGCACTAAAATAACTTAATTATATAATCGAATGACTGAAGATACACTATTTCCTGTCAAATCTTTTTTTATCGGTTTCTTGAATATTCACGGCCTAACGCTTATCACTATTATAACTCACATGTCGGAATAGTTACCGCAAACAAAACAAAATTATGCACAACATATATCATGTTCGACAGTATTGATAATTTGTTACGCTATGACACAAGCTCGCCTCGCTCGGTGCCAAAAGGTCACAAGTGCCCTTGACACTTAGTAGTGTATTCGTCGGTTTTAGATAGCCATCGTACAGGAAGTAAAGACATTGAATAAACAAATTAGTTATTGTATTGGCTGTTTTTGTCAATTATATATTTCATTAGACATATCATTGATTACTGAAGTTTTTTTTGTTTCAATAAAACGGACAGTGCCAGTTTTTTTAACGCAAAAAGCTATCGACAGCCCGATATGTAACATTTTCGATTTGTTTTTTTATGCGAATGACGCTATCTTGGTTCTACTTTCGTGCCAGCAACTATACCGACTAAGTATTTGAACTCTAATCATACTCTACTTGTGTATTTTTGATATCAGCCGAAAGAAGTTGAGTGCCATAATGAACCTTTACCACGACTTGATTTGGACTTGAGTCCACCTTGTACGGGGCATTCCGGTACGCGTGATGGTCGCCACTCGAGAACCTCTTAGAGTATTCCAGTGTTCCAAACCACACGCGTGGTCGTGCCGGAGGTTTTCATCTGGATTTTCCCCAGACTACTCTCCAACCGCGTACTCCTATCGCTTTATTGGGCCTGGCCTATAAAGCCACAGTCAGGTTCAAAAAAAAAAGTGATCTCTTGTGGGTTGGATATATTTTTTACTAAACTACAACCATTTGGACTTCAACTTCACTATTTCCTATTGACAATAACAGTAACTACATACCTAGATTGATATCAAGCCACAATCAGGTTCAAAAAAAATCAAAAAAAAATAATATCGAGAACCTTTCCTTCCCAACGGCCAGCGGTTCTGCGTGCAATGCGCAACGCTTATCTTTAGGTATTTAATGGTTTACTTTCTTTATGCGACACTTTGAGGACGTGTCAAAAATATAGCTGAGAATGTAGCCTTGTCTCTTCTTATTTTATTTTGAACTTTCTTTCATAGAAAACAAAGTCGCTTTTCAACTGGCTATTTTAATAAAATTATATCTAAAGGGCGATACATTTGCGGCACTTTCAAACAAATCCGATGAAAGCGTATTTGGATTCCGCTCACACAGACAATACCGGCCGAACATATTATATTCGAGCGAATGTGAAAACAGAGCGTGGCGAGCATCCTTAACATTTGTCACTTTCCTGTTTATTGACTGTTTAGACTTTAGAGTATGTGATGTAAGGTGCTAAGGAGAAATGTTAAATTTAGAAAACAGACACTTGTTCAAGGATAGCTAAAAAGCATCTGATTCAATGTTGTTTGTATGGTAGAGCCGCGTAGAGCGTGTCTGAGTTGTTCAATTTATATATTTATTTATTTATTTATTTAAACTTTATTGCACAAAATCCACAAATTGTACAAATGGCGGGCTTAATGCCAAATGGCATTCTCTACCAGCCAACCATTGGGCTAAACAGATATTTTATAAAAGGTGCAAAGAAAAGAAAAAAAAAGAAAAAGAGTATGAAAAAGTATATCAAAATATCTAATAAAACATATACGTATAAACATAATATATGTATACAGGTATACAAGATACATACATACAGGATTAGATATACTACTACATATTCAAAACATACTATAATTACGATGATGGATTTTATACGAATTCTTGTTTAAGCAGGTGCTTACGCAGCATCCGCTATATACAGGTACAGTGATCCTTCTGTATTCGAATATCATATTTGAGGTATTAATTAATATTGTAGTCAACTGTACCGAACTAATCTTATCAAAGGAGGAAGGCTCTTATACACCTAATTCATCATTTAAATGGCAATGACGCAAATTGCTCGGTTTTTCCGTCTCCATTCATCTCATCAATATTGAATTATCTGCTATATTCAAGAGAGACTTAAATTGTCGACATCAAAAACATATACACACATGTCAACCTTATCTGTAAACCATAACGTGCTAAATTGTATATATATTTATGCTGTATGTAACCACTTATTTCTTTTTGTCTTGAAACTCGTTGGCTGGATTGAAGTGTGAATGAACTACTTATATTATTTTATAGCTATTAAGCTTATTATAAACACCCGGGTTGAAACAAAGTTTCTTTAAACTCGTCGTCTACCGGTCCCGCGGATTCCCGGGCTCATTACAAAATAATGCTATTGTTTATTTTTTCGCCGGGAGACCTTGGCTTAAAACAACTTAAGAAAAAAAAACAGAATTTGAATATATGTATCTATTATTGTGCAAATAGGCCACAAGGGCACTTTTACACGTCAAGATATAAATTTTCAATTTAAGAAAGTCTTATAATAATACATTTTTCATATTAAAATATTAATTTACAGTTCAATATTTATTTATTTCGAATAAATATGTTTAACAATGTTGACATTTGTATCAATTTCAGTACTAATAAAAATAAATAAAATAAAATAAAATTAAAAATAGCCTAACCTAGGTAAGGCTACGTTAGGTCCCCCAAGTCTGATCCCTGCGGAACGGTGCCCATAAGGCTGGCTGCATTCCCCCGTTGAATGGCGATGCCTATTCTTTGTCCGAGTAATACAAAATATAGAATAATTAGTTTATTTACAAATCCACATGTATGCATCTGCGGTACCATGGTGGATGCTGACGGCCATCACGCCCTGAGTTGCCGGCGATGCACCGGCAGGCACCCGCGTCACCATGCCCTCAATGATATCGTCCAGAGGGCTCTTAGGTCAGCTGGAGTTCCATCTGTGCTGGAACCGCCGGGCCTCTGCCGCTCGGATGGCAAACGGCCCGATGGCTTGACGTTGGTGCCGTGGGAAAGGGGGCGGTGTTTGGTGTGGGACGCTACGTGTGTAAGCACCTTCGCCGCCACCCATATCGGCCGCACTACACGCGCGGCGGGCGCGGCGGCCGAATCTCAGGCGGAGATAAAGAGGCGGAAGTATGCTCCCCTGGGATCGGGCTACATTTTCGTCCCCTTGGCGGTGGAAACGGCTGGTTGCTGGGGGAAGGACGCAAAGGAGTTTATTCGGGAGATAGGCCGTCGGCTTAGGCAAAGAGGAGAGGACTCCCGCTCCGAATCGTTTCTGGTGCAAAGACTATCTATCGCTATTCAGCGCGGAAATGCTGCTAGCGTTATGGGCACTTTTGCACCGGGACGATGAGGGGCGGGTTTTATGACTAAATTGTTACTGGGATGTAATAATTGTTTATTTTTAGATATATGATTTAAGAAAGTGATTGTGACATGAATAAATTTTATTATTTAAATATTAAAATCGATTTTCTAAGCTTTACAAATCTATATTATACATAAAGGCGTAAAATTTGAAATGGATCATTCTATAGATCCAATTTCGGGGCGACGTATGCCATGAAAACCACTTTTACCAGTAGATCCATTTAAATAATAGACCGATCTAGCGGGAATGATTCATCTCACATGATCCATTTTACCTTGAGGCGACGAAGCCCCGCTACGCGGGGTGCCTATTTCTGGGCGGTTTGTCCTTCGGGCGTATGAAGTAGTACGAGCCCCAATGCAAATGAGTACGTCTGGTAGGAAAAAAATGTACTAAACTAACGTTAACCTAAAAATTCTGGGGGACGAAGGTGTTTGGAAGAATTAGCAATATAAAAACAGTATAAGTTATAAATCGTATTTTATTTATTCAATGAAAAAAAAAACGAACTTTCCTTGGTAATAAAAAAAACATTGTTTCACCAATTGTACTAAAATGCAAAAAAGTTCGTCTTTAGTGTTACCGACGCAGATTAGAACGTCTACCACTTGGTGGCGTCTCCTTTTGCATCTAAAACGGCTTTAATTCTGAGCGGCATTGTATCTACCAGCTGTCGACACTCTTCCGGGGTTGTTTCATTCCAAACACAGGTAAGTTTCTCTTTAAGATCAGCTTTTGATCTGGACGGGTCCTTTCGCAACTTCTTCTTCATTTTCCACCACAACGTTTCTATGGGAGACAAGTCCGGGCTGCTGGATGGCCACGACATGGTAGGTATTTTTTTCTTTTTCAGCCACGCCATCGTTGCTTTAGCGGTATGGCATGAGGCACCATCTTGTTGAAAAGTATACGCATTTTTATACTTTAACTTACGTATAGACGGCAGCAAACTCTCTTGTAAGATGCTTTTGTATTTTTCGGCATTGACGGTTCCATCTATAAATTGCAGACAGCCGACACCCTGTGCCGACATGCAGCCCCAAATCATTAAGGAAGCTGGAAACTTTACCTTACGCTTAAGACAATCTTTTTGAAATGCCTCTCCTTTTTCGCGAATGACTTTACTTCGTTCATCGCCTACTGTGACTTCAAATTTAGATTCGTCACTCCATATAATTTTACGCCACTGATCGACGGTCCAATTTCTGTACTTTTTGGCGAATTTCAACCTGTTAGTTTTCTGCCGTTGTGTAAGTAACGGTTTCTCTTTAGCAGTGTAAAAACCGTAGCCCATCCTCTTCATCACTCTCTTGCAAGTATCCACTGAAATGTTTTTTTTAATTGCGTCACGCCATAGTACCGTAAGTTCTCCAGCTCTTGCACGACGATTTTTCTTGATGATCTTCCTCAGAATCCTGTTTTCTGCTTTAGTAGTAATTCGTGGGCGGCCGGATTTCTTTAAACAAGAAATTTTGTCGTGTTTTCGATGATGCTCGATGATAGTTTGGATTGTAGACCTTGGCATAGAAAGGTCCTTGGCAATTTGGTACGTAGATTTGCCTTTATTGTTACTGGAGATTATAATTTTCCGCACTTCTTCAGTCACTGGCTTACCTCGTGCCATCTCGATAGAAAAACGATTTGGAGTAATAAAAAATTAGGCTGAATTTGCCCTTTTATATAGTGGTTTGTCATTTTACATGACAGAGAATATTCCGTATTCAATTTGAAAATAATATTTTATATTACGAACCCTGGTAAACAGGTTTTATTTTAAATAGACGACCTATTTTGCCTTAAATATGAAGCAGACGTAATTATTTGCGTGTGAGATGTAATATTTATAATTAAATTATTTTAAAATAAATAACGAGATGTACACTTTGTACAACTCAAAACTAAGCTAGCTTTAGTGACATTGCGTCTAGTGTATTCCATTAATCATCAAAGTCGATTCGGGTAGAAATACTAGTTTTTGAAAAAAAATACGCATGCAGAATTGCGACTAGACGAGCTATTTTGCATTGGGGCTCGTACCTCTTCCACCTACATTTCAATAGTGATCTCTTCACACCGGGTAGAGTCAGTCCGACCCAGGTCGGGCCTAGCTAAGTTTCTTGCTGGACTCTTCTCAGCTAGGCTAGGTTTAGTGAACCAGCGACAAAACTCCCAGTAGCTCGATTCCACTCACACCTCAGATTCGGTTGAAACCGCTCAACCAATCTCACTGGAGCGCAAACTCTTAGAGTATTCCAGTGTTCCAAACCAAACGCGTGGTCGTGCCGGAGGTTTTCCCCTGGATTTTCCCCAGGCTACTCTCCAACCGCGCACTCCTATCGCTTTATTGGGCCCGGCCTATAAAGCCACAGTCAGGTTCAAAAAAAAAAGTGATCTCTTGTGGGTTGGATATTTTTTTGTAAAACTACAACCATTTGGACTTCAACTTCACTATTTCCTATTGACAATAACAGTAACTACATACCTAGATTGACATTAAGATTACAAACGGCTAGTCCTCGAAAGCATTATGCAACATCCAACCAGTGCTCTCGTGATCGCCATTGCGGTCAGACATAACACGGTGGGAAGATTTTCGAAACATTCTACACAATGGCAAACGCAATAAATGATGAACTTCAATACGAAAGACAATGAGGATCGGCTAGAATTGGCAGTTTCGCAAAATCGGACATTTCGTAATGAGCGACACAAGGTGTTCACACGAGGTTTTGTAACGTAACTGGTCTTTTGTTGGTTTTAGAATGCAACTCCTCGGTTTGAAGCCGCTCAACCAATCTCACTGGAACGCAAACTCTTATCCCCTTACTCATAAAACTTAACATACTGATTTTTTTTGTCCCATTCTCACAAACGTTAATATCAAAGTGACAAACGAACTTTAGCGTCTAGTTAACTAATATAGATTTGATAGACGTTTATGAATAAGGGGGTGAGGGTACTCCAGTGTTTAAACCGCCCGCGTGGTCGTGTCGGAGGTTTCCCCTGGATTTTCCTCAAGGTACTTCTCCAACCGCGCACTCCTATCGGTGTCTTGGGCTCGGCCTATAAAGCCACAGTCTGGTAAAAAAAAACAAAAACTCTACGGTAGTTTTAACTGCACGTTTTTTTATACAACGACGGTGGAGAACAAGCTTACGGCCTGCTGATGCTAATCAGACACCGTAACCTATGGAGGCTTGCGGTCCTAGAAGAATCGCAAGCGCGTTGCCGACCTTTGATTGACTCGTAGATTAGTTTTGTTGAGAGTTAGAGAGGCAGGTGCGATAAAAGCACATTTTAGTACAGTTGGAATTATTTAAAATGTTCGATATTTTATAAAACTGTCATTCGATTTTGATTCGTGCTTGGCCCGTAAACTCGCTTTCAAATCGGCCTAGTTTGATACAACTCGGCCTATGCAATGATTTTAATAATTACCTATACATATTATATATAGATCTGTGTCCCGCGCGAGTCATTGCACGCATGCACATTTGTTCTAGACGTACTGGCACTACCAGGATTATAAAACTGAATTGTGTCTTGTAAACTTGCGCATAGCTTCGTAAAATGTGTCATTGCATATTTTTACTACAGGAAGAAGCGCATGCAAGTGAATAAATTAAAAGAAAAAACAACAAGACATATTAAGATTTTTGATTGAAAATCCCATGAATTATCATAAGACTCAAGGTAATCTTTATTACATACAAAGCAAACATCCTATTATTCTTTAACTTCCGACGCTACTTCCGTATATTGCGTTTATCGCAGGTCTAGGAATTCTTTAGTTTTTTTAATAATTTATCACGAATATTAATAAAGCTCTGATGTCACGTTTATTTGCAATGAAGATTACATTGGTAAAATGTATAATAATTTATATGTGCTTAGTTGACCGAGTGAAACGAAGGTCTCCGCTTTCGGCTTCGACAAAAATGCTTTCGTATGTCCGGATTTCCGGATTTCCGTTTGTTCTCGTCTACCGGTCGCAATTCTCAACCGATTCTCATGAAATTTCGTGAGCAGGTCCGGTAATTTATATAGAACTGTTTTGTCGAGTCAGTTTTTGGAAAATTTCAAAAACAATTTTTATTTCAAAGATTTCGTAAGTTTCTGTGTCTGAATTTCGGTTTGTTATCCTCTACAGGTCGCATTTTCCAACCTTTTCTCGTGAAATTTTGTTAGTAGGTTTGATATTCCTGATTGATCTTTTTTATAATGTCAGATTTTGGAAATGATTAAAAAACTCACTCACGAGGTCTACAGCTCACAGAGCCACTACTTTTATGTTTAGATTTATAAACACGTCCAATAATGAACGACTTATTACCCAAGGGAAGAAAGGGTGTACAGAAAAAGTAGACATCAGCCCATGTTCTTTTTACCAGGCTCCGGCAAACTAAGCATCCGTAATTTTTAACATTATCTCGAACCCACCCAAGAAAATTGCGTAACTTTTTGTCCTTAATGTATCAGTAATTGGATAAGGACTTTTTGTATCCAATTTGAACTGTTGCTAAGCGGTGCGCAACCCTTTTTGATGCTGTTTGTCAATTAGGGTTGGTACTATTTTATGGCGAATTTTTTTTCAATTTTGCAAGTTCAGTTTTTCATACCTCTTCCTTATCAACAGTAGTGCGACGCCTTCACTAACTTAGTCTATATATTATAGGAGATCAATAGTCTTAGTATATATATTATAGGAGATCAATTGCATGGTTCGACATTTCGCATAGAAACATAATGTTGTGCGCTCACTTTCTAACGCACTGAATCTATGTATCTTATCAGAATGAATGCTTGAAACACATTTGTATAACATCAGTCGCAACTTGCGAAATGTTAAATTAAATATACCTCCTAGGAACTAAGACGATTCAATAATACCAATGGTACAACGCCTTGCTGATTTGGGCCAAAGTGTTAAAAGACGTATAATATTTATCGGATATCTACAATATCTGCCATCCCTCTGCTCATTTGTTACTGATTATTCCAAATAAAAGACCGGTTATGAGCAATCGGAGGCGGGATTATAAAATACAAGACATAGCACTTTGAACTCGCGATTCGCGATAATCATATTCTATGCTGACATAATATTGAGTAACGTGACAGATCCTTATATGACTTAACTAGATTTCCGGCGTTAAATCCGGCGGGTAATAGTGTTCAATCAAAATTGACGTTCTTTTGCTGGAACGAAAGTATAATGTTTGAATTAGATTACATTCTGAAATGACTAGGTGAAGTCGACCGTCATCTCATCGGCTTTAGAAGTTTTTACATCTAGACAAGCTAATCTGTGTTGTAAATAAATGAGGTAAAATATTGGATAATATTTATATTTATTTACCTACAGGCAACAAACAGTTATACATTTTAATATATTTGTACTTGAAACATTACATTAGGTAAAACGCATGTAGAAGTATCACAAAGGAGATAGTTATAATACTCAAAATGTACCTACGTAATGTACCTAACGTCAACAAATTATTCTTTTCAAAACAGTCAACTAAATAAGAGCTTTACTTTATAGTTGCCGTAATTTCACTTTAGGTATATCAAGAGATATCATTCGCTGACAACCCTACATTAGTTGGCATACGGAAACACCTGGTCGGCCATATTTTAATATTTGGTCCCGCGGGTTTCCGAGAAGAGACGTCCTGCGCGAACGTTGACCCCCGCCGAGCGGACAGAAAATTTCCATAGAGAATTATAGCCATCCGCGGAAATTATTGCGGCTAATAATCTAATAGTTTCTTTGGAACCTTTAGATAAATTATGAGTAAGTATCTAACGAAGTATACTACTTCTTTCTTTACTTTTTCCAAAATGTAATTACATATCCTGATTTCCTGTTTCAAGTTGCTTCAGTATTTATTTAGCATTCAGTGTTCTTATATACATGTAATTACTAGACACATTGTTTAAGCTGCTCTGTCCTTCTATCCCATCTTTCGAAACACAATTAAAATATATAAACACGCATACATTAAAAATACATTTAAAATTCTCAATGTGTAGGTATGTATATAAATAAAAATAAATAATAATAAAATAAATAAATATTAGAGGACAATCTTACACAAATCGAACTAGCCCCACATTAAGCTCAAAAAGGCTTGTGTTATGGCTACTAGACGACGATATATTTAATAGATATAAATACCTAAATACATAGAAAACATCCAAGACTCAGAAACAAATATCCATGCTCATCACACAAATATTTGCCCTGACCGGGATTCGAACCCAGGACCGACAGCTTCGCAGGCAGGTGCACTACCCACTAGGCTAAACCGGTCGTCATATGTAATATATATTAGTTATAACCAATATAAATTAATGCAAAAATAAAGGACCTCCCTTTTGTTAAATACCCGATACAAGATGCAGGTTTCACTAGCAATTGACCGATTTTACTCTTGTTTTACACACTGGACCAGTTTACCTTATAGCTCGTAAATGAATGAAAGACGCGAGATAACAAATACTTACATGTATTAGGATTTCTCAATACAATTACCGATATATTGCGTCTTTCGTTCTTATCGGTCGTCCGAAGGCCGAGTCGTGGGTTCGACTCCCATTCACTTCCGAACGTGACAAAAAGCAAAACATGCCCTATCTGTATCGTAATCTTGGTGATAAGAGAAGTAAGGCATTGGAACATAAGACAAACGGACATGTCTTTCCGTTTTGATGCCAAAATTAGTACAATCAAATCTGAAAGTATTTGTTCAAGTATCAATTCAACCAGACAGGAGTTTATTGTGAGGGCGCGTATGAATTTAATCTCGGGTTAAGTTATTGATACTTACTGGTACTTTATCTTCGTTAAAACAGGCAGGTTGTTCCTGCCTTATATTAACAGAACTGAAATATGTTGACTTTTTAAGACTGGCACGGTCTAACATTTTTTGTGGCCCGATCACTTCGTTGACATATGCTCGGTTATACAATACCGTAAACAATTGTGTGATTTTAAATTATCTGTGATAAATATAATATTGACAAAAACTTGCATGATTTTTCTGGCATTATTATGGGTAAGCGGAATTTAGGTACCAATTCGCGGACAATTGAAATTCATTCTCCTTTTTTGTAATTATATGTGACAAATGTTTGAAAGTTTGGTAACGGGCGATTTATCGTTTATCACTCTATAGATGTACGAGTACACATTATAGGTCTCTTTATTGACGTATATAGATAAAGCATACGTTTATATATGTATACGATATAAACATGATTATCATAGACTTAATATAAGGGGTGTGTTGACCAGGGCCGTCCGACCATGGCCCGGGGCGCCAATACGCGTAACGCGTTGAATGGAACCAAAACCAACACAAAATGCAAATTTTTATCCAGTCAGTGTTTTGGAAATTAAAAAAAAAATACTCGTAAGGTCACAGAGCCACTAGTTTAAAGTACGTAATAATACCTACAAATTTGTACGAAACCCTTGGTGGGCGAGTCCGACTCGCACTTGTCCGGTTTTTTTTCATGATCATAATCGTTTCGACCATTCAGCGTTGCCGGGGCGTAATTGAAATCGATAGTGTCTACAGAAGTACGGCGTCGTTGATACTTAGGGACTTACTCGTTAGGCATTTGCAGGTCTTATAAGATGTAACAAAACTAGTGAGGATCCGTTTAAGGGCATATTCGGTATTCGGTATCGTGTTTTGATTAAAAAGATATTATCTAACGGGAACAGACAGCGAGGTGTGATTGCTGGAGCGTAAAACCTACATACTTTAATTGCCTACTTAGTATTATTTATTAATGTTATTGTTGTGAGCGGTGCGATACATTCGCGTCACGCATAAACCTTAAACAGGTTTCTGTGCGCGACTACTAAATAAGTTTTGTAATTTTTTCTCTTTTAATATGAATAAATTAAAAAAAAAAGAAAAAGATTAGGAAAAAGTGGGAGAATTTTTTTTTAATGCAATAAATTTTTGGCCTTTGTATAAACAGTTGGCTGACTTGGACGACCTGCCCCATAGAAAAAAGCAGAGCAACATTTGGAAAATCACTTTAGGTCTCCCCCACTCCAGTGTGTCTAACATGGATGCAGTCATGTGTGTTGATAATTATGTCTTAACATATTATTGAAACTTTGTGAATAAATTTGTACACCGCGAAAATGTAGGTGTTAATAAGAAATATACGTACGTATTTTTTTCATTTGTTTTTTTTCTACTTCTGGGGCGGCGAAACTTTTGGCCCGGGCGCCAAAATTACAAAATACGCCCCTGCTTAATTTAACGAACAAGAAAGTCTAACAAATTATGAATGGAAGCGTTGCCATGATTACGAAATTTTATGGTGGCTATTTTTAGATCATCGTTAAGTGAGTCGATATTTGTGATAATCCACATCGAAAGGGACCTTATAGCGGCCGGCACTTACGCCTTTATTGCCGCTGTTCCAATACAATAGTGAATAGGTGTAACGTAAGCGCCTGCCGCCATGAGGTCCCTTTCGATGTGGATTATCACATTTTATAGATTTATTGTGTAGGTATCCGTATAACGATTAAATTATTATTTATGTTAACTGTTTTATCTCAAACGATCACCGTCCCAATATGGTTATAATAACAAACGAAGATTAACACCAGTAAACGTTTTAAGCGTGTTATGCCATTAATATTACGAATATGGGATTAACGAGCTGACAAAGTGCCCATTCAGTGGTCTTCCGACTGAAGTTTTAAACTGACCAGTCATATTTAGGAGTACTGACAGTTCTCATAGCACATACCTATAATCCTAAATTGACTGTATGGAATCCCTGTTTAAATTGGACAATTGACTAAGGATTCATTAGGAAAACATGACTAAAATATAATTTCTTTAGCTTACGCTACCGATTTACCGAGATCTATTTTATTTTTGTTCGATATATGTAGGTAGGTATGGTAATTGTATGTATGTTTATTTTAAGTCTATGTATGTATGTTTATTAATATTTATAGATATATAATGTTGCATTGTTTCCGCTACCCAATGGTTGTCTGGAAGAGATTGCCCTTTAGCGATAAGATCGCCTGTTTACCTCTACTTTAAGCCCAACCTCATGTACTGTACAGTGTTTTTTTTTTCGATTTGTGAAATAAAGAGTAGTTGTTTTTTTTTCTTACAAAAAAGTTTACATTCGTTTACACTATAACTTCGCCAAACTGCATCACAGTTTGTTCGCGAAAGAAACACTCTTTATTTTTTTACTCAGCCATCTAAATAAATATTAGAGGACAAATAAATATTAGAGGACAATCTTACACAAATCGAACTAGCCCCACAGTAAGCTCAAGAAGGCTTGTGTTATGGGTACTAGACGACGATATATTTAATAGATATAAATACTTAAATACATAGAAAATATCCAAGACTCAGAAACAAATATTCATGCTCATCACACAAATATTTGCCCTGACCGGGATTCGAACCCAGGACCGTCAGCTTCACAGGCAGGTGCACTACCCACTAGGCTAAACCGGTCGTCATCTAAATATGTTAGTAACATTATTATTTTACCTACTTATTGTATCGTATTGTAGGTACGTATTATATTTGACATGCGTGTAACAGAAATCGTTGTTGCAGCTGCAGCATGGAGCCGACGTCGCGCTGCTCGCCGCACTGGCTCTCCACCTTCGTGCTTCTCTGCTCATTCTTCTCCACACACTCTCTCAACACCAAGGTAAGTTTTTTTTTGACGTGACGCTAAACGCGACGAGCCACGTCGGAGGGGTGCCGACTTACAGCGAATATAGCCGCACATTCGCTGCAAAGATTAGCTTTGCCAGGCACAAACGCCACTCTCAGCAGTTAGAAAGCAGCGTACTTTTAATGACTAAAAGTAAATTAAAAACCACCATCAGGATTCATATGTATTAACATACAAAAGAATGTATGAAAACAATGTACCTAAACGCAATATTTCATTATCAAAACAGTAAATTACTAGTTTTTATTTTACATACAATGGTAGTACGATTCGAGCGTGTACTTATATGACGTCACATACTCGTACTGTGATCAATTAGTATAGGAGTTTTGAGTGCGTTTTGAGCGCTCGGATTTTATGCTGTACTTTGAAATTCATTTTTGTCTTGTGTTGTTCTAATTATACTTGTTCCGTATACACATTTGTTCCTCTCTAAAAACTGGTTCGAATGGCATCAGAAAAAAAAAATCATATTCTCTATCTCCGTACTGTATGTTACCTACCAGGAATTATGCAGCCTTAAAGGTTAATCTTTCTGAATCCAAACACATTAAAATTATCCGATTAATTGAAATACCTAAATAATTGTTCGTTTTTCAAATTGATGAAGTGTTATCAGAAGCCATGCTGATAATTAAATTAGCATAAAATCACAAATAGACTAGAAACCGGTTTATGAACAAATCCATCGTTCTATTCGGTAATAATGATTGACGGCTCAATTAATACGTATATCAAATTATACAGCCTATTAGTGAGCTCAATTAGTTACATTATCATGAATTATGCATCTTAAATTAAACCATGTACATATGTGTATGTGCCTTGTGTAAAAAAAATGCAACAAAGAAAGCTTCTAAAAATCTTATCTATAAATTGATCGCATCCATATTGATCGTATCCATATTGAACGCATTCATAAATTTGCGTGGGAAACGTCATGCGATCTGTCAAACTGATGAGCCACATGACGGCACATTAACCATTTCGAACGGAACTTACGGAACTATGTGAACAATTCGCTTATCGAAGACGAAGTATGCGAGCATTACTTCGCAGTGTTTTCCAATTATGTGACTTAAAATGTAAGCATTACGACGTTAAATACATTTCACGCATTCCATAGATAATGCGTTATGAACTTTTCAATTTGCGAATGCCGCGTTTTCAATGTAGTTTTTTTTTCGGAAGTCCGCGGGCAATAGCGTACACATAATGTATACAGTTACCGCATCGCATTACTTTCACCCAGCTCTTGCCGGCGTTGAGATGTTTTGCAAATTTGCTAATAGACGTCGACAACGCACGAAAATTCCTTAGTTTCCGTTGGCTTGGCAGAGATTTATGCTAATTCTAATGGTGGGCACGGCTTGCGACTTGAAATGGCGCGTTTCTTATTATTGGTAAGTTTCTTCAGAGTAAGGGAGCTAGTCTAAAGTGCCCATGTCCAGTGCTTTGCCTTTGTAATAAGTCTTTAAGTACATAATTCAAACAAAAAATAATTGTAAAGTATTGTTTCCACACCCTACGTCTTACGAGTAGGCACAATATTGAGTGGAGACTATGTTTGGACAATATATTATATATTTAACAGCCCTATTTCAATTCTGCCATATTCTACCACGACACTCGTTTATACGTGGACTGTGGACGTCGATTTTGTATAACACTCATTCAAGATTTTTGCCCTCTATCCACAATATTCTTCTTGTTACTCTGTATTTTTTAAATATGTTACTTATTATATTAAGATGTTCTTTTAATGCCTTTCGTGTTTCTCACAATATATTTTTATAAACCTTTGTTGGTAGGTAAAGTTCTCACGCCGATTTTCCCATTTGGTAAAGATTTTCCATCTTATTCTTAATGATTAAAACAGACTTAAAAACCAATATAACTTTGCCGTCTACGACAACTGTCACTGGCCGGTATCCAGTCAAGTTACTGCTTTGCCAAGTTGCTAATATAACTTTGTTCTACTTTAATTGATGAGTTCATCTTTATATTTATGGTGATTCTGTTTCTTCTAGTTTTATTGCCAGTATAAATTGCTAACAGATGGCAAACCGCAATGGTTTATAGTTTCGGTTTGTTTCTGAACTGATTAATGAGCGGTATTATAGATAATTTTGAACATTCGTCTTTAAGCTTCAATGTTAACGGTTCTATGGTATTAACTGTTAGAACTTAAGAGCATTTTCCTCTATCATAAATACTTTTGTCTGCTCAGCCGTCATTAGCCAAAGTAACAATTGCATACAAGTCAACCAGATTTTAGCGAAGAAATGATTATTTTATGTGCATGTGTTTATTGCTATCTTACTTTTGTAATTTAGCGAAATGCATCCTAAAAAATACGAGACTATCTGATTTAAACCTTGAACTCTATATTGTCGATGCCAAATAAAGGAAAATGTAACATATATCGATGGGTTTATGAGTTGTCACAGTCACAGCGCTAAGTGGCCGCTTTGATCGCCGCTTGCAATACAAACGGATTTGAATAAATTGATTCTTGGGTGAAGTTTTACACTGGATCTTTCTAAATTCGTAGCGAAACCAATATTAGGGATTTGAGTAGTCTTATCAAATCATTCGTTTAGACAAGTTTCAAGCGACTTCAGCCATCTGGTCAGAGATAATTTGGTACACCCTTGTTATTCATAAACTGTAATCTGTTGTGCTGTTAAAATTGGTGTGTCTTTATCTCTGTCACTCATGCGTTTGTGTTTGTGAGATAGGGATAAAAAACATTCTAGTTAACAGAGGATTGTTAGGTTTTATGGCGATTTGTGTTAAATTAAATACTAATGAATCAATAATTTTGATGACAGGTTTTAGACCTTGCCGGCGAAGCTGACGGTTCAAATACCGGTTAGGACAAATATTTCTGTGATTTACATGAATTTTTGTTCTTAGTCTTGAGTGACTTCTATTTATAAGTATTTATATCTATTAAATATATGTCGTCTAGTACCCATAGCATAATCCTTATTGACCTGGCTATGGATCTAGTTTGATTTGGGTAACTTATTTACTTATGATACCCAAATAAAAATTATTTATTTAATATTCTTGTGTGGCGGCCGGTACAGTAGTGTTGTTGTTAATGTAGAATTTCGTCAATCGCCACGCCCGGACAGTTTCATAACGAACCGGTACGGTAATGTCACAAGCGGTACAACTAGGGTTGTGCCCGATTCTACCGCGTGTGTAAACACCTGTTGTTCATTAATAAAGAATATAGTAGACATATTTTTTTTGTCCGGTATCAAATTAGGGCTTATCCAGAAATCACGCGAGGTTTTTGGTTTGTTTTTTGGTTTTTTGATCTTTGGTGAGATTCTTAGCGACCCCCCCACCCCCTTGGTGATCTTTGGTGAGATTCTAGGCGACCCCCCCCCCCCCGCCCCCACGAAGCCTCACGTGTACTTTTTTGAATTTTTTGGACTATTCGTATTTTAAAGTAAATGATGTTGTATTGTATTAGGTGACATTGTGTTTATTTTCGTATATGCGTTATGGAAAAATAGACTGGCTGTCGTGCTAAATGAAGATTTATAATTTCCTACATGAGCACATATGTATTAATTCACAGTTTTATAGGTACAGTAAAGAAATACACGTGTGGTCACCTTGTACCCCCCTCCCCCAAAGTGAGTCGTGAGGTTTTCGTAAGCTCCCCCTCTCCTTTCGGAGCCTCGCGTGATTTCTTGGTAAACCCTTACCAGGGTAAACTAGTAAGTGATGAATACTATATGTCATAAACATACATAAACGCGATCACGCTAGCTGGCTAGGGTGATTAGATTAAATATAGTCGTTATAGGTCTTCCGCGTAGCTGAGACGCCGAGGGAGGGCAGACACCCGCCGCCCGCTACCCGTCCATTACCCTCTGACGTCACCCGTCTTGACCCTGTTTTGTCACAGTCGTGTCTCAATTAATTGGCAGGCCTATAGTTTACCTACTTTAATGCGGTTGATCGAACTAAACTACAAAATGATACTACTATAGCTACCGCCATTTATCGTATGTGTACCTAGTTAAAGATCTTTTGTGCTGGTCAATGTTTTATAAAACTACTTTTCGATTTTGATTCTTCAAGCATGCGGAAATAAGTCGTTTTCTGTTTCCTACAAATTCCTTATCTCTTCAGTTTCTGCAAGCCCTACCACGCCATGTATTTCTGAATTTTATTGCAAATTGCACTAAAATCCAAGTATGTAACAAACCATCAGTAAAGATTCTACGTAGGTACGTTATTTAGATATTTCACTAAATTCCTGTGATATCATTTTTACCGCATTCGATTTGATTTTGCCTTAATATTTATAGCCATTTATACCAAATGTGGTATTTAAACACATGGTATTTATGAGAGTTTTATATAGATTTCCGATTTATTTTTTATTGTTAAGGAAATGGTTGTAATGGTCACAATTTTAACCTAAAATAAGCATTTATAAACCTTCCACTCAAAGTAAATAATTGAAAAAATATTCCTTCAATCACTCCACTCTTCTTATCACTTAGGTGGGCTGTTAGGATACTAAACAGGTTTCAATTGGTACAGCACTAAGTCCATTACCTAGATAAGGCACTTAAGACATGTTCAAAAGCTCATTCGTGTTGAAAGCTCGTAAATCTGAATGATAAGTTTCGTTTCCTGCATTAAATGTTTCGACATTGTCACATTAACATGACATTTATACTTAACACTGTTTTGACATAAGGCGTCATTGAGGTTGAGTAAAATCATTTTTCCCTCCCATCATCATCATCTTGCGTCCAGTATCTCGATTCCACTCACACCTCAGATTCGGTTGAAACCGCTCAAACAATCTCACTGGAGCGCAAACTCTTAGAGTATTCCAGTGTTCCAAACCACACGCGTGCCCGTGTCGGAGGTTTTCCCCTGGATTTTCCCCAGGATACTCTCCAACCACGCACTCCTATCGCTTTATTGGGCCCGGCCTATAAAGCCACAGCCAGGTTAAAAAAAAGCTTGTGCCCAGCAGTGGGACGTATTATAGGCTGAGTATCAATCAATTTTTAAATTGAGCGCCCCTCCGCCCGCCTTATTGACCAAGTAGTTTGATGAATGTGAGGGAAATATTCACATGAAATGATATGATACTTAGGTACATAAAAATCAAGTTAAAGGAATGATTTTATATACGAACTTAGTTGACATTGAAATATATTCAATATTCATATACTAAATTAGAAGCTTGTTTTTAAAGGACGATGTTATTGTCAGACTTATTAAAATATTAATCGATGTTTCGATCTTGATTGATACCGATTAAATCACATGGTGGCCCGTATAATCTTTCCATTCGATAAATATTCGTTGTTATTCCTTCAAAAAATACGAAAAAATATTCTTCTCATCATCCTCCTAGCGTTATTTATACCAGTACAGTTGCATCCTGAAGGATGCCCGGGGTCCGCTACCTAGTCCCAAGATTTGGCGCAGTTATTAAGGAAGCGACTGTCATCTGACTTTCCAACCCGAGGGGAAACCAGACCTTATTGGAGTTAGGCTTGTCAAGTGAGTAGGAAACTTGACTGTTAGAAGTTCTCAACCCGCCCGAAGGCCTCTAACTTGGCTTAACGGCTGCTATCATAGTCAGCAGACGGGATCAACGCGGCTTAACGTGCCTTCCAAAGCACGGGAGCGCTTAGTTAATAACCCCTCAAAGCTGTCATCCATCCAAGAACTGACCTCATTTTACTTTCCATTAATTATTAATCGAGCGAACGTAGCGTCCCCGTTTCAGCGGACAAAAATGCTTTCGTATGTCCTGCTCTTCCCTACAGGTCGCATTTCTCAATGGATGTGTGAAGACGTGATTGGATGACGAAGTTTTTGAGCAGTTTAGATAATATTTCTAAGTTTTTGGAAGTAATGAAAAAAAAAACACTGCAGTTTATAGTCCCTTGGTTTACCCTCCAAGATAAGGCCTATATTTGAAGCACGATAAAGTGATATGACACTTGCATTTGGGATGCGGCACAGAGACTTAACAGCATAATTATATAGACACCCGATCTTAGTGAGAACACTTAACGACTGTAACATGATGTTTACTAATTTTAGCGTAGTTATCTAGTAATGGTTATGAGTGTTATGATATAACTAATTAACCATATTAAGTTACTATCCGTGGCATTTTAAGGCTGTGCAACGAGAAATATCGCGTTCTTTGAAACGCTGTTCTGCCCAGATGAGAAAACAATAAGCATTGATTTTCAGGTATATTATTCTAGGCTATATGACTGTATTTCTGACAGTAGCCGAAACATGTTTGCTTAAAATTTTCTGGATAGAAAAAAATCTAAAGTCGAGTCTTTATGTTTCGTTTTTTGATCATTTTACTAAAACAAAGTACTATTAAACGACACAATTAAGTTAAAATGATGGTATTTTACCTCATCTAAACTTTGTCAAGAGGAAACTGAATAAAACTGCACACAGTCAGATATTTCTCGAGATTTGTCTAAAAAAGCTATTCCCGAAGAGTGTTGCGTTGCGTCCCGTTATGTCGTGCGCGAAAGATATAAGGTTGATCAAATCGAGGCATGCATGTGAATTTACAAGTGACATTCATTAAATATTTGGACAAGTGCGATTCGAAATCGCGCATTGAAAGTTCTGTGCTAAAATCAATACCGAATATTTATTGCTTAAAATAATAGTACTTTTCGGTCACGAACGCGGGTGAGCCATGGTTGTGTGTTAAGATATAGATGCACATTGTCTATGTGTGCGTCGGCGTAGGAACTATGAGTTCGCATTGTCTGTGTTGACTGTGACGTGACTCCTATGGAGTTGCGGGCGTCTTTAGGCTGCGGTGGCCGCTTACCATGAGGTGGGCCGTACGCTTGTTTGCCACCGGCGTTGTATAAAACAAAAAAAAACTACAGCTATGGCTAACCCGCGCTCGTGAGATAAAAGTACTGTAACCATAACTCGATTGCAAAGTGCATACGTTTGTTTGCCACCGTCGTGGTACAATCGTGGTAGATATAAGGTGGTCAAAAGCTCTTATTCCTTTATGATAAAGACTTTTGGCCTCCTCATGAGCGTAGCTACTTTTGATTCTGACTGCACTATCAGCATTTTTTTATACAACTACGGTGGCAAATAAGCTTACGGCCTGCCTGATGGTAAGCAGATACCAATTTAGACGATTTTCTGGGTAGTAATAAATTGAGGAAAAAAAAGACAAATAAACGCACAAAATAAACTGCAGGAAAATATGCTGATTGCTAGAGTACTTTAATGAGTAAGTCGCGGAATATTAAGAGTCTGTACAAGTACAGTTAAGTTCCCATCGTAACACATTTTTTTTTAAAGCTTTAGTATAGTCGATTCTTTATATACGAATCGAATCGCACCAGAAGACTCAAGTCCCCTAACAGAACTCGAAATTCGATTGATTGACTTAGAGTTTAAAAAACTAAGTCGAGTGTTAGAAACGAAGACTCCAAAGACTTGAGTCTTTACCAACACAGAGTAAGTAGTGGTGTTATTATGGCTGCGGTCTTCTGCAAGGTTGGAGGCACTTCCCCAGTTGGGCTGCTTCAAACATGAGCGTGATGATGTTCCGCTGTGAGAGTCAGGATGGCGGGTGTACCTAAACAAATATGTAACTTCTTCTACTGCTGGGTAATACGGTTATTTTAAGTAATGAATGTATGGGAAATTCTAACAATTAATAAAGTTTTGAAACTTGTGTGACATGATACCTTTGGGTGTAGTCTTCAAAACTCACAATTCTCCCGTCCCCTCCCAGTTTATTAATTTGTTTGACATCCCCATACATGTGTTACTTAGAATAACCGTATTACCCAGCAGTAGAAAATCATAAAATGTGTAAAACTCGCAAACTACGAATTAGATGGCTGAAGTTTTTACTGTATATCTGAGTACAAATTTGGTAAGAAAAATTGAGATATTAATATTGGTTGATAATTGGTAGGATCATAGTTGAAGTCCTGCTAAAAGCGACGCAACAGAGCCAACGCGCCGATCCGCGATTTGTTGTGCCTATTTATTTTCGTCTAAGGTGTCGTTTAGAGCTCAGTTAGTTGCAGTGCCTCCAAATAATTTACGTCCCATAGTGAGTGATACCTTGGTGCGTGTGACCCGAGTCTAGCTGGCCCTGCGGTCGCGGATACCGACTTGCGGGCATCGAGCGGGGTGGCGAAACGCAAAACTACACACCACAAACCCGGTGAGCCCAATCCATTGCTGCCACTTACTGGCCTCTGTTTTATATGCCTTGCGGACCAGACCAGACTGGGCCTGAGCCCCAGACACAGCCCATAGCGAAACAGATTTAGGTATAGCGAACGGACCAACAAGGCAAACCTATCCCGAAACTTGCAAATTGTTTGTAAAGACACAAACAGTAAGTTAAATTTGTGACCGGGCGCACCACAGATGCACGGGCGGCTGCACGCGATTTGTTATCCCAGAATTAGGACACTAAAGTCTCCAGGTCATAAACCACGAGTATAACGACCGTCGAGGTCCAACAGATAATTGCGCCGTGCTAGGCATCGCGTCCAAGCCGTGCTTCCCGCCAGAGATACGATAGTTTGTCTAACACGCGAATCCTACGGGTGCTATATCCAGTCAAAAGTGCTAATTAATTTTTTTTTTTGTAATTTATTTGTTAATAAGTGTCAGCATGTACTAATTTGTGCGTTCAACTAACATAGGTCTTATAGTGAGTGCAAACTTAGTGATCCTAGCCTGAGCCTGCACTAACCCGGTCATCGCAGGCCTTTACCTACTCAGGAGCATCGTGTGCGTCAACCCCAACCCGGTGAGGTCCCCCATTGCTGTTACTTATTGACCTTGCCTTCCTACCACGGGGCTCGAGGCGCTAAGCACGCCCCAGCAGCTACGCATAAGATCTTAAGAGCCAGACAAGGCACCCTCATCCGAACACTAAGGTAAAGCTGCCTCAAACCGGACCATCGAAGGTCTATATTGGTTTTGCGCATTAATAAGCAATTTTATTTACTACTATATAGAATAACATATCATCCATTCGAGTACAGATCACTGGAGAGTCTGACCCCCTTATTTCGCTTTTACTTTATTCTTGCACCTATTTTCTAACTTATCATAATTTCTACTCAACATACCCCTTGGGCAGACCAACAAACATAATACGTACTTACGTTTGCCTGACAATTGGTAATAGGTATCCTACATTACTCTCAAAATATCAGGACAAGAACTTCGCCTAAAGTACTATAGCCCTATTAATTGGTGACATTAATTTAGTTAATAAGCTCTCTTTCTGTGTATTACGAGCTCTAACCAAAACAGTAACACTTACAGTTTACCAAAAAAACCCTGTTAAAGTTAGCCAGAATCTCCCTAGTTAACGACCCCCACGCACAAAACACCAATTAAAAAAAAAGTATTCAAAAAAACAACATACTAATAGTGCGGCTTACAAATAGTGTAAAGCGTCGCGTCTCCCCGAAACCATTTAGTATCGCCACTTCCCGCCATAAAACTTTCTGCTACGCAATCTGTCTGGTTGACAAAACAAAACTATCTAACAAAACCCGAAGGACGCTATTGTCTTCCCCAACATCTGCATGCAATCAATGTCACTTCGTTACTTGGCATTCCCGGGCATACGGCTTTATTGTCCAACAGACAACAGTTTCGGCTCCACAATAGGATTTCGTGACCATATGCCTGCAAATAAACACAACGAAGACGAAGCTGCTCATAAGGGACCCAAGCGGAGATAATATGAACGATCGACAACCCAGAGCTTTAGCCGGGGCACTGATAAAACCGACAAACGAGATTAAGTACCTTGGTACATACATTACGTCATTTCATAACAGGAGAGCTACGATAAAGACACGCTGTGATAAAGCAGCAAGGAACTCTAAGATCCTTACCAGATTTATAAAAGACAAAAAATAGAGTGGAAGATAGCGAGGCTAATGTACAAGATGGTAATAGCTCCGGCCATGACATACGGTCTTAATGTCACAGCACTGACCAAAGCAAACAGATCACGCCTTAGAAGATACGAGAGGCACATTTTAAAAGAAATGTTATCAGTAGCAAAAGATACCCTAAGGAAAAAAATTAGAGAAATATTGGAGTGTAAAACTATCACAAAAATAATCAAAGTTCGTCGACTGTCGTATTACGGGCACATACTTAGACGCGAAAGACAGCATCTATTACACGCAGCCCTCAGATACGAAGAACGTAAGCGAAAAACAGGACGCCCTATATTCACATGGGAAGACTCACTCAACCATGATATCCGATATTACACCAATAAGTCTAGGTCCTATTGGAAAAGCATAGCCACTGACAGACGCAGAATGAAGAAAACAGCCGAAAAAATTTACAAACATCCAGAAACGGACGTAGTATCGGAGCCGGATAGCAATGAAGAGACAGTGAACTCACATTCACAAAACCGAAACTAACATCTACGTTTAGCATGAGGAGGTTCACTGCCAGAACCTGGGGCTTTCTCTAAAAATACGGGGGGCATAAAGCAGTCACAAGTTACTATTATATATTACACACCAAGTATAGTATCTATCTACCCCACGCTGACTTCACGATGCTAGTATTCGGGTCGGCTATGCCTCCCGTCTCTCCAAATATCCCGACTGCAAACCTACAGTCCTATCCCTATGTACATGACTTACTGGTTTCTCGGGCAGGAGGCCGCTGTCTGCGGTGTGGCGGCGGAAGTTGGCGCAAAAGGCCGAGCCGGTTCGCATACCCCAAATATTTTAGTGTGTGCGGCTAAGTTGGTGCGCGATTGAGGTTCACATATCCCACTAACTTCATGCCACATATACTACACTAGGAGGAGCAGGCGAGCCTCCCCCATCACTTTGCTCTAACACCTCCTCCCTACCGCAGCCAGCTCTTCCGAGTCCTTGCAGCAGAACTGCTGGCTGGATAAGTCACCTGAACTGAACTGAACTGAACTGAACTGATAATTGGTAGGATCATAGTTTTCCCAGGTACACCCGCCATCCTGACGGTCAGGATGGCGGGTGTACCTTCACTTTGTAATAATAATAACTTTAAATACGGAAGGGTACAAATTTTTTCTAAAGTGGTACAAAATAGTACAGATTCAGTACAAATTTTTGGTACACTTTATTTACATATTTGTTTAGGTACACCCGCCATCCTGACTCTCACGTTCCGCTGTGCCCTACCCTCTTTTAGGCTCAGCATCACATTTAACTTACCATTTGCCAGGCTGTTTTCTACAGGTTGCATTACTCAACCGATTCTCGTGGTGTTTTGAGAGCTGGATCGCTATTTGTATAGATTTATTTTGGCGATTCAGTTTTTGGAAACAAAACAAAAACACTCGCGAGGTCTACGGCTCACAGGAGCCACTAGTATTAATTTGATATCTTGTAAACATTTCCGACACATCCGTTCTATAACCAGCATTTCATAAATGACATAGTTATTGCAAAGTTACGAAAATCCAATTTATTCCCCTTAACCGGAAAGTGCGCAAGAAGGCGTGTGAAAATGCTACTCGCGGATATTGGTGCAATAATTAGGATTTCTCGTCTATCTACAATGTTAATTTAGTTCTCTAGGGAGATATCGGATTTATTTACAGTCAGGGCTGCTTTTACTTAAGTACTTTCCTACTTCTATATCTCGAATTACCGGAAGAAATTAAAATGGACGAATACATTTATTTATTTATTTATTTAATCTTTATTGCACAAAAGTAAAACTTATCGTACAAAAGGAGGACTTAATGCCATAAGCATTCTCATTCATTCATTTTATATCTTCACAAAAGAAATGTTTCAATACAATGACAAACTTACAGCCTGTCTGAAGGTTAGCAGACACCGCAGCCTATGAACGCCTATGACTTCAGAAGAATTACAAGGGCACATATATATAAAATTTATGTACATCTTTTATTGGCATGGAAACAGTTTGAGAACCCGAAAAGGACGTATAATATTTTATCTCCCGGAAATCAATGCTTAAGGTGGTAAGGAGGGGGTTGAAAGTTTGTATGGGATAGCTATAGATAAGCCTACGTCTAAAATAATTTTATAGCAAATGATTCTCTAATTTTATAACGAGTATCGCGGACGAAGTCGCGGGCAGAAGCTAATATCATCTCTCTATAACAGCTCTTTTAACGAATCAAATTAATTTACTAAATTTTTAATTATTTAATTTAATTATTTTGTAAATAATGTTAACTTAACGTAAACGTTCTAATTTTCTTTTATTTGATACAGAGAACAAATAGTTATAAGGAAAAAAAACCGTGATCTCGCACGCAGAGGGCCTACTCTGAACTTCGTATCGTGCCGTCCCTTTCACTCTCGTGTTTTTCACTATATGAGTGAGAGGGACGGCACGACACGAAGGTGTGTTGTTTAGTGTGCTGCCACTACTGTCCGTATAGATCGCTACTAGTAAGAAGATCTACAACAGCACGTGACGTACGCGCTCGTTGCCTGGCGACGCGAGCTCCCTGTAACGTGCGCTGCGGACGATCGCCCGCGCGGCTGCGGCGTTTTAGCGGCGCACTTCCCTCGGGCGACCATACAAAAACTTACGCGGTATTAGTTACAATGTTAGCTCCGGTTAAATTTCGAGCACTTCCATGACAATGGCGGCGAGAATATTCGATTGCCAGCTTTTTTTCTAAAAAAAAGAAGTTCGGATTTCGAAGTTCGGAGTACCCCTCAGGCTAAGACGGGAATCGAACGCGCGCCTCTGGTCGTCTTAGGTTGCGAGCTAAGTATATTCATAATTATGTAGATTAAGCAGTGCCCAAAATGAAGGTCGTGTTCACACGCGGTGACACCGATGACCCAACGTTATGTAAGTGTGAACCGGCCCGAACTCGGCCAATGGTGACTAAACGATTATCACGCATGATTCTCGATTTAGCATATATTTCAATGGCTGAGACTTTTTATTAGTGATATACGTACAACTAGTAAATGTAAGATACACGGATTTATCGGTGGACATATCAAACGTTCCATTCTTTCTTGTGGACATATAAATAAAATAAATAATAAAATAATTCTTTATTTAGGCAATAATCCCATCACAATTACAATTACAGTTACAGAAACATAAATTATTAGAGAAATTACAGAAATTTAAATTGCTTAAGTCTAACAAGTACACTACGTCGTCCGGTCCTTTATATATTTGGAATGGAGGATACAATATCCAAGTAACAGCTGGTGAATATGTTAGAAACAATTGTGTTACCTGAGTTACTCAGCCTATTCAGAAAGGACCACTGTCGCTTTCACATCAAAGCGAAAAAATCGTCTACCCTGTTCAAGGCAAACATGCCAGACGCACTACAGCGCCATGGCAGCTCCAACATGAGTCGAAATGCATTATTATATTGCACTCTTAGTGCACTCAAGGAACGTTTTGTTAAGTTGTACCACAACTGGCTATAATAAGTTACTATTAGCCAATAAATATAAAATATAAAAAGTTACTATTAGCGAATCCAAAATTAAGCTACAAAGACGACCGACTTAGCCTGTTGGTACTTTTGGTAGTAACCCTGCCTACGAAGCTGGAGGTCTTGGGTTCGGATCCCGGTCAGGGCATTTATTTGTGTGATGAGCACGAATATTTGTTCCTGAGTCTTGGATGTTTTCTATTTATTTAAGTATCTATTATCTATATAAGTATGTATATCGTCGCCTAGTAGCCATAATACTAGCTTTGCTTAGTTTGGGACTAGGTCGATTTGTGTAAAATTGTCCCCAAATATTTCAATATTTAAAGCTTAATTTTGGATTGGCTAGTAACCCGCATCAGTGTCTCCGTTTCTATAAATCCATGTAATAAAACCATAATTTATATGCACATATGCCGTTAACTATTGACCACAGGTCCCTCCTGTGGTTAATAGTTTTTTTTTTTTTCAACTGTGTATGACCCAAACGGCGCCAAACTGCCAGGTGATGTCAAGGGCGGTCAAACTACTCTTTCGCAAATAAAATTATACCTAAAGATCATGTAATAAATATCGCAAAAACTTCGTAGGCTCACTCATCTTCTTCCTTACTTATTCCTGGTTGTGTCCTCAGGATACCGAGGCCGGGGTCCGCTTCGACACCTAATCCCAAGATTTAGTGTAGAAACTAGTCTTACTAAAGCGCCTGCTATCTCCGACCTAACGGGAAAAACTAAACCTTATTGGGTTGGGATTAGACCGGTTTCCTATCATTGCTTTACTGCACGGAAAAACCACTGTTGAATGTAAAATTATATTTTAACACCTGCTATTCAGAAAAGTCATTGTTGGTCTCGAGCCTCGAATGAGTCATAATTTTTCTTCCCTCAATTTAGGGCAACAATGACTTTTTTCTTCAAAGAAGGTGTGAAAAGCAGTATGTGCCACTCGGTTGCAAAATTATTTGTAAGTCATTTCAGGTTTTTAGGAGCGGGCCTCATAGGCGGTGTGAAAAGCAGTGTGTGTCACACGGTAGAAAAAATATTTCCGTCTTAGGCGTAAACACTTGAATCCCTCGCTACACTCACGATTCTATTGTAGAATCTTGAGCATAGCGAGGGATTCAGGTGTTTATGCCCAAGACGAAAATATATCATTCTGCTCCCTTGAGACACAATCTCCTAATGTAAAGTCGCGTGCTTTACCGCTCAGCTGCAGTGGCTGTTACTAATACAGTAAAGTCCACCATTAGGCGAAGTTGTTTGACAAGCCAAAATGCACAAATGTTGCCACAGTATGGCCAGTGCTGTTCGTATTGATATTATTTAAGACCTTACTAGACTTATCGATCTTTCGGCCCAATTTGCCGTGTACTCCTAGCAGGTGCTTGCAGAGAACATCGAAAATCGAAATTAGTAATATTTCTCTTAATGTAATATGCTCTGAATATGTCAAATTAAACTAATTTGTAAATCTTATGATTTATTCCTATTTAAAGAACTAAACTTTATATTTAAATACCACTTTTGTTCCGCTTAAGGGGCCTTATAAGTTTATAAATGTTTTGATTTCAAATTATGACAAAAGTATTGATAATACCAAAAAAGTGATTAAAGGATACGATGATTTTATTAAAGTTTTAGTAACATAGCCATTATTTGATTTTAGTGTATGTATTAGAATTTAAGCGGAAAAACATAGTTTTTAGCTCGTAAATGGTCGATTTGGAGTGATGTTTGAAACGATGTTTCTTAATGAAAAATCCAAAACATACATTTAAAATTTATGACATTAGGCAATAATCCTGTTCTAGATAGTAACATTGAGAAAATGTCAAGATACGTGTCAATCTAATCAGAAAATCGTCTAAATAGATAAACGTTTTTTAACTAATAAGGACTCTTAACGAGATTTTATGCATATTTGAATAAGTTTGGTTGTACAATATTATGCTTATCGATATGTTCTTATCGATATATACCGTCACTATTTATTTTTTTCTACTCCTAGCAACATCCTACCTGTCAGTTTCCTTCGCCTAATCGCGGAATTTAGCTTAGTATAGCACGACCCAAGTAATAAGGCGTGTGGGTTAAACAATAATAGTCTCTCAGTCAACTACTTAAGAGCTTTGACGCGCGCCATATTACTTGTGTTCTCCTGTACTACTACTACTACTGAAAACTGCTCATTCATACATTGTTAGTAATTTTCGAATCATGATAAAACTTTCGCAAGTTTCACTATCGACTTGTCATAATGAAATTCGCAAAAATCCCATGACATCATCTTCGGATTATGTATATTGACTTAAGTAGGTACCGGCTAAGTGACCGGTCATTTTGAAACCTTGTCACTTTGGCTCAAATGACGCATTCCAACAGTCCCAATCTTATAACGTTACTGTGACAAGGCAATAAAATAAATAATCAGTTGAGTCTGACCTAGCAATCCGTTTTGTGTTATATTAATTTGTAAGATTAAGCGGTCAATTCTTGAAGTTATTGTTATACCATATAGAGATGTATATTTGTATTTTTGAGTTCCCGATATTTCGGCACTGTTGCAAGCGCCATTATCAAGGATTAACTGACGTGCTGCGAGTTTTAGTTGTGGTCTACCCACACACCATAGCGATCTACCCTCTTCCTGGTTCGCTTTTTTTTTCTTTTTTTTTGGTTGGTTGGTGCGCTAAAACTCGCAGCACGTCAGTTAATCCTTGATAATGGCGCTTGCAACAGTGCCGAAATAACGGGAACTCAAAAATACAAATATACATGGTAAATATCCCGTTTCAAATCGTAATTCTATTGTTATACCAGTTATTTTCCAACTCAATATAACAATATCAAAATGTTGAAGCACAGACAGTCGGGAAAAGGGAATATATTCCCTTTTGATCAGGTATATTAACGCCCATTACTGAGGTAAGCTGGTAAGGATATTAAACAACGGAATCATCGATTTAAAATACCGATATATAAGGTATTTTAAATCGAACCACTCAAAGCGGTCACCCATCCAAAAACTGACCTCGGCCCACGTTGCTTAACCTGACATACCGCATGTGGTGCGCGGGCGCCGCTGGGTCACGAGCAGGGACTGATACCGGTATTTTTAAAAACCCCTGAATTAGGCCAATATTTTGGATTGTTTTTTGCTCTTTACGTAGGGCTGAATCATGTATTTAGGTAAGAACGTCGTATTATTAGATTGTCCCATTAAAAACGAAATAATGAACCGGTGACCGTAATAATACCGGTATTTTTCTATGGAGAAAATACCGGTTTCCGATCCCTGGTCACGAGCACTCCAGACACTAGTCACAATAGTGTCCTGAAATGGTCAATTGGTCAAATTTAATCAATTACAAAAGTGTCACTAACGCAGTGTTGCGAAAATGAGTTGAGTGATTTTAAAATACGCCTTTCACGCCATTTCGGTGTCGCCTACTTCTCTTTACAGCTGGCTTGGTTAGTCGGTTAACGAGGCTAATTTACTTACAACAACAACCAATTTAATGATAGTAAATATGAAAAAAGAAAATACATTAAATTCACGTCTCTGTATTGCATTCACTTAAAAAATCTCTCTTAAGAAACTTATTGAAAAACTGACCCATTATTGGATTGGCTTATAACGTCTACAATATGTGGAATTCATTAATTGATCGAGTTAAACGAAGGTCTCTGCTTCAGCTTCGACAAAAATGCTTTCGTATGTCCGAATTCCGGATTTCCAGATTTCCGATTGTTTTTTTCGAAATGTCGCATTCTCGTGAAATTTTGTGAGCAGGTTCGGTAATTATATACTTAGATTATTTCTGTCGAGTAATTTTTTCGAAATTTATAAAAACAATTTCAAAAAACTCTCGATGTCTATAGCTCACAGGGCCACCAGTATATTATGTACACCATTGACCTCTATTCCTTTGTAATAAAGCCCAATAATGTGTATATATTAGTGAACTTGACTGTACAAAATTATTGTAATGATATTCCGGTCATAGGTGTATGGAATTAGGCAGATTGGTAGCGAGACGAATATAAAACTAAACGCCGTGAAATGGTTCACTCACCCCATGGCCCAATGGCCAACGGAATACAGTAGGTCAACGTCCAATAAATTAATGATATTGGGTAAAATAATATCCAACATTATTTTTACTAGACACGACTTAGGGTCGGTTATATATTATAACAAAAATTTGACTATTTATAATTGCTTTTACACACTTCTAAATCTCATTCTTAAGGACATACATATGGCAATAATGTAATTAAAATATTATGTAATGATATAATGATGTAATGTAAATAGTATATTAATAATGATAATAATTTGTATAATGTTAATGGCTTAGCTCCTCTTAGTTTAGTTTGTATATTGCAATGCTCGAAAGAGCTCATGTTTAGAACTACACCTAACTTTAAGACCTAATTGTTACAACATGAATGCAATAAAGAATCTGAATCTGAATCGGATTTTATTTAGGCTAATGACCCCACTAATAACCCCCCATCTGCCGCCTCGCCGCCTCGCCGCCTTGTGGCGAGGTTACGGGAACGTTTGCACTTCCGCGACCCCGTGGCGGCAGCCACTTCCAAGCGGCTTCCAAGCGGATGCCCGGAGGCCCTCCACGTCAGGCACGCCAGATCTTTCGGCGCGCCTTCCTCTCCGACCTCCAACTTGTACAGTAGCGGATCCCCCCGAATCCGCTACACGGAGGTCAGACCCTAACTGTCCTACTGCATCTTTCTCTACCGCGTGAATAATTTAATATTGACCACAGATTAATCAGTGACAGAGAGCACACTTGTATTGATTTAACGCCGTTTTATTGCGAGATGATAAATTTTAACTGGACTCTGAAACGGTAAGTGAAAGGTCATAAAAGTTTAATTTTACACGTGTATTATATTTATAACACTAATCTGCATTTTCCTTATACGTAAGGCTTTTTCCTGAAGATAAATTTAAGAATGACTTCGTCAGATGCGACCCTGGTTTATTTTGCAGGGGAGGGCAGTATCAGTATCAGATGGGCAGTTGCGGTATTTTAGGGTTCCGTACCCAAAGGGTAAAACAGGACCCTATTACGAAGACTCTGCTGTCCGTCCGTCTGTCTCTCTTTCTGTCTGTCCGTCTGTCACCAGGCTGTACCTCATGAACCGTGATAATTAGACAGTTGAAATTTTCACAGATGATGTATTTCTGTTGCCACTATAACAACAAATACTTAAAAAAAACATAATAAAATGAATATTTAAGGGGACTCCATACAACAAACGTTATTTTTATGCCGTTTTTATAGATCATGGTACGGAACCCTTCGTCCGCGAGTCCGACTCACACTTGGCCGGTTTTTTGTATTGTACTTTGACTTGAGCTTATTGATGTCGCACAGCTTTCCTCACTTATCGATATAATGACAGTATTACATTTGCGCAGCAGTATTATCATATTTATCATGCGCGGAAGCACTGAATTCGTATCACACCGCTTTCGCGCATCCCGCGGCAGTCAGGAAGAACAGATTTACTTAAACGTGGACGCGGTAAAGAATCGGTACTGACTCGAATAACATATGAAACTTACAGCTGACAGCTTACTGATATCGTACCGCCCCCGCACCGACAAATAAGTAAGTAGTCTTAGAGTCAACGAGATTATTAAGTTCGTCTTATAAAATAAAAATAAATATTAGAGGACAATCTTACACAAATTGAACTAGCCCCACAGTAAGCTCAAGAAGGCTTGTGTTATGGGTACTAGACGACGATATATTTAATAGATATAAATACTTAAATACATAGAAAACATCCAAGACTCAGAAACAAATATTCATGCTCATCACACAAATATTTGCCCCGACCGGGATTCGAACCCAGGACCGTCAGCTTCACAGGCAGGTGCACTACCCACTAGGCTAAACCGGTCGTCAAATTATTCGCGAATGATATCACCATTTCTTTAAATTTCCGGGGAAAAAGACACTAGTGACGTCCACCCAACCGCAATGTCCTTCTTGCGCGAAATTATAAATAATTTTAATGGTGCAATAAAATTATGTTCTCGGAACGCTTTTGCGTCTTTGGAAATAGTTTTATAACGTTAGGCTCATTCGATTTGTCAACGACTGAATGTTAAATCAGTGTTCGCTAATTTATAATAGTTTTGCAAGTAGTAAATTAAACGTGCAAATTAATCAAAAACAAAACAACAGAAGTATGTTTAATGGCAGAACGGCAGAAGCATGCATAATTAAATGCATAAGAAGGTTAAGAAGCGAGCTGACTACTAGGTATGAGGTAAATCTGTAAACTTTTTAAACCGTCATGAGGGTATATTGAAATATAATAAACTGGTCACTCACATCTTTAAGGTCGAGTATCGCTCGATATGTTTCGGACCAATACGTGGCCGCTACTATACCCACCAGTTCATACACACTCTTATCTAGATAACTTACGCGTCTAACACTGCGCGGTCGCGGCTAGATGTTGGCGGCGGCGGTGGTGCGGGAGGCGATAATTCACCCTCATTTTCGCCACTATTATTCAATATCGGGTTACACACAACACTCACAACGCCGCATGCTAAAGTCTAGTCCACACTCGTCACACTCGTCGTCATGAAGGTAGTTCACCCAAAATAAAATGATGAGTTATTTTTTTACCGAGTGAAATGAAGGTCTCTGCTTCAGCTTCAACAAAAATGCTTTCGCATGTCCGGATAATTAAAAAAAATATATTTGTTCAACGGTTTGTTCTTCTCTACAGGCCGCATTTCGCAAACGATTCTCGTGAAATATTGTGAGCAGGTCCGGTAATTATACAGATTGTTTTGTCGAGTCAGTTTTTAGAAATTTTCAAAATCAATTTTTTTATCAATGATTTTATAAGTTTCTGCGTCCGAATTTCGGTTTGTTGTCCTCTACAGGTCGCACTTTTCAACCACTTCTCGTGAAATTTTGTTAGCTGGTTCGATATTCATAATTGATCTTATTTATAATGTCAGATTTTGGAAATGATAAAAAAATCACTTACGAGGTCTACAGCTCACGGAGCCACTAGTTTAAAAATTCAGTCCAAGTTTTAGCTGGGCAACCTCTGTGCGATGTATGAATGTATATGTTATCTAACGTGTAATGTATGTCGTTATCGATCTTACTCTACTAATAGAGCTCTTCTAAAAATGAGTGAAAGGGTCGGCACCCCTTTGGATTCATGTGACAACCCTGGAGCTGCGAGCGTCTCTAGACTACGGTAACCGATTACCAATCAGGCTAGCCTTACGCTTTAGAAATCAATGACAATGTATGAGTAAGCATTATCAATTTTCCGGCGGTAAAATTGGTAAATAAACCACATTTTTATCGATTTTGAAATGTTTATACGCTATAGGTTGAGATGACTGGTTATCCCGTCGTCTACCGCTCTCTGGGATCCCCGGGCTCATTACAAAAGAATGCTATTTATTTTTTTCACCGGGAGACCACGGCTTAAGCTCATGCACCTAAAACACGTAAATGGCACGTGAGCCCGAATGAAAATATTTAAGGTCATAATGTCGTCTAAAGTTTTTTTTAGTATCTATGTCACGAATAAATTATTTTCATTAAAGTCACACCGTGAGTTTCATCTAAGCATATTGAGTGGGATAAGTGATCATTGATCAAGTTGCTCATTCATTTGACGAATGCCAACAACATGTAGACTCTCGATTAGGTTAGGTCAGATGGACCCCTTGAAGCTAGTGCCTACACCAGGTTTTTTATACATTATAGTGCCCTGAAGGTAAACGGAAACTGTAGCCTATAAACGCCAGTAATTTCAAAAGTGAAACATGAGCGATCGTGGATTTATTGATTTGAAGATTTTGAAGATTAGCTGTGTCGTGAGTAACGCTGTACTAAAAAAAAGTAAAATGGCTATCAAAGGGCATAAAAGCTTGTAGCAAGAAACAACGGAAACTTCTTTGGCAATACAGACTCTCTCCTACCTTAGCCAATAAAGACATGCTTAAAGAATACTCCCGTAAATTAAAAAAAATAATTAAGCTAACCCAGAAAGGGCATAATAACTATAAAATTACCTCTGCGTTAAATAAGTCAAAAGCCACTTGGCAGATTATTAATTCTAAAAAAGCTAACTACCAACCCGAAAACATTATGAAGATAAAATCCGATCAGAATGTCATAACGAATCCCAAAGATATAGCTGATGAATTAAATAAACATTTTATTGAATGTGTACAAAACTTGCCAAAGGATAATAATTCACGCTGCAATATATACAACATTTCGCAATCTATGTTTATGGCCCCATCAACGGCTCACGATATCAAACTAATAATAAATGCATTAAGAAATACTAGGAGTGTGGGAATTGACAAAATCTGTACTGTAGTTATCAAATATGTAAGTGATAATATAGCCGCCCACCTAAGTCACATAATGAACCTGTGTATTGAAGCTGGTACTTACCCTGATAAGCTAAAAATTACCATCATTAAACCATTACATAAAAAAGGTGACAAAGAATCCCCTCACAATTGACATATTGACAAAAAAAAACCGAAATATTTGTACGCCAGCCGGCAAAACATAGTTTTCGCAACATGACATGTACCTATGTTAAACAAATAAATGAATTCTGATTCTGATTCTGATTACAGTACTGTACAATACTAATGCAGTACTACAGTACCTGTACACTGTACAGTACTACTGCATTGCTACGTGCAGGTCGTGCAGTCCTTTGCGGTGCAGTTTTGCAGTTTTATTATTTTTGCTCGAATAAATATTTCTTATTTCTTTCAACACAGCGCATTATTGATGTTTGATGTGAACCTTACATTACAGCTTTCGTTATGTGCCGTGGAAACGTGCGCATAACACATACTAATCTGATTCCTATTTTGTACGTTTATCCGAACAGACTCCAGTTAAATTAGGTAATAAGTTACATGATCCGAATTCAATTACCTCGGTGCTTAACCGGTTACGCATAATTTGCATATTAATATTGAACTAATTAACGCGTTTGTAAAGGCCGGTTTCGGTAGTTTGGGTCAAAATGTTGGTAAGGTCGTGTAAGTGTAACATATAAATGTGCCATGGCCTATATAAATAGACTATGCAAAGTAAAATAATAATATTACTGTAGTTTGGAATTATCCAAGAAGATATATTTGTACAGTACACCATACGTATCATACGTACTTCAAAAAGTTCGAAATAGTTACGTTCGTTAAAAATCTGACTGAATGAGGCCCGGTTTTATAAAGATCCGTTAGACCTTATATCGGTTTGTTATGTCAAAAAATGTACTAAGTTACTGAAATTTGATCTGACATTTGGTCTAACGGATCTTTATAAAACCCGGCCATAATGTTTCATTACTTAACTATATATCTACGGGTATATAGTTTACTAACGAAACGAAACTATTAAAGTTTTATTTTTAATAGGTACATACATATATACATACATAGAAAGCTCGATAAGGCTTGTGTTATGGGTACGTACTAGACGATGATATATTAAATAAATATAAATAGGTATTTAAATATGTATATATACAAAATATCCAAGACTCGGAAACAAATATTCAATCTAATGAGACAAATATTTGAACCCAGGCCCCGTATTATGAAAAAATGACACCTCGCCGAGTTTATTACGCCGGTTCTTCTCGAGGCAGAGTTTTTTTTTTATGAACCGGTGGTAGTTTTTTGGCATTCATAAGTTCATGTAATATGCCTATATTGAAGAATAAATGATTTCATGTCATTTCATTTCATATGGCCGTGTGATAGCGTGATTAACGACGAGGTAAAGCATCTGTCACTTCCTATCGAGTACTATCAGAAAGTGATAGATGCTTTATCTTGTCGTCTGTCACATGCATTGGTTTATGATTTATGTCAATGTCATAAATCATAAACCCCAGGACCCCCAGTTTCGTAGGCAAGCTAACCTAACCACTAAGCTATTATCAATACTTTTTTCTTTATTAGAATTCGAAAGATTGTAAGGCTTTTAAGCTTTGTCGCGCGACATTTTAATCGTATTCTCTGACACGTCTTGGAAAGGTTCCATCTCTGTAGAACCTGGCTTATAATTACAACCTTTTCACAACAAGTTTATATATTATCGATCACATGATTCATTGCTAATTAATAGCCACAATTTCCTGCCCACTGAACAGGTTTCTGTCATTTCGCTTAGACTTAAAAGGTCGCATGAATAAATTAAGTTCTTTGGACGTATGTTCGAGCGACTTTTCAAAAGTCACATCCATTTATACGTAAGTAGAAATTATTTATGGTGATTCGTCGTGGAAATAGAAATGTCTTCTCATATACAATCGAGAGCAATTAAAACGGGTCAGTTTGTCAAGTAAGGAAATCGACACTAATATCATAAATGCGAAAGTGTCTGTCCGTTGAACCGATTTAAATGACATTGTGTATATAATGAGATAGTTTGAGTGCCCGGGAAAGACATATGATACTTTGCATCCCGGAAATTATCCTTTAAGGGGGTGGAAGTTTGTATGGAAGAGCGATAACTAGATAAGCGCCTGAAATAAAAGAACGGCAATAAAATTCTAATGCGCTGCACGAGTTCCACGTGGACGTAGTCGCGGGCAAAAGCTAGTTCGATATAAAGTGTCATTTTATTTGCTCTTGATTTTTTTTTGTGGACAATCTTACACAAATCGACCTAGTCCCAAACTTAGCAAAGCCTGTGCTATGGGTACTAGGCGACGATATACATACTGACATAGATAAATAGATACTTAAATATATAGAAAAAACATCCAAGACTCAGGAACAAATATTCATGTCACTCACACAAATATATGCCCTGACCGGGAATCGAACCCGGGACCTCCAGCTTCGTAGGCAGTGTTACTACCAACTAGGCTAAAGTGGTCGTCATTTATAACATCGTATTCGTATTTTATATCGTATCGTATCGTATTTTATAACATCGTTATTGCAATTCAAGTGTAGAATGTATGGAATAATGAACTTCTATTTAGCTTAGGAAAATTACTGGTTCTTAAAACGATGTACAGTCGGCCTCATAACTAGCTGGACACTTTGGTACTTTGTCGCTTTTTTCCGTACGAAATGTAGTATGACAGTTTAAACATGACATTAAAGCAGGGGTCGGCAACCTTTTAGCAGCCAAGGGCCACATAGTATAGCTAGCAAAATTGTCGTAGGCCGCACGTGTTAATATTGTCGGTTATCAATAATAAAAACCGGCCAAGTGCGTGTCAGGACACGCACAATGAAGGGTTCCGTACCAACACCTACTAGTCCACATTTAAAATCACTATCCAATACATTGAATCTAAAAAAGTCGTATCTTCATAGGGAACTCACGGCACTTACGACCTTTTGTTTGGGCAAGACAGTTTTTAAGCGAATCTCTGATCTTAACATGATTAGATACGCGTCATACTCGTGATCGGGTGCTGTTTGTGGAGTCCGGTCTGTTCATGCTTGCTAGGACATAGTGACTACGTAAATACTAGTGTCTTTTTATAGGGGATTCACGAGAACCATCATCCTGTTGTGGATTCGTTTTTATTATCAGTGACTTAGAGACCATATACATCTCTAACAATATTAAATTAATTTTAATTTTGACGCTCAGAGACCATGTACATCTCTGGGATATTATATTAATTTCATTATACTCCTTGTTTAATCTTGAGACCTTATACATCTCTAACTTTACTGATGTTGTAATATTTGTAATAGATAACTTTGCAAGTTTATCTTCACTGTATGACTTTAATTTTGTTATAATTGTAAACTCGAAATTATTATTCCTTCTTGAACTGTAAATTAATATTTTGACATGAAAAATGTATTATTTATTATAGTCTTTCTTAAATTGTAAATTAATATTTTGACATGTAAAAGTGCCCTTGTGGCCTATTTGCAGAATAAATGTTTGTATTTGTATTGACAAAAATATTATCTGTAAATTTTATATTAACCTACTCATACAATACACTTTTAAACTACCAATTAAGTTAAAATGTGACATGATATTGCATGCGAAAAAGAGGTCTTGGCCTTTGGTTCTTTTTCTTTGGTTATATTGCTCTGTATATTATTAATTAGTTAATTGATTAATTGTGCGAGCCCGGCCTCGAACCCTGAACTCTGCTTCCTCGTTGGACGAAGGTCGAGGGAAAGGAGATAAGTCACGTCCCCGCTCGTGTCAGATTTAGGTCTTGGAGCTGAGCGATTGCAATCGATAAGTCTTTATAGCCGTTAAAATCTGTCTTTATTTTAATCGATAAGATTTTGGCCGTCAAAGTTTTGTCTGGCTTGCTCGCTAATGTTAACTCGATAGGTTCGCTGTGTTCTACGTAATAATGTTATGAACGCTTGATGTTCCCAAATAATTCATTCGTTGTGAATGAATTTTCATTAATATTTCGCAATCAAAGGAACTACCTTTAACTGTTTAAACATAATTCACCCAATTCAGTAATCTGGACACGATTTGTCGGCGGCTCAAAGGGAAGGCGACACAGACAGTGACAGCAGTCACACGTGACTCACAATGGCTTATCCAGTCCAAGATCGCTGCGAAGGCTCGTTTTGCGTAACTTGGTATAGGTACGCGCTAAAATTGGTTTAACATTCGAGAGGGATTTCAAGAACGTGTAACGTGGTACAACGGTGTGTGACTATTTGGTACCGATGACGTCACGACCGTTCCTAATGGCTTATCTGTGGTATAATATTCCATATTACATTTAGTATGTCTGTGAGCTGTAGACCTCGCCGGCATCTGTACGGTTTCAAACCCCACTGCTCCGCCATTTTGGAAAAAATGCACGAGAATCAGTTGAGAAAATATGCGACCTGTAGAGGACAAAAATCACATGATCCGCGAATCCGCCCGCCTGACATACGAAAGCATCTGTTGCTCAAGCTGAATTGGAGATCTTCGATAGCTTCGCTCACTCCGTCAATTTTTAAAGGCGAGTGTCGGTTACATTTTCATTATTTATTTGTTCAAATAAATTCCTTCCATACTCGATATTCTCTAAATCTAAAAGATCACTAATAAGAATGCCTTTCGTAGAGAACTATTAAAGCCGAGCGTGGTGTGTCAATAGTAGTCAATACGAACATTAATTCTATATCAACAGTATCAACACACTACATACATTTCTAGACACTGTCAACTTCAATGCCACTATAAGTACTATGACTCAAATGTCGTCTAACCACATAAATGCTTAGCCTTAGAACAACAGATACAGCAATTATCGACCAAGAATCACGCCCCATCACGTTCTATATAAGCGCATATCGAAAGTTGCCCGTGAGGTTTCACAGGAAATACAACCAGCGACACGAGTTCAAATACGCTTGAAGACTTGTAAAAATATTTACGACGCTGCGCCCTTGGAATAGAGTCGGTAATTGTGGTATTGAATATATGTGTCGCTGTTTGTACTTCACTTGCACTCGCAGCGATTGAGAGAAAATTCGCTATTGGCTACTGGTATTAATGCAGGTTCTATGATGACAAGTTTGTACCCTTGTAATTTATCACTTATGTTTCCACCTACCTACCTACTTAACAAGTTTCTTTCATATTAACTTGTATAGCTAATGACGTTTTGATAAAGTCTAAATATTACGTGTCTGATGTAGATGGCAAAGGTACGGCGCAGTAAATTGCAGCCATGCCATGTAGCTACATATTGAAACGCTTAAAATACATTAATAACTCTAAAGTCAAGGTAATAAGAAGTTTTATAGATATTTTTGAGCACTTTACCGCTGACACTAATTGCATCATCTATACAGCTATTGAGTAATGAATTAGATACAAACATGTTGTTAATTGGATAAATCTTACTAGCTAGTTATGCATTCGCTAACAATGCATAAGGGTCGATTTCTCAATTGCCAGATAAAATTATCCATCAGTTAAAATTATCTGTGTTACATTCTATTGTCATATGAAAGAAAAGGACAGCGCTAACATTTACCTCATAGATACTTTTATCTGGGGATTGTAAAATCGGCCCTAAATCTGCCAAAGATTTGTCACTTTTTGCAATTTCACATATTTACTTTGTTTCTCAGTGGAATGTTTGCGGAAAAAATCACGGATCGGACGAAGACCTCAGGGTGTGTCGCCCGGGTCATTGGTCCCATGTTGTCAAACACTTGTAAAACACTGGGACAAAGCCTTTCTCGAAGAAGGTAGAAGTGTAGAAACATGGTAACAGTAGCCGGGAATGGATTTTCAGCATTATTCATTTTTCCTCTGTGTAGTCTAAACCATGTACAAAAACATGAATTAATTAAAATGACATTCTTAATGCGTTTTTATAGAAATAATATAGTAAATTGTATATTTATACAGCTATTCTAAATAGTACCTGCAAGCAATCCTTAAAATGCTGTCAGTGCACATTTCCAGTAGCAAATATCGATAGTTTACCCGTGATATTTTTACTTTTCACAAATGGTTGACGCTCGAAAATCAAAAACATAAGTAGCTAGTATCTTTCCAATTCCTGGCGTACATTGCGGTATGTGGTCGTAGGAAAAAAAACCTCCCTTTTGCAATAAAGTTTTTGGTTTAAAACTTCAGCTGTTAAACATCACTGGACTGGTCCCAAACAATTTGAAACGCATTAATGTTTCGCCACTAAGTTTGTCACGCGTAATTTGGAATCCAACAACAAGCAAAGCAAAACAGAGTGTATAATGCGTCGTTGAAATTTTAATACTTTCTTGCGCGCATTAAAATACGTGATTCCGTCAAGCTAATACATTCATAAATAATCTCTACTCGACTAGTGATTCCTAGTGTAACTAGACCTCGAAAACTTTAACGGTTACATGTGATTGGTCAGACTTCTACTGGATGCTGTGACGAAACTCAGGTAAACGTTGTCGTGAACAGCCACGGCTCTAAGTCTCTCTCCTTCTCTCCTTGTTTTGTCGGAGGTAGCGAACCCGTGGGGTGAACGCTCGCTTCTTTATGGTCGAGCTTCATTTCAATTAAAGGGTTATGAAACCTGCCAAGTGTGAGTCGATATTTCAGTCCTAGATTTAAATGAGGCAGTTGATCACGATATTGGCAAATTACTTCAGGTTTACGGTTCGTCGCTCACATTGTCAGTTTTCACAAAAGTAATCAATTTGTTACCTTAGCATGATCACAAAATGAAATCATATTATATCCGATACCGAACTATCAAATTCTGCCATTATATTACTTTTAGTGATAGCTAGAACTGCAGTGAAGATTTAAGAATCTGGTGATGACAGAACTAGATTCAAGAATCTGATGATGTTAAAATCAGATTCAAGACTCTGATTCTACCCAAGTGTCATACAAAGATTTAGATTCGCATCTTTCACGTTCACATTGCCAAAGTTAAGGCGTATAAAGCCTAATTATTAATCCGTATAGACGACTTCTCTTATTGATACAGGTGTGTAAGCTCTTTTAACAACTCTTAGAGTATTCCAGTGTTCTAAACCACACGCGTGGTCGTGCCGGATTTTGCCCAGGCTACTCTCCAACCGCGCACTCCTATCGCTTTATTGGGCCCGGCCTATAAAGCCACAGTCAGGTTCAAAGAAAAAAGCTCTTTTATCAATTGACGGCAGAAATGACGCCTTCTCTACTTTACTCTCGTGTTTCTAATTATATTTTTACCTTCTGTTGTATCTTTTTCGCAAATGTGATGAAAAACATTGTATCACGAGCATTAAGGACTACCAACTAAAGTCATGAAAATAATGCATTAACAAAAACTCTATTCAGCATAGCAGATGAGTTGTGCCCTTCACAACAATCCCCAAAGTGCATGCTTTCCACTTTTTCGGAATTAAGATGCGTTAAAACTTTTACCCGACAATTTCATGCGGACCGGTCATCTGGTTCAAGTGTTAATGTCTGTGATGACAGGCGTTTCTCTTTGGGTTCGATTGTTTGTTGTTCGACTACTGCAGAAAAGTTTATGGTTTCACAAGTACCTACATGTTTAAAAGAGGTGGGCTAATTTTTTGACACTCCAAAACTTGACAAATGGACAGACGTCTCAACAGAGGGAGACTCATAGACTCAGCATGTGTCGATTTTCTTAAGCTTGTTAGCTTCGTAATACGATATCTCTCGTTAAAAAAGTTAACAAAAGGTGGTTGTTGAATATCCGGTCGGGATAAAGTTTGTTTGAAGTAACTAACGATCTCTTGGTGCAAAATATCACCCACACGTCCCCTTCTTAAATTAGCGTTGTCACTGTCCTTTTGGTTTCCAGCAACAACTTTGCCTACCAAACTTATCCTTTTTGGTGGCTCTACAAAGTACTATGGGGATCTCTAAAATATGTCATTCATTACACAAGGTTACAGGGCTCAAGCGAAATAATCTCAAGGATTAAGTTACGCAGTCTGCTCTTACATATCGCCTGAATCAACAACATAACATTATGGTTATCCCTCACTATCAAATCTGAACTCTGAGCGGGAAGACACTAGGTCTGCAATTGCTTGAATCCCATGAGCAAAGAGTGTGAAATATTTTAGGATATTGCCGCAAAACATGTAAATAACTTACCTTATATAAAAAATACACGTCATCTACTATGATCACCTGAGTGGATCATGTTGGACGAATACCTATGTGTACCTATGCCTATGTATGTCATCCGGTGATCCCATTGGACGCCATGTCCAGCTTTATTTTCACTTTCCAAGTTTATTTTCACTGTCGGTGCTGTCGGTATGACAATAATTTTAGTATATTTGTAATCTCGAAATTATTATTCTTTCTTGAACTGTAAATTAATATTCTGACATGAAAAATGTATTTTTATAGTCAGACTTTCTTAAATTGTAAATTAATATTTTGACATGTAAAAGTGCCCTTGTGGCCTATTTGCAGAATAAATTTTCGATTTTGCACGATCCCCGGGGTGAATTTAATGGGCAGATATATATATCTAGTAGGATATCTCTAGCTCAGACATCAAAAATATTTCTTTAAGTGATTCTAGTGGACTATCATGTCCAGCAAGATCATCCAGGTGGTCGTATTGAACGCCGTGTCCAGCACCATACCCTGGGTGATTTTAATGTACAAATAAAGTTTTGTCATCGTCTAAGTGTTGCAGGATAATTCAAGCTTGTTTTAGTAATTCCCTGTTTTTTATACTTGCTGTGTTGTTTTGCATGAAGACCGCACGTTACTATGGTTAGTATACCATAGTAATGTACGGTTTTTAGGGCTCCATAATAAAAGGTAAATACGGAACCCTTATTTAAACTTCCTATGCAATTGTAACATTGAAATGTATTGTAACAATGTAATGTATATTTTATTGTCGTTGAGCTTAGGTTTTGTAGGCCTTCTCAGTGTATTCCTACGTACAGTCGCGTCCAAATATGTACTCTTCATATGCTCAAAAATATCTGAAGATGCGCTCTAACGCCTTGCTTGACATTAGAGTTGAACCGACAAGTTACAATTCTACAAGTCTAAACCGGCAACAGCAGTCTCTAGGCTTGCATATTACAGTCAACAGTCAGTGACAAAATATGCGAATATGGCTTTAATGACAAGGGCGTAAGAGCGTATACAAATATTTTTGCTACTTTCATTACGCACATATATTTATACCTTTGACTGTAACTTTGTGGAATTTTGTGAAAGACCACCCTCGAGAGAATGGGAGAAGATCGACGAACAGTATATACTTGCACCGATCGACCGGACGACGTGCTGTGTAGAGATGGGTAAATCCGAACTTCAAGATTAAATGATTCGAATCCGTAAGCGGTACCAATTCCTTATAGACTTTTCAAATCTTATCGAATCCGAGGAGTTATTAACCCCGACTCCGTACGGGGCCGAATGAATGACCGGTATGCGGTGGAATCGCGGACCGGAGGTAAAACTGGTGGTCTGGTGGACTTCGGATCAAATCCGGAGTTGAAAGAATCAAAAGTTTCGATGAACCATTAGATAAGACCACTGGATTTGTACTGAAACCAGCGAGTCCGGAGTGAATTGGTTTGAGGGATTCAAAGGAGTCGAAGAGTCGATAAGCGGAGTCGGTTCCGATAGAGGAGCCGGATTTAGTGATTAGAATCGCTCCCCGGAGTCGAGATTGCCCATCTCTGGGTGACCCCAGGTATCGTTGGAAGGATTTGGTGGACGCAGACCTGGGTGAGCTCGGAGCTGGGACAAGCTGGCGAGAGATTGCGCAGGACTGTGCAAAGTAGCGTGGCTTTTATGTTTGAGGTTTTATTTCCAGCCCAATTCGCGGCCCTGATTGCAACTGTACGTACCTAAATGAAAGAACTCACGCACTAGTTGGCCTGCCTCGGTACTGGCGGTTAAGAAAGCTGACCGCGTGTGGGTCGCGGTTTCAATTTACACCAGGAAATTATTCGAGACGCTTGCGAAAGGGTTGCAGCGATATGCTCAATTAGATCTGTCCTTAGGACACCTTATGTAGGATTCACATCAAACGGGCAGAGTGACTCAAAGGAATTTGGACTTTCTGTACAAAAACTAGATTTCTTAATTAAATGGCAGCGGCAATGGTCGGAAGCAGCCGCGAGCTCGCGGCGATGTCAATTAAATATAGGATGTAACTACTGTATAGAAGGTATAAATTCCCTTAACTCTTTTCTGGAAAGAAGTTTTTATATCAAAACCACCCATTATTTCAAAAAAGTGCGTTATGAATAAGAATATTCGGTACTTAGTGTATTGCTATATCGTCATCCTCCTAGCGTTTTGCCGACTGTGCCGTAAGTAGTCTGGAATTCACTTTCACACCTAATCACAAGATTTGGCGTAGGAACTAGTTTTATGCAAGCGACTGCCATCTGACCTTCCAACCCAGAGGGAAAACTAGACTTTATTGGGATTAGGCCGGCATCAAATATTTCTTAAGGTAAACGTCCCTGTGGTACCGACACTGACCCAATACGAGGGCACTTTCAATCTTATATCATGGGCACTAAGGTGTCGAGCACTGGTGGCTTACATAAGTTGTTGAAAAACCCAATGGTATGAGCCGGGAGTGTAGTCTACGTAAATATATCGGCTAATAACCTTTTTACGGATATTCGTAATAGAGAATATGCATCATCTTTTTTCATGATGCCATTCGAACCAGTTTTTAGAGAGGAACAAATGTTTATATGGAACAAGTACAATTAGAACAACAAAACAAAACAAACAAAAAAAATGATTTCAAAGTACATCATAAAATACGAGCGCTCAAAATGAGCTCAAAAGTCCTTAGTAGGTATGTGACTTCATAATGCGCCCGTACTACCATTGTATGGAAAAACAAGTCATTTACTGTTTTGGTCGCGAAATATTGCGTTTAGGTTTGTTATCATACATTTTTTTATTAAAACATGATGGTTAATTTACTTTTAGTCAATAAAAAAAATAATACATCATTTTTTGAAACTTCAAGTGTCATCTTTGTAATATTTTAAGCACAATATAATAATTTATTGTTTTTTGACATAATTTGTTATGATCACTATTCCGCATGCATATTCACGTAATTATTTTTCTTCTGCAGGTGGGTACTTTCATCGCACCAGAGATATGCATGTTATGGTAACGTAACTAATATATATAATTAAAACACATGATTAGTCTGTGGAACGTCATATTCTTAAAACTCGTTTTCTATTGGCTTGGATAATAATGGTAATCTACATACTTGTAAAAACTATTGCCTTTTTGCAGTAGGCATAGTCTGGGGGTAGCATTGAAGGTGTCGAGATAAAATCAAAAAATATCTCACACAAAATGACCTAATACCAAACTAAGCAATAATGTACAAACTGGAACGGGACAAATCATATTATGGACGAACTGCGTAGTAGACGAATGTCCAAATGCTATTTGGACGAACTGCGTATTGACTACTAAATCGTATTATGGGTTCTAGGTTCTAGGCGACAATATATAATTATTTGCTATTTTGCATATAAATACTTAAATACATGAAAAGCATTTAAAACTTCAGGAACATTTATTCGCGTTTACACACGTACGTTTTTAAAGTTCATTAAATTTGCAAAAATTTAAACCTCAACAGCGGCTGTTGCCTTCTAGGGACCAAGCTCACCAAAGATGGTCACCTTACTCAGAAACACAACACCACATACATAAATAAATATATATTTAGGGGACAGTCTTACACAATAAATCTAGTCCTAAACAAAGCAAAACTTGTACTAAGGGTAATTTACGACGATATATTTACATACATACGTAGATAAATAAGGAGAAACATGACAGTAGCACCTATTGCCGAAAAACTAAGAGCCAATCGCCTTGCGTGGTACGGGCATGTCATGAGGAGGGATGAAAGCCATATAACAAGAAGAGTATTAGATATGAATGTGGATGGATGCAAGAAACGAGGTAGGCCAAAGAAAAGGTGGATGAATTGTGTGAGAGATGATATGAATAAGAAGGATGTGAATGAAGAGATGACGAATGACAGAGATGTATGGAAGAAAAAGACATGCTGCGCCGACCCCAAATAAATGGGAAAAGAACAAGCGAATGATGACATACGTAGATAAATATAATACATAAATAATATATATCTAGGGCCCCAGCGTGCACAAGTTATTTACTGAAATCGCGAAGCGTTTGGTTCACGCAACTGGTGACCGAAGAGCTGGCGACTTCCTCGGACAACGTGTCAGCATTGCGATACAGCGAGGAAATGCCACCAGTATCTTCGGTACAATGCGCCAAGAGCCTGTTATAGATTTAAGTTAGTATTAATATTATTTAAGTTATTGAATACAGGAATACATAGAAAACATCCAAGACACAGGAATAAAACATACGTGCTCATCACAGAAATAAATGCCCTGACCGGGATTCGCACCCGGGACCACCGGCTTCGTAGGCAGTGGACACTATCACTACCAACTAGGCCTAAGTGGTCGTTAAACCTAAAGATACAGGAAGTAAGGATAAGACTGGAGCCGGCAATACACACATACAAAGATAAGCGAAAGAGATGCAAGCATAGACACTAGCACACGTGGGCACGAGATATAATGTGTCATCTCCTGTCCCTCATCGCGTATTATTTGTCACCGGCCTGTGTCACCGAAACGTTATCAATGTATGTTAGCCAATAGGCTTGAATTGGCTTCATTTAAATTTGGCGCCAATGTATATACAGCACGACTAATTATGAAATGTCAGAATTATGCTACATCTATATCAGCTTTCTGATACCTCTCAAATTATTCAGCTTATCATAAATCCGTCCCCCTTGGTGATTCGCTAATCCTCCTTTTATCTAATCCTCTTTCTACGTAAAGGTATGTTTAAGTTTGATAACCTAATATTCACCTGAACTTACGTAATATTTACTTTGCATAACTCACGATACTTCGTACGATACACATCACGTATTTGCTTTATCTGTGGCCTTCACCTTAACCGTAGACAAAAGGACCGGAATAGACAACACTGTTCCTATTTCCGCTTGTCAAACATGTCAACGGTTGTCAATGGCTTTCTTTTTTTAACGTCCTTATATCCATAAGAGGTGTGTCTATGATTAGATCTTAAAACACTTGAGGTGTCGAAGTGGTATTGAAAAACTGCATTCCATCCTTGTATTTACATAGCTAAGAACCTTCGTAAATCGTATTGATTTAGGTTTAGAAATAACGACTCTTATCTCCTTACTATTAGGGTCAAATTACTATTATGGTGTTTACGAGACTTTGTGGTTCTTTGTAAGTTCTCATTAGTCTTATAGTAATGCCACTTATGACTATACATTATTAGCTACATATAATTTTACACAGAAATTACCCTAAATAAATGATCGTTTTTAAGTCATATTAGTAGACCAGCTTACACTACTTTATAGTACTTGAAATTATCACTACCTTTTATAAATAAATAAGTATTGGGCGTATATAAAACAGTCGTTTGCTGTTAGGAAGAGCCCAAACTTGATGTGTTTTTAAAAACAATTTTCAATTTTACGAAACCACTGGATGAAATGTAATGGTGTTATATTTTTGGATTCAGCTTTCATTGAAAATGAAAATCATGGGAAAGGTGAAAATGTATGAACATTTTCACCTTTCCCGAATACGAAAAATCGCAATGCTTCCCTACAGGAGAGTAGTCAGGTCCCAAGCTGAAACAGAGACGCTTCGCGCTCGGTCAGTCAATAAGAAATGATACTTTGTTTTTGAGTTTACCTCTCGAAATAGTGATAATCCACATCGAAAGGGACCTTATGGCGGCCGGCACTTACGCCTTTATTGCCGCTGTTCCAATACAATAGTGAATAGCTGCAAGTGCTGCAACGTAAGCGCCTGCCGCCATAAGGTCCCTTTCGATGTGGATTATCACAATTTAGCTTCATAAGCATATAAGAAGATAATAGAGAATATGCATCATTTCTTTTCATGATGCCAGTTGAACCAGTTTTTAAAGACGAACAAATGTGTATATGGAACAAGTACAATTAGAACAACACAAAAGACAAAAATGGATTTCAAAGTACAGCACAAAATCCGAGCGGTCATAATGCCCTCAAAACTCCCATGCTAATTGAGCATAGTATGTGACGTCATACTATGCGCCCGTACTACCATTGTATGGAAAAACGAGTAATTTACTGTTTTGGTCGTGAAATATTGCGTTTAGGTACATTGTCATCGTACAATTTTTTGTTTATTAAAACAAAAGAATCCTGATGGTGGTTTTAATTTACTTTTAGTCAATAAAAAAAATCACATGAATATTCGAAACTTTCATATGTCATGTCTTTTTAAGATTTTGAGCGTATTTATTAATTTACTGTTTTTTTATCATAATTTGATGGCTTACTATTCATAAAGACATCTTATTATTATTCATTCCGCATGCATATTCTCTGTTATAAGAGTATTTGTATGTATTGTCTTGTATTGCATATTACTGTAAAATTGTGTAAACAAGTAGTGCTATCCTGTTCATGTGCGTACATGCGTTAAATAGAAGCTGTTCTCCTTGTCACACTTAACAATTTAATTAACAAACAAAACGGCATCCTAATCAATTCTGCAAGAACGAAACGCAATCGCCCGAAACGATGTCCCCAAGTTTATTCAGATTCGTTCCACGCTTTGTCACACTCCAATGTCATGTTTCTAAACCTACGTACCGAACTTAACACTTCAAATCTCAATTCTAAACACGCAAGTTAAAGTCGCTTCTCGATTGGCAAATTCGCACGAACTTCTCTATTTGTGTTACTGGGTAAAGGGCAAACGTGTCTATAAACGATCCATTATACGTAAAAACTGTGCGTTTCTTGCTGCGGTTTGTCTATGAATAGTCTATGGTGCGGTTAACCGACCATAGAGAAATTATGTTTTTTAATTAAAGTGCTGCCACGATTATGGCGTAAGTTCGTGAGGAGTGCACGTGAAGGACCTTCTTTTTCTTTAGCAGGTTTAAATTGTAAATATGTATTTTTTTACGAAAAATGAAATCATGTCTAAAGTCGAGGCCAGAGGGGTTAAAATAATATCTTACCTATTTGTCGGACATACAGCATTCGTCTCTTACTGTTAAGTATCTAAGTACGAGAGGGACGAATGCTATATGACCGACATATAAGATATTCATCTTAGCCCCACGCCTTAGCTCTACATAGAAATATAACCTTAACATGTAACCTTAGAATGAAAAAAGTAGAGTAATCAGACCCCCTCCAGTATTTCCGCTCACAACTGATGTAAGCATGTACACAGGAACACACAAAATAAAAAAAAAATAAAAAAATAATCCTTCAAAATTATTAACAATTATTAATTAGAAACAATTTCTACTATGAGAGGGGGGCTTCAGGGATTCATTTTATAACATTACTTGCTTGTAAAGTCTCTGATTTCGCTATGGTATTAAGTATGTATTGAATGTATGTGTTTATGATTTTTTTTGATAAATAAATACATAATGTATATAGGTCAGTGACACTAAACTGACTGACTGGACATAACCGCAATATTTCATACACTCATCTTACAAAACATACAATCAATTAAACAGTAAACATCTTGACATTGACAAGGGTAGTAATTAAGTTATTTGACTAACTCGTGTTAAATCAAGGAAAATGTCAGAAAGTAGGTATGTGAATTATTGCCTCGTAACTTTGTTTTCATTTCCTGCGCATGAGTGCTTTTTGACATTTGACATTACGCGATGATGTACTGAGACGTTATTGAGAGGTTTTATATACATAAAAAAAATTTTATCACATGACAATAATTTCGAACCGTGAGATCTTCGAGAAGACAGTATGGTTGCCAGTTGCGTAAGGGGTACACGTGACAACAAGCACCACCCAGGGGTCACGTGTACCCCTTACGCCGCCACTGATAAACACACGCTTGTATTCCCAAAAGGGGTAGGCAGAACGCAAGAAATTAAATTCCAGTACTACATACCTGTATATTGATAAATTACTTATAAATGCCGCATTGTACGCAAGATACTGGTAAAAAAGGTAATACAGGTAGAACTTTTATGTAAAACTGTAATTAGTAGCTTTGTGAAACTGAACCCTTGATTGCTTAATCAGCAGCTTTATATGAAACGTCAAAAAAGCCCTATTACTTAGTACGAACTTTGTAAAAAGTTGCCAGAAGTGACGTAAGTAACAACTTTTTTATGGTCAAAGCATCAATTTCTTTATGTATCTAAAAACCCTTAATATAAGGTGATATTTTTGAGTATTTTCTAGAGTTTTGGTTATTGGTATATTGTATGGCGAACAAATTCTAAAGATTACGCTTATGACATCTGTTTACTCGATTGCCGAATTCAAAATTTCAAATTGCATACATCCGGTTATTATACCAATTTCTCACTCAGATACTAAAGTTTCAAAACAACCTAGTTAAATTAAATACCACTAAATCTAAACTGCATAAGCCCGTGGCATGTTGAAACATAGTAACAAGCAATTATTACACTCTTATAAATGCACTTACAGAAAGGAAATGTCGGCATAGCATGTCTTTTAAGCCGTTTAGCGGTACATCTTTATTGTCAGTAACGCCTCTCTGTTGGCCCATTTCCGATTGTTTAATGACACAATAGGTAAATGACTTTACGTATGGCTCTTATTTCAATGAATATTCTACTTTAATACTAATGTAATAGAGTTTATATTACATAAACCCTGTCTAAAAATGTACGTTAATAATAGAAACTATTACATTTTATTGGAATAAGAGCATAATGTAGTGTCATTACCATGTCATTACTACTACATTTAATTGTGATTATGCAATGCGTACTTAAGAGGCCTTATAAGTTTTAAAATGTTTTGATTTTAAATTATGACAAAAGTATATATAATACCATGAAAGTGATTAAAAGATACGATAATTTCATTAAAGTTTTAGATAGTAACATGGCCATTTTTTGATTTTATTGTGTGTATTAGAATTTAAGCCGAAAAACATAGTTTTTAGCCTGAAAATGGTCGATTTGGAGTGATGTTTGAAACGATATTTTTTAAAGAAAAATACAAAAAATTCATTTAAAGTTTATGACATTAGGTCGCAATAGTCCTTTTCTAGATAGTAGCACATAGAAAATGTCAAGATACGTCTCAATTCAATCAGAAAATGGTCTACATAGATGAGCGTTTTTTAACTGATAAGGACCCTTAACCCAAAACCTAGACTAGGTACGATAGTTGATAAAAGTACGTAAGGCAGCTTAAGCAAAGATTAGTTTTCAGGTACTGCGTTGGACGCACGATGACCAGTGATTTAGAATTTATTTGTGCAGATATTTAAAATGGAATCGAATGCCAACTATTATAACAATACGATCTATCTCTTTAATATAAAAATATTTAAGCCGTCGTCTTCCGGCGAAAAAAATAAACAATAGCATTCTTTTGTAATGAGCTCTGGGATCCCAGGGACCGGTAGACGACGGGTTAAAGTGCAACTCGACCACGGATTTTAATAAAATGGCATCTGTGTTAGTAACAACCACTGGGTAGTGGGAGTCCATAAAGTCAAAACCGGACTAACGTTAGGTGAAGAAGAAAACTCAAGTTTTGACTGGTGGTTTTGGAAAGGTCATGTTGCCAGGCCGCCTGCTATAGATTTAATAAGAACAGGTATAATTGTACTCAAGTCAAAGCTGGGAAGGTCATGATACCAGGCCGCTTGCATGATTTAAGAAGAACGGGTATAATTCTACTCAAGTCAAAGCTAGAAAGGTCATGTTACCAGGCCGCTTGCTATAGATTTAAGAAGAATGGGTATAATTCTAATCAAGTCAAAGCTAGAAAGGTCATGTTACCAGGCCGCTTGCTATAGATTTAAGAAGAATGGGTATAATTCTAATCAAGTCAAAGCTAGAAAGGTCATGTTACCAGGGCGCTTGCTATAGATTTAAGAAGAATAGGTATAATTCTACTCAAGTCAAAGCTAGAATGGTCATGTTACCAGGCCGCTTGCTATAGATTTAAGAAGAATGGGTATAATTCTACTCAAGTCAAAGCTAGAAAGGTCATGTCACCAGGCCGCTTGCTATAGATTAAAAAAAACGGGTATAATTCTACTCAAGTCAAAGCTAGAAAGGTCATGTTACCAGGCCGCTTGCTATAGATTTAAGAAGAATGGGTATAATTCTACTCAAGTCAAAAGTAGAAAGGTCATGTTACCAGGCCGCTTGCTATAGATTTAAGAAGAATGGGTATAATTCTACTCAAGTCAAAGCTAGAAAGGTCATGTTACCAGGCCGCTTGCTATAGATTTAAGAAGAATGGGTATAATTCTACTCAAGTCAAAGCTAGAAAGGTCATGTTACCAGGCCGCTTGCTATAGATTTAAGAAGAACGGGTATAATTCTAATCAAGTCAAAGCTAGAAAGGTCATGTTACCAGGCCGCTTGCTATATAAGAAGAACGGGTATAATTCTAATCGAGTTAAAGCTAGAAAGGGCATGTTACCAGGCCGCTTGCTATAGATTTAAGAAGAACGGGTATAATTCTACTTAATTCAAAGCTAGAAAGGGCATGTTACCAGGCCGCTTGCTATAGATTTAAGAAGAACGGGTATAATTCTACTCAAATCAAAGCTGGTAAGGTCATGCATGATACCAGGCCGCTTGCTATAGATTTAATAACAACAGGTATAATTCTACTCAAGTCAAAGCTGGGAAGGTCATAATACCAGGCCGCTTGCTTGGTTTAATAAGAACGGGCATAATTCAACGGCGTATCCCATAACACCCATAATAATCTAACAAAAAGACTGTGTTGCCACATAACCGCGCTGACATAACTTCCTTCCTTCCTACTTCCGACAGCCGACTTCGTGTGACAGGCTGATTGGTACTTTTTACATTGTAATAAATATAATTGATTCGATTTATGCTCTAATTTTACTTTTTCTTTTTTTTTGGAATTTATGTTGCATTTCTAATAAATTTATATGGGTATGTCGTGCTATGAAACCGCAACAATAAAAATAATCCATATATTTATCGAACCTCACATAATTTCACGAGAATCGGTTGAGAAATGCGACCTGTAGAGGAGCCGGAAAGACATCCACCGGCAATACGAAAGCAGATTTGTCGCAGCTGAAACGTAGACCTTCGTTTCACTAGGTCAATTAAGTTTTATTTTAAGCAACGGTTATTGACCCGGACATAAAAATTGCACCCATGTCACGACCTGAATCACCATAAGTTCAAGATATTTTGACATTTTTTCTTAAGTTACCAATATAAATGCAATACACTCTTTCGGATCTTTATAAAACCCAGCCTTAAGTATAGTCGTGGACATAAATATGTATACATTTTAGGACCTTATGTCAATGGAATAAGGTGAAAAAATGTATACATATAGGTGCTCTTGACTGTACGATGACAAGCCATCGCTTTAATTTTAGTATTGTATTATACCCATATTAGTCCCATAATTAAATTAAAATAACGAAACAGTGGGATGAAATGTATGTATTTTATTATAAAGTGTGTAACTAAATACTTATGTACGTTTGACATGAGTCGCAGAATAAATATAATATTTGCATTGAAGGTAGTGCCAATTTATATTTAAATGACCTCCATATTTGTAAGTTGATACTATCTTTCGACATCTCAGTCTGCTGATTTTCGTTAAAATATTGAACAGTTCGCTTCAAAAATTGGCGTTCTGAGTTCGAATATTCCAGCTTGTACCAATAATTTTAAGAAAATTATGAATATTACAGAAAAATACCATGAGCTTAAAAAGAATTAGTTGCGATGAAATACAAAAGATGTATATACGAGTACTTCTTGAAACTACTAACCTACACTGAGACTGAGTATTCGTGGGATTCCCTATTAGCCCTAGCCACTCGCACTTACATACTGGCTAGTGAAGGATGAATAATTAGTCGGAATAAATCCCATTCTGGGACGTCTAGCCTCCTAAGGCCTATGCTCCTACTGTTAAAGGGATTTAAAACATTTGCAATTAGAATAGAGTTGCATTTGTTTTGTTTCGTTCATCCTCTGAAATATTAAATTCAACTCCATATTTCCTTCAATGGTTGATTGTCTACGAATTATTATTGAATGGTTGGCCAATGATGATAATTAAGGAAAATGTTGCTTTTAACTGCTTTTCTTTGAAATAGTGCACACAATCAAATTACCATAATAAATCTACCCGTCATAAAAATTTGCGTCATCACAAACAACTTAATTTTTAACTCGTTTTCGTATAAAAACAACAGTGACTGTAGTATCTGATTTGTTTATAATATAAATAAAAAAGACAATGTTGTAAACATAATGGTGACACGTTTTTATTGATGTGTAAAAACTCCTATACCTATGTGTAATGATGCTGACATATTTATTAGGTCGACACTTCCTTGACTATCGCTTTATATTCATCATTTACGCATAAAGATTTTTCTAATATATTTTTTGCGGTTTAGCCAAAGTCAGACAAAAAATGGGAAAGTCTAGAGACAAATCTACTAAAAAAATAAGTCACTTAGTTATTTATAAGATGACCCTGTTCTTTGTTATCTTTGTTATTTATTTTATTGTAAAGCGATGAAAGTTTCATATATCTACTTAAGTGCCATAGAAAGGACGAAGCATTATGAGCAGCACAATGACGAATCCACATAATGATAATATGCCTTAATGACAATATTGTCCAATATCGCAGGCACTCAACGACCATATAATCACTTCATCATCATCATTTTCAACTCCAACTAGTTGTCAATTTCTGCCCACCCAAAATCTTCGAGTGCCTCGAATGGACGAGTATTTACTTACAATGTGAATTTAAAAAATACAACAATTAATTAGCATAAGTATGTACCGAATATTACGGTTCAAATTACACATTTTAACCTTATAGTAGAATAGTTAAGCGCCTCCAACACGCTTATTGTTCTAAATACAATGCATTGGCGTGTAACTGCTGCTATTAAATAACACTTTTCCGCCTTCTGCCTTAGTCACATGACTGACACATGTGTGCCATTTCACTTTTACTTTTGATATGACAACTTGTGTTTTACATTTCGTCTTATAAGGTTCAAATGTGCAGTATGGCGTATTAACCAATGTTTGAGGGTGACGCCTGTCATTTAACTGTCATCTCGGATCTATTTATTACTTACAGCCTAGCCGGCATGAGCGCGTACGTCTAACGTATAGTTTTCGTCTTTCACTAGCATATATATGTATCAAGGGCACCGATATGTGTCCATTTTTCACCTTATCCCGTTGAAATAAGCTCCAAAAATGTATACATATTTACACTCTCGACTGTACAGGTAAATTACTTTGAGTATTACAGTGACATATGCTCTTATTCCATAAGATATTCTACTTTAAGAGGCCTTACAAGTTTTTAAATGTTTTGATTTCAAATTATGTCAAAAGTATTGAAAATACCTAAGTAATAAAGAATACGATGATTTTATTAAAGTTTTAGATAGTAACAAAGCCATTTTTTGATTTTATTGTGTGTAGTAGAGTTTAAGCGAAAAAAAAACAGTTTTTAGCTTGAATATGGTCGATTTGGAGTGATGTTTGAAACGATATTTCTTAATGAAAAATACAAAAAATCCATTTAAAATTTATGACATTAGGTCGCAATAGTCCTGTTCTAGATAGTAACGTTGAGAAAATGTCAAGATACGTGTTAATTCATACAGAAAATAGCCTAAATAGATGAGAGATTTTTAACTGATAAGGACTCTTAACACTAATGGTTTAACACCAGAGGTCACGTGCAAGGTAACGGTGCGTACTCCCTACGGACTTGGTGCAACTTCGACCCCCCTTGTCAAGTGAGTGGGTAACTTGACTGTTAGAAATTCTGGAGCCACCTCTAACTTGGTTTAATGACTCACCGGCTTAACGTGCCTTTCAAAGCACGGGAGCGCCCAGTTAGTAACCACTCGAAGCGGTCACCCATCCAAGATCTGACCCCGGCCCAAGTTGCTCAACCTCGCATGCCGCACGCGGCACGCGGGCGCAGCTGGGCCACGAGCGCTCCTAACGAATATAGTGACACCAATACTTGCTCTATTGGTAGGTATGTGTCAGCAGATTACGTCGTCTGCTTACCAAGTCACAGGCCGTACGCCTATGGTTGTATGGTGGGTAGTGCACCTGCCTGTGATTGTGGGTTCGATTCCCGGTCAGGGTAAATATTTGTGTGATGAGCATGAATATTTGTTTCTGAGTCTTGGATGTTTTCTATGTATTTAAGTATTTATATCTATTAAATATATCGTCGTCTAGTATCCATAACACAAGCCTTCTTGAGCTTACTGTGGAGCTAGTTCGATTTGTGTAAGATTGCCCTCTAATATTTATTTATTTATTTATGGTATTAAACACCGTTATGGTACTCAAAACATCTATCTACGCAAGCTAATACTTCGTTTGATATTCAGAACAAAACATAAAATGTTCAGCTGCCCTGTTCGACTTGTGTCTTTAAACAGACTCCTTACATTTAACACAATAAACCTAATGCTATCAGACTATTATTTAATTGAAAGCCAGACACTATTGAATGGAAGAGATAAAGCCGACACGAGTTACCGGTATGACATCACGGCGTTACGTTCTAGCGGATTGAAAGCGAGATCGGACGAGAACGAAAGTGGACATAGACTTGATACCTATACGAGAACCGACAAAAAAGTAATCAACCAAAAATTCACGTAAGTTTAGTGAGTCAAGAAAGTGGTCTATAAGTTTGTAATCATAATGCTTATGTATTTGGGTAGGTTAATAACTAAGTTATGTCGATAGGCGACAAAGCAATTTGATCGCTGACTGTACACAGCGTGAGGTGAAATGCTTTTATTTTCGTTTACAACTGTGGGAAATATTTGGATGAGTGTAGCTATCGGAATAGCTTTGATATTCCGACGTTGCGTTTAACCTCTTGCTTGTGTTTGATAAGGATCAGTACCATACGTAAAAATTAACTAAGTATATGACAAAATGAAAAAAGGTTGATTGATTTCATATGAAATATCTCCTTGATGAAAATTTGACTATTGGGATGAAAATTTGGTATCTAAAATATATTCTTTAGCATTGCGTTTACTTTCCCTACTATCCCATCCTAACATGTTTTTTTTATATACATGTCTCTCTATCGCCAATCGTATCACTCACATCCTTCGTTAATATCGAATAAATCAGTAAAATAAAATAAAAATCCAATAAATATAATGGTCAAGGTCAGGGTTCGAAAGGATAATTGTCAATGATAATTATCTTGATAATTATCGTGATTTTTATGCTTTGATAATTATCGATTTGATAATAACCTAAAGTTGTAAATTCGGCATGAGTCGTAAAAAAATATGTGCGTGAATTCGAACGTTAATAATTGCGCTCTGTATATGTTTTTTAATGATTAATTGATTATATTTTCATGGTTAATAAAAAACTAGTAAAATATTGTATACAAACTATTTATTTTGCAGCCTAAAACACCATAATCTTTTACATATTAGTACAGAGTACAGTCTTTATTGGTAAAAATACATTTTACGGGTCATATCATACATCGGAAAATAAATTTAACTAATAAAATAACGTATACTACCCTACCCATAAGAGGGATACTTATCCGATAATTATCGCGATAATTATCAAAGACCATAATTATCTTGATATTTTCGAACCCTGGTCAAGGTTGTCTCTAATGTAAAATAGCCTAGCCTGTCATTGAAAATATAAAAATACGCAGTGCAGTGTCCGTTCTGTGCGCGCGCGCTCTATGCCACGGGAAGTGGGCCACGCCTGCGCTCGCGTACAATTATTTGAGCTACATAAAATCGAGTTTTCATATTACGCGCCCAATGGCCTGGATCGATATTACAACAGATTGCAAGGCGCCATTTGGTCCACCTTTATTCTACTATAAAAAATTAATTATTGCGTGCAATTTGGTAATTTTTGAGTAACGACTAAGACTTCTTTTGTCTTTTTTTCCCGTTCTTCTTAGTTAGGCTGCCCCACTTAAAACTAAACACAATGATTTGATGAAGCATGGAGGCCTTTGCGAGGGGGCACTGAACTCCGACATATACCTACTTACTATAAAAAAGAATAATATGTAAATATAAAGATAAAGACCATATAACTGTTACATCAAATTCGATGTGAGGAGGTACATGCATGTTTAATTTTGTTCATATAATTGTAAATGTTTATGGACATCCATCTCGGTTTGTTCTCCAAGTAAATAAATGGAATAAAACTCTAATGCTTACCAAAAAACCAAAAAAATGGTTAAATTGTTATAGGTAACATTGTAATGTTTATTGTTATAAAAACTTAAAAAAATATTACAGTTAAATGTTTAGGCATTGTCATATTCAGTGTTTAAGTTTAGTTCATAATAGCATAGTAATTACCTAACATTAGTTAAATGAGCGCGATCTCGCCAACAAACTGTTATGGCAGTTTAGCGAGCAATTAAAAGGTTGTAACTGTTATGTACTTTTTTGATAAATAAATTAAAAAAAAATAGGGTAGTAAGTAGTATAGTATTTGCATTATTTGACACATGTTACTCACAAAAGCAATACAACGTAAAATGTCTTGCACATCGAAATCACAAAGGAAGACAATTGCACTGCGAACGTTTACGTTCTACTTTTTTTTTTAACTTAGGATTGGCCGGACTACACTCGTAGTCGTCTAAGTAAATCGATATGAATTTTACATTTAAGGTAGCAACAAAACATTATTAAATATTTTCTATCTTCTTAAAAATTATTTGTTAAAAAAAATGTAAAAACTATATAGCTTTATTTAAATCTCAAATAAAAATTCATTAAACGTCACAATTCGATACCTCAGTCTAGATGCCATCCAATCGTAGTCGTTCGCTGTGACAATCGATTTGGGTAGTTACATCTCTATAAAGGTCAGTCATAATGTGTCAAATAATGCAAATAGGAATGCAAATACTATAGTAGAGCACTATTGTACAAAAAAAGAACAAACAGACATAATTTAGAAAAGGAGATGCTAAGTATAAAGGCGAACTTATCCCTTAAAGGGATTCAAGTTTATTAGGTCACTGTAAAACTATTTTAAAACAACAATACAAGACAATTCCGAAAATACCTAAGTATGCGTGTAGTGACCTGGTTATGACATGCATAACATGTTATATCTGCATAGGATTTGACCAGTTTTCCCTATACAGGGCGTCCCACGGCTATGCCACATGGAGGGAAAGATGGAACATTTTACTGAAAGAAGACATTATTTGAATTTAAAAAACAATTGAAACTACATTCACAGATATTAAATAATTTTATGGTTGAACCGAAAATCGAACCCGTTACACTTGATAAATTGATTAATTTTGTGTTAAAAATGTTAAAATTCATGGTGTTCCTTTTATTTCTGGCACTATGTTATTTAGCAAAAAATAATTCTTATGATGAAGCCTTTCGATCGGTATGATAAAGCTACAGGGTAATTATTTTTCTCGTGTAACGGGTTCGATTCCCGGTTCATCCATAAAATTATTTAATTATCTGTGAATGCAGTTTAAATTGTTTTTTAAATTCAAAAAATGTCTTCATTTAGTAAAATGTTCCATCTACAATATTCAAGGTACTTTCCCTCCATGTGGCATAGCCGTGGGACACCCTGTATATTCCTAGTCCAGATCCGGTTTCAATACGGATCCGGAACACGACAAAAATGTCCATATTCGCCATACCAAGAAATGTATTATTAATTTATTAATTATTGTTGACCGAACGACTTCGCAAATCGCGTGACATATTCTATATTTCCTTTCACGATATATCGATTACTTAACCTTCACTAATAAGATATCGAAGCACATTATCGCACGTCATGTTACTGTAACGCATGAAATTGATGTCTCGTTCTTTCAAATATGGCGAATACAAATATCTGCTCAGTATGAATTGATTGAAATGGAAACGCTTGAGTTCCACATGTCATAACCAAAACCATCTGTAGGAAATCCTAACCGGTGTGCATTGAAATTGTCAATATTTTCGTAACTTACGGAATGATTCAAAATTTTGACATATTTCCATTGGGTAACAGCGGCTGTTGCCATATTTAAACGGTAATAGGTTAATCTTAACCCTTAGTCATAAAGCTTCATAAACCTCTGCTAACTAAAATAGGGTTTGATCCTTTCTCATGATTATAAATACTGTGGCAGATAAGGACAAACGAATTTTAGCGCCAATTTCACTAAAATAGGTTTGATAAACGATTATAATCAATACACCCATGGATACTTTCATTCCCTGACTCAATCCATTCGCTCCAGCTTCCGTGAATTTGCAATTACTATTTATTATTGTTTTCTACGGTTAAATTATTAGGTATCTACATTATTTGACGCAACAAAATTGATTAAATCACAATTCAATTTTAATTATTGTTCACAGATATCATTCATTGTTATTATCACATCGGGATATGAACTAATCGAGTTGTAATCTTTTTTTTTACTTCCTGTCTATGGTCGATTGTTTCTTTCTAATTTCAAGACCAAGGTCATATTGTCATACAGCTATTTTATTGCATGAAAAGACACGAATGTGCAATTTTATATCTATTAACTTGAATAGCGGAAGTGTATCGAATTATGTAACGTAACGGTATTGAAATTGTATTACACGAATGTCATATAGTCTGTGGGACAATGGTACAGTTTTGCGTTGCTAATTCTTAATAGGTTTATCATAGCATAGGCTATTCAACAAAACTACGAATAATATATATTGTGACCTCTACCTGACACGCTCATCGTTGATTCGTAAGGACTGATAAAGTATCTGAATTAAGGTTACAACCTTTTACAAACTTTATAGGGTAAATCGCCAGGAACTGGCTACTTAAGAAAATATCATTCAGTTACTAGCGACCCAATCTGTGCAGTGAAGACCGCCTTTAACAAAAGACAATTTTTACGGAAACTGCTTTTCAAAATCTTACTGTGTACTTTACACAAAATATTTACCAGCCGTGAGCAAATAAGAGAAGTATTCTTTACTCTATATACAACGATAAGTTCGTTGTATCCTGACTCATCACCAATATATACTTTCCAATAACTTTGTAAGAAGCAACAATAATTATCTGGGTCATATACGGATTTACGTTCGCGTCTCTTCTGTGGACATACCAAAAGTTAAGGGTTATAAAGCTTAATTTTGAATTGGACCAGTAACCTGCATAAACAGTGTGTCCGTTTCTATAAATCCCCATAATAAAAACATAGCTAACATGCACATAAGCCGTTAACTATTAACCACAGGAGGGACGACTTTTGTTTTTTCAACTAAGTATGACCCATCTACTTCAAGCTTATACTATTTTCTAATAAACATCGAAGCTCGTTATCAAAATCAATTATGCAGTAACATTTAACTATAGCTCCGACTATAATGAATAGGCCCTCGCAAAAGGTTTGACAAGGTTTCATAATACCATAATAGACTATTATAATTTTTATTGATCCATTTGCATCTTTTGTTCCGTGACGTTTTTGACAATGTGAATGAAAGTTGGTTGAAAAGATGTGAACGGTTATAAATCGCTTACGCCTACGTTGAATGGGGAAAAACCAATTGATTTATTGTCAGCTGATTATATAGATTACCGATTTAATGGTTAGAGAGTTTGTTCAAAAAGTTATATACACTGGTCTTAGTCTTCATTCAATTTAGTTAAAAAAAAGTTATATGTATATACTATACTGACAGCGTAAAGATATGTATCGTTGTGATGATGAGTAGCGTAATTATGTCGGTTAGCAGCCAGCTAATTTTACTAAACAGTTTAATCCTTCTGTTTAAAAATCTTTTGTAACACACTGTAGCGGCTTACATCGATCGCCCGCATATCGCAAAAGTCTGTGCGCAGACGAAAGCCAGCACGACTTACGTAGTACGTTTAATGTTGTGCAAAACGTATGTCTGTACTATGTCGTGTTAGCTGTGACGAGATTTCGCTTGTACATGTGCAATGAATGTCAATCGCCGACAGGAAGTGAAGTGAACTTGGCCTACTTATTACAAGTTGGTCGGCAGATGTCGTGAGAGTTTGTAATGCCTATACTGAAGGCTTGAGAGGAGTCAAATCGTCTGTGCATGCTTATTCATATCGATTAACATGCATTGCTGCGCTTTCATTTAGAACCTAAGTCATTTTGTTGGTACTCATTTTAAAAATACGTTTTCAACCCGCCTCTCACGACCCTTTGGCTGATCTGGTCATTCTCAAAGTACCTACTTAAAAATATTATTGTAATTTTGAGAAACTGTTTTAATTTGCTGGTTTCCTATCCATGTATTGATATAACTTATAAATTTTAGTATGTGTATTTATTTATCTGTATCAGGCAACAAGGCCCATAAACACATATACCTTATACACTAACATACATATCAATAAAAGAAAACAAAAAGGGTTGATTCGTGGCTCCGCTGCGTCGTCAGCTCTGAGGGTCTAATCCGAACTTCGTATCATGCCGTTCCTTTCACTCTTGTGTTATGCACCACATGAGTGAAAGGGACGACACGACACGAAGAAGTAGGGTTCAGGAGGTTGCCCCGGAACCGCCGAAACACTATACCCTTCCTATTAATTGTGCAAGGTAGGTATATTGATTGTATTCTGACCCTAGCGTGCATTTATGGAAATCTCATTGCTGCCGCCAAATAATTTGCAATTCCACTGATCTTAATTGAATACCAGTACCAGTACCAATCAGTAGCGAGCTTCCCTTCATTGTACCAAATACATTGTTCTACGGTCATTGTCTTCCATACATTTACATACAAACGAATATATTTCTCATAAGCCACGTAATAAATTATGTAAACAGACGCACAATATCATCGTTTATGTTGATGTTATCTTATTTACAAACTTATCGTAAGAAATACCCCCTTGCCATGTAGACAAAACAATACATTTTATGTATATATTATTAGGTACTAGATTTTACCCGCATTTTCGTACGCGTAAACTTCCACTCCCTATTTCATCTCTTAGAGAGATGATTTTCGGGACACAAAGTATTTTATGTATATGTTAATGCAGCCTTGAGTTTGTATGCCAAGTTTCATTATAATCATTTTAGCTGTTTTTGAATCAATATTACCTATGATTCTGAATACGTACAAAAACACAAATTTCCCGTATTCTGAAACAGACATGATATGTCATTTTTTTTGAGAATTGCTTAGTTGTGGATGTTTCGAATAGGCATATGTTTAGTTATTGTTAAAAATTTTATAGGTACAGTGGACGTCAAATATATGTTTACATTTTTGCCTTATTCCGTTGTGATAAGGCGATATAAGGATACATATTTTCGAGGTCAACTGTCAATTGTGTATTAAGGGTAGTAAGAGGCGATTACGAAAACGAAAGTCTATTAGAAGGCTTTTAATGACCCAAATTATATTACATAATACAATGTATAATAACTGTGGCAGTTAAGTTACAGCGCTATACCTACTTTGTAGTTTATGTTTTCCGTATTCGGAGTGGTGACATTAGCAGAGCCATCTAGGGATGCACAATAGAAGTTCGTTGACTTTGGTGCCTTAACGGTGCGTCTGATATGATGTATGATGTAGTTTAATGGTTCTTTTCTAATTAAAACTAGATCAAGTACACGATGTTAGATACGGGCAGTTGAAGGTCATAATATTGTATTTGTGTTATACGGAAAATATAGGTTAGGTACAAAATAAACTTCTAAAGTCCTTAGGGGGCGTCCATAAATTACGTGAGATGTTTAAGGGGGGGAGGGGGTCGAGTCAAATCTCATCTAATCTTACGTTGGAAAGAGGGGGGTTCTCGGCAAATATCACGCAATTATTTTTCTGATTGAAACAAAAAAAAATTATACTATTTTGGTCCATTTAATCCAGATTGTACACGCTTATAAGACGCGTAATTCGTTCGAAAGAGAATAATTTCATTCATACTTCGACGTTAACTCTCAGCAATATTGATTACTAGTCTTAACTAGTCGTAAATAAAAGCACGAAGCAATTTTTTTTTCTTTTTACAATAACAATCCAACGCGTTTACGTAAGAAACCCACATTTTAAAAAATCTCACGTGAGATTGGAGTATGGGGGAGGGGATTGAATAAAATCTCACGACATCTCACCAGGGGGGGAGGGAGGGACAGAAAATTTAATAAAACACCTCACGTAATTTATGGACGCCCCTTATGATTACCATAACTTATCGGGACACCAAAAAACTTGATGAAAAAGTTGTGTGACGCGACATTCAAGTGGAACATTTTGTAACTAATTTTTGACCACACTCGCATACTTCACTTCCAAGGATTACTTCACCTTTTCTTCTCCGAGTCATATAATTCTCTCTTTACCAAATTCCAATAATAATTGGGTTCAGCAATTTAGACGTCCAAAACTCACAAACAAACAGGCGCAGAATCGCAGTTATTTGCATTTTATACCGATGCTATCGCAGAATAGGTAGTTACCTACCTACATTTACCTTTAATTCAATATTTTCCATTAGCAAACTTCACAAGCATAATGTAATGTTAAAAACTCTTAAAATCAATGCAATATTATAATAGAAAATCCTCTTTCTGACAAATCAAAAACTCAAAAACGTCACAAATGGGCGGAGTGTTTCATGAGGAAGATTTGTGCATAATTCATTGATTCCAAAGACGCGGGCAAAAGCTAGTACAAAATATAATGCTACCTAAGTTCAAAAACCTTGATATGATTTAAATTACGTATTTATGATAAGTGCATAAAACGATTTCATGTCGAATGCAGCATCTTAAGATAGATCGATAAAGACGATTTTTCCCACTGCATTGCGAAACGAACCGGTGTGTTTCTGGAGCAAGGTTAAATAAAATGGCCGCCAAGTACGAGTGAGATGGCGGACGAATGACATAGACTTTCGTGTCAAATCTTTTCTAATCTGATTATTTACATGTAAACTGAAGTGGAACCGTCTAATTAAAGCCCATTTACACACCTGCAAGAATCACATTCAATTTTAACTAGGTATTGCGGGATTTGATGGATCGCTTGTACCTACAGATCTCGGTAACGCGCAATGTACTGAAACTTGCAAACAAATCGTGCATGTGTGTAAATATGTCTTAATGCATATGGATTTAACAGGTATTTCCTAAAATATCACTTAACATTTTTCAGTTAATTCACATCAAATTTCATCCTTGATAATTTTTCCACGTGAATTACCGTAATTGCCAAAATTGACGTGGCATTGCAAAACGTTATCCAGGTCAATATAAAAAGCGAAATACTATTGCGCTGATCAATTAGCGAAATGAAACAAAAGATTTGTAGGTTTTTTACTGTGACTAATGATTAGTTTTGTAACTGCAAGGCCTTTTGATTGGATGTGGATGTGGATGTCTACTTATATATCCGTCGTTTTTATTACAATCACATTCCAGTGTGTTTCGCGTACTCTCTTCCACGCGCGCCAAGCTAACTTACCAAAATTCTTCGAGGAGAAAAGCCGGATGGACATACTGAAGCATTTTTCGAAGTTGAAACGGAGTCTATCTCACTGCGCTCACTCGGTCAATTAGCTAGCTTATTTAATAATTTCGTTATCAGAAAACTAAGCTTATGTGCAATCGGCAACAGAATTAGCTACGCATATGAAGGGTTCAGTAGTCTTTATTATAAGGGAATAAAAGCTTTTGACCTCTTCATTTGCTATAATTGTCAAGCGATTTTCGACATTAAGTCATCGTCGCAATGCATCTGATCCTATTGTATGCTTATAGTATCCGAAGTACATGCAAATTAAACACAATGCATTCAGAATGCATTGTAAGCTAAACGTGGTTTTATATTTAAAGCATGAATGTGTTTTTCAGTCGATTTTAAGACAAGCCGCATAGAAAAGCAGTTGAGTAGTTCTGATTTTCATCGTTAGCTGTCAAACATCGGTTCTGTGAGACAAAAGACCTTCGGTATTGTAGTTAAGAGATATTTATTTATTCTCATTTCTTAGCTATGGATAAGGAGACAGACAGACGGCGCGCGCACCGTGCGTTCGGATACCTAATGATTTGTAATGAATGCCCCGCCATATCACGAACTCGCACTGTTACTACGAAATGGTATTTGGTTTAGTTAGTTGCACAATGCAACACAAATAACTTATGAAAGAAATGTATGCCGAAAGAATCGACTACAGAAACCACAGAACAGAAAAAAACTGTTTTATATTATCCGTGATGGAATTGATCTAGCTCAGACCTGAAAATCCTACAACTGAGTACTAGAAATGAAACCATAAAATATAATTTTAGAAAATGGATGTACCTAATTAAAAAAATATATATATAATTTTATAGTAGAATAGTACCTGGTATAATTTTACATTAGCTTAAGTTCTAGACAAAATAATTACCTAATTATAGACACCAGGACTATTCTACGATAAAATGTATTTATAGCTAACATAGGTATGCATACCTATGTTAGCTATATATGAATGGCTCATGAACCATTCTCAAAAATCCCAATCTCTCGATGTCAATAAGAAAGACATCTAATTGCGCCAGTAAAGTACATAAAAAATGACTGGACGAATGAATATATAGTGTCAATGTAAACTCAAAAACCATCATGTCCTCAATTATTAATATAAATATTACATGGACCAAACAATGGCAACCTTGCGAAGCGTCGCTCCGTGTCCACAAACAGATAAGTAAACCAAACGGACGCAGGGTCAGCTAGGTACTTGTACTGCATTCTGCTTGCACTGTATATACCGCCAACAGCTCAAATTAAAAAAAAACTTAAATCAAGCTAAAAAATACCTATAAGTCAATAAATACTCTCTAGTTAGTAAGATATACTATGTAAGGGAATATGTTTAGTCGTATATAAAAAAATACCGACTGCTCATCAAAAATATATGCTAAAATATTAAATGCACAGCAAAACTGCGTTTTGATGTAAAACTAATATTTTTGTCAGACAATATCAAAACCAATAAATTTTCAATTTCATTTTCATTTCATTTCATGACCCATGTTTATACACTTGCATTAACAACTGGTGCACTGATGCAGATTCAGACGGATTAAATAAACAAAGTTTTGTAAATTTAGAATAAAGGAAAAATTGAAAAATTCAGGCACCGAGCAGGATTTAAAAAAATAAAGGTTTGTAAACTCTAATAAAACATGGCGTGGTATAGGTACATAAGTTATTACAGTTACTTACATATCGCAACGGAAACAGCAGGCAATAAAACAATCTGTGCGAAGGCTAGTCGTCCAGCTCTAGGGCAGTGGATTTGAAATTTGCGCAACATTTCTAGTCCACATAGCCAATACCATTATATAGTTGCAAATCATTGAGGCTCGCCCACCAGTTGATTCCAATGGAACCCTCAACTTCCACTGGAATCCACTGGTGGGCTAGCTAGCTCAAAAATCTAACCTCGACGGGTTCAAGCCCCAGGAGGGAGGGGCTCCCAAACGGCGGTAAGGAAAGTCAAGCCCTCTTCCAAACACAAATCCAGAATCAGCCACTGGGTTAACCCACCCGCACCCGTGGCTTAGTGGTCTAGCCTATTCATTCATTCATTGATAAGAAACATAGTTTTACATGTCATTTTTTGGTAGCCACATATGTCTATGATAACATTCATAAATTAAATAATGTTACAATTCAATATTTTCACATTTATTTATTTATTATGGAGTCGACATACCTGAGCTCTTGAGGAACGCACGCACAACCATGATTAAAGCTGGAAGATCTTTCCATGTACCTACAGTAAACATCAAAAACCAAGTTAAGAGTGCTACGGATACAGATAGGTGTTTAGAACTTTGACTGCAACGAGAATTGTTACTCATTTATTGGTTTTTCAATTGAATTTTAATCTAACTGTAACTTCGCAACGTTTGAAGCATTCCCGTATTGCTATATCTCCATATACTAACCGAACCATTAAAACATGATGTCTATCGCAATAACTATATCTGATTGGAATGCAGAAGCCATTAATAAAGTCCTATATCTGCATGCTTCAAAACAAAGTTTTGTAAATAATAACAAAGAACAAACTGTATGTTAATTATATTACCTAATACATTTGAGACAATCATATTTCATGACAAAGTCACGATTTGCTTTAGATTAAATTCCGGATAGTATACGACGCTTCGAAAAGACAACTGCTCTTTTGTCAAGCAAGTATAATCCAACCACGTCAATGCATGGAACCTCAAGGATTATCACAACCAGGATATTGTACTATTACTTAGCTACTCATAAAACCTAGAACAGTGAAGGTTCCCCACCATTCTTAGGTACTTGTAAAACTTAAAACAGTGAAGGCTACTCCAAAGCCCGGGGCAGGGTATAAACTAGATTATTCTTGCGCAACTGTTCCTGTAACAATTGATGGTAACCATGATTTACCGCCAGTAGGAAACGGAATGGGAAAGTGGTTATTGTGCAACAGATTAAAGACGGTATTAAATAAATTAGAGCTAGCTAAATTGTGATTTAGATAAGTTTGTATATGGTTGAATGCTTCTCGCGAGTCCGGCGTACCTTTTACATGTAAGAATTCGCCAGTCATGTAAAGTTCAAACTGTCTTCTGCCAGCTAGCACAATAGATTTTATGGCCATGGGACGATGCCAAGAATATCTAGTTCTCCCAGGTATTAGAGTTATGGTCGATAATGTACTCACAAAACACCGCTAGAGTTTTAATTGTGGCGAGCGGCAAAAGTTTACACATGCAGTTCTTTTACAATCACGAAGTAAGTACTTTTTATTCATAATAAACAATTGCTTACTATAATTATCATAAGATATCGTAAAACCACGTAATGGTTTGTTTCCGTTGCAGAGCCAAAGCCATGTATAATAACCTATACGCTATTCTCTCTATCTATGGGCACCTCTTTATTACGATATTATCTTTGGCCTAATAGAATAATTTTATCCACCTGCTCATTTTAGAGCCATTCCATAATCTATTATGTTCTATGGTTCTAAAATGAATAAATCTGAAATACTTACTTATAATCTTAGCTACTACTCAATGAGTAGTACTCATACTACTGCTTGCTCGCTATCAGTTAGTCGAATTTAATACTTCTATTACCATCTTACCATCTTTTCTGAATTATTGCGGAATAGCTATATTCCGGCATCGAAAATTACTCGAAAACGCGTCATGTTTGACACATTCCAAGTATAAAGTTAACAAGCATACAATCTATGGTATCCGTTCCGCATTCACACACTAATGTTTCAACTCCGATCTCTACGCAAGCTTTCTACAAACCACGACCTTGCCCAACGAGTTACTATTACTACACTCTTATCAACGGAGTTACTATCGACCGTTGCCCCATTCTAATATACACCTTGGGATTAGAAGAATAAGATTCAACTTTCATCGTTACAAATTCGCAATGAACTTAGTTGTTCACTAGACTATGCACAGTATGCACATACTAATTACACGGGATTATCAGTCTTAAGTTAAGTCTATTCGGGTTAATTTCAGATTGTAACCAATTAGACATCAACGCGGCCATGTTTAATTGAACTTAGCTTAATGGTAGTAATACGTTTTATTATCAACTTTATTTATGAGTTCATATAGTTCATTTAACATTGCTACAATATTAGACATCGGCTGCAGTTGCACAATTGAACTTCGACCTTGCGGGAACTATTGCAGAGATGGTTATTGATTCGAACGGATTTCCTTTTGTACATTACTTAGAGGTTAGTTTGCAATTTTGTGAAAACATGTTAAGAACCATATTCTTTATTACACAAATCCTATAATTAAAAAAAATCGTGTAATGACGTCACGCGGCGAGGTGTACAGATATTGTAATCGGGTAGTAAAGTTGCATTTGGTATCTACTTAGCTGTCGAAACAACGAATCCACAAATCATTAAAAAATCGGCAAGCCTCTGGCAAGTGTCTCTGGAGCAGTAGAGAAGCCGCTTGCCTGTTTGCCCCCTTCTTGGTAAAAAATCCTATTCATTCAGTTACATGATTACTGACCGCAATACGTACAAATAACAACTTCTCTAATAGACAAACTATTTACATCATTACATCACTGAGATGATACCGATACTCAAAACTCAATACCCTACGTAACATTTAATAAACAATCGCCGATATGTAACAGGTACTCAACAATACAACTCGTAACATCTTTTACAGTGTTTTTATTTTATCGAAAGCGAATCTATTGTTGGGAGGCAACAATAACGCGGAAATATCGATTTGTCGAACAAGCTATTCTTTACTATACTCATTTGCGAACATAGTTGTTAATTTGGACAAAACGGAAATAAATAGCTGTTTTATAGTCATTGTTTTGCATTTTTTGAATTGTTATCTATTACTATATCTTAGCTCTAGTGCCATAGCCAACACAGTTAACTGACCATTTGTGCACTTTACGCGCAATGTAATAAGGGTCACGTATGGTCAGTTAAATGTGTTGGCGTTTGTACATTACAAAGACAGAGTTATTGGAATAGGTGGTGCTAAATTACCTACGCCTTGCGCAGAAACTTAACATAGAATGGATAAAACCGCATAAACTTTTTTTTTAAACCGTCATCCCGGGAAGTGTCAAAATAATAGTAAATATTTATAGTCATGTAATACATTGGAAACATTGATAAGTGTACCTTAGCATTATCATATATTACTTGTATTATCAAAGTAATCCGAACGAAGAGCGACATAACCTTTGTTTATTTATTTACTCGCAATCGAAGTGAAAGGTAAAGTGTATAAATCTGGCAAAAGTCATATTACCCCTCCATACTACCCCTACATAATTTTGCAAGGTATAGGACTCAAAATCCGATAAAATTTTTGTAAAATATCGGTCAACAAAAAAACCTGTGAATTCAGTTTAAATTATTTTTTAAATTAAATAATGTCTTCTTTCAGTAAAATGTTCCATCTACAATATTCAAGGTACTTTTCCTCCATGTGGCATAGCCGTGGGACAACCTGTATAAATGATTAATTACTACATACTAATAAAACAATGAATGGTTAGTGTGATAGTAAGAATTTGAAGCGTAGGCATAATATATGCACGAATACAGTACAATGTCAACAGGGCTGTCAATTGTAACTATAGTGTCATGTAAACACTGACATAATGTTACCATTGACATATTTCTGAAACATACATACTCAAATAATCCGACGACCGCTTTAGCCTAGTCGGTAATGACCCCTGCCTACGAAGCTGGAGGTCACGGGTTCGGATCCTAGTCAGGGGGGTGTGTAATCACTACATAGTATAAAACAAAGTCGCTTTCTCTGTCCCTATATCCCTATGTATGCTTAAATCTTTAAAACTACGCAACGGATTTTGATGCGGTTTTTTTTAATAGATAGAGTGATTGAAGAGGAACGTATATATGTATAATAACATCCATTAAATAGTGCACCCGTGCGAAGCCGGGGCGGGTCGCTAGTGTTTAATATAAAAACAAATTGCATATTTTCATGTTGCATACAAACGAACTGCATAATTTTGATTCATATAAGGGATTAATTTTTATAAAAATAAAATGCATAAAAACAATTTGCATAATATTATCGATTATAACGATCAATGTTCACAATCGTAAATTTGATTGTGGCATAATGAATACTGTATATATAAACACCTGTAGAAATTGAAGAGCAAGATGGTTTTTGTATAAAAATTTGCAAGTTTCCATACATAATTCACTTCTCGTCAATATTAAAAGGTTGAACAGTGCATTCATAAGGCATTTGAAGGCCATATGATCATAAATTATGGCATAGGGGGTGGCGACATCTATCCCTATCCCTATCCGCGTTAGAGTCGATTTTGCCTCAACAAGTGGTTCTGCGCTTTTATAAAAAAAATAACCTCGAAGATTAAGACGTTAGAGTCGGTTTTGTCCCAACAGGTTAATCTGGGCTTTTATAAAAAAATTGCATCGAAGAATTAACACAGGAGCTTCGCTTTACTTCGGCTCCCATCTTAATCTACTAATCTATCCGAGTTAAAGTTATAGGTAGAAAATGTGATTGTGATAAGTGAGTGTAGTATTTAAGTATTATAACCAAAGAAAATATGCATATGCCGTTATCAGATTTAATTATTATACTTAACGTGTATTATTTAAAAATAAATTAGTTCAATTAAATGTTATAGAAAAGTTGGTTGTGATAAGTGAGTGTTATGGTTTATGGTATTTAAATATTATAACTAATAAAAATATGCATATTAATATATTAAATTCCGACATATGCTACTGAAAATTTGCATTTTGTTTTTATGACGACTGAACCGCACCCCGGTCAGGACATTTATTTTTGTATGATGAGTACGAATATTTGTTCCTAAGTTTTGGATGATTTCTATGTATTTAAGTATCTATATAAGTATGTACCTCGGTACCCTACAGTACAAGCTTTGCAGTTTGCGACTAGGTCGATTTGTGTAAAATTGTCCACAAATGTTTATTATTATAGACAAAAATTAAGTCATGCACGTTTTATGTATTTGTGATAACCAGGAACATTTTGATATGGTATACTTAGGAAATGTTTGAATTTCGAATACGAGTAAGTTAGTCCGGTTCAAAAACGCCAAACGAGATTTGAATATTTCCTTAGCCTAATAGTCATGTTAAAATTCAATTTCAAAAGATCATGTCTCCCTCTTACTACTAGTAATTAAGAACAGTAATTATTAACCCCATAATGAACAGCCTATCATAGATACAATTATAAAAACAACTCTAACTATTCGGAAGTGCCAACCCTATTAATCGCGTTCATTCGGAGTTGTCAAAGCGTTATATAACAGTAAGTAGATCAGTCGAGCGAGGACATAGTAGGACAATGCATGACGACCGACAGACGGACAGACGGACAGACAATGCCGATGCTTCCGGTTATTAATTGATTATCGTATTTGAATAGATTTACTGTTTACGATACTTAACATAGATATATATGGTCACAATATTGCGAGTCCGGTTCTAATACCAAGAAGGTCTTGTTTTCGCTCTAGGTTGGAAGGACAGATGGCGGTACCGTTAGTAAAACTAGATCCTACGCCAAATCTTAGAATTACGTGTCGAAGCAGACCCCGGGCTCCTAGGGCACAAAAGGGATAATGCTAGGAGCATGATGATCACAATCATCATCATCACAGTTGCATCCTGAAGTGTTGCCAGATGGTTACATTTCTTACATTCTTCGTAAGTTTTGACCGACTGGCGTAACATGTGCCTAAGTAACTTGTGTTGTAAAGGAAGTTTTCGTACCTTTTGAGAATAATCACTCTATTTCAAAAGAAAGGTCATTTGTATATAACCGGGACCAAACGAGACAATTTACAGGCTTCCATACAGAAAAGGTGACAAAAGAACCCATATGGTATTACTCTGTCTGTCCGTCTTTTGAAACTATGATATTCTGTCGCCGAACTCGTCGAATTCTAGCTGTATGTAAAAAACACTACTATTAAAATAATATCCTGTACTTATTTAAAAAAAAACATAACTCTACAATACGCAGAAAGATATCTCAAATTTATGACAATAAAGATTTATGTACTTATGTTTATAGTACCCTGTCGCTTTACGACATGTCATGAGTACTTTCAACTTTACATACATTCAGTCACAATGAAAAGGTACTATTGTACCGCAAACGTATCAGGAGAAAGGTCCGGCTACTGACCGGCGTCAAGGTTTTCAACTTTTGCAGACATTAAACAATACTACAACATACTGTCACAACATCATATAACTATTTAAAATGTATACTAGTTTAAACCTCGGGCGAATGGTATAAGGTATATTTTTGAGAGTACTGAAGTGGAAGAATACGAGGTGTCGAAAACTAGTAACATTTCCAATACGGATGTTTTGATCTGGATCGTGACTGCGAAATGTCAATTTAATTATTGGCTTAAGAAACTAAAGTCATTGTTTACACGATTTTTTTATTCGTACCTTCGTCCTTTACTTAGCCGATCGATGTTATGTCTTTGATCATTTAATTATGTGTTCTTACTGACAGGCCTCGATAGAACAAATAAATATATCTCGGAAACTCATAGCAGCATTGACTATTGCTCTGCTGAATTATATCGGGGCAATCTAGACTGCGAGAAATTTATGCCCTACCATAAATATATGACCATGGTCAAGAGGGTGCTATTATTCTGATTTATATGGCAACAGGTCAGTACAGTCGAAATAATTACATTTTGACTTGTTTACCTGTGAGTTCTAATGTTAATTTTGATAGATGCTGGCCAAGAGCGATCCCATTTTTAATAAAAAAAATAAATGTTTTGTACCGAAATAACTTCATTTCGAGAGCGGATTTTTCCAGAGTTTTATTATCCTAATAATATTATAAACGTGAAAGTTTGTGCGGATGGATGTACGTTCCGCTTAATCTCAAAAACTACTAAACGGATCTCTCTATGAAACTTTCCAGTATTGTAGCTTAGATATCAGAATATGACATAGGCTACCTTTTATCCGCGGGTAACACCGCAGGGCGCTGCTAATAATATTATAAACGTGAAAGTTTGTGCGGATGGATGTACGTTCCGCTTAATCTCAAAAACTACTGAACGGATCTCTATGAAACTTTCCAATATTGTAGCTTAGACATCAGAATAGGATATAGGTTACCTTTTATACGCGGGTAACACCGCAGGGCGCTGCTAGTATACCTATATTATTGATAATGTTCCGCTCTTGACAATGAATAGTTTTGTCATTTACTATTTAATATTCGACGCTTTACTATTGTTCAAATAAACCACTAAAGTGACACTGACAATACTGACAGCCTATCTTTTTAAAATTATTGTCAGTGTAAGAAATTAGTTCCATTGAAATTCCGCAACATGGCGCATGGTCATATATTTCTGGTCAGGTTTTAAAACTAATCGAAATATTTTCGAAATTGAAATGTTTTAAATCATTTACTGGTGTAATCTTGGTGAAATTGTGAAAGCGCTTTTCCGCTATTTGGGCACATAGTAAATGATGTAAAACACAGAAGATATTTTCGATAATTAATTTCCCGCATTCTACATAAATTGCCCCGCTGCCCTTCTAGTAGCTTTCTATTGCCAGAACTCAGCAGAACAAATTTTTTAGGGTTCTAGAGTACAACGAGACCCTATTACTAAGACTCCGCTGTCCGTCAGTCAGTCTGTCTGTCAACAGGCTGCATCTCATGAACTGTAATAGTTAAATAAAATATATATTTAAGGGGGCTACCAGACAACACACGTGTTTTTTTGCCGTTTTTAGATAATGGTACGGAACTCTTCGTGAGCGAGTCCGACTCGTACTTGTCCGGTTTCTTACATGTCATTGCAAACTTCAAACTTCTAATATTTATTGCAACACAGAGGATTGCTCTGCTGGGTTAAATTTATAGCGGTCCCTTAGGTATTATCATCATAATTTATCACACACACACACACACACACACATACATAGACTCACGCCTGTATTCCCAAAAGGGGTATGCAGAGCACATGAAATTCAATTTCAGCGCCACGTTTAACAATTGAAGGTTTAAAGATGGTTGTGGTGGATGGTATGGTAGGTATTATAAATTTGGGAAACACCTTAAATGATAACTAGGTATCTTAAGAGTGGAGACATACTTGTATCTATTCTATACTTTATTGTCTTTGTTTATCTCGTCGAAGCTTCCTTTACTGACCCTAGATTTACCTCAGTTTCACGCCTTAAGGCCTCTACTAGCTTGTTGATTTAAGTGATTAGTGCGAGTTCAAACAAAAACTACTCGCAAAACATTAAAACACGCTCCTATTTAATGAACTCGCACTAAATATCAATCAAGTGTATACAGGCCATTAAGCCATTATATTTCTAATGATCGAACTTTTTGTCGCATCCTGCCATCTTAGATAAAAAGGGGTCGAAGTTACACCACGTCCGTAGGGAGTATCCACCGTTACCCTACACGTGACCCCTGGGTGGTGCTAAACGGTGCAACAAAACTGGCAACCGTACTATCTTCTCGAAGATCTCACGGTTCGAAATAATTGCCATACGTTAAAAAAATCTTAGATAATCTATTTTACTCAATAATGTTTCTTTCTTTGCAGATTCACGAGCACATGACGACAGACGAGCTCCGTCAAGTGTTCCACATAGAAGACCACAGTAGCGTACCCGAATACCACCCAGTGCACCTCCACCATCTAACCCGGCGGTACATCCCACCAACCAACTCAAATAAACTAGGGAATAGTCCTGGAAAAGTGCCTCATGAGAAACACCACCAATACAAAACGGAAACTAGCCCTCCATCGCTGCTGAACGATGAGATGTTCAAACTGCCCGAGTTGGAAGATGAGATTGGTGATCTGAACAGCACAGTTAGTGTAGACTTTGATGTGAGTAAATCTAGTGAAAGTGAAGTGTTAAGTGACAGTGATGTGCACAATATCGAGCTGAAGGCTTTCGGAAAGCCTTTGAAATTGGTGCTGAAGAAACAGGAGGGTTTAGTGAAGAAGGATGGTCTGAAGGTGTGGCGGGCGGTGACGAATGAGACGCAACCGCATGGTGTTGACTACGAGGAGTTGTCTTCGGTGAGTTGGTTTTTTTATACTGGTGGCAAACAAACGCACGGTCCGCCTGGTAAGCTGTTACCGTGACCTTTAAAAACATGTACATATTTATATTTATACAATACAATACAAATACTCAGAAAGAACACAATACAGTACATTAGGCTTAAAGTAGAGGTAAACAACAGGCGAGCGGTCTTATCGCTAAAGAGTGATCTCTTCCAAACAAACTTTGGGTAGCGTAGACAATGCATCATTATATATCTAATTGAGGTGGCAAACCAAAGTATTGATTTTAGACAAATAACATGTGGATACTTAACCGACAATAATTAATAATAAACTTTCATACATAGACATAAATAAACCTACATACAATACAGTATCAGTCAAATGGATTCAGTACAAATCAAGGAAATTGAGTATTAAGGTATTATTTATATGTACCTACACAAGTTTACTTTGATAAAGTACTTCTTAGGTTCATGAAGTTTTATAAAAATCCGTTTAAAAAAATGTACTGGGTTACCAAAACTTGAATTCACATTTGAAGTAACGGATCGTTAAAAAACCTGGTCTTTATGTATTTAGCTAGTTAACATTTACCTTATAAGCGTTAAATAGTTTAATTAACATAAAATGAAATGTATTGACGTTAATAATTACTAGTGGATAGGAATGCTTTGTTTACATTAACCAAAGGCTGAAATCCACTAAGTCCTTATTATGTTATTTCTATGCTGAAAACTTATTAAACTTTGTAAAGAAACTAAAATCTTGAAACTTGTGGAAGGCTGATTTTCACACATTATTATTATTAAACGTTTACCCCTTTGAGTAAGTCGATTCGCGAGCGCGAAGGATATTGCGATACATCCGCAACGTCGACTGACCTCATTGAGGTTAAAAAATACTAAATATACTAGTATTGAAGGGCTTTTTGACCAGGGTAGTATAATCAACCTGTGGGAACAGAAAACTGTGCCAATCGAACTGTTTCCGACAGCAAGCACTTTCTCCCAGCCGGGACCGGTCGGCTTATAGATTTTATTGAGATTTTATGTACCAACGGAATAGGTAATTAGATCTTAGATAACACTAGATTAGCGGCAGGAAATAATTTACTAAATTGTATAACTCTCAATATTACACATATATAGGTATAGTCCACGAGCTAGACACTTACAAAATTGGCCACTGATTTCCTCTCATACTTACAAATTTAGCAAATTATTTCCTCTCAGGCCTCTCATACCATCTAAAATTCCGCAAGGAACTGTATCACAATGCTCCGTGTGGTACAAACATCTCAACATCTGTTATCAAGGGAGTTATTTATGTCCAGATTATTTTGAGCGCACCTTTGGCATGTCAATTTAGGTATATTGAATTGAATTGGCACTTAACCCTTTACTAATTACATAGACGTTCCATGGGACTTAAGTATGCCCCTTTCCTATACCGCCTTTTTTAAGATTAGAAAAATCGTGAGTTATCAGTCGTGCTATTTTAAAGAAAACAAGTTTTAAACGGGAAAATATGCGATGTTGCTATCTTTGAAAAGTAATAAACCAATGAAAGATGTAAAATTAGGACAATGTCATGCTCAGATATCCCAAGTAGAACGAGTCGAGAGTCGCATTGTTCTTGAGACGTGCGATGGTAATATGTAAATTATTCATAAATCACTTCGAAGCATTGTCTTCGACAATTATTGTCAATCAAATTGACACATTTCAATTTAAATATCTGCATGCAAACAATAATATATCTCTTTCCCTTACTATAAGAACTTATTCCCATTCGATAAAATCAGCATAACTATCATAAGCTACGTTCAGTTGAACATCAAATACAAATACAATCTTATGCTTTCAGAAACAAGTCTGAAATTGCTGTGCATTGACGGCGTCAAAGTACTGCGCAATAACAGGCCGTATATATACGACAATAAGAGTGTTCGCGAGAGAATCGTGAAAAGCGAAAACGTCACGTGACAATGACAATGGCTCTAAAAACTGGTGCAAACACTGAAGAGAGCTGGGAAAATCTACTCTCATTGGGGCTGGTAATGTGTGTAATATTGGGACCACCAGCCTATTTAGAATAAGATTCCCGAAATTTCCACTAAAAATGGTTCAGGCATGCAGCTGCTAAGTAGCGGTTGTAGGTTTGATTGAATCCCGGCTCGTACCTACCAATGAGTTTTTCGGCTATATGCAAGGAATATAATTTGATATTTACTGTTAGCCTGCCTCTAATCAGGTTGCACCACTCAAAAATATCCTCCAAAAATGTATCTTTCCCTTGATTTGTGTCTCACCCTGCCTGGCTTACACTTAGGCATTTTCGCCGACGGGGACGTCCACCGCCCGATTGCGACAACACAGACACATATAGTCCCTATTCGCCCCGGTACCGCCGCACACCGGATAGAGTCTGCAGTCTGACTCAGGTCGAGCCTAGCTGAGTTTCTTGATGGACTCTTCTCAGCTAGGCTAGGTTTAGTGAATCAGCGATAAAAGTCGATTCCGCTCAAACCTCAAATTCGGTTGAAACCGCTCAACCAATCTCACTGGAGCGCAAAGAGTATTCCAATGTTTAAAACCACTCGCGTGGTCGGAAGTTTTCCCCAGGCTACGCTCCAACCGCGCACACTTCTATCGAATTATTGGGTCCGACCTATAAAACCAGAGTCATGTTAAAAAAAACCACCCTGGCGTCTAGAGCGGTCGCTATCCACTCTAGCTAGAGTCTTGATAGTTGCCAAAATGCCAGTGTATATGATCCAACGGATTCACACACTACCATAGTACTTACATATCCAATTATCCACGACCCGAGAAGGACGTCAAATGTCAGTGTCGACGCAGTACCGCTTTTTACTGCCCTCCTACATTTAAATGACCGCTTCCTGACTGACACGGGATGCGCGGTAGCGGGGCGACGCGTAGGCAGTACTGCTCCGCTTCGCTTCTGCGCGTGATATTACTACTACGTAAATGTAATACTGTATTCTGACTTGAAGTGTAGATGTTACTGCCGTACATGAAGAATAGCACCCACAAAGGGTTAACCCACTTATTACTGAAACATTTTAATGTCTGATTGCTCTGATTTGATTCATATCTTGTACAATGATGGATTTGTATTCTAGGAAAAAATATAAAAAAAATACTAATCGCCTGGAAAATCCGGAAAACGAGCGGCGTTATAATTATAACCGGTCCGGCCCGGTAGTAAGATCGGCTACCAACCAGTATTGTTATCATATTAGGTTTTTTACATTACATTGCTAAAAGTTGTATTATTGACTCTAAATTATTAAACACTAGCTAGTATGACAGGACATAAAACACGTTTTTGGGTGTAAAATGTAGACAACGTTGTCAAGACCATAAACAATGAATTGATTGTATCAAAATATATCTGATTCAGAGTATATCTAAGTAAGAACCCAAATTAAGAATATGTAATGCGACATCCTCGACAGCTACTCTCCTATAGTAGCCTACATAGCTAATTAGTCGTCTCATTGTGCTCGTGCGGTGAAAGTCTCCCACGCTGGTTATCTAACCACTGAATTTCCTGAATCGCGATCAAGTGACATAAGGAATTCGTACGAGATATTATAATTATAACTGGGTGCTTTGGATTCCCAGGATTTTAGGAAGGATACGGAGGTATAAGGCATCGCGGAAGTATAAGGCGTCTCTGACTTCCTGGTGGTAAGTAAGGTCACCAGAACTCCAGAGAATGAGCGTCGCCCAGATCATTAAAGTCTGTAGAGCACTTAATCAGGAGTTAGCCATTTATTCCGTGCCACTTAAAAGATGCCTGAATTTTTTTATCTTGCCCTTGATTTTTGTCTTTAGGCGCCACTACCCTGTATTTGGGCAGTCCAACGGGTGGTCCATACCACCTTAAAGAAGACAACCACAATAATATAACATAAGACCGCCCGACCCGTTGTTTGACTCTACTCATTGTGAATTTGTACTGTGCTGTGTCCTTTAATTGAGGTGTACAATAAAGAGTATTTGTATTGTATTGTATTGTAAAACTACTATTTATTCTACTATGTGTTGCGTTGGTGAGTAATGTCGCCAGAACTCTAGAGAAAAGTGAGGAGCTTGCATTTGTGCCAAAAAACTCCTACATTTAAAGGAACATATTCATTAACAAATAAGATGATGGTAAACAACAGACCGATACCGTACAAGGAGCAACCACCTGCAACATTGTTGTAATAAGTAGGTAATTTAACCCAAACTTTATCAGAAGCGATATACTTACAGGCAAAACAGGTTTCACTTGTTTTGATTTTTACCAAAAAATGGGCATCGCGACACATTCCCAGCTACGAGTCTTGCGGCCAGCATAAGTTTTTATATATAAATTTCAGTACAGTGAAGTCTTCTTCTTATTCGTGTAAAGGAGAGTCCAATTTTTCTTATATTATTCTTGAAATATGCCTTGCCAGTTCCACTGCCCGGGGAGTTGCGTCAATAAGGTCTTTATGGGTGCAATTATGAGGGATCATAGTGCACTGTGTAAGGTGATTAGTGGTTTGCGTTTGTCCGCAGGCACACTTTGTGTCCGTGTGTGGGAGGAAACCCCATTTCGCCATGTTATCCTTAGATCGCCCCACTCCCACCCTGAGTCGGTTGAGAGTCCTCCACACTGGCCACGTCTCCGATGCCCCGGCAGGTAAGTGTTCAGCGGGGGGCACAATAATATCGCAGCACTCTACTTGTGCTTTCCACGCTCGAATACGGGCTTCCTGCGGTGTGATATCGGCCAGGGCAGGATTGGTAACAAAACTTTTCCGCGATTTAAGACGTGCTGGGACTGCAGAGTGCAAGTGCAATGGATGGCGACTGTCTTTAATCTGCTTTTGTCGTTCTACCGCCGTTGCTATTTCTCTGCGCACAGCCGGAGGTGCTATTCCTGCCAGTTGGTATATTTTTTGAACTGGGGTAGGTTTAAGACAACCAGTCACCAACCGACATGCTTCGTTCACTGCGACGTCGACTTGCTGAGCGTGCGCAGAGTTCCTCCACACGGGACATGCGAACTCCGCTGCCGACACACTGAGCGCAAGTGCTGTAGTTCGTAGAGTATGTGGGCGAGCCCCCCATGAGCTCCCGGTCAATTTACGCAGTATGTTATTGCGAGCGGCCACTTTCTGCTTTGTGTTAATACAGTGCTTTTTAAAGGTCAAGGCTCTGTCTAATGTAACTCCGAGATATTTAGGCGTTGGTGTATGTATCAGCCGCTGGCCTTCCCATATAACATCGAGTTCTCTTGATGATTCTCTATTTCGGAGATGGAATACTGACACTTGAGTCTTTGAGGGATTTGGTTTTAACTGGTTGCAAGCGTAGTACTCTGAAAGTTGTTCCAGTGATCTGGAAAGATTCCCTTCTATAGTGTCAAAATTTTTCTCCTGTGACGTCAAAGCCAAGTCATCTGCGAAGAGAAAGTGGTGCATATCCTTAATGATTGGTTGGTCATTTGTGTAAATATTAAACAAAGTCGGTGCTAATACACTCCCCTGTGGAAGACCATTTTTCTGCTTTCGCCATCTACTATTGTGACCCTGGAAAGACACGAAAAATCTGCGGTTACAAAGGATTTCAGAGACTATTTGCGTTAGCTTATAGTCATTCGTTGATTCGTACACCTTGTATATAAGCCTGTTGTGGTTAACAGTATCATACGCTGCAGTAAGATCAACGAAGACAGTGCCAGTAGCATAACCCTTCTCAAACCCATCCTCGATGTGCTGTGTCAGATTGAGGACCTGTGAGGAGCAGGATTTACCAGGCCTGAAGCCTGCTTGCTGATCTATAGTGATCATCTCTATGGATTTGGTGACACGCTCTAGAATGAGCCTTTCGAAAATTTTGAAAGTATGGCAGAGAAGCGAGACAGGCCTGTAACTTTTAGGGTCCTCTGGGTCTTTCCCTGGTTTGAGTAGTGCGGCAACATGTGACCTTCGCCATATTTTCGGTAGGGATACATTGTTCACGCATGTGTTGTAAAGGCTCAGAAGCCAGTGTTTTGCAACAGGTCCGAACCTCCTCAGCTGCTCGACTCTTATGTTGTCAACACCGGAAGCCTTCCCATCTTTTAATTTCCGAAGAACAAAATCAATTTCAGCCTCGCTAAAGGGCTCACTGAAGTGGTTTATTTCTTTATGAATATCGCGAGTGATTCTCATAGTTTTGCTCCGCTTGGTTGGTCTACCGTTCAGTAGTAGTTGGTGAGCTATCTGGTTGGCTGTTATATTGGAACGGCGGACTACACACCTCTAGTCGTTGCTTAGTTTTCTTATAAAGGACCAAGCTTTCTTACTGTTGTGTGTCATGTCCACATTTTCAATCATTTCGCTCCACTTCCTGCTTGTTGTTTCGGCTATGGCTTGGAGGAGGTCATTGCCCAGTTCCACTGTCACTTGCGAAAATGGATCGGCTTCAAAGAGGTTTTGGTAAGTTTCCATGAGACCTTTCAGCTCGTCTGTCATTCCAGGGATGTATTTGGTTCTGCAACCTCGAGGTATATGCCGCTTAGACGCAATTTTAACCATTTTAACAAAGGTATCATAGTTGTCTGTGGTAGGAGGGAGGTGTTTCAGTAGTTGATCCAATTCTTCCGAGAAACCTTCCCAGTTCGCTTTAGCGAAGTTATATCTTCTGAGGAAGGGTACTTCTCTAGGTCTTATTGCTGCACAAACCTGGCACATTAAAGGTCTATGTTGTGTCCTCGGTATTGGCTCGCATACGGTCTTCTTACACTGCCCTGCTACATTGCTACTAGCGAAGATAAGGTCAGGGTTATAGCCCTTTTTCCAACGCCCACTGTTGAAAGAGTTTGGCAGTTTCGGATCATGTATGAGGTATAGTTGCTGTATATCCGCCCATTCTTCCACCCTTGAACCATTCTCGTCACTTGTTTGGTATCCCCAGGCTTCACTATGGCTATTAAAGTCTCCTAGGATGAACTTCATCGGCTGGTTCTGAAAAATTGATGGTTCCTCAAAGATGAACTTCCCACTAGGCGGCTTATACACAGATGTGACAGTACAATTATGCATCTCCAAAGTTAAAATCTCGATGTTGTTGGTGTTGGTGGCTTGCACGTTTTTAATATCGATATCGTTCCTGACAAATAGGGCACTTCCGTATTGGCGATGTGGGGTCTCCAGCACTAGTTTCATCCCCGGGACAGAAGGTCGGCAGTTGTCCGGTCCTCTGTGAGTTTCTTGAACACAGAGGACGTCGCAGTTCTTTCTTACGCATAGGTCAGATAGAATATATTCCTTTTCAGCTGATAGACCTTCAATGTTAGTTGATATCATTGTCAAAGTTGGCTCTGAAAAGGGCCTTTGAGGCATGACGGGCATTTTTAGCATATATTTCTGAGATAAATACAGTGAAGTGAAAAACTATGTATATTGTATCTTATTAATCCTCACATAAGATATAAAAACTTAAACCCGATAGCTATCAGAGACCTTGTCATTGAAAATAAATGCGCGAGAGTTTACCATTAGCCGTAGAACAGTTCCACGGCGTACCCTGGTTGTTCCACTGTCTGCCTCCATCATCAGAGAGAGCAATTTGACTATACGAAAATATTGTGTTGTTTCTTTTTCTTTATTTCATGAACAATATTACATTGTGCTCGACTTTTGTTGGATTTTCTACAGTAATAATTAATATGAATGTCAAAAATAATAACAATACAAAACAAATGAAGAACTATATATGATTAAAATATAGGTATAAAGTGACAAGGAATTATGCCCTATAAATTGAGTTGTAATTATCAAACTAAATAAGAGAATGTCAAAAAATAGTAATAAGTGTAAATAAATAGTAAAGATCACATTACGCTTTTATCGGGCGTAACAAAAATAGTGTCGATCAGTTTATGGCGTCAGTCGGTATTGCAATCTAACTAGAAACAAGTAGCTCGATATTTTAAAGACACAAAAACCTATTTTGTTTTGTATAAGGGGTTTCGTTATTTTTTTTCTAGGTTCCCATGCAATTTATTTTTCGGGTCATACATGTAGGTATAGGTATGTCTTGGTCTACTTAATCTATTCCTTAATGGTATCGCCATCTTTGTTATACCATGTACGTATAAGGTACGATCGACAAAATTGAATCATGACCCATGACATGATAAGGTCATTTTGCTAAGTCATCTAAATACTAGTCGGTTGAAATTCGCCTGAACATACATTTCTATGGTAACGAACTTGTTATCGATTAGACACTGACATTTATTAACTACTCTCTTAAACAGTTTGGATAACCATGACTGTTGATCACAAAAGAGAAATGCTATTACTATCTCTGTTCTTCACAGTAATGCCATAGCCTTATTCACTGAGCACTATAATATGAGCTCTTTGTTCTGCCAAATAATGCCTAATGTGGATGGTGGAAATCTCATTGACTGACCACTTGACATCTGACAAGCAATTGCTTTTTGAAAGTTAAATATTTTTTTTTGTGATGAAGAGTTAGGTTTTTTATTATAAATGACAGCTTATTCGAGATTGAAAACGTAGCTGTTTTATTAAAAATGTATCTATTGCAGTGATAACAAAGGTAAAAATTGCATAGATCTCCGACCCGTATTCACTCAATTTGTTAATATTTAAAACGACCTAAGTGCTACATAGTGCGAGACATGTAAACTCTATTGTTTTGACGGTTTTAAGCCATTTGTAGGCCAAGTGGGTCATGAATCAGTTGGTTCGACTGTACATACTTGCAGTTTCATATCGGTACGAATTTGAAATGGGTGAATTTCATATCGACTTGCAAATTTAGTCGTTACATACATTCATAGTTACAGTAACAAGTAAAGTCAATATATGGCTTCTCATATACAGATCCTGTTGTATTTTATTATAGTTAAATTAACTTACAAATAAACCGTTAATCATGGAACAGCAATAATGCAGGAATGCCAGCCGTAAGTCAAATTGTGCACAAATATGCAATTAAGCGCAAAATATTCGTTGTTTGGATTGGCGACCTTGAGTGTGAATTACCTTACCTTCAATTTATTATTAACTGTGTATCGCAGTTGGTAGTAACTAAATTTATTTATAAAGAAAGGTTATGTACCCACCTATTGAGTTAGGTTACTTACAGACTTGGTGGGGTGGAACCTTTATGCAGGATTTCTTTAACTGTGGCTGTGGTCCATGCATGGAACCGTCTAATGAACACAAAGGGGGTCCGTGTAGTAGACACAAGGGGTTCGTATAATGAACACAAGAGGGTCCTTATAATGAACACAAGAGGGTCCTTATAATGAACACAAAGGGATCCGTGTAATGAAAACAACAAGGGGTCCATGGAAAGCCTGCCTATCGAAGCGCGTTAATATAAAAAACCGGCCAAGTGCGAGTCGGGCTCGCGCACGAAGGGTTCCCTTATCCCTTATCTATGAAAACGGCAAAAAAATACGTTTGTTGTATGGGAAACCCCTCTAATTTTTTATTTTATTCGGTTTTTAAGTATTTACTGTTATAGCGGCAACAGAAATACACCATCTGTGAAAATTTCATTGTCTAACTATCACAGTTCATGTACGGCCTGGTGAAGGACGGACGGACGAACGGACAGCGAAGTCTTCGTAATAGGGTCGCGTTTTTGGATACGGCACCCTAAAAATATGTATACAGGACTTCTTAAACGGTCCATGGACTCTTGGAAATATCAGAAGGGGTCCGTGGCCAGGAAAAATTAAGATGCCCTGCATTATGTGGTACTTTTTCGGCAACATACTGTCGCCGCCTAGATTTTCTTACTTATCGGTATACTTACTGTCAGTATTATATGTTGCGCAGACGGACTGTACCAATGCAGCTGTGTCATTTTAAAACGTAATAAGTAGTATCTCTTTCAATATTGAAGCCCGGAATTCCATCTTTTGAATAGGTATGCGTTAGGTTTTAAGAACATTTTTATATCAGTCCCTAGACGAAGGACTAGCTATTAGGTACTTGTGTTGTGTATTTTTATTTATTGACCGATTCTCAACCGATTCTCGTGAAATTTCGTGAGCAGGTTCGATAGTTATATATTTATTTTTTGTCGAGACGGTTTTTGGAAATTTCCAAAAACAATTTTTTTATCAATGATTTTGTATGTTTCTGCGGGCGAATTTCGGTTTGATCTCCTGTACAGGCCGTATTTCTCAACCAATTCTCATGAAATTTTGTGAGCAGGTCGGGTAATTATATAGATTTTTTTTGTCGAGACGGTTTTTGGAAATTTTCAAAAACAATTTATATTTCAAAGATTTTGTAAGTTTCTGCGTCCGAATTTCGATTTGTTGTCCTCTACAGGTCGCATTTTTCAACCACTTCTCGTGAAATTTTGTTAGCAGATTCGATATTCATAATTGATCCTTTTTTAATGTCAGATTTTGGAAATGATAAAAACAATCACTCACGAGGTCTACAGCTCATAGAGCCACTAGTTTAAAGATATTACAAGCTATGTGTGTTAACCATATGCCGAATCCAATAAACCTAGTCCCTTAAAACACCTACGTAATAAAATTAGCAGTTAATTTAGTTCAGCAGTAAAACCATGGTTACACAAGAAAAGTGGCGTTAAACCTAGATACCTAGCACGAATCGGAACTTCGAACATTTAGGGCGGCCTTGCTGCACTGATTCTGACAGCTAAGTTTACTGCATCTGATAAAACTGAGGTTATTGCAAGAATTCTAATTATAATATAGGTATATCTACAGTGATTAGAGTCAGGCACGTGTCCAGACATTTGGTTCGGGGGGGGGGACAAACATTGAAACAACCATGTGAAAATGATGTATGTTATTGAAAGAACACGCAAGCGAATAAATAAACAGACGGCTAAAAACGTTTTCGGGGAGGGGATAAATCCCAACTTTCCCCCCCTCTGGATACATGCCTGATTAGAGTGAAGCTTTTACGTCTATTATAACTAGCAGAGGTTTCGCTGCTGTATGTCTATGACTTGGGTTGGACGTTGTCCCGCCCCGGATCCGCTACTTCTTCGTGGTTTTTAACCCCCTACGCGCAACACAAAGAGGGGAGTTTTGAGTTTAACATGTGTATATGTGTTGTGTCTGTGGCATCGTAGCTAACGGAAGAACCGATTTGAGTGCGATTTTTTACATCGAAAGTCTTGATGTAATGGGGTAGATGGTTTTTAGATATGTTTTATGACACGGTTTTTTTTAGCTACATAACAATTTGTTGCCAAATTGCCACAAGTATATTAGACTATCTTACATATCTAACATTATATATTCATTGACACCTGCAATATATAATCCACACTGAATATTATAAATGTGAATGTAGGTAACTGAAACTCTGTCCGTTTCCTTATCAAGACTTAATCGTTGACCCGATTTGAATGAAATTATGTGTGGAGATAGTTTGACGCCCTGGGAATGGCATTAAATAGTTTTTATCCCGGAATTTATCACTTAGAGGGTGAAAAGGAGGTGCAAGTTTTTATGGAAGTTTGCAATTGAATACCAGCAATTACCCTATCTATATCTTCATTTGTAAAGCGATTTTTAAAGTAAATAAGCTCTGTATTATATTGAATGTGGTTAACAAAAGGTCTTATGTATTATAATTTAAAAGGATCACACATTTAGCTGAACTGAAACTGAACAAAATGTACACTTTAAATCTAAAATCTCTTGCAGCCTCCAACCTCCAACATGCTCACAATATTATAATATAATTGAGATGCCTGAGAGTTGAGAGCAGGAAAATATGATTATATGTCTAGTAATTTAGTTATTTTTAATTATGGAATAATTTAAGTTGTAACAGTATGGCCATAAATAAAACTAAATATAGATTAAGCCGTCGTAAAAAATAACAAAAGCAATCTTTTGTTATGATCCCTGGGATCCTAGGGACCGGTAGACGACGGATTAAAACTAGATAGCTTAAGGTCCGCGTATAGTCGTGAATGAAATTGCTTGCAAAAGTAGGTTATAAAACTAAGTCATAAATTTAATAATACTGAAATGAAAACAGCAACAAAATCCGCCTCAAAGTTGCAAATTATCTGAAAATATTTGCTAAAATACTTATGTTGACAAAGATACCTACACCTACATACTGTAGGTCAATATGTTACATTTAACATAGATATCGAGTTTTGTGCAATCAGTATAGCATACGTTAAACCCAAGTTACTGCTTCGTTTAAACCCATTTTATCTGTGTCAGTAAATCGTATAAACTCCGCTTTATGTGCTAGTTAGGTCGCTGCGCGGGAGTTTATGGGATTGTACGTCTGTCTGTCATTGTGTAAATATGTCGAATTAGCTCGCTTTTCGTTGTATTAACTTGTAACTGAGTAGTTTATGGAATTTAATACTTTAAATGGGTACGTAATGAAGATTTAGTAGAAATGCTGCAGTATACCGGTTTACATTTGTTTATCTTTTAACAGAGGGCCGCAATTTACATTCATTTTAATATTATGTCTGCGAAAAAAGCAATTGTGATTAAATTGTGCATGTAGAAATCTTCAGACCGAATGATGGACAAATACTGATTTATTTTATCATCACCTCAGGGGAATCAGTAGGCCAATACTCTTACCATATATATAAATATATATTGGGAAAAAACATGGACCCAAAGACTTATATGTGTTACAGGACCCATATTATTACTATAGTTCTAGAATATAGCAGTAGTATAGTAGGAAATAACAGATTATGTTCGACTATTAGCCAATTCATATCAATGCGTACTTTGCATACCTAAATGTTCAAAGACTTCCATCTGAGATTAGGTTACTAATATAAAATTAGAAATAGAACACAGTGCATCCTCAAATCTTATAAAGGGTCGGCAACGCGCACGTGACTCCTTTGGAGTTGCGGGCGTCAATAGGCTGCGGTGGCCGCTTACCATCAGGTGGACCGTACGCTTGTTTGCCACCGGCGTTGTATTAAAAAAAAAAACTATTGTTTGTCTGTACATTTAAGGGTCCTTGTCAGTTAAAAAACGTTCATCTATTTACACGATTTTCTGATTGAATTGACACGTATATTGACATGTTCTCGATGTTACTGTCTAGAACAGGACTATTGCGACCTAATGTCATAAAGTTTAAAAGTATTTTTTGCATTTTTCATTAAGAAATATCGTTTCAAACATCACTCCAAATGACCATTTTCAAGCTAAAAACCGTTTTTTTCCTCTTAAATTCTAATACATAGAATAAAATCAAAAAATGGCTATGTTACTATCTAAAACTTTAATAAAATCATCATATCCTTTAATTACTTTATTGGTTTTATCAATACTTTTGTCATAATTTGAAATCATAACATTTTTAAACTTTTAAGGCCTCTTAAAGGGCGCCATGCTCTATTCATCGATTTTTGAGTTGATATTGATCCGTCAAAGCTATAGATATATTTATGGCACAGACTTTTATCGGTTCTTCAATTCTTTATCTATATTTGCAAGAGCCAAATTTTGAAAAAACTGACTAAATAATATTTTTATGATTTATTGAAACATGGTCCAAAAAAGTGCTATTTTCGATACTAGTATGTTGTTTATGCACTTATATATAAGAAATGTACATGTAACTGTTCCTTATTGACCTCTAACAACGCAATAGAGATTTTTATATTTTATCTTCACAAAGTTACATCCAAAGTTTGATGCCATATAATGTGATCTGGAAGGCAGTGAGTTTGGAAGCAAATATGTTATACTATTTCGGTAAACCGTTGTTCTTAATACGATAAACCATAAAAAAAACACGACAAAACGGAGAGTTACGAGAACGTTAAGAGGCAATTATTAAAAGGCATACGGTAAACGTCCCAGTGCTCGACATCTGAGTGCCCAATAGATGACACCTATTAATCGCCTCTGTAATAATGACATAAGTTTGAAAGTGCCATGTATTGGGTCAGTGTCGAGCACAGGGACGTTTACCTTAGTTGAAGTAAGAAGTGGTCTTTTGCGGTGAACTAATATTACAAAGAAATAAACAATAAAAACATCTATACACCATACGAAAATATATACAGGGTAGACATTTCTAGAGACTGAGCTGAAAGGATAGTGTTATTTAAGTGATCTACAAATCGAAATATTACAATCGTAAAGCTGGATTCAAAAGTAAAACAAAATCAACAGAATGAAATATTTTTATATCAGTGACAACCCTACAAAGTTATTTCCATTTTAAGTTGACACATGTCATATCGGGTTAACTTAAGTTTACATTCGATGCTCAAAAGTGCCGCCATGTCGTATTAAGCACGCTGCCGCCCGTGACCGTGTATGACGGTGGACCTTTAAAAACGGTCGGTTCCGGACATTCCTTCTGCGTAGTGTTTCAAAGGCAACTGTAATCCTTTGCCTCATCTCATCCGCGGTGTTGCATTCCTCCTTGTATACTATTTCTTTTAAAGAATTTTTTACATCGGTAAAAAGGTCTTATTTAGATAACTACAGCTTGAAGTAAGTCTTGCTGACGTCATCGGATCTACTTGTTAGGGTTGAAACATACAGACTTTTGCACTAATCTTTCTCGCAGTAAACTGTATCTCACGAACGGTTAGTAATATTAACGTGATTAATAAGCGAAAAAGAAAGTACGTAGCCTAAACAATTCCCCGTCTGCATAAAAGTACCTCGTTCTGTTCCACCCTGTATAGTACCGTCTTTTCGGAAGTCTGTAAAGACCTTAAGTTTATGAGTTTGTAGCTTTGTTACTTTATATGTAAGGGGTAATCTACGGAACTACACATCCTATTTCAAAAAATATTTTACTATAGAATGCACTTTCGCAACGGACAGGTTATATTTTATCCCGCGGCTTTCTTTGTAATAGTAAACCCAGGGGAGCCGTGTCGCTAGTCGAGTATAAAATAAGTACCTAAGTATATACACAGTCATATATACCTACTTACAAAAATTTAAGCAAATATAGATTACAAGCTAGCATTCGATTTACCATTTGGCTCATACTTAGTTGAAAAAACAAAAGTCGTCCCTCCTGTGGTCAATAGTTAACGGCTTATGTGCATGTTAGCTATGTTTTTATTATATGGATTTATAGAAACGGAGACACTGTTTATGCGGGTTACTGGTCCAATACAAAATTAAGCTTTGTAGCCCTTAACTTTTGGTATGACCACAGAAAAGATGCGAACCTAAATCCACGTATGACCCATTTATATTAGGTACAATGAAAGTGGTTAGTTTTTGCCCTTGAAGAACCTCTATAATAGTTTTGAAAACATTCTAGTTAGTTCCCTCGCCGCCGCTCGCGATTGGTCGAACACACATAAACTGAATTTGTTATTCAAATCAACTTATTATAATAATCAGAACACTTTTATTCCGTAGATGGCCACGTGAACAGTCCAACTGTATGGGAATTTTTATGTATTGATTAAAATTGTAACCGGTAAAGTTCTAGTAACACACAGGTGTATAATCCAACCTTGGAAAGTGAACTACCGACTCAAAAGAAGAAAAGCTACATATTTCGTTTGTCTAGTCGGTGTTGTGGCTAATACCTATTTTTTTTTTAACCTGACTGTGGCTTTATAGGCCGGGCCCAATAAAGCGATAGAAGTGTGCGGTTGGAGAGTAGCCTGGGGAAAATCCAGGGGAAAACCTCCGGCACGACCACGCGTGTGGTTTGGATCACTGGAATAATCTAAGAGTTTGCGCTCCAGTGAGATTGGTTGAGCGGTTTCAACCGAATCTGAGGTGTGAGTGGAATCGAGTTACTGGGAGTTTTGTCGCTGGTTCACTAAACCTAGCCTAGCTGAGAAGAGTCCAACAAGAAACTCAGCTGGGCCCGACCTGGGTCGGACTGAGTCTACCCGGTGTGCGGCGGTGCCGGGACGAATAGGGACTATATATGTGTCACTGATGTCGCGATCGCGCGGGGCTAAGTAATACCTAATCTATGTAATGTATGGTAACAGTTTTATCTCTTTTGACACCGCAATCTTCAGACTTTTTACAGTCAGTTCTTAGAATGACATTCGGGTTTTCGAAAGATACTTCGGTTCGGCATCGTCGGTGACACACGAATGGGATAATGCTTTTTGCTTTCTAACAACTAAAAAAACTTTTTAAACGTACAATTACTTTTTAGGATTTTAAAGTCCGTCCGTTGCCTGTCACATGGGTTTACATCAAAACGGTTGGAGTTAGTCTTCAAATTTGGTCATAATGTTTATTATTACGTATATTTTACCAACAAATACTAAAGTATGTATGAATGTAAGAACTTTAGTGTACACAATAACAGGTCAAAACAATTTAAATCTCACATAAGTTTCGAGTAGGTACAAAGGCAAGGCGTTCAAAGTATTGATAAATCAAGATTTTTTCATTGAGATTTCCTTATTTTTCCTATTAAAACCAACTTAATTTTGCGGTTGTTTCGGAACCCTAAATGTGCGAAGTCCGACACGCGCTTGGCCGGTTTTTATCATAATCTAAATAAAATGGAATCAGAATTTTTGGTTAAATTCCTTCGGCGATAATTGAAATAGAGAAATTAGCGAATGGCACTATTGTCATAAATTATATAGAGCTTATAAAAGTGATATAAATCAGAGATGATTTCATTTTCTATCGATTACGTTAGATTTTACCCGAAACCCGAAAGTCATTCTAAGACCTTCATGGATTGTACAATTTGTTACCAAAATCTGTTTTTTTTTTAACCTGACTGTGGCTTTATAGGCCGGGCCCAATAAAGCGATAGGAGTGCACGGTTGGAGAGTAGCCTGGCGAAAATCCAGGGGAAAACCTCCGGCACGACCACGCGTGTGGTTTGGATCACTGGAATACTCTAAGAGTTTGCGCTCCAGTGAGATTGGTTGAGCGGTTTCAACCGAATCTGAGGTGTGAGTGGAATCGAGTTGCTGGGAGTTTTGTCGCTGGTTCACTAAACCTAGCCTAGCTGAGAAGAGTCCAGCAAGAAACTCAGCTGGGCCCGACCTGGGTCGGACTGACTCTACCCGGTGTGCGGCGGTACCGGGACGAATAGGGACTATATGTGTCACTGATGTCGCGATCGCGCGGGGCTAATACCTAATCTATGTAATGTATGGTAACAGTTTTATCTCTTTTGAAACCGCAATCTTCAGACTTTTTACAGTCAGTTCTTAGAATGACATTCGGGTTTTCGAAAGATACTTCGGTTCGGTATCGTCGGTGACACGCGAATGGGATAATGCTTTTTTGTTTTCTAACAACTAAAAAAACTTTTTAAACGTACAATTGACTTTTTAGGGTTTTAAGTCCGTCCGTCGCCTGTCACGTGGGTTTACATCAACACGGTTGGAGTTACAGTCTTCAAATTTGGTGATAATGTTTATTATTACGTATATTTTACCAACAAATACTAAAGTAGGTATGTATGTATGTAAGCACTTTAGTGTACACAATAACAGGTTACTTTACTTTACTTTATAGCCTATTGACTGTCCCACTGCTGGGCAAAGGCCTCTCCCCGTGTTTTCCAGGTCTCCCTAATGAGCGCTTCTTCCTCCCAACAGGTTAAAACAATTTAAATCCCACATAAGTTTCGAGTAGGTACAAAGGCAAGGCGTTCAAAGTATTGATAAATCTGATTTTTTCATTGAAATTTCCTTATTTTTCTTATTAAAACCAACTTAATTTTGAGGTTGTTTCGGAACCCTAAATGTGCGAAGCCCGACACGCGCTTGGCCGCATATCACAATCATAATCAGAATTTTTGGTTAAATTCCTTCGGTGATAATTGAAATAGAGAAATTAGCGAATGGCACTACTGTCAGAAATTATATAGAGCTTATAAAAGTGATATAAATCAGAGATGATTTCATTTTCTATCGATTACGTTAGATTTTACCTGAAACCCGAAAATCATTCTAAGACCTTCATGGATTGTACAATTTGTTACCAAAATCTGTCAATAATAACTCAATACACTATAGAGCAAGTGTGTTTGGTTAATTAATAAATATAATTATAATCCATATATTAGGATATTTATCGGCTGATATAATGATACAGCATATTATAATATGCAAATGTTGCGGTCCTGATGACTCGAGTGACATCACGTGAACAGTCACGTTTGATGACTGTGATACGCTATAAAATACTCGTACTAATAATAAAATTATAATAGAGATTGTGTACGTAAATCCGTCCGTACGTACAAGAAAATATTTGTGTTGGAGTATTTATGGTAGTAAAACATTTTCCCACGGGGTTGGAAGTCACGTCAGATGGCAGTTGCTTTCGGGAAGCGCACTCCTGGCTCTTGTACACAAGCGGGAACACGCTAAAGCATGACGATGGAATTATTTATTAGTTATTAGTTAAATACCAAAAATATTTTTTTTACTAGCCTATTTGAGAGTCCCACTGCTGGGCAAAGGCCTCACCTCTTTTCCTTCATTGGGCCCTATATTGTTAGTTTCTTCCCGCGAAGTTAAGCAAAATGCGTCCAGGTCGTCCCGCCAGGCCGCCATCTCCTTTTTGTTCTGCCTCTGTTCCTGTAGCCATCTTGTGGGGTCCACTGCGTACTTATTTTCGCCCATCATTCCGGATGCATACGGTAGACATGTCTGGCCCAGTCCCACTTCAGTTCACCATTAATAATTAATCATCGAAAATAGATACATAAATAAAAATTACAAAGTGAAAAATAAATGTAAGCGTATTAAAATTATATTTTGACGGCTACAGTCAATTATTTCACTTCGATCTGTAAATTGCAGTAAGTGTAATAATTTAGGTATTAAAGGATTATTGGAGGTGGCATACCTATGTACCTGCTGGCCGTTTATAAGTAATCAGTATTACGTACTTGTCAAAGATTTAAACTGACTTAGAAACGGTTTGTTTATATTCTTTTGGTCACTTGCTAAAAATATATCAACCACGAAACAACTCTATCAGCCACTAACTCTGATATCGTTCTATATAATCATAGGTATTTAATAGATCCTTTTAATAAGGATATCTTTCAAAAGAGATCGAGAATGGTTTCCTGGCGATATTTTCCTTTATCGAACTTGAGTTGAGGATTCGTTTAATACCTATTATAATTTTTTTATTAATTCAAGTAAACTCTGGGGGCGTCTTCACTCAAGATTGCATATTGATGGGCATACTACGTGCGCCTGCGATTATGAAGATGATTGAGATGGCAATTACGTTGACTTCCCTTTGCGTCTCCGTTCTTATGTTGGTTTAATTATTTAATAGGTAACTGATGATTAATGATGATTCACATGTACGATATATATAATCACACGTTTCCCTGAGGGTAGTGACCATGGATTGTCACTTGCTACGAACCGGCCCGGGTGAGGCGATTCTCGGACCCATCGACGGTGGATCCCCTCTGTATAGGCACGAGTACGCCACCGTTGGATCAAATTATCGTTCTGTCGTGGCCCTGTAGAAACACCCACCAACAAACAGTCAAGAAGTTCAACAACAGCCAGAAGGCAAGCATTCTTTCGAAATAAATGGACACCGTCACAATTTCCGCCCATGACAGCTACGGCAAAGGGGTCCCGTGGCCCTCAGCAATCAGCTTTATGATGTACTACTAGTATACATACATACATGCATAAACTCACGCCTGTATTTCCAAAAGGGGTAGGTAGAGAACATGAAGTTCAATTCCAGTGTCACATTTAGCAATTGTAGGTAATACTAATGACACATAATACTAATAATAACAGCACTCCGAAGGACCATTTATTTATCAGCCCAATCAAATGTGATAGAAGGGTCAAATTAAATACCTATCCAAGAGCATTGAAACCGACTACCATTTCTATGTAGCTATGCATAGTGGACACCCACCCCATAAATACTTCTGAGTTTCCTTTCCAAAGTATCAAGAATATTTGACCAACCTTATGCTTAATAAATTCATGTTACTCACGTATTATTGATCACATTGTCCGTGCTCATATTTTCGAACCCAACCGTAATCATCACTTCTCTTTACTCTAGATTCTAAGCGCCTAGACTAAACTGAAAGCAATATAAAAAAAATGGATCCATATTTCTTTTTAAGGAGCTAATGTTTCTAAAAGCTGTTGGAACTTCTAGAATAAATAAATAAAAGCTTTTAGATATAAAATTGTGGCGGTCCATCTTCGTGAGATCGCACGCATTGCCATATCTGATAGCAGTAGGGACATTACTCGTAAGTCGTGAAGCGATGAAGATCTCGGCCGGAGGTGCGGAAGGCACGCGTGCTCGCTTAAAACCACGCTTGTACAATTTATGTTGCAGATGTCAAACACGATGAAAAATTAATTGTGGCCGATTGTGGCTCAGGTCGAAATCGAACAGATGTCTCTGGGTTTTGCGCACCGACGCGATTACCATTACCATCGGACACCCACAATCATAATAAATATTTATAAAAATATAAATGCAAATAAAAAAATAAAAATAAAAATGTATAGGTTGTCTGGAAAAGATCGCTCTTTAGCGATAAGAGCGCCTGTTGTTCTGCCTCTGTCTCCCTGTATCTTTTATGTGCTATTTTATTATGAGAGGTGTGCAATAAAGAGTATTTGTATTGTATTGTATTGTAAATGCAATGCTTCAAGAAGACACAGTTTGCCATATGACAACCCATAACTTTTCTGTTGTTTGTCGTTTTTCAGGCTAAACTAGAAAAAAAAAAGGAAAAAAGGGTTCAAGAAGGCACGCTTGTGCAGACGTAACTACTTATGTCATTTGTGACAAAATAATGTGGTCAAATTTCTTTTAAATTATTCTTTAGATATTTTGAAAGCCATTGTCTTGCATATGACCTAGCAATTGATATTTGTACGTTATCAACCTCCATGACACCGCCATTTTGAAAAAAATAGAACAACGGAATCGACAAATAAGTCCATATAAGAATCGAACCTGGCTTACGAAAATCGGTTGAGAAATGCGCCCTGTAGAGGAGAATAGTCGGAGATCCGCACATACTCGTACCTACGAAAGTATTTGTACCCAAGCTGAAACGGAGCCGCTTTGCCCGCTTGGACAATAAGTCCTAACATTCAGACTCGACTTACACACAACTTCTAGCAAAATTAACTTTATAATACTCGCATTTAAGTTGATATTGCTTTATCGAGCATAGGGATTGAGTTATGCTATAAAGCTAAGTCTTTACTACACACATAGAGACATGCCTAGATACATAATATATTCATCAGCCTTAATGCCTGCCGTATTCTTTAACTGTTGTTTTTACGATCGTGCGTAACGCACTTAACACATAAACATACCATTTTGAACCTAATTACAAAGTGCATTAAAACTATCATCGTTTGAATGCGCTATTGTCACATGTAACCACAAACATTGTGTTACCTATACGGTTAATAAGTTTCAATTTCCTTTAACATACTTCATCCTATAGCCTCTTCGCTTTTAAATTATGAACTTTGTTTACTAAAGGTTAAAGTTGAATATTGCATGGCGTTTGTGTGGCGTGCGCAAGAGTCGTGCTTATCACGTAATCACTGAAGTGAAATGGGTGTATTCAACCTCGCTCCCACGATCAGCTGTTCGCTTAAACGATGTAATTGTTTGAAAAACTGGGCATTGTCTCATTTTATGCATTTTGTAGATGTAACCGTGCTGGAATAATAAGCCTAAATATATATCCCTACGTATATAATTTTGGCTTGATAAGAAGTAATTAAAAACCGGGGTTTATAATAATCCGTCATCTACCAATCCCGATAATTGCCATCCACATGATATTGTTATGTTTTGATTGTTTTTGGCCGGTAGACGAGAGGTTTTTCCCGAAAATGAAACCGAACTACATCCATTTTACTTCCACATAGACCATATGTTGTGTAGAACCCATATACGAGTATGTAATATAAATAAATGAATTTACTAATGATTAAAAATAGCCGTTCCCCGTCCCGCCCTTTGACCGCTCTCCCTTACGGCGCGGCGCAGGCAATATCTGTATAAGTTAAGGCCGAGCAACGACAAAAATATCGCGTTCTTTGAAACGCTGTTCTGCCCAGACTAGGGAACAATAAGGATTGATTTTCAGATAATATGTTTCTTGATTATATGACTGTGTTTCTGACAATAGCCGAAACATGATTGCTCAAAATTTTCTCTATAGAAAAAATAACCGAAGTTGAATCTTTATTTTCCTTTTTTACTCAGCCTACTAAAACAACGCATTATTAAACGACACAATTAAATTAAACTGATGGTATTTTACCTTATCTAAACTCTGTCAAGAGGAAATTTTATAAAACTGCACACAGTCAGATATTTATCGAGATTTTTCTAAAAAAGCCATTCCCGAAATGTGTTGCATTCCGTTTTGTCATGCACGAAAGTCATAAGCGTGTCTCTTTCATGGAGGGTGTGGCTGACGGAATCGAGTCATTCCCTTAAATGGTAGGACTCCTAGCGTTTCTCTGTTTGTGTCCTAAGGAGGCCGTGGTTCGCTTTGACACCTAGGTAACCCCTAAGAACTAGTTTTTCGAGGGCGAGCAATTAATCTAGCTAGGTGTACGGTCTCCCCCGCCTGTCGTATAATGGCGACTAAAGGGGTTCACCCGGGTTGGGAGTGCTCAATGTGGCGGTGACCGCAGCACTTGCATATCAGCCCCAGGGAGGGTGGTGTCGATCGCTCTAAAAGCCAAAGCTAGGAAAGCTCGAGGGGAGCACTAGTCCGTTCAGTATTGAGATCCTGGAGTTCCCCGCATGAGAGCGTACATGGCGGTCGCCGTGTGGAGTTTTTACTGGGTAGAAACACCACGTAACCCAGCCGTCCCCCCATGTCTGGGTGCCTGGATCGCAGGTTTTCTCAACGAAAAAAAAGGTCTCCTGGCCGGGTAAACGCAGAGCAAAGCTCGGTCTCCCTGGTACCAGTACATAATATAAGGATGAAATATTCTTGATTTGTTTAACATGGAGTTGGTAATTAAAATTTTGGCGGTTTTAATTGTAATTATATTGACCTCGATCGTTTCTTCCGCCGATTGTGAAACATGTCACCTTCCTCGTTTCGGTATTTACCGGTATTTATAGAAAGGTGTATGCGAAATGTTTTTCCTAGTGACATATGACATTTACAATAAATAATGTTAAGTATGCAATTCGTGTTTTGGTCTCTCGTAGTTGAGTGATACCGGATCGGAATTATTTTACGATGTTCTGGTACTGGCACTGTCAAAACTGGTTGGTTGTCTTGTTATTCCCAATTGCCAGTTATCAATCAGTTTCTGTCAAAATCTCAATTTTGGCACAAGGTATAAGCTTTGGTAATTAATTTGGAACTTATTTTTCACCTCAGTGGCTCAAACACGGCGGTTTTGCTGCTTGAAACCAGTGAGCAAAATGCAATTTTGCTGCGAGCGTGAAGAAAACTAACTTTTTAATTTTTCATATCGTAGGTTAGTCACAGGTCATCTTTTCATACTGCGGGGTGTAATACAAACTTGAACATTTAAACTTCATTTTCTCTGTCACTTTCACTCCGTTACAAAAAAGAAAGAGAGACAAACTATGTCGATTCGTCATTCGACTTCGAAACTTCGTAGTAGGCCCCTAAAAAGCGGGAACGAAAAACTCGTTCCGAAACAAAATAAAAAACGAACTCGTGTTAAAGACGTATAAAAATATTAAACCTATATTAAATCTTATTATTATAATCATATTAATATTTCATTATTCTTAAAATACAATGAAGAAATGCGATACTGATCGCGAACATTAACTATTATAAGTCTTTAGTTTTTTTCATACGGTGAACGAATATAAATTCATATACAGTTTCAGAACGCATTTTATATTCTTTAAAAAGTTAGCGCGATTGAACTTTTTAAATGTTATTCGTATTACGTTTTCTTGGATATAAAACATAACTTAAACCAAAAACTGTACTAAATATGAGTGAAAAAATTGACGAAGCCGACGTTTTAACTCCTCAAGAGTTGAGAGATGCCGTCAAAGAGGCTGAACTGTGTTTTATGCCCGAAACGTCTCGACAGAAGTATTTAAAAGGACACGAAATATTCAATAAATGACGATCGAATAAAGGAGCAACCATTATCTCGGAAAAAATATAAGTATAAGTAAGTAAGGTTATCCCATAACAAACAACCGAAAACCATGTGGAGCAATATTCGATGCTCAAGCGACGATGAAGACGAAACACAATATACATATTGAAACGTACCCAAAACTAGTTACGTTTCTAAAACGGTTGTCAGTGGGCTTTTTCTTAACGTCATGTAAAGTGAATGTTATGGGGAAGAGTAATTCTAGTTAATGTTTGTTATTTCACATGTATTTGTTGTTTGATTTTTTTACATAAAAATGATTTGATTTATTCTATGTGGCGTTTTATTCCATTGAGTTATATGTTCTCGCCGCTGAGGTGAAAAGTTGTATGTATCACACGAGAGCAAAGATATTTGCATCTCGTGTCTTTGAGTCCCTCGCTACGCTCAAGATTCTAATTTTGAATCACTCGCTACGCTCGTGATTCAATTACAGAATCTTTCGCTTGCTCGGGACTCAATATCAACACTTGCAGCAAAAATCTTCTTTGCTCTCTTGTTGAACAAATAACTATTACGCAGTCATCAATTGCTCATTTGGACGATTCTAATAAAACAAAACACGAAGGGTTATCTTGTGATTCTTGTGTAGGTAGCTTAGATTTCTGTAGGTATCCGTCTTCTGTCACAGAATCTTATAATAATAAATTATTGCATAAGTATTTTTGTCTCCATCATCAGATCAGTTTAAGATACCATCTAACTACTATTACATAAGATTAATTAAGGCACAAGTAATATTAATATCACACTTTACTGTCCAGTAAACATTAAATATGCTAGCTAGCTGTCATCCCATAGAAAACTAACAAATGCAAGCAAATTTCAAAGACGTGACTTATGATTCCAACGGTTTGAAACAAACGAGCTTAAAGCTTGGAAAAGTGTCCGCAACTAAAGTCGAAACAAGCTATTCCGTTCGCCGTAAAAGCTTTATAAAAAACCAAAAACGACGCATAACGATTAAAACGATTTGTTTCCACGTTAATAAAGCCTTTTGTAATGTAAAAGTGCCCTTGTGGTGTAAAAGTGGCTATTTGCAGAATAAATATTTTATTTTAATTTTGAATGCGCTTTTGACATTGACTGTACGTACAATATGATCGCAATAGCTGCATAGCAATGCAACCTGCAGCCTTCAACAACCTTCCTCTTGCAGTAAGCAAGGTCGCTGCGTAGGTAATGACCAAACGAATCCAATACTTCATCATCAGACCCATTAGTATTTCATCATTTCATCAACAAGACATTCTGAAAGAGTGATTTTACTTTTTACTTTCGTCTGATATTCAAGATTCAAACATTTATTCGTGACAAACAAGAAACACAAATAGTTAAAGAATTCGAAATAAGAACACATGAAAAAAGTGGCAGAGACGTAGTGTAATACATAACTCGTCATGCCACACGGCGTAGGTATTCCTCGTCTCGCTTTTCTCATTCAAAACTATATGTTGTGATTGGAAAAGGAGGCAGAGACGTAGTGTAGCAACATAACTCGTCATGCTGTAAGGCGTACACATCGTCTCGCCTTTTTCATCCACTACACAACTACATGTTATGATTGGAAATGCAGACACAGACTTAGTGTGGCAACATAAATCGTCATCCCGCACGGCGCACTCCAGGTCTCGCCTTTCTCATTCACAACGATATGTTGTGAATGAAAAAGGAGGCAAAACCGGTGTGGCAACATAACTCGTCATCCTGCACTGCGTGATCCTCGTCTCGCCCTTTTCATTCACTTCACAATGATGTGTTGGGAATGAAAAAGGATGCAGAGACGTAGTGTGGCAACATAACTCGTCATGCCGCATGGTAAGCTCCTCGTCTTCTACATCTTAGCTGAAATAATGTTTTGTTGGCAGGAGGGCGAAGAGGAGGTCGGCGACCTTTACCAGGACGAGGAGAATGGGGCGGCGTTGCTCATCAGGAGACACCCCAAGCACGGCAAGCTCATGGTGGTAAGTTATTTTTTATACTACGACTGTGGCAAACGACCTTCCTGGTGGTAAGGCTGTGGCCTATGGGCGCTTGTGACTGCTGTCTACAGCAGAATAATCACAAGCAAACGCTCCTAGTCTAGACCTACGCTCATAATTACACTCATTTAGTTTAGTTTCGTGCCTCCTCCGCCTGCCAACGATAGTCGCCTGAACGGTCGCGCGGAGTGTAGCACAGCATGTAGCCCGGAGGTGAACGTGCATCAGCTTTAAACCAGCAGTTGGCAGGAGGTGGTATAAAAGGAGGCCGCAACCTTATTGGATCACTGAGCCAAAATAGTCAGAGCTCTAGTCGTTTAGAATTTTATGGTAAAATGACATTTGTTAAGCTTAAAGCTTAGCACTATTCTACTAATATTATATAAATGCAAAAGTTTAGATGTTGGGATTATCACGCAAAAATGGCTGAACAGATTATGATGAAAATTTAGAATGAAGGAAAAATTTAAAAATTTAAGCACCGAGCAGGATTCGAACCTGCGACCTCCCGGCACTCGCGGCCAGTCGTTCTAGCCAACTGAGCTATAGGTGCAATCGCTACCCAGTTCCAAATTCATCAACCGTTCCTTCGTATTAAGCAGTACCGCAAGTAGAAAAAAAATATGATGAAAATCATCCCTCTAAGGAAATAGAAAGGCAGAAGCTAAAATCTAATACATTAAAGCGCTATTACGCTACTAGACTCTTTGTCACTTAATAAGCTACACCATTCCAAACGAAACGCCGTTGCCGTTTAGCAAAAGCAACGGCTTTATAAGTTCTGTATCAGCCGTCATAACAAAAACAATAGCCGAATCGCGTGGAACGGTGCGTTGCGTAAGCCGACCTTACTCCACTTGCGGTCTGTTCTTGCGGACCATTGTCTGACACCTCCACAATGCCTCCCTTGCATAGACGACGACGTTATCTTAAGGGCCTTGTACGTGTTGGGCTATTATGATTACACTGGGTTTGATATTAGCACTCAAATGGACGTTTAATCTTTCGCATGACGAAATGCGGATCTTGCTATGATTTTCTACTAGTGCTACAGAAAAAACACTTAACAGTACTCACGTACACTCGTACAGATCCTCTGTCTAAATAAAAAAACTTCAAAAAGTCATATTAATCTGAGCATCTTTGCCGTATGGATCATTGTCAGATTTAGGTTTGCGTCTTTTCGGGGGACATATCAAAAGTTAGGGGCCACAAAGCTTAATTTCGGATTAGTCTAGTAACCCGCATAAACGGTGTAATGTAATAAAAACATAACTTATATGTACATAAGCCGTTAACTATAGACCACCGGGTGGACAACTTTTGTTTTTACAACTGAAAATGACCCGTATAGCACTAACAGATAATCCTTCGTCTAGTCAGAGACCTCACGTGATTAATTCCAACATTTTATTAGTTAGTTATGGAAGGGGAATCCTTTCAAAACAGCGAGAAAAAATGCTTCCAGTTCATCAACGCATTCAAGTGGTCACAAAGCGACAACACTTACTAATCGGCCTATCGACTCTACGTCAATTAAAGCCTACTTTTAATTTTCCTCGATTACCACCTATTTGATCACTGATTATCATAAATATTTTTGAATATTAAGGTTCTCTTATTTATTACTCTTAATTCTGAAGAAACATAAATATTTATTACAATTTACTAACAAAATTTGGTAACAAACTGGGAAAATTAAAAGTAGTTAGGTACTTACCACTCTAATTGACATACCTAATTGGTACCTACAAAGTTTTCTAGAAATGCTCAAATATTTAGATGTTAATGTGTATGGAAATCCCTCTGATCCTTTACATACTTACCTGATATTTATTCCGTAGGAAATTCCTTCAGCACATCTCTTGCATTATGTAACATGATATGGCTGTTATAAAAACTAAATTATCATCCAAACTAGACAGGATGTCCAAGTGGCCAGCATTACATTATATTCTTAGCACGTCCCAATGACTGTACACTTGTACCCATACAATGTCTCCTAAATCTCGGACGTGAGGTGATACAGGATTATAAATAGTACACTTATTTTAAAAATCAGGTTTAAGATAAAAACATCTTTACACACTACATTTATGGCGTAGATATGCGACATTCGTGAAACGCGTCTCTAGGTTCACTATTGATTCAGAATATTGTACTATTGTTCAGATATAAAAAAGATGTCCCCAATTTCCCGTACATGTTTTAGGTGCCTCTACTTATGTGATGTTGTTTCATACATTTTGTAAGTAGGGCATTTTTGTATTTTTTTTTCTTCATATGGATCAAAAGTGCTAATGCGCAGAAAAACTAGAAATATCCAGATTTAGAAAAAATAAATCACAAGTACAATTTTTAGTGGAAACGTGATCAGACTTCGGGTTATTTGCTAGTCTACCTATATAAAAACTTAAAACCAAAACTACACAACTAAGCGGTCTTATTGCTAACTGAGCCTCATTCAGGCAACGTTCGGGTAGCAGAAAAATAGAGCGATGTAATAAAAATGGATGTCAAACTAAAATAAATACTAATTTATAATATATAATGTATGATATACAGTTATGTATATTTTCTTCAGGAAGGGTCAATTGGGCACGAGCTGGTCATCCGGCCCGTCGCGGACTCTATGGTTGCGCCGGCGCAGGACGACGAGATGTTCATGGACCCCTCCAGCATGGCCGACATGGTGTCCATAGACACGGGTCTTCCGCTTGGTATGGAATCCTTTTTATTATTGCTAATGGGTTTTCTCATCTAGGCCAAGGATAAAGACGAGGTCCAAGATGGAGCGAGCTCACAGAAGTTGCCTAACTCGAGCTTAAAAAAATCGGGTTAAAAGAACTCTGAAATACAGAGTGTTTTGCATATGTTAGTGTGGACAACATAGATTGTACGAGTATCTAGGATATGTCGCAAAGATGACAAGACAATGGAACACTTGCTGTATGAATTTCACCCCCTTTCAAAAGAAAGAATGAATGACTTTGGCAATGGCTAACCAGAGCCAAAGGAATTCAGAGTACTCCCGCTGAGCTCCATCATCCAGTTTGTGGAAAATTTGGAGAGCAGCTTGGAGTAGGTATAAAGGAAGGGGCAATTGCACAAAATATCACTAACGGGTCGAAGTGCATTCCCAAGGGCCCTCAGCTTAGATAAGATAAAATATGATATGAGTGTGGACTCGACGACCATGTTGCGAATAAGCCTTAATTGTGTATTTCTTGTATGTTATAGTGAAAAGAAAACGCGAACAGCAGGAGGAGTTACTTCGGGCTCTGGGTGGCGCTCACCACGTCATTATCAAGCGGGAACCAGCCGCCGGCGATCACGAGAGCGACTACGGTAGGTATCTCAGCGCTAGGAACAAAAGAGCACGTGCTATGCAACGAGCGCGTGCGAGCGCTATGCCATGATTAGCTGTCAAACGTCGGATTTGTTACAAGAAAACCTTCTGTACGTAAGTAGGTTCTATTAATTATTCTGTGGTTTAGATCGATCGCTAGCCTTTTTTTTTTTTTTTCACACAGAGGAAATGCATTTACGCATCCTCCCGACCCGGGAAAGCCCATAGTGGTATGTGGAACTCGCCCTTCTGTAGGAGAAGGGAATATCCACTAAAACCTCTGCGGCGTTAACCCTCTCTGCTGTGTAGAGGGGTACCATGGGATCGCCAGCACGATGTCCTCCTGGCTAGTGCGCCCGGCACAGCCCTGCTGCTTGCTATGAAAAGCGATCGTATGCGATGGCTTTAAAAGAGAATTGCGCTTCGAACACAGTGACCTGCTGGCTACCACCATTCATACATATATGTTTATTGTATATCAGCACAAGCGCACCAGAAGGGTTAGCGCTCCTATCATAAAATATATCGAAATCTACAGATATTAAAATCTTTCAATCTCCCAAGAAACTTCTTTTAGTTGGTTGCATGGATTTCGATATATTTTCTGATAGGCACGCTTATCCCGGCTACCACACGAAACAAATGAATACGTATATTACGAATTGGCCGTGGATGTTTCCGCTCAACTTAAATGCCGTCAATTATTACGAATATTGTCTATAATCTGATGGAGTTTAGACGCAGACACAAATCTGGACAATGACGTGGAACAAATAATTACTGACATATTTAGGGGAAAGATTAACTTTTTTTCGACGTCATACGACCATAACACCAATTTGAATTAGATTTTTGACATATAACCGACAAATGCTAGGGATATTAGCGAATAAAGAAAAGTAAATTAAATTGAAAACTTGTTTTTCTATGTTAATAAACCGGATGCAATTTTCAATGTCAAAACAAATCAATCAAGAGCTAGCAATTATTCAAATTTTCTTCATGTTTGTGCACGTGTGTAACAGGTGGCGCTAAATCAAACCGGGACTATCCATGACAGATCTATTGATCAAAATACAGATAACTCAATGATGAGGTTATTTTTCATACAAGCTACCGTCTGTGCTAATTTTAATGAGATAATCATTAATTCATTTGCCACTCGCCTTGTAATGATTAAATCTAAATAACTTTATTTTAAATGCAGTGTTTTGTTACTTAATTTATTCATTTATTCGAGCGGTGATGATGAATTCAGTTAACTGGGCGAGTTATCCAATAGTAAGTTGGTTTTATCAAACTATTATAATGGCTTGGTTGTCAAAACAGCCATTTAGGACATCATAAATCTCGTGATTTAAGATAAACTAAACTAAACTTTAATTTGGGATGATAATGAATTCACTGTGAATATATTCTTGTAGAATATCTAATGTTTATCAGCGGGTAATACATTAAATTCTCAAATTTGACAGGTATTCTAAGCAATGTTGCACCATAAAGCACCTCCATACATTAAGCGTGTCACACACATCAGCGGCCTGCGATAGCAAGCGCGGTGGCGGCCAGTTGTAATCTATGACTATCCCCCAACGTTCCATCAAACACATGCCGCCTGGACGCGATGGTAGCGCGGCCGTCCGCGGTCGCAAGCCACGCCCCTTCCGCCGCGCGGTCAGTTGTAACTATTTGCAACTGACTACGCAGCCTGGCTTCGTGCCGGTATAAAAATGGCGCGAAGCACCGAATTGATGATAGTAATAATGCAAAAATATTGTGTTACTATACGATTTTAAACATCGGAAATATAAAATACTAGAGTATTTAAAACACTTGGGACGAAATTTCCCAAATATTGGGTGAATGTGATGGTAAGTAAGTAAAAGTTTGTTCTACAAATTACGTTTAATAACAAGAACTAAATGCAGTTACGCCTAAAATAAAAGTAAACAAGTCATGTTCCATGTCGGCTTTGGCTGACTTTAAGGAAATGACGTTTGTATTGGGGCAAAAATGGTCACGTAGGCCGCCACCGTGGCAGGCCGCTGCTGTGTGGGACACGCTTTAAATTAATGATAATTTCAATGGATTTATACCAAATATATTCATAATTTCAAGTGCTCAAACGTAGTTATATTTGAGATGTTGTGTAGAATCATTAAACATTTAGACCATATACCGCACACTCAAATGAAAATCGGAAAGCGGTTTATAGCGATTTACGAATTTCAATCATAAAGTCGACTTCGATATTTTCGTTTTATCTTATGAGAATTTTTTTAATGACATCTAGGTAAACGTCATAAAAAGTTGTCAGATAAGATCTTCTCTGTTTAGGTACTTATTAACAGTTTTTTTTTAAAAAAAACGCGGGTTGAATCAGCAAGATCACGTAAAAATAGTGACTTGCCGCCTATTGTCAAGTAAAATATGTTATTCCACGAAAATAAATAAAGGCTTCGCGAAAACCCTAGATTCAATCTTTTTTTTCGCGGAAACGCGGATCATATCAGTAGGATCGCGTGAAAATGACTCTTGTTACGCTAAAAATCAGAATTTCGAGAAACTTTTATTTTTTTTGCGTAAATAGCTGTTCTTCTCTACAGGTCGCATAGTTTTTGGAAGAAAAAAAATCATCCGCGTGGTCTACAACCACTAGTTATAAGGGAATAAGAGTATAATATAATCTACGCATATGATGCATACGAAGAGTATAGAGTTCATATGCGTAGATAGGTACTCTTGATTCTGACTGTATGTGGTCGCGATCCGCAGCAATGAGGGGCAAAAAGAAGATTATGTTCAAGAATACAGAGTCGAGTCAAAAGAGTGTCGCCAGAACTCCCGATGATGCGCTGTGTTGCGAGTGAGGGACCTGCATACAAATATGTCTCTAGCTGTCAACAAAACGAATCCTCAAATCTTGATCGCTGGTAATTCTTCTGGAGTCGCAGTCACGTCCATAGGCTACGGTGTCTGTTTATTTTGCTGGCAGGCTGTACTGTAGGCTGTAGGTACATATAATGTTTTCGACCTTTGTATTTAAAAAAAAGTTACAAACACAGTAGGGTCGCAGTTCTTCCTAACACTCCTCGCTTCGCTCGTCGTAGTAGTCGAGTTTCTACAATTGCATTTGACACGGTAGCCTAAGGACACTAACCTAGCTAGGCCTGCCCAACACTGATTATTACCCCGAACAATAATAATTATGCATAATATCCATTAGGGTAAATTAAAATTAGTTGCACTAATTTATATTTATCTAATGATTAGACAATTATAAATTAGTCAAACTAAAATTACTCTCTAAAATAGGAAAAAAATAGGCTAACGAAAGGGACCATTTTATCGATATATATACCGTCACCATTTTTTTCTACTTCTGGCAAAATGTTATCTATAAGTTTACTGCGCCTAATGGTGGACTTCACTTTAGTAACAGCAGTATTTACAGACGTTAATTAACTCTATAGTTTATGATAATCGTCGATTTCCGCATTGCTAACGTATTTGTGTGATCGATTTGTTTATCTATGACACCGACTCACATTAGCACCCGTTGTCTGTGGTCTAATACAAATATACTGCCTTCATAGAAAAAAATTCGACGTTTTTCATATTTAGTTAGACAAACTTAAAGGCCCACGTAACGTCGTACATCGTATATACATACATATTAGATCATACATTTATTCCTGTAAAATGTATAGTAAAAAAAGGCGAGGTTACATGTAAAATAAAGCTCTCCCCCCCCCTATAACCCTTTAACCGCCGAATGCCAAAAATTTACTCGAAATTATCAACTCTAAACTATATGTCACTATATCAAGGTTTCATTTACACTGTCCGCGTAGAAAGAGGATCCTATAGAAGGAGGATTAGCGAATACCCAAAAGGGACGGACTTATGATAACCTGACTAAGTGACTAAATTGAGATGTCGGACGGATCGCATCAGAGAGCATCATGTCAGATAATAATGGATCCGGATTTACCCAGATAACTCACTGGGTAAAATATTGCATGGCAAATCAACTTTACAAATAGGTACACATATTTTCCGCTGAGTATCGCGTTTCACCCGGATATAATATCGATGTTATTTTATTAATGAACTAAGCGCATCTAATTAAAACTGTCGTAAAGTTTGGAATGTTTCAAGTTCCGGACTAAATAAAGAGGTAAGTCTCCGGCTATACCTATATCCGGAATAGAGCATTGACTTATATACAAGGGCAGGCGCTCTATTTAGGAGCAAGAAATTTGGTACAAATTCGAATCTCTAATACGAGATTTTCCCGCATGGATGCCGTATCAATGCAAATTCTATTGTCACTGTCACTACTATATTCGATATTTTCTCTTATGCGGTATACGGGAAAAATTACGCCGTGTGCACTTAGCCTAAGGGTCGCCAACCAGCCAGGTTCCTCGACATCTGCAGGAGGGCAGGAGGCGATTGAATATGGAAGAGAACCGGGCTCTGTGGAGCGCTGAGGGACTATAGCAGTGGGGTGCATGATGGTGATGATTCGAAAAAACCGCGGAATCCGCTTTGGCATCTAAACCCAAGATTTTGAGTAGACTCTAGTCCTGCGAAAGCGAATGCCATCTGATTCCCCAACCCAGAAGGAAAACTGTTGGTGAGATGGACGCAGTGGTTTCCTTAGGACCGGAGAAATAAGCCCTCCCAGAAGATGAAGATAACGTGTTCTTTATATTGTCAAAAATATGAGATACACAATCCATGCAATATTTTATGATTAACCTAGATTCAATCATAGGACTTACAAGAAACGATGTTAGTTGACACAAACCAAAGAATGAAATGAACGAGCGAAAGTGTCACTCGCATGCACACTCAAGTAGGCAAAAGTATAGTTCAAGAAGACAGAGTACCTACTCGCTGTTGTGTAATTAACAAAAACTAGACGTTGCTGGGATTAGAACGGTTTCCTCGTGATTCTTTCCTGCAGCGAAAAGCTACTGCCAGTTCAGTTTGATAATCTTAAAAAGTTGTTATTACGTTGGTTCCCTAACTGATTTTTAAGATACAACTAGAGTTACCAACTTCTATGCTCCGATTTGCGGTACTTATATAGTAGAACTGCGGGACTTGGCTAAAAAATGCGCGATTTACCCACTCTACAGCTGCCAGCGTTTATGAAATAGTGATATGGGGTTAATGGGGTACATTATTTCTGCCCGCGACATATACCTTCTTAGTGAAAGTACGTCCTCCGGGATACAAACTATTTTCATTAATTAAAGTTGCGTAGGTACTCTTTACTCCAATAAAACAAAATACTTATTCACTCCAGTTCTTACAATTCTGACTAGACCTAGAGGGGACAATCGGCGTCCCGCACGCATCCTTTGCGGGACGCATCCTCTAGGGCCCTGGAAACGGGACGTCCCGCCTGCAGAGGCGGGACGGTTGGCAACCGTAGATACAACCGAGAAAACGCTAAGAGGATGATGAACTATACAAGCTAAACGGATCCTATAACTGTACTGAATGTCAAAGTTCACACCTTTGTTTTTATTTTACTCAAAATGGATACGTGAATTAAAATAATAAGCCTAATTTATGTCAGGTAGTAACGCAGCTTCGTTATGATGACCTTTCCGACTGGTTTGAGATAATACCTAATTCGATTGTTAATGATAGTTTTCTTAAGTTTCGTGAATTAATTATCTTCCTTATAAAAACTTAACCTTACCCCGTACCCGCGAGTACCTATTTTTATAAATTCATTTTTAAAACGCACGATAATTAAAAAAAACTCGGAGAAAAAAAAATTCTTCTTAACACCAATATTACCTGCGTTTCTCGCTAAGGGACAATTGTGTCCCGGGCCTTTGAGAGGTGTGCGCAAAGCCTAAACCAACACTTCAGGGGCGCTTTCGATAAGGGATATACCGAGCGGAAGACACGTAAAGACAGCACCCGCTGTAGTTCAGGCAACCAATGCTCAAAAAAAGGTATAGAGGGAAATGCATGGAGCACAATTTTTAACTATGTAACTTTGTTTGGACTAGTTAAGACAAGGCCCATTCACAGATCTGACGAAAATACTGGAGTTTGAGCTTCCAGTGTGAAGAAATAATGTAGAATTATACTACACAAAAATTACAGTAGACTGAAAAAGAAACAAAGAAAAGAAATAACTGAACAAAATATTGAAAAATGCCTTGGTAACTGTAAAAATATCCTAAATATCATAATAAAAATAAACTTTAATGCTGCAGATCTCGTAATTATCACCGACAGTGATACGTTTTTTTACAAAAACGATAGCTTTTTTTATTGTTCTAAGGAAATAACCGGACAGATTTTTCATTCCAACAATCAACAAAAATGTACTAAATATTTACGAAATTACGCGCAGAGCTTCCGTAGAGAGCGGGATGGTTAATTGCAAACTCACGCGTGTTAAGGGGGGTCATTTGCACTGGAATGGCCTTGCCTTAAGAGGTAAACATATCAAAAGTCCCCGCCCATAGCCCTTGAGCCGGTGGGGAGGGGGGATTTGAAGGTACCATTTTTCGATTTTTCATAAAAAACTCGTAAACGGTGCCTCCCCACAGCAAAAAATGTTCTTAGACATAAGTAATTTAAATAAAATTCTCCACAAAAAAGGTTCCCCCCTCCGGCTCAAGGGCTAGGGGCGGGGAGTTTTGATATGTTTACCTCCTAACTAGTCGAAACAAAGTTACGAAGTCAAAAATTGTGTTCCAAGCATTTCCCTCTATATCCTTTCGTTGCCTGGCCTACTGAGGTTATAGGAACTACATACATATTTATTTTATTTGCAGTTGAGGAACCTAATATTTTGGTATTGTATGTAGAGGTCCCCCGAATTTTTATTTTTATTCTCAATTTTTGATTTTCATTTTAAATAGTATCTTATGCCGTAAAATTATCTTTTTTTTTCTCATTGTAATAGTTTATGCACCACCTACTTTTCAGCTTTATATTTCATTTCTCCACTACCCAAAGGTTGTCTGGAAGAGATCGCTCTTTAGCGATAAGACCGCCTGTTGTTCTGCCTCTATCTCCCTGTATCTATGTTTTTTTGTTTTTTATGTGCTATTTTATTATGTGAGGTTTGCAATAAAGAGTATTTGTATTGTATTGTATTGTATTGTAATGTTTTAAATATATTTATTAAATATTTTCTGTTCGACACTATCCTTATACTATACTTTACAATGTAAAGAAACGATAATTTGTTACTAACAGCGACATCAATCACACGTCAAATTGCAGTTACTTGTAGCATTATCTTAATCTATTAGGTATTATCGTAATGCAAATACTGGCTTTACACGTGTATCTAAGAGTTTCCTTAATATGCTTAGTCTATATTTTGACCCTTTCAATAACCATGTTGGCAAGTGCCGAATACGATTAAAAAGAGTTTTTTTTAGAATAGAAGGCTATCTTTTACTTTAGCATTTTTTTGCCTTAATTTCCAGGAACCAGTATTTCAAATTTTCTTTCATTATTTTTGACCAGGAAGCGATTCCAAGACCTTCGAAATATAATTACACGATAAGAATCAAACGCAAATAAACATGATATTTAATGATACCTACGGCGAAAAAACTGTGCAGTTCAAACAGATCAAGATTATTTGTCAATGTGCGCGTGATTCGGATCATACCGTCGTTATTCAAAATATTAATTGAATTCTTTATTTATTCAGTAATAATATCACTCATACTAATACGTACTCGTATGTCTGTAAAAAAATTGTTGCTTAGGTACGTTGTTGAATGAATAAATATGAGGGGACAATTCAATAAGTCCCATAGTGGCCTCAATAAGGCTTCTTATGGTACTAGATGTAGACGATGAAATATAGAAAACATCAGATTCATATTTTATTACTTGTAAAAATGATTAAAATAAATGTGTTTCAGTTACTGTTTCTTTAGATAGAGATCTCCTCGCTGTCTTTATATGAATTAAAATTACATTAGGTATATTTTAGTATGCATGCATTATGCATTCAAATTAGATATACGACTTATATGATGAAATTATTGCTTAATAAAATAATAGCTAAAATGAATACCTAATTCATTCTCTAAAACCGGTAGAATAGGTTGAACGATATGTCACATGCTTATTCTACAACTGTTCATAAGCACTAAAATGTTATCAAGTATTAACAATAATAATATTCTTTATTGCACCACTAATACAGGAGTACATTTATAGATTCGGTAACATTAATAATGGTAACAACAGGCGGTCTTATCGCTTTAAAGCGATCTCTTCCAGACAACCTAAATATTATATCTAAACTTCGGCAAATGTTTGTCAAATGGGTATCAAATTGCCACCGCCATAAAAAACCGTTAAAATTGTGGTAAAACATGGTCATTTATTACATAGTTCAACACGTGAACGGGTCACCGAGGACACGTGCGTGGAAAGCATCAAGTAGTCACATTATGCGGGCGGCCATCTTTATTGTATGGGTTTCTTGTTTTGTTGCCTGACATGTCATGGTTATATTTATAAATTGATTGCTAATTAGCTCTGTATGTGATCGTGGGACTGGATAAACATTTGTTTAGAAATGGAAGTCAACTTCCGTAGGGTTTACCTGTTTGTTTACTTAGGTGCTATTAATTTTATGAGCTGAATTATTCATCATTAGCGTATAATTATACTGGTACGTCCTACTGCTGGGTCTCTTGTCATCTCATAGATGAGAGTGGATTTAAACAAATGGGGAAATTATTAGAAGTCAATAAAAACAAACGACTATAGATCGGCGAAATAAATCATATAGAACTAAGGACAATAGACACAGGATATGTAAATAGTATTTTGTCGCTTCCTATTTCGGACGAAGCCGAGTTTTTGTACAATTAATTAGAAGTAGATTTAAAATGTAGAGTTTAAGTTTTTTTATACATAATCTGCTGCCTTTACGGGGCAGTATGTTCGCCTGGCAACAAGCATCGTTTTTTCCTTAAAAAAACTAAGAACAAGGCTCGTCCTCATCTCTAGACCTCTGCAGACACTATAATCATAGTACCCTTATTGATAAACGGCTATCAAACCTGTTTTAGCAAAATGCCGTTAAAATTCGTTGGTTTATCTGTCATTTTCATACGACACTGTCCAGCTTTATGTAGCGCTACGCAATGTCCTCTACAGACGGGGAAACGCATGTCCACTACACATTTAAAATCTTGAATATACCCCAGAAATCGATGCAATGATGCGATAATACAGTGATAGGCGGGCGCTAGCGGGCTGTCCCGCATCTGAAAAATGTTACGAAACGCCGGACATACGGGGAAACGCATGTCCACTACACATTTAAATCTTGAATATATCCCAGAAATCGATGCAATGATGTGATAATATAGTGATAGTATATTATCACATCATCAGATAGATAATATAGGCGCTAGCGGGCTGTCCCGCATCTGAGAATAGTTACGAAACGCCGGCTAGGCGGGTTTTTAGCGTTGAACGTGTTAACTGTTTGTTTTGTCCACAGCATTCATGGAGCCCGACCACATCGGCAAAAGGTTCAGGACGAAACGCTCAACAGGACACTCGCGGAGGAAGCGAGACGCACCGTACGTCATCTATCCGGAGATACTCGTCATCGTCGACTATGATGGCTACAGGTAAGTACGAGCTTACTTGCTGGTGTTCTATGGTACCCTAGTACCTTCTTAAACTTATCAGCGCTCTGTCAAATACAAACGCTGTCACGCACACCATGACATGGGAATGTCAAACGCGAAGTTGAACCTTATATAAATTCATGTAGGTTGATATCGCATTGGACGCCGTGACGGATATATGCGTAGTTGGCGTCGAACCGAAGGGGCGCATATCGTTGGTGTTGAAAATGTTAAAAAAAGCCGCCTCCCACAGGCGGGGAGCTCATACATTTTTTTTTCTTGAAGTAGAGAATGATAGATCACAAGTTTCTTCACACTTTAGAACCTCTAGAGAAGAAATAAATAACACTGTGACACTGGCACAGCGTCCTGAAGTGGATCTTGGCCTCCGATACGAGTTGGCACCAGCGCGCCCTGTTCTGTGTGATCTCCTCCCAGTTTTCTGCTTGTAGGGCGCGAAGGTTTTTCTCGACTTCCAGCGGTACCTACTATCGGTCGCCGACCACTATTCCGTCCCGCGTAGGCTTTTTTCTCCGCCATGTCTGCTGACATTCTCTCTAGGTGTCCAAGCCAACGGAGTCTCGCTGATTTAATTTCTGTTAATATTATATAGAATCTATTAATCGTCATAAAGTACAAATTTATGACGATTTTTATGTGTACCTATTTTCATATCAATGAAAACAGGTAGACAAAAAACCATGACCTATTAAATATGGCCGTTTAAAACCGCAATTTGATATAAATCCTGTCCTGTCTCAACACATGTTTAGACCACATTTTCGTTAATTTGGTCGTTTGGAATTCCCCTCACATTTTCTATTCTATTCTTACTTGTACCTACTCGTTTTTTCTTGAGTCTGTAAAGCAGGGTTTCTTAAACTGTGGTCCATGGACCCTAGGGGATCCGTGTAAAGAAAACCAGGTGTCCATGTCCACTATCAAAGTGAGGTAATATAAAAATTGATATACAGGATTTCGGAAAGGCTCCGTGGGCACTTTGCAATTTCATGAAGTCCGTGACTTAAATAGTTTAAAATAGATTGAAGAAAATTTTCATACAATACATTGATGACATCATACTGCATAGCGTATAGGGAGACCGCAAAACTGGTTCAACATCTGCTTATTGGATGGCTGAGATCTATACAATATATCTATGTCAGAAGTCAGAATGAGATCCGCAATTTTTGCAATTGAAGATCTCATTGGAGCCTACTCTAATATATTTTCTCGAATATTTCAGATTACACAATGGGGACAATGTCCAGATAAAGCGGTACTTCGTATCGTTCTGGAACGGCGTGGACCTGCGTTACAAACTGCTCAAAGGGCCCAGGATACGGATATCCATTGCTGGTATCATTATATCCAGGGTGAGTGTTGTTGAAATGTGAACCTTAATTAGTAGGCAACAACTGACACTGACATATGCTCTTATTTCATTGGATATTCAACTTTAACGCTAATGACATAGAACTACTATTACAAACATACGATTTTTAGACAGTGTGTATGTAATATTTATTATAACAGTTTTTGTATGAATCAACATTAAGAATAATAATTTGACATTAATTCATTAGTTTAAAATTGACCATTTCGTCCGTCTCAATGCATAGTTCTTCTAGCAAGTTCTTTTTAGACTTAGGATAGCCCTCCAGAACTGCGTCTATGATGTCGGTTGATATTCTCTTACGTTTCCTACAATAAAAGTAAAGGCAATATCACCTATAGTGAGAATAATAGCTTACTTTTACTACATGGCAATAAAGCTTCATAAATGGCAACCTTAAAATTCAATTTTACAATACATGGTCTCACGCTGCCCTTATGTGCAACAGAATGTACCTACAATCAATCTCATTGGAATTTAGAACATTTCATGACACATTTAAATTATTATTTCTTTTGTAACATTCAAGTTGACAGCAATACAAAATCAACTCTATTTTCTATATGACATGGTACAAATTTCAGTGACTAAATTTTTGTATGATGTGATGGATGACAAACATGTTTGTAAAAATGTATTTTACAATTGTCATATACCTACCAACATCTTTGTAACACTAGTGAATTCATTAAATTGAATATTTGTGACTAACTTAATGTCACATCCACTGAAGTGTAAAACTATATTTAAACAATTTTTTATTAGTTATAATTATAATTTATTATATTTTATGACATCAATAAAATGAAACCATAAATGTTCAACTTCCTTGAATACAATGATATGTAAGTGAGGTATAATAAAAGACATCCACAGATGTGTAAACATTTCCTTAGAATTTGCAGGTTTATAACTTACTCGGCTCACTAATTATCTTTTTAATATGTTGATTATCCTTAAAGATTATTACGAATACATAAAATCTCTTAAAATTTTATATAATTTTTTTAATGATCTGAGAAATTAGATTCAAGATCTGCTAATAAGATTATTTCCTTAGATTAGAAACTTCTTTATACTTTTTTGCAACATTCATGATTCATTCATTGCATTTGGTTATTTCATTCATAATTATTGTAAAGGTTAATTCTAAACATGTGATTTTAACTTATACTTGTTACCTTTACGTCAGCTTCAATCCACCATGTTTACTTGAATTTTAGGTGTGATTTTAGAGTACCAATAAACTTTGTTGCAATTGAAATTGGTCTTGGCTGTCATAGGTGCTATATATTTTTTGCTTACCTGTACTCTTTTAAGAACTTCTCGTGCTGGTTCATAATAATACTTTTCTCTTGAGTACTTATAACATTAGTTGAAGTACTTAATACTTTCAGTTTGTTGTCATAGCCCTCTATTTTCCTCTTGAGCCCTTCAATTTGGGTCTTTGCAGAATCAGTGGTAGGAGTCGCTAAGATAGCTTTCAGATTTGTCTCTACTGTTTTTAGCTTGTTTGTTTTTTCTAACAACTCTTCGGTAATTGTCTTTAATTGGGCATCATAATCTGTAAAAGTAATAATAGGCCAGTTTTAATGATTATTATAACCCGACCATCAACGAGTTATCAACAAAAATGACAAAAAAGTATTCCTTAGCTAAAACCTAACCTAGGAGTTAGCGTTTAATAACAAAAATGAAGTTTTGGTCGGAAAAGCTGCTCAATTCATTTTTACCTTCTGTATCGCCTTCTTCTGCAATATTTTCCGGTTGTATGGCTGCGTATACTTTCTGCTTGCCATATAATTTACAACGGATTTTCGCATTTTCACTGAGATAGTCCAACGCCTTTTGAACAGCGGATTTCGAAAAAGCGCCACGAAGATTCACTGTGACGTCTGCACACGAATATGGGCGATTCGTATCCACTAAATACTTTAGCACAGCTTCGTTGGCCATAATTATTCACCCTTAAATTAAACTACTGTAAGAAAAGTAAAAGAACGGAACTTTTAATCACAAGTATCACAACAGCACGCGATTCGAAAAATAAAAATACCGCCATTTTAGTTGACGTCTATACTTTTTATACGTCACTCACTAGGCAGGTGCACCCCACTCTGTAATTTTTTTGATTTAATTAAATCATAATCGACAATAATGCGTGACTATCATCGAAATTATTGATGGTGACAATGAATATACTTAATGCAAATTGGAAATCTTATGGATAGGTAAATAGATATAAAAAAAACTACTTATATTTATGCGCATGTGACGCAACGCATGCATATTTGAATAACTTAAAAACACTTGCAATTTATTAAAGGATAAATATGTTGAAGATAGTTGGATAAAATTTACGGCAGCACCTACAAAATATATTACGATTACGCTATTAGGCTATTACCATAGCTGGGCACCGTTAATCAATAATACGTTAATCAATAATCCGTTTAAAAAAGTTAACTTCGTTAAACGTTAAAGCGTTACATTTCAGGCCAATTAACGGAAGTTAACGTTAATGCAGAAGGCAAGACGACAGTGTCGATGTCTCATAAAATTATAATGTAGAAAATGCAACACGTACTTATGTCGTTAAATAAAGGCTTATATTATTATTATCAACATTAATCGTTAACTGCTGACGCGCCTCACTTGCGTCGCCTGTCTCACTTAGCGCCTATAACTCGCGCCTACGCCGCCCCGATCGAATGGACTTGTAAAACCTGTTTTTGTGTGTCCTTTGATTTGTGGCGCGGTATTCCTTTGATAAAATAGGTACCTAGTTAACGGGTTAATAGAACTTTGGACAGTTAGCGGAAGTTAATGAGTCTGTTAACAATTTTGCAAGTTAACTTAAAAGTTAATCCGATACACGGATGGTAAACTTTGTTAATTAACGATTAACGGTTTAACGTGTTAATGCCCAGCTGTGGTAATTACATTGTTAGATGGTCCAGAGGCAAGTTAAAAATTGTCATTCAACTCATTAATAAATAACTTTTTTTTACTTTTGTCAGGGCCGTGATGCTACCCCCTACTTGGAAAGGAATAGAGTCGGTCGAGACGCTATTGACTCTGCCGCTGCGCTCACTGACATGGGCAAGTATTTGTTCAGAGAGCGACGGCTGCCCGTCTACGATATCGCCGTTGCTATCACGAAGTGAGTACAATTCGGACTCGACTTTTTAAACCAGATTAAGCACAAGAAATTCTCAATAGATGGCTGAAAGTAACGCTAAAAGGTTGGCAAACTATCAAACTGCTGTTGCGTTGTAATCATTCTGGTTTAAAAAGTCGAGTTTACCTATCCTATAGTGCCTAACTGATTGTAAACAGAGTATTAGAAAAAATAGGATTTATCAAGTACTTAAAGGACGAGAATTTTAAAAATGTTATTATTAAATTAATGTTGTTGAAGAATACTTTTGTTCTGTTAAAATTATTGAATACTAAACATATCTTATCTCATTTCACTCCACTCCACAAACCAGGATCCCATGTAAGTATAATCATTATTTAAATTTCAATTTGGCGCCATTATTAGAGTTTTAAGTTTAATTTAACTATATGCTTATTGCCGAGCAAATTGAATCAGTGAAATGAAGACGTGGCAACTGATTTCATCAACAGATACGACATGTGCCGACGACGCAAGGGTGGTCGCTGTACCAAAGGCACCGCTGGTAATTGTTTTAAAAAGGTCTATAAGGATTGCGATTGGTCTTACAAACGGCGCGGCATTAACAGCTTCCGAGTGAATATAAATGCTTCGTAATTTATAATTTAAGAGGTAAAGGATTTGGTAATGGCGCTAAATGTAAGACACTACACATTAGTTTAACAAATTAGGATTTGACAGGTATCAAGAGTCCGAATTGTGTTAATGTATTGAGTTTTATTTTCGTGCGCTTTCAGACTAGACATGTGCAGAAGACAATACGCGAATGATGCGTGCAATAGAGGGACAGCAGGTAGCGTGTTACAAAACCTAAAAAATCCACCCAAAAGCACACCTGACTCATTTAGTTCCTCACCTATGTGTACAAGTCACTTTGACCCCACCTGTCACTTGGACCCTACCTCTACCCGAGTCATTAGCACCTTGTGAATAATATTCTGTCTTTCCGCAGCAGTCCATTCTTCTAGACACATGTAAAAACCTTCCCAGATGTTTTATGTATATAATTTTGTTTTAGATCATGCGACTGTACTGTAAGTAGTTTAGAATCATAAAGGAATTTGTATTTACTTAATGTTTCTTCTTTCTGTTTCATTAAAGTTTCATCATATTATTGTATGATTTTTGTCTGCCAGTAGATGAAATAAATGTTTAGGTACTATGTTTTACCAAAAAAATACTATTATTTTATTTGTAATCTAAAAACATGCATAAAGTGATATAAGAGGTCAAATATCGGTACGATAATCGCATCATTGTAAAAATGTAGGTCCGACTGACTTACTGACATAAACAGAAGTTCAATGATGTCTCGCTATGGACTTAGGTACAGTTTTAACGTGTATACATTCAAAATCATGTAGTAGTAACGAAACAAACTTGTATAACTTGATTTAAAACTATAAATCAACTGACCATAACATCGTAATTTTCAAGATGATCTTTAGCTTTTGACTCCGCCGCATCCAAAAGATCACTTGTATTTTGCTATTACAGTAAGAAAGTTGCGTAAGATGGAAACCAGTCGACCCAACCTTACTTAAATACAAGGGGTCATTGGGTAAATAAATGTAAGAGTAACCGCGGTAATCGGCGAAAATAAAAATTTCGATTTTATTGTACTCATAATCGAGACTCAAAATTATGATTTGGACCGTAATAGTCATCATAAGAAAAAGGCGGGTTTTTTAATATAATATAATAGGACAGTTTTTATAAGTTTTTTAACGGTTTGGGTTGAGCGCTATGTGCTTGTATAAATAAAACAGTAACCCGCTTGAGCTTTTGCATGTGCTAACTCTACTATAACTTCCAATATTTTGTACAGCACTAATTTTACAACTTACCTATTTCTAGTTATATTTAAGTACTTATTTTTAATTATTTTAATATAGACTTAATAGATGTTTCATCGGTAAGTATCAGTATCAAATCTGTAGTTTAAATCATTAGACCTGTTTAGAATCAAAAGCCTCATCACTTTTGTTATTAAATTTAATCTTAGCCAATTTTCTAACCAAGTCTGTATTTAAGCTATTAACACCTATCTACTTCGATCAAAAACCTTGATTTTCCCATTTTCCTGGCCATAAAATATCCTCATTTGCTACAAAATACCTACGTACTCGCATTTCTCTCAAAATTTGACCGTGCCGACTATTTATAAATCGCAGGTTACGTTTTACGTTAATGATAATGTTGTACATACCTAAATAGAGTTGGAATTAGTACAACTACAAATTAAAATTAAATTTTGGTTGCCTTTCATATTTTGAATAGTATTCAAAGCAGCAGTTCTTTTTATGTTGCTGTGGCATGCGGCATGCGACACACATGTTGTGGCAATCCATCATTGTGTACCTATTTACGTCTCTCGTACGGTCTACTTAAAATTTGATGGTGCCGACATTTAGTGAAATGACCTTAATCTTACGCTTAATGTCCGACATAAAAGCGATTGTGTTAGCAAGAGCAAGACAGATTTTGTTTTCGCACTTTTTGCACAAGTCACAGGGCCTATACTCCGAACTTCATATCGTGCCGTCCCTTTCACTCTCGTGTTATACTCGATATGAGTGCAAGGAATTTCGAATATCGGAGTATTAAGCTTTGAATGAATGAAAATAATTCATTCCAGAACAAGTCCTAAATCATATCTACTTACCCAATACATAAAGAACTTATGCCACAGCAATGTTGGTTTTTTTGATATACATGCTTTTATTCCATGAAATATCTCTGTAAAATCTCTGTCGGCACGGCTGTCCAATTTTAAAGGAATCATATATTAACTAGTACCATAAACAGGGTTTGCTTACGTCGGTGGCGCATGCGTGGTGAACAAACGACTGGAGAAGGTCAACTCCGTTGCTATCATCGAAGACACCGGCGGCTTTTCGGGCATCATTGTCGCTGCCCATGAAGTTGGACATCTGTACGTATCATTCAGACATTGCATGAGCAGATATACATCAGCCACTCGCTTAGTATACCCATACCCATAGTACAAGCTTATCCACACATTTTTTTTTATTGTTTATATAAAATGTATGACTCATTTTCGTTACACACTTGCCTCAATTAAAATGTGGACATAAGGAAGTCCTTAACTATGTACAAAATATTACGAACTAACCCCAGGTACCTAGTGAAAGTAGGTAGCTCTTAATTGCCTTCACTTGAACTAAAACCTTGCTACGCTACTTACGACAAAGTTGTCGTCTACCGCTGTTTATTTTTGTACAGTCTTTTTTGACCCGGAGATTCCCGACGTCATGAGGATCTCCGGGCGCGGGTGGATGAGGGGTTATCACGTTTTTTTTTTAACCTGACTGTGGCTTTATATGCCGGGCCCCAATAAAGCTATAAGAGTGAGCGGTTGGAGAGTAGCCTGGGGAAAACCTCCGACACGACCACGCGTGTGGTTTGAAACACTGGAATACCCTAAGAGTTTGCGCTCCAGTGTGATTGGTTGGTTGGCTGTTTCAACCGAATCTGAGGTGTGAGTGGAATCGAGCTACTGGGGGTTTTGTCGCTGGTTCACAAAACCTAACTAACCTAGCTGAGAAGAGTCCAGCAAGAAACTCAGCTAGGAGGTTAACACGTCTTGTAAATGTCCACAGATTAGGGGCAGTACACGACGGCAGCCCCCCGCCCTCGTACCTCGGCGGGCCGGGGGCAGAGAAGTGCCGGTGGGAAGACGGCTTTATCATGTCGGACCTGCGTCACACGGAGAAAGGGTTCCGTTGGTCGCCGTGCAGTGTGCAGAGCTTCCATCACTTCTTAAAGTAGGTTGCAGTTGCAGTGCTTGTTTAAAGCCTTTAATATAATAATAATATGTTTATTTACGACCAACGTGGATCATTGTGTTAGTAACAGGCTTGATCACACAAGTTAAAGGCTTGGTCACACAGCTTGCGCGACGCAAGCGGGACGCCACGCAATGCTCGCGCTGCGCGTTGGTATAATGTATGATGTAGGTACTACATAGACCCGCTCTTGTCGCGCAGCCTGTGTGGCGTCGCTAACCCGTTACCCTACGTTTCGGTGCGCAGCGCGAGCGCACTCAACGCGTCGCCGATGTGGGCGACCAAGCCTTTATAATAAAATTAAAAGTTATCGGCATAGCATGGTCTTGTTTTACGATTGAAACCGGCTTTGACCATAAAACCCATATAGCTGGTTGGGCAGAAAACTATCTGAGCGATCCGATTCCAATTAAGTACTATTAATCCAGTAGTCACGACGACAGTAACAAAACTTCCCAAAACAAGGTTCTTGATTCGAAAGTCTATTTCAAATAATGTAACAAATGTGAACTAACGAAATATCGCACCGTGAATAGAGTGATGCTTCTGTTGCGGCACTCAGTCGCATGCGAATCCGTTGTCTTTGCGATATCAACTGTTTTGGTAGGCATCTATACAGAAAAAGTGCTGAAGTGGTCAAAATCTACACAAGTTAACTGGAACTCCCTTAAAAGTTCGCGATGTATAAAATAAATATAAATATTAGAGGACAATCTTACACAAATCGAACTAGCCCCACAGTAAGCTCAAGAAGGCTTGTGTTATGGGTACTAGACGACGATATATTTAATAGATATAAATACTTAAATACATAGAAAACATCCAAGACTCAGAAACAGATGTTCATGCTTATCACACAAATATTTGCCCTGACCGGGATTCGAACCCAGGACCGTCAGCTTCACAGGCAGGTGCACTACCCATGCTAAACCGGTCGTCAAAAATGTATTTAACTTCTCCTTTTGTAAATCATGTTTTATATTTTTTGTACAATACAGAGTTTTACTACTACTACAAGTTCTCAGCTTAGTAATAAACTGGTTTAGAACTGATCCAATATTCGTATAATTCCAGCGGCGACACAGCGACGTGCCTGTACAACTCGCCGCACGAGGACGACTCGCTGCCGCGCGTGCTGCCCGGCCGCCTGCTCACGCTTGACGCACAGTGTCGGAAGGATAGAGGCACCAGGTGAGTGACACAAGTGGAACACTGGCACGTTTGGCAGTGATAGCGTCCCGCACAAGTCATCTAGAGTCTGGCTAATGAAAGATGAGACTGGAAAAGAGCGGCAATTAAAAAAAATCCACGTGATGCAACACTTTGTATAATGTGACAAAACAATAATGATACTTGGGTAACAAAATAAAACGTTTGCACTAAATAGTTCATTACCTACATACCATGCGATAGCATTACCAAAAAGTATTCTAATATTTAAATATTCTGAGTCTGTAATTGAAGTAGCAATTCATCAGGTATTATGTAAGTACTATGATCCGATTTGCTGTATCCTGTTTCTGATCCGTAAAGAATCAAGTAATGTTTGTCTCCATTGACACGGCAATTAAGCGACGTTTGACACATTTGACGTAGATAATTATAGTTGCCATTTAAAAAGTTTGAAATAAATTTCAGTCTCATCTTTCATTAGCCAGACTCTAACACAGAAATATTTTGTCCTTAATATTAAAAAATATGTGTGTATGTTTATATTGTAGCATTTGAATTCTGTAGTATTATGTTACTGTTATTTTATATACATTGTATATTGTTTTGAAAAAATGACACCTCGCCGAGTTTCTTACGCCGGTTTTTCTCGAGGCAGAGGTTTATTTTATGAACCGGTGGTAGTTTTTTGGCATTCATAAGTGCATATAACATGCCTAAATTGAAGAATAAATGATTTCATTTCATTTCATTTTACTAGTACTGAGTACGAAATATCTGTGTCCCTCTCGCACTTGTATATACGAGCTTTAATTTTGTTTTTGGTTCGCGTTAGAGCTTCTGATTGGCTGCATTGCGATGTTTTTCAGTCCGTATAACGTGTAAATTTGGTTGTTTGCTCAGTAGCACTGAAAATGCAAATTCATATGTTCTGGGAATACGAAATCTCTTTGACAGGTGTGATTTTGTGTGTGACCTATAAAATGATTGTAGTATAGAGTGCTAATCATCATCATCAAAACTTAAGAGCTTCGCTCTTGTCGGTGGAGTAACCGCCACTCTTCTCTATTCATTGCCAGTTTCTTGACTTCCCCATACGACTCGGCAACTTCCTCCCTCACTTGGTTATTAGTAAGTCAGTCTAGGTCTTCCTCTTCCTCTCCTGCCTTCAATTTTGCCCTAAGATGTTTAAGAAGAAGCTGTCGTGCCGTATCAGGTGTCCCACCATCCTGCCTCTTCTATTTCTAATTGTTTCCAGTAAACTTCTTTTCTCTCCTACCATCATATTCATCAAAACCTCTTCATTCGTCTTTCTTTCCGTCCAGCTGATCCTTTCCATCCTACGCCAACACCACATTTCGAAGACCTCTAATCTTTGTCTGTAGAGTTGTAATAGGTAGTCTAATCAGGCGCGGATACAGGGGGGGGGGGGGGCAACAGGTGCAATTGCCCCCCCCCCCTGAAACCTGTGTCAGGGGCGGGCAATTGCCTATGTCCTGACGTAGGAAATATGTTCTGACAATATAAACAGTTATCAAAAGTCAGTTTTATTTTCGGAAAGTTCGAAAGTGCCCCCCCCTGAACATAATCCTGGATCCGCGCCTGAGTCTAATTGTGTTTTCCAGCGCGTGTTTTAAAGACGAGCGAGTGTGCGCGCAGTTGTTCTGCTTCGATGCCGCGAGCGGGTACTGCGTCGCCTACCGGCCCGCGGCCGAGGGCTCGCCCTGCGGCGACGGACAGGTAATACAACCGTCATTAAATAAAAATAATAATAAATAAATAAATATTAGAGGACAATCTTACACAAATCGAACTAGCCCCACAGTAAGCTCAAGAAGGCTTGTGTTATGGGTACTAGACGACGATATATTTAATAGATATAAATACTTAAATACATAAAAAACATCCAAGACTCATCACACAAATATTTGTCCTGACCGGGATTCGAACCCAGGACCGTCAGCTTCACAGGCAGGTGCACTACCCAGTAGGCTAAACCGGTCGTCATTGATCAATCATACCTACGTACGAGTACAGTCAAGAGCAAATGTGAAAATACTTTTGAGCCTTATAAGGTTATAAGGTGAAACATTGTTGTTCTTGACTGTACTAGACTAGTTGACTTAACATGTGTATCTGTGTATAGTATATGTGTGTAGTGTATGTCTGTGGCATTGTAGCTCCCTAACGGATGAACCGATTTGGGTGCGGTTTTTTTAAATCGAAAGTCTTGATGACGGATGTGATTCTTAGCTGCGTATAATGTTTTGTGTCGTTTTTTTAATTTAATTAACTTGTTTGTTTCATTCAGTACTGCATAAACGGTAGATGTATAACCGAGCACGAGAATATAATCCCGGACTACTCGCAGCACACGCCGAGCTACGTGCGTCCGGACACGAGCCCGTTCTACGGCAATATTACCAGGTAATTATTGACCGCTCGCTTTATTACCAGTAGTACAATCCTGTTTAATTAACGTAGTTACATGTTTTATATATTTGAGTATTTGTTACAAGTAATCGCAAGTTGAATTATGGAAATAGTTTTCATATTTATTTTTTACTAATATTTTATTTGGATATCACGAGTAAAAGGTAAGGATTCTTTATAATATCAACATTTATGTTATAAATGTATGAGGATGTATAAGAATTAGTATGAAAAAATTGTATAAAAAAAACACAATACTGACAACAAATGAGAACACCGCACACTCTCGTTTAAGTCAGTATGTGGACAAGCATTTACACAACAAGTCAACAACATACTAATACGACTTCATTTTACAATAGTTACGAAGCAACAACCCAGCCAATAGTCCCTAGCACGTCGTCGACATACAAACAATACTACCCAAGCTACCAGACCACAAATTCAATATATACAACAACCACAACCTCAACGACAGAAAACCCTTACAAATACTACTTCTACACAACAAAGAAACCGACAGAGTATATAGAAAGATCAACAGCAGTAACGCATCCAAGCAGTATAAGCACCTACCCGCCATCGTTCAACAAATACTCAATATCGACGACAAAGAGCCCGTATGACTTCCACGACTTCTTCTCGAGAACCACGAAGGAAGTCGATAGAAGCGAGCCGAAACGAACAGGGTTTTATAGCAAAGACGAATTCGATAGTTACTTCGGACGGTCTACGACAAAAAACCCATACCCAGAGAAGGGTTTGCGGTCTAGTTACAAGTTCGGAACTCATTACTCGCTAGCGAAGTCGAGTGACAACTCTATAAGGCCAGATGCAAACGTCCAACAAGTACAAATAGAACCAGCGAGATTGCTGTTCTCTTACCAAAGGAACTTGACGAGTGGGGAGATCATTCGACATTAGTGCCAAAACACATATTGGTAAGGGCATGAACGGGTTTCACCTGGCAGCATTGGAGTCATCTTTCCACCATCGGTGTTTCTTACATAGCCTACTCATTGTGTCTTCTACATTACATGTCTACTTTATACTCATATACACATTTCCAGTTAAAACCCTAGATGAGAATTGCAAATTGGTTGCTTATTCACAATCTGATTGCAAAAGTAATTCATGGACCATAGCCGAATGTATGCCTGGCATTTATGTAGTCAAAATAATCATGTAAGGCAATTTGATTACGTTGAAATCAAAAGTAGCAAATTGTAATTCATCTATTTTAGATATAGTGTACATAATCAATCACACATCACGGGTCAACATCGTGTACATTCGGCGCTACACACATCACATTTTGTGTATGCATACGTGTTTGTACATAACTTATATCAATCAGTACATTCTTTTACTCTTTATCACATTTCCAGCATTGTAATTGTTACTGTAGCTAAAACATTGAAATATTTGAAACAAATACTTAATTACCTGCCTGTAAATACAACCCCAATTTTAGTTAATATTCCGTAGTGATTCATGAATAAATAGTAATTTTGGTGGATTACCAAATGTAAATTGCCTGACTCTAACGTGCCTTTTCAAATTTAATTAATTATAAATATTTGTAAATATTGATTTTAAATATCTGTTTTCAATATTAAAACCTGTAAATATGTTTCAGCAGCCGCCATTAGAGATCGAGCGGGCCGAACAATGAAGACTGCCAAGCTGGAATGCCAGAGACTATTAGAGCGTATTAGGCCTAGAACCTATGCTAGCCTACCCGGATAGTCAGTTTCCAGCATCTAAGCTACATTACAGATTGTGTAACGAGCGCATATCCCGTAGAATTGAATATTACACTGTGTAATCATAATATTAATTCCTGTAATCGATTACATTGACGCGTTCGAAATAAGTGCAAGCAGAATTATTGCTTTGCTTGCATTTATTTTCATAATTATACGGATGGTAATAATTAATATTCAGCGGGTAATTACGGGATGGCGTCGCGCGTTGTGTGTGTTAAATGTGTCTGAAGACAAAACTTTATGTGTGTCGGACACAGTTCTGTGTGTGATATTACAATGTGATTGTGTTACTATTAATAATGAAGTCTATAAGTACATTAGGTTATAATTTTGTAAAAACTGAATGGACGAAGATTATTTTTTTTAATCCGAAATAGATCGGTTTTTGGATTCATTGTAGAAATACTCCTTAGACTATTTTTGATGGTTGTAAAAATAACCTCTTTATAAGGTTACTTAAAGAAACTGCCACAAAGTGCCTTTTATACAATTATTTTTAAGATCGTAATTGACACAAGTTTTATATATATTTGACTGTTTAAAAAACAATTGAATAGCGACTGGCTCGCGCCTCTGAAGTAAATGGTCCACATTCTCAATTTATTTGTAACCAACTATGGAAACAGATATTAAGTTTACATATTTCCATAGTTTCCCAACTATATATAATTTTTTCTAATTTTAAGCCTCTCCCTAAAATTATTTATGGCACCTAGTTCTTTAAAAACAAAGTTACCAATAGAATAAAATAAAATAACGGTTGTCTATGACCGATCACATCACTTGCCGGGAACGTTACATCACTACTATTTATTATGTTCAAACTATTTATGTATGGTTTTAGTTTACCCAAATTGTTTAAATATTAAGAAGAAAATAGAAAATAATGAAATCTGCGCGCGCTGTTTTATTTCAATATCTTTAAGTAACATTTAAGTTACCTGTACCATGATATATAAACCTAACCTGAAAACCTAAAATAAAAAAATATGCTGGGCAAAGATGACCGATTTATTTTTAGGTGCGTACGAATAATGAACTAAGTTCTTATGACAAAGATTAAGAAAACTGGTGGTTTCAGTCCCAACACCTTTATTTGCCACCGTCTCGATATATTTACAATAAAAATCAGGCTTCTTCTTGATCACCTAAAAATAACGTCATAAGTAAACAAAAAATACAACTAATATTGTGCAAAGTTCAAAATATGCAAACTAAGGGCTCTTGAGGAATCTTACCCACACTGCGGGTTATAAGCTACAAACAACAGAAAAATCTTCTTGAGATACAGAAAAGTTTTATAATCAAATAATAATATTTATTTAATAGATTAAAATTTTGCCTTTTAAGATATACTATTTTCATATATGGTCAGTAATATGTTCCATTTAATTCTTATTTACTACTTTATTATACTTTTATACAGTAAAATTAGTATAATATCTTGTAATTTGTATTTCCATCAGAAAATTATTCCGATAAACTATTGGCTCTATAAATAATGTCTATTATTCGTTACTTATTATTTATACATACAATACTAACAACCCAAATGCATCTCCGTGTCAACTTTGCCCATTGAAAATAACAAACGTATACAAAATATGAAATGCAATTGCAAAATTAGAAATCAATTCAGTTTACACGTTGGCTGCATCGCAGTAATGCTCATGCGCAAAGAGAGAGAAAAGAAGAAGAAGCTAATTTAACAGTTTGGGCAGATCTCCCAAATAATTCCCTTTAATCACTTACAAAATAGCTCAAATTCGCATAAACAAACAAATCATCAACGTGCATAATCGTTCACATAAAGTGGGCACATAAAGTGGGCAAAAGTGGTGGGCAAAGTTGCGAAACGGCAAAGATGGCTACGGCATGTAAGTTTAACCGGATTTGATCGGCAGCGGGGACGATCCGACGTTCTTCGTTAGTAACTTGGCGAGCATGCCCACAGACAGCACAAACACTATACCAGCGGGCATAAACTTTCTACTGTTGTAGAACCTGGAACATGGAAATATACATGTAAGTACATTGTCTGTATTTAACTTTAATAATACCTCTTCGTAACTTCATAGATGCAGAGGGGCTACCGCGAAACACAAACGAAGTTTTCCCTCTCTGTCTCACTTATGTGCAAACTTGCAAGTGCGACAGAGAGTGAAAACTTCGTTTGCTGTTCGCGGTAGCGCCCCAGGAACTAGTGTCCGGCCGAAACATGTTTTTTGCCTAAACTGAAACCGAAACCGAAGGTTCGGCGTTGGCTCTAGTTTCGGCCGAAACGGAAACCGAAACTTTTGTAAGAAATAATTGATTATGTTTTTGTGGGATATAAAAATGTAAAATACTTAGCTACAATAAGATGTAGGTACTGTTGGTAGGTAGGTCTGAGGATGAATATGTCCAAGACTAAAGTTATGGCGAACGTCTCTAGTGGCTCGAATTCGATCATAACGATTGGAAACGAGAAACTGGAGTCGGTCGACCAATACGTGTATCTTGGGCATATTTTATCCTTTGACAAGGAAAGCCAAGCTAAGGAGATCTCCAGGAGAGTCCAGCTAGGGTGGGCTGCTTTCAATAAACTGGACGACTTCCTTAAATCCACCGATGTTCCACAATGCCTGAAGACTCGCCTTTACAACCAATGTGTACTGCCCACCATGACGTATGGTGCCGAGACATGGACGCTTACAAATGAGGCTGTGCACAAAATCCGAGTAGCACAGAGAGCCATGGAGCGCGCCATGCTCGGCATTAGACTGCAAGACCGAGTGAGGAATGCCGAGATCCGACGCCGCACAAAAGTGCGTGACGTCGGATACGTCATTACCAAACTCAAATGGAGTTGGGCAGGACACCTTGCCAGGCAGAGTGATGGCAGGTGGACCAAAATAGTGTCAGACTGGTGGCCACTTAGTGGTAAAAGGAGCGTCGGGCGTCCACCGGCTCGATGGGTCGACGATATTAGGAAGATCGCGGGTCACTCTTGGATGAGACTGGCTCAGGACCGGGACGAGTGGCGTACTCGAAGAGAGGCCTATGCTCAGCAGTGGGCGATTACAGGCTGAAAATGATGATGATGATGATGATGACTGTTGGCGGAGCCGAGCGAGCTACGCCATTTCCGGCTGTGCCGATGTTAGCCGAACGCGATCCGGAAGTACAATGTTGAAAGTTTCGGCGCGGCCGATATATTTACTTAAATAATTTAAGTTTAAGTTTACCAGCGTCTTGGCATATGCTGTATTGCTGATAAATGTATTTTGCTAAATAAATAATAATATAAGTAAATTAATGTGAAAAATACCTGTATCCCATAAGTCCTCCCAAAACGGTGGTGGTTCCTAGCATCAGCTGGTAGTTAGAGGGATCCCTGCTGATTTGATACGCGCCAATACCTGTGTTAACATATTTCGATAAAGTCCCTGATTCCCAAAAGGTAAACAAGTAATGCTGTATAGAATGAGCAAATTTGTCTAAATACCATATCAAATTTTCAATATGTATTGCAGATTTCTTAATTATTATATTATCCAACTATCAATGAGTTTCATAGTTAGATATATCTGGTAAAGCCAGAATTTGGCTGAAAATACGAGCAGTTTTGCGCCCACTTCACACGGCTGCGATGATAACATTGCCTGTGTGGCCGGTGAAAAGGTTAAAATAAAATTCGCAATAATTAGATGAATAATTGTGGCTTACCTAAGATAGAACCGAATATGAGTCCGGCGCTAAGAGAAGGGATTGATCCTGAAAATAAAATAGCATATAATGTTATCATTGTTATATAAGCAGTAAATACTAATACTTGCTCTTTTAGGTTTAGGGATGGTGTTGTGATGTTAGTGAATAATAATAATAAAGACGTATTTGGTTCCATATAGAGGAACTACTTACAGCAGAATTTACATTAACAAACCTTATAATACATAGTTATAATAAATTATCACTACATAGTATAAAACAAAGTCGCTTTCTCTGTCCCTATATCCCTATATCCCTATGTATGCTTAAATCTTTAAAACTACGCAACGGATTTGATGCGGTTTTTTTTAATAGATAGAATGATTGAAGAGGAAGGTTTATATGTATAATAACATCCATTAAATAGTGCACCCGTGCGAAGCCGGGGCGGGTCGCTAGTAATACATATTACATATGCTTATGAATACACATTTCACACTATTAACTTTTTCTTAACAAACACAAGTAAGTAAAAATATAGTTAACAAAATTTAAGCATGCAATATTTCTAAGTTCATTAACTGAATAAGGTAGCTAGAGGGGCTACTTCGAACTTCGTATCGTGCCGTCCCTTTCACTCATACAGTTTATAACACGAGAGTGAAAGGGACGGCATGATACGAAGTTCGGATTTCGGAGATCAAGTACCGGGCCTGTACTCCAGTACAGGGCCAGTGCTCCCGAAGATTCGCTGTATTGAGAGCGAGAGGGAACTCCATGTTTCTAGCTGTCAAGTGTCAAAACAACGAATCTTCAAATAAATAAAAGGTCGGCAACGCACTTGTGATTATTCTGGAGTCGCAACGTAAAAAAAGCTAAAGCTTGTTTGCCACCGTAGTTGTATAAAAACGTACTTTTATTTCCATGACCTACCGATTAACTAGGAGGGGTATTTTATAAAACTGTTCTTGGCTTTTGAATTTTCTAGCATGAAACATTAAGTCGAATTTTGCACGATTATATTGAAAAAATTCAGCAATCTCAAACATTCTTGAGAATAAATGGCGGCAGAAACCTGCCACAGGAAAAGTTCCCTTCATCTTTTGAAATTGTATGTAAATATACAATTTAGGTACCTACCTATGCGGGATAAATCTGGTACTGGTAGTAGCTCTAAAAACGTATTTGCTCTGTATAGGTTTTCCTTAATGGGCAACATAAATAAGTCATCATCTATTGTTACTACTACTTAAGATGTCATTTTATTACGACTCATTATTCAATTCCACAGATGAAGACGAATAACGATGAAGGAAAACAGCGATCCAATCCTGTTTGGAGTTCCAGTTTTCCTTCTTGGTAGGAAGGCCAGAATGCAGTCGCTTTACAATCCGAAAAACGCTACATGGACGATAATGTAAGTATTTTTTTGCGTACGGCCCGCCTCATGGTAAGTCACCGCAGCCTAATATAGACGCCTCCTCTGTCGTAACTCGGCGATCACTGATTAGGAGCCGCACGGTCCGGCGTCCTAGGCACCCACGGACCCGGACGACGTAATTATAGCGTCCATCGAAAGATGGAACGCTGCGCTTACGGCGTCCAACTCAGACACGACGCGTGCACTTAGGCATTCCCGCCGGCGGGGACGTGCACCGCGCGATCGCGACAACATTGACACATATAGTCAAAACTCCCAGTAGCTCGATTCCACTCACACTTCAGACTCGGTTGAAACCGCTCAACCAATCTCACTGGAGTGCAAACTGTTAGAGTACTCGTATTCCAGTGTTCCAAACCACACGCGTGGTCGTTTCGGAGGTTTTTCCCTGGATTTTCCCCATGCTACTCTCCAACCACGCACTCCTATCGCTTTATTGGGCCCGGCCTATAAAGCCACAGTCAGGTTCAAAAAAAAACCAGTGCCATTTAACCTTCAACCCAGAGGGAAAACTAGACCTTATTGGGATTACACCGATTTCCGCACAATTGCTTCGCCGAAAAGCCACTGTTAAGTATCAGATGATATCGTACATAAGTTTTTTGAATAACCCGGGGTTCGAACCCGCGACCTCTAGATGAAATCCGCTTATTATGTAGATATTTTCCTTTATCTAGACGCTTGCAACACCAATGTCATATGTCGTTGCCGACCCTATGAAGTATTAAGTAAAGAATTATGTTTGGCTCAAAAACGACTGAGGGTCTACCGCGTACAGAAAACGAAATATCTGCTTCTGTCGCACTTGCTTATTGGAGTGGCAGAGAGGGAAATACTTCGGTTCGTAGGCCGTTTGCAGCTAAACTAGTTGGTAGAGTAAAGCTCTACTAGTAAACTTGTTTCAATGTGTGAGTTTACTGCGCCAATATGCTCCCGTTTTTGCAGTCCGGCAAGTGGCTTCTATGAAAAGTCCAGAAAATCCCAGGGGCGCTACCACGAACAGCAAACGAAGTTTTCCCTCTCTGTCGCACTTACGTCCGAATGTCCAAGTGCGACAGAGAGCGAAGACTTCGTTTGCTGTTCGCGGTAGCGCCCCAGGACTTTTGGGTCGTCAGATGTGAGTGGAAACACACTAGGGTGCAAGCTGTTGCTACTGTTTTGTGGATCAATGCATAACTAGTATAACTTACTGTACTTATTAGATAAATAGATAATAATAAAATAAATTTCAAATACAAAACGATTTTACTCTTATGTATATCTAACCAACCAGTCCCATAAAGCTGAGCAATGGATAAAGGTACTAGATTAGATAGTGCTAAATATAATACTAGTACCTTATACAGATAGTGAAAGTCTTGATAAAAAAAAATTGTTTCCGTATATATTTATTACAAATCGAGATTTCTGATTATCAAGCCTATCAAGGCTAACAAAGTGATATAATAATTAATACGGTATTCGGTAGCTTAGGCCCCGCCTCGCTACCGGCGGCACCGTAGGTTAGGTTTTTATGTTTTTAGTTTTTGAAATGTAAGTTTACATATTACTTTTTATAGAAATATTATACCTAATTAATTAAGTACATACATAAATAAATATAGAATAATACGGTATTCCAATGATAGCTATGGCTAAATGACGTCACAATATTCAGTAGTCAAACTCCGCCTATTTTTTCATTTTCTTATTCACTGTTTCTGCTGTTCCAAGTTTGGAAAGCCCATTAACAGTCAGTATCAAAATTAACTATGCATATGAAGAAGTTAAAAGTCTTTATTGTAAGAGAATAAGAGCTTTTATGGAAATTATGGAGAACCTTGGGGTGGCCTATGTTGGAAAGCAAGATACTCTTAAATAAAATTCAAATATTAGTGGAACACTAATAAAGGCTATTTGGAATTGGAAGAGTTTTTAACCTCTTCTTTTGATGTTGACTGTACAAACATTCCAGAGGGGCTACCGCGAACCGAAAACGAACGAAGTTCGAATATCTTCCTCTTTGTCGCACTTGCTAATTCGTGCGGCAGAGAGGGAGATATTCGAACTTCGTTCGTTTTCAGTTCGCGGTAGCCCCTCTGGTAGCCTGAGTGTATGTATTTTTGTATTTCCTTCTTTTTCATCAAACTTTAGTTATTTAAAAAATATTTACAATAGCATAAATTAATTGAAGATTGATGCTTTCCGCTATTGTCGTAAGTTCTGTTTAGTAGTTTTTGAGAGAGGTAGGGCACAGCAAAATATCATCTTGCTCGAATTTGGAGCAGCCCAACTGGGGAAATACCTCCGCCTTGCAGAAGACCACAGCCATAATAACATTATCTACTATACAAGTATGTAGTGTTGTGTTCGTGGAGGTGAGCAAGGTTGCCAGAGCTCCCGAGGATGCACTGTGTTGAGAGCGAGGGACCTAAATTTGTCCCTTCTGTTGTCAACACAGTGCTTCCTCAAATTTTATAAAGGGTCGGCAACGCGTACGTGACTCCTTTGGAGTTGCGGGCGTCTATAGGCTGTGGTGGCCGCTTACCATCAGGTGGAAAAAAAAAGTAGTAACATAACAATAAATATAGTTTTAGGCCCAGTTTTAGACCCCGCCTGATCTTTGGTGACGTGACGAAGAAGTGAGTGACCCATTCATTATACCTACTATAAGTAGGCTACTAACATTAGAATAAGACAACATAATAACAAAACATGTAAATAATAGATTAAATAATTGAATGAAAAGCTATTTATTTTATTAAATACCATATTATGTTACCTACTTAAATGGCACTTGTTTTTATTTTTCACACACAAGAGTGGTGTTATTAGTTTAATATGTGTATATGTGTGTTTGTCTGTAGCATTTTAGACACTGTCGAGAACAAAACAGTATCCATCTAGTAGCCGGTAAAGTTAATTTTATCTCCAGGAAAACACAACATACAAAGAGCAAAGCGAAGTCTCTCATGTACTACAAAGTTAATCTCTGCAAGAATTACTCATCCAAAGTGAAATCTTGAAATTAAACAATAGGGTGTTTTATCAATGTTATGATGACACAAGTGCATATTCAACAGACCTTATTTTCATTCAGATTGATGATTGATTAATAGATGGAAAGACATAACAAAATTTTACTGTCTGTGCATAAAATATAGTAGAAATGGTAATGATTGGTCATAAACAGTTGAAAAAACGGATGCCAATTCTTCTGCCAATAGTTAACACTCTCACTGCAGTGTCAGGGCTAAAGTAAGATTAATTGCTGCAGTGAAAGTGTTAACTGTTCATGTGCATGCGAGTTAAGTATGTTTTTATTACATATCTAATATAGAAACAGATAAACTGTCTGTGTTGTTAATGAATCAACAATAAGGCTTTCTTGACCATAACTTCTGATACATCCACAGGAAACAAACCTAAATCTGTATAGCAATTAAATTTATCCAAGTGTATTAGGATCAGTATTTGTTTTATTAATTGATTAACCCAAAAAAAATGGAACTTAGTTCCTATTTAAACTGTATTGAAGAGGAAGGTGTGTAAGGGCTTTGGATGGTGAAAAGAAAGAAAATTACAGGTTCAAAGTACCTATGACAAAGAATAACCATGGCCAATAGTGACAAAAAAAGTTGTTGACCCAAACCACAGAAACAGGCAGAAAACCTCAGAAGACCATGGTATACTTAGTTTATACTTTTTTAATAAATATTCGTGGAATAGGCCTTTTTGATGGTGAGCAGACACTCTACCCTATGGTTGCTTGCGACTCCAGAAGAATCACAATCCCTTTTGGCTCAATTATGCCAAATTGAACTTTTTTAGACGATACTAGGTATGAAACTCGAGTAGTATTCATATAGATAAGTTATCTGAGTTGCTTCGTCTATTCTGATCGGTGGTATTCAGCAGTCCTTCTATTATTAATCGACATAATTAAGTAACATTAAATTACATATAAAGCATAACTCTAGTGATATCTCTAGATTTCAATAGGAACTATTTGGTTTTTCTAGTAAATTCTAATTGTTTTGACGAAACGTAATAAAGCGGAATAAATTAAATACTAACCTGCTTTCGCGTAACCCATGATACCGCCAGCGGCCACAGTCGCGGCGTACGCAAAACCGAAAAAATCGACGCCCATGTTTAGTTTTATTTTAAAAACCTAAATATTTCTTATCAGACTCTTACCCCGCAGTCCGATAACCGCAAATTCATATAACGAATGAAGAGATTTGTAAATTATCAAGCAATATTATCATGTTATGATGAGTTATGACGTCTGACAGTGACATAATGACACTAACAAATTTGACAATGACATGACAGATTCGGAAAGCTATTTCAGTCATAGGTAATTCTGTCAGTTCCAGAGTTTTCAAATAAGAAGATTTACATTCACCTATTTTCATTGGAAATTGCTATATAATTCTGTGTCACTAATCACTAATACAGACTTAATGGATATGTAACCGGTGCAACAACTTAATACAGAGGATTCGTAAACTTCTAAGATTATAATTTCTTACTTGAATTGAATGAAGTCACAATGAAACCAAACCTAAACCAAACGTCAAAATTCCAGTCGGCAGTCCGCAGTTTTTAAATTCCACAAAAAAATTCCTCCACCAGGTCTATCCCATTCCCATCCCATTATTGAAAAACATCGGCATCCAAAATCCAGTCGTTATTATTGACCAATATTACGTAAAATCCCTGTTGATAACGTTAGCTCCGTCACACAAAATTTCGTCATATTTTGTCCTACGTCATACCTATTCTATTTAGTTTCATGGATTAAAGTTGTGTTTCGCTGAACAAGGCCGTTCATCATTTAGTTATACGGTGGTGGGACGAGCGCTCGGTCGTATTGCATTTAAAAAGAAACAAAGTTTTATCCGATTGCCTTAGGACGGTAACCTTGGTGTAGGAAGGCCGCGGGTTTTTCGTTTATATTAGCTTATAATCTATTCGGCCACGATGTTGAAAAGTGCGTCCAAAGTGACAATAAATACTGGGAATGTGTTGAACTTGATTGATATCAAGAAAAAGGCTGGGCAAAATGTAACCGAAGAGGTTAGTATTTTTTTTGTATTAGTAGTAGTTAGTTCCAGGTTAACGCTCAAAGTAATAACCCTTTGGCTTTTGAAGTAGGAAATGGTAACCAATAAAGGTAGTAATGTATGTTAAGAAGTATAAAATGGACACTGGTTTGGTTTGTATGCCTATGCTTTGTATTTAAGTAAATGCTACTTTTATTTAGAACTCTCAAACAACTTTAGTCTATACATACACAATTTACTGTATCTGGGGGATCTAGGAAATTCTACAATTTGCCATTTTCCAACATCTTCATGAAGAATATTAAAAAATAATCAACTCAGAATATACATTACTTAGCCTAGAAAATAGTTGTCGTTGTAATACTTGTTGAGTAGGCACTATGTAACTATAAATTTAATATTTATGAAGCTTTATTTAGTTTGTTGAATAAAATGATGACTTCATCATGACATGAACTAGGTGACAAAACTTGATACAAAGTTTCTATCTTGAATATCCCATGACAACAAATAAATTAAAGAAGTGCCAACTTTGATGCCAATCAAATTACTCCACTAACAAGGAAAGATCCTCAACTATACAGCTCCGATTTCATTTATTTTGTATGTCAGAGTAGTTTAAAATAACAGACACTTTTTTATTATCTCAACCTAGTAGGGAATTGTCTACCAAAGTACAATTTTTTTTTAAAACTAATTGCCAGTTAATTGCAGTTTTGATGATATGTTTGAGAACATGAAAAGTTAATGAGCAAATGTTTTGTTTTATCGACACTAATATTTTCATAAAGAATCTCCCTTCAAAGCTTTATATTTCTCATGGTGGTTTTTTTAGGAAGTTTGTGCCGAAATGACAAAACATATGCCGAAATGACAAAACATATGCTCATTATTTTTTCAGTTGGGTACCTTTCTTTGTAAGAAAGAAGTTAGTGAAAAAAAAAAGAAAAATGTGGTGAAAATAGGTTTATCCAAATATTTTGTCTAGGTTTAGCAAAACCTTTGTGTGACATAGAACCTTCATCAGGCTGTTCTAAAATGGACAATTCAGTCATAAAAGTTAATATGATTTCAAAATGAAATATGAGAAACAAAAGGAATGAAAAGCAAAAATAATAATGTGTTAACTATAATGACTTCACAAGGCAATGAGAACCTAATAGTACATTCCTATAAGTACCTAAATTTATTCAGTAACTATTCAGCAGTCAAACTGCAAAATTTCGGTTATATATACATCATCATCATTATCAGCTGCAGTCCGTCCACTGCTGAACATGGGCCATTATTTTGCACCACAATATCCAATATTCAATGAAAATACAATATACACATACACTTTAGGCCCATTTACATACATGCAGACATGCACCTATGGTTAAACTTGCATGCAATTAAGGCATGTGAGTAAATGGGGTTATAGTGTGTATGCAATATACATATGTATTGTTTTGTTATCTATATAAAATTCATACCTATATATGCAAATAGATGCTACATGCTTTAATTATATTGATTGTATGAGGGCACATACCTACAGCTGAAGTTAATATGAAACTTGGCTTGGATTATAAATTTAAAATCTATGGACATCCCCAGTTATTTCTCAGATTACATAATAATGAGGTTTGTGAAATGTAAGCTTGTTCGTAGGGGTGATCTGAAGAACGATTGAATTGATTAAAAATAATCTTTAATTAACCTGTATATACACTGTGTACTATCACACAGTGTGTGTGTCTCTTTCAATTCAGATAATTACAGCATATTGCATCATAATCATAATTAAGCCATTAAGCCATTACTCCCGTGGGATAAAATTGTCCCAATCCCAATTACAATGGTCTAAATAGACCATTGCCCTTCAGTATGCTTGCATACAATAACATCCTTTATGAGCAACTGTGAGGAAAATAAGATTAAAGAGTAGTATCCAATAAAGCATACATTGTTAAGGACTTAAATAATAATAATAATAATCTTTTTAAATTAAAACTCCTTAACTATGTACACTTTATGAAAACGACTCTAAAAGTTAATATCGAATGGGCATGCTGGCGTGCACCACATGCCCACAGAGCAGTGTGAACTCGGAACATGACATGAGAGACACGACAGTCAAGACTGTGTCTCCATTGCTGCTCATTAGGCACTTATATCTCATTTGAGGAACCTCAACATGAAAGAAGAAGAATATCGAATATCATCAAAATAAAGTAAATAGACCAGACCAACTCTTTATTTTCTCAACCAGGCCTCTTGCCTAAAATCCTTTTTGACCCAGAGGGGCTACTCCGAAATTCGAAATCCGAAGTTGTATCGTGCAACGTACCGTCCATTTCACTCATATAGTGTATAACACGAAAGTGAAAGGGACAGCACGATACGAAGTCGGGTTTCGACGTTCAAAGTACAGGCCCAGGGGGAATCCGTTATGGATCCTACTCGGGAGAAGCCGAGTATATCCGACTCGTATACGGACTAAATAAAGCCCCTGGGATGTTCCACGGCTCGCATTTGGACAGAGCACCGGGGACGCTTCCGGAACCGGAACCGGTCGTGCTAGGAACGAAGAAAACATGCTATATATATGCGAGCGCGTGCTAGCGGGATGCCATGATAATTTTTTAATTTTCTGCTGTCAAAAGATAGGATTCGTTAGATAAAGGACATTCTTTACGTAAGTAGGTATTATACTATCTAAACACACGGAAACGGAAGTGTGGTAGCGTCAGCGCAGCCATCAGTCAATAACATAACAAATCATTTTAATAAATATAAATAAATATTAGAGGACAATCTTACACAAATCGAACTAGCCCCACAGTAAGCTCAAGAAGGCTTGTGTTGTGGGTACTAGACGACGATATATTTAATAGATATAAATACTTAAATACATAGAAAACATCCAAGACTCAGAAACAAATATTCATGCTCATCACACAAATATTTGCCCTGACCGGGATTCGAACCCAGGACCGTCAGCTTCACAGGCAGGTGCACTACCCACTAGGCTAAACCGGTCGTCAAAATTTTAAGAAATTGAAGAACGTTATTGTACGTGACAGGGGCTGTGATCTAAGGAGCTTTGAAAGAACTGGATTTCAGTTAGATCTCACTTCTTTTATTAGCGAAACCGTTTACGAACTTAGCATTTTTAAACATTTATGTTCTTGATTGTGTAATTGTGGTAAAGTCATTTATGTAATTGTGGTGACGTCAAGGGCACCAATATATATTTTTTCGCCTTATTCCATTGGAAAAAGTTCCACAATGAATACATATTTATGCTCGACTGTACGGACATGTTTTGTGTTTCATGTTTCAAGAATGACTGTGCATATTCTTGTGTCTATTTTTAGTGATGAGTGTAAAGCAGTGGAATAAATAATTGCCTAGTCACAGAAAAACTGCATATCAACTTAGTATGATTGTAGTTCAACATTCTTAATAATATTAACATTTGATATTAATATTTGTATACAATCTTACACAAATCGACCTAGTCCCAAACTAAGCAAAGCTTGTACTATGGATATTAGGCGACGGCGACGATATACATACTTATATAGATAAATAGATACTTCTTCTTCTTAGGGTACCATATCCTAACTGATGTTGGCGATCATCATACGGAAGTCCTCTCGTCCGTCCTGGCAAGAGTGGCGGCGTCAATAGTACGGGTCCAGTTCCTGTGCCTTTACCATGAGTTTGCATGACCGTACTCGCTAGCGACTGCGTAAACGATTTAGTATGCCGATGTAAACGGTAAACTCATGGTAAAGTCACAGATCTTTTCAAACCACGATGTTCTAGGTCTTCCTCTGCCTCTTTTGCCTTCTATTATCCCTTTAAAATCAAATCAAAATGAAAATCAAAACATTTATTCTGCAAAAAGCCTCAAGGGCACTTTTACAACTAAAAATCTATCTAGGTACATCAAATAAAAATAATACAATAATCAAAGTATCATTAATTAAATGTAGTGTTACATGTCAAAAATAAGATTAAGAAACTAATAACAATCGAGATTTGTCAGAGATGTATATAAGGTCTCTAAGCGTCAAGATAAAAGGTAATAAAGTAGGTACAATAATCATAATAAAATATTTTGAGTTATATCTATAACACGTCAACATGAAAATAATAAAATCTAATAATAATAAATTTAAAATAGAAATAGATACTTAAATACATAGAAAACATTCAAGACTCAGGAACAAATATTCGTTTTCATCACACAAATAAATGCCCTAACCGGGATTCGAACCCGGGACCTCCGGCTTCGTAGGCAAGGTCACTAAACTAGGCTAAAGCGGTCGTTAAATTTTCGTATTTAGTATAGGAAAAATGCATGATTAAAAGGGGGAAATAAGAATTTCGTGATATAAAAAGCTTATATGGATATTTCTTCGCGACACGTGATTTCCCATGCAGTCAGCAACACACCGCACGATTAGGTATGTAAAATAAGACCATGTGTCATATAGGTAAGTATTGTTTGTTTAAGGCGAATATTTCGCGCGGGTTTTTTTAGATAAATTAATTGTAATTACCATTTTTAGGGTGCCGTGGCCGTACCCAAAGGCTAAAACGGGACCCTATTACTAAGACTCAGTGTCCGTCTGTCAGGCTGTATCTCAAGAACCGTGATAGTTAGACAGTTGAAATTTTTACAGATGTATTTCTGTTGCCGCTATAACAACAAATACTAAAAAACAGAATAAAATAAATATTTAGGGTGCTCCCATATAACAAACGTGATTATTTTGCCGTTTTTGTAGATAATGGTACGGAACCCTTCGTGCGCTAGCGCAACTCGCACTTGGCCGCTTTTTTAAAGAACCGCGAATATATCACTAACGGTATTTCAAGTTGGAAACAAGGATATTTGAAGATTTTTTTGGACATTCGGACAGTCCAAACCAGTCCAGTGTTTTTTTAATAATTTACATAATATACAGTTAATTAGACATACTTTAACGTATGTATATTTTATCAGAATTATCCGGTACCTCATTTAAGAGTCTTATTAGCGTTTCAAAAAATACCGTTTTGCGCAACCTCTCTTATCTTGCATATTGCATATTGAATACTTACTTTAGATAATACGGTTGATGGTTTACGAACAAGTGGCTAATTGTCTTCGTTATAGACAGACGGAGGAACATTTAACTATCATTAAGTGTATGTACTCGTTGATTGCTTGTTGCTACGAGCCATACGTAGAAACGACAGCATACCTGCAAGCAATATGAATGATTCATATTATAATAAATATATATAAATATTTGTGGACAATCTTACACAAATCAACCTAGTCTCAAACTAAGCAAAGCTTGTACTATGGGTACTAGGCGACGATATATACATACTTATATACATAGATAAATAGATACTTAGAAAACATCCAAGACTCGGGAACAAATATTCGTGTTCATCACACAAATAAATGCCCTGACCGGGATTCGAACCCGGGACCTCCAGCTTCGTAGGCAGGGTCACTACCAACTAGGCTAAAGCTAAAAATATTGCTTGCAGGTATGCTCTCAAACGATGTAAAACATACAAAATATTTAGATTATCTCTAATTTCCCGCAGTCTAGATTGTCCCGGTGCACCTTAACTACGTATTATGCTGTGTATTTAGGTGACTAAATGTAAATAAACATGAAATGAGTATTTTATTACATAAACTAAGTAGGTCTAGGCAAGTGATTACTTGCCTACTTTATTTGGTAGTTATTTAAACAATAAGGTAATGTAAATAAACACTAGTTACTATTTTATCGCAGCGTTTTTCTGATTACAATTAAAATTAATTACCTTCCTAATTAGTAGGTCATCTCATGTGGTGTCGTACCTATAGAATACGACCACCACTTTTTTCTCGTGGGATTCGTAGGAGGTTGATTCTCATCATTAAAGTTAATTGATGTCCTTACCGGTCCGAACGTTAAGTGAAAGTTAAGGAAATCAGAGTACAATTGAAACTTATTGTTGACTCCAGTTTACTCTATACCTGCATCTGGATCTCTAACTGTTAAAATAGTTAAAGTCAGAAATAATCACTCACGAGTCGTTAACAATCCGGGCCAGGTAAGGACAAATTAAGAATATTGCCGTTGCAGGCGTCCATAGGCCGTAACCGCTTACGATCGGACTAGCAGTACGCTTGTTTGCCACCGACGTGATATAAAATATCATGGAAATCGTTAAGGCCGTTTCCGAGATTCGTGAAATAAATAAATAAACATACAAAAATTGTTAAAAGATATTAAGTAGATGTATTGTGGCCGATGTGCTAGAAACTGACCATTAAAATGCATGTGGCCTAAACCCACTTCAGGAATACACATGTCAGTTTTATGTATGTGCAGTTAAAATGAAAAAATATAAGTGCCATTCAAGTCATGTTGAACCGAGCGCGTATTAGGGTGTCTTTCCATCAGAGATGTGCTATGCTGCGATAGCAACGTGGAAGCGTTGATATCCACCAATCATATTCATTGGTCCACATAGCATAGCACTGGTGGAAACGAAAAGTTTTCACATCCTCGCAGTCACACACGCAAATAGTAGTACACTACCCAGCGAGACGGTCATATACAACTTTGTATAAGAGCGACAGAGAGTTACATATCATTTGTTGTGTATGTCATAGTGTCGCTTTTTATTGTAGAGCATAACCTATTTTATATGAAATTTGTGCCCAAATACGTTAGACAAACGATTATCCGCCCAATGAGGTAATTTATAGTAAACCGGCAGCCATTTTAAACCAATTCTCAATTTATCTGCATAAGACCTTTTTCGCGTATAGTATATCTATAAAAATGTTTATATTCTAAGCTTGCAGCATTGCCCACCCACATTCTAAAGTTTTCTCCGGTTGTGACCAAAGGATTCTAGGGTCTTTGATATCTAATTTAATTTAGAAGGAACTAGTTGAACAGGGAAAAGTGGACGTTCACCGCGCGATCGCGACAACACTGACACATATAGTCCCTATTCGTCCCGGTACCGTCGCACACCGGGTAGAATCAGTATGACCCAGGTCGGACCTAATAGCTGAGTTTCTTGCTGGACTCTTCTCAGCTAGGCTAGGTTTAGTAAACCAGCTACAAAACTCCCAGTAGCTAGATTCCACTCACACCTAAGATTCGGTTGAAACCGCTCAACCAATCTCACTGGAGTGCAAACTCTTAGAGTATTCCAGTGTTCCAAACCACAGGCGCGGTTGTGTCGGAGGTTTTCCCCTGAATTTTCCCCAGGCTACTCTCCAACCGCGCACTCCTATCGCTTTATTGGGCACGGCCTATAAAGCCACAGTCAGGTTCAAAAAAAAAAAAGAGTGCCATTTAACCTTCAACCCAGAGAGAAAACTAGACCTTATTGGGATTACACCGATTTCCGCACAATTGCTTCGCCGAAAAGCCACTGTTAAGTATCAGATGATATCGTACATAAGTTTTTTGAATAACCCGGGGTTCGAACCTCTAGATTAAATCCGCTTATTATGTAGCTATTTTCCAGGTTGACTGTACCTACTCATAATGGGTTGCATACAGACTTCCCATCGCAGACGCCGTGTCAACATGAGTAGTTGTCAAGTTACGTGACTTGACAATGATTGTTGATAAAACATATCAGTTCAGTAATTGTCTTATATAGGTAGGTACAAACTAACGTACAGGCGTTGTGTTATTATACATATAAACTTCCACTACCTTTTTCATTCTTTTGTGGAATGATTTTCGGGATAAATTCTGTATATTAATCCGGGATTTATACCCGTTTGTTAAGTTTCATCGTAATCCGTAGAGCCGTTTTTGCGTGATTGAGTAACGAACATTTAAGTCTAAACTTTCGAATTTATAATTTACTCATGCAATAGGATATAATATTAGTAGGATCAGCGGCTGGATGATTTAACTTTTCGTCCCCTAATGAACCCTTTTTCAATAAGAAGCGGTATCTAGACACACGGCAGTGTGACAGCCAAGTTCGCAACACAAAAAAGGCGACACACCGGTTGTGGGTTATATTACACGAACCACTTCGGGACATATTTGACGCCCTAATAACTTACAGTCTAGTTAATCTACACAATTTTAATTTCGCTAATCTGCTAATTACCGAATCCTGAATTACAATAAAGAAACCTTCATCATCCATCCTGTCGGGATAGTCTGGCTGTCACATGATACTTGGAGCGAGCGCTACGGGTGAGGAGACTTGGGGTGGACAGGCAAGGGTCAAGACGTAGGCTTATTAAACAAAACACTGCTGGACGATTTCGACCACGGCAAAAAGAAGAAACTGGCAGGTGGCTGACCTAGCCTATCTTCGCAGGGAATGTACCAACACACTCCCAAGGCGTAGCACCCCTCCGACGTAACTGTAGTGTCGGTCCTTCAAATCTTCACGCTAAATCAAGAAGGCCATCAATATCTGCACAATCGCGTTTCTTTCAAATATGCCTGTCGTTCGTCTCACTAAGCTACAAGTAATATTTCTTTAACAGAGATTCAGAATAGTGCAAACGTATCTGTATTTCTCTATCCTGTGACGATAGGGTGTTGAACAGAGGCTATCTACAATCCAAACTTTTTCTTCTTGCAGCTATCCGAAAGCATCAAGCTAACATTATCAGAATGGGGCTCCCAGAACGGCTTCAAGCTACAAAACGGCTCACAAGAGCCCGACACCTCCCACGATTCCGACTACGCAGTCCAGTCCTCCGTAGTCGCAGACTCCAGCTCCGAAGTCGTAGTCAACATCACCAGGCCTCACGATGACGTTCAGATGAAAATGGCGGAGGAGGAGAGAAAAAACTTGAAGATTGGCGTGAAGATATTTATAAATGAGGATAGCACCAGTGCGCTTAGTGAATGCTTGGAGAGCGGTGAGTACTAGCTTTTGCTCGTGACTTCGTCCACGTGGAAATCATTTACATCGTATCTCCATACAAAATTAAACGTCACCCGGCATAAAACCATTATATGTCCTTTCCAAGGTCCCATACTGTCTCCATACCAAATTTCATCACAATCGGTTCAGCGTGACGAGGTAACAGTTATTATTACGTTAGTACCTATGGATTCGGCGGACAATCTGACAAATCGACTTAGTCCTAAGTTCTAAACTAAGCAGGCTTGTCCTATGGGTACTCTCCTAGTCGTCTGCAAATGTAGGTATCATCCAAAAATAAAAAAATGGGTATTTGACAATGTTAAAATTTATTCCGTAGTATGGTTATTATATAGATAGAAAACCATCAAATTATCACAATAATAGTAAATTAGACAAATTAATCATAATCATAAAAACATAACTCCTCGAATTTTTAATAGCATCAATTTTCTGTTTTAAATGATATTATAAGTAAAGCAGTCTTTAACAGGGATCGGATACCGGTATTTTCTCCATAGAAAAATATCGGTATTATTACGGTCACCGGTTCATTATTTCGTTTTTAATGGGACAATCTAATAATACGACGTTGTTACCTAAATACATGATTCAGCCCTACGTAAAGAGCAAAAACTAATGCAAAATATTGGGCTAATTCAGGGTTTTTTAAAAATACCGGTATCGGTCCCTGGTCTTTAAAAAGAGATAAAAAAATACATTATTAGAATTATATAGCAGCAAAAATATTTAAAGTTCCCAACGTCTTGTTAATACTTATACGCCCTCGTAAATTCATTAGTACCTAATAAAATAGAATAAGATAACTCACATTTGTAAACAACAATTACCTTATGTTAAAAAGTAAACTGAGCGCGACGCGCCAACAAACTGTTCGCTACAGTTTGGCGCATTTTGTGTACTGTATTATGTAATTGTTTTTACATGAATAAACGATTTCTATCTATCTATCTATCTATATGGGACTTCAAAAATTCGCTACAATGTTGTTTTTTTTAATTGTCCAAATGTAAATTGAAAATTACCAATATTCATGTTTCAATAAAAAATAAATTATATGGCAACTACGTCTATAAACTCAATATTTCACGACTAAAAAAATCTACGTCTGCACGGCAAATTACGTTGCCATTACACTGTGACGTCACATTTCACTGCCTATCAGAATAGAGCGTTTTCAGTGCTCGTCAGCTATGCTGTACTTCACCTCTCGTTTTCGTCTTTGTGTTGCCCTAATTGTAGTTGGTCCCATACAAATCATCTCTAAAAACTGGTTCGAATGACAACATAAAAAATTGTAGTCAAATAGCCAATTGTACATTGCTTTTGGCATTATAGGCCATGGATTTTTATTAAATACGAAATCCTGAATGATTTGCACACGGAAGCGTTATGTTATGAAATCATGACTCATGATTGGATTATAAACTTACGATCCGATCGACTTATATTAATAACCAGCTTCAATCATCTTTTTGTAATCTTATCAATATAGGTACTCGGTAGGTAAGCAGTGATAGAATGCATCATTGTTATCGAATCGATATATCGATATGAATATCCCATATACTCATATTATATGGAATTTCGTAAGGCTTTTTCTTGAGGATTCTCTCCGGAAGTATGGCCTAAAGCCATCCTCAATCGCAAGACCAATCACTGTGGAGATGCTTGGGGTATTTATCCAGCAGTTGACCTCTTTCGGTTGAGATGATTCTCCGGAAGTCTGTATTCGAATTCGTTAAATTGACCATTGTAGACCTTATCTCGTTGCAATAAGGTTCACAATTGGTCAGTGAACTGTGGTGGTAGTACTAGGGTGACAGCACCAGTAATTGACAGGGACCAATGATGCACATTAATTATTCGTTATTTATACAACAATCAATTTAAAACCATATGATCGTTGGATTAGGAATGAAGTGTTCATTTCTGGTGCTTGTCAGCTTAAAGTGTCCAACACAGGTGTATAGTGTCTAGCATACTTCTAGTTCTTCTTTATTTATCGGGTGATACCTAGGACGAAGAAGTGCTGAGGAGAGTGGGCGAGAAAAGGAAACTCTTGGAAATTATAGGGAAAATGATTGGTCATCTTATACGACACGACGATTTTATGAAGAACAGCATAGAAGGCAAAATTGAAGGGAAGCGAGGAAGTAAAAGACCGAGGATAAGCGACAAGAAACAAATAAAAGGAAAATTAGCAGTCGTGTCGTATAAGGAGGTTAAGGAGGCCCTAGATAGAGTCTGATGGAGAGAGTTACAGCGACAATAGTCTAACTCTTAAATTTGTATGACCTAGAATACTCCAAGAACATTATAACAGCCTTTCCATTACGTCACTGTCACGCCCAACCCACTTGTCAAGTAATTTACATACTTAACTCACTGATATCGTAAAACATATTGTTTTCTCTTCATTGTTATCAATACTATCTATACGTAACTCTTAGATACAATTAATAGTTTTCCCAACAGACAAGTGTGTGCTTTATTCCATTAGCTTAGAATCCATATTTGCGAATTATGGTATTAATATTAGCGGGTCATGCGATCTTTGGGGGGCGATGATGATGTTTGAAGAAATCAAGCACTTAAAAATATTTATATGTAGACGTTCATAGGTTGGGTTCGATTAAATGTATAAACTACCAGTCGTTGCTCAGCTTCAGAGGCCTTATAAATTTTAAAATGTTTTGATTTCAAATTATGACAAAACTATTGATAATACCAATAAAGTTATTACAGGCTGTTGTGATTTTATGAAAGTTTTAGAAAATGGCGTAAATAGTTGAGCATTTTTTAACTGATAAGGACTCTTAACAAGCATACCGCAGCCTTAACTATTTTTTTTTTGACAACTTTAAAAAAATATCGTGTGTTCAAGTCTCCTTTGCGTTTGTAAACAAACAGACATATGGACAACAGAGTGATCCTGTACGGGGTTTCGGATTTTTTTTTAACCTGACTGTGGCTTTATAGACCGGGCCCAATAAAGCGATAGGAGATCGCGGTTGGACAGTGGCCAGGGGACTATCCAGGAAAAACCTCCGACACGACCACGCGGGAGGTTTAAACACTGGAATACCTACTCTAAGAGTTTGCGCTCCAGTTAGATTGGTTGAGTGGCTTCAACCAAATCTAGTTCCTTTTGAGTTACGGAACCCTAAAAAGGAGACGTTTTGACTTTGAATCTGGCACCTCTGTGATTGTAATTAAAGAAAGTAGTTTTTGACTTGTAAAAGTGCCATTGCGGCCTACTTGCAGAATGAATAAAGTTAATTTATTTCATTTAAAGCCCTTCTAAACACATTCATTGCTAGAAACCTGCCTAACGCCCACCAGGCGGACTGTCTCTATAAATTGGTTTATGAGGTACTACCACTAGATAAGATAAGATATATTTGTATTCCAGTGATCACAGCGCTGCACACAACGGTGATAGATAACGTCATACTAGCGTACAACCCGGACGTGCCTCCCAAAGAGCAGACTGAGCCAGTCACAGTCTACTCCAACAAGGCCTCGCCTATATCCCTGAGCAACAACGTCGGTGAGACACTATACTATACTCTACTAGTCTATGGCCGTAATACTAGCGTACAACCCGGACGGGCCTCCTAAAGAGCAGGCTGAGCCAGTCACAGTCTACTCCAACAAGGCCTCGCCTATATCCCTGAGCAACAACGTCGGTGAGACACTATACTTACTCTACTAGTCTAGGGCAGTGATACTAGCGTACAACCCGGACTTGCGTCCCAAAGAGCAAGTAAATTGAGTCAGTCTACTCCAACAAGGCATCGCCTATATCCCCGAGCAACAACGTCGGTGAGACACTATACTTACTCTACTAGTCTAGGGCAGTGATACTAGCGTACAACCCGGACTTGCGTCCCAAAGAGCAAGTAAATTGAGTCAGTCTACTCCAACAAGGCATCGCCTATATCCCCGAGCAACAACGTCGGTGAGACACTATACTTACTCTACTAGTCTAGGGCAGTGATACTAGCGTACAACCCGGATTTGCGTCCCAAAGAACAAGCAAACTGAGTCAGTCAGTCTACTCCAACAAGGCATCGCCTATATCCCTGAACAACAACGTCAGTGAGACACTATCCTTACTCTAGTCTATGGCAGTGGTACAGTCGCCATCAGATATATCGGAGCGAACAAAGTACTCACAAATATCTGAACACGACTCTATTGTGAAGGCTTTAAAGTGCATGTTCAGATATTTTTGAGCACCCTGAAGAGTACAGATATATTTGATGGCGACTGTACTAGCCTATAGCCCACACGTGCCCCCCAAAGAGCAGACTGAGCCAGTCACAGTCCCCAACAAGGCCTCCTATATCCGTGAGCAACAACGTCGGTGAGACACTACACTAGTCTACTAGTCTATGGCAGTGATATTATAGATCTGATCTGCGCTCTGACCCTTTTCTGGGAATACAGGCCTGAGTATATATATTATTACAGGGTTGTGGACTTTCTAACAGACAGAAATGCATGGCCCAACCATATACCTAAATAGCGTAAAGATTCATATACCTAATTACCTATGTATATTTTCATTGTATCTAATTGACACAATTCTTGCAAGCATAACAAACGAATTAATTTTATTTATAGTCTTGGGGAAGTAGGTAATTTCCATTTTTTTTCCTTATCTCCAATTTTGTAATACCTACGTATACGGTCGTGGAACACGTTGAGACGCACGTTGTAAATATACCATTAAAAAAATGTTTATACTCAGATTTAATTAGGTTAAGTATTATCATGTAGTTAAAGCATATTTTTGGGGGGGTCGAGTTTCTTACGGCGTTTCTTCTCGGCATTGGTCTTCTTTTGAGAAACGCTAGTAGATTTTGACTTGTTCAGGTGATATTGCGGCCTACCTGCAGAATAAAGTTAATTTATTTTATTTCGTTTACAAACCGCTACCTGTAACCAAAGACTACAATGTTATTCTAAAGTATAGACGGGTGAGTCCACCGTATTTGGAAACTGGACGATAGTGCTGCCAACTATCTCTGATGATCAGTAACTAGATCTACACACGTACACACACATGCATATTACGTAACACACACATGTAAAACATCATTTCAAATTATAGTTTGACATATCTTAGATGTTGTAGTAGTTTTACACTAAAAAATAAGCTATCTCACGAATTATGGTAAAGCCAAAGAGATCAAACCAACGCCTTCTTTAAATTAAAAACTTATTTGGTTAGGGCTCTCGTACGCAGTGTCTTACTATCGCGGCCCTGGTGTTGCCCTATCCGCCATAGAGCGAGCGAATCTATAAATCCCGGATAACAGTAACTGGCGAAATGTTTGCCAGAAATAAGTTGTTTTTTTTCGAGAGCACTAGAAGCAAAGCGGTGGTTGTTGTAGTTTTATATTGAACCCTATTTATAATCATTGATGGTATATTTTCCAGGAGCCAAGGTGTCAGAGACGGAAGGAGACAACGAGGCTGATGCGCGCAAGTGTGAAGCGATACTGCCTGGTATCAAAGTGCTATGGGGTGTATTAGAAGATTATGTTAAAAATGGTGAGTATCGTAGAAGGGAAATGTTGTTTTCCGAAAGACTCAAGATAATGAGCGTTACAAGTATTTTTTAACATCGGTTTTTGTGACGTCACAACGTCTCTACAGGGGGGCTAGCACAACTACCGCTGCGACGCGACGCGAGTAGAGAAAAATCTACCCTCCTCTTTCTAACCCGCACAGTTCGAGCGAGACAGGAATCGCTGAGTCGCGCGAGAGACGATTTGTCAGCAAGTTGTGCTAGCCCCACTGGTCGCTTTTTTGATCGATTCAGCTTTTAGAAAAATTTTGCTTGAAAGCATAATAAATATCACTCGTAAGGTCTACAGCTCACATAGCCACTAGTTGTACAAGTACAGTCGAAAGCATAAATATATATACATTTTTGGGCAATTTCTATGGTATAAGGTAAAAAATTTATACATATTGGTGCCCTTGACTGAACAGACTTTATTGGGAGGTGTTGTACAGTTAACCAAATATTTTGACGACCACTTTAGCCTAGATGGTAGTGACCATGCCTACGAAGCTGAAGATCCCGGGTTCGCATTCCGGTCAGGGCATACATTCGAGTGATCAACACGATTATTTCCCGAGTCTTGGATGCTTTCAATGTATTTAAGTATCTATTTATCTATATATGTACGTATGTATATCGTCGTTTAGTACCCATACTACAAGCTTTGCTTAGTTTGGGACTAGGTGGGTCATACACGTATTTAGGTTCGCGTCTTTTCTGTGGACATACCAAAAATTAAGGGCTACAAAGCTTAACTTAGGATTGGACTAGTAACCCGCATAAACAGTGTCTCCGTTTCTATAAATACCTGTAATAAAAACATAGCTAACATGCACATAAGCCGTTAACTATTGACCACAGGAGGGACGACTCTTGTTTTTTCAACTAAGTATGACCCAGGTACATTTGTTTGTACACCTGAAAAGGTAGAGTCTTGGTGAAACTCTTATGTGTAAAATTGTTTATTATACCTGCAATGTAACCCAATTCTCCCAAACAATAAATACTTTGACTTTGAAATACTTTGACTTTGAAGTGTAAAATTATCCACAAGTAATAATTTTATTATTTATTTCTTTATTACTTCCAGGTCGAGTGAACCAGCTAGGAGTAGCAGATGTCGGCGGCGGATGTCTATACAAACTTTACGCGTGGGCCAAAGTGAAGCCGACCATCGCACAGATTAATCTCGCGTCATGTTGCGTAGTTCCCCCTGAACTGCACGCCTTCTGCCGCGCCAATGACGTGCAACTGCTCACGCACGCTGACCCGCCAGGTACAGCTCCGAGCAGACTATTTACTTAGATATCGAAGAGTGAGTGTTCAAACCCGATAAATCGAGATAATTGTTTTTTGAAATAAGAACTCAACATCCATTACGCAGAGTTCTGTTTTCAATAAACCTTTTAGATGACTTATCGGGTTTGACCACTCACCCCTCGATATGCAACTATTTTTTTATATATATAAGTTTGGACTGAGAGTTCGTGGCCCAACGACGCCCGCGTAACGTGTGCGGTATGCGAGGTTAAACGAAATCGGCCAAGCTGGTTGAGTGGTTATTAACTGAGCGCTCTCGTGCTTTAGAAGGCAAGTTAAGCCCGGCTATCTTTGACAAATAATCTTGGATAACCCGTACTATACAATAGAAATATAGAGTATATTTTGTACTAGCTTTTGCCTGCGACTTTGTCCACGTGGAAGTCGTTTAATCGCTTCTAACCTCCATACAAGCTCGTCCCCATTTGACGCCTTAGGAGATGATATACGGGATAAAAAACTATCCTATGTCCTTGGGATACAAACTATCTCCACGCCAAATTTCATCTAAATCCGTTAAGCGGTGTAGGCGTGAAGAGGTAACAGACACACACACACACACACAGTTACTTTCGCAATACTAGCTTTTGCCCGCAACTATGTCCGCGTAGAAATCGTTCGTCGCGATAGAATTTAATTGCTATTTTTTATATCAGGCGCTTACCTAGTACGATGACTACAAACTTCCATCCCGTTAAGGGATGATTTCCGGGATAAAAAGTAGCCTATGCCTTCCCTGGGACTCGACTATCTCCATACCAAATTTTATCTAAATCCATTCAGTGTGACACTTGACATATTTAACTAGACTTTCAAATTTTGAATCGCCTATTATCTGTCATTTTTCACAGATAATAAAAAAAAATATTTAAAAAAGTCATGTTCTATGTATGTAGGTAAGCCTTCTTTATAACTATTCCAAATTTCAGATCGATAGTATAAGTAGTTCTTGAGATATTTAGCGATGTGACAGACAGACAGACCGACAGGCAAGTGAAACCATAAGGGTTCCTTTTTTATCATTTTGGTACGGAACCCTAAAAACATGGTTAAAATTCGAAGTTACAAATTAGGTTATCAACAATGGTGCGACAATAGGCTCGGGCTCAGCGTGTGCTGCGAGCCTGGTCGGCTGTACAGCGCTGTTTTTCAGCCCGCACCCACTTCACAGCACAACACAAAATTCCCAAAAAAGTAATAATATTAGGTATCCAGGGGAACATTCGCTTAGATTTATATTTATATTCCACTTTTCATGCTCTAAAAATTGTTCTTTAATATATGTATTCCAGATCTCCTGTCGTTAGCCGCCGCAAAGACTCTCTCCGACTTAGGCGTGGGTTGTGATAACCTGGACTGGTGCGCGCGCTACCAAGTGCACATCAAGTGCAGGGGCGTGCTGGCGCTCAAGGGGTACGTCTGCAAGGCCACGCTGGACAAGAAGGTTAAATAGTGACTTAGTGTTGTAACTAGCTTACTTAGTCTTAAAACCATGTACAATCAGCCGCAGAGAAACATAGTCCTTCATACAAACATCTTCAGGGGGGAGGGAGTCACTTCTCTGAAGCTGACTGTACTTCACATAAAGCTCGTTTTCAAACCACATTTGAAACTACAAAAGTGTAGATAAAATATTATATGCTGATATAACTATTATCCTTTTATGTACAGCTTGAGTACGGTCACAGCTATATCCCAGCACCAATTTTGTTATGTTTGACATCAATTATTTACGTTGTAAGGCTATATTTTGAACTGAATGACAGCTGTCAGGTGTGACCGTACCCAAGCTACATAAGTATAATAAAGAACTTTGGCGTGGGCTTTGGATGTCACAACCTGAACTGTCGAGCTATCAAGTGCATGTCAAGTGCAGGGGCGTGTTAAGGGGTACGTGTGAAAGGCCACGCTGGACAAAGGTTAAATAGTGTATTAAGACTATGTCTATCAGTGGCGGATCGTCCATATAACTCGATTCCCACCGGCTTGCCTAATTTTCAGCCAGTCCAGTTATTTTACTATGGCTAATGAAGAATATGAAAGACAAGTTATTCCTAAGGCTTCCCTAAGAATATTTTTGATGCACCGCCACTGATGTCTATGAACAGTCAGCTGTAACCTCTGTCCGGGTGGGGAGTGCTCACTTCTCTGCAGCTGACTGTACGTCACAGAAAATAAACGCCCGTTTTCAATATACGAAATTTTACACTGCAAAGCCGATATAATAATCTAGAGGGCTCACGCTCAAGGGTTTCGTGTGCTAGGCCACGCTGGACAAGAAGGTTAACAGTAACTTAGTTAAGACTATTAAAGCCTATGTACAATCAGCCGTGACCTATTCTGGAGGGGAGGGGGGGAGTGCTCATTTCTCTGCAGCCGACTATACTAAACATAAAATACACGGTCGTCTTCAAAATACGTCTGCAAGGCCACGCTGGACAAGAAAATTCACCTTTTGAGCGCCAAGCATCAGACACAAATTAGGCATTGCAGACGCCACACCATCGCACGCGAAATTAAACCTTACGCAATAGCGCATAGATCGCTATTGCTTTGCCCAGGCTGTCGGCTGTAGATGTCGTTGGCGTCCATAGCACGATTTTCCGATGACGTGACTTGCCGTCTGTGGCGGTTAAAGGGTTAAATTAGTGACTTAGTTTTAAAACCATGCCCAATTAGCTGCACCTTCCATCCAGGAGAGGGGGGGGGGGGAGTGGTCACTTCTCTGCAGACTGTTTCACATAAAATAAACGTCACATGTTATAACTAGTTCAGTTACATTTTTACAATGGTCACAATAAGCGTTTTGACGTACTAGGAGCATCACAGTTAACCATTGGTAGACCTTATCTCGTTGCAATAAGGTTCACGGATGATCAGTGTGGTGCCTATAGTACAGTACAATTACTGAAACTTTGGCACTGACAGGTGACTTTAATCCAATTGGTATTCTATATTAACATCAATATAAAGTATTTTATTGTACTTTTCTCTCACGAGCGCGGGTTAGCCATAGTTGTAGTTGTGACACATACGAACACAGACACACAATGTGAATACATAGCGCCTACGCTGACGCACACATAGGCAATGTGCATGTAGGTGAGGACCAAAATCTTGTCACATAATTAAGGCATTTAATATGCCTACATTTTAATTAATTCCGTTCTGACACGAAAGTCACCTATATAAATTGTATAGGTAACTTTCTTGTCAGAATGGAATCAATTGCAATGTAGGCGTATTAAATGCCTTAACTATGTGACTAAAATTTGGTCCTCACCCATGTACTTATTTATTTATTTAATGTTTATTGCACAAAAGAAACCTTATATTACAAACGGCGAACTTACTGCCGTATGCCGTAGGTAGTAAATCTTTCGTTCTTATTTCTAGATTTAAAACTGCTGCTCATGTCTCAAAAAAAAATAGTAGATACCAATGTTAACGTAAGCATGGGAGGGGGGGAGAAGAGCTTTGCATACTTTTGCTGACAAGGGGGGACGGGGGTAAATAATTGTAATAAATCTGCTTACGTAATACTTGAACGGCCCCTATGTAATATAAATCTAATTACAATAGTGCGAAAGTAGAATATTCAATGGAATAAGATCATATGTCAATGGTAAACTTGTATTAATATGCTCGTAGCATTGATAATTATCAAATCGATAATTTAAGCCCGACCAGAAATATATGACCATTATCAAGAAGACGCTATTATTCTAATTTGTATGGCAACAGACTAAATTACATCAATGACGTATTAAAGAGTGGACTCGGTGTAATGTTCTATACATTCAACCAGTTATACAAATACGAGGCATTTCGATGCGGAAGGAGTAAAAATAACTTTGTCACTTTCTAACCAACATCTTATTCCTTATGTAAAAAAAGATAACATTACTTCAGTGTTTGCTGCTATGGCAAAATTTTCATTTAACATACCTACTGTGGCCGGTCAGCCGTGTTTAGCGCATATCAGAAATGTCAAATTTGTGTCAAATGTCAACGATGTTTTGATTTGATTTTAATAAATTTGAAAAAATCCGAATAATTTGCTAGACATGGCAGCTTTATAATATTGTGCAGTGGTTAAAATGGTTAAGGACATAATGCCAAAGTGCGGTGTTGTTGGTTGTGGCACGAAAAAAAAATGAAAACCAGAAAAGTTTGTCGTTCACCAGTATGTTTACATTTTCAATGAAATATTTGTTATTATTAAGATGATCAACTTCTTCTGGTGGTAGAATAAAATAATAAAATAAGGGAATGTTAGGGCAAGAAATCCAAATATTCGACGGCCACACACGCCGCCGCTAAGTCGTGTTAAAATTATTTGAGACACATAAAAACGTCGCGTTTCCAACAGACAAATACGAGTTGAATTGGCTGAATACAACCTATGCCGTCTTTTCTATGGAGAAAATACCGGTATCCGATCCCTGCATAGCGCACGGTCATATATTTCTGGTCGGGCTTCACATAGCAATACAACTATTGTATTTATTTTACATCGTTGTGGTGTGTTGTGTTTTGAAATTGGTTACGAATACCGCAAGAATTTAGCAAGAACGTGGACGAATTAGACATTTGAAACTATAGTTTTAAGTTTATTTAAACTTAGAAAATCGCCAGTAACATTGCCACTTTGTTATTTCGGCATGTGACGGACTGTCACTTCGCAAGTCGGATTAACCCTTTGAACGCCAAGAACACCTAAAGCTATCGCGTATTGTCATGCCTAATGCCTATGGCGCCCCGAACTCCAATAGGAGTACGTTGGCAGTCACCTTCGTGCTTTACACTAAAGTTCATTATTCAACCTCGTATGTAATATGAGTGGCGTGTAGGTGTTACTGCCGTAGAATCTACGGCGTAGATGAAAGATGGCGTTTAAAGGGTTAAGCTCCTGTTCTTGAATTTCTATTTATACATAACCTAAATATTTAATAAGCATTGTTCTCAAAAGTATCGATTTACTAAAACGTAGTTGTGATTTTAAATAAAGCTTATATTTGCTTTATTGTGTGATATTATAAGTTATGCATTATTTTAACACGTAATAAAATATCACTAATATTCGTTTAACCTAATTTCATTTCATTTGAAATAAGGAATCATTTGGACTGTTTATACATATTATTAATAATTTTTCTTTTCTTTAAAACAACACCAGCTAACAATTTTAGGGTTCCGTACCTAAATAGTGCCAACAGAAGAACAGAACCCTATTACTAAGCCTCCACTGTCCGTCCGCCTGTCAGCGGGCTGTATCTCAATAACCGTAATAGGGAAACAGTTGAAATATTAACAGAATCGCATCTATAACAACCAATAATAAAAATAACCCATATAATAACACTGCTTTAACTTATGTTACGGAACCCTTTGCGTGCGAGCCCGACTTGCACTTGGCCGGTTTTTAAGTTTAAATTTAATTGTAGTATTAATTTCTAGTAGTACTTATGAATTCATATTTGTAATTAGAGACTTCAAGGGTCCTAATTTTCCTTAGAAATGAAATCTCATTAAAAATTCGAGCATCATAAATGTTCTACTTAACTTAATTAAAAATTGGTAATTGACACATTTTTTATTTTACGGACTATGTTTAAGATAATGATAAATATGATTTTAAGGTGTATAGGGATAACATCGACAGTGTGATAATTTTGAAAATGGCAAATATCTATGACACTTGAAGCGCTTAATATTTCAGCAATACTTACGCCACTGCAACGCTTAAGACTATTGTTTTTTATTATTCTAAATCGGTTTGCGCTTGACCACAAATCACCTGATGGTAAGCAATATTGTGGTCTAGGATGGAACGCGTTTACCTAGTAAAAACCGATTCACTCTCGCTTTGAAGACCAAAAGGTTGTTGTGAACCTATCGTGTGAGGCGAGAATGGGCATTTCGGAATATTCTTTTTTCTCACCCGTCATGGTCTTGCGCCCGCATCGTGCGATAGAGAGAGTCGTCGCTGTCGGACGTTTAGCGCCTAATTGCTCGCAGAATTAGTGCTTCGGCCGGCAACGTTTTCCACCCCTTAAACCTTTATCAAATGAGACAGTATTGGCCTTGATCGATTCGTCACATCCTTAACTAGGTTTATACGTTATCCTTTTTTTAGTAATTTTCTTCTCGTTTATCAAATAATAGCAAAAAAACCAGGAAGAAGTTTTCGAGTCAATAAACGAATCTTCAAGGGTCCATATGTTCACTTGTAAGCAATTTTTCCAAAAAAATCAGTACGTATAAATCTACCCCCTTATTCATAAAACTTACCAAACCTCTGCTAACTAAAATGTCTGTTGTCACTGTCTCACAAGCACGTGTGTCAAAGTGACAGATAAGGACAAACGAACTTTAGCGGCTAGCTAACTAATATAGGTTTGATTGACGTTTATGAATACGGGGGTAAGTATTTAATGATATCTACAATATTTCCAAAACTCATGCAAATCGGTTCAGGATTAGGGGTGGAAAGCGTTGCCGCTTTTTGGATGGAAATATTTTGCTACAAATGTCGCTTTGTTGGGTCCGGCTTATAAAGCCACATTCAGGTTTAAAAAAACATGTTTCTACAGTAGCAAGTGCTTCTAGTTTAGTAGATATTTGCCATTTTAAAAATGACTATTGTCGAAGTTATCCCAATGCACATTAATTAAAAATAATATGAAGTATACGCGTACTTAATGAAGTAAATTCCTTATGACAGTATTTTTAAATAGGTAGCAACATTCCTTTACACGTTGACTAATACTTAACACTTTGAATGCCAATAACGATTATCGAGCAATAGCTATTGCTTTAGTACATACAGTACGTGAGTTATTGGAATGACATTCGTTTACAAAATATACTTCGGTATCCGCGGTGACATGCGAATGTCAGTAATTTTATTATACTAATTATGAACACGGCTTGTGTTATCTCATCAAATTCATTGGCGACTATGTAGAATTGATTTCTATGAAATTATATTTTAAGAAACGTTTACACGGCGGCCGTGCCATTCAGAGGGTACAGCTAATCGAAAACGAAGTATTCGACTTGTCACTTGAATGTACAAGTGCGATAGAGAGGAATACATATACATACTTCGTTTTCGGTCCTCTGATACGGATCAGTGTAAGGCCGGGTTTTATAAAGATCGGTTGGTTATACGAAATTTTGGATAAAGTTTTGGTATAGTTCGTAGAGGCCAAATGCTGTCAATCGAACGCAAGCAAAAAACTACTAAAAGCTCTGGCTGTAAGGTAGATTCTTGCATGCGTTCATTTTACAGCATTAGTTTTGTATGAACTATAATTTAATACATTTTTTTTTCAAAACATCCATAAAATGTCTAACGGGTTTCTATAAAACCGAGTCTAAATGCGCTGTACTTAATTTTCCATAGGAAACATACATGTACTTTACCATATTGGTGCTATATATAATTGCCATGCCATGTAATGCAATGGATAGATATTGGGAAAGACAATATTTTTATTAATTTTAAAATGTTCGTGAATGGTTATTGACACTACAGAGGGCCTACCGCGAACCGAAAACGAACGAAGTTCGAATATCTCCGTCTCTGTGGCACGTATCAGCAAGTGTGACAGAGGGATATATTCGAACTTCGTTCGTTTTCAGCTCCCGGTAGCCCCTCAGGGGGCCTACTCCGAACTTCGAAATCCGAACTTCGTATCGTGCCGTCCCTTTCATTATCATGTTATACACTATATGAGTAAAAGGGACGGCCCGATACAAAGTTCGGATTTCGAAGCTCGGAGTAGGCCTTCTGCACGGTAATGGGGCCCGTTCCACAATGCTCCAAGTTAATATATTACAAGTCTAACGAGGTTTACTTATTTCATCGACAAATTTTTCATAGAATGTATTGTTTCGTAGAATTTTCATTTCATAGAACTCTTTTTTTTTAGAAATGGTTAACTTTTTAAGTACAGCTAAAACGTGATTGTGTAAAACACATTACGTCTACAAGAAAAATTGTGCATTACGTATACAATTTTTTTTTCTCGCTCAAGCGAAAACGAGTAGAATTACTATGAGATTATTCACTACTCGCCGGCGGTAGGACCAGTGCCTTAGGTTAGAATTACGACCCTTAGTGAAAAAAAATTGTATGAAATGTAAATTTTCCGAAATATGAAGTAGATGAAACGTTTGTATGTAAAAAATTCTAAACCCTGAAGTGGCAATACTGAGGCGTTTGACAGGCGCTTTGCCAATAAGTGGTAATTTGACCCGTGTTGCCAGTAAGACTTGTAAAATTGCAACTCGTAATGGGCGAATGATTGTGCCATTTAATGATGAACAAAAGACAAAAAATATACACCATGCCTGTCATATGTATTAGACATTAATGCTTTATTCAAATAAATGGCATACTGCTAGAAACTGAGAATAAACATTGGCAATTTACTTGTTTCTGAAGAAACTGTCCTTTTTAAGAATGGGTGTGCTCAGACACGAGCAAGTGAGATGGCGAGTTAATTCTCAACACAATGTTATAAAGTAGTCAAATATTGATTACCTAATTAAACAATATAAATATTGTATAATTTTCATGAAAATGTTAAATAAAAATATTACAGAATGAAACGCGTGCACTTATGCTTAAATACTATTTAAGATGGAATATGTTTAAATTAAAGAATATGTTTATTGTACAAGTACTTGCTTTTCATTTATCCTTATTAATTTCAGAATTGACAGCTACTGCCCAGCTAACACGAAAGGTTGTATGTCATGTTTTGTGTGACAATTTCGAAGATTACGGCCGTAAAACGTGACTATAATATATACTCGTAACCTATATAGCTCGGCCGTTTGTCTATTGTTTTCAAAATGTACGAATTTGGTAGGTTCATTAATTTCAGCAATAAACACATTGCAGACACTACGATACTTACGCGTGAGTGACAGTAGGGTTCCGTTTGGACCCTTCCGGTACGGAAGATTAAACAAACTAAATCTAACAATATAATACAATACAAATACTCTTTATTGCACACCTCAATTAAAGGACATAGTACAGTACAAAAACACAATGAGTAGAGGCAAACAACAGGAAATGGGAAAATGAATTCTAATCATAACGATTCATAGCAGGTGGTGTAGAGTTAATACATAATATATGAAACCTACTAATAGTTACAACAATAACATTTAATTAAGGATAATATACATACATAAATATAGTATAAAAATATATATACATAAACATACAAATATATAGTTAGCCACATAGTCTAAAGGAGCTAAGTCTTAAGTGTGTCATGAGAGAGACAAATTGTGACCTAACCAAAATTAAATTATCCGAACCTAGCCTATTTATAATCCAGTAATTTTATACATTCAGAGCTTGCGTCAAATCCGGTCCTGAGAAAGTACTATCAGCAACTAGTGTAGTAGGTAGGGTTATACTCGATTTTCGGTTTTTGACATCATCCTTCTAGCCGGTTCTGCCCTAAGGAGCCCAGGTTCCTATTCCACTTTGACACCTATTCCCAATATTTAAGGTTGGAACTAGTTTTATGAAAGCGACTGCCATTTGGCCTTTCAATCCAGAGGGAAAACTAGACTTTGCAGAGATTAGACTGGCTTCTTCACTATGTTTTCGCTAAATATAAACGAAATCAGGGTTTTCGAAATTTCTTCCTTAAAGGGGTGAAAAGGGGGTTCCAAGTTTGTACGGGGAGCAAATCTTCGTACTGCGAGATTTGAAACTTCGTAAATTAAAAAAATAATTTTGTATTAAGCAGTAACGATGCTAACGTAAACCACAAATTTAAATCAAAGGAAAAAAAATAAGGCTCTAAGCAGGATTCGAACCTGCGACTTTCTGGCATACGCGGCCAATTACTAATTATTATTAGGTTTCACTGTTAAATATCACCACCATCAGTACCATCACCATGGGGTTGTATGCGCTAAAGAATGTCGTGACAGGTGCGTGGTGTGAACAACCCACAAAGCGAAAGGACTATCTTAGCCCGCATCAGAAAGTAAGAGTGTTCACGGTGACAGACGCGCGTGCTGAACTTGAGCTAATTGTGTACGGACAGCACAACAGACAATATCATGCGTGTATACTCCACAAGGGAAGAGTTTCCTTTTTCTTTTCTGGCCGACCTAAACACCTGACGGCGTTCCTGAACTCAACTGAAGTCTATCGGGCTAATCTGGTCCGATGTGAAGATCTTAGCCAAGGTAGGACGTAATGGCGGAGTACTGCGGACGCCCTTTACCCCACCAGTTACAGGACCTTAAGGCATGTCAAGCCACTCACAAAAACGGGTGGACATAAGCATAACACATGCAAATCAGGTAATTATCAGCACAGAATAACACCTACCTAAATGAGGAATTGAGTGGAAAGTGAGAGAATGGGATTGGGTGGGATTAAGTGGAAAGTGCGAGGATAGTACATACAATTTAATAGAAACACTAGAAATAAAAATGAACTTGTAGTAATTACAGCAGACTCCATAAAATAAGTCACTCTTTCATTGGTCAATGTGTACGTTATTATAATAAGGTTCCATTAGACATTCAATCATTGCCTCTACACAAATTTAAGTATAATATAAAAGAAAAATTATGCAAAAAGGGATACTATAAAATAACCGACTATCTCGATGAACGGGACCCGTGGAATTAATATTGTATATACATATATATTTTTTTACTAAATTGATAATGAATATGCACCAAATGTAATTTAATGTATGAAAATGATTATTATTATTATTATTGACGTCATAAAGAGATTGTGAAATCCAATTATGAAAATAAAATTATGATTATGATTATTTGCTTTGCTAGCCGCATCGGGCCACCGCGTCACACTAAAAGCAATGAAGACACGGACGTTGATGTGGACGTTAACTTATGCGGTTAACTGACGTTGCTCGCGTCAATCATTAGACCATTACCATAGTAAGTTTTCTCCGGCGCACGCACAAATAGAGCAATGTACGTCATTTAAGCTACCACTTAGTTGACGTACTACGTGACCTGTTCAGGGGGGGAGGTCCTAAAAACGTCATGTAGTCTATAAGTATCCTCTAAGGAAATCACGCGCTTTTGCTACATTCAAATTATGACACGCAGAGTTCAGCGTCATTAAAACTCATAGAACCCGTTGGAAGCCTTTCCTTATACGAGTACCAAACCCAAGGAGAAGTGCATTTTTTAAAATTTTCTGTTGGTTTATTCAATACCATATAGTTATTTTAACTGCTATCTACGTGAAAACTATCTACGATCGAGTTACCCTTGACAATAAGACGGTCCCAGTCTGTCGCCTCACTCGAGTAATTTGAAGAAATTGTGGCTCTCCAACGACTTGTGATTTGGTTGAATACTATATATATTTATTTATGTATATTAATTTAAATACGTATATATTTATAATATGTATTTATTATATGTTTAGTTGTTACATATTTATTTAGTTTTGGTTTTAGCTATAAGTTTCCTTATTGAAGTTTTAGTACACTGTGTAAGTTTGTCTATCTCATTCTCCCACTCTCCACTAAATCCCTCAAAGGTTAGCTGGAAGAGATCTCATAGGGATAAGTTCGCCTTTGTACTCTAATCTTATGTGACATGTATATTGTTTTAACCTGTTATTGTGTACAATAAAGTGCTTACATACATACATACATAAAACTAGAGGGAGTTTTGACGTATACTATGGGTGGTCAGCGATGGGGGGGAAGGGGGTAAAAGTGGTAAAAACTGCGTGGTGCCCGGCGTAAGAGGAAAGACGTCAAGAGGTAGGGTACCTAAAATAAATAGCGGTTGGGGAACAGCCGGTAGGACCTGCCCTACTACTGCCCCATCGGCTACCCTTCTCTACTGTAACCGCATATAAGTACTTTGGGTGTTATATTTCGTCGGGTTACAAGCAAAAGTCACTAAGGGTGGGTTGCACCAAACCGTCTGTAATCGTAAGCGGTGTTCGTTAAAATCTGATTGTATGGTAAGTTTGACAAGTTTCTATGGGATGACAGCTGCCGGCGCCATATTTGACGATGACCGGCCTGTGATCGTATGTTGGTGCAACCGACCCTAAGTAACAAGTATCTACTTCAAATAAAGCTCGTACCTATATCAGCATCGTTTCAGTACAGAGATACGAGGTTTCGAATAATAGCAACAGATTTGATATTGGGTTTTGCTTCTCACCCGACGTTTATTTAAATATTTAAATGTAAAATTCTGCAGACGCTACACGCGGGGTGCCGCATGCGCGCGCGGATCTCGCCGAAATTGTCCCCGCTCAATTTCCCGCGGCTTTCCATATTGTGTAGCTTGCGTAACGCAAGTAATTCGATTACACAAGCCTGTCAAAATTGGAGATAATTACATTACTCATTGCATGTTACGTTTGCGATGGAAAGAGTCACAAGAAGATATTTTTTGATGTTTAGTTCTGGAGCGACTCCTCCATTAACTAAGAGATTGACGCCGGAAGATTAGTAAAATCGTACACGGTAAAAATAACCTTAGCTTAGGTTTCGGAGCATTTTCACGCTCTTCGCCCGCGTGTAATTCCGTTTCTGAGAATAGCTTTACAGAAGGTGACAGTTATCGTAATATTTTAACGATACACAACACACACACACAACTTCAATGAATTTATACAACTTCGCCATGAAACACTTCGTTCGGAAGTTTTAGAGTTTATCACGTATTAGGTACAGACAGACGCAGCGAGGGACTTTCTTCTATAGTAGGTATATATGTACTTATATACATATACTTTACTTCTAGAGAGGTCATTGGGTCCATGGTCTGACAATCTGGATCGTGACACCACATACGTCTCTGTCGACGACACACTCACACTTACGTCCCCATACCGTCGATAGGCTGATGCAAGGCTGATGACGTAGGTCGTGTCACCCACACTACTAACTGACGTACCGGATTGCCATACCGTACGCAGTATATTATTGTATCATGATTGGGATTGCGGAATGTCATCTTGCTCATATATGGGGCAGTCTCCCTGGCGAAGTACCTGCACGTTACAGAAGACCACAGCCATAATACCACCGATACCTACTTGCTCTCTGCCTTGTGTTCCTGGTGGTGACGTCGCCAGTGATGGACTTGTTGGGCTAGCAGTAGCACAGCAACTTGATACTTAAAGTCGCGACTCAACAATTCCTGTCTCACCCGCACTGTAGCAATTAGAAAGAGGAGATTTTTCTCCACACGCGTGATTTTTCTCCACGCGTGGCGTCGCAGCAACAGTTTCCCTGCTTATTTAAGTAGGCACCTATCTGGTTTGTAGTTCCTATAAGTCCGTTAACAAATCGCCAACGACGGAAGTGGGGTAGGAAGGTAATATCCGGCATCCTGCGAACCCTTCTACATTTGAATTGTAATTCTTTCTTCGGATGATTCGGCACGGGGGTGTCGTGAATATTAATCGACTAAAGCAAGGGTGGTCGATGGTCTGTGCCCATAATTTAGGAATCGAATGTTTTTATATTTTCTAGGAAAAAACTATTTTTGAGCTCGTTTAAAAAAAAGTGGCTGCGTCAAGCTTCCTTTTTTTAACCCTTAAGTTAAGGGACCTCTCTGAATGTAACGGTAAGAGGTATGTCAATTACTTTGGCACCCCGCAGAAAATAAGCTACTACCACTGAAGAAAACAATAAACATGACTATCGAACTTATTATTATTTATTATATAATAAAAAGCCTCAAATGTCCCACTGCTGGGCAAATGCCTCCCTCCTTTTTTACACGCGTCCCTGTCTTGTGCAATCTCCCACCATTTCTGATCCGAGGTGTCAAGTTCGTCTCTCCATCTCCGACGAGCTCTGCCGCGACGCCGTGGTTTTGTGGGACCCACTTGGTGACGATTTTACACCACGTCTTCCGGCTTTCGAACTTGCTCATAAAAATTCACACACATACAGACAGACATACGAAAACATTTTTGTTCAAGCAGTTTTCGGTAGCAGAGGGAGGTAAGACACGCGACTTTTAATCTGGGGATCGTAGGTTCGAATGCCGGCTCGGATTTTTCAAAAAACTTATGTAGGTACGGAATTTTTGTAAGTAAAATTTAACAGTGAAGAAACGGTTTTCCATCTGTGTTAGAAGGTCAAATAGCTGTTGCTTTCGTGAGCTAAATTAGGTACCTAATACAAATCATGCGAGTACAATTCGTGCGGAACCCTCCTGTGCGTGTCCGACTAGCATTTAACCAGTTTTATTATATCTATTCAAGTCTGATAGTTTATAATAATGTGACTTAATTAGAAAATAATAGAGCAAGCGCTCGTGGCCCAGCGGCCCCGCGTAATACGCGCACGGTATGCGAAGTTCAGCAACGTCGGCCGAGGTCTACTCTTGGATGGATGACCGCTTTGAATGTTTATTAACTGAGAGCTTCCGTGCTTTGGAATGCAAGCTAAGCCGTTGATCCCGACTGCTGTCTATGACAGCAGTCGTTAAGCCAAGTTAGAGGCCTTCGGGCGGGTCTTGTTTCCCCTTGGGTTGGAAAGTCAGACGGCATTCACTTCCGTAAAAACTAGTGCCTACGCCAAATCTTAGCCGCTAGGTATTTAGCGGACCCCCGTCCGGGCATCCTTGAGGATGCGACTGTACTGGGATAACGCTATGGGAGGATGATGAAGAAAAGGATAATTAAATCAAATAATCATATTTTAGAACAGTAATGTTTTTAATATTCTATCAATACATAAGCATTATAAGTATGAACGTAAATCAAGGACTTTGTTGGTAGGTTTACCTATATAATATAGCAACCTAGTTCCCTTAGACATGCATATGTATGTACATTATTAATTATAACTAATTTCTTAAAGAAAACTAGGGCCAACAATTATCCATGAAATAACATAATTTGGAACGCAATAAAGTCGCCAAAAAGTATTAGGTAATAATGGTGTGTAACCACTTCGTCCATGTCAAAATATGTCATTCTACGGAATCCTAAAAACCTTCCTACCACTAATCATATCGTAATTATTTTTATTGCTATACGTCATTTTAATCGAATCCAATTTCCCGTTCTTAAAAGTAGGCTGACCTGTGAAAGGGGCGCAAGTCTTCTGCTGAGCATACAGAGTCCAAGCCCCATTAGAAAAATGCATGTAAGCGTACGCCATACCGTTTTCAAAGCGCTGGTTACTCAACTGAATGTATCCATAGTCTTTATACTGCATTGCGTAGGATCTAGTGCCTCCTTTCTCACTTAAAGTTAAGCTGTTAAATTCAGGTTGCTCCTTGTCGCCGTTCACGTGTCTTAGTCTTAAAAACCCGTTGCTTAAAGGCGTGACAGTCCATGAGCAGCCACTGAAGTCTGTAGTGAAGACGTACTTCGGGTGTGCGTCAGTTGGCGTTCGTGGGATGTCTACAAAGCCGCCTTGGGGTAACCAGTAAGCGTACTCTCCATTTGGATCCACCTGGAGAGCGTATACGGTCATCGTTGGTCCCTTCCCAAATACACTGTAAACACAAAAGGATGTACGTTAGTAAAATGCGATTTTTTGAGGCCAGTGGATGTATACTTAAATAAATAAATCAACCTGGTCACAAACTAAGCAAAGCTTGTGCTATGGGTACTAGGCGATGATATACATACTTATACAGATAAATTTATACTTAAATACTTAGAAAACATCCAAGACTCAGGAACAAATATTCGTGTTCATCACACAAATAAATGCCCTGACCGTGATTCGAACCCGGGACCTCCAACTAGGCTAAAGTGGTCGTAACTTTTGACTTTTTTGTGAGGTTTGGACTTAAATAAAGACTTCTTCTATATAGACTGTAGGTACAATATTATACGTATATTTGAAAGTTACTTAAAGACTATCTTGGTGCATCATCCTACTAGCATCCTCCTAGGTATAAAATTCTACAGTAAAATTTCAAGACACTTTACTGAACTTACGGATTCTAGATTTAAATCTGTCGTGAAACAAACATTTCAAAAGCATGTTATAAGATAAACGATTACGTTATACAACCTGGATGGCAGTGATAGCGTCCCGCACAGCAAGTAATCTAACACAGAAATTATCTGTCCTAAATATTTAAAAAATATTCTGATACTATATTATGATACTGTAATTTTATATACATTGTATTTTGTTTTGAAAAAATGACACCTCGCCGAGATTCTTAAGCCGGTTCTTCTTGAGGAAGAAGATTATTTTATGAACCGGTTCTAGCTTTTTGACATTCATAGGTGCATGTAATATATCTAAATTGAAGAATAAATAATTTCATTTCATATCATCTCATTTCATTTCATGTCACATCATTTCATCTCATAGCATTACTGGTTGTGCCCTAAAGAGTCTGTAGGGTTTGCTTTGACGGCTAATCTTGTTAAGATCGTAAATCAACGCATAGTACCCAATGACCAGTTGGTATTACCGGGCTGCGCTAAGCGAGATATGTATGCATTAAATATCCCGGTTCATAAATGGGAGGAGTTTGCTGAATACAATGGCGTAAACGTAAAATCCAGGATGATATGAAATTCATGATTACCTGCGGACAAATTACTCTTACCAGGATTGCGGTCTCTCTCCCGCATCGCATTGGCTCACAGCAATAGAAGACCCCTGCCCCTGTACGTAACCGCAGGTGCGTAACCAGTTGCGATAGAATACTTTTTTATTCCAATACGAAACAAGTAGCCATCGAAGAATTTGTAGACAAGTAATGATGTGCTCCTATATAAAGAATAATGTACAGGGTTGGATATATACAGGAAAGGGTATCTACATATTATATACATATATACAATAGATAGGAGACACAGGAAGAAACGACAATAGAGAGATCTCTTAGGGACCGAAGTCCAATGAGAGTTGGTTGGAAGTTATATTTATGCAACTGACATAAGAAACTTCGATAGCGCGATGCAGAACATATCAGATTTGACAGTTGACAGGAGTGACGCCACAAATTTATATTCCTTATACGAAAGTAGTCGGGACCGTTTTTTTCGTAATTCAACAGTTGCGACGGTGTCCCGGGCCCCCGGTGGATTCCTGGACAATTTGTCCTTCGGGCATCTGAAACTACCTGACAAACCTACTTAGTGTGCTAAAAAAACGGGTTTCAAAAATCTTCTTTTACAGCTGGTTTTGTATGAAGCACAAAAAAATATATTCCATGGTAACTGGTTACGAAATTACGAATATGTGGTTACATACGCGGCTGAAGGGTGAAAAACGTTCTGTCTCTACTTGACACTTTTATCTGTAATAGACTCAAAAGACCTTTGATGATTAGGTATAGGGCAAACAATTGTAATGGGTCAGGATATCTGTGTTTATAAATGAATAGGACGTTTGTGTTCGGAAATAATTCTAGAACACATATTCACCAACACCATCGACAAATAGAGTCATTTATGTATTTACCTGTTCCTGTGCTCCAATTTTGCAAACCCCACTTTGCCTGCACCACCCACTTTTCTATTTTTATTTTCAATAATCTCCACTCTCTCCATGGCACCAGGCACTACTGCGTTAGTGAATGGAACTTGTTTGAAAATATCTTCAGTCAGAACTTGGCTAGGCTTCAACGTTCCTGTACTTTTAAACACATATTGGGGAGGAGTGTGCCCTTTTTCTGAACATTCTGTGTATAGCGGGTAAGCAGGTAAATGTCTAGCTTTATTTTCTAAAAGTTTATTTCCCGGCAACTCTGTTAGATTTTCACCACGCGTCCCATATAATCGTAAAATTAAAATCACAATTGGGTATATGCGTAGCAGCCCCATCCTTAGTAACTTGTAATGCGAACTGAACTAACTAATGGTCACTTAGAGTTTATCAGTCTTGGTTTTCCCGTTAAATCATAGAGGAAAAGCATGCTTTTGTCTGCGTGTTTATTTGCCTGTTATTGTACGCATATTTATGAACGTATCAGCGTACACAATGTAATGACTCGATTAATATTGTCATATTTCGATCGAAATTGTTGTATGGATATTTTTGGATAAAAGATGGTACAGATATTTTTGTCGCTTTGGGAACATATATATACATATTTATTTTATGCCCTTGATTGTACTTACAGACGTAATATTTTTTGTAGGTATTTACCCTTATTGACCGAGTGAAACGAAGGTCTCTGCTTCAGCTTCGACAAAAATGCTTTTGTATGTCCGGATTTCCGTTTGTTCTCGACTACAGGTCGCATTTCTCAACCGATTCTCGTGAAATTTTGTGAGCAGATTCGGTGATTATATAGAATTTTTTTGTCGAGACGGTTTTTATATCAATGATTTTGTTACTTTCTGCGTCTGAATTTCGGTTTGTTGTCCTCTACAGGTCGCATTTTTCAACCGCTTCTCGTGAAATTTTGTTAGCAGGTTCGATATTCATAATTGATCTTTTTTATAAAGTCAGATTTTGAAAATAATTAAAAAAATCACTCACGAGGTATACAGCTCACAGAGCCACTAGTAATTAAATGTTTTTGAAATAAGGGTTGACTTTATTGAAATGAATATTTAATTTACGTTATGTATTATTTTATTATTCTATTTTAACTGTAACGCCTCACCGGATCACATCTGTATATTTTATTATGAATCTTATATATTGACTATAACGCCATCTATGAGATCCAGCATGCTTTTTTCGGTCTTTAATAATAATACGCTTTACAGATCAGTGTCCTGTTAATTCATTTAAGTCGCCACTTCTTACGTGGCGCTGTTGTATCGCCATTGTATCGAACGGTGGGAAGAGGTTCTATTTTAGATTTCATTTGGGTACTGTTTTTATCTGCCTCCCACTATTTGATATAGGGTATTTGGTGTAGGTACTTAGTTATAAAAGAATGCTTTAAATGCATTCTTTTGTTATGTGGTCGGAAAACTCCGGTACCGGGAGATTTGTTCATAAATAAATAGCGCTAATTAATTTAATTTTGAACTGGTGTTACGAAAGCTACATCTATCGACAGCGAAAACTAGGCCTGTTTCCTCACAATGTTTTCCTTCACCGTAAAACCCTCCTCTCCTTCAATCGTGTCGTGATTTACCTAAAGGTAAAGGAACTAGCTAGAAGTCAGGTTCAACGGCACCTCGTCATTGTGGTGATCGATAACGTATCGTATTAAACTTTATCTACTTATCTATTTAAACAAAACAACATGTTTTCTAATTTAACATAGATTGTTAGTTTATTTTATTGATTACAGTGGAAACGTATCTACCTTTACCTACGTTAGTGGCAATTAGAGACAAGAAAAGGAACATATTGACCTAGTGAAACGAAGGTCTTTGCTTCAGCTTGGACAAAAATGCTTTCGTATGTCCGGATTTCCGTTTGTTCTCGTCTACAGGTCGCAATTCTCAACCGATTCTCGTGAAAATTCGTGAGCAGATTCGATAGTTATATAGAATTTTTTTGTCGAGACGGTTTTTGGAAATTTCCACAAAAAAATTTTTTATCAATGATTTTGTAAGTTTCTGCGGGCGAGTTTCGGTTTGTTCTCCTCTACAGGTCGCACTTCTCAACCGATACTCGTGAAATTTTGTGAGCAGGTTGGATAAATATACAGTTTTTTTTTATCGAACAAGTCTTTGGAAATTAAAAAAAATATATATTTGTTCAACGGTATGTTCTCCTCCACAGGTCGCATTTCGCAAACGATTCTCGTGAAATTTTGTGAGCAGGTCCGGTAATTATACATAATTTTTTTATCGAGACGGTTTTTTTAGCAATGGTTTTGTAAGTTTCTGCGTCCGAATTTCGGTTTGTTGTTCTCTACAGGTCGCATTTTTCAATTGCTTCTTGTGAATTTTTGTTAGCAGGTTCGATATTCATAGGTAATTGATCTTTTTTATAATATCAGATTTTGGAAATGATAAAAAAACTCACTCACGAGGTCTACAGCTCACAGAGTCACTAGTTTAGTGGCGACTTTTCAATCCCCAGATAAAAATAAGTCAGAAAAATATTAGCTCTGTCCTTTTCTCGAAAAGCGAAACGAAAGCCACTGTTTAAATATGAAATTATATTTCGTACGTAAGCTTTTTTTAAAAATTTCCATTCTACCAATCTAGAAATCTACGTACAATCTACCTACGTCCTTTTTGCGATGCGACGGCGCAAAGCCGTGATGTGGCCGCGCCCTTACCTCGGCTACAGTGGTTTCAGTGTTTTTTGTTTTGCTATACCTTCCCGCCTCCTCCCTCATGACCCGTACCTTTATTATTATTATATTGTATGAATAAACATATGTATAAGTACATGTATAAGTACATGTATGAGTATACATGGCATTTATATAAACATCTGCGACGTCGTTTGCGCGTCGCGATTACGGGTGATTTTCCACTTTCTCGAGCCCTGAGCGCGCGCACGCATTACTGCACACCCGATAGCGGCCGTGGGTAAAGGAGAAAAGGCTATTTCATAAAGCCATATTATATATACAACTGTTTCATAAAGCAAGACAAAATACTAGTAGGTAAGCACAGATTCACAGAAGATGTTACATAACAACTATACAAGTGAGAATGTACATGAACATAAAATAAAATTACGGGGTGGTGTGCGTGCCGTTTACGATTTCTCGCCTTTCAAGAAAAACAGTTGATCTTTGGTTTGTAAATTGAATGAAATTGGCTTGATATGTATCTTAAATTCTATTGACACTCAAATCTACATTCTGTTGCAAATTACGAAACTTAGGGTGTTGCATCAAACCGTAAGCGGTATTTGACAAGTTCCTATGGGATGACAGCTGCCGGCGCCATATTTAACGTTGATCGACCTGTAATCGTAAGTTGGTGCAACCGACCCTTAGTTATAGGTAGATACTGCAGGAGTCACTGAGGTACGTGGTTTTATGAAACCGTTTTTAAACGTCCGCATGACTTCTGTCATTCTCATACAAATTACTAGCAATCTATTTTCCTGTTCAACGACCACACGAAATCTCACGCTGTCAGTTATTTCCATGACACAGACAATCCAGTAACTTAATACATCAGAGCTTGTATCAAATCCGGTAGTTCTGATTTTTTGCAGACTTGTTAATGATGTTGGCCCAAGGAATAATCCAAGTTTGTGACCTCGAGCGCCTAACGCACCTTTGTCAAAAATCGAAAAACCGATTATAACCTTAAAGGACTAGTTGTTATAGTAATTTCTCTTGACGTAGGCGCGGCGGACTTGGCCACATTTCAGTATGTCACGCGCGCACCAGCTCGCGTGTGCACTAAAAACCAGACGAACTGTTGTTTAAATACAGCCTTCATCACTGATCACTAATATCTCTAGTTATTTTGAAAACTAATTAATATCTCTATTGCAAAATCGAAGAAAAAAACAATTGAAAACAATTTAATACCGCAATTTTTTAAAGGGGCGTTCTGAAACTGAACTACTGATTTTTTAAAAGTATAATTCTTAATTGAAGTGATGAAATTTCTGTTTTTTTTTCAACAATTGTTTACTTCAAAATATTTATTATTAAAATACTATGTTATTTAAAAGAACCGTCGCCAACGACTTTATGATAATTTAAATTAATAGATTTTTTTTTTTATTTTTTTTTTTTTTATATGGAAAGAAATTGCCAACACACCGTGGCGATGTGCTCGGCATAACACAATCAAGATGGTATCTAGGGCGTGGCTTGACAAGTCGAATTTTCACACTCCTCTACACCCGATACGTTCTAGGAATATGAAATCGAAACATGATTTCAGCTGTGAAAGTTATATTCAAACGATGAAAGATGCAGACGCTAACATCGGTGATTCTATACCTCACATCTCTATTCTCGTCGCAGGTTCGAAGTTCCTGCTGGGAGCCTAAATTTTTAAATTTTTCCTTTAATTCAAAATTTGTAGGTTACGTGAGCAGCGTTACTGCTTAGAGTGCTAGTAGAAAGCTAGCTTGGTAGAAAATTAATATCTATTTATTATCGGATTTAGAGACATTACATACGTATGTACCCAAGGCCCAGGTATTAGGGTAACGGCCCCATTGTAGGACACTTTAAACTGACAAGCACCAGTACATTTCAGTCCTAATACAAAGATCATACGATTTTAAATTGATTGTTATATAAAAAAATAATACCCAACTCTTATTTTATTTTAAGTAATAGTTAATGTGCATAATTGGGTCTTTGTCCATTACTGATGCTGTCACCCTAGTCTGTTGATCATTACAACTATTGTCATGTCAAATTGTCATATTGTATAATTGCTGTATGACTTGTAAAAGAGCCCTCGATTCCTCTCTTCTCCGTCGTTTCGCTCGGCAGAGCGGTCGTGGTCACGTTGAGGGGTGGATCAACTATTCTTTGTTACTAGTCACCATGGTTACGTCTCCTGAGTCGCTTTTTAAAATCGTGATTTTATAAGGTTTAAATCCATCAAACATGAGTTTTAGTGATCACCATAAATCCATTTGGACATGGGTCATCTCTTGAGCATGCTTGAAGTCCATAATATTATAAACATTTTTCTAAGAAACTCTGTTACTTTTGTCTCCTCGTTGACGGGACAGAATAACAACAAGAAAAAGTTGATTGACCCTGAGGCGTCTGTGCCGGTCTTAGAGTATAAATATTTCTAAAGAGCTGCTATACGCGTGCCGCAACGAGGGACGACAACAGAGTACATACCTCCCGTGGGGTGACCATGTTACTAAAATTACCCCATGGCTTTTGTTTATTTTGTATATTTCGACTCATTATAGGCATTATGTAATTATCTGGTATGAGCGATAGAGTAAGTTGTTTGTTTGAAATAATTGAAAAAAGTATACTTACATGTATAATGACATATGACCGGTAAGTTAGAGAATCGCTCGGCACCCAGTGTTTCTTTGCGGTATTCCATGCTAAATAACTTCGTTAAAGTGTATAAGTTAATTATTAGGTGGAAGTTATTGTAGGTATAATGCTCCGAAATTGGGTACAAGTTATTGTCACTAATAGGTATAGCCGTCGTCTCCCGGCGAAAAAATAAACAATATTATAGCATTTTCTGATATGATCCCTGGGATCCCAGGGACCGGTAGACGACGAGTTAACAAAACATGTACCTACCTTATTTATGGTGCTTGTCATGCTTGTGCAAGCGAGATAGCTTTCCATACCTTTCTGACATTTGAGTGGTTTGGCGTGTAAGTATGGGTTTAAAGTGTGTAGATGCGATTTTACTTAATTAGAAAATTTCCGTGAGTCTCAGATATATTGAAATATAATAAACGGACCCTCGCCACAGCCGCCGCCAACATTTATTTAGCAGGCAGTGCTAGACAAGCTGCCATCGCGACTGGTTCTTATTGACTACGGACGACGTATTGGTGTCAAACATGTTGAGCGAAATTCAATCTTAAAGACGTGAGCGAGTAAGAGTAAGTACTATATTTCAATATGTCCGACTCACGGAAGTTCTCTAATTAAAATTGATGATGCACTTTCTTAACTACTCAATTACATATATGTAAGGCGAAAAAATAATTCCACTAAGGAACGAAATGACAAACAAATATACATTCATATATTTATTATACATATAATATTTTTTTAAAGATAGGACAGAAACCTGATCGGGGCACTTACTGACCTTTGAATAATATTAATTTTGTGTATACTTTTCTAATACTTTCTTTTCTGTTTGGCGTAGTGGTCTTAATCACATAAACTCTTGATAGTGTTTTGCGGAAGCAATGCAATTCGAAATGCTTTGAACACAATCAGCTGTTTTAGACGGCTTCCAGTTTTGCCGACCTGTCGCTGCTATCCACTTATTTCGGGTGGAATAATTTAGTGGAAACCTAGAAAAGAAAATTATATATTGCTTGTCCATTTCTAAGAAATACTACAATTTTGCTGCTACATAAATTTAAATACAATAAAATTCACCCTAGGCTAGCATTATAAGTATTTTATATAATGACAAGTGTTATTTTTATAGTACTTACACCAAATAATTGGGCTACTGTAAAATCCTATAAGCTGGTATCCCTAAATTGATTGCAGGGAAGCTAAATTAAGAACAGATTTAAACATTTCTGACAGCTTCCAATAAACGACCTACGTAATTTAGGCGGATAATAACGTCGACAAAAACTTTATAACCTAAAATCACCAATGTAAACAATGTTGTTATTTCAATATTAATCGCTTTATTTTACAAGATTTTGAATGAAACATAATGGTACCAATGAAATAACACATATTACGCTTAGATAAAGGTATAAAATAGTATAATTACTTGTGAAAGGTTACATTTTCTTCGCATCTTTCTCTGCGGCTTTTACAGCCGATCACGCTGCAAACTACCATTGTTTTATAGAAACTGTACCACATAAACCCTGATCTATATCATTTGTTGCCCAAAGCACTATTTTATGCACAAAAACATTAATTAATTCAGTTATATTTTGAGATGACACTTCCGACTACCTTTTGTTGAGCCCAACGGATGCTAACTTTGACATTGTGCCCAATAACAAAAAGTGGAACTATGACAAAGACAGCAAATGATACATATCTCTCTGGCGCACTTAGCGAGATTTGTATATGACCTTCTCGCTTGGAACTGGTATTATTATTACCGCGTCACGTCTGTATTTATTATAAGTCTGTGGTGCCGGTGGTAGAGGCGGACACAGCTCTTCGCACGATCTCCCGCCATTTCTATTGGCAGATTGTCTGGCGCAGTCAGATACGCAGTTTCCTACCGCGGATTTCACTTGGTCAGTCCAGCGTATGTCGTCTTGCTCGAATTTGGAGCAGCCCAACTGGGGAAGTACCCCCCTTGCAGACCACAGCCATAATAAAATTAATTATTATACAAGTATGTAGTGTTATATTCCTGTAGGTGAGCAAAGTTGTGAGCTCCCGAGGATGCACTTTGTTGAGAGCGAGGGACCTAAATTTGTCCCTTCTGCTGTCAACACAGTGCATCCTCAAATTTTATAAATGGATGGCAACGCGTACGTGACTCCTTTGGTTGCGGGCGTTTATAGCCTGCGGTGTCCGCTTACCATCAGATGGGCCGTACTCTTGTTTGCCACCGGCGTTGTATAAAAAAGATCTACCGCCCGATCTAGTCCTACTTACAGAATAAACATTTGATTTTGCCGGCCCGATCAACATTTTGTATACTATGACAGTGAGAAACATGCTTCCTACCTGCCTGATGGTATATAAGAAGACACCGTAGCCTATGGACGTTTGCGACTGCAAAACAATTACAAGTGGGCTACCGACCCTTCCTTGTTATATAAGGATATTTATCGCTTTTGCTTAAGATTTCGTCCACGAAAAACTTACCTAGTTTTTACGGCAGCGACTGCCATCTGAACTTCCGACCCGAGGGGAAACTAAATATTGGAATTAGGCTTGTCAAGTGAGTGGGTAATTTGACTGTTAGAAGTTCCCAAGCCATCCGAAGGCCTCTTACTTGGCTTAACGATTGCTATCATAGATCGAACAAGGCTGCTACCGCGAACGGCATTCGAAATTTTCCCTCCCTGTCGCACTTGCACATAAGTGCGACAGGGAGGGAAAACTTCGTTTATGGTTCGTGGTAGCATTTCTGACATGTTTTACATAACATAAACGAATTTCTACAAAGAAACCTTTGACTCTGTACCTATGTATACTTAAGTACCTACTAAACAAATTTAAAAACTTGTCTGTCTTACCCCGTTATTTATAAAACTTAACAAACCTCTGCTAACTAAAATGTGTTTTGTCCCTTCCACACGAACATAAATGTAAAAGTGATAAAGACAAACTAATTTTATCGAATATTTAACTAGTAGAGGTTTCATTGACGTTTGTAAATAGGGTGTGTTTAGATTGTAATCTTGACTTGTAAATATATTTATTTTTGCCATAAACAATTTGAAGGCGAGGAGCGCTCGTGGCTCAGCGGCGCCCGCGAACCGCGTGCGCTAAGCAAGGTTAAGCAACATCGACCGGGGTCGGTTCTTGGATGGGTGACCTCTTTGAGTGGTTATTAAGGGAAGGCCTATTCAGAGATTTGACGAATACAGGAAGTTTGAGCTTCCAGTGTGAAGAAGTAATGTAGAATTACACTACATAAAAATTACTGTGGACTGAAAAAGACAAAAAGAAATGAAATAACCAAACAAAATATTGAATAATGCCTTGGTAACTCTGTCAAATAACCCTAAAAAAAATCAACTTAATTGCTGCAGATTTCGTATAATTATTGCACAATTTGCACATATGTGACCATATGTGACAAGGAGGGGTCAAAAAATCACAAAATTAGTGTGACGTACTTTATGGATGACCCCTCATAAAGGATTGGTTTTCAAAAACTATTTGTTACCTTAAACAAAGTTATTGTAGATTACCTAGAAACGAATTCCGGGGGTCTTAATCTCGAATAGATAATAGTATAATTTTTCTACCATAACAATCTGATTGAATCATGTACATAGAGACTTCATTCAAACCGCAATATATACTGTCTTGCACACGGTTTCTTCAAGAAAATAATAAATTGTTTAGTCCAATAAATATGTCTTGAGTTGAAAATTTCATGATTTTTTATGGAAGAATCAAAATTGTTTAGTTCCATCAATACACATTTTTTTATGGTATAGGGGGCAAACGAGCAGACGGATCGCTTGATGGTAAGCAATTACCGTCGCCCATAAACACCTGCAACACCAGAGGAGTCGCAAGTGCGTTGCCGGCCTTTCAGAAGGGAATACGCTCTTTTCTTGAAGGTTTGAAGGTTATATCGGTCCGGAAATACCGCAGGCGACAGTTCATTCCATAGTTTGGTTGTGCGAGGCAGGAAATTTCTTGAGAAACGCACGGTGGAAACGTAAATGGGAGAGATTTGAGTTAAGATATTCATTAATTGCCGCAAAAAAAAGGTATATTCTAAAGAAGAAGCACCAAAATTTTCATTATAGAGTTAAGCTTTAAGGCAAGAGCAATTAATTATACTAGTTATATTAGTTTGATGTTTTCAATCTACAGTCCCTCCCTGTCTGTTTCTCTATGTGTATGCCACCTAGCATGCCTCCTATAGGTACATGCCTGGTAAATCAACTCTGAGCAATTTGACTTCTCTCCTTTTTGTTTTCAAGAAAATTTAGCTCTTGATGTAAATAATATCAAATTATACATTGAGGAACGTACTCTCGAACGAACGCGCTTTCTTGTTTTCGTAGAAAAATACAATTTTTTTTATACCACGTCGGTGGCAAACAAATTACTATACTATAGTTTGTCTCAAGTTTCCGATTTCATGCGCCCTTGATATGAAAAACATCACATTTTACATTGAGTAATATAGAGTAGGTATATTACTGAACCCAGAAACAAAGTTTCTTGGTACAATTTCTTTAAGTATTACATGAAGACACTTAAGGTTCAATTAAAAATAAAATACAACAGATAAAGCAAAACGCTTACGCTCTCGGTCTGAATATTAAGAATCGGTCTGAATTTTTACAGCTTTATTTTTAATGGATGTTATTATACAAATAAACCTTTCTCTTCAATCACTCTATCTATTTAAAGAAACCGCATCAAAATCCGTTGCGTAGTTTTAAAGATTTAAGCATACATAGGGACACAGGGACAGACAAAGCGACTTTGTTTTATACTATGTAGTGATACGTAATTATTAGCAAAATTTTATTTAAAGTGGTGATCGGTTAAATAATGAACTTCGAGACATTTTATATCTCAACGCCAGAATTTTATATTTTATGTATAGTTTTCCTGATATAGGAAACACAAAATATCTTGAATCAAGAGTACCTATTTACCTATTTGGTTGGAGAATTATTTTCTATCTGTGTACAAAAGCAGAAAAATATGATGTTTAGTGGCTGTCATAATTAAACCATTACATTATTTTAGATCTATATACTTCAAGGAATAAATAAATGCATATTGTAATATTGTATTCTTAACTACATTCTCTCTCGCTCTCGCTCGCGCGTAAAATGTAAAAGCAACCGCGTAGCTACATGCCGGTCATACAACATTCAATATAAGGCAGATTTTGTTTTAAAAAGCGTAAGTTAAATAATAAACCACATTTTATATGATGTGATAATCATAATAAAAGCTTAGGAGCTCATTATAAACGACTGGAATGATCTTATTGCACACCCGTACGCAATAGAGCAATTAACACACTGTTATAAAAAAAACTGGCCGGTAATAAGATACCCGATGAGATAAATAACGTAAAAAACTGACCGCTATGTAAAACTGTGTAACTGACAATTTCCTCCTACCGAAATTACCGATCGTGGGACCGTCCCATAAAACCGCTCTTTGGTCCACTGTGAACATAGCGTTGTTTCTCTCTAACGCGGCTTAATAGCGAGTGTGGGAGCAAGACGAAGCGAAGATGCAGTTTCATAGCTAATCAGACGTGTCGACTGTCCGCCGCTCGCGCATCTCATTCAGATATTTTTTCGGTAATTCCATTTTATTAGCGAAAATTAGTTTTTTATTTAATTTTACAGTACTAGACATACTATAGAATTGTATTCAATAAGAAAATTTAGTTTTAAATAGTACTTTTGCATTAAAACTATCTGTTACCCAAAGCTTTAATAACAGAGATGAGATTAGCTGAAAAAAAACTCTACGACTCACGTGTTACAATTCAAAATCGTTTGTTTCAAAGTGACAAGGCTTACGCTGTTCCATTATTGTTGAAAATAAGCAAGATCCGTATGAAATCACCTGTAACAATACTGCTGTACTCTTCTAAACTGTTAATGCTTGTTGTATCAGAGAAAGAGATGAGTATATTTCACGCAGTGTGATTAGTACTCTTGGTGCGTTCATTTGCTGACTTAACAGGTTTTAACAGGGGTAATAAACTGTTGATAGTAGGACGATCATTAATATTTTAATTATTTATTTATGTAAGAAGGTGCCTTGTACGTTTGGTTTTGTTATATATTTAATTGGTTACAGAGTACAAATAATATTTAATTGAGCAACTTTGCGTTCATTACTTTATCATTAGCAAAGTATTTATAATCATTCCATTACTTACTTGTTTGATACCAACAATACATGTTTATTACATGGTTATTATCCTGCAGTCACGTCAACTATTGGTTTTCCTTTTTAATTGTCATCAACAGAAACTGCTACTAGCTACGCAAGTGCCCTAAATTATCTACACACAATTGTCTAAAATTAAAACTTGATCAAATAATATTGAGCATGTTTTAAACGTAAGTAGCTAAGTACTTTTGCTGCTAGCTGTAGGAACACTTTTGTGTAATTTATTTTTCAAAATTATGTAAAAATTGTAACAGCCTGAATAATAGTAAATAATTTAAAAAAAGAGATAAGAGAGCAAGTATCTGTACACCACCTATGCACATATTAGCCATGCTGTTAAATGTGAAATAAGAAAAAAAACATGTCCCTTTTAGTTGTGCTACTATGCACATTATTAAGACAATATCGCTTAATGTGCATTTATGTATAATGTACTTATACCAATAAAATGAAATAGCAACGGCATGAATAAATACGATGTGCAACTGAAATTCAATTAGCTGCAATAAAACACCGTCTCGAAGTGTCACTAAGCAAAGGTTGGCGACACCTGCATTCAGCGCAGTCCCCCGTCGGGAGCGCGTGCGCCGGCAGTCGCTCGTGTCCCGCGCAGTGCTGCGCAACGTTCCTAATTCGAATTTCAAATTTCGAACTATCGAACGCTTCTACCGTATTTTGTATTTGACTCCCGTGAGTGTATATTTAAAATTTTATTGTTTGTGAAGTTTTAATGTGGTTGTACCTATTGAAGTTTATGTGATGACTTGTGGTTTAAAGTTCACGATTTAACCTTTGAGCGGATATTTAGATTTTATTAAACTTTGTGATTTTACATTTTGAAGTGGAGTGTGTTGAGACTAAAGTGGTTTGATTACTAAACTGTTGGACAGGTTCGTATTTCAATTACAATTATACACTATAATTTATTTTAGACCTATATTAATGATACATATTTTTGGGGTTTCGAATCCTAAGCGTGCCAACGGAACCCTAATACTCAGCCTCCGTTGTCCGTCCGTCTGGCTGCATCTCATGAACCGTAATTAACCTCTTTAATAAAAACACGAATGAAACAATTAGCTTAAGATGCCTTATGCAACTGAATAAGATAAGCCAAATATTTCCTAAAAAAAATATTAACACATTTAATAGTCAATTTCACAACAACATGTGTCATTAGGAAATGTTATTGCGTGTTTCTAGTTCAATAATTTTCGTAATGCCATTTGATAAAGTTTTTCCAAACAAAAGTCTGCGCGTATTATACCGTTAAATTGCAGATTAACTTAATATGTCTGAATGAGCGGTACGATAACATAATTATACTTACGTTTTAATAGGGTTACACCCTTTCTTTAATTAACAGGACAATGCTGTATTATGAACTAACTATTTGTCATATCATAGGCGTTAGAGTCCGACCACACTAACTCTGCATTGAAATAATTTGGCAACATTACCTCAAACGTCACATTTTCGTACAAATATGACGTATAACGCACAGTGTTGCCAAATTATTCTTTGCAGAGTTAGCGTGGTCGGACTCTACCTATGTTGCTGACTATGTGACTGCAAAATCTGATATATTAAAGCTATAGTTACTTTTAAATTCAATTCAAAATTAGTTATCAAGGGCTCCTTTACATGCCTGAGTTTTACAAATACATTTTACTATTACACCTATATCTATGTATGTGACATGAGTGTAAGTACATAGTAACATTGACAGTTGACACAATTTTGATACATTTTTTCCGTATACTTAACATACTCTTTGTTTTCCGTGTCTATAGAGAGCGTATCGGGAACCGAAAACGAAGTATTTCCCTCTCTATCGGCACTTGCATGTTCGAACGACAGAGATGAAGGTACAGCATTATCATTCCTACCCTAACCTAACCTCTAACTTGGAAATATTAAGAGTTAGAGTCTCCTTAGTCTATTATAAGATTTGGAGATGTAAAATTGTTGCCTACCCCTGTTAATACCCCTATGTACCCCACATAGGTAACGTACGGTGTATTATCAGACGGATGGTTTTCTAGCTCATAATCGTTTACGTCGGACATATAGCATTCGTCCCTCTCGCACTCACACTCGCTAGTAAGGGACGTAATACTATGTGTGCGACATAAACGCGATCCTGCTAGCTACTGGCTTCTTGTTTTGCCAACATCACGAAAAATTATGCATCGAGTTCATTTTTTAAACGTCCGCCGACGGCACTGTAAAGTCTTGGTCACACAGCGTGCGCGACGTCAGCGCAGTGTGAACAGCCTTATTTCCAAAACTTGCGTCAAACGGCTGAATTTAAGCGTTCTACAAACATATAAATTTGTCACAATATTAGGGACGCAGTAATATAGGACGGAAAGAGAATATAATTCAATTTTAATTTAAGGTGGTAGTTGTGACAATCGATAGGTGTGTAGAACGGTTTAGTTATTTATTTATCGTATGACAATGATTTCGAACCGTGAGACCTTCGAGAAGACAGTACAGTTGCCAGTTTTGTTGCATTTTTAGCACCACCCAGGGATCATGTGTAGAATAGCGCTGGGTACTCCCTACAGACGTGGTGCAACTTAGATCCCCCTTTGTCAAGTGAGTGAGCAACTTAACTGTTAGAAGTTCTCAAGCCGCCCGAAGGCCTCCAACTTGGCTTGATGCTGCCATACGCAGCAGCCGGGATCAACGGCTTAACGTGCCTTCCAAAGCAATGGAGCGCTCAGTTAGCAACCACTCAAAGCGGTCACCCATCCAAGAACTGACTCCAGCCAATGTTGCGCTTAACATCGCATACCGCACGCGGCACGCGGCCGCCGCTGGGCCATGAGCATTTACTTCAACGAACGCAACGAATCCTCTGTGCCTTTACCATGAGTTTACATGACCATACTCGCTAGAGACTGCGTAAAAATTTGTATGGGCAAAAGTACAGCGCCTCTGGCGGTTACGCAATAGAATTAAGAATCGGCATACTAAATCGTTTACGCAGTCGCTAGCGAGTACGGTCATGCAAACTCATAATAAAGGCACAGGTTAAAAGTGTCGGCAGCTGAAGTCGCAAGCGTTCATAGATTGCGGAGTCCGCATACCACTATAGGCAGAGGGGCTACCGCGAACTGAAAACGAGCGAAGTTCGAATATCTCTCTCTCTGCCGCACGAATTAGCAAGTACGACAGAGAGGGAGATAATCGAACTTCGTTCGTTTTCAGTTCGCGGTAGCCCTTCAGGTCGTAAGCTGAGGTGGCAAACAAATTATGTCACGACTGCCTGGTGTTAAGCAAATACCTGAAGATACCGTAGTTCAGCGGTCGGCAACAATGTGGTCAGGGCATACAATACCGGACGATTTTCAATCCCGGGATTGAAATCCGGTATTGGACCTCAATCCCGGGATTTCAGGATCGAGTGATTTTTAACCTGAGAATACGAGTAAGTGATAATTTACCGTCACATTGTAACCATCTGTGTCAAAAATAATGTAGGACAGAGAATAATAACAGATAGTAACGAAATAATTACATATACTCAACTCTCTTAATGTTGCCTTTTTAAATTTTGCGAATAGATAAGACTTAAATTTTTCAATTAAAATTTAATGCACTATCTTCAATACCGGTATTCAGATATTTCGGTATTGATCTGTTTCGATCCCGGTATTAAAATAACGTAAAAATCGGTCCGATATTCCGGTATTTCGGGATGCCGGGGTCCCGGTTTGCATGCCCTAAATGTGGTACCTTTTGTCTGATAGAGTCACCAATTACTAATACGTGCGGCACGCGATAATTTTGTTAGCTACTATGTGTCCTAGGGCTGCTAAAAGGTTGTGACTCTTCTGGAATCCCATTTTTCACTTTAGGATTTGTTGACAACTTTGTAAGTGAATAAACAGAAATTGTAATTATATCGGTGCTGTAGTTACGCGTTTTAACCTTTCACCTTAATTTGAATAATGAATAAAAATGCTACATAGTTTATACTTGTGACGTCACAAGTGAATAAACTTTCTTATTGATTATGTTCAATATTAATTAAAAAAGTAATTTATTGAAATAATGTAAATACTAACATGCCTAGGTTAAGAAATTACTAACAATATATGGATTGTAAGTCCGAAATGAAGATTAAATTAAATTAAATAGTTATCTCAATAAATATCTTTGCTTCAAGACATTTTTCATCCATTTTTGCAAGTATGTAGATATAGGTAACTACCTATAATATGGATGACAATACAATAATGTGGTATCATAAAGTTGATATGATGGTGGTGCCAGAGCATGGCTGCATTCAATAGATGATAGGGAGATTGCGTCGGTTAGCGACCAGCTAATTTAGTGTGCCGATCTGCGACCGTTTGCTTGGATGGGTTGGTACACTAATATTTTGTCGATTTTGGGGGTTCCTATTCCATAACTACATAATAAAATGCAACTCTTCGTTCAATTAGCTCGATCTATCAATAATATTTCGTACATAAGTTAAAAAATCAAGATTCGGGATTTGAACCCGCGACAGCTTTTTTTCAGCATGCTTTAACCTAGTGCTGGACCAGTATTTCAAAATAAATATTAATCACTTAATTATACCTACCATTTTACATAGTAATGTAGATGCTATGTTTTACCACGGTAACAAACAGTTTTCTTTATTAATTTTAAGTAAATGTCAATATATACATAATATTAATTGAAAACTGTCTCAGTAAATATTTTATTGCACAAATCAAGTACATAAGAAAAAAACCCGGTCAAGTGCGAGTCCGACTCGCACACCGAGGGTTCCGTACACAGATGTGTACCGGTTCCAACCCTATTAATGCAAGAAAAATCTAAACATGGTGTAGAAATTGAACGCCATGGGTGCAGCGCCATCTACCGGCGAATTTTGTTACAAATTTGAGCAACTGAATGGTTTCGTATGGTGGTTTTTCAAGGATAATTCTTTATCACGTGAACCAATTTTCAATTTTTTTTTGTATATTTGATAGAAGGTACTTTTAGCATACTCGCTTAGGAATCTTATAACAAAAATACATGCAAAGGTGACTGAAGCACAAATTTGGTATAGAAATGTTTTTTGATGATAAAAAAAAAACGAAAAGCTAGATAGAGCTATACTTGTGTAGTTTTCCTGTAAAATATACATTAATATCAATGTCATGTAATAATTTCATATTTTTTCCTTGCTAAAGTACGGATTCGGAGATAAGGGGGAACGGTATTTTTTTTACATTTTTCTTCATAAATCGAAAATGGCTCAACGTAAAAAAAAATTAAAATAAATGTTTCAGAATGTGCAACTCAGCCCTTTCATATAACACCCCACTTGACATATTCACTAGACTTTCAAATTTTGAACCACCTATTATCTCTTATTTTTCACAAAAAATATTGAAAAAAAAACATGTTCTATGCATCTAGGGTACCCTTCTTTATAACTGTTCCAAATTTCAAATCGATAGCAAAAGTAGTTCTTGAGATATTTAGCGATGTGACAGACAGACAGACAGACAAAGTGAAACCATAAGGGTTCCTTTTTTACCATTTTGGTACGGAACCTTAAAAGTAGCTGGGTACATAGTTGAAAGCATACTTAATAATAAATATTTGTGCAAAGGCGAAGGAATCTCTTCCAGCTAACATTTGAGAAACCTAACCTAACCTTAGATGTTCTTAAACAGTAAAAATAAAAATAAATGTACGTGAATGGGGCTTGACTTTAACAATTAATTGAGCGAGCTCCAAATTAACGCGTATCAACCATTTTTAAAAACATGTTCCTATAGCGTCCTCATTAATGTGTGACATGTGTCATACCTATGTCCTATTTTATAGATGTCGCCAGACACTTCTAAATAAAGCTGAGACTAAAAAAGAGCGGCAAATTCAAAAAAATCCACGGGGTGCAACACTGTGTATAATGTGACAAAACAATAATGACACTTGGGCAACAAAATAAAATTGTCGCACTATGACACAACACTATTGACACGGCAATTACGGGTATACCTCGATTCTGTCAGCCACGCCTCGCGTGAAAGAGATATTATGCTTGTCTTTCGTGACAAATCTCGATAAATATCTGACTTTGTGCAGTTTCATTAAATTTTCTCTTGACAAAGTGTAGATGAGGTAAAATACCATTATATTAATTTAATTGTGTCGTTTAATAATGCGTTATTTTAGTAGGCTGAGTAAAAAAAGGAAAATAAAGACTACTTTGGTTTTTTTTTCTATATAGGACATTTTAAGCAAGCATGTTTCGGCTATAGTCAGTAACAGTCATATAGTCAAGAATCCTATATCTGAAAATCAAGAACGTGATATTTCTCGTTGCACGGCCTTATCTGACGTTTGACACATTTGACGTATAGATATTATAGTTGCCACTTAAAAAGTTTTAAATAAACCTCAGTCTCAGCTTTCATTAGCCAGACTATGTCAGATTCAGATGTCAATCAAAGTTCAGTTCATCAATGCTACAAGCAAAATGTATCTCAAAAGACCAAATCTTTGGCGCGCGTATCGAAAAATCGCCATTTTGTTCTTGACCGCTGTTTTTACAGTTAAACAATATACGTCCCGACTCTCTCTCGATAGTCCCGACGTCCCGATGTACCTAATTTTAAAACGGAAAAGTTATACCTAAAATTAGTTTATCTTTCTGTAACTTTGACATTTGTTTGTGAGAAAGTGACAAAAGCTATGTTAGGTAAAAGGGTATTTTAAACTTGTAAGTAACTCTCGTGTTTTAGATTTTATAGAAAAAATATGTTATTTCCACTCAAAAAGAAAAATGGTTTTTCATGATTTATATTTCCGCTTTATTGGAACGAATTACTTCGTGTTTTACACATATGATACAGTTAGCTAAGACCCTGAAGATGCTCCCTTACCCTGCCATGGCCTTTCCATAAGTATGTATGAACTAACATAAAATATTCAAAATGTACCTAAAACAAAAGCGGTGGTTTAATTTAAAAAAGCCATACAGGTTTGTTATTTTTTATGAATAATGAGGCATCATGAAGATGTAAATACATTACCGTTCCTTCCAAAGATGGATAAAACACTGATTTACTAGTCACTAAGGAAAAATCATTATTAAAATACGAAACATAATTAAATACTTATTTACATAACCTTGAATAAAAAGTACGTTTTTCTGGCCAGGTAAATTGCATCGCTATACTGATGCAGCACCTTGATTTTTTGTGTCTATTATATTAAGATTGTTATCTGAACAAACTCATACATACTCTTGGTTATAATGCGTTTCGTGTTTTGTACGAATTTGGATTGTATGAGGTTTATCTATAGGCGTCAGTATGTTTATCTCGGAAGGTGCCTGCGCGGCGTGATTTTGCAATTGGAGAGACTTTAAAGGGTAGCAGACGGTAAACGGATGGCACATACCTGCTCCATTTGCTCCGCGTCACATTTTATATAAACACGACAAGAAAATTAGAACCTACTTCTCGTTGAATTGGTTACAAATTTGATTTCCATGCAGACAAAGTCGCGTAGCAATAGTATACGTGCACATGGCATGTCTGGAGTCATTGACATGACAACAATTAGTGTCATGTGGCGCTACGGTGCGTCGAAACTCGGTTATTTGATGCTTTATCGCGATATTAAGCGCTCATCAGCCATTTTAGCGGTAACCACGGCCTTAAGTGTCAACATGGTATGACATATAGCCAGAGGGGCTAAGATGATCGCTTATATGTCGGACATATATCATTTGTCCCTCTCGCACTTACGTACTTGACAGTAAGAGACGAATGCTGTATGTCCGACACATAAGCGATCATATTAGCCCCGCTGGTGGTCCGTATAAGTTTGAATGAGAGAGTTTTCTGGAAATCTGGCATGTATGTATATATTTGTTCGATGATAACTCGATTATTTTTTATCGGAACGTCATGAAATTTGGTAGGCGACTTAACGATAGCTACAAAATCATTTTTATGATGTATATGATTCATTGCAATGCAAATAAATGAGTATGATTATGTTTAACATTGACAAAATTCAGTCAAAACTTACTGAAAGTTTACAGTTCAGGATGAACTACTTGTTATTTTATATTTTACGCAAAAGCATAAAACTTAAATTGCGTGCTTTTTATTACTTATTGTCAATTTCGACCGTAGAATTTCAACGGTTTATAGCTGAAAGTTCCACCTTTTGGCTCCATCGTCAGATATACTTGATGCCGACATTTTGTATTATAAATATTATCATCTATGTTATACATGTACTCGCAATTTTTTAAATATTGTGTGTAAAACAATTACTACTCATACATTTCTACACGCTAGTGCTCCCGCCAAGGCACGCCAAAAGACATAACCACGCACATTGCACAGAAAATTTTAACCCCCATCTCTCAAAGCGGTTTCTCGAATTTTCAAACTCTCATAGGACACCTTATTTATTTTTATTAAATTAATTCGAGTTAGTATCGTTTCTGTACTGCGCGACTACATTTAAATGAGTTCTTCCTGATTGGCGCTCGGCTGGAGATAAATAAAACAAATATTACAAATGGAGTACAGACTCGCTTCCACCAATGATATTACTAATTAATACCCGTAACTCGATTTTTTGTAGTTAATAAGGTACCCTCGTTACAAAATAATGTTTTTGCATTGATTGGTGACGAAAATTGCATAGTCCTTGCCTTGGCACGGTGTAGAACTTAAATATAACGGCGAATATCATACTCGCATGGGGCGTTAAATTTTTCTTCATTACTGTTCCACACACGGATTATAGTTTATATAAAATGTTACATATACATCTCTGGGCCCATACGGATGTTTTTATTTCCGACAGTGTGCCAATCAAAACAAATGGCTGCCGGTCTGTCGTGACGCTCAAGCAATACTTTGACATGTTAATAATATACTTGTATATAGTTCAGGACCTGGATAACATTGTCCTGTAGGGAAGTCCGCGTACCCCTGGACAATTTTTTTCTTGAAAGGTGAGTAACAGGAGTCTTAGAAAGTATTTTAGAATCGGGTGGACAGTTTCCAGCGTGAAGTCGTTAATTTTTTGTATAAAAAAAAAAACAGTTTTTGTTCAAAAACCTATCGAAGTAGAGGGTGTCAAATGAACTGATTCCAAAAATATAGATCACTGTCAGTGGTTTCGTAAAAAAAAATTAAGACACCAAATTTGGGCTCTTCCTGACACCAAACGGTTAAATGTTTTTTTCTTAAATATACGCCGAATGCTCCTTATATCCTCTTATAGGATATTAATATTAAAAAAAGAGCAAGTTAGTTATTTATAAACAAAAACTAGCATTTTATGGACCTGACTGCACTCCTATGCAGTTCGCTCACAAAAGTTTAGTAAGTCTTAGTACCTAATTATTTTAGACTTGGGTGGATATCCGCCACCTCGTACATTTTCCAGTTATGACATCATCAATGATTGCAACCGCTCAATCTTTGAATTGCTTATCATATTCGTAGTACCTGATATTTTTGAATGAAAATTAAGTCAGTAGGTATGTTGCATTCTCGTCGGCCGCGAACGTAACCGGAGATTCGTAACCAGTTGCGATTGAATATTTTTTTGACCGTGTACGCAACTAGTTCGTGCACGCCCGAATCGCAATTGATAATAACTGGACAAAAATGGTTTCGTATGTCCACCCGGCTGCATACCAACACCTATGGTGTCACGCATTGGTCCTTTAAGTACCTTACCTACAGGTCGTTTAATATAGGATAAAAAGTCAGCCAAGCTATTTTTCCCGTCAGATGGGGTATAATTGGAATCTATCTAGTTACACGTTGAGAATTGTCTAGATTGTTATCTGTGACGGCTTAGTGCTGTGACGGCCCGTCGATAAGTCAGATTTTATCGACGTAGTGAGGTGATGGAAATCGAAAGTGGGCCACAGCTGGTGAGATATCGACGAATCGAGTAATGGAATCGCCTTAGGGTCTGGCATTACATGTGTTTCATAAACATAAAAATAAATCTTACTTAAAATTTCATTTACAAGTTACTTTCCGGCAAATCCAACGATCTCTTTCAAATAAACTAGGGTATAGGTAGGATTTGAATAAATTAGTGCTAAAGATCTTTATATGAATGTATCGTTTTATCTCATTTTAATCATTCTTGAGTAAAACTGTGATGTATGTGATTGTATACCTAAGCTCAGTAGCGCTGCTCAGTTCTACATTGAGATTATGTAATACACCCACACAATTAGCAAACGGCCGCAATAAATAAATAAATATATACCTATTATTATTCGTTATACCAATAGTATTAGAATTTCCGGGTCCCTATCATAAAATATCAATTTCCGAAACTTTTTTTGCGATATATGGCTCTGTTAACATAATTTTTTTCATGAGTTTTTAGAAGCCCGATTTAACCCCCGAAACGTTAACTTTTTTAACTGTCATTTTTGCAGGTTAGATGTAAAATTAAATACAGACCATGGCAGGATTATAAAAACTGTACAAGTTTGCATTGCAAATGACGGCATTTTACCGCCCCGTATTCTTTGTTCGTGCGTGTGTACATTACATAGAATTATATATACTTATATTTAAAAATTAAAACATTATTTTGGCGACAAAACGGCGTGCCTCCGTTTCGTCGTTAATTCCGGTGTAAGATTCGGTAGGTTGCCCCGGAACCTGTTGACGTGGTGGAGTATGTACACCAGAAGTCAGCAGCCAGGTGGCTACTCGCGATGGTCTCCTGCAGCGGCCGCGGCATGCGCACCTCTCACCTTTTCATGTATTTTTGTTTTATAAATTCCTATACGCCATTATGCCGAAAGAATATTCATACTCATACTTTTTATTGATAATATTGTTAAATATTACATGTCACATTACAATTTTGCACAATATATATAAAGTAACATTATCTTAGTCAGGGACCGATACCGGTATTTTTAAAAAACCCTGAATTAGGCCAATATTTTGGATTATTTTTTGCTCTTTACGTAGGGCTGAATCATGTATTTAGGTAACAACGTCGTATTATTAAATTGTCCCATTAAAAACGAAATAATGAACCGGTGACCGTAATAATACCGGTATTTTTCTATGGAGAAAATACCGGTATCCGATCCCTGATCTTAGTACAATCATTATTAGATACAGTGTGAACAAATTGTTGTATTCTTTCAAATAAAGAAAAAAAAAATTAAATTGGTTCTCCTGATAAAGAATTATCCTTGAAAAACTACCATACATACTAAGTTATTCAGTCGCCCAAATTTGTAACAAAATTCGCCGATAGATGGCACCGTGTTGTACCCATGGCGTTCATTTTCTATTTGTACACCATGTTGTTGAGATTTTCCTGAATTAATAGGGTGGTTCCAACCATACGTAGGGTTGGAACCACCCGTGTGTACGGAATCCTCGGTCGCGAGTCGGACTCGCACTTGACCGTTTTTTTTTAAAGGCCTAACCTTACCCTTCATGTTTAGGGGACATGTAGGCGTGGGTAAATATAATGAGGTATGACAGTACAAAAATAGGTACAAAAGTCAAAACTTGTGAGGAGTAGTAACGCCATATTGTATTTTATAACACGCTAAGGTTCGTTTTTATAAAGATCCGTTAGACCTTATGTCGGTTTGTTATGTCAAAAAATGTACTGAGTTACTGAAATTTGATCTGACTTTTGGTCTAACGGATCTTTATAAAACCCGGCCTAAGGCTCTGAAATGCCCTGGAATTTGGGATACATTAAGGGTCATTCTGGCACAAAGTTTCGCATATCAACTTGAATTCGCTTGCGTTAGCTCTTCGCGCGTGAATGTGTTACATTTACTGATGAAATTAGAAATCGCCCTTATTTTCACCGTCATAGGGATACCTTTTGTTTGAGAATAACATATCGCCTGTTTACAATCAGAAGTTACTAGAAAATCCGTCACTACGCTTAGAAACCTCTTATCTCAGCACTGAAACGATTCTGAGATACGAGCTTTACTTTAAGTAGGTACGAGTATGTCACTAAGAGCGAGTTGCACTACACCAACTTTTTACAATTACAGGCCTTTAACGAACTTAACGAACACAGTCGCTTACGATTACCTAGTCAGTTTGGTGCATCCAAAACTCAGAAGTGTAGTTTTGGTTCTTAACCAACAATATTATAATAAATATAGAATGTTGGATTGCTATAAAATTGGAATACGTATCCGCTATGTCTCACATTGATCCCTTTTTCGTCTTCAAACCATATAAAATTAAATTAAGAACATGAATATGTTAGTTTCTGTCTTGCTATTTTTCACTGACTTCAATAAAACGAGGATCTCATTTCGTCTTGTTTTCTTTATGTAGGTACCAAAAAATCCTATAGTACCTAAAACAGTGATTATATTCACAGTCATTTATTTTATAAAGCCAATATACACGACAAAAAATTTAAATAAAAATATGATTAATATTTCCATTGTAGGTAAAATAATTAGTCACATCTCAACTCAATGTCATAATTATAATAAATAGTAAAAATAGAGACAAGAGACTCGGTATTGCAAACGTCGTAAAACTCGTAAATACTTAGATTATACCAATTCTGTGTACATAATGTGCTTATCGTACTTGTAGAACGGTCGCTCAATAAGCCAGCTTTTTAAACGACACTAAAAACTATGCAAACTTGGGGCTTCGGTACATCCTTTGGTAATTTTTTGTAGACATTTGTTGTAATTCTCTTACCTTATACACTTCACTGTTGGTATATGCCTGGTCTACTCTATTATTTCGCTGTATATAATATTATCGAACCTGCTCACAAAGTTTCACGAGAATCAGGTTAGAAATGCGACCTGTGCCTTTACCATGAGTTTACATGACGGTACTCGCTAGCGACTGCGTAAACGATTTAGTATGCCTATTCTAGCTCTATTGCGTAACCGCCAGAGACGCTGTACTTTTGCCCATACAAAATACTCAGTCGCTAGCGAGTACGGTCATGTAAACTCATGGTAAAGGCACTGTAGGGGAGAACTGTCGATTTTCCGCCGGCTATAATATAGGTCTCCAGTTTAAGAAAAACTCAACTTACTACTAGTATTTTTTGAAACATTACCGGCATCTGTTTTTGTTTCGTGCAAGCTAAGCTACCTATGCCTTTTAAAAATAAGAATATATTGAATACAAAAAATCCATATTGTGGCTGTACAATAGTTTGAAATGTAAGGTCAATGACACTAGTTGGGTTGGGACGTATTGATTCATTCACCGATAGACAATAGTGTGTAAGCTCGTAAGGGGCAAAGCCATAGACAAATTGATTCCTTTTTATCTCAGATGTTGATAATACGGCATTAATCAACACATACGATGGAGTTCTTCTAGAAAGGAGCGTATACACTTATACATTTTTAAAAGATCGGCAAAGAGCATGCCACATTCGACACCCTTGGAGTTGCAAGCGTCCATAGGCTGCGGTGACCGCTTACCATCACGTGGTATTAAAAACCGGACAAGTGCAAGTCGAACTCGCCCACTCACACACATGGTTCCGTACAAATTTGTAGGTATTGATTACGTACTTTAAATAAAGACTATATATTATTTTATCATTTAATTACAAATATAAAGTTTCCGGATTTTCCCCTGTACTTGTGGTATAAGGCGATATTACTTGACAAATTTCATAGTTCTAGGTCACCGGAAAGTACCCTATAAATTGTGACTCCCTTGAGAGTGTTGAAATATTCGTTTTTTTGCGGCATAAACGGCCGTATTTTTACGTTAACTTAGAAGTTTGTGTTTTTCACAGCTTCAAGGGACTGTCAGACCTTGAGTACCTGTATGGTTTTAATTTCAACTCTATACCTCTACGCGTTCCCGAGATAAAGTGCCTTGACAGACAGACGGACAACAAAGTGATCCTATAAGGGTTCCGTTTTTTTCCTTTTGAGGTACGGAACCTTAAAAAACAACGCATCCCCAGATCCTAAGGCCGCCTAAGCCTAGGTGCGCAGTAATCAGTGCCGACTCGGCTAAGGACAGTCTTACTGATACCATACCAATCCCGAAAGTAAGTAGCCTAAGAAGTAGGAAATTACGGAGATAAACCAGTCTGTACTTTTTTGGCTTTTGAATAAGACAAAGACAATCCAACCACGTGCTCTTGCTGCCGTGGCCAGTGACATCACTGCGGTAATAAAATATAAATTTATTAAAAGCAATAAACGGGTAATTTATCTAGTGGTTTTCCTCTATATATTAATTATTTATTTCTTTGCCAATAAATCCCGGCTTAAATTATATCATGTGTGAAAACTTAGTGTCAGAATACGATTCAATTAGGTAACTGTGGGTTAATTAACGGGGTTTCCCTTTAAGAAGCGAGCGATGACCAGTTTCTGAATCAAGGTGTCAGAAAACATTAGGACGTACAGTAAGACGTACGCCAAGAAAGCTACCACTTTTGAACCTTACTACACAAATAATAGAGCCGAAAGGTAGTAGAGCACTACTTTGGGTGACTGTACCTATTATGTATTACCTTATTTGTTGAAATATGGCTGTACAAGTAATTCATTGAATCAAGCGTTAATTTCCCTATAAATTCTAACCATTTTGACTAGGTAACTTAACTTATGGGTGTGCAACTCATTTGTTTTCGTATACTAACGAAAGAGACCCAAGACGAATAATCCATGATATGGTCGGATAAGTTACAGGCTTGAGATATAAGAATATGTGCGTCAGGTATATATATTTTACACTATCTTGTATTGAAAAACACCCACAAGTAGAAAACTGTACTTCATAAAATACAACTAATTTTCACCAACACAGTAAACTGTCACGTCACAGCAAAAAAAAATAGATAATGTTTAGACCATCGACAAAAGCATTTTTTCTTTACGCGCACTTTGCGGCGCAGCGCGCAGGCGCGGCAATGCGTCGCTGGGCCGCCGACATTGACAGCTGTCAATCAGATTCAATATGGCCGCTGGGCCGGTTACACGGGCTGGTATCTTCGTCAAATCTGATACTGGTCCCGTGCGATGTTAGATTTATTTTTTCTAGTTGACACGATTGAAGGATAAATCTAGTTTTTATTATAGAACTTGTTAATATTTGCTGAGATTGTAACAACATGTGTTTACATGCATTTTAGTTAGCGCCTGGACACAGAATAAGGTGTGGATTAGAATACGGAACAATTATAATCGGTTGCTAAAGGTTTTAAATCAATTCCTAGCCTTTTGTGATCTTACTACTTTTGTAAGGAATACTTTTACTAAATACTTTTGTAAGCAACTTCTATAAGGTACATCCTCAATTGGGAGTTTGAGATGCTCCAAATATAACCGAGACGACGTTCCGCTGTGCCCTACCTCTCTTTGTCCAGAGATATCACATAACTACAGAAAAATAAGGAATCTCATGATTATGTCAGTGAGATGTTATGTGAAACATTTGCCTGCATTGGTATTAGCTTAGTAGGTTGACAATATCGTACCCATAGTTATTTAACACACACTTCAAATTAAGAAGTGAAAATTTGATTGTAACTAGGCAACGTACCTAAATCTTACAAGATTTTACAACCGTCATCGTCATCACATACTCCAATTCATAGCAAATAAGGTGTCCAAACACATATTTTACGAGTAACACAAATATGTACCTAACCAAACTAAACTGAACGCCCCTCCAGTGTGTTTCCGCTCACACCTGGCGTAAACATATAGGCACAACGAACACATTAACGCACACACTGAAAAAATATGTACTGTGATGGGGCGTTCATTTAAAAATGACTAATATGCGTAATGGCGGCTGTAAAACTCTCAAAAGATTTAATTGGATTTGAACAATCCTACTGACCTATACATTTGTAAAGATTTCTAGCTAATAAGGAAGCAAATGAAATTGGGCTGGTCTAGATTAAATCGTAAATCATCCAACAATTCATCTAGGGTGTATCTTAGTAACAAACGGAATCCAACAAACGCTTTCTCACGGCCCAACTTTAAAAAAATTGCACTTATATAATTGTTTCTAGAGAATGTTATTCTTTAATTTATTACAACAGTTTGTCAGTTTTGGGTTTTACGTAAGACTACTTTTGAAATGGTTCATGTGAATTTAAAAAAAATAATGTTACATACTACAAAAAATATAGTTAAACTTGGAAATGGTCACAATTGAATAGTAGTAAATTTTTTACATTAGTTAGCAGGCAAACGGGCACACAGACATATCAAAGCAGAGATGTAAATAGCCTTGAATTTAAGCATATCAATCAAGAATGTCAGCATTCTTGATTGCCTCATGGCATGTGGTCCGCCCTTTGTACATATATTATTGTTTGTGAAATAAAGATTAAATAAATTTGAAAAAGTAGCATTTGTTCTTCTCACCAACAAGGCCGCTACATGTTAGAAAAACATTTCACGGATTCGCGCCGTTCTTAAAACCAGAGACAAATAAATCTAAACTTTTTTCAGACATGGGACGGCCGCTAGTGACGTGACGTACACGATGCATCGCGTCTCCGTGACGCAGCTATCGACTCGACTAGTGTAGTGCTCAATCGGTACTTTTGGCTCCTCCACGAATGAACACCCTCATGCTGACGACAACTGGATCGATAGACGATCAGCCCCTGGACAGCAACATGTCTTTTTCATCATACAAGTAAGTATCCATCGCTTACCTGTATAATTCTAAAAATATGAAAATCACTAGAAAATGGACCTATAAGGTAAAGTATGGCAGTACTTTATTATGACACTTCAAATGATGTCGAAATGGGAAAAATCTATTGATTTTTTTATAGATACTAATCAAAAAAAGACAGAACGTCTCGTCTTCGAAATTTAAATGTAAGTAGGTACTTAGTACAGTTGACTACAAAGAGATGTATCCACTTTTGGACTTTATTACAATGGCATAAGTGGATATATCTCTTTGTAGTTGACGTAAAAACTTAGATGTAAATGTTTGCATATTCTAAAGACAGGGCTGCCAAAATTTACTTTGTTATATATTGCCATTGGGTCAATGACTGACCAGACTAGTTCACCCTTCGGGTGGAAGGTCACGTGGCTGTCGCTTCAACAAAACTGCTTGCTCCAATTCTTGGGATTGTCTAGCTAACGAATTCCGGCTCCTTTAGGATGGAACCGAAGTGTTAAGATGATCAAAGACCATCTAATAGGTAGTTCAGATGAACATCACTAACTTATCAGTCACACACCCTGAGGGTTTATTGCGTATCTGTCATGCGAAGTGTAGTTTCTTATCTACCCGTCAGTGGCGTTGAACCTCTGCGCAGGCACGTATCCAGACTTTTGGTTCGGGGGGAGACAAACATTGAAACAACCATGTGAACTGTGTAAAAATCGCTATAATCACTGTACTATAAAAACGGCTAAAAATGTTTTCGGGGGGAGGGGATAAATCCCAACTATCCCCCCCTCTGGATACGTGCCTGCCTCTGCGCCTAACATTCGCCCTGCTTACGTATCTACTTGCTAAAGTAAAGCAGATGCTTTAGGTCCAACATAAATGCAATCAGGTTACCTAGCAGTGGCATGTAATCGTATAGAGCAAATCAGGGCTAATTCATCATGTTATAGTTTCATAATCGGCACTACAAGCACGAATTTCTCTGCGGTAATGAACTTTGTGTTAGAGAAAAACCACTTTCATAAGATATAAGTTAAGTTTAATCCGTGAATAACGTTCTGAGTACAGCTGTTAGAATTAAAATATAGTAACCGTCACATATTAGGAACGTCGTTACCTAAAGCTGTTATGCAGCGAGTATAGGACATTTAGTTTACCTATACGCAGGTTCTAACACTTTGCTTTTACACCAGTCTTTGCATTCGAGGTTCCTTTGCGAATCGTGCTTGGTCTACGATTTTATTTGCATAATTATCACGCAATAGTTTCATACGATATTGTCTAATCGTATGTAGTTGTCTAATTCAGACAAACGTATAAATAAATATGTACACGTTGCTTCAAAAAATCTGAGAAAAAGCTTGTGAACAGCTTGTCTGCATCGATGTATGTGCTTGTTTATAACTTAACAGGTACAAATGAATCGTGAATGTAATCGTTATGGTGCATTTCTGATTTACATTAATTGAGTCGACATCCGAAAAACAAATAGGGTACCCATAATTCTCCAGAAATCGCACGGAATCCTCATTTTCCAGCAGGCTTCATTCCGATCACGTTTCCTCATCAGGAATAACTTTTTAATTATATATTTTTCATTGCCGTAACTGTATTCTTAATGATATAATCAGCCAGCATCGTTTCACAAAAACGCTTCATGTGATCGTAAGTTAAGTCACTGACTACTTGCTAGTGAGGGATGAAGCCATTTATCCGAAAAAAAAAACACACAAGGGCCTTTTGGGCAATCGAAAGCAGAATTCAGATGACAAGATTACTTATACTTGGAAATGGTCACAGGCTTCGGTGCATCATTAACAGCATTACTCGCATTTAATTATTTATTTTTTGTCATGACAACATCGCAGTCCTATGTAGATGTGTCTGTGGCGCTTCCCGCGCTTCGGTTTCGCGCGAACGGTCATTCCATTTTCAAATTTGTACAGGAGTGTAATTACGTTGTTTTAAAGTTAAGATGACGTAGGAAATATGACATTGGATGTTATGTTTTCAGTCATAAGAGGCGAGATTTTATTTGCGGTTAGCCAGTAAATTCATGTTTATAGCTGGCTATATAAAACCTTAGCGTCGAGGTTCTTGTAATCATTGCTGAGGTTGTATATGTACACGCATATATTTGTATCTATATGGCGGCTATATGACAGTTATGAATGTAGTTTCTTCAATAGGTGTGGCTAACGTATATTTAAGATTTAACCTTATCAAGGACACATACTACAAGGGCATAAATCTTGCTATTGGTTATTTATCTCCGCAGATGTATATTATTAATTCGTAGGTACGAACACGTATTACATGTGTAGGTATGCAATACGTGTTCTGGGGTCTATTTCTTCGCAAATTAAATAACAACGTCAAGATTTCTAATCGGACAACAGTCAAAGAAACCTTTGGAAAACCGGGTTAATGTCTTTTAGTTATGTGTAACTAAGCTTTGCTAAGAATTGTCAGAACACGGTGCTAGTTACGTTACACGATTGCATTTATTGTGCAACTTTAGGGTGAATGTATGATTCTCATTGTTATGACATGATGAGACGGTTCATACATAAAGGATAAGTTAGACGAACATTAAAAACCTATCTTAGAAAGACTTTACAATAAAATACAATACAAATACTCTTTATTGCACTCCTCAATCAAAGGACTTTACTTATACTTGTTCAAAGTAATTACTCATAATTCGTATATTTCGGTATTTTATATCATCTTAGCTACGAGTAGAATTTCATACAAGGCGTTTTTTATACAAACAAACTTGTATAATTATTATTAGACATTTACAGTAACTACATATAAATATCGAGTAGAGTAGTATTTTACATATAATGGTCATGTAGATTTCTAATAAAGATTTGATAACCATCCTTACGAAACTATACATATGTATAGGTGCCTTCATCTCAAATCAATTTATTTCTAGTAACATTCTTCGAGACTTAAATTGAAAGTGACTTCGAAACCATGAAGTTACATTAATATCAGGTGCTACTATGAGTAGGGTAGACCGAGGAGAATTGAAACACGTATGACTGAAACAAGTCAAATTTCTCGACAACTACAATAAGCGTGTGATGCAATGCTCAGGCGACGCGGTTGGTCATTTTTAGGATACCGCAACCCTTATACTTTCACTGTCTGTCGCTGGCTGGATTTATATGTGGACTAGTAGTAGTAGGCACGGAACCCTGCATGGTGCGTGGTCTGACACGCACTTGTGCCGGTTTTTTTAATGCTGGGCCAGTAGCCCACTAGCACCCGAGTGACATGACAGAGTCGAGGACCCGTTAGAAAAAACCGGCCAAGTGCGAGTCGGACTCGCGCACGAATTCTGTCCCATTATCTACAAAACGGCAAAAAAAATACATTTGTTCTGAGAGCCCCTTTAAATTTTTTTTTTTTAAGCCACAAGATACAATAACAAAACACTTCAAATATTTTCGCCAAACTGCAAAACAGTTTGTTGGCGAAGCTAGCACTCATTTTTACATTAATCATCATCATCTCGGATGTCTATCGTTTGCCCGAAATTCATATGGAATAATTTCAATTGCTCGATAAACATTTGCCCGATTTTCATTTGCCCGAATGGTTTATTTACTAGAAAAATCGTTTGACATACTCTTGTATTCCCGAATATTACATGACAGAATGATACGAATGCCATACGTATTGTTATCCATATTATTAAGTGCAATAATATTATTTGATAGAATATTTATACGCCATATATAGTTTATCCGAAACAGTCCTAATTATGAATTTGCTTATAAAATTGTGTAAACTTGTTGTGTGTAATAAAACTAATAAATATATGATTGTTGATTAAAATGGTTTTGTTTTTCTAATACCTACATGTCATGATGTCAGTATAATCCTATCCGAGTCCCACTCCCGCTATCCTCTTCTAACCTATCCGTGATCCGAGTTGGATTAGGTAGTAAAGTAGCTTTTAAAACAAGTTTTTCTGGTCTTTTATAAAAAAAATAACCTCGAAGAGGATAGCGGGAGCAAAGCTCCCGCTATCCTCTTCTAACCTATCCGTGATCCGAGTCGGATTAGGTAGTAAAGTAGCTTTTAAAACAAGTTTTTCTGCTCTTTTATAAAAAAACTTACCTCGAAGAGGATAGCGGGAGCAAAGCTCCCGCTATCCTCTTCTAACCTATCCGTGATCCGAGTTGGATTAGGTAGTAAAGTAGCTTTTAAAACAAGTTTTTCTGGTCTTTTATAAAAAAAATAACCTCGCAAGGAGCAAAGCTCCCGCTATCCTCTTCTAACCTATCCGTGATCCGAGTTGGATTAGGTAGTAAAGTAGCTTTTAAAACAAGTTTTTCTGGTCTTTTATAAAAAAAATTACCTCGAAGAGGATAGCGGGAGCAAAGCTCCCGCTATCCCCTTCTAACCTATCCGTGATCCGAGTCGGATTAAGTAGTAAAGTAGCTTTTCAAAGAAAGTTATTCTGCTCTTTTAAATTTCATTAAAATTATGGATTTTCATTCTCAGCTATTCGATTCGAACAGTAGAGATGGATGGCAAATAAAAGTATAGCATGTGATAATTATGGATTACAATGATTATGGAAAAAGACATTATTGAAATTGATATTATGGGAAATAAAGATTCTGGCATTTGATTAATATGGTAAATAATGAGTATGGCATACGAAATTATAAGAAACAATATAATGGCAGTTGAATAGTATGGCAGTCAAAATTCGGGCAACTGAAATTCTGGCAAGTAAGGGTTTCCCCATCATCTCATTTTTAATAGTTATCGTATTCTGTTTTTTAGTATTTGTTGCTATAACGGCAATAGTACGGCTTGTTAACTGGAAAATATGTGAAATACGGTCCCATCTGGCAGAAAGCACGAAACTTGGCATGCATGTAGCTTTCATATATGTGCATTTAAGGAGAAACATGCATTGAGATTAGTCAGATTCGTCCCTTGTGCGCGGGGAAAGCGGGGTGAATTGGACTATGGACACTTCTTTTGTCTTCTTTTTACTGAATAGTTAAGGCTACTAGGGTTTGCGTGGTATCGTTTTAGTGTAAAAAGGAAATCAGGAATTAATTTTTAGGGTTCCGTACCCGATGAGTCTAATCGGAATCCTATTGTTGACACTCACGAGTCCGTTTGTCGTCTGTCACACAGGTTTTACAGTCAAACGGTTGGAGCTACAGGCTTAAAATTTTCACAGTATAAGCATCTTGTTGACCCAAAGCCACACAAATTGTCTAAACTTATTTAAAAAGGCGAAAATAAAATTAGCCAGTACCATCGACAGGGGTGTCGTTGTTTAGATAAATATTGAGTGGCCTGGTGATAGACGAACGGACAGCGAAGTCTGAGTAATATAGTGCCGCTCCCGTTTTACCCTTTGGGTACGGAACCCTAAAAGTGGCCTCATCTTTTGAATGAAATTGAATTATGATCGCATGACATCTTAATTTTATTTGTACTTTTTGAATTATCTGTAATATTGGTGGCCAATTGTAATCTATATATATTATTACCTATTTTACATGTTTAAAAAAGTGTTCTATGATTGATATGTAATTTTAATGTATAATATATTAATATTAGGTAAGGATTGTTATATTTAACTTCAAATTGCCATACCCTTACAGCGTATTAATTTATAACCATGGACGATAGAGCTTTCAACCGAATTGTATTTTGGAACTATATAAAATAATTTAGGGCATATTATTCTAAACTATAAAAATAAACATAAATTGTTTCAATTATCCCCCGTCTACCCTAAGTACAAATAACCATGGGCCATGGACGATAGAGCTTTCAACCGAATTGTATTTTGGAACTGTATAAAATAATTTAGGGCATATCATTCTAAACTATAAAAATAAACATGAATTGTTTCAATTATCCCCCGTCTACCCTAAGTAACACTATTAAGTTATTCGGTATTTATCGAAAACTTTTGCAGTATACGTAACTTTGACTTGATATTGCACTTTTTGCTCCGGGAGCCTCCTTAGTGACTTAAGCGGCTAATTCAGCCATCTCAATGGCAACCGTTTTCGGGAGTCTATCACGCTCCCACATCAATTTCATAATCTATCAGGTAATACAGTAATTACGGCTTGCAAAAAGCCGTTGGCCGATGAATTCGTCAGACGGTTACAGTCCTCAATCGGGCACCTTTCATTTCAAAAAAGAACCATACGCCATTTCATGTCAATTTTTGAATTATTCATTGAGCGAATGCGCAGCGCGAGCGCATCAATTGATGCAAACAAAAACGCACGCTCGCTAATCTTCGCCCGCTTTCGCCGCTCCTCGGGCGTCTTCGGTTCCCAGTGTTACCAGCCACCGCATTTATTATTCAACTAGTTTTTGCAATCATGCAGCGCAAGGACATAACAGGGAATGCATTTATTTGATAAATGATTATTTTTTTCCAGGATCACAAGCTTTTTTCCGTAATTTTTCGGTGACAATATTGGGCATCTGTTAATAATAGCTTCATTCATGTCCATTCAATCAAAAAGAAAACATTATGCCGTGTCATAATACTGATCCGCCGCTCTCATAACAACATACTGTGATTTTTATCGAAGTTTTAATTTTAAACAGATTGATCCGATAAGATAAACGGTTTACTGATTCGAAGTGTCAATTTATAATTTAGTATTGAAAGAATTAAGATCTGATATGGTACTGATGATTACCTGTTTTATTAAGCTCGCTAAATCCTTTTCGAAATCATAATAAAATTAATTTCGACTCAAATCGGTTGTTATCAGCCGTCAAGCCAATTACAAGTAACATTGCAATGCTTTTGAGTGCAGAAAAAATATAGTATTCGAATTTCCGAGCGTCCATCCCCCGCGCCCGCGCGCCGCGCCGCGTCGCGTCGCGACCGTACGTGATTGGTTTATTAATTAGGCGAATCATCGGCGAGTTCCATTTTTAAAAATAGGCGGGATTCTTGCTGTGGGGCTTTTCTTTTTAATTTCGGCCGGCGTTGAACGCAATTAGAGTTGCCAGTGTACTTTTTTGGAACAATCCCCTTGTGACTGTAAAAGTCGTTATAAGTGCTGTTTAACATACCTAATTAATAAGGCAATCTCGCTTACCGGCTTGTTTCTTGCGTTTCTATTGTAAAATTGACTTGTAAATCATCATTGGATATTCAGTTTGGTGTCTCATAAAGTTCGCGGAAGCTATACTCTTTTTGCAAAATGTAGTGTAGATACATCAACTAACTAGATAAATTCTAATAGTAGTTTTGTACAGTACATACAGACATATCCATACTAATATTATAAATTCGAAAGTGTCTGTCTTTCTGTCTGTCTGTTACCTCTTCATGCTTAAACCGCTTAACCGATTTAGATGAAATTTGGTATGGACATAGTTTGAGTCCCGGAAATCATTCCTTAAGGGGGTCGAATTTTGTATGGAAGAGCGATGACTAGGTAAGCGCCTGATATAAAACATAGCAATTAAATTCTATCGCGATGAACGAGTTCTACTAAATGATACATTTCATAGTGCTAAACATCGAACAACCACATGCATTTGTACTTGATGTCTGAAAAGCTCTTTTTTAAGGTTCATGATAAACTTCTCACTACAACAAAATGATAAACATTAAATAATATTTTATTACGAATAACGTAATTATGTGTCCGGAAAAAGTACAAAACAGCTAAACATCATTATAAATATAGTTCAAATCGTGTGTCGAGGTACAAAACTGAATTCAATATCATATTGATTGACAATTATAAAGTATTGCCATGAATAGACTTATTATTTATGGTCACTTAGCAATCATATTTTACGTTTTAAAACTGAACCAAGACAAACGACGATTAAAAAGATAGATTTCAAAAATCGAACGCAACCGAGTTGAGGTCAACAGCAAAATAATATAAAAAGTTTGTTCGCGGTCCGTCCCAGAGTTATGTCTCTCGGTGAATACCGTTAGGATGCCTTCCAAACTTAAAAAGATTTAAAAAACTGAAAACTATTCCAATTGCCAGTATTCGGAATCCGTTTTGTCTGCCAAAGAGGTTTTTAGAAATGTTTTGATCATAGCTTTAATTCTGATATAAATCTAATATCTTAGGTCTATCAGGGGCAAAAAAAATTAACTGATACCTTACTTACCTACATAATATCTTCGTATTTCACTCATCACCGAACAGTATTAAAAATGTCACCACATATACCATTTAGTACTTAAGTAATTATTTGTGTTCTAAGTCAAAATCATTTATTGCAAGTCACATTACAGTTAAAAAGATAGAATTCAGAACAGGCATAGGTACATGTGACGCCCTGCAAGGGCACATCAACGTATTTAAGAGGACTAATTTATTACATATTTTTTACTTATACTATTACTATTTACTACTAGTACTACTAACCATACACTATAATTTTGTAATTTACCTTAATCGTTTGTTTTTAACTTATTCCAAGCGATCGGTTTCAGTGGCTAGCACAGATTAGCAAAAAGACGCGCTAGCGCGATCAGATAAGTTTGTCATGCTACTCGAAGCCGCAAATAATCCCCTGTAGTGAGTGTAGACAATTCCTGGCAGCGGCGAGCAAGCAAAACATTTCTTCGACTCGCGCACCCGCGACAGGTCGGCTGACCGCCGCTACTAAGTAAGACGGGACATAAATTCTTCAAAGGGCTAAACAAAAATAAAAAAAAAATCACAGAAACCCCTTTAAGAGAGCTACCGAACTATAATTTATGGGAGGGGACCCGCGATGGTCTGCACAAAAATAAGAAATAAACACAAATTCAAAAAAAGAACGTTACGTTTCCGAACGGAGACGCAAAACGGTGAAATTGGAAATAATTTTGCGATAGCATCGCGCTCGCCGGTACCTTTCAATTTCTTTATACGTTTGCAAATTTGTTTTTTGTTTTGTCGCAAAGTGGAGTTATGGGCGGGAGCGGTCAGCACGAGTCCCCGATATTAGTTGTAAAGTTATTTTTAACCTGGTCACATTTATTTCGTCGTGGTAACACTGACGCCCGCCGCCATTGCAAAATAATTGCCTGCAATTATAGTATCATTAACATTTAATTCCTGTAAATACAACGTATTTTGGACATCATAAAAATAAGTAATTGGCTTTTTATAGGAAGTAACTATGTGCTTACCTACTTTGTGGATCTGTCGCAAGCAAGCGGCTACTTATTTTACACGGCTGTTTTATTTTTTTAAAGGCAGAACACGTAGTGCTGCCTTCCGTTCGTTTTACTATCTTCCTTTTGGTTTAAACTGAAGTCCCGAACCTGCGAAGCATAATACTTGTTTAGGAGAAGAACACTTCGATCTCATAAATTTAATTTGGTTGTATCTGTGACTTCTGGCTTTTATTTGTATATCTTGACAGTTCACAAGACAATAATTACGGTTTTTTCTAGCTCGATAAATAATGTGTCGACCAGCCTGGCCACTTGCATATTTGCTGGTATAATTATGTCCGTCATAAACGCGATAACTGGCAACACTACGTTGTGAATTTTTTTTAACAGCAGGTTTCAATATCATAAACATGGCCAAGGGCCTATCGTGAACTGAGAACGAACTTTTTCATGTATCTCCCTCTCTTTCGCTTGAATTTTCAAGTGCAACAGAGAGATCATCTGTTGTACCGCCGCAATGCAATAAAGTATTCTAAAAAACAGTGGAATCGCCTTTTCAGTTAAAAATAGGCAAAAAGACAAAATTATATCATTTTCGTTCGTAAAACAGCCATGTAAATGTAGGTAGGTGTCTTGCGTCGTAATGTCAACCAAGTTGGCGAAGAGAAAGTAATTCGTTTTTAATTGCGAGTAAATGCCGCTATTACACGGGCAGATTTCGATCAACCAGCCAGTGACAGTGGAGGAAATACCTTCACGATATTATGCGAAGTCTTTTATTTTTATTTATTTGGAACACAAACAGTCACATATACGTATTAAAATTGACTGTACAAAAAATACAGAAATACAAAAATAAACAATAGACGTTTTCTAATAATTCAATTTCTGAAACCTTATACTTAATATTATAATACCTTTTATTTCACAATATACAATGCCAATATAGAACAATAATAAAACAAGATCTTACACTAGCTTTAATAAATAACATTAACAATAGACTGGATGGATTAATTATTCTACATACTGTTAAATATAGAAATTTTGTTATAAGTTAAGTAAAAACAAACTAATCTTAGTCCACAATTTAAAAAACTAACTATTACTTTTTTGCATACTTTTTTTATTGTGAAAGGGTTTGCTCTTGGCCAGCATCTAGCTATTCTAGCCCAAGGGTAATATTTAGACTCTGACTAGCGAGCCAAAACATTTTCTGGTAAAACTATTTTTTTAAATTTTTTTTTTTACTGACAGCGGTAAACTAGCAGGCCTGCTCAATGTAAGCAGTCACCTGACACCTTGGCTTATGGACACATGTAATCCTAAAGCACGTAGCAGATCTTTTACTGATTTGAGGATTCGTTGTGTTAACAGCTATATTAACGCAAGTTCCTCACTCTGTAGCTCTATTATAACAAGCTGTCAATTATTACTTTCTAAGGCTCACCATACAACAGTACATGGTAGTGAATATTGAATCAAGTAATGTAAGAAATAGAGTTGAATTTCGAGCTTGATACTTTTCAAACTTGCCCCTTTTTAGGGTTCCGTAGCCAAAATGACGAAAACGGAACCCTTATAGTTTTGCTATGACTGTCCGTTCGTATGTCACAGCCGACTTACTCGGAGACTGTAAGTACTACAATATGAAAGGCAGGAAGGTATATTTTATGAATGGCTACTTAAAAGTAAAAAAAAGAAGAAGTGGGCTTCTTTTTAACTAAGTAACAGAATAGGAAGGATTTAAATGTGGACTATTAGTAGTAGGCACGAAACCCTTCATGGTGCGTGCTCCGACACGCACTTGACTGGTTTTTTCTTATGAAGTACCTTAGTGATGCCAGTTTAATTGTAGAATTGTAACTTGTTGTTTATCGTTTTAATCCGTTCGTGTACAAAATTTTCATTGATGTTTTCTTGCCGTACCGCAATATAATACATAAATAAAAATAAAAATATTTAAATATAAATAAATATTTGTGGACAATCTTACACAAATCAACTTAGTCCCAAACTAAGCAAAGCTTGTACTATGGGTACTAAGTGACGGTATACATACTTATATAGATAAATATATACTTATATACATAGAAAACATCCAAGACTCAGGAACAAATATTCGTGTTCGTCACACAAATAAATGCCCTGACCGGGATTCGGATCCGGGACCTCCAGCTTCGAAGGCAGGGTCACTACCAACTAAGCCAAAGCGGTCGTTAGACATCACAGTATAGATATATATCTCTATGATATACTGCACGTAGGAAGGACGCGCGTGTTTGCCCTAACAAGTGCAAGTGATAACATTACACAAGCCGTGTCAATACTGCCTGATAAGCGCTGTGGACCTTTTGGCAATCTGGGTTGTAATTATGACACGTAAATGGCACAGAAAATGATTTGATATTAATCGTTTTAGGTACGGTCATCCAATGTGGGCTATCGTTTTTGTGTTCACCAGTTGGCGCCACTGTCGAGTAAGATCCAGCTGTCAAAAATTGTTATTGGCTATTATGGGCATGTGAACGAAGTTTACATTTAAATCATATTTAATACCTTAAAACCGAACCGTAAAAATATCGAACATCCCGCATTGCAGCGCAGTCCCGTTTTGTTCGGAAAAAAAGGAAGAAATAAGTTTCCGAAAGACAAAACTGTCTCAAAGTACTGACACTCATTGACCCGTAACTCATATTTGCCATAATCAAGCTCAGGTATTGCAAAATAGTCACAATATTGTTCCAATTGGATATTAACCCGCGTAGTGCAACCATAAAGAGTGACATTTGACATTTCGGAGCGCCTCTAGCGGCGAATTCATACGCCTAACGCGTATGAATTCGCCGCTAGAGGCGCTCATTTGATTTCTGGCCATATAGTACCTTGTCACAGTGACAGTAGTATGAGATCTCTAGCGGCTTTCATATTGATTTTCACTGTGACAAGGTACGAAGTGGCCCAGAAATCAAATTGGTTAGTCAACCAGCACAACACATGGTACAGTCATACCCTTAAACGACGAACAACATAAATAGGTAGAAAACAGCTGAATTTTGTCTTGCTCAGATTTGGACCAGTCCAACTGGGGAAGTACAGTCGCGAGCCGGGATTGTTAGCCGCTTTTTTTTTTAACCTGACTGTGGCTTTATAGGCCGGGTCCAATAAAGCGATAGGAGTGCGCAGTTGGAGAGTAGCCTGGGGAGAATCCAGGGGAAAGCGATAGGAGGGGTTAGCCGCTTGCCATTGTCCGTAATTTAGCCGTGTAATGAATGACAGATCTCAAACTCAAACTCAAAATATTCTTTATTCAAATAGGCCTAGCAACAAGCACTTTTGAATCGTCAGTTATATATTACATAAATTCAATCTAATTATTCTGAGCAATTTATTGATGCGTATGAAATTAAAAAAAAAAGACATGAATTAATGTAATATATGTCAAAAGAGGGTATAATAAATTCACAAAAAGATCGTCAATATGTAAAATAAAAACATAAAAAATAGTATAATCTAGACTAGAATAAAATCTGAATGTCAAGAGGAAAATTTAACGTCAACATCTAACATTATTACTAACCGGTATTTTTAAAAAACCCTGAATTAGCCCAATATTTTGGATTATTTTTTGCTCTTTACGTAGGGCTGAATTATGTATTTAGGTAACAACGTCGCATTATTAGATTGTCCCATTAAAAACGAAATAATGAACCGGTGACCGTAATAATACCGGTATTTTTCTACGGAGAAAATACCGGTATCCGATCCCTGCATCTAATGTCATAGTTATGAAAATAGTCATTAAGATGTCACCCGATATCGTGTCAGTCCCGATTTGCATTACACGACCAGATTGCGAACATTGTCAAGTGGCTCAACAATCCCTGGGCCTATACTCCGTACTTCGTATCGCGCCGTCCCTTTCACTCTCCTGTTATACACTATATGAAAAAGGGACGGCACGATACGAAGTTCGGATTTCGAATTTCGGAGTAGCCCCTCTGATCACCAAGTTATCTTACAGAAGATCGCAGCCATGATAACACCACTACTTGCTTGGTGGTGCGTTCCTGGTGGTGAGTAAGGCTGCCAGAGCTCCCGAGAATGCGCTGTGTTGAGAATTAGGGACCTGTATATGACTAGCTATCATCACAACGAATTCTCAAGTCATGTAATTCTTCTATACTCGCAAATGTTCATAGGCTACGGTATTCTCCTATCAGGTAGGCCGTAACATTGTTTGCCACCGTCGTTCCAAAAAAAGTAACATAACAAATTTCTTGCCCCCAAATCGCTCGTTTACATTGGACTGTACTTTAATCACAGGGCCAGTCATTAACATGTATAGGGTTGATAGGCCGATTATATGTGACCAGCGTTAGTTTGCGACCACCTGATGAGCTAAGTATTTTCAATGCAATATCATTAGTATTTTTACAGACCCCAATAAACAGAAAGTTGTAATTTTATTTGGGATCCTATTGATGGGAATCCATTAAAAAAAAGAGAAATTATTTATTTATTTATTTATTTCTTTATTAAGGAAAACAAAAGCATCAATCACACATAAAGTTAATAAATTAAGGTAGATCATAAGCCAGTAAAGTTTTCACAAATATATCTACACTTATAAGGAAAATATGCACGAAGTAAAAGAAAAAAAAAAACATCAAATTAATCGTTTTTGAGTTGTAGGCTCTTCCAAACATCAATTATCCATTCAAATAATCCAAGTGGTCGCAAACCGGCGCATAAAATTATCTGTTCGGAACCGACCTATCGACCCTACATTTTTTCACTTTATTCCATTGAAATAAGGTCCGAAAATGTATACGAATTTACGAGTATGCCTTCGTTGAGTATACGTCAATGTATAGCAGCCGTATCTGTCAAGTGTAGTCTATGAATGCGCGGATTCCACGGCCTTCCACGAAGTTGATGTTGACTCTGCGTCTCCCAGTAACGCTTGTTTGCGTTACACAACAATGATGTTTCTCTTCAGCGGGTAAACTGTATTTCTTTAATATACGAGAATGCATATGTAACCAGTGTTGCTGGGCGTTCTGGTATATGTTCTCGGTCGCGCGGTCTTATCAATATAATCAAAAACAAATATTAGTCTGCAAGTAGTCTTCAAGGGCTCTATTCATGTCGGCGTTTTAGAAATATATTGTATTATTAAATATTAAATGACAAAATAGTACATAGCAACATGACACGTGAGATCGGTGAGATAAATACCTGGGCACATATTTACCGAGAGATGTATGGTCTCCCTTGGTCAATTTGGAGATGTAAAACGTCCCCGCAATCATAACAATAAAATAAAGGAGGTGTAAAAATACAAATAAGCTTTATTGTACGCTTAAAAAAATATAGTATTGAACATTAGGCTTAAAGTAAACGTTAACAACAGGCATCTTATCGTTAAAAAGCGATCTCTTCCAGACAACCTTTGGGTAGCGGAGATAATGCAACATGTATTAGAGCTGGGTCGTTTCGAATTTTCCGTGAAACGAAACGTAACTTTTCAAAAACAGTTTAAAAAATAACTGGTTTTCTCCGTGCGTCGCCGGTCGCCGAACATAACGAAACTACTCCGCTACAAACAGACGACTACATACGTAAGTGTCGTTTTGTGTTGCGTTTCATTTTTCGCAAACAATTTTCGAGTTGCGTTTTCACGTTTTACATTGCAAACGTTGCGTGCGACTGTAGAATCATTTTGTGTCGCCTCCTTGTCATCGTTTTTATAGAAACAGTTTTCGGTCGTAGCAAGAAGCAAGAAATATGTTGTCTACATCTAAACAGCCATCATTAAATAAATTTGCGATCATTAAAGTTACGTTCGCATACAGGCACGTATCCAGACTTTTGTTTCCGGGGGGACAAACATTGAAACAACCATGTGAACTGTGTAAAAATCGCTGTAATCACTACTGGCTAAAAACTAATAAATCCCAACTATCCCCCCCTCTGGATACGTGCCTGTTCGCATATTTTGTCACTGTTTTGCGTATTGATATTTTCGACCTTGACTGTACATCTAAGGGGCATCACGCTAATTCAAATAGAATAATACAAGTTAAACTTTTAGATCTAAATATCAGAAATCAATTATCGATCTAATACCAGCGATTCTAAAAAGTAGGTATGTTAATCAGGGACAGTTGTTACATCTAACATCAATGATACGTCCGTGTAGTGCTTCATAATAATATTTATATTACAGTAAGTTTAATATAAACTGTGACAGTAAGATCAAGCAAACAGTCACGGCGTGAGAAACATAATATAAATTAAATTATAATTTAATTAAACGATTACCGTATATAGGATTAATACTAAATTAACACGTCATAAAATGCATATTACTACTACACTACATGATTACTACACTAGTGCAATACATTTTTATGACTTTCACAGCTAATATCTCACCAACGGTTGACTTAAATGGAAAGTTTTTTATAAACCTCCATATCATTTTTAAGGCCCACACGACTATGTGCGTTTTTCACCACCTTTTTCATAGAATAGAATAGAAATCATTTATTGTAAAGCTGTGTACAAAAAAGGTGGACATAATGTGTTTAGTTACAACAGCTACCCGGTTACGGGCATACAACAATAGTAGCTACATCGAAATATTTACTTAAAAAACTAGCTATACAGTTTCATATGCAAAAAACTCATTAATATTATAAAACACTCTGTGGAGAAGCCATTTTTTTAACTTACATAAAATTCGTTATCTTCTAAAACTTTGATTTCGACTGGCAGTTTATTAAATACATTTATAGCACTTATAAATGCACTTTTTTTAAACATTTTATTGTTTGTACATGTATGGAGTGTGGCCCCTAATTTTTTTAACATCACTTTTATGTAGCGATTCATAAAATACACGTACCTCTAGTATAAGAATTTTCGAAACAAAATCTAAACGAACGTGTTTGCGTTTGGTCATTGAGACCAATTGTATAGCAAAAAACAGTTACCACCAAAAGCCACCAGAGGCGCTGCTCGCGTTGACATACAAATTGAAACTAAACGAAAACGCGTTCGTTTGTGGTTTCTTTCGAAAAAACATACTAAAGGTACTGAGAAGACTCTGTGCCACGAAGTGGTCTAGGTGCCACTTTTAAACCTTGACCCATATACTATGATTGCGAAAGTATCTGTCTGTGCCTCTTCACGCTTAAACCGCTTAACTGATTTAAAATCGGAAATTATCCCCGTACGGGTAAATTGGAGACGAAAGTTTGTGGGGAGGTTCAATGCTCACGCGAACGAAGGCGCAGGCAAAAGCTAGTGTACAAATAATAGAGTCGAAAACTGGTTGACCACTTTCATGTCTGAATGTGCCACGCTTAATACAATAGTGTCTGTCAACTATGAACTCGGTAAAAAATCTCCCTTAGATGGCGATGGCGCCAATTCCTCCATAAATTCTTTCTGAACTTGTTCTTGCTAATTTAACATTGTGTATTAAAAACAATGAACCACTCTTGCAGCTCGTTTGTCAATACTGACAGCTAATTAACAGTAGATATCCAATTTTGAACAATGACTGCAAATTTAATACTCTAAAGAATGTAGTTCTACCAACCGCGTTACGAATAATGACTTAGAGAGCTTGTTTTTGAGTTTTTGAGACGACACGGTTTTTGCCACGCACAGCGCCTTAACAAAGCGGCGGGAAACATTTGAGCTTGTACATTACACGGCAAACATTGTGCCAGACCAGCGACAAAACTCCCAGTAGCTCCATTCCACTCACACCTCAGATTCGGTTGAAACCGCTCAACCAGTCTCACTGGGCGCAAACTCTTAGAGTATTCCAGTGTTCATAACCACCCGATGGTCATGTCGGAGGTTATTTCCCCTGGACTTTCCCAGGCTACTCTCCAACCGCGCACTCCTATCGCTTTATTGGGCCCGGCCTATGAAGGGCACAGTGACGTCCAAAAAATAATGTGCCAGACCAGTCAGTCCCTCATTGCGCGGCTAAAGTTAGGCCTATAGTGGCAGCCACATGGTACCTTTACACGTAGAACATCATATAAATTAGTTTAGTTTAGTATCTATTCCAAAATTGATGGCATGTAACAGTGGGACGGAGTTGCGTCATAAAGGTTCTTATATCTTTGATGTACGGAACCCTAAAAACGTAAGCTGGTTTTGTACTGTCATAGAATAAAAAAAGTTACTTCTTATTATCTTGTTTTTGGGCCAGGAAAGCGCTCTAAAGCAAACGACAAAGCAGTATAAACGAAATGTAAACGAATTTAAGTCTGCGTACTCTTTGAAGGAACTCCGATTTACTTAAAGGAAAATATGCTATTAATTTAATATCCTCAAGTGATATACAATGGTTATGTATGGCGAGTGCAATGTGCAGCGATAACATATCAGTATGATAAGCATCTGTTATCGGGGATGCAGCGGCGCGCGACGCGAATACTTTAGACAACGGGTGATGGTCATATTGTGCCATATATATACTATACTAGTCACAATCGTGGCGGTACAAGACCAATATTTAAATTGGGCAAGGTACATTTATGTAGCGAGGCCCTTTGATGGCGCAATATTATAAATAAAAAAAAAACAGTTGAAAAATGAGGCGTGAGGCGCTTCAGACCGCGAGGCCGTGGCCAGTGGCCCGCGCCTAACACCGCCTCTGAATCAATCGGGCCTGTTCCTCTTGCCACTTTGGCTAAACTCGGCTCTCACACACCTCCGGGGCGTTAATTCACCCGAACGTGGCTGACACCGTCGGATAGCTACAACATCGTGTAAACATGGCTAGGTGACGGCGTTGGCGAATGTCCTCTATTATTCTCGGGTATTCTCGCTTGCGCCTCATTGACGTCATTGACGCGCAAACGAGACTACAACTACAGAACACGTAGCGGTAGAGCGGGATAACATAATTCGGTGTTTTCTAACTGTCAAACGATTTTGTTTGATAGAGGACATTCTGTACCTAAGGAACATTTATGATTCTGTGGTACAACTGGCTACAACAGTGTTTAGAGAGAATCCAATATCTATATATACAGCCTATGGCCATCCAAAGGGGGAACGCTGCCAGCCTTGTGGGAACCCTTCTTCGATTTGGAGACCCATTTTAATATAAATATTACTTCTCATATTTTAAAAATGCCTATACGGGACCAATTACAATTAGAGCACAACGAAAAGAAAAATTAAGAGTCAAATTCAGTACCGACCACAGAAATGGCTCCAACTACAATTATTGACTGCCAATGAAACAGTGCCATGATGTCACAACTAGATATTGAAGCCAACCGTGGTACGGAAAAATTATTAAAATTGTTGCTTTGGTTGTCAAATATTGCGTTTAATTAGGTATGCCTAGTTGTCGTAAAATTTGACGATTTACTATCCATGTAATGACACTTTGATATTAAATTCAACATGAGTGGACAACCCCATTAGAAGTCTTCGCGGTAGATTATCGCCCCGATCCTGGTAATGATATAGTAGATTGTGTCTCAAGGGAGCAAAATGATATATTTACGGCGAGGGCGGTATATTGAATCCTGAGTGAAGCGAAAGATTCTACAATAGAATCCTGAGCGTAGCGAGGGATTCTAATGTAGAATCTTGAGCGTAGCGAGGGATTCAATTGTTTACGCCCAAGACGGAAATAATTTTGCTACCGTGTGACACATATTGCTTTTCACACCGTCTATGAGGCTCGCTGCTAAAAACATGAAATATCTTACAAATTATTTTACTACAAAGTGTCACATACTGCTTTTTACACCTTCTATGAGGAAAAGAGTCATTGTTGCCCTCAAATGAGGGAAGAAAAGTACATCTTTGATCTCCCATTCGAGGGCAACAATAACTCTTTTCTGAATAGTAGGTGTGAAAAGTGTAATTGGAAATTTCAAAAATGGATCCCGAAATGCGATACAAGAGTTAAATAAAAACGAAACGAGAGGTGTCGCGGATCATCCATGAGGAACGAAGATTGTTCAAATTAAAATTGCTGTATACCTCGACAATCACCGGATCAAGTGTCGCGAACGAAGGGTCACCCTTTTTTCGTTCAGCTCGTTCACCAAGTATGCGATAAGGGACTTCGTATCAATAAGAAAACCGTCAACAGTTTCTGCGTTTTTGGCCACTTTCAAAAACACAAAATTGCCCCCAAGTGGTCTGGCTCAGCGGAGCGTAATAGCAGCACTTCATTATACGCGCCCTATAAGAAGCTGGAGGTATGGAGGTGTTCGCATACAATTTCATGATAGGATGACTCATGCTCCCTCGAATTTCAAGACTGAATCTTGACACTGACTCATCACACGTAAGAGGTAGTCAGCTAAATTGTTTAGCGACGAAAGTTCAGTACAGTCGAAACAAAATATAAAACGACATGTAAAAATCTTTATTTCCTAGGCACACTGTGGAAGTTGAGCCAAGATGAGAAGGACACAGAGACAAATTACTTGTGCTTGTTTGAGAATAAGTATTCATGTAGTTCATGATTTATACTCGATCATTTTATTCGAAATAGATTCATAACAAAGATTAAAATATCAACATCTATTCTATCGTAAATGTAAATAACATATTGCAAATTCAATTTATTTTAAATAAAGTCATATAAGAAGTAAAGTTAATATGTAGATAAGAAAGTTAATCAAAGGGTTCATATCTTTTAAAGTTAGAAGTAGGTAATTTTATTTCATATAAATAAGTTATAAAATATACGATATGGAAATTATATTTTCTACTTAAGAGGACTTTAGTGGATCAAATCGTTAACAAATTAGTGACTACTAAGCAGGTAAAAGAAGCGTCCATTAGCTCGATGGGTTGACGACATTAAAAAGACGGCAGTTTCGGGTCCTTAATGAGACTAGCATGGGACCCAAATATAGCCTATCAATTTCTAAAAACGATGATGATGATGAATAGAAATTACGATCACCAACCATTCAGTGTCATTTCACCTAATGTTGGAACGACAAACCGTACCTTAGAGAGCCAACCGATAATTGGCAATTGGCATTCAAAATAACAATCACTGACTAGTTTTTGCGGGATTATTGCCTTAAGCGGATACAATGACGAAAAAAGTAATTCCACCATTTGTTTGAGTTACTTAGCAAAGATTTTGAATTCCTGGGAAGGAATATTCGGCAGAAATGATTAAATTTGGAGAAAAGGCGCACCGTTATAATGATTATAATGATTTTCACGTTATAATGATTATAATAGCATTCGACTGTTTGACGTCATTGATTCTACAGTACTTTTTGTAACTGGCAAGATTAAAACAACTAACAAGCATCATCATTTTGGAGATGTTTGATTGCACTTTTCTTATTTAGGCACCAAGCATATTGCTTTAGTTTACCTGCAAGAATAATACAATCTGAGTACGACATGTAGTAGGTGGAAACTTGTAAAAATTGGTTTGAGAGTAAGTATTATGTAAAAACAGATCAGTATTTCAAAAAAGTGAACGATGCAGTTTTAGATTAACGTATTTTGAACATTTTCCTGAGAGAGCGGTCAAAATATCACGTATAGTTATAAGCAGTAGCCAATTTAAAGTAAAATTCAGTCTTACTTTTTCGACGTACTATTTATTGTTCTAAAAATCTAATAAATGAAATTGTGAATGACATATCAAAGTTTCAGACACATATTTTACAGAATTTTGTTGTTCCGTTCCAGAGTCTGGCCCTTGGCAGAGTTTGGCCCTTAGGATTCTGAATTACTTTCATACCGCGCACGGGATGTACCTTTTTAATAAGATTAGAATAATTCGAGCAAGACGTTACCGATCTTCCGGAATCTGTGTCTCAGCGATTGTCCGCTGACACGGCGCCGTCAACAAAGCCCATTGTGTTCGTGTTTCCAAACACGCACCCGACCACGTCTGAGACATCGTTTGGATCAGTTTTAAAACTGCTATGCTTGCTTTAATTGATCTTGGGAGTCCCTGTTCAATGAGGTACCTACCTATAAAGGCATGTGACATGAGGGTAGTAGTTATGAAAGTGGAGGGATGTAAGAAAAGGGGTAGGTACACCAAGGAAAAGGATGGACTGGCCGAATTTTCCAACTGCTATGCTTGTTAAATTGATCTTGAGAGTCCCTGTATAATGAGATATTACGGCATGTAACAGTATGGTTATTAGGTATGCATGTGTAGGGATGTAAGAGAAGGGGTAAGCCAAGTAAAAGGATGAACTGTGTGAGAGACGATATGAACAGGCAGGATGTTTGACGAGATGACCAGATGACGGAAGGAGATATTTGCAAGGAAAAGCAAGTTGTGGCGTGCCCAAATCAAAGCAAACGAAAGCAAGCGAATGATGATGTATAGAAAAGAGAAATGAGCTGGGGAACGTCTGTGGAATCAGTCATTTAAAAAGTATTTCAATATTCACAAGGTGCTGTTTGAAAAGGTTACGTTAATCATAAATAGAATGTTTTTAATTTTAGTTACCTATACTAACAAGTGAAATAACAATTCCGTCATCGTCTTTATTTTTACACCGGCTAATGTAAACACGATGCATGACATTTCTATTGTATCATCCTATTTACTCGCAAACATCAATAATAAGAAAACACGATAGTTTACTATTCATTAGAAAACTCGCATTCCGTTGCATCTAAACAAGAATTTTATAAAACAACATCTCTTATTATATCATGCATATTTCAAAATAGAGATGATTGTATGTACATGCAAGTATAGATTTAATTCTCTATAAATACATCCATATAAGAACCATGGTTCATATTTTTGAGAACTTTGTATGTACCTATGTATTGTATAATTAATTATGGTGTCTTCGGGTAATTCCGAAAATAACAGATTCCTGTCTAACTAAGTGATTTTGTTGCACTATCAAACATCAACAAAAATATTTAACATTTTTTTTGATAGTGATGATGATGAGATGCAATAAAATCGCTTAGTTAGACTGGAATTTGTTATTTTCGGAATTAGCCGACATTTAAAGTTGCCCGAAGACACCTTACATTGTTATGAGATGTAGGTTTAGTATAACACCATCCCTTTTAATCGCGTAGTTATGGTAAAAGTTGATTATGGGACTGGTTTCCACATGAAGAGTTGAAGAGAACTTCGAAGAGAAGCCAAGTTGAAGGACGTTGCGAGACTTGTGACCCCCAACAAGTTTTAAACCTTCTATTGTCAAAAGTACTAGCTTACCGTTTTTGGTCGGATTTTTCTAATGGATAACCGCCAGACCAGTCATTATATCGCTGAACAACGACGGGTGTGGCCTTCCAGCATTTTGGGGGTTGTGCGGCGGGTTAAGGCAAGGCCCATTTAGAAATCTGGCGAAAATACTGAACTTCGAGCTTCCAGTGTCAAGAAGTAATGTAGAATTACACTACACTAAAATTACTGTGGACTGGAAAAGAAACATAGAAACAGAATATTGAAAAATGCCTGGTTAACAAAATAACTGGGCAGATTTTTCATAAGTGATCCAATGTTCCAAGAATCAATTAAAATTTAATAAATATTTACGAAATTACGCAGAGCTTCCGTAGAGAGCGGGATGATTAATTGCAAACTCACGCCTGTTAGAGGGGGTCATTTGCAATGGAATGGCCTGGCCTTAACAGACGTCCCATGTAAAAACTCATACGACTCATTACGAGACCGACACGAGAAAAAACAGCAGTGGACGTCATTCGGCAGAAACGACGATGATGAGGGGCAAATATTTGTCTGTCGAGCAAGTCCACAGGCGAGCCAAGTATGCTTGTTTGCCACCAACGTGGTTTGTACTCCTGAAATTAAGACTTTTCTGTTTCCTCATCGTAGCATTTATATACCCCGATATATATAAATGTCGTGTTAGAGGTTTAGTACGTAGATATGTTTACACACGTTTAAAAGGTCAAGTGAACTTCGAATTTGAAACTAAACATTTCAGCATAATATCTTGTAATGTGATTTTAGAAATGTTTACGCAATTCTAGGTTATACATAGAAAGATATAAGTACCATAACCCCGTGCATAACAAATTGTAGTTTGGTCATTTTAATTGTCATACATTGTCGTAGACTTCAAATAAATCTGGAAGTCGAGTCGAGCTGTTAAAATTATCCGAGTTGGCCGATTTGCATCAAAATCATCCGTTCAAATATCGCTTGTACTGTCTTAGCTTTATGTTTCAAATTGCAATACCAGTTCATATTGACACTTGAAGTCTTGAACGTTCCCTCGTAGGTGATAAAGTATAGTATTTAGTGTCAGTTAATTTTCAAAACTTGTCATGTGTAATCGTTTTATTTCTTGCTGTTGATTAGTATTTAACACTGCACTTCAATATGTTTTAGTAGTTAAAAAGTAATAGTTATTTAATTATTCATTGTGTGAAATTAACTCGGTAACCATTCGAGTTATTTTGCTTTTGTGTTTTGTGACAAGAGCATAGCATAAAGTAAAGGTCCCAGTGCTCGACAATGACCCAATTGGGTATTTGACACATTAAAATAAAACCAAAGAGTGGTTATATAGATAGAAAATCATCAAACTTTCAAAAGAAATAATAAATTAGACAAATTAATCAAAATCATAAAAATATATGGGACTTTAAAGATTCGATAAAAAATTTTTTTTTAAATATTCCAAATGTGAATTCAAACTTACCAATACAAAACTCTCTCTCTCTCAATTCAATAAAAAAGAAATTGTATGGCAACTATGTCCTTAAACGCAATATTTCAGGACTAAAATGGCAAATTACTTGTTTTCCATTCAACGGGATTACGAGGCCATTGCACTGTGACGTCACATTTCACTGCCTATCAGAAAAACTCAAGTTCGAATATGCGGCTTGACTTACTTTAGGTCTAGCGCTTATTATATCCGCCTCTATCTATTTGCTCTCTGTCGCACCTGCGTATTCGAGCGACAGAGAGGAAGATACTTCGTTGTCGGTTCGCGGTAGGGCTTCCTCGAGCCACAGTGCTTTCCCACAGTGGCGCCATCGCCAGTTGTTCGCGGAACGAATGGACTCAAATTGCGCCCGCGCTTAGCAGTAAATTGGGGATTACTCATATTTATTGTTTGTTTGTTGTTATAAAGATATCCATACTAATATTATAAATGGGAAAGTGTGTCTGTCGGCCTGTTCCCTCTTAAAGCTTAAACCATTAAACTGATGTAAATGAAATTTGGTACCAGTGGAGAGAGTTTGAGTCTCGGCAAAGGACATAGAATACTTTTCCCATTAAGAGTCGAAGTTTGTATGAAAGAGCGATGACTAGGCCCCTCGTACAAAAAAAAGCAATTCAATTCTATCGCTATGAACGAGGTCGCGGGCAAAGGACAGTTCTTTTATATGCGTTGAATAATTGGATGTTGTCATGCAATAATGTGTTAACCTTATATGAAAAACTATAGTAAGTTGACACATTATTGCATAAAAGCGTCCAATTAAACTAGTATTTAAGCCGTCATCTCCCGGGCCAGGAGATAGATCTCCGGGCACATAAAACAATGACTTTTTAAAAATCTTTGTTTATTTCGAAGCTTTTGTCAAGATGACGATGTCAGCTCCAGCATGCCTCTAACTACTACACAACATCTTAGATATAATTAAAAAAAAACTAAAAAAAAATTGTATACTTATTTCCAAAAAAGTCCTTATTTCCAAACCTTGCAGCGTATGACTAAGGATAGAAGCCCCAAATTATGTTCAACTTCTCCCATTTCTCTCGAGTTCGAACATACTCCACCAAAAAATGTTGCACATCTTCAATGGTTCCGCACTCCTCACAATTGGGCGACTCTGTCTTGCTCATCAGATGTGCAAACCCTTTGAGTGGAGCGTATCCGGACCGGAGCCTGTGCGGCCTGACCACTTCCGCTCTACAATGTCGTTGTTTCTTTATTTCGCTCCATGGCCGCTATTTTTGATATTAAACATCTATATTTCAGGATACAAGGACTACATGTCTATAAGAATTTCTATGAAATATGATCCTTAGTGACATTGGTCAATTTAGCCCTACGATAATTGATCTGTAGATGTTGTAAACGCTTATGGGGTCCAATCTTATTGCTCAAATTAAGTGTTTTGAGTATGCGTGCGTGATTGTAGGTGCGTATAGTAATGGGAGAATGTTTTGCAAATGTGGGTAATTTCTTTATGTGTGTGTTACCTCGTCTCCCCCTGAATTTGGTGAAATATTTTGTTCGGAAAGATGAGCTGAAAACGTCTCCTGTTTTAAATGCTCTAAAGAAGCAGAGTATCTGGGGAAGTACCTCCGTTTATCCAAATCGCCGTGCATATTTGACGTACACTTTGGCCTAGATAGTTGGTAGTGACCCTGCCTACGAAATCGTGGGTTCGAATCCCAGTTACCATTATATTTTTGCGACGAGTATAGATATAATACCCAGTACAATAAGCTTTGCTTAGTTTCGGACTAGGTTGATTTGTTTAAGATTGAGCCACCAATATTGGTATTTACAATGATTTTTATTGACAAAGTTTTAGAAATATACATAAAGACAAATAAAAAAAACTTAAAACTTGGAAAACTATTACAAACGTAACCTATGTCTCCCAAATCGCCGCTGCGGGGAACGGTTCCCTCATCCCTGGTGATGGTTAATTTTTTTTAAATATGTGATATTGTTATTGATACCGTAAATAAAAAGTTATCCTTATAAACAATATTTAAATATCCTGTCATATGCTTGTGTTGTCTATCAATCGTAATAAATTGACCACGGCATCGTTTGATGTAATGTAAGACGTAATAAAACTGATACTGTCAAATGCCACCCAAACGAGGTTCCTATTTCATATGTATCTTGTGACATATTTGGCTTATTATTACTTCCTGTTTGCCAGTATCACGTGCTAAATACTTATAATAGCCCTAAAGTACATAAGCACTTGATAATATTACGGTAAAGCAAGGCCCATTCAGAGATCTGACGAAAATATTGAAGTTTGAGCTTCCAGTGTGAAGAAATAATGTAGAATTACACTACACAACAATTACTGTGGATTGAAAAAGAAACAAAGAAATGTAATAACTGAACAAAACATTGCAAAATGCCTTGGTAACTCTGTCAAAAAATCCTATCATCGAAAAAATGTACTTTCATGCTGCTGATTTCGTAATTATAAACTACAGTGATATATTTCTTACATAAAGGATATTTTTTTATTGTTCTGATGCAATAACTTGACAAATATTTCATAATTGTTCCAAAAATCAATTAAAATGTGCTAAATATTTACTAAATTACGCGCAAAGCTTCCGTAGAGAGCGGGATGGTTAATTCAGACTCACGCGTGTTAGAGAGGGTCATTTGCACTGAAATAGCCTTGCCTTAATGTAGTAGAATAATAAAATTATGCACTATGAAGACTAATAATAAGCAAATTATAGGCTACACTATAAGTGTTAATCGACCAGAGGAGAAAATAGACAAAAAAAAATGTCATGTTTTTTATTCTGCAGGTAGGCACATCAAGGGCTCTTTTACATGTCATATCTTACAAATACAATTACAATGGTAACATGAATACATGAAAACAACACAGCATATTTGTATCTAATCACCAGAGTATCCAGGTCTATTGCACAAATTAATATTAAGTCGCAGGCAGAAGCTAACAGTTAGTTAATAAAGGTATAGTGCGTGAGCTCCACGAGGATGCGCCCTTCCACAGCGATTTTATGCGCAATTAAGGGCTATCGCGTATGAATTCGCCGCTAGAGGCGCTAGTGTAGCGTGAGGTCTCCGAAATGTCAAATGTCACTCTTTGTGGTTGCGCTACGCGGGTTAATATCTAATTGGAACAATATGGAGACTATTTTGTAATACGTGAGCTTGATTATGGTAAATATGAGTTACGGGTCAACGACTGTTGGTGCTTTGAGACAGTTTTGTCTTTCGGAACTTATTTCCTCCTTTTTTTCCGAACAAAACGCGACTGCGCTACAATCCGGGTTGTTCGATATTTTTACTGAACGGTAATAACCAATAACAATTTTTGACAGCTGGAGTCCTTACTCGACAGTGGCGCCAACTGGTGAGCACAAAAACGACAGCCCTCATTGTATGGATTGGGCTGTGGAGGGGCGCGCACTCGTGGATCGTGGATAACAAGCAATATACTGTAGAGGTTGATATCATATGAGTCTGGCCATATGCTGGTATTGAATCATAACGTATACAATGGTATTTCTGGCAAAACAACTGTTTTCGTATACATTAATACTGTGATAAGGGAGCAGTGGAGGTGAAGGAATAAAACATACTGTCGCATGGCACTCAAACTAAACTTGATTTATTGAAGGAGAGGCACAGCGTTTCGTGGCCCAAAAGCCTCGAGGGCGACTGCTTGACATCTTCCATGTTCTTACATTACAAGCTTCTAGGCAAGCGACTTCAATTACGAACAATGCTGTATAGCCAGCATCGTAGAGGTTGGAAATACAATCTCTACAGTACCTACTTAATAGACAAACTCGGCGCCTGCCACCCAAGGGTGTCAGTGTCCAGTATCGGTCTCCCGTTACCTTCCTGCTATCCGGCACGTTCGCGGTAACTACCGCACACGACACCCCATTTGGACATTTCAGATTCCGTGTACTGCCTTCCGGACGCATAAGGTCTTAAATAACGGAGAACTACGATTATATATGACGTTTTGGGTGTCAATTTCGTTGTTTTCAAGGAACGAGTCTGTGGAAAGAAGGTTTCATAGAATCTGTGTGGTATATATTTTTTACCGACAATCAAACACTGGTATGGGTCTTAGATATGATCCAAGCTTATTTGTTGGTTGATTAGCAGTTTAAACAGTTTGTTGGATCTCAATATTTTGTCATATTATTCGTTCTACACACATGGTAAAGTCTGGTCTACCAAACCTTTACGCAAAGTCGATAACTAAAATAATACCTAACTGTTCTGGTTCAAAATTTTGGTACGGCGATAAAATGCTGCCAGCCTGTAATAAAATTTTAATTTTAGAATAAAATGTTTTGTATGAATATAGCTTTATTTTTTAAACACGGAATGTCTCAAACCATTTTGCAAATATTAGAGCTCGATCGAACCATTCATGTTTTGAATTTCTCTCAATGGAATCCGCCTTCCAAAGTAACAAAAAGTAACATATATGCCTGACTCCTATAACCAGTTTCTGACACATTTGAATCGGTAATAACGTAGCCTAATTATTTCTTTCTTATTAATTATCATTAATAAGAAAGAAATAATACGAAATAATTATATATGATATGTTGACGAAATAATTGTTATTTATTGGTTGCGCTGAGAAAATGCAACTATATTATTTCTAAAGAACTAGATACCTGCATGCAGGGGATAATGACTTTTTAATATTATTCCTACCTTGTGGCCGATATAAGAATTGAATTGGGTAAGAAATGGAAAATTTGCAACTTTTTAACGGACAACATATACAGTAGATTTCTTATCTACATACGAATCGCCTTACTTACTTATCAAAAGTAGATAATTAAAATAAACTGCTTAAAGGTAACAGAGGTTACTTGTTTTTTTATTGTGTAAGTATAGCGGAAAAAAACTGTATCGAGCTTAAAATTTACCGATTTGGAACAATGTTTGAATCGATATTTCTTAATGAAAAATCCAAAATAAACATCTAAAACCTACAAGGCCGCAATAGACTTGCACTACATATCTAGATAGTAATGAAGAGAAATGAAAATATTAACATACACGTAACAATTAACATGTTCTTAACTGACTAGGATCGCAAGCATATTTTTTGGTTTATGGCATATTTTAAGCCTTTTTTTTTCAAAATACTCTGCCTCCTCTAGCAGTCTTCTACAAAAGCCTGTTTCTAACTATTAAACTAACTTACTCTTTCCAGCATGATGGACTCTGGCGGGGCCATCGACTCCCCCCCAACCTACCACCGGAGCTACGAGCAATACGTCCAAGGCGGCGTTGAAAACAGCACAGATTCCACCCAGGACCAGACCAGCCCGGAGCTAGTTGTCTGGTCGACCCTGCCTTACGGTCTCGACTATAGAACACAGTACGACTATAGAAGCCCGTATGAGACTAGAGACTACTCGCCTCAGCAGTACGTTCGGGCACCATTCACTACCAAAATGGGACAGTCAAAGGCGCTGAAGGAGGCGAGGATACGGAGGCCTATGAATGCTTTCATGGTGTGGGCGAAGGTCGAAAGGAAGAAGCTGGCTGATGAAAATCCGGACCTGCATAATGCTGATCTGAGTAAAATGCTAGGTGAGTTTTTGAACATTTTTTTTACGAAGAGGACGAGTCGCCTTGCAAGCTGTCATGTGTATCCTTCATGTCTCTGCTTTAATGTTGACATGAAATATATTTATATGATTTGATTAATATATGATTATCTTGGGAACATTTCACATTTTGGAAGTCCAATCTACGAGTATGTATCTCCCTCTATGTTGCTCGAATTTGCACATGCGAGAGGGAGATACACGAACGTATTTCGGTTTCGGTTCGTGGTAGGCTTTCATTATTTACGCTTAGCTGCCGCGGTCCCATTCATGTTAACCTCCATCTGTTTCATTAATTTATCAAAAATGGAGGCTCTATGAAGGTACTTTCAATTCTATTTTGCAAATGCATAAGTAAATCTTAGGAGCCTATCTTGCACAAACCGATTTACTCCCACAGCAAGCTCATAAAGGTCTATGTTAGGGGCTACGGGACTAGACGACGATATAAATACTTACCTCGTGTGCTCATAACTTTTGAGACTACTATCGTTTTAAATAATTCAATTATTAAAATGCTTACTATCAAGATTATTATTTTTACTTAATTGTGAGGAATAAAAGTAATTGGAGTTTATTTAAAGTGGCTTTTTTATTTTTGAATCAAACCTTTAACTGCGATATTCACTCCTAGGTGCCGACACGAAACGAAAAAGGCCTTGTTTGCCTAAAAATGTCTATGGTAGATGGAAAGTTTAATCGGCGGAATGATAAATTGTACTCCTAAATGTCGATAGACGTTGTGACTGCACTGAACATAACGCAGTCTGGTCACCCTGCGAGGTTCATGACTGGTAGGGTATTTCCCAGGCCCATATAACCACCGCACCCATAGCACAGCACTACCAACTAGACTTAATTGACGGTCAAATCACTACAGAGTATAAAACAAAGTCGCTTTCTCTGTCCCTATGTCCCTATATCCCTATATCCCTATGGGTTATTGTCAGTTGAAAAAACAAAAGTTGTCCACCCGGTGGTCAATAGTTAACGGCTTATGTCCATGTAAGCTATGTTTTAGTACATGGATTTAAAGTAACGGAGACACTGTTTATGCGGGCTACTAGACCAGTCCAAAATTAAGCTTTGTAGCCCTTAACTTTTGATATGTCCACCGAAAAGACGCGAACCTAAATCTGACAATGACCCCTATAATCCCTATAATATATTATATATCCCTATGTATGCTTAAATCTTTAAAACAACGCAACGGATTTTGATGCGGTTTTTTTTAATAGATAGAGTGACTCAAGGGGAAGGTTTATATGTATATTACATGCATCAGCATTGCACCCGGGCGAAGCCGGGGCGGGTCGCTAGTAAAAAATAATAGGTACAGCAAAATGGGGTGAGTCGGGGTTACGAGGGCAGTTGGGTCATGAATGGGGAGAGTAGGGATGACAGGGGTGAGTTGGTTTTTATAGACTACTGCTACGTAAATTACAATTATTAACTTGATTTGTAATATTTTAATTACTGTAATATTTATAATCCCAAAGTGTCGATCCAACAATTTTCCCAACTTCCTTTTCTTTTTCCCTTAGTAGGAAATCCCACCTCACCCCGACCTACCTCAACTACGGACTGAGGTAGGATATCCAACTATTTTTTGTCAATCGTTAAAGACAAACAACCACAACACTTTTTTTGTATATAAATCAATATGTCACATATAAAAAAAGTTTTATTCTTTTTGAACTTCGGTTTTGTCCCTACTCACCCTATTTTACGGTGCCTACGTTACATGTTTTGAAAAATAAGCTTTATCAAAGGTAAATGTGCCAATATACTCGACAGGTGCATGGTCACATGTCTTTTACTTACATATATTAAGGCACGTTTAGTTGATGCAACTATTAATATCCATACCTATATGGTGATAATTAAACTATTAACATACGAAATTACTGCTGTTAAAAAACAAATGAAAATAAATATTTATCGGTTTCAAATGGCAGAACGGTGTTTTTAGATATTTTCAATTGAATAGTATTTATATAAATTATTTTATCTACACTCATATAGTATGTATGTATATATATATATATATTTTATTTATTTTTAATAAAAAAATAAATATTAGAGGTCAATCTTACACAAATCGAACTAGCCCCACAGTAAGCTCAAGAAGGCTTGTGTTATGGGTACTAAACGACGATATATTTAATAGATATAAATACTTAAATACATAGAAAACATCCAAGACTCAGAAACAAATATTTATGCTCATCACACAAATATTTGCCCTGACCGGGATTCGAACCCAGGACCGTCAGCTTCACAGGCAGGTGCACTACCCACTAGGCTAAACCGGTCGGTATATATATATATATATATCCTCTTTAATCAAAAAGTGTACGTAAAGACCAGCTTTACAATTTCGTGCCGGCACGGGGCGGAGATGGCCATAATAGCATCGAAAACGGTATCGTTATGGCTATCTCCGCCCATAACGATACAGGCTCACAAGAGACTTCAACGGGTTCACGCTGGAGCTCACTACACTTGCAACGCAATGGTTCCTGAACACATGAAAGAGCATTTAATATACTAATGTAGATAAAGTAGTGTATGCAACTGTATTAGGCATTAAGACACTGTGTTTTAATGCCTCTAATTATGTAGCAGTTGCATAAACTACTTTTTTGGATCGGACAATGCAATTCAAAGCAGTCTTATTAGGTGAACACGGTGAACACGTATTTTTCTAAAGGCTTACTTACATACATAAATATAAGAAAATATTGTCTTAGAAATTTATTTAAAAAAAAAACTCCATCACTAACCAACTAAAAAAAACAAAACGAGGATTGGACAGAAAAGGTCTAATACCATGAGTCAGCGTAAAATGGCAATCTTCTTTGAAATATATTTGTAATTCAAATCAACTGAATACCACCGGTTACATTTAAATGTTAAATTTAAACCTTTTTTTATTGCATTTTTAATTTCATGTTTCTAAAAAAAAGTTTTAAAAGATACAGTCACAATCGGTTTGTTTTTAATCTCAAATTATTAGATGTATAAGCAAGTGCTGTGTTTGAGAGTGTAGGTTCTGTATGTATATCTCTTGTTGTCAACACAGAAAAACGTCCAATTTAGGTCTAATACTCATTTTTCTCCAATATGATTTAGATTTATATAATTTATTTCATGATAAGGAATTATATTATAAATTTGCACACATGTCAAAATTACAAGAATTGTTATCATGATCGTGATAACAGGAAAAATAAAAATAACATAATGTCAACTAGAGTAATACAAAACACGATAAAAAGAAAATAGAAAAATAAATGCATCTTCCATTCGGAATCGTCAGTCATATAAATAATAATAATGTCCATGCTGCATGTGTATGCTCGGAAATATTCGACTTCAGTTGCAATAATAGTACGTAAAGTTCCTCGTTACCGGCTAGAACAAACTAAAAATAATAATATTCATTACCGTCCGGGAAAGTGTAAAACCGGCAGAAAAAAAATACTTATCCAAGAACTGCTTTATCCCTCTTCTCTGCCACCGTCGTGGTATATAAAGCCTTCCAAATTATCCTATCCATACATTCTCTTTCTGCCGAGGAAGTCTAATATTAACATAGCAGCCGACTCCACATAATAAAATGATAATAATAATAATAAGACGTTTATCCAATGATTGTATACATTTACAGGTAACCAAGACAGGTACAATAAATCAAAGTATACAAAAACAATTGAAAGGGTAGGTGGCTCAGCTTGTACATAGTTTTTTTTTAAACTGACTGTGGCTTATAGGCCGGGCCCAATAAAAGCGATAGGATCGATAGGATAGTGAGCGGTTGTAGAGTAGCTGGGAAAATTCAGGGGAAACCTCCGAGACAGATTGAACGAGCACTTAAATAAATGGTGACATGAAATGTAAGTACCTTTTGGCTGTTTCACCAAGGCGCTAATTCTTTACAGAAGCAATTAGAAAATCATCCTTAACGTCGACGTCAAAAAGGAACCATTTTCCTCCAACATGACACAATGTATTGAGCCAGGGTACCCTAAAAACGGTTAATTAAGTGTTTTAAAGTAAAACTGTACCATTAAGATGTACTCCTTATTTGGGGAGGTGGTCCGAGTCGCATTCTGCAGCTACATATAGCGCTAACAGCTTCATTAACTCAGGTCTACCAGACGCCAGTTCTATATAACCCTAGCATAGTTATAGTTATAATATAATCGACAATTAGGCCATGAGAATAAAGTTTAAAATAGGTAACAGAAGTGTACCTTTGCTTGCCGTGATTACAACTTCAAAAAAAATAACGTGACGCCAGTGCTATATAACCCTAGCATAATATATATGGGGAAATATGGTTTAAAATAGGCAGCAGAAGTGTATCTTTGTTGAGCAAAAAAGTGGTCTATTACTTTTCGACTCTATTAGTTGTACAATAAGGTTCAAAAGTGGTACACCTCTATCGACTGACCGGCCTGACTGACCTATCGGCGACGAAATTATTGTAGTTATATATTAGAGGCTGGAGTCCAATCCCACTTATTTTAATGATAGTTCGTGATATCGCGATGCGCTCAATTTTTAACCTGTGATCTGTTTTTTTTAAATATATTATATTAATAAGTTGCAAACAGTTCTTCAACAAACATCGCAAAATCCGTGTTATTGTAAATAATGGCAATGTCACGAGCAAGCTCTCAAAAAAAAATACATTTAGCGTACAATGACAAAAAATCTTGAATTCTAAATCTGCGTGTCTAGTGATGAGTTTACAAACTATACCACAAAAAAACATCGCGCCAGTACTCTGACCTTACGATGTTTCGTTAAAACTTGTCAATATATTGAACTAAACGAAACATTCGCGGTTTTCACTTATATTCTTATTGTACATAAGTTTTTCACCGGCCAAGGATATTGGGACACGTCAGAAACGTCAAAGTCATATATATCTGTCTTTGAAAGTTGTATGTAGATTGTACGGGTAACTTTCGTGTCCCAACCGAATCAAATAAAATGTAGGTGTATTAAATGCCTTAATCATATGCCAAGAATTTGGTCCTCACCCAAACCGTTAACTATTGTCCACAGAAGGGAACTTTTCTTTTTTCAACTGTGTATGACCCGTGCAATAATGGCCATCGGTCTAAAAAATTTGGAGACAACTGATGGTCTAACCAGAGGGGCTACTCCGAAATTCGAAGTCCGAACTTCGTATCGTGCCATTCCTTTCACTCATATTGTATATAACACTAGAATGAAAGGGACGGCATGATACGAAGTTCGTAGTACAGGCTCAGCTGATGTCATAACAATGCAAATATGACCATACTGACAGTTTTGGTTGACACGCGTCGAGCATGATACGTGTCTGACAGCGGACATTATGTTTTATTGTTATAATTACAACTTTCTCCGATAAGGCGTGTTCCCGGGTGTAGTCTAATAGTACTGTTGCGCACTAAAGTGAATACTTAAGGCGAATGTATTTTTTTTATACAACGCCGGTGGCAAACAAGCTTACGGTCCACCTGATGGTAAGCGGCCACCGCAGCCTATAGACGCCCGCAACTCCAAAGGAGTCACGTACGCGCGATGTAGCCGTCATTTTGTCTCGCACTGGTTGTAGGCAAATTTTGACATACTTATTAGTTATTGTAAAAATTATAACAATAAAACTCTTAATGAAATACCAAATTTTTCGATATTTTTGGTAGGTTAGTTTTAAGGCCGTGCAACGAGAAATATCGCTTTAAAACGCTGCTCTACCCAGACGAAGAGACTATAAGGATTGATTTTCAGATATATGATTCTTAACTATATGACTGTTTCTGACAATAGCCAAAACAAGATGGCTTAAAATTTTCTCGCGAGAAAAAAATCCAAAGTCTACTAAAACAACGCAGTATTTTACCTCATCTCAACTCTGTCAAGACGAAATGTAGTAAAACTGTACACAGTCAGATATTAAACACATAATTAAAGTATTAGGCCCCGAAAAACCACATTATTACCAAACTTTCCTTACGCCTTAAAGATAGAGTTAACATAATTTAATGATAATGATGTGATCCGTATTTTATTAACCCCCATTTTAAGCTTAGGTTAAAATGTGTATACGAGTATCTGTCTGTGGCATCGTAGCTCTCTAACGGATATACCGATTGGAGCGCGTTTTTTTTAATAGAATGTTTTGATGGCGGGGCTGGTTCTTGTTTTTTTTTTTAATTTATATAACATGTGTAAAATTAGACATGTAATTGGATAAGATGAATGATCTAATATGTAGGTAGAAGGGCGATTTTTAATTGCGTCAGTAAAAGATTCTCGCCTTTGTCGCCGTCAAAAGGTTCCTTTTAGCTCGAAAGCCTATGGTTATCCAATTGGCTTTTGCTTGAAAATGACACAGACCCATGGGTATTCTAAATTTTTGTCTTGCTCGCTTGCTAGTGGTAGCTCGATATGCCGTGCTCTTCGCTCAAGCACGGACCAACTTGCGAAACTTAAATAAAAGTACGTATTTTTAAAACTAATGATTGTATCGGAATTTAAAATGATCAGATTTTAGACGTATGAAGTACACTATCTTTTTTTCGAAAGAACCATGTAAATATATCTTGTAGTTTAGATGTAGTAGGTAATTTTTATGTTAAAACAGCCGTATTTCAATATTTTTTTGACGTGTAATTATTCGATGTTTTATAAAAAAAAATCAAAGATTCAGATTATAAATAAAACTCATTATAAAGCAAAGAGCCTTAGCGTTTCAAAATCTATAATTGGGGGTACAACCGCGCTTTAAAGACGCCTAGACGCATAAGCTGTCTCGTCTAAACCCAGCGTCAGTTCAAGCGATTGCATGTTTCATTTGTGGATCTTACGTCAATTCTACCATGGTTACAAGAAAACATAGTGTATATAGAATACTGTAGTACTTAAGACGTTTAGGACTGGAATAAATGTGGGATTATTTGCATTATACGTATCAATCGAGCTTTGTGGTTAAATAGTGACGCGGGGATTGCCTGGCGGACTGAGTTATATGATGAAATAACATTTCAATACCTATTTTAATTTTACTAGAGCGTGCGGAATAGTGGAATCCATACAAAACAGTTTCAAAACTAAGGGTGGGTTGCACCAAACCATCTGTAATCGTAAGCGGTGTTCGTTAAAATCCGATTGTATGGAAAGTTTGACAAGTTTCTATGGGATGACAGCTGCCGGCGCCATGTTTGACATATGTTGGTGCAACCGGACCTTATTTGAAACTTGCTAGTCGATTACGTAACATTATAAACTTACGATAGGTATATCATTTTATTATACAAAAAATGACAGATTTACCATACCTACGTTCAAAGCATTACGTAACTAGTCATCCTTCTGTTCCTAAACGGCAGAATTGCAGATAATTCCCTAGAAGATGAAATACCTACTAATAAATGAATTTATCTTCTCTTTGAAAAGTAGTCCTTTTCAGTTTTACATATAAAACTAACGTGAGTTTCAGACACATTAGTGCTAGACGCGCGGCCGTCGCGGCTATAGTTCTCATGATTAAGGACCACGTATTGGTCAGAAACATGTCGAGCTATACTCGACCTTAAAGGCGTGAGTGACCCGTTTATTATACAGTGGAATCCGGATAAAGCGAAAGTCAAAGGACTGGTGATATTACGTCACACTAACAGAACGTCGCACAAAACGGACTCATTTACTTTGAAAATATGTGGTATGAAATCTAACTGTGTGGTGATTTCGCGGTAAAAAGCGGTCAAATGTTATAAGCGAAGTCGTAATAAGTGGATTCTACTGTATTTCAATAGTCCTTTTCAGCTTCAGCAAAATATGCTTTCGTATGTCTATCCAGTGGATGTCCGGCTCATAGATTTTTCTCAACCGATTCGCGTCAATTTTTTGAGCAGGTTCGATGTTAATAATTTTTTTTTCCGATTAAGTTTTTGGAAATTTCTCAAAATGCGAAGAGCCATGGGGGACTGGAGACGTAAATAATATCTATTTTCCGTTCCTTTCGCAGGGCCGTAGCTAGGGGGGGGGGGCATTATGGGGCAATGCCCTACCTTAAAATACTATTGCCCTACTTTAACCCATCGCATATGATATCTAGAAAACTGTTTGTTTATAATTGGCGTACCATATTGAGACATATTAGGGTAGGCGGTGTATCGACATCTAAATTATCAGATGTAAGTAGCACGGGCTAGGCATCAACATAAATGATTTTGTTCATTCCTTGCCCCGGGGCCCAACAATTAAGAACTGCCTCAAACTCGAAAATCGGTTCACCAGATCAGACCGAGTTAATTTTGAGTTAATTTTTTTCTTGCACCAGTTGAGTTGTGCCCTACCTGTAATCACCGCTGCCCTATCTTAAATTCAACTCTGGCTACGGCCCTGTCCTTTCGGTCTATTTCGGGGGTCGGCAACCTTTTAGCAGCCAAGGCCCACATAGTAGCTAACAAAATTGTCGCAGGTCTCATGTGATAATTTGTGACTTTATCAGACAAAAGGTACTATATTGTCAAATCAGGATGATCACGGGCCGCCTGTTACCGACCGCCGGTCTATTTTATCGCGAGGTCACTGAGCCACTAAAGTTTATTCTGTGTTAACCGTATGGAATGATTCATAGCTAGTTTATATTATCCTAATCTTATTATTAATTAATATACGTGTAGCTTTCGTCCGCGACTCTCCCAAGGTCGGTTATGGCAAGTCATTACGGCCCGCGTGGGTGGCTGATGCTATCTATCTTAATGAAATAAAAGTACTATAAAAAATGCTAGGCATGGCTGTAGTGGCCGGCTGCCTGGTAAGCTGCGATTACTATAAAATAACAGCCACTGCGTACAGTCCAAGGCAGAAATATATGGAGCAAGAAATATATTTTATAAAGGGTCGGCAAACGCGTATGTGACTTGGAGTTGCGGGCGTCTACAGGCTGCGGTGGCCGCTTACCATCAGGTGAACCGTACGCTTGTTTGCCACCGGCGTTGTATAAAAAAAGTGAACGTTAGGTGCATTCAGGATCAAAAGTAACTACACATAATTATGAAGACGTCAAAAGTCTTTATTGTAAGGGAATAAGAGCTTTTAACCGCTTCATTGCATAATTCCTTGTGATGTTGACTGTATCAAAGTGACAATATTGTTTGTACGCGCTTACGTTTTTGTCATTAAGGCCGCATCTAGCGATAAATTATAAGAGAAAGTTTTTCTACCAGTATGATTATTAATGCTAAAAATCGAAACACTTGATTTGTACCTGTTTATACCTAACTCAACGTAGTAAAAAGAAAACTAAATTATAATCAAATAGTGCACACGTGAAAGAACATCTATATCTCGCTCTTTATTCGTTTAAACTTAAATATTAATGCACTTCGGAACTGCGTTTCTCTCTACCAAAAAGATAATGATTTTCACTTCAAATTAACATTCATTTTATTCACTTATCATCTCGTTCCACGGATCACATTCCTTATTCATTATGGTAAGTTTCGTCGCACCTATTTTTTTTCTACTTTTTTTAATTTAAATTAATGAGGTTTTTCTAAACGCATTATATTAGCTCAGGTGGCAGCACTGTGGAGAAGTTTAAAGCCAGGTTTTATAAAAGTCTTTTAGATCAAATTTTATGGTAACTCAGTATCAGTTTTAGCACTTAGTCCGTATCGATATTTTCGGTGTTGACTCTACAGTCGGCCTCGCAGCCTGGACACTTTGGCACTTTGTCGCTTTTACCCGTTAAGAAATGTTACATAATACGTATAAGTGACATTGTACCTTGTCGCTTTAACGTCATGTTTAATTTCTTGTAAGATGTTAAGCCTCTTAAGGCCGACCGTACTTAAAAAAAGTGAAAAAATATAAAGGAAACATTTTTAAAGCAAAAGAACCCTCTTAGTTGTGTTCAATTGCTTTTTGTATCAAAATTGAAATAGTTAACGCATAAAATGGATACAAAAGTCTTACTACTACTGATTTTTACTTTAGTTTACCAAGGATGAGCATTAACTTTATCGGTAAAGTCAGTAATACCACACAGTTATCTTGTTCGTATTACGTTTTGTTTTTGTTATTGCACTTGATTTATAAATGACGTGTGCGAATATTTCTGTATTTAGGTTACATTATGAATGAGTTCTGTTGTGTCCTCATCCAATTTGAGGAAAATTATTATTATCAGTAGCTATTTAAAGCGGTAATACGAGTACCAACTCTGTTTTTTGTCCTTTAAGTTAATTTCTTATATTCTGCCTCTTTATAAAATTTAAGAAACCTTTAATAACTCAAATGTGTTATGTTATATGTATGTCATCTTCTCGCAGTTACAACGTGGTTACGAGAAACATCACCCTTTTTCATTGTCGTAATGTAGTAAAGCGAAATCACGAAAGTTCTGGGCAGGTATTCATAATATTGTTGTACCTCAAAATAGTCCCAGTCAGTAATCGGGCTTCAGTCAAAGGACGAGTCGTGACGTGATAGGAGAAGTGATAGGTCATGGATAAGGCTTGCAGCCTCGGAATTTCCGGGATATTCCACTACAATTTTCAATCCCCGGTCTAAAATTCAGGAGCAGGCCTAAAACAAGATGTAAAGATGTATTGTTAAAAGACATAATCGAGTGTCAGGCATCCGAAGACGATGTCCAGATAGAGCAAAGTGGAGAAGATTATTACAAAAAACTGGCCCCACCCCCTTTTGAGGGATTTATAGATAAGAAGTGAGAGTACTAAATAAGGCAGGACCCCGAAATATCGGAATAACGGTATTGAATATTTTGTTTTAAATTTTAATAGAAAAATATGAGTCTTATGTATTCGTAAAATTTATAATAAAGCAACAACAAGGTAGTTGAGTATTTATAATTATTACTTTATTATTCTCTGTCCTACATTATATTCTACTTATATTTAACACAAACAGTTCCAGAACTACTTACTCGTATTTTCAGGTGAAAAACCCCGGAATCCCGAAATACTGAAATCCAATACCGGATTTTAATCCCGGGATTAAAAATCGTTCGGTATTGCATGCCCTAATTGCAACATGCTTTGGAGTCAATTTTTTCCCAATCTCACCCAGTTTCCTCGACAAACCTGACCTTTTCTGCTACTAGAACTGACTAGCTTTATGCCACTTAGCCACGTCCCCTCAATAACATACTCTGACCTTGAGCCATCCTTCCTACATTAATTGGCTAAATTGCACACCTTTTAAGGCGTCACCACACTCTATAATGACATCCTTGTGGCGCGAGCTGCGGCATACATACGCAGTGTATAATTATTGGTGGGGATGAGTAATAATTGGCGTGAGTATACGCAATAAGAAGGTTATGTCCAATTTGTCCATGGACACCTTTTTTACATATAGAAATTTGAAATTAAATCGGAAAACTTTATAGCAACCTATCGCTACCCCGTTGGTCGTTCTCAATCTCAATTTGTTCATATTTTATTTAGTAAGCAAATAAAGATTAATAACAATGACTGACTTGGCTCTACGTAATATCTCACACATTTGAACTGTGAAAGAGTTTCGAGACTTGGCCTATTTTTACGTGGTATGTTTTTTATGGGATTTCGTTTTCATAACCAACGAAAATGTGTCAAAAGTGTGACACAAGGTCCTAGAAGATACGAGTAACCAATGGCAGTAGATTGTAGTTACAGCAAGTGCAAAATTACAAATATACATCAAACACCGTTCTTAATTATCCCCCTCGCCTGCAGCTCAGGTGGAATTCGATTTGAGCCCTAGAGCTGCATTGTTTACTATTTACGAATTTAAAACATTACAAGCTAAGTGAAAAATTTAATGCTTTTCACGCACAGTTTTATGACATTAAAATAATGTCATTTTACGCGATAGGCATTTTTCTCTATGCCATAAATCACAGCATAAATTGTAACATAATATAAGAACAGTCCCGATGTATGTAAGTGGAATCACTATATAAAGACATAATGTAAATCGCTGTGGGCCGTATTCAGAACAATTATTTATTGATCTAGGAGACGCATCGAGAATTTATGTGCATTCTTGTTGTAATCATGTCATTTTAGGGTTATGTCTCGTAAAAGATAGAAATTCTTCTATGATTCGTCTTTGTTTGACATAGTTTTCACAACTCTGCACTCTGCATAGTTTAGTTTTAATATTTTCTTTCTACATTACATACGTAGCCATTCCAACCTTTTTCAGAACAATTTAATTCCAGCTCGTATATTACCCCTCGAATTATTTTATAATCTCGTGGTAATATGGCTCGTTTTAGACCGTTGTCATAAAATTTACTATTAATATGTATTGATATCGTTCAGAATCATATCATTGTTGTCTTTTTTCGTCAGATGTGTTTACTGACTATAAGTATTTACCTACATAGTTTCGAAAGTGAACTTTTGGTTAATTGGACCCGTTTTGATTGATAACAAATCAATGGGATAGTGATATATGACGAGCTACGAAAATACCGGTGTTTTTTTTATCTTAATTCGCTGAATATAGAGTGGCCTGCATTGTTTTCTAGCTGTCGACACCAAATCCGCAAGTCAGTAATGGGTTGATAACCAGCTTGTGATCCTTCCGGAGCCGTGGCACATCAGACTGCCCGTACTCTCGTTTTCCACCGCCGTAGTATTAAAAAACAAATGAAACCTGCAAGTTATATTAACTCGCTCTTAGCCAATTATTATTTATCGGCACATTAAACAGCATGTTGTAATAATTGAATCAATTAAGTTATTATATAATTCTTCCTTAAAGCGTCATACATACGTTCATTCATAAAGAGGATGTTTACTTGTTTATGTCAATTTATCATCTTTTCGTTACCCCATGACTCAAAACTTGATCATGTCATATTTGACATAATAAGATGAATAATAATTATTTTTCAATATCGTACACTATAGAGTAATATCCTTCCTTGTTAAATATGTGAGATAATTGTATTTCCTCATGTAAATGGCCTATCCATGCTACCTGTAATATTATAAATGCGAAAGTGACTCTTTCTGTTTGTTGCCTCTTCTCGCTTAAACCGCTAATCGGATTCAGATGAAATTTGGAATGTAGATAGGACATAGATAATTTAGCACCAGCCATCCGACCTTACAACCCAGAAGGAAAACTAGTTTTGGTTGGGATTAGTTAGATATTTCGCAAACGCGTTCGGAAACCACGAAAGATTAAAAGTCATGTCTTACAGTAGCAGTAGTAGTAGTAGTAGTAGTAGCTTCTGAAATATGCCTATTTATACTTAAATCATAACAATTATAAACAATAATTTATTTTAATCCAATTCAAGAGTATTGTCTCGCTGCGTGTTATTATAAGTTACACGTTTTCCTATTTGATGACAGCTGTTATTGCTCGTAAAACATATATTATTACGACCCAATCTACACAAATTGACCAAGACCCAAACTAAGCAAAGCTTGTACTATGGGTACTAAGCAACGATATACATACTTATAAAGATAAATACATATTTAAAGACATAGAAAACATCCGAGACTCAACATACAGACGTTCATCACACAAATAAATGCTCTGACCGGGATTCAAACCCGGGACCTCCAGCTTCGTAGGCAGGGTCACTACCAACTAGGCTAAAGTAATAAAGCCATACGAACATACGTATATATGTACATACGATTTTAATTAATCACAAAAAAGATGTAGGTATCTTTGGTTCATTCCTGTTACTTGATATAGTTGAGATCTTTTACGTTGGCCGATATTTTATAAAACTGTTTTCGGATTTTGAATCTTCTAACACGCGCCCTTAAGTCAATTTTTATACGGATTACTTTACCTCAAGTCGGCCAACTTAATTAATCTTAAGTATACCATTTCCTTATAAACATTACTAACTACTGTTTAGGCGTTATCTCAACCCACCATTTTGGGAGACCCGTTTTTACTTACCATACAAGGCACGAGCTGAAATGAAATTAATCTTGATTAGGGACATTTGTGTCGTCACTCGTTTTAGTTTGCTGATGATATATCTGGCCCAATTTTTAGTTTTTCATTATCGTCATAATGTAAGAGCTGAGGATTTGTCGGTGGAGTATTTAGCTTTACCAGCAGGCTTACTATTTTGGAAATATGTCCTAAAGTACTTTTCATGTCTCCATTTTTATTTTAAGATTGGATTTTGTTAGCCTTCATCTATGAAATAAACGATTTAAAGTACGAAAAAATATTGTAAAACACAATTAACGGAAATTTTAAACCGGTTAATTTTATGAAGAGGAAACCGGTTTCCGAGCCCTGTTTACCAGAGACTTTTGATTGACAAAAATATCATAAAGCATAAATTGGTGCTAAGTTTATGCTATTTTTGTCGATTTTGGAATCTAAAAGATTCTATATTCGCCAGGATTTTGTAATGCTTTAGGTACCTACAATTTTCTTCAATTACAGACGTACCTTTTTCGATACCTCATCTAGTAAAATTTTGGCACGTTACGCATGAATATCACGAGAACTTTATACCCCCGATTCAAATAGAAACCTAGCCGCTAACATGCCTATTAGGTTCCATTACTCAGAACACAAAAACGATTCCTAGAACACCTACAGACGCACCGACACACGAATTATAATTCCAAACACGTTACCTTTAATAATACAATTAATTCCGTTGGTCGTATCAGATATCAACAAACGCAACCTTATAACTTGCAGGCATGAGAGACTATATGATTTAGCCCTTAGAGTTTCAAATCCAATGTATGCTGACGCGCGTAAGTTTGTCTGCCTATAAAAGAAAATCTATATAGGTTGGGAGCAACATGGGAGGTATTCCCTGAGGAAAACTTGATATCTGCGTTGTTGACTTCCTGTGATTAGAAGGTCATATGTTGAGGAATCTGTTATACATTTAAGGTAAGCGTCCCAATGTATGACACTAGTACCCAATAGTTGACACACCTTGAATGTGACACGTCATACTTTTAGCGCCCCGCCGGCGGGGACGTCCACCGCGCAATCGCCACAACACTGACGCATATAATCCCTATATTCGTCCCGGTACCGCCGCACACCGGGTAGAGTCAGTCCGACCCTGGTCGGTCGGGCCTAGCTGAGTTTCTTGCTGGACTCTTTCTCAGCTAGGCTAGGTTTAGTGAACCAGCGACAAAACTCCCAGTAGCTCGATCCCACTCATACCTCAGATACGGTTGAAACCGCTCAACCAATCTCACTGAAGCGCAAACTCTTAGAGTATTCCGGTGTTTCTAATCACCCGCTTGGTCGTGTCGGAGGTTTTCCTGGATTTTCCCTAGGCTGCTCTCCAACCGCGCACTCCTATCGCTTTATTGGGCCCGGCCTATAAAGCCTCAGTCAGCAGGTTCAAAAAAAGAGCTGCTAGCGATTTCCAGTTTATTTATGTTTGTTGCACAACAGTAAAACTTATTGTACAAAAGGCAGACTTAATGCCGTAAGCATTCTCTACCAGTCAACCTTACCTTACCTTACCTTACCGGTTGTCCCTAACCTAAAGAGTTCGGGATCTATCCCACGATTTGGCGTACTAGTTCTACGAAAGCCACTGCCTTCTGACCTTTCCAACCCAGAGGGGAAACTAGACCTTGACAAAGGAGCTCGAAGTTGCACCACGTCCGTAGGGAGCACCCACCGCTACCCTACACGTGACCCCTGGGTGGTGCTAAAAGTGAAACAAAATGGCAACCATACTGTCTTCTCGAAGATCTCGCGGTTCGAAATAATTGCCATACGATAAATAAATAATATGGGAAAAACCGGACAAACGCTACGATGATAAATAAGTACCTACTATGAATAATTAGGATATGAAATTTAATAAATCTGCAGTATTCCCTGTTATTCAGGGCATGTTTTCAGTGTTGCTATCTGTGAGGGAATACCGCAACGGTATGATTAAGCACGTGGATATCGGGCACGCGCGTTCCCCTTACCACTATTGAATCATTGGTATAACCAATATAGCTAGTTTAACAGAGGCCCCTGCAGGGTACAATTACGAAGTCGATGTCTGTGGTAACCTGAATATTTTTCAATCGAATGGCTAATGGCAGATAACATTCGAAGGTTCAACAATTATGGAAATATTACAAATAAAAACACTTGCGAAGTCTACAGCTCACAGACCTAATAATTGGAACATTAGCCTGATGAAAGAGTCTAAAATTTGAATCACCGATACCTTGATCAGTTTACGATGGGCCCCGAGATGTCATGATAAGGATTTATCACGAATAAATGTCTAGGTACGTCGAACTCATAAGTTATAAACTGTATGGAGACCCTAGAAGTACATGATTACTTAACAATTTGTATATCAGGGTCATACGCGGATTTAGTTTCGCTTCTTTTCTGTGGACATACCAAAAGTTAAAGGCTACAAAGCTTAATTTTGGATAGGACCAGTAACCCGCGTAACAGTGTCTCCGTTTCTATAAATCCCTGTAATAAACACATAGCTAACATGCACATAAGCCGTTAACTATTGACCACAGGAGGGACGACTTTTGTTTTTTCAACTAAGTATGACCCATCAATGTGTTCGAACATCCGTAGAGATGACGTGGAGAAAGTTCCCACTATTTCCCAAGTGGGATAATCAGGATAATCAGGAATTACGCGGCGACGGATCACGAACGTAGAACTATGAACATGAAAATTTGAATACATATTAATTTAAGATAAGCACTAAGGGATAAATTGTACTTAAGAAAACTAAAAGATTCCATATTTCGAATAACACACGGCCTAAACCACTAAAGCTAGAAATATGAAATGTGGAACATTTATTCCTTGAAAAACCTTAAGTAGCATTAAGAAAGGTTTTTAGAAATTCTGCTTTATAGAGGTGAAAAAACTAAACTGAAGAAAGTGAATCTGTTTCCAACATAGCGGAGAAAGATATGAAGCTGGAGGGTTGAAAAATTTGGGTTACTGTGATTATTTTTCTTTTGGCTATTATTTAGTGTATGGCGGTCCGTGAGTCACCGACGACGGTACTGGCTGAAAATCAGCGCTGTATGTGTCTGACACCTCAGCATAATGCTGAGCCAGTGTCCGTTTCACTGCCGCGGGGACACACATATTGTGGTTTGTTTTCTTCTGTTGTTTTTTTTTGTAGTATGTATGTCTTCTGTCTGTGAATAAATGTTTCTTTCTTTCTTCCTTTCTTTCTTTAATATTCTCCTTTACAACATATCATAAACCATAACAATCGGACCTCTTTTAGAGTACCGGAGCGATTTACTAAATGTACGACGATTTGTTTTCTATGGGCGACACCTTATCCAGGTTACCTATTCAGTTCTCCCACAAGGAAACCAGTGGGACCTTTTTCTCGGACTTTTTTCCACTTTAGGAATATCCAAATATATTAGTGCAGATTTCGTCTAGTAACCAAATACTTCTAGGGTCATTGTCTAAAATTCATGAACTAAGTAGGATACTTTGGTACTTTATCACTTGCACCCGTTGTGATTTAGTATGGCAGTTAGAACAGCGACAGGCAGTAGCTTAAGCGACTAGGTACGGTCAAGTGCAAAAATACGTATCAAATCAATCTTCTCATAAAAACGTACCGCAACCCTAATTCACTGACAGCTTATGGCACATATTTTTGAGAAGTTGTATGCACCCATATTTTTACATCTGACCGTAAAAAGCTGTTGAACCTCTTACGATCTCGACCATATCTAGTCATATTTAAAATTGAGCAAAATTGAAAATATATAACGTTGTACAATAGGGACCGACGTCGGTCGAATTCAATTAGGCTAGGCTACAAGATGCTCATTATGAACCTGCTTCAAATATTGTACCATCACGTCATCGTTTAATATGCAAAAGGTGATCAATTAAAACCGCCATTAAACCAGCTGTTATTTACAATTGATCACGATTCGCCTCACCACTCCCAGTATATCATGACCCCGAGACCGTAAAAGCTACGCGTTATCAGAAATCTGACTATCTTTGGAGCAACACAACTGAAGTACAGTCAAGGGCACCAATATGTATACATTTTATCACCTTATTTCATTGAAACAAGGTACAAAAATGTATACATATTTATGCCCTTGCTGTAACTTACCTAACAAAAGACCCCAGCCATAACAACTCCCCTACATGCTCTTTAGGTGTTGTGTTCGTGGTGGTGAGTGAGGCCGGAGCCCCCAAGGATGCGCTATTGAGAGATGCATTTGTCTGTATGTAAACACAAAAACCTCAAAGCCATAGGGGGTCGGAAACCAGGTTTACATTTATGAAACCAGATTTGTATTATTATGACATAGACTGTACGAGTACATCATGCATAGATAGGGTCATAGATTTTATGAACCAACCTCAAAAGGAAACCCATACGGATTAAGATCGTTATAGATTAAGGGGATTCCTTGATTCTGCCAGGCCCCGCGTGAAAGAAACACGCTTATGTCTTTCGCGCATGACAAAGCGGGATGTAAAACTCTTCGAGAATGGTTTTTTAGACAAATGTCGGTAAATATCTGACTGTATGAAGTTTTATTACATTTCCTCTTGATAGAGTTTAGGTAAGGTAAAATACCATCAAATTAATTTAATTGTGTCGTTCAATAATGCGTCTACCGGTCCCGGGTATCCCCGGGCTCATTACAAAAGAATGCTATTGTTTTTTTTTCGCCAGGAGACCACGGCTTAAACAAAGGTAAATAAAGACTCAACTTTGGATTCTTTTATAGAGAAAATTTTAAGCAATCATGTTTCGGCTATTATCGGACTTTGATAATTAGTCAAGATCGAATCATGTATCGGAAAATCAATTGTACATTTGGGTCCATGACATGTTTTAGATTTTGACACTGGTTGGCTTCTGTCGAGGGGTCGATGAGCGTGGTGAATACTAAACCAGGTGCTTAGACCCGACACGAGGCCCACGCGCAAGCGCACACCTCGTTAATTATGTATCGACAGACACTTAGCTGCTTATAGGTACGGGAATTAGCTATTTATGGATTTTTTTATGTACCACGTCGATGGGAAAGAAGCTGACAGCCCACCTGACGGAAAGCGGTCACCGTTGCCTATGGACGCTTGCAACATCTTTGTTATGGATGTAAATCATCAATAATTGATCCATAGCCATGAAAATTCATATGGGATACCCTTTGAGATTTGGTACATAAAATTATCTGCGTACATGTCAAATATAGAACCATTTTCCACTATTTAACTTTTATTTCGACGTGTATTTTCTAAATTGTTTTTCAGTAGAGTTCCTTATTTTTGTATAGGTAGTCAATAAACCTCAATATTTAAACATTGAAGAGTTCCATGATTTGGTAAATCATCAGTTCAATTAACATAGTTAGGTATGTACGTAACTGGCTCTAGACAGAAAGGCGCCTAAAAAAACCTCAGAAAATAGTTAGAGTCCCCTAATGTACCTTCGAACATCACAAACGTAAAATCGAACAAGGATTCGAAATTTAAAACGTGGTTGCGCACGCGCTGAGTCACACGCAATAGGGTCACGACACGGGTACGCCATAGCCGCTATGCAGTCTTCTGAACCTAGTTGAAACTTATGTAAGCGTACGCCGATGCCACGTTCTTGATAATTATCATAAGTTATAAAATAATTGGGTCATTGCTTCGTTGCATTGAGAAGAAATCAATACAATACGGTTGCTATTTATATTTTATAGATAATATCGAATATAAATATTAACAATTAAAATAAGTTCCAGTCCATCAAAAAGAAACTACGACCATAAACAAATAATAAAATAAATTGAGTTTAAGCTATTTAAACATTGTTGTCTACATTGCTGAGTCAAGTACTGGAAGGAATGTATTTTTTCTCAAACGTGCAATGAAAAACTGAGGTTATGTTTCTTATAATAAGTAGTAATGTACTATTAATTAAAGTCTATATGAAATTGAGAACCCAGCTATAAATCATAGATTAAATTTCGGTTCCCTCACACGAAATACAAAACCGTTACAAAATATCACGTGCCGGTTACGCAGCCGGTTTTCACAAAAGTTGTTTGACGTAAAAACTTGAACTTTGCAACAAACCTAACATAATAACGTCATGTTAACTATTTATAAAATGCTTGTCGTTAACGTTCATGTAGAAATGATTAAATGGATGACATGACTTGGCACCCCACCAGCTTAAATAGTAGCATTATTAGGTTAATATCGGACAGAGAACATTCGTCCCTTACTAGCGAGGTATGTAAGTCCGAGAGGGATAAATGCTTTTTCTGCGATATAAACTATATCATGCTGGCACGTATCTTGCCTTGTTTCGATAAGGGGATAGACTCAACAATTTTGACAAACATACTTACGTCAGTTTGTTACATAATTTGACAGGAATCTGATTCATATTCTCTCCAATAATAAGGTACGGGACGGGACTTTTTGAATAACAGGTGTGAAAACTTTATTATTACTGTAAAGGTAGAAAATAAAATCTTCGAAACCACCTATTCATCGCGCAATGCAAACTACCTGCAGTTTTACAGGCAATGGCCGCCATCTTGCCTATCATCAAGTATCAATACTCTTCGGTGGTAGTACACGTGCGCCTACGCCGCACGTAGGCCCGAATACATTCATACTGTAAGTAGGCGACTCGATAGATATTATTATGATGGCGACGACAAATTGTTATTGCGAATTAATGGATGAAATAATCGAATTGTTGCATCGATTGATTGACCGTTGGCGCCAGGTCATGCAAGATATTACGCGGGATCTTGGAATTTAAAAAATAGGGGATAGAATTTTTATGAATAATAAGCGTAATGAATGTTGAGAGTAGTACATTCGCCATCAGATATATCGAAACGAAGGTGTTCATAAATATCTGAACATGATTTTAAGGCGTTAGATTGCATGACTGTTAGACATATTTGGGCACCGTGAAGAGTAGGTACACTAGGTACAGAAATATTTGATGGCGAAAGTCCCGACACATTTATAACTATGTTTTAAGCTGACCATGTCGTTTTCAATCGGACACGAGAGACACGTTGACAAACTTTCCCCCCCTCCCCCACTTTTTTCTTAGACGGGTTTCGCCTAGTTTCAGTTTCGGACACAAAAGTGGGGAGAAGGGGAAAAATAGTTTGTCAACGTGTTTCTCCTTCAATATTAAAGCACATATATGAAAACTACATGTAGACCAATTTTATTGCTTTCTACCAGATGGGACCGTATTTCGAGCTAATAAGCCGTACTGTGTCGTGTAAATCGTTAGTAGTTATTTGTCTATTTTCTCTAAAGTACGAACAGTACTGTGTAACTCATAAGTTACTCACGATCACCAGCCTTTGAAATGCGAAAAGCACTCAAGTTTTTTATTAACATATTAGATTTACGTCAACTGATATTTTTCTTTGATCAAATCGATTGAACATTCACCCACCGTATCTTGATAAGATCTAAAAATTATCATCCAATGTATGTATGCTTTCACAAATTCACAAATGGAAAAACCGATGCACAAAATTTCCGCATACCAAGTGACAATATTCTTTTTAAAATAAAACGAAACTGACATCTGTCACCGCGGACTGAATACAAAACAACTTTTTAAATTTTTGTTTCTTAAAAAAACACGCTGTGTGGTCTAGAGTGCCAGTGTTTTTGAAGAATTAAGATTTTTGTTTTGGCCTCCGTACAGGTTCCGAATGTGTTTTGCATAAATTATGCTTCACGTATGTTATTTATTTTGCCATGTGTGTCACTGTCATCGAACTGTGCATGACCTGTGGTAAGAAGTAAGAGCCAGCAGGAGCTACATAGAACACGTGATCAAAATGCTCTGTTCAAACCTTATGGAGCTGATTCAGCTTAATTTAACATATTAACATAGCACATACGAGTCTCTTGTGCTAAATTAAATTGAGAAGTTTTACCCCGAAGCTATTTTTGCTGCTCTATTATTTTGAATTAAGTCTAAAAGTGACAAACATTCGAATTCGTTAATTGTACAAAGACGCTAATAATTAAAATATGGCAGCCTAATTAATGTATGCCCTACGGTTTAGAACATTGGATCACATAAACGCAATCATGCCAGCTAGGCAGTAGAGCCTCTCACAACTAAACTGTAATATAGGTACCTTAAAGTATTGATTACTGTAAACATTATATTAGTGTATACTTCATACGCATATACCAGCCCTTATGTTGGTCGTATATGTTACTGTGTACTACTTACGTAGCTGTATCCCGACTAGGTTCAATGTGTATGACAGTAGGCAGCTTTTTAAAAAGTTAATAAAAGAAAACAGAGAGACGCGCTTTTGGTTGTCAAACAGGCCCCTATTTCACCAAGTTGACATATGTATATATTTGACATATGTAGGCTGACAAATCGACAATTTTCATGTGAAAACTGTTTCACCAACAACAATTGTAATGTTTTTTGACAATTGTCGCGACTGTAAGCCTTGGTTACATAGGGGCCTGGTATACACTGATAATTGTAATTTGTGAGGTTGTTTTCAGTGCAAGCAAGTAAATATTGAAAACGGATTTAAATTCAACATTTTAGAAATGCTGAAGGCGTGCAAAGGCTGTCTTGCATCTATGTTTGAATTCTCAGTTAGAGTCAAAGCTTGAAAATTAACACTCTCTTCTAGTAGACATTGTGTCTGATGTAAACGGAAACAGTAGCGGGGATTGAGTTTAAGGTCGGTTTTACCTCGACTATTTTGTCAAGGTTTTGGTGTTTTGATTGTGCTTGTGAAGTTTATTTTGAGAACGTTGCTTGACTTCTTCTTGTTGCATCTGGTTTTAATAGTGTTCTATATATAAGTAGTACCCTATATCATTAATATAAAAGAACGTTAAATAATCACTTTAACAATACATCTGTTCGTTGTATGATCTATACAGACAATACGAAACTGCAAATCTACCCATTATTACTATCTGCGTAGGCGCAAACAAATCGTGCTTATCATCGGCCTGGAAATAGACTATTATTTAACATCGATTATCGTAACTTTCGCGTATCATCGACTCCGACTCGATCAAGTCTCATCGATGAATTACGGTTTTTGATTTTAGTTTAAGCTTGACATAGTTTTGTGATTTTTTTAATGTAAGATGATTTGTTTTACAAGGATGAGTTCGTTAAGTCATCATATTCATTCATCACCGATAGCTCGCTAGTGAGAATCCGTGTTTATATTTTTATTATCTTGTAAAGGCTATATATACAGCCTTACACGACGACGACGAAAAGACGACGAAGAGACGAAAACGAGAGATACAGAGTCTATTCTCTACCTCTCTCGTTCTCGAGTGGTCGTGGTTTCGTGACGATGTATTTGCCATGGATAGACGAACCTTCGCGAAGCGCCTTCACTTGTATACGGTCTTCAGCGACCGACGAACTTGGACTACTATATATGGTGGTGTGTCACAGATTTCTGAGGGCCTAACGCTCCGTCTCTGTCGCACTTGCAAATACGAACGACATAGACAGATCCCATCATGTATTTCTGACACTTAGAAGTGAAATATAGACAGTAAACATTTATATACCGGCAACTTGAAGGTTAACAACTACTCGTACATTCGATAGAATTGCCCACAGCGTGATAACTCCACCGGTTAACATTAATTTAACACAACTTAACCTCACACGAACACATGTCTAGCAAACAATAGAAATTACACAGAAGTTAATGCCCTAACTCACGTAGTAACATGAGTCAAACGCAAAACCAGACAGCCATACAAGAACATCGACTTATCAATTCAAAGGCAGTGCTATGTCGCGTGCCAAACCAATGCTATTCGCGATGGCATACGATTAATTTATTTATTGAAATCAATACTAATATCTGAAAACAATGGACCCAAATGAAAATGCGCGGACGGTTATGGCACGTCGGAATGCTAAACGAAGCGGCGTCATTATAATACGCCATTTTGCATTTGATTTTGAGGTTATTAGATGCAATCGGAATGCGTGCGGCCATATTTGAATCCGTTCGGCTTTATTCGGTCAACTTCGGCTTCTGTCGGCGCCGATTTGGTGATGTTTTGACGTATGTAATGTGTCAGTGTTGCCATAAATTCGAGGAAGATTATTAATTTGATGTACTTACGGCGAAATGATGAGACATTTTATGCTAATGGATTTGATATTGGTGGTTTGTGACCACCATAGGGTTCGATTTGCTGTATTTGGAAACATCGTCAATCCATTAACACTTGATGACTTAACAGTGAACCACATGCTATTTAGGGTCCCATGACTTACTGGTGTATTAAGCAGGCGCGGATCCAGGATGGTTTAGGGGGGCACTATCAGGCGAGAGAGACCATCATCCGATTAGCGAGGGGAACCTTTAGCCTGGCATGGCCTGCTTCAGAAGGAGGCAATTTCACCTGTTCCCCCCAAATATAGCTTTTAACTGGACTTCGGCCGCGTAAACTTCAACCCCTTTTTTCCTCCCTCCGAGGGATGATTTTCGGTATAAAATGTATTCTATATGTTACCAGGCTATTAACTCATTGTACACTAATTTTATCATAATCCGTTCAGCCGTTATTGCGTGACTGAGTAACAAAAATCTAAATTCCGCATTTACCTGTAATATTATCTAGTAGGATCTAAGTAAGTACTACAAGGCGATTAGTTTACGATCGGAATAGCTAGCATTTCATGTACACTTTGACGTAAGTATATGGAAAAACTGTCACCTCTGTATTCTAGTCGCGGCTACGAAATACTCATACTCATACTCATTTATTCGTAAAGCCAATTTACATGTTCATGTTGGTTGTTCAAACTTGGTCTGAATAATAACCAAGAATAACTTGTGACCTTAAATCTAGATAAATCTAACGCCTATTAAGTACTCAACCTTAGCCCGATTGTAAAACTCATCTCTTGCGTCTGTTTAGTCCTTCACGAGTGCTGAGATTAATAAATATGGAAATTTGCATGAATTAATTCACAAGGCACTTAAGTCGGTTAGTGTTAACCAACGCACTTAAGTTACTGCTAGTTGATAATGATGACATTATTACTGGCTTTGTGAGCTGTCAGACCTCGGGAATTATACTAATTGCTGTTACTCACACGTCCGTCCGTCCCCCGTCTGTCACAAAATTTTATTACTTAATTTTGTAGTTGGTTCGAAACTCTAAATGTGCAAAGTCCGACACGCACTTAGCAGGTTTTCTCGACCCCCATGGCATCCATGGCTATTAAAAAAAATACAATATCTCTTTCGACAAAAAGGTCCTTCACTATAATTATCTATCTTCGCTCAATTGGTCAAAAACATATCGTTGGTTGACAATCAAAAGTCACTAACGAATACGTCGTAGGACTTAAACTAAATCTCAGCATCATTTCAGTAGTGAGATACGAGGTTTCTAAGAGTTATTACATATTTGCTAGTGAGTTTTGATTATCATCCGACTATATATTTAAGTAGTTTAACTTGGCCGTTCTTTATAAATGTATTGTAACTTACACACGGGTGTTATGAAACGGATAATATAATATACAATTATATACCGAAAACATTTAGCTTCGCTCGCTTGAGTTTTAACGTCGATATTTACATTTGCCCACGTCAAACAGTTAAACGTGCTGTGATTTGATGTGAGTCACTATGATCCTGTATGATTTTCCTCACTTATCTACCTACATAATATTTGGTGCCTGGTACTCGGTACTCTGTATACCGCTGTTAACCAAGTATTTGTGACGCACAAAAGATGCATACGCGCTATCTGCGGTGTTGGATCTCTAGTAATTATCATGCATATCACTATTTAAAAAACTTAATTTGCTTACTTTGATGGGCATGCCAAATTGATAAACCAACTCAACATCCACGATTATGTAACAGGGATCTGTTTAAGATCAAATAACCGATATTTAAGAACCTGCACAATAAAAACTGCTTCATGATGTCTGGAAGTGTATATTCCGTTAGAATTGAGAAATCTGCCTTACACGTTTCCTGTGAAGGCTTCGCTGCTAGCTTTATAATCTTAATGACCATTTTTAATTATTTTTTTTAATTTTACTTTGCATGTCACTAAAATGGCGAATTATGCTGAACGTATTGTTTTATGTCCATCTTTTGTTGTGCCATTATTCCGCAAATAAACATTTTAAAAATTTTGACTAGATTAGGGAACAATAAGGACTGATTTTCAGATATATACGATTCTTGTCTGTTTCTCCGATTAGAACCGACTCAGAATGTGTTACGAACTCTTTGCTAATAATTTATTATTATAAATAATTTTAATTCAAATCTTAAATGGTTCTATGTCATTGTCATTTAGGATTCTGGTGAAAAAGGCTGTGTCAAATATTGTTCCTTATCCGTTTTTACAATACAAACTACATTTTACAGGTAAACAATACTTTCATTTAACGCAGGATATCAGACCACACTCTCCCATCATTTGCAGAATGTTGAACATTTTGTCTATAGAAAAATATTCCCGAGTCTTTATTTTCCTTTCCTGATTAAACAATACATTATTGAACAACACAACTAGGCTAAAAATATGGTGTTACCTCGTTTACAATTTTATAAGGTGAAATATGAATAAATTTCAAAACAATGAATCGATATCACTCCAAAAGAGCCTTTTTCGAAGAAAGTTTCATTCATATGTTCTCATGCGTAGAAGGCAATAACATAAGCGTCGTGCCTCTTAAATGGGGGCCTGTAGTCCCGGAAAATTACCGGTCGGTTAGTATTGCGAAATGGAAATAGTTTACAATAGCCGAGTTTTTCTGCTTAACGACATGATATACATCATAATGCTAGTAATGACGTCGATATATAATCGGGCAATATTTAAGTCATTTAGAAATACAAATTAACAATAAAATTAAAAAAAATCTTTAAAAATGGCATTAATTAGAAATAAACTTGTTTCTTTATTTTAACACCTTATTATGTGCTTTCTATCATTGATGGTAAACCGGGCAGATAAAAGTAGCGTTTGTTATATTTATATTTAGTTAGCCCCTGGCATTTTATTAACGGGCCTAAAAATAATAACGGGCTTTAAGTTTCTTCTTTAAGTACTTGTTAATTGAATTGTATTGGACATAAACATTGTTAACAAATATTGGTATGTTTACAAAAATAATAACGATTATTATTTTAATTTTAAAAAATTGGCGTTTATTGACAATGTTTGTGGAATCTAACTTTCGGGTGGAAAGTTTGCCGAATTCATAAATATAGTATCTTAAAATATATATCTATGAAGGCAAAAAAAATAACGCTATTATAAATTAATGTTCTGCTGAACCGTAGTTTTCCTGGACTATTGGTTTACCTACATCTAGGCTGAAGTATGACACCTAAGTTTAATAGATCTATCAAACAGGTAAACTTGCAAATGATTTTTACACACGGTATGAAAATGTGTTTGTATTTATTTTCAGGGTAAGTTCAGTAACCCGTGATTACAAAACTTACATGTTTATGATACCTGGCTATAGATACATTAGTATGTGTGTGTGTGTGTGTAAGCCGGCCTTTTAAAAAACAAGTTACGCAAACAGCAGAACTTTGGCGGAATAAATGTCTGACTCACACCTATAACACGAATTCTACAGGATTTCCCTTGCGTTTTATGAGTTCCTAGTACCTTGAATTGTTATGAGTAGATGTAACTGAGGTTTTCCTTTTTATTATAATTAGTTTTATTGATAGTTTTAGGGTTAGGTCAGATTTCCATGCTGGAATAAGGACTTAACCAGAAGTTGAACATCAATTTGTGAGGAATTATCTGGTAACAGACTCTATTCTCGGTTGGTCTAACTGTTATTAAGTACCTGAGCTCGAAAAAAAAATTAATATATGTAACAGATTGTTTAAACTTATAATTATGAAATAACTCTGCATATAGTGGATATACAATACACCCGACGTACCCATTTTCCACTTTCACAATCGTTTTTCACAACTTAAGAAAAACCACTTTTTATTCCTTATTTCATAACTGGTTTTCAAAATGTAAATAAAAGTGTTTTTTCTAAACTGAAATTCAGACAGTAGTTAAGAAAGGAGAATTATGATTCTGCTTATACTACTAGCTATGAAACAAGAATGTGTAATATTTGTCGTATAGCTAAATACTGAATTGTTTAAATGACCTCTGAATCCCTAACCCTAAAATTACAAAATAAGTAAGAAAAAAAATAGAGTAATTATGTTATGGAGTTACAATTTTATTATTAAGTGGGGACCGGATGCAATTAAACTTTTCAAAAGATTAAGTTATTTGCTTATCCGGTCCTCAGGTGACCGTAGGGCTGGCTCGTTCCTCGCGCAGCGAATTGGCATTGCCATTCAGCGAGGCAACGCGGCCAGCCTTATGGGAACTCTGCCCAGTGGCAGCGACTTGGGCGACCCATGCCCATTCAGTTTAGGCCTTTAGTTTAAGTTAGGTTTAGGTAGTTAGTAGGATCTTGTTTTGTTTTTATTCTATATTTTAATTATTTTTATTCTGAATAAATTTAGTTTCTTTAGAAATTAAAGTTTGATTTCATGGAAAAAAAAAAAGTGTTCACATCTCTAGCATCAATACAGCACTTAAAACAAATTTTTAAATGGTGCTATGATTCCAAGGCAATGTCCGACTGTGCGCGGGGTCGACCTGGTATAGATTCAGTATTATATTTGGACCGTCCGATTTAGGCATCTCGCTCCAATCAGAAGCACTCATTTAAATACTTAGAAAGAGGATTAGACAGAAGGAGGATTAGCGGATCACCAAAGGGGAGGGACTTATGATAAGGCTGACTAAATTGAATTATATCAGAAGACTGATATGGATGTAACACAATTCTAACATCTCATAATTAGTTGTGCTGTATATACATTGGCGCCAAATTTAAATGAAGCCAATAGGCTTGAATACATTGATGACATTTCGGTGAAACAGGCCGGTGACAAATAATACGCGATGAGGGACAGGAGATGACACATTATATCTCGTTCCCACGTGTGTTGATGTCTATGCTTGCATCTCTTTCGCACAATTTTGTACGTGTGTATTACTGACTCCAGTGGCAGTCGACGCTGACAGTTTATATCGTACAGCCTGGGTGATTCTCATCGTTAAAGTTAATTGATGTTCTTACCGGCCCGAACGTTAAGTGAAAGTTAAGGAAATCAGAGTGCAATTTAAACTTATTGTTGACTCCAGTTTACTCTATACCTGGGTTAAAATAGTCAAAAATAATCAGTCAAGAGTCGTTAATAACCCGGGCCCGGTCAGGACAAATTCATGGGCTTCTACAGCTCCCAATGATCTGTAGCTCTCTCGTGTTATTTATGGTTTATCGTATTAAGAACAACGAGGTTTACCGAAATACTATAGGTACCATATTTACTTCAAAACTCATTGTCTTCGAGATATATGGCATCAAACTTTGGCAATTTTAGACCAAAAAAACAGTTTTTGGACGTAACTTTTGTGAAAATGAGTTAAAAATAAGAATTCTCTTGCGTTGCTAGAGACGTCAATAAGGAACAGTTACATTACATGTACATAAACTAGTATCGTTTTTTGGATCATGTTTCAATAAATCATAAAAAATATGTAGTGAGTTTTTTCAAAATTTGGCTCTTGCAAATTAAGGATTGAAGAACCGATAACTGATAGCAGTATTCACTCAAAATTCGTCAAAAATTTATGAATACTGCGTGGAGCCCCTTAAGAAAATGTTAAATTTTGGAATGAGAATCATCCACCTACCGACTAATGCGCAAATTGCCTAAGTAATGGAACCGTAGTCTGTCAGTATTTTCTTAAGTAACTACATCCATTAAAGGGAAAGCAAGGAATTTTAACCCACGCGGACAGACCAAGGCTCCTTATAGAGTTAATAAGATAAACACGTTAATAAATAGCAATTTCAACAGAGGCTGAGTGCACTTTGATGTACTTATTAATATAACTATATCCATAAATTCTCCGTGTTGCATTATGCGTCGATATGACTCATTGGTGATGATGACGCTATGATAAAAGCATTTCGATCTGAAGTAATCTATTTTATTATAAGTCTCGCGACTTCGATAGAATAATCAAAAACGAAGTACTTACAGAAAACTTCAATGAAACATAAACAAAACGGGCTTGTCGCTTAATAACGATCTTCCAGTTAACCTTTGGGTAGCGGAGACATTGAAATACAATTTCTGGTCTGTCGGCAGAAACATTTAATTTCAAAACGAATAAATACAATGCATTTAAATCAAGAAATTGCGCTTATAGTGTTGTCATATTTGCCACATAATTTAGATTTTAACGAACAACGCTTACGATTATAGAAGGTTTGGTGCAATGTGCAACCCCACCCTAAATATCATCATGATATCGAGTCCGCACAAGTTATTTACTGAAATCGCGAAGCGTTTGGTTGACGTAACTGGTGACCGAAGAGCTGGTGACTTCCTCGCACAACGTATCAGTATTGCGATACAGCGAGGAAATGCCGCCAGCATCCTCGGCACAATGCCCCAAGGGCCTGTTTTGGATTTAAGCTAGTTGTAATATTATTTAAGTTTTTGTTATTTAACTATTATTACCGCCTGTAAATCAATAAATGTTTATTAAGAGATGTATCCATAATGACGTTATCAATCCTGAATGAATGTTTAAATAAATCATAAATTTATTTCTCGTACATTCACCTAATCATTTAAAGACGTACTTAAAGTCTAAGATCATGATAAGATATTCAAACATTAGGGTAATTACAATACAATAAAATACAAATACTCTTTATTGCACACCTCAATTAATTTTATTTCTTTCTTTTATTAACTTGATGTTGTCCCTTTAAAGTACTCAAATGTGATTAGTTTACTTGAATTGTAGTGATATAGTGAACGGACTATAGCAAAAACAACGCTTTTAACTCGAGAAATTGCGCTTTAGCGCACTTAAATACTGGCAGCATCCATATTCATAGCGGCCAGTTGACAGCCGGACACTCCCTGCGCCTTTGAGTGCGCCCGCGCGCCAATGGCTGCGCTTGCGCCGCCCAGCGCGCAATCGTTTATTGATAGGGATGCTGCGGGGTAATGCGAGATTTATATAGGGTTAAGTAATTGGGTGCTTTGAGATGGTTTGGGCTTTATGAAAGTTATGGTCGTGGTTATAGGAGATTGGGAGATTTTTAGGGTGATGGAATTATATGAGACCATTAATTTCTTGTTTATTATGTTTCGAAAATATTAAATAATTATTAATAACCGTTTTCTTAAATACTTACCTTGCAGTCCTATACCTAACTTATTTTTACTCTTGTGGCTAAAATATCAATGTTGATATACCTATCAACAGTATGTTACAAACAGTATGTAATACTTTCTTTTATTATCAGACGGTAGAACTTTGTCCTTCCATCAACTTGAAGAGCGTGTTTTATCGATAATTATCAACGACATTCAACACCATCATATTCGGCTTAAATACACTAGGTACGTACCTACACATCTTCTTCCGAATTTCGGTGGCAACTAGTGTTGAGTCGAAATAAAATTACGTGAATAAGGTAACAAATAGCAAGTTGACTAGCGACCTTTAAAAACCAGTGTCAATTACCCGATATTAAAAAGCCGATCAGATATAAAGAACAGCCCTGGGCTTGTTCACGACACTTCGTTCTTTAAAACCAGAGTAATTCGACCTCCGATTATGTTACTAGTGTCCGACTGAAGTTTCGGTTGCAGCTAGTTACGGGCAATAAAAAACTGGTTTCGGTTTCAGGCAGAACTGAAGCAATTAAAAGCGGAAGTTCCATTTCGGTTTCACCAGAAAATCGTATTTCTATCAGACTGCTAAATAAAAGCTGCTGTTAAGTCCATAAAATAGTTTTAAGGTTATTCATACCTACCATGTCTAATAATATCACACTGGCATTTAATTCAATAATTTTAAAACGTCTATAAAAGTTTCTGTTTCGGCAGAAACTAAAGCTATAGCCGAAATTCAGTTAGTTTAGGAATTTTTTTTTTTTGGTAATGGTTTCGACTGAAATTTGTGTTCTCTAGAGCACGTTTTGGCCGAGAAAAGCGCTTGTGAATCGTCCCAAGATACGATCGCGTTTTGTCTGCATGTCTGCCTTTATCTGGCCGGGGCGGTCTAATTGTGTGTTATCCGATGGGGTGTCGACGCGGCGAATCCTTTGCTCCCTTTATTGTGTGTTATATAGAATGATCAACTGTAATAAGGGTCATTGTTGGTTAAATGTCTTGAAGCTGCTTTGAGGTAGACATGGATAAGGGCACTCATTACCGGAGAGTGGATAAAGTGCCGACCACACGTTACGAGTACACGTCAGTGTATTTTAAGCATCGGTATGGGAAAACCTGTACACACTTCCCTCCCCTAAATGAACGGGTGGGGGTGATTTACTTAAAATCCTGAAATACGTATTTTATTATTTATAACAAGGAGTAGGGACTCGATTTTCAAACCTCTAGCATCAAAATTTGCTAATATTTCATACAAAATTCCATCCCCTACTTTAAGAAGGGGCTGGGGAGTCAAAAATTCCAATTTTTTTTGTTGTTATTTATGTACTATTACTAGCTTATAATATTAAATTTCAGCTTCGTAGCACATCAGGAAGTACCCTAAAAATTTAATAGTCATCAGTGAGTGAGGAAATCGGGGTTTTTTAGATATCAATAAAATCTAAAGTATGAGAGATAGGTATGCAACTTTAATCTTTATATGTTTATAGCTTAAACGAGATATCAAAGTTGTACGTTTCTTCCCTCATTTGACGGTAACACTGAGTAGTAGGTGCCAAAAGCAGGATGTGTAGCAAAATGTATTCCGTCTTAGGCGTAAATACTTGAATCCCTCGTTACGCTCAAGTTTCCAAATTAGAATCCGTCTCTACGCTCGAAATTCTACTATAGAAACTTTCGCTTCACTCAAGATTCAATATACCACCCTGGCCATAAATATAATATTTTGCTCCCTTGAGACACAAGTACTCGGTTTTTCTAAAAACCTTCGTTCCCAGTATACACATACTTAGGTAATAATGGTCAATCCGTTCGGTTTAGCAATTCGGCTGCAAGAGTTCCTTGAATAGGTACATGTGTAGGGTCATCGAACCTTGAGTTGTAACTCGCGCCTCGACCCCAACTTCACCTCACTATATCGTTGATAAGTAGGTACAGGCATAAGTACAACATACATATTTGCATGATTTTTGCATACTAATTTTAATTTTCGAATGATAGACAGAGGTAGTTATATAGTCGCCCCAATTCGATTTGTCTGTTTTAACACTCATCGCAGTACTAAGACAGTTTTAGGTTCATTCTCTTTACGTTCTCATACACTACAACCGGGACAAACAAACGGGTACAGTGCATATTGGATTTCTGTAAAAATTGTACCCCTTTTATCTATTGTGTGTATTTGTTTGTTTATCAGCCTAATGGGTTTCAAATCCTTAAAATTGCTAAATATGTGTTTAAATGAGATGAGCCTAAACTAAATTTTTATTTAATTTAAAAATATATTCCAACCGCTTTCATGAAGGCATGCTCGCGCGCAAGAATAAACTCGATTTCCTGCTACGTCACCTGACCGCCCGTTTTGAATTGCAAATGTGTTCGGATTTTGAATTTTCGAACGCCTCTCGTGGGCGTGTATGAGTATAGCTTTTTTTCATGTCGACTCAAGCGCATGCCTCCATCCGTGGCGGGAAATTAAAAATGTTTTTTGACAGTTCTAAGGTCATATTGAGGTAAGTTTTTAAGTAGAAATGAATTTGGGCCTGCGCTGCGTAAAGAATGTATAAGTTTGTTTCATTTTTAACAGTGACTAGTATGTAGACGAATAAATCTTATTACAATATTAGGTATTTCATATATTAAATACTGTCGGTCAATTTATATAACCGATGAGTGTTTAGTTTTGTCGGTGTATGACTCGTCTAAGCAATATCTCATCTGCTATTTAACTTATCTACAAAAACAGAAAATACGGGCTTTGCCTTAATGTACAACCGTTTAGAATTTAGAAGATATACCAGGGAGGTTAAACTTTTGTTGTACATTGTAGTACAATTCGTGTCGCAAAGAAATTAATTAAAATGTAGACGAATTAAAAGCCTAACTATGGCACAAAGCTTAAAACTTCTTCAGCAAAATATTGCTATTCAAGAAAAGGTCCTATTGTCGCACCAGACATCGCAATGCTACCCGTGTATTATTATTACCCTTACATAATTACTACATTTCCCCACAGCAACTTAAACCTCATCACATCAAGTCTCAAATAACAGTCGCCATATTGCCTTTCGAGCATTGACTCGCATACATTAACCAACCAACGAAAACTATATGTTTAAACGAAATAAAATATGCAAATCGTCGCATATTAAGTGTGTGTGGGTGTATGTCAAAACGTATGGATGAAAAAGTGCCGTTACGGAGTGGGTGGTATGAAAGGGGGGGCATTGGTTGATTTTATAGAAGATATAACGGTGCTTGAACCAGTTTTTTGTTGATCTGTACCGCATCTTATAGGCCAGTAAAGTATCTATAGTTTTCTCGACTGCATCCTAAAGTTTTATTATCCTCAAGAGCAAAAATAATAGGTACACTTTCTATGAAAATTCAATACAAAGTGTACCCATTATTTTTGCTCTTGAGTGTAGTACCCGGCTACTAGTTTTTCCGATGCCATCTGACCCTCCAATCAATAGGGAAAATAAACCGGTTTCCACACGATTTGTTCCTCCCATTACTTTTTTGTAGTAGATTATATATACGGTAAAGTAGCCAGAGATAAATGTACATTACATAAATTCATAAACTCAGAAAGGCAGAGCGCATGAAATTTTATTATAGCCATTTCTAGCAATTATAGCTAAAAATATGTGATAATTGCAGTGATAATCCGAACCTTTTTAAAGCTCGAGTGCATAGGCATTTTCTGGATGAGCTCGCTCCATATTTGGCGTCGTCTTTACCCTTGGCCTAGATCAGGGTTCGGCAACCTTTTAGCAGCTAAGGGCCACAAGGGTAACAAAATTGTCGCGGGCCGCACGTGTTAATAATTTATTAATCTATCAGACAAAAGGTACCACATTATCGGTTGTCAATAAGGAGGCTCCCGGGCCGCAAGTAAGGGGCTCACGTTGCCGACCGCTGGCTTAGATGATAGCCAAAGAAAAACTGATAGATTTTCTTCTACAATATTAGGAGCAACTAGATAGGGGGTCTTATGACAGTTGATTTGGTGTGCTGGTTGGCAACCCCTGGCATGGACTGGACATCTAAAAGGTGATTTCTAGATTCTTTCGTGAATTCCAATTTTACAACTACTAAAATTCATAGTGTTCACTGCTTTTGAGGAACTGTAGAAATGTTAATTGACAAAGCCTTGTCTTTCAGGTGGTCGCAAACTGACGCTGGTAGCGTAACCGGTGCAACGACCCTTTAATTATGACTGTAGCTTTCTGATCTAAGTCTTCTAGAATCTTATGGATTGTACCTCTATCATACAGTCCTGTCTTGCCATCTTGCTAATCCTACTAATATTATAAATGCGAAGTTTAGATGTTTGGTTGTTTATTACGCAAAAACGGCTGAACGGATTGTTTATGCATGTATGTAAGCACATTATTGTAATTATTTATATTAAAACATTATACATGTCACATACGATTAGAGTACAACGGCGAACTTATCCCTATGAGGGATCTCTTCCAGCTAACCTTTGAGGGATTGAGTGGAAAGTGGGCGAACGAGATAGACAAACTTACACAGTATACAAAAATGTTTCTATAAGGGTAACTTATGGCTAAAACCAAAACTAAATAAATATATGACAATTATACATAAATATAGTTATACTGACAACTATAATAGTAAATCCATATTTTAAATATATACTTATTTAAATTAATATACATAAATAAATATAGTATAATGAAACTTGATATATAACAAGTTTATAGACTGAATAGACACAGACCATAAATGTGAAACAGAGAATACATATCCGTGGTACAGTATCAGTTTTAAGATATTCGATTAGAAAAAGGTTGAAAACCACAAAATAATTTAAACATAAAATTTAAAAAAGGTCTCCAAGATCGGAGCCCTGTGGGGTGCCCATAAGGCTGGCAGCGTTCCCCCTTTTGATGGCTATGCTGATCCACTGGCCAAGGAATGAGCCAGCTCTACGGTCCCCTGATACCTCGGCCAGCCTTCAGTACATAAAATACAGATAGGATACTTTTAAAGCCCCAATAACGAAAAAGGCCGTTCAGTATAAGAAATCGTTGTACTCACTGCATATTGTTACTAATTTAACTTTTTTCAATAATGCTGGTACGGTATTTAGTGTTAATTTCATGTTTATGAATTCAAATACTGTCACCAGCTAACGGAGCCTAAGTAATAACACTGTATGCATACAGAATCGGGTTATAATGACAATAAATATTCCTTTCATTATGCACGTGGTTTCAATTTCGTTATTTGGTACTCAAAATTATACTTAAGAAATAAACTAAAAGTGAAGTAAGTATTTTATTCACGCATAGAATTCTATTAGCATTATTCTCTATTAGTAATGGATAACGAATATAATTACGTTATATTTTTATTCACAAAAGTTTTGATTCAGATAGTTTTTTTTATGTATAAATAACTAGATACTGAAATAATAACAAAACTTGAACATTCTATTAATAATTTATCTTCTGTAAACCCAATGAAATAACTCTAATTCGAGATCAAAACATTTAAAAATCTCAGCCACCGGCAACCGTCTTAAAGTAATTTGAATTGACTTCTAAGAATCTTCTATACGACTACTTTTCTCCACGATCAAAATCAAGGAACAAAGGTGTGAAGTCATACATGTTTGACAGAGACGACTGTCACTTCTGTCAGCTAACAGCTGTCAACTGTCAAATGTAGCCTATAAAGGTGTAGACAAATCGGGCTGCCGAGCTCCCATTGTTTTCTTTTCTAGCTAGTGAATTGATTATGACGTAGGTACACGTGCGAGTGTTCATTGAACTAACTTTAGAGTTGAGATTACTTGTGCCTTGAACTAACTTTTGTGCGATTATGCGAAATTCCCAAACGTCATTCGCCCGAAAGAAAATTAAGTAATAGTTGTAAGACTAGCTTTTTCTTGCGACTTCGTCCGCGTAATTTTTCACTCCCTATATATATCATATTTTCATGGGATAAATTTTGGGATAAATGATATTCTATGTCATATAATACATGCTATAAACTCGTTGTACACCAAGTTTTATGATAATACGTTCAGCCGTTTTTAGTAAGAAACATCCAAACACCTGAACATCCAAACATCTAAACTTGCGCATTTCTAATAATATCTAATTATTTAATTTTTCATCTAAATAATATTATCTATACAGATAAAACGAAATATAACAAGATAAATATTAAAAAAACTATTAACTACCAATGTATATATAAAATACTCCACCCAGTTCACCCGCTTGAGGCATGGTCCCTAGGACGCTGAAAAGTATTAGTAGCATTTATATATAGTAGTCTCAAATTTTAAAAACAGGATAGCTATTTTCGTGAAGGTATTTTTATAGTTTTAATAAAAATAAATATGAGTAATGTAAATGTTCCAGTGCTCGAAACTAACCCAATGCTTGGCACTTTCAATCTTATGTCATAGTTGCAAAGGTGAACGCTAGGTGTTAACTATTACTCATTAAGGTGTCGAGTATTGGGACGTTTACCTTATAAATCTTGGTTAGGTTAATATGAGGTGTATATCCTGAAGACAAAAAATCCTTTGAACTATGCATTCCGAAGCCCCAGGTAACGGCCTAAACTACACAGTACTCCCTTCTCCATCCCAGACAGGGAGAGGAGAGGAGCTACTTCGTTTTCCTCTGTAGATAGACTAGATAGATACATGCAGTGAAGATGGGTTGAATGGCTTAAGAAATTTGTTTAAAATATTTTTATATAAATATTTTATGTAGGGCTATAGAGGGTCAAACTAAACCTGAAATAGTCCAATTAGTTTTTTTATTTTTTATTTATATGTTTGTTTTAATTTCAGGTAAGTGACGGATTTATTCTAAAATGGTGCTCAAAGTTGAGTAAGTATTTACTTCCTATAATTCGTGAATTTTACGTTATGCTTCTAATAATGTTTTAATACTGTACGGCATTATTAAACGATAAGTTTTTTTGTGTTGTTTCTTAAAATCTCGGGGTTTCAGTACTTTCGTTATCAAATAATCATCAAGACAAGAGAATATTCTAGATAGTACGTAAGTTAGCCGATATAAAACCTTCCATGGACGTGCAAATAAGTTCGCGTGCTAAGGCCGTGACAAGGTCAGTCATTTATCAGCGAAAACACTGATCATTATAATGCGACTGAATTAAATCATCAGACCGTTTCTGTATCTCGAGTGTAATTCTTAGTAAATACTGGTTTGCTAAGAAAATACCTCAATTAAAGTAGTTTGTCAACTTACTTTTTGTATTTTAGTTCATGCAACTTATTCTGAGGAAAATAAATAGGATCACTGAGCCGGTTATGCGACTAGCGTCAGTTATCGACCACCTGAAGGATATTTATTCTTTATGCAATTAAAGATAATTTAAAAAAAATAACATTTGTACCAGGTGATTTGTAGCCATATCCATGTGTTAGTCGCAACCCACCACACATCTATATTAGTTGGCCAACCGTCGCAATAACCTTATGTATACTATACATGTATGGACATATTTTAATGAATGGGTATTTTCTTTTATATTTTATATGTCGACGTCTTAAACAAAATCAATACCTGCATGACTGATATTCATGCTTCTATGTGTCCGTCAGTCAACATATTTTTCAATAAATCAATTATTCACCACTTAATTCTTAAGGTCGATTAAAAATGCCATAATACAAAGATGGCAACAAAGGCCATTCATGCCACGTCACGGGCGCGGATAATGAATGGGCCGCCTTAACAAAGGTTGGAGGTTAACTTTTGTGAGCCCTGTCAACTAACTGCTCGCTCGGATTCACATGGAAAGTTCAAATTCGGAACATGACACGTCAGTTGTATTTTTTTTAATTTAGGCTCGCCTTTGAATATGTTATTGACAGCTTAAAAGTACATATAATTTGAGATGCGGTCATACTCCGTTTTCTCAATTGTGTCCCAAAGGAGCTGCAAGCGACTATCATCTGACTTTTCAACGCAGAGAGAAAGCTAGATCTTGGGATTTAGGGCTTATCCAGAAATAATCACATTTGGTGAGGTTCTAGGAGACCCCCACCCCCAAGAAATGTCACGTGTATTTTTTCACTATTAAAAATTTAGACTAAAATGGTATTGTGTTAGTTGATATTGTGTTTATTTCGGTATATGTGTGATGCAAGCGCTCCAAAATTTTTCAAAAATCGTAAATAGACTCGCTGTTTTTGACGTGCGTAATAATGATTTATAAATTTCCTACATACCTTGTGAGGTTTTCATGACCCCCTCCCCCCCTCAGGAACCTCGCGTGATTTCTGGATAAACCCTTAGGTCGGTTCCTTACGATGTTATTCTTCTCATATAAGATTTTCTTTGGAACCCGATTATGGGCCGAGGCTTGAACCAACGATCTCCATTCTTCAGATTAAAAGTCGCGTGCTTTACCATTAGGCTACAACGGCTTTTGAGAGGAGATATGTCTCCAAAATTATCTACATCATTGCCGGACCCGTAGCAGACTGCTAATTACAAAACATCGCCTAAATCCCATTCATTCTTCGATTCACTTCCAAACTGTCACGCAACGGCGCTCGGGTTTCGCTCATTCATTTGAGATCAGTCTAAACACGGCTCCTGTTCGGGTCGCGCTGTGTAAACATTTTCGTTCGATATTTAAATAACCACGCGATATATAAAAACTTAACGGAAATGAATGAATGAGTTTTATTACTGGGTAGTAACTTGATTCAAATTGTTATAGATATCATGACATGGAGACTAATAGCCTCTTAATACTAGAAGTTCACGCCGAACTGTGAACTGCGATGTACTCGTTTTAAGATATATTTTTGGACTCCCTCTTATAACCTATCTCAGCGACCCATTGACAGATATGAATCATGTTTGAACCTAAAAAAATATTAGTTTCATTAATATGTCTATTAAATTTTATCTTCGAACAATCCATGCTATTTTTTTCAATGCGAAAATAGCGTTTGTCTTACCTTTTCTCGATTAAACCGTTGAACAAACTTGGCATTTGTATCCCGAGAAAGGACATAGGATAGTTTTCATCCCGGAGATAATCCCCTAAGGAGTAAAATAGGGGCGAAAGTTTGTATGAAGGTACGATATAATCGACTCCATCGCGGGCAAAAGCTAGTTATTTATACATATACATACAAACGCTGGATTGTTGTGGTGCCTGTATAGGTTACTCGGAGAACTTAGCTAGCTTTTTTTCAATAAACAAAGAAGCAGGTAACGACTTATTTGTGTACAGAAAAGCGCGTTTTCAGTCACCAACGGTAGAAAATGTACCATGTAAATTTGGTTATTTTCTTTCAATCATTTATAGTAGTTAGTATGAAGCTAAGGTACCACCCACGACGATCCAACTTTAGTTGGTACACCCACGTCAAGTCAAGAGATACTATCATCACAGTAACATCATGCACCTTTGGAAATAGTACTTTTAAATCTTCAATGATAAAAGTAAAGTTCTGTATGTTAGTGGAAAGATTCAGATTTGTTTAATATCATAATTTTACAATTAAATCATTGTACAATTGGTATACCTACAAGATAAAATATCCGTAATTATGATTCGTCAGTTGTGCACATTATTTTGGTTAGTAAATAAAAATTGGTAATAATATCATGTCAGAACAATAGTGTTTTGAAATAGAATAGCAAACAAAAACAAAGACAGAACAAAAATCGATTTCAATGACTTTATAAAATAAAATAAAGCATACTATAAATGTCAGGTATAAAACCAGCTAGAAATTAGTTCATTTTAAAAGTAATTTTGTCATAATCATATGAAAAGAATTCTTTATTTTTTCAAGCGAGATCGATAGTCGTTTTACATGATAGCGAAAAGAAATGCTGTTACTTATTTGTAGGAATCCGGTTCAATATTCTTTGTCCAATTGCCTTTGGAAGTTTTCTTCCGATTTTAAGTCTGCGCGAGGTTATTTTTATGTCATGAACATTTTGCATTGGTCTTGAATTATTTTCACCTCAAATTTGAAATTAATTTGGGTTACGTTTTATGTTATACCTACATCAAGACTTCCTGTATGTAAGTTGAAGCAGATGTTAGAATACTACATTGTTTAAAATGTTCCCTACACGAGTCTCTGTCTTTGCATATGCAAGTACTCTGATTACGCGTACTTGCATCATTAGTATTCGCTCATAATCTGAAGTTGCCCCAAAGTATGATCCGGTACGATAGTTGGGAGTGTACGTACGCGTAGTAGATCTCTTTTAAACAACTTTCTGATACAATTGGTCTTAATTGTCTTAGAGCATACGTGCCTCTAGATAACTGATTCCATAGTAAGTATATATTGTCTTTCCATAACATTATTGAGCCAATCTGAAAGCCAAGCAGTTTAACACTTCGCTCATTTTGTATCTTGACACCGTTTGGTAGTGTAATATCGGTTTTCTCTGTGAGGCGATATTTAGTTTCAAATAACATGATATTTGTTTTTTCAGCACGTAAAACTACCCAACTATAACTAACTGAAGTTGTACATAATGTCGTATAACATGGCCCCGGATATATCATAGATATCTTTAGTTGAAGACTTAGATACTTTATTTTTAATAAAATACATTAATTCATCCGAATTAACACTGGCGAATTTAAATTCTGGTATATATTTCTGTTTTGAGAAAACGGCCTGAAGTATTCACATGGCTTTATTTATGGATCATGGATTTGTTTGAGTCTTAGATCCGTTAATGGGATTGATAGTATTTCTAATTACCACTAAGACTAGAATAACGGTATGATTTCTTTAAGCAACAAATGCACAGGTCTTCACAATTCGTATGTGACACCCCTTGGAGTTGCAGATGTCCATAGAATAACTACTGAGAGACTTGCACGTTCGTTCTTTGGAGGAATAGTAACTAGAGAGAGTTGTAGAATTTGTCTTATAACATATTTTAATTTTATTATAATAGACTTTAGATAGGTACAATCTGCACCTGCAGTAGACGTAAAGCGACCACTGAACCACTAATAGAATAATAGAGGATGCCAGTACAATAGATTGTATTATTTACCTTAATAAATTAATACTAGTAAGGATTAACAATGCACTAGTGACACGGTGACTGTATATTTGTTGGCCACAATTTCATCAGCACATTTAAATATGGCGGGAGAATTAGACTCATTTTTACAAGACTGCCCAGAAGCAGCCACAAAGAGAAGAAGAAGGGGAGGCCTTTGCCCAGCAGTGGGGCATTATAATATAATATTCCTCATAATTAAATGTTCCCCGTCCACAAACGTGCCTGGAGAGAGCAATAAGGGGCAAAAGGCCGCCAATGGCCGGTGTTAAATTAACGTGCAGTATTTTGCTCAAAAATGGCGGCAGGCGTCGGGTTGCGCTGTTTACGGCCCGGACACACGGGCGTGGCGCGCCGCGTACTTGCTCGGTGTAGTATTTTTATTTCTCTTTAATCGGCCCGTGGTAGGCTAACACAGCTATTGCCAAGCTACGTCACGAGTTACGCGCATCTGTCCCACTCGCGCTGTGTAATTTAGTAAATAGATACTCAGTCGATTTCCTCCGATATGCGGGCCTTTGATTGTAGTCACATTATAAGGCAATCTGTTGAATCTTCCAATTTCTCGCAGACTCACCATGAACTGATTTAGATATTGTATTTCATTATCAAAAGTCTAGCTTGTACATGTATCACGGGAAGGCAATAGTAACACTCTTGTCTTTTACTCCTGCCGGTGGCCCATCAGGCCGTAGACATTGTTGTAAAAAAAATAATGGCGTAGTAGGTTCGGGTGTTTTTGCGGAGTACAATTCATGAGTAGATATACTCAGGTAAACAAATTAATTGATAAGTCTAGTATATGTGTGTGAAGAAAATAGCAATAGGTTGAAATGACATTAGATGTTGACGTTAAATTTTCCTCTTGACATTCAGATTTTATTCTAGAAACTGTCTAGATTATACTATTTTTTATGTTTTTATTTTACATATTGACAATCTTTTGTGACTTTATTATACTCTTTTGACATACATTACAGTAATTCATGTCTTTTTTTTTTAATTTCATATGCATATATAAATTGCTCTGAATAATTAGATTCAATTTATGTAATATATAACTGATGATTCAAAAGTGCTTGTTGCTAGGCCTATTTGAATAAAGAATATTTTGAGTTTGAGTTTGAGTACATATGTCTATGGCAGGCAATGAAATGATCAGCAATGTTCATCATTGTACGCCCCCGTGTGTTCAACCAATAACTAAGTGAACGCTCACCTTTCTTACGAACGGATTAGGTACGGACCCGTCGCCTTTTCGCAAGAAATTACTTCAAAACCACTCCATGCCCTCTTTCCATTTGACGTTTTTATACTGCCCCGTCAGTCAATCGATAATCGACCAAAACTGCTTGCGGTCAGAGTCGATATTGCATTGATTGGTGAAGCGAAGTGGTCGCACGATATTTTATAAGGCAGTATTTCCGTCATTCCTGCGTTCCTAATAGGGATGGCACTTGTGGATTTTTTGACGACTGCAAATGGTAAATGACAATTTTGGTAAAGGGCTTTTATCAGCTGCATTTGTCTCAATATGACAGCAATAACAGAGTTCCATAAACATTTTTTACGTTGTTATGTTTCGCAAAATACACCACATTTTCACACAATACAATCATGACTTTGGTACAAGATTAAAGAACAAAGAAAAATGACAATGCGCAAACTAGCTTAGCAGCCATTGCGTACTGCGTTTTATTCTTACATTAACCTCTGTCTCCGCTATTAAAAAAAAATGAAAATGTGACATCAAATAATCCATATACATAATTATCGAAACTACTCACAAAATTTCACGAGAATCTGTTGAAAAATGCGACATGTAGGTGAGACCAGTCGGACATCCGGAAATCCTCCGGACATACGATAACATTTTTGTCCAAGCAGAAACGGAGACCTCCGCTCCACCCGGTCAATTATTTTCTGCGATGCAGATGAGAATGCAGACGGACACACCCCTAGCTAGTGCGAAGTTACTGTAACGGAAAGCTGAGGTTATGAGCGGGTGAGGTGGATTTATTAAAATACTAGTACGCGCTGTTTCCGAGACTTCAGGGTCCCGTGGTTAGAGAGCTCTTGTGGAACCCTTTAACAGGGCTCGTGGGACAACTAGGCAGGTTTTTGACAGTGAAATTGTTAAAACCCCTTATGACATTTCGATTTTTTGCCAGTTTGAAGGAAATATATCAACGGCAATACGCGGCTACAGCCGTATTCCTATAGTTAAGTAGTTAGAGTGAAACCAACCTTAAACTGTGTGTTTCCGTTCACATCTGATAGAAGCACATACAGGTACAAGGCGCAATACACAGACTCTCACGCTTAAGACAATACATATATTCTAACAAATTAAACTCCTGTGTTGGGTAGACAAAATACAAATACAAATACAAAATATAAACATTTATTCTGCAAATAGGCCACAAGGGCACATTTACATGTCAAAATATTAATTTACAATTTAAGAAAGTCTGACTATAATAAGTAATACATTTTTCATGTCAAAATATTAATTTATAGTTCAAGAAGGAATGATAATTTCGAGTTTACAATTATAACAAAATTAATGTCATACAGTGAAGATAAACTTGCAAAGTTATCTATTACAAATATTACAACATCATTAAAGTTAGAGATGTATAAGGTCTCAAGATTAAACAAGGAATATAATGAAATTAATATAATATCCCAGAGATGTACATGGTCTCTGAGCGTCAAAGTTAAAATTAATTTAATATTGTTAGAGATGTATATGGTCTCTAAGTCACTGATAATAAAAACGAATCCACAACAGGATGATGTCTCTCGTCAATCCCCTATAAAAAGACACTAGTATTAACGTAGTCACTATGTCCTAGCAAGCATGAACAGACCGGCCTGTTAAGGTTGAAGCGTTGATTCTTGTGTGTTGTGGAAGAGATGCAGCAGCAATAAAATATGGTAATTTCAGGGAAACTATGTATTGCGACCATGAAGGCTTGCACATGTGTAGGTATGGCGAAAAGTGCCACAGATAATAATACAAACAGGAAACAATGAATCTTAATACTACGTTTAATCTAGAATATCAGTAGTACCAACTTAATGATTTAGGTATGTAATGTTGGACTCTTCAACACTCCTGTGTGCGTTAAAATTAACGCCCCTCCTAACAGAAACTGTTTTAATGTGTGTTTCTATGTATTTCTCTTAAAACTTAAGGCAAGGCCATTGCAAATCATCCCCTCTTGCGTGTAATTTCGTACATTTTGATTGATTTTTGGAACACTGGATAAGTCTTATGTTATGAAATATCTCATACATACATAAACTCACGCCTGTATTCCCAAATGGGATAGGCATAGCACATGGAATTTAGTTCGCGCATTTGCGCCAGCAATTGTGGGTTAGTAGTTAAAGATGGAGAAAATGTGATATTGCAGTGATAGATTGCTAGCCCATCGCCCACAACACACTACAACTCAACTACTATGAAATATCTATTCGGATATTTTGTAAGGCCAATAAAAATCCTATCCTTTTTGTAAAGAAAAACATCACTGTTGCATTAAAGTTTCTTTTTACGATGATATTTAGGATTTTTTTAACAGAGGTACAGGTACCAAGGCATTTTAAAATATTGTGTTAGGTCATTTTATTTGTTTGTTTCTTTTCAGTCCATAGTACTTTTTGTGTAGTGTAATTCTATATTACTTCTTCACACTGGAAGCTCAAACTTCAGCATTTTCGTCAGATCTCTGAATGAGAAAATCGGTTTAATCCCAACAAGACGTCGTTTTCCCTGCAAGTTAGAAGGTTGCATTCATAAAACCCATTTCGTTATATAGTGTTTAGACGTTCATAAATGTATTTTCTTTCTTTCTATCAAAACTAGTGCCTACGCCTTAAACACCTTTGGGATAAAACCGGAAAACCGCTAAGAGGACGACTGACTGCGTTCATTTTAAAAATGGTTGTTCTAATTAGTTTCAATGCGTTGGCCACCGATAAAGCAGCCTTAATAAACCCAACTGACTTCGCAACATCAATCAAAGAAATTTGCCAACAAAGTATTCGAACGCGCTCAGCATTGCCATTTCATTGCGGGGCTCGCTATAAATCACGTGAAGCGAATGGCACTGGCAACACTGTTGTGTACTCGTAAAACCACACATAAAATTATTCAGGAGATAATTCGATCGGTTCCCTGAACGTGTTTCGGTAAAAATGGATTAGTTTTGACGGGAGGATGTATGACGTTGCTGTTAGCGTTAAGAAGGACAGTTAAAGTCAAAAGAAATTCATACTCACCCATTAATAATACGGTCAGTAGAAGTGTTACTAATACTCTAAAGGGCTGTTAACGTCTGTATTTTTTGTATTACATACATGAGGTAATATTTATCATCAAAATTCCGTATGCGAGGTTAAGCAATATGGGCCGGGGTCAGTTCATGGATAGGTGACTGCTTTTAGTGGTTATTAACTGAGCGCTTCCGTGTTTTGGAAGGCACGTTAAGCCGTTCCTTCGGACGGCTTGAGAACTTCTAACAGTCAAGTGACGAGGGGGGTCGACTCACGTGACCCCTGGGTGGTGCTAAAAGTGCAAACGAAGCTGGCAACCGTACTGTCTTCTTGAAGATCTCGCGGTTCGAAAATAATTACTAGTTAATTGTAGGATCGGCATAATGTCCAACAAACAGTCATCTCTTTTTCCTATCTCTGGGCTAGTTTGTATGTGTCACACGGATAAACGCTTGGGTTACTTATTTACAATAAATACACTTTAATTCGCCTAAAATACAAACGCCTAATACTTAACTTTTCTGATTGACTTGTTTCTGTTTCAAAGAATTTCTAAAATCCGATGATCCTAACACTTCGAACATAATTGAGGACTAGTTTAATCGAATGGTATATTCACTAGATTTATTTTAGTATGATATAATAAATCATGTGTACATTTGGGTCATTGTCAGTTGTAAAAACAAAAGTTGTCCACCCGGTGGTCAATAGTTAACGGCTTATGTACATATAAGTTATGTTTTTATTACGTGGATTTATAGTTATGGAAACACCGTTTGTGCGGGTTACTAGACCAATCCAAAAGTAATCTTTGTGGCCCTTAACTTTTGATGTGTCTACTGAAAAGACGCGAACCTAAATCTGACAATGACCCATTTATATAAATAAATTAATCTGAATCTAGTATCGATAAGGCGACAGAAATATTCTACATAGGTACACATTACATTATGAACTCCATCTATTAAGGGCATGCCAATTATTTAACCGTCACAAAGTCCATAATTATTAACTTGCAACACCGTCCTGTCGTAAAAGCGAGTGGCAGTTTAAAATAAATACGTTTCGGGGTTGCCATGCCTGCCAATATATCACGGGTTACGGCGGGAGGCGTGTGACGTCACACGCCAGGTGGGTTCAATAAATTAAAAATTTGACTGATGCATCAGGAATGTGTTGATTTCATTGCTTTCCTTGATAATTACGGAATGGTAAAAACTTTGAATATAAGTCTTGTCTTATCTAGATGAACGCCATTGTGGATGCACATTAACTCAATGCATTGGCTCTTTTGTACAATTTCCCCCTCCTTTATAGCTCCAAACCTCTTTTCAACATTTCCATCAGCCTCTATTAAATTTTAACTTTACCTTTTTTTTATACAACACCGGTGGCAAACAAGCTTACGGTCCACCTGATGGTAAGCGGCCACCGCAGCCTATAGACGCCCGCAACTCCAAAGGAGTCACGTGCGCGTTGCCGACCCTTTATAAGGTTTGAGGATGCACTGTGTTGACAGCAGAAGGAATACATTTAGGTCCCTCGCTCTCAACACAGTGCATCCTCGGGACATCTGGCAACCTTGCTCACCTCCAGTAACACAACACTACATACTTGTATAGTAAATAATGTTATTATGGCTGTGGTTTTCTGCGAGGTGGAGGTATTTCCCCAGTTGGGCTGCTCCAAATTCGAGCAAAATGACATTTTGCTGTGCCCTACCTCTATCGAAATATCGATATAATGTTTTTTTGTAGCTTATTTGAGTGTCTCCACTGCTGGGCAAAGGCCTCCCCTCTTTTCCTCCATATAATATGTACTTTGTCTAATTAAAAATTCTTAGTGTTTTTAGTTTTCAGAGTTTCGATCCCTCTATATTCAATACAAGGTATTTTTGTAATAAAACATAACTAAATTAGATCCCCCAGATCGGAACCCATAAGACCCAGGGAGAGGGTAGGGAGGGGGAGGGTACCCATAAGGCTGGCTGAGTTCCCCCGTTGGGCGGATATGCTAATTCGCTGGGCAAGGAACAAACAAATTCTTAATTAAATCTACCTAACCTAAGTTTGACACGTTACAAAATCAACTAGCTAGTTTTCTGTTTTTTGTAAAACGATTACATCATGGATAGGGATGTTTGGCAGTGATAGCGTCCCGCACAAGTAATCTAACACAGAAATATTTTGTCCTTAATATTAAAAAATATGTATGTATGTTTATACTGTAGCATTTGAATTTTGTACTATTGTTACTGTTATTTTATATACATTGTATATTGTTTTGAAAAAATTACACCTCGCCGAGTTTCTTACGCCGGTTCTTCTCGAGGCAGAGGTTTATTTTATGAACCGGTGGTAGTTTTTTGACATTCATAAGTGCATGTAACATGCCTAAATTGAAGAATAAATGATTTCATTTCATTTGTAGGGACAGACAAACCGTTTACTGTCCTAACATTATTACAGATTATTTACCTAAACCAGGTATTTCCAAGGCGTTCTGTAATTACAAATCTGCTGCTCAAGGTAAAGCAGTAAAGTGGCATGTTTATGCTCGGGGGCAAATGTTACTTTACCGTTGGCCCTGATGAGTGAGCGGTGACGAACGATGACTTGTGACGGAAAATGTGGGAAATTTCGATGAGTTCGAGACTAAGTCAAGCACAGTTTCGAACGGTTTAAATACGGGCACCGCCCAAGCCCCGATTAGGACGAACTGGGAAGACTGAGACAAATTGACATGGAAGGACTATTGTTTTATATGTATTACTAATATTATATACTAGTATTATAATAAATAAAATAAATATATAAATAAATAAATATTAGAGGACAATCTTACACAAATCGAACTAGCCCCACAGCAAGCTCAAGAAGGCTTGTGTTATGGGTACTAGACGACGATATATTTAATAGATATAAGTACTCAAATACATAGAAAACATCCAAGACTCACAAACAAATATTCATGCTCATCACACAAATATTTGCCCTGACCGGGATTCGAACCCAGGACCGTCAGCTTCACAGGCGGGTGCACTACCCACTAGACTAAACCGGTCGTCGAAAAATTATAAATAATAAATAAATAAATATGGAGTAAATTCAATGCCATGGTCATGTACACTTCTCAATAATTTTAAAAACATCATTTATTTGTATACACCACTCTTGTAAGTTTACCAACGATCATGTCATCTAGTGCTTGACTTGTAATTTATCTTATTAATCTGTCTGTGCACACATATATAAGAATTACAGTCCAGATCTAGACTAAGCTATTTATGTAATTGTGTAATAGACTGTAATTTGTTGTGTGAGCCTTATAATAAATAAATAAATAAATTACTAGCGACCCGCCCCGGCTTCGCACGGGTGCACTATTTAATGGATGTTTTTATACATATAAACCTTCCTCTTCAATCACTCTATCTATTAAAAAAACCGCATCAAAATCCGTTGCGTAGTTTTAAAGATTTAAGCTTACATAGGGATATAGAGACAGAGAAAGCGACTTTGTTTTATACTATGTAGTGATTAGTACTGTTATTTACGTAGGTACTGGAACGGCTTACGTAAACCGACGTTAAAGCATGGCTCATTCAGGAACTTCTTACCATACGAATTCATTTAGAGAAATACTAGTTTTTTTCGTGACTTCATCCGCGTAAGACTCGTTAATGCCTTAGATAAATAATTGCTGTAAAGCGTCAGGTGCAGGATTAATTATCACTATTTTATACAAACTTCTATATTTATATACCCTCTTTTCAACTCCTTGAATAATGATTTCTGGAATAAAAACTATGCTATATCCATTTTTCACATACTCACGGACCCGGACAAAGTAATCACAGCGTCCATCGAAGGATGGAACGCTGCGCTTACGGCGTCCAACTCAGACACGACGCGTACACTTAGGCATTCCCGCCGGCGGGGACGCCCACCACGCGATCTCGACAACATACACATATAGTACCTATTCGTCCCGGTACCGCCGCATACCGGGTAGAGTCAATCCAACCCAGGTCGGGCCTAGCTGAGTTTCTTGCTGGACTCTCCTCAGCTAGGCTAGGTTTGGTGAACCAGCGACAAAACTCCCAGTAGCTCGATTCCACTCATACCTCAGATTCGGTTGAGACCGCTCAACCAATCTCACTGGAGCGCAAACACTTAGAGTATTCCAGTGTTCCAAACCACACGCGTAGTCGTGTCAGAGGTTTTCCCCTGGATTTTCCCTAGGCTACACTCCAGCCGCGCACTCCTATCGCTTTATAGGGCCCGACCTATAAATCCACAGTCAGGTTGAAAAAAAGAAATCATTCACTCATCTATCTATTCACTGGCGCCTTAAGCGTGAAAAAGTAACAGACAGTTACTTTCGCATTTATATTAAATGTCCATAAGTATACCTACAAAAGCAATGTTATATAATTAATTGCGAACAACGTAATAATTAGTCACGAACGCGTCATTGGTAGTCGTCGAAGCTTATCGTCTAACTTGACAGTCAGTATTTCAGCAGTCTGACCACAAACACGCATAATCAAATAAAATATTGACGCAATAATGTTGAAAATCCCAATATAGAATTTGCGGTTTGAACGAATCATTTATAAATTAATAAAACTTCAGAGATGCGCACATAATATCGTAGAACTTATTCGCTCCAACCATCTCGATTCATCTTTTTTGGGGATGATTTTCTGCATAATATATAAAATAAATAAATAAATATTAGAGGACACAATCTTACACAAATCGAACTAGCCCCACAGTAAGCTCAAGAGGGCCTAACCTAAACGAACGAACGAATGAACGAAGGGATAACCTATCATAGCTTCTTATAGCGCTTAGGCTTATCCCACCTCACATTACATTTCATATAAAATGGTTCAGCATTTTATAGACCAAGAAACAGATGTGACTGAAACAGACTAGAGGGGCGGTCAGTTTAAGAATAGTTTTTCACTAGTTTGTTGTGCCCATAGAGTAGGTATTAAGAGTGGGACGTTTCCTCGCTGATTTAGCGATCTACTAGTGTACATTTAATATTTAAAATACATGTAGAGTAAAATGCAAAAAAGGTTGTTTACTACTACATCTAATGTAATACATCATTCTGTAGTCGATCGTAGGTACGCATCAATAAATAAATAAATAAATATTAGAGGACAATCTTACACAAATCGAACTAGCCCCACAGTAAGCTCAAGAAGGCTTGTGTTATGGGTACTAGACGACGATATATTTAATAGACATAAATACTTAAATACATAGAAAATATCCAAGACTCAGAAACAAATATTCATGCTCATCACACAAATATTTGCCCTGACCGGGATTCGAACCCAGGACCGTCAGCTTCACTGGCAGGTGCACTACCCACTTGGCTAAACCGGTCGTCAAAATCAATGGCGTAGTATAGCATAAATATTTGTATTGCCAAGCAAGCCGCATGTTTACTCTATTACAGGAGCTATAGAATAAGCTCTAAAAAGCAAGTCTGTGGGAAGCAAGTACTGTAGACGCATCGCCACAGTTAACCGCTCAACCAATCTCACTGGAGCGCAAACTCTTAGAGTATTCCAGTGTTCCAAACCACACGCGTGGTCGTGCCGGAGGTTTTCCCCTGGATTTTCCCCAGGCTACTCTCCAACCGCGCACTCCTATCGCTTTATTGGGCCCGGCCTATAAAGCCAGTCAGGTTCAAAAAAAAAAAAAAAAAAGCATCGCCACAGGTAGGGGTTTATCCAGAAATCACGTGAGGCTCCGAAGGGGGCTTACGACAAGGTGACCTCGCGTGTATATTGTATACTGTACCTACAAACCGTGAAATAATATTCGCTCATGTAGGAAATATAAATCGTCATTTCGCATTTCAAAAACAGTGAGTCAATTTTTGTATAACCGCATATACCTAAGTAAACACAGGTGTTAGGTGTCGTGGGGTGGGGGGTCGCATAGAACCTCACCAAAGATCACCAAGGGGCAGGGGGGGAGTCTAAAAGTGGCATCAAACACTATCGGAATCACATCCGAGTCCTCTTCGTCTATGACGTTATAGTGAAAAAACCTGACCAACAAGATCACAATCACAAACAATCCCGCAATCAGCTGTTATTTGGGCTTCTGACCTATATCCGTGACGTCACGAACAATAGGGCATTGTTTCGCAGGAACTCCAAGGCGGGTCATTCACATCCATTTAAATAGGTTTGTATCCAGATAATCTTGTGATAGAAAGAGAATGTGGTAGTGAACTTCATTGTGTTGTGTCAAGTGACTATTAAATTGTATTGTCTTTGGTTACGTAATGTTGGTGAATGGTAGTAGTATTGTAGTCTTTCGTCTGACACTCGATGAAGGGGTGTGCAAATATATCTTGTATATATCAAAGTAAAGATCAACCACTGTGTTGAGGACGGCATTCAACCTTTCCGATCTTTTTATTATTATTATGTTACTTATTCGATTCTTAATCGGTGTGGACTACAATAGACTTTTGAAAACAGAGGGTTTACTCCTAACTTTGTATCGTGCCGTCCCTTTCACTCATATAGTATATAACAAGAGACTAAACGGGATGGCACGATACGAAGTTCGGATTTCGAACTTCGGAGTACAGGCCCAGGTAGAGGTTGCCGAACTTCCTATTATGTCATACTTAAAAAGCAATTAAATGGGTCTGCTCTGATCTAATGAAACACCAATCATAATTACTATTCCGAATTTGTTATTGTTTTTATTTAGGACGATAATACAAAACAGGAAATTTCTTCGATAGCAGTTTTAGGGTGACTTAATCTATGGTCAACTGCCTAAACGCGTTTTATAATATCAGAACTTCTACCTACCTACATAGTTCCAATGTACTCGTATACAGTTCATAAGCCGAAAACATTATAACTATACGGAGATAGGTAATGACAGTGTCGGTTTGGTCAAGTTCTTTCAAACATTACGACTCAGTAAGGTTAATCATGACCAGTCATTGAACTTGTTAATACATTCAATATTTTCCACTTCTCAGGAATCACTAAAAGGATTGACTAAAAATCAGAGTAATAAGCTACACTAAATTTACGGGCAATTGTAACCTTAAAACTCTTAAAAGTCTCTCCATTAACTTTTTCCACAAACGCGTGGTACCACGTAAACAGTTCCATTGCAGTCTCAAAATTCAGATAAAATCCGAACAATCGCATTCTAAAAAACGCATAATACGTCCATTAATTGCAACAATCACACCACAGGACCAATTAATATTCTTCTCGCGTCCAAAAGGCCTCGTAGATATGAGGCAAAAGATTGGCAATTAAGCCAAAAGATTCCGGGGAATTTCGAATTTTCGCGCCACAATTTCTTCGTCCCAACACAATGGCATTGTTGGCAGCAATTACGTCCACGTGGTCGTTGTTTACCAATTGTTCTTATCCGACATCTAGGCACGTCCTTGCGACAGCTTCAGACGCGTTTCAACGATTGTCGATTGTTTTTATTCTTTTGTTCATTTGAATTTTGACTTGTTACGGCTTTTGCAAATGTCTGTTTCAATTTGGCAATGACAGGTGATTAATGGATGATTTTAAAGAATGTTGCATATTACATGCAAAGCTATCATAACGACCATGTTTTTTATTAAGATATCTAATTTAATATTACAACAATGTTAAGTATACAATGGTAGACAACAGGCGGTCTTATCGCTAACAAGCGAGTATATTAATGTTATTTGTTTCTTTCTAAGATCAACTAAACTAACTAATTAATTTTTGACTCTTGTTTTAGTCGCACCTAATTAAATTACGTCACTGCTACACGATCGTCTATTGTTTTTAAAAAAAGAACACCATCGTTCATTAACCGCACACCTTCACAGAAGCTTTTCAAATTTCGAATCTAATTCGAACTATCAATCCCAATCAATTCTAAATTCGAAACTTTTATTTTCTCGCTGGCCAGCCATCAATTCTGTCGCCAGCAAGGAGGTCGTCCACTAGTGAGTGAGTGATAAATAGTTGTTGTTAATCCGCCTTTATCGCGGCCTCCCGTGCGGTCCGAAAATGAGAGATGGTCTCTGGTGGCTAGATAACGCTTCTGGGTAATGGGTTTTATGAAGCGTGGAGGCTGTTTACTATTATGGAATTTACGTATTGTGGGACCGTAGGGTTTAAACGCAGCTCTTAATCTGCCATATAAAACTGAAATCAGTTTCAATAAGACATTGGATAACAAGGATTCGCACTCAAATCGGTTTATCCTTTGTCCAAGCTAATCTACTTCGGTTTTATCTTCAGGAAGATTTCAAGGAAGACAATCTTTAATATTTTTGAAACTTAATAATAAATTACCGAAATAAGTAAAATAAGTACAATAACCGCATCATAATCCGTTGCGTAGTTTTAAAGATCTAAGCATACGTAGGAACAGACAGACAGACAGACAGCGAAAATCGAATTTGTTTTATACTATGTAGTGATAAGCTCCGCGCCCCCACCGCCCAAGAGTTTCAACCCCAAAAGGCTTCAACATGCAGCCCAGCCGTTCATTTATTTCATTAATTGGCCTACAAATTCACGTCGGAGTGTTTCAGCAGACTCGGAACTCGCTCGCTCGTTCAATAAAATTTTGTACTTAAGCCAAAAGCGGTCTCCATACTTGCTAGCTCTGGCTATGACAAATGTAGTGAATGCCGAGTTAGCGCGACCGGTGAGCGCTATCGACTAATTGTATCGGTATGTGCCTCTATAGTGACGTGATTCCATCGATATTCCTACCTAGTTATAATATCCACCATTATATAGCACAATGCATGCCAGCGGAAAGTATACAGCGACGACTACGTTTTCGTGATCAAAACCGAGAACGGAATTGAAAGTACCTATAATTTTATTTTGCCAAATATTTTAATTTAAACCAGAAATATCTTTTTGTATAAATTTAGTACGTGCGCCGGCACAGGGAAAAGTACCTAAAGCTAATAAAAGGAAATACCTTTATAATCAAACCATTATCCATTTTCATTTCTACCTATATTTCAAATTGATTTGATTGAACATGATAATTATATTGTTAGCATAAAAACTTGTGTTCAGTTCCGCGGTTATAAATGAAATCGTTTATCAAAAATAAAATTTTATATCGATGCCTTTTTATAATATATTTCCCTATTCCCTCGCATATGTGTACCACTTCGTATAAACTCTCCAGATGCTATCGGTCCTCTGCCACAGGTACCTTTGACGGATTACCGAGCGACGACTCGCGCCTACCGACTGTTATCGACTAATCTGCCAAATCGATACGTCATTTTTATCGACATGTTGGTAAAACGGTTTCTTATCGATGCACTTATAAATGACTCACATCCAGTGATCTGTTTTAAAAATACTGGTGAATGAAAGTCTTACTTACATCAAGTCTCACTGATTTGATGAAAGTATTAAGGAAATAGGTCCGCTCGCAAACCTAATCCCTAGAATTTCCCCCACTTGATTATTTTGAATTTTCACTTGAACTCTATTCCCTTGTGCTAAGGGTTACCAAAATCAAGTGAGCGGATCTAGACTATGCGCTAGTTACCGTAGAAGGACTGTTATTTAATCGCTAGTGACTCAGTGAGCTGTTAGGTTAGGTTAGGTTAGGCTAGACCTCGACAGCGTATTTTTTTTAATTTGGAAAAATTGACTGAAAAAAAATATCTATATAATTCCCGTCCCTATTTGTCCACGATATCGGGCGCACACGGATCCATCACTGTTGAGATAACTCGCCTTATTAACTGTTGCGTCGGTGGCTACTGCGAAAGAACTGTACACTATTAATTTGGGTCTTAAACTTGTTTCGTAAACATCATTAGTTTTAAAGCAAGTTAGACCAGTATAGTAGAATCACCTTGGTTCGTTCAATTTTCAAAATTTTGATTAATTAAATTATACATATGGTAAGTATAATTTGATCAACTTCGTAGAGTCCAATCGAATTGAGATCTTATAGAAACATTGTAATCAGGTGGGCTAGCACAGCTTGCTGTCAAGTCGTATTTCGTGCGAGTCAGCCATTTCTGTCTCGTACGAACACAGTGCCTTTACCATACGTTTGCATGACCGTACTCGCTAGCGACTGCGTAAACGATTTAGTATGCCGATTCTTAGCTCTATTGCGTAACCGCCAAAGGCGCTGTTATGTACTTTTGCCCATACAATTTTTTACGCAGTCGCTAGCGAGTACGGTCATGTAAACTCATGGTAAAAGCACAGTGCTAATTAGCTCTACTCGCGTCGCAGTGGGAGTTTTACTAGAATCGCAGATGATAAAAACTTGTCGCACAAAATCTATTTTTGACAGAAACTCGTTATTGATTTGATGTCTTTCTTCTTGGTTTTTAGGTAGACAGACCTATCTCCCCAGACTATTTCCCTAGTGGGAACTTCTGGTAAAGCGTAAATTAATCATAAACATCAGTTATAAAAAACTACAACAGATTTTTGCAAAAGATAGTAAGTCATACCTCTCTTAATCTTCACAAACGATATCAAACCAAAAAAACACGAAGTAATCGTCTTACACCTGATCGTGACTCTCCAAATTCGGGACCCCCTTCACGACTAAAGAGTATTAATATAACCTATGCATGACGTATCACTTTTTTAGGTGCCTTTTTATATGGAAATAATTGGATAAAATGCTAATAAAAGCCTCCTCTTTATGTTTAAAAACATTTGACGGGTAACTGTATTTTTTATTGACTTATTGATCGTTTTCAAAGTGTTCTGAGTGATGTGAGAGAAATGAGTGAGGATGATGGCTTGACACTTCGCATAAATGCATGAATAATAGGCAAAAAATATTGTCACTCAAATTTTTTTTTAATAATAACCATTTTAATTAAGTTTATCTGAAAAAGTTGACGTCTCCGAACTTTATCCGAAAAAACTACTTCAAACATACCTACCTACACTTTGCGCCGTATATCATATTGTTATGGAACAAATGTGTGACGTCGACTGTACAGCCACGGAAGTCGTTCGGTATGGATGCTTATAGAAGTTTGTATGCAGGGAACTTCTTTCTATCGATCCAAATAGTTACTTAAGAGACACTGTACACTGTACAATACCTACTTAAGAGACTTACTTTAATTACCCTAGGCCATTACTTAAAACTAAACAATAGCTATCTTGACTTTACTATGCTGTCAAAATCAGAATAGTAGATGTATGATGAATAAAATTTTAATTAAAGTTTCCCTTACATACTAAGTAGACTTGAAATACTATAAAATTATACCGTATCGTATTTTTCCCGAGTTAGAGCAAATTGCAAAAATTATACAGTGACAAAGCTTTAAAGTCTGAGCCGAGATACCTTCGAAAAACTACTTTATCGTGCGTAAAATGCATTCGGTCGCTTTCGCCGACTCCCGCGCCGCCGCGGCGATCGACGCGGTGGTTGGAAAATCGTTAAGTCCCGCCGTAACCGCATGCGCGCAGGAGCGACGGCAAAAAAGTTTAAGATAAAAGTATTCAAACTCCGATTTAGACATGCTTGAATCGAATGCAAGTTTGACTACTGTACGGAGTTTGATAAACCAATTGTACTCCACGCGTGGTCGTGTCGGAGGTTTCCCCTGGATATTCCCCAGGCTACTACTTATTCTGTGCCCCAGGATACTCTCCAATCGCGTACTCTTATCGCTTTCTTAAGCCCAGCACATAAAACCGCAGTTTTTTTTGTATTCCTTATAATTCGGCAACTCGCAATTTAGTATCTTTTAAGCTAACCTTAACGCCATATAATCCAGTAACTTTGTACATTCCGAGCTTGCGTTAAATCCGGTAGTTCTGATTTTTTGCAGACTTGTTTATGATGTTGGCCCAATGAATAATCCAAGTTTGTGACCTCGAGCGCCGAACGCAACTTTGTCAAAAATCGAAAAACCGATTATAACCCTAAAGGACTAGTTGCTGATGGTACCTTCTCAGGACATTTATAAGTAGTCTTAATTTGATACGGTAAGATGCTAATGTTTGTCTTTGTAGACCCAATAGTTTCCTCGATAAAGCTTGATAAAGCCTTTCAAAGTTTGCGAAGTACGAAAAAATGATAAACTTTGAAAGGCTTTATCTCGGAAACTATTTGGTCTACGAGACAATTCTAGTCTTATATTGTAACAAATATAGTCTACTTTAAAAAAGTCTGTATCAGAGTAAATACTTTCAAAATATTAACCTCTTTTACAAAGAGGTTAGATCACATCAACAACGTCCGCTTATTACATAGTCTACTCTCAATATTTGCTAAACGTTTTCTGAGCCAGCGCTCGCAGGATGGCGCAAAACCTTTAAAATGTTTTTTTCTGCCGCCAGTACATCGGGTCATGGCAATAAACCGTAGTGAAGTCGCATAAAACCTTTGTGTGATTTAGTATGTATTTAATACGCCTGTAGTAGTCGATATATACTGCGTTCTTGGAAACCCGAGAATTCGCGTCGCGCGAGAGATCTTCGACGACTAATAAACATGTCCGCATTTGTGCCGTCAAATGACTATAAACTAATATTTTTAATGTTCTGTAAGTTTGTTATCTTTTTATGGTAACGTACGGAAGCTACGCTTGGTTTTAATGTGAAAGGAATCAGGAAAGGAATATTACACACGAATTTTCCTCATATTTTATAGAGCCATTTTCTAAATCATGTATGAAGCCTGTCGGTTGACAGTCGGGGTTCCCTGGCGCGTGGCTCCAAGGGTCTTTATTCCAGCAACCGTGGACCAAAAACGTGTCCACGGTTGTTATAGATTTTGGTAACATGGTTGGCGCAGTCGCATACTTCTTCCAAATAACCGGAAACATCATTAAAATCTTAATATCCACTTCGACAATATATTGAGCTCTAAAGCTTAGAGCATTTAAGATAGGTGACGCCTTCAGCGCATCAAGGAAAGACGCGGAAAACATTCCCCCATTACTACTATCTTACAAGCGTTTACCTAGTGGTCGATTATCGCATGGTTAAATTGACCAATGTCACTAAGGATCACATTTCATATAAATTCTCATGGATAGTAGTCCTTACGATCCGAAATACGATGACCAAGCGGCCAAGCGTGAAGCGTCGAGTAAGAATGTTTTTAAATCGACTTTGTAATCGATGCTCGATTTAAAGCGACAACATACGTGCAAGTGAAATGATACTACATCTTTTCGTAAATTTGAGGGGCTACCGCGAACCACAAACGAAGTTTTTCCTCTCTGTCTCACTTATGTTCAAACTTGCAAGTGCGACAGAGAGGGAAAATTTCGAATGCCGTTCGCGGTAGCACTATTGGTAAGATAAATTAAAATGTTTTTTGCACCCGAAAACAGTACATAAAGGCATTTTGACGGAGCTCTTCACACGCCGGGAACGATTTCGAGACTGACGTATAATCGATTAATGAAGTAGTGGCAGATTTTTCTCCTATGCCTTTGACAGAGGGGTAAGGATGTCAATGGCGCCTCCAGTCTAAATACTCTAAGCTCAAAAGTGATTGAGTTTGTTCCAAACGCCCAAATAATGACCCTTAAGAGTAGACACGCTAAAGGCTAGATGACGGGGGAGTTGTGCCGCACACGCACCGTCCGCAAAGTTTATTGATACAGATAATTTTACCTATAATGTATGTAAGGTTTATAAAATAGTTATACCAAGTCTAGATCTTGTTACGTACATGTTACAAGTATACCTTAGTAAGTGTATATGTTATAAGGTACCCTATACAAATTCGAGTATGTGTTGGATAAGTTTTATCATTTTAATAACCATATGGTTGAGAAAAATCATTAATTGTTGAGACTGTTCATGTTTCTCCTTCTTTTTCAGAAAGGCTAGTAGATTTTAACTCATAAATGCGACATTGTGGCCTACTTGCAGAATAAAGTTAAATAATTAATTTAATGATAACAGTAACTATACATTTTAAAATCGCACAAGCCTTGAACCATATTATCATACTGTACTAGCAAATCCAATCTGCCTTCTTATAGTCTAACTAATGCATATTCCAACAGTAATTTGCAATACAATCTTTCAAACATCTTCACAGTAAAACTACTCTTGTAAATTAGAGATTATGTCTCATATTTGCATGTCAGTTTGTATTTTTTCTGACGCGTGACAAAGCAAGCTAGAGCTGTCTATCCTTGTTACAAATTGAATATGTTAAGTGGTTTTTTACTCGGCCGAATGACTAAGGAAAATAGCTGGGTAAGACGTTTACAGTTGTACATGGAAACGAAATATTATTTTCACGTTTTTACTTAAGCAAATAACATAGAAACTCTAACTAAATACATGGTTTAGGTTCAGGTTTTACGTGACCATGTGAACATAATTTTTTTTTTTTATTAAAATCCATCCATCCTCCTAGCGTTATCCCAGTACAGTTGTATCCTGCAGGATGCACGCGGTCCGCTTGTTCCCTACCTAATCTCAATATTTGGCGTTTTTTAATATCGTAAAAAATTCTACAAAAACATCCTAAACATTAAGATCCGTAGATACTACCTGTTTATTTTACGTTTTTAAGATCGAATATGCCATGATTCTCTGAGCCACACGCTACATGTAGGTAAGAGAAGCTACCGCGCACTAGAAAATGAAATTGAGGAATGGATTTTTTGGAGACACTTATAGATATCTGGATTATATGTATAATATATAAAACAAATATAAAAGAGACAGATAAACCTGAATAAAACAGTAAATGACAGAAATCCCAATACGTTACTTTTTAGAAGAAAATAGACGAATTATAATTTGCAGTGATTCTTCGAACAACTATGGCGAATCGGAACCTAACCTAACCTAATGAAATATTTGACAACATTTTAAAACAGCTGCAATTTATGTAGCTTTTAGAATCGGTGAAAACCTATCATAGACAACTGAATAACATTTCTAATCCAATTTTCAATGTAAATGTACTCGAAGAGGTCGCCTCGCCCACCGCGATGACTCTCGACACTCCCCGGAAATTGAACAACGGTTACTAAATCGTTTTAACATAACATTATACTATAGTGTCGGCAGACGTGTCGAGAAATAACTGTACTCTGTTCTTGTCAGTCATTGCTGGCGCGTTTGACAGATGAGGTTTACTACTTTGTGCAATGCGTCGTTCGCAAAATCACAAACGTGTGTGTGCTGCTTATCAAGCATTATAATCAACAGTACATTTCTTAAAAACTTGCTGATTGGACTAGTAAAATATTCGATAAGTACCCGTACCTCTATTATAAGTTTTTTCGAAACAAAACACAATCGAATGCGTTCGCGTTTAGTCTCAACACAAAGGCCACCAGAGGCGCTGCTCGTGTTGCCATATTATTACAAATGGACACTAAACGCAAACGCGTTCGTTTGTTTTGTTTCTAAAAAACTTATACTAGAGGTACCGATCTACTGTCTTATTCATAATCGTTCATTAAACCTATCATCAAAACTTAAGAGCTTCGCTCTTGTCGGCGGAGTAACCGCCACTCTTCTCCATTAATTGCCAGTTTCTTGACTTCCCCATACGACTCGGCAACTTCCTCCCTCACTTGGTTAAAGTAAGTCAGTCTAGGTCTTCCTCTTTGAAAGCTGTCGTGCCGTATCAGGTGTCTCATCATCCTGCCTCTAAACATCATCATAATCTGTGTCATTAAACCTACTTTAGTTAAATTGCCGCTAAAGTCCGTTTCTCCTTATCACTTTGACATTGTATTTGAGAAATGGACAAACCAAATTTTAGTTAGTACTATTTAAGTCCGAAGAAAATTTAGTTTCATTGAAATTCCACAATATGATGACTATAAAATAATTTTGATCAGGAAACTTATGCTAAATCCCTAGAGTACCAGCAATAAAATCGCGTACAGACTTTTTGAAGGCGAATTTCTTCGGTACATTTTTAATTTTAAGAGAAAGATTATTCTAAAGGCTAGGACATAAAACTAGCACGATGAAGTGGTAACACCAGTGATTAAACTTACTGACGTTTAAACATTAATTTTGAGTAAATATAATTACGGCGCTTAAAAATGTTCAAACGCTGTCACCAATAGGTATCTATCCACTTACCTTTTAGGGCCTAGGCAATAAACGTAATTTTTTCAAGAAATTTCGTAAGTCGTCTAGCAAGGAGACATTGCCACCATCTAGACCAGAAGCTGTGTGACCACTCCGAGATGTCGTGACCTCGAATACCGATCACAGATAACCATTACAGATATGAAGTATCATATCACGATTTAGATCTTGCTACAGCTGATTTATAAAATCAGTAACAATGTTTTTTTTTAAACGAGATGGTGACAAACAAACAGACTGTATGGAAAGCAGTCTCCGTAAATCGTAACGCTTGTAACTCCTCTCTGTTCGTTATCTAAGGATGCCTTAAATGCTCTAAGAAGGATGCGCTGCATTTTATATAGAAAACATGTGAAACAGTCTTTAAGGTCGAAAATCGCTCGACACGTTTGAAACCGGTATGCGGTGATCATGAGCGCTCATCCTGGCGGCAAGTTCACCACTGAGCGGTAAATTAGCTAGGGGACTTTGTAAAAATCCGCCAAACTGTTTAGGTATATGTTTGAAATGAATAAATATACGTAAAGTAGTTACTGAAATTTTAAAGGACATGTAGGGATGTCAAAAAATAACCGATTATAAAAAAAATCGATTCAAAATCGATTAATATTTAAAAAGAATTTCTCAACTGATTAATCGTAACATAATTTATCAAAGAATATTGTAAGCTACCACCGATATTTCTAGCAATGAAGCTAATATTGAAACCACGCCCCTTGGGTATCGCGGATTTCAAAATATTCGGATATGCTAAGATATTATCACGATTCTGCAATACATGTCAACATTCTTGTGATACTGATCATGATGTGAGTGTACCGCATGATAATAATCACCGTGGAACCGACCCCATAGGAAAAAATCTATTATTTAAAAAATCGATTATTATTTCTTCAAAAATCGTTTTTTTTAATCTATTTTAATTTGGAGCAAAATAATCGATTTTTCAAGACGAAGTGACATCCCTAATGGCATGTGGTCTTTATAAAACGGATCTTTATAGAACGTGTCTTTATAAAACTGGTCGCGAATTGAATCAGGAGCCGTTGCGACTCTCAGTCGTATGATATACCTACGGTAAGGAATTATTACGTCAATCAGTCATTTGGGCCAGGAAGATCAGTTTCTTTCTATCAATGGACAGTCAATGCCCGCTGCAAATCCAATTGGCCCATTATAATCCATGCCACGATAAAAAAAATGGTGAATGAACCTACGTTACATTTGACTTTTTGCTGCCAACGACAGCAATCCGTTTGGCTTTGACATTAGACCATTTATCATGTATATCGGTGATCGACTGGTACACACAATTATAATCCCTACATTCTAAAACGTTAGAACTTCATTGATATAGACGTGGCTTACGCCATTTTAACACTAGCTGGTGCATCCAAACCACAGTTATTTGCGGTCATAAAAAACATCGATGTCTTTTATTACGTAAGCCGTTGGGCAGCTTTTTGATTACTTTTTTTGATTTCTGACGGCACGAGATTGGATTGGGCAGTACCAGTTTTCATTCACAGTAACATAACTTGTTTTGACGCAATGTGATCGGGCGTTAGCTGAACGCTCTTTTTCCGGTTTGTCAGTCTTATCCTGAAATGTCGTGGTAAATATAGTCAACTATACCGTGTACTTCGTATTTTTGTATGTCTAGAATTCTAGAAACTCTTACTAAAATTACCTAGGTTATTTTGGAAATTAGGAAAAGCGGGGTAGCCTCGCCTGATGGTAAGTCACTATGCAATCTAAACGCTTGTCTAGAAGATACCTGTTCACGTCCGTCTTGAAGACTCCGGTATTGTTCAGTCACCAGCACCAATATATGCCACGACAAACCGTGCATAAATATCTGACACAACTCTATTTGTAAGGCCGTTAGGACGTGTCAGATATTTATGCCGCCTTTGTGTTGCCAGATATTAATGACTGCATCTATCTGGGAACACAGACTTTGGCAGGGAATTACGATTTGAAACGGGATATTTACCATGTATATTTGTATTTTTGAGTTAATCCTTGATAATGGCGCTTGCAACAGTGCCGAAATATCGGGAACTCAAAAATACAAATACACATGGTAAATATCCCGTTTCAAATCGTAATTCTAATGTAAATGACCATGTAAGCTTGAAATCTTATATCTGGCAAGGAATTCCATTCCTTGGCTGTTTATTCCTTCCCGTTTGGTCAGTGTCATGACTAGCAACAACAGCAGCTCGGCTTTTAGAATTATGAATATGGAGACAAAACTTAGCTCTGGTAGCTGGGACCTCCACAGTATAGCGGTGGCGTAAATTTGTAAGTCCTGCCCTAATTGCATTGGTGGAAGAAGGGACAAAGGGGAATTAGTGTAATTTGTAAGGTTTATTTGCAAACATATATTTAAATTATCCCAGCCAGGGGCCAGGGACTTTGTCAGGGATTTGGGTCGACGCGGCTGAGGGAGAGGGGTTGCGATCCTCGGTCCGAATCGTTCTTGGCTCAACAGATCTCTTTGGCCATTCAGCGTGGCAACGCCGTGGTTATGGGAACTTTCGAGCCATCTACGATCCGGGGCGGTCCTTTATGTTAAGTTAATTTGACGAAGTGTTGCGGATTTCATTTTTGGATTAATAGTACATTAGTTGGTTAATTAATAAATTTTATGTCACACCTGGCCATAAAGTGGCAATTACCGCACGCTCCGCGCGCGGAAAATCCCACTTCCTGGCCAGGGGGTGACAAAATTTTGTACTTACCTCGGGCGGTAATTAAGAAAGCCTCAGATCGCATAATTATCGCCCTTGCCTTCGGCTCGGGCGTCAAATACCTGCGATCTGAGACATCCTTTGTTTTACCGCCCTTGGTAAGTAATGTACTATAAAAATTATGTCAAAATTTAAATTATAGTTTACATCATTACTTTATTACTTACTGAAATGAACATCCGTCCCATAAAAATGCTCATTATACTATAAATAACCATAAATTGGATGTCCTCCGCGTTCGCGGTTGATTTCACACATTACTCTGCATTATGTCAAAACGTGATACAGGGTGGTGTCCCGACGACAATGCGAATGGTGGATACTCGCTATTTTCTAATGACAACAACAACAAAAATATATTGTATTTTCAAATATAATAAAGCTAAATATTTATTAGGTCGACTGAGTACCAAAATGGTGAAAATCGTCACCCTCGCGCTTTCGAGTTTGTAAAAATCACTAAGTGAGGGGTAAGATAAGATTATAAAAATGTGGAACTTATTAACTGATTAATTTAGTCTAAAAGTTGTGCAAACGCGTTTATTTATTCAAAAATGGAATTGCTGCCTGAATCTAATCTATTTTGTAAATGTGTGTGTTTGTTGTTCCCTTTATTTTCAAAAACTACTAAACGGAATTTGACGAAACTTTCCAGTATATAGCTTAGATATCAAATAAAAATAGAACATAAGGTTTTTTTTTATATGAGTACCTATGAAGTCGTCGGCAGCAGCTAGTCAAACGAAGGGTGGGTTGCACCAAACCGCCTGTAACGGTGAGCGGTGTTCATTAAAATCTGATTTTATGGCAAGTTTTGACAAGTTTCTATAGGAGTTGCCGGCGCCATCATACATAACGTTGATGACTCTGAAGTGCAACTTTTAATAAACATTCAGAATCTGAGCTGAACTAAAACCATATAAAGTACCGTAACTGGGGTGACTTTATGAAAAAACGGGGCTACTTTGATACATATAAAATAGTTATATATTCATCACTAAGTATTTCTAGGTTTATTCAGTTTAGTAAATAGTTAGGAAATTAACGAAGGTATAACTTCACTGAACGTCAACTAAATAAAAAAAGTAAAACATGGCATAAAAACTGAATTTTGAAAGTCGCCCCTCAATTTGAAAGTAACCCCGGTTTACGGTACTGAACTGATCAATATGAGATCGCCCTGTATGTGGTGGGTGGGGCAGGGCGCGCCGGCAGCGGAGCGTGGCACCTCCAAATACTATAAAATATCCCGAATCAGCCTTTAAGTTCATTTGATTTCCAATGTCAAACGTTGAACTTTTTATTTATTTCATTTTAATTCATGCATGATTCTGTTGGCGAACATGAATGAAGAATATTATAAAAGTGAATGAAATAAAACTGAAAACTTTACTGACCAGATTAGGTGCAAAATACACAATTTTGTGCGTACTTTCCAATAGCGTTTTTAACTAATAAGGACTCCTAACACCGTCCTAGTTGCTTAACCCGTTACCGCCCGACGAAAAAAACAAATAATGACATTGTTTTGTTATGTGCCTGTAGATATCCGAGCTTGGGTGATGGTATCTTAATTTAATACTAAAGCCTCTACGCATATTCAAAATACACGGCGAGCGGCAATTTCGGTTGCCGGTCTTTTAGATGCTATTACTCTGTAAAGGATTTTTTAAATCATGATAGTTTATAAAATCTCATGATATTATTTATTTTTAGAAAATGTGTATTGTTTTAGTAACTAGTTTTTAAGTTATAGTTGTGTGCCCTTTCAGGGCGTCATGGTCTGACTTTAATTGTATAATTACACCTAAATTTATTTTTATTGAAACAAATGAAAATAAAATACTATAACAATTAAATACTATTAATATAAGGCTTAAGTCTATAAAAATAAAAAATAAATTAAAAACTAAACTAAATCTAAAAATGGCCCCTGCGGCATTGTGCCGAAGACGCTGGCAGCATTTCCTCGCTGAATAGTAAGACTAATTTTATTACACCTTAATTGAAATGTACATGACTTAACAACGAAATAAATAAATAAATAAATTATTTTAAAAGTTTTGGAGCTCCTAGATGCCCAATACGAATGTTAATACCAAAGTCTCGAAGTATATTCAGAATAGTCGGTGAGCGGCAACCTCGGTTGCGGGTGGGTGCGCGAGGTGATCGCGCGCCCCGACCCGTGACGACAGTTACTTGGCCCCACTAATTAATATGGAGAAATGACCAGCTTAGAGAAAATATACATGTGGAGGTTACTGGCCTGAGATTGTGTTAGGAAAAGCATACGAGGCTGTCAAGATTTTTTTTTAATCTTTTCTTGCCATGGTTTTTGTTTATTTTTTGCCAAGACAAGGGCAGTGTTGTTAGTCAGACATTGTGTCTAATTAAAACCTCATTTAAAAATATCCCACATATTTATGGAAAAACCATTTATTTACTTAAAAGACAAAATTTTAGAAATATACAAATACAAATACAAAAAGGTTTATTTCTCAAAATTTTACAATGATCAATCTATAGTAAGTATGGGTATTAAAAATAAGACGTTGAAAAATCGGTGTAAGCACAGTGCTAAGCTATCATAATATACATAAAGACAACTAAAAATATAACCTATTTTTTTTATTAATTTACAAGTGGTAATAATAGTTAAATAACAATAACTTGAATAGTATTACAACTTACTTAAATTTAAAACAGGCCCTTGGGGCATTGTACCGAGGATGCTGGCGGCATTTCCTCGCTGTATCGCAATGCTAATACGTTGTGCGAGGAAGTCGCTAGCTCTTCGGTCACTAGTTACGTCAACCAAACGCTTCGCGGTTTCAGTAAATAACTTGTGCGTGCTGGGCCTGGATCCCTTATAATAAATTAACTTAAAAAATAACTTAAAAATAATACTAGAAACTAGGAAAACTATTAAACTATAACTCCCAAATCGCCGCTGCCGGGAATGGTCCCCAGAAGGCTGGCTGCGTTACCTATATATTATTTATTATATGTTACCTATTTATTGTGTATTTATATTATATGATTTTTATGTTATTTGCTCTAAGAATCATCCTCTCTTTTGATCCTTAAGTACAAAAATTTAATTAGTATGCAGTAATTTAAAAAAAAACATAATTGTATGTAAATTTTCCAACACTCGTCTAATCTAATATAGACACAAAGACTCGTGGATATTTACATCAATTGTCATTCGAATTTGATCCTAAACTGCAATTGCAAGTAGCGAGTTTCAGATAAGTATGAACCCAGCCAGTGATTAGAATAAAATTTTAATTTACGGCTCAATAATTACTCGAATCGTTCCAGGGCTGCGCACATCGCAGGGGAGAGCCTCTGAAAGAGATATTAATGTTATTATAGTTCACTATATTATTACTATAGTTCATTATAAATGTATCGATATCAGTTTTCTGGCGTATATGCATGTGCAAAAGGGCCACATACAGATTTTGGTTCGCATCTTTCCAGAGGAAATTGCCAAAGTTAAGGTCTGTAAAGGAACATTTTATATAACTATGCACGTAAAAGCCTTTAACTATTGACCACAGAAAAGACGACTGTTTTCAGATCTGTATAGTTAAGTTATGACTCAGACGGAAAAGATAAATTCACTGCATAAAACCGACTCCAAAAAAAGACTAAAAAGAAAAAAATAGTTGCCTTACTTCTAATATGAGATTTCACTCTTCTTATTGAACAATGTAGACGTACCTATTATAATTTTTGAAGTCGGTGCCATGCAAAGAAATTTTCTAATGATGAAATGGACCAACTACAAAATTAAAATAGGTACTTCTACATTGTTCAATAAGAAGCGTAAAGTCTCATATTAGAAGTAAGGCAATTATTTTTTACTTTTTTGTGTTTTTTTGGAGTCGGTTTTATCTTTTTATTTATTTTACACTTTTTAGTGAAACATCACCAGAGAGCATCTCATTACGATTTCAATAAGCTCAAATACAACTAAGCTACACTGTTTTATTATGGAGTTCCGTTGTCTATCTTCCGGCTTCAATTATCAGATCAGGTTGATGGTGACATTACATCAGGACCATTTGAATTGACTTCGTCATAGTCGCGTCAGTATCTTGATCGAAATATCTTAATGCTACCCATGAAACACTAGGAGTTTTGGATGACCATCCGTGGTCTTCTTCAACAGTTCCCGTTCACCAAATGCTATTTTCTGAATGAAAATTCTTGATTTATTACCAAAAATACTAAAATCGCTATGTTTCCCTTGAATTTTTGAGGAGTTCCCTCAGTTCCTCATGACTACTAGATCTTGAGAGAGTTAGATCTAGTAGTCATGAGGTCTAGTAGTCTCGAGATTAATCTCGAACTAGATTGTGGTAACAATGGCACCAACCTTGAAGCATATGCTTTCAAATAAAGAAAAAATTCAAATCGGTTAATGGAGTTCTGAGACACATTTAAAAAAGGAACAAGACAGAATAGAGAACCTCCTCCTATTTTGAAGTCGGTTAACAATAGGAAGAACTGTAGAGTCCGATGGCGTCTTCAGTACATTCAGAATATATATTTTTTAAGCCGTCATCCCCCGATCCCGGAGTTCTCCGGGCACATAACAATATAATGTTATTATTTATTTTTTTCATCGGGAGGCAATAGGCTTGAAGTTTGAAAGCTGATTACACAAATTGCCGACGGCACTGGCCATATACATTGTAAAAAAAAAACAAATGAGACCATGAACCGTTGGAATTTTAAACCATAGATCCTTTGGATTTCGAATGTAACGCACCAACGCCTCGGCTCGGATGTATCGTTGCGCAAATGGAACGGATATTGCTCGTTCCTCTCGCCGCCATTCTGTTCGAAATTTAAATTTTGCCGGTTAACTGGTCGCTTCCGGTAGCTTTGTTTCTGTTGGGTAACTAAGATGGGCTTTTGGGCACTTGGTTTTCAATTTTGCAACTTCATTTGCACATCGTACCTAAGTTACGGTAGTTCAATGTCGTTAGGATTTCAACGCATGAAATTGTCGCGCGTCAACGCGGTCGGATGCGTATATTGTCCAGAGTGGACTACAAGCAGAAAATCAGACAAAAGGACTGCATCATGAGACGAAACAAACGCTACAAGCTTAACTCAGTCTATCCTTGCTCGGCGCTTATGAAGATTTAGATTTATTTATTTCATAATATAAAAATACAATACCTGTAATTTATCCTAAGTTAATTTATACGACTTTATATTACGATCGTCAAATAGTTTATGAAATATCAAAAAATTAAACTAAATTATACAGAATTTCTCAGAATATTTAAATAATAATCATACTAAACACAAAGAAAATTTATAAATAAAAGTACTACTCAAAAATACAATGCCAAAAGCTTAAATAACCCCTTGTCACAATACATTAAAATTAAAATAAAATAAAACTAATTCATGAGTAATAAATAAACAGCAAAGTTATCGAATAGCGATGTTAACTCAAAATTTGACTACTCCATAAAACTACACCAAAAGAAACAAGGCAAAAATATGCCTAATGGTGAAAATCCTATTCAAATATCTCAAGAAATAACGAAGCTTTAATGTTGCTGGTTAGAGAGAGAAAGAGCGATAGATTATGAGATCATCAGACGTCATTGACCACCAGCGCCATAGTAAATGATGATCGTTCCAATACAAAGGTGCGTTTTGCGGATAAGGGACAGAGTATGCCCCCTTTTAAAACTTTGAATATTTATAATTATGTAATCATTTATTCTTTTAGTTACTTTTTCGCCATTTGATCCTTTTTCGAGAAAATTCTAACTTATTGATTTTCTTGTTTGACGTCAACATCCCTATTATCCGCGGCAATTATTAAAAAGTATAAATTGAACTCTTTCTGGCTACCAGTGATGTTTCTGACGACAAAATTCACACTCGTCACTTTCTGACACTCTATTTTTATCATTAGAAGCTTTATATTGCGTATATTTTATCAGGCGCTTTAAGATATTAATTAGCAATTTTACTCGCACGTGTTTATTTATATCTGCTAAATGTATCTACGCTTCTTCTGTCGGCCTATGTACAATTGACAAGCATTTGTTACCTTTCACATTATTTGATAAACAGTGACGGGTGATTTATGTTAAATTTATCACGCGATAATAAATGTCATAATACGACGTCTGATGAAACGAAATAGGCTTATATTAACTAAGGAGTAAACCACCATCTCTTTTTTGTCAACTTACAGGTTCAAGAATGCATTAACTGTGTCTACTGCTTTCGTAATAAAGTCGGTTATATATCACAACCTCACCATTTTTTTCTTGCAAATGAAGAATGCGACAGTATCTTTGTAGGTATACATACACCTGCAATTTTTTCCGCGGACTCCCGTATTAATTTCCATCATCTTTCATCAGTTTGCATCCAATTTCCGGGGTAAAAAGTATTATATAGTTCAATATTGGTTATGACTAGAGGTTTGTCCCGGACTCTGCACTGGCGAGCGCGACATACTCGTGGATTCGTCCACTCATCTTGTCTCATTAAGTCGTCTACCCAATGGTGCATTGGGAGAGGCCTATGTCCAGCAGTGGACGTCTTTCGGCTGATATGATGATGATGATGATGAATGGTGCATATGTCACGGTCAGATTATAAACACCGTTAAATTATAATCTAACTAGCGAGACTATAAACTGTCAAAAGATTTTAATCTACCGAAAAATAATTGCAATTTATATTAAGTTCGTTCTTAATCCAGGCTCCTCAGAGCAGATATATAAGCTTCGCTTGCGACTTGCTGAAGGAAAGTACAAAACTGTTTTCAGTTCACAGTCATTCGACAGTTCGATTATAATCTCGCTAGTTCGATTATAATTTAACGGTTTTTACAGTTTTATGGTGCCATTCGAACCAGTTTTTATAGACGATAAATTGTTTGTATGGAACTAATTACAATTAGAGCAACACAAAAGACAAAAACGAGAGGTAAGTACAGCATAGTTGACGAGCACTGAAAACGCTCCATAGACCGTGGCTCGTTGTATGGAAAAGCTAGTAATTTGCCATATTAGTCGTGAAATATTGCGATTAACGACGTAGTTGCCGTACAAATTATTTTTTATCGGGACATGAGAATTTTATTGGTAACTTTCAATTCACATTTCGATTTCAGTAAAACAACATTTTTTGGAATCTTTAAAGTCCCATATATTTTTATGATTTTGATTAATTTGTCTAATTTACTATTTATTGTGATATTTTGATGGCTTTCCATCTATATAACCACACTATGGTATAAATTTTAACATGTATCAAATACCCAATTCGTAACATTACATTGTCATAGACCTAATATCACTAAGTATCTACCATACATTGTTTCAACTAATTTCTAATGCGTCACTCCGTGGGAAAGGGGAAATGTCACAATTTCCTAACAAGGTCAATAAATGCGGTGATTTAGTTTTAATTTGACCGGGTATCAAAGCAGCATTATGTGTGCTGTCAACCGTGCTGAGACATTGGACCTTAAATATTAAAATAATGGATATTATTTATTTATAAGATTTTATTTACATTTTATGTCTATTACAGTTATTACATCAAAAATAATAATTTAGTCATATAACCCGCCCCTCATCGTCCCGGTGCAATAGTGCCCATAACGCTGGCAGCATTTCCGCGCTGAATAGCGACGGAGAGTCTGCGCCAGAAACGATTCGGAGCGGGAGTCCTCTCCTCTTTGCCTAAGTCGACGGCCTATTTCCCGAACAAACTCCTTTGCGTCCTTTTCCCAGCAACGTTAATAATTTGGATATTACAATTCGATGAATTTAACATAAAACCGTAGTATAATTTATAGGTAATGTTTAGTTTTTAAGGGAAAATATTTGTACCTTGTGGGTAGATCACAGAGCACTGTATAATTCACTATAACTTTCATTTTATTATGAAACACATTTCGCCGTCATATATAGAGTGCCGAAGGGCCATTGCAACCGAGCGGTAAACCTTCGCTCTGCGATTTTCAATTTAGAAGTATATAATTATATACATCTTTGTTCCGTTCGGTGTAGAGACCCTCGATCCGTGGGATCCCAGGGCCCAAAAATTCTTCAAAGAATTCGCTAAAAGATTAGTGGCACCACTAGTGACCAAAGGGCTGGCAGCTTCCTCGCACAACGCATCAGCATTGCTATACTTCGGGGAAATACTGCCAGCATCTTTTTCCCTACGCCGCGGGGGGACCCCTTATTTTAGATTATTTATTTTTAAGTCTATAATTATGTTAAGTTTAGTTTGTAGTCCTTTTATACTATTTGTTGATAATGAGAACAACGTTGAACAACGAGATACATTAAGGGTGGGTTGCACCAAAGCATCTGTAACCGTAATCGTGAGTGGTATTCGTTAAAACCTTATTATATGGAAAGTTTGACAAGTTTCTTTGGGGTGACAGCTGCCGGCGCCATATTTAACGTTTACCGGTCATAAGTTGGTGCAACCGACACTAAATAGATTATTTGGAAGTCGCTCATTCGAACCCCGGCTCGGGGTTTTAAAAAACTTATGTACGAAATATAATTTTATATTCAACCGATAACCGTTGGGGAAGAAAGGTTCTCGGCGGGAAGACCGCACGTGTGCACGCAGTGGCGACCTCGCACGGGAAGACGAATCGTTGGACGGCCTCCCACTAGGTGGACTGGTGACTTAGTCAAGGCAGCGGGGAGTCGCTGGATGCGGGTGGCTCGCGACCGTGTGCTGTGGCGCTCCTTGGGGAGGCCTATATTCAGCAGTGGATGTCTTCCGGCTGAATGATGATGATGATTCAACAGTAGTTTTTCGGTGAAGAAATAAATGAGAAAACCAGGGTAATCTCAACAAGGTCTAGTTTCCCCTAGTTTTCGATAGTCAGATGTGTCAAAGTGGACCCCGGACTCCTAGAAGCACAAGCGGGAAAACGATAAGAGGGTGATGAGAGGGTCACAGAATAGTATAATAGTATTTACATGATAGGATACCGACGGGTGAGAAAACTGGCGAGTGCGTTCCGAACCGTCCGCAAAATTAAGTTGGTTTTAATAGGAAAAATAACGAAATTTCAAATAAAAAATCTATTAATATATTAGTATTTTTTGGTAAAACATACGTAATTATAAACACAATAATTACAAAAACATCATCATCAAATTTCAAATTCATAGGTCAAAGGGAAGTCACAAAATTCTTCGCGACAAAATATTGTGACAGGCGACGGACGGAGGGACACGGGAGTGACAGCAATAGGGTTCCGTTTGGACCCTTCGGGTATAGAACCCTAGAAAACAACGCACCAGTCTGAGTAACCCAATGAATCACTATGTTTATTTAATTTAACTTTTTAATATTTCAATCGTTATCCATTGCTGTTACAAAAGATATAACATTTTGGCTAATAGTAGAGTTAGAGTGATCTAATAAAATTTCTTCAATAATTTTCGTGTTAACTTTCAAACTGACTGTAATTTTGGTCTTCCTAACTTATTATATATATTGTTTTCTTTTCAGGTAAGTAAGCGTGGTGATAATAAAAAAAGGGGGTAAGTACCGATGTATTTTCATGGCTAGTTTCATAATAATGAAAAACCGGGTATTATACACATTATTTCAGTCTCCTCGAGATTATGGACGCTTCAAGTGCCTTGAAACGTATATTCAAATTACAAGTCCCTACTTATACAGATTAAAATTAACTGATGAATATGATTAAAGTTTTTAATATATGATTCATCAATAAAGATGAAGAGATTATGACCTTACATTGCATATTCTTGTGCAAGTTGTGCAGTCATTGAAGTCGGTACATTGGGTACATATTGCACACTTCATTTAAAGTTAAATAAAGCAAACAAACAAGCAAAAACTTAGCTACCTAGCTATACTATAGTTATACTATACTATAGCTATACTATACAGTAAAACAAGTATTAAATCCACTGAAAACGTTCTACCATTCAAGTATGAAACCCAAGTCTCGCTAGATGGCGCGATAAACCGCCAATGGCATACAATTAATACACTTATCTCGTCTAATTAACGATTGCGACCTAGAATCTCGAATGAGGCTGAGGCAAGATCCGCTCTTGCGTCGCCACGCATCGGTGGTACCATTGTGGTACCTTCATTGTAGTACTGTACGGTTGGTACCTTTTTTATGAGACTGCTGTACCTACCTTAATGTGAAGACTGAACAAGACTGCTGAACATGAAAAGTACTTCGATTTGAACGATAGAGACATTTTGAAATGGAACGTGCCTCCAGGGTGTTTCCGCTCACATCCGACGTGTTAAACAGTGCCTACCTTAGAGCTTTAAATTAGTTTTACTCTATGTATTTAAGGTTAAATATCGCTCGACATGTTCAGTATCTGTGAGACTCACGGGAGTTTATATTTAAAGTTTTACTCTACATTATTTTGATGAGATTTAAATTTATTTGCTGCATCGTTAATTACAATTTTTGCGAGGCAGGATGATGTCCTTCACCGAAAAGCTAAGTAATTATCAAATGACACTCCGTACATAAGTTCCAAACTCATTATTACCGTTGCCAACACTGTTAACTGACCATTCCTACACTTTATGCGCATTGTAATAAGGGTCACGAATGGTCTTTTGACTGTGTTGGTGTTTGTACGAGCCAGGATTCGAATCCAGGACGAAATAGCCGGATACTTGAACTACCTAACTTCAGATTCTTGGGTTCGGTTTTAATATAGATCCGTTAGATCTTATGTCGGTTAGTTATTTCGAAAGATGTCTATATTCTGATATTTGGCCTAAAACGGTTTCTTATAGCACCTTATAATAATTAATCTCGGCTATAAACTGTAGCTAGGCAAATAGACGAGTAATTACCGCCATATAAACTTCCAATAAAACTTTACAGACCAACATTAATGTCGTTTTATCACGACATTTTAATTACTAAGGCCCTGTAACACAGACATACTGTATTGAAGTAGACGTCGCATGTACGTAGACTTGTACAGTGAGATTTTTTTAGCCTGACCGTGGCTTTATAAAGACCGAGCCGAATAAAGTGACAGGAGTGCGCGGTTGGAGAGTGGCCTGGGGAAAATTCAGGCAAAACCTCCGATACGACCACGTGGGTGGTTTAAACACAGGATTACTCTAAGAGTTTTCGCTTCGTACAGTGAGCATGCTGATTTCTGAGAGAAAAGAAGTCTAATATGGGTAATATTCTAGTAATGGACAAATGGATGTGTTAACCTACTCATCATCATCCGCCTAGATTTATCCCAGTACAGTTGCATCCTGAAGAATGCCCAGGGTCCTAACCTATTGTCGGCTCGACTTCTTTTTGCCATTTGTTTCAATTTTATATCAATTATACAGGGATCTAAACAGATAAATATGTGGAAATACAAATATAACTATGCGTATATATAACTGTGCGTTTCTCAAGAAATTTCCTGCCTCGCACTACCAAATTATGGAATGAACTGTCGCCTGCGGTATTTCCGGACCGATATGACCTTCAAACCTTCAAGAAAAGAGCATATTCCCTTCTGAAAGGCCGGCAACGCACTTGCGAGGGTGTTTATGGGCGATGATAATTGCTTACCATCAGGCGATCCGTATACCGTTTCCACGATCTACCTGTATGTATGTCTGTGCCCCGTAAGGAGTAAAAACAGGTTGACTAGTTTCAGTTTTTCCTGCTCCTACCAAGGCTATCTCTAATGAGTCAATCTGAATATTTACGTCGTTGCTATTACGAATACATTAAAAAGATAATTATCCACGTTACTTTAAGAGATAATTTTCCTTTTTTGCCCCTATTCAGGACGCTAGGTATGATGACTTTTACGCCCCGCTCGCACAGCTCAGATCAACTGGGCATCCTCGCACGTACTATAAAGCATTTTTCCCAAGCTGAAACGGTGATGTATCGCTCGCGCTTCTCGCTCGCTCGGTCAATTAATCGAAACACGTTAACTTTCACAATCATCAAAACTACATTGTCTTAACGCTCAAGTGAGATTGAATTAATTCAACGAAACATTGCACCCCTAACACACGTCAAGATATCATTCAGCAAACAAATTGGGTCTAAAATTCGTTGCCTAACTCTTGCAAAATCAATACCGAGTGTAGGCGTACATATACAGGTTTTCATATCAACAACGACATTAGTGTTTGCATAACGCTATGCACTTGAGACCTTTTACTTTAAAATAGTTGTAATACGAATACGTCCATCCATTGATCATTAATCTTCAGGCTTCTTGTATTTTATTGTTTTAAAACCCGTATTCATCAAATGTACCTATGAGTAATAGTTTGTTTTAGAGATTTGCTATTTAAAATCGTAGGCGGGAAAGGTCAAGTGTATATTACCTTAATATTTCGAATGTTTCGTAGTTCGTGGGTTTGATTGGGTATTTGATGTGTTCATCATCATCATCATCATCATCATTTCAGCCGAAAGACGTCCACTGCTGAACATAGGCCTCCCCCAAGGCTCGCCATTTAGACCGGTCCTGTGCCGTTCGTTTCCACCGGATTCCCGCGACCTTCACCAGCGGGGTAATCACGTAACTTTTTTACTACCGTTAGATAGATTTTAATGTCAAATTTTAACTGTCAGCTCATACATTCATACTTCAAAATTGACATTAAAATCTATCCACCGTTAGTACATAAAGTTACGTGATTCGCCTGCAGGTCATCACTCCACCTTCCTTTCTTTTCATGTGTTAATGGGTTGATTAATATTCGAATATATTGGCTCTACCTTACGATATGGAATTTTCTTTTGGGGAATTTCAAAAGACAGTGAAGCCGTTTTTAAAGCGCAGAAGAGATGCGTGAGGGCTGTTGGAGGTCTTTTTATGACTGACAGCTGTGTGTCGCATTTTACAAGTTTAAAATAATATTTAATAATAGGAATGCTTAACTACAATAACTTAAATAAATAATAAACTACACAATGTTAAGTGATTATAACAACCAGGAAACAAAAACATTTTAAAGGAAGTAACAGTAAACTTAAGTGCTAACATTATGTCTGATACGTACCTGGTTCAAATGATCCAAATACGCTGCGTTCCCGCGCTGTATGGCTAATGAAATACTTTGAACCAGGTATGGCGTAATAGAACAACATAATCACAGTGTTCATCGAAAGATAGAACGCTGCGCTTATGGCGTCCAACTCAGACACGACGCGTACACTTAGGCATTCCCGCCTCTGGGGACGCCCACCGCGCGATCGCGACAACACTGACACAATATAATCCCTATTCGTCCCAGTACCGCCGCACATCGGGCAGGGTCAGTCCGACCCAGGTCGGACCTAGCTGAGTTTCTTGCTGGACTCTTCTCAGCTAGGCTAGGTTTAGTGAAGCAGCGACAAAACTCCCAGTAGCTCGATTCCACTAACACCTCAGATTCGGTTGAAACCGCTCAACCAATCTCACTAGAGCGCAAACTCTTAGAGTATTCGAGTGTTTCAAACCACACGCGTGGTCGTGTCGGAGGTTTTCCCCTGGATTTTCCCCAGGCTACTCTCCAACCGCGCACTTATATCGCTTCATTGGGCCCGGCCTATAAAGCCACAGTCAGGTTAAAAAAAGCGTAATAGGCGCTCTTTGACCACAACCCCTATCCCGCAACCGTTTTTCTAAGGCCTGTATAAAAACTGGCCTCAGAACACCAAGGTCCTGCCGTATCGACAGCAAGAGGGACGAAGTCATACATTGATTTTAGGTTAGAATATTTGGCGTGGTTGAGCCTAACCGCTCTCTCTGCAGCACCGCCAGCCGACCGCGTTGTCTGTACAAGACGCTATGGAAGTGCCTACACATGTGCATACCACAACAGACTTCGCCCTACATAAATTTACACTAACGTGAGACATATTTACACTTAATATGAGAACAACGGACCCTGATGAAGGACTCCAATTGTAGTCCGAAACATGTCGCAAATAGTGACTTTCCAAGTGAGTTCCAACCGTTGTTCTCATATTAAGACTTCGCCCTTTCGCCCAAGGAGCCAGTGTAAGGCCGTCTGGCCTCTTCCCTTCCAGCCTGCTCAAAATTTAAATATTTTCTAAACCACTGTTAAATATAAATTACATTTCGTATGTAATTTTTTGATCAATTTAACTCTTTATACCTCGGTAACCCGAAATGTAGTTAAACTTGCATGCGATTTTACAAGCTTTTATTTAACATGCATCTTGCAATTGAATTCTAAAGCAGTTATCGTCAACGTAAACGTCCATTCATAAGGTAAACGTCCCAATGGTAGACACTTTAATACTCAATGGTTGACACAGTTGACACCTCTATTATTATGACATAAGTTTGAAGGTATCAAGTAGGTATTAGCTCAGTGTCGAGCACAGATCGGTTTACCTTCAACCTTTTTTCTCTGCTCGGTCAATTACTGTACCCAAGACTTAAGTACTGCCATTCACCATACGACACAAGCATATGTGTCGCAAGAAGTTTCGACACAGCGTACCGTAAGTTTTCCTTTTTTCGTGAGAAAATACTAACGTTTTCACTGCCAACACAATGCATGGTCTGTATAGAAAATTACCGGGCTTAAATTGCGGTTGATGTGGACTTTATGTGGGTGTTTTAAAAGTTGTTTTTGATTGGGTTAGCAGGGACGTATGTTGGTTCGCACGATGTTATCGTATTAACGGTGTGTAGAGTAATTGCATGTTGGAATTAAATACGTTTACTGCTGATTTGTTAAATTAAGGGTCAAGAAACTTAGTGATATGTTTTTGCCGTAAGCCGAAGCAAATAATACTATATTTCGTTCACAGTTCAGGGTGTACCAATAGTTTAAATTTTATCAGAACTCTGCCCTTATTAGCCGTTTAAGGATATACTAATATACGAGTACATTAAAAGGTACATTGGTGTCAAAGCTCCAGTGTTCTTGATCCTTTACTGTGCTAATGTACCCAAGCCTTTATATGGCTACCTATGCTAACACCCAAAACGATTTTTATATTTCTATTCAGGATTTTGAGCCGTAGCAGTTGTTCCTACGGCACTGGTTTTCAGTCCCGCCCACGAAAGCGCCCGAAATATTGGTTTTTCCTGTGTGTTGTTCGGAAAGTCAATATTCATGTTATCATATTCATATTAATATTTATTTATTCATAAAATATACAAAAATTTTACATGTCAGAAGATTGTTACAATAATTTAAATAGTAATTTATCTTACGTGATTTTCCACATGCCGGGTGGAAAATCGCTTTTCCAACCCTATTGTAGTTTTTTTTAATAATTACGATGAACACCGTATTCTTTTTAAGTTTACTATTTAAAGTTAGGTTCTTAATGACCGGTAAAAATCACGAATTTACCAAGTTTTATTTAACTCGGCTGAAAGCACCTATTTCACCTTTGGACTACAAATAACACCAAATATCACCAAAATATCTCGGATGAAATGGGTCAGTTTCAACCCTTGGTTAAAAATCTACTATAGAATTCTTAAATCTGAAAAGTAGTTCGGGTAATGTTTTGCTAACCAGCCAATTATCACATGAGCCCAATCTACCCCATTAACCACGTCCACATGACAATGAAATCCGTCTTAATAAGAAAACTTCGCACGCCGGTCGCACGCATGCGTTTGCGCAAACTCTTGCACCACGAAGGGCGCATTGTCTATGGCGTTTTTATGAAGCTTTTGTCCAATATCATTATGTATTGCGGAATTTGTTTTTGCGGGTATTCGGCCTCGAGTTCCTGTCGAGTTTATAACAGGAGATTGTCTTTTGAAGCATTTGAACAAGAATTGGCGTCCAATAATTAGTTTTTCATTTCAATATACGATATCAATATGGGTAGCGGACACCAGGCCCCTATTTCACCAAGCTTTGACATATTTATGTATGTATTTGACATATGAATGCTGACAAATAGACAATTTTCATGTGGAAACTGTTTCACCAACTACGATTGTAATGTTTTTTGACAATTGTCGCACCTGTCTCAGCTTTGGTGAAATAGGGGCCAGGCATCCTTCAGGATGCAACTTGAGATAAATGAAATCGTATCATTGTCACCCTGGTATTATGATGATACGATTTGAATATAGGTAGACCATAACTGAAACTCGCAGCGCGTCAGTTAATGGGCGAATATTCAGCGTATCGACGGCAGTTTTTTACGTTATTGTCGTTTCATTAAATATTGTTAAAGGGGACGATGATCAGACTAAACTTTTGTAATAAGCATAAACCAATATCGGGTTCGAGTATAATTTGATCAATGTTTTCGCCAGTTTATCCTAACTTTGTGTAGATAATTGTGAGTCTACAATGACTTTAGCAACGAGTGTTTCATCAAACACCTAGAGAATCGCCCTAATCCTTTGATACTGCCGCTTGTAACAGTTCCAAAATATCGATAAACTAAGAAAAACAAAACATACTTAGAAGAATAATACTAAGAATAAAAATAAGAATAAGCCGAGAAGGACAAAGCCAGCCAAGTACCTAGACCTGGCATACGAGGTAACCGCCATGTGGGATGTTGATTAAACGATCATTGTCCCTATAGTCATCTCTGCGAACGGTCTCATAGCGAAGAGTGTCGAACAACACCTCAAGAGACTCGCTAGATAGCTGGGTCAACGGTCAAATACAGAAGGCGGTACTCCTGGACATGGCGCGGATAGTCAAGAGGTTCCTCTCTCTGTCGCCCGACACCACCGGTAGCGTAGGCCCCGCCTCGCTGCCGGCGACACCCTAGGTTAGGTTTTTATAATATTTTTGTTTTTTGTAAGTGTGTTTATATTTTACTTTTTATAGAAATATTATAAAAACTAACTTAAGTACAAAAATAAATTTATAAAGAGCATAATATACTTACATGGTAAATTTTCCCCTGCAAACAGTAATTCTTTTTATTTGAGTTTCATCCTAATGTTAACTGGAAGAGATATCTTAGGGATAAGTTCGTCTTTGTACCCGTATAACGTTTTCTGTGTGTAGGTACATACCTTTATATTTTGTACAATGTTATATCAATAATCGCACGCGTGGTCGTGTCGGAGGTTTATCCTGGATTTTCCCCAAGCCACCCTCCAACCGCCCACTCCTATAAAGCCACAGTCAGGTTCAAAAAAAGTTATATGAATGTCAGTGCGTTTCGTTGACGAAAATTTGGAGAGACTGAGGGTAATGGTAGCACCAAACCGTCTGTAATCGTAGGCCGTGTCCCTTAAAATCTTATTGAATGAGTTTGATAAGTTTTTATGGGATGACAGCTGCCGGCGCCATATTTAACGTTAATCGTTCCGTAATCATATCGCTATATTTACTACCGACGTATAAAAAAAGTAGTTGCAACCCGGCCTGAAGCTTGTAATGACTGCAGACGAAACTGTACCTATCGCTTCAATGGTCGCTTTTAGTGTTAACTGTTAACCAATCAAACGCGTGCGTCAACGCGCAGGCGCCGTTCATGACCAATCGTTCGCTAGCTGTATGCAATCTATGTTAATGTTAGGATATAATTACATTATGAAAACGAAGTTAATTCTCCATTACGGCCACCACGGCAACCACGGCTTCGGTTTTCTTAATACATTGCTTGTGAACTCAACTAAACGTACTGCGTTGGGCGTCTCGATCGTGCAATGAACAGATAAAACGCTTCCCGCGCCGCAATTCGCCCAAGTAGTGGTCCGGCTGTTAACCATGTGGTATTTTTTTCTATGACGTGACAATACTGACGGTATCACTTCACCGGATGCTATAAGTATTAACATTATGCATAGTACTAGGTATTGCATTATTATCTCAAGTCATTTAAAGCGTGCCACATACTGCAGCGGCCTGCGGTGGCGGCCGCGGTGTTGGCCTGTTGTACACTACGACAATCCTAACATTCATTCAGACACACGCGGCCTTGATTTTCAGTTGACGCTGACAGCGGGACAGCTGACAGTTTTCACATATCGTCATCAAATCATGGGATTTGTCGGTGCGGATGAGCGACTCTATAGTCACTTTAATGTTTATTTTAGCAGTAGTCTGCAAGTTCTCTTTTCTCTGAGTTTCTATATTGAAGGTTTTTATCTAAATTAATGTGTTTGTCACCATATAATTGTAAGAACTTTAATCTACCAAGCGAGATTATAAACTAACGGTTAGGTTTTCGTTAGGGGGTTTATAATAATCTAACGTGTCAGAACATCTAATTTCATTTTGCGTGTCATTTTTTTCTAATGTGTCAGAATAATTGTATTGTGTCAGATTATAACCTATCGGTGCTCACAATTATGCGGTGATTTATACGTGTGTATCATTATTAATTTAGTTTACGATTTCTATTTATGCAGTTATTCCATTAAGGGAGATTCGAGCGTTCGTATCCACTTCCCATCAGGCAGGCCGTATGCTTATTTGCCATCGACGTCGTATCAAAAATAATAAACTAATTAAGAACAAAAACACACTTATACCACACCAACCGTTTCTCAATCTTAATTAGATTACCTACTGCTTTAAATTTAGAATTAGAAAACTAAATTAAGTGCTCAATTAAGCCAAAACCTGGTACATATGGCAGCCAGGTCCATTGTTCCGAGAAAAAATATTCTTACATACATAAACGTGGTATCAGATTTTCGCACGCCACTAACTGTTCTTATGAATAGGGTGTTCCTAATGCGGTGTCAAATTGTAAATTGTGGAAGGTTGCCAGCCTTTCACATATTTGTGAGTCAGCTGTGAAAAATGACGTTTATCGTAGAGTATTACTGAAACTTAGACAATGACAGGTGATGTTAAGTTTAATCCAATTCGTATTCGGTCTTAACATCAAAATAAAGTGTTTAATACAAACATATGATTTTAGACAAATTTTATGTATTATGTTTTTTTAATGTATTTTGTTAGTATGTATACAATACAGATACGCTTTATTGCATACAACAACAAAAAAACACAGTACAGTACATAATTACAATGAGTATGTATGTCTACTTCGACAGTAGTTGGAGTATCGGTGGTGTACGTTGTGAAATATGTTAGGCGAAAAAATGAGACCAAACGATTGCCGAGTGGGTGGTCGAACAATTTACTTATTTTTCAGGACAGTTCATTGCTAGTTTACAGTTCGGGGTAGACCTCTAGACTTGTTGTTTTATAACTTGTCAAAAAGAATCTAATTTATGCGAATATAATTTCCAATTGACGGCCGCTTTAGCCTAGTTGGTAGTGACCCTGCCTTCGAAGCTGGAGGTCCCGGGTTCGAATCCCGGTCAGGGCATTTATTTGTGTGACACGAATATTTGTTCCTGAGTCTTGGATGTTTTCTATGTACTTATTTAAGTATCTATTTATCTATATAAGTATGTATATCGTCACATAGTACCCATAGTACAAGCTTTGCTTAGTTTGGGATTAGGTTGATTTGTGTAAGATTTGTCCACAAATATTTTATTTATTTATTTTGTATTAAGCAGTACCTACAAACTTAGAAATAAAGGAAAAATTGATTTGGCCGCGAGTGCCGGGAGGTCGCAGGTTAAAATCCTGCTCGGTGCCTAAATTTTTCCTTTATTTCTAAATTTTATTTATTTATTCTTATATAAAGAAATGAAACACTCTGTAGGCCAGCCTCCGTAATTAACGCTTTACGCCACGCCTATTGGGCCACCGTTTCGACATCAGCCTTGACTCGTCCATCTGCCCCGCTCCAATCTAATTAGGCAACGTATGTTGCACCGTCATTAGGATATCTAGGCTATCGGTTTTATTTATTTATATAAGGAGAACCAACAGCTTCAGCTATTTATCCATATTGCAGCTTGATTAGAGAGGTTAAAAACTTGGTGCCAATTTAACACAAATCGAACTAGGCCCATAGTTTGATTTATATCAAAATCAAAATCAAACATTTATTCTGCAAATAGGCCACAAGGCCACTTTTACATGTCAAAATATTAATTTACAATTTAAGAAAGTCTGACTATAATAATAAATTTTTCATGTCAAAATATTAATTTGCAGTTCAAGAAAGAATAATAATTTTGAGTTTACAATTATAACAAAATTAATGTCATGCAGTGAAGATAAACTTGCAAAGTTATCTATTACAAATATTACAACATCAGTAAAGTTAAAGCTGTATAAGGTTTCAAAATTTAACAAGGAGTATAATGAAATTATAATGTCCCAGAGATGTACATGGCCTCTGAGCGTAAAATTAAGATTTATTTAATATTGTTAGTGATGTATATGGTCTCTAAGTCACTGATAATAAAAACGAATCCACAACAGGATGATGTCTCTCGTCAATCCCCATAAATCCAATATAAATTAAAAATGTCCCCGAAGTTACTCGACACTAACCCAATACATGACACTTTCAATCGTATGTCACAATAGGTGTCGTCGAACATTGGGACGTTTACTTTATACCTATATATTTCATTTTGGTATATACCTTCTCGCCAAATTTCAAATCGTTATGAATGTCAATTCGATTCGATGTAACTTTTTTTGGGCCTTAGCTTGGCCAGCCACTTGATGCTGTACGAAATGCTCTCGACTAGTCTAGTAGTGGAAGAACTAAAAGAAAGATAGAAGATAAAAAGGAAAATAAATAAATAAATGAGCGAGGGTTGACGGATCAAACCGAATAAATCGAGATGATTGATATTATTGCGTGTACTTCTATTTTCAAAAAACCTCTTACGCGACTTATGGGGTTTGACCACTCACCGATATGATTATTATTATTAACTACGACCGTCGACCATCGATTCAACATTCTATGATGCATTTTAGTAAAACCTACGGCCGAAGCCGACAAGACAAGCATACAATAATTAAATTCCAACTGGCAGCTAAATCGCCATCAAAGTAAAGCCGAGTGCACACGGCTGTTGAATATAAAGCGGGGACACACCTGACGCAATTTCCGGTGGAAACGTGCCTTAAAGCTACACGATGATATCCAGTTGTTAAGGTGCGAATTTGTGTTTTTTTGTGTTTTCGAATTCTATTTAAACTTTATAGTATAAGTTTCATAGCTAGGTTTTGGTTTTTCAGTCGATTACTCCACCTTAACATATAAGAAAGTTATATTACAATTATCAATAATCAATAATAATCAATAATTATATGTTTTTTGTCGATTCACTTTAGAAAATTATCCAAAATGGCGGAGCCGTGGGGGTTGACAACGTAAAAATATCACAGGCCAAGTCTACAGCTCACAGAGCCGCTACGTAGTTTACTATTAAAAAGGTACACTTAACAGACATACTTACAATTACTGACAGTTTCGCACGTATTCAGTAGCATTTATGCCCAGGCAGAAACGGAGACGCTACGCTCGCTTCGCTCGCTTGGTCAATAAATATCGCACAGTGACACATCGAAATGGAAAGGCGCCGATTAATTGGTAAACGTTTGAATACGTTTAATCCGAACCGGGCCGGGTCCTGACCTATGGAAATTGCTTGCCCAATTGTATTGGTGCCCCCGTTGCACTGGTTTATATGCATTAAAACGACGTGTAAATTGATTCTACGTAACAAGAAAGTGATTTTTACCTCATTGTGAGTCTTTTAGGGAGGCCTATGTCCAGCTGTGGACGACTTTCGGCTGATATGGTGAGGATTATAATGACGCATCCCTGAAATTAGCATCATTCATATACTAGTGGTATGACCCTAACTGCATATATTTATAGCGTAGCGCGAATGTGCGCGAAAAGTAGTGAAAAAATGTGTGAGTTCCTATAACTGGATTTGTATTATTACCTAAGTCTAGCATAATTTGGAAGTTTGTACTCCTTGAACTAAATAAATAAATAAACTGTAAACTCGCGATGTATAATCCGTCCAGCGACATCTAGTGGTGTTTAAACAAATCAGTTTTCAACATATTACAACCCCATTATCTTGGCAAGGGGTCGCCTTCGATCGATTTGGCTCATATTTGAAATTAAAAAACCATTTTTGTCTCATTCATTCGCCTACCAAATTTCACGACGTTTCGATCAACGATATTTAGTAGAGTTATCACCGAACAGTAATTTATATATCCTACATATCAATGCCAGATTGTTTCAGTAGATCTGAAGAACTTCGCTTGCACTCGGTTCTCTCGCTCGTTCAATAATCGTATCAAATGCCTTAATTAAATGTATAATGCTACATATATATTCCATTCATATTAAGTAGTGATTTATTGGAGCTAGAGAAACTAAATCAGTCACAATCACAAGTATGCGATGTGGCGGTGATAATTGATACATTTTAGACTACTTTCAAGTGCGTCACACATTGCAACAAAAACTCATTGCGCTCAGAGTTTCTCTTTATAACACTACCTTATCACATTGACTTAGGAGCTGTTTTTCATCGGCCTGATTGCAATTCTAAGCGCGGTATTGCTGTTCTTTCACCTTTGTACCTGTACAGTTCACAAAGTCGTTTCTGCATCGGATTAAAGTTGATATTCGTTTAATTGAAGCGTCTAATGTTTGGTCGTCTCTCACCTTTGCACTTATACGATCCAAGACATCTTTGACGCGTTAGAATAAAGGTCACATTCGTCTGTTTCGTCTGCATTAGGATCTTCTTCTTTCATCTCCTCGCATTTGCGGCTGTTGTCGTCTTAGTGCGTGGTGATATGGTTGTTTTTCACGGGTACGGATGGTATGAAGTGTGTTCTTTCACCTTTGCTCCAGTTGCAGGGTCGGCCACCCATGACGGTATACGCACCATCGCGCTGGTGCCAGGGGTGAGCAGATACTAAATTGCTGAGATACGCGGTAAATTACTGCTTCCGGCTGAATTTTAATGAGGATAGTTGGGAGATTTTTCGCTATTATAAAATTTTAAGAATCTTAATTATTCTTGACTAGAATGAGAACGCTAACGGCTTGTGCTACCATTAGCGACTTTCTTGTCAGTTATATTGCCAATCTTGTATCATGACCGTGATATATCAATATTATATTCCATCTGCCTACCTCTTTAGTTAATACTGGTGTGAACTTATATGTACAGGCATTTACGTGGGTGGACGTCAAAAATATATGTTTACTGGTACTAAACATTCTAATCAAAACATTGATTCTGCCTATAGTGCCAATATTTCATATTTCATATTTATTTATTCATAAAATATACAAAAATTTTACATGTCAGAAGATTGTTACAATAATTTAATTATGTCGATTAAATAAAAAATAAAAATTTCAATTAGATTAGGTACATTATTTAAATTATTACATAGTGAATTTAAATGTCAAAAAAAAACAAAGCTTCAAGCAAGGCTTCAAGGGGACCTTTTCGAAATCTATCTATATCAATTAAAAATAGTACAATACTCAAAATGACATTAATTAAATATAGTGTTACATGTCAAAAATAGAACTAAGAAAAATAATAAAAATCCATATTTGTTAGAGATGTATAAGGTCTGTAAGCGACAAGGTGCACTAATCGTAACCATAATAAAATATCCTCAAAGATGTATAAGGACTCGGAGCGTCAGACTAAGATTAAAATCAAATGAGAACAGAGTGAAGTCTCTCATTATCTCTGTATGTATGTGGTATTTTTTTTATTGTATCTCCGAAACTACAATTAAAATTCTAATAGCGAGATTCAGAACACCCCTTAACCGTTTTAGCGCCATCTATGATCAAATTCAAGCACTAATATCATTAACGAGAGAGACTGGGTCTCCGCGTGAGACCCATTGTGTCAACTTTCTCGATGTCACCGTTCCCCGCTTAATTATTTATAAGCGAGAGCATTTTAGCTAATGCAGCTTTTTAATTACTATTTACAGTTACAACACGGTTCTTTCGGAATAAAAACATCGCAGTTTTAGAGCGAATTTAATCTTCAAGTATCTCCTTAACAAACGAATATTGTGTCTGAAGATACTGTCTGTCTTTATTGTTTAACATTTTCTTAACAATATTTTTTGTAGACATAAATAGTAATTTGAGTTATTGAAAATACATTCATCACCATTTTAGCAAGACATGTGTTACTTATGTATAAAGTTTGAGCTCAGTTTTGTATGACGTCCCAGTAATGTCAGACGCAATTACAGAGTAGACTGAACCACTTGGCAAATAAGTTTTGATCTAGAAAGAAACATAAAAATAACCTGCGATGTAAGGTAAATTAGCAAGTCCATCTAATTTAATAAGTTTACTAAGCGTAGCTGATCTCATTTGAGTTTATCCAACCGCTACTATAAACTACCACCCACCTATACTAACATTAAACATGATCATATCTAGTTATCATAACAAATTAGAAAAACAAACAAACACCTTCTATCCTACCATCAACAAGTAGTGGTTCACACTTTTTTTAATTACATCAATTAATTTAACTGACCATAACCACCTTTTCATTTCCATAAGCCAGCCCATCGATACATAACTCATTTTAAAACCAATCATAGTTACTTAGGAATAAAGTTAATTCTTCTATGAACGCAAATAGGCTGGTCAAGCCCATATATCACTGTGCTATCGTTGTAATTTGAACCTAGTTTAAATATTTTAAAGTTTATTTTGCTTTGCTTTAAAAGTTGACAGACTAGCCCCTTCCATAATGACGCTAAACGGCCAGCTACATGTACTAATTATAGCAAGAAATGTGTAGAATTTAAATAAAAACCTGTGAATAGTAATGCACTATGTTTTATATGAGATGCTATAGTGTAATTATTGGGCTAATGGTCGATACATTTGGCTAGGACCGCTTTTTAAAGGTATTTGGGCTTATTAAAGGATTCCTCTCGGGCTCGGATGTTGAAATGTAGGTATGTATACTTAAATATATATTAAACATTAAGGGTGGGTTACACTAAATCGTCTGTAATAGTAAGCGGTGTTCCTTAAAATCTGATTGTATCGAAAGTTTGGCAAGTTTCTATGAGATGACAGCTACCGACGCCATATTTGACGATGACCGGCCTGTGATCGTATGTTGGTGCAACCGACCCTTCATCATCATCATCATCATTCAGCCGGAAGACATCCACTGCTGGATATAGGCCTCGCCCAAGGAGCGCCACAGCACACGGTCGCGAGCCACCCACAACCAGCGACTCCCCGCTGCCTTGACCAAGTCATCAGTCCACCTAGTGGGAGGCCGTCCAACGCTTCGTTTTCCCGTGCGAGGCCGCCACTCGAGACCACCCGGCCCTTAGTATGATTAAAAAGTAATACGTAATGGTCGCGGCACGGTAGTCCGCTGGATGCAGGTGGTGCAGGACCGGTCATTGTGGCACTCTTTGGAGGCCTACGTCCAGCAGTGGACGTCTTTCGGCTGATATAATGATGATGATAATGAAACAGTAATATACCAATGGATGCTTCGTAAAAACCCATAATTTAAGTGGATTTACTAATAAATGGTTAGAATTACTGTGCTAATTAAACCATCATATTCATCAATTTCTTTTGTTTTACATACTAACGATAATAACAATCATAAACTGATGATATTATCAGGAAAACTAAAATGCTTCGGAAGTCAAAGGAAATTTGGCCAAGATGGGACTAGTAGACGACATAGAATGCAAGATGTGTGGCGAGGATGACGAGACAATGGAACACTTATTGTGTGAATGTCACGCCCTTGCCAGACAGAGAATAAATGACTGGCAATGGTTATCCTGAACCAAAGGAATTCAGAGTACTCCCGCTGAACTCCATCATCCGGTTTACGGAAATGTTGGAGAGCAGCTTCGAGTAGGTAAAAAGGAGGGGGCAATTGCACAAAAGATCCCACTGGGTCGAAGTGCATCCGCAAGGGCCCTCATCTATATACACAAGATAATTAAATGCGAAAGGTTTTTTGTTACATTTCAGCCGCTTGACCCAATTATTTTTTTACAATGATGTCAAACAAGCTTACGACCTGCCTGATGGTAATCAAACACCGTAGCCTACGGACGCTTGCTTGTTTGTCACCACCATAGTATATAACAATACAACAGTTGTTGCCAGTGATATTACTTAATTAGGTATACGTTGTACGTATTAACTACTCTTTCCAACCACGCGTAGACCTACTCAAATAAACATTCTTACTAAACTTATATATATATATATATATGCATGCGATTTTCATTACCTTGCTGGGTTTGATCGTCCTCGTCTTAACTCGTTAGCGCGCAGCCCGCAATGTAATCAAAATTGCATACAAGTTCTTGCATCATGTAAATCGGCCCTTACAGTTGACTTGAACACGTCAGACAAGGCAAGTCCAACTATCTAAAAATCATCAATTTTCTGCAGCTTGACTTAAGTTTGCCTCTCGCTAGTATGAAATTCAATAATAGCGAGGTGCAAACTAAACAGCGTTGTACAAATCAGATACGTCGTTTTGTTTTATAAGTGTGCGCAGGCGCTGACCCGCAGCAATTAATGCTAAAACCATTATAAATATGAAACTCAATCACGGCATACAGTTAGGCGGTCATGGGAATAACTTCTCATGCATATTGCACTACTTTTTTATCTGTCTTACTCGGTTGAGTACCGAGGAAAAAGTGCGGAATTTATTAATTTAAGTTTAACATTGTGAAAGCGGCATACTCAAACAGTTTGGGATTGATTTAGAATCTGAATAAACTTTGTTACTTACAAATAGTCTAAATTTTGGCACTGGAATTAAAATAAAATTTCATGTGATCTGCCTACCCCTTTTGGAAATACAGGTGTGTTTATGTATGTATGTTGTAAATAACGTTTCGGATTGAGAGTTTTATGGGTGTCACCCAAAAATAAGGTTGTTTTTCTGCTTGGAAACATTCGGTTTTGTGGGAAACTTCGTGGTTCCGTTACGTATGTACCGTTAAGGTCATAAATAAATGAACGTTATACGCCCTTGTCATTAAAGTCATTTTCGCATATTTTGTCACTGTGTTGCGTGTAAATATTTTCTATGTTGACTACTCGTACCTATGCCAATTTCAGGTGCGCTCGTGGCCCAGCGGCGCCCGCGTGCCGCGTGCGGCATGCGAGGTTAAGCAATGTGGGCCGGGATCAGTTCATCAGATGACCGCTTTGAGTGGTTACTAACACAGCGCTCCCGTGCTTTGAAAGGCGCGTTAAGCCGTTGACCCCGGCTGCTGTCTATGGCAGCAGTCGTTAAGCTAAGTTGGAGGCCTCCGGGCCGCTTAAGAACTTCTAATAATCAAGTTGTCCACTCACTTGACAAAGGGGGGTCGAAGTTGCACCACGTCCGTAGGGAGTTCCCACCGGTGAGCCACCGCTACCCTACACGTGACCCCTGGGTGATTCTAAAAGTGCAAAAAAATATATCTCACGGGTCGAAGTAATTGCCATACTATAGATAAATAAAGTATAAATACCTTTGTACTTTACAACTTCGTTGCTTTGTATGTAGCTCATTATTTATGCTCAAAAATCTGGAGCAAAAAACGTAAAACTAACCCAACTAAAACAATTAGGTTGAATATGCGTTATCACATTTTCTCAAAGTACTTACTTTCCGAAGCCAGAAGATGGACCTCTTATAAACAATATTATATCTTCACTGATTGACGACAATGTTATGCATTTCATGAGCTTTCAGGCTTGTATTATAGTTACATCGTTTAATACGACTTGACGACCGCTTTAGCCTAGTTGGTAGTGACCCTGCCTTCGAAGCTGGAGGTCCCGGGTTCGAATCCTGGTCAGGGCATGTATTTCTGTGATGAACACGAATATTTGTTCCTGAGCCTTGGATGTTTTCTATGTATTTAAGTATCTATTTATCTATATAACTATGTATATCGTCACTTGGTACCCATAGTACAAGCTTTGCTTAGTTTTGGGACTAGGTTGATTTGTGTAAGATTGTCAAAAAAAAATATTAATAATAAATAATAGTGACGGCGCCTGTCACGGGACAGGAGTAAGAAGGGACTTCAAAGGGTAGCGGGCGGCAGGGAGCTGCTTCCGCGCCGTCACACTTAACGGGTCGACCTATAGCAATGACACTTTTTCAATAACCTAGCAGTTGGTGCCTATACCCTTATTTTATTTTGAACCTGACTGTGGCTTTATAGGCCGGGCCCAATAAAGCGATAGGAGTGCGCGGTTGGAGAGTAGCCTGGGGAAAATCCAGGGGAAAACCTCCGGCACGACCACACGTGTGGTTTAGAACACTGGAATACTCTAAGAGTTTGCGCTCCAGTGAGATTGGTTGAGCGGTTTCAACCGAATCTGAGGTGTGAGTGCCTATACCCTTTTTTTTTTGAACCTGACTGTGGCTTTATAGGCCGGGCCCAATAAAGCGATAGGAGTGCGCGGTTGGAGAGTAGCCTGGGGAAAATCCAGGGGTAACCCCTATACCCAATTGGTTGCTTCTTTATGAGGAGATGATTGGATGTAACATCTCCTGTTTTTGGCATTCTTTGGTCTGCCTACCCCAATGGGATACAGGCGTGAGTATAGGTACTTATCAAAGTTCCCTACAACATTGTTCCCATTTCAGCTTCCCTGGAATCCACTCATAAAAAACTGATGACCCCGAATCAATCCAACTGAGAGCGTTACACGCATGACTGTACTCTTAACATGGCGCTGCGCCCGAGCAATTATGAACATAATGCAGAAATAAGTACAACTACGATCCAAACCTCACATTCACCTAATATATCTAGACCTGGAGATTAGTAACAACTGCTGGTATTCAGAGATCAATCTTACACTGGTAGTAACTTGTCTGTTTATGAACAGCATCAGAGTCAGTTCCCATGACCGGTTAACTGTGTGCAATGTCGAGATTGAGCTTCGTGCTTAAAATAGTAATAAATGTTGGCAATCAAGGGGAACAGGGGATTTAACACATGCGAGTGTGAAGATTTAAAAGAAAAATTATATGAATGATTTTTCTAGATGAGCCTACCTATAAATGAAAAAATAAGTGGATAATCTGACACAAGTTGACCTAGTCCCAAAGTAATCAAAACTTGTATTATAAACCAGGCGGCGATACAAAGACTTACATAGATAAATAAATATTTAAATACATAGAAAACATCCAATACTCGAACAATTACGAGTATTCGTTCTCATCACACATATAAATGCCCTGACCGGGATTCGAACGCGGGACCACCTGCTTCGTAGACAGGGTAGTGACCAACTAGGCTAAAGTGATCATCACCTTAGCCCGTTCCCCGTTCTATACACTTTGAAGTCTCTCTTCTCACGCAGGTACCGCCTGCGTTAAATGATTTACTTAGATATCAGCATCGCGCTTGTGACTCTTCTGGAGTTACAAGTGTCCATAGGCTACGGTATTTTCTTATAACCAGTTATGCATCCCATCCAAGAGTGACCCGTGGTTTTTCGAGCTGGTGGACGACCGATGTTTCCGTAGATAAGTAAGGTGCTCCTTGTAGAATAATGTACAAGGCTGAATATTTATATAAGCACATCTGAAAAGAATATCTACATTAAATAGGAGACACAAGAAGAAACGACAATAGAGAGACATCTCTGGGACCGATGTTCAATGAGAGTTGTTCGGAAGTTGTATTTACGCAACTGATGAAACACCAACAAATTTGATCGCTGACATGAGTGATACCACACTTCTTTTGCCTGTAAATGACCAATCTATTAAGGTTTTGGTATAGCCCTCCCCAAAAAAAGGAAAGCCCTAAAAAGGACCCAAATCCAATCAAATCCGCGAGCCGCCTGACCCAACAGACCGTTAAATAGAGTCCAATATCCTGTCGGCAATTAGAAAAAACTCCGTACGAAGCTATGGAGCATTTCTTTGGGGTCATAGCACCTAACAGGAAGCTAAGTCACGGGTCGGCGCGCGCGGTCTTACGAAAACTGCGTCGGGGCCGGCGCAAGCGGTTCCGTAGCGCCCGCACAGAATCCATACTAATATTATAAACGCGAAAGTGTGTCTGTCTGGGTCTGTTTGTTATCTCTTCACGCTTGAACCGCTAAACCGATTTCGATGAAATTTGGTATGGAGATAACTTGAGTCCCGGAGAAGGATATAGGGTACTTTTTTTCATGGAAATCATCCTTTAAGATGGTGAAAGTTTGTATATAATAGCGATAACTAGGTAAGCGCAACGCAATGAACGCGCTCTATGCGGACAAAGTAGCGGGTAAAAGCTAGTAATTAATAGTAGTTACATACAGAAGGTTTTCTGTCTAACAAAACCGATGTTTGACAACTAGTCACGGCATCCCGCGCACGCGCTCGATGCAATAGCACGCAGAGCCGAGTAGAGGTGTGCCAGAGGGGCTACTCCAAAATTCGAAATCCGAACTTGCCGTCCCTTTCATTCATATAGCAACAACACGAGAGCGAAAGCGACGGCACAATACGAAGTTCAGATTTCGAAGCTCGGAGTACAGGCCCAGAGCCGAGTTTAGCCGAAGCGGCAGAGGAGCAGGCCTGGCGCCAGCCTGGATACTACAGTCGAGTTGATTACTATATATTATACACTTTTGCACTCTATTTCTTAGTAATAAGGTCCAAAAATGTGCGAAATACGTACATGTATACGTATATTAAAGAATTGACTATACTTAAAATTACTTAAGTTGGCTGGGTTGTGTCAAAGTAATCCGCGCAAAAAGCGACTTAAGTTTGCATGGTGGAAGACTAAAAATCCATTAAAAGTTTTGTGGAATATCGACCAACACAAAAGGTAAACATCCTAATGTTTAACGCCTTTCTTAAATATTGTTAAATAAAACTTGTTCAGCTCCTCATTGTATATTATTTATTAAATTCGAACGATACAAAAACACATATCTAGTCGGCCATTATTCAACAAGAAGAAGAAGCATAGACTAAAACAAATGCACAGCACAGCCAGTGTTGCCAATACAAATGTATAAAATACCAACACGCCTCCTTACATTTATATTGCAACACTTAAATAACATTAACATACTTAACACAAATCAGTCTCTAGTGTTCAAACAAAAATAAACATTTTTATTGCTACTAATGCTGTTTCATTTCTAAATCTATTGTACCTATGTTTACAATACACTTAAAAACTCTCTAAATTTAACAAATTTAATACTTCCCAAAGCTTTAGTTAAGATATCTGCAATATTATTTTCTGACTCTATTTTTACAATTTCAATTATTTTTTTCTTGACATACTCATGAATATAATGGTAATGTACCTCAATGTGTTTAGAGTTCTTTGTAAAATTTCCATATTTGGCTATGGCTACTGCCCCTGAGTTGTCTTCATATATTTTGACTGGTTCACAAACCTTTACAAACATATCACTTATTAAACATATTAAGAAATTTACTTCTGTTACAGCTTCAGACAGAGCAATATATTCAGCAAATGTAGAAGACTTTGTCAGACTATTTTGTTTCTTAGATTTCCACATGATAACATTGCCAAACAATCTAATTACATATCCAGTGGTGGATTTCCTATCAACTACATCTCCTGCCCAATCTGAATCCACAAAACAATCTAATATTTCATCATTATCATTTTTATAATATTTTAGTTTTAAGTCCTTTGTGAAATACAAATATTTCAGCACTCTTAAAGCATATCTAAAATGTGTCTCATTACAGCAATTTTGAAATCGACTCAGATAATTAACACAATATGATATATCTGGCCTAGTACCAGAGCTTATATATAACAGAGCTCCTATTAGATTTCTATACTTAACATCTTCATTTAATTCACATTGTTCTAGTTTCAAGTTGATTTCCATAGGTGTTTTATACAATTTTGCATTTTCAATATTATACCGTTTCGCTAAAGACTCAATATAATGTTCCTGGCTCAGAGATAAAACATTGTCCCGTTCATAATTATATTCAATGTGTATACCAATGTAATTCTTAACTTTGCCTAAATCTTTCATTTTAAATCTGTCAGATAATTTATTTTTAATGTCAGCAATGACATTCTTGTCTCCACAACAAATCAACAGATCATCAACAAATAACAAAATGTAAACAATCAAGTCATTTACCCTTTTGACATATAAACAGTAATCATATTTGCATCTTTGAAAATCTATGCTAGTCAGAAATTCATTCATACATTCATACCAAGCGCGTGGACTTTCTTTTAAACCATATAATGACTTTTTTAACAAGTAAACCTTGTCTGTGTCATCTTCATAGCCCATCGGCTGCTTTACATAAACTTCAGATAAAACTTTACCATTGAGAAACGCAGTCTCTACATCCATTTGATGAATTTCCATAGAATTCTGACAACAATATGACAGTAACAACTTCAATGTTGGCATTTTTGCCACTGGGGAATAAGTATCATCTACACAATCAGTTTGTTGAAATCCCCTTACCACTAACCTTGCTTTATATTCACTTTCACTCTTCCTTTTGTAAACCCACTTCACATCAATAACCTTTTTGTCCTTCGGTGGCATGTCAACAAGTGTCCATGTTTTGTTTTTTTCTAGACTGTCCATTTCGCGGTCCATGGCCGCCTTCCATTCACTTGAATCGTCGCTAGTCATCGCCTCCTGAAAATTTAAAGGGGTCATAGCATCACAGTAGTTTACACTAATACAATAATAGCTGTATTCTTCATCAAAACGTTGTGGTCGCTTAATATTTCTTCTTGGTCTCTCTTCTACCCTGTTCTCATCAACTTTCATGTTCTCATTACTATTTGTCTTATCATCTTCTAGGTATTCTGTAGTATCATTCTCCTTTTCATTAGTTTTTTTATCTTCCTCATCTTCAAATCCACACAATGTTACATCTTCTTCTACAATATCACAGTGTCTAGCTACTATTACTTTATTGTTGACTAGTACTCTATATCCAGTGTCACTATATCCCAGCAAAATTCCCATTTCTGCCTTCTTGTCCCATTTCGACTTTCTTTTCTCTTCTGGTACTCGTACAAATACTTTGCTGCCATAAATTTTGAGATATTTCATTGTTGGCTTCCTTTTGAAAAATATTTCATATGGAGTTTTCTTTTCAATAGTATTAGTCAGGGTTCTATTTTTAAGATATGCAGCTGTTTTAATTACTTCTGGCCAATATTTTCGGTCCACTTTTGCTTCTGACAATAGACATCTTCCCATATCCATCAAAGCCCGATGGTATCTCTCAGCTGTTCCGTTAAGCTGGTGTACATAAGCTGGGCAAGGTTTTATTACTATACCTTTTTCTCTTGCAAACTGGAAAACTCTCGCATTCATATATTCTTTTCCATTATCACAACGCAGTTCCTTAATCATCTTATTAGTAAGATTTTGTACCTCATTTACATACTGCACTAAGCAATCATATACTTCATCTTTTGTCCGGATACAATAAACTTTTACCAGTTTGCTGTAGTCATCTATGAAACTTAAAAAATATTTTTCGCCATGATCTCCTACTGTTTGATGAGGGCCATTCAAATCTGTATGAACAATCTCTAGTATATCCTCTGCCCTTCTTCTATTATTATAAAAAGGTAAGTTATGCATTTTGTTTTCAATACATGTTGCACACTTCAAAAGTTCTGGTTCAATTTCTTTAGGTAGTCCGTCCAGCAACTCATTTTTGCACATAATTTCCAAATTATTAAAATTGATATGTCCTAAAGTACGATGTAACTTTTCTTTTGTTGTCATATTGCCTTTACTTTTACTCACATTCGCTTCCAGCATCTCTTCTCTGACATAACTTTTCATCTTGTATAATCTATCATCTTTAATTGCAATAGCTATAATCTTTCCATATGGGTTGTATATTTTTGACAATCTTCCTCTGGATGTAACTGAATTTTTGTCAGTTATTCTTGAATAACTTAATAAATTTGCCTTCATTTCTTTGACATAAAAGACATTTGTCAAATTAACTTCTGACATTTCTCCATAGACCGGAAAATAAGCTTTGATAGTACCAACTTTGGTAGCTTCTAATATTCTGCCATCGCCGACTTTAACTTTCACAGGCTTTTTAAGTGTCTCACATGTTTGGAAATACTCATCTGTATTAATGACATGGTCAGTGCTTCCACTGTCGAGTAGCCAATCTATTTGACCTTTCTCTGTCTTCTCTTTCTCACTGGTAGTAGCATTATTTATTAAGGTTGTATGAAAACTATTTCCAAACGGCTCATGATAATAATTCCTTTGTTGCTCACTTTGATAATTGCCTCGTCCTCTATGAAAACTTCTAGGATTATATGATCCTCGTCCTCTACTACCAGAGTATCCACGACCTCTGCTTCCTGAATGACCTCGACCTCTATTTTCAGAATATCCACGACCTCGACCACTATGTGTATAATCAGTTCGGGAACGACAATCTCTTTGGAAATGGCCAGGTTTGCCACAGTTGTAGCAGTTTAAATTTCTATTTGATGATGGTCTGACTTCAGCTCGGAAAGCGTTTGAGCTGTCAGTATTTTCCTCATTTGACTTTTCCTCTGTACTCTTTAGTTTAATTTTACTTTTTAAGTAATCAACCGTTCTCTCACTTTCTGGTAAAACATCCATCAAGTCACCAATATGACTATAGTTTGATGGCAAAGCTTTCAACATATAGTTAAGTTTTTCTTGCTCTTTAATACTTGCACCCGCTTGCTTCAATTCATTTACAGCTCGTTCAAAGTCATCGAAAAATAAAGAAACTTCCATGTAATTTTTCAGTTTCACACTTTCGAGGTTATGCCGACAAACAATTTGTAATGCCGTCGACTTTTTCAGATACATTTCGTCGAACTTTTGTATAATCTCGAAAGCCGTATCTAGATCACTTATATATTCCAGTTGTTTGTTTGTAATTGCACTATATATATAGTTAGTCGCCTGAACATCACGTTCGACCCATTTTTCATCGTCGGCAGCTGTTTTAGCTTTCATTACCACATCTTTGCACTTTTGTATTGCAAGAACTTCAGTATACGTATTTTCCAATTACTATAATCGGCTCCATCGAATATCGGAATATTTATATCACTATTTTTCGCCGCCATTGTTTCGTTGTTTCTTGTTCTGGATTTCAAACTCAAATTACGTTTTCAAAATTTTCTTTCTTAAATCTTCTTTTAATATCTTGTATCCATTTCTCGCTCGCTCTGCTACCATCTTAAATATTGTTAAATAAAACTTGTTCAGCTCCTCATTGTATATTATTTATTAAATTCGAACGATACAAAAACACATATCTAGTCGGCCATTATTCAACAAGAAGAAGAAGCATAGACTAAAACAAATGCACAGCACAGCCAGTGTTGCCAATACAAATGTATAAAATACCAACAGCCTTAATACCCAATATTTGACACATATAGTCCAACTCTATTATTATGACATAAGATTGAAATCATTAAGTATTGGGTCATAATCGAACACTGGGACAGGTCGGGCCTACCTGAGTTTCTTGCTGGAATCCTCCCAGCTGGGCTAGGTTTAATGAACCAGCGACGAAACTCCCAGCAGCTCGATTCCACTCACACCTCAGATTCGGTTGAAACCGCTCAACCAATCTCACTAGAGTGGAAACTCTTAGAGTATTTCAGTGTGTGTCGCGTGGTCGTGTTGGAGGTTCGCCCTGGATTTTCCCCAAACCACTCTCCAACCGCGCACACCTATCGCTTTATTGGGCCCGGCCTACAAAGCCACACTCAGGTTAAAAAAAGTTTACCTTATCTCGTAACATCTACTTGCCTTGTATGTATGTAGTATTTTGTTGAGGTGAGGAAGGTTGCTAGAGCTCCCAAGGAACTGTTGAAAGTGGGAGACCTCTTAGCTGTCAAAACAACTCCTCAAATCAAAAAAGTCGGGTCGGCAACGGGCATGTGCCCTGGAGTTGCAGGTATCCATAGGCCGCGGTGGCCGCTTACTATTAGGTGGACCGTACGCTTGTTTGCCACCGACGTGGTATCAAAAATTAGTTAGCGCCCATAGGCTAGGGTGTCTACTTACCATCAAGTACCGTAGACATTTTTGCGACCGAATAGTATAAAAATAGAAAACATGTGTCTAAGGAACCCCAAAAATAATGATTTTCTAGGTATAACACATATGTAGGCGGTCAGTCGTATCGCCGTGCGTGCCACGAATACAGCGCGAGCGCGGGTTCGATTCCCGAAAATAGATTACGTCATCTGATAAGCGGTAAGACGGGAGCTTTGACTTAGGCAACGTTGCCAATTTTGGCAAGAAATTGTCAAAATTGTTGCGATGGATAAAACCATGTTAAAAACAGTTAGGTGTCACTTTGTGTTTAAAAAGTTGATCATTAAACCATTAGTAATGTATACTGGGTGCAACAAAAATGGTGGCATCCGCATTCTGACTAGAAATAAGTAGGAAAAAAGAACACCAAATATTATTATTTTTTTGTATCAAGACTTGGCAAAAATTGACTGCACTACTCATACAAATAATACAAGCCTGTAAATGTATAAGAAAAGGACTAAAATTTTATCTGCGATATTTGACAGAACGGGGTCAGACATCTCTCATTCTTGTTTTTAAGACGCGAGAAATAGGGCCAATATTATGACTTTAAAGGAAAACAGTAAGAAATAGAGAAGATAAAAGGAAAAGAAAAGAAAATAAGAGCAGAGAAGAACAGAACGTGTTTGATGTTATTGTTGACCAATCAAACTCGGGGGTCGTAAGACTTTCTTGTTGTAATTAAACCCTCAAACAAACACTTACCTATAACCATAGCCGGAATTGGCTACCGAAGATGTCCGCGTCTAATAGCACCCTCATGTACTTTAAGCCTAAACTTAAAACATCGTAAGTGACACAAATTCCCTAATAACCGACGCCCTTCCGCGATGTCATAGGCAATAATTAGCGGCGTGCAGCGTGACGCATGAACTCCGGGCGACCCGCGGTTCACACGGCTGCCTTAATGACCAGCTAACGGATTGGGATAGCTTGGTGACTTCGTAAACACGAACATATGTAAAGGCTGTAGGGGTGTCTCCTGAATGAGGGCTATCGTTTTTGTGCTCACCAGTTGGCGCCACTGTCGAGTAAGGTCCAGCTGTCAAAAATTATTATTGGTTATTATGGGCATGAGAATGAAGTTTGCATTTAAATCATGTTTAAAACCTTAAAACCGTACCGTAAAAATATCGAGCATCCCGCATTGTAGTGCAGTCCCGTTTTGTTCGGAAAAAAAGAAGGAAATAAGTTTCCGAAAGACAAAACTGTCTCAAAGTACTGACAGTCATTAACCCGTAACTCATATTTGCCATAATGAAGCTCAGGTATTGAAAAACAGGCACCATATTTTTCCAATTAGATATTAACCCGCGTAACGCAACCACAAAGAGTGACATTTGACATTTCGGGGACCCCATACTACACTAGCGCCTCTATCGGCGAATTCATACGCGATAGCCCCCATTATGGGGGTATGAATATGAGAGCCTATATTTACAATACAAATACTCTTTATTGCACACCTCACATAATAAAATAGCACATAAAAAACAAAAAACAAAGATACAGGGAGTCAGAAGCAGAACAACAGGCGGTCTTATCGCTAAAGAGCGATCTCTTCCAGACAACCTTTGGGTAGTGGAGAAATGAAATATAAAGCTGAAAAGTTGGTGGTGCATAAACTATTACAATGAGAAAAAATTGATTCCGAAACAACTATTCAATATAAATACACATACTTAAATAATATATAAATATACATACATAAAAATCTACATACATATAATATATAATACTATATAAAATATATATAATACTATATATTTAATACTTATTTACTTTACTTATCGTATATATGGCAATATTGATTCCAGTTCTGGAACGTACGCCTGTTTGCCACCAGCGTTGTATAAAAAAAAAGTCTTGTTGCACCGTTTAGCACCACCCAGAGGTCACGTGTAGGGTAACAGTGGGTACTCCCTGAGGTCGGGGTGCAACTTCGACCCTCCTTGTGAAGTGAGTGGGCAACTTGACTGTTCTCAAACCGCCCGAAGGCCTCAGACTTGGCTTAAATGCTGCTATCATACACAGCAACCGGGATCAACTTAACGTGCCTTCCAAAGAACATGAGCGCTCAGTTAATAACCAGTCAAAGCGGTCACCCATCCAAGAACTGACCTGGGCCTACGTTGCTTAACCTCGCTTACCGCAAACGGTACGCGGGCGCCGCTGGACCACGATCTCTCCTATTTCATACTGAGGGAGCACAATGATAAACACTTACCCCGTCTGAATATACGAGTATAACCTAATGTGCTCGTATTGGGGAGTCACACATAGATTTACATGACAACAAGCTCACTGGACCCCATTACGTAAAAGCAGCAATTCCTAAATGGGTCTATAATTGTCCATGGATCTGGACAAAGGGCATAGAAGGGAAACCCCTAGCCGCCCCTTTTGTGTAATGTTGCTTAATGAAGGCAGCTAATGACACATTGTCGTTAATGGTGGGGTTGCAACAATGCCTGGAATCTCTGGAATGTGGGATCAGGAAGCTTTATTGTGTAGAGAAAGACTAATCTTGGTTGGGGGCGGAAAGGTTCTCGAGTGGCAACCACGTACCGGAAGGCGCAGCGTGGGCAGGCCCCCCCCCCAAGATGGACTGGTGAGGTTACCTCGAGGTCAATTTCAGGTCAACCTAAATTAAATAAAATAGGTTTTCTCAATATTTTACACTACTCTTATTTGCATGATATATATATTTTTCATATAGCAATTCCCGGTATCTTATCATAAAAATATCAATCTCCTAAACTGACGATTTTAACAATATCTCGCTCCGTTAACATTGTTTTTTTATGGGTTTTTAAAAGTCCGATTTAAACCTGGAAACGTTATTTTTAATGTGTTATATTTGCAGATTAGTTGTAAAATGAAATAAAGATCATAACAGGATTTTAAAAAAAACTGTACAAGTTAGCACTATTTTAGGAAATACCCGTATTCCTTGCCCGCGAGTATTTTTTTGAGATTAAAATCGAGAAAATGTCGCATTTAAGAGAATAACCTATAAGAGAAGGGGTAGGCCAAGGAAAAGGTGGATAGACTGAGTAAGAGACAATATGGAAAGAATGTAAGTGATGAGATGACGGGACTGGTGATAGAGGTATAAAGAAAAAAATCTGCGCCGACCTCAAGTAAATGGGAAAAGGGCAAGCGAATGGTGAAAACATCACCTTTATCTTTCTTGTACCGGCTATATGTTTAATGTTGCCGGCAATATTGCTGAGGATGGGAATACGCAACGGCGCACGCGGGGCAGACGGACAGTCAACAACTTAAAGGCAACATATAGCGCTATGCGCATCTCAGTGACCGTTAGGTCATTGGTCTTCTTCACATACACAGTAAAAACCATACCTGCACCCGTCATAAGGAAGCTATGATAATAAAGAACATTGCATGCACTACAAGCATAATGGAAAAGAAAGCTGACCCCGCACATTTTCCCATAGCCGACTACATATTTATGACGAAAGCACCTATTAACTGATACATCATAATCTAGTTTTTTTTAACCGATAATTGCGTGCAGCTTCCGTGTTTTTAATCGAATATGAAATAATCGATGGTAATTGCGGTGATTCGTTGAATCGATTACATGATTTTTTTTCTAGTGGTGTGATGCGCAGTCATTATAGTATAAAAACGTTGCATGCAGAAACTATGGCAAGAATTGTAAATTTTCCGTGGTAAAAAGTTATGGTCTCATGTATGGTATTTTTATTAATTTTTAAATCACATTATTAGATTATTACATTTGAAGATATGAAATTAAACTTATTAGTTCCGAACCAACAGCAAAATTAAGTTGGTTTTAATAGGAAAATATGGAAATTTCAAATGAAAAATTTTATTACATTTAAATAACAACTTTATAGGTCAATGGGAAGTATAAATACTTTTTGGAACAAAATCATGTAATCATCTCATCTCATTCCATTGTTTTCCAATATTTGTTAAAACAAATATGTATAAGAAAAGTTTAATTCTGAAGTCGTTTCCACTACAAATCCCGTTGACGTGCGATATTTTTTCGCACTCGACTGATCTTATCTTGTGACGCCAACGAAACCCCATCAGCCTATATGTATGTATACCCTTAACTCAGGATTAAAGAGAGATCTTGTAAACAGCTCATTATAAAGCGATAAATAAAATTATCGCCCATTCACGACGCCGTTCCGCTTTACACAACAGCCGTAAATATTGTCCGGTTATCCTTATTATTTAGGTATTTTTATATGTCAACCTTTCAGTATCGTAAATGAGGCTGATGATACGTTTCACGGCATTTACTTAATATTTTATTAGAGTAAAATCAAATTGCGATTCTTATTAGATATTGTTTCAATGTGTGATGAGTTTCTGTGTAGGTATTGCACCATTGATGAAATTTGAGGGGAAAGACACTGGAGGTGCTATCATTTTAACATGATTTTGCTTCAGAACGCCGTCATGCCAGTTATCCATCCACGATATTTGACAGAAGGAGATTTATAAGGTAAAGATCCCAGTGGTCGACACTGGCCCTCTTTCAATCTTATGTCATAGTGACAGAGGTGTCAACTATTAGGCATTAAGGTGTCGAACATTGGGACATTTTATATCCCTCGCCCGCCCGTTAAATAGCCCGTTTCATATCTCTCGCACTGAGCATACTATTACACTATTCTGTGACTGAGCTTAAAAACAGACATGAAAATGAAGATATGTCCATTTCTGACAAATATATAATGTGATATACATCTTTTCAATGTTTTTTTCTTTTTATTTATTTTTTTCTCTACCGGTTAAACGAGGCTAGAACTAACTTTTTTTCAATTTGTCAAAAAAAGAGTTAAACTTCCGGTTCTAACACGTGTCATGTCAATATCTGTACGCAGCAGTGTTTGAAGATACTGAACAATATAATTCGACACCGCTCTGTAGAAAATTTCTTTACTACGAACCCTAAATATTTCGCAACTTTTTGTTTTGATGCAGATGGTGTCCCAAACGACTCTAAAAATTAACCATAATTTGCGCATAAACCAGAGCTCTAATAAAGTTATTATCCCAACGCTGAATAAGAAATTAAAAGCCAAAATCCATAAAGCAAAATCAGTTTACTTTGCGAGCTCAATAGCCACAATGACCGTAATCCAAAGAGGTTTTAAAAAAAGAAAATGTCACGCATTCTCGACTCATAATTTCATGCCGTAAACCAACTTATGTTTGCTGTTGGCGGCGTCGCAGCGATAGATGTGTTTGTGCTAAATTAGTGCGTGGGGGTGTTAGTTCTGGATTTCGCCGGTTGATTGTTTAAGTTTGTGCAGTCGCATCGAACACCCACCTCGCGCCAAAAGTCAGGGTATAATTAGGGAGGCGGTGAGAGGGCAGCCAAGTATTAGTAGAATAATGTCACAAAGGCTCTCGGACCTTTAATCATATAGGTTGTTGTTCAGTGCGATTTGTGGACGATATTCGAGCAATAAATACTAATATGCGATTGTGATTTAAGTGTTTGTGACTTTATGAGTTTAATATTTGGTTTTTGTATTCCATAACATTATGGAACTTCTTCGTAATTCTCTTGTTTTTATTTAAAACGTATTTAACGGGTTACGTTATTCAATCGTTCTTAGTTGTTGGTACAATGAAGTAGGGTCGCTAGGCCAGTTACGCAGCCTGCGACAGTTTGCGCCCTTCTGAAGAACGAAGTTTTTTTCAATTAAGGATATTTACATTTTTACATGCCCTAAATAAATAGTGAGTCGTATGCGTTTTAATTAGTAGCTATTGAATGGGAATATATTAAAGAAACAAGAAAATATCCATTCAGTTCATCAACTCCTCCAAGTGGCCTCAAACTGACGCATCAAATAAACAGGCCGTGAACCCACCTACCGACCTTACTAACACTATTACGCTAGGGAGTAGTCAAGTAACTTTGCTTTACAGATCTACATTACAAGAGCCGAACACGCTCAATATAACATATCCACAATATTTAGCATAGCATAGCAACCTGGCTGATCAGTGATCGCACTACCATATTGCTATTCACTATAATTGGAGCTTTAACGGATTTCAATTTAAGACAAATGCCTACAAAAATAATTTACATTGAATTATTGGATACCAAAGGTAATGTTTCCATTCATAGAAACTTACGCGAATGCTAAGTCATTTACTTCCAACTTAGAAAAAACCATTCATGAATTCCATTCACAAAAATATAATACCATAGCCTATTGATTTTCAATTTCGGATCGACCACACGCAACAACGATTCCATTATCGATTTAAAAACAAAATATTCGAAATTCAAACTGACACCGCGCTCTCTAATTCTCTCGCCGCCTATAATTGACAGCGACGCGCCATTTTTCGTTCCTTTTCCTCTTGAAGGTGTCCCGTAAGGCTGTCCTCGTCGCCGTGTTGTCACGTGTCAACGCTATTTTGACAATTATGTCATTTCGGAGACTATAGGTGCCCTGTAATTTTGTATGGAATGGTCTTGGGGTCGTTGGACCTGTAGTATGGGAACAGATGATGAATGAAGCGACAATGAACTGTGGAGCTTGATATTAGATGGATTGGTGCCCTTCTAAACGGAGTAAACGAGAACGTTTGGACTTCTACAATTAAATTACATCAGAATGGGTACTCTGACGTAGTTCTCTATAGGTAAACTTAATTTATAAATGATTATTGATATTTAAAAAGGCTAGATTGAGAATAGGTTACATTTTACGTGTAATATTTACGTGAGTATTTTTTTATATGATATGTAAGTAATAATTTCAAAATGTTCGCCTGTAAAACTTCGGACTTAAGGGAGTAAATTTTCATTTCCGGATTTACTTGAAGTTGAAAATGGCTAGTATTTAAACAAAAACTAACAAACTGAAACAGCTGATTTCCGCAGCTAAAATACTAACTGCTAATCAAAACGCGGTTTTGATATGCAATTAGTACTTTATCTATGCAAATCAGTATTTTTTTTAAAGCGCAATTAGTGTTTTTTAATAAGAGATTATTAAATATATTTCGTTGAAAATTAACCACTCGAGCCATTTCGTATAATACCCCACTTTAGGTAACGTATCGCAAACACTAAATTTTTTTACCGAATTTCATTTGTCCTACAAATTTTAGGTTTTGTGATACTTCTCCAAACTTGATCGACTAACTAGAATTTTCACCTCGCTCATATCGGTAGTTATTCATAGAAATTAAAATTATTGATTTTTTTTTCTATTTCGATATTGATTCTTATCACTTAAGTCCAAGGCATTAGAAATATACATGTATAAACCGCTTTACTTTTATTTTATAACAGTTATTTTATCTTTACATGATGGTTATAAATGTTATAATGTAAATATTATGACATAATTTCCTTACGAAAAGCTTCCAAACGCTGAGATCAGATGTAAAAGCTCATATATAATGCAACAGCGACGTCTCAATCCGACTTTATGGTCACGACGCAGATTAGCGATTTATGGTATTGTCTATGGACTAATGGGATACCGGTATTACGGGATAGCGGTTATAATATGGAATTGTTGTAAAAAGAAAAAGCAAATGTATATTGTTTAAGATTATCTCTATATTTTAGTTTAACCGATATTGTTAAATTACTTCGAGTTTGATAATGACAAATTGTCTCGCCTAGTCCCGGTTAGATACAATTGACCTTTCTTTTTAAATAGTTTCATTATTCTCAAAAGTTACAAAAAAATCCTTTATGTACAACAGAAGTTACTTACATGTTACGCGAGCCGGTCAAAAGTTACGAAAAATGTAAGAAATGTAACCATCTAGCAACACTGATGGCACCGCTCCCGCCGTCTGGATGTCCGCTGATGGAACGGAGAAAGCGGAATTAAATCGTTTAATTCCTATGCACACTATTAAATATATCGTCGTCTAGTACCCATAACACAAGCCTTCTTGAGCTTACTGTGGGGCTAGTTCGATTTGTGTAAGATTGTCCACTAATATTTGTTTTTTTTTTTACTCTCCAAAATGTATCCAATTAAATACTGATAGGCAAGCGACTCTACGGCGCTGTTCCTTTCAAGCCTCCGTCTGTAATCGTAAGCGGTGTTCGTTAAAATCTGATTGTATTGAAAGTTTGACAAGTTTCTATGGGATGACAGCTGCCGGCGCCATATTTGACGATGACCGGCCTATGATCGTATGTTAATGCAACCGACCCGACTCAACTGATGGATCGTCCTCAAAAAGTTTACGAGTTCGGCGCTCGATTTAATCCAAGGCCGCTAACTGATACTTGGCGGAACCGTCCCACAGGTGGCAGCATTCGGTAGCTCGATTCCACTCACCTCAGATTCGGTTGAAACCGCTCAACCAATCTCACTGGAGCGCAAACTCTTAGAGTATACCAGTGTTCCAAATCACACGCGCGGTCGTGCCGGAGGTTTTCCCCTGGATTTTCCCCAGGCTACTCTCCAACCGCGCACTCCTATCGCTTTATTGGTCTCGGCCTATAAAGCCACAGTCAGGTTCAAAAAAAAAAAGGTGGCAGCAGTACTCCATACACGACCGAATCTGAGCTTTGTACTGGGTAAGTAGCTGATTCCGTGAGAAATAACCACCTCACTTGTACAGGATACCAAGTTTTTTAGCAGCAATTTTGCCCTTCGATTCAATCGTGGATCCGAAGTTAAATCGAATTCAAACTTAAGTTAAGTCAACCATAAATGATTTCAAGTAATGTAAACGCCCCAGTGCTCGACACCTTAGTGCCCAATACAGCGCCGGCCCGAGCCCTCGATCAGGGTAGAGCGAAATCGGGTTTTGGCACCCTTCGTTGAAGCTTTTACCCAAAGGCGTTAGGGAAATATAATAATTTGTAATGAACCTTTTTTTCGTCATTTGCCATTTTGGCGCCCCCCTTGCCATCCGGCGCCTAGAGCGGCCGCTCCACTCGCTCTACCCTAGATCCGGCCCTGGCCCAATAGATAACACCTCATCACCTCTGTCATCATGACATAAGATTGAAAGTGCCATGATTGGGTCAGTGTCGAGTACAGGAACGTTTACCTTATACTAACAATTCCTTTATATTTAAAAACACCTCAGGTGTCGAAAATACCCTTTATGTAATTCCGAACCTTTTTTCTATCGGAATCCTTGAAACAAAGCCGATTAAAACATCAAATCAATGTATTTCAGTAGTCAACGTATGGCCAAAGCTACCGTTAGACCGCCGCCACGCATTCTAATGGCGGTTCAAAACCGCCGCGGACATGATATTCGACTATTCTCTATGGTAATTCTATGGTGGGACACGAAAATATGAAATACTTGTTAAAAACACACACATCCGAATTTACCAAAGGAAAGAGAGCCATTTTAACGGTCCCGCTACTTTTATAAGATTCGTGATTGAACTATTTACTGAACGAACGATTGAATGATGTCACTAACGCGGTGTTTGCATTATAGACGCACAGACAAAAAGACTGTTTAAGGACTGTTTCACACTTTTGAAATAATTTAAGTGTGGCAACACCAACGCCAAGTGACATCATTCAATAACATTTGAATTTCGTTTAAATAATATAACTGTGGTTATCTTATAACTAACAATTTATTTTACTAGATATTCTGATAGACATTCTCGTACTTTTTTCTTTCCACCTTTCATAAAATATCTGTTTATAAAGTAACAAATAACATTTATCACTTTTTGACAGTTTCAATATAAAAACGGGTGAGGGGTGAGGTGACAAGTGACGAGACGGATTGTGAATAACAGCCCAGTTGTTTTTGAGCATCGTGTATGGCGCAGATGTAATTTTGGGTTTAGTGAACCAGCGGCATAACTCCCAGTAGCTCGTTTCCACTCACACCTCAGATCCGGTTGAAGCCGCTAAACCAATCTCACTAGAGTATTCCAATGTTTAAACCACCCGCGTGGTCGTGTAGGAGGTTTCCCCCGGATTTAGAATAAAGGATAAATTGAAAAATTTAGGCACCGAGCAGGATTCGACCCTGCGACCTCCCGGCACTCGCGGCCAGTCGCTCTAGCCAACTGAGCTATAGGTGCAATCGCCACCGAGTCTCAAATTCATCAACCGTTCCTTCGTATTAAGCAGTACCGCTGCTGACGTAAACTATATATTTTATACAAACGCCTTAAGGGAGGCGTACCGCGACATCTACCAGAAGACTCATGCTTCATTAACGGCACTAACGTCTCAAATCATATTGAGAATAGTCAGTTGCGATCCCCCCGGTTGGTTTCCCCCGGATTTTCCCCGGGTCACTCTCCAACCACGCACTCCTACCGCTTTATTGGGCCCGGTCTATAAAGCCAGTCCCGTTAAAATGAATTACTGTACAATAACATTATCTCGACCACTTTAGCCTAAACTGTAGCCTGCGCATAATGGCCTGTTTACAAATTTCTAAGTGTTTCAAAGTTCATATATATTCTGTCGTCAAGGGGCAAGTAGCAAATGAACTTCGCAATTGCACAATATGTAAACAGGCCATAAGGTTAATATTCTTATATCCTTTGCCGAATTTTTATAATAATGTTATTAAATTTTTAACCTTATTATTTCGATGGTAAAATAGGTTACTGAACGAATTACTTTGATGCAACTTGCCCAACTCTAATGATTTCAAGTAAAAGACATCAACGCTCGCAAGTTTCTAATTGTTTTTGTTCTAACTAGCCTTGAGCTGTGGATTTTCAATGAAAGAAAACATCGTAAGGATCCTGTCTAATCCCAACAAGATTAATATCTGCTTTGGAAGGTCAGATGGCAGTCGCTTTCGTAAAAGTAGTTAAAAAAAAATTAAATTTAAAATTTAATCTGTTTATTTCAGTATTAAATTACAAATATATTTATTACAGTCTACACAGTCTATAATCTTTTACATTTAAGATTTTATTAAACTATGGGGTGTTGGGAGTGGCTCCCTATCTATAATTTAAATATACATTTGTTTACTTATTTGAAATTATGTGATATTGTGTATACATATATATTTATATTATAACCATGCTTACATTTTTTTTTCTTTATTTATGAGTGCTTGTTTGACAATATTTTTAGTTTAGTTCCTACGCCAATTATTGGGATTACGTATCAAAGCGAACCCCGGCCCTACAGTAAAGTCCAACATTAGGCGAAGTTGTTTGGCAAATCAAAATGCACAAATTTTGCCACATTACGGCCAGTGCTGTTCGTGTCGATATTATTTAAGGCCTTACTAGATTTATCGATCTTTCGTCTCAATTTATCTGGTACTCCCGCAGAGAACATCGAAAATCGAAATTAGTAATGATTCTCCCAATCTGATATACTCTGAATTCTTCAAATTAAAATGATTTGTAAATTTTAAGATTTATTCCTGTTTAAAGAACTAAACTTCATATTTAAATACTACTTTTGTCCCGCTTAACAAGCCTTTATGCCTATTTTTATGCATATCTCATATATCACAACATAGGAATAAGTTGGTAGTGCAAAGTTATGCCTATCGATATATACCGTCACTATTTATTTTTTTCTACTTCTGGCAACATCCTATCTGTCAATTTACTTCACCTAATTATGAACTTTAGCTTAGTGTACAACCGGGAAATCGCTAGGAGTATGATGACGGCTAACTCGATATGATCGGTTTACTTGACATGATGACAAGAAAGAATTCATGCCATTCGAACCTGTTTTTAGGAACGATTTTAGACGAATTACAATTAAAGCAACAATAAAGACGAAAATGAAAGGCAAAGTACAGCATAACCAATGAGCACTGAAAACGCTCCATACTGATTCACACGCAGGCGTGACGTCACGCCGGCGTGGCCTCGTACTACCGTTGTATACCGTTTTTGTCGTCAAATATTCAATTTACATTTGGCCAATTAACAAAAAACAACGTTTTTCGAATCTTTGTAGTCCCATATCTTTTAGGATTTTAATTAATTTGTCGAATTTACTATTCATTGTGATAATTTGTGGTCCGTATAGCCACGCTATGTTACCAATTGTAACATGAGTCATAATCCCTATTCCCTTGGATTTTCACCAGGGGGGCTAGCACAACTACCGTTGCGACGCGACGCGAGTAGAGAAAAATCTGCCCTCCTCTTTCTAAACCGCACAGTTCGAGCGAGACAGGAAACGCTGAGTCGCGCGAGATACGATTTGTCAGCAAGTTGTTCTAGCCCCACAGGCCACTCTCCAACCGCGCACTACATCAATCGCTTTATTGGGCCCGGCCTATAAAGCCACAGCAAGGTAAAAAAAACCGTCCAAGTGCGTGTCGGACTTCGCACAGTTAGAGTTCCGAACCAACCGCTAAATTGAGTTCGTTTTAATAGGAAAAATAAGGAAAAATGAAATAAAAAGTCTGCTTTATCAATATATTTTTGGGTTAAATACACGTAATAATAAACATTATGACCACATTTAAAGTGGTCAAGAAGTTAAAAAAAAATTCGAAACAAAATTGACAGTCGACAAACGCGTGAGTGACAGCAATAGTTCGTTCGGGCCCTTCGGGTACGAAGCCCTAAAAATAGCCTATGGAGTTTTTTGGACACACTAAGTCGCCCCGTGACCATTATTTCTAATCTACTAGTTTTGTACTATCACTACTGTAATAAAATAAAACGTTACTAGTAGTCGTCACGACATAAAGCGTGCGCGGCGCGTGCCCGCGACGTGACCGCGCCGACTCACGCGCATAACCCACGAAACGTCGTATCTCGCACCAGAATTATACCGAGTTACGACCTTTTTACGTCAGCTCACATAGACAGTTAATTTTTGAACTTTAAAGCAATGGGATAAGGTTGAATATTGGCCAGTTAAGTTTGTAGAGTAATTGACAAAATGTGGTAACTCACACCAGCGTTGTTCTCACGTACGACGTTTAAATATTAACGCTATCAACTCACGACCTATGTCCACGACTGATTTTAAACTTTGTTTGAAAGAGATAAGGCTTACTATTGGTCAATTAAATTTGTAACCTCAATGGCAAAAGGAATTAACTCTCAAGTATGGAGTATTTAGATAAAACGGTTTTTTAAAAACGTTTTAAGGCTTCGTAGGCACGATTTGAGGACCTGCCGTGTGTTGTACGATTCTAGTTCGATGTATTAGTGTACTTGACATATGCCCTATTGTGAACAGGAATAGAGCTGTTTTTAGCGACAATGCTGCCTACACACCTATAACTAGAGTAAAACCAATTTTCAAATGAACGCACCTCCGAGCGCGATGCTTCTTTTTAAACTTACTTTGGCTTTATAGGACCTGTCTCGGTAAAGCAGTTTCAGCCGGGGGTTTCAGTTTCTGGGGTCTTTACTCGTATGGAATCGAGCTACTGGAAGTTTTGTCGACGGTTCACTAAACCTAGCCTAGCTGAGAAGGGTCTAGCGAGCTTGGCCCGACCTGTGTCAGACTGACTATACCCGGTGTGCGGCGGTACCGGTACGAATAGGGACTATATGTGTATGTGTTGTCGCGATCGCGCGGTGGACGACCCCGCCGGCGGAAATGCGTGTCTGAGGGAGCGAGATGACCTTGACCCTAACTCTTAAAACTGTACTGTTGATTGAACGCCCCTCCAGTTTGGTCCCGGTCTCATATTATGCTGAAAGCATATGGGCCCAATAAACAAGAACTTGGACATTAAAACAGAGAGACTTAATTCTAAAAATGGTTATACTGACTTCTCATCAACAATACTGATTTGCACAGCTGAAATATACTAACTGGTAACTGCTCATCAAAACCGCGTTTTGATGTGCAATTAATATTTTAGCTGTGCAAATCAGCAGTTTTAGGTTGTCAGGTTCTTGCTGGACTCTTCTCAGCTAGGCTAGGTTTAGTGAACCAGCGACAAAACTCCCAGTAGCTCGATTCCACTCACACCTCAGATTTGGTTAAAGCCGCTCAACCGATCTCACTGGATCGCAAACTCTAAGAGTATTCCAGTGTTTTAAACCGACCGCGTGGTCGTGTCGGAGGTTTTCACCTGGATTTTCCCCAGGCCACTCTCCAACCGCGCACTCCTATCGCTTTATTAGGCCCGGCCTACAAAGCCACAGTCAGATTAAAAAAAAAGGTTGTCAGGTATTTTTGATGTGCCTTTAAATACTAGCCGATTATCAATAATGGCTAGGTAAAATTAAACAAATATCCGTTTGCATCCTTCTCAAACAACGACAATAGCCTTTTAACCTTTTTACAGGCCAATTGGCCTTAATTAAACCTTGCCCATTCACACTTTACTTTCAACAAAAACTAATCCCTAACTTAACAACCTCTTTTTATGACTTTCTTGTTATAAAAAAAGAACGACGACTCGGCACGCGCACGCGCCGACGTCTGTAGAATCTCTAACTAAAAGAAAAGGATAGACCTACGGAATCGCAGCGAGCGGGAACGAGATGAGTATATGATTGTAAGTCACGACTTTTAACCGAGAAATGCAGTCAAATTAGGAGAAATAAATATTGACTGTGATACGGTACGGAATAACAGATTATTTTGTTTTAAACGGATTTTTTGAATGAAATTGATGCGCGTGGCAACAGGCGGGGCGTGACGGGAATTTTAAAAGGACTAGTAGTTTTAGTACCTATCGAATTAGAAGAAATCGTGTTTTAATGTTATATTATAGAGGTAAAATGTATGTTGGTTTTTCGTGTTTATGTTTACGCTGAACTTAAACTCAACAAATGAAATAGGTACACATTGTTATACATAATACACATTGATTTAATATCACAATTGGGGTATCCATGTTATCGCCGATTTCAGTACAGCTCCATCCAATATTACATTATTAGAACATATCGGATTCATTTCCTCAGCCTAATTGTCTATCTTCATCTCACTCTGAGAACCATAAACACCAGTTCCTTCTAGTATCACATATGTTGTTTCAAGTCTATGTACTTATATATTAAATCAGGGCTCAGGCGGAATGCACAACTAGCAATTTCGCCATTTATTACCTCCCACCATTTATTCTTCGAAAAACTTTACATTTCTGTCCTACTACCTACCATTTTACCTATAAATGGTCCACAGGAATCTACTTGCATACCATCGAAACCCATAAAACGGCATAGAACGCGGTAGGTAATACTCAGGCTTTTTGCCATAGTTTGCGCATTTATCAATACAAAAACGTCTTATGTTTAACGGGAGAATACATAGAGATATGACCTATGTAAGATATTGCAGCTTGTACAAAACGGCGTATGTTAGCGGTGATTTCTTGGCGCTTAGGACGTTTTGTTTAAAAGTGGTAAGTGCGTTAAATAGATTATAAAGTCGGTGGAAACGTCAGGGCGGGGCGGTTGTAAGAAAATCACAATGCGAAGCCTCGGGCGGTGGTGGTGGCGGGCGGCTTTATTACTGGCGATGTGGCGGGGGATGGGGGATGAGCGGTAGCGGGTGCGCAGGCGGAAGCGGTGGTGAATAAGCTCACTTCACGACTAGTCGCTAGTCTGATTATTACGCTAAGATGATATCTAAAGTCAAGTTCTGAGGTACCCATGCGCAAAATATGTCACTAACAAGAAAAGATTGATATACTTCATTCCTTGACTGTAAATTATATATACTTCATTCATTTAGTTCACTAGTTCAGTTTAGTTCAGTAGTTCAACAGATCGGTCTATGATATAGATTGGGTAATGATTTCAATCATGACATCTATGTCACTCTCGCAGCGAATGAGTAGGTAAACGATATGATTCATGAACTGGTCTGACTGAAGTATTGAAGTATATGAATCCGAGCTGAAATAGTGAACGAACGAGTGACACGAGGTGAAGTACTTCATTTGAATCATTCATTCGTGAACTACTCCTGTCTATTCTGAGGCGAGTAACTCAGAACTCTCCGCCAATTTTTGGGTAAGAAGCAAAACCTAGGTCCCTTCAGAATGAGTCTAAATATTATTGAGAAGGTAAAGAGGGTAGTAGAATAGAGCATTAAAGTAGGATTTAATCAATCACTGACCATGCCAAAAGTTAAAACTTTATGCTCATTCAGTTTTTCCATACCTACTCTAGGTTTTTGGCTAACACTTTATTCTCTTTGAGTAGTACTATTCAACAGACGGCCAGTGACATTACACAAATGTCAGGGGCCCGATTCGGCACTCAAAATTTAACTTATTTTTGTCATCTACTATCTTAGGGATGCTTGCTTATAATTTCTCCAAAATCAAGGCAGGTATTAAAAGCACAATAAGCACACCATAGTACTTACATGTACCTACTTTTAATTATTCTTTGCCCCCCCTCTCGCTATGAATGAATGCCCTATCCTATAATTTTTGCAAATAATGTGCCCCTCTTTTATCCTTTTTTAAATATTTTGGATTGACAATTTACCATAATTACCGGCGAATACTAGGTACACATATTAAGTATTTCAAATTCGCACTAAGTTTAAAACTCACTCCACACCACACCTCAAACGTATAAAGTTTTCGTTTCCGCCAGCTAGTATGTAAGTCCGAATAAAGGTTTATGTATTTCGGCAGTCACCGGTTCCAAGAAACAAAAAAACGCCATAGACAAAGTCGAGTCGCTATGTTGGCATTTCTGTCAGGTTCAAAGGAAAATCGTATTAAGTGAAGGCATATTTCATGTATTCTTAAGTCTGTTTTTCGATAGCAAGGGTAAGAACAGTTACGACATGTAATTTCAGATGTTTATTTGAATCTTTGTACAGACGAAGCGTTTATCTCCGACATAAAGCGTCTGTCCTTTTCCTTTTTACGCGAAACTCGCGAAATAGTTGTTTTATGTGTCGACAAACGACAGCCCGCTACTGTTTATTAGGGCTAAAGCATCTGGAGAATGTTTAAGTGAAGCGAGTGTTCTTGCTTTACAGCAAATTTTGTAATATTATTTGAATATTTCATAGAACTGATGTAAAAGGAATTTAAGTTTGTGTGCAAGTAATTCACACAACACAAACTTTAAGTGTGTATCCACTTCTTTTGTTAGGCTGAGTTTTATAATGATCCGTTAGACTAAATGTCAATTCAACTCGATATGTTTTAACACGACTACCTAGAAAAGAAGTGTATAATGTTTTTTGACGCAACTTTCCGAACGGAACTTTATAGAAGGGATTAGTCCATTGCGTACTTTGAGGCACAATTGTGCCTTCACTCATATCTGTTAAATTATGATGATGATGACCTATATTCTTACGAATTCTGGGGAGCCACTTATCTGTGTTAGTTATCTGTCGACACTTGTCCAATTCGAGTCATTACTTGTAGACTGTTTCTCGTATTATGCAGACACCAAACCCTACGAATGAATCGAAGATGCCTTAGGAAGTATGGTTATCTTTATTTTATTTATTTACTTTAGCAGACAATAGAAGTGACCGACCAGCCTCTTTTTATATACATATAAGTCCTTATAATATTATATGAAAACCAGTTCAACAGTTAGATTTAGTTAAAATCGATAAAAGCGCAACAAACCGCTACGGCACGCGAAAAAAACGACAAAAATGACGCACACTGAATCGAAATGCAATAAAAAAATAATTAGAACGAGATAGCCATACACGGGCGGTCTAGTTAGAAAGGGACAGGAGCTATTCGAATTTAGAATGCAGCGCGTGCGCGTCGCATCCGTTGTGGCGAAAAACCACAACGACGCCACCTCGCGGCCGGCGGGAATTGACAATATTTCTATAACGCTTTTTTAGTTAGAATTGAATATACCAACATAGAAACGGTGGTTCCATTGGCCTTGCTGAACTTCCCTCGTTCGTTCATATTTTTCATAAAACTGAGAGCAAGCATACATGGAAAAATACATGATGGGGAGATAATAACGTTTTTTTTTATAAAGATGGGATTGCTCCTGGCCAGCATTTTAGCTACGGTGAAGCGAGCTCACACCCAGAAGATGCCTATTCACTCGTGCCTTAAAAAGGTTTAGGTAACTACTTCATCTAAATTGACATACCTACTATTGTAAATTATAATGTAATCTGAAAAATAAATCTAGAGGAGAATCTTAGAGCTCTTATAAGTGTAAAAACCACTACAAGTTGTAAAACAATAAAAAAAGTTAAACCACTATTTGTATATCAAAAGTCTGTAAATAGACACGCATCATTAATCATTATTTAATTAATGATAAAGATTGCCATCTAATTAATGATATGATGAACGAGAGCCGCGGGACCACCGCGTGTCATAAGGTTAGGTTCCACTTTTCACCCATACTTGTATACATTTTATCATAGAAAATTAATAATGCAACGAATTAGTACCTCGTATATATTACAAACAACAAACGTGACAGCGTGGTACAAGAGAGAGCGAGATAGGGAAATGAATGACGAAGTTCTCCGAGACAACTTGAACAATCCGGTGTTTGATGTATGTCCCAGCTTCGCACTGGTAGTCCAGTTTTTTTATGTTGATCCACTTATGTATACTATAAACTAAATTTCGCTAGTCCTTCACTTCGAATATTACTCGTTTTCAATACAGACATTCAACCCCCATTTTGAAACCCTTAACAGGGAATGAATTTTCAAAAACGCTGGAATTGCTTTGCTCATATTTTAACTGAGAGTAACCGTCAAGTCAAGTATGATCTCACTTTAAAAAATCGGGTTGCCCGTAAAACCTTTCAACTCGCTTTTCACTCATTCGGAGGGTGAATTTTAAAAAGCTCTGAAATTTGATTTCTTACACTTTAATGCTAAACGAAGTTTCAAGTTTCTCGTATAAAAAAAAATATTTACTCCCCAAACAAACATTCAACCCCCTTTTCACTCCTTCAGAGAGCGAATTTAGAAATACGCTGGAAACGTATATATATACGTTTTCTCCCATTTTAATGCTTAGTCTATTACGGATCGAAGTTTCTTGCTTAAAGATATTTTTGTTCTCCATACAAAATTACCACCCCCTTTTTACCCCCTAAGGGGATGAATTTTGAAATAAATTGTATCCTATTTGATGTTTAAGCTACTGGAAAGTTTCATAAAAATCTGGTTTTCCGATTATGTGGAACGTACATCCATCCATCCGCACAATCTTTCACGTTATTAATATGATTAGGATATTAGGATCACTATAGGATTAGAATGTCTGTTCGACGATAACTCGAGTACCATTGAACGGAATATATGTAAAAGGAAATTGCGTAGCACTACGAAAAGCTTGGCAGTCAAAGTGTTAACGAGACCAAAAGAACGTTTGAGCCAACCAGCAGCCAAAATTTTACGAAAATTTCTATTATATTTTGCCACATACAGGTAAACAGTTAAGATAAAAACACTAAGGATTTTAATATGTCGTATTTATACTTTGTACTTTCATATATTGCAAAAAGAGACTGGAACATGAGTGTATTAAAAGTTATCTCTATAGCGGCTATAGTATAGCTTATTGACTGGTTACAAGGCCAGTAACCTTTTTGTGTAAAATACCTGTTCCCTTTTTGTGTAAAGTTACCTGTTAGCTTTTCATGTAAATCGGTCAGAAGCGGCTAGGCCCGGCGGAACCGATCTTTTTATTATGATCGATTGGATCATTAATGTTATCATTAGTCCAGTCTTCGTTTTGGGGCCGGCTTCTGGATTGTAATATGCTAACGACCGTCTATTTAGATTGTGGCTGGTTAAGGTCTGTCATCATTTGAGCGCCAGCAAGAGAGGCCAAAAATCTATAAAATAAAAGGTCATTCTTTGAGGCAAGGCCAGTTCAGAGATCTGACGAAAAGATTGAAGTTTGAGCTTCCAGTGTGAAGAAATAATGTAAAATTATAACTACACAAAAATTACTGTGGACAGAAAAAGAAACAAAGAAACACAATAACTGAACAAAATATTGAAAAATGGCTTGGTAACTCTGTCAAAATATAAATATCATCGTAAACTTGAATGCCGATTTTGTAATTGTCAACGACAATTATATGTTTTCTTTTTAAAAAGGGATAGCTTTTTTATTGTTCTAACACAATAACCAGATAGATCTTTCATAAGTGATCCAGTATTCCTAATATCAGTTAAAATGTACTAAATATTTACGAAACTACGCGCAGAGTTTCCGTAGAGAGCGGGATGGTTAATTGCAAACTCACGCGTATTAGAACGGGACATTTGCAATGGAATAGCCTCTTTTTAAAAGTCGGCAATGTGAATGCGACACCCCTGTAGTTGGAAGTCCATAATCTACGGAGTGACCGTATATCATCAGACGGGCATTGAATTGTAGATACTCTTGTATGTTTGTTATCGACGTGGTGGAACATCAGTAAAGTTAGAGATGTATAAGGTCTCAAGATTAAAAAAGGAGTATAACGAAATTAATATAATATCCCAGATATGTACATGGTCCTTGAGCGTCAAAATTAATATTAATTTAATATTGTTAGAGATGTATATGGTCTCTAAGTCACTGATAATAAAAACGAATCCACAACAGTATGATGTCTCTCGTCAATCCCCTTTAAAAAGACACTAGTATTAACGTAGTCACTATGTCCTTGCAAGCATGAACAGACCGGACTCCACAAACAGCACCCGATCACGAGTATGACGCGTATCTCAGCCATCTAATTCTAAGAGCCATAATTATTTCAAATATAACTCCAAGACTTTCGTAGAAAACCACCCAAAATGACAAAATCTTTATCGCAAGATAAATTAGTGTCATTAACATTGAGATGCGGGGCGCCCGACTTTGGTAAATGTCAGGTATCAATCAAATCCCTTCTTCTATTGAGTAGTTGCGGAATGGAAAAAACGGCTGCCAAACGTCCTTTACAATTTGTGATCTAAAATTAACTCCTTTTCGATAAAGATAACGAACCATATCGTTTCTGTTATCACAGAATAATTGATACCATTTACGTAGTAGGACCTCTAATCGAATTAACAAAAACGATGATTACACCTACTTAACAAATAAAAAACAATGTAACATGAATATCCCGCTTTACCATATCATGTTCTTTATTATCTACAGTGGGCGGCTGACCGATGCAAAATACGTCAAAATACGGTCGAACGATATGCGTAATATGGATATGACTACATTTGTTTTGAAAAAACCGGCGAAATGCGAGTCGGACTTGCGCACGAAGGGTTCCGTACCATTATCTATAAAAACCGCAAAAAATTATGTCTGCTGTATGGGAGTCCCACTTACAATACAATACAAAACAAATACTCTTTATTGCACACCTCATTAAAAATACAAAACAGGTTAGAAACATAACATAGCGAGATATAAGCAGAGGCAGACAACAGGCGGTTAACCTAAATGTTTGTATTGTTTTCTTACTCAAATATTTGTTTTAAATAAATTTAATTACTTATTCTTAAAGTGAATATTTATGACTAAATATTCTGTGAATATTTCAAGCGTCTACCTGTTGCCGTTATCAATATCGATAAAAACGAGCATAAAATCACATTTTTTGTATGGGAGTTCCTTTAAATATTTATTTTATTCTATTTTTTAGTATTTGTTGTTATAGCAGCAACAGAATTAAATCATCTGTGAAAATTTAAACTGTCTAACTATCACGGTTCATGGTGACAGACGGACGGACAGCGGAGTTTTAATAATAGGGTTTTACCCTTTGGGTACGGAACCCTGAAAAGTGGATGTCATTGCAAAAATGTTACAGGATTTTGTTGAAGTAAATAATCAAATATGTACAAATTCATGACAAAAACTCTACATTTTTTTATACATAATTAATACTCGATTTAATAAAAGTCTCATCCATCCTATGCTTTCGTCACCATATTGCATCCGTCAACCGCTCTTCAGTTATCCTTTTCCTTTATCTAGTTAGGGTAGTCTCGTTTGAGCGTCAACGCTGTCAACCTAACAACCTGTTTACGCAACCTAGTTGACACCTAAGTTTACCGATGGTGTCACTGTCTAGTGGTGTCGGCCTTTGTATTAACACCCCATGGGCGTCCGAGAGCCGCCGAGTTTAGGCGAAGTGGCGAAAATAATAGTAATGAATATAAATTATCTTGAGTCATTTTTAAATATATGACTCCCGTGAGTTTCAGATATATTGAAATATAATAAACGGGTCACTCAGGTCTTTAAGATCGTGCATCGTTCGACATGTTTCCGACCAATACGTGGCCCTTAGTGATGAGAACCAACCGCGACGGCCGCGCGTCTAGCATTGCGCGCTCGCGCGCGACTCGAGCGGCTCGATCTTAAAGACGTGAGTGACCCGTTTGTTATATTTCAACGATTTCTGATGAAGAACTCCCGAAGAGTTCGAAACGTGTCGGCCGGAGTGACGATACGTGAGTTTTAACCGTTTTAGTCGAACACATGTAACAGGGTAATCAAGAAGATAAAGCACCCATCACATTCTATTATATCATCTATTTCGTTCTATCACGTGGTGTAAGAAAGTAAATCAAATATCACAAAATCTTGATAAAACAAATCCTCTTTTTTGTGCAATAAATGGTCGGCGGCGTTCCTGCGATGTCTGTGACCATCAGATAGGTGTTCTCATGTTACCATGAGGCAAGGCAATGCTTATTTGCGACTGGCATCATCATCCTCCTAGCGTTTTCCCAGTACAGATGCCCGGGATCCGCTACTTAATCCCATGATATGGAGGACGACCGGTTTAGCCTAGTGGGTAGTGCACCTGCCTGTGAAGCTGACGGTCCTGGGTTCGAATCCCGGTCAGGGCAAATATTTGTGTGATGAGCATGAATATTTGTTTCTGAGTCTTGGATGTTTTCTATGTATTTAAGTATTTATATCTATTAAATATATCGTCGTCTAGTACCCATAACACAAGCCTTCTTGAGCTTACTGTGGGGCTATTTCGATTTGTGTAAGATTGTCCTCTAATATTTATTTATGATATGACGTAATCGCTAGTTTTTACGGAAGCGACTGCCATCTGACCTTCCAACCTAAGGGGAAACTAAAGCTTATTGGGATTAGGCTTGTCAAGTGAGTGGGCAACTTGACTATTAGAAGGTTAGAAGTGCTCAAGCCGCCCGAAGGCCTCTAAGTTACCTTGACTGCTGTCATAGACTGGGATTATAAAATAAACTTGCAAAGCAACCACATTTTTACTCACAGAGCATTATAATACTCTCCACGCAGCCTAAGTAAATTATTAAACCCTATATGTAGCTAATAAATCATTAATTGTAGTGATAAGGTGGGATAACACGACATCGCCTCTAATGGGCACGCACGACAGGAAGCCTGCCCCTCATTTGTCAGATTGACGTTTGACATCAGTCAAACCGTGTACCTGAATCGTCAGGTACGTTACATTCTGACGTCAGAGTGCAAAGACGGTGGATGTGTTTTGACAAATACTGAAACTAAGTAAGTAGCAGAGAAGAGCATTTTATCTAGTATAGAGAAGTTATTTTTCTCGGCCACCCAAAGGTTATCTTGAAGAGATCGTTCTTCAGCGACAAGACCAGTTGTCTCCTCTACTTACATGTTACTGTTTTGTTTCTCTATGTAATTGATTTGCTAGCGCGCGATGATTAAACTGTATATTTACATTGTATGGATCCATAATGTCGCATGTAAGAAGTATGTGTCCAAAGCTTAGGAGTTTTAAGTACAAATTACAATTTATTTAAATTAAAAATGTGCGTCCGCAGCATCTCATTCCAAATTAGAATGAAAAAATAGCGATATGCTAGAGATATCAACTTCTGGTAATTTAAACGAATGGAAATGCAGCCCATTATTCATAAGCCCTGACTCTTTGAACCTTACCAACACATAACATAGAAATATTTCTATAAAATTGGTGACAGCAAAGACGAATGCATAACCATAAATTACTACTTACCTATCCGCCAAAAATCTTCCAACATTCATACATTGCCACCTTTGTGCCACCTTTGACAAGTGACAAGTAACATCATTAATTAACCAAGATTACCGTTAAACATCCATTTTTCTGCTAAACACCTGTTAGATCTATCGGGCAATATTAATGTAAGTAGCTAACACGAAACCTAACACTGCGTTTACGAATATTACACTATATCAAGATTACTGAGAATAATATTAGAGAAAATAAAACGGACGGCTGTCACGGCATAGCTAAATAATCACGATAGCGTCCTATCAAATAACTCTGAAACACCAGCAACGAACGCATCATAAATAACCTTATTTCCATAACAAAGGAATCTCAACCCAAAAACTCGAAACTTAGAATTCATAATTTATTGGGGATGGAAGTGTTCACTGTATAGAGAAATTATCGAAAATCATGAGCAATCTCTAAGGATATTTATCAAGGGGACACTGCTGGCTACTGACAAAACAAACAATTTACATTTCGAGAAGCGACGCGTTCGGTATTTTATCGATTTGAAGAGACATTTTTATCGGAAAGTGAGGACTATTATTTTTAAGTGCGAGCTACATATGATTTCCTACTAGCAAAGGGTAGATAGAATTCTTTACTAGTATATACATACAAAATATGATTTTTTAACTTTTTTTCTTGGAGTCCGATTTGAAATAAAAAATGTGAGACAGTTATTCGGAATAGACTCGAAACAAAGGCGATATTATGGGAATGTTCTATTCTGTCAATTAAGACAAGTAGAATAGCGGCTGTTGCGTAGTTATAGTGTTATCCTCAACCTTAGTAGAGATATATAAAACCTATCAATTGTTTACATTAATAAAATAACTTAACTAAATAAAGACTATTTAGATTATTGCAACTACGTTTTTTTACATTTCCCATCCCATGATGCGCATGAGCAATTTTTAAAATCCTTTATTAACTCCAAATTTTTGTTTTCCAGGTAAAAAATGGCGCTCGCTGACTCCTCAAGACCGACGGCCGTTCGTAGAAGAGGCAGAGAGACTCCGGGTCATCCACATGACGGAGCACCCCAACTACAAGTACCGGCCGCGACGGCGGAAGCAGAACAAAACCCGTCCCAACCAGCCCGCGCCCCCCGCCAGCGCTCCCCCCACCTCCGCCGCCTTAGGTTCCCCCTACGCTACCACCACTGACTCTCCCGACGCCCGATTTTCCCACAACCCAGGAGCTGGCTTCTCACCCTACAGAACTTCCCCACTCGCCTCCGACTACCAATCCAGTCAATTCAACGGGCACGTCCAAACTCCTGAGTCCTCTCCGGCGAGGTCCCCAGAACCCCAAGGACGGAGGAGCGCGCCGGCCGAAACCCCGCTTCCGACCCCAGACGCATCCCCAGTAGAGAATGAAAAAGAGAACTTCCAGTATGAAGAGCGGCGAAGAGCCATCAATGCTTCATCCATGTCTGACTCCTACTCTCCTTACAAGTCATACAGGACGCCTGGGTCATTCTCCCCAGCCCCAGTAGCTGCTATGGGCATGGCCAATGGCATGTACGTCATGTGCACGCAAAGGACTTTAGCGGAGCAACCTCCTCTCGTCACTGGCACGTTCTTCCCGCCAGTTGCTACGTCCCAGGACCAGCAGGCGTTAGGCACTTCCACGCCACGAGTATCGTCCGCCCCAAGCGGCCCGATGAACACGGAATACAGCATCCAGTACCACCCATACGAGTACGAGCAGATGTACAAAACTGAAGACTCCTACGTCGCGCAGTCGCACTATCCTGAACAGCCGAAGCAGGAGTACGATACTGGAAGTAGCTACTTCTCAGAAGAGCCGCCTGCTAATCAGGAATCTGAACAATTCATGAATCAGCGTCCAGAGATGAGGACCGGCTCGCCGGAGTCTGACGTTGACGCGAGAGAGTTCGATAAGTACTTGGACTACGCTCCTGAACAGTTGGAGCAACACCAGTACAGATACGAGCAGCAGCAGCAGGGTTACAGACCGCCGTACTGCCCGGAGCAGGCGCCCGGGCCTGAGTATTGTTCTGAGAGGATGTACCCGTCGCCGTATGCTTCTGTGATCTCCGGGCCTCCCCCCGCGGGCCCGTACCCTGCCCCCGCCGCCGCCCTGGCCGAAGCCAGGACCGACGACGAGTTCAGCGTCATCCTCGCTGGTGTCCGGCAGACCTGCTACAGCAACTGATCCTCCGCAACTTTCCTATTAGTAGCCCAAAGAGTTTATTTCCACAGTTTTGTGATCGAATCAATTATTAAATTCCTAGTAAGAATTAAATTCTGAATTATGACTCTTGCGTTAGTTTGTAATTGTAAATGCCTGAAACGTTATAAAGTTTTCGTATAAATAATTTAAGTAGGATGTAGATTTTGTATTATATTATATAGCTGGTTCTAGGCGACCATCTTGAAGTATATTGGATATTTATGATCTTAAAATTAGAAGTCTTTGTTGGACGCACGATGACCAGTGATTTAGAATTTATTTGTGCAGATATTTAAAATAGAATCGAATGCCAACTATCTCCTTAATATAAAAATGTTCAAGACATCGTCTCCCGGCGAAAAAATAAACAATAGCATTCTTTTGTAATGAACCCTGAGGGATCCCAGGGACTGGTAGACGACGGGTTAAAAGTATCCTTAAACCAAAAAGTCAACTTAAGTGACTACTATATCTTACATTTTTTTTTCCCCAATCATTACCCTGTTTGCGGAAACTGTAGTGTAGAGCGAACCTTTAGTAAATCTGAAGCGAATGTACAGTAAAACCATTTTTTTAATTTACTCGCCCCTCCTTCTAGGCTTATGTTTCAATATGTGGGTTTACGCCTATATGCTTACGTCAGATGTGAGCGTAAATACACCGGAGGGGTGTCCAGTTTAAGTTTGGTTTTCCGCTCCATATTTAAATTATTAATTAGTAAACATTCAATTAAGTATGATACTATGGCCTAACAATGGTTTTTAAAATACGGTCAACACTTTGGCGTAGAACATCCTATCAAAAATGTTAAATAAATGCTAGCCAACGGTATTTTTAATAAATGTACCTACTTGTTAACTATATAGGCAAATACTCGTTCACTTTCGTCTCTGCGTTTCGAGTGTTATCACTGAAAATTGTACTCCTTACGTTTTCTCAAATGATAAATGATCGAGTGATGTGTTATGCCAATGATTTTACACAAGTATAATGTCAGTCACTACCATGTCTCTATTGTATTTATTGGTGCTAAGAGAACATCCTTAACAAAAATTTACTCTTTAGACATCCCTGTACCATTGAGGTAGCAAAAGCGATTCCTATGTAAAAGATTATTTATTTGTAGCTATCGCACTTTGTATATTAATAGGTAAAAGAGTTTCGAAAAAAACTCTCGATAGAGTTTGAAATTCTACTTTAGAATGAAGAAGTATTTATTACTTATTTTTTAATCGTTTTTGTTTTTAGGGTTTCGTACCCAAAGGGTAAAACGGGACCCTATTAATAAGACTCCGCTGTCGTTCTGTCTATCTGTCTGTCCATCTGTAACCAGGCTGTATCTCATGAACCGAGATAGTTAGATAGTTCACATTTTCACAGATGATGTATGTTGCCGCTATAACAACAAGTACTAAAAACAGAATAAAATGAATTTTTAAGGGGGCTCCCATACAACACACGTATTTTTTGCCGTTTTTATAGATATTGGTACGGAACCCATCGTGCGCGAGTCCGACTCGCACTGGGCCGGTTTTATTTTATTTTATTAGTTTTATTAGTCTGTGTTTCAACACAAAATGAACAAAAGGTATTGCATGTCTACGAGTATGCACAACTAGTAAGAATTCAATAAATAGTATAAATACTGTGTTTTTTGAGTTTGAATGCCAAGACTTCAGTTTTACTCTATTTCTTACCTAATTGAAAATAAAAAATGGAAATAGTTTATTGGTGAGGTAAAGATCCCAGTGCTTGATCTTAATTCATGACAATTAGATGTGAGGATAGGTGTTAAATATTTGGAATTAATATGTCAAAGATTAGCGCTTTTACCTTAGTCATTCTGGTTCTTGCAGCTTGAGGCACTTGTCCCACCGCCGGCGAGCAGCGAGTACTTTCATAGTAATTCTACTCGTTTTCTCGCTCAAGCGAGTGGAATTACTATGAGATTACTCGCTACTCGCCGGCGGTGGGACAAGTGCCTGAAGCGCGTGGTAACAAAAAATACAAAACTGATTCACAGTTCCATATATTTTTTGTATTTTTAGTGATTAGGTACACTGAATCACAAAAGAACTGAAAAAGTAATACACATGAGAGCTACAATGGAAGTCGTGTCGTTTTATTGGATTACTGTTTGATAAACTCATAGAAGACAGAAAATCGTATAAAAAATATCTGTTCATTTCGATTAGGTACTTCTATTACCTACCTACATACTTATTTCAAAGCTAGAAAATTATTTTAAAAGTCGCGCACTACACTTATTCGTTACAGTTTTTCTAAATGTACTAAAATAAGTAACAAATACTTCACTAGAATAATCAAATCGGTTCTTCCAATGACGCTACTGCCACACTATTATTTAAATTCTATTTTTGACATCTAGCGCTGTGAAATATGAGAATTGGACCTTCCGGCCTCGATTCGTGAAGAAAAAGGAATTACTGGTTAAGATTTTACAAGTTTAAACTGGCAACTCTGAAGCACTAGACTAATAACGACACGCCATTTTAGGCCGGGTTGCACCAAGTTTACGATTACAGGCGAACCAACGTTAAATATGGCCCCGGCAGATGTCATCCTAATAGAAACTTGAAATCTTTCTATACAAGCAGATTTTAACGAACACCGCTTATTACAGACGGTTTGGTGCAACCCATCCTTAGATTGTAAAGTTGTAGCTTCGTGCAAGGATATTTTTTGAAACAAAAATAAGAAAGCGAATCACTTAACATGTTTTATAAAAAAAATTGTCTCTCTCATTCACTACAAGTGTGGCATGTAGCATGAGCCTGTAGATATTAGCTTAAGTCATATTTTTATATCAATTATTTTACTTTAGTTAGCTTGATTATATGTATAAATTGTAAGAACTAAAATATCTCATATTGTACTAAAATGTTAGAATTTGTTAGTTTATATCATAATTTTAACGAAAAGACACTCGCACTGCGAAATTAAGTTTTTCCTATTTTTAAGAAAATTTATAAGGAGCAATAAAATTTATATTCTACATAGTACAGTTTCATTCTCGTCACTACAGACCGAGAAAATGGTCTACCGTTTTTTAAAAAACCTTAATATTCTAATAATAGATTCGAAAATAGGCAGACCTCTTTATTGGTTAACAATATACCCCTGCTATTAGAATCGAAATCGGCGTGTAATGTGTGAAAGTACATAAAGATTAATTTTGGTTCGCTGAACCAATGAATTGAGTAAATATGTATGTTAAATAAACTAAAGTTCGTCCTCTATCTGTAGGTATAAGTATTTTGTATTACGACATAATTGAATTCAATACAAACTGTACATATTTTAATTCATCTTGCGGGTACTCAAAAATCTACGAACCAAGAAAAAACTAAACGTTCTCGAAACTACAGACAAAATTAAGCACACAACACGAAAAACTAAAACAAACAATGCACGACACACCCACCGTATAAAATATCAAAAAAAGTTATGAAAAAAAAGTAGTTAGGTACTCAAAAATGGAACTATATGGATACCTAAGATCATTAACAGAACCTTACACGTAACACGTAAATGTTAACTGTCGTGAAACTTATCAGCTTCAAATTTAATTAAGTAATTAACTAACAGTAAAATGTACAAATGACATATTATTTTTGAATTAATAAATGGCGTCTACTCAAGTTACGAAATTGTTTTATAAAATAATTCAACACCAGAATAAAGCACAATTTATATACTGAACACAAAGTCCAGTAAAATAAACTGTCAGTAAGTATAAATAAAAACTCTGACAAAACCATCGTATTAGACCCATCTCGACAAACGACCAAATGCATGTCGAGCCACTCTCAATGGAGGGTTCCGTTGTTTTTCACATTACGCGCGGACAACTTATACTCACTTTTTCCCGCGGCTTCGCCCGCGTACTAAGCGTAATTTTTAAAAGTCTACAAAGAGGAGATTCTCAGTTTGACGCATATGTTGGTTGTACTAACGTATGTAGGTTTGATGGATGTCATTTTCATAATCAGCTCCCCGAGGAAACTCGAAGATGACACCCATATCGTTTAATAAGAAAAATAAATGTCCGCCATCTTGGATTTGAAAATGGATGTTATTTTCTTAATCGGCACCCTGAGTAATCTCGACGATGACACCCGTATCGATTTTCAAGAAAAATATATGTCCGTTATCTTGAATTTGAAAATGGATGTCATTTTCGTAATCGTCACCCCGAGAAACCTCGAAGACGACACCAATATCGATTTTTGAGAAAAATAAATGTGCGCCATCTTTGATTTGAAAATAAATGTCATTTTCGTAATCGGCACACCGAGGAACCTCCAGGATGACACCCATATCGATTTTTAAGAAAAGTAAAGATTTGCTCCCAGCACAAATTCGGAACCCCTTTTCATTCCTTTAGGGAAGCAATTTCGAAAAAAGCTGAAATACGTATTGTTGTATTTAAACAGAGTCTACTCGTATTGACGAAGTTTCAAATCTCTCACTTCAAAAAATATTTACTCCCCGTTCCAACTTTGAACCCTTTTTCACCCCTTTAGGGGAGCAATTTAGAAAAACACTGAACTATGCCATTAATATATTTAAACAGAGAGTCTATATACAAAGTTTCAAATCTTTCACTTCAAGAAATACGTGTTTTCATACAAACTTTCATCCCTTGTTTTACCCCCTTAGAGGATGAATTTCGAAAAATCCTTTCTTATCCCTAGCATACGTTATAAATGTCACCGACTGTGCAAAAATTAATTCTCTAGCGTCAGTAGTTCCGGCTGTGCGTTGAAGACCCAGTCAGTCAGTCAATCAGGACGTCTTCTTTTGTATGTATAGATAAATAGATTTAAGTACTACCTACCTATTTGACACAACGGACAATAACACTTAGGTGAATTATAAGAAAGTTTACTTTTAAAGTCCCAGGCCTATATTCCACATTGCTTTTGACGTCACGTGACATCACCTTATGTTAAGAATTTATGATGTTACAAGCTTTTGCCCGCGACTTTTTCCGCGTAAACTCCCACTCCCTATTTCATCCCTTCTTCGAGGTATGATTTTCGTGATAAAAAGTATCCTGTATGACGTATGTTAATTCAGGCTATAAACTCATTGCATACCAAGTTTCATCATAATTCGTTCTGGCATTTTTACGTGATTGAGTAACAAACATCTGAACTTTCGCATTTAGAATATTAGTAGGATGACCTTCGGATAAAATGGCAAACTAATTACAAGCCAATTTATTGCGACTTCAAGCATTCAAACGGATGGTCAGGAATATACGAATTTTCTTTCCTTGAAATTACCTACTCGAAAAGTACCCATGATACAATAATATACTGTGCCAGGTATGGCAATCCGGTACATCGGTTAGTAGTGTGGGTGACACGACCTTACGTCATCAGCCTATCGATCGTATGCGGACGTAAGTGTGAGTGTGTCGTCGACAGTGACGTAATGTGGTGTCTCGATACGGATTGTCAGACCCTGTTTTCTTAGACCATGGAAGTAACGAAGAATAATCAAATATAGTTTCATAACCGAAACGCATATTTTTCCTCATTACGACAAAAAATAAACACTCGGCTAAACAGCTTAATTCATACAATTATGCAATAAATTCATACCTCACACGTACTTGCCCGCTATGGTGCTATATATTGACGCCCCTTGAGGGCCGGGGCCGGCGGACACAGAAACGATTGAGAAATAATTATAGTCTCAATTTTAGTAAGCTTATATTAATAAAGTGGACTCAAATGAGCTGCATTCGACTCTCTCTCTTTTATTTTATCTGCTGTCAAATGTCCACTTTTAATTTGATGATAAATTAACTAATACTTGAGCATTAGGTACATATTGTGACAAAGTCGCCAGAGTTCGCGAGGATGTGATTTATTGACAGTGAGGAAAGAAAGAAAGAAAGAAAAAACATTTATTCGTGGCACAGGAGTAATACACATGGCACCTGTAAAGTCTCCAAGACCGGGGCCGGGACCAGTGGCGTGCACTGCTGTTGAAGAACCAGAGACTTCGGGCCGTTGTGCAAAATAGTAAGTATGTTTGTTAGCTTAGTACTTTTTACGAAGTAAGTCATCAATACGGTTCATGAAGACAGTGACACTGCCTTCAGCCCGTGTCTTCGTCCGCGGGAATTCAAATTTAAGCTCAAATTGTTCATTTGAAAATAAAGGTATGCATATACGGTAATGGAATTAATTATTAAAAGTAATATTAATTCGTTTATAGCGTGCCACCATACAAAAGTCCACCCAACCATTTCAACCCCCTGAGAGTTGATTTTCGGGATAAAACTGTACTGTGTCCTCCGGGATAGAAAATTTCGTCCGTCAGTGTGGTGAGAATAGATAACTAGGCGAAACTGGCAAATTGCTCTTTAGCTACAAGACCGCCCTGTTGTTTTACCTCTGTCTCTCTATACCTTTGTTTATTTATTTGTACGGTGTGTTTGCTTTACTATGTGAAGCGTGTAATACAGAGAATTTATTAATTTCTAATGAAATGGAAATAATGAAAAATTTAGGCTCCGACCAGAATTCGAATCTGCGACATTCTCAATTCGATTTCTCAATATAATTTGACACGTTTGTGCATTTAACAGTCTTCTTTGTAAATGTCGCCGTACCTAGCGCGTTGTATGAGGGAACCATAGTATGTATTAGCATAACTGTCTTTAGAGGGAACTGGTTGAGGAATTTGGGGGCCGAGCATAGGTGCTCCGGTAGCTCAGTGGCAAGTGCGATTGGCCGTATATGCCAGAATGTCGCAGGTTCGAATCCTGCTTGGAGCCTAAATTTTTCCCTTTATTTAGAAATATATACATAATTTGCGTTATCAGTTTTACGTCTTATACAAAATAAAGACTAAGTATTTGTTGTTGTGTTGTTGATATAAACTTGTATGGAAGGCGCCTTATCATCAAGAGCAGTTACAATGCTACTAGTATTTCATTAACGAGGATGATTGCGGAACGAAAAGCTTCGCCAATTTCGACTATATTTAAATACAGTTAAGATTCAAAACTGACAAACCTTTTTATGTCGCGACAGCCCCAGTTCACTATGACCGCGCACTTCGTTATTAAGGCTCGAACGTCGCCTAAATGTTGTTTTGCTCGATATACTGTACTAGTCGCCTGCTCACGGAAACTTGCGAATATCGACATAAAACTTTTTTTTATTTACTTCACACGGATTATAATTTCCAAAAAAGTAAGAAATTGTACATTCTTTTGAAATCGACTTTATAATATTTCATACTTTTCCGATAAAAAAAAGTATTTAGTAAAATGGTTATAACTGGAAAAATAGGGATGATTTGGTGAATTAATTACGTTATTTTTTTGACAGATCGAGCGACGCCCGCTAAGAGCCGCCTTTCAACCTGACTAAAAATTCTTTCGTATGTGGCTTACAAGACTACTTTTACGTAATTTTAATGTTACTCTTATGCCTGTTTATTCTTAATACAAATCATTGACACCAAAAATCCGTTTGAATGCAACGCCCGCAGCCGCCAAATAAAATTAAAAGCGAAATAATTTGCAGGCGGCGCGCTGTAATTATGGACCTCGCCCCGCCCCGTGCATGATGTATTGAACATGCAAGCGATTTAGAATCGCACCAGTTGGGACAGAGGTTTTAGCTGACTGATCGTTATTTATTTGTTAATGTACTTGTTGTTTTGTTATTACATTAGTAGTATAGTGGATACACATGGAAATAAACAATAAAAGGAACACAATAACACTAGAAAATTAAACTTGAAAACAGAAGATAATCTGCCTGTTGTTACCTAGTTCTTAAGGAGTATCTGTCATATTCTCTCTATGTTGATTGTTGGTGCAATAAAGAATATTTATATAATTATTATTATAATCTCAAAAATCTCGCTTGGTCGCGTTGTCACGCTGTATAACAATGAATCTTTCCTCTGGTCACCACTGGTGTCTATTAAGCGCGTCAATTTATCCATATTATACTAAATATTATAAATGCTAAAGTGTGTCTGTTTGTCTGTCTATCCGTTACCTCTTCACGCTTAAACCGCTGAACTGATTTAGATGAAATGTGGTATGGAGATAGCTCGAGTCCTGGGGAAAGACACAGGATATTTTTTATCCAGAAAATCATCACTTAAGGGGGTGGAAGTTTGTATGGAAGAGTGATAACTAGATAAGCGCCTGAAATAAAATAATAGCAATAAAATTCTAAAACGATGAACGACTTCTGCCTGATCTGTGGTCCCTATGTAACCAATGAATGCTTACGACTCCTCAGTCCGACCCAGGTCGGGTCTAGCTGAGTTTCATGCTGGACTCTTCTCAGCTAGGCTAGGTTTAATGAACCAGCTACAAAACTCACAGTAGCTCGATTCCGCTCACACCTCAGATTTTTTTGAACCCGCCCAACCAATCTCACTGGAGCGCAACTCTTAGAGTATTCCAGTGTTTAAACCGCCCGCTTGCTCTTATAGGTTTCCCCTGGGTTTTCCCCAGGCCACTCTCCAACGGCGCACTCTTATCGCTTTATTGGGCCCGGCCCATAGAGCCACAGTCAGGTTAAAAAAAAGGTTGCGACTCCAGAACAATCTGAAAGCACGCTGCAGACCATTTATTCTTTCATGTTTCCTTAATTGTTAACAGCTAGAGAGCCGTTGTCTATGAATCTCGGAGATCTCCGGGCACATAATAAAAGAATGCAATTTTTTATTTTTTTTCGTCAGTTGAGGAATGGGTTAATGCAGACCCTCTATATACAACGTATCCTCGGGAGCTCTAGCGACCTTACTCACTGCCAGGAACACAACACCACATAAGTATATACTCACCGTAAGTCGAGAACGAGTAAGTGGTGTTATTATGGCTGCTGCAGCTAAAAAGACCGGATCTTCTGTAAGGTCAAGCTGGTTCTCAGTCGCCTCCTCTCCTCCAAAGATGAGCGATATGATATTCCGCTGTGCCATGCATCTCTGAGATCGGTTACTCATGAAATCCATAATCAGCGTTTGATCGAAAACGGTTTTCTCAGAAACTTATTTTTTCTGGAATGTTATAAAACAAATATAACATAAGTTTATACTTTTCATTTTTAATTGCCCTGAAAATGTTACGGTTTCAGAGAAAAACATTTTTATGGGAAATGGCGATTATGGCAAACACATATAGGTATATGTGGTAAAAGTGATTAGTACCTACTAACCGTGATACAATAATATACTGCGCCAGGTATGGTAATCCGGTACATCGGTTAGTAGTGGGGCTGACACGACCTACGTCATCAGCCTTGCATCAGCCTATCGACGGTATGTGGACGTAAGTGTGAGGGTGTCGTCAACTCAACATTGACGTATGTGGTGTCACAATCCGGATTGTCAGACCTTGTATTCTTAGACCATGGTATTATTTCATGGCAAATGATATTATCTCTGAGGAGGAGTTTAACTTATACTTGTTTTTTTTCAGGTTCTAATAAGTTTTATTATATAAGTCACTTAATTCAGCTGTTAAAGTACGCTTATCTTAATTAAATAATAAATACACTGTTTCATATAAAATAAATACATATGTATATAGTTACATACCCATATATTTCATTCGTCCACATTTGTCCGTCTCACTCTTCCCAATAAATTTAATAAGTCATTGCACCGCATAAAAAACTGCACAAATGACAATTTCATTGTCCACCTGTCCGACTTAATAAAATTTAAATAAGTAAATAAACAGTGCTGCCCTCTACCGACCTTTTAATGCACCGACAATATGATCAACAAAAGTAGTAACAGCCGTTATCGATTTGATTTAAAAAGGACCTTAAGAGCGGTTAATGCTTACTCTGTTGTGCCGCCAATAGTCGTATTTTTATTCGAGAATTATAAGCACTGGCTGAAGCGCCAACAGCACTTAAGGCTTATTTTCCCTTGAATGGTATATATGCGCCTGCGACTATTCGGTTTTAAGGCTATAGTTTGTGCCAGCGTCGGCTGTCGCATTGTTTTTGCTGCCCATTCATATTTAACTCAGCGTCTGAAATAGTTTATTTAAGTGATTTCAATACCAAAGCGCCGCGATTTCAAGCGCACTAGATCGCTGTTTCGTCGGAGGGCACTGAATAATTAGTATGATCAAGTTGTCTTTTAGTGGCAGAAGCTAATATGGAGTAACTCAACAGACATGAAAACGGGCAAGATAAGCATGGGCTTTTTATGCAAACCTACAATACAATATAAATATTCTCACGCCTCAAAAAAGAAATATAATACATAACATTAGGCTAAAAAACAGGTGGTCTTGTCGCTAAAGAGCGAACCCTACCTGTTTTCTATGCTCTTGAATGTAGAGATGACTACATCTCCCTAGAGCAACCCTACCTGCAGTTCCTCTCTAACATATACGCAGCTATAAGATGAAAATCTCCGCATCTCCTTCCTTCTAACTAGACTATAAGTAAAATCGTGCCGAAAACTTACCTATACCCTGATTTTACACCTGAACATTTTCCCAACATCATTGAACATTTTCCGTAAAAAACCTTCTGTGTCAGTAATAATATAATAAATATTTATGGACAATCTTCCTAGACCTAAACTAAGCAAAGCTTGTATTATAAGTACTATATACGTACTTAATTGTTTAATAAATAAATAAAAATATACATGCACTGAAAACATTCAAGACTCAAGTGTACATTCGAAACCGAAGGCCATATTATGTCAAATTTACGCAAGCAAGAATTTACCTTGTAGTCAGAGCTATTAGTATTTTTTTAATTTGCGTTTGACAGACTTTGGTCTTAAGAGTTTCCTACGAAGTGTATACTTCGCTGCTTTCCCATCGACGATTTTAGTCTAGTTGATACCAACTAGGCTAAAATCGTCGATGGGAAAGCACAGGTGTATTTACTTCACATCACATAGTCCTTACAAACATGGACACTATGGTAATAACCATAAGGTTAGCTGGAAGAGATCCCTAGAAGAGACAAGTTCGCCTTTGTACAAATATTTACAATTCAATTTTTCTACTATGCACTTGATATGTTCAATAAAGTGTTTAGTACTACTGCTGTATATCATCACTACATAGTATAAAACAAAGTCGCTTTCTCTGTCCCTATGTATATCCCTATGTATGCTTAAATCTTTAAAACTACGCGACGGACTTTGATGCGGTTTTTTTAAATAGATAGAGTGATTGAAGGGGAAGGTTTATATGTATAATAACATCCATTAAATAGTGCACCCGTGCGAAACCGGGGTGGGTCGCTAGTTAGATAAATATAATTCAAAAACAACTTCATAAACTCCGAAAAACCGAAGGAATTCCGTGACAGTTAATTGTCTAGACCAGGGGTCGGCAACCTTTTAGCAGCCAAGGGACACATAGTGACTAACAAAATTGTGGAGGGCCACATGTGTTAATATGTAATTTGTGACTCTAGGCCGCAAGTAAGGTCTTCGCGGGCCGCATGCAGCCCGCGGGCCACCTGTTGCCAGCCGCTGGTCTAGCCTCCTAAGACCCCGCGTCCTATATAAAGGACAAAATATGGTCAACGGAAAATAAGTTAAATTTTGAAGTGATAGAGTTGCATTTGTTTTGGTTTGATTGATTTGACATAAAATAAAATTCAAATTTGTAATCGGAACTGTTAGGTTCAAATTCGATTGTATTTTTATTTGTATGGTGGGTCTCAGGAGGCTAGACCGACCATTATATTTCTAAGCAGCCAGTATTGCAACAGTGTTGCCAGCATCTCTAAGAATTACAGGAGAATTGCAATGGTGTGCCGCATAGGGCGGTTGTCCCGCTCCATATCTGTAATGCTCACAAAACAGACCAAACAGGGCAAAAATAGTAGATTGTACACCAAAGGGATAAATCGTCTTATGTCACGGGCGTGACATTGAATCCTGAACGTAACGAAGGACTCCAAATTTTACTCCCGAGCGAAGCGAGGTAATTAAGACTGATTCCTGAGTGCAGTGAGGGATTTAAGCGGGCCCAAGACAAAAACAATTTTATCTCCAAGGAAGTATACTCTACTTTTCTCACTTCTTGCAAGACAATATATAAAAACCAAGGCTAACTAGAAACAGAATCAATCAGCAAAGCCCAATCACTTTCGTGACTCGCCATTTTAATAGTATCTTTTATTTTTGTAGAATCTGCAGTTTTACTTCGTATAATGCAGCGTCTTATGCGTAGCCCTCGCGGCTTTAGTTTTAGGTATTTAATAGTACGTACATAAGTAAATGCAAAGGCCGCGAAGGAAGGAAGGTCATTCCTGTTCCGGCCGAGGCCATTTCTCAAAAAATGCAGTGAAATTTTAAAATTATAAGGAAGCTCCAAATGCAACCAAGGATTTCAGTAATAATTAGAAACACGCGCTGTAGCAGCCGGCGGCCGGCGTCGTCTTTTGTTTCGAACGTGGCGGAAGCGGACGAGCGACGCGGAGCTAGCGCGTCCCCGCTGCCGTACGGACTTCACGAAATTAGACTTTACCTAAGGATATAACAGTAAGAATTATGAAAAGTGAAATCATATTAATACCCGGCGGGTTATAATGAAATTCAGAACAATATTACAACCCGGCTCACGCCAAGAACAGGTGCGAAAACATACGGCTTGATTTCAATTACGATAACGGTCTCAAACCAGGATGTTATAGTTTCGGAACGATACGAGTATTATACTCTCTATATAGATAAACCCGGAGCGTTCGTAGCCAGCGGCAGCGGTGCCTGCATACGACCGCATTAAACAACGTCGGCCCAGATCAACTCTTGGACGGGTGACCGCTTTGAGTGGTTATTAAGTGAGCGCTTTCGTGCTGGGGATGTCGTTGATCCCAGATCTATGATAGCAGTCGTTAAGCCAAATTCGAGACCTTCGGGCGGCTTCACAACTTCCAAGAGTCAAGAGTTGTCCACTCACTTGACAAGCCTAATCACAATAAGTCTAGTTTCCTATTGCGTTAGAAAGAGAAGAAATTCAGAAGGATGGTAGTCGCTTCCTTAAACACTAGTGCCTACTCCAAATCTTGGGATTAGGTAGCGTACCATGGGCATTCTTCAGGATAAACCTGTACTGGATAGCGCTAGGAATGATTATACGTACATACATAAACCCACGGCTATATAAGTGTTTACCCAAAAAAAACAAAGCAAACAATATTTAATGTTCAGTCAAGTAATAGTTGATGTAAGGCCGGGTTTTATAAAGATCCGTTAGACCAAAATTTGGTCATCATTTAATGTCCTTCTAGAACCTCACTCCTGGGCCAAAAACATGTCGTAATTTCTGGATAAGCCTTAGGGCTTAGGGGTTCCATCCTTCTTCGGATTTTTCTCTTCAATTATGGTAGGCATTTACATAAAGGTATCTGCTTGAATTATTATAATTCAGTGTATATAGAAGCTAAGCACATAAACAGCAGATCGTGCACGTGCCAGTCTGCGGTGAATGAAATAAAAATGGCGTCCGATCGAGTCGTAATAGCCACTAGTGAAACGATAAATATTGAGCTGACCATCGGATTAGGGTTGCGCACAGTCAGAGCTATATTAATAAGCGTTCTTTAAACCTGACAATTTGTCGCCGCAACTACCTTGATAGTAAATTATTTGAATTATTAGTTTTTTCCTGTCTTAATGTGTTTTATTTGAACCTGACGTGGCTTTATAGGCCGGGCCCAATAAAGCGATAGGAGTGCGCGGTTGGAGAGTAGCCTCGGGAGAATCCAGGGCAAAAACCTCCGACACGACCACGCGTGTGGTTTGGAACACTAGAATACTCTAAGAGTTTGCGCTCCAGTGAGATTGGTTGAGCGGTTTCAAACGAATCTGAGGTGTGAGTGGAATCGAGCTACTGGGAGTTTTATCACTGGTTCACTAAATCTAGACTAGCTGAGAAGAGCCCAGCAAGAAACTCAGCTAGGACCGACCTGGGTCGGACAGACTCTACCCGGTGTGCAACGGTACCTCTTAATATCTGCGTTACCGACTAACTCAGACGGCTCCCTTGTGGTGCAAGTCGTAAAGGGAACACGTCAAACAGTAGCGGACGGGGGAGCGAGCCTAGCGCTAATCGAAAATGAAGTAATTCGAGCTAATTCGAGCGACAGAGAGGGATATACTATACTCTCCCACTAATATCTGTTCAGGGAGTCTATCAAAGGAGTTTTTGACAACTGCCAATTTCACAATAGTGCGTCATCATCATCATTATCAGCCTATATACGTCCCACTGCAGCGCGAAGGCCGCGGAGAGGCATACTTCAAATTCTTTAGTATATGGCAAACATTTTACCTTACATATAGATGTCTGTTACAAGAACCTAACTACTGTTAATATTGAACCGATCTCGTATTTGGCTACTCATATACATTTCGATGTGCCGCCGTTTTGTTGTGGCACGAGTCGCTGGCGGACTCTAGCAGGGCAAGCTAAGCAAAAATATAGCTATAATATATTCTGAGTGTAAAATAGTGTATGACCAGCATTATCACATCGCACAGTGTCTCTCCACCTTAATCGCGACAGGAGCGCCGACTGCGCTATAAAGAGATGCGCCTTTGAAGATAGCGACGATACATTTATTACTCGCCTTTTGCATACCGCGATTCGGACCTGAAGGCGCTTAGAACAAAAAGACTTAAGATAATAACTAAACCCTAGGTCTTAAGACCTTATTTACTAAGTAGTTTGCAAGTTCTATTAGGTCCGTGTTACGTTAACCGGTAGTTAAGATTGTCTGAATTTTCGCATCAATCGTGATACCCTCCGATCTGTCGCTGGCTTGTATTAGAGCTGAGGTAATTATAGTTATAGAATAGATGTACTCTGTACACTTGTATAGCCACTGTACCCCAGCAGTAAGCAGTACTTTCAGTCTGTAGGTCGCGGGTTCCAACCCCGGGCTCGTATACCATGAGTTATTCAACAAATGTACGATTATCATTTCATATTTAACATTGTTAACAGCTTTTCGGTGAATAAAACATCTTGTATTTGAATTTTGTCAAGTGGGTGCGACAGCTAACTACTAATGATTCTCAATGTAATTTGAAACGTTAGTACGGTTTCTGAAGTTGTAATAACTTCGCGGTAGATGTCGCTACGAGCCTCCCTAAGGCGTAATTGGGATGTTCACTCAAAATTTGACTACTCCAAAAGAAACAAGGCAAAAAATATGCAAAATGGTGAAAATCCTATTCAAATATCTCAAAAAATAAAGAAGCTACAACCGTTTTACTATTGCTGGTTAGAGAGAGAAAGCGCGACAGATCAGTGACGTCATTAACCACGAACGCCATATTAAATGACGATTGTTCCAATACAATGGTGCGTTTTGCGGAAAAGGAACAGAGTATGCCCCCTCTTTAGAACTTTAAAGACTTATAATTATGTAATTATTTATTCCTTTAAGTTACTTTTTTCCCCATTTGATTAAGAATTTGATCCTTTGTGGATAAAATTCGAACTTACTGATTTTCTTATTTGGTATCAATATCCCTATAGGGATCTGTTAAGATCGTCGAGGGAGGCGATGGCTGAGATACGCGTCATACTCGTGATCGGGTGCTGTTTGTGGAGCCCGGTCTGTTCAGTGTTCATGCTTGCAAGGACATAGTGACTACCTTAATACAAGTGATTTTTTATAGGGGATTGACGAGAGACATCATCCTGTTCTGGATTAGTTTTCATTATCAGTGACTCTTAGAAACCATATACATCTCTGACAATATTAAATTAATCTTAATTTTGACGCTCTGAGACCATGTACATCTCTAAGGACGTTAAAATAGTAACTATTCATTGTATTAGGTATTATTTATGTTTTAGTCGTCTTAAATACAATTGCTTTCAAACATTGTAATTGAGGGTATATACATGTGTTCTGCCAACAAACTGTTATACAGTTTGGCAGATGAGAAAAAAATATATTATTTATGTAAACTTTACGTGTAATAATTTGGACGCTCAGAGATCTAACAAAGAGTATAATGAAATTAATATAATATCCCAGAGATGTACATGGAATATTATATTAATTTCAGTATACTCTTTGTTTAATCAGACTGAGACCTTAAACATCTTTTAACTTCACTGATGTTGTGACATTTGAAATAGATAACTTTGCAAGTTTAATTCACTGTATGACATTAATTTTTTTATATTTGCAATCTCGAAATTATTATTCTTCCTTAAACTGTAAATTAAAATTTTGACATTTTTGAAAATGCCGCAAATGTAGACCTGCAATCGCAATACCGCAACATTACTGACAAATAGGTATAGTTACTTATGTTCCTTTAGGTTTTTTCCAAGAGATAAAAGATAGATTTCTCTCGAAATTAGACAGAATCTGTATCACAAATTTTTTGATCAACATTAAAAGAAAATAACGTAAGGTGAAGCACACCCAGCAGGTCCAATTGCGAGATTTTGCTCTAACATTACGAGTATCCCCAAGAAGTAAAGGCTCCGTTTGGTAGGTAGTTTCGTTAGTTTACATTCCGAATTACTGAGATTTCCTAATGGTGGTTACCCAGTGGTAAAAATACAACTAATCTAATCGAGCCTCCCTCGCCTTAACAAAACTCGTCAGCTACATTCAACATTGGGTACCATTTCTTTCCCAAAGCTATTTAAATTATGCATACCAAGAAGCCTACTTTAAGCAGAAACCTATACATGAATGATCAATAAAATTTTATTCTCACTAGAAAAACAGAACTAAGTAACTTCCGAATAATATCTCCATGCAAATCAATAGGAAATGCCAGAGACAAGAACGGGAATCGACTCGGCACGTGCCACGTATCCAGACAAACTTTCGATTAAAAAAAACTGAAGAATTCTGTCTAAGCCCAGTTTTTTTACCGGCCTATAATTCTATCATGGTCTTTATCACAAGCTATGAAGACGTGTTTTCTTTACATTTTAATTTTAAAATGGTAAAGTTAACTTGGTATGCTAGTCCGTGATGAGTATGAGTAAAAGCCTTGTACAGCTAGGGGTGGTCCTTTGGGTTTTTTTATGAATTTTAAATGTAATTTATGAGTCTACAGATACGTGATGATGCTAGATGATTTTTGATGATTGAAACACTTAAGTGATTCTTATAAATCATAATTGACAGTACAAGTTTTGGTCAATAAAGTATGAGTAAAATTAATCCTTATATAGAGTTCAACCTATTGTCAAATGATTTCAATTAGTGAATGCGTATTTTTAAAGATATCAGTCAACGTGAAATCTATTTAGCTATAAAATAGCATTTTCTTAACTTTAAAGGGAAATAAATTAAATATTAAACTAACCTATAACTTAAAAAATCAAAAAGAAAGTCAAAATGAAAAACAATCAGAAGTCCATAGTAAACAATTACCGCCATACTTTTGAAAATTAAAATAAACTCAAGCCGTTCAAATGTCAGTTTTCAATAATCCATCCCCTCGTCAAAGGAAATAAAAAACAATATGGTTTATGGTAATGCAACGGCTGCGACAAGACGCCTAATCGAAAGGAAGTGACGGGGCAGAAAGTGTTCTTAACTGTTTTTTATCGCTAGCAAAGCAGTAAAAGGTATCGAACAGTAAAAAGATATTTTCAGTTACCAATAGACAAAACTTACGAAAATACTTGGAAAATATCAAACTTCGTTTTTTACATAGAGATGATGAAAGTACCCACTCGGTATTACCGTAGAATTCGAGAATTTCATTAAGTCCAGTGCGTTTTTAAAGTTCCGTACCCAAAATGTTTTTTTTTTTTTAACCTGACTGTGGCTTTATAGGCCGGGCCCAATAAAGCGATAGGAGTGCGCGGTTGTAGAGTAGCCTGGGGAAAATCCAGGGGAAAACCTCCTACACGACCACGCGTGTGGTTTGGAACACTAGAATACTCTAAGAGTTTAAATTGTCACAAATGAGATGTATATGTTAAATATTTAAGGGGGCTCCCATACAACAAACGTAATTTGTTTGCCGTTTTTATAGATAGTGATACGGAACATAGATAAAGAGTCTTAGCCAATCTTCCATTCATACATGCTAAGTATAATATTAATGTGAAACTGTCTGTCGGTTACCTCTTCACGCTTAAGCCGCTGAACGGATTTTAAAATTGGCGTGTAATACCTACAGTTTGTATCCCGAGGAAGGGCATAGAATAGTTTATATCCCAGAAATCGTTCCCTAAGGGGTTAAATAGGGATGAAAGTTTATATAAACGATTTCCACTCTCTTGTTGGTCGTATCCTCATGACTATATGGTGACTGAGGGCACCCCTCACCACGCTCTCCAAGCTGCGCGGTCCTGAGCTTGGTGTATGCTAGCCTGTAGCGTGGCTTGGCTTTCTTCGCAGATGTTACAGTGTCCGCCTAACACATAGATATACGTCCTAACTCCTTTATTCCCGCTATTCGGGCTATTCAATAAATAAAATAAAAATAAAAAAGCCTTTTATTTGTCCATACATTATCAAACCTCATGCAATAGATGAAGATAATGATGATGATGATGTTCTCCCGGACGCATTCGTCGACGGCGACATCCTGACTATTTTATTCTATATTAATATTACAATTGAGATGTTATTTTCTTTTTCTTTACGAGCATGTGCACGCAGTAGATAATATTATTACGTTACATATTAAGCCGTGGTCTCCCGGTGAAAAAAAATAAACAATAGCATTCTTTTGTAATGAGCCCGGATATCCCCGGGACATGTAGACGACGGATTAACCCGTCGTCTACCGGTCCCTGGGGTCCCATTCGATTCAATAACTATATATTTATATATAATTCAATGTAATATTTATATCTACATTTTATTCTCTTTTTTGAGTATGCAGTTGAGTAAGGCCTCCTCGAAAGTTACCCATTGGTGTCTTTGTTGCGCTATTCTAACCCATTTTTTCCCTGCTACTTCCGCAATCTCGTCTTTCCATCTACACTTTGGTCTGCCGACTCGTCTTGATCCTGCTGGTCCTGCCCACATGGTCGCTAATTTCGTCCAACGATCGTCTTGGTATCTAGCAAGATGCCCTGCCCACTTCCACTTCCATCTTCCGGGTAAAAGCTAATATTAATTAATAAATCGGCCCCATATCAAAGTAGGACACTTAGCAAGTTAGCACATTTTCGCCACGTGCTTGGCAATGTCCTTTTTACCCACTTTCAGTTAACCAAAACACACAGTAATGGACCATTGTGTTAATGTTTCCAAACACGCGCAAAATAAAAGATCACGATCCCACTGATAAGCTTCATTCAAAGATATTCTACCTCGCTAAAAGTAAATGACACTTTTACGTAGAGAACTTGTGGTAGTTATGATGTTCCGTTAAAAGAAGGTTGGTATTTTGCTGGTACATTCCGCCGGTATTGTAACAAAACTTATAAAACAGCTGATATGCTGTTCTATCGTCGGTAGTGTTGATGTACAGGCGGGGAATTTAAATGTTTGGCACTTTTGAACTCTACTGCAAAAGAAATAGAGTCTAAAAGTGACAAACAGTCCAATTCTCCGACTGTACATCAATATAAACCACAAGATACCTACCGTGTTTTAATAGGGTTGCAAGGTCAGTTACGCGTCCAGCGTTAGTTTGCGACCACCTGGATTACGAAGTTTTTTCAATTATAGGTTTCTGTATTTTACAAACCCAAAAGATCAATAAGTTGTACACATATTATTTATGAAACCATTAAAAAATCGAGAAAGTATTTCATTCATCAACTCATCCAAGTGATCGCAAACCGAAGCGCCAAAGAGCTGGTCGCAAAGCGACCTACCGACCCTCCATTAATGAGTTTAATGACAGTAACTATGAGTTCAAAATGGGAAACTGAACATTCAGTCTGCTACTATTTGTAACCTTTTATGGATTTAAGGATTCGTTCCGAATAGATAGGTTCTACCTAGATAGATTCTAGCAAATGAAAGATGAGAATGAGTTTTTCATGGAACTTTTTATATGACAACGCAACCTGAATTGTCAAAAGACATTGTTCTATAAATTATCATTTTTGTTACTTCCGTTTATCCTATAAATTTACTCGTCGATACTCATTATTTAATACGAGTATAATACAATTACGCGGGGACATATTTTTATTCGGCATGTTCGTTGTACTTGTACAAGTAAATTAATAAAATTGTTTTAAATTTTAAATATTACATTTATAATATTACAAGTGTCAAGATTGCTTTTCGCGTTACACGTCAGGGATACCACCCTCTGATTTTTTATTTGCCGCGATTTCTCATTCTAAGTTTTAAAACGTTATCTTATATACATAACGTGAAATAAAACAAATAACAACTCACAATAACATCAAAGTTTATAATAAAAATCACATTAACAATTTTAATTATTTTGTACTCCAAAGGTAACAACAACATTGTAGAATACATTAGTATCAAGGCTTGATACAAATGTATTCTACAATGTTGATAGTATCAACATTGTAGAATACATTGTTGGTATATGTGCAATGTGCATTGGCAGTGTCAACAACAAAGAGGAACCATTTAGTGAAGAAAGAACACATTCATGCACGCGACCCTCAAATAACGCCTTAATTCTTATAAAAGTTAGGTATAATTTGCCTAAATATATGTTAAAAATTTGAAACTATTAACGATAACATAGGTATGTTAAAAATATAAGTATTCTATATAATTATTATTCAATATATTCTTAGTAAAAAAAATATAGCAATACAAAAAACTTAACCTAGGGTGTCGGCGGCAGCTGGGCCCTAAGCTATCTATCGGTGGTCATAACGATAGAGAGAGGAACTTCCTAACTAATATAACATACATAAAATGTTAGTTGCATACGTTTGAAACATCATATAATCAACCAGAAGAAGTACTGCTAAATCTGACCCCTGACCCAGCCCAGCCATCTAGCGAGATTAGCGAGTCTCTTGAGATTGGTCGACTTGAGACTCTTCGCTATTACAGTGATCTGGTAAGCGAAGCCTAATTTAAACCTCTTTATTATTATTGAAATGTTCACAAAAGCAATTCAATTATTTTAGAATATTAATTGTCTCAAGACCTTATTTATAAACGTTATCCAAGCCTATAAACAAAAATGCCGTAAAATTCGTAAATGACATTTGTGTTTGCAAGAAAAGGACCGAACACATTTTAGCAGAGAGTTTAGTTTAATGAATGGGGCAATTTTTTAGAATAAGATTATATAAAGTAGTTCTAAATTAGGAAAATAGAGTGAAGTTACGAAAATTCCCTCAATAAGAAAAGCTACTGTTACGAAATTGTATGGAATGTAACCATCTGGCAGTGCTACGTCTTCCGTGCGAGGAACGTACTTCCCCACGTTCAATATGACGTTCGAGATGAAATTTCATCTTTACCCAATCCATCTAATGTTATTTAGCAATGTAGTTGATACTTCTGTGATTCTTTGACGTCTGTAAACGGGACTTTATGCTATTCAAGTTAATATCACGAGCTGTCTATGCATCTAGCGCATTTCGCCTTATTTGATAAGCGTTATGTACAACTTCATCCGAAGTCTGCACCAACAAAGCAAACGTCAGTTCAGGTATATTATTCCGGCAGGCGAATTCCAAAAGGTTGTATAAGTTGGAAAATTCTACCATTTCAACCAGTCGTGTGATGCATGCCGATTTTAAGTTTTCCATAGAGTAGCGTATAGCAATCAGCAACATTGGACGTAGATCTTCGTCCGGGAGTATTCCTAAATACAAGTAGTCTTTTAAGTACTGCAGAGTCCGGGGTGTCGCTTCTTCCACCTGTATTTGGCCACCAGTTGCGTTCCTCCATTCAGTAAAGAATATTCTACTATGAGCAGCTAAACACGCCTTATGAACCGATATACGACTGCCTTGCAAGCTCAAATTGAAGTCAAGTAATTCAGTGTCATTGTAAAGTTGTTCGAATGTGACACTTCCAGTTTTACTTACGATACAATTTATATCTGCGTCTTCCAGCACGTAAGCACATTCTCTAGGTATATATAAGCACTCACATCTACCTATTTCCTTCATTTCGGACCAAGTATCTGTGCAAACTATTTGATTGGAGCACTTAAATTTATTCGACGTCACCTTTAATTTTACTGAAAAATCTGTCCCGCGTGCCAGTTTCTTGGTCGACATTTTGACAATAATTGTCACAATATTTTCTACCGTCGGAATGGTTTGTTCAAATTCCAGGCGTATGTCTACTAGATCGTCTATATTGTATTGGCCAGTTCCGACTTCGCTTTGGAACGGGCCTTTTAAGACTAGATACCATATCTTTTTGAAAGACAAAGTTAGCTTCAGGTACGGGCCTCTGATTGTAGTCCTATGAGATCTGTAAATAACATACGTTGTCAAAAAACATTTATAAATGGAATTGTAAATGAGTTTAGGATATTTTCTATGTACCTATTTTAGTACATAAACTATTCTATATAAGTATGTATATCGTTTTCTAGTATTCATTTATAGTACTTACAATCTTTACTTAGTTTGTGACAATATCGATTAGAGTTACATTGTCCTCCCAATTTTCGTGCCAGCTCTATTTTACCGTGTATAGAGAATATGCATGCGGAATTAATAATAATATAATGTTACTATATGAATAGTAAACCATCAAATTATGTCAAAAAACAGTAAATTAATAAATATACTCAAACTCTTTAAAAGATACACTTGAAAGTGAAAAAAATGATGTAATTTTTTTATTTAAATTAAAAACCACCATCAGGATTGTTATGTTTTGATAAACAAAAAATTGTATGACAAAAATGTACCTAAACGCAATGTTTCACTACCAAAACAGTAAATTAGGTACTCGTTTTTCCATACGTACGCATAGTATATGACGCCACATACTATGCGTACGTACGTATACCACATAAACGATTTAGTACGCCGATTCTTAGTTCTATTGCGTAACCGCCAGAGGCGCTTTACTTTTGACTATACAAATTTTTACGCAGTCGCTAACGAGTACGGTCATGTAAACTCACGGTAAAGGCACTGGAGTTTTGGGGGCGTTATGAGCGCTCGGATTTTGTGCTGTACTTTGATATCCATTTTTGTCTTTTGTGTTGTTCTAATTGTACTTGTTCCAGTATACATATTTGTTACTCTCTAAAAACTGGTTCGAATGGCATCATGAAAAAAATGATGCATATTCTCTATTAGTCATGGACGACGTGTCGTTTTCTTTTATACTTTTCCTTATGACTTTTCATAATCCTCCTAGAATTTCCCGGTTGTAGTAGGAACTAATTTTACGAAAGCGACTGGCACCTGACCTTCTAATCCAGAGGGAAAACTAGACCTTGTTGGGATTCGACCGGGTTCCTCACGATGCTTTCCTTCACCGAAAACCCACTGTTAAATATCAAAGTCGAATATAAAACTGCCGTTAACAATAACGAATATCTTAACGTGCTATTCATCGATTTTTGACGAGTTATGAGTTGATATTATTCCGTCAAAACAGTAGATTTATTTATGGCACAAACGGTTACAGGTTGTTCAATCCTTTATCTACATTTGCAAGAGCAAACATGGTCCAAAACAAGCTCTATTTTCGATACTAGTATGTTGTTTATGCACATGTATATATGAAATGTGCATGTAACTGTTCCTTATTGACATCTCTATAATTGCAAGAGAGATTTCTATTTTTAACTCATATTCACAAAAGTTACGTCCAAAAAAAACTGGTTGTTTGGCCTAAAATTGTCAAAGTTTCATGCCATATATCTCGAAGACAGAGTTTTGAATTAAATATGGTATACTATTTCGGTAAACCTCGTTGTTCTTAATAAGATAAGCCAAAAAAACACGAGAAAACGGAGATTTACATGTCATTGGGAGGAGGATTATGATTGAGAGCTTAATGTTGACGGCTGCACATCGTGCATCGCTAGACTCGATTCCACCTGTACTGTGCGCGGCAACGAATATATCAACATAATTACAAAATAGTATAGTAGGTATTACGTAATACCGTAGTACCGTAGTAGTTGTTAGTAACTGTTGCGTACCGGTGAAATGCCACCTTTTTACTTAGGTATTTGATATTGACCTTACAACATCCTACGATTTATTAAGCGAAATAGCAAACGTCTAATTTCCTAACCTCTACTGTTTCAATTTAATTCCCAAATTAAAATCCAATTCAATAAGCGACCTAACCAACTTTTGCCCGAAACTAACAAATTCCCAACATAACAAATTTACTTACATTTCTAAAGGCATTGTTACACTATTTTGAAATTTGCGTTCTATTTCAAATGTTCTGCCTCCTACAAACTATATCAGGTACATAAGTAGAAAACAAAATCGTCACTACATACTAAGTCCCAAAGAATACTTAGGTTGACAGTTCAGGCAAGTCGTAAATATAAAGGCAGCATTGCGCTTGCGCGGCGATATAGATTTTTCAGTAGGGCATGCGCTTAAAGGATTTACGGTATTTTACGCACAGTCAAATCAGCAACATTGTATGAAACGTCATATGAAGTTAGAAGCTAGGGAAATAATAATAATGTTGTCACATTATTCTGTCGTCCAAGTGCGTCCTTTTCTCATGTATTTAAAAATCTAAACTTTAAAATAGCATAAAGAAGTTGCAATTTGATGTTTTCCGAGTAAAATGACAATTCGCCGAGTTTCTTACGCCGGTTCATGATACAATTATATAACTGCGCCAGGTATGGCAATCCACTACATCGGTGAGTAGTGTGGCTGACACGATCTACGGCGTCAGCCTATCGATGGTATGCGGACACAAGTGTGAGTGTGTCGTCGACAATGACGTCACGGTGTCACCAATCCGGATTGTCAGACCTTAATTGTTTTCTTAGACCATGCACCGGTTCTTCTCGAGGCAGAGGTTTATTTTACGAATCAGTGTTAGTTTTTAGAAATGCATAGGTGCATGTAATATACCTAAATTGAGGAATAAATAATTTGTACTTTGACTTTAATTTCAGTTCATAAATTCTGTTTATTTGAAAGGTTAAATACAGTGACGTCACGGTGTCACCAATCCGGATTGTCAGACCTTAATTGTTTTCTTAGACCATGCACCGGTTTTTCTCGAGGCAGAGGTTTATTTTACGAATCAGTGATAGTTTTTAGACATTCATAGGTGCATGTAATATACCTAAATTGAGGAATAAATAATTTGTACTTTGACTTTAATTTCAGTTCATAAATTCTGTTTATTTGTAAGGTTAAATACAGTGACGTCACGGTGTCACGAATTCGGATTGTCAGACCTTGATTTCTTAGACCATGCGCCGGTTTTTCTCGAGGCAGAGGTTCATTTACGAACCAGTGGTAGTTTTTAGACATTCATAGGTGCATGTAATATGCCTAAATTAAGGAATAAATAATTTGTACTTTGACTTTAAGTTCAGTTCCTAAATTCTGTTTATTTGTAAGGTTCAATACAGTGACGTCACGATGTCACGAATCCGGATTGTCAGACCTTGCTTTTCTTAGACGGTCTAAGAAAAGCAAGGTGTGTGGTTTTGTGCCGGCTTTCTCGAGGCAGAGGTTTATTTTACGAACTAGTGGTAGTTTTAAGACATTCATTTGGTGCATGTAACATACCTAAATTGAAGGTCAAATCATTTTAAATTTGACTTTAAATTCAGTTCATAAATTCTGTTTATTTGTAAGGTTAAATACCTATTTGAATCGATTGTCAATCGCATGTACGTGATTGAAAGAGATTGATGAAAATTTAGTTTGAATATTGTAAAGTCCTTCCAAATTCCCCATTCATATTATTAGAAAACTGTATATAACATTCGGAAAGACGATCACGCCAATTAAATAAAACCTTTTAACAAAGTAGCGCATTATTAGCGGCGCGCGCATGCCCGCGGAGGTATTTTCTAGACTAATGCGTACTAGAGCAATTACGGGCAGGCTTTTAGGCAGAAATCCTGCGCGCGCATGTTAATGGCGACGCAAGCGCGCGTTTAAACGCGGCTTGTACAGCAAGCGGGGGTAGTGGATAAGAGGCTTTAGAAATTATAAAATGCGTCGCACTCAAATTGTGATAAGTATTGATAAACCATCTGTAATCGTAAGGAAAATTTGGCAAGTTTCTATGGGATGGCAGCTGCCGCCGACATATTTAACATTAATTGGTCTGTAATCGTAGGTTGTGCAACCCGTTCTAAAGGATAATCTAATTACATGTCATCAAATATAAATCAACCTAGTCACAAACTAAGCAAAGCTTGTAATATGACCAGGTGACGATATACCTACTTATTTATATAGATAAATAGATACTTAAATACATGAAAAAAACAACCAAGACTCAAGAACAAATATTCGTGTTCATCACACAAATAAATGCTCTGACCGGAATTCGAACCCGGGACCTCCAGCTTCGAAGGCAGGGTCACTACCAACTAGGCTAAAGCGGTCGTCAAATTATATTAACATAAATAACCTTGTCAGTACGTCACTGTCACATGGACTGGTTAATCAAATGATTAACATGTCCCACTCACTGTTTAATTACTCTTTAAATCTTCCATACCCACAAACCAAGTCTAAGATACAGTACCCGTGCTCAAATTTTTCTGTTCGCTTTAGGCGATTTTGACTTGTCCACACCCACAAGTCAAAATCGCCTAAAGCGAACAGAAAAATTGGAGCAGGCGATACGATATTAGAAAGGTGTCAGCGGTCTGTGTCAACTGTCAGCCGAGTCGGCACCGCTTCTTTACTGCCCGCCTACATTTAATTGTCTATTGCATTGGATTGTGGGGGAAGCGCTGGAGAGGGGCGATTAATGCCGAACGCTCTTCCGCGAATGACATTACTAATTGCGCAAATGTAACGCTCAAGTAGCCTGTCAAGTCCATCAGTAAATTCAAGCCAAATAACAAACTACTACATACCAATTTAACTTGCATTGAGGTATCTTTATATCAGAAACGATCCTAAATCATTAATGAACCAACATCCCCGCGGGTGTACACGTCAATATTTTATTTATCGGCGTGCGGTATCTGGCGATATCTCGGCAGCGATATGCGATGGCCACTGGCAAGTAAATGAGGCCGGGGGACACTGCCGCGGCCGGGTGTACTCTGCTTTAAAAAGACGTATAAATTTAAAAATACACATGCGGTTAATACTTTTTGTATTTCGATAGCACACTTGTGATTTATTCGCATTATTTTAAGAGGAAAAAATAGAAAAGTTTGTGTAATACTGCAACAACATGAAAGGGTACCAAATTGTACCTATAGCAAAAGATGACATGTGTATTTATTTAGTCTGTGCTGCAAGACAAATTACTACTAAGGCACACGGAATGTCATCTCGCTGTTTGAATCAGCCCAACTGGGGAAGTACGGCACTACCCGATGTGTCAACACCTCAGTGATATAAGAACACTACTACTGGGTCGGTAGGTATACGGAGTTGTGCTCCTGGTCAGTTGCGTAGCTAGGTGACCAAGGGCCCTGGGGCAAAAAAGGACTCGGGCCCCTAAACGTATTTTTTAAAGAGTTGCCAACCAGTTTTATTCAGATAGGTGGGAGAATTTTTCCCTAGTTAATGAACTACGGCACTACCCGATGTGTCAACACCTCAGTGATATAAGAACACTACTACTGGGTAAAAAAGGACTCGGGCCCCTAAACGTATTTTTTAAAGAGTTGCCAACCAGTTTTATTCAGATAGGTGGGAGAATTTTTCCCTAGTTCATTAATAGGTTTGCTAATCAGATTTCGGGGGCTCTTAGAGCTTGGGGCCTTGAGGCACTGCCACGCCTAGCCCTTGGGTAGCTGCGCCACTGTTCCTGGTGGTGAGTATGAGTTCCTGGGGATGCGCTTTGAGAGTGTAAAAGAGCCCGGTACGAGCAATGTCGGGTAAGACATAACGCCTACTGGCATAAATCTTTACCTTACCCGCTCTACACCATAGCATGTGCTCTGTTCTTTAGTTAGGGTCGTCTCGTTTGCGCGTCAACGTCGTCAACTAAGTTGAACATGCTGTGACTGTCCGGCCGTATCAGGCAATCGGGAGCTTGCGGGTGAATTAACACCCCTGTGTGAGCCAAGGGCGCTATAATACGAATGCGGTCCTGCGTCCATACCGTCCCGCCGTCTCCGTGCTATACATTATTACTACGCACATGTACCGAATACTGACAGTAAACTGAAACCTGACGAACCCGGGAGGACATTAGTAAGGTCTCGGAAAAGTAGAAAATACCAAGTCAGTAAATTGCATTAAGGGGCTCTTAGCTCCCCTCCCAATGGCCTTCGATCTCTCCATTTTCTCGCACCTATTTTTTATGGTGTTAAGAACAACGAGGTTTATCGAAATATTACACCATATTTACATCAAAACTCACTACACATCAAACTTTGGCAAATTTTATACCAAAAAACCAGTTTTTTGGACGTAACTTTTGTGGAGATGCGTTAAAAATAAAAACTTCTCTTGCGTTGTTAAAGACGTCAATAAGTAGTATATTTCATATATATGTGCATTAACAACATACTATTAGCCAATATAGCGCTTTTTTGGACCGTGTTTTAATAAATCATAAAAAAATAAGTAATCAGTTTTTTTTTTCAAAATTTGGCTCCTGCAAATAAAGATAAACGACTGAAGAACCGATGACCGTTTGTGTCATAAATATATCCAGAGTTTTGACGGAGCAATATCAACTGAAAACTCGTCATAAATCGATGAATAGCGCGTGAAGTCCCTTAAATTTTCATTTAATGCTATTTACTGACTTTTGCTTACAAAAATCTCGTCCTCTCTCTACAAATCGTCACGAGCCTGTAAGCTATTCATTCATCCACGTTTCCTGCTGTCGACGATGCGCGGGAGTCGATTTATTGCGTAATTGACTTCCGGCGGATCGGCGGATGGAGATGTCGCGTAGGGTTGATAGAGCTTTCTTAAAGGCTTTATGTTTTATAAATAAAATTAAATAAATACACACTGACCGGTCTAAATGGCGAGCCTTGGGGGAGGCCTATTCAGCAGTGGACGTCTTTCGGCTGAAATGATGATGATGATGATGATGATGAAATACACAGTGTCGGATCAGTGTTACAGTGACCGATGCAGGATTTCGCTTTGGGCCGGTGCCAAGCCAAGTCAACCCTCCCGACTTGGCTTGGCACCGTTCGGGTGGGCTTGACCCGCGGGGTTAGATTTTTTGGGAGACTGGAGCCTTATAAGTTTGAAAAGAGGCCTTATAAGTTTTAAAATGTTTTGATTTCAAATTATGACAAAAGTATTGATAATACCAATAAAGTGATTAAAGGCTACGATGATTTTATCAAAGTTTTAGATAGTAACATAGCCATTTCTTGATTTTATTGTGTGTAGTAGAATTTAAGCGGAAAAAACAAGTTTTTAGCTTGAAAATGGTCGATTTGGAGTGATGTTTGAAACGATATTTCTTAATGAAAAATCCAAAAATACATTTAAAGTTTATGACATAAGGTCGTAATAGTCCTGTTCTAGATAGTAACATTGAGTAAATGTCAAGATACGTGTCAATTCAAACAGAAAATGGCCCAAATAGATGAGCGATTTTTAACTAATAAGGACCCTTAATTGCTCCCGGCTCCTACAATTCGAATGAACCCAAACACGGGTTAGTATTGTATAGCTAGTTTATGAGGTGCTATGTCCACCTTCCGTTTCTACCACCAGATCAGCTAGGTGGCACCTAACATAATATTGTATTGTCACTGAAATTACATAGCATGTCAAATTTCAGATCAATCGAATACCGGCAAGAGGCCGGTATTCGATTTAGTTACATTAGAAGGTAACAAACGAAGAGTGCAAGTAAATAAGGTAAATGTCCCAGCGCTCGACACTTAGGGTTTATCCGGAATCACGCGAGGCCCTGTAGGGGGAGGGGTGATTACGAAAACCACACGGCTGATAACGTTGGGGGAGGAGGGGTACAAGGTGGTATTTTTTACTGGACCTACAAAACCGTGAAATAATATTTGCTCATGTAGGAAAATATAAATTTTCATTTCGCACATCAAAAACAGCGAGTATATTTTTGCATAACTCATATACGAAAATAAACTAAACATATTCAATAAGTACTTGAAAAATTTTAAAAATTCAAAAATGTATTCGAAGCTTCGTGGGGGATGGGGGGGGGGTCGCCTAGAACTTTACCAGAAATCACAAAGGGGAGGGGGTCTAAAAGTGGCACAAAAAACCTCGCGTGATTTCTACATAAAACCTTACCAAATACTTGACACTTTCAATCTTATGTCATATAACATACCTACGACAGAGGTGATCAATAGGTATCATCTATTGGGCTATAAGGTGACGAGCATTGGAACATTTACCTCAAAAGCTTATAAAAATGGTAAATAACGTAACATAGTACTTGCAAATTTTAATATCCTGAGAAGTCAACGGTTCGTTTGAGAATAGCGAAATGAAAAATATGCAAAAATGCATGGGTATGGACGTAGTATTCCTCAACGTTTCCTGTGTCTGCGCATGTGACGTGCGCGGGATTCGATTCATTGCGTAATTGAAGATGGAGATGTCGTATATATGTAGCTGGTTTGAATTTCTTTGATCTCTCCTTGGAACGGCTAGAGGTTAATATAATTCATAATTTATTTGTTTGTTTGTAAAACATAGACACGTATATGGTGTTACAAGTCTAATGATATTCCGTGTAATATGTGCCAAAAACTCATTAGTACGGGCCGGGATTCGTACCCACGACCTTTACAGCCGCATTCTTCAACTACTAGCCTACCGTAGTCAATTACTTAAGGTAAAAGGTTCCAGTGCCTGACATTGATCCAATAATTGGCACCTTCTCAACCTTAAATGTCATATTAATAGAGGTAAGTAAACTATAGGCCTCAGCTATTGGCACATTTACCTTATCTACCTATGTACAATTCAGTATACCTACCTCATTGATCTTATTACCGACTACCAGTACAAATGTAAGAGTTTTCTTTATCCCTTTAGGTATCTATACTGAAACATAATCCCCACGACACCAGCACAATCTAAACTGACTCTTAATGCCCTCTGATAAAATCCTTCATTAATAAAATGCATAGTACTTATTATCCTTTACTTTAGAACCAGTCGCATCACCTAATACATTCTAAAATGAATTAACTCCACGTTAAAATCCATTCCGTTTTCGAACGTGTCTGGTTTGTATAAAGTCCAAAATAGTTTGTGTTTCCTGGTTAATTAGGGTTATTTTTTGTGTGTGACATGTTGCTACTTAGCCGAGACATCGGTCCGTGCGCAGCGGGGAGCTCAAAGCGCATGCATGGAGACAGGCTACTGCGAAGCTTCTACCTTCTTCCCTACATGTATACCTATGGTTCAGGACATCAGGTCAGTACATCTCCTGCTTTGCGACGATTTTTTACTTTACAAATCCTATGGCTCAGCCATTTTGAAAAATTAGCAAAACCTGAATCAACAAAAAACGAACCTGCTCGCAAAATTTTACTATAATCGGCTGAGATATGCGACCAGCAGGCGAATCACGTAACTTTATGTACTAGCGGTAGATAGATTTTACTGACAATTTTGAAGTATATATGTACGAGTTGACAATTAAAATTTGACATTAAAATCTACCTAATGGTAGTAAAAAAATTACGTGATTACCCCGCTGTAGAGGAGAATAGCCGGAAAGGCATCCGCCGGACTTCATTTCTGTCGAAGTCGAAATGGAGGCCTTATTTTTACTCGGTCAAAAACTTGGGTAAACAATGTAAAAACCACATATCCAACATTTTGCAGGTTAGAAAATCATTCAGTCTCAAGAGATATCATAACTACTAAATGCATATAAAATAGAAGCCAGCAACTTATTGTTAACCACGTCGATCCAGTTCATTGTCTACAATCGATATATCCCTAATTAATTGTACTTTGATTGTACCCGTCAAGATACTATCGAGCTGATGTGCCGATAGCATCGATTGTCCCAGGATTGAGGAGGTATTACATTGTCGATTGAATCGATAAATTTAAGTAGATTGATTTATGTACGGAGTGTTTGTCAAAACTGTTTGTGGTAAAGATGTAGATTGACGAGGCTTCAAGAATTTGAGTGTTCCGTATCAGAAATAGATTTGGAGAACTAGATGAACACTGTAATTATAATTAGGGTGTTTTTGGTCCGTCGACTATTAAAGACTCTATGCCGCTTTGTAATAGCTAGTGACAACCACATCGTCTTTTCGGATAACGAGCCTTATTAACAAACGTTTTGCGTTAAAGAACATCACTTGTCCAATATCCCCACAAATTTTATACCAAGGGAGCGTTTAATGACATTTCATAAAAAGTTGTTTATTGGCTATCACTAAATAGCCCAGTTACAACAAAATGACAAATAAACATAGCATGTGACTTGTCAAATATATAAACACAGCTTCGCTCATCTCCAGTCATATTTACGCTAAAATGCATTTAAATACTCCGCACTTGCCAACTTAGCTGGAAACTATTTAAAAAGTTTTGACAGCTAAAAAGGGCACGTTATCAATAGCTATCGGCTAATCAGAGTATCTGTATCGAGCGATGCGCCGATGCCGATAGCCGAGATAAATGCGCGCCGAAATACGGGCGAGCAAAAAGGCGCGGGCGCACGGACGGCGGTATGCTGCAGTGTGCAAGTATTAAATATGGCTTCTATTCTATAAATATACTCTTACCAATTTTTGCTCTCATAACTCTGCCATAACTGAATTTATTACTTTCATAACTTTTTATTGTGATAACTGAATTTACAATGCCTAAAGTGACTTTCATATTTTTCTTGCCGAAACTTGCAACATCATTTGAAAGTTGAGTTGAGTAATACCTACATATATAGATACAACCCTTCTAAAACTAGCTCCTAACGCTAAATTTCGGGATTAGGTATAAAGCGGATCTCGGACTCCTCAGGGAACAACCGGGAATAGGCTAGGGATGATGTTAGTGGGAAACTTCTGAACCAGCAACAAAACTCCCAGTAGCTCGATTCCACTCACACCTCAGATTTGGTTGAAGCCGCTCAACCAATCTCACTGGAGCGCAAACTCTTACCCCCTTATGCATAAACGTCTATCAATCCTATATTAGTTAACTAGCCGCTAAAGTTCGTTTGTCCTTATTTGTCACTTAAACATTTACGTTTGTGAGAATGGGACAAAGAATATTTTAGTTAGTGGAGGTTTGTTAACTTTTATGAATAAGGGGGTTAGAGTATTCCAGTGTTTAAATATCAATAACCGCCCGCGTGGTCGTGTCGGAGGTTCCCCCTGGATTTTCCCCAGGCTATTCCCCAATCGCGCACTCCTATAGCTTTATTGGGTCCGGCCCATAAAGCCACAGTCAGGTTCTAAAAAAAGTGGGAAACTTTGGTAAGAATAACCCGCCATGGTTCCCTCCTGCAGTGCTCGTCCGGCGGTGCCTCCAAAGGCAGGCGACACTGTTATTTAGTGTCACGCGGTAGCGCACTGTCGCAGTAGGAAGTTGCGTCGCATATTCAGAAATGCCTTATTTTGTGCGCGCATATGGAAATGTGGACGGTGTACTGGCCAGTTTATAGGTAGAGGATACACGGCTATATTTACACTTTCGCCGTATTTCTGATGAGGTGTTCACGTATCTTTGACATCGACTGTAATTAAATGAGCGACCGAAACTTACTGAATCTACAAGACCCGCCCAATTATATGTTTTTGTATGTAAGATGTATAAAAATTTGTTCTATAACTCGAGTATCATAGTCAGAGGGGCTACTCCGAACTTCTAAATCCGAAATTCGTATCATGCCGTCCCTTTCACTCATATAGTATATAACACGAGAATGAAAGGGACGGCACGATACGAAGTTCGGAGTATAGGGCCAGAAACGTCATTGAATTTGTTAGGCGAATGAACGAGACAAACAATTTTGAAGATCGAATATGAGGCAAATCGATACAGAGCCTAGCAAGTTCACGCTTTCTTAAGTTTGCAACGTACTTATATAAGTACCTATAAACTTACATTAAAAACCGGTATATTGGTCGGACTCGCGAAAGAGGGTTCCGCATCAAACGTATAACGTGATTACGAGAGCTTTCTTCATTAACTGCTTAAGCATGGGTGTTCCTTTACGCTAAAATCTTCCCCCACGGGACAGGCTATGCCTAGTGTGGGGGCCAGCACAAAATGTAACTGTTTTTAAATATTTTTGGGAAATAAACTATTTGTATTTGTATTTGTATTAGAAACATTATTCACGGTTTTAGGAATTATTCCTTTGGGTACCTACTTGTAATGGTAAACCCTGCTTCACACCAAATTTCATGATTCTAGATCAAAGGGAAGTGCCCTTTAGGATTTTTATTCCCTTGCGATTGTCAAATGACCTATACGTGGCAATATATAACATAACAAGCCGTATCTTTTGATTGCGTTAGCTTCGTTAGTTTGATTTTGTCACAGCTTCAGGGGATTACAACAGCTCTGTGCCTTTACCATAAGTTTGCATGACCGTACTCGCTAGCGACTGCGTAAACGATTTAGGCTCGGTTTTATAAAAATCCGTTAGACCTTATGTTGGTTTGTTATGTCAAAAAATGTACCGCCGAGTTACTGAAATTTGATCTGACATTTGGTCTAACGGATCTTTCTAAAACCCGGCCTTAGTATGCCAATTATTAGTTCTATTGCGTAACCGCCAGAGGCGCTGCACTTTTGCCCATACAAATTTTTACGCAGTCGCTAGCGAGTACGGTCATGTAAACTCATTGTAAAGGTACTGAGCATGTAATTTTAATGTTCTCTTGATAGACGCATCCCTGAAAAAATGGATGTCTAGATCCTTTTTCATTTTTTTGTACGGAACCCTAAAAATAGCAGAAGTTTTGTAAATCAGATTAAAAATAAAGCATGTATCTGTAACAGGGGCCGATACCGGGATTTTTAAAAAACCCTGAACTAGCCCAATATTTTGGATTACTTTTTGCTCTTTACGTAGGGCTGAATCATGTATTTAGGTAACGTCGTATTATTAGATTATCCCATTAAAAACGAAATAATGAACCGGTGACCGTAATAATACCGGTATTTTTCTATGGAGAAAATACCGGTATCCGATCCCTGATCTGTAAGTTAATCCATTTTATTGATCCTTTTTAAGCACGTTCGCGAATCACATTGACGCTGACCCTTCTATAGAGACACCTATAAAAACCCAGCACCTTATTAGGCAAACCAACCTTTATTTTACCATAAAACTTATAGATACAAACCTCTAAGTTCATATTGCACACGACAAAAGAATGCACACGCATTTGAAAATAAATCTTGTTTTGAAAGGCGAAGGGTCTGATTCTGTTTGTATTGAGAAATAAGATACAATCTTACGTGGCCAATGAGCTTACAAATTAAGGACACTAATGGGGTATTTAAAAAATTGTTTAATTGTGTCCGAGAGGAATTATGTAGATAAGACGCAGGTTTTATTGTAATATTTTATTTAGGTAACCTTTTTGGATACAAGGTAAGTGTAAATGTTGTTTTCAAACCGGAAGGCGTTGATTCGAGACCCGGCTGGTATCACTGAGTTTTTCAGAAAAAATATTTACTACGTATTACACTCGAGGTCAAAAATTTCGGTCATCCTAAATTAAATAACAATAAGCAATAGTTTTTTCTAAATATTTTACACTAATTTTATTTACGTGATATAATATTCATAATACCCAACAGTATTAGCAATTTCCGGGATCCTAACATAAAAATATCAATCTCGAAAACTGTCAGTTTTTGCGATATCTCGCCCCGTTAACATTGTTTTTTTCATGGGTTTTTAGGAGTCCGATTTAAACCTGGGAAAAAAATTTTTAAATGTTATTTTTGCAGGTTAGATGCAAAATTAAATAAGATCATAACAGGATTAAAAAACTATAAAATTTTGCACAATTTTAGGAAATATATAACGGTATTTTACCGACCCGTATTTTTTGTCATGTATTTGATAATCAACAGTAGGTAGTTTATTTTATTTTGTTTATCTTATAGAGAAGAAACAGAAACTGATCTAACTAATCCCAACAAGTTGTAGTTTTCGCCCTTGAGCTGGAAGGTTAGATGGCAGTCACTTTCGGAAAACTAGTGCCTATGCCAAATCTTGGGATTAGGTGCCAAAGCGGACCATTAACCTCTTCAGCGCCACAGTAGATTTAGTAAGTTGTGTCTCACACGCCAAAGTTACAGAACAAACGACCGAAAATTAACCTTACTTGAACGGGTTGCTTTCCATCGACTTGGTATGAAGTCATGGCGTGTGGGGCACTAAATGTACTGACTTTATATCAAGTCAAAGCGGGACGTACATATACTTTAGAGCGACATGCTTCATCTCCCCTCCCCTATTCAGGATGCTAAATTCAGGACAATGTAATACCCGCTTTAGGCTGCAACTCGGGGAGGCAAACGCTAGGAGGGTACTAATCCAATCGATATGTCCTAACAAGAGGAGGGGGATCCAGCTGGAAAGTGCTCGGAACTTAAATACAAATACAAAAAATACAAAAAGGTTTATTTCTCAAATTTTACAATGTTCAATCTATAGTAAGTATGGGTATTAAAATTAAGACATTGAAAAATCGGTGTGAGCACAGCGCTAAGCTGGTTTTAAGCCCACCCGTAGTCAGTGAGTTGGTTTCACACTTAATAAGGGTTATAAAATTAAATTAATTACAATAACAAACTTAATGGAATTTTATGGGGTTATTTGAGGGTACACTAGGAAGACTATTCTAAGTTTTCCACCTTGAGGACCTGTAATTCCTTCTATTTTTTTTTCTAACTTTAATCGGCTGTATGACCGTTAATATTATAGGTCTCAAATCTTGAATTTTTGCGAAATTTAGTGCTCTTTAACTCTTGTCATACAATATGGTAAACAAAAAGTGCATCATTTCAAAGATATCAGCGAATATCTGAAAAAAGTTTGATATTTCTCCTCCCCCAAGTTAGCACAAAGCTCCTCGAGGTGGAAAACTTAGGATAGTCTTCCTAATGTACCTCAAATATCCTCATAAAGTTCCGAGTACTTTCCAGGTACAATGTACAGATCAACTGGATTATACCAACGCTGGATTGTTTTAGTGGACTCGAAGAACTTCGCTTGTTAGTTCAGTTATTATTATTATTCTATGGTGTCGTATCAACTGTATGCCGCCGACGAGATGCGCGAAGCTATAGGAAGCGACGCGATGCGATCGCCGCTTATTTGTACACTCCGCAAGCGGCGTTTAAATTCTAAGCTCCTGTACACGACTCCGGATTTAAAAATGCTTGCTATTGTTTAGAACTTCTAATGATTCTTTGGTTTTCTAACTCGCAAGTACTTAAGGCTCCCAAAGCCTTAAATGCTTAAGCCGACACAACTAATAATTCAGCCCTTATCTAGCTTATATCTGACATATTATTCGTCCCTTAGTAAGCAAATATACGTACGCGCGAGAAGGACGAATGTTTTTATTTTTTTATTTTTGAAGGAACGGTTAATGAATTTGGAACTGGGTAGCGATTGCACCTATAGCTCAGTTGGCTAGAGCGACTGGCCGCGAGTGCCGGGAGGTCGCAGGTTCGAATCCTGCTCGGTGCCTAAATTTTTAAATTTTTCCTTCATTCTAAATTTACGAATGTTTTATGTCCAACGTAAACGCAATCATGCTAGCTTAGGCTGTAGTTATAACAAGTTAATTAAGCCGCGGTCTCCCGGGGAAAAAAATAAACAATAGCATTCTTTTGTAATGACACCGGGGATCCCCGGGACCGGTAGTCGACAGGTGGGCTCCTAGCTCCCAATGAACTTCGATCTGCAACTTTCCGCTTTCTCCAGTTATTTATGGCTTATCTTATTAAGAACAACAAGGTTTAACGAAATAGACACCATATTTACTTTAAAACTTATTGTCTTCGAGATATATGATCAAACTTTATTTTTTTATTAAACTTTCGCAATTTTAGACCAAAAAAACAGTTTTATGGGCGTAACTTTTGTGAAGATGAGTTAAAAATAAAAATCTCTCTTGCGTTGTTAGAGACGTCAATAAGGAATAGTTACATGTACATTTCATATATATAAGTGCATAAATAACATACTAGTATCGAAGTTAGAGCTTTTTTGGACCATGTTTGAATAAATTATAAAAAAATAAGTTACCAGTTTTTTCAAAATTCGCTCATTCAAATGTAGATAAAGGATTGAAGAACCGATATCCGTTTGCACCATAAATATATCTATAGTTTTGAAGGAGCAATATCAACTCAAAACTCTTCAAAAATCTATGAAGCCCCTAAAATTAAAACTTTAAAAAAGCCGCTACAACATAGTTATGTATATATATATCATAGAACCATCTCCGATATCAAGATACCTTATACTATGTATTACTACTTATAAAACTTCGTACAAATGGGTTCATCCGTTAAAAACAATTTATACAGATACTAATGTTAAACACGCTTCTTTTGCGTCGCGTCGCAAGTCAGGGGTTAAAACCTAGTGTAAGCTAGCAAGCGGCTTGACAATCGATTCAGCGATCCATCAGATATGTGCTATGATTTTATTCATATTTTTGAAACCTCGCACGTATATCACAGTTTCAAATATGTATATGTAGATGATATAAACATATACCTAAGTTAACTTGGCAGATAATAGAAAAAGTCAGGGGAATAAATCTTTTGAAACTAGCTTTTTCATGTACAGTCAACACAAAGATATGTATCCACTTTTCCATCTTAATGTATTTATAATTAGTACCAAAAGTGGATACCTACCATCTCTTTGTGGTCGACTGTATACTTAGGGCAGTGACATACATATTATACAGCCCTGAAAATACCTTTCGAATTACATTCGTGACATAGTAATATGCTAAAAAGTAACAGTTAGTCAAGGGATAATAACCCTTATTTCATTGACTTAAGCTATTCCATGTCCAAATCATCGTCCACATATAACGCAATCAGTACCAAAAATAAGTATACATTAAAGCATTTTGCTGTTTAACGATAAGGTTGATAATTGTATAGATATTCATGATGCTTATTGTACGCAGATATTCCAAGCATCGCTGGCTTCTAGATTTACCTAATAAGGTGCATAGGTTACGATCAACATGTATACACTGTTACGCATCGAAATAATCTGTGCTTGCCAGAAACTAGTCAAAGTATGTAGTCAATTATGTAGACTGCAATTAGAATAGGATAAGGGGTGATAGCTTTACCATAAATAATCACGTATATTTATGAAAAGACAACTATCCCGATAGTAAAGCATCCGTGACTTAGGAAGGCTGTCCACTACGTTCCCATCCCTCCCCCTCTGTCCTAACTCGGTTTAAGGGCCGCACGGTCCGGCGTCATAGGCACACACTCACGGACCCGGACGACGTAATGACAGCGTCCATCGAAAGATGGAACGCTGCGCTTATATAGCGTCCAACTTGGGCATTCCCGCCGGCGGGGACATCACGATCGCGACAACACAGACACATATAGTCCCTATTCGTCCCGGTACCGCCGTATATCGGGTAGAATCAGTTACTTGCTGGTCGTGTCGGAGGTTTCCCTGGGTTTTCCCCAGGCCACTCTCCAACTGCGCACTCCTATCGCTTTATTAGGCCTAGCGAAATGGTTTCATTTCCCAGGGATTTTTATATCAGAATTTTATTGTATACATTTTTAATAATGAGCGGAACTCTTGAAAATGAATCGTTTTGGGCATTTTTTATTATTATGTAATATTAAACATTTAACTTAAACCATTAACCAAACCGTTAACCACCGTTAACCGTTAACCATTTAACTTTTATTTTTTTAAAGGAAAAGGGGAAGACCTAGAATGACGTACATGGAGCAAATAAAACATAAAATAAATGCTACGTCATACAAAGAAGTGAAGGACAAAGCTGAACGTAGAATAAGCTGGCAATTACTCCACCGACAAGAGCCAAGCTCTTAAATATTATGATGATGATAACTTAAACCACCATAGTGACACTGACAACAGCGACACCTATGATTAAAATTATTGCCAGTGTGTGATATTCCGCTACATGGCCAAAACGGTCATATATTTCAGGTCAGTCTTTATATCTCTATCTCAACAGACCGTATCTTATGTCTGAGTGCCATCGTCATGCAATGAAAAAAAAGTTAAAGGTTAACCTACCTTCAAGTCCTTGACCCTGACATAAAACACATTATAAAAAGTTTGTCTGTCGGTACAATAGGTAAACTCACCAGCTAGCATGATACAATAAGTATATGGTCAGGTTTTGCGGCCGAAATGTATACATGACCGTATAAGCTATCGTGCTTACTAGTCTGGTATGGTGCTTACCCATACCGGTAGGTATCTGTAAAATTAAAGTAGGTATTCCACAAAAATCTAACTGTTATGTAACAAACAAACTTGCAGGCAGAGGCTAAAGTGTATCTATGTGGATATAAATCAGTGGATGGTTGAAACGGTCGGCGTCGTGAGGAACGTAAATAATTAGCGATAGGACTAATTAAACGTAACTTAAGGCCCAGTGGAACGGGTTAACTGGTAGTTTAAAATCGGACCGTTAAGACAAAGAAATACTTAACAGATAGGTAGTTTTTACAATCGCGACATAATACCTATCATTGATATTTAACTGTCGTTTTTCGGTGAAGGGTAGTGTGAAAACCGCTCTAATCCCAACAAGGTCTCGTTTCCAAGTAGCAGTCCCTTTCGTAAAACTAGTTCCTACGACAAATCTTGGGATTAGGTGTCAAAGCGGACTTCGGGCTCCTTAACGCACAACCGGGAAAACGCAAGTAGGATGATGAGTTTTTGCAATCAGCTTCCATTATAAGTCGTCACCCTTATTACAAGGCAATAGAATTCAACTCAAAATTCGAAGCAAGCAAGTGGTTATTATCCTTCACCGGATAGCTAAAACTAAACTCTTAGAACTAGCCTAATCCAATCACCCACCTGAGCTACCCCCAAGTCACATCCGATGCAGAGGTCAGCACGCTAGCCGCATTTCGCCAGCCTTTGCACCAGGAATGACCCGGAACAGGTGTCCACTGTCCACTGTTAACTGAACACTGTGCATGTTAAACGTACCGTCAGTTAACTGAAGCGGGCGGTGTCACCGGGCGCGCCGAATGCGGCGGTAATGTCCGCGCCGCGCCGCGCTGCGCGAATTCGCCGGCGCGTGCGCCGGTCTGTGCTGTATCCTCGAATAAACTGTATCCTGGAGCCTTTTTTTATTCCACGTGGACAACATATCATTACCGCCTACTGTTTTTATCATTGTGGTCCGTATTTATCATTTTGTGTGCTTTTATTGTCATTCATGTGGACTGTTATTATCATCCCAGTGTATTTTTATCATTCCGTTGTGAGTTTAATTTTCACTCCTTTTTATCTCAAAGACTATTTTAGTGGTCAACATCTCTCTTAGAAGATTTTCTTAATACAGTCTGAAGTATCTTTTGTCATTAAAAAAACCAAGAAAAACCCCCAAACAAAGAATTACAGCGGAATGATACACAAAACGTGCACTGTTGAAATTGACCCAATGTAATTTTCATTCCCGTGGGTATTAAAGCCATTTTACTATACCGAGAACACCGGAATGAAGACTGCGGAACAACAAAACTGGGATTAAAAAATATTTAAAAAATAATTAAGCCTCGTATTCTTAAACCAACACGACTGGTTAAATCATGAATATAAATTACATGTTATAATATATTAATTTCATTAGAAACAGATAAAAAATAAAAAAGGTATAACAAACTCCGGAATGATATTTTTTATCCCCGTATCACTGCAATGACATATTCAGACGTACAGGCAAACGCAATACCACACCAGAGGGCCTACTCCGAACCCGAACACAGCACAGGAGCGGGAGACTTACCGCATCAGACTTAGCAAATAAATCGTTGACAAGCTTAGTCCGCGATAACGAAAAAGTTTCTCGGGACAAACATATTCTCACATAATCAAAGAGGTAGGAACAAATGAGATGTAAAAGAAGCCATATTTATTGCTTTCTATTCCATATAGGTGATAAAATGAAGCTATTAATTATAGTAAATATAATCAAACATAGTTTTCGACTTAGGCGGCATTTTACAAATAAAACCAGATTGGGTAAAACCCACCTTGATGAGAAATTAGTGCTTAATATATTTTTTAAATTGTTAAATGAATTAATATTTTAGTTTTAGCTAATGTTTGAGATAGATAATTGGGATGTGTTTCCAAAAATGGCACATTATTATTTAAACCTGCGTTTTCAGTCTTGCCAACAATATAAATTTATCGTTTGGGAAATTGACCAGTACAAATTTATTCATTTTAATTTTAATTTCCTTAGAAATAACACACACAACAGAACAGATTAACAAATTAACAGATTTGCCAAGACGATTATAAACTTAAACTGCGTAACTATAATAATTCAAAAATCTGTATTTTTAGCTACAAATAATTTAAAATGATTGAATAACTGTTTGATCGCCTTTTGCTATTCTTTTTCTCTGTAATTCAAACTACTTTTTTATTTTCTCTGTAAATTATAACTCATAGCCATGATGTGTACATATATTTTTGGTCTGTAATCTAGTCATGTGTGTCTTCTTATATATGTATATTATGTCACTGTACGTTTCGATTACTGTCTATTTTATGTACCTTTCGAAATAAAATAAAAAAATAAAAAATAAATAAAAGTAACTTATTAAGATTGGTAGTTGCTTATGGTTATTTTCGGGAGTTTTTTAGTATAGAAAGAAACATAAAATTAAACTGATTGTTTTTCAAAAAGACAGAACGCGGTAAGTCACAAAGTTGCTAAATATTATGATATATATTTATTTGTATTTAATAAGTAACCGACATTTCTTATGAATATCTCCACCAGAAAACTCTACAATGGATGCGTAGGAAGGGTCTTAATTCGTTTTCATGCCTTCATTTTTTAGGTTCCGTAATCAAAATGGCGAAACCGGCCCTTATAGTTTTTGCTTTTTTATTCCATCGAATTAACACTTTTCCTGTATTGCTCCAGTGTTATCTGGAGACACGACACAAATGTAAAAACATACTTAACATTATGAAGGTTACGTTGGGTATAGGTTAATTACCTACATAAAGTCAAAGTCAAAGTGTTTATTTGTATAATAAAAATATGATAATGTTACACAAAAAATTAGTAACTTACAACTAATTAAATTTGACAAGAGACTAGCAACAAACATCTGTGATGCGATGATGTACCTATCGAAGGCAGGTTTTTTGTATTTGATTCCTGAAGAAACGACGGAACTCTCAAATGCTACCGGCCCATATTTTCTTAAACAACAACGGTAGCAAACAAGCTTACGACCTGCCTGATTATAAGCAGACACCGTAATCCATGCACAGTTTCGACTCCAGAAGAATCACAAGCGTGTTGTCATCGCTTTATTGACTTGAGAATTCGTTTTGTTGAGAGATGCGTGAAGCCGCTAAATATTTAACAAATGCATCAAAATTTCATGGAATTAACAAGGACATGTTTACAGGTTAACTGTAATTACGAAAGTTCATGCATTTGTCATCGTATCTATGAATATTTGGGAACGTACGGGAAGGGACGTTGAAACGCTCCGTGTCCATACCCAACTAGGGGAATTTGCTCTCAGAAAGCCGCTCAGTATGGAAAGTGGTAAGGAAATGTGAAAATATGCATGTGCGTTTTTTGTTTGTAGGTACTACAAAATTGAAGTCGGTTCTTTAGGTACCTGCTTATATACTTGCATTAGTTTGCCTTATAACTCCACCTTAAAGATAGAAGGATGAAATGGGGGTTCAAATAAGACTGGCGCTGATATGACCTATGACGAAATTTTATTACAAGTACAAAAAAATATTTTCCCAACAGATAAACTAGAATAAGTAGTAAAAAAACATATACAATTAATTCAATTGCTTTGCCATCCGGCGCAGGCCTCGACTCAATACAGTAAGTTAAACAAATGTAACATTCGACTGCAAAACGTAAGTTCTACCAAAACAAAACCAAAAGGTCTAAAACCCACCCGCAAACCCACTCAAAAACCATCCTTAAATCATCATATTAAGCTACAAAATCATTCGCCAGCCGATTCGTATCACAACACTAATCCGGCTCATTTAATTTTGTGTTATCTCTACTTTCACTAAAGTAGTTTTTCGTTTGATTCCAGAAATGAACTTAAAGGATAAGATTAGATAAAACTTCACTGGCCCTATAAGGGACCTCCGAATGGTCAGTTGACTATGTTGGCTATTCCGACTACAGTACGCGCCGCGTTCCATATGTGAAAAATAATGAGATGCGTGGCACAAAGCTAGATACAGCCGGTGGCGAAAAGTGGAACTAGATTAGCCTAGTACTGAATAGTACTGAGAAGGGCGACCACAGCGCCACTATCTACGGTATTTTAGCTGGTTTGAAACCCCTTCAATGTATTTTAAATGCAATTTGGAGAACTGTCAATCATTGATTATTCTCTGTGGTTTTATTGCACGCCACTCGGGCTGTTAACCTGTAAGCCGCATTTTCACCTAGGCTACTTGTAGGCGCCTGAACGGTCGCTCGGAGTGTAGTGCGGCATATAGCCTGTGCGTGTATGCGGTCCTGAACAAACGATGAGTTTTACGAGAAATAGAAATATTTAAACCATACAAAAAAGGTTTTCGAGATTTTAAACACTTTCATATTATACCAGCAAATTACAAACTTCTAGTTGTAAAGGTGGGGGTTCCAAAAGTTTTCATGTTTTTACGGAACCCTAAAACGATAATATTAGCCGCGACAGATGAATAAGGCGAAACTAAGGGGTTTTGTTTGTTACGGAAGCCTAAAAAGAATGTGTTGGTACTTTGTGTACGACAAGCGGACAAATACTGACCCCTTGACTTGACAGTCATGCGCAAAATCTGTCACAAAAATGAAAAGATTGATATATTAATTCCTTCACTGTGAAGTATATCATATAACTCATTTAGTTCACTAGTTCAGTTTAGTTCAGCAGCTCAACAGATCCATGTAGGATATAGATTAGGTAATGATATCAGTCATTCATTCAATCATAGCGTCTATGTCACTCTCGGAGCGAATGAGTAGGTAAACGATATAATTCATGAACTGGTCTGACTGAAGTATTGAAGTATATGAATCCGAACTGAACCAGTGAATGAAAGAGTAGTAAAAGGTGAAGTAGGTACTTCATTTGAATCATTCATTCGTGAACTACTCATGTCTAGCCCTTAATCAATAAACCAATAACATGTAGAATAATATATGTGGGTACTTCCAAAATTAAGTACAATACATTACCGCACGAACTTTTACAGTTTAATTATTATAATTCATATTTAAAGACCGGACCCCTTAATTAAGATCGAAGACCGAATTATTTACAAACTGGTCTCGGCCCATAAAACCTCCATTAGTGTTGCCCTCTCTGATTTAATTCCCTGATTAGAACGCAGTATTTATTTTTCGGGCAACACTGGCAGATTAATCAATTTTTCGTCATCGCAAGCCATGGGCGTAGTTAATTATTGCTTTTTCCAAATTTAAACAACACTCAATTCTTTTCTATTATTGCCGAAGAGTGGAAAGTAAGAGAGAGGCCAAGGCTTGCAGAGTCTTGAGGAATGACATGTATTGCCGGCGGTCTTTTCTTAGCACATCACAGTCATCGATGTCATCATCTACTCAACCAAAAAATACTAGGGGCTACATACATATTAATATCCTACCGCTAACAACCTAAAGACGCAGCTTTTTGTAGTTGTGTAGAAATCTTAAAGACATAAAAGTGTCATTGTCAGTTGTAAAAACATAAGTTGTCCACCCGGTGGTTAATAGTTATCGGCTTATGTACGTGTAAGTTATGTTTTTATTACATGGATTTATAGTTACGGAAACACCGTTTGTGCGGATTACTAGACCAATCCAAAATTAAGCTTTGTGTCCCTTAACTTTTGATATGTCCACCGAAAAGACGCGAACCTAAATCTGACAATGACCCAAAACATAAAACTAGTGGAACTGCCTAGATGCAAAATATAAGCATAACCAAAAAGTTGGTAATCGTACCTACAAAAGATTATGTGATTACAGCCTCAACCATATTTACCTGTTGATATCACGTAACTAAGTAGTAGGTACGTCTACCTAACTAAGTAGAAATATAGTATGTGTCCCTTACCGACATACCTAAGAGAGTGGACCGAAATGCTACATGTCCGACATAAACGCTAGCTATTAGGCAGCCTCGAGACTCGAGACCGGCCATCTTATGTATTTTATCATTGTTTAAACTCCTGCGCACAACTAAATAGATCAACAGTCAACTTTAAACTTTTAACGGCTATTAACGTCGATGTTTCGCTACTTAAAATTGGAATAAAGCGAAGCCGCCTGCAGCCGCCGTGCTACAGAAATAATTGCGCCGGGCGGTCTTAAATCGGCGCGCGCGTCATTTGTTTATTAAGGAGCGGTGCCTTTTAGCGTAAATACGAGGCTGCCAGGCAGCCGCTAGGATATAAAGGCACGGGCCTGTGGTCGAACGAAGGCTCCAGTTTTAGGGCGGGTTGCACAACTTACGATTACAAACCGACCAACGTTAAATATTGCTCCGGCAGCTGTCATCTCATAGATATTTGTCAAAACTTCCATACAATCAAATTTTAACGAACACTGCTCACGATTACCGATGGTTCAGTGCAACCCACTTAAGCACCCGGAAACGAGCATTGCAGGTCTGCAAGTTATAAGGGGGAAAAACCAAGGTCGTTCATATTTTTTTCTCGCTATATTATAACTTGCTTTATACATGCACTATTAGGTTATTTTTTCCAATTTAACTTTTAAGTAGTTATGGTTCGGCAAGGTATGTGCTCTGTGATGGTCCGACTAGGACCTACCTGGGGTAGAGCGAATGGTACAGCCGCTCTAGGCTTCAGATGCCTCCCTAGGCATCCCTATGCCATAGTGCAAAATAAGAAAAAAAGACGGGGAATTTTGGAGGCACCGTTTGATTCACGCGGAATAAATCGATTTCTCTCTCTCTCTCTATCTCTCTGATCAGGGGCTAAAGCCGGTGCAGGTACCGCTTCCGACAGAATCATAGACAAGTGAATGAATGAATAATGTGAAGGGATTGTCTACGATTCTATCGGAGGCACCACACCCAACAAGAGTTGTACCTGAAGAACAAAGTTTTATCAATTAAAGCATAGACATTAACATTTTACCAACCCTAAGAAAACAGTGAGTCGTACCTATGCATTTTATTTGTTAGTTATTGAATGGGAGTCCATAAAAAAATTGAAATTATTGAGAATATGATTCGGTTTATCAACTCATCCTATGATGAAGTATGGATGGATAAGATTGAGCTATTGCAAAGAGGTCCGGACACCTGTCATAATTTTATAATTACAAGGTTATAGGCGTTTCCATGGGCTCATAAGATCGTCATAAAGACGGCCAGGAGCAACACCTGTGTAAGCGGCTCAGGAATGTCGAAGTTACTCGCGGCGTTATGGCCTTCAACACTTCCACACCTGGAGCACATAGCTCTGACGACTCCTCTCTGGACGGCCAGTTAAGGCAAGTCAGATTTAAGTCCTGCGGGCCCCCTTGGTGTTCCACTCCGGCCGACAAAGACACGCCGGAGGCCCCCGACAGCTCGCCGCAAGCTGCCCTGCAGGGTTATTATTATTATAGTGCTGGGACCTTTGCCTTTCCTCATGTTCATCAATGACTTACCTGACTATCTTACCTCTACGCGGATGATACCAGCATTTTTTTCCCTAGGGGCTTAGTGTACTACTTTAAAATGACACACGACACACGACACACTTATCGAGCATGAGAAGTGAAAAATAAGATATTAGCCATCTCACTTAATACCTTACGAAACTAACAAAAATGAATCACTTATAACTACTCCATCACACGACCCATCAAAATGAACTTATTTGTCAAACGAAGATGACAGCCTCGTGATAACCCACACAGGAAATTGAAATCGGTATCACTGGCCGAAAATCGAGCAGCCATGTTGAATGCTAATCGGCGCGAGCCACGATTTGAATATTTTGAATATGGAACTCTTTATTCGTAAATGGCTTTTAACATTTTTTTCTATTTGTAGTGCCCGGTTGATGGATAGGCGTTTGAGAGGAAATGAGTGTCGTTTTTAAAAATAACCCTGGACTTGGATAAAATCTGGAAATGGAACCAGTGAACGAAACTGAGTAGCAAAAGATCAGATCCGAATTTCTTAGTGTGGTATAGGTAAAAAACATAAGTATCATCTTGTATGAAATTTTGATTTATTCGAATGGATAGACATTTTTTTTAATTTGGAACGCAAACAAGTGCATATTAGAACAGTCTACAACTACATTCAATCGGAACTTGGGGATGTCACTTTATGTACCTACCTATACATGTTGGACGGGACAACATACTTACATCTGTATTTAGTGGACTGGGTACTTACATAGTTACATTAGCACCCAATATCAGTAATGGGTTTTAGAACCCGGTAGTGTTAGTGGAGAGATTTGTGGCACATCATTTTTATTATCATAAAAAAATACTTTTTTTAAACCTGTGGCTTTATAGGTCGAGCCCAATAAGTAGTAATAAGAGTGCGCGGGAAAATCGAGGGGAAACCTAAGACACGACCACGCGGAGGGTGGGGAAAATCCAGGGGAAAAAAGTACTTCCTATACGGTCGAAATCACAGGCTTCACCCCTTTGTCGCCGTCACATCATGTTTAAGGCAAGGCCCATTCACAGATCTGCCGAAAATACTGAAGTTTGAGCTTCCAGTCTGAAGAAATAATGTGGGATTATACTACACAAAAATTACAGTAGACTGAAAAAGAAACAAACAAAAGAAATAACCGAACAAAATATTGAAAAATGCCTTGGTAACTTTGTCAAAAAAACCTAAATATCATAGTAAAGATAAACTAATGCTGCAGATCTTATAATTATCAACGACAGTGATACGTTTTTTTTTTTTACAAAAACGATAGCTTTTTTATTGTTCTAAGGAAATAACCGGATAGATTTTTCATAAACGAGTCAGTGTTCCAACAATCAATAAAAATGTACTAAACATTTGCGAAATTACGCGCAGAGCTTCCGTAGAGAGCGGGATGCTTAATTGCAAACTCACGCGTGTTAGAGGGGGTCATTTGCACTGGAATGGCCTTGCCTTAAACTGCCATATTTAGTGTCACGAAAGCACCTGCCCTTTTTTATCGCGATACTTTGATTGTGACGAACATTGAATTCGATCTAATCCCAATAAAGTCTAGTTATCCCTCTGGGTCGGAAGGTCAGATGGCAATGGCTCTCGTAACAAATTCCTACATCAAATCTTGGGATTAGTGTCCCATCATTAGGCGATCCCCGGGCTCCGTAGGACACAACTGGGAGTCCGAGAAAACCCTAAGAGGATGACTTCGATGCTGACGGCGCAAGATCTTTGCTATTATATTTGCGCAATGCTGATACGTTGTGCGAGGAAGTCGCCAGCTCTTCGGTCACCAGTTACGTCAACCAAAGGCTTCGCAATTTCAGTAGGTAAATAACTTGTGCGCGTTGGGACCCCATGGATCAAGAGTTTCGATCCCAAAAGGTACAAATTTGTACTCTCTGCCGAGGCCCTCATATTTATTACGTTTTAATATTTCGGCTTCTTTCGCCGCTGCACCCGCTTTTACTGTAGTTCGTTGGAGCTGGGACGGTACCAGTGTGTCTACACAGGTAGCATCCTACACTTACACCGTCCCAAGCTCCAAGGAAATAAATACACCCCATTTCTCTTACCATCGCAGAGCAGGCACGTTGACGATGGCAAACGGCCTTCGGATTATGTCATTTAACATCGCATGTCTTGAAAAACAGCCTGCATTTTTTTGACAACATAATCCATGGTGTCCCAGTCGGTCCACGTCTGTGCCACAAGAGTAAATGTGTGGAATACATACTGCGACCCCGAGTCGCAACCCAGTCGCCAGCCTACGGGAGGTCGGATCCAGGAAAGTACCGGTATTTCGCGAGGGATGGGAATGTAACCAGTCACCAGCTTCCCGGGTTCCGACCGCCAAGATCTGGGTCTGTACTGCTGTGAAGGAGAGAATTATAAGTTAAAGTATTATTTTTTAACGGTCACTTTCAATCTCACATCAAGTAATTATTCCAATTTTGTCAAGTCGGGCCTTTAATATTTGACTATTAAATTAGTTTACAAAACACTTTGCCCTATTCATTTCACAAGTAATCGGTAGGTAAATTGCTGTGATTTTAGATAGAATCTCTTATGCAGGTATTCACTACAGAAAACCGAGCGAACCATTTAAAACATTTTAATGATCTTCAAACCCCAAATGCCATCAGTACCAACCTTTTTAGTCACGATATTAATATTTAGTACCTAGTGTAATAAATCGGAATCTGTTTTAATATGCGCAATGGTTTCTATTATGAATTTATTGGTAGAGGGCAGTTTGGCTGGACATTTCGCATGCTAATGTGATTTCAGTTGCGCTTCGCTTCCACGCAATGGCAAGCCACTAAATACAGAATAAATTATAGTACATATCAATATACTACTATTTTCACTTCTCATGCTCGAAAAGTGTGTCATATTAGGCTTATCAACCGGGGCTAAAGTAGTACATTTAACCCCTTGGGAAATATGAGTACATATTTATAATTTACAATACATTCCAATCTGACCAATCAAAACACCATATTAAATCCACCAATCAGAACACAAATCGACAACAAATCAGAACGTTGTATTCTTTTTGGTACATACTTTGTTCAACTAATTTAACTATTAAAAACATTAGGTTTTTTTCGTCCCTATTTCAACTACTATGTATCTGAGTCAAAACAGTTTAAAAAAAGTTGGCGCCATATACTCATTGTACTTTATTATTAATTGTGAGTAAATAATCTTTGTTTATTTATTTTCTCGCAATCGAAGTGAAAAGTAGAGTGTATAACTCTGGTCTAAAAGCCATATTACCACGAGATTTACTGTTTAAGGCAGACGTCAATCCTACTAGCCTTATTCGTTATTTTACCATCTGAATAGCCTTTTTCCTGGCAATAGTTTCATACTTGTGTCAGGCAGTCATTCTTACTTATAACATCTTAATATGAACGGATCGGTTTAAGTTTACTTGCCATCCAAACTAACGGACTTGACATATACTTATGTGCGATCACAAAACCATATGTAATATATTTACATATAAACAATTGTATCAGTGTATTCGCACGGGGTCACGCTTAGCGTTCGAATAGCCCCACCTTAATTGGAAAACTATAATACTTGCCAAGATGCCAATAGCGGGTGGCTCCATTAAAAGCCGTGTTCTACTACTTAGTTTACTAATAGTAGTTAACACATTACCAAAACTGGGTTCACATTTTTATTCTCTTATCAAGGTTGTCCATATTGTTTCGTAAAATCACTTGTTAACTTAGAATATTTGCTTTAGAGTCACCACAACCTTGTTTTTATAAAGTAGTTCTGCGTAAATGGCACTGCGCCAAACCTTAGTTTAAGTTTAAACGCATAAGAATGCGTTTCTCACATTTTCGCTATATCAAATTTGTATGTAAAGTTCAAATTTTGTTATCTATTCTACATTCACTTACCTGTATTCGCTTAACCGTTAACTTAAACCCATAGATATTATTGTATAGTAATTCTGCATTAAGGTATTGTACCAGCAACATACTTAGGTCTTAGGTTTAAAACCACCTTTTAGTTACAGGCGAAAAATAAAGCCTAAAATTGTTATAACTTAGTATTTATTACATAGAAATCGGATAATATTACAAAATTGGTTTGTTTAATACATATATAGTACATACTTTGTCATTTCATAAGTAATTCTGTATCAAAATAATATAATATAACACCTAGAAATAACTAGACTTAGTCAGTACTGGAATGTAAAATCTAGATCTAAAGTGAAAAAATCATGTAAAAAAGTTGAATTTTGGAAAATAAAAGATTGTCTACCATATGGTTAAGCTGGCTGCTATATAAATAAAATGGCGGTTGTATGGCCGTTCTCATTCTACGCCAGAAACTCAAGCCAACAACATCTACCCATCTCGCTCAGCAACCAGCTTCACCATCAAGCCTTCTCTTTCACTCAAGACTGGCGTTTGATTTCTTCCAACCTACGGATCCACAACTGAAAAGTGAGTGCGACGGCATCGCGTGCGTCTCGCTCACTTCGCCTCTCCACTGCGACGCTGCGCGCCGTACAGCACCCGCACGCTCATAAGCGGATGCCGCGCATCGTTGTTCGGGAGTGGGCCTGCGCTAGGTCAAATCCCGAAGTTACACGTACAAGGCGATTCGGCGCAAACACGCTCATACAGAACCGCGCCGAACAATGGTCCTTCAGGAGCCGAATCTATGAAGAATATTATGGAAGAAAAGAAGATTTATCATAAAGAAGCCAGAAAATAGAAGATTATTTAAGAAAATTCAAGAAAGAAGGCGGAAATTCAAGAAAGAAAATATATTTACCCTCGATCAAGTCCGAAGCCCCTAAACTAAGAAGAAATACGTTTTAGAAGAAAGAATAAAGAAGAAACTTTATAGAAAAAAGAAAAAACACTGTCCTCGATCAAGTCCGAAGCCGGAAAAAAAAGAAAAAACCGTTATAGAAGAAAGAAACCTCACATAATCAAGAAAAAACTAGTGCCTACGACAACGTTATATCGTGTGTTTCGTCAGGAAGAAAGGAAGTCTCAAGGCTCAAGAAAGAAAAGCCTTCCAAAGGCCAAAGAAGTAAAGAAGCCTCAAGAAAGAAAAGCCTTCCAAAGGCCAATGAAGCAAAGAAGCCTCAAGAAAGAAAAGCCTTCCAAAGGCCAATGAAAAAAGAAGACAGCAAGTGAGAAAAATCCCGAACGGGACTGTGCAGCTGTCCAGCGAGGAAGACTTCGAAGTACAAGCTTCAAGCCGTCGTGAGTGTTTACCTAAATCCTGTCAGTGCCGGGTTTTCGTCAATCCCCGTTGATTTCTGGCAGGTGACGTGGTCCCGGCCTAACGGTGGCAACCGGGATATATACACGTTTTAGTGCGATATATCGAGCGAGTATCGCAGCGCTCTTTTCAGAGCGTCATTATAGCTCGGCCGCTTGCTGGTACGAAACTTTGCGGTGTTAGGCCACAGGTTGGCAAGCTGAGAGGCGTGACTATCCCCCACGTCGCAGAGCACTAACAACGTACAGTTCTCCACTGCCAGACGGTACCCTACCCATCCATTCCCCTACATTCCTATCCTCAATCGGCATCACCGCGATAGTACGCCGAGAGAGCAGCTAGGGCCGGTTAGTGTTAGGTAGGTAGGATGTCGGGAAAGGGGGTAGAGAAGGGAGTAGGACCAGCACTGAGGTCGGGCAGGAATAGGGGCCAAGCAAGAATGGACACTGAAGAGGAGGAGCGAAGCAGCAGTGAAGGCTCGAAAGGTAATAGCGGTACGTCGTACGAAACTTCCGCATCGCAAGAAACCCATACGTGGAGCCACGGGACTGACACTGCCGAACAGACGACTAGTACTGCATCGCTCACAACTCCGCGAGGATCGAGTGGTTTAGGCGCGAGTCCGGATAGGGTAGATAACGTAGAATCGATTAATAGCGCGGGCACGCGCGAGAACCCCGCTACTGCAGGCGGTAATTATGATTTAGGCGCGAATTTAGGCTCGAATATAGGCGTTTCGTCGTTAAACGCGATTGCTGGTCTAGGTAGAGATCCGGGCCCTCTAGGCAATGCGTATAGTGTGAATTACACGGGCGACAATGTTAGGAACGCGAACGAGGCCGCGCAGTTAGTCACTTCGTCGTTAAACGCGAACGCTGGTTTAGGTAGAAATCTAGGCCCTCTAGGCAACGCGTACAGTGAAAATGTCACGGGCGACCCCTCTAGGAGTGCAGTTAGGTTAGACACTTCGTCGTTAAACGCGAACGCTGGTTTAGGTAGAAATCTAGGCCCTCTAGGCAACGCGTATAGTGAAAATGTCACGGGCGACCCCTCTAGGAGTGCAGTTAGATTAAACACTTCGTCGTTAAACGCAAACGCTGGTTTAGGTATAAATCTAGGCCCTCTAGGCAACGCGTATAGTGAAAATGTCACGGGCGACCCTTCTAGGAGTGTAAACATAGGCGCAGGTTTAGGCGCACGGTCGTTAAGCGCATGTGAAGGTCTAGGCAGGAATATAGGTAACCTAGGCAATGCGCACAGCGAAAATATCGCGGGCGACATTAGGGTACGTTCGTTTAGCGCGACTGCTGACCTAGGTAATCTAGGTAACGCGCACAGTGTAAATAATACGAACGATTATAGAAACGTAGTTATTCCGCGTAGTGGTTCGAGAGCCGGTTCAGACGCTGGTAGGTGCGTCCAGACACCGCCGGGGTTAGGTACTATTTCACGTGAGGAGCCAGTAAGAACTGTAGATGATAGACTTGTTAGGTTGCGAGCGGAGTCCGAACTCCGCGCATCGCAATTAGAGCAGGCAAGGGCCGCCGCAGCATATGCCGCCTCTAGGTACGAATTGTTGTTAGCTGAAAATCAACATTCGACTGTCGTGCAAGCGCCGCCGCCCGCCGTTGTTAGTCTGCCTCAAGCGATGCATGCTAGGAACGCACCTAACACGTCTCCCGTTAGGGCACAAATAGGTAGAAATAGGTCACCGCAGAATATACCCCATAGAACCGAAGATTTAGGTAGGAACCACAACACCACGGCAGGGGAAATTAGCGCGTTACGCGACGCTATAGTGCAAGCCATCAGTATGACTAGGACTGACAGTCACGTGTCCCCTCAGCCGCCAAATATGACCGCTTCTAGTAAATATATAGGCGATCTCCCTATATTTGATGGTAATCCTTCGGATTGGATTTCTTTTAAACGCGTATATTTAGATACGGAAAGTTCATTTTCCGATATAGCTAATATGGGTCGTTTGCGTAAAGCGATCAAGGGATTGGCGCGCGACTCAGTACGATCCATAATACACACATGTAGTAACCCTTACGAGGTGATAGACGCGTTAGATAGGTCGTTCGGAAAGCCGGACGTCATTATTCTAGCTGAAATTCAGAATGTTAAAAGAATGCCGCGTATGAGCGAAGATAGTCGCAATTTGTCAGAATTCAGCAATCGTGTGTGTAATATAGTGTCCTCAATTACCGCACTGAACAAGCCACAGTATTTATACGCTCCCGAGTTAGTGAGTCGTATAGTGGACAAGTTAAATAACATAGTTAAATTCGAGTGGTACAGATACAAAAGCAGCAACGAAAACGTTCCTGAGCTTTTGGCCATGTCTAGGTTTCTAAGAGAGTTGAGTACTAACTTTAACGCTATGTTCGCGTACGAACAATCGAAACAAAGGTCTGGTATACGTTCGCGCCAGGTAAATAACATAAATACTAGCTCGCGTAATAGGCATAGGTATAGGGAAAGCTCTGTATCATCGCAAAGTGAAGAGGAAAGTAGCGATCATTGCGAGAATGATTACGTGACACGGAAGGTCTCGAGCTTGTCCATGTCACACGATAGACACGACAGGGCCCCGCCAACACTACATAACTCCTGTAGCGAATCGGAGGCGGAGCAACACTATGTTGCAGCCGCCAATAACAAGCGCAGAACGCGAGGCGCTAATAATTACAATAACAATAAGTTTAGAAATAATAACGACAGGAATAATAGGCCGCAATGGTTTAAAAATAACAATAACGTTAACATAAGCAAGGACGTGAGTAAGTGTGTACTGTGTTCGGGTAACCACGCTATAGCAAGCTGTGCCGACTTTATAAAGTCAAGCGTAAACGATCGATGGGAAAGCCTTAGAAAGTTTAGGTTGTGTTTTCGATGTTTAGGCGATTCGCACAGATATACATCCAACAAGTGTAAGTACGTAGCTTGCGGCAAGGGCGGATGCGAAGCGTCACATCACGCTCTACTACACGGCAGAACAGGTAGCTCCGATCGTAAGGATAGGGTAAAGGCGCCTGTTAAGGAACACGTCAGTTCAGTGAACCACGCGAATCAATCGCAAGCGTATTTAAAAATAATACCGGTAGAGATTAAAGGTTCGAAAGGCTCTGTTGTCACTCACGCTCTGATGGACGAAGGCGCGACATTGTCGTTAATTCATAAGGACATAGCGAACGAAGTTACGCATCCCGGAAAACGGGAAACCCTCTCCTTCGAAGGAGTAGGAGGTCACGAGGTAGTAGACGAGGATTCGTCTCGCGTTACGCTCGCCATCAGAGGTTTAGCCAGTAGGGAATTTCATGAACTTACCGCACATACGGTCGATAAACTGAATTTAGCATCGCAGTCAGTTGAAAGATCGGTGGTTCGCGAATGCGCTCATTTACGACACTTAGAGGACGAGCTATGCTACGACTCTGCACAACCTACTATACTCATAGGTCAAGACGCCTGGCATTTGATAGTGAGTAGGCAGGTATGTGAGGCCGGTAGATCGTCACCTTGTGCCTCTCTAACTAACTTAGGATGGGTACTACACGGAGTCAACGATCGTCCCCGTAAGTTAACAGGGACCGTTAATCACATTAAGCCTAGTTGTAATAGTCAAGACCCCGCTCTAGCCCTAATACGTGAGCACTTTAGCATAGAGTCGCTAGGAGTAGAGCCGCGTAAACCGAATAACGACCCGGAGGATAGAGCGATAAAACTGTTAGAAACTACATGTAAACGTTTACCTGACGAGAACCGATTTGAGGCAGGCTTATTGTGGAAAACGGACGACGAAACTCTACCCAATAACAAGGCACACGCATTGAAACGTCTGTACACGCTAGAGAAAAAGTTGGATAGCGATTTGAAAGTTAAGGCCGAATATAACCGACAAATGAACGATCTGGTAGAGCAAGGTTTCGCCGAAAAGGTAAACGATACCGCCGAGACACCACGTACTTTTTACCTACCTCACTTTAATGTCTTTCATCCGACTAAAGGAAAACAGCGAATCGTCTTTGACGCTGCATGTCGTACGAGTGGGAAAGCGTTAAACGACGCTATACTGCCAGGTCCGGACTTAATCCAGTCGCTTTTCGGCGTTCTTATAAGATTTCGTGAGGGCCGTATCGGGGTAATCTCGGACATTAAACAAATGTTCCTTCAGATTAAGGTAAAGCAGTCAGATCGTGATAGTTTACGATTTTTATGGCGCGGGGATAGCAGGGACTCGCCACCACAGACCTACAGAATGACTTCGTTAATATTCGGTAGCGCGTCGAGTCTCGCGACAGCTATCTATGTTAAAAATAAAAACGCAAACGATCATCGCGACACTTACCCTGATGTAGCTAGACTCACAGAAAGAAACTTTTACGTGGACGATTTCTTAGGCGCGTTCGACACGGTAGAGCAGGCGCGGAAAACTATCTGTGACATGGACAAGGTATTTAAGAAGGCCTCGTTCACATTATGCGGTTGGGCATCCAATGAACCCGCAGTTTTAAGCAGTGTAAAGGACGTGTCTAGCGAAACCACCACAGCATTAGGTAAATCAGAGCAGGAACGGACCCTAGGTCTTCTGTGGAACCACCAAAGTGACAGTTTAGGTTTTAACTTGAACTTACGTAATACACCTTCAGACGTGGCCAAAGGACTCAAGGTACCTACTAAGCGTCAAGTAACAAGCGCGGTATTTAGCGTTTTCGATCCAACTGGTCTGGCAACACCTGTAACGATTTTAGGTAAAATGTTAATACAAGACTTGTGGCGAACATCGTGCCAGTGGGACGAAACTATACCGGAAAACTTGAACAAGGCATGGCGCGAGTGGATAGATAGTCTAGACTTGTTGCAAAATCTAGCTGTACCTAGACATATACCTAGATCGAAAGGGCCGGCGTTCTTGCACGCATTTTCAGATTCAAGCGAGAAAGCGTATGCTGCGGCAATATATATCGTAGTTACGGACTCCGCGGGTAACAAAACATCGCATTTGGTCAGTAGTAAAGCCAGAGTAACACCGCTAAAATGTATCTCGATACCTAGACTAGAGCTACAGGCAACCGTATTAGCATGCCGACTGGCCGACGCGGTTCGACGCGAAACTGACTATGAAATCTGTCAGTCCTACTACTGGACCGATTCTCGAACCGTACTCGCTTGGATACACTCAGACCCTAGAACATTCAAACCGTTCGTTGCACATCGTTTAGCCGAACTAGAAACTTTCACTAGGCCTTCAGATTGGCATTGGGTACCGACCAATGAGAACGTCGCGGATTTCGCTACTCGCGGTATTAAGGCGGATTTCGACATTAACCACCGGTGGTTCTCAGGCCCGCAATTTATCTTAGATACACCTGATCACTGGCCTAAATTAAAAAAGGATACCAAGGCCAATCCTCTCACCGGTGAGGAACGAAAACAGGTTAACGCGATCACCACTAGCGATGTCACAAAGGGAAGATTCGATCACTTACCCGACCCGCAACGTTTCTCGCGATATGTTAGGTTACAACGCGCACTCGGTCGTCTGTTGGTAGCTGTTGAAGCATTTACCCTAAGGCAAACTAAGACCACGTCGGGTAATGACTTGACGTCACGACACTTGCTTATCGCCGATCATCTGCTACTACAACGATGTCAACAAGAGGATTTCGACGAAGAACTCGCTCGCTTACGTAACAATGACAACATCCAGAAATCTTCAAAGCTGTACCGATTAGCTGTAAAACTAACTACAGACGGGCTGTTATCACTTGACGGAAGATACAAGATCAATAGCGCCAGTAATCAGAGACAACCGATAATATTGGACATACGCAACCACATAACTCGATTGCTCGTACACCACTACCACGAACAATTTAATCACAGTAACCATCATACCGTGATTAACGAGTTACAACAGAAATATCATATCATCGGTTTGCGTAGCTACATGAAAAATATACACGCGAAATGTCAATGGTGCAAGTTAAGAAGAGCTAAGCCTGTCAGACAACAACAGGGCGACTTACCTCAAGAGCGTTTCCTACATCACCAGCCTGCCTTTACAGCCACGGCTACAGATTTCTTCGGACCCATAAAAGTCACTATAGGTAGACGCATAGAAAAGCGATGGGGTGCTTTATACACTTGCCTAACAACCAGGGCAGTGCACGTAGAGTTAGCCACTTCCCTCTCGGCTAGCTCTATGATATTAACTCTTAGACGCATGATAGCTAGAAGAGGCACTCCCACCATCATTTATAGTGACAATGGTACCAATTTCATCGGGGCGGAGCGCGAGATCAAAGAGGCAATGGACAGCGCCGAGTTCAACGACTTTCTTGTAAACAAACGCATCGTGTGGAAAAAGATACCGCCAGGCGCGCCATCGATGGGCGGCGCATGGGAAATCATGGTTAAAAGTATAAAAAACGCCTTATACTCCACATTACGAGATAAAACTCCATCTGAAGAAACGCTCCACACTCTCTTGCTGGAAGCCGAACATATTGTAAACTCGCGACCATTGACACCTATAAACGCTAACTTAAATGAAGAACAGCTTACGCCTAACCATTTCCTTATACATCGATCTAACGGTATGACATCTTTCGGCAGCTTCAGCGATAAAAAATCTCTTAAAAATAGCTGGCAAGAAGTCCAACAGCTCGCCGACAGATTTTGGAAAAAATGGCTAATAGAATACAAACCAACTTTACTACCGCGTAAGCGAGCACCTGATCAACCGAATTTGAAGCCCGGCGACGTCGTATTGATAGCCGACAGTACCCTGCCTAGAGGAACGTGGCCCCGCGGGCTCATTGACAAAGTTTATCCTGGACCTGACGGCAAGGTACGAGTCACGGAAGTTAGAACTACCGCTGGACTCATTCGACGCCCGACCTCTCGACTCATATTAGTAGAATCGACTTGCCTTGGTTAGCATATTTATGTACTTGCGTACGGGGGGGAGACTGTTTAAGGCAGACGTCAATCCTACTAGCCTTATTCGTTATTTTACCATCTGAATAGCCTTTTTCCTGGCAATAGTTTCATACTTGTGTCAGGCAGTCATTCTTACTTATAACATCTTAATATGAACGGATCGGTTTAAGTTTACTTGCCATCCAAACTAACGGACTTGACATATACTTATGTGCGATCACAAAACCATATGTAATATATTTACATATAAACAATTGTATCAGTGTATTCGCACGGGGTCACGCTTAGCGTTCGAATAGCCCCACCTTAATTGGAAAACTATAATACTTGCCAAGATGCCAATAGCGGGTGGCTCCATTAAAAGCCGTGTTCTACTACTTAGTTTACTAATAGTAGTTAACACATTACCAAAACTGGGTTCACATTTTTATTCTCTTATCAAGGTTGTCCATATTGTTTCGTAAAATCACTTGTTAACTTAGAATATTTGCTTTAGAGTCACCACAACCTTGTTTTTATAAAGTAGTTCTGCGTAAATGGCACTGCGCCAAACCTTAGTTTAAGTTTAAACGCATAAGAATGCGTTTCTCACATTTTCGCTATATCAAATTTGTATGTAAAGTTCAAATTTTGTTATCTATTCTACATTCACTTACCTGTATTCGCTTAACCGTTAACTTAAACCCATAGATATTATTGTATAGTAATTCTGCATTAAGGTATTGTACCAGCAACATACTTAGGTCTTAGGTTTAAAACCACCTTTTAGTTACAGGCGAAAAATAAAGCCTAAAATTGTTATAACTTAGTATTTATTACATAGAAATCGGATAATATTACAAAATTGGTTTGTTTAATACATATATAGTACATACTTTGTCATTTCATAAGTAATTCTGTATCAAAATAATATAATATAACACCTAGAAATAACTAGACTTAGTCAGTACTGGAATGTAAAATCTAGATCTAAAGTGAAAAAATCATGTAAAAAAGTTGAATTTTGGAAAATAAAAGATTGTCTACCATATGGTTAAGCTGGCTGCTATATAAATAAAATGGCGGTTGTATGGCCGTTCTCATTCTACGCCAGAAACTCAAGCCAACAACATCTACCCATCTCGCTCAGCAACCAGCTTCACCATCAAGCCTTCTCTTTCACTCAAGACTGGCGTTTGATTTCTTCCAACCTACGGATCCACAACTGAAAAGTGAGTGCGACGGCATCGCGTGCGTCTCGCTCACTTCGCCTCTCCACTGCGACGCTGCGCGCCGTACAGCACCCGCACGCTCATAAGCGGATGCCGCGCATCGTTGTTCGGGAGTGGGCCTGCGCTAGGTCAAATCCCGAAGTTACACGTACAAGGCGATTCGGCGCAAACACGCTCATACAGAACCGCGCCGAACATTTACCCTTGTCATACAATCTACTATTATCTACCCCACGCTGACCTCACGGCGCCTACACCTCCCGACTCTCCAAACATCCTGACTGTAAACTTATAGCTCTATTCCTAATCCTATGTACATTGGCTTACTGGTTTCTCGGGCAGGAGGTCGCTGTCTGCGGCGGGGCGGTGGAAGTTGGAGCAAATGGTCACGCAAGCTCGTCACCATAAAAATTTTAGTGTTTGCGGCTAAGTCGGTGCGCGGTTAAGATTCACATACCCCACTAACTTTATGCCTCTTATAATAAACTTAGAGCGGCAGGCGAGCCTCCTCAGATGTTTTGCTTTAACAACTCCTCCCTATCGTAGCCAGTTCTTTCTAGTCCGTTCAGCAGATCTGCTGGCTGGATAAGTCGCCTGAACTGAACTGAACTGTATCACGAAATCTGATGACCTGAGAAAGGTCGGTGGAGTCCGCTGGATGAAGTGGCGTAGGACCAGTCATTGCTAAAACTCTTTTACGGAGGCATGTCCAGCAGTGGACATCTTTCGGTTTATATGAGGACGATGATAATGAAACCAATCGTACATCTTTTGTATCGCTCGCTCGCTAACGTTAGCCCGATTTACTGTATCAGTCGTTCACGAACGGAAAATAACGAAAATCGTAAAAAAAAAAATTTTTAGAGCGGGACGCTTCTCATACTCATTTATGAGAAATAGCCTGAGACCAGCGTTGAGATTTTACAGTTAACGTACTTATATAGAGAAGACTTAACTACATAAGACTCGGGCTGAATTTGCGATTTTGGATATTGAACCTTCGTTAATTCGTTCAAAGTCAGATTCTATTTGTTCCTGTAGATATTATAGGTACCTATGCAGGAATGACGAGGATAGACTGATGCTGATGGTGTGTTAGAAGGCGCTTGGCATGCGAAAAATCGAGCAAAATTCAGCAACTTGCAATACTTACAATCAAGAATCACATGGGATGCGGCTGCCTACGCAAGCCCACGCTGAAGCGCCCATGATTTCGGAATTCTATTTTTATCTGATGGAAAGTAGGAGTTGAATGAGATGGGTAGAATATACATTGAATTGGATTGTATGAGTATACATTGGTTGAGGCAGGTGGCTTGAAATGTTTTACTCAATCCATACCGCCGGCCTACGCCTCCGCGCAACCTTCCTGATGAGTCCACACACAAAAAAAATACAATGTAATTTGAATCCAGCAGCTCGGATACTAGGTTTGAAATTACATTTTCAGTTCTTCTTTAGGCTTTTCTAGCCCCGTTTCGGAATAAATCTCGAATCAAACAAGTGTACGGTCTACCTGATGGTAAGTGCCCATAGACGCCCGCAACTCCAAAGGAGTCACTTACGCGATGCCGACCCTTCGTAAAATTTGAGGATGCACTCCTGGATGAGGGTGGTCGGTAAGGGAGCCGTCTCTAATCCCAAGATTTGGCGTACGCACTAGTTTTACAAAAGCGACTGCCAATGCCATCTCGAATTCCAATTCAGAGGGAAAACTATTAGACCTAATTGGGAAGTAGAGACTTATACCGATTTCCTCCCAATTTTTTCTTTCACCGAAATGCTTTTGTAAGTATGAAAACATAATACAATATATGAACAAACTATAAAATAAAGTAAAACTTAATGATAAAAAAAAAATGTCCCAAATCGTAGTCAGTTTCTTATTTTAAATACATAAAGATGAAATAATGGAAGCTGTTTGACCATAGAAAATTGTGATGTAGGGTTAGTAGGGGAATAGGGTTTCAGAAGTTTAACAAAAAGTTGCTAGTTTGACTATCAGTAAAATACTTTTTTAAATATAAAGCTTTAGATACAATTAATACTGTATATTTAAAATTGTAAATGTATCTATTCGTCAATTAATGAAATAATTTTCGTACATAAGTTTTTTTGAGTTGCTGTACGAGCCGGCTGAACTTACCTATAGATACATATTTGTGACGAACACACAATAAGTTTTGTGAGTTAAATAGGATGGGATTAACTATATAGGGTTCTTCAGGAAAGGAGTTGTACATTTTTAAAGGGTCGCCAACATGCATGCGGCACTGCTTATATGCTTGCAATGCAAGCGTTCATATACGCTACGGTAACCGCTTACCATCAGACAATCTGTATGGTTGTTTTCCATCAAGATAGAATGATGGGTGAAAACAAATTACGTAACTCTGTCAGTTTATCCATTTCAAACTCTAAACGACATCCACCCGAGCGCCGGCGCACGTTTTCCCATGCATCCAATCGCCTCTTCGATCGCACCAAAACAATCCTGCAGATTGAAGTGACCTTCCCCAGTTGAGAGGCTTAAATGAATTGCGAAATAGGTAGCTACTCGTACAATAATAGGCGAACAATATTCATTAATTGTAATGTAACTGTTGTAGAGATTTATCTGTGGCGAGTCCCGCCTTCGAGGGAATGGGAATTTAAAAGCCAAGATATTATTGTCTACTTTTATCTTTTATGACATGGCGGCAAATAATCATACTTACATCTCACACATTATTATTAGTAAAAGGACTTTGTCACTTTTATTTACCTTTTAATTACATTTATTTACCTTTTTAGGTACGGTCTGCCTCACAGGGGCTTAACAACTTTGTCATCGTGTCGCTTTAGGTAATGTCATGTTTAAACTGTCACACTAAATTCCCAACGGGTGAAAGTGACAAGTCCCAAAGTATCCACCGGCTATGAGGCCGACTGTACATTTCTACCCGACGTTTCGGATATGTCACGTTACTCTGCAACTGACTGTACATGTACGACCAATATCAAAGTCTACCTAATGTGGTCTATTACATTTTACCAAAGCTACAGGTTCAAACACCCCCACACACGGAGCGCCATCTCTCGGGCGGGGCGCGTCACGACGAGTGACGTCATCGCCGCGGGCGCACGCTGATTGAGCGATGAACTTTGCGCGTCGATTTGCAGTATTATTATTAGGTTGGCAGGATTATCCATTCAGATTTTTTGGTAAAGGGTGTTTGGGAAACTGTTACTTTGGGACTGCTCTTATATTTTATTTTTATTTTGGAACGATTTATGACTCCATTTTAGACTTTTGTAATAAATTGCTAAATATTGCTTTATATACTATTTTTAAACACTAATTATTTATAAGTATAGGTGCCAGTTTCCATCGGTCTACGATTAGGCAAAAAAATCGAACACATTTAGTTTTTTAGCATTAAGGAGCAAATTGTTAACGATAAACCAATCAAGTACTTTGACCAACTCTACTATAGTCTATTGATGTTCAGTCACCTTAAGATTAATGACGTATCATCCGAAAATAATAATTACTCACAAAGATTACTTAGACACTATAGACAGCAAGTTATTTATATAAACCAATAATAAATATGGACCTAAGATAGAGCCCTGAGCCACTTCTATAGTTACTACAGCTCCACTAGACTGAGTTCCATTTACAACCACTGTTTGAGTCCTATTGCTGAACATTTATAATGGAGCGCTCTTTGCACAGCAGCTCCCGCGTACCGATGCGGTATGCGAGGTTAAGCAACGTCGGCTGGGGTGGGGGTCAACTCTTCGATGGGTGACCGCTTTGAGCGCTCCCATGCTGTGGAAGGCACGTTAAGCAGTTGATCCCGGCTGATGTCCATGACAACAGTGGTTAAGCCGAGTTAGAGGCCTTCGGGCGGCTTGAGCACTTCTAACAGTCAAGTTGCCCACTCACTTGACAAGCCACGTTATAGTAAATCAAAGCTAAGTGAGGCGCAAATCGCGCAATGACATATATGATGTGATTGAATTGATTAATAACTTTTACTGATGATTCCTATATTTAAATATTCCCTATTCTTGAAAAACTTTTTCTTTAATAACTAGTTTTATTAATAATCTTAGAGAGAGTAGAGACGCTTATAAAGTTATAAAACACTAACGATCATTAACTTTAGCATCACCTACGTTAAAACTCACATAGATATTTATTGTCACTCCGGGCGACGTACCAAAAAATGTACCAACAAATCCAAACTTTGGCGTATTGAAACTACATTGAAATAGACTTATTATTCAGTGAGGAAATGCTGCTAGCGTCTTCGGCACAATGCCGCAGGGGCCATTTTTAGATTTAGTTTAGTTTTTAATTTATTTTTTATTTTTATAGACTTAAGCCTTATCTCAATAGTATGTAATTGTTATAGTATTTTATTTTCATTTGTTTCAATAAAAATAATTTATTCCATTGATATATAGATATGAGATTTATTTACATAGATTTGAATTTGGTGGAGAAAACCTCGGTATTTTCTCCACCAAATTCAAATCTATGTAAATCCGTGCTAAATGCTCGTATTATCCGTGTTTTTTTTTCTACTCAGGCAAAGGGCTAGCCCATACAGCCAGATGCTGTCCATAGACAACAGCCTGTGCATGACGGCCGTTACTGCTCCGTCCGAGCACTTATTAATAACGTGAAGAAAGCACAAAATCTGATCGCGCACGGACGGTGGGAGTGCTCGGATTCGCGTACGGTGGGCGACATTTTATATTTTATAAGAGCATCCTGGGGCGCTACCGCGAACAGCAAACGAAGTTTTCCCTCTCTGTCGCACCTGCAAGTTTGCACATAAGTGAGACAGAGAGGGAACATTTCGTTTGTGGTTCGCGGTAGCCCCTCCGAGTGCCTACCGCGAACCGAAAATGAAGTATCTCCCTCTCTGTCGCACTTGCTTATTCGAGCAACGGGAGATACTTCGTTTTCGCGGCAGGTTCTTTGACGCTCCAGCGCGGTGAACGACATGAGAGCTACGACGCTACATGATAAAACGAGATAGGTATATGAAACCAAGGTCATTCGATTCTCTATTGCGGTCCATCTTCGCGCAGGAGTCTCAGGCTGCATCTGGTTTATAAAAACTAGGGGACCTGGCCGACCCTGTCCTGTCCAATAGCGGGAATATCTACCGGGTCCAAATGTAAACCTAAACTAGGATGATCACATCCTTGAGAGACTACCGCGAATCGAAAATCGAAGTATTTACCTCTGTCGTTCGAATTTGCAAGTGCGATAGAGAAGTAAATACTTCGTTCTCGGTTCGCCGTAGGACCTCTGCCCTGCCTGGAGAAAGATTTCATTAAAAGTCAGTCCATTAAACGACTATGATCAGATTCGATATTATACATACTTAAAAAGTTGGTAAACCTAAAACTAAATGATTTATTAATTACCATTATACAATAATATACTGCGCCAGGTATGGCAGTCCGGTACATCGGTTAATAGTGTGGGTGACACGACCTTACGTCATCAGCCAGCATCAGCTTGTCGATTGTATGCGGACGTAAATGTGAGTGTGTCGTCGACAGTGACGTATTGTAGATCACATTACGTCACCGTCGACGACACATTGTGGTTTCACGATCGGGGGCGCTACCGCGACAGCAAACGAAGTTTTCCCTCTCTGTCGCACTTATATGTAAACTTGCAAGGATTGTCAGACCTTGTTTTCTAAGACCATGTTCATCACTTATAAAATTAAGAAGTGAATAGCAACTTGCGTCGCCCAGGGTACCCGTTAAACAAACACTCACTGTATCGTAGTACCGACATCTCTGTTAAACCTACACTAAGGCAGGATATATTTATAAAAATACACGCTCAATACCTTATTGAATAACCCACGCCGAAGATGGCGCGATATCGTCCTGACGTAAATTAATATTTTGTATAGGAAATTAATGTAATTATTCGAGCATTTTGCCAAATGAAACGGTTTTGGTTTGCAAAAGTTCGGGAGAGTCGTGGGATCGGGTTGGGAATGTTTTCCTCATCGTTGCCGGTTGATTTTGAGCTTTCTACACACCTACAAGTTGATAGGTGTTACCAACATACAGACGTAGCTATAATATGGAATGGGACAGCAATCACTCAACTCATTATGCACCGCGATTATTATCACGCATTATTCGCATATTACAATATTTATCACGTAAATATAAATTGATGAAGGACTCATTCATCAAAACTTAAGAGCTTCGCTCTTGTCGGTGGAGTAACCGCCACTCTTCTCTATTCATTGCCAGTTTCTTGACCTCCCCATACGACTCGGCAACTTCCTCCCACACTTGGTTAAAGTAAGTCAGTCTAGGTCTTCCTCTTCCTCTCCTGCTCATGAAGGACTATCCAAACAAATTTAAATCCGCAATAATAACGATAGACCAGTATCATGATAATAACTGGCCCATAACAAGCCATCGATTTAACAAATTAATATGTGCAAGGAGTGCTATACGTACTAGTCATTATTGTAATATATTTTTTAAAAAAACTTTGTCTCAATGTTGTCTCCTGTAGCTATAAATACCCAAACCACGACTCTCCTTCGACTGAACTTTGTTAAAACAAATTAAATTTACCTAATACGCATGTGAAACTCGGATTTGCAATGCGAATGAATGATTGTTTAATAGCATAAAAACTCATGTTTGTCATAACGTTTTAAAAGTAAGTATAGCAGGCGCCTAATATAGGCTGTGATGACTGGTTATCATCTGGCGGGCCGTATGCGTGTTTGCCATCGACATGGTATTAAAAAATCCAAAAAACACTTTTTGTAAGTATGTACCTACTTGCAGTAGTTCCGTCTTCTTAGATTCGGGTTTTTCCGGAGATGAACTCTAGCTGGATCGATTTTGCGCTCCCATAAATAATATATTATTGATTTCACTCGCGGCGTAAAAAATGAGCCTCGAAGAATGCGATATAGGTAGTACAAATATCAGCATTTGTAGCGTTGTGGCCGTTGTGCAAAACTGACATTACAACTGATTTTTCTACCTACTTAAAATATGTCAACAATTATGTCAACAACAGGGTGTAGAAATTGAAGTCCATGGGCAGCGCCATCTATCGGCGAATTTTGTTACAAATTTGAGCGACTGAATAACTTATTATGTATGGTGGTTTTTCAAGGATAATTCTTTATCACGTGAACCAATTTCAATTCTTCTTTTCTTTATTTGAAAGAATGTACTTTCGGCATAAGCATGTAGGAATTTACAAAACAAAAAAACATGCAACGTTGATTAAATTACGAACTTAGAACATACTTAAATGTTTTTTGATGATAAACAAAGAAAAATTAGATGGAGCTATGGTTATATTTTACCTGTAAAATATGCGTTGATATTAATGTTATGTAAAAAATCCACATTTTTTTCTTGGTAAACTTCGGAGATAATGGGGAAACGGTATTTTTTTACAGTTTCCATTATAACATAACACGAAAATGACTCTAATCACTAGACTTTCAAAATATATTTCATTTTTCACAGAAAATAAAATTAAATATATAAAGAAATGTTCTATGCATCTAGGTCATATCTAGGTTTACTCTTCTTTATATGTTCCAAATTTCAAATCGATAGCATAAGTAGTTTTTGATATATATAGCTATGTGACAGACAGACAGACAAAGTGAAACCATAAGGGTTCCATTTTTTCCCTTTTGGGTATGGAACCTTAAAACAACACGGCATGACCATCTTTAGCAAATAGGTAAGTCCAAACAAAGTCAGATTTTATCATTTAATTTTCAAATCAGCCGCGTATTTTATATCTATAGCTGACAACGTAACCAACAAAACCTTCCATACCGGCAACATTACGAACCAAATAACGCTGCCAGGCATAAAATCTAGCTGTCAGAGCCACATTTCTTTTCAATGCAGAAAAAAAACGACTCACTAATGTCAACGCAAACAAAACTATGTCTAAATTTGTTGTAAATTTCATGTAATAATTCATACAAAATCAGACCAAATTTAATGTGCAGAAACCCATGTGCCCCTTTTATTTCCATTTCATGTGAACCTGCTTCATGATGGCAGAAAAGTAAGTGTTATTATAAATGTTTGTTGAAAACAATGTATTGTTGATGTCAACATGCTTAGCTTAACATAAACGCTAATTTCTCCGTTTTTAATTGATCTACAGCCTTTATTTTGTGAACAAAGTCTTTTAAAAATGTTCTTAGACGGAGTTGTTAAAATTTCTGCTGCGTAAATACTTATGTCGCTTTGTAATATCAGAGTAATTATTTCGATGATATCAGTTTGTTTTATTAGTTCCGCTTATTGTGCCGAGATAATTCTTAACAGAGCGGCATAATGTCAAGTACAAAACATTGTCCAACACATATCCTACAGAATTCTATTAGGTAAGTTTTATTATAACTTGTGAAAGGAAAATCTTAGATGATTTGTTAAATAGGTCAATCATTTCAGTAAGTAGTGTTTGAAGGATATTACAGGATAAAAGCAGTTCTTTCTTATTGTATTCTAACAGGATGCCATTGCAGTAGATAAACAGGAACATTTAATATCTCTTTATCTAAATTAATAACATGATAGTGCTTCATGTATATTATATAGGGTGACTTGCATCAACTTACGATTACCGATAGATTAACGTTAAATATGGCGCCAGCAGGTATCAAGCTATAGAAATTTTGAAACCTGCCATGAAATCAGATTTTATAATACAGGTTACAATTTACTGGTGGTTTGATAAATGTGATTGAAACAGCAATGAGGCTTTTTTAAGTGGTGAAAGCAGAAGGCATAAGTAATTTCATAAAAAAGAACTTAAATTCCATATCCCATCCAGCTATACTTACGAAACAATTAGTATAAAAAGTTATGAGCATAAAATAACTTTCGCAAAAGCACACTATGTGGATAATTTTGCAGAAACTAATTAGAATATTTTTTTAATGGTTTAGGCAAAAAATGTGCTATGGTTACTTTCTATGTTACTATGGTAATTTTTAAGTTGTCCATGAATAACTAAATTTTATAACTTGCCAAACTTTTTTTCTGAACTAACTACCTTTTCACTTCATGAATGTGATCAATCAGTAAATTATTTTTTTCACTCTGGTTCCTATGTATTATAAGTGTCATCGAAATAATTAGTGTCAGTTTAATCAAACTATTTACTTTAAGTCTAAAGAAACCTTTCAACTTTATGTTTATGTGTCCATGTATTGCTTGACAGGTCTCCCGACGTCCAGGCAAGTGAGGCCAGTGCTCCACAAGATGACAAGCCCGCTGGTAACTGGTGGGACTCTTGGATCACATCGGCTAAGACCAAGGTATGTTTTCATTTCAGAATCTTTGTAATTCAGAATGTCTGAAAATTTGTAATTTCAACCAAACTAGGCAATATTTTCGGTCACGATCTTGAGTCATGGGTGATCGACTATGAAGAATTGCAATTAATGGGTGACAAACATTTAAAAAAAGGTTCTGACGAATTGAGACCTTTTTTTGACGAACTTAAAACCTGAACTTAAAACATATCAGGTAGTTAACATAGGTTTTTTACCTGAAATGTGTTCAGGTTTTTAACAGAAACAAAACCAGATGTAATACTGTTATTGTAATTTGTGTTCAAAAGATTCTTTATTTTATTAGAACATATCTTGCTTTGGGACATATTTAATTTACTCTTGGACGAAGTGATATTTTTTTCAAATTTTGATGGTGGATGGAATAATCTCTTTAAAAGCGAGCAACTCTTGTATATTTATTTATTTTGGGGAATTCAGGGATCTCGATAGCAGCCTTAACAATTTCCATGAAATTTGCTAGGTACGTTTTTTTCGGAGACGAAGTATCGAACTTGTTTTCTCTGCAATAACATAAAAACGCCGAGCAAGGCTTCCAGTAACTAGATTTTACCATGTGAAAAGTACCGCGCGCGTAGTGAGCGGTATTCGGTAGCAGAAATTGGGTAATTTCTGCTACCGAATACCGCTCAAGGATCGAAAGGAGAGTCTTCATTAATGTTAATGCTTCATTAGATTGCATTTTGCACGTTCGTTGCAGGTCGTTGCGCCTTGCGAAACTGACTCACTTAAGTCATGATTAAATGTTTACTGATAAACAATACGTAGGTTAGTCGACAACTTAACGAGCCAGATTTATAAAGTATCACAATTTATATAAGACTAACGACCCGCCCCGGCTTCGCACGGGTGCAATGCTGATGCACGTATTATACTTATAAACCTTCCCCTTGAGTCACTATCTATTAAAAAAACCGCATCAAAATCCGTTGCGTAGTTTTAAAGATTTAAGCATACATAGGGATATAGGGACATAGGGACAGAGAAAGCGACTTTGTTTTATACTATGTAGTGACTAGCTTTTGCCCGCGACTTCGTCCACGTTGAACTCAGAATATTTTATTTCCATACAAAATAGGGATGCTGACTCAAAATGTGACTACTCCATAAGACTACTCTGAAAGAAGCGGGGCAAAAAAATATGCCAAATGGTGAAAATCCTATTCAAATATATCAAAAAATAACAAAGTTACAACCGTTTTAATGTTGCTGGATAGAGAGAGAAAGCGCGACAGATCAGTGACGTCATTGACCACGAGCGCCATACTAAATGCCGATCGTTCCAATACAAAGGTACGTTTTGCGGAACAGGGACAGAGTATGCCCCCTCTTAAAACTTTGAAGAGTTGTAATTATGTAATTATATATTCTTTTGAGTTAATTTTTTCGCCATTTGATTAAGAATTTGATCCCTTTTCGAGAAAACTCGAAGTTATTGATTTTCTTATTTGGTGTCAACATCCCTATTAAACCTCCCCCAGGATAAAAATTCTCCTATGACCTTCCCGGGATCTCAAGGTAATCTCTACCAAATTTCATCAGAATCGGTCCAGCAGTTTGAGCATGAAGAGGTGAAATACAGACACAGTTACTTTCGCATTTATAATATTAGTAATAAATAAATAAACTTGTATATAGAATGTTACACATAGCATAAGATTTGTTTTTCTTAGTTTTAAGCAAATATTGCACACCCGAAATGGGTAGCCGTTGAAACCTAACACTTGTAACACCATATTTGTAACACGGTTAAACAATAAAGTTTTTCTATTTCTATTTAGTATGGATTGTCGAAGGTCACTATAGCCAAGCGGCAAGGCGCGCGACTTTCAATATGCTTTTTTTAATCGTATTTATGAATGACTGAACAGCGATTGGTATTATGTAGGTTATGGGTTCGAACGCCGAATCGTACCACTTGTTTTCAGGGTACCGTACCAAAAAGTTAAGAATTTATATATTTATAGTTTCACTATCTGTCTGTCTCATCGCTAAATATCTCAAGAACTACTTATAAAATGTTTTAAATTACACACACATACATTACATTTTATGTATATTAGTTACGATTATATGTATGTTTATTCTTTCGAAATCGTTTAACTTTTATGAATTATTTTCTCATTGCACCCACATTTGCTAGTTTCTGTTTGGTCCTATGGTCGACTGGTAGAGAATGCCTCATGGCATTAAGTCCGCCCTTTGTACTTATATTCTTTTTGTGCAATAAAGTTTAAATAAATAAATAAATTTACGTCGACTGGCACACATCTCGTCATATATTGGACCAGCAGATGGTTCATTCAGAAACTGCCACATTAGCTACATACATGCTTATTCCATTCCAACCTATAACTTGCCTATGTTTATGGCCACTAGATTTTCTAACACGTATCATATCACAGTAAATTTTGGTTTATGCTGACTTGTTTTGTTTAAAACTGAAGTATGAAATATCATTAGTTTTATGGTGAAGGAAGACATCGTGAGGAAGCCGGTTAACCCCAACAAGAACTAGTGTAGGGAAATCAGGTGGCAGTCGCGTTGGTAAAACTAGAGCTTACTCCAAATCCTAATTTAACACTCACGCCGCTCGGGCTCGGCCATCTGCTGAAGCATGCGCACGCCGGCTTAATGCGCCCACACGATGAAACACGTTAAAGAGGATTTAATATATAAATAAATAATAAATAAATATTAGAGGACAATCTTACACAAATCGAAATAGCCCCACAATAAGCTCAAGAAGGCTTGTGTTATAGGTAGTAAACGACGATATATTTAATAGATATAAATACTTAAATACATAGAAAACATCCAAGACTCAGGAACAAATATTCATGCTCATCACACAAATATTTGCCCTGACCGGGATTCGAACCCAGGACCGTCAGCTTCACAGGCAGGTGCACTACCCACTAGGCTAAACCGGTCGTCAATATATGGATATATATATAAAGAGTGTATGCAACTGTACATAATTAGGCATTAAAACACTCGTGTCATCTTATTACAAAACTTGGCTTTGGCTCGTTTTGTACAACCACACTCGTGTTTTAATGCCTCTCATTATGTAGCAGTTTCATAATAGTAGTTTATGCAATCGTTATATAATGTATGCCTTTTTAGTAGAGAACCTCGTTTAGACCACGAGGCTTGCTAAGTAAGGTTTGAGACTTAAAAAAACTATTGCATACACAATTTTTTCTATTAGTCAACGGAAATCAATTAAACAAACCGAAATAATTAAACAAACTAGTCCTGCGGAAATGAAGATTAAGCATATGGGTCGGGCGCTCGTTGATGTCCTTTGTTCTGTGTCCGCGGCGTCACGTGATTGGTCAATTTCATAAGAGTACTGTGGGGCTACCGCGAACCGAAAACGAACGAAGTTCGAATATCTCCTTTATCTCACTAATAAGCAAGTGCGACAGAGAGGGAGATATTCGAACTTCGTTCGTTTTCGGTTCGCGGTAGCCCCTCTATAACGGCGACACGTGATTGGCCAATTTCATAAGAGTACAGTAACGGCGACACATGATTGGTCTATTTCATAAAAGTTCACTTGAAGGGAGCTCCATAGAGAAAAATATTTTAGTTTCGTCTACCATATCCTAATTCAAACATTGAAGTCGACGAGTAGAAAACTACTATTTAATATCAGCAAAATAACAAAGGGTATCTGTAAGATACGTGATTATTTATTTGTCTCTATATGTGTAACTCACAAATAATAACATATTCGTTTATTACTCGTACTGTGCGGGTTCACCAAGATAAGATAATCACAAAAACCTGAGGGGCTAAGATGATCGCGTATATGTCCAACCATATAGCATTCGTCCCTTACTGTCAGTATGTAAGTGCGAGAGGGACGAATGCTATATGGTCGGACATATACGCGATCATCTTAGCCCCCCTGGTGTGCGCTGTGGGATTCACAGGCAATATGCAAAGCAATATATTATGTTGTCAATCAATACTAATTCCCATTAGGGCGACAATGACGATGTCAATTTTATTTTAGGTATTCAATTACAATATTTCACACATAAGTTTATAGTAATTATACCAAAACACGTACACATAGACATTATTACAGAAACATTACAGGTCAAAAAAATGTATATCGGCAATTCATTAATATTAAATAGAATTAACATAATTTACATTTGCATTGCATAATACTGGCATTGTTTAATCTTTGTATTCCATGTCTGTCCAATAAGTTCTTCTGCTTATTAAGTTATAGTTAATATTATGTGAATTATCATCCTTCTATCGTTTACTAGGTGAAACTTATCCTAAGGCCGGGTTTTATAAAGATCCGTTAGACCAAATGTCAGATCAAATTTTTATTTTTATTTTATTTCGAAAGGTACATAAAACAGACAGTAATGGAAACGTACAGTGAAATAATATATATAAGAAGACACACATGACTAGATTACAGTCCAAAAATATATGTACACATCATGGCTATGAGTTATAATTTAGAGAGAAAATAAAAAAGTAGTTTGAATTACAGAGAAAAAGAATAGCAAAAGGCGAACAAACAGTTATTCAATCATTTTAAATTATTTGTAGCTAAAAATACAGATTTTTTTGAATTGAGAGATATTGGAAACATAAACATCAAGATCTTTACAGACGCGAACCAAGTCATCAAACTCCCGACACATGCGAACAATTGGATTATAATATGAAGTATTATTTCGGTATACAGCCAGAGTAAGTTTTTGGAGAACGAGTCCTGTAAACTATATTGATATTCAGAAGTGACAATAGATAAGGAGAATTGATATGGGAATGGATAATTTTATATAAATAAATAAGGTCACATTGCTTACGTCTAATTTCCAATGATGAGACATTAAACTTTGCCATACGCTGACTATAGCCTGAGATAGACCGTCTATAATGACAGCGAAAACATATGGCCCTAAGAAATTTTTTTTGCACACTCTCGATTTTATTAGAGTGTACAGCATAGAAATTTCAGTAACTCAGTACATTTTTTGACACAACAAACCGACATAAGGTCTAACGGATCTTTATAAAACCGAGCCTAAAGGACCCAAAGATCCGTGTTTTTTCTCACTACATCGACCTTTTTTAAGGTATCTTGTTGACCCTATAGTTGCCTCGTTAGAATGATTTGTGGCATTAAGCCCGCCCTTTGTGCTTATGTAATTATTCATCGTGCCTATTACCCATGACTAGTGGTGCCCTCTCCAAGGAGCTTAAACTGTTATCAACATTTATAGTTAACAACCAGTTTGCTGTTATGTATTGCAGTCTGTGGAGGTATACTCGATGGTTAAGAAAGACTTGGATGAGATCGGCTCAGCGGTGAAGAGTGAGGCGAGCCATGTCTTCAGTACGACCTCCACGGCGCTCGGGAAGACGCTCAAGGTACGTAAAGTCATAACTAGCTGGACACTTTGGTACTTTGTCGCTTTTACCCGTTGGAAATTTAGTATGACAGTTGAAACATGATGTTAAAGGGACAGGGTACAAAGGTGTTAAGCCCCTTGGCCATCGTAACGTGACATGTTATTACACGTTAAAAGATCATCATAAAGTAACTGCCCAGCTAAAACACTACTTTTTTGCATAACATTATATACTTTTCTGCTAACGTAAACTACAAATTTAGAGATAAAGGAAAAAATTGAAAAAAAAAATCGGTGCCTAAATTTTTCAATGTTTTCCTTTATTTCTAAATTTGTCACTTATTCTGATCTTTCGTGCGAATAATGCGAATTCAATATGTGTGTGTTTACAAACACTACCTCTTTGTTTCTTAAAAAAAGGTATAGGTTATACCTATTTGTATATTTTTATCATTATGTTTTTGACTTTTTATTTGTTACAGCTGGACGAACCCGAGTCTCCAGCTAACGTCATGAAGAAAAGTCTCAGTACTTTTATCGGTGAGCGCTTCTAGTTGATTCCAGTTTAAACTAAACGAACTAGCACTAACTTATACTCGTAGGTCGACCGCTTATAGCTCCCAATGACCTTCGATCTGTAGCTCTCCGTTTGCTCGTGTTTTTTATGGTTTATCGTATTAAGAACAACGAGGTTTACCGAAATAGTACACCATATTTACTTCAAAACTCACTGTCCCCGAGATATATGGCATCAAACTTTGGCAATTTTAGACCAAAAAACAGTCTTTTGGACGTAACTTTAAATAAAAATCTCTCTTGCGTTGTTACAGACGTCAATAAGGAACAGTTACATGTACATTTGTTACATGTACATAATATATATAAGTGCATAAACAACATACTAGTATCGTAAATAGCGCTTTTTTGGACCATGTTTCAATGAATCATAAAAAAATAAGTAGTCAGTTTTTTTTTAATTTGGCTCTGTAGATAAAGGATTGAAGAACCGATAACCGCTATCCGATAAATATATCTATAGTTTTGATGGAGCAGTATCAACTCAAAACTCGTCAAAAATCGATGAATAGCGTGTGGAGCCCCTTAACTGAGGCGGTACCAGAAACGATACATGGAGGGAGACCGCCAAAGACGGTAGATAGACACCAACGCCGTCTTAGGGTTCATGTCAGCGCGCATTTTTCTAGGGTCAAAGGAATTTTAACCTTATAGCAGCCATTGCTGCTCTATTTAAATATGAAATCTAACTTCTGTATAGAAGGTGCAAATTGCTGTGACTCTAATAAGATGCGCATCGATTCCAACCGTTTGATATAAAACCTACATTAATCGCCATCGTCTGATCGTGTCATTTGTGTTGTATACAAAGTGTCAGTGTAAATGAAATCTTCTTAATTTATAACAAAGTTGAAAATCGCTGGATACTTTCTTGACGTTTGGAGGTAGCAGTAGCAGGTAGCAGGCGACGTATAATAAGCTATCATGCACTGAAGGTTAAAGACGTTTTGATGCCAAATGTCAAACTTTTAGCAATCTATGAAAGTTCGTCTTTGTAAGCAATTGACAAATCCGTGAAAAGGAATCTCAATTCCAAGTGGAGTGCTAAAATTAAGTATTATGTTTGCCTTCAGGTCAAGTGAGCACAGTTCTGAACCCAGAGCCTGATGATGAAGACGACACGGAAGTCATCCTGTCTTCGGGCGACACCACCATGCTTTCCACTTATAAAGTTAGTTGACCTGTCTCCTCTCTCCACAATTCCTCATAGAAATTACTCGAAGAAAGTGTATTGTGTGAAGAAGAGATGGCAAACACCTGGAAGGATCTTGATCCATAAAAACTTAACAAGCCTCTGCTTATTGAAACGTGTTTTGTCCCTTTCTCACAAACAGGAAAGTCTCGGGGAAAGATTACGGCGATCATCGGGCATGAGACTTGAATCGGCAACATTGGTCAAATAGGTCATGTCATTGATCAAGTGCCTTTTTTATGTCACTAGTTTAGTCTTGTTCAATTGTAATTTATGGCCGCATAAAATGGGCGACAGATCGTCTTTGTCTTTGCTCATGCACAATTTTCCTTGATTATATCTTTCCAATAGATGTAGGTATCAAGTTTTGTGTGTGCCGACTTTATATAGTAATATTTGACGTTCCAGAAAGAGCTAGAAGCGCTCCAACGTGTAGACGCCACATACCTCGTCCCAGCTTCAAGCCCCGAGCTTGACGCGTGGCGCGCGTCATTAGAACTCAACGGAGAGCTGATTACGCCAGTTTCGGCGTCCAAGCGTCTCGCCGCCAGTCCCATACTGCGCGGCATGTACGACAAGCTCGTGCCTGACGCCGTATCGCATGACGAGTTCTGGGAGAGGTACGTTGCGGTTTATGGGGTCCTGGTACTTTTATGTCATAAGCGGGGCATTCTGGGAGGTTTACTCCGGCAATTTCTGGTGATCTGGCCGTTTATTCTGATAAGTATGTTACAAATAAGGAAGGAGCTTGGAACAATCTGTGTTTTTCAAACATCATCAGTATTACATAGAAGACAAATTAAGGATCTGTACTCGGCCGCCAAGCGGCTCGCCACTAGCACCATACTGCGCGGGGTGTGCGCCGTCTTGCATCACGAGTTCTAGGAACGATAGGTTCTGTAATCCTGGTACTTTTATATCAACAACACTCGTGCTGATAAGTACTTAAGTATGCCTCGGCTTATGAAGTCCTGGTATCAACAATAATTTGGCAGCTGTGGGGCAATTCCAGAAATGATCACACTTAAGAAATGGTACCTATCAACATCATTAATTCTTATAAGTACCTTATAAATCAGGGAACCTGTGCGTTTAAATAGTACTCGTAGCCATATGCTCTGAAAGAGGTAAGCTTCAGAGCACTATCTGTCTTTGATGGAAACCAAGTATATTCTCGGAAGACAGACTATTCGTGTTTTGACAGATGTATCAACCGCAATGGAATCTCCCCGAACTGGCCCGTGACACTTTCTTTTACATGGCATGTAGCGGATAATTTTACCTGATAAAAATCATAAGCGTCTCTTATTGGCTAGCAGTCTTCTGATATGACATGACATAATGTATGCTATTTCCAGATACTTGTTCCGCGTGGCGCTACTACAGGATCGTCTGGCGGCAGCCGCTCGGCGCCTGCCTGCGAACGACACCGACCCCGTGCTTTCGCATCTTCCGCGCCAGCCCGAGCCCATACAACAGTGAGATATACAATAATAACTTCTTCAGGCCCATATGTGCCTGGTACCTACTCCGCATGGTGCAGCTCGGTAGCAATGAGCATTCACATATGTCACTCGCAACTCCTTCCGTATTCTGCACTCCTGGTACCTGTCCTGCGTAGCCCTACTACAGGATCGTCAGTAAGCATTTTCTCGTACATTAATAACTTCTGTTAGGTCATGTGTGCCTGGTACTTATTCCGCATGATGCAGCCAGCATGCAGAAATGAACATTCACATATGTCACTCGCAACTCCTTGTGTATGATGCACTCCTGGTACCTGTCCCAAGTAGCCGTACTACAGGATCGTCTGGTGATGCCAGCCCGAGCCCATACAAAAGTGAGCACATTACTAACTCCTTCAGGCCAGGCCCACGTGTGCCTGGTACTTATTCACGTAGTTACTTGTATGTCATCCGCTCCTAGTACATGTCTCGCGTAGCCCTACTACAGGATCGGCGCTTGCCTGGGAATGACACCGACCCCGTGCTTTGGCATCTCCCACGCCAGTCCGAGCCTATACAGCAGTAAACATATACATTAATAACTCCTTCAGGTCCATGTGTGCCTAGAACTTACGTGGTTCACCTCGCAAAGCATGTAGCAATAAGCATTCACATATGTCACTCGCAACTCCTTGTGTATTATGCACTTCTGGTACCTCGCATATATCCACCATAAATCAGCAAACTGGAACGTGCCTAACTGACAATTTCGCTTCCATAACTCTCTCCCTCTCGTCACGGCGTTTACGGTGGATGTCAGCGTATTTTGAGCAACGGTGTGGTCAATGCTTTAAACTGGCTATATTGACGTAACATTGCAGGAGCCCGAAGAAAGTGCTGTCGGGCGTAGACGAGGAGGTTGTGGAGGAAACTTCGCCGGCGCCGACTCCCGCGCTGGACGACGTAGCCTGGGAGGACGGTGAGTAAGTTAGCGTTGTTACTTATACCACTAACCTTTCACTATTCATACTAATACCAGTACCTCTAGTATAAGTTTTTTCACTTCTTATGCTCGAAAAGTGTGTCATATTAGTCTTGCCAAGCGGGGCTAAAGTAGTACATTTAACCCCTAGGGAAAATATGAATACATATTTATGATTTACAAAACATTCAATTTAGACCAATCATAATACTTCACCTATTAAATCCACCAATCACAAAACACTAATTTAACTCTTTAAAAAATATTTGGTATTGGGTATTAACAAACCAGAATACAGCTTTACTAAAATCGACCAATCAGAAAGCAGAATTCATTTCTCTAAAGAGAGAAAGATTAAGTTTGTAGTAGTCCCTATTTCACAATAATTAAAATAGTGATTAGTTCGTTCGAGCAACGCTTTAAAGCGCTCAATGGAAGGTGAGTTAGCTTTTTTGCGCGTGAATGTTGCGCGCGAACCGCGGTGTCTATTTTGTGTGTCAAAGCATGAAAGCAGTTTAGAAAAATAAACATGCTGCCAAATTACATATAAGTTCGCCGTGGAATTAATTGTTAATTTTGGATGGCTAACCTTTGTTTATTTATTTTCTCGCAATCGAAGTGAAAAGTAGAGTGTATAACTCTGGTCTAAAAGCCATATTACCCCTCGAACTATTTTCCCTCACTTTGTTCGGTAAAATAACTACCTCGTGGTAATATGGCTCATTTTAGACCCTTGTCATACAATCTACTATTTCGATACAAAACACAACGTGTTTGCGTTTAGTCTCAATTTGTATGTCAACGCGAGCAGCGCCTCTGGTGACCTTTGTTGGTAAATATTTTTTGCCATACAAATTGAGACTGAACGCAAACGCGTTCGTTTGTGTTCAGTCTCAATTTGTTTATAAAAAAATCCAAAAACCGAGTCATGAAAAACATTCTACATTAATTAATAATTATCATAATTATATTTATCAATCCTGCTCACAAAATTTCACAAAAATCGGTTGAGAAATGCGATCTGTAAAGGAGAGCAACCGGAAATCCAGACATACGAAAGCATTTTTGTCGAAGCTGAAGCGGAGGCCTTTTATTTTCACTCGGTCCATTATAAATGCGAAAGTGTGTCAGTCTGTTTGTCTGCTACCTCTTCACGCTTAAACCACTGAATCGATTTAGAAGAAATTTGGTATGGAGGTAGTTGGTAATCCCCGGGATGGATAGAATACTTTTTATCCCGGAAGTCATCCCTTAAGGGAGTAGAAAATTGTATAGAAGAGCGGTAACTGGCTATACGCCTGATATAAAATAATAGCAATGAAATTGTAACGCGATGAATGAGTTCTACGCGGACGAAGTCGCGGGCAAGGGCTTGTTTATATATGACACTGACAGACGTTATTGCAACTGCTTTTAACCCGAACCCTTTTAATTCTCGTGTGAATAGATAGGCATTTTCTGGGTGAGCTTTCGGCATCTTCAGCTCTTCTGGCCTTTTTGGCCAAGAGCAATTCGCAATAAATAAATGAAAAAACACGCGGCGATCTATCAGAAGAACTTTATTCTAATTTCAATGTTGCTGGTTCGACAAACAGCTTTACAGTTTAGCTTTACAGCAAAATTGAAATATTGTAACAAAGTCAATCGTTTCAAATGAATGGTCCAATAAATTTGAATTAGAGATGCGCCGAATATGGGTTTGATCGAATTCGAACATTCGGTCGAATATCCAGCTGTTGCCGAATAGAATATTCTTCCGAATTATTCGGTTCAACGTAATTCCTTCATCTATTGTTAAACAGACTAATTGCATGGTAAAATTTTTGTTCATTATCAAGACGAAATATTGTCAAAAAATAAGTTAAATCACTGTTAATAATGGGTCAAGTATTAAATTCACGAAGCAGTAACTATAATAAATACGCTTTTGAAACTTGTAACAAAACCCTCTCAAAATTGTTCGGTAAATAGTCGGCAGCTGAACCGAATAATTCTGCCGAATACCGAACATTCAAAAACATGCCGAATACCGAATAATAACCGAATATTCGGCGCATCCCTAATTTGAATCGTCTCTTGTTCACAGAAGACTTCGCGAATGACGTTGAACTAACTGAGGAGCAACAAATACTACTTTTAGAAGAATACGAAAAGGAAATATCCAGCAAGAAAACCAAACAGACTTCATCCCGGGACATAGCCAACAACAACACGAAAAATAAGAACACAAACACCACTGGCCCACTTAACACTAAAACGAAGGCCAAGGCCGCGCAGACCAGAGACAATATGAACAATAAAAAAAATGGCCGCCCATCGAAAAAGGCGGGGAAATCTGACGTTTGTGGTAACGAATTGGTGGAGGATTATTTTGCGGAAAAAGAGCCCGTTAAAGACGATGCCAGTGCTAATTCGGATGAGAGTTGGGAGAAATTCGAAATTGAAGATGAGAAAGCTTAAGTCCGGCCATAGAGTATAGAGTTTAAACCATGGACATTTGATACGAGGTCAGAAATTCGCTTTGAATGCCTTGAGACGTAAATGAATAGCAGTGTAAGTAATTCAGACATATACAGTTGCATTACTTAAAATGTGATTCTCAAGCATAATCGTACAGTCTTCCTCATAAGGAGCTGTACTTTGGGTCTTTGTCGCTTCCAGCCTAGGAAATCTAGTATGAGTTCAAATATGACATTAAAGCGACACTGTACAAAGGCGGTATCCCCCTGTGAGGCCGACCGTACCGTTGTCTGGCCATAAGATAAGACACGAAAACAAGGAAATGTCCTTACTGAATTACAAATCGTCCTTATTAACAACTGCAGAGAGATACATTTTGCTTAACAAATAGTCAAATTTAAAAAGAAAATCGTAGCACGGAAAACAAGCGATTTATTCTTTTTAGTATTGGCACTATTACAATCCTTTACTCTGTTATTAACCTTTTAACCGGCATCGTCTGCCGCAGGGGTCGGCAACCTTTTAGCAGCCAATAGCCACATAGAAACTAACAAAATTATTGCGGGCCGCATATGTTAATAATTTGTGACTATCGAACAAAAGGTACCACATTTTCATTTGTCAATAAGCCGCGCCATTGTGTCGTCAACTATATATCATATACCTAACAGGAGCATATTTTGACATCCGTTGAATGCTTTCCGCTTCGCATTCAAAGCGTTTTTCTCTACAAAATCTAAGCCTCGTGTCAATAAAACAACCTGTAAGTAAATACTTATTCATCGCTAGTTTAAAGCGTAAGTAAATTGAAAGTTTTAACGAATATTCTGATTGAAGATTAAAGGGAGCCGACCGCGGTTGTAGTCAGTGTTTTTGCGTGGAAATACACCTTTATAGCTTAGTTATTTTCTAATGGATTGTGGGTTTGAGATATTCAACAGTAATATTGATGAAACCAGATACCAGTCAATTATAAAGATTGCCAATGTCTATACAACGGCATGTTCCTTTAAAATAATGAACCTGCTGTAGCTAGTTACACTAGGCAGGTTTCTATCATTAATTATGTATAGCACTTAGACCTTTATTGTGTTAAGCAACAGGGATTAAAGTGTCATACGTGTAATTAATGACACAGACCTGTTTATATCATGCTCTAAGAAAATCCGGATCGTGACACCACAATACGTCACTGTCGACGACACACACACTTACATCATATAAGATCAACAGGCTGATGCTGGCTGATGACGTAGGTCGTGTCACCCACACTACTAACCGATGTACCGGATTGCCATACCTGGCGCAGTATATTATTGTATCATGCTTTATATTGACCCTTGCAGGCTTATTTTTTTTATGACTTCATAGTCAGGACATTTAGTGCCTCACACGCCAATGACTTGATATCAAGTCGATCAAGTCCATGTAAAAGCCATCTACGTACGTGCGTAAGGTTCATTTTCAGACTTATGCTACAAAAACTGGCGTGTGAGACGCAAATTAAGGAATCTATTGTGGCGGTGAACACGTTAAGAACACGACAGGTTACAGACATTGGCAGTTTCTAATTTACTAGTCTCTGATATAACTATGTCATGACTTGACTGTCTCATCGAATTAGCACTTTCACTAACACTCACTCCAGCTGCTTACAGGGCATTGCTGCCTAAATAAGCACATACACACACTAGGACTGAGTGACACAAGGCGGTGCAGACTGCCTCGAAGCGGAGGAGACGCCTACACACATCCTAACTGATTGACCTTGCCTTATGCGCAGCCGTGGCTCCATCTTGGGCAAACACATCATGTGCCCTGAGGAGATCAAGTTTCTCGAGTTCAACGAAATTCTGCATTTCTTTTGAGTTTGCAGGACTTAACCGAGAATCGTAGCATGTGGCGATCACAATAGACCAGCAATGGTCGCAGTGATACGAGGGCCAGGCGGCCCGGGAACAGCCACAACTCCCAAATAAAAAAAAACACACTCCCAGGAATCCGCCTAGCAGGCGCTGATTAACTTTCCTTAGAGGCCCTCCTAGCCGGCCGTCGCTATAGCTAATCGCTACATCGGTGTCTGGGGTATATAAAAATGTATGTCTGGGAGTGATAGTGCTAAACTAAAAAACTAAAATGACAGACGTAGCTGACACGGCCGCCAAGCTTAAATGGGACTGGGCTGGACACGTCTGCCGGACGGAGGACTTGTGGGCTAAAACAACCACCAATTGGGTCCCACAGAGCCGAATCTGGCGTCGCGTTACGCGACGGCGATGGCGAGATGAACTCGATGCCTATGACACTGGTGGGAGACTGGTCGGGATCAGGATTCGTGGAAGAGCAAGAGGGAGGCCTTTGCCCAGCAGTGGGACATTACACGCTCTTAAAAAAAAGTGACAGTGCTAATAAATCCACACGACATGACAATCGCATCATGACAAGGATTTATTGTCAGATCGCACAGAATATCCCAGACTCACGACTCACCATAAATGGACCAACCATAATCGCATTTATGTCGGACATATATCATTCGTTCCCTACTAGCAAACATGTAAGTAAGTACGAGAAAGACGAATGTTATATGTCCGACATAAACGATCAAACCAGGCAGAACTGTAAATGGTAATGTTTAAATTAGATTAAGTGCACACCAGTTATGCAAACATACATGAAATATGTCCGACATAAACGATCATGCCAGGCAGAACTGTAAATGGTAATGTTTAAATTAGATTAAGTGCACACCAGTTATGCAAACATACATGAAATGTGACATATGAGAAACATACGCCAATATTTTATTATTTTCTTTATTTAAATGGGCGACTGAAATTACTAATTTTCCAAGATATTCACGCATTTTGTGAAAACAAGGTTCTCGAGGCCTTGGGCGTTTACGACACGTCCAAAAAGTCGAGTTTTAGATAGGTCCCTAAGGCTGTTACGTCTCCATTAACTAACTTAAACCGTCAAGCATGATAATTGGTACTGGAATAACAGCTGTCATACTAACCACGCGATGAAAAATTGAAAGCATTATAAACCCGAATAATTTAGTCCCAAAACACGCTGAGAATAGAATAGCCAACAATGACGAATATATACGCCAAAGCTTAATTGGTTCAGGTCTGTGGTGAGTATATTTGCCATAGCCATTATATAGGCCCTTTACCCTTATTGCATTTATTTCTCCACCTTTGGTTTTATTTGCACTATAGCTTCTTATTTTATCGAGATTTGCTTATGACGATTTTCTAAAAGTCTCTTTCTAACAAATATGTATGTGCGATAGAGACGCTACCACAACCAGCCGACAGTACAGTTGAGTACCGTAACCAACGACCTTATTACAACGCAATTTGGTGATAAAATTATAAACCAGGCTGTCAGTTAAAAAATTACAATCGATTGTCAGACTTACCCTTACGAAATAAAATACATTATGACATGCTCCCTTAGCCTGATAAACGGCTAAGGCTGCGCCACTATCAAAGATATATTTCCATACACGTGCTCTGCTGCATGCATCATGTTGCTTGCTTAATTATTAAATGATGTAGCTGTTTCAACCTATGCCCCAATCCATACTTACTTCAGGTAAATTACTTTAAGTTTACCACTGATATGCTCTTATTTCATTGGATATTCTTCTTTAACACTAATGTAATAGAGTTTATATTATACGCACTGTCTAAAAATATGTTTGTAATAAATACTCTATACCAGCATTTCCCAAACTATGGCTCGCGACCCACTCGGTGGTCGCGAGTGAATATTGGATCGGGCATGAGATTTTTGGGCAATCCTTTATTCATACAAGGTGACGCTCCTTATTTCACTGAATTCCAAGAAGGGAGTCCTTATAGTACATTACTTACCAAGGGCGGTAAAACAAAGAATGTCTCAGATCGCAGGTATTTGACGCCCGAGCCGAAGGCAAGGGCGATAATTATGCGATCTTAATTACCGTCCGAGGTAAGTACAAAATTTTATGTCACCCCCTGGCCAGGAAGTGGGATTTTCCGCGCGCGGAGCATGCGGTAATTGCCACTTTATGGCCAGGTGTGACATAAAACTTATTTTTTATGGGATGGGTCTCGGTCTGTTCAACATTGGGAACCACTGCTCTATAGGTACATATTAACGTTAAGACGGAATATCAATTGGAGATCAGTGGAAAAGTTTCAGTAATCTTACTCAAGTAATATTTGACATGTAAAAGTGTGATATCCGACTTAAACTAAAGTAATTAAAATATACATAGTAATAAGTATTCTAATAGTAATATTCAGCTTATCTATTTGTTTCAATAAGGATGTATTTTTGCAGACAATACGTATTTTAAGATATTTTCGGCATCGTACAGTTCTGTGCAATAAAACGGTTTCAGATATATTTAATTTTAAATTGTTTAGTATATAAATGATATAATTAATCAACCTATTGTATGAGTTGACATTAGATTTCGTTATGTTTGTGTAAATTATGATTATTAATATGAATTAAAGTTATTAAAAATTGTTTTATAGTATGATTTAATCCCTATTTGGTGATTCAAATCATTATGCCTACATTTTACTCAACGGTTAAAACACACGTTTGAATTTTCTCGAAAAGGGATATAATTCTCAAATGGTGAAAAAAGTAACTCAAATGAATAAAAAATTACACAATCATTAATTTTTAAGATGGAGCATACTCTGTCCTTAAAACACACCTTTGTATTGGAACGATCGTCATTTACTATGGCGCTCATGGTCAATGACGTCACTGATCTGTCACGCTTGTTCTCTAACCAGCAATACTAAAACGGTTGTAGCTTCGTTATTTTTGAAATATTTGAATAGGATTTTCACCATTTAGCATATTTTTTTGCCTTGTTTCTTTTGGAGTATTTTTATGGAGTAGACATTTTGAGTCAACATCCCTATTGTCACTCCGGGCGACATGTTTCAAACTCTTAGCGAGTTCTTCCTCGAGATGATTGCCTTTGCGACCCTCGCGTTTAGTAAAATAAGTATAGATATAACATGGCTCTCGAAAGTTTAAATTCAAATAATCCTGTTTAAAAATCGTACGAACTTCACCTGCTATGTAACAATGTAATCATCAAAAACCAGTTTACTCCCTTTACACGAGGTAGGTAATACATTATTTCGAATTAAAAGGAGTGAGAAAACGTTTCCTTCTAAAAAAAATTACAGAGCCTGTACTCCGAAGTTCGAAATCCGAACTTCGTTTCGTGCCGTCCCCTTCACTCTCGTGTTATACACTGAATGAATGGAAGGAACGGCACGATACATAGTTCGAATTTCGGAGTAGCACCTCGGAATCTATGTTTTCGACATTTCGTAATCAGCAGAACCAAACAACTAACATAGCTCGTTACAATTAAACGAAATTGCTATAGTTTCCTAATTGATTGTTAAAATGGCAATTAAAAATAACAAGAGCAATTCTTTTCGCAGTTTCCCGCTATGGTCGAGACGGGCAGATTGCTTAGGTTTTTGTTGCTTTTACAATGTTTTATATATGTGGTAAGTTTACAGTGTCCATAAGACATTTTTTTATGACGATACTTCCTAAGTATCAACACTGTCCGTTGTTTTTTTTTATTAATTATGTAATGCTATGCTATGCAAGAAACAAAAGAAAGTGCCATACATTTTACTATTGATCAGCATTAGGTACTTTATAGTTAAAAAAAAAACAGACTATAGTTGATCAGGTAAGAATCCTGGTAACCCCGATTACTCATAGATATAAAGCGAGAACACAGATCTCGTCCTTGTTAAGCTGGACAAAATACAACAATCTATTCGAAACACTCCTTTTAATACGTAAGTACAGAGCGATATAGGTGATAGTGTGCTTTCCAACTAGCCCCACTCGTTACCATTACGAGTACACAGGGAAATCCTTTAGAGAACCAGCACATGCACGAGAATTGTAACAACCCCGCTACGCACTCGTCGAGTGGCATGGCAAGGTAACTCATAATGCCTACCTCTCCCTGTTTTGTCGGTTCTTGAACGCGAGTTGAAAAACCTAGTCCGGATAGCGTCGCTTTTGAGAGCAGTGTGTGGGCAGAGAAGGCAACTTCGCAGCAGCACTAAGAGCAGTGCGATGGATATAATGAGGCAGAGCCAAAAGTGATTTGAGGTAAATCGCGACACTGAGGATGGGTTAAAATACAATTATAGGCTGATCAACGTTCAATATGGCGTCGGTAAATGTCATCCTAACTTGTCAAACTTTCCATACACACACACGCACACGCACTCGCACACACGCACACGCACACACACACACACACACACACATATATATATATCTCATAGTTTAGTTATCTCTTAGTACAATGGTTTATATTCTTGATTTCAGTGCTCGCAAAGATGTTGTTATAGATATCTGAGGGTTGGAGACCTGGTGACCTGACATACAGGTTCCCCCTAGTTCGGGCACCAGTCTCCACCGCACAAGCTATGTACCTACTTACATATCATTTGCCAAGTTTATTAGTTACTGTATGAACTATGTATTTTGTGGTGGAGTGAATAAATATATTATTATTATTTATTATTATACAATCCGATTTTAATGAACACCGGTTATGATAACAGACAGTTTGGTGCAACCGATTTGTTTAACGTATCCGTAATTTGTTTTTCTCAGCACTCGTACAATCCGAAGAACCACCCATGCTGCCAGGGCCCCTCCGAGAACCTGACGCTCGCGATGATCATCGACGCGTTTGAAATCTACGGCCACGACCCAACCGACAAGTTGGACCACCTCGCGCACTACCAGATCGAGATGATGAAGATCAAGCGAGCTGTCGATCAGGTACGAACCAATTTGATTTCTGGGTCTCCGTACCTTGTCATAGAGATCTCCTCACAATATTAGATCTCTAGCGGCTTTCATATTGTCACGTGACAAGGTACGAACTGGCCCGGAAATGAAATTGGTTTACTATACAGCGACAGTGCCGACCTACGACGTGTTCTACGGCAACTAGTTGTTGCCGAAGAACACTCACTTATAAAATGAAGACCGTCTAATTCATTGTTGCTTGCAGTATATCATCAATGAGCACGTGCACATTGCGGTGGATCATCTCGGCAGGTTCATTCACATGCACGTCAAGGAGTTAAAGGTATATCTTCTACCCTGTAGAAAACAACATTAAAATCTGTGCTTTTGCTGTCTCAGATGATAATTAGAAGACGACTTAGCACGGCACCAAATTGTAATAACCCCCTTTATTGAAAATTGTTTGGGAATGTTTACAGGTACTACTAATAGCGCTGGATGACGCGATAGACAACATGCTGACGATGTACGACAACCACAATGCCATCAAGACGGAGCGTGTCGCCACGTACAACGCGGGCGCCGGTGGTGCCGTACCTTCAGAGTTCTACCTCAGTCAAGGTGCTTGGTGACAACTTCTAGATCACTTCAAGTTACAGGAGCAACAGACAGCTTCTTGGTGGAGTTGATGCTTCCAAAGCGACAACAGACCCCAATGCAAAAATATGTGAACTTTACGACTTGTTGTAATTAAATAAGCTCAAAATTCGTTACACCGATGGAAATAGAGAGTGGGAATAGAGCGTCGGGTAATTCAACACGGAAGCTGAATGTCGGGATTATTCCTATAGACGAACACATACTACTAGTTCCTGATAAAAACAAGTGTATCAAGTACCCCTTGGGAATGTCCCATATTCCCCTTTTCTACTTGGTTACCTACCTAGAGTCTGGCAAATGAAAGATGAGAATGAGTTTTTTGCGGAACTTTTTACATGACAACTGAATTGTCAAACGTCATTGTTCTATGAAATATCATTTTTGATACTATTACGTTTATCCTATAAATTTACTCGTCGCTAGTCATTATCTAATACGGGTATAAGAAAATTACGCGCGGACTTATTTCAGGTTAACTTAAATATTTGTTTTGGCATGAAATTTGATATGATGATCCATTATAACACGGGTCAGCATTTAGAGCACTTTTTAACTCATGAATCGGTCAAGTTCACAAGCGGAAGAAGTCGCAGGGCACAGATAGTTTATAATATTAGTTTGTGTTGTATTACGTATAGGTAAATTAATAAAATCGTTTTAAATTTTAAATATATTACAAGTGTCAAGACTACTTTTCGCGTTACACGTCAGGGATACCACACTCTGAATTTTTGAATTTGCCGCCATTCATTCATCATTTGCCAGACTCTAGTAACGAATTACCGCAAATGGGGTATGGGGTAACTAGTCAGTGGTGCCCCACTGACTATAATTCTTATTAGTTCACGCTCTTTATATATATACTCTTTGACCAAGAGATCGGTAACTGATAGAGCTCTTAAAGTTTACTCGTAAGCTCTATCAGTTACTGATGGCGAGAACGCCTCATTTCAGAGTTCTACTGCGGTCGGAACGTGTACCTGTTCGTGTCGGAGTTGTACAGCGACATCTACAACATGGGCCGCGGGCCGACGCCCTACTGCAAGGGCCGCGGCTTCCACTTCCTCGGCTTCGTGCACTTCATGGACGACAACAAGTACTACTTGGAGGAGGACCCAAGCATCGCGTTCGCCACAGACAACTACATGCACGGGCTGGAGTGCCATCTCGCTGTTTGTATCTACAGGTGAGAGGTGCACATTCGGAACACGGGTACAGGAGAACACAATTAATATGGCGCGCGTCAAAGCTCTTAAGCAGTTGACTGAGAGACTATTATTGCTTAATCAACACGCCTTATTACTTGGGTCGTGCTATACCCTCTTCCCACCCTACACTCCTGTCCTATGAACGGCGTCACCATGGCTACGAAGCAGCATACCCGCCATACCTATCGGCGGTAAATCTTGCAGCGTTTCGGTAAAATAAAAACTCTTTAACCTAACTAAGTGCATCATTGTTCAAACGATGTAAACGAGAAATAGCATATGAGTTTTTGCGAAGGGTGCCAGAAAGAATGTAATTCGAAAAGAAAGCCAGTCCTCTCAGAAAAAGTCGTTATCTGACACGATATTTCGAAAGTTCACAACAGATTATTTCGTCCTGTCAGAACCATACGTTGACGTATTAAGCTATGTTTCAGGATCGATTTAGCATTTTCTATTAGCCACCTACCTATCTTCAATGTGTCTTCAGGTCTGTAAATATAATACAATCGTCTCCAACTTGTATTGTGATCAGATTCCCGTTCAAGAAGGGCTTGCAGCACGTCCGCGACGTGGTGACGCTGCCGAAGGCGATCGTGAAGTGCGGCACGGAGACGTACAAGCTGCCGCCGCTCACCGCCGCCTCCTGCATCATCAGCTCCGGCTCTTTCATCCTGGACTTCAACATACAGGGCATACGATTCCGCCACTACGACTACTTCCTAGTAAGTGTAGCTCGGGGGGGATCCATCATTTTACCGAAAATCGATACATCGATTATCATTTCCCATAACACTAATCGCAGAATTTTATTATCACTTAGGAATCATTCATCGAACTTCGTTAGATCGCTCAAACATTTGCTCGAATTACCTTTTACACAAGAATCAACTCATCGAATTTTAATTCAGTATTTTATTTGTTCATCGACGTAGTCGTTCATCGAATGGCCTTTAGTATAATTTTGGTTTAACGAAGGTTTCAGTTCCCAAAATTCTTATTACCTAGAACATCATTTCACCACTGTTTACTATTCTTGATATAAGTAAGTCTAAAATTATTTTTTTTTCTCAGATTCTTGGTGTACTCTGTAAAAGTACTCATAAACAAAAATACTCAAAAACAAAAATACCCAAAACCTAAAATGTACAAAAGACCTGTTAGGGCAAAACCGACTGTAATGCGGATAGGTTAGAAGATTAAGACGGGAGCTTTGCTCCCGTCTTAATCTTCGGGGTTATTTTTTTATATAAGCCCAGAAAGACCAGTTAGGGCAAAACCGGCTGTAATGCGGATAGGTTAGAAGATTAAGACGGGAGCTTCGCTCCCGTCTTAATCTTCGAGGTTATTTTTTTTTATATAAGACCAGAAAGATTATAAGCCTTGAAAAATCATGCTTGCTTGGTTGTTCGATGAAACATTGTTCTTGGAAAGAATACTATATGAAACGTACTATCTGTGAATCAAGTTTCGTTAAATTAATACTATGAATAACGAATATTTCGATGAAAGGTAAATTCGATGTACCGTTACGCTACGATTAGAGACGGATTCGAAACGATTAACTATGAAAAGTGGTTCGATTATATAAAATGCAATGAATTGATGATTATGTGATTAGAAAAAAAAACCTAATGAAATTCGTTGAACAGTTTTCGGTGAAATGAAAATCGATGTAAGATATTTCGATAAAATAATAGACACCCAGCTCGAGGGTGTACAAGCTGCCGCGTACCTACCTTGATACCTAATCAAGGCGTTGGTCTATTACTGTGCTCATTGATAAAGAGCCGAGACAATCTCCTAATAGTCCTAATATTTTATCCAGTCCATCATCATCCTAGTTTTCCCGGTTGTATCCTAAAAGGATCTGCTTTGGCGCCAAATTCCAAGATTTGCCGTAGGCACTAGTTTCATGAAGGCGACTATTATCTTACCTTTCAGCACAAAAGAGAATCGTAGACTTTTTTGGGATTGGAAGAGTTTCTTGACGATATTTTCTATCATCGAAAAGCTGTCACTGTTAAATATCAAACGATATATCTAGTTCATTGTCTTTTTCTATCCATTGAATTTATAACCCTTCTATTTAGGGGGTCTATTCCCGCCATTATATTGAATTCTGGTTAATTTTAACCACGGAGCTTAGACGACATTCGTAAATGCGACCTAGGGCTTACAATACCATTTATTTTTGGAATAACATACGAGTAGTTGAGCAACACTTGAGCACTTAATTGTAGACAAAATTCTATATATCCGGTTCCAAGGACCTGCCGTTTACTTATTTTATCTGTTCAGATTCTACCGAACGGACAAACGTACTACACGAAGGAGAAGTACACACCTCTCTTCTGCGACCACCATGTGTGCGAGTGGAACAACACTAACTTCTATGGAGGTAATTATGCTGATTTTAAAACTACTTATTCGACATATTTCCTTTGAAATAACTTAAGATTTTTTATAAAATGAACGCCTGATTTTAGGTCCTTTCACGATCCCCGGTGACCCAGACCGGGGTCTGAACCCCGTGCCGCCGTGGATAGAACGCCCCACAGAACCCCCCCTCAGTAGCCACACGACCCCAGGCTACGACCCTAACAACCCCGACCCGTATCACACCGGGAATGTCACATGTAAGTATCAATGAATCAATGAACGGCTGCGGATTTCTGGTCGGTGGAGGACGTTCAGAGGTATCAGAAAGACTTACCGATTAGGTCTTCCGTTTAAGCTACTGTTTATATTTTTCACAATGAAACAGTTGCACAGAAGATGTTAGTTGCTGAGTTAACGCGTCTTAGCGGCAAGTTGTATTTTTTATAGGTTACCCAAGCCAAAGCCAGAGCAAAGCTCTTCAGAAATAGACCACAGGTAACTGCTATAGCACGACAACTATGGCTTGCGAGATTGGGGTTTGGGCTGAAAGATTCACCCCACAATTATCATAATTTCTACTATTATATTAATAAGCAGACAATGTCAGGTTCATATTTACCTGCCTTGACGTGCCGCGCAAGACAGAAAGCACACATTTAGGGTCGGTTGCACCACCATACGATCACAGGCCGCGGTCATCGGCAAATATCGGCAGCTGTCATCCCATAGAAACTTGTCAAACTTCCCATACAATGAGATTTTAACGAACGCCGCTCGTGATTACAGACGGTTTGGTGCAACCCATCCTTAGTATGCTTAGATTCACTTTTTTCAGATTTTCTCTAACGTGACAATTTTTCTTAACCTGGCTGGCTTTATAGGCCAGACTCAATAAAGTGGGAGGAGTGCACGGTTGGATAGGGGAAACATCCGACACGAACATGCAAGTGGTTTAAACACGAGACAGGTATCAGAGCGCATGAGAGAGCATCACGTTTGACGTCATTTGACGTCCAACCTAATAACGGTATTGTTTATACAGACTCTCTGGACGGGTGCTGGTTCATGTTCCCGCCGAACTACGGGTCCATCGCGGGAATCAGCTACCTGGACCCGCTCACCGTCAACGAGTACCGGTTCACCTGCCAGGGCACCGGGAACAAGGTACGGATCATGCATAACAGGAGTCTACGGCCAAGTATTTCAGACATGTGGAGAGCTCAGCGTACACTGAGTCGGAGAAGTGGCGGAGGTATTGTGAGATCGGAGGATGTGGTATTTCTACCCACTAAAAACTTCACGGTGACCGCCATCTGCGCTCTCATGCGGGGAACTATAGGATCTCAATACTAAACGCACTAGAGCCCCCCTCGCGCTTTCCTAGCTCTGGCTTAGTTTTGGCGATCCACGAGAATCTCTCACTTGAACTTAATCTGTCGTACACCTTCAATGCGGGTCCGTGAGGCTTAAGAGCGTTTTTAAACTTGGTCTCGTAATTCCAGGGTCTGTACTGGTACCCGCAATGGATGGGCGCGCCGCCGCACCACCCGTACCCGCAGGCCGGGGACATGCCCAAGTACCCGGAGATGGGCGAGGCGTTCCACCCGCACCAGCAGGGCGCGCAGCCGCCGCCGCTCATCGTGCCACGACCAGCCGCTTAGATACTGAATACAGACTGCTTTTGTTTATGTCTTGTTTTATTTAATGATACCTTTGGACGCTAAGGGCGAGTTGCGCCTGTTATTCCTTAGAAACTTATCAAACTTTCCATATGATATGATTTTACCGCTTACGATTCCAGACAGTTTGGTGCAATACCCTATGAACACCTGGCGTACCAGTAGCTCGATTCCACTAACACCTCAAATTTGGCCAGTAGCTCGATTCCACTCAACCCTCAGATTTGGTTGAAGCCGCTCAACCAACCTCGCTGGAGCACAAACTCTTACCCCCTTATTCATAAACGTCTGTCAAACCTAGTTAACTAGCCGCTAAAGTTCGTTTGTCCTTATCTGTCACTTTGACATTGACGTTTGTGAGAATGGGACAAAGAACTTTTTAGTTAGCAGAGGTTTGTTAAGTTTTATGAATACGGGGGTTAGAGTATTCCAGTGTTTAAACCGCCCGCGTGGTCGTGTAGGTTTTCCCTGGACTTTACCCAGGCCACTCTCCAACCACGCCCTCCTATCGCTTTATTGCGCCCGGCCTATACTGCCGCAGTCAGGTTAAAAACAGCGTATGCGTAATTTCGTGCCCACAGCAACAATAACGACTATAAGTGTCATGGCATATGTTGTCAAAATCAACTTTGTGTTTCGTCAAGGTTCATATTCAATCTCTTTAAAAATTAGCTGGCGTGTACCTGGCGTACATTGCCGAAGTAAGCTTTATGCTTTCAACTAAGGCTCATATTGATATTGAATCTTAATGGATAAAAATTGGCGTGTAGGTGTCATCAAGTTCAATCTGGGTCAAGCCCCACTTCGCCCCATATTTCGTGCGATATGATCGTATCGTATCGTGCAATATGAACAAGTAGGCATGTAGTCGCGATTTCAGGCCAATATTCCCCGAATAAATATTCAAATATTGTTCATTAAAAAAATGTTTTATTTGAATTTTACTTCTAGATTTATTTATTCACAGATATTGTCATAAACTGTATTTTAGACTAAACCTCTAGATACAGAGATTGACTGACATAATTAAAGAAAAACAACACAATTTCGCTCATATAGCGCTGCATGCCTGCGCGTTATCAAATTCTTTAAAGGCTTGGTCACACAGCGTGCGTGACGTCCGCGCAGCGTGACCGCTGTGCACCAGAACAGACGGTAATAGAGGGCCTACTCCGAACTTCGTATCGTGCCGTCCCTTTCACTCATATGGTATATAACACGAGAGTGCAAGGGACGGCATGATACAAAGTTCGGAGTAGGCGCTCAGGTTAGTGATGCCACGCACGCTAAGCGACGTGACCTGGACTGCGGGACATTATAATAATAAATATAAATATTTGTGGATAAGCTTACACAAATAGACCTAGTCCCAAATTAAAGCAAAGCTTGTACTATGGGTACTATGCTACGATCTACATACTTATATAGATAAATAGACACTTAAATACATAGAAAACATCCAAGACTTCGTAGGCAGGGTACCACAACCAACTAGGTTAAAGTGGACGTTATTATCATACATTCCGGAGCGCAGCGCAAGCATTGCGCGGCGTCTCGCTTGCAGACGCCGCGCAAAGCTGTGTTACCAAGCCTAAAGAGCAAGTGTGATGAAAATAAAACAAGACATAAACAAAAGCAGTCTGTATTCAGTATCTAAGCGGCTGGTCGTGGCACGATGAGCGGCGGCGGCTGCGCGCCCTGCTGGTGCGGGTGGAACGCCTCGCCCATCTCCGGGTACTTGGGCATGTCCCCGGCCTGCGGGTACGGGTGGTGCGGCGGCGCGCCCATCCATTGCGGGTACCAGTACAGACCCTGGAATTACGAGACCAAGTTTAAAAACGCTCTTAAACCTCACGGACCCGCATTGAAGTCCTGCAAGGTGTAAGACATAGCGTGAGAACCAAGTTCATTCATCTTCCTCTTCGACCCGCAATTTATAACATTCATCACATCACTATAGATTTCGTCACTATAGACTTTTAGAGATTGGCGATCAGACGAAGGCAAACTGCCATGTAGGACCGTCTGGTTACGCCTTTCTTTTCTTTTTTTTTTCTTATTAAAAATGGGATCGCTCTTGGCCAGCATCTAGCCAGGGGGCAAAGATGAGGCCGACGATGAAGCGAGCTCACCCAGAAGGTGCCTATTCACTCGTGCCTTAAAAAGGTCTAGGTTATATGAGCTCGGAAACACAAACTTTTATATAGATGCGTTGTAATAGTTGAATCACGTAATATCTTATAGCTTGTATAACGCGGACTGCAATGCTTGACCGTCTTGGTGCGCCTTTAGGCAGGTACAGTCACCAGCATCACTAGATACAGCAAGTCGCGCATGTATCTGCCGCGAACCTATTTCTAGGGCCTTCAAGACGTGTCGCGGCCTTTTTGTGGCTAATATGAATGGTGGTGACTGTACGTTCGACCGAGCAAAATGGCGTGCTCTTGTGTCGGAGACCAAATGGCCTACCTCCGAACTTCGAAAGCCGAACCGATGTTCGGAAGAGACGGCACGATACGATTATCGTGCCGTCCCTTTCACTCTCTTGTTATACACTATAGGAGTGAAAGGGACGGCACGAGACGAATTTCGGATTTGGAAGTTCAGAGTAGCCCCTCAAGACTCACTTTGGGTCGTCGTGCCAACCCAGTTAGTTAGTACGTTGGCATAGTTATCATCCATCAGCCTATCGCTGGACACTAGTTATCCCATCACTACGCAACTATGCTGACAGTGAAAGCTGAGCTCTTCAAGTCTCTGAATTTCTTGGCCCTAGAATGCTTATGCATGATCCGTACCTTGTTCCCGGTGCCCTGGCAGGTGAACCGGTACTCGTTGACGGTGAGCGGGTCCAGGTAGCTGATTCCCGCGATGGATCCGTAGTTCGGCGGGAACATGAACCAGCACCCGTCCAGAGAGTCTGCGCAAACGAGAGGATCAAAATACAGATTTTTAGCACTCACTGCCAGACTAAAATCTTGAATGTACCCCAGAAACCCATGTAACGACTTACCTAAAGCGACAGCTCGCTTAACGGTCTATCTCTGTAAATCGTTTACGTCAGTAGATATATATTTAATTCGGGTAGACCACGTTTCCAAAAACAGATACTCGATATCTTAGCTGAGACAACTTGAACTTGATATCTGCATTCCTTTATTGATAGGACCTTCAGTCTTTCGAGTGCGTTATGTTATGTTTTGTTTTGCTAACTATAATAAGTTACATTTATGCATCAATTTCAGTTAATTTTTAATACATTTGTGCATGACTTGTGACGTCATGGTTTCAACTGACGCACCGCCATCATGCAAGCTTGACGGCAAACTTGAACGAGTGTGGTCTATATGGTAGCACTGCAAATTGGACGCGGCTTCAACCACACTGTAAGATTGATCGTGTATGGTCTGCATTATTTAATTCGACGACTTTAACAATGATTCATACTCACAAGTGAATATTGCGGGTTCATGCCGCTTGGAGTCTGGTCATTGCGATTGCACTGAAGTCTTCAACGATTGATACCTACTCAAAAGTGATATTGTTACGAGTGTCGTAGGGGTCGTTGCCGCTTGGTGTCCTCCGGCCACCGCAACCGTGTTCAAGTCCTCAATTATTGATACTCATAAGTGATATTGTTACGAAGGTCTTAAGGGTTCTTGCCGCTTGGTGTCACCTGGCCATTGCAATTGCACTCAAGTCCTCAACGATTGATACCTTCTCAAAAGTGATATTGTTACAAAGGTCGTAGGTGTCGTTGCCGCTTGGTGTCCTCCGGCCACCGCAAACGTGTTCAATCCCTCAATTATCAATACTCACATGTGACATTGTTACGAGGGTCGAAGGGATTGTCGCCGCTCGGCGTCGTCCCACCACCACCACCGTTGTCGGGGGGTGGCGTGGAGCGTTCGATCCATGGCGGCACTGGCGGCACCTTGATCTCCGGGTCTCCCGGGACCACGAACGGACCTAATTTAGAACAAATAATTTAAAAAGCCCGACTGGTTAAAGAGCAAGTGAGGGTTCGACTCGAGGGTACCATACACAGATACCGACATATATGACCGTGTGTAGCTGTGTTGGTGTTTCAAGTATAATTATTTATCACGTGAACCTATTTCAATAAAAAAAAATACCTTTTTGGTACGGAAACCTAAGTATTCCAGTAAGTAGATACCCTAAAAATCGAAAATAAATTTTAATGGGAAACAGCATATAATGTGGACCCATTATTGAGAAAATTTGCAGTGATTTACATTTCTTATGGGTCTCTATTGTTTAAAATGCCTATATCACATATTATTATTTATTTTGGAATTGGTACGGGCCGGGATTGGAACCCACGACAGCCGCATTGTTGATTTGCTGGGTTACGTAGCTTCAGGCATCCTCGTTTAAGTAGGAACTATAGAAAATTCATATAAATAGTAAAGTTTAAATTTACCTCCATAAAAGTTAGTGTTGTTCCACTCACACACATGGTGGTCGCAAAAGAGAGGTGTACACGGCTCTTTTGTGTAATACGTTTCTCCGTTCGGTAAGATCTGCACAAAGCAATAGTTTTGTTTATTACGAATAAAGTTGTGATTCTTCGAGCCGGATCTACCGTAGGCGATTACAAAATACTATTTTTTGTTTTTTGTAAAAAATAAGAGGTTTGAAATTTTCTACTCATATCACTTGAAAGAACCATATATGCCATATAACATGTCCTCTCAGTTTCTCAAAGATTAGCTGGAAGAGATCCTTCAAAAAGGGATAAGTTCGCCTTTGTACAAATATCTATTATTAAGTTGGTTTTCTACTATGTACTTGATTTGTGCAATAAATTGTTTATTACGAGTACAACTATTACTACTAAGAACGGTATATTATTAGGTTCATACTTATGTACATGTTGGTCCTCAGAATTGTAATGTCATAACATGTCAGTATGTTTCTAGCGGAAGCTTTAGCGTCAAGAACATTCTATGAATTAGCTGTAAAGAAATGCATATTATCTAAAAGAAGTTTAGAACCAACTTACCAACTACTTTGCCTGATGCCTGCTTCACTACTTGGTACTTGACAATATGAGGGACATACAGGCGCGGATCCAGGATTTTGTTCAGGGGGGGGCACTTTCGAACTTTCCGAAAATAAAACTGACTTTATATAACTGTTTTTATTGTCAGAACATATTTCCTACTTCAGGGGGGGGCAATTGCCCCTGTTGCCCCCCCCCCCCCCTGTATCCGCGCCTGGGGACATAGAACAAGTGCTTATGGTCATACGAGTTTGTACGCATCCTCGTATATCATGAATTACTTACTAGGAAGTAGTCGTAGTGGCGGAAGCGTATGCCCTGTATGTTGAAGTCCAGGATGAAAGAGCCGGAGCTGATGATGCAGGAGGCGGCGGTGAGCGGCGGCAGCTTGTACGTCTCCGTGCCGCACTTCACGATCGCCTTCGGCAGCGTCACCACGTCGCGGACGTGCTGCAAGCCCTTCTTGAACGGGAATCTGATCACAATACAAGTTGGAGACGATTGTACATTTACAAACAGAGAGCGAAGATATGTACATGTGGTTCAGTCAGACAGGACGGAAGAATTTGTTGTGAACTTTCGAATGATCGTATATCTGACGAGTGTTTTTTTCAGAAACAGTAATGTCATTTAAGTTCTCGTATTACTTAGGTATATTTTTTCTCGCAAACAACTGACTCGCGATTTCTCGTTTGCATTGTTTGAACCACTGAACCAATGAATGCTCTTAGTTAGGTACAAAATGAAGAAGAAGATTTAGAAGCGCTGAGCGTTTCCCGAAGGTTGGTGTTTAAAGAAAAGAAGGTGAGGTGTCTTAGCTAATTTGATAGGACAGGCAATCCTGCCAATTCAGAAGCGTGGGCAAAGTATAGGGCGGGAAGCGCGTATGCTCCTCCATACCCTTATCGAAGCGGGCAAGTATGCATCTCTCACCTGTAGATACAAACAGCGAGATGGCACTCCAGCCCGTGCATGAAGTTGTCTGTGGCGAACGCGACGCTCGGGTCCTCCTCCAAGTAGTACTTGTTGTCGTCCATGAAGTGCACGAAGCCGAGGAAGTGGAAGCCGCGGCCCTTGCAGTAGGGCGTCGGCCCGCGGCCCATGTTGTAGATGTCGCTGTACAGCTCCGACACGAACAGGTACACGTTCCGACCGCAGTAGAACTCTGAAATGAGGCTTATATGTCAACAATTACAAATTCCACACGATTTCCCAAAAGATCAACATGATCACAAAAGTTCTTAAGTGATGCAAATGCAAACAGCAGTGCCTTGTCAATAAGACAGTCCCAGTCTGTCGCGTCAGTCAATAGTAATTTGAAGAAATTATGGCTCTCCAACGGCTTGTGATTTGGTTGAATACTATATTTATTTATATATATTATCAGTTTGCATAAGTATATATTTAAGACTCAACTCAAAAGATGACCCATGTCCAAATGGATTTATGCTCATCGCTAAAACTCATAGGTATTTAATTTAAACCCTATAAAATCACAGCTTTAAAAGTCGTTAAGCCAAGTTAGAGGCCTTCGGGCGTCCCGAGAACTTCTAACAGTCAAGTTGCCCACTCACTTGACAAGCCTAATTCCAAGAAGGTCTAGTTTTCCCTCGGGTTGGAAGGTCAGATGGCAGTCGCTTCCGTAAAAACTAGTGCCTACGTCAACTCTTGGGATGAGGTAGCGGACCCCGAGCATAGCCCAGGATGATGATGATGAAAATCACAGTTTTAGAGAGCAACTCAGAAGGCGTAACCATGGTAACGAGCAAAAATAATAGTTGATGCACCCATACATTTATTTATTGGTATTTATTTAGCTTTGGTTTTAGCTATTTTATTGAAACGTAGTTGTACACAGTGTACGTTTCTCTATCTCATTCTCCCACTTTCCACTCAATCCCTCAAAGGTTAGCTGGAAGAGATCCCTCATAGGGATAAGTTCGCCTTTGTACTTTAATGCTATGTGACAAGTACATTGTTTTAACCTTTTATTGTGTAAGTGTTTACATACATACATACATACAGCCGTCGAAGCTTCAGGTTCATGCTCCCTGAATAAGTAACACCTAGATTCTTATTTTGTTTTTTTTTCCAAACGCTTCATAATAGAAGATCATTCCTTCCAATAGGAGGATCACTTTCTTTGGTTTCTATGGTCCGAAGTTCTGTAGCAGTTAGCAATCTGTCTGTTGCTGCTGTAACTTGAAGATACCTAGTACAGTAGTTGTCAAAAAGCACCTTGGCTAAGGTAGAACTCTGAGGGTACTGCGCCGCCGGCGGCCGCGTTATACGTGGCGACACGCTCCGTCTTGATGGCGTTGTGGTTGTCGTACATCGTCATCATGTTGTCTATCGCGTCGTCCAGCGCTATCAGTAGTACCTGCAAATATTCTCCGTATAAAACTTTCCAATTTGACACAACAGGGAGTGGTTACATTTTGGTGCCGTGAAAAACATACGTAGTTCCTTACTACAGCTCCTGCTGTCCGTTGCTTACATGCCCATTAATAGCTAAGTCTATTGTCATTACCTAATGTACATGAATAGAAAACATACCTTCAGCTCCTTGACGTGCATATGAATGAACCTGCCGAGATGATCCACCGCGATGTGCACATGCTCATTGATGATGTACTGCAACATATCATTAATTAGACAATATTCAAACTTAAAGGACGATCTCACGGGCGAACATGGCAGTCCGACATGCAGACCACTCGTGATTCCGGCCCGCAACAGGAGCAACAGCAACATGAGTTGCAGACTCTACAGTATCCAAGGTTACTCCGTACTGGATCGTAAGCTTTAACTTTCTTCGACAGCCCACCATGCTGGCCCTTGAGCGCACCGAAAGAGCCTGGACAGTTAGTCGCAATTTACGGTTTCCAAGGTTACTCGATACTGGATAGTACGCCACCCCTTTGACCTTCCTCGACAGCCCACACTCGTGCACCGTACAGCGACAGCTAATCGGAGCGAGCTGCTCGCAGTTAAAGGCGTCATTCGTTGCGCCCAAGGACGGGAATGGCGGGCTGTCGAGGAAGGGCAAAAGGCAGGAGCTTTGCGATCCAGTAACCTTGTGTACTTACCTGGTCAGGCGCTCGCTTTATTTTCATCATCTCGATCTGGTAGTGCGCGAGGTGGTCCAACTTGTCGGTCGGGTCGTGGCCGTAGATCTCGAACGCATCGATGATCATCGCCAGCGTCAGGTTCTCGGAGGGGCTCTGGCAGCATGGGTGGTTCTTTGGGTTGTACGAGTGCTGAAATGTTTTTCAAATGGAGGATCGTTGGGGGTTGAAAACGTAAAAAACCTGCCAAGTGCGTAGGCTTAGAACCTTAAATGTTCCAAACCAACCGCAAAATTAAGTTGCTTTTAACAGCACATTTCAATGAAAACTGATTTATTAATATGTTAGTAGTAGTTGGTAAAACATACGTAATAATAAACATTATAACCAAATTTCAAGTAGGTATATTGGTCATTGGGAAGTTAAAAAATTGTTCAGAACAAAGTTTTATAAAAAAGCTGACTTTGGTAGCTTCTCGTTCCTTTGTTTTCCAATATTTAAAAAAAAAGGTACACTATTAACGTCAGTCAACATTTCCCGCCAAAATGGTTCTACCCCTGGTTCAGGGAATGTTGTGCATATTTAGCATTTATTAGTATCCTCGTATTCGAAATGAAAAGCTGTGTTTAACTCGGGTGAAACCACCCATTTCAGCCTCGAACTATTAAAATATCTCGACTGAAATGAGTGGCTTTCAACCCGTGGTTAACGATCTACTATTGACAATTTGTATGTCTTTGGGTCACCAAGATAGGTGAAGTTATAGGTGAAAATTGTAACTCCAACCGTCTGGGTGTAAAATCTGTGTTTCAGACGACGGACGCATGAGTAACAAGAATAGGGTTCCGTTTGGACCTTTCGGGTACGGAACCTTAAAAATGCTCGCAAGGTATTTACAGCTCACACTGCCACTAGTTTATTTATATGACAATGCTGTCTAATAAGGGTTATCTGTTTATTTCACAACTATGCTTCTGGATCAGTTCAGAAATCACTGCTGCCTAGTAGTTGACGCTCATTGTTCGTCCACTCCTCTGTAACTCAAAGCTTACCACATTCGTAAAACCTAGTAAAAATAGAAAAATAAAAGTAAACAGTCGACCGACTGCGGCCATAGCGCGGCCGACTACAACATATCCACCATTTTGTTATTCCAGTTTAATCGGTACAATTAAATTAACAACCAATTATGAAACTAGTACAATATTTTTAACGAGTAGTACGAGTAGTAACTCGATAATAGTTCCGTAGAACAAATGTGAAAAATATTTCTTAAATATCTGTTTTTTTTTATTCTGCCAAAGGAAGCGCTAGTAATATTAATAAATAATGCTCCACTATTTATCTGTAGATCATCTATTAAAAGACTGTAGTTTTGGAACTGTTCTAAAAAAGTCAGAAAAAATGTCGGCCGAAAAAACAGTAGGTAATAATAGGATATGGTAGAAAATAGAAATGTAGAGTTGAAAACGTAATACCTACTATTTACTATGCACCTACCTATTATACAAACATTATTAGATTTATTAATCTTAAGCTACATGTAGGTACTTAATATAGATTCAGATTTATTTATTCACAATATAAATTACAATCAATTTACAAGAATCTCTACTGTGATCGTCAATAACATTAAATAAAACAAAATAAATAGATTTAATGTTAATTTAGAACGTAATTAGTTTTAAATATTTACCTTATTGTTTTCTGAATTAAAAATATACTATTAAACATAATTTACTTATACATATTCTATAAATAAATAAATTAAAAATCAATGAATAAAATAGCAGTTAAATAATACAATGAGTCATAAAGTTACAATACGTGTTGTATTTCATGACGATCCTGTCAAGTGAACTTGCAATAAAGTCAGAATTAAGATTAAAATTATATATATGCTATTACGTCAAAAAAATCCCTTACAGAATACAGAGGATTTTTCAGTAGAAAGTTTTTCAGCCGACATCTGAATGTTGTTTCCGAAGTCTGTGTGCGTATTCCAGCGGGTAGACGTTCATAGTAAGTCGGACCTATGACACGCGGGTTTTTTTACTGCAAGTGCCATGCGACAATAATTACACAAATAGCGTAAATAATGATTTTCACTCACTAGCTCGGAAAGCCCTTTTAATTATTTAAAAACGGATAGCAAAACTGCATTTTATTCACAAAAGTGCAAAGAATATTTGAAATCCGAACGCGTTATTAATAGTTACTTTGTAGGCCAGTTCAGACAGGACAATTTTCGCCCATCTAATCATCAGATAACAGTTTTGCTGACTGTACATAAGATTTTCTACCAAATTGTGTTTTTATTCCTACCCTTGTTATTTGTGTACTAGTTAAAATAAAGGCTGATTTTATATATTTCAGTTGTTTTCTTAAGTAGTATTTTCCTCGCTTTAGTGAAGTGCACACGGCTGCAAAGTTATTTTACATCTCGTGTATTGCAACACTCGCTACACTCAGGGTTCTATTTTTGAACCACTAGCTTCGCTCAGGATTATATTTTCGAACCACTCGCTTCGCTCGTGTTTCAACCATAGAATCCATTCACTGGCTCGTAGTTAAACTTTAGAATCCATTCGCTAGCTCGTGTTTCAATTCGCACTCGCGCTTAAAATACAACTTTGCACCTTTGTATAACAAATAACTATTGTCTCTTACACCATGAACAGAACAATATCAAAAGCATAAGGAAATTAATATCACACGTAGATAATGTGACCCCGTTCATAAGAGAAAAGTCTCAAGTATCCAATGGTTTAATACTGCGTTGACTTTTCCCTCGGGTCACAGACTCCAATAATATGTACACGTTTTAGAATCTATACCATAGGAATAAAGTTCAAATTCATGTAGACATTTACAGATTTCACCCCACAGTTCCTACCGATATCGATCGCATCTCCGCGCAGCCTCGCGCAGACTCCGCCCCCGTCATCCATACCGAGCAGCCAGACCCACGGAAAATACCCAAAAAAATGATAAAACATCATCAAAAATAACCCTAAACCCTTTAAAAACCCAAAAACAAAATACAGTGACCGTCGCGAGTGTTAAAAACAAAAAACAAAAGAGTAAAGTGAAGAAAGAATGGACGTTCGAAATACCAATAAAATGGCTGCTCGGAAAGGGTAGGAAACAAACTTAGCATAGTAAAGAAGTCTTCCAAATAGTTATAAGTGTAATTATTAAGGTAAAACGTAGTCTTCCATTATATTCAAGCAGTGAACCATTAAAAAGTAAAGATGAATTTGGGTCGGTTTAAGTTACCACCGATAAAGAATGCTTTGGAGGTGGCAATGCAGACGGTTAGACAACAGATGCCGGATAAGCCAGGACCACCGCAGCGTCCACCGCAAGCGGTTAGATTCGCTAATCAAGGTAAGCCATCAGAGCTGTTGAAACATGAATTATCCTAGCAATCATTATAATATTATAAATCATTAATTTAACATCCAATCATCAATGCCCACACCCTCTTCTCATTGATACTCACACACAAGTAAACACACATTCAACCACACACCACACATACCTACTCGAGCTTATGTTTAGACACGTAAGCAAATTAAAATATAATTGTGTAATTAAGCTAGGACAAAGTAAACATAGGTTCATATATTAAGCATACTCATCTATTGTTTATTCTATGCAATACATCTATCCAGGTTGTTACTGCTATCTATTGCCCTGCTTGAAGATCAATGTAGCGAAGTAGCGATCTCTAAATGAGCATCGGAATTCGCCTGTTCCCTATAAGACAGGTTTACCTAGTTTAGGGCACAGGACACCGTTCCTAGGCTTATCTAGTAATAAGTGCACTCTATGTACCTACTCTAGTACGAGCCCCAATGCAAAATAGCTCGTCTAGTCGCAATTCTGCATGCGTATTTTTTTTCAAAAACTAGTATTTCTACCCGAATCGACTTTGATGATTAATGGAATACACTAGACGCAATGTCACTAAAGCTAGCTTAGTTTTGAGTTGTACAAAGTGTACATCTCGTTATTTATTTTAAAATAATTTAATTATAAATATTACATCTCACACGCAAATAATTACGTCTGCTTCATATTTAAGGCAAAATAGGTCGTCTATTTAAAATAAAACCTGTTTACCAGGGTTCGTAATATAAAATATTATTTTCAAATTGAATACGGAATATTCTCTGTCATGTAAAATGACAAACCACTATATAAAAGGGCAAATTCAGCCTAATTTTTTATTACTCCAAATCGTTTTTCTATCGAGATGGCACGAGGTAAGCCAGTGACTGAAGAAGTGCGGAAAATTATAATCTCCAGTAACAATAAAGGCAAATCTACGTACCAAATTGCCAAGGACCTTTCTATGCCAAGGTCTACAATCCAAACTATCATCGAGCATCATCGAAAACACGACAAAATTTCTTGTTTAAAGAAATCCGGCCGCCCACGAATTACTACTAAAGCAGAAAACAGGATTCTGAGGAAGATCATCAAGAAAAATCGTCGTGCAAGAGCTGGAGAACTTACGGTACTATGGCGTGACGCAATTAAAAAAAACATTTCAGTGGATACTTGCAAGAGAGTGATGAAGAGGATGGGCTACGGTTTTTACACTGCTAAAGAGAAACCGTTACTTACACAACGGCAGAAAACTAACAGGTTGAAATTCGCCAAAAAGTACAGAAATTGGACCGTCGATCAGTGGCGTAAAATTATATGGAGTGACGAATCTAAATTTGAAGTCACAGTAGGCGATGAACGAAGTAAAGTCATTCGCGAAAAAGGAGAGGCATTTCAAAAAGATTGTCTTAAGCGTAAGGTAAAGTTTCCAGCTTCCTTAATGATTTGGGGCTGCATGTCGGCACAGGGTGTCGGCTGTCTGCAATTTATAGATGGAACCGTCAATGCCGAAAAATACAAAAGCATCTTACAAGAGAGTTTGCTGCCGTCTATACGTAAGTTAAAGTATAAAAATGCGTATACTTTTCAACAAGATGGTGCCTCATGCCATACCGCTAAAGCAACGATGGCGTGGCTGAAAAAGAAAAAAATACCTACCATGTCGTGGCCATCCAGCAGCCCGGACTTGTCTCCCATAGAAACGTTGTGGTGGAAAATGAAGAAGAAGTTGCGAAAGGACCCGTCCAGATCAAAAGCTGATCTTAAAGAGAAACTTACCTGTGTTTGGAATGAAACAACCCCGGAAGAGTGTCGACAGCTGGTAGATACAATGCCGCTCAGAATTAAAGCCGTTTTAGATGCAAAAGGAGACGCCACCAAGTGGTAGACGTTCTAATCTGCGTCGGTAACACTAAAGACGAACTTTTTTGCATTTTAGTACAATTGGTGAAACAATGTTTTTTTTATTACCAAGGAAAGTTCGTTTTTTTTTTCATTGAATAAATAAAATACGATTTATAACTTATACTGTTTTTATATTGCTAATTCTTCCAAACACCTTCGTCCCCCAGAATTTTTAGGTTAACGTTAGTTTAGTACATTTTTTTCCTACCAGACGTACTCATTTGCATTGGGGCTCGTATATACACCATAAGCTGATGTATTGATACCCAATAAATATATTTTCATTTTTCATTTTCATTTTCAATCATTACTCAAAGAGTACATCTGAATGTCAAACAGTAGAGGGCATTTGTCTTTAGCTGGTCAACACAATTAATAAAAACAATAAAGAATCGGAAATAGATCAGGCAAGCTACATGCTTGTTTGCCACTAGTGGTATTAAAAGTCAGGTATTCACTCTGTTATAATCTGAACCTTATGTTCATAACTACTGTTTGCGATCGGAGGTCGATAAGTATGCTGGACTGCCGGTTGTTAAAATGGCTCCAAATTGAATCAATTATAGTACATAAGATAATCATCCCTCGAAGCGGTGACATAGGGAGTGGAGTTTACGCGAAGGAAGTCGCGGGCAAAAGCAAGTTATTGATATGGTATGCCCGTTTTGACACTAAACAGTGACGTAATACTATTGTGAACTCATTCGTCGGAAGATCGGGTCACAACCACAACAAGGTATCTGGGCCGCGATTCCATCTGTCTTATTTCACAGAAGGCACATCTCTTCTTTAATGTCACTGACATTCTGGCGATATCCTTACAACATACTGGCAGTACAGCATACGCAAGAAATTTGAAACTTCGTATATCTATAATAATATTTGTTTAAGTATAACAAAACGAATTTCAGCGTTTTTCGAAATTTTTCCTTTTAAAGGGTGAAAAGGTTCCACGTTTGTACGGGGAGCAAATTTATTGCACTGCGAGATTTGAAACTTCGTAAATATACTCTCTGCTTAAGAACACAAAAAATTATTTATAGTAACACGTAGTATAGAAGGTAGGTAGTAGACCAAAGCATTAAAAAAGCTGGACTACTCGTGCGAAGCCGGGACGGGTCGCTAGTACTTACATACAACACTTGTACGAACAGTGCAAGTTAAGTAAATAAAAGCTTGTAAAAAAGTTATTTGATCGCAAAAACTGCCGGTTGCCTACTTTGCCGGAACTACAAACGCTGTCCGAACCATAGGTAGGTACATACATTAAGTCCACCTCTAAATTTTCCATTGATAGTATGCAGTAAAGGTTAAAGAAATTTAAAATTAAAATGAAATTTGCGTACCAGACATGGGCGAAAGCTGCGAGCTATCCACGATGAACGAGACAACGTCCCCGTCATACCAGTCGACGAACCCAACCAACCCGTTCCTCAGCGGCGAGCTGCAAGCCGAGGATTCCTTCACCAGCTATCAGAACACCTTCCCGCAGCAGGAGGCGCCACGGTGAGTACTACGCGACAGGCCAAACGACATAAGCCTGCTACAGACATGGGCGACAGCCCTGACCTGTCCACGATGTACAAGATGTCTCCGTCGTATATGGACCCGACCAATTCATTCCTCAGCGGTGAGCTGCAGGCTGAAGACTCTTTCAACCAGGAGGCGCCACAATCACGATAACAATTCACACAGATCACAGTAGCCCCTAAATGCTTAAACAATTTATAGTGCGTTAATTCATACAGAGTCGGGCATAAAAGGCATTTTTTTTCCAGCACAAGTCCACCCCTGATTATTGATTGGTTCGGTAACGGCAACAGTCCATTCCTAATTGTTTCCGATGTCGTGACAAAAACTTGCCTACAAGCTTACATTTAAGGTACTTGAACATAACTTCAAGGAGCTCAATTAAAACGGCTGAATACGACCAGTGTAATTAAATATTCAGCAAACCTCACATTGCCTACTTTATCAGTATCTCCCATATATACATAAATCGAGATCAGATTGAAAGGAATATTCTTACCAGTTTCTCCTCTAATAAAACTACTATATTGTTTCAGAACTCAAAGTATGCAGAGCGTGGACTTCTACGCCTCATCAGAAGAAGGTGGGTTTGAGGAGGGCGGCGGCAAGCCCGGCTGCAAGATCAACGAGTTCCAAGCAGCCTGGAACGTCACCAATGCCATCCAGGTACGTATCAGAAAACTAGTGGGTATCAATCAATCATAATCATCTCACAAAGCCTAATCGTAAGTATGGGAAATGTCCTTAATTTGTGTTTTATTTCCACAGGGCATGTTCGTAGTATCCCTGCCCTTCGCCGTCCTCCAAGGAGGCTACTGGGCTATCGCAGCCATGATCGGCATCGCGCACATCTGTTGCTATACCGGCCGCATCCTTGTGGAGTGCCTGTACGAAGACGACCCAGCCACGGGCCGACGCATCAGAGTCCGTGACTCCTACGTCAGCATCGCTAAGGAATGCTTCGGCAGGAAATATGGTGCTAGGATCGTCAACATTGCTCAAATTATTGAACTTGTCATGACCTGTATCCTCTACGTGGTCGTGTGTGGTGATCTGATGATAGGCACGTTCCCTGATGGCTCTATCGATACGCGTTCGTGGATGATGCTCATAGGGATATTCTTACTGCCTTTGGCTTTCCTTAAATCCCTCCAGAGCGTCAGTATGCTGTCGTTCTGGTGCACCATGAGCCATTTAATCATCAACGCCATTGTGCTTGGGTACTGTCTTCTTTACATTGGCGATTGGGGCTGGGGTAAGGTAAAATGGAGTCTGGATTTTGAGAACTTTCCTATAAGTCTGGGTGTAATTGTGTTCTCGTACACGTCTCAGATATTCCTCCCTACTTTAGAAGGCAACATGGAGGATCCATCGAAGTTCGAATGGATGTTAAAGTGGTCTCATATCGCGGCTGCCGCTTTCAAGTCGATCTTCGGATACATGTGCTTCCTGACCTTCCAAAACGATACACAGCAGGTCATCACTAACAATCTCCGCTCGTCTGGATTTAAGGGGCTTGTGAACTTCTTCCTTGTCGTCAAAGCTGTACTGAGTTATCCGTTGCCGTATTATGCAGCATGCGATTTACTAGAACGTGCGCTTTTCCGAGGTAGGCCTAAGACGCTTTTCCCTGTGATCTACGCTTTGGATGGAGAGCTAAAGGTGTGGGGGCTCGCTTGGAGGCTTGGAGTCATAATGTTCACAGTTTTGATGGCGATATTTATTCCACACTTCGCTATTCTCATGGGCTTCATAGGAAGCTTCACCGGTACCATGTTGAGCTTCATCTGGCCCGCATATTTCCACTTGAAACTCAAGGGCCCCCAGCTAGATAGCCAGACAGTCGCCTACAACTACTTCATCATATGTTTAGGAGTTCTCTTCGGAATTATTGGCATGTACGACTCTGGATCAGCTTTGATAAAGGCTTTTAAGATCGGATTGCCGTTTTAATTTGAATAAGTAGTTTTTAGATAATTGTTGAACTATTTTTAGATAATCGCAGACTTCGTAAAAAAAGTTTTGTCGCATCGCGGGTTCATAATGTTTAACGAGTAATCATTTAGTGATGTGATCGATAATGTTTGTATTCTAGATCTGTTTAGTGTAAGAACGCTATGTAATTTTTTAAGTTATCAAAGTTGTTCATGTTGTCTTCCAATGAAATATATAGTTAAAAAGTTAGGGAATTAAAATGGTAGAGGATAAATACTTAATCCAAAGTCTTCCAAGATGTTTTTTCGATGTTATTTAACAACGAAGTCTTCCAATTATTGATAAACTGACTAGCTATAATTGCTTATATTATATTTGATGCAGATAAAATATATATATTTAATGTTTATATTTAAGATTTCGTAATTGTACCAATTTACATAGGCCAAAAGGTATACGCTGGATTGTACCGACATAGTGCGAAATAGCTGACATATCGTGTAAAATGTTGTACTTAAAGGCATTTTTTTAAACGGTCGTGTTACGAAACTATATTTAGACAATATTTATCGAATCGCAAACACTGACTTCGAAGTTCAAAAGTGTAAATCACTACACGTTCATCAGTCAAAAATAAGTAAATTAAGACCTGGTTTCATAAAGATCCGATAGACCAAAATGTGAAATCAAATGTTGGTAACTGAATATATTTCTTAAAATATCTTACCGTTACCGACATAAGGTCTAACAGGTCTTTATAAAACCTAACAATATTCAAGATATCTCAGAAACTGAAAATAACATTTCAAAATAATATAACTACGTTACTACGCGCAGTAGGGCAGTGAGGGTGGTACATTTTGAAGAGGTTCTACGCAAATTGTATTGTTTTATTTATAAGTATACACTGTTCCTGGTAGATTTATCACAAATAATTAATTTTAAAAGTGAAGTAGCCATACCTACGGACACGTATGATAATTATATACATTACTTATACAAATTGGTATTTGATTGAAATCAAGAAAGGTATGTATACAAATATTGATTCACTTGCTTTGAAACAAGTTTTCCATGGACAATTCATAATAAATAACTGTTGTTGATTATATTATAGAAAATATAAATTATACATGTTAGCTACGATACATGTGTGTACTTTGAATGGGAGATGTGTGAAATATGAATTAACTTTAGGTAGACAGACTGTTCAGGTACTAAATAAATCAATGGATTTTTTCAGAGCCACTGGGAAAGTACTATTACCAGGCATAAACGAAGATAAGTTTAAGTACTATTTACACACATGCGAGAATCACATGTAATTCTATATGCATTACGGGATTGGATAGATTAATTTAACTAAGGATAACTAGCAACTTTAATGAAACTTGCAATTAATTCCTGAATTAGGTAGTAAATATTATATAATTTTAAACTGAATGTATGTAAAATTTAGCGATATCATGAAAATATCAATAAATTGGCCATATCCGAGATGTCAAAGATCAAGGTCTTTTTTCCTCTGGATATACCTAAGACAAATGTCAACAATGGGTTGAATAACGTGTATTAGGGAGTAACTTAAAGGGATAATAATTAACACGAAACATCTGCTTAGGTATTGGCAATTTGCTTTTCTGCATATAAGGCATGTAAGGCAATATGTCTGTAAGGTAGCTGTACCCTTCACCGGATCTGCCCTATCACCGGATTTTTTATATTTTAAGCCATAAGTCGAGTTCTTGCGGCTAATATTACGATGTGATATTTTTTCCCGATACCTATTCCTACCACTACGAGGCAAACAAAGCCATTTTGTTCCACAGTTGTCACGGGACAATCGATTGAGCAGGTCGATCGCCGCGTTGTATGGGACTCCTTACGAAAAGGGTTAAGAAACTGAATGTACTTCGTAAAAAAAAAAAAAATAAGTTGTTATAGGCCAAAAATATTGCGCCGATATATAATAATATTCTGCGTACTTAGACCTATTTGACATCAATGATAGATGATTTTTTTATATTCTATACAAAATTGACAATATTCGTCGCATCACACTTACTTAGCCTGTATCCATTTATAACACTCGTACAATCTGTCTACCTAAATTTATAACCAAAGGGCTTCCAGAAATTGGCGTTTTGTATAAAAATAAATTAGTTAGATAAGTATGCTTTTCTCTAGCCTAGACACGCAGTCTGCAATGATAGAATACAATTAATCAAATACATAGTAACATGCCACGTGCTCAAATATATCTGTCATAGTTTAGCCCTTTTTTAGGCCTACTCGTACAGTTGAAAATGACAATCAAAAATCAGTGTTACCCATACAACTTAGTCGATATAACCTGTATCTGAAAAGGGGTTTACGCTTTCACAAAGAACGCGACCCATATTTGTAAGCAGCTTGTATGCTCAAATGTAGTTGATGGTTAAAATTGTACGCTGATATCTGTGCCTTTACCATGTGTTTACATGACCGTACTCGCTAGCGACTGCGTAAAAATTTCAATAAAAATTTGTATGGGCAAAAGTACAGCGCCTCTGGCGGTTACGCAATAGAACTAAGAACGGCATACTAAATCGTTTACGCAGTCGCTAGCGAGTACGGTTATGCAAACTCACGGTAAAGGCACTGGCCAAAAGCCGATGATAAACAATAAGGCGCCGAAATTCCATAGATTAACGTATCATCGGATCTTTCGATCGAATACAAGCAACTTTTCATGACTTTAATAGCGAAGCAGCGGTTAAATCATTAAACTTCACTCATAAAGAATACTCAATCACTTTCATTGAATGCTTTTCGCGCAATCGAGAACGTTCTTATGTAATTCTTTTGTTTGATTAACTTGAATTCCTGGTCTCTTTTTACACCAGATTAAATATGAAGTATAAACTTCAGAAATAGTAGGTCCGTACCTACAGCGTTTTATGAAAATACTATTCCAGTTGTAATACTATTGGCACAGGACTGCGAGATACAGTATCTAGCACAACAATAAAAGATTATAGACTTAAAAAATATATAGAGCAAATACTTGTCAAAAAACAAATTAAAATTAATAATATTTTTCTCTTCACATATTTACTTAAGCCGCGTATGTTGCGCCATATTTAGTTGTTTTCAAACATCTATCATGTTTATCTAACAAAATGTAACTTAACATGTAATGTACATGGATGGATAAAATGTTAGATGTTCGAAAAACATGATAAATTTGGCGCAGCTGACTCTATACACAACAGTCAAAGCAGTTGGATTTAAATTGCAATTGTATGATGTATACATATGTATATACTTTATAAATGCATTCAAACGAACTGACAAATTTAAAACCTCTTTAAACAATGGGATAAAAGCGTTTAATAGTAAATCTCATTTGTTTGGTTACGCTTCAGATATATTCAAATGTATTTAGAAATGTATCCAAGTGCAATAATGTTGTATAAATATACTTAAATACATGTATTGTGATGAAATCTACAAGTCTAGATGTGTATTTTAAAGAATATAAATATAAAGTGTTAATCTACTTCTGTTTTATTTTTTTTCATTAAACTTCCGAAAAACCCGTTAAAAATATTGAATGTTATTTATTCCAGTATACATTTAAAAAAAAAATATATTTAGTTATGACAAATATATACGATAGGTACTTACAATAGCTGTCCAAAAAGAATCCTTACTTGTATTTACAAAACATTGTTGGCGGAATTATTTTTTATGGTTATGGGATAAAAAAAATATCGAAATTTTCAACATAAAGAATACTCAACTGGCAAATTTACACTATATGAAAACAATGGATAATTAACTGTTACTGGCCTCCTTGTATGTAATTATCAATACGTCATGGTTATATCTACGGCTGTTCTTGTCCTGAATACCAATAATTAAAATTAAAAAAATAAAATAAAGATTTGTTCGTATAAAATTTACACACTGTATGAGGTGTGTCAAGTGTGTGTATGCAAGAATCGCATGTAAGTTAAAAACATTTTTGGTTACCGAAGTTTACTGAGTTCAAATGGTTTAATCGATCTATAAAACCCCAATCTAATTAATATTTGATGCAGTTTTTGCAATAGTCTGTTCTTAAAAAAAAGTACAACTTCAGCTTTTGTCAGAAAGTTCAGATTTCAAAGTTACATTGCACGGTTTGGAAGCTTTTTTTTACTAAACTACTTTCATCCTTAGTAATTTAAAACGATATTTGGATGAGGAACAACTTTTTGACACAGTTAAGAGATTAATCTGCCTACATTTTAATTAATTCCGTTGTGTCACGAAAATTTTCTCATAAAAATTATATTATGGGTAATTTTCGTGTTAAAATCAATCAATTAAAATGTAGGCGAATTAAATGCCTACCTACTTGTCAAAAACTTGGTCCTCACCCTTTTCGGTTTATATTATTAGTACCTACAACAATGCAACATACCTATAACTACGTTACATAGGTATGTATAAAAAAGTTATGGTCAAGGCTGCAAATTAATTGGCAATTATATTATTTGCGCGCAATAGTTTCTTCTTCAGGATGTGGCCAAAATGGACGCGCACATTCGCGCGTGCGCGCTGCTGGCAATATGGCTGCACTGGCTGGAGATGGCGGTAATTCTTTTGTTCATTTTTTGCTATTTAGCAGGGAACACAGGTTTATTGGAAGTTATCTGTAGTCAAGCTTTGATTTACGTCAAGCATGATGTGACTGATTTTGCTTCCCAATTAATTCGACCCTTCTAAGAACATACTCCTTATTCCCATGGCAAATCTATAAGTTTCATTGAAATTCACCTCACTAGAATATGTATAAATATGGAGATATAAACGAGGTAGAGCAAAAAAAGTGGATGAACTTGAGACACAGTATGATAGGTGATAAAGTATGGAGAAACCATTGAAACCAAGCTGCTCCAAAGTTAAGTACCTAAATGGCATTACGGCCAGGGAAAGTTGATGATGATGATGATATCATCATCTCAGTCTGTAATCACCCACTGCTGAGCATAGACGAATGATTCTCCGAACGTTTGAAACGCTCGTCGTTTTTAAAGTCACTCACAATTATCTACACAAAATTAGGACAACCGGCGAGAACATTGATCAAAATAATACTCCCGACCCGATATTGGTAGCTTATTACTAAAGTTGACTCTGATCAGGCCTCTCTTCTAGCATGCCACTCATCCCGGTCCCTTGCTAGTCTCATCGTAGATGTCCCTGATGGAAGACACTGGGTCCTGAGTAACCTACGGTCTTTTTAATATAGTCAACCTATAGTTCCGGTGTTGGTAATGTAAGTTCAATTCCCTAGCTCCCGTACAACATCCGCAACCACCCGTGCTGCCAAGGGGGCGCCGACAACTTGACGCTCGCGATGATCATCGACGCGTTCGAGATCTACGGCCACGACCCGACCGACAAGCTGGACAATCTCTGGCTGTATCAGATGGAGATGTTGGGCATCAAAACTGCTGAAGATCAGGTCAATTCAGTTACTAGCTTTTGCCCTAGAATTCTCTGAAGAACTCGTTTATATACCGTATCTCCCAAGATAAAAATTATCCTAGGTATGTAATTCCCAGGGTCTCAAACTCTCAATCTGTCTCCTTACCAAATTTTATCACAATCGGTTAAGCGGTTTAAGCGTGAAGAGGTAACCGACTGACAGTTACTTTCTCATGTATGGATGCAGGGGGACCTTCAAACATCATCATCTGCCTAGCGTTTTCCCAGTAGGTAAAATTGGATCCTGAAAGATGCCCGGGGTCCGCTACCTAATCCTAAGTATTTTTCGACCTTCCAACCCTTGGAAGACCTTGTTGGGATTAGATTAATTAACTCGCAGTGTTTTCCTTCACCAAAAAGCTACTGTTAACCTCTTGACCGCCACTGTGAATTTCGTAAGTAGTCTCACATGCCAAAGTATTTGTAGCAAAATACTGAAAATGAACCTTACATTATTGCACGTAGGTTGCCTTTACATTGTACGTGACGTCATCTATATAGGTACATGGCGTTGTAGCCACGGCGGCTCTTGTCATCATCTATACGTGACTGTGGCGGTCATAAAATCAACATTTCGTACCTATATAGGATTTTTTTTTCACAAACACAGTGGTACCAGCTGAGATTCGAACCCACCTCCACGAACTCGAAATTGAAAGTTCTCGCCTTACCGTTCGGGTACCGTAGCTCCGGCAACAGTAGACTAAATTATGAATTATGCATTTACTTCCGCAGTACCTGATCAACGAGAGAGTACACGTGGCCAGCGACCACCTGAGCCGCTTCATTCAACTCCACGTCAAGGAATTGAAGGTAAATGAGTGGGTGTGATGTGTGATAGTAGACAGGGTTACTACCCTGTGTGTACAGGCTACTGCCTGTACACACAGATACAAATATCAAATCTTAAAACTTAAAGACCCATTTCACAGTGTTAGATTCTGATTAAGCTGAAAATTTGCTCTAAGTAGGTAATTGGTAGATTGATTGGTAAAGGTCTGCTGGCTCCCCGTCAGATCAGCGCTACTACAGAGGTAGCTGACCTGACAAAAATCTGATAAGTTTCCATAGGAACTCTGTAATAAAACAATTCCAAGCCATTTAATTTGGGTGCATTAGAATAATCTCACTCTAGTTGAAGTCTGAGCAACGAAATGTACCTACAATCTGCACCCAAATCTCGTTTTAAATGTTTATGTAATAAGTGTGTGTACGAAACAGGTGCTTCTGATAACACTGGACGATGTGATAGACAACATGCTGACCATGTACGAGAATCACAACTCCATAGCCGCGGAGAGAAAGGCCACGTACACGGGTGGCCCGGTACCAATGGAATTCTACTTAAGTCAAGGTAAAAGCATCTGACGATGTATACAAGGCCTTATACCTAGTAAAGTTCATAAACAGTAAATATCACTTTATAGTACAGTCAGCATAAAAAGTATAACTACGCATATGAAGAGGTCAAAAGGTATAAGAGGTAAGGTAAGCTAAGATCCTTAATATAAAGACGTTTGACTACGCTGACTGTACCACTGGTAACTGCTGAGACGAACAGAGGTTTAGGTATCATTAAAATTCCTATCCAGTTCGAAAGATCACAAGCAGTCATAAGAAATAATATAAACTGTCAACTTCTTTGTATCGAAAGTCCTTGTTTTCTCAAAAGCTGGGGTAGCATCATCATTATTCTTTTTTTTTTTTTTTTAATTTATTAAGGACAAAAAACAGTTACACACAAGGTTACATGCTTTAAGTGTAGAAGTTGTAAAATTACAGAGTGTCAAACCAACGACATTGTCCACAGATTAATAGATTAGTATGTAGCGCTAAGTACTTATAGATATCTCAAAATTAGAACAATTGATGTACATAGTAGTTATATGCAACAATGCTAAATAGTGGGTACATTTAAGTATGTGAAACAGTAGGTGACAAACAACGCACGGATAGTTATTAAAAAACAAAAGAATGAAAGAAACGGTACAAATGAAAACAAAAACCATGACTTAAATGTCAGTTGGTGTCGGCATCTAGCAATCTAAGCAACACCCTTTTTTTGTATACTGTGTCGGAGACCATGAAGATGTCAATGTCATTAAAGTATGTGTTGTAAGATTTGACCAGTCTATGTAGGGGATCACGTTCGCCCGCGTGGGTGCGGCAGCGCGACGTCGCAAACAGTTGATGCTCTCGCGCGGCACGCTGCCGCGCCCGCGCAGGCACGCGATAACCTAGCGCCCCATTTAGGCTGGGGCAGTCAAAATTGCTATGGCACAAGTTATATAGGAACATCGCTTCCAAAAGGATGCGACGATTGTGTAAATCGAGTATTTTGTACTTGTTGCGAAGCTGCTGATAGCTAAGACGAGCACGTTTGCATCTGAACTGCATGGCACGCAAAATTTTTTTCTGTACTCTCTCAATTGAATTTTCATATTTCTTGTAAAATGGGTTCCATGCTGACACAGCGTATTCGAGTTGTGACCTAACTAACGACTTATATAGGTAGAGGTAAGTAGAGGGTTGTTTGAAGTCCATTCCGAGACGCATCACGAAACCGTACATTTTGTAGGCTTTAGAGATGATATGGTTCACATGGGCATCTAGATGAAGTTTACTATCAAGGATTACTCCGAGATCCCTTATCATTGAAACTTTATCGAGAGTTGTTCCGCTAAGAGTGTATGAGGTGGGAAGGCAATTGCGTTTTTTAGTAAAAGTTATTTGTTTACATTTTGCCAAACTGAAACTCAGCTTATTTTTACGACAGTACTCACTGAGCCTGGTCAGGTCTTCTTGAAACTTGATGCGATCCTCCTCATTTTCAATAGTGTGGTAAATCTTAAGGTCATCAGCATAAAGTAAGAAGTTACTAAACTTGAAACAGCTATCGATATCATTAATGAATAAAATAAACAATAAAGGTCCCAGTATAGATCCCTGGGGAACTCCAGAGGTTACAAGAACGCAGTTGGATTCATATCCGTTTACCACAACTTTTTGCGTGCGGTTTGTAATGTAAGACTTAAACCATCTCCACAAGTTCCCGCGAATGCCATTAAAGTAATTTTTTTCTAAAAGAATTTGGTGATCCACTCTATCGAAGGCCTTACAAAAATCTGTGTATATGCTATCTACTTGTTGGTTTGAGTCCAGGCTTCTAAACAGGTAAGAGGTGTAAAGAACCAGATTAGTTGTAGTCGACCTTTTCTTAACAAAACCGTGTTGTTGTGGTAAGATTATTTTGTGTAGGATTGGATAAAGTAGATTATGCACTAACTTCTCAAATAGTTTCGACAATATTGGGAGATGGTAAACACCTAAACATGCTACGCAGTGGAGCTGTTCCATCGATTTAACTGCCTCTTTGCAGGCTAAACACTTGGACATTATTGATAATTTTAATAAACTCGCGAGATAACGTCTAGCGCTGTGAGCGCGATACCTGTGTGTTAATTTCTGGCGGGCGCGTGCGGTAGGCTCACAATTCCCTTAAACAGCCGGTTTTCACTATCTTTTATGTGCAGCACGAACAAATAGCAATACACTGAATATAAATAAGTTATTTTGTTGTCTGTTCTAACTGTTTGAGCAAAAATATTATAAATATTTAAATAAACATTGTCACTTTCAATAACGAGCAGTTACACCTCGCGCGGATGAAGTTCTATTGTTACTATTCACTCTAAATATAGGCCTCTTTCATATTGTGACACAATACTCGGCCCCTGCTCTTGTCCAAACCAGCCATTGCCAGCAGTTCTTTATGATCCTTAGTTAGGCCGTTATCTCCCAGTGCCGGAGATCTCCAAGCACATAACAAAAGAATGGTATTGTTTATTTTTTTGGCGGGAAAAGACGGGTCGAGTCTCAGGGCGCCCTACATTACCTACACCTGCTTAAAACGCGCTCTCACTCTATCGGATTAATTTTTGAATCAACCTATACACGAACATGTCGGCGTTGTTGTGTTATAAAATGTACTGGTTCTCCAAATAAAAAAATACATCTTCTCATCCCCTCCCATTCTCCCTTTCCAGAATACCGCTGCGGCAAAAACGTCTACATATTCGTATCGGAGCTATACAGCGACATTTACTTCATGGGCCGCGGCCCAGCGCCGTTCTGCAGGGACCGTGCCTTCGTGTTTCTCGGCTTCTTGCATTATCACGACGAACAGAAATACTACCTGATAGAAGACCCGAGCGTCACCTTCCCTACCGATAACTACCTGCACGGACTCGAGTGCCACATTGGAATTTGTATATTCCGGTGAGTAGAGGGAGTTACAACTAGAAATTTTAAATTCTGGATTGGGTAGGTTAGACACAACTTAGGTACAATAAATTTTTCGCCACTTGCACCGGCTCCAAGCTTATGCAGACCCGCTTCCACCAAATCCTTTCAAAGACACTTGGAGCCTCCTTGGGGCCATCCACAGAACTAGTTACGCTTTAGGCTAAGTACGTGTGTACCCAACTGCTAATACCTGAACTCGGATGTGGCTTGTAATTATTGCAATAAATTCAACTAGCTGACTATATCCACACAGGGCATTCCCTGTGGTACATTTCAAGTGTACTTACTACCGTTCACATGTGACTGTACCCTCGATGCACTTCGTGAGAGTAGGGATGTCAAGGGGGCACGGGGGACGGGACGACATGCCACACTCCCATGTCCGTTACCCTTTGACGATGATATTCGTTGGCCAACGGGCAGGGACTGAAGATGGAACGCTTTCAAGACTGAGCTCTGCACTAGCAATCACAAAATGACACTCACTTTATCCCAGGTTTCCCTTCAAGAAGATGCTGCAGAAAGAGCGTGACGTGGTCACTCTCCCGAAGGCCATAGTCAAATGCGGGCTGGTGATGTACAAACTGCCGCCACTGTCAGCGGCGTCCTGCATCATCGCGTCCGGGTCCTTTATCCTCGACTTCAATATACAGGGGCTGCGGTACAGGCATCACGATTATTTGCTGGTCAGTTCATAAAACCATGCTTTAAGTAAAGTAGACGCCAACACGTCATGCTCCTACCGTATTCCCGGTTGTATCCGGGGTCATCAAGATTTGAAGTAAGTAGCAAATTTTGCAACTGAATTGTTGACTTGTTATCCTCAACATATTGGCATAGGTACTTATAGAAGTTCGGTGACAAGATAATATTGTTACTAACGAGCTGATCTGATAACGGAGACAGAAGGTGCCATAGCAACTCCTAAAGTAGGTGCTCGAGATAAACCTGTTGTGTTCGGGGTCATAGGAACCGTCTCAACCAATTGATGACTGTGGCATAAAAGGTACAGTCGGCAATAAAAGCTTGTATCAAAAATTAAATTTTAGATAGAAAATTATTACCTATTTATTGCATGCAGACGATACCGAACGGCGGTTCGTACTACACCAAGGAGAAGTGGACGCCACTCGTCTGCGACCACCACGTCTGCGAGTGGAACTACACCAACCATTACGGAGGTAAATTCATCTTGATGAATATATATATATATATCCATTCGCCATGTTGCGGATTTTCATTGGAACTAATTTCTTTTACTGGCAATAATTTTAACGATAGATTGTCAGACTCGTCAGTGTCACAGTTTCAGTTTATTTCAATAATAGGTTAAAAGATGAATGACAAAAACCGCCCAAAATGATTCATAGTCAAGGGCGGAACATTATATATAATGTATACGAGTATAAAGCGTCCGCACCGTATTAGACAGATGTTGACTGAACTTTGGCCGTCATTTGACTGAACTTTGGCCGCCATGTAAACCCATTCGATGTGAATTCATTACTCGTATCGCTGACCAATAGCATACTTCCTCAGTTTTTCAGCACTAACTAGTTTCCGTGAATAGGGTGTAGTTGAATTCGCAAATTGCATGGCAAGTTTCACAAAAAGTTTCACAAATTGCTATGGGATGACAGTTGCCCGCGCCATATTTAACGTTTATCGGTCGGTAATCGTAAGTTGGACTGCAGACCTTTGTGACCTTTCCAACGGATCCTGAATAAATGCCACGTGAACTTACACAAACTTTACCCCGGCAGGTCCGTTCCTGGTTCCCGGGGATCCCGGGACCGGAATCGACCCCGTGCCGCCCTACGTGGAAAGCACTACCAGGCCCGACGAGCCAGAGGAAGATGACAATTATACAATACCCTGTAAGTCACAAACCTTTAAAAAATACAGATTAGTAATTATAATTTTGCGGAATACGCGTTTACAGGTAAAGTAAGTAATTGTCAAACATGCTCGGAAAGTCGTATTTTTTGAAAAACGAACACGGGCAGTGCCTAATTTTTATCCGTCCATAATTAAAAAGTTAGCTCTTCCCTATAGCTTCCTTCCTAGTTACACACACACGCGCACACACACGCACATACACATATTCATACAGGAAGTTATATACTCCTGTATATTTTATAACTTCCTGTGTGTGTGCGAGTTCTCACCACACACACACACACACACACACACACGTGTGTGGTGAGAACTCCTTGTGTCGTTATAATGTTCAATTAAGTATATTATTTGCCTATTTTTTTTACTTCTATCCTTACTTACGGTTTGAATATGAAGGTTTAATTTAATTTTATCCGTGTCTCAGATATCCTGGAAGGCTGCCTATTCATGTACCCGCCGAACTACGGCTCTATCGCAGGCAAGAGCTACCTCGACTCAGTGGACTTGCACGAAGACCGGTTCACTTGCAACGCCGCCGGCAACAAGGTGCTGTCATCATAACTTTAATATCACCATCATGATGGCCTTTTCATGGGCCAGTCTTGGATTATTTATGTCTTACACAACGCCGACGGCTAACAAGCTTACGGCGGGCAATGATTTTTCTGGAGTGATAATTTCTCCCGTGAATCAATTACCTACGAATTACGTATAACCTAATAAAACAATCTAACGGTCCACATGATGGTAAGCGGCCACCGCAGACTATAGACGCCCGAAACTCCAAAGGAATCACGTACGCGTTGCCGACCCTTTATGAAATTTGAGAATTCACTGTGTTGATAGCAGAAGGGACAAATTTAGGTCCCTCGCTCTCAACACAGTGCATCCTCGGGAGCTCTGGCAACCTCGCTCACCTCCAGGAACACAACACTACATACTGGTCGTTAATGTTATTATGGATGTGGTCTTCTACGAGGTGGAGGTACTTCCCCAGTTGGGCTGCTCCAAATTCGAGCAAGATGACATTTTGCTGTGCTCTACCTCTCTAAAAATATGTCAATTAGTTACGAAACAACTGTACGTAAAGCATAATGCTCACTTTCTTGGAAATGACTTTTAGGACCTTCACTTACACTCTAGCAACAATGCACTTGTCCCACCGCCGGCGATGAAAGGTAGCGCCTACTTTTTCCCTCAGGAAACGAACAAAGATTATATACAGAGTTTAAATTTTCTCAATCGGATGCGTCCGCTAACGAAATTATAATTTTCAATCAAAGTGAAAAATTAAAAATTAATCGCCACAGGTTGGATTTGAACGCACCTCTGGAATCCGTCCATTGCTCTTAACCAACTGAGCTACGGTGGGTATCCCTTGTGGTCACGAACCTTTCAATCATTACTCTTCTAATTACACCTTAGGGAGGCTCGTGGCGTCATCTACCGCGAAGTTATTACAACTATAGAAATGGCACCAAGGTCTCAAATTATATTGAGAATCGTTAGTAAGAATGTGCTCAAATGCCGTGGGTTCAAATCCCACCTGTGGCGATTAATTTTTCAATTTTTCACTTTGATAAGATGTAGATCCTGTGTCAGTAAAAGTGATATATTAATAGTTGATCGCTGGCTGTTTACACTACAGGCGACAACCCTCCCTCGCTCTACACTAGTTCGCTTGGCGGTCAGAACTCACGCTGAGAGATCAACCAGTAAACATAATATTATAACGTCAATGATTCAGAGCTCAACCGGCTCACGTCTTGACGCCCATAAATAAAAAACAACACAATATTTTCTACCCGCAGGGCCTCTACTGGTACCCGCAATGGATGGGCGCGATGCCCCACCACCCCTACTCTTCGATTCACGTGGAGCAACAGCAGCCCCCGCCGCCGGGCGCCGTCGTGTACCCACAGCAGCAGCAATACGAGCGGGAGGAACTTGCCGACCTAGACTAAACTCCAAAGTTGCCATGCAGATTGCAAATAATTTGTGTAGGCTCATTAATACATTCCTTAGAACACAAGCTAAAATTAATCTTGATCCCTAGTTTATTTTACTATTCTGAGATCACATATCATTGATTCCGACTTCCGAGATTCGAAGTTTTAATTCCGAGATTGCATAGTGGTGTTAGACTTTTCTTAAATACCAAATCCAATCTCTGCCACATTTTAATGACGCCTGCAGCTTTTTTTATTAAACTACTCTATTAATAAACATATTTTATTTTGTACCTTTCACGGCACGGAACGCTCCACCACACGTCGTATATCCATCAGCAGGAATCAAGCGGGAAGAACTAGCCGAACTAAGAGAGGCTCCATCCATAGATTACCTATTAGTACCTTGATTCCAAGTTATTTCTTGTACGATAGTCCATGCCTCCTCGATTCCAAGATTCCTTTTCTATTCTGTGCCTCCTTGATTCCGACTGTCTTGCGATTCCGTAACTCTATAGTTCTGTTTGACTATCCTGACAGTCCCTATCCCATGTAGATATAGTATGTTCTGCTCGATCCTAATAACAACGAGAATTAGCCCTTTTTTACTAGCGAAACTGTTAAACATGTATTTAATTTTGTATCTTATCAATTGCTACGACACTCAGAGCAATGGTCGGTAATGTCAGTATTAGAATGGGACTGATAAATGTTCATAGAATCTAAAATACTGAAGAAACAATACTTGTACAGTATGACATAAATTCATCATTTATTCGGCATATACATTTAACACACAGAACCCATTAACAAACAACAACATGTATGTTATTAAACATGTATGACATCAAACATCAAAGATCTGCTGTTTCGGGCGCCAGCTTAACACGTTCACTGTCCGAATCCGGATTGTAAACCTTACGGCTTTGTAATAGAGGCTGGCAGTGACCCTTATCAGGGTCACGGACTGTGAACGTGTTAATCCTTTGTTTTTGTAACTGTTTTTCTTTTTTTTATGACACATAATGCCTTTCAAATTTCTTAGTGACAGTGACACCAGTCATTTATCTGTCATTGCAGTTTCCAGTACAATTTATAAGGTGTATTACGAAGATGACAGGTGTCATAGTGACCAAGCAATTTGAAACGCTCTTTAACCTTTTGGACGTCATACATCAAGTATGACAGTGACCTACACGCCAACTATTTTTCAAGGTTTAATATGAACCTAGTTGCAACGGTATTTTTGACGACATATAATTATGATATATATGAACATCAATAAAGTATCAGATAATTCAGATATAAATGAACTACATTATACGTTTTGTAACATAATCGTATTTTGAGTTATTTTTATTATCCAATTATTTCTTATTTCTTATCTTGGCCGATCTTTGTTATATGCCGGTTCAAGGACGGGCCCAATAAAGCGATAGGAGAGCGCGGTTTGAGCGTAGCCTGGTTAAAAATCCAGGGGAAACCTCCGATACGACCACGCGGGTGGTTTTGAACACTGGAATACTCTAAAAGTTTGCGCTTCAGTTCAACATTGATATGTGAATCGAATGGGAACAATGTATGGCCTGCCCAGCCTGAAATGAAGTTCGTTTAGACGAAAATTCTTAGAAAATAAATTCCCTGTACATAGAGTTTCAAGTATCAAATGTAACATTTTTCATTATAAAATATATCAATTAAAACAGATGTATAGATAGATTATCAAAAACAATTTTCTTATTCAAGTTGTACCATAAGGTATACTTACATACTTTAGAAATGACAATAATATTACGTTTCAACCGCGTAGAGTCCAGTAATGCGTACCGTAAACCTGAATGGTAAAGCTTCAGGTTATAGAATAAAAAGCACCCTTAAATACAAGTTTTCTTTTTAAGAAATTTGATATAACAATAAGGGTTTCGAGTCTGAATCTTAGCAGTGTGATTGAATCATATATTTAACTTGCGCTTGCCACACTCTGTATCGTTAGTGAGTTGGTAGGGTAGCTCTTAAGGTTCATATTACTCTAAATTGTGGACAAACAATAATTTAAGAGAAATACCCCGACAGGAACCTCTTCTCAATCTGGCTTCCGCGCGGCACCACGACGAACGCTGGAGTCCCGCCTTTTACTTCGAAGAACTTCATCTTCAATATGTCTCCCAAGTCCATGGAAATATCAATAATATGAGGCAGCTTATTGTACCCCTCCGAATACACATTTATCTTGTCCGTAGAGTATTTGTTCTGAGTGTCCCATGGAGCAGGGAAAACTTTAGCCAATTGAGTCTCCAATGGGACATCCTCAGGACAATCAACTATGAAATCCGTCAGGAGAATCTCCGGATAAAACAGCAGTACAGGCCATTGCAGTTTGCCTTCTTCCAAATGTACCATATTGTCATGAGCGCCAGGCATGCTTGGTTCCAACTTTGACAAATCCAAGTCATCCTCTTCATCGCAATTGGCAATGCGAATACCTCGATCCAAAATCGCCTTAACGACTGCATCCTTCTGCTGCCGCTTCATCTGTTCCATTTTCTCTTGCTTGCGTTTATCTCTGGCTTGAATCACGATTTTTCTTTTAGTTTTCGTCATCAAGTCCACAGCAGCTTGGTCGGATGGGTTGTCTTCTAGAAGTTTAACGCAATATTCGAGGCATTGCTCGTATTTGCCGGTCTCGAAAGCGCATTTAGCGGCTCTGAAGCGGGCTTTAGCGTGATCGGGTTTATAGGTAAGGGCGTGTTCACTGTCAGAGAGGGCCGAGCGGTAGTTTTTGAGGTGGTAGTGCGCCGCCGCGCGGTTGTTGTATAGGAACGCGTTCATTTCCGCATCGTCGCATTTGACTCTGATGCCCTCTGTGTATCTAGAAGAATAAAGCATAAAAATATGGCACACTAACTAGACTGATTGATTTCGTGTCTCTATAAATTGCAAATGATTTGCCGTAGCCAGCTAGAGAGCTGGCCAGGCTAGTCTGGTACCTGGAGAGGTATTAATACTATTGTTAGCGTGACTGATACTTACTTACCGATACGTCAATTTTTATCTTTACCAATTCCACACAAACAACTGAAGTAGTACTTTTACATGGCAGTTTTTCATTGTGCAAACATATTTAATATTTAACTTCATTTATCAGCAGCAGACGACGTGTCGTAGCGACACGACGTCCGCTGCTGTCGTCTGTGGTCGTGATTTCGAACCCAACTGCGACATTTTAGAAAGTATTGTCGTTTAAATAAAACACAGTTTTATATAACTCGTTTTTGTGAGTAAAATTAAACGTATTTTCGCTCAGCGTCAACAGCACTACTGATCTGCAGTCGGCCGACATGACGTCTGCCGCTCGACGACATGTCGCAACACGACAAGCACTCGCTACGAAAGTTATTTCATAGAAATACATACAAATACAAATCAGTAGTGTCCCTGCGACATGCAGTCTACTGCTGCTGTCTGCGGTCAGCTCCGAACGAAATACCTTTTGAGCGCCAAGCATTGGACATAAAAACGCGTCGCTGACGCCACACCATCACATTGTTCAACACGAAATTAAACCTTACGCAAACGCCCATAGATAGCTATTGCTTTGGCCAGGCTGTCGACGTCGTTGGCGTCCATGGCACGATTTTCCGATGCCGTGATTTGCTGTCTGTGACGTTATATCTTAGTTCAATTCATAATTTGCATTCTAAAAACTGACATCCACCCCTAGCAGACTTTCACTAAGCATTGCCTTAAAATCGGGTTAAAAGTACCTATCATTGCAGAGATGCCTACTCCAACAATAGGCATTTACTCTAAGTGCCCCAGAAGGATACAATGTGAGGATTGTTTGCTATAGTCATACTATAAAAAAAATGTTGCAACATACACTATCTAAAATAGGATAATCTAATGTGAATGTAAGGATAAATTACCCAAGTATAGCCATCCGGTAGTTCTTATGCCGGAAGTTGAAGTTCCCGTCTTCCCTGTAATTGTTGGCGAGCTCCAGCGCCGTGTTCTCCTCCGGATCGTACTTCAGCTTCGCCAGACCCTCGGCCAGCGCCGACATCTCTCCATTCTCAGGTATAGTCTTCATGAAGAATGGGTGCTTGTCCATCTCTTCCTAGATTAGGAAGTAATACTTAACATGTGTAGAACAGAATAGAATAGAATATGCTTTATTGCCAATAAACCAAGTTAAACAACACAAGTACAATTGTAATTAAATAAAACTTACAATTAATACTAGGATATTATTGGGCAATGGAAAGTGTCAGTATAGTGCTGAACAAACAGTCCAGTGCTGGTTTTCAGCCTGATCTTTGTGGCTCGGTCGGTTGCAAGTATAATTGAGAGCAACGGAATCGGATGTTGTGCTACCAAGGTCTCATAGTTTTAGTTGTTAACTTTTTCTTTCAACTAACAAATAAAAAAAAGAATATACTATACAAAAAAAAGAAATATTAAAAATTATATAAATAAGAATTAAAAACTGATTTAAATACATATGTATGCATGTATCTAATATATGTGTGCACTTGTGAGTATAATAATAGTATGAAAGGAGGTGGATAGTGTGCATGTGAGTGTGTTTGTGCCGTATTTGTCTTTAAGAGGGAGAGCCAAACCCGCCCAGGAATCAGATCTGGTCAAGCTAGTCTAGCCAAATTCAAGAAAGCCCTCGTTAGATAATGACAGGGCCTAAGGGCCTAGCGAGGACCGAAAACGAAGTATCTAGCTCTCGTTTGTGTGCAAATGGGAGAAAGAGACAAATATTTCTTTTTCTGTTTCCAGTAGGCCCCGAGGATGTGGCCGGTATCTAATGAACCCCACATCTCCAGTCTGCAGAGTCTCAAAAACGGCTTTATATGCAAGTGATATCAGCTGGTCATGCCTTCGGAAATATCTTCATAATAGCATGGACTGTTTATTTTAAAATATTTTTTACAGAGATCCAGCTAGGTGTCAGTGGCGGCGCGTTAAAAATATTCTTAGGAAGGCGGATATAATTTGCCTCTTTATTCTTCATGAGCCGTATTAAAAGAACTGGACTGGCTGAATATTAGGCAAGCCGGTAGGAATCGAGTTGTATGAACGCTCAGCCTATTCTAGGTGTAATATGTTACATATGGGTATTGGATATTATGCAGTGGAGGGTAGTTTTCAGTCTCGCAATAAATGCTTGTCTATGAACACGTCTTTGATTTAACAGTGGCAACGAGGATGGGACATGATTATGGGATTTTTGGATGGGATTATGGGAGGGTAGATGACTTGTGTTATAGTTTATAACATAGTGTGGCTATATGGATAGAAAGCCATCAAATTATCACAGTAAATTAGACTATAAAGAGTCCAAAAACTTGAATTCTGTCCTTTTTTAGGCAATTATAATATATAATTATGACAGATATGACTTACCTCCCATTTGTCTTCAGACCACCCTTCAGTGTATCTCTTCCTCTCCAAACTGTTGATGAAATCATCCAACTCCTGGTCCATTTTCTGGCACAAAGCCAGCCTCTCCTCGTCCGTCATAGGCTTCTTCGCCTCTTCCGGCGCTTCCTCAGTCATTTTCAAGAATAAAAACTCTTTCTTCGCCGATTACAACTGAAAAACAACTTTGTTAACCAAAAACTTTTTTTCACACGAAGATTAGTGAAAACTTACTTACGTGAGATGTACTCGTTTGTCCTGGGCAAGTTTAATTTTATTTATTGTATTGATTTACCGTGTATTGATCGAAAATGCATTGCAGCGCATGGCACTGATAACTGCTGATAAAGACAACACGCACACAACGTGCATTGCACACAGTACGATACAGTGAACAGTAGAAGTAGAACGGGAAACGACAACATACTACTGACATTGACACTATTGACAGCGTGAGTGACAGCTGTCAGTGATGTACGGCCATAGTAGCAACCGTCCCGACCAAGTATTATGCGGACTACACAATGGCCATCATGGCTCAACGTTCAACACGCAGTTAAGCGTTAAAGGGAGAAAGAGACATTTTCATGTCATTCCACCACATGCTGCGCATGCAGCTGCATCCGGTACTGCGCCATCATGGCGCTGGATGGCCAAGAATTTTTAATCTAAACTACTTAAAGCAAGACCAGAAATATGTGACCGTAGTGGTTATATTCTCTTAGATGGGCCATGTTGCGCAATTTCATTGGAACTAATTTCTTAAACTGGCAATAGTTATTATGATAGGCTCTCAGTGTTGAGTGTCACTGTGGTGGTTTACATCAAGTTTACATAAATAAGAATCATGATAAGAATCTATGTAATATAACTGAAACTGGGTTATTTGAACAATAGAGTCCGACCACGCTAACTCTGCATTGAAATAATTTGGCAACACTACCTCAAACGTCACATTTTCATACAAGTATGACGTATAACGCACAGTGTTGCCAAATTATTCCTTGCAGAGTTAGCGTGGTCGGTTGGGTCGGACTCGTGTCTAATTTTTTTTATTGTGCCCGACTGCCCGTGTTAGTTACCTATAAATTGCCATGTATGCGATCATTGAATAAACGTCTTTTTATTATTCGCTTTATTCATTGTTATTCTTAAATTAGGTTTTTTACAATATTCGTATATTAAAATATAAAAACAATCATCCGGCAACAAGGCGGGGGCCTAAGCTACCAGTGGTTGCAGTGGTTGGGGCGATAGAGAAAGGAACCTCCTCACTATTCGCGCCGTGTCCAGAAGTACAGCCTTCTGTATCTAACCCTGACCCAGCCATCTAGCGAGTCTTTTGAGATGGCGTTGGTCGAGAAAAAAAGCCTAGCCTAAGACGAAAGATAAATAAAGAGAATAATAATAAATGACGAAAATGCCAAATACAATTTTAGAATTTTGGCTCGGGAAATAATATTTCGCCACAAAAAATTTCAAAATTTACATCGTAACTGCCAGGTAAAACAAGTCAAATTGTCATTATTCCGATTATACTGACAACTGACCTGCTGCCATATAAATGAGATTAATAGCGCCCTATTGACAAAAGTCATACACTTGGTCAGGCTTCACACGATGTAAGCGAGTAACCTGATGAATCAATGAACAAAAAAACAGCATATTAACATCAAAATTAATATCAGACAAAAAAAATTAACGAATTATCCCTTTTTCCCAGAGCTTAACATATTCCTTTTTTCTGCATTCACGTCTCCTGAAATATTCAGGATATTGAGCCTTCTCCAAGGGATGCCAGTAGTCTAAGACCCAATCGGGAGGGTCCACTTCACGTGCGTAGGCTACTCCTGCTGCTATTCCCTGAGAGTAAGGAACTAAAACAAAGCAAATATAAACTACTTAGGCCAGGTTTTATAAAGATCCCTTAGACCAAATGTCAGATCTAATTTCAGTAAATCAGTACATTTTTTGTCATAACAAACAGACATAAGATCTAACGGATCTTTATAAAACCGAGCCTTAGTTGGCAACAGGCACGTATCCAGAGGGAGGGGATAGTTGCGATTTTTACACAGTTCACATGGTTGTTTCAATGTTTGTCCCCCCCCCGAACCAAAAGTCTGGATACGTGCCTGGTTGGCAATAACTAAATTTTCTGTAAAGCTCTATGTTCTCATCTGTACTAGCCGTTATACAGATTGCTCATGAAAATTATTTTTAATGAGCAAAACCGCTTGATCACACAAAGTTTCTGCAGCTACATACATAAACATCTAGCTAACTTACACCTGCACGGCGGTAACGGATTTTTCTTGAGAAATAATTCGTGCTGTCCTACCCACAATAAACGACGTTGCTCTTTGGGATCACATACAGCCCTATTTTTGTCGAACTCCTCTCTTAAAATAACCTGATGATAACGTACGACAAACCTGTAACAAAAATGTACCTAGTTAACATTAATTTAGATTATTGAAGACGGTTTAGCCTTGTAGTTAGTGGTACTGCCTCCAAAGCTGACAGTACCTACTGGGTTCGAAACCCGGGATTCAGAATCAGGGCAAATATTAGTGTGATGATCATGAATAGGTATTTTGACTCTCGGAGCTAATTCGATCTGTGCAAGATCAAAGAGTATAATAAGTAAGTATATACAATACATTACAAATACCCTTTATTGCACACCTCAGAAAAAAATAACACAGTAGGTACATTAGTAATATTTGTAAGATTGTCGGTTTAATATTTATTTAGTTATTTATGTAACCTTTTCTTATCGTAAAGACTCCAAGCAAGTGAAAATGAAGCTGTGTTCCTCGCCTCGCATCGCCATAATACTATTATCCCATTCTCTACCCTTTGCTAAAGAGAATATTCAAGATCATTCGAAATAAAATTAATGATGCAAAAATACTATGATAGTGTGCGTTCAAAGGTTTCACCTCCTGATGACCTTGAAAAAATACCGTGAAGGGTATAAAGTCCTTATTATAACCTCAGACTAAACAAAAATTATACCTTGCTACATAATAAGACTCAAGCGTCCGCATGGCATGTTTATATAAAGTGCACACTTTTTGAGAATGAGTCCTTAATTCAGGTGCGAAAGGCATGTTAACATTTAAACTGTTGCGTGAAAGCAATTATACATAAATATTTGAAATAACCCAAAGAAGAACTTTTACTATTGAATAAAATGACAAATGAATTTATCACCGCTTTTTGTTTTTTCTTCCTTTTCAAGCCAGCTGTGTCTTAGGTCTTAGGTGTAGGTATTCTACGGACCTTTTTGTAGAATTATAAATCAGCAAGCACATAAAAATATTATACAGAATCGCCGTTTCTCGCAACATCGCCATTTCCTCCAACATTGCCGTTTCCCATCGCTATCGGTCCATTGGGTAGGCCCTCACAAGTGTGACAGGATCTTTCTGTCAAGTTGCGCATCCCTAGGTAGTGATTATATTATCTTTGATCCCTAGCTACTGCAACACGTGTGCAGCACAGCAGTAGAGCACGAAACGTGTTTTGGTTGTTTCACAGAATAAGTAATAGTACAAGTACAGAAGCTTCACTTCCTAACATAAACGGCGTGTAGGCATAAAAAAACGTGCCTACTCTGTGCATTTCTGTCTATCGCATACCTTGTATTCATTCACACGCGTCACGTGTAGCGCTAGGGCTGTCGCGTCAAAAATACATCGATGAAGGCAAAAAATGTTCTAGGCCGCTTGAGTTCAGTGAACCCATATTAATTAAGTACCTACTTACGATACACACATAGCCACATAGCCTTCAAAATTGCGAGACTTAAGTGGCAGTGGGCAGGGCACATTGCTCGCAGGACTGACGGTCGATGGGGCCAGAAACTGCTTGAGTGGCGTCCACGCACCGGAAGACGAGCTGTCGGTAGGCCTCCGACAAGGTGGAGTGATGGCCTGGTGAAGGTCGCGGGAATCCGGTGGAAACGAACGGCACAGGACCGGTCTAAATGGCGAGCCTTGGGGGAGGCCTATGTTCAGCAGTGGACGTCTTTCGGCTGAAATGATGATGATGATGATGATGACCTACCTACGTGTTACGCCACAAATGATTTTATTCAGAAATCACGCGAGGCTCCAAGGAGGGGCTGAGGGTCATGAAAACCTCGCGACTGATCACGTTGGGGGTGGGGGGGGGGGGGTTTACAACATTGACCTCACATGTATTTTTTTCATGTACCTACAAAACCGAGAAATAATATCTACTCATCTAAAAGTGGGCCAAAAAACCTCGCGTGATTTCTGGATAAGCCCAATAAAATGACACCGCCACAATATCGCCATGAAATTTTAATACGTAAGTAATAGTTCATAAAGCATGCGTTTTTTTTGTATACATTAGGATACTCTTTTTAGGGTTTCGTAGCTACTTGTATAGAAAATTGTTTTGAACAGCATATACTTAAGCCTTTGGCATTAAGTGCGCCACTTGTACACTGTATTTTTGTGCAAGAAAGGTTAAATTAATACAATAAATAGCTCACAATATTACGTTATCACCGGAAAACAGCGGCGGCGGAACTTGAGACGACGTGCACGTGCTCGCTAGCGCGGTGACGTCCCTCGTCCAAGTTAGGTACCAAGTACCAGGTAGTACCCGCTGGTTGTGTCGTGTTGTATTGTTTCACAGACAGGTTCGGTTGCACCAACATACGATCACAGGCCGGGGGGCTACCGCGAACTGAAAACGAACGAAGTTCGAATATCTCCCTCTCTGTCGCACTTGCTTATTCGTGCGGCAGAGAGGGAGATATTTGAACTTCGTTCGTTTTCAGCCCCTCCGGTCATCGTCAAATATGGCGCCGGCAGCTGCCATCCCATAGAAACTTGTCAAAGTTACCCTACATCAGATTTCAACGAAAGCCGCTTACGATAACACATAACAGACGGTTTGGTGCAACCCACCCTACCCACCCTAATAAGAGATTACTACGTATTGTATTGCTTTAACTGTGTACCAGAGTTACCAACTTAGGAGTTTACCCCTAAATTTAGGGGGGGAAATAAGGAGCATGAGACTTTTTTAGGGGCTTAATAATTTTTTTATTAAAAGTAAGCCCCGGAATCAACCATCCATTGAAATGTTGCAAAGCGTGTTGATAGTCTGATTTGTACTACAGAGATTAGAATCTTGCCTTAAATTGACTCCATCTAATAAAATGTTCTATTTGCATGTTGTGATGCATGTGTGACCATAATAAAGTCGAACCATTAGAACAAAACTATTTAATATTTGAGATCCTAAATAATGTATAACAACATTAAAGAAATTGAGACACATAATTTGTTTTATTTTGTATTCAGGGGATTTTCCGAAAAAAATGTTTAGTTTTAGGGGGTTTTAAGTTCTAGGGGTAAAAAAAATTGGAGTTGGTAACCCTGCTGTAGACATAAGTGTCAGTCAGATTTTGTTTATTTGTATTGTGTTCAATCGTTACTTATTATATATACTCTTTGATCGCAGCATTGTTCTACCTAATACTATTTAAACATTAAGTTTTATTTCTGATGAATGTATAAACTGAACTCGTTGCATTAAACAAGGTATTTAATTATTTTTTTCCGGAACTATCACATAACCTTTCTGTTTTAAAAATGTCTGATGCTTGGGAGGAGATTCAAGCAGTGAAAAGTAAGAGGAACAGCTTGCGCGAGAAGCTCGAGAAGCGTAAGAAGGAACGGCAGAATATCCTAGGCTCGTCGCTTGGAGAAAAATCTGAAGGCTCGCCTGGAGGGAAAGAGAAGACTACTGCCGGTGCAACAAGTAAAGAAGGTAAGACTGTTTATGTTTATATGAACATGCCGGCTAATCAAAATGTGATCTTATTCAGTGTTGATTAAGATTTATCATCATAATATTTAAAAGCTTGGATTTTATCGGTGGAGAAATTTCAAGCTAATTCTGCATTTCTCTTTATTATGAAGTATTTATCTGTATGGCATTTGTTTTTCTTTTATGTTCCCATATGTGTAACATGTGTACATGGGTAACACACAGAAAATGGAGTACTAAGTTGTTTTAGCCCCTTGTAAGCCTGACCGACCCCATACATTGCTAGCAAACACACTCTTTATCTAGGCTAGCAAATATTTACAATTGATATTCTACTTCAACGCGAATGTTATAGGCTTTCTATTACAAACATATGATTTTTAGACAGTGTGGACATAAAAGAAACTCTATTACATTAGTGTTAAAGAAGAATTTCTATTGGAATAAGAACATATGTCAGTGTCATGTTTAAAGTAATTTTCCTGTAATGTCCAGACAAGCCCAAAGTGGTCCCATCAGCATCTTTAGAAGTCCGTCTACTTCAAGTACTGTCAGACATGCAGCTGCAGCTCCCAGCGACAGCCAGCGCCCTGCTGCCTGGTCTCGGAGACGTGGACACTGAGATTGTTGCCAGCTTGCTGCAGAAGTTTGCTACACAGAAACTTATTACGTAAGCACTTAAGGAATTTTTTCGGAGTGCTTATGACAAATTTAGACCATAGACAAGATGTGTAAAAAAACTTTATTTAACTTTGAAAAATGACTAGTGTGAAACAGAATCAGAACTCTTTAAAAAGAACTGGTCTGTTCATTTCCTTTATGCCATTTCATACGTCATATGGAAGAACCCCACGGGACTGGCAATGCCTAGCGTGGGGGTCAGTACTAATGCGGGTCCATCAACATGTTCTTGTTGTTATTCTGTCCCTTCAGCGAGGAGACAACAGTAGCCGAGTTTCTTAGGAAAATGTTAGAATATGGAATTCAAGCATGCTCAAGAGATGACCCATGTCCAAATGGATTTATGCTCATGGCTAAAACACATTTTTGGATAATTTGTAACCTATAAAATTACCATTTTAAAGATTCACTCAGGAGACGTAACCATGGTAACGAGCAACAAAGAATAGTTGATCCACCCATGTAAATCTTTGAAATGGCGTATTTTCACAGAATCAGAGAAAGAACAGAAGGCACTGCAGATGTTGGCATTGAAGTAGTGAGTGCAGAGTCAGTGAGGCTGGCCGCTGTGCTCGCGGCTCTCATGGAGGAACACTCCACTAATAAGAGAAAAGGTAATTAAGATTAATAGTTTATGTCACACTTGGCCATAAAGTGGAAAATGGTAATAAATTAAGTTTCAGATCGCATGTTTATCGCCCTTCGGCTTGTGCATAAGCAATTTTAACTTTGCAGGTGAAGAGACTCCTGTGGAGGGAACTAAAGTTAAACAGACGAAGAATGCTGTAGAGGAAAAGAAGGCTGCGAAGAAAGATACAGATTTGATGGTATGTATAAAGCCAGGTACTCACTAGAGAGCTGTAACTGCCACAGAACTGTTACAATAATCAGTGTATAGCCGATGAATGGTCTCCGAGTTACGTACATTTACACGTATTTGAACTCTTCACAGTATGACTTACGGTTACATTTCGCTAATGAGCCCCGTGCTTTAGTTAAACTTTTGAGCTCTTATGTAGGAGTTAATGTAAATTTTTAACAAGCGGTAGCATACGTTATCGAAATTATAGTTTACAAATGAAATTAAAAATGGATTACGAGCGGGATTTCATTTCAACCTCCGACCTCTTCATTCCGTGCATTGCTCTGAACTGAGCGTGAACTGAGTCTGGTGAATAATTTCTTTTTTGTGGCAAAGAATTCTAACTTTAATTAGAAGTTCTAGGAGATTCATGACTATTATCCACGGCGTGACGCCTATTTCCGGCCCATTTTTTTCTGGCGAGCAATATATAACAATAAAGAGCAAAATAATGAACATTAACGCTTTCACTGCTATGACTGCGCTTCGTAACTATTCTCAGAGGCCGTACAGCCCGCGGGCGGCCGCTATAGGCAGGTCGCTATATAGGCTTCTGGGACATTCAAGGACTGGCAGTTAAAGAAGTGTGTTGAAGTTACAAGGTTACATATGCAATTTCAATACTCACACCTCAGATTCGGTTGAAACCGCTCAACCAATCTCACTGGAGCGCAAACTCTTAGAGTATTCCAGTGATCCAACCCACACGCGTGGTCATGCCGGAGGTTTTCCCCTGGATTTTCCCCAGGCTACTCTCCAACCGCGCACCCCTATCGTTTTATTGGGCCCGGCCTATAAAGCCACAGTCAGGTTCCAAAAAAAAAAAATGTAATTTCAATGTTTAAATGTTTATGTTACAGTCACTTCTAGCCATGCCATCGAGTCGAGAAAAGGCCGTGAAGCGAGTAGGGGAGGAGATAATGGACCTCCTGAGCAAACCCACGGCGAAGGAGAAGTCATTGGCTGACAAGTTTAAGAGTCAAGGAGGCTAGTAATTGTTTATATTTTAAAATCAGTCCTGATTCATATTTCTGTCAAAAAATAATTTGTGGTTTATAAGGCTTTATTGCCGATGCCGACTGTGTTTTTTCCACAATCATCAACTAATAGGGATGTTGACTCAAAATTTGACTACTCCATATAATTACTTCAATAGAAACAGGGCAGAAAAAATATGCCAAATGGTGAAAATCCTACTCAAATATCTCAAATAAATAACGAAACTACAACCATTTATTGTTGCTGGTTAGACAGAGAAAGCGCGACAGATCAGTGACGTCATTGACCACGAGCGCCATAGTAAATGACGACCGTTCCAATACAAAGGTGCGTTTTGCGGAAAAGGGACAGAGTATGCCCCCTCTTAAAACTTTGAAGAGTTATAATTATGTAAATATTTATTCTTTTGAGTTACTTTTTTCGCCATTTGATTAAGAATTTGATCCTTTTTCGAGAAAATTCGAACTTATTGATTTTCTTATTTGGTGTCAACATCCCTATTAAAACCGTTGAGACGGTGTGTTTATGGTGCTTCTTATAATCATAGTTAGTATTACATTATAGGTTATTTATTTATACTCTATTTTTCTGTTTCACCTACTGAAGTAATTTAAATGTTCTAGCTTCGTTCCTACTACCGAAGAGATCGCTTGTTAGCGATAAGCCCGCATGTTGTCTGCCACTGTTACATGTAATTTAATTTAGTGTTTTTCTTTTAATGTACTTGCTTGGTGAGCAATAAAGAATAATTGTATTGTATTGTAGTTTAGCAATCGTTATGTCCCTCTTCTGTCTTCATCATTGATTGGCTCGTAATGCTATATTAAGGGTACTAACCTTAATATAGCATTGTCAAAGTGAAATAATTATGCAAAACGCTGTGCCAGGACAAGCTAAGTGATTCTGCCCCCGCCCAGTTCGGGCTTGTAATTTTTATGGTCGGTGTGGCTCTACATTAGTAATTAATAATATAGGGCAATAGGTATAAAATTGAGTAGCAAAATTTTCCTCGCACATACATATAAATAGTTACTTAGTATGTAATAATATATATACATACTAAACAGGGAAAGTTAAATAAAAGCTTGTAATAAGCTATGTTACTAATGTAATAGATAGGGAGAGTCAGTCTCACTTAATCATTAGAATAACCTAAGTCAAACTTACGCATTAAAAGTTTAACTCCCTAACAGATGAACTTATTTGAGTTCGGTTTTTTTTTTAATAGAAATTCCTGATTGCGGATATGCTTAGCTATGTTTGTTAATTTATTTAACTTGTTATTTTTGAATAGGCGCTCAAGTAATGGAGTTTTGCCCGCATGGAACCCGCGCCGAGTGCGCTCGCGCATTCCACGCACAACGCCCAAATGGCGGCCCTTACTCTTGCAAGAAACTACACTTCAAGAAGATCATACAATCGCACACAGACGAGTCGCTCGGAGACTGCTCGTTCCTCAACACCTGCTTCCATATGGACAGCTGCAAGTGAGTATAGATAATATAACAGGTATAAGATACTCTCCAATGCTCGTGCAAGGAACTACACTTCAAGAAGATCATACAATCGCACACAGACGAGTCGCTCGGAGACTGCTCGTTCCTCAACACCTGCTTCCATATGGACAGCTGCAAGTGAGTATAGATAATATAACAGGTATAAGATACTCTCCAATGCTCGTGCAAGGAACTACACTTCAAGAAGATCATACAATCGCACACAGACGAGTCGCTCGGAGACTGCTCGTTCCTCAACACCTGCTTCCATATGGACAGCTGCAAGTGAGTATAGATAATATAACAGGTATAAGATACTCTCCAATGCTCGTGCAAGGAACTACACTTCAAGAAGATCATACAATCGCACACAGACGAGTCGCTCGGAGACTGCTCGTTCCTCAACACCTGCTTCCATATGGACAGCTGCAAGTGAGTATAGATAATATAACAGGTATAAGATACTCTCCAATGCTCGTGCAAGGAACTACACTTCAAGAAGATCATACAATCGCACACAGACGAGTCGCTCGGAGACTGCTCGTTCCTCAACACCTGCTTCCATATGGACAGCTGCAAGTGAGTATAGATAATATAACAGGTATAAGATACTCTCCAATGCTCGTGCAAGGAACTACACTTCAAGAAGATCATACAATCGCACACAGACGAGTCGCTCGGAGACTGCTCGTTCCTCAACACCTGCTTCCATATGGACAGCTGCAAGTGAGTATAGATAATATAACAGGTATAAGATACTCTCCAATGCTCGTGCAAGGAACTACACTTCAAGAAGATCATACAATCGCACACAGACGAGTCGCTCGGAGACTGCTCGTTCCTCAACACCTGCTTCCATATGGACAGCTGCAAGTGAGTATAGATAATATAACAGGTATAAGATACTCTCCAATGCTCGTGCAAGGAACTACACTTCAAGAAGATCATACAATCGCACACAGACGAGTCGCTCGGAGACTGCTCGTTCCTCAACACCTGCTTCCATATGGACAGCTGCAAGTGAGTATAGATAATATAACAGGCATAAGATACTCTCCAATGCTCGTGCAAGGAACTACACTTCAAGAAGATCATACAATCGCACACAGACGAGTCGCTCGGAGACTGCTCGTTCCTCAACACCTGCTTCCATATGGACAGCTGCAAGTGAGTATAGATAATATAACAGGTATAAGATACTCTCCAATGCTCGTGCAAGGAACTACACTTCAAGAAGATCATACAATCGCACACAGACGAGTCGCTCGGAGACTGCTCGTTCCTCAACACCTGCTTCCATATGGACAGCTGCAAGTGAGTATAGATAATATAACAGGTATAAGATACTCTCCAATGCTCGTGCAAGGAACTACACTTCAAGAAGATCATACAATCGCACACAGACGAGTCGCTCGGAGACTGCTCGTTCCTCAACACCTGCTTCCATATGGACAGCTGCAAGTGAGTATAGATAATATAACAGGTATAAGATACTCTCCAATGCTCGTGCAAGGAACTACACTTCAAGAAGATCATACAATCGCACACAGACGAGTCGCTCGGAGACTGCTCGTTCCTCAACACCTGCTTCCATATGGACAGCTGCAAGTGAGTATAGATAATATAACAGGTATAAGATACTCTCCAATGCTCGTGCAAGGAACTACACTTCAAGAAGATCATACAATCGCACACAGACGAGTCGCTCGGAGACTGCTCGTTCCTCAACACCTGCTTCCATATGGACAGCTGCAAGTGAGTATAGATAATATAACAGGCATAAGATACTCTCCAATGCTCGTGCAAGGAACTACACTTCAAGAAGATCATACAATCACACACAGACGAGTCGCTCGGAGACTGCTCGTTCCTCAACACCTGCTTCCATATGGACAGCTGCAAGTGAGTATAGATAATATAACAGGCATAAGATACTCTCCAATGCTCGTGCAAGGAACTACACTTCAAGAAGATCATACAATCACACACAGACGAGTCGCTCGGAGACTGCTCGTTCCTCAACACCTGCTTCCATATGGACAGCTGCAAGTGAGTATAGATAATATAACAGGCATAAGATACTCTCCAATGCTCGTGCAAGGAACTACACTTCAAGAAGATCATACAATCACACACAGACGAGTCGCTCGGAGACTGCTCGTTCCTCAACACCTGCTTCCATATGGACAGCTGCAAGTGAGTATAGATAATATAACAGGTATAAGATACTCGCCAATGCTCGTGCAAGAAACTTAGAAGATCATACAATTACAATCGCACACGGACGAGTCGCTCGGAGACTGCTCGTTCCTCAACTTCCATATGGATAGCTGCAAGTGAGTTATAATACAACAGGGATACGGCACTCGCCATTGCTCGTGCAAGAAACACTTCAAGAATATTATACAATCGCACACAGACGAGTCGCTCGGAGACTGCTTGTTTCTCATCACGTGTTTCCATATGGACTGCTGCAAGTAAGTACAGGTAATACAGTGTTAAGATACTCTACAATGCTCGTGCAAGTCGTGCAAGAAACTGCGCTTCATAAAGAACTGTGCTGAGAGGTGTGTTTCTATTCCTGCACTGATGAGTCGCTCGGTGATTAATGAGAATTAAGCAACCAAAGCTTCTCCGACTCCGTTTCAGTTTGTGCAAAAATGCGTATATATAATAATAATGTATTAATAAAACATGTTGTATAATACTAGGCATTATAGGGAAGGAGCTATTAGGAGAAGGTGCCTGAGCTATTTTATAAAAATTTTCACTTACAATTATTTAAAAAAAATCACATGCAAAATATAATACAATTTTATAAGTAGTACACATAAATAGGAAAATATATGCTACGATGCAAAATTATTTTAAAACAATCAGTAATATTTCTATCATCATGTCATGTATTTTAGGGCTTTTCTTAGCGTAGATTTACATCTCCGTATGTCCGGCTCTTCTCTTCTCAATTGATTCTCGTGAAATTTTGTAAAGAATTTCGGTAATTATATGGATATTCGCCGTTTCAGTTATTGGATTTTTTTTAAGATGGCGAGGCCATGGGGGTTGAGTTAGTAATCTTATCTATTTAACCAGTTATTGTTAATTCCTCAGATACGTTCACTACGAAGTTGACAACACGGATCCAAACGCAAATGCGGCTAAAACCGCTGATACTGCACAGAAGAATTCACAGAATGGTGTGTATACTACTATGGTCTATTTCTGTTAGTCTTTTTCTGTTTCATGATATCTTTATTAATCACTCTGAAACGCTATGCATACAGTTCTACGCAGACGAAGACGCGGGCAAAAGCTAGTACTATTATATGTATTGTTTATATTTAATACACAATCCTCAAAAAATTATATTGCCATCCGCTCTCCTAACAAAAACACTGCTGGTTTTGAAAATAATAATGACTAATAGAGCAGGCTCCAATGACATGTTTGTTTGCAAAGTTCGGATTCTCTCGAAAACCGATCAAATTCTTAATCAAATGGTGAAAAAAGTAACATAGAAGAATAAATAATTACACAGTTATAAGTCTTCAAAGTTTCAAGAGGGGCATACTCTGTCCCTTTTCCACAAAACGCACCTTTCTATTGGAACGATCGTCATTTACTTTGGCACTCGTGGTTAATGACGTCATTGATTTGCCGCGCTTTCTCTTTCTAACCAGCAACATAAAACGGTTCGGAGCTTCGTTAATTTTTGAGATATTTGAATAGGATTTTCACCATTTGGTACTTACATTTTTCGCCTCGTTTCTTTTGGAGTAGTCTTTTGAAGTAGTCAAACTTTGAGTCAACAACCCTATTGCGGCCGTATTCTGACTTCTGATATATATCGTATAGATCCCAGATATCCATTCAACAGATGTTGCCAACCAGTTATATGGTCCCCGTCTATGCTATGATGTCATCAATTATGTTTTCAAAACACACCAAGTTTGGGCTCTACCAGGCTGGAAATGCGGCTTTGTGAATTTTTCATAGGGCTGAATTATTTTTTCTTTAATACACGTCAAATTAATCGTTGTATCCTGATATCTAAACGCAATGACAGGATTTCGACAAATATGAATACCTACTTTTTTTTTTTCTACTTTTCTATAATTTGCGAAAAATTTGCTCTTCATATAAAAAAAGAAAATAGAATGGTAGCAATAATATTTTTTTAATTTCTTTAAATATTAGGATATAACGAGTCATTCGGAATATGTTAAAGAAAAAATCATTCAGCCGTATGCTGTCAGGAAGAGCCCAAACGAACATCTCAGTGGAGTCTTCTGAGATGTTCGTTTGAGTTCGTGTGAGTAAACTATTTTACTCGTAAACAGATACAGACTGTATGGTAGACATAAAACTACACTAATTTTATGTGATCCCTTCATCCCTTAGTAGCCCGGGACGGAAATCGTGTAGGTACCATGTAATAAACAATAGATTTTGATGTCAATAAATAAGTAGTTGTGAGACATGACAACATAAATTGGTGATTAATTTTCCGCAGGAGTGACGGTGGCGCCTAAACCTGATGGAGTTTTGACGCTGACGCCCCCTCAGTGGATACAGTGCGATCTGCGGTATCTAGACATGACGTTCTTAGGTAATGATCATATTTCTTTAACCACTATTTATTTTTATGTAACCTTCAACAATTCATCTAGATAATTTTAACTAGCCCAATACGGGTACTCCAGCGTGCGGGATAGACTTTCCGTTTCTTTCTAACTAGTAGCTGTAAATCTCGCTATAAAGTAGACGAACGGAAAATAGATATTAGTTTCGTTTTCAACCCCCATGGATTCGCCATAAAAAAACAAAAGCTGAATCGACAAAGAAACCGATATAATTATAGAATCTGCTCACAAAATTTCACGAGAATCGGTTGAAAAATGCGAATTGTAGTAGAGAACAGCAGGATGGACATCCGAAAATACAAAAGCATTTTTGCCGAAGCGGAGATCTTCGATCGCTTCGCTCACTCGGTCAATAAGATTTCAATGAGATTTACAATACCGAAGTTTACTGGTGTGAAAGAACTTAAGAACCAGGGGCCGATACCGGTATTTAAAAAAACCATGAATTAGCCCAATATTATACAGGTAACAACGTCGTATTATTAGATTGCCCCGTTAAAAACGAAATAATGAACCGGTGACCGTAATAATACCGGTATTTTTCTATGGAGAAAATACCGGTATTCGATCCCTGTTAAGAACTAATTTTCTCCGGAAAAAAAATCGGCGACTCGGTTTCCCAGGTACTGACTTACAGCCAAATCTGATCAATGAATTTAACAGGCAAATTCGCCGTAATAATGGCGGATCCGCCTTGGGACATACACATGGAGCTCCCGTACGGTACTATGTCGGACGACGAGATGCGATGCCTCGGAGTGCCGCAGCTGCAAGACCAGGGACTCATCTTCCTCTGGGTCACTGGCAGGTAACAAAGCCTTTATACCGTTATTGCATACGAAATCATATATGGCAGATATAATGTATGACCTTATTGACACAGGTCAAGGTTCAAATTTAAACAAATAATTTGCTGACGCTCCGTAAACGCTGAGACAAGAGGGAGACAAAGCCTTTATACCGTTATTGCATACGAAATCATATATGGCAGATATAATGTATGACCTTATTGACACAGGTCAAGGTTCAAATTTAAACAAATAATTTGCTGACGCTCCGTAAACGCTGAGACAAGAGGGAGACAAAGCCTTTATACCGTTATTGCATACGAAATCATATATGGCAGATATAATGTATGACCTTATTGACACAGGTCAAGGTTCAAATTTAAACAAATAATTTGCTGACGCTCCGTAAACGCTGAGACAAAAGGGAGACAGTTATTTATAAGTTGAAAACGTCACACATGAGTCGCATCACTAAATTTTGAGCTGCGGTGTGGTAATCCTTTAATTCAGGGGTCGCGATATTAACCTTTAGTTAGCTGATTAATCCTTAGCGCTGCGGAATGCCTGTTATCTTGATTTCCCCTTTGATTATACAAGGACAGCTTAAGTTCCCTGCATGCGGTTAGCGGGCTGACCAGTGCAAATTAAGCCTTGTATCGGCGTTTCTAAGTTGTTTTAGTCATTGAACTGTGCCTTTTTCCTTTCTTTTAAGGCCACGGCTCTTCGAAAACAATTAGAACATTTAACTTGTATGTCATAAGTAGATGTGATTTACATCTTCACTTTCTGATATATCAAAAGATGGCGGTTAATATGAATACCTTAGTTATGACCCCTTAGGGGTCACAGTTTAGGAACCCTTGTCTTATATTTATACTGCGTTTTCAGAGCCATGGAGCTCGGGCGCGAATGCCTAAAGCTATGGGGCTACGATCGAGTAGACGAACTGATCTGGGTCAAGACCAACCAACTACAGAGAATCATACGGACTGGACGCACTGGGCACTGGCTTAACCACGGGAAGGAACACTGTTTGGTGAGTGTATTTGTAGATAGTGTCTGAAGCTGTGGGGTAAGAGAGCTGATGATGAAGATTAACCACCTGCAGAAGATCATACGGACAGGCACTGCAGGGCCTTGTGAGTGCGTCTAGCTGTAGACTGTCTGAAGCTGTGGGGTTAGAGTGATGGGGGAGCTACAAATTTAGAAATAAAGGAAAAATTGAAAAATTTAGGTACCGAGCAGGATTTGAACCTGCGACCTCCCGGCACTCGCGGCCAGTCTGCCAACTGAGCTATAGGTGCAACCGCCACTCGGCCCGAAATTCCTCAATCATTCCTTCGTTTATACAAACTCCTTAAGGGAGGCGTATAGCGACATCTACCAGAAGACCGGCACTAACGTCTCAAATCATGTTGAAAATCGTCAGTTACGATGCGCCATCCCATACTAAATTAATTTTGTACTAAGCAGTACCGCTGCTAACGTAAACTACAAATTTAGAAATAAAGAAAAAATTGAAAACGCCTGAAACTTATTGAAGTTCTTAAACCTTTATACCCGGATTGAAACGATTGCCAGCTCATATTTCATTGAATTTTTTTAACAAGTGTCATGATCATGAAAGTCAATCCTAATATGGCACAATCGTGATTTCTCGGGTTCACAGGATCCTAATGCCCACGTAAAAATATATATATATATATTGTATACAGGTAGGGATGAAAGGCAATCCGGACAACTTGAACCGCGGGCTGGACTGTGACGTCATCGTCGCCGAGGTGCGCGCCACCTCGCACAAGCCGGACGAGATATACGGAATTATTGGTGAGTTGAGACTATTGTGAACCTATCGGAATATTCTTTCTGATTCTCTCGTCGGGGTCTCCCGCGTCGGTTGCACCAACATACGATCACAGGCCGGTTATCGTCAAATATGGCGCCGGCAGCTGTCATAGGAACTTGTCAAACTTCCCATACAATCAGATTTTAACGAACACCGCTTACGATTACAGACGGTTTGGTGCAACCCACCCTAAGAGAGCGAAACGGTGACGGCAACCGTCACCGTTTCGCCTAATTTCTCACAGAATAGGGATGTTGACACCAGCAAATAAAAAAAACAAATAAGTTCGAATTTTCTCGAAAACGGATCAAATGGCGAAAAAAAGTAACTCAAAAGAAAAGACCTACGTAATTGTAAGTCTGCAAAGTTTTATGAGGGGGCATACTCCGTCCCTTTCCCGCAAAACGCACCTTTGTATTGGAACGATCATCATTTACTATGGCGCTCGTGGTCAATGACGTCACTGTTTCGTTAGCAGAGGTTTGTTAAGTTTTATGAATAAGGGGACTAGTATATAATGATATCTACAACATTTCCAAAAATCATGCAAATCGGTCCAGGACTAGGGGGTGGAACACGTTGCCTCTGTTTGTAAGGGATTCTGGTACACAATCCTCTTAAAATCATCATCCTAGCGTTTTCCCGATGTTTTTTTTTCCTGAAATTAGATTTAGTGTTTCCCATAGAAAGTGTGAGCAAAAATATTTCCATCTGTAGCGTTAATACTAGAATCCCTCGCTATTGTTCAGAAGTTTATTTTAGAATCCTTCGCTACACTTTCGATTAAATACCTGCCCTATCCGTAACACAAGTCTTGTATCGTGTTACAGAGTAAGTAAACATGTATTTAACTTAAATGCGGTCATGTGACACTCAACCTAAGGATCCACATAATATCAGCGTCGGGTCATCTACTGTGGCCCGACATTGTGCTGAGTGGACTCCTTTTTCGCACTTTAAAAAACACTACATGTAATTAGCGTAATTATGTATATGTAAATTTGTTTGCGAAATAAATTTTCTTTTCTTTCTTTCTTTCTTTCTTCAGAGAGGCTAAGCCCCGGTACGAGAAAGATGGAACTATTTGGACGACCACACAATGTCCAACCCAACTGGTAAGTCAAAAACCATCGAGACGACACATACATCCTTGTGTGATACGCCAATACAAATACTCTTTATTGCACACCTCAATTAAAGGACACAGTACAGTACAGGACTAACCGTTTAAAGGTCCTTATCAGTTAAAAACGCTCATCTAGTTAGCCTATTTTCTGTGTGGAATGGCTGGTGGAATGACATTTATCTTGACATATTTTTTTCTTAATTACTGAGGTCATAGCGTTATCCCAGTACAATTACATCCTGATGCTAGGATGCCCGGGATCCGCTACTTAACCCCGGATTTGGCGTAAGCACTACTTTTTACGGAAGTGACTGCCATTTGACCGTCCAACCCAAGGGTGTAACTAGACCTTCAGAGAGGAGAGATGAAAAAATGGCAAAATTATGAATATATTGTCTGGATTGTGCAGGATAACCCTGGGTAACCAAGTGGACGGGGTGCGGTTAGTGGACCCCGAGCTAATCGCTGCCTTCAAGAAGCGGTACCCGGACGGCAACTGCATGGCCCCACCCCCTCCGGAGACGCTCGCTTAACTTAAAGCTGTACATAATTTTAAATGAGTAAGATTATGATATAATAATTAAGATGTAATTAATAGATCTACCAATAAAATAATGAAGATAATAAAGTAAAGGGATAATTACAATCCCAGGTTCTTACACTCAAAATTTATTTAACTTATCCACCGCCACAGTAGATTCTGTAAGTTCTCACACGAAGTTTTCGTAGCAGAAGACTGAAAATGAACCTTACTTGATAGCACGTATGTAGGTTGCCTTTACATTGATATGATTACTTTATATGAAGTCAATGCCGACGAAAAGGTTATCGCCAACAAACTGCTTCGTAGTTTAGCGAAACTTTAAGTACACAATTTGTATTTTTCTTAGAAATAAATATAAAAAAAGTATGATCTATGCGGGCTCCAGCCCGGGTGGGAGAGCGCTCAAAACAAATTTCGGGTCACAATCTTTCAACAGTTTACAATCTCACTAGAGCAGTGATTCCCAAAGATGACAGGACCGCGGACTTCTAAATTCGGGACTCACGTCTTGATTTTTATGAAGAAAGAAAGGGCCATATACATATTAGGGATGGATAATGTACAATTTTTAAATCAAAAAGTTCGTCGTAGTTTCAGGGCCCACATAATTCGCTCGCGAGTTAAGTGGGTCGCGACCCATACTTTGGGAAATGCTGCACTAGACTAACAAAGTTCACAGATTTGCAGTGACATGTAATAAACTAGAATTAATTCAGTTTCAGTATTGAGATACAAGATTCTTAGAGTAGTAACAAATTTGATAAGTCAAACACTTGAATGAGATGGTGCTTTAGATGTGTCCCCTCTTGCCCCTGTCTCATCAGAGGAGCTGTGTTAGTAAAAAAAGTTATAGGTAAAGTATACTAAAAAAGCATATTTTGAGAAACAAAACTGTTTATTATTTATTAAACTAAATCTAAATCAGTTCATTTGTTTTGTGAAATATTTCACAGTAGCAACCAATAAATATGAGTGATATTTACAAGGCGATGCAGACTATTAGTATAAGAATTCATAATAATTTATGGAAATGGCTATAGAACACATAAAACTGCCTATAATAGTCAGTAGCAGATTTGCAGTCTTGGCCATCAAAAAGGTCCTCCATTCTTTGCTCACATTATTTAGGAATATCTAGAATCTGCTTATTACAACTGCATATAATGTTTTACCGCTTTTAACGACGTCGAAATCCCGCCATGTTAGGTTTTCGTACAAAACACTTTTGAAGGAAATCAGTCCATTTTGTGTGGAGTACTGTAAGTGTGACATAATATCACCAGTCCCTTGACTATCACTGTTTCCGGTTTCTACTGTAATAAATTTGGAGTTCACTAGACTAAAAAAATTTCTTACAAACTGGGTCTTTGCTAAATCCCATTTCCTTTAGTATGCCCAAATGTCCCATTAATCATACTCATTATTTTGTGTCTTTGGCTTGCGCAATACAGTATCAACAGTGTTTATGCCAGCTTCTACTGTGACCTATTATAATTAATGTGTTCTGTCAAGTTAACATTCTATAAATTGCACTAAAGAGGTATTCTTTTAACAACCAAAATAATATATTCTGCATATTCTACTTTTTATCTTCCCTTGATTTCTTCAATCTCATATTTCATGGAACTACTCCCTTTATCTTTGTTTTTCCCGTCTTTTCCTTCGATTTCCTTAACATCTTCTTTATATAGCTGTTTCCTCAATGTAGCAGGCCCAGCAAATGTTGCTGGTGATTTCTTTGTTTCTGGTATGTAAACCTCATAAGTCTTGAAGTACTTAAGAATATGTTCAACATCTTCCTCCTTCAGTTTGTATTGGAGCGCTATTTTGGCTGCAGTGACTTCTTTAGGATCAATTTGGTGTGCAGAAATAAACTCTACAGCGTTTCTAAGTGTCGTGTAGCCATATTTTACTCGCTCTGGTTCTTTGAAGCCATAGTCGAAATCTTGGACTAGGCCGCGGTCTTGGGGCAAAGACCTGCCGGGGTTCTGTTTCTGTACTTCTCGAGTGATATCATCTTCGGGCTTACCGTGCGAAGTTACATAAACATCCTTTAATCTTGTGTCGAGTTCTGGGTCTTTTTTGTCAAGTTTATCATCTAAATTAGGATCGGATTCCATGGCACGCTTCAAATCCTCTAAATTACCTGGATATCGCGGCGCCGGCGTTGGTTTTTCTTTAGAAATCACTCGATGAGCTCGATTTTCAATGTTGAAGGATTTTAGAGGACGAAGGGCTTTTGTTGCTAAACCACCCATCTCAGGTGGAAATAGTATAATACGCTTATAAACGAATACGTTTACATAAAAGATATATTAGTTATTTCTTTGAAATAAACCTTATAAACATTTCACGAGATTACTAGGTTATATTTTAAATTTGACATTTGTTCTTTTCATAAAATGTCATGTTGCCTGTGGTAAAGAGACTAGAACGGAACGGAATGCAAGAACCTCTATCATAGAGGAACGACTGTAAGGACAGTAAAGGTACTAAGTATAATTCAATACCTTTACTGTCTTTACTTATACATAAATATAAACTATTTTATTACATAAAAGAGTTATTAATTTTAAATAGTTAACTCCAATTTATTCAGCAGTAACTTTTTTATTGAGGAATGGAACGCTCCGCTAACGTCAAACGTGTTTGTGTTTGTCAACGCCAGAGGGCGCCTTTTGAAGTCTTTTCCGGCACGAAAGGTAAAGTGTCAAACGTTTTGCTGTGAAATTTTTCATATCGTCAATTATTATTGTGATCATTTGATTTCAAGTGACTGTGAATATAGTCTGAGAATGTTTCAACGCTATTCAATCCAATACGTTTCATATTTCAGGTCGATAATTCATCATAAACCATGGCTGATGTTGATGTGTAAGTACACTTTGTTTTTGTCATGTTCTACTTTCTTTCGTATAATTACTCTCCCATGCGAGAAGAAATCCTGTATTCCTGTATCCTGTATGCAGATTGTACTATTTTGGGTTCAAATTGTAATATTACTGAAATGAAAACTACATCAACATAACCTCCAAAGTTTGAGGTTAAATAACTACATTCCAAGTATTCCAACGCTGTTTCAGATCTGTTAAAACGCAACCATAAGATAGAATAACTCCGTACTGATATGGATTTATTTCTATTTCTGTTCTGTTCAAAGCACCCTATATTGTTTAACTAGGAGGTTATATTTTTGCTTTTATGATACCTATTACTATTATTTCTCGTTTATGAAGTAATAGCAAAAAACTAAGAGGAAGTGTTCATTTTTCACTTGTATGAAATTTTTCCAAAAAATTAAAACATGTATTTAATTATATCTACATTTCCAAAAATCATGTAAATCGGTTCAGGATCAGGGGGTGGAAAACCGTTGCTGCTTTTTGTATGGAAAAATTCTGCTAATCATTCCTCTTCAGACAGATTTAACTGTTAATGATGTTTCCAGTGAGGTCCCCAACAACCCCGTCCTGAGCGGCGGAGCCATGGATGTGAACACCGCGCTCCAAGAGGTGCTGAAGACTGCCCTCATTCATGGTGGGCTTGTGCACGGGCTGCATGAGGCTGCCAAGGCTCTTGACAAGTGAGTCACATTTTTACCAACTTCAAAAAAGGATGATTGTCTCATGCAAACTTCATAACTTTGGTAATCGTAGACAGACTTTGAGAATTCTTTTTTTGCTGATTAGAGTATTCATTCCATGAGTATACACAGCCAGAGCCGGCCCTAGAGTAGTTCGGCACGGCAGCCGGACATCTAAATGATAAATGAGAAAAGTTTCATTGGAGTAAAATGAATCACTACCCTAATCAGAGGGCTCTAAGGATCATTATAGTTTGAATATAATTGATTACAATTGTGACTGTTGTGGTGATAGGTTGCTGTATCATTAGTCTATGTCTAAGCCAATTTATGGGATTTCAAAGTTTAGAATCTGCATTAGTGAAACTTAACCAATTGAGATAGCCACCAGTCTCACATTTAGTGTATCACTCATTTAACTTATGCAATTGTATGTTTGTTAGCATGTCAAGGTGTATTAGTGTATGTGATGTACATGAATGTTACTATTATGGATTAATTTAGAAATATACAGTAAAGGAAGATATAAAAAAATGAAGATCCCATAGAGTTTTCATGATACTATTCACCGTAAAGTAAAGACTTGCTTTTCATGTGATAAACTGTGAATTGCAATAGATTATTCAAAATTATGAACAAAATTAAATTAAGAATTCAAGGCAATAGAAACCTCCTAAACATTCACTTAGGCTGGGGCTGTTTTAGTCTCATTCTGTGTGGAAATATCAGCCACACTAGCAGTGGCTGATCCTTTCCGTTGCCGAAATTAATGCACATACATAGTACCACAGTACTTGCGCTCTGCAAGATTGTGGCCTCCCACTTGTGCTACATTCATAAAATCATCAACTTTGCTCATTTGGACAAAAATAAAAGTTGCACAATTTTTAAAGTTCAAAATTTTTCATTACTCATTAGTAATTAAAAATTTTGAACTTTAAAAAGAGAAAAGTTTCATTGGAGTAAAATGAATCACTACCCTAATCAGAGGGCTGACTAAGGATCATTATAGTTTGAATATAATTGATTACAATTGTGACTGTAGTGGATCACCACTACATGTATCAATGTTGCTGTATCATTAGTCTATGTCTAAGCCAATTTATGGGATTTCAAAGTTTAGAATCGCCATTAGTGAAACTTAACCAATTGAGATAGCCACCAGTCTCACAGTTAGTGTATGACTCATTTAACTTATGCAATTGTATGTTTGTTAGCATGTCAAGGTGTATTAGTGTATGTGATGTATACAAATGTTACTATTATGGATTAATTTAGAAATATACAGAAAAGGAGGATATAAAAAAATTAAGATCCCATAGAGTTTTCATGATACTACTCACCGTAAAGTAAAGACTTGCTTTTGATGTGATAAACTGTGAATTGCAATAGATTAATCAAAATTATGAAAGTTCAAAATTTTTCATTACTCATTAGTAATTAAAAATATTGAACTTTAAAAATTAACCAAGTCACTCAAATCTGGTCATAATTCATTCACCATAAAGAATAGGATCTAGTCGCTCAAATATTGTTACAATGCATCCACCATATGTAGGATATTATCTCAGCTAACACATTAGTCAACTATCAGTACTGTAATTTTATTCTCTGTTATGTAGCATGGTGCATTTTCATACTCGTTCCACGCCTCGGCCATCCATAAACGACGCCTTAGACAGGTAGATCAAGGCTCCCAGTCATTATCATATAAGTTTTGTACTTAAATAGTGTTTTGCGTTGACAGGAGGCAAGCCGTGCTGTGCGTGCTCGCTGAGAACTGCGACGAGGCTGCGTACAAGAAGCTTGTGCAAGCTCTGTGCAACGAACATCAGATCCCTCTTGTCAAGGTAAACCTTTTGTCTACCGCAAAAACACAAACACTAATATTGTTTTCTTGTGGCCAGAGATCTCCGGGATCAGCAGATGACGACCAATTTTTCTTTATTATTGATCAACTAATTCTTATTCAAAAACAGATATCTTCTCAAATAAAATCATTACTAACATTTCAACCTTGTGACCGCAACATTTATCTATATCGTGTATATAAATTAGTAGTGGCTGTCAAAAGGTTAAAACACTAAAAATAATAATCTTGCGCTCTGCACGAGCCAGCCCTGCCACTTGCAGGGTTCGGCATATTGGAGCGCAGAGCAACCCGAGTGCCCCTATGGTGCCCCGCAACATGCGGTGTCAACTTTCCTAGCACTCTTACATTTTATAATTAAAATTATTGAAATAAATTAAACAAGGGCTATCGTTTTTGTGCTCACCAGTTGGCGCCACTGTCGACTAAGGTCCAGCTGTCAAGAATTGTTATTGGTTATTATGGACATGAGAACGAAGTTTACATTTAAATCATATTCAATACCTTAAAACTGTACCGTAAAAAAATCGAACGTACCACATTGTAGCGCAGTCCCGTTTTGTTCGAAAAAAGGAGGAAACAAGTTTCCGAAAAAAAATCTGTCGCAAAGCACTGACAGTCATTGACCCTTAACTCATATTTGCCATAATCAAGCTCAGGTATTGCAAAATACTCACCATATTGTTCCAATTAGATATTAACCCGCGTAGCGCAACCACAAAGAGTGACAGTTGACGTTTCGGAGACCCCACGCTACACTAGCGCCTCTAGCGGCGAATTCATAGGCCATAGCTCTCATTGTACCACAATCTGCTTGAATACTATGTTATTTTCATTTGTTAAAAATAAAATGATTAGGTGTTTATTTTTAATTTCATAAACTAAAATGAAGTTAATTTGTATGAGAACGTGCGAAATTACTATTGAATTTTATATTTATACATGTCAGTCTATGAAATTAAAGAACAGATTGGGCTCTTTACTATTGTTTCGATGAATCTGTAGTGCCGAGATCAGTACAATAGGCTATGACAACTGAATATTGCAGGTGGACAACAACAAGAAGCTCGGAGAGTGGGCGGGTCTGTGCAAGATCGACAAAGACGGCAAGGCCAGGAAGATCGTCGGCTGCTCGTGCGTCGTCATCAAGGTACAAACTATAGCCTCACGAGGCCGTCTCGGCGGTACTGCTCGCCCAGTGGGAATATGCCTCGGTCCTTAGTGTGCGTGTGCGGCCAAAGAACGTCCACAACGAGCGAGTAGCTCTGAGGTACAGGCGACACGTTCTGCGTCACTTGTAGTCGGAGGGCCTACAGCGAGCTGAAAACTAAGCACCTCCCTCTGTCGGTCGCGCGTCATAGAGGGAGATACTTCGTTGGCGGTAGGCCCTCAACTGTTTCCATAATTGCCTCGCTGCACGCATGTCGCCTGTACGTAAACAAGGCCTTTGTTATGCGCTAAGCGCGAGCGCTACTGACGTCCGCTCGTCTCTAGTGCCGATACTTAGCGCGATAGCACGCGAACGATCACTATAGTGAGGTGCTTTGGCATTTATCACTTTCCAGTTGTTCGTACAAACTTTTCAACCATGAACACGAAAGCTTCTTTCTGGACAGATAGGATTTGCCACTTTCAATTGTCACAAGTTGTTACTGCGAGGACCCTGGCGCTCAAAAGCACATTGTTCAAATCTATTCGATTTTCTACCTCGACACACACGTAATAACATGCCCCAGAAATATCTAGCTTGCTTGTAACAACCATACGCTATGGTTTGGAGCAGTATCATGAGAATAGGAGATTGATGTTCCTGTATTGCACTTGCCTCTTGGCCTTGAGCTTGTAACTTAACAATTGTTCAATTTGTCCTATTGAATGATTAACCATTTTCTTCTCTACTTTGCAGGACTTTGGTGAGGAGACGCCAGCGCTGGACGTACTCAAAGACTACCTCAAGTCTTCGAGCTAATCCCTAGGTCTAAGTTTAAATAAAAACCAAAAAAACCGATCGACTTCTTTTTATTTTTTAAATCTAGTAAACCTGTGACTATACTCATCCATAACTCCATAAGTTATAAATAACTGAAATATGTCGTCGGAATAACGTCATATCTACAGCAACAGAACCCGCTAGGCGGGCTGTTGCTATATATTTTTTAAAGTCGCTACATCGGTTTCTACAACATTCGATTCTGGCAGTGAGTGTTAATTCCGATAACGCCCTTTTAATTATTCCGGACTCGCTTTACAAGTCGCAAGTTAGGCCTCATATGGTACTCCATATGCTCTCACTTATGGGCGGGAGCTCCAAAATACCAACTTGGCCCTTGTGACTCGGTTCAAAGAAGTGCAGTGAGAACTGTCGAGCTATTGCATTCTCGTACAGTAGGATTTAATAGGTACTTTATACCAAAAACACTTAGGCTGTGGAATGAGCTCCCTGCCGAGGTATTCCCAATGGGCTACAGAATGGGACTGTTCAGAAAAGGCGTGAAAAGGTTTCTTACGGGTCGGCAACGCGCGAATAACGCCTCTGGTGTTGCAAGCGTGTATAGGCGACGGTAGCCACTTACCATCAGGTGGGCTGTCTGCTTGTTTGCCACCGAGATGATATAAAAAAAAGAAAAAAAATGAAATGAATCGGGGTCTGATGATCCAAAGGTCTTGGACCTTGGACAATTCGATCAGTGGAAGAAGAAATTACAAAAGTATTATTTTAAATACGCGCTACATTTCCTTGTTTATGGTCTGATCACGGAGCTAGAGATCTGTGCTAGAGATTTTATGCATTGCCGGAAGTACATAAGACATGTGATAAAAAATAATATATCCTTGAAAAATGTACCAAGGATATCATTTATGAATATAATTCACATTTCGCTGCTGATTCATTGCTTTTATTCGAAATAAAATGACAGAAACGTCGATTTTATTTTCGTCTACTTGAACTAACCAACTTCATAAGGATTGCCATATAAGAAAAAGGTGTTTACAAATGGCCGACGCAGGAAATCTATCTTCTCTATGATTTCTGTTCTGTCTTTCTTTTGATAATTTGACACACGTGCCGCGTGGAGTTTTACTTCGCAGGTTGTTAAATATTTATTTATTTTGCAAGGAATCCAATAAATTACAATCCTTATATCATTTAAAAGTAATAGCCAGTGTCTGTATATACAAGTTATAATGTGTTATCCTGGTATAGTGCCTAAAACCTCTGTCGGGATCGTGTGAATGGATGACATGCCGCCTCGCTGTGAACCTGTTTTTTATATCTTTTGAGCCTTCTAGCCTTTCTTTACATTATAAAAATCATATCGTCTAATCTATATTATATATTTTATACTAATATGCATCTTTAAATCAAATCTATTATCAACAAAATTCAACCTAACCTAAAAACAATGTTATCTCGCCAAGAGTTATTAAAGCTTATCCAACAATAATTGTAAAAATATTCGCTGAGTTCTGTTACTGTAATTCTTGTTTAAATCCTTTTATTACTGTGATTTTATATTTCATTGGTTTTATGAAAAGAATAGGGCAAAAACCCGTCTCTTATCTGAATTTCTACAACATTCCCTAATGTGTGTTTCAGCACGATGGTTGCCACGACACAGAAGGCTGCGGCCGAGAAGAAGCCCGTGAAGGGCAAGGAGGACAGCAAGAAGCTGCCCGCTGTCCCTGAGTCGGTGTTGAAACACCGCAAGAGGAGAGACGCTCAACGCGCTAGACGTGTACAGGTACACAAAATTGATTGATCATGAAGTATTTTTGTATTAATTGTTTAAACTAAACCACATACCTTATTATTTCTACAATTAAAGTTTATATTTTTCTACTGGTAAAGTGAGGGTAAACCACTCTTGATAAAATTATTTTATAACTAAATTCACAAAGCAGACTAAATATGACAACAATATCTAGTTGTTGTTTTTTTTTTACTTATTTATATGATGATACACAAGTTAAAGGCATAGTTCATCTGACCCTGATGCTGTCAATCTTATAATCTGATTCCATCCCATTTAGACACTAAACTATCCCATATTTGTACTATCCTAAAGTACACTTGTTGCTTGGTAGGTCACGATCAAGAGGCGTTCAGCTGCCATCAAGAAGAAGAAGGAAATCTTCAAGAGGGCAGAGCAGTATGTTAAGGAATACCGCATCAGGGAGCGCGATGAGATCAGGCTAGTCAGACAGGTAAACATTCACTTTCTGGTTGTTCAGGGTGTTATAAATAATCAATATCTGGTTTCTTTACTTTTTTTACAGGGTGGTTATCTACGGTGCTTAACATTTTTTATTCTGTTTTAGGATGTCTGTGTGCATACCGCACGCAAGGAACTGCTTTCACATAAATCTTTGTTCCAACTAAATTGTTCTCATCAGCATTAGCCGGAAGTGTAATAAGACTGACTAATACTTCGATTTATAGATAAGTTAAAATGCGCTCCGCACGAGCCATCTGCACCTGTGTGTAGTTCGGCATATTGGAGCATATAATAAATTAAGTGCCCCTATGGTGCCCCGCAACAAGCGGTGTCAACTTTCCTAGCACTCATACATTCATATGTCCTGCAAGAATTCACACTCCATGTCCAAAACACCTCCTGTGAGAATATGGTTGAGTTGATGATCTAAAATAGTATGTGTTCCTCTTGAACTTACTTTCTAGAAAGTGGTAATGCTTTACAATGGCAATGAATATGATTTTCGTCATATTGATAATGGTATAATAAGTGTGAGAGTGATGAATGCTTAGAATTTCATGTCAGGTACCAAATTGGTACTAAATTAGGATTAACTGAATCTTGCAAAATCTCACATGGTCCAGGTCTCTGGGCGACATTTGAACCTATAAAAGCCCACTTCTCCCTCGTGAGCTACTGGCGTTCAGACCGGCCTAATTGCAATCGAGCAGCTCTTGCAACATCTACACGCTTAGATGCATGTGGTTGTCGGCAGAGAACGATAATGAACTTGTTGGTTCTAGGCGCGTAACCGCGGCAACTACTACGTGCCCGGTGAAGCCAAGCTTGCCTTCGTCATCCGTATCCGTGGTATCAACCAGGTCTCCCCTAAGGTCAGTATACTAATGTGTATAGTTCTATTCCACGGTGGGTTGGTCAAATTCATATAACCTGGCACTGTATGTAATCTTTGTCAATCTGATAACATTGTTTGTATGTAAACTTAGAAACACATCTGCATTCACCCAAACAATAAGCTAGATGAAAAAAAAAATTCCAGGCCATTTGAATCAGTTTGTAAAGATGATCAAATATTTGTATGGGATAATGGGACCAACTATAATTCGAGCAACACAAAAGACGAAAATGAGAGGGAAAGTATAATATAGCTAACAAACACTGAAAACGCTCCATACCGATTGAGAAGCAGGCGTGACGTTGGCCCCGTATTACCATTGTATGGGAAAAAGGGGGTTTTGTACATAGTTGCCATACAATTTCTTTTTTTAGTAATCATGAGAATTCTATTGATAACTTTTATATTTGGCCAATAAACAAAAAACAAAAGTTTTTGCGAATCTTTATATTCCCATACCTTTTTATGATTTTAATTAATTTGTCTAATTTACTATTTATTTATTGTGATAATTGAATGGTTTTCTATCCAGGTAGCTAGCCATACCATGTTATAAATTGTAACATCATCCCTATTATGACCAAGCCAAATAGTTTTATAATGGTGGTCTCTGTCATAAGCATAGGCCTAGTTTATTTAAAATTAGTAATAAGACTCAAGATTATGTGCTAGTTATTTATTTTGGAGAAACAAAAAGCGCTCCGCACGAGCCTTCTCTGCCCCATGTGGAGACAGGCACATTGGCAGCGCAGAGTAACCCGAGCGCCCCTATGGTGCCCTGCATAATGCGGTGGCAACTTTCCTAGCACTCATACATATTTAGTTTTGTAAGCAATATTGGTCATGTATTCGCAATTGTTAATATGGAATTACACCTAAATTTTATTGTATAGTCAAGAGCAGAAATCGCATCAATTTTTCACCTTGTGACAATAGAATAATGTGCAAAAGTATTAACTTACTTTTGCTCTCGACTATACCATCAAAAAAAAGGGAAGACAAAGGCAAACGAAATTAGAGAAAGGGCTGGACCAATGTGGAGAAGGAAAGCCACTGACAGAAAACTATGGAAAATTCTAGGGAAGGCCTTTGCCAAGGGGCAGACTGACACTAATGAATGAAACACAGAATCATTAATATTTTTATTTTAATTAGGAACAGTCAGTAGGCTTTATTTATATACCATTAAAACAGATCAAAGCTCAAACTTTAAACGCGCTAACTAGCGTAGTGAAACGAACTCGCCATCTCTGGATTCCAAACCTATTACGAACTGCTTAAAAAAAAAAAACTATTTGAAGGCTAGTATGCGCGTTTCAATTTTTCTTTTATCTTTGTATCATATTTTACGTCAATGTTTTGTTTCATTGATCGATAAGGTTCTTTATCGAATCGAAATGTAGCTTTCAGTGTAATATTAAACTGCAATACATGTTGATATCGTTACCAGATAAAATAATTCCAATGCTGTATTACAAAATAGTATTCGCTCCACAGGTCCGCAAGGTGCTCCAGCTGTTCAGACTGCGTCAGATCAACAATGGCGTGTTTGTGCGCCTGAACAAGGCCACCGTCAACATGATGCGTATCGCCGAGCCCTACATCACCTGGGGCTACCCCAACCTGAAGAGCGTGCGGGAGGTAACTCCATAATAAATATACAACATCACCTGCCTATAGATGTAGGACATCTACTGGATACAGACCTCATAGAAGAGAGGGAACGGGCAGGAGTCCCCGCTAACTTAGGCTCGGTTGCACCAACATACGATCACAGGCCGGTAATCGTCAAATATGGCGCTGGCAGCTGTCATCCCACAGAAACTTGTCAAATTTTCCATACAATCAGATTTTAACGAACACCGCTTACGATTACAGACGGTTTGGTGCAACCCACCCTTAGTGAGTGTTGGGTACTTCACGTGCATCATTGCCCCTCATTAATGTTTTGTCGTTGTTTGGCGTTTAGATAAATTTCCGCTAAAATTATTTTGTCCTTTCTTGTCACTTTGATATTTATGTTTGTGAGAAAGGGACAAAACAGATCTTAGTGAGCAGAAGAAAAACACGGTAGGTACTTCTCATAAAACTGACCGTAAATTGTTTGTTGCAGTTGATCTACAAGCGCGGGTTCGCTAAAATCAACGGGCAGCGCGTGCCCATCACGAGCAACAAGATCATCGAGGACAAGCTCGGCAAGAACAACGACATCATCTGCGTTGAGGACCTCATCCACGAGATCTTCACCGTCGGTGACAAGTTCAAGGTAATCCATCATAACATTCCTACAACTATCCTTTCACTTGCAAAAAGTACTGGCGTCGTAGATTGCTTGGTACACATCAATTACACTTACTAGCAAGAGTAGCAACCGTTAGATAACCCAGATCTAAATTGGTAAAAGGAGCGTGAATATTGTTTCCATACATTTGACACGTAGTCCAAGTTATTTACGTTTCGGGTAGACCGCACTGAGTAGGGAGAGCATTTTACCAAGTACAGAGGAATTTGAACTGTATCTACAATAGTTATGTTTTATATCCGAATGGACTTCCTGCTGGATGTCGGCGGTCGCCGACGTCGCATCGGATGATTCCATTCAAAGTGCGAAACTGCTATCATATGTTTTTTTGAAACCTAGGATGTCACATATATAAAAGCAGCAGGTTTTTCACCCAAATTATGTAATATACAAGAACCTGAATGTCTGTTCTTAGAATTAGTAACATGCGCCCCGCACGAGCCGCCTGCATTTATGTGTAGCGTGGCATTTTGGAGCGCAGAGCACCCGAGCGCCCCTATGGAGCCCTGCCACATGCGGAGGCAACTTTCCTAGCGTTCGAACATTCTTTCTCCATTCTCATCAAAGGAATATTTTTTACCTTCTCTGCTAACTAAAATGTCCAACTTGCCATAAAAATAATAAATATCAAAGTAACATAAGGAGAGAAAAAATTTAGCAGCAATTTAACTGAAATAGGATTGTTGAACGATTATGAATAAGGGGGTTAGTTCGTAAATAAAGCTAGTTCTTAATAAATTCATTAAGAATTTTGTATTCCACAGTACGCCAGCAATTTCCTCTGGCCCTTCAAGCTGAACAACCCCACTGGAGGATGGCGCAAGAAGACCATTCACTACGTAGACGGTGGTGACTTCGGCAACCGGGAAGACAAGATCAACGAGCTGCTTAGGAGGATGGTCTAAATAAATTGATCTAAGTTTACTGCTGCTGTTTTATTCGCTCCTGGTACCTTACCTGGTGGGCTAGCATAACTTGCTGCCAAGTCGTATCTCGCGCGACTCAGCGGTTCCTGTCTCACTCGAACTGCGCTAATTAGAAAGAGGAGGGTGGATTTTTCTCTACTCGCGTCGCGTCGCAGCGGCAATTGTGCTAGCCCCGCTATTCCAACACCTGTTAACCTTTTTGACGCCAACATCCAATATATGCGCCATCGGTTCGACGCCAATGACTAATATATCCGTCACGGCGACCAAAGCGATATCAACCTACACTTGTTTACACGCCATGACATTTGAATGTCAAACGCGAAGTTGAACCCTATAGAAATGCATGTAGGTTGAGATCGCATTGGACACCGTGGCGGATATATGCATCGTGCGCATATATCCGGTGAGAGTCAGGATGGCGGGTGTACCTAAACAAATATTTAAATAAAGTGTACGAAAAATTTGTACTATTTTGTACCGCTTTTAAAAAAAATTGTACCCTTCCGTATTTAAAGTTATTACAAAGTGAAGGTACACCCGCCATCCTGGCAGTCAGGATGGCGGGTGTACCTGGGAAAATTATGATCCTACCAGTTATTAACCAATGTTAATATCTAAATTTTTTGTACCAAATTTGTACTCTAATATACAGTAAAAACTTCAGCCATCTAATTCGTAGTTTGCGAGTTTTACACATTTGATGATTTTCTCCTGCTGGGCCATACGGTTATTCTAAGTAATACATGTATGTGGATGTCAAACAAATTAATAAACGGGGAGGGGACGGGAGAATTGTGAGTTTTGAAGACTATACCCAAAGGTATCATGTCACACAAGTTTCAAAACTTTATTAATTGTTAGAATTTCCCATACATTCATTACTTAAAATAACCGTATTACCCAGCAGTAGAAAATCATAAAATGTGTAAAACTCGCAAACTACGAATTAGATGGTTGAAGTTTTTACTGTATATTTGAGTACAAATTTGGTACAAAAAATTGAGATATTGACATTGGTTGATAATTGGTAGGATCATAAATTTCCCAGGTACACCCGCCATCCTGACTGTCAGGATGGCGGGTGTACCTTTACTTTGTAATAACTTTAAATGCGGAAGTGGTACAAAATAGTACAATTTTTTGGTACACTTTATTTACATATTTGTTTAGGTACACCCGCCATCCTGACTCTCACTATATCCGCGTACGTCGTTGGCGTCAAAAAGGATCTGATTGACGATCTGACGATCTTTTTGTGAATTTATTATACTCTCTTTTGACATACATTACAGTAATTCATGTCTTTTTTTAATTTCATATGCATCAATAAACTGCTCTGAATAATTAGATTCAATTTACGTAATATATAACTGACGATTCAAAGGTGCTTGTTGCTAGGCCTATTTGAATAAAGAATATTTTGAGTTTGAGATTGCATACAATAGGAGAGTTTCAGCTGCATTTCTGTTGGTGCAACCCCCTATTATGTTATTCTGCAACCTACGTAGTTTTAGAATAAAATCTATCTTAATATCTGAATCTGACATAAGCATATCAAGTATATGCGCAACACAGCACTCGCGCATTTCAAACAATGTCTACTAGGAGGATTGGACTAGGACATTTACATTTTAAAACTTGTGAGAGGACTGAGAGGTAGAGCAAGAGAACCTTTTCCGCAGGCCAGGTAATATTCCTGAGGGAACAATGTATGAAATGTTCTTTTACAAAGTATGATCAATAAAATAAATGGATGGAAAACTTTTCTCACTGAATTTTGTTCACATTAATTTCATTGGTATAAAAAGGAGAAATTTTTATAGTTAAGTATTATTCAATGCTAATATCACAATTGTATTCTTAAATTTATAAATTCTCGAAGTGGTCGATTTACGAAAGCTGGCGTGGAATGTCTATGAAATTAATGATGATGGTTTCATACATTTTCCGAGTGAATCGACCTATAACTTGTACATATTCCATTTAAAAAGGCAAATTACCAATGACAGTCTTCTGGAATTGCTCAGCTAGATCTCGAAGTTCTGCAGGGTCTGAACTCTCCATACGTTCTTTGATAGCCTTCTGCAAGTTCTGTGAATGAATAGGATTTGTGAATAATAGGTGAAATGCTTACGGCACCTCTTGCGTGTAGCTACTGTTCCAATAAGCATTTGTTTAGCTACAACTTTGAACGCCAAGCAGGCACGCTAACTCATATTCCATATGAGATTGAATGTGAACCTAGTGTAAAGCAAGAAAGGCGACTTTGACAACGTACGTATATTATAGCCGTTATTGGCGAAGTCGCTTGGGACAACAAGTACTCACCTGACTGATAACGAAATTTAATTAATATTGAGTAAAGATAGTTAAAAATTATACTTTACCTCAACACTGGTGTAGAAAGCGTAATCCGTAAACTGAATCTCCGGTCCAACCATCTTATAATCACCATAGAGTATGTTGGCAAAGAAATTTCTTAGGTTCAAAGCTTTGCTCATATTGTTACTGGATACTCTAAGGATAGGTGTCTCATCTGATAAAATCTCAACATCTACCTTGTGCTTCCCAATTTCAAATGTCAAGTTACTACTTGACTTCAAAAATTCATCAGATGACAGTTCTTTTGAAAGATACTCCGCTTTTCTTGAGTTGAGATTGTTGAAGAGTTCCTTGTTTTTAAATATTTCAGTGTAATTGACTGGTAACTTAACATAGATGGAATTTGTAGAATTTGTGCTATTTGTATCAGTTATTTTAAAGAGATTCCCATGCTGACTACTAGCTGTTTTAATAATCAATTCATCTATTGTCTCTTGAGGCTCTTTCAGTGATTTCCCTCTACTTGAAATTAGATCTGTTTTGATGAAATGCTCCGAATTCAAAATAATCTCTTTCTTATACATTGTTGTCCACATTGGCTCTTTAGAGTCGAAGGCTCCAGGTAGATGTGCTACTATTTTGATGTTAGCATTAATAGATGATACATTAGACATTAATTTGTAATCAACAGGTATTAAAATGTTGATTTTATTCAGTGATTCTGATATATTAAGACTGATAGTCTTCAAAAGCTTCTGTTTTGAAAACAATGATACATGGATCTTGGAATTGTGGAATAACTGTGCTAATACCTGATTTACTAAATGTTCCATCTGTATTATTCTTATTTTTATAAGGAAGTATACAGACTGTGGTTTGAAATACTCTTGCAAGTGTTCGGTTATTGTTAAATCAGGGTTTTCTTTAACTGCATCCTGGTAGTGCTCATAGACAATTATGTAATTTTGCAAAATGCTGTCCATTAGATCTTGTCTATTAGATAAGGCTAGAGCTGTGATGTAATTCCCTTCTTTGTTAAGTTTCTCAATCAATTCATTATTTTTATCAACTTCTTCCAGCAGTTTGTACAAGTATTCAGAATTGTTTAACAATTTTTCTGCCGGGCAGTAAATATCGGAATCTGGTTTTAAGTAACTTGACTCATCATCGGGTATCAAGTATATTAGATTAGTAAATGTAGTGCAAATCAATTGATCTCCGACCTTTATAAAGTCCTTTACATCTCTGATGAAGAATTGCTTGAATTGGATTTTTGAAAAAATATCGTCAGCTCTCCACATGGAGACACCATCTGAGTATATAAGTGTCTCTTTATGCAGCAGAAACTTGCTAACTGCAGTATTTAAATGTATTGGGACACATTGTGAAGATTTTCTTAGTGGAAGTTTTATTACAGAACCTGACTTGAGAACTATTATTATATTTAGTTCTTCTGATTCTTTGACCAGTACATTGCATATTTCTGATGGGCATGAGTAAAGCTTGACCAATTGAATAGCATTTTGTTCCATTTTAGTACTGAATAAACAGGCAAATACATTCATTTTATCTAAGGAAATTATCACAATATTTGTATCATTTGGAATAATTTCTTTCATATTAAACAGATTCTTAGTTTCTTCATCATGAACTGGAACTTTATACACCGTTAATAAACATTTTTCTTGTGTAGTATTCAGTAGTAGCATTTTATCCTTACAATAAAGTGGTATTTTTCGTATACCTCGAAAATCACTATCAATTTTGTTCAAGCAAAGGAAATACGCTTCAGATTCTGATTTCAAGCTTAATACATACTCGCCAGATTGAGTGAAGGCAAGAACGTTCTGTTCTCGCGGTTGAAATGTCGTTTTTAATCGCTTTTGACTACTTTTAAACTTAAGCGAAGTTACATGAACATTTCCGTTGCGATCTAGGCAAATTAAATAATTACTCGATATAATAATCTGCTGCACAATAAATTCAGGAGTGAATATTCTTGTAGCATCCTCGAAATTTAAATTTTCGTACAGAATCAACTGGTATTTGTTCCAGAAGATGACCATTAAGTTCGACAAGCTGTACGCCACGTTTAAATTGTCCAGCAATTGGTAACCACATTTATAGCACTTCTTCGTCTCTAATGGTTCATCACAAATATCCATATCAGACATATTTCTTTATTACTGTTATAAAAAGACATGAACTTATCATCTCAGTTTTACGCGCGGAACCGGTATTTTGTGGATAATTTTAACTTACGTTACGTACGGGAGAGATCGGAGGGGCTACCGCGACACAAACGAAGTTTTCCCTCTCTGTCTCACTTATGTGCAAACTTGCAAGTGTGACAGAGAGGGAAAACTTCGTTTGCTGTCGCGGTAGCGCCCCGGGTGTAATGTGTATTTTGTGTAATGTCACTGTCAGTGCCACTCTACTGTCATTTGGACGTACATATTACGTTCAGAAATTAAGCGCCAATGTTGAACTGTGATGTTTTAGAGCGCCAATTCTTTTTCTATTTGAGCCGGTCGCCTTCCGTAAGGGTATGTTCCCACGATCCGCAATGATATCGATGTAGGATCCGACACCGGTAAAAATGGTTGGAGTATTCACACTATGCGATCCGATATCGGTCACATTTTACCGGTATCGTATAATGTGGACACAACTTCAGTCTCAATACGGAAGGCGTCAATGGTCGCTTTTATACTTTTCCGTGGACTTCCAGGGGCGCTACCGCGACAGCAAACGAAGTTTTCCCTCTCCGTCGCACTTGCAAGTTTGCATATAAGTGAGACAGAGAGGGAAAACTTCGTTTGTGGTCGCGGTAGCCCCTCAGGGCTGCTACCGCGAACGGTATTCGAAATTTCCAATCTCTGCCGCACTTGCAAGTTTGCCATAAGTGCGACAGAGAGGGAAAATTCCTTTGTGGTTCCGATCGCGAAATTTGAAATGATGTTTTTGTATAGGGCCTACCGCGTATGAATTCGCCGCTAGAGGCGCTAGTGTAGCGTGAGGTCTCCGAGATGTCAAGTGTCACTCTTTGTGGGTGCGCTACGCGGGTTAATATCTAATTGGAACAATATGGTGACTATTTTGTAATACCTGAGCTTGATTATGGCAAATATGAGTTACGGGTCAATAACTGTCAGTGCTTTGAGACAGTTTTGTCTTTCGGAAACTTACGTCCTCCTTTTTTCCGTCAAAACGGGATTGCGCTACAATGCCGGATGTTCGATATTTTTACACGGTTTTAAGGTATTAAATATGATTTTAATGTAAACTTCGTTCTCATGCCCATAATAACCAATAATAATTTATGATAGCTGGACCTTACTCGACAGTGGCGCCAACTGGTGAGCACAAAAACGATAGCCCTCGTTGAATTAAACATGAATCACATAAATTATTGATACTCATTCCAAAATTTAACATTTTCTTAATTTGTCCTTATCGGGCCCGGATTGTTAACGACTCGTGAGTGATTATTTCTGACTTTAACTATTTTAACAGTTAGGGATCCAGATATAGGGTAAACTGGAATCAATAATAAGTTTAAACTGCACTGTGATTTCCTTAACTTTCACTTAAGGTTCGGACCGGTAAGGACACCAATTAAGTTTAACGATGAGAATCACCCATTTGTGCATATTTTAACTTTTTCTTTTTTCGAATCGAGAGATAGGTTAGGTGCAATGGATCTTATCACCACCACACGACCTAACTGATACTTGCTAATTAAAGACATATTAAAATAAACAAATTCTGATATAACATCCTTCATTTACTCCAGGAAATAAAACAAACACAATCTTATTGATATTTTTTGAGAAATATTTACTTACCAAAAGACAAATACCTAGTCATTTGTTTACACTCAACCAAATTGTCTTGAAAATTGGTGTCAAACATACATTTAAAACAATAACATAGTGCGTTTAATAAAATGTGCGTCACAATTTTACCCTGATTTAAAAACTTCACAAAGCCTTAAGTGACAATGAGGTAATCCGAAAAAGTAAAGAACATACAGATGATGTCAAACTAAGCGTAAAGTTATGCATAACTATATTAATATCAGAATTATTTGTATTTACAAAACTCATTCATTTAGCGTGTCTTTTTGCATTTGATTCTGAAAAGCTACAACGAAACTATTTATAACCTTTTAACCTACTTGCACCTATTTTTTGTAGGGTCAACAATCTGTGGTATGTCCTAGTCGTATATAACAAAGCGCGCAAGATAACTTTATTATTAAAAGGTTAAACAGTTTCTTTATGGTTTTTTTTTATTGAATAAGTACTAGCTTTTCTACTTCGTCCGCGTCACCTTGCACTCCCTATTTCATTCATGATATTCGGGACAAAAGGTATCCTATATGTAAATGCAGACTGTAAACTCGTTGTATACCAAGTTTCATCATAATCCGTTCAGCCGTTTTTACGTGATTGAGTAACAAACATCTGAACTTTTGCATTTATAATATTAGCAGGATGGCAGTCGTCTTGAGAAAATAAAATTATACGGTAGTCTTTGCGGTAGTCAAACGTAACAAAAAATCGCTAATCTACATACTTACTTGAAGTTCAATACATTTTTAATTAAGTATATAATTTGGCACATAATTACAAATACATTTTCCGTTTTAAATGTGTTGAGCAATTGCAAGTGATGTGATACTTTTAAACAAAGATCACAAAACACTAAAGCTATCGCTTCTATTATCGACCTACCCGTTTGAGCTCTCAAGTTTTCTTTTTTAATTTCGACAAACGAGAGAACCTCAATAATTAGATATTTCACTGGAATTATACTTCCATCTGAGATAGAGTTCTCATTGAAGAATCTTGTCTAAACTTTAAAAAATATGTAATTTGTTTGCAGCGAAGTAAATAACAAGTGGTGTTTTGTAATCTGTATGTAGGTACGTACTAAATAAACTGTCTCCGTAATTATACTCAAATTTTCGTACCGTAGGTTTTGTAAGTTATAGGTATTATAGGTAACTCCGAGAATCCAAATCTATCTGATTGTTTCGTTTTATACTCTTGCTTTGAAAAAACAGAAACAGATTTTAGAATTTTGGTACAGTTCACACCAAGGTTATTTAGTTCAACAAACATTTGTTAAACGAATGGGTGATTAGCCCGATATCGGCAAGACAATACTCATAATTATTATATACATGCAACAATAATAATAAATATTAAATACTTAATCGTCGGAAACCCAATGGTATCCGTTTTTTAAACTAATTGGCACACTTTCACATTGATTCACTAGCAAAATTATACCTAATCTTAACTAAAGAGGTTTTTCTCTAAATTCGAACGATCGGTGAAAATGCTATGTTATCCCTTAGTATGTACGCACATACTGTACAATAAGTTATTTACAATTTGATATGTGTTAATTATTGCAGTATTTGTCATTGCATTTATTAATTATAACCTCGTAATAAAAATAGTTCGTCTCGACGAAAGCACGAAATCATGGCCTGAAAATTAAGTCTATATTAAATGCTAATTAATACTATGGGTATTTAATTCTAAATTTATATTTACAAATCTCACAATCTTGAGTATTATAATTGCACTTTATTTGTATGCGGGCCACAAACGAAGATGATCATAAAAATAAATGTACGCAATCTCCATTTACATTTTACATGTTGGCAGTATAACGATTTGAAGACAATAATAATTCTCGTCTGAATGTATTGTTCCTTGGTCACAATTCGTTCACTCGCGCACTCTGTGCCGAAGTCGACGTTGCCGTCGTTATGTTGGTGTTACTTCTTGATGTCAGGATCCATCTTCGTTTTGTCCATTGATGACGACACCATACCGCTTTGGGGGTATAATTTGTCTAAATGTTTGAGGGACTCGTTGAGGAAATTCTGAAAAGGAATAGATTAATATTATTGTCTTATGAGAGAACGCAAAAACGATTTTAACCCACTCACATATATTTTAGTCCATTTTATAATGATCCATAATTTCTATTTCTATTTATTATTTGTATTTGAGAAATTTCGTTTTATTTCGATCAGCGGGGTAATCACGTAACTTTATGTACTACCGTTAGATAGATTTTAATGTCAATTTTGAAGTATAAATTGCTGAGCTAATGTCATGTTTTTTGTACCCGACGCTAGTACATAATTGAATGAACGATTGAATGGAAATCCCATACTAAAGTAAGAAATTGATCAAATGATTGGAAACACGTAACTTTTTGACGGTAAAATTGTACGGTATAAATATGTCAATTACTGCGTGACAAAGTCATCGTCAGTCATCGTGTCTGTCATGTCATAACAATGAATTAAACAAAGATTTTGGTCATGATTTGGGTTTATTAATTAGTGAAAATGCCCCAAATTTCCTTGAAATGTCTTTAAAACACACGATCGAGTTTAAAATTCCCTAAGCACTTTAAATAAAACGAAAAGTAAGTAACAACAAATGTCATGGTCATGTGGTATTTATTTGCTCACATTCGTATTTACTAATATATTTGGTATTATTATGTGTTTCTTTTCAGGATGTACATAAACCAGATTCCCCATCTCTTGGTGGTGACGCGATGCTGCAAGATGCAGAGTGTGAAAGATAAAACGAGGGAAACTATGAAGTAACACGAACCAAGCAAAATAGCATGCCATATTATTCATCGCTGAAATATAGAAGTGTTAATTTATAAGTATGTACTTTTTCATATACGTGCCCCGCGTGTCGATGTATGCTTGTCGATTTATGAAAAGTAATAGGACGACATAAATTACCTAGTCTCCGAATCCTTTAAACATGAGTTTATTAAGTCCACTTGGGATGCTATTTCTGTCTTCCTTTGTAACCAGCGTGTAATGTGAATCTTCGGTATGTACATAAGATGTATTATATCCCGCGCCTCTACCTGTTGTCCCTACCAAATAGATAATACTCCGGCGGATCCGCGCGGGTAGGTAGGTAAAGTAACACAAGAGTTATACACAAATGTCAAATGTTTTAGATGATTCAACGAGATTGCGAAGCCGTCGTTGGTGCTGGTGAGCTTTTAATTTCGCGCGGATTTACTGCCAAGAAAAAATCCTACTCGCATGAAGAGAGAAGAAAGTTGTATAAAGACATGATGTTATTTCTTAATATATTTTTGTATTTTTTCGTTGTTGTTTACATTATTTAAATACCTAAATAATACGTTTCGTCATTCATTAGGTATAAGCAGGTACATACGAATACACTATATTGAAATTGTGTGTATGCTATTGCATCGACTTATGTTCATTAAATTCTTCTAAAATGATATTACTCTAACTTTGCAAATAGAATGAAGAAGGAGTTTCATTAATCTTTTCTATTCAAACGGTAGCGACGCGTGGGCAGGTCTATAAAGCTTGTGGGGTGTACATAGATTACTATCAAGGCACATATCGCACCCAAAGCAGCGTATAGGTCAGCTCAGAGCAATAAACTTGGCGAGAACAAGAAGACAAGGGACTATTACGATTACGTAGTTGAGATTAAAATACATTAATCTCGAATAATATTGTAGATGCAATAATGTAATCCATGTGTGAAAAGAATAAATAAATAATAATAATAAATATTAGAGGACAATATTACATAAACCGAACTAGCCCCACAGTAAGCTCAAGAAGGCTTGTGTTATGGGTACTAGACGACGATATATTGAATAGATATAAATACTTAAATACATAGAAAACATCCAAGACTCAGAAACAAATATTCATGCTCATCACACAAATATTTGCCCTGACCGGGATTCCAACCCAGGACCGTCAGCTTCACAGGCAGTTGCACTACCCACTAGGCTAAACTAGATTACAAAGACTGGGGTTTCCCTCAATCACCTCTCAATGAAGTAACTAGTAATGTATATGCAATAACTTATTCTACTTGACGCTAGATGTCTAGTTGAACCCATTTCGTTTTATACAAAAGCAACGGTAAAATCCGGTAGTCTTCTTCTAGCATTAAGAGGCTGGATAGGTACTTTAACTTTTAAAAATAATAAACTGACAGGGCGTGTCACATAACAATTTAGAAAAAATGAGTACAACGAAATAAATACAATTATTATGTAATATTTAGTCCAGAGCAATATTAAACACTTATTTGGTGAATTTCGCGTATAAAAATCATTTTTTCATAATGGCTCGTATGGAATAGTTGGCTATGGTAGTTCACTTAAGTAACGACTTTATCTGCTACTATGCGCCAAGGGTAAGTAATTTTATTACATATCACTAATAAATAGTGTGCATGTTACAACATAACACCATGGCATAACTCATTATCATTAGCTGAATAGACGTCCACTGCTGGTCATAGGCCTTTCCCGGAAAATGCCTTGCTGATCGGTCGCGTGTCGTCCCAGGTCTTTTGACTCTAACGTCATCAGGCCACCTCGTAAGGAGCCTTCATTCACTGCGTCATCCGATACGCATTCGTCACTCGAAAAGTCGCTGGCGTGGGTTAAGCAGACACTATGGTGTCGATAGCGTCCATAGGCTATGGCCTATGGACGCTATCGACTCCTAAAGAATCACAAGCACGTTGCCGAGCCTTATTAAGTTTAGGATTCAGGGTCAGGGATATGTAAATGGGTATTTTGGTGTTATGAAATTGCGGATTTTTGAGACTATGGATGCGTGGGTGATACTGATAATAATACTGAGTCAAATGAGGAATGTCCTTATTATAAACTGTAGCATTTTTAGTTTCTACGGCTACTATAATATACATAATCTGTAGCCAGGCTCATGATAATTCAGATGCTATTTCAAGATGTTCATTACTATGCTCTAACTTCTTCTTTCAGTGCAGCAATTGTGAATTGCGTATTTTTAGGCAACATGTTAAAGATGACTATTTCTTTGATCAACACATGGTTATGATGGTAATTGGATAAAATGAAAATCTATAACCGCCACCCTGCTGCCTGGTCCACAAGATCTCCTTACCTCAAGGCAAGTAAGTTTTTTTATTGAGTAATTTCTAAAATACAGTTAACACTTGGGACTCCAGAAGAATCACAAGGTCGTTGCCGAGCCTTTATTGACATAAGGATTTGTTGTGTTGATAGCTAGAGACAAGTGACGCACTCTGAAAATAGTGCATCCTCGGGAGTTCTTGTGACTTTATATACTCACTACCAGGAACACAACATCGTATACCTAAAGAGCAAGCAGTGATGTTATTATGGCTGCGGTCTCCTTCCTATAAGATACAGTCAGGGTCAGAGAGAAAAAAAAACGATTTGAGTTATAAGGTTCCGTAGTAAACAAGGTACTCTTATACAAAGTGCAAAAAGATTCCGTTTTGTGGCGCATTTCTCATATAGTTTTATATGACACGTCACAAAACTGACACAAAGTATTAGATGGTAAATCGAGGACATTTTTAAAATGGAACCCTTATAATTTCGTCATGTCTGTCCGTCTGTTCGTCCGTCCGTCCGTCCGTCCGCCCGTCCGTCCGTCCGTATGTCACAGCCGATTTACTCGGAAACTATTAGCACTATAATTATGAAATTTAGTAAGAAAGTGTATTTTATGAACCGCTATATAAAAGTAATGTGATATTAGAAATATATATTAAACGAGAGTCCCGTAGCGGCGTTCCGACGCCGCTAAAATACGGAAATTCTCATTCAGAAAAGGAACAACTGAAGGTACAAATACATTTCTTTAATTTTGTGCCTCTCTTAGGAACACCAAAAACATGTAAAAAAGGGTTCTTAAAAAACGACAGTTCCTTTTCATTGTCACATTATGCCGGACCAAAACCATGCCTAATAGTAGACTGCTAGCTAAGTTAGTTTTCCGGACAACGTGGATGCGGCACATCATCATCATCATCAGTCGTTCCGTCAATGCTGAGGACATAATGTCCAATTCTTCCTGATCAGACTCCTCCATAGGCTCCTGTCACCCACCTTATGGATGGCCTCGTGCAGATATAGTTACAGGATACCACCAGTGATTTGGGTATTCCGTCTAGCGGGTAGTCTGCCTCGGGACCTCTGGCCCTCAACTTTTCCCGTCATAATATTTATCTACTGGCTATCCGAACGTCGTGAGAGGTGTTCCAAATATATATGAGGATGCGGTCCTGACATACTGTCGATAGTCGACAGCTTAACGTAGCTGGATGGACTGGTTTGTTCGCCTTGCAGTCCATGGTATTGCAGATTTTCTCTCAAAATATTGAATATGCGAAGAGTTTGTATAATTATAATTTTTATTGAAATAAAAAGGTCATGAGGTTTGTATGCATGTATTGTAGATACCCCTTACATGGTTTTTGGGCGAGCGTAGTCTCCTGACACAAGTACATTTATTACTTAAAAGGAGATTCCAACCTTGCTTTTGTTAAACTATTTTTTAACCAATAGGTATGAAAGTAAGTATGTATTGAATCGCACAAACGTGTTTCCCAACCAATATCCTCGTAATGCGTCCTGCTTAACATCAGTTTAACTATTTTTCAGCTAAAATATGGCGGTCCGTCGCTCTCAATACAGCTCCACCTCTGAAGCTCTGGCATTCTTGGTTGCCAGGAACACAACGCCTCATGTGTTAGTAATTATGTGTTATTGCTATATTTATATACTATTATTATGGCTTCTCCAAGGAGTAGCATACTTTTCCAGTATTATAGGCTGCTCAAAATGTTAACCAAATCGGGGGTCATTATCCTCACAGCATCTTTCCGGTTGTGCCCTAAGGATCCTGGGGTCCACTTTGACACCTAATCCCCAGAGTTGGCGTAGGCACTAGTTTTTATACATAGTGTAATACATAACAACAATATATGAAATAATATTAAAACTATCTTCAATCTAAAACAGGCCCTTGAGGGAGGCGTACCGAGGATGCTTGCGGTATTTCCTCGCTATATGGCAATGCTGATACGTTGTACGAGGAAGTCGCCAGGTCTTCGGTCACCAGTTACGTGAACCAGATGCCTCGCAATTTCAGTAAATAACTAGTAACTCTATTCTATTGACTAGCTCTTCGTACCTTATACTTATGTCAGTTTACATATTACTGTTATAATAATTTCGGATTGTAAAATGATGTATATGAATAGGTACAATTCAGTTTACAAAGCAACTTCTACAGATCAAGTTTTTTTTTCAGGAATGCTTGAAAACTGCAAACAGAAGGTTTTTCTACTACAAATTATGACTTGCTACGGTCTTCCTCGCAACGTTCAAATCATCACGGCAGACCCAGAACGTAACGATACTTTATACATTCAAGAGCAATAGTAATGGGTATATACTTTCTCCATAGAAAAATCGATACATAGTGTACCCGTTATTTTTGGTACTTGCTTATTTAGGTAGTAATAAATGCTATTTATGTGTTGTTTTATTATAATAGAAAGATCCCTAATAAAAAAGGTTTTAAATACTTTTAAAGGTATGAAGGTCCCGACGTATTTCTTACCGCAAATAGTCGTTCTTTACCCTTATTCCATATGTCTCTACCGACACATCCCGTCTGTTAGAGAAATGTGGACATTTTACTTTCTTCTCTACCGGTAGGGATATTATTTGGCTATTACCCGTGGTCCCACCAACCATTCCTTAACCGTGGTACCATCAGATTGTACCATCAATGGTACTACGGCAAATAATGTTTTGCCGTGGTTCCATTATGTCAATGGAACTACAGCTAATATTATTTTTTGTTACCCGTGGTACTGGATAGTAGACAATTTGGTAATTAATTAAGTCATGTAGATAATGTTTACATATAATTTAAAGATCTTATTTTAATAACTGCATAGAAATATAGAAAACAACATTATTATTATTTAGCCAAGTCGAGCAATACGGCTATTACCATCCATTTCTCGAAGCCATTCAGGCCAATTTCAGCCTCTTGTAATTTTGTGCTGGCTAAAGCTCCATTCATAATTTATTTCATTTTCTATTATAAGATTCAATTGAACTTGTTGTTTTTGAACGATTGCAGGTCAAAGTTCATTAGTTTTCTCACTGACTGGCTGATCATTGACCATTATAATTGCAATGCAATGGTACTAGTAAACATTTATTGTACCGTATTACCATCAATTATACCAGATACCACGGCAATAAAATACTTCGGTTGTACCATTAATGCTACCATAGCAAAAAAAAAACCATAGAACCATCAATGGTACTATCTGATGGTACCACGGTTAAGGAAGGCCTTCTGGTGGGTCCACGGGTAATTTGTTTTATCCGTTGTCCTACTGTCGTTCTTGACCCGTCGTCCTACAGTTCGAAACAGTGTTCGCAGGTGAGTCTACATGTCCCCCTGGTGGGTAATTGTTTTTGACCCATTATAAACAGTATTCGCCAGTGGGTCTGCGGGCAATTTATTTTTACCAAGGTCCCACTGCATTAAGCGGTAAACATTAATTAAAAACTAGCTATTTTGTTTGGTAGAACTGCGAACAAGTAATATTTTTGACCTAACCAATTGTAACGAATGTTCGGTTCTGGCGCTTCGCCGGCTCTGTAGGCTCATAGTTCGGCTTAAACACTCCTCGCTTCGCTGCATTAGAGTCGAATACGTAGTGCAGTGGGACCATGGTAAAAATAAATTGCCCGTAGGCCCACTGAAGAACACTGTTTAGAGCGATAGGGCAACGGGTCAAAAAAAATACCCGTGGATCCACAAGGGGGACATGTTGGTGGGACCTCGGGTAATAGGCTTGTTTGCCAGTGTGCCAACGAGCGCAGCTAGAAAAAGTGTTGGTACAACTGCGACATTACAAGCAAAGCGACCGTGCCGCGGCAGCGGCCGGCGAAGCACCTGAACCGAACAGTCTTTTCTAACGACCATTTTATTTGCAACCTGTCGGGTCGCACAGTTTTACGAACACCCCTCCTAGCATCGCTCGTCGTCGTGCCTACACCTCTTTTTAAGGATGGTCGTCAAACATACTACTTTTATAACGACCACCCTTAACAGATGTAGGTGGACGTCAGTAGTTTCATTTGTAGCGACCCTCGGGGGGAGATATTAGAAATCACAGATAAGGATAGGATGGAACTTATTGCATACTGGTATCCCAGATATCTTGGCTCCCACTCCCAAGCCACGCCACAGCTCAATAGCATCCAGGAATATATTCATTCCCTTACTTTCATATAAAGATATCGGTAGTAGGAGTAGTCGAAGCTATTGTATATCTGGCATGCAGCCACCTCTGCCTACCCTGGTGGACGGTATGGGAGCCAGAACGAAAACAAATTCCTGGGACCCAAACAGCAGCAGTATGGGAGCCAAGAGGGAAAATCGGCGGTATGGGAACCAGGAGGAATAACGTTATCCCTGGATCCCGTTGGGCAGTGGCTTGGGAGAGACGAGAAAAAGTACCACCGCTGGATCCCACAGGGCAGTTGCATGGAAGCATGACGGAAAAATATTTAGTTATCAATGGATGTTATGGCAGCCAAACGGCATCAAAATACATCTAATGATACCATGGGAGCATAGCGACAAAAACATTACGTTGCAATTCCATGGAATCATAGGCTTGGCACCAAGTGGAAGGAGGGAAATCTAACGGTAAGCTACCAGGGTAAATGTAGTGGTAGAGAAATATGGAATACGGGTAATGCTAGGCCTCTGCTCCAATATACTAAACTGTCTGTTTAACCAGTTGAACATATTGGACAACTTTCCTCTATTGTTTTGAAATGTATTGTAAGAATAGTTCATTTTATTTAACGTCATAATACTGTAATTGAACTTATTGCATTTTTAAAAATTGAAGGAAAGTTATACAATATGTTCAACTGGTTAAACAGACAGTCAAACATATTGGAGAAGAGGATGCTAGGTGTCTATGGTCAGATTGATAGAACCAAGGACAAAGAAAATTACCTGTGGTACAATCATTAGGACTAACGGTGTAGGGCCACGGGCAAAGAATGATTTTTAGTTTATCATTATGGACCATTACGAAGTAAAGTCATGAAGCAATAATTAGGCAAGCCTACAGTGTGACCTTCAATTTGTCAGAAGTTTGTCAAATCCTTAGGCCTGGCACCCATTATTGGCACGGCATTGGCACGCCAAGGGATTCCTCCTCGGGCACGCCAAGATGTGGTTAGGATTGCCGGGGTTGCCGAGGCGTCCTTAGGCATGACGAGGCATCCTTAGGCATGCGCAGCCATCCTTAAGCATGCCCAGGCCTCATTAGGCATGCCGAGCATTCCTCGGCATTCCCAAGCACACCTTTGGCATGCATTGTCTATCCCGCTAGTCTAATGTGTGAGGCTGAGGAGCCCTTTGCCGTGCCGTGCCGATAGTGGACGCCTTTGCCTTCATGTACCTACTTAGTGTACACTAAGTGAGAACATTCTGTCTATTGTGGATATTCAAGGAACGTCCAGAGCTATTATGTATTAAATTTGGGAAATATAAATGCTCGTTTCATTTCTGTTTGGGGACGTAGGTAGATTAACCCTCTTGATATGACAAAAACGCCTATAGGTGTTACCTGCTTACCTGGTGGTGTGGTGTGGTGTGGTGTCACGTACGTTGTCAAAGTGACCTTCGTGCTTTACACTAAAGTTCATATACAATCTCTTATGGAAAATGAGTTTGTTTGTAGGGATCACTGCCGTACATGACGCATGGCGATTAAACGGTTAACTAAAATAGGCAGGTTATGCCTACAATTCTTAAAATTTGAACCTTTTTGGACTGATTTGAAAGACTATACCGATATAAGATTATTGCAATAATAATATTGTTATGATAATGCAATTTCACCACACTTTTCATTTTATAATTCGGTGCGGGTCTAGGCTTCGGTGTATAGCCAACATTATTTTACTGCCTGATAGTTCTCCTACTGCATACTAGATGTCAATATTATGGAATGCAAGTGAATTAACTGTCAACAAGTTCTCTTATTCGATACTAGATGACATTTAGTTCTTTAAAATAAATATTATTAAATGATACAATATAAATTGATATATTTATTTGTACCGATATTATTTAAAGACTTATTAAAAGAAAATAATTTAAAATATTACAAAGGTTTTACATCGTCACATTTACATTTGTCTTTCTGTCATACTCTCTCTGTTATAATGCGTTTTGTGTTTATCGGTTGCATGTTTAGTATTTGTGATTTAAATATAATAACTCGTGTTCATTTATCATAATCACATTTTTCCTTAATTTTAGATAAAGTGCTTTGAATTGGGTTATTATGATAGTAAATTTGTGCAAAACATTGGAAGGAACAACCATTCGTTCATTGGATCACCTTTGCAATAACAGAACGTCGAATCTCATTCACCTTGTGAACGGTACGGTACGAAATGGTGTTTCTAACGTTAGTACATAAAGTTACCTGGTGCGAATTTTTGACAGGCGTTCGAACGGTCGAAAATTGACAGTAAAATCTATCTACCGTTAGTACATAAAGTTACGTGATTAGCCTGCAGGTCGCGTTTAAGTATATCGCTTATCGATGAAATTTTTTTTTGATCTTACATACAACTGCAACTACTATTTCTCCACGAATTTCTATTTGTTTTATTTCTTTTTTGTATCGCTGAAATTCTTTTTGCTGACCGAATTTCTATAAATATGTAATTGAATTTTTAACCTTCTAGTTTGAACGGTAAAATAGCTTTTTCAAAGAATTACTTTGATGCAACTCTGCCAACTCAAATAATCTTAAGTATACCAATTATCTTGGGATTAGGTAGCGACCCTCGGGCATTCTTCAGGATGCAACTGTGCCTTTACCATGAGTTTACATGACCATACTCGCTAACGACTGCGTAAAAATTTTAATGGGCAAAAGTGCAGCGCCTCTGGCGGTTACACAATAGCACTAAGAATCAGCATACTTAATCGTTTACGCAGCCGCTAGCGAGTACGGTCATGCAAACTCATGGTAAAGGCACTGTACTGGAATAAACGCTAGGAGGATGATACCTGTATAGCGGTGAGTGCGGCGACGATGGCCGGCCCGCCGAACCCGTGCGAGATGAGCGAGAAGTGCGTGAGGTGCCGCTGTATGGCCGGCTCCAGCAGGTGCGGCGGCCGCGTGTTGCACAGCGGCGAGCGGTCCTGGTTCAGTAGATCCATCAGCTCCTTGGTCACCTGGAAACAACGTAACACTTTACCCCATACGAAGCTAAATATCATTTCAGACCTTATTGGATCGTGTCAAGGTTCAAATTTGAACGAATAATTTTATAGATCATGCGGTAAAGGGTCTCATAAACTCACGCCAAGAAGTAGGCACGGGTTATAAGATGCCATTTCTAGTAGCGGTAGGTTCAAAGATGAAAGTTAAAAATGCCATTTTTCTTAAACATTCTGCTCTCCTGTTATCACACTCAGCCATTACCACAGAATGGTGTAAAAAGCTGTGAATATGACGGTAGATGCTTTTCTTGTTTCTTTTCTATTCTTGCATCTGTGTCGTCATTCAATGGATTTAAGGCAGGAGCTCACTGAAAACCAGCGTTGCAGCTTGACATGGCATTAATTATGCTATTTTTCCATAAATATTCGTAAGTAATATGGTGTTTAGACGTTAATAGTTAGGGTGGGTTGCACCAAACCGTCTGTAATCGTAAGCGGTGTTCGTTAAAATCCGATTGTATGGAAATATTGACAAGTTTCTATGGGATGACAGCTGCCGGCGCCATATTTGACGATGACCGACCTGTGATCGTATGTTGGTGCAACCGACCTTTAATGCATGTTATTTCTTTCCGATAAGTAAGCTAGGCACAGGTGCGGATCCAGGATTTTGTTCAGGGGGGGGCACTTTCGAACTTTCCGAAGATAAAACTGACTTTTGATAACCGTTTTTATTGTCAGAACATATTTCCTACGTCAGGACATAGGCAATTGCCCTCCCCTGACACAGGCTTCAGGGGGGGGGCAATTGCCCCTGTTGCCCCCCCCCCTGTATCCGCGCCTGGCTAGGCACTGTACTGACCTGCTTGGTGGCCTGCAACAGGTCGCGGCGGCGGCGCGCGTCGTGCTCCGCGTACTGCCGCGCGAGGTACTCCGCCAGCGCGCGCGCCGGGAACTCTGTTTCGCACACGTAGCCGAAGTCGCGCGCTAGGTGCACCGCCTCCGCTGTAATAAACGAATATCAGTATTACTGGTACTCAATACTGTACTGTCTTCTCGAAGATCTCACTCACGTTTCGAAAATAATTACCATAAAATCCTATTGAATAGTTTATTTCAACGTACCTTCGACTAGGCTGGTAAGGAGAGTAACGTTGGCAGCTTTCCGCCGCCCCGCCGGCAAGTTCAGTCCAATTTTCTCCAATTTTTCTCGGAGGAGGCGACCGCCATTTTTGCTCTTCGCTCTATAACAAAAAAGAACAAAAACTCAACCTTGCGAAAAAATAGGGATTTACTAGATATATCGAACCTAAAGAAATATAATTTTAACACTTTGGGTGCAAACTTTTCATTCGCCTACATAGATGGGGAAACATAAGGTATCGCTTCGCGTCTACAAGCAGGGCTTGTGGTCCGATATTCGAAATCCGAACTTCGTATCGTGCCGTCCCTTTGACTCTCGTTTTATACACTACATGAGTGAAAGGGACGGCATGAGACTAAGTTCGGATTTCAAATTTCGGAGTAGCCCCTCAGAGCGAGCGTCCGCTAGGCGGGATCATGGCATGGCAGTGAATGGGCGCTTTTGTACTTTTCGGTGGACGTCCACGATTTACCGTTTCGATGAAACAAGGGACCTAAAATGTATGCAGACGCTTTTATACTACCGTGGATGATAACGGCATGCCGTGGATGTCCACGATATGCAGTAAGCTCGCTGGCTTCCCCACGATATCATGGCGATAAATGCGCGTGTGGTGCGTAAAGATACGAAATTGTAGCTGTGTCTGTGCTGTCATTGTCAATGTCAGCCTATTGTCGGCATATTCAGCTAAAACTCCATTTTTTTGGCGGGGGCCTTTGTTTGTAACGTTAATATTAAATAGTTTAAAATACTTTAAAACGGCATTTATGTATGATATGGGATAATAAAAATTTACCGTCATGTCAAAATCGGCAAATTATAAAAGCATCATGCATCGACGTCTACGATATTATCGTGGACGGTAACGGAAAAATCGTGGCGTGACCGTCCACGGAAAAGTATAAAAGCGCCCAATGTTTCAATAATCGTATCCATATATTCGGTTTTACTATGAATAATATTACGGCGCTTCACATATTAGTTAATTAACATTTATGTTCAATCATTTTATATAATCCGCGTTAGCCTTAGATTTAAATTAACAAAAATACTGCCGATTACAATAGGTAACTTAATTAATATCATCGAAAGTGAAAACGGTAAGCAATGGCACGTAAACCACTAACAAATATTTTTATTCACTTGGCATCATAAGGTTAAAAGGTTAAAGATTGAAAGCACGAAATTAATCAGCATGAAAATAGAATGCCTTTTCAGAAAAAAACATTAGGGCGAATAATTGTGTGATTCATGGACGTTTCATAGACAAAGAAAAGTTAACATTGAGCATAAATAATATTTCCGTACGAAATATTTTGACGTGACCGTTAACGATCTATTCAAACTGTAATACAAATAAATATCCAAATGCAAATACATTGATGCGTGTTGACGGAATAAAACTATGAGCTCAAATAATGTACATCTCAAATTGGATTTCAAATAATTGCAGCTATTGTAAGTTTTTATGCCGAACTGGAATGTAGTTAAACACAGGATTCCACACACAATTATTGGCAAACCTTACTTACCTATTAAAAACTCACCTAACTTATAAACCAATCCAGCGAATGATTTATGACTTGTTTTTAAAACAAAATGTCAAATTATTCGGGCACTAACTCAACCCATTCAGAAGCCGATGACCCCACGCGCAGCAAACACAAAAAAGTAAAAAATGACGTTTGTCAAACTTTTGACAGGTCGCGTGTAGTATCGCTACCGGCCGCTAGATGGAGCTACTGATAACCTATCGATTACCGCCAAATGTACTTTGATTGACGCGTAGAAAGTTATTCGAAACCGTTGTGATTTACGTAGTTGATATAAAGTTCCATGTCGCTTATGCCCATGAGAAGAGGTTTAATATTGACTGGGTTTTAGTTTTATAAGCGCAGGTATAACGTTGTCTGTATGTATGTCGGATGTAGTTACTCCAAAACTGGCTACCAGTATTAACCGCCGAAATATAAAGGCTCGTTAACGAAATTGTTTTCGATAAATTTCTTTGATGAAGTTTCCGAATAAGCGAGCGGGGAATGCGAGCCGTAGTATGATTGATTGGAATTAAAGTGTATTTCGAACGTTTTTAGATTATCATGTAAATAGAAGCAATTTAATAGAATTTATGAGTGACGCTAATAAAATCTTGTCGACCATTACTTATATATAGCTGGACGGTACATCATTATAAAGTACCTAATATAGTTATAGTATTTTATATTGTATGCGCCAATAAAAAAACTGCGAAGTCCGACTTCGACGCCTAGGTTTACGAAGGGTTCAGTATCATCGTGTACATATACCTAGGTAATGACATGAAAACGTGATTGTGTGAGTATGATGGCATGTAGGTATACCTTGGGACTACCTTCAAAATTTATACTATCGATCTAGTACGGTTGACAGACCCCCGACATACCTATCCCTTTAACCGCCAACGTCTGATACAACAGACAAAGCAACAACGTAAACAACATTTTCTTAATTTAAGGGTGGCTGGTAAGTTTTAATTGCGGTATACTTTTTTTGACTTTCGGCGGTTAAAGGGTTAAACCAGTTACTATTTTAAAGTGCGGCAATTTATCAATTATCATCTTTAAATTTTACAGCATTAAATTATCTTTTCTCTGGGATTAACAGCTGCGCCTATGTCTATAACAACATATCACCATATCACTGAAATTAAATATCCAATATTTATTTTTGTACACTATTAATGTAGGTAAGTAGCAATTTATTGGATGGACGAATGACTAATTTTGCGTTCCTAAAACTGTTGATGGCTGTAAATGATGACATACATTATCATTTATTACTTCCGGCAATAAAGCGGCTAGACATTTTATTGAGGTTTGACATAATGATTTGCCAATTTTATTATTTGTATAAGACCGCTCAAGAAGCTATCATTTCATATACACTTTGACGTAAGTATATGAAAAAAAACTGTCACCTCTAATACTATTCTAATCGCGGCTAGGTAATAGGTAAGTATTAATTAAATGGCATTCATAAAAAAAAACATTTTTTTTTTAATTTAATCTACACAGTCTATAATCTTTTACATTTAAGATTTTATTAAACTATGGGGTGTTGGGAGTGGCTCCCTATCTATAATTTAAATATACATTTGTTTACTTATTTGACATTATGTGATATTGTGTATACATATATATTTATATTATAACTATGCTTACATTTTTTTCTTTATTTATGAGTGCTTGTTTGACAATATTTTTAGTTCTATTAGGCTTTTCCATTATGCAATCTATGACTTGTCTATCTTGTCATAAACAAGCTTTTGCCCGTGACTTGGTCAGCGACTATTTGCAAAATATATATGTAAGTGCTTATGTACCTATGGAAGCGACATAAATGCCGCCATCACACTTGCTTACTCAGTGCTTGGTAAGATATTCCGATCAAAAGATACCATATACCGTAATTAGAGAAAATACCGTTACATCCAATCGTTAATATTTCACACGTCCGCTTAGCCAGCGACAAAAGAGCCAAACGTCCGCGACTAACGAGCCAAACAATGAATTTGAATTTAGAATCAATGGAAAACTAAATCGGATGAATCGACAGATCACAAACTAATGGCCAGTACGTATCGATTCGAGCGGTTGATTTAAGAGATTATCAATTGACCGAATGTGATTATTAAAAAGTAAGATTCGATTTGCGTTCCATTTTTGAAATGCTTTCAAAGTTTTAAACCTCGGAGGAATTTCTCATTCAACTTTTCGTATTCGATATCTCTTTAAGTTAAATTGATTTGAAAACTTAATATCGATACGTAAAATAAGTAACTTATAATCATATTGTGTAGCTTAGAATCCATTAATAATCCACGTTTGATTAAATCGAAATGGCGTGTCTACTTACGAGACATTGTGTTGGGTTTCGAAATAATGGCGCGGTACTGTACTGTTTGACGGTGGTTTTACAGATCGTTTCGAATGGGTTCTTAATAACTGTCTTGGTAGATAATAATGTTAATTAGGTGTCAGTAACATATCGTCCAAAAGATGAATCATTAATAGTAGTAAGTATTATCGGAAATTTTTACCAGGTCCTTTTTGACACATGATAATTGATAAAACCCATATACTTACGTAAATGCGCATTATAGATCGAAACAATGAATAAAATCAAGTGATGATATTAAAGCTAAAAACCTTAATTAAAGAGTAATTAGACAATTGTAATACGCGTTTTAGAGGACCAATCAAATTAATGTATAATGATGTGTGAAATTACCTTTATCGCGGAATTTGGAAATACAGTATCGATTTCTGAACGATACAATGACATTGAATAAAAACCGTATGACAAGAGAGACTAGATGACTAGATTCGATTCGAATAATCTTTCACTAATGAATGGTGAATGATTGTCGAACTCGCGCACGAAGGGTTCCTTACTATTATCTATAGAAACAGCAAAAAAAACACGTTTGTTGTATGGGAGCCCCCTTAAATATTTAAAATGTTCTGTTTTTTAGTATTTATAGCGGCAACAGAAATACATCACCTCTGAAAACTTCAACAGTCTAACTATCACGGTTCATGAGATACGCCTGTTGACAGGCGGACGGAAGGACGGACAGCGAAGTCTTAGTAATAGAGTCCCGTTTGATCCCTTGGGTACGGAACCCTAAAAAGGACCTGGTAAAAAATTCCGATAATAGGTAATACAGGACTATTCAATATTCTATTAGGCTTTTTGCTTGTTAACTAGGTAACTAGATATATCTACTACCAAGTTTACCAATAAATTCTTATTTAGGTAACTACCTCGTTTCGCTATTTTAAATCTTGTTAGTTTACTATAAACATGAATGTAGAGCATCAGCGGCAGTAGTTTTAAAAACAAAGTATGTCATTGGCTCGACTTTTAAAACTGGCTTTAAAAAAAAAAAGATTTATATGCGTCAAAAGGCGAGGAACTTGCCTGCGCCTATTATAATAGGCAAATTACGTTGAATGCTGAATGACATTATCTATCCGATCGAGTTAATAATTCATATGCAATATAACCGCATAATAGCCGCAATTACAAATTAAAAACAGTTTCACACAATAAATAACTCACCGGACGATTTTTAAAATTGAATTTAGAACACGCTCCTAATTGCTCTCATTACGCGGCGATTGTCATAACGCAGATATTCTTAACATTCATTAATTTATTCCTGGCAACACCGTAATGGCGGCAATAACAGCTGCTCCTGACATTGTTTCGAATATTTCACATTCTCTGTCATCATCTTAACGTAACTATTTCTAGGTATATTTAATAAATTTCTCTTGCGATACATGTAAAGTGGGAAAATGTCACATGGTAGCTAATTTACGTGTTGACATAGTAATTATCATGTTAATCTTTGGTCTTTTCAAGCGGTGATGACCTATACACGGTTGGTGTTAAATGTATTTATGTACTTAAAGTACAAATGTAAATAAATTCGCACAGTGACAGTAATGCTATAAATACTTGTTCGCGAGCAGTTACTATTTAACAGCTATTTGCCAATTTACGTAGCCACCTTATTAACTTAAATTATATTTATTACTCGCTAATAAGGCAATTTGAGAAGTGCCCTTTTTTCTTGCAATTATATCAAGAGTTTATTTTTGTTAATTTTAACTGGCGTATAAAAGACAGTGTTTTCATAAAATGTTGTTAATGAAGTTCTGTTTTAATAAATAGTAGCAGACAGTTTAAAAAAAAATAGCAACTATAATATCTACGTCAAATGTATCCCGTCACTTAATTGTTGAGTCACTGGACTCATATAAAGCATGCCACACACTACAGCGGATTGCGGTGGCGGCCTGTTGTACACTATGACAATCCTAACATTCATTCAGACACATGCGGCCTTGATTTTCATAGTGACAGCAGGCCGCCACCGCAGGCCGCTGCAGTCTGTCTGTCTTGATCTTTTACGGGTCAAAAAGAGGGTACCTATAGCAAAGTCACATCATAGTACTTACATTATTCCAGTTAAGTATTTTGTTACTGCCATATCAAACTCAGATTATTTAAATGTCATGAAACTTGTTTTTGGTTATGTTATTGTACACAGTATCTATGTACTGACTTTGTAAGACAAAAATGTATTTTGCTGCCCAAGTAGGTATCATTATTGTTTTACCACACTCTAGTCTCAGCTTTGATTAGCCAGACTAGGTTATTAGGTAATAGATTAGACGAGTAAAGAAGGTGGACTTGTGTCACGTAGCTACAGTCGCGGATGCCATGGTAAGGGGGTTGAAATGAAGGCGGTTTGTACGGAGAAACCTACAATATAAACGAGTTTCATACGGGGACAGCTTTTAGTTCTTCTCCATGTGACACTAAGGAAATTATGCTCGTTAGCCAATAATAATAAAAACAATGCAACGATGTTAATTTAATTTAGACATGTGACATCCGGTTTTCTACACGGACGGAAGTGACGTCGAAAACAACCCGTAAATTACTCACTATTGGCAACAATTATTCCGCCGCCTCTCAATCATCGTGTCACGGCGTCTGCGCACCTTTATTGCTAAATAATTTAATTAAATAAAGTTTATAGAGCAATAAAATATTAATATACAACCGGCGGAAACCTTTGTCGCACAAGCCGCGCGGCGGCAACTGTCAACGACTGAGCTAATTAAGTAATTAGGGGAAAACTGAGACACTAGCTCGGCTGTTTTTTTGTCTTACACTGCATGCAGAATCTGTAAGCCTAATTACCAAATTAGTAGCATGAAATTAGATTGAAGACGTTAGTTTCGCCGTCCTCTACCGGCAAAAAAATAAACAATAGCATTCTTTTGTTATGTGCCCGGAGACGCGATCTCCGGCACAGGGAGATAACGGCTTAATAATTTCACGTGTACCTCTAATTTCATAATGCATGAATGTTTATCACACTAAATTAATATCATGCATAGTTGACTAAACGTCCTAAACTGTGTCTCGGAAGCGATTGCCCGTTTGTTTGTCACGGCTCCGATGCTGGCGATGGCGCTATCGAGGCCATGATCTTTGCTAAACTAGTAATTTCGTGGCACTATAGAGTTAATTTTTCACACTAGACATTATAATTAGTGAAATCAAATTGTGAGAACATGAACGTAGTTCATAATAGGATTAATAGGTATGCGGCTTTATGGGTCATCGCTTTACTATCGGCATCGATTCGTACGTAACTTACGTACCTGGAGTGCTACCGCGAACAGCAAACGAAGTTTTCCCTCTCTGTCGCACTTGCAAGTTTGCACATAAGTGAGACAAAGAGGGAAAACTTCGTTTGTGGTTCGCGGTAGCCCCACTGGAGTGCTACCGCGAACCACAAACGAAGTTTTCCCTCTCTGTCTCACTTATGTGCAAACTTGCAAGTGCGACAGAGAGGGAAAATTTCGAATGCCGTTCGCGGTAGCAGCCCTGAGGGGCTACTACGAACTTCAAAATTTGATCTTCGTATCGTGCCGTCCCTTTCACCCATATAGTGTATAACACGAGAGTGAAAGGGACGGCACGATACGAAGTTCAGAGTAGGCCCTCTGTACAAATGAACTTTAAATAATAATAATATGTATAAAAAGGGAGCAACAAAGTTACTATTTCAATTATATTATGAAGCATAAGTACTATTGGAAACCATTATTTCGCCGACGGTCAATCACCATCGCTCCGTCGGGCACGACTTGACACGTGTGCATGTGTGTCCTATTAAGTTAAATAAGTTCTTAGCATGGCTCTTTGGATTTTTTCGCAGGCTAATTACTTACTTTATACTTATTATAAACATTATTTCATTATAATCACTATGGCGGCATAGAAGCGGACCCGGTCCGTCAGATGGTATCACAGCTCAGGAAATTAATATAGAGAAATAAGAGAACATAATAAACATAAATGGACGTCGTTATGGAAATAAATAAATGTCGACTTTTTAAAACAGTTTCGTTTTCCTTGGTACATTTTTCATGGGGTGAGAACTGTTCGTAGACCTTTAATAAGATATTATGTATTGGAACTATCGGATACAATGTAGTGTAAGTGATGTTTTGACCTTTACTGTATGCTGTCACATCGCCCCTTCAAGTCGTCCTGAATTATTCACACACAACTGACTTCACCAGCTTATTACCACTAGTAGAATATGAACCCGACTTTGTAAAAAAACATTTACTTTTACTAGCGACTCGCCCCGGCTTCGCACGGGTGCAATGCTGATGCATGTATTATACATATAAACCTTTCCCTTGAGTCACTCTATCTATTAAAAAAAACCGCATCAAAATCCGTTGCATAGTTTTAAAGATTTAAGCATACATCCCTATGTAATATGTATAAAGGGACATAGGGACAGAGAAAGCGACTTTGTTTTATACTATGTAGTGATTTGTTTTCTTCAGGACTCGTGCCCCACGCGTCTACGGTATTTGCCAGGTCGTATATTTTGTATACCCAAGGTGGCATCGACACTGTCGACGTACTATAAAAATATCAGTGTAAGTTTGTTTCCTTTGATCTTCGATAGGAACTCCGGAGTTGAGATATACTAGGGGTGAGTGGTGAGATGAATTGAATTATGAATGTCCAGTTGAGGCACTGAGGGGCTACCGCGAAATGAAAACGAACGAAGTTCGAATATCTCCCTCTCTGTCGCACTTGCTTATTCGTGCGGCAGAGAGGGAGATATTCGAACTTCGTTCGTTTTCATTCGCGGTAGACCCTCTGGTCCCACCGCCGGCGAGCAGCGAGTACTCTCATATAGTAATTTTACTCGTTTTCTCGCTCAAGCGAGTGGAATTACTATGAGATTACTCGCTACTCGCCGGCGGTGGGACAAGTGCCTGAAACCCGACCCAGATCCGACCGCGGACAAAAAGCCTCTAATAGCCACAGCTCTAGCCGCAAACCGAACACAGTTCTGCCTGTGCAAAAAAAGTTTTAATGACAGCAGATCATCCACCGATGTGCGAAGCGATAAATAGAGCTGACACATGAATTGGAACAACATTGAATTGAATGAATATAAAAAAAATAAGTGAACTACAAGCTATACCTACCTACATACCTACGAAGTTATTATGAGAAGACTTATATATAAACCGGTTCAGGGATTAGAAGCCCTAAAGAGTACAACTTACTTCCTTTCTAATAAAGCGAAAATATCTTTGACGTCCAAGGCTATCGGATTCGACAAAAGATGATGGTAACTCACGAATTATAATCTCACTCGGTTTATCGAGTTGTATTTACGATTCGGAGTTGGTACGCCTATTGAACTAGCATTTAAGGATATTAAGGATTGATGACGTAAATTAATTATTGTTTCTGGCTTAGGTCTGGTCTTTTTGACATGGAACATCTTTACCACGTCTGGTTTTATTGTCCTACCACATTACAAAACTGAGCGAGTAGAGCTGCTATAACAATCGCTCGCACTTCACTGGGCCACTGGTTTATTATACTTAAACAGGACGCTCGGAAGCGGCGTGTACTTAAAAATGTTTAAAATGAATTATTACATTATGCATGAAGTTAACTGAAATATTATCTAGCGTTTATCGTAGGCATTATTATAATGGCTGACGTCAGGTGCGTATTGTGTTGTTTATGCCGGTATGTAGATTTATGTACCTATGGTAGGATATTTTTTCTTGGCAACCCTGATATTGTAAACGGTTTAACTAGCTGTACATAAATAACATAGCGACGCGGGCAGACCGCAATATAGAAATTAGCTTCAGTTAGTATTTTGTCGTATACCGACTAAAATGAAAGCAATACGTTTGTATTAGTAGCAAAATTCGCATTACCTACTAGTATGCTATAATGTTAAATGAGCAACATCACCATCAGTGTATTAATTTAGTAAATGTAAATGGGTTCTACGGCTCAAATGACATAACATTCGACCCTAACTATACTTCGTTTTTTTTTTCAAATCCTGCGATTGTCGTCATGCGATTTCAAAGAAAGCAATCTTGACAAAACGAGAAAATATGCGGCGTCGATATCAATCATTGAGACGTGATAACTGATAAGCTACTTACTGAAATAAGTGAAATAGTACAATATCCTCTGATGTATTAACGAAGAATTGTAGGCGAAAATGACCGTTAAAATTATAATCTTAAATAAAAAGGGGTATAGCAAGTACGTAAGTGCGAGAGAGACGAATGCTATATATTCGACTTATTCAACCATTGCAACGAATGTGATGCAGTTGGGATAGTTTTGAGCCTCGGAAGATTGTGAAACTATTTTCTGGAAATCATCTTCTAACGGGGCTGTGTGGTATTATAATACATATACAATTCAATTTATTTCATTTAACACTGTATTGCATAATCATTGTTTGACCTTGACTTATGCAAACTTTAAGGATACCTAAATACTCGTAAAGACATTACCTATAATGAATCTGTCTAGAGTCAAGACCACTCAAGTCAATCTAAGATACACGCGAAATATGTGATGTTTTTATTGAAAAAGATATTAAGTCTCTTACATTTTCTAAGGCATTTAAGACTTGCTTTAGATGAAAATAGGTATCAGTTGCTATGTTTAGAATTAATATTTTAGCCTTGATAATGACATCATCGTAATTTAGTGTTTATGAGTTTATTGGCACAAGCAGAATGATTGTTTTAATTAGGAATTCGAATGCTTTAAGTCTGTCACACACTGCAGCGGCCTGCGGTGGCGACCTGTTGTATGATTACACTATTACAATCCTAACATTCATACACGAGGCCTTTATTGTCATAGTGGCAGCTGGCCGCCACTGCGCCACCTTAGCTATCTACTTACTTCACATACTGCTATGGACTAGTGTGGGTAGTTGTAAGAATTACTAAGGATTATTACCCACAGAGCTCAGTGTTGCCAGGTTTATTGTTAAAAATTTACCACAAATATGCTAATCCGCAAACATTCGCGTGAGTCAGAAGTTTGTAATTTGGATCTAATTTGTATGGAAGATCCGTCGGATCCGGATAATTCGCAATACGGCGCCTAACAGCGAGGTTTTGAGACACTCCGGTAGAGACTGTCTCCTCTTCACCCACAGTCACTCTCTAGGACAGAACAGGGACAATCGGCCCGGTACTGAACAGATTACGTAGTTACCGGCGAATGACGCCGTCCAGCAGCGACGCGTTTAGACGTCCCGGCGGAGACAGTCTCCTTTGTACCTCGCCCACTGTCATTTTGTACGTGCTGGTCGACAAGTATAAAAAGACATTATCCTAGGATAAGACGGACAATCGGGCCATTGTCCTAGTGACTCACCGTCGAAGCACGCCGCCGAGCAGCGACGCGTTGAGACACTCCGGCGGGGACAGTCTCCTCTGCACCTCGCCCACTGTCACTTTGTACTTGCTGGTCGAGGACAAGAGGGATAGTCGGCCCGGTACGGAGCAGAACACGTCGTTGGGTGCGCAGGAGCCGCCCAGCCCGTCGCGCCCTTTTATCGCTGCGACAAACACGTACGTTGTAGGTAGAGTTTATAAACTCTTTAAAACTTACGAATTATTATTGTCCACAAAAAATGAAATAAATAAATAGCTTAATTAGAATTTAATACTAAAAGATATCTGAATTCAGGTCGGTTTAAACTGCACTATCGACATACATATTAGGTCTCTGTAAGTTCCTAAATAAAGTAGTTTCTATTTTTTTGGACTCCCTTATAATACCTACTAAACAACTATACGAGTAATACCTACATTAACTTAAATTCCTAAATAAGGGCACCTTAAGTCACGAGGGTGACTTGGGGAGCATTTTCTGTTTATAAGTATATTTTTAAGTTAATTTTGAGTTTTAAATGTTAGTTGGTTTGGTATTTGTATTTATTGAATAAATTATGACATATTCTTAATTATTGACATTGATTTCAAACAATGTATAAGCTACTTATTTCAATACATGTTCTAAGAACTGCATAATCATTCAATGTTCCCATTCAAAATATCGCCGGACCCCATCTAATAAACCTGGCTACAATACAAATACAGCTAATAAATGCGTATCTCGCACAAAAAATACGGGTGATTACAAATTTCTGAGCACCGTGTTCAACAATGGCTCTCCCGAATCTGCCACGCCCCAAACATGAACGCAGCGTGAGCCATTCACATTGTAATATTTCTTTATGGCAACCCTAATACAATAAATATTAGTATGTCATTAACTCTGCACCATACTGGCTCTCAACACCCTGCCATTTGAAAAAGAAAAAAAAAAGCCAATTACACGTTGACATATACGAATTCGAATTTACAAATCGGAATGCAACTTCAAATATGGAAGTGTAATTAAAAATTCTATAACTAGGGTATCGAGTTTTTACGAGTATCATTTCCAAATTCGAATGCTCTATTCAAATATAGATTGATTGATCGATAGTTTTATTTTGTCGATATCGATTCATTGGCCCGTTGCACGAGATGAGATGGGCTTTTTTTTACATTCTATTTAGAAAACTCGATACACCTATCCGATAAGTGCGGTATGAGGCCTAATTACAGTTTTATCTCTAGCAGGTCATCTCTGAGAGGGTAACAATGAAATATTTGATAAGTTAATAATATGTATTTATTTTATCAAGGCACACGCATTTTGAAATATATCGGTACGGTTAGGAAAATATTATTAATTTATTGGACCTAACATAAAACTTCTGTTCCTGGCATATAATAAGCGTCAGATGTGGTGAACTTTTTTTTATCACAAAGTGATCCAGGTGCTTACTTAGCGTTCCTTGGGTAAGTTTATGTTGTATATGAAGCAGATAAAAAATATTTAATATATCTATAAGTGAGACAAGTAGTTTTTGTCTGTCTGTACCAGAGTATCGATGAGTCGACAAAAACCGTCGTCAACCAGCACTTGTAATTGAGCCGGTTTAATTATGCGTTTGATATGGCAACACCATTTTTTTATGAACTGAAAATTATTAGGCCTTTTTGACTATGTAATGGGTAACTTGGGGTAAAAATAATGATAGAGAACAGTTACTTAAAGCCTAATTAATCATTTGATCGATTTTGATGGTGATATTGCCAGTTTCGTTTAAAATGACAAGTACCTTTAAAAGAATCGTAATTTCTTAGAAAAACAATAAATATAATGCGAGAATAGGTTGCTACATAATACCTACAAATAAAAAAGAGACTTACTTTTCAATAAAGGAAGGTCAGTCATGAACCCTGTCGTATCATCCATGCCGGCATTCTGAAAAAAGAAACATATTTAACTATGGTGCTTTTGGGCGTATGCTAATTCTTACTATATTAAGAAAATAGAAGGGAAAAATGTATGGGAAAATTCCGACATTCCTACTACGGATCTTAATTTGCTTTATTAAATTCCTATATGACTGCCGGACATATTTGTTCGATGCTGAACGGGCAGATCGAGGGTTTATGATTTTATTTATATTAATGGACAATATTTAGTGGAAAAAGAAGTGAAAATATTCTGCAGGGTCGTGTTGCTATGCCGGTTACGCGACCCGCTTCAGTTTGCGTTCACCCGAAGGCCAAGTTTTTTAAATTAAAGATAAAAAGCAGTAAATCGTATACTTTTTATGTAGTAGTCATTAAAGAATTTAGAGAACATCCTTTCAGTTCACCAAGTCATACGTGGTTGCTTCCCGAGTTTCCCGACATAATGAATGACCCTATTTTCTAGGAAGATTATTTTAAAAGAGGTAATAGTCTTTTTTAAGGCAGCAGTCTGTGTGTGATCATGTTATAGTTATTTGAGAAATAACGCTGATTCGATGTATCCATAAAATAATTACTGTACATGATGTATGTCCGTCCAACGTCTACGCAGAATTGTACCTAACTATTAATTATCCAGGTCTAGAAAATTATAAATAGAAGAAATCCAATAACGTCAAGCAGTCGCCCCGAGGCTTTGGCCTCAGCGCCATGATACACTGTTCCTGAATAAATCCTGTAGTAACGTCATGTCTTGTGTTCGTCTATGATCCTCCCCGCCCCTCACATTTAGGTACACCGCCTATAGATGAAAATACTTTTTGTTTTCTGAATTATACTAGTCACTTATTTGTGTTCCAAATTTGAATTGTACTGACCGGCGCCTCTTCTGAGTGCAGCGCGTGATGCAGCGCGATTTCGTGCTGCTCCCGCGCACCGTAGTCGGCGCGTCGCTCGCCGCCGCCATAGCCGAAACCACTGTGCCCCAACTGTAACAAATAAAAAATTTATCATGAATACAAAAATTACATTTTAGGTAAGTCTTTAATTGAAATCTGATCTGAGATATTCGACCTCTAAGACAAGTGACCCGATTTATCATGTTTCTAAAACACGGGAGTTTCCTAAATAAAAATGTTGTTCTAAAACAATGGCAATTAAAAAAATATATAGATATAAACTTTCTAAGCGCATACCTTTTTTTTTAAATAGCAAAAGCCTCCTATTATAATAGCATCTATATCTGCAAGCAATTTCAGCATTTTCAGCACCTAAAATATCCTTTCAACTTCATCCTCAATCCCTATTAAATCACAAAATGACATAGAGTTTCCCGCCAAAAGTAGACTTCATTGTGTTGCCAGCCCGTCTCGGCGAAACCGGAACATTAGGCGGGCTAATCTGGCAAAGTAACGTCCGTGGACAAGCGGCCTAATGGTCGCAATCATTGATTGAATGCAGTGTATATCCGACCTTTGAGTTCTGTGGCAGATACTGGCCGAAAATACGAGACTTCGAAAATTATACCTTCCATATTTGAAATGAAGCGCTATTTGTTTTCATTGACTTATAGTCTGTATTACAGATATACTTTCTAAACTGCCAATAGTGCTATCTGCATTCAATAAATGGCGGTATTATCAAAGTTGATGATTCAATACCTAGTCGTTTACTAGTGTGTAAAAAAATAGGTATTATTATCAAATTTTTCAGACAAATCGTAAATTTTGATAGCGCTGATCATGAAAGATTAAAATAAAAGGTCGTAATAGGTATACTCATGAGCAAAAATAACATGTACACTTTCGATGGAAATTCAATACAAAGTGTACCCGTTATTTTTGCTCATGAGTGTAGATAAGCCGGTCAAAAAATAGAGATTTTAGATTTAGATTTGTTGGCTCCTTATGAAATTGAGAAAGCTTAAACACGTGAAACATTTAGTTATTTTAATTAGTACACTAATTATTTTTAGTTAAAATGTAAGCAGCATTTCTTGCAAGTTGATCCCGCTCCCCTTTCAAGAGATCGCGTAATAACATATTTGCGAGGGGAGAGCATGCCAGGCGAATAGTTCGGATTCGCTATGGTTATTAAATGATTGGCTTGGCTTCTTACGTTTATTTTGAGTAGTTTCTTAAGTTTAGGTGAATTTATCAAGGGAGATGTTTAAGATATGAAATTTGAAAAGATTTATTATCATGGTTTTTAGGGTTCCGTACCCGAAGCGTCCAACTGAACAATATTGCTGTCAGTCACACGTCCGTCCATCCGTCGTGTGTCACACAGGTTATACAGCCAAATGGTTGGAGCTATAGTCTTCAAATTTTCACAAGATAAGCATAATATTGTCCCAAAGCCATACAAATTCTAAATGTTTTTAAGCTAAGGGTTTTATAAAAGTTTTGTTCAGAAGATTTTTTAACTTATCATGATTTATAATTTATAAACTTGAAATTTGGTGGTTATGTGCGGAGTCCGACACACACTTGGCTGGTTTTTTATATGTGCGAGCGGGACACCGCTATAGATTTGCATTGCGATATCCCGGTCGCACTGCGGAAACCGTCTGCAAACTGCATCAGTGTGACAACCGCCGTATGGAGGTCCCAGTATCGTTGCGCATCGGTGCCGTGGCAGTTGTAGTGTCTAAAGTTGTATGGAAGTGGGTACACTTACGTGGTGCGTGTGTATGTCGTGGTGGTCGCGGTGGCGGAGCGCGTGGTCGTGGTGCGCGTGGTGCCGCGGCAGGAGTTGTTGCGGGGCGTAGTGCTGCGCGTACGCCTCGCCGCCGCCGCTGTATTCCATGCCATGGTTCTGTGGAGAAAACTAAAATTATCCCATGACATGGCTCTAATGAGACAACTTGCGTTTCAATTATGATTTTTTTAATTAGACGAAAAAATAAAAATGGGGTCACGTTATATCAAGCAGAAACATATTGCTGTTGTTCTGAGAAGGAAACGGATGAAGTATCATATGGTTTTCACAGAAAAATTATATAATAGGTATATACATGGCGTGTTCCGAAGAAAAAACATGATCAATCCACGTAATGGCTCTGAAAAGAAGACACCGGCGTTCATGCAGAGCCAGAATCAAAATTCGACAAAGCGAAGACACCGCTACAGCAGATGGTTGTTGTGACCAACAAGATCTCAACCATCTCTGATCTACTGTTTACCAGACGTCCACATAACAAAAGCAAGCAGCACCAGGTTTTGCTCAAATCGTCAACGCACAACGCGGGTAGTGTCGATTGACAATTTGGAATACCGGAATACCGTACGGTTAGGAAACTTGTTAGAGAGGGCTACTTATATAATCCACGGCCAGTTGCTGGTATTTCTTTGTTTGGATTTGATAAGTCCTGTCTCATGAAGACTTAGGGAATGGCTCAGCAATAGAAAAGCATACGTTCATACAACCACATTGATTGAAAAACTAACTAGGAATGACAATAGATGGCCAGAGGCTGCGCGCGGAGGTTTTAAACAGGAATTTATCTAGAAGGTTAGTTCATAACAGATTTAATGATGATGAGATGGTATTCTGATGCAAGTTTCACAAGAAGTCAATGAATACCTGTTGGTGGCGCGGGCTGCTAGGATGGGGCGCGGGGAAGATAGTGGGGACGGATACTATGATAGGACGGCTGGAAGAGGTAGAGTAAGAGCTTCATAGAGATGTGATGATAGTTACCTGTTGCTGGTGGTGCGGGCTGGCGGGGTGCGGCGCGGGGGCGAAGGGCGGCGGGAAGTAGGGCGGCTGGAAGTCGGCCAGCGAGGGCTGCCCGCCCCCGCGGAAGCCACCGCCGCCCAGGCCCAGCCCGCCGCCGCCCAGGCGCTCCTAGAACAAGGAGAGTCATTAGAACAGAAACTCCAACAACTACTATTAAGAGAATGATCAAAGGGTTCTCTTCACAAACATCCAGATAACTACAAGGAAAAATAATCTACATTTAGCATCTTCACTATACAGAACTTACAGAAGACAAGAACGTCACTGCTTGTTATGTAAGTCAATTATAAATGCTTAAATAAAAAGGATTATCACTAATCAAAGAGCTTCTCTTAAAACACTCGTGTGATCTTATCTTAACCCACACTCGCTTTTAAAGGCCTCTCATTATAGCCCTTATGTAACAGTTGCATAAACTACTTATCATGCATTATAGTGTATGGTCGGTTTGGTTCATACTAAGATATAGGATTTCCCTTAATTTTTCCTAATGTTGGTCCCATAAGACATTTTATCCTCTCTCTAAACTATCACTATCACCATCTGGAACTCCCTACCATGGTCAACAATAAATGATTCGCTTATCCCCGTACTTTCAAACAATACTTAATCAGCTAGAACGAAAACCGATGTCCAATTATACAACACCGTAAATTACGTTCATACATGTAAAGAGTCGATTTGATTACTAAATTACAATGTAATTAACCTTTCTGCCTCTTAATATGGCAACACTGAGACTAAAGAGGCTTGGTAATTACGATAGCGGTATGAAGGTGTGAAAGGAGTGCATTAAGCTTTTTATTTGACAATGTAGATAATGAATGGAGTAGAAATTATAATGTATTAAATACATATGAGCCAAGGAATTTCTAAAGTAAAAAAAAATCCCATATGTGAATTTCTGGGGAATTTTTGACTCTTTTATGAATGGAAACTTGCAACAAATTCCCGTAGCTACATAGGACACGTTCTCTCAGAAAATTTGCTGTAATTTCTGAGAATATACCATATTTTTGAACTGCCGTATGGCCGTGGAAAAAAATATATACATATGAGGAGAGAGGAGTCGCAAGTGCGTTGCCGGCTTTTCAGAAGGGAATACGCTCTTTTCTTGAAGGTTTGAAGGTCATATCGGTCCGGAAATACCGCAGGCGACAGTTCATATTACGATAATCGTTAATTCAGGCGGAATCTATATTCGGTATTTGCTATTTTACCGAGAACACTGATATTGTGCAAATTTACTAAGAGTAGGTAGAGGTAGGTTTCAGTAGTAGTATTCATTGCGCAAAAATGGGGCGCTATGAATTCAGTACTGCAATCGTGCCCGCCCAGCTTCCGCGCATCCCACTCCAATCAAGCACTCATTTTGTAAATCGAATGTCCTAAACCGAGTAAAAATTCCACGGCACGATTTTTTAAAATTCTCTTCTCAATTTTATTGAAGCAGAGTTGACATAAAGAGTGACGTAAAACAATGTTTTCTATGTTTGTCCGTTAACTCAGGCGGTGCAAGAGTGTTGAAGTCAAAGGGTAGCGGATGGGGGAACGGGGGACGATGCTGCCCGCTCCTCTTGCGCCGTGCACCACGCTGCTGGTAACTACATGGTAGGCATATAACGGGACAGACTCTGAAGTAATTTGGATAAGAACCTCATTACAGTTGGCCACGTGTCAACAATTTCGGCAACTTAACACTAATGGACTTCTCGAATTTAAGCCTATGGATCTTATAGGACCTTTGCATCTAATAAGCGATCAATAGCTAAGTATGACACGGATATTCTATTTCAAAAATATTCTTTGACTTCAACCAACATTTCTCAACATACAAATGTCATTCGTAATGTCAATTAATTGTATGATATATAATAGACGAGCACTAATGATATTCCGCTGCTCACGCGAACCCTGAATTACTTATCTGGGCTAACATAGCGTCTGAGTTAATTTGATGGTATGCATTCTTGTAATGGATTGCCTTACCTACCTACATGTCAATTGAGTCAGCGGCAGAAACCTGCTCCTTCCCTGCATAGAAGTTTGTATGCAGGGGCATACAAACTTTAGACGACCGAAATTCACCATCAGATAATATCAGAGCGAAGAAGGTGTTCACAAATGTGTAAACATGGCCGTATTGTCAAAGCAACAGAAGTCACGATCAGATATTTTTGAGCACAGCACCAAAGGCTCAGTAGGTAACAAATGCTCATCACACAAATGTCCCGACCGGGATTCGAACATGGGACCACCAGCTACTTAGGCATTGTTACACTAACTAGGGTAACGGGATTCAAACCTGGTACCACGCACGCATTGTTTTTATGGGACGGGACTAGGCGAGGGCTAGGTGGCGGCGATAGGTGACCGACGCGAGAGCTGCCCTTTCTCGCGTTAATAATTGGCTATTTGACTACAATTTTTTTATGGTTTCATTCGAACCAGTTTTCAGAGACGATCAAATGTTTGTATCGGACCTACTACAATTAGAGCAACACAAAAGACGAAAACGAGAGGTAAAGTACGGCATTGCTGACGAGCACTGAAAACGCTCTGTAAGGATAGGCAGTGAAATGTGACGTCACAGTGTAATGGCGTCGTAATCCCGTACTGTATTTTATGTGAAAATATCTGCATGTTCTCCCACAGCCATAATCGGATGCTGTTATGCAATAATGTGTCAATCTAATAGGAAAATCTATAGTAGGTTGCACATTATGGGATTATTGCATAACAGCGTCCAATACGTGTACAAAAAAAATAAGTGTTATAAGTCATTAGTGGGTATATTACTGTGAAAAAATTGGAGCGGTAAAAACGTGGAAGTAAATTAAAAAAAAGTTGTTGCGAAAACGAATAAATAAATAGCTATTTGCAATGTTATCGAAGACACTTTCCCAAATTGTGAACGACTTATTTGAAGTGTATTATTATGTGAGTCGTACCTAATCTTCTTACCAAATGAATTAGACATAAATCAAGTTTAATTTACCACGTTTTTAATGTGTTAATGTGTCGGCTGTCAACAAACCGAGCAGTTAATGTGTCTCAAGATTTAGTGTTCACAGTTTTGGTCGTGTATGTCGCTTTCTCTGCTGGGGCAATTATTTTCAATGGTACAGCTTATTGCAAAATAAAGAAACGATTTAATTTAAGTAATTTAAGTATTAGAAGGCGGATGTGATGTGTCGTTCGTAGCATCTTTTCATCTGCATCATCGTTTATTTAGTTATAGCACGGCAATTATTTCGAACCGTGAGATCTTCGAGAAGACAGTACCGTTGCCAGTTTTGTTGCTCTTTTAGCACAACCCAGGGGCAACTTCGATCCCTCTTTGTCAAGTGAGTGGGCAACTTGATAGAAGTTCTCAAGCGGCCCGAGGGCCTCTAACTTGGCTTAACGACTGCTAGCTGCCATAGACAGCAGTCGGGATCAACGGCTTAACGTGCCTTACAAAGTACGGGAGCGCTCAGTTAGTAACCACCGTGATCCATCATTGGTGGACATCGTGGTTCATCATCGTGATCATCCGTCGCCCTGCATTTTTTCTGGTTGTACCTATCAGTTTCATCAAAATAACATATGTGATAATCCACATCGAAAGGGACCTTATGGCGGCAGGCGCTTAAGTTACACCTATTCACTATTGTATTGGAACAGCGGCAATAAAGGCGTAAGTGCCGGCCGCCATAAGGTTCCTTTCAATATGGATTATCACATGTGTTAATAGGGACGAATTTATTGTATAATGATTGCAATGTCAGATAATCCAATATTTTTACTATTTGCAGCCGGTTGTCGCCGGATTCGAAACTCGGGATTCTTAGGCCACAACCGGGAAAACGATAAGTAGGAGGAGATAATGTGTAAAGACGCCTAAGGCTTTGACAATAGAGTCCAGTATATCTTTTAGCACTTGTTCGCTTCCATATAATGGTGACTGTACCATCTGCGTAAAAAGTCAATGCATCAAGATCGGGATTATTTACCATTGCAGTAGCTGTCATTTCATATACATTCTGACGTAGTATATGGTAAAACTGTCACTTCTAATCGCGGCTAAGTAATACGCATATAAAGTGGACAAAAGCTGTTGTTCCCTAACTGGCCGAGCGAGTGCGAAGCGCGAGCGCAACGTCTCCATTTCAGCTGGAGCAAAAATGCTTTCGTATTGTCTGTCCGGCTGGTTGCTCTCGTCTGTCCTCTACAGGTCGTATTTCTGAAGTGATTGTTGTGGATTTTTTAGTAGGTTTGATTACTAAATCGATATTGCCAATACGATTTTTTTGAAAAAAAAAACATATTGGAAACATCTCTCGGAATTATGACGTCTTCATATATAATGTATAGCCACTTCTGGTACTGGCTGTACCTACGGCTCGTGTCCAAATATTCTCAATTTGAATTTGATTGCCTCACTGTCCTGTTATCTTCCAACCACACCCATTACACTATACTTGTATCTACTAATTAAAATAATCGTAAGTGTCCGCATGGCAAGAAAGTGTTACCGCATATCGACTCTATTATTTGTACATTAAAGTTCAAAAGTGGTACTTTCCTGGATGACTGTAGATACAAAAAGATCGATTGGCCAACGACAAGCAATCGATTACGAGGTGATCTAGTTTCATTATTTATTTTGCGGCCGGATGCGGTCCGAACTGGATGTTACGGTGTAATGTAATGGCGGTAGTATTTTCCTCTTTTTAGGGTTCCGTACCCAATGGGTAAAACGGACCCTATTACTAAGACTCCGCTTTCTGTCCGCCTGTCTGTCTGCCTGTCTGTCCGTCTGTCACCAGGCTGTATCTCATGATAGTTAGACAGTTGAAATTTTTCGTTCCGAAACTGAGCCCTGCTTTATTTTTTAACCGACTTTAAAAAAGGAGGAGGTTCTCAATTCGGTTGTATGTTCTTTTTAGGGTTATTATATTACTAAAATAGCGTGTCCGTCCGTCTGTCACTAGGCTGTACCTATCTCATGAACGCGATAGTTGATGAAATTTTCACAGATGATGTATTTCTGTTGCCGCTATAACAGCAAATACTAAAAAATGGAATAAAATAAATATTTAAGGGGGCTCTCTTACAACAAACGTGATTTTCTTGCCGTTTTTATAGATACGGAACCCTTCGTGCGTGAGTCCGTCTCGCAGTTGGCCGTTTTTTTATATAGTGGAGGGCAAATGAGTGGGAACACAGAGAAGGCACTTCGAAGCTATTATGCTTTTAACGTAGCTATTTGAGGAACGAGGAGGTATGACGTCTTAATGACAGGTGTCATTTACAATATGCAATACATAACCTTAAAACGTCAAACATGACCATTTGTAGGGGGGTGACAGCTGTCAACCGTAGCCTAGCTATTATACTAGAAAAAATAACCGTTAGATGAGTTAGATCAACCTTGCGTAGCTTTGAAAACGTTATATATTCACCCTGTTGACTAACGTTAATTGCTCCATAACAATCCCCCCTTTTAAGTACATATATGTCAACTGGCCTTGTAATTTATGTTATGTATTACTCATGTAAAGCCCGATCACAAATATATAACCATTGTCAAGAGGGAGCTATTATTCTGCCTCATATGACAACAGACTAAATGAAATTTTGACTTGTTTACCTGTCAGCTCTGATGTTAATTATGAACTGTTTTGCAATACAAATAATTTCATTTCCGAAGCGTTTTTTTTTTCAAGCTGTTTATCACTACATAGTATAAAACAAAGTCGCTTTCTCTGTCCCTATATCCCTATGTATGCTTAAACCTTTAAAACTACGCAACGGATTGAAGAGGAAGGTTTATATGTATAATAACATCCATTAAATAGTGCACCCGTGCGAAGCCGGGGCGGGTCGCTAGTTATATACATAACATATTAATAATGTTCCGGTCTTGACTAGGAATGGTTTTGGGTGTATTTTGTTAATTATCATTTAATTTTCAACACTACTTTTATTGAAATAAACCACAAGTACACACTCCTATGGCTTTATTGGGGCCGACCTATAAAGCCACAGTAAAAAAAAAACATCAGGCGGACTCGTATGTACGCTTGTTTGCCATCGAAGTGGTTGAAAATAATAAATACCTTAATTGTGTTGTTTTAGTTATTGGTTGTACTAATTTCACGGGGCGTTCTCCTTTGACAATAATTATCGATATAAAATATAACCACATCGAAATTAGTAGAGCATTAATGAGATGGTCATTAACTTTAAACTTCTTTGTTTCTTCCAATTTGAACCATGTCCTTGATAACTTATGGTCGAATTTAGAACCATTTTGAAAGTAGGTAATAGATGTCGTTTTTAAAATATATGTACTCTGTATTAACAGACATTGTTGTCCATTAAACGTGATAAAACTGGAAATTGATTTTGTTATGATCTCTTAGGAGGTTTCGTGAATCCTAATAATATTATAAACGTGAAAGTTTGTGCGGATGGATGTACGTTCCGCTTATTCTCAAAAACTAATGAATGGATCTCTATGAAACTTTCCAGTATTGTAGCTTAGACATCAGAATGGGACATAGGCTACCTTTTATCCGCGGGTAACACCGCAGGGCGCTGCTAGTTACATATAATGCTGATTTTGAGAAATATAAAACATTTTATGAGTTGACAACACAGTCAATAGTGTCAATACCTATCTTCGATTATATACTTTAATCGGTTTATTGCTCGATCGGAAATCGATTTTATTACGTTTGTCGATTTTTTGACCGTTATTCTGTTTATAATCCGCCATTTTCGAATTTGTAGCTTTATGGTCCCTACGAGTATTTTACTAATTACGTAGAAGAATTCCGCTAGTCTCAAAATCTCATTTAATTCTAGAAGGTATGGACCCTATTTTGATATGCATAAAGTTGTGTTTGAGTTTCTTATACGATATAAGAGGTTGGGGCAGTTATTTGTCGGTGTTATTATTATTTTGATTGGGCGCTTCTAGCCTACAAGTATTAGAACCATTTGGAACGGTGCGTAATAAAAGCAAAACATATTTATTAGTTTTTAAACCGTAAAAACCTCACCATAATAACACCACTAACTTGTTCTTTAAGTACGTTGTGTGTTGTTCGTAAGTAATGGACTGGCGTGGTGTTAGTAGGTACCTATGCTTGCTAGGGCTCCCGACTACTCGCAAGGATGCGCTGTGTTGGGAGTGAGCGAGTGAGTAAACTGTCAACCAACACGAATCCTCAAGTCAAAAAGGGTTGGCAACGCGCTTGTATTATTTTGTCAATAGGCTGCGGTTTACCATTTATCGCCTAGTACCCCTATAGTTACAAGTCCTCCAATGTTCGTGGGGGGTCTATGATAGTCGCGTGATAGCGTGATAACGACAAGATAAAGCATCTGTCACTTTCTGATACTACTCTATAGAAAGTGAAGAGCAGCTTTTCAAGGGAGGTGTACTATACGCCTGATTAACACATTAACGGTAACATAACGTTATTCATAATGCCGAGTACCGTTACCATGAGTTTACATGACCGTACTCGCTAGCGACTGCGTAAAAATTTGTATCGGCAAAAGTACAGCGCCTCTGGCTGTTACGCAATAGAACTAAGAATCGGCATACTAAATCGTTTATGCAGTCGCTAGCGAGTACGGTCATGCAAACTCATGGTAAAGGCATTGCAACATAAACAAATAAAAGCCTATAAGTACCATAGCACCATAGCATAGCATACCATAGCATAGTAGTATAGTAAGCAATAAATATCTATAAGTACCATATGTTTAGATGTACAGTCGCCATCAGATATATCGGAGCGAACAAGGTGCTCACAAATATCTGAACACGACTTTATTGTGAAGGCGTTAAAGTGCATGTTCAGTTTTGAGCACCCTGAAGAGTACAGATATATTTGATGGCGACTGTACATTGATCTTATACTTCTCCGAGAATACAACATCTTCGGTGACCTCCATTCATCCCTCGACCAACTCTCAAATCTCAAAAGTGAAGGATGCTTTATCTTGTCGTTTATCGCTATGACTGCAATACGGGGCATTCTAATTGTTTCGGTTAAAAAAAGCGATTAAGTGAAAAGTGACATTGAATTTACTAATGCCAACTGCATTGCTGAGTGGAGGCCATTTCAGGTTCACATCCTGATGGCACTTGTTTTGTATTATTATTATTATTTTGTCACTTTCAATGTCTACCTACTTTCTCGATGTAATTTTTATTTATTTTTATTTTCTCTTTCACTTATAATGTGTTACCTGAATAAATGTTATTCTATTCTATTCTATTCTAAAGTCTAAAAATGAAGCTTTCAAAAATGAACCTAGATTATTATATTAATAAGTTATGAAACAAATTGCTTTACCTGCACCTCAATCACGCTGGATAAATCCACGTACGCCAGTGCCAGGGCTGCTGTTCACTTTTCACAAAACGTCTATATTTTTTTATTGCTGGTCACACTTTTCTTATTTTTCTAATTCATCGCGGATTTTTTTATTCAATAGTGGCAATAGGAATGAGTTTACATTAACGGTTTCAATTTTGCTTTTGTTTTTTTTAGATTTAGCTATATAGTTGCACCTTAAAAACCTATCACACACTGCACCGGCCTGCGGTGGCGACCGGTTGTACACTATGACAATCCTAACATTCATCATTCAAACACACGCGGCCTGGACGCGATGGTAGCGCGACCGTCCGCGGTCTCTTTCGCCACCGCGCGTGCGTGAACAAAGAACTTACTCTGAACTCTGAATTTCGTATCGTGCCGTCCCTTTCACTCATATGGTGTATAACATGAAAGTGAAAGGGACGGCACCACACGAAGTTCGGATTTCGACGTCCAGCGTAGGCCCTCAGGCGCGCGGCCCGGCCACGTGGTTACGGCGCAGTTGCAAAACTTTCCGTAACGCAAGAAAATTATGCGTAGTTTAGTTGTTATTGTACCCGACATAAAATTAATATAATATAAAAAATATGTACTTATTATAAACATATTAGCTAGACGGAGGCAAACTGAACCGAAGTGTTAAAAAGTGAGCACATAATGGTTTTGTTGGTTACTTATGTAATTGAATTATTATTTTATTTTGGTCTTCGGAAAGCGAATAATTATTAATAACCCCTCTCTCGTATCGGTAGACGATTAGTTTGGCGCGAAAATGATGACGTTGGCTATCACCGCGGCCGCTAGAGTGTGTTGCTATTACGGCCTGTGGTCAGCCGCCACCGCAGGCCGCTGCAGTGTGTGGCATGCTTAATACAGATACAATCAGCATCACAAGCAGCTACGCCTATGAACACCTCAAAAGTCTTTATTACGAGGTAATAAGAGCTTTTGACCTCTTCATATTCATATCAACTTTTGATCCTAACTGTACCTACTTAAGTAACAACGTAAAATAATAAATAGTATTTGATAAAATAAATATTATCAGTAAAACGTTTCGGTTAAAGTCTGTATATTTTTTTAATACGACAACGGTTCGGAGCATCTGAGCCAATTGACGATAAATACTTATAGTGTTGCTACCAATCAATAAAATTTAATTAATTTTCGGAATAGAGTGAAAGCTGGTACTAAATATAATGGCTATGTAAATTGGAATTAAGTACGACAATTTACCGGACCCTTTAAGGCGATCAATTCCGGTTACGATTGGTGATTTTTTTAATCGCTTGATTTGATTGGGACGTTTCATCGATGTTGATTTTTGGTCGATGAATCGATTGAACTAGCTACATATTTTATAATAAACTATTTTTTAAGCACATTGGCGACAAGGATTTTTTTAGAATCAATACGTTATTACATTACGCGAACAATACTTACGTACCTACCTCTTCTGATAATCATATCGTTTAGGGTATGTATTTATTTGACTAAGCTTTGAATGAACATTTCAGACACACGGTTCTATAAAATCTACTAGTATTTTTTTTTAATGATACCAAGTTTTTTTTCTGGGTCCAACACGTGCGGCTATTAATTATTAATTGATTTGCAGGTAATAAATGGAAAAGTGACTCCAATTAACCAGTATAACTCAATACTAGTAACGAGATCGATCTATAATAGTTAAAATATAATTCAATCAGCACTAACGGACGGTTTGATTGGCCCTGCAATTATGTTTTAAAACCGTTACTATTAAAAACATTTAAAAACTTGATTACAATAATTATGCCACAAAGACGTTAAACGAACAACGGTATTTAAGAACGCAATGAAATCCGAATGAAGAAATCAAACAAAAACGAACACGATTTCCCGCGAAAATGCAGTGTTGCCAGTGTGAAAACGCGAATATCGGCGGTACCGCGCTTGCCGCGGGTTAGTAGACGACTGCCGAGGGCGGCGTCCGCCCTGGGGGTACCACGTGTTCTCGACCTGACGCCCCGTGACCTTTGCGCTACTAGTGTTACATTAGTGAGATATCCGCGACTAATAACTACTCGTAACAACTAAGTGTATTTATATATGTACGTGTTATAAACATTTCGAGAGAAATGATTATAGATTTGGGCGAAAAGAAAAATAGTGATATGTTTTGGCTTTGCTTATCTACATATAAAGATTATACTTTTAATACTAGTGAAATAAAATATGTAACTCTACGGAAGACAGATATTTTAACCACCTAACTAGAGTATCAGAAATAATATAACTGAGTATGTGTACATTCACACGAAAAAGATACAGAAAACACTTGTATGGTACGTAGTACTATTACTAATTCTGTGGCAGTACCATAGTACTTTGACATAAATTAACTATTTACAATACATGCCATTCTTCTCATTTGATTCTTTTTCTTTGTTGTGTGTGGCTTAATGGTAAGTAGGTATAGTATCTCGGATAAGAAATATTAACGTGTTAAAAATTAGAAGCATTATAATCAATTAAACTTATCTCAAATGAAATGTAGCCGCGTAATGACAGGTTCGCGTTGCCCTTGTTAAAATCAAATTAGCCGTATCCCGTGTGAAAATTATTACTATTAGAATGAAGATTAGTAGAATCATACTAAGTGAATCACAGAACACATTTTATTCACGAGCCGTTCCTTTTAGCCCAAATGAACCAAATGGTATACTGGTACAGAATGCTCTAAGGAGTCTAAGCCGCCAAGTTACACATTTGTAGTTTTCTGTATTGTGGTGTAAATCTAAATAAGTAAATACTTACTTACTACGCTGGCTCAGCGACCCGCAGTGGATCTTGGCCTCCGTCAAATTTAAATAAATAAATCTGTGGAAATTAATTGGAACTAGAAATATGTAAATATGTAAATAATCAGCATACTGTGTATTTAATATCGCGGAGTTAAAATGGAGAAATGATAGAGGTACTTACATAAATGTAGATTTACAAAAATTTCAATAGACCGATTGAATATTGTAAAGATGGATCTGCTTGATGCTTAGATGATTCTAAGTGACACACAATTTACACACAACATAACGTATATTTACTCGACCATATCGTCAGGCTGTCGGAGAATCTCGCATGAAATTCGCTTCGAGTTCAATTAGTACCGCGCCCCTCCCTCGTTAATTAATAGGTTTGCCCGCGCGCGCCGATTGGCGACCATCCAGCCGTGGATTATGTTGCCAGTGGGAAAATGACGTATGTGCAATAGAAACTTGAAAAGTTATGCCATTTTAAAATATTACTGTAATAGTTACAGCGTTATGTATGGTCGAGCTTAGGTAAGTGAACGTTTTGCTACAGATGCTAATAATAATAAAAACCGGTCAAGTGCGAGTCTGACTCGCGTAAAGAAGGTTCCGAACACAGAGCGTATACCCGTCCTGACCCCTAATAATTCAGGATATATATATATATGTCGGCGCGGGGCTGGTTAAAAGCTCATGATAGCTGGGGCCCGCGCAGGTGACACGCATTCCTAGTTCAATGTTTATGTTAACAGCATTAAGATTGTTATTTGACACAGAGGAAGTCTTTGTTCTTTGAGACGGGGCAATGTATGAGTTGTTTTGATGAGATTATATTGCCGAACGTAGCCGTGGGTCTGAGAATTGAATGAAATTTGATATCATGTTCATTGTTCTAAAGCTTTGGTTAGGATGCCGAGCGGGCATTCTGATGGGATCTATGATTGAGAAGGGACGTATTCCCTACCGTGACCGCGCCGTGCGAGTACCACTTGACCCACGGATTCGTTTCCGTTTCAACATTGTTGTTGTGTTTTCCGCTTGATAATTATTTAGTGTGAAATACCTTGTGATTTGATTTCCACCTTATGTGATTGTGATTTATTGACACTGTAGTGTGCTTTTATGATATGTGATCTAATTCATTATTATTACCGTGTGAAACTCGTGTGCGTGACTGTACCCACTGTTCCGCCCACTTAACATGGATTCAACTCTTGATCCTTCTGATGCCGTTGTTGAGCTCTCGTCTCTCCCCCGCGCTCTCTCGCTCTCTCGCTCCGACATCAGAAGTGGGATACGCGCAACGAGAATCAGGTGGAAATCGCGTGAGAAAAATGTGATCGTATGCAGAATTAAAGTTAGAACTTGATATGGCACAGTGGCTTCGGGCATTGAAGAGAAACGGATAATCAGAGAGAGATTTTACAATTATTCTGAATACCATGTTGATGGTTTGGCGTCATCGTTATTTTCTCAGACGAGCTAATTCGGAATGAATTGGAAATAGTTTTGTGAAATAATTTTGGCCATATTTGATTCCACTGAGATCTTTTTCCGCAGCTTTTGGTGTGAATAAATTGTAGTATGCCTAGTGATGATGAACATGTGCGTGAAGTTTTCCATTAGAAATCTGTCATATTTTTGGCAGGATGGGCGATGTTAATGTTTCGACCCTTTTGGCATTTATGTCTGAAGAGAACTTTGGTGTATGTGATTGTTTTTAATTGCCTTGTGCTATACATATGGTCAAATAAAATTGTAGATGACAACAAGGATGAAAGCAGAATTGATCTGTAGTTTAACTTCGAATATGGGCGAATTGCCATCACTCCTCAATGTGGTGTTCATCGAGAATCTTCGTCGCACTCACCCAGCGCGAGTGACAAGTGAACTGCGGTACAGCAGCGAGTTGACAGCTGAAGCTGTGTTGTCTCAGCTTACATATCCGGTCAGTCGTTCCAATTATTGTTTTGATTCTGAACGATATCTGATTTTAAAGATACTTTTTGAGCAAATTATTTGTGAGGCCAAAGCCTTTTGTTACGTTGTTGGTCATGTCTATGTGCATTGAACAGTATTTGTCAGATAAACTCTGAATCTGAATGAGAAACATAGTGCTCATGAATTAAACAAATTTTGTATTGATGATACTATTTCAGAATCTCTGTTGCATACTGTTTATTTCTGATAATGCAATATTTATGACATTTTATTTGGCAGGGATTTAAGTGCCCCATGTTTTTCAGTTGAGTTTCAACGTATGAAATATCAGTAAGCCAACGTTTACTTATTGACTTTATAAATGCAGATGCATTTGTGATCATCGTGTATTTAAAAAAAAAACCGCGCTGTTTTAAGGTACGCACTCGATAGCAGTGTTAAATGCAGTTGAATCAAAAGAGTAAAACCTTATTGATCGTAATATGGTTTCTACAGTTCAATAATGTTCTTGTAGATTGGTTCCTGGTGAGAGATGAGGTCGTCAGAAGATATAAAAAAAAAATTGATAGCTAATACATTAAAACTAGTAGCTCATTGTTTGCGAGCCTTATACCTTTTGAGATTTTGTGTTCATTATACAAAGAGAACTAAATAATAATTCTGCAGTGTGCCTGATAGATCAAGGTTTCTATCGAGAAGACAATATTATTTTGATTGTACAAGAATATTGCGTCAGTCTGATGTGTAATGTTTATAACTACGAATGTTTTTCAGTAAAAAATATTTGACGATGCGATTATAAAAAAAACCTGCCTCTAATACGTAGAGACACTTTCATGCGTCAGTGGGAAAGTTTGAGACTACGTGTAGTCCCTGGCCATTGATGGACTGGGGGGAACTGTTGTAGCCTGTTCTCTCTCGTCTATAGGAGATTGGGCCTGTGGCTTTTATGATTATGGTTATCTATGTTATCGTAATGATGATGATACTGTTGATTATGATAATGTCATGGTTGGTATGATGACTTTATGATGGACATGATGATGACCATGATGATGTTGGTGATCATGAATTATGAGTTTATGATGGTCATTGGTGGTCATTGAGTTTATGGCGGTCATGATGGGATTATGGTGATCATAATGAGATTATGATAACTAAACGTTAATGCAGTCTGAAAATCCAATATTAAAAATTGATGTTTCGGAACTCGATTAGTAGCATATTTGGGCTACCAAGCCACGCTAGTTTTCAGTAGCATACTGAAGCTAAGAAATACACTAGGATACAGTTGATTAAAGTGCTGTGATAATGCAGAAGAAGGACAGCAAGTCCCTGTTGTTACATATTACTTATGGCAGAAAAAGGATATGTTGTTGTTTTGAAATCAATTACGAACAAGAAAATTTCGCGGTTGTTGATGGAGTAAAGCATTTTCGTAATTTTTGCAATGTACACTGTTCGTAGTAAAGCCTTACTTGTGGTACATAACATTTAAAAACCCACCAAGTATTGTTGTTGATTTTTTTTTTGTATTTGATATTTCTTGTAGAAACGGTAAACGAATGGGTCATATTGTTTTTATAAATCCTTAACTGAAGTAACACGCAATTGGAAATGTTTGATTTGTTACTTAAAACGAAAACATAAACGGCTTCATACTGGATAGAGCACAACATGTCGACATTTTTACTATATTTTCAAATGAAAATGAAATGAAATCTTTCAAATACAAACTAACTTATAAGAACTTTCAGTGTTTGTGTATACCGTGATACCGCGAGACTTTAAAAGAGAAAGACATTTAATAGACATTGGATTGGTACTGGTTTCCCAATGTGAGGAAACACCGTGAAGATTTTATTGGGAATTACACAAAATGCACATTAGTTAACTTAAACAATTTCCGGTAAAAAATATCAGCTAAGCTTCATCCAGCTACATTAATGTTGCATGGTTTCCATATTTACGCTCTAGGAAAGTTGAGCTGAAAACCGATATTTAAAGACTTTATTTTGTCCTTGTTGATTGTCAATTCTGAATTCTGATTTATTGACGTTGCTATTAATGTCTTGCATTCTGGAATACGTTTAGTTTATAAATCTATTAGGACAACAGTCAGACTTCTGATCTGTCCGATTTTTGAGATAGACTACTGATTTTTGTAATGTTAAAAAAAGAAAACATGATTTACGTATGGTATGAATTGTACTACGATTTCGTATTTACTTCAACTTAGCGTGCCAGCTAAAGCAACGTCTTTACAGCAAGTGCTATTAAGCTAAACTAAAGAATTGGTTGCTTGTTGAAATTTATAATGGCAGAACATAACATGATGTGATGGCTCCGTAACAGAACAGCTTACTTTTAATAATAAAGCCAAAGTGATAAAGAGAGTTAGTCTAATAGAGTTATTGATGAAACTGTTATGGTTGGATCAGGGATCAGGTGATGAATTCTATGTTTAAAGGTAAAACGTTTGTTTTGATTATAATTAATCATAATCATATGAGTGGAAATTAAATTAAGTAAAACATGAAGTTTTTTTTTTTGGTAAATTTAAGAATTCAATTTGTTTGAAGGAGACCGTATTTTTTGAAAGCTATTTTACAAGTATGTGGGTTGTTTGCGATGCTGAAATGCTATATACCCACAGAGTTTAATATGCCTACGCTTTAACGTTTATGGGGAACAGTCAGGATCAGCCCATGTCGGCGGTGTGTATTGAATGTGGATTTTACACAGATTTTGTATTGTTTGCTTAATATACTTCGATTTGGCTCTTGCAACGTGGTCTACTGACTTGATCACTAGCCGTAGGTCAATTGCCAAACCCAGTTTAGCTGGTACGGAGACTGCGCGGTGCGGTGGCAAGCAGGAGGATTACGGTTGCGTTGTGGTCTGTGAGACCTTGTGTTGGTTGCACTGTGGTCATTTTGGTATGGCCGTGCATTTTATGCAACGTGGTCTACTGACTTGTTCACTAGCCGTAGGTCACTTGCCAAACCCAGTTTAGCTGGTACGGAGACTGCGCGGTGCGGTGGCAAGCAGGAGGATTACGGTTGCGTTGTGGTCTGTGTGACCTTGCATTGGTTGTGGTCTGTGTGACCTTGCATTGGTAATGGTCTGTTTGAGACCATTTGTTATGCTACCATGGGTGATATCACGTGTGTGATGATGGTTGAGCCAAATAGCTGTATCCATATCAAATTGAGTAATGTTGTACTAGATACTTATGGAAGTGCGAGTTTTGGGCTGTACCTAACTGTGTCCTGTGAAATGTTTAATGACTGTTGATGACTTGGTGATAAGTCATGGGTTTTGGAAACTACCTATAGTTATTTATGGCTGTGCCTTAGTGGCAGGATAGCCGAGCGAGTGGTACCATATGAAATATGTTTCAGTAGAGACTCTGTGAAATTGTTTGGCACACGAGGACGTGTGACAGTCAGGATCGCCGTGTCGGCGCGGGGCTGGTTAAAAGCTCATGATAGCTGGGGCCCGCGCAGGTGACACGCATTCCTAGTTCAATGTTTATGTTAACAGCATTAAGATTGTTATTTGACACAGAGGAAGTCTTTGTTCTTTGAGACGGGGCAATGTATGAGTTGTTTTGATGAGATTATATTGCCGAACGTAGCCGTGGGTCTGAGAATTGAATGAAATTTGATATCATGTTCATTGTTCTAAAGCTTTGGTTAGGATGCCGAGCGGGCATTCTGATGGGATCTATGATTGAGAAGGGACGTATTCCCTACCGTGACCGCGCCGTGCGAGTACCACTTGACCCACGGATTCGTTTCCGTTTCAACATTGTTGTTGTGTTTTCCGCTTGATAATTATTTAGTGTGAAATACCTTGTGATTTGATTTCCACCTTATGTGATTGTGATTTATTGACACTGTAGTGTGCTTTTATGATATGTGATCTAATTCATTATTATTACCGTGTGAAACTCGTGTGCGTGACTGTACCCACTGTTCCGCCCACTTAACATGGATTCAACTCTTGATCCTTCTGATGCCGTTGTTGAGCTCTCGTCTCTCCCCCGCGCTCTCTCGCTCTCTCGCTCCGACATATATATACATTTTTTTTTCTGATAGCCAATTAACTACTTAGGTACCGATTATTTTAAACTAAAAAATATATCAAGGATTACCAATATTTTAGTAATAATAGGGTTTAAAGTCGCAATTTCACAAGTCATTGCTGTGACTTTAAAAACAAAGCACTCTAACAACTCCATACATTTTACTTGACCCCCTTAATAACTACGGTAGGCAGATATCAAAGAGCAATCTATTTAATCTCCTATTTTAAACATTATAATTATTAGGACCGATGGGTCAGCATGTTTTGGCTTATATTTATATCGCATGCGCTTTAGACGCTCGGTCAGTATATTAAGTAGGTACCTCTAATCTATTGTTTTTCATGCGATTATGCATGTAATTGCTAGACGATTGCTAATAGAACTTTAGGGGCTGAAATACTTTGATTTTGATCTTCAACTTCACGTAATATCATCGGTATAAAATGACACGTCAATGCCAATGCGTGACGTTGTCAAATATCGGGTTATTGACAACTGTCTATAGAATCGCCTCACCATACGTCCTTATTATATCTTGACCCTGAGATTCGTGACAAATATGTGCATATTCGGAGGTCAGCCTTATACTGGTTCTTCTGAGACTTAATAGCTAATAATATGCTACTAATGTGGCAAAATGCGTTTGTAAATGTATGCAAGCATAAAATTCGCTTAAATATATAAAATTCTTAAATATATAAAACAAGAAACTGACTGTCTGAATAACATATCAACGCACAGCCCAAACCGCTGGTTCTAGAGATTCCAAATTTGGCACATTGGTTCCTTATAAGGTCTAGAGGTGCACTAAAAAAGGATTTTTCAAAGTTCACCCCCTAACGGGGTGAAACGGGGGTTCAAAGTTTGTATGAAAACACATATTTATTGAAGTGAGAAATGTGAAAATTTGTATAGAGACTTTATGTTTAAATATATTAAAGGCGTATTTCAGCGTTCTTCTAAATTGCTCCACGACAGGTGTGAAAAGGGGGTTCAAAGTTTGTACGGTGAGCTAATCTTACTCTCTGTTTAAATACAACAAACAGTATTTCAGCGCTTTTCTAAATTGCTCCCCTAAAGGGGTGAAAAGGGGGTTCCAAGTTTGTACGGAGAGCAAATCTTATTGAAGTGAGAGATTTAAAACTTCGTATATACACTCTCTGTTTAAATACAAAACAACGTATTTAAACGTTTTTCGAAATTGCTCCCTTAAAAGGGTGAAAAGGGGGTTTCAAGTTTGTACGGGGAGCAAATCTTTTGAAGTGAGAGATTTAAAACTTCGTATACAACAAAACATGTTTCAGCGTTTTTCGAAATTGCTCCCCTTTAGGGGTGAAAAGAGTGTTCCAAGTTTGTGTCGGGAGCATATCTTTACTTTTCTTAAAAATCGATATGGGTGTCATTTTCGAGGTTCCTCGGGGTGCCGATTACGAAAATAACATGCATTTTCAATTACTAGAGCGACCATTTTTAAATCCAAGGTGGCGGACATTTATTTTTCTTAAAAATCTATATGGGTGTCATCTTCGAGGTTCCTCGGGGTACCGATTACGAAAATGACATCCATTTTCAAATCAAATATGGCATATATTGATTCCCTTGAAAGTGTTGAAATATAGGTTTTTTGCTGCATAAACGGCCGTATATATTCTTACGTTAACTTAGAAGTTTGGTTTTTTTCACAGCTTCAAGGGACTATAGATCTGAGTCTAAGGTTTTAATTTCAACTCGTTACCTCAACGCGTTCCCGAGATAAAGGGTCTTGATAGACAGACAGACAGACGGACAACAAAGTGATTCTATAAGGGTTCCGTTTTTTTCCTTTTGAGGTACGGAACCCTAAAAACTGGCGTGTTGGTTCCGTAATTTTTCCCGTTAAATGATGAGATGACATAATTTTTTTCATGATTCTTATTCTATCGATTTATCGACGTGATTCGTAATTATACCCATGCGAAATTACATTTTTTTAGTACTAACGGTTACTGAACTAAGCCAGATAGCAATGCCATGGACAGACTGTAACGGTTCCTTGTTTACTACGGAACCCTAAAAAAACTGTGGCAGAAGACTGTAGCCGTATATAATAACTGTTCTGAAGGTGGGTGTTGTGCTCCTGATGGTGACTTAGGTGGTTGATAAAAAAATATTCTTTTTTACAGATCTTTCATAAAAGTTATCAGGTATAAGTGCATTGATTCGTGATGAGTATTCATTTGCATCTGGCAACACCATTCCCCTAACGAATGTTCGAATGATCAGTCAATTGATTCAGTTTAGGCAATATCCGCCAGTCACCCTTCCCGGGGCAATAGGGTTGTAAATAAGGGATAACGTACATACCTAATGCCGATGTGAAAGTACATAAGAAGAGAAAAACATGTCCCAGATTGTCTAATATGTGGTTGAAACGAATTTAATGGACCGAAAGTTGAAATTATTAAAAAACCGGTCAAGTGCTAATCCGACTCCTGCACCGAGGGTTCCATACACAGATTATTTTTACATTTTCCCTCATAAATCGAAAACGACTTGACATAAAAAAAAATACAAATTGTTTCAGAATGTGTAACTCAAGCCCTTTCATATGATACCCTACTTAAAAAATTCACAAGACTGAAATTTTGAACTACCTTTTATACAGCATTTTTCACAGAAAATAAAAAGAAATTATAAATAAAACCATGTTCTATGTATCTAGGTTACCCTTCTCTATAACTATTCCAAATTTCAAATCGATGGGATAAGTAGTTCTGAAGATATTTAGCGATGTGACAGACAGGCAGACAAAGTGAAACCCTAACCAAACCCTAAAAACACTGACAACGAATGAAAACCTGCAAATGAATAATCTTGAGCCGATCTTTGCAGTGTAACTAAGTAATTCAGGCTTTATTATATTAACCTAAATTATAACTCTCCCTCCACTGTAACTAAAAAACTATGGGTAGAGAAGACCTGAAATAAACTAATGAAACATTAAATCTGCCTCAAAATTAGATAACTTAAGGATGATTCATAATGGAATATAGTCCCTTACATGACCTAAGTACAGTAATCTACGTACGTAGGCATTGTTACAATTTAATCAAACATGAACATTATTAACTTATTTACTTATAAAATATTATTTATAAAATATTTAGATTTTTAGCACATCACAAAAGGATTCTAATAATACTTTATTACAAAATGAAATATTTAACAGGCATTGGCCAATTATAGAATTTAAAACTACTCGATGGAAAGAAAAATGAAAACCCATTGTTGCAAAAGCAGTTAGAATTTTTGAATAAAGAATACGCTGCGATTGGTCGCGTAATAGCCGCGGGCGAGAGGCGGGGGGCCGCGTGTTGCCAGCCTGCCAGCCGGAAATATGAATTCTATTTGTCTAATGAAGTTCGAAATTTAATTCAAAAAGCGAGTGAAGTAACAAGAGGTTTATGTTTTTAACGCGAGGTGTAGCTTAGTATATAATAAATAGAAATAAAAGTTAGGTAAAAGGCCAATCAGCTTATTACTTTAGCTAGTTAGTGGCAATGGTGACTTCTCCTGGTCACTGTTTTAAGACTAGCTATGTATTATATGGTAAAATCCATAAATGTTACATACGTCTTTGTGATAACGAAGTTATTTCCTAGTCCTTTGTTCATAATTCTACGAAACTCTGGCGCGATTTTCTCCTGGCTTACGAGACCGAATAACATCAAGAAACGTTTTTTTCTGGTTGTTTTTCTGAATAAGTATCCCCAAGGTAATGTACTTACTTAATAAAAATGACCTGCGTCTTCCTTATATAAACTTTTTTTTAATTTGAAATGCAATGGTTATTTCAGCCAGTGTCACCTCATTTTCGGGTTATTAAAACTAATTATAATTTTCAATACAATGTCAATTTAAACAGTTAAGGAAGTTTTTATGACAGTTGATTAATTTGGCTTCCGCGTAACTTCGGCCAAAAGTGGGTTACAAATTACGAGTGTTTCGGAACGAAACCAAAACATTGTAATTATATTAGTTTCTAAACGATGTCTGAACGGACCTGTTAAATTAAGTCATTCATTCGCTTTTATAATCCATTCCGTTTATCGCTCTCTTCCATCCCAACTCTCACCGTGTTAACATCTACAATAAGTTTTATAGTAATAAACAGTGATTATCAAGATAAATAAGACTTTTTAATCATCCACCAACATAAATGGTGCCGAAACAAAAAGTGAATCAAAGAAAAGTTCGTCTTTATAGTGAATTCAACGCCTCGTGCAAAGTGCCAGTTCAGTGAAAAAATCTGCAAGTGTCTCTTAATATCGCGAAAAAAAAAAACGCATACAAACCGTCGTGCGTATCGTTGCAATCTAAGAAGAAAAAAATTATCGCATTCATGGTTAATTTCATCAACGAAAACGACATTGCAAACTTCGCGTGTTCTGGGAATTCAAGCTTCAACGTGCGCCATTTTTTCCAACTTCAAGGACAAGCAAAAGTGAAGCTACTCGCAAGATCAACTCATTCAAAACTTCGTTCACTGAGAAACGTCACTCAAGACTGACATTTCACACTGTCATGTTGACATCTCAACGTCACAATATTTTCATAACCTATAAACTGTGAAAAAGACTACAACAAGATGAGTGAAAAAGAAAACGAGAAAATGATCCAGAACTTACAAGCACAAGTCGCGTGGTGTAAAGGTTCCACAACAAAATTAAAGAACCTTTTGAGTGAATCAACGAACATGGAATTAGAAACAATTAAAATCAGACTGCAAAGGGCAGAATCAACATTAACAAAGTATAATAATCTAGTTATACAATTGGCCGTCGCAACCAACAACATTTCGAGCCAGGAATTCGAGAACGACACCGAGGAAGACAGATGCATTGAAGTTATATCACATCTGCGGAAACTCCTACACACAAAAACATCGTGCGACGTATCGGCAGCGACAGTGGAGGAAAAAAGCAGTCCAGCATCAATGCGTCTTCCGGAAATCGAGATCCCTACGTTCGACGGCAAGGATTACGCGAAATACATGACATTCATGGAGTTATTTGATGCTGTTATAGACTCATGTGACAAATTACAACCAGTGCAAAAGTTGTTCTATTTCAGAAAATACTTGAAACATGAAGCCTTAGCTCTAATAGAGGGGCTTCCCTTGACCAGTGAATCTTATGTTAAGGCTAGGGAACTGCTCAAGCTTAGGTATGACAACAAATTTCTTGTTATTACGAACCACATACAGGCTTTACTTGAAATGCAGCCTCTAAGCAAAGGTACTGCTAGTGCCCTAAGGGAGCTAGTTGCGACCACGCGACAGCACATGGGTGCCCTTAAGGCACTGGGACAACCTACAGACCAGTGGGACTTAATAATACTAACAATTCTTTTGAAAAAGGTGGATCAATTTTCATGCAGAGCTTATCACCAAGAGAGGGCCAATGAAAACATGCCAACTCTAGAAGACTTCTTGGTTTTTACCGAGAAGAGAGCGAGCAGTTTTGAGGAGAGCAAGCAAAGCGAGGGTAAGTCATCTTATTCCTTTGCCAATAAAAATATTAAAGTGACTAATGTGGCCAATAATGTGGTACCATCTTGCATATGTTGTAAAGCAACGTCTCACAAACTATATTGCTGCCCAGTATTTGCAGCTCAATCAGCAAACGAAAGAGTAGATATGGCTTCGAAAAACAATTTATGCAAGGTATGCCTAGGCATGCACAAGAATAAGTGCAAATTTCATTTCAAATGCGCAACATGCCAAAGCAAAGATCACCACACATTGCTACATGTTGAAAGTGTCAGCAATTGCCACGCCAAGACGAACAGTGCAGTCTTATTACCAACTGTCAAAGTAAAAATATATGGACAAGATGGCGTGTCATTTGTCACAGCCAGAGGCTTGGTCGACAGTGGGAGCCAAGTCTCGTTCATGTCAAATGAACTAGCAAAGTCACTAAACTTGCAGCCAAATCATAATAAACTCAGTATTTCAGCATTAGGATGCCAGTCCAAAAACACAACAAAATCAGTAAATGCAATATTTGGGTCTATTCATTCAGATTACAGCTGTCAGGTTACATGTGCCTTAGTAGAAAAGATAACAACACAATTGCCGCAAAAAATAATAGATAGAAGCAAAATATCACTACCGGATTCTGTTATACTAGCAGACAATGAATATTATGTTCCGGGCGAGATCTCTTTCTTGCTATCGGCTGATGTTTTCTTCAAGATATTACTACCCAGCAAATCAAAGATCTCGAATACTGAGCTCTATCTCATAAGTACAGAATTTGGTTCAATACTGTCTGGGGAAACACCCTGCCAAAATGGGGCAACCAATTGCCATCATGTTGCCTTGCATGTGGCAACCCACGAGGCCAATGATAATGTTGACACCCTCCTAACAAAGTTTTGGGAGACTGAAATGGTCCCTGAAACTACAAAGGAGGTTACAGCAAAGCAGAATTCCTGTGAAGCCGAGTTCAAGCACTCGGTACAATTAACTAATAGTAAATTTCAAGTGTCTCTTCCTCTAGCTCAGCCAATGGATCAACTCAACCTGGGTAACACTTTTCCCATTGCAGTCAAAACACTAAACTGCATTGAGAAACGATTGGAGAAAGACGAAACCTTGCAAAAAAGATATAAAGAATTTATTAATAAATATTTAGAAATGGGTCATGCTAAAGTCTTACCATTAACCAATTCAAACAAACAAAAGTTGTATTTTATGCAACATTTGCCGGTGATCCGGGAAGATCGAATAACTAATAAAGTGAGAGTCGTCTTCAACGGGAACACTCGGGCAAGCAAACAGCATAACAGTCTCAACGATGTTTTGCTCAACGGAGGCAAAATCCAAAAAGATTTGTTTGATATACTAATATCATTTAGAGAACACAAGTATGTTATGTTGGCAGACATACAAAATATGTATAGGGCTATAGATATAGACCCCAAGTTTCACCATTTACAAAATATTTTATGGCGAAATGACAACAAGGAACTTATAGTTATTCAATTACAGACGGTGACCTATGGACTTCGAAGTTCAAGTTTTCTCGCTACAAGATGCCTGGAGGAGTTGGCTGCCCGGTATGAGGCAGAGCTTCCCAGAGCAGCAGAGGTGGTCCGCACAGCAATGTACGTAGACGACGCGCTTTTTGGAGCTGATTCTATAACAGAAGCATTGGAGGTAAGAAACCAATTTATTTCACTACTGTCCCATGCCGATATGCATCTACACAAGTGGGCAGCAAACGAACCTCAACTGCTATCAGGCATTCCATCTGAAAAGCGTTATGTGGATGACCATGAGCTCTGCATGAAAACTGACTTAAAAGCCTTAGGTATGGTATTTGATACCCACCAAGATGTATTCAAGATTAGCTACCCAAACAAGCCGGTTAACAAATGGGACAAGCGCTCAATACTCAGTTTTATCGGTTCCTTTTTTGATCCTTTGGGACTAGCAGGGCCGGTAGTTGTAAGAGCTAAGCAATTTCTACAGGACCTTTGGAAAGCAAATCTCTTATGGGACTCTCCAATACCCGATGACTTTTTAAAGCGATGGTTAAAGTTCTATAACAAAGTATTAAACATGCCTACTTTAAAAGTGCAAAGAAATGTCATCCCAAACAAAGGCCATGTAGAGATTGTAGGGTTCTGCGATGCCTCAATTAAGTCCTATGGTGCGTGCTTGTACATACGATGTATATACAACGGGAATGTTTCCATGAAGCTGTTATGTAGCAAGTCGAAAGTCGCGCCAATTAGAAATGAGTTGACCATACCAAAGCTTGAGCTTAATTCAGCGCTAATATTAGCCAAATTGTATGCTAAAATAAAGTCAATTTTAAAATTGAAAATTGAAGGCAATTATCTATTATCGGACTCGATTGTAACCCTGTCTTGGATCATGTCAAATAAAGAAAAATTGCCAGCATATGTAAAAAACAGAGTGAATGTTATAAAAGAATTAACTACTGACTGTACATGGTGTCATATCAGTGGAGCAAACAATCCTGCTGACTGTCTGTCAAGAGGATGTGATCCTCTTGACCTCTCAAAGAACCAGCTGTGGTGGCACGGGCCTCCTGACTTTCTAGATGCAAATTACCGTCCTAAGCCATCACCTGTTCTCAACACCTCAGAATATTTCAAGGAGAATGTTGACAGACAGCATGCTTGTTTGATTGCCACACCAGAGCCAGTAGAACCTGAATTATTGAAAAGATATTCATCATGGGTAAAATTGCAAAAGGTTGTTGCATGGATACTTCGATTTTTTAATAATTGTCAAAGTAAAAGTAACAAAATTACAGGCAATATAACTGTAAGTGAAATGCAACAATCTAGATATAAAATTATATCTCTCTTGCAACATGAATATTTCAAACATGAAATATATTGTATAAAAAATAATTTACCAATTAAAACACATGTAAAAAACTTAGTCCCATTCATAGATGCGCACAATGTGTTAAGAGTGACAGGGAGGCTGCAAAATGCAACCATCCCATTCACACAAAAGCATCCTATAATCCTGCCAAAAAAGTGTTTTTTGACAAGTTTAATTATTCAGTATGAGCACAAGATTTTGCTGCATGGCGGATTAAAGGATACTGTTAGTAGTCTCTCACAAAAGTATTGGATTATCAACTGTAATAAAGAAGTGACTAAGATAATTGGAAAATGTATCACATGTTATAAATTTAAAGCACAAGCTGCCTCACAGCTTATGGGTTCTTTACCCTTCGACCGAGTCAATGAGGCTAAAGTATTTGAAGTCGTTGGTATAGATTATTGTGGACATTTCAACATTAAACAATCATCATTAAGAAACAGTATTGTAACGAAGGGTTATGTCTGTGTCTTTGTATGTTTTGCCACCAAGGCGGTCCATTTAGAATTAGTATCAGACATGACCACTCTGGCATTCATTGCAGCGTTAAAAAGGTTTATAGCCAGGCGAGGATATCCGTCCAAAATCTTTTCCGATAATGCCAAGACATTTAAAGGAGCAGACAATTCTCTTAAAGAACTGTCCAATTTGAGCTCTAAAGAGCACCAAGACTCTGTGATAAATTATGCATTATCTAAGAATATAGAGTTCAAGTTTATACCAAGCTATTCACCCACCTTCGGAGGGCTGTGGGAAGCTGCGGTTAAAAGTTCTAAAAAACATTTCAAGCGGGTGATAGGGAACAGTTTATTCACATATGAAGAATTCAATACAATTATCATAATGACGGAAGGAATTCTCAACTCCAGGCCCATAACACAGCTTTCTAGAGACCCGTCAAATTTTTCATACCTAAGTCCGGGGCACTTTTTAATTCATAAACCTATGAATGCTATTCCAGAACCGGATATAACTTCAATACCGCAAAACAGACTGCGCTTATGGCGTCGTTGCACCCAAATGCAACAGCATTTCTGGAAAGCTTGGCATAAGCAGTACCTAGCCCAGTTAAATAGTCGCCCCAAGTGGCACAATGTACAACCCAATGTAGAGATAGGTAGCCTAGTATTGTTAAGAGATATTAATTGTAACCCTCTTCAATGGCCAGTGGCAAGAGTCACCAAGGTCTATCATGGCTCTGACCAAAAAATCAGAGTAGTTGATGTCAAACTTCCCAACGGAAATATTACAACTAGAGCAATAAATAAGATATGTGTATTACCCGTTGAAATGTAATACTTACCCATTGTACCATAGATATGTATCCATAGAAGTATAGAGTTTAAACTTCAAGTATAATTATCTACGAGTAGTAAACTAATTTTATGACTTGTCAAGTTGTCAACAGCATTATTTAATGCATGTTAATATATTTTTATCAGCAATCAATTGCAAACTTAAGCACAACTTTTTTTTTAATTGTAATAATTCTTAAAACCGATTGACCTTTGTGAACCTTCTCCCGGGATTATGTTTCGGAACGAAACCAAAACATTGTAATTATATTAGTTTCTAAACGATGTCTGAACGGACCTGTTAAATTAAGTCATTCATTCGCTTTTATAATCCATTCCGTTTATCGCTCTCTTCCATCCCAACTCTCACCGTGTTAACATCTACAATAAGTTTTATAGTAATAAACAGTGATTATCAAGATAAATAAGACTTTTTAATCATCCACCAACAACGAGTTATAATTATGTCGGAATGATTCATTTTCCCGGGTTGAGGAATAAATCGGGTTTTTTGGCTCGTTTCACTTGCCGTGGTCGCGTATTCACCTGATGCACCTTTTTTCGGAGGAAAGTAATTTTTAATACATTTTTGGAAAAATATAGGTATACCTACAACGTGCGAATGGGTAGGTAGTTGAAATTCATTTGTAAGTCTATGTCATATACACTTTCATCATAATCCTTCTAGTGTTTGCTTGTATCCTAAAAGAGCACAGAATAAATGGCAGCTAACCCTAATATATTATGGTGTAGGTACCTAAGCACTAGTTTTTTCACTTTATTACCAGCAGACATCTAGGGATGCTCTATGATGCAGCAAATTATTCGCTGCATAAAACGATTAATGTGAAAATTCGGAGTTATATCAAGTTAACTACATAATATATGAATATGTATTAGTCTGTCGTAGGAATTAAAGATATTTTAATTTGTACGAGTATCAAGCAGTTCATTTGACAGGTTGAATAATCAATTATTAATTAATATTAAAGCAACTAATTAATAATAGACATATAGTTTTCATAAAAATGTTTCTACTTATAGTTCCGCATCAGGTCACAACGAAATTTTATGAGTAACTAAACACAAAGACAACAAAGAAAAAACATTTATTAAACACTAGATTTAGTATTGTCGGAAAGGCCGGAATTTGCATCTGATATAAATGAACACTGTAAGTAACATTTTGTCCGCTCTTTACCTATTAACAAAATGCACTCCACAGCGACGGAATCCACCGATCGGCTTTTGTTTCCACCCGCCCGCATTCCCGCGATATTCCGCAAAAACGGGTTAATTACGAAATTTTAAAAAAGGAACGCATAAAGCAGCGCGGCCGTTACTTCGCGGAAACATGTGATTGATTCGCTGTTCCGCTTGCGCGCTGGCAACACTTGTACTACCTATAAGGTTTTCCCCTGATAAAATAAAAGTCTTGAAGTGTCATTGAAAATTAAATTTCTTGTGACCTGGCTACAGTGGCTCCCTTTTTAGGGTTCCGTAGTAAACAAGGAACCCTTATAGTTTCGCCATGTCCGTCCGTCCGTCCCCCGCTTTTCTCAGTAACCGTTAGTACTAGAAAGCTCTACTTTGGCATGAGTACACATCAATGACGCCGACAAAGCGGTAGAATAAAATCATGAAAAATTTTTTTTTTTAGGGTACCTCCCCTACATGTAAAGTGGTGGGGCATTTCTTTTTTTCCAAACCCCATCGTCTAAGGTATCGTTGGATAGCTCTTTCAACAAAAATATTATAAGGTTTCAAAAAGCAAAAAATTTGATTCAAGAATCGGTTGGCGTGATATTAAGATTTGAAGTGATAATATTTGCTATGGTCAAGTGTCCCCCCCTGTGAGCTCAACGGTGGCTACTAGGCATGTGAAAAAAATCATGGTAGTAGTATATACAATGAATTTAAAAGGAAAACTATCACAGGCTTAAGCTAAGTAGACATTACCGTAAAGAGCATCATCAGTACTAAGATCAGTAAAAACCCTTCTACTGGTCCGTAATTCCGCATACGACCGGTGACGTGATGGACGGGCAACTACGGAATCCTACACTGTGCGCAGCCCGACACGCACTTGGCCGGTTTTAAGAATACTTACAGGTAACTCGCGCATATTTTAAGTAAAAATGCGTAAATAAAATTTAACAAAATGTCTGATCCTCAATTAACGTTTTACAAAAACGTGTTTTTGAAGTTACTTATATCTTTATTGAATAGTGACAAACAAGCATACGGCGCCCTTAATTGTAAGCAGTCATCATGGCCTTATAATTTCAGGGGTACACATGTCTAAACAGTCCAGTCTTCATTTTAACTTCTAATAAATCGATTTGGTACACTTAGATGTAAAAGTAGTTACGCCAAATAATATTCTCAAAATTAGTCCATACCATTCCCTTGGTAATAGAGTTTTAGCTCTTCGCACACATAGCTACTTCTGCGCTGGCTGATCACCGACACTGGGATATGTGGTTCCGGTATTACGAAAATCCCTAACATATATCGTATTTAGTCGTGAACTTTACGTCGCACTACAGAAGGTTCATTTAGCGATGATATCATTATACGAGCTTGTCATGTTGTCATCTGTCAGCATTGATTGTGACGTAGCCAGTTGGGCAAGTAGAGCAACTTTCTACATACGGACAAACGAGTCTTGTTATATATGTATGAGGCTGCGTAATAAGTTTTTTCTAATCTATTTGTATGGGCCCTGGGACTTCCATAATTTAATACCAGTAACTCTATAGCAACTTTGTCAGGCACTCTTAAACCTCGGAACCGATTTTGATGAAATTTGGTAAAACAATAAGTCTAAAGAAAAAACATTGGACTCTTTAATGGATATGAAAAGGGAGTCCATGTAATAATGAATTTTTGTAGATATATAACTTTATCTGTTAAAGGGATGAAAAATTAATCTTGGGTAAAAATACGTAATGCATTTTATATTGTAACTAGCGACCCGCCCCGGCTTCGCACGGGTGCACTATTTAATGGATGTTATTATACATATAAACCTTCCTCTTCAATCACTCTATCTATTAAAAAAACCGCATCAAAATCCGTTGCGTAGTTTTAAAGATTTAAGCATACATAGGGATATAGGGACAGAGAAAGCGACTTTTTGTTTTATACTATGTAGTGATATGTAAAGCATTTTATATTGTAGGACTATCCAGAAGGTAAGGATCGCTCGACACTGGGCCATTTACTTGGCATATTTCAATTTATAAATTCACCTCTATTGCTATAGCAATAGAGGTGAACAACGAGCATTTAAGGAAATAGAATTGTCAAACATAGTTCTTTCACCTTATCAAAGGTTTAGCTTTGTTAGGTTTAAGACAATTTGTATGAAATTGTGGATACAATCGAAGAAATATCGTATGTAATCTTTAAATATTTGTCGAGGTTCATACTGTCTTTATCCGGTTTGTGTATGATAATTCATATGTAACTAGGATCAAGATTATCATATGTGAGTACCTACTTCACGTTTCTCCGTATTCAGCTAGCGGACTTACATGTCATATTTATATTTACACCTACACCTAAAAAAAACAACAACATTCCAATCACAGAGACTTAACGTAACGGAAAGCAAATGATATACTGCTGTACTATCTATCAAATAGTCAAATAGTTGCCATACCTAAAAAATACAATAGACGTATTCCAAATGAACTGGCCGTATATGATTATTATTCGACCAAATGGTCTGTTAAGCGCGGTAACACAGGATCTCATAAAATATTCACTCTCGGCTTACTTGAATTAAAGGGACCGAATTATAAAATCATGTTAAATGAATGTTGCCAATTTTATAAAGTTGTAGTTTTATAGAGTGAAAAAACTGTGAAAAGATTCTACAAAACCGTGACATGCGATTTATGTAATCTCAAAGGAAATAAAATTTAAACTTATGTAATATTTGACCGTTCAAGTAATTGAGCAGTCTATTAAAATAATGAACATTTATTTTTTACGAGGTCAGTGGTATCGCCCAAATACCTGAGTAATAAATAGACAACGGTCTTCAAATTCCGCAAGGAAATGAATTAAATGCCGTTGCCGTTTGGACTGAATGGTGCACCAGCCACATTCGAAGGATTAGTGAACTCCAAGCAACAAAGAAGAATGTAACATAATTATTAATATCAGTCGAATAACGTTTGTCCAGCTATTTAACTACTTAACAGTTTTTTGCAACAACACGTCACATTTTTGTCATGTCAAATGACGCTTATAAGGGATCGTACATTAGTCACATGATGCCTTTTTCAGAAAAAATTTAAACCCTACTGCCGGTGATACGGTGAGATTTTAGACGAAGGCTAAGTCCGTCATAAACGATACGAGAACCACGAGTAGCGGTGCGTTGTGAAATTGTCGAGAGCACGCGTGGGCGGCGCGCGCGCAAACGAGTTGGGCGCTATTACGTCACAGCCTAGCCTAAGAACAATCGCTTCTTTACGCTACAACTATGCGCTTAATGGTCTATCGCTATCATGCTTACTCTGACAGAGTATTTGTAATTCATGGTTCTTATTAACACGATGAGTTCATGCCTCTCTACGGTGGCAAACCATCATATGGCTTGTTACTCAAGTTGTCACAATACGTACAATGTCGACCCTACATTTGATAATTAGTCAAACTAAGTAAAAACCAATGTCAAAATAGAAAGAAATAAAAAACTGAGCGCGAGTAGGACTCGCGCACGAAGGGTTCCGTATTATTTATGGTATTCGTTTCTTGTATGGGAGCCCCCTTATATAATTATTTTATTTAGTTTTTTTTAATATTTCTTGTTATAGCGGCAACAGAAATACATCATCTGTGAAAATTTCAACTGTCTAACTATCACGGTTCATGACATAGGTACAGCCTGGTGACAGACGGACGGACATGGAGTCTTAGTAATATAATAGGGTCCCGTTTTACCCTTTGGGCACGGAACCCTAAAAATAACATACAACCGAATTGAGAACCTCCTCCTTTTTAGAGTCGGTTAAAAAATAAAGCAGGGCTCAATTTCGGAATGTAAATTACAACATTTACAACTACCTTATGATTAGAATGGAATTAATTGTAATGGTTGGACGATAAGTACGTACGTGAGAGCGGGACGCATTAAAATTTAAAATCCGAATTTGCAAAACTGTTGGTAATCTTGTAAAACGTAAATAACATTTCTGTATGCATGCCAGGAACACCAAAATGAACTGATGTGTTGGAATTAGAAGGCCGACGTACTACGAGGCCCTTTATAATAAGTATAATCAGTAATATTTTGGGATTTGCCGGAGCTACAAGCCAGAGGCTATGTCGAACCGAGCAAATAGTTTAAGTGTTCAATATTCTTTTGGAATCAGCTCCATTGTCGATGTGCACTCGTGCGGTGTTCATCAGAACCGATTGAGTTAGGAATTTAACGAAGATCCGGTTTTAGGAAAAAGGCATGCGAGACTATGAATGGAGCTGATGTATTTTTAGAACATTGTCATGGCAATTATATATTATTTGTAATTAACATTTTTTTTAATTAACCACCAAAAATATTTCTATAACCGGCAATTGTTTTGAACTCTATAATAAGTCTACTATTAATAAAAAATATAATATGGATGACTCCAAAAACAAGGTTCCCAATACGTTTGTAAGTGGCGCTCATAAAGGCCTCGCCACATTACCACGGCCCGGCGTCGTTAACCGTTAACCTGTGGGACTACCGCGAACCACAAACGAAATTTTCCCTCTATGTCTCACTTATGTGCAAACTTGCAAGTGCGACAGAGAGGGAAAACTTCGTTTGCTGTTCGCGGTAGCGCCCCTGGAACGGCGCGGCGCCGTAGTGTGGCATCTCGCCGCATCATGACACGGTGCCGTGCCGTGTTGAGCGCATTCACGGTACGGTGCCGGCGTCGCCGCACGGCGTCGGCAAGTAAACGTCACAAATACTTTTATTCTAAAGGTCCGACACGTTTCTAAATCGTTTTGCTTTTTAATACGAGGCGATATTCAAAAACTAAAATAGGTGTTCAAAATGTAAATTAATTACTAAAAATTAAAACTAAACTAAACTAAAACTAAAATATATTTAAAAAATTTGGTCCCCTAGGCATAGTCCCTAAGATGCTGGGAGCATTTCCTCGCTGAATCGCTATGCTGATGCGTTGAGCGAGGAAGCTGCCAGCTCTATAATCCCCCGTGGAATCCACCAGCCTAATTTTTAGTTTTAGTTTAGTTTAGTTTTAATTTTTAGTCATATATTCTCATGTTATTTTTAGTTATAATTAATTAGATATTATATTAATATTTTATAATTAATTACTTCCTCTTGAAATTACTCCAATTATGATTCTAATAAAATAAATAAATAAATAATAAATATTTGTGGACAACACAAATCGACCTAGTCCTAAACTAAGCAAAGCTTTGTACTATATGGGTACCAGGCGACGATATTAGCTACTTAAATATATAGATATTTAAATACATAGAATACATCCAAGACTAAAGAAAGGAAAAATGCCTTGACTGGGATTCGGACCCGGGACCACCAGATTTGTAGGCATGGTCACTACCAATATCAACTACTTAAAGTGGTCGTCGAAATTCTATCAAGACACAATCACATCAGGCGAGGTGTCCGAGATAAACAAAAATTACAAGCCAATATCTCTTATCATGTCATATCCTATCATAATCAATTATTTTCGCCGAGTTTCTTACGCCGGTTCTTCTCGAGGCAGAGGTTTATTTTATGAACCGGTGGTAGTTTTTTGACATTCATAAGTGCATGTAACATGCCTAAATTGAAGAATAAATGATTTCATTTCATTCATTGCAACCATGGTATTTACAAGATATTCTTAAATCTAACCAGTACGAACATGGACCCTACTAGGGTGTAACAATAGTAACAATATAAACTAACCTAAGCTTAAAAAGTAAGAGTAACAATCCAATAATATACACGTCTTCTACACATAAAATTGAAGTATATAGTTTTACATAATACGAATATATCTTGTTACGATGATCTAACGTCAAAATAACGGTTTTTAAGGCATGTAGGCAGACATTTTATACGAGCAGCCTGTGGATGAAGTGTCCACAGCGTGTTCTTAACGCCATCCGTGTCCAGTACAATAATGCATTCAGAATGCTGATGGGGCTGCCCTGGCGCTGCAGTGCATCGAGGATGTTCACGAAAGCAGGCACTGTGCCTTTACCACGAGTTTACATGACCGTACTCGCTAGCGACTGCGTAAATATTTATATGGGCAAAAGTACAGCGCCTCTGGCGGTTACGCAATAGAACTAAGAATCGGCATACTAAATCGTTTACACAGTCGCTAGCGAGTACGGACATGCAAACTCATGGTAAGGGCACTGATGGTTTCCACGCCCTCAGGGTAAACCATCTTGAGCCAGAGGGCGGCATCTCTAATGCATCGCGCAAGAAGTAGCTCCAAAAGCCTTATGAATGTATTATCAGATACGACTGTAGTATCTGTAGGCATTGGGGAAAGATCACTGGAAAAGCTTGACCATTGCCCACAATGCTCATGTCCTGCCAAGATGTGTGCTGTCATTAGATTTAATTAAATATATTTTCTACTAACTCTAATATTTAATATTTTTGTTAACAAATTGTACTTAAGGATTATAATTATTTGAAATAAGTATAACCCATAAGTACAATTATTAAAGGAGCATAAAAATCTGTACACTCAAGGAGGGCGCCTTATTTTTACAGTCATGTTGGAATATTGTTATTGAGTACCCACTAAATATAGATATAAGATATTTGCACTCCTTATGCGGGACATGGCGAATAGACAAAAATAATCACTAAGTAATTTCTACATTGTATCAGATTTTTAAATTTAAGTATGTACCTACGAGAGCCACACACTTAAGTGACAAAAACAGCCAACCTGACGACTGACAAATTTACGCCAGGGCAACGACCTACACACGGTATGTACGCATATCAATAAAATGTATAAAAACCTATAGACATGTCGCTAAATCTGAGATTGATGAGAATGGAAATTGAAGGCTAGCTAATGGGTATAATTTGCTACAAAAATGGTAATAAGGTAAAAGTCTCTATGATGTAAGCATAGGTATTTTATGTATATTTCTATTTACACAATACTTTGCAATTTGGCACCTATTGGTCGCCTATATTGTCCTTACATGAATTGAGATTTGGGTCAAGTATCGGGTCAGTGTAGAACACTGGGATGCTTACGTTAGATTTTGTATCGATAAAAGGAACTTAAATGACCGAGCGAGCGCGAAACGCAAGCGAAGCGTTTCCGTTTAAAAATGCTTCCGCATGACCGGTGTGTCTCCGGCTGTTCTCCTCTGCAGGTCCCATTAAATGCGACCTTAAAGGTCTTCTCAAACGATTCTCATGAAATTTTGTGAGCAGGTTCTATACGATACTTTATATATGGATTTTATTGTCGATTCATTGTTGGGATTTCTATCAAAATGGCTGAGTCATGGTTGGTCTTAAATCCGGCAGTATTCTAATTGGCACCGTTGTAGTTTTAAAAAAATTGGTAACTACTTATATATGAATTACTAGGTTTTGCCCGCGACTTCTTCCGCGTAGAAGTCGTTCGTCGTTAGAATTTTATTGCTATTCTTTTATATCAGGCGCTTACCTAGTGTCTACGCCTGGGGCGCTACCGCGAACAGCAAACGAAGTTTTCCCTCTCTGTCACACTTGCAAGTTTGCACATAAGTGAGACAGAGAGGGAAAACTTCGTTTGTGGTTCGCGGTAGCCCCTCTGGTCTTTGTTCGGGCATCATCGATAACCGTCGCCGGCGCAGTGCATGATGCGGGGCGAGGGGAAGACGGGGCGGCGCGGCCGCCAGTAGCTCAACAACCGTTCAATGGGCTGCTCGTGCCCAGACATACCAAACTATAGTGATCTAACACCTGTATCACGATTTAAATTCATTATACGTGCATGTTCGGAAGTTTTAATCCTCACCACATCATGAACCCCAAGATCTACATCTTCAATTACACCAATACAGGCGTGTACACCTAGTAATCGCTATAATGGATGATTTCCGTGATAAAAAGTATCCTATGTCCCTTCCACGGGACTCAAACTACTTCCATACCAAATTTGATCTGAATCGGTTCAGCGGTTTAAAAAAGCTTGAAGAGGTAACAGATACAGACACACTTTCACATTTATAATATTAGTATGGATTAGGATATCAACGTGTAAAAGCATGGTTATAAGCAAATAAGGGTAACTGTTCAACAAATGACCCGAGAGCGAGAATAAAGCTGTTTTGCGGATTATCATAAAATGAACGTCCGTGGCATTATAAACATACATATTTATGGCAGTAATTGCATAATAATGCGCGCAAGTGACATTTCGGATTTTCTCACGATCTTATTTCCAGTCGTTTAGCGAGTTTTATTTGAACAGATACGAGTAATAAACGGTCCAGTAACTTAACATTACGCCTTTAACATTACGTCATATTAAATGTTCAGTCAGTCAGACACAGAGGGGCTACTCGGAACTTCGAAATCCGAACTTCGTATCGTGCCGCCCCTCTCACTCATATAGTAAATAACACGAGAGTGAAAGGGACGGTGCGATACGAAGTTCGGATTTCGAAGTTCGGAGTACAGAGGGGCTCACTTATATGCAAACTTGCAAGTGCGACAGAGAGGGAAAACTTCGTTTGCTGTTCGCGGTAGCGCCCCAGACTCAGTGGGGCTACCGCGAACCACAAACGAAGTTTTCCCTCTCTGTCTCACTTATGTGCAAACTTGCAAGTGCGACAGAGAGGGGTTCGTTTGCTGTTCGCGATAGCAGCTCAGGGGCGAATAAGTGGTGGATATTTTTGGGAATCTAGACGTGATGACGTGCAGAGCACATTTGTGGAATAATCACTATTTATCGCATTTAGACGCTCATGGACCATACATCTCTGGGATAATACATTAATTTTATAATGATAGGTAGACCTTAGGTAGGGTAAATTACCTATAGTTGGCGACTCCCCAAATCCCAATAACTGGCTACTTCGCAAAAATATGCACAGAGTAAACTAATTGTTGGTATTTCTGCAATTAAACAAATAACTGGGTTCAGAGCTGATTTCATATATTTTGTTAAAGGTGGTCTTCACTGCACACATTTGACGGCCAGTAACTCAATGACATTTTATATCCCAATAGACTTAAATAAAATACCTTGTATGTTTATTTTCTTTTAATCTGTAGTTTTGAGATTATTATTAATTTTACTGCCTAATTGAAAATTAACGTTTTGACATGTATGAATGCCCTCGTGGTCTATTTGCAGAATAAACCTCTATTCATAAGCGTTCATCAAACCTACTTTAGATAAAATGCCGTTAATATTCGTTTGTTTTTATCTATGACATTTGTGTTTGTGGGAAAGGGACAAAACACATTTTATTAACAGAGTTTGTAAGTTTTATGAATAAGGGGGTAAATGTAAGATTTTTTTAATGTTTTGGTGTCCTTAATTATCACCAAGTTGCATTCACCGACCAGTTTACATGTGAGTCGGTCGGCTATACGTTGTCGCCAAAGGGTAAAGGGTAAGGAAGGAAATTGGGCACACAGGTGCAACGGTGAGAGTGAAGTTATTTGGGAGGGTTCCCGCCTCCGGTTTAAAGAACAATACTACGATGATAATAATTGACGACCGGTTTAGCCTAGTGGGTAGTGCACCTGCCTGTGAAGCTGACGGTTCTGGGTTCGAATCCCGGTCAGGGCAAATATTTGTGTGATGAGCATGAATATTTGTTTCTGAGTCTTGGATGTTTTATACGTATTTAAGTATTTATATCTATTAAATATATCGTCGTGGGGCTAGTTCGATTTATGTAAGATTGTCCTCTAATATTTATTTATTTATTTATTTATAATAACAAGTTCGTGACCCTGCGGCGCCCGCGTACCGCGCGCGGTAAGCGAGGTTAAGCAATGTCGGCCGTGGTCAACTTTTAAATCATGAACGCTTTGAGTAGTACTTCCGTGCTTTGGGAGGCACGATAAGCCGTCGATCGCGGCTGCTGTCTATGAGAGCAGTCGCTAAGCCAACTTAGAGGCCTTCAGGCGGCTTGAGAACTTCTAACAGTCAAGTTACCCACTCACTTGAGAAGCCTAATCCCAATAAGGTCTAGTTTCCCCATTGGGTTGGTCAGATGGCAGTCGGTTCCGTAAAAACTAGTGCCTACGCCAAATCTTGGGATCAGGTAGCGGCCCCCGGGTATCCTTTAGGATGAAACTGTACTGGGATGATGATGATGATGGTCGCAAACAAGCATACGGGCCGCTTGTATACCGTAGCCTATATACGCTTGGAACTCAAGGGGACTCCCTCCCAAACGTATTGCCGAAACTTTACTGATTTGGGGATCATCAACAGCAAGATTAAATGTAAATAGAGTTTTATTGAAACTGCAATTTTCGACTGTTTATATTGTGTATAGGGTGCGTAAGAGTCAACGAAGTATTTGCTGTGTTAAGTGCTTGGCTATAGTTCCAACAATGAATCATGGCTGTGTAACCATGATTTCATTGTTATGAGTGTTCATCTGTTCATACCTTTGTGAATCAAATAATTTAATAAATAAGTAAAAGCAGGTATCTACACTTACAACTGGGTAGGAGCCATAAATGCACTAAGTTGTCCTGCCGTTAAGTGAGGATGCATTTTAAATTCAACGCAAGATTAATACAAAAATCAGGGCGTCTAGACGGTCATATAGAGAGATCTATGTGGCCATATTTAAGTAGAAATCCCAATATTTTTATCAGATATTTAACTTTTTTTATGGCGTATGACAGACTATCACAATTTCTCTATCTTTAAACCTACAATAAAATTGGGCATTTGACACATGTTAACATGTATACCATAGTGTGGTTATATAGATAGAAAACCATCACAATAAATAGTAAATTAAAGTAAATAAATTCATCGAAATCATAAAAAGATAAGGGACTTTTTTTAATAGTCCAAATGTAAATTGAAAATTATCAATAGAATTCTCATGTTTCAATAAAAAAGAAATTTCATGACTAGGATTACGAGGCCATTGCAATGTGACGTCACATTTCACTGCCTATCAGTATGGAGCGTTTTCAGTGCTCGTCAGCTATGCTGTACTTAACCTCTCGTTTTTGTCTTTTGTGTTGTTCTTATTGTAGTTGGTCCCATACCGTCTTGGTGGTCTATTTGATCGTCTGGTTCGAATGGCATAATACATTTTTTTTATAAAAATAGTCGATTTAAAAAATTGGCACTATTATTAAATTTCTGCCACCCAACAATGTGTGCTTTGCCTGCCTCTTGGAATACAGTTTATGCAGATCGAAAAACCCTCCAGATTAGGTTACACTATCTATACTAAACCCTTATAGTATATTAATTCGGGGTTTTTTGGTACTGCCTTAAGCACCCCAAGACGAGGTACTTACATAGCTATCATACGTGACGGGACGGTGAGTCGGTGACCCAGAATCGGAACTTTGTAACCTTTGAACGTCGCCGAATGTATCGTGTATTTTGTATTTCTTATTGCCGGCTGGTGCAAAAATGGCCATTAAGTAGACAGCGAATAACTCAAAAACTTAACCGTTTCAATAGATATAAAGCTATTTAGAACGATTGAATTGAAAGCGATTAATCTGATTTAGCATCTAACCTAGCTAAGAAAGAAAATTATTTCTTCGGAATGAATCGCTTTTTAGTAACCTATGGAATACTAAATAAATGTGCCTATGGTAGGTTTATAGTACCTAAACACGAATCGTAACCCAGGAATACGACATCAAATACCTAGATTCAGACACAGAAGGTTTATATCTGTGCCTACAAAGTACTCTGGTAAGTAGTTGTCAAATGATTTTTAAGTATGAGTAATTCAGGTTCATTGTTGTGTGGGTACTTTGGTGATTTTCTTTAGGTACCAGGATGGAGCAGCCGCTCTAGATGGAAGGTGCCTAGGAGCCCCTAACCTAACTCCCAATTGAGACAATAATCAAGCGAAAGATAATTTAGAAGGCACTTTTTGAGTGGCGCGGTATGGGTCGCTCTACCCTGATCAGGGATTCGTCCCTTACTAGAAAGTAGTGCCTAGTGCGAGAGGGACGAATGCTATATTTCCGACATAAAAGCGATCATGCTGGCTAGGCAGGAACACGCCCCAAAATGCGTTCTCACAACTACGTCGCCATCTGCCGAAAATGATAGGTGATTTTAAGCACAATTAGCTATTTCATATAGACTTTACCGATGTTAACTAGCATAACATAACACTAGTTAGCATTTTTGCATTCGTCTAATTTATATTTGATTGTCAGTGCAATTATTTCCACGTTTGAGTCCGTTGCTCTTCGAAACTGTTATGTCCAATCAGTTGGGTAAAACATTAGCTAACTCTTTTTTTTGTTAGTAAATGAATGATAGCGTCTTTATCTTTTTATAAATCCTATGAGGTCAAATGAATGATTTTTAGATTAGATGCAATGTTAGTCTTGTAAAAGTGATTGAAAAAATGAATGGACTTTCAATTTGGAATGTCACCGCTCTGTAACGCTTCATCCGCTTTTTACAAAATGACAATCTCTTGAATGCAAACCTAATGTGTCCGCGCATACTAACTACCTATTGACTAAATAATTTTAGAAATCAAACATATACCTATTTTTTTGTTCTTAATAGTAAATGAGTACCTATCGATACGAATTTTCTTTTATCTACATTTTTTATGTCTTAGGAGTTTACCTACCAATTTCAAAGCTCAAATTGATGTCATAGGTAGGTGTTTCATATAGTACTTACATCATCTTGATCATTCTGTATGTATCCATTTTCATTCTCCACGATGTCTCTTATAGTTTTGTCTTCATCTTGTACTGCATAATCGTCAGTTATCATAGTTCTACCATTAACATCATCTTTGTCCAAACCATTTTTGTATTCATTTTCAGGCTGCCTGAGTTCAAGCCTAATGGTTTTATCTTTTTCTAATTCTATATTTATATCCGTTGTTATTTTATCTATAATGTCTTCACTGACTTTTCTTTTTAATTGCGGATCTAATTTGATGCTATTGTTGTTTGTAAATTTATCGGACATTTTGTCGTCTAGATCGTAATGCTTTCTTTTATCGTTTAGAATGTCGTCGACGGATTCGCCAGTCATCGCAGTGACTTCGTCCGTTTTGGTCATCGTGGCGAGTGTCTAATTGGTCACATTGTTGAGTCTACGCCGCTATTGTCAGGTTCGCTGTGTAAGTCATCCGCAGATCATTATCTGTGAGATGACCGATTTAAAGGTCCAGTAAACCTGACCCCCGTGTGCAGAACTCCGGTGCCTTCAAAATCGATTAGTGTGAGGCCCACTTATCTGGTCGCGTTGCATTGTTACCGGCTGCGCGCGTTGGGCAACTATCGTGAACTCTTACACGATTATTGTTCCGCCATTACCTTTCGTATGAGAATTCTATTTTCTTTAGATCGATGATTTGTTTCCTATCTCGCTCTAGAGCGTGGGTGCGTTTCGCTTTAACAATAAATAATATTGTTTATCTTGCCCCGTTATTGGTATAGGAGATTACGGTTCATCTCACGTCCAATATGTGATTAGGCCCTTCGATTACTATTTAAACCGTAATTGGTTTCTAAAAAACACATTATTCACATTTATACAAACTTAGAAATAATTAGGTAACAAATTAATAAATGCAAAAACCAAACGTCAAAAAGCCACAAAAATATCACAAAACGGTCGGTTGACAAACAGCTGATTTTAATTTTATAAATGCATTTTCCCGCGCGTTTTTATCTTTTTAAAGCGTTCGCACACGGCCGCCGGCGGGCGCTCGCGGCTATCACATGCCAGCAGACACGGCTAAGGTGCCTCAAGTACAAGACGGGATACGAGATGAAACCACAATGAAACGGAAAAAGTAGCACGATTGACCGGCTGAGATGGCTTCGAACGATAAGTGCGCCTTGCAAGTTAAACAACTTACAATGTTAATATGTATTTAATATATTTCAGATCAATTTTCGGGATTGCGTGACTAACGGTTTTTTTTTTCAGGCCTTGGACGAGTCGTATTTACTGCTAGAGTATTGTGTAATTATAGGTAGGTCATCAGTAATCAGTATTACATACATACATACATAAAGTAAGGTCCGCTTTGGCACGTAGGTACCTAATCCCAAGACTTGGTTTATCGAAGGACAGTTTTTCTCACGATGTTTTCCTTCACCGTAAAACTACTTGTTAAACCCAATGGTAAGAGATAATAAAAACAGGGCTCCTTTTTAGGGCAGTCATCTATTAAAAATACCGAGCTTTCATGTTTCATCTGACGTCTCTACATATACACACCCAAAAGCTTCCTCGTACGGCGGCGAATCTATAATATTGTTTCTTTCATATCCAGTTTATATGCGTGTGTGTGGGTGAGTGTGTATGTGTGACCGTGTCGGATGAAATTGGAGTTTTTTTTAATGAGTTCGGCTTAAGGAAAGTGACGATGGAATTTTTGATTGATGTCGTATTATGCCAAAATTACTTTGGGGTTGTTGCGAAATTGCAGGCTAATTGAGAAACGATTACTTCAGTCCATTTGGATGTACTGTACCCAATGTTTGACCCCTAGGTTCGTAGGTAGGTTGTTAAATGAAACCGCTGGCCAAGTGGACGAAGATGACAGATGCGAGTCGATTGCATCCTTCCTTTAAACTACCTTGGTGACAAACAAGCGGTAAGAGGTCACTGTAGCCAAGAGACGCTTGCTATCCCAACATGTTCATAGTTGACCCCTTAAAAAGGTATACACGGTTCATACGCGGATTTAGGTTCGCGTCTTTTCTGTTTACATACCAAAAGTTAAAGGCTACAAAGCTTAATTTTGATTTGGACCAATAACCCGCATAAACAGTGTCTCCGTTTCTATAAATCCCTGTAATAAAAACATAGCTAACATGCACATAAGCCGTTAACTATTGACCACAGGAGGGACGACTTTTGTTTTTTCAACTATGACGTATGACCCACACTCCATTTTGCATAACCCCATCTGTAGCGCCTCGGAAAATCGGCAAGGAGTTCATTCCACAGCCGGAGCCTTCCGGGGTGGAAGTTCCTCTGAAATCGTAAGGGTATGAGAATGAGGTGCGACGCGACGGTGCAAAGTAGCCGCGGACAATAATGTCAAACCAGACTATTTAACCCAGTTTACGAGCGATAGAACACGCAAAAGGTGGCGAACATCGCCGGTCCTAGTCCCTGATCGAAAGGCGCCTGCAACATTTTATCTTTCGCTTGATTATATATGGATGGAGCAGCACCTGCCTGGCTAGGATGAACGCGTTTCATCATCATCATCATTTCAGCCGAAAGACGTCCACTGCTGAACATAGGCCTCCCCCAAGGCTCGCCATTTAGACCGGTCCTGTGCCGTTCGTTTCCACCGGATTCCCGCGACCTTCACCAGGTCATCACTCCACCTTGTCGGAGGCCTACCGACAGCTCGTCTTCCGGTGCGTGGACGCCACTCAAGCAGTTTCTGGCCCCATCGACCGTCAGTCCTGCGAGCAATGTGCCCTGCCCACTGCCACTTAAGTCTCGCAATTTTGAAGGCTATGTCGGTGACCCCAGTTCTGCTACGGACGCGTTTATGTTGGACATATAGCATTCGACCCCTTCGAGGAGAAGTGAGTGCGAGAGGGATGAATGCTATATGTCCGACATAAAGGCGATCATACTAACTAGGCTGGCGCCTAGTTCGGCCGCTCCAGCCGCTTTACCCTATAGCCGGACTTGGAGGCGAAGTAGAGAGACTTATAATTCGATATCGCATATCGCTTGTGAGTAGGCACTAATGGGATAGCCGCCGATTCGTACAGCTCAAATTGAACCTAGTCAAAGGGCCCAAAGCTGGTATCCATTCCGGTGCTTCTGCCCACAGAGCCCATAGGCGACAGCAGTACTCATATAGTGTCGGATTTGTGACTTGTATAGTATCTAAAAAAATTGCCGCGAGGAGAAGTAGGTACCTTCATTTCTCCACTACCCAAAGGTTGTCTGGAAGAGATCGCTTTTTAGCAATAAGACCGCCTGTTGTTCTGCCTCTGTCTCCCTGTATCTATGTTTTTTGTTTTTTATGTGCTATTTTATTATGTGAGGTGTGCAATAAAGAGTATTTGTATTGTATTGTATTGTACCTCTTCGCTTTTCGCTTCTTTTTTTTTAAGTTTAAAACCCGTCGTCGAACGGTGCCTGGGATCCCCGGGCTCATTACAAAAGAATGCTGTTGTTTATTTTTTACGCCGGGAGACGACGGGTTGAACTCTTTTTGTTTTCTTTTATTGATGACGTGTATATTACAGTCTATAAGGTATATGGGAACATGGGCCTTATTGTCTAATACAAACAAATGAATAGAAGATGACCATTGGTACAATAATTTGGTAGGATCCAGTCGATCTGATGACCTACAAGGTGGAGCTCGTCAATGACTAGAAGCTTTATAAAACACAAAATGTTGGTTTTAAAAGTCTGGTTTAACCAGTTAAAACACATTTTCATCACTTTCTTTAGATTCTTGCATCCTTTTTATTTTCGCTATTCGTTTAATTCGTCGCGCTTACATTTATATCTAACATAAAGTATAAGTAAACTAAGGCCGGGTTTTATAAAGATCCGTTAGACCACACCTAGATAAGTCAGATTCTTTTTTACATTATACTTACCTACTCCTAATCTTTATAAAACCGAGCCCAAGTAAGTTTACCCAATCAACCAAAACCAATGTAAAAAGACCTACTGTAATGTCTACAGCAACTAATAGTACAATTCATACATTTTCCTATTAGTGGGTACAATACCAGCAGGGTCAAGTCCTGTTAAGTTGTTGACATGTCAAGTTGCTACTCCAAGAGTCAATAATCCATTGAAAAGAACTTAGCTAAACGTGTGTAGGCGGTGGGTACGAACGCCAGATGAAATTTAAACCGCAAACGTATGTTAAACGTGTTTCAATTGATTTCAATAATTGAACGTATAGTGCAGTGGTGGGCAAAGTACGGCCCGCGGGCCAACTGCGGCCCGCGAAAGCATTTTATCCGGCCCGCCGCCGATACATCGAATTAATTAGTACATGGCCCGCGATGATTATATTTTGACGGTTCAGCCAAAAACCAGAGCAGCGGTTTCATACAAAAGTGCAGTTTTGCTGCAATTATGGCCCTCCTCCGAAATTTCTCAAGCTTACTGGCCCGCCATGAAAAAAGTTTGCCCACCCCTGGTATAGTGCAAAAAATGTTATGAAAACCGTGGCTTATAACGCCATCTCTGTACTATTGTACTAAACTGACGTAAGTGAGTGCTGCCATCTCCTGGTGAATAGCCAAACATTAACCTCACGTACGTAACAGAGCGCCGACCTTCACTAATACTTGTTTTGCTGCTGTCAAACTAGGTGGCGCTGTAATGACTGAATCTAAGCTTTTTGTATCTTATATGATTAGAAACTAAAAAACATTACATGAAAATGCACTGCTGTCTAATTACAACTGAAAAGACAGTAAATTATACGAGGAAATCAATAACACAATGACATAACGCAATACATTTTGGTAAGCTTTAAAAGCTTCCGCCATCTAGTGGCGAGTAGCATAACCAAACTATGTCATATCATTCTTACCCAGGTGGCGCTACTGTCATTGGATACAGCTTGGAATGTAGGAACACAACGGAAAGTCATTTTGTTAACTATAGAAGTCTACTAGTGGTTTCTTGTCACAGCTTACCTAGAACAAAGCAAAACACTTACTTAGTGATTATAAACAAATAAAAACAAATAGAAAAAAATGGAAAAACTGTAAAACAAAATCACCAAGCTATAGTTAACTATTCTATTACTATGTTAAATAAACATGATTTTAAAAGAGAGATGCAAGTCAAAAACCGGCCAAGTGCGTGACAGATCACGCACAATGAAGGGTTCCGTACCAACACCTACTACATTGAATCTAGAAAGGTCGTCTCACGGCATTAACGACCTTTAATAATAATAATAATAATAATAATACTTTATTGCTCTCATGTTGATACAGCAGATCTTAAAATAAGCTAGTTTAAGGTACAACATGAAACCCTGTACGGGCATTGCAATTTTTACATTACAAAATTAAAATAACAATAATCTATATCTAATGGTTTATAATCTATTCTAGTTATATTTATAGTAACTATTTACATTCAGGAATTCTTGCAGGGAATAAAAGCAGTTCTGTATTAAATATATTTTTAACTTCTTAACAAATTTTGTATATCTGGGCTCATCAGCTATGTCCTTTGGAAGACTATTGTAAATGCGTATGGCTGTCATATGGGGGCTTTTATTACTAATTTGTAAGTTACTTGTAGGGAGGGCTATCTTATTTTTATGTCTTAGGTTTAGGGTGCACGTGTGACGGTCTTTGGCTTGGGTATATAAATATTGATGCTTACGTACAAATTTACAAACCTCCAAAATATATAGTGAGGGTAATGTTAAGATGTTTAATTTTATAAAGTGAGGTTTACATGTTTCTAAATTTTTGATATTTGTAAGGATTCGTATGCAACGTTTCTGCAATACGAATAAATCCATTAGGTCAGTATTATTACCCCATAGAATTATCCCGTATTGCAGCCAAGTTTGGGTAAACGCATAATAAGCACTTATTGCGGTTCTAAGGTCAGTGCTTTTTCTAATATTACGTAGAGCATAGGTAAAGCGGGATAGTTTTGTAGAAACTTTCTCAATATGCGACTTCCAGTTGATATTTTCGTCTATGTTTATTCCAAGTAAACTACAATGGCTAGTTGTTTCAAATGTGTGTCCTGAATATGTATAATTAATAGCTAATGGGTGTCTTTGATGAGGTCTGAACTGTATTAAGTTAGTCTTACCTAAGTTTAATAGTAAATTATGGTCCTCTAGCCACTTTAAAATGCTAGCAAGCAAATTGTCCATATGTAGTACAAAATCGTTGTCGTTTTGCGCTGAGAAGACTATGGATACGTCATCAGCGTACACAAAGCAGCTAATATTATCTGATTTTATTATTTTTGGTAAATCATTAATGTAAATTAAAAATAGGATGCAGCCCAGTACGCTACCTTGTGGAATAGAAGATGTAACTTGTCTTTTTTGAGAATGTATTTTGGTAACTGTATTAGTATTTTTATCATAGTAGTCTATTTCCACAAATTGTATTCTATTTCTGAGGTATGATTTGAACCAGTCAAGGATAGTGCCGCGTATGCCTACTCCGTACAGCTTATTAAGGAGAATGTTATGGTTCACTCGATCGTATGCTTTGCTCATATCGAGCAGTAGCCCAAATGCGTAGCTCTTGTTATCAATTATACCAATAACTTCTTGTATAAATTTGTGAATAGTTAGTATTGTACCTTTATTTTTTCTGAAGCCAAATTGGCTATTATCAAAAATTTCATATTTATCGCAAAAGGCTGATAAACGATTGGCCATGATTGATTGGGCAAGACAGTTTTTCAGCGAAAAGTCAAAAACCGTACGTGACGAAGACCGGCCTGTGATCGTATGTTGATGCAATCGACCCTAAGTAAGGTAACATAAGCAAAAAACCGGCCAAGTGCGTGTCGGACTCCGCACATTTAGGATTCCAAACCAACCGCAAAATTGAGTTGGTTTAATAGGAAAATAAGGAAATATCAATGAAAAAATCTGATTTATCAATATATTAGTATTATTTGGTAAAACACACGTAATAATAAACATTATAACCAGCTTTATAGGCCAATGAGAAATTAAAAAATTCTTCGGAACAAAGTTTTGACAATTTGTTTGGAAACAAGGTACCTTACACTGTGAAAATTTGAAGACTGTATGTAGCTCTAGCCGTTTGGCTGTAGATAAAACCTGTGTGACTGGTCACTGACGCCGGACGGACGGACGGAACGACGCGTGATTGACAGCAATAGGGTTCCGTTTGAACCCTTCATGCACGGAACCCTACAAAGGGTAACTATGGTTATTTGACGACCGCTTCAGCCTAGTTGGTGGTGACCCTGCCTTCGAAGCTGGAGGTCCCGGGTTCGAATCTCGGTCAGGGCAATTATTTGTGTGATGAACACGAATATTTGTTCCTGGGTCTTGGATGTTTTCTATGTATTTAAGTATATATTTATCTATATAAGTATGTATATCGTCACTTAGTCCCATAGTACAAGCTTTGCTTAGTTTGGGACTAGGTTGATTTGTGTAAGATTGTCCAAAAATATTTATTTATTATATTTATGGTCCAAATATTTGAATCCCTTCTATTTTGGAGTCACCATGTCTTGACTCTTCCCTTCCTGGGGGGATTTAAGATTGAAGGTGACAATTTATTTCGATGAACATTTAATTGCTCTTTCTTGACTATAAGATAAGTATGGTTTTAGACTAGACTCGAACGCTAATTCAATGACTTTGTCTGTTATGAAACTTCTCCGCGCCGGTCTTAAAGTTGAATAATCCAATAATATTGATTTATAGACGGACGCTTCGACAAGATAATTCGCTATGATTGCCAATCAGACAATGTACCTGATTGCTTTGAACAGATTAACATTGCTTGAATAGCTGTTGAATTTATTATTAAGTGGTGGCATTATGACATAATGAAATGCAAAGTTTTTCTTTGAAAATTGCCAATACGTTGTCAGATTCTCTGGCAGGTATATTTTGTTGTCTTTCACTCTAAAGCGCTTTTCCGGCCTATCATACGAATATAATTATAGCATTTGTGACAATATAAATAAGGACAACTAAAAAATCGCTTATAGAAAAGACTTCATTACCCATTAGAACAAAAACCGATTCCACAATTTAAACTTTTTTTCACGTCAAAAAGACCATAGACCATAAAAACCGTAATGAATCATCTTGATATTCAAAGTGAACTTTTCGCATTGACCTGACGGCCACAGATTCAAAATGATCCTAGGCGTGGAGCGGGCTCGTGCCATGCCCGCGGCTATGCTCTCGTACAAGTTTTTTATTGACCAACTTAAAGAAAAAATAATACAAGCGCCAACCAACTTTGAACTTTGCGGAGTTATGAATAGGGTGCGGTTTGGTTTGTTATTTTTTTTTTTTTGTTAAAGGTGATTTTGGTGCACTGACGGCGAGATTTTATGCTTCATTGTAGAGCGCGAGTTAACAGCACTTACTGAGCGATAAATCATTTTAGAATGTTAAAAGAAAGCGTAATATAACAATTATCCGTAAAATTCCAACAACAATGTGCACGGTGTTTGTATTGAAGGACTGTCGTTTTGGTAAACAGCTCTTTGTTTCAGACCGCATGGATATGAGTAGTGACGTTGAAAAAAATGTTCAGTCGTATTTGGAGCGTTGGTTACGAACATTTAGTGCTTTAGCATTTTTGTGGGATTAAAAAAAATATGCTTTTAGCTTTTAATTAAAGAAATTATGCTTTGCAGGTGAGTTTCAAATGGTTTAAGTTTTTTATAGTCTATTTTTAGCCTTCATTTCTAATGTAATAACGAAGTTCTCCGCACAAAAAGATCGTAAACGACAAGTATACTACAGGTACTTACACCCTTTAGGGTGTAAGCTCCTAATAAGTGAGCTCAAAGGGCAGGTAATTACAGGGTAAGTCAGTTTTTGTGATCACCGGGATCACGCATGATCAGTCTGTTACTTTAAGACAGGAAAGTTTTAGTTAAAATATAACCTTATGCAGTTGACTTCAACACCAGGACAGGGTTATTTGGGCTAGGTACCATGCCAGGTTTTTAATACAACGAAAGTGGCAAACAAGCCTGCCTGATGCTAGGCAGATATCGTACCTACTATAGTATTGTGAGTTACTTTTTTTACATTTTAATGATGATGTATTTCAAAGTAAATAGAATACTGACAACTTTATTACGACAGTAATGAATGTCTTACTAATGTGGCCCAATTATTCTTGAAATTTGGCTCGTAATAGCCAAATGTTATTTTCATATCCATTAAAAAAACATACGAATACTAATTGGCTTATTCTTCACATTCTTTAAAAAAAACGGAAGTCGTTTAAATAGTTCACTTTCAAAAGATACTAAATACAATGTGAGTACTAAATGAAAATGCTTTCTATTATCTACTCAGTAGTGCTCAGTTTCAAAATTACATTTCGCAAATGCGTATTCAAAATTGGTAGCCCGTTAATTTCAACATTCCATGCTCGCGTTCTCTTTTTAATTTCAGGTGGTTTAACAGCCAGGGATTTGTTTTCTTTTTGTAACTGGCCCGTAGTTTCTTTGGATTTGGAATTTTCATTAATGATATTATTTTTAATAATTTACGTCATTTTTGTTCTAAAATTCAGAAAAGATTGTTCTATGGTTAATGTCATTTTGAGTGTTGCTATGTTGGAGCTCCATAACAACCCAAAATTAAGGGTAATTTTAGAATAACGCTGAATAAAATTACGTATTCACAGTAAAATGAGATGCAGCACGTAGACGGTAATCTTGTAAGCTTGTAACCATTACTAATAAAATATTAATGCGAAAATTTATTTACGTTTTATTATTCCTCTTCACTTTTAGGTAAAAGGTTATGACGTCTAAGGTTAGGTTAGGTAATTATTCGGTAACACGAATCAAATAATTTTAATTAACAAACATCTTATTACCTAGAAATCCCCAATATCTTTTTGGTCTAGATAAGATTAAGCATTCTATACAAGTATACAACTATTGCAAGTTGCATTATCAACATAAGCCATTGCCTCGTAAGTATAACTACACTATAGTAACACTAACGGTGTTACCAGATAGCATCTACATCACATTTGACATGCCAAGCCCTATTCTTAAATGCTTTAAAGACATTATTAATATTTTAATCACCCACAAATCACGTGGCAAGTCTGTACGTTGTCGAAACCCTCCGAAGGGGCGGGGCCCCGTGATGGATGTCGGTGGATGCCCGAGATTGAATGTCCAGTGCTTAATAACACACACACATCACTTACACATAAATAACACAAAATGTACTCTACACATATACAAACAAAGGTGTCTTAAACTACTTTAGTAACCTGGTAATGGTTAATTTTTGTTTCCAGCGTACGGAAAACGTTAGAAAATGAATTTGATTTTAATGAAGGAAGTCGGTTTGAGTTATTAGTATTGGTTTGGTCTTATGGTGCGTGCAATTTCTGTTTACAAGTATTTAGATGCTTAAATTACGCTTCTTTGCCGTGGAATGGTGATTACTCGCGAGTTTTAATAATTTTCGGTCCACATTAGACCTTAAAGCATCATTGTTAAGTTTGTCTAGAAGCAAATTTCCATCACCATAGCATAGCTATTAGCTACGTATACGTAGCTCGGAAATCGGTCGAATGCCAGAAAAGTCTCGGTTTCTCTGTAGGTTGGATGGTCTGATGCCTGTCGCTTTCTTAGTAATAGAGCCTAAAATCGATAGTATTATAAGAAATGTCCCTATTGCTATAGGAATAAAGGTTTGTTACGATACCTTTGGTTATCTTGACTGTTACTAACTATCAAATCCGACTATACAGGGTAAGTCAATTTGGACGTAGATAGAGTTTACATTAGATCACCTATATACGAATATCGTAGTGAGAACCATACCGAGGAGCTACCTCGAACCGAAAACGAAGTTCGAATATCTCCCTCTCAGTCGCACTTGCTAATCCATGCGACAGAGAGGGAGATATTCGAACTTCGTTCGTTTTAGGTTCGCGGTAGCTCCTCACCTCTACCATTTACTCTATGGTACCCTAAAGATAAAAGACAATCTGTAAAAGGCTACATGGCCAGTTCTACACGTTTTGATCACAACAACGTAAGATGAGTTTTAGCCTAACCTGTTGAAGGTTTTGTACTGTAACTGTGATCATTGAAGTGTTACAGTTAAGTTAAATGAAAAAAAAAGTTATGAATATCAAATTGTTACCAGTACAGCAATGCCAATACGTGTCTAAGGCATTGTACGTAGACTTAATGAAATACATTGCTCTCATTATTGATTTTTTTAACTGGCAACAACAGTGCGGGCGCAGGTCGTGACCGGGCGCGGCACGCGCGCCCCCGGCTTACGCCGTAACACGGCAACACTGTAATTGCCCGGGTAAACGCGGTTTTAGTGGGCAACACTGGGCGGGAGCGGTTAATGCGATGCTTAATTGAATCGTGTTGTTTTTGGTATTTTTATAGGTTATAAAGTGGGAGGTTTGGGCTACTGTAGAATGTCCAAAGTGAATTGGGTTTATTTGAAAGTTATAGTAATATTAAGAATAGAAAAACAACTAACACAAACATTTTTTTTACAAATCTGCTCACAAAATACACGAGAATCGGTTGAGTAATGTGACCTGTAGAGGAGAACATCCGGACATATAAAGAAGCATTTTGCCTCAACTAAAACGGAGACGCTTCGCTCGCTCTGTCAATAATTACTAGTTTTTCGAAAACACTAGGCAAGTACCATATAATATCTACCTGTACAGGATATACGACCAAAAGATTCTGAAGTTAAAAATTCAAATTATAATAGAAAGAGCATGCGAGCGAGACAGAGAATCTATTATAATAATTGATGGTTAGAGCAGTAAATCTGTAGGTGTCATGTCTTCCGGTATTGGAAAAAAATTAAAAGTACGTCGATTTGAAGAGTGGCCGCCGTAAATAAAAATACGTAGATAATTCGTTTTAAACGTTTTTTTTTGTTTTTAATTAAGATGCCTGAGAGAGCTGTTTTAGTTCATTCAGGATATTTGAGACAGAACTCTATATATATGTCGAATATATTGTCTAGTGGCTAGTGTATTGATTTAAACTTACACGATTTTCGTATAATTTGTGAACGGGACTTACTTATTTTGCGTCGTGTAGGTACTTAAATTTATTCACCTTTTTGTCTCCTTGCGAATAAGGATGTCGTGATTGTGGCACATTTGAAACGTCGGGTAACTCTAAAAAAGGTGAATTCCATTTACTAATAATAATATATGATCTAGTGTCATCTGTATGTGGTGGTCTCTCTGTGTTTTTGTGGATCACGATACAGTCGATTTGGGAATTGTACAATTAGTAAGTCACACTATATTCATATATTAATAATACGATTCATGTTACATTTCAATTTATAAATACAAAAATATTCATTAAAATTAATCAGTTCGTTAAAATAAAATAAAAAGTAATTCATTCCTTAAATGTATTGTTTCCGTTGTACGTTAACATTTAAAAAATCGTTAAAGCTATAAAATGTGCGCTCGAGAAGCCAGGACTTCAGTTTTATTTTAAAATATTTACAAGGATGTAGCTGAGTTGACTTCCACCACCACTATCACCGCCAAAAATTAAAACAAAAATGTTTATTTTTGTAAAAGTAAAAATTTCATGTTGAAAACATTCAAGTGAACATTTGCTACATGATGAAATTGAAACTCAGAAACTCTCGCTTAGTGTAATTTTTTCTTCCATTTTGCTACAGATTTAGAAACCTTGCATTTTCAATTAAGAAAATATTTCAAGTTGTATTGATACATTGAAAACTGGCTTGTTTAATCAGCTATATCTTCAAAATTAGGGTTCTCAAGTAACAAAACATGCACAAGCTAATAACGGACAACTTGTTTTATTAATTCGAATTTGGAATCCAATGGTGGTGTTTAAACCCATCGGCTCATTACAACCGGCCTGTGTTATTTGAGATACGTGATCTCGAATACGGTGGAGCGACGTGCACTTATCTGTGCACGTGCTGTCTTTAACGTTCTAATTTTGAAATGTTGTGCCTATGGTCTCTTTTGTGCTGGTAACACTACTTTTAACATTGTGCACGTTAATAATAGGGTTTCAATTGAGTTGTGAACGTGATTAAGAATGTACTTACTTACAAAATAGTAAGAACTCTTTTTACATTGTAAATCGCAGAGTTTTATTTGTTTATTTTTAATGCATACACGCAATACCGATTTGTATTTAAAAAAAGAATCGTGTTCGAAATTTGAAACATTTAAATTGCACGTTATTGCTACTGTGCACGCGGCGCTGCGCCCAAATACTGCGGGCAGGTTGTAATTATGTTCGCCGATTTGCTCCGAATCATCTTGTCCCGATCCGATGCCGAAAATCCTTAGGTAGAATCCCGAATCTCAGGCTTCGAGCAATTCGACTAATTCGTGGGAGTCCCTAGCGTGAGAAAATGATTTGAACGTGATTCACGAATTCGCACACTCATAACTGCTGTGTGTCTAAACATTTCAAATTACGAATTAGTAAAATAATGACATGAAACAAAAAAGCCGATTCTCAAATTAAAACGAGATAATTCGAACGCGCAACGGATGCAGCGCCCCGCTGCGAGTCGCGCTTTGAAAAAAGAACGCCGTCAACCGAACTGTCAGTACGCAACCGCGGATGAGAAATGTTGCCAGACTGAAAAAAGATAGACCACAGCGTTCATTCATAAAAAGCCACTCATGTTTAGAAATTAGTTTATTTTAATTACTCGGTGAGCGTATTGTTGTATTAATTATTAAGCTCGAGCCGTTTGTCGGACTGGACAATATATTTTATTGTCTTTCTGTACGGTTCGTGATTTATACATCTAGTTAGTAAGTTATTCGAATTTTAATTTAGACGAGTTTTAATAGGGTACGTTTGAATGGATTCTAATTAGGGAAAAACAACCGGTCGGGTTGTATGAATAATGTCTGGCATAAATTCCAGTTATGGCTTAGAAAGCGATGATCTGATCCCTGTGTACAATGGCGGCCTGTGCCTTAACAAATGCTTTATTAGAAAAATGGACGGTGAGAAATGGCCAGTGTCTATGGTTCTTTGTTGATTGATCCACGGACGCAGTAATTCAAATTTAGAACACAATGCGGTCTAAATAAACAGACAGGTTTAAGTTGACCGGAAATGTTTACATATACCTTAAGTGTTTGAAATGCCTCTTTAGGATTATTTTTTTAAATGTACAAATTAAAAATCGTGTCTCATGTTATACACAGTCTGTGTACATACAAATGTAAGCATATAGCAACAATTAATTATTCTCTAATTGGTTTTGCGTGCAAACTCAATACTTCATTAAGCCCTAATAATCAAATTAACTCAATCCGAGGAGACAAACAGCTTAGAATACTAGAATACAAAATTAAAAGAGAAATAAATCTCCGCTAAAATGGCAAACCATTAAATATTTACGATTGTGGGTAAACAATACGACACGATTACGGTGAGGTATTAAAAACCGGCCAAGTGTGAGTCGCGCACGTATAAAGGGGGTGCCAAGTATTCATATTATTATAATTCCGAGTTTCTTACGCCGGTTCTTCTCGAGGCAGAGGCTTATTTTATGAACCGGTGGTAGTTTTTTGACATTCATAAGTGCATGTAACATGCCTAAATTGAAGAATAAATGATTTCATTTCAATATTTAATCACTTAGAGCAATGTGTACATAGGATTTCTTACAAAATGTAACCTACTTACTAATTCTTTGCTCTGGTCAGCCATAGTTTTTCTTTTTTAACACTTATAATATACTGCTGAATTGTTTTGGTTTTATTTGGTATGTTTCTAAAAAGGGCATATCGTAGTTTTACCCTGAAATAATTCCCTCAGCGGGTAAAACAGGCAATGGGACTTTGTAAGGCACCGCAGTAGGTACGATTAACGATTTTGAGAAAAAGCTAGTGTAACAAATGCAATAATTTCTACAAAGTGTTTGGACAAGCTAAGTATTCGTATTTGTTTCCAAAATCTATTAGAGATTTGAGTTAGGATTTCTAACTTGAGCTCTTACGAGACAGATAGGAAAACTAATTTAAGATCCCATAATTCGCACACATTTCGCACAAGAGCTTTTATTTAAAAATTGATATGTTTATTGTGCAATAGTTGAATTTGCCATAAAGAAATAATTTTGGGTCCATAAGCCGGTTACGCGATCACCGTCAGTTGGCTACCACTTGAAAGATAAGGTTTTTTCTTCTTCTACAGGCACCAAAAATAGTAAGTCGTATGCGTTTTATTCCGTGGTTATTAAATTACAATCGATTAAAAAGCAACAAAATGCCGGCACACTAAATTAGCTGGTCGCGAACCGACGTAATTACACTACCTATATTTTTCAACGGCAACAGAACCCTACCCAATATAAAACCGTGAGCAATCGCGACATCACTCTATATTTCATTAACTGCTGTTCACAATTCATTGCTTATAAATCAAATTCGAAAAAAGAACCACAGGCTCATTTGGCCGGCCGTGCCTTACACACTATTAAAGTTTTGAAAGATTAAAAAAAACAACCTTTATCTTTGGTCTTATTGCCTATTAAAATATATCGGCAATTCTCATTGAAAATCCAATTTCGGTGTAGCCAATTAGAAAATGTAATTCTGTATTGTTTTGGCTCGTGTTCCGTTCGAATGAGGGCTATCGTTTTCGTGCTCACCAGTTGGCGCCACTGTCGAGTAAGGTCCAGCTGTCAAAAATTGTTATTGCGTTATTATGGGCATGAGAACGAAGTTTACATTTAAATCATATTTAATACCTTAAAACCGTACCGTAAAAATATCGAACATCCCGCATTGTAGCGCAGTCCCGTTTTGTTCGGAAAAAAAGTAGGACATAAGTTTCCGAAAGACAAAACTGTCTCAAAGCACTGACAGTCATTGACCCGTAACTTATATTTGCCATAATCAAGCTCAGGTATAGCAAAATAGTCACCATATTGTTCCAATTAGAAATGAACCTGCGTAGCGCAACCACAAAGAGTGACATTTTACATTTCGAAGACCTCACGCTACAGTAGCGCCTCTAGCGGCGAATTTATACGCGATAGCCCCCATTGCGATTGTTTATTGTTGTTAGTTGTGAGTGTTGTGACATTTAAATCGTAAATTCTAATCAAATGTTGACGCTTAGTGACCTTTCACTAGTCGACAATAGAGGGAGTGTAATGCTTTAAATGTAATATTAGCTTTAAGGCTTTCACCCCATTTAAACTTTTTAGCGAATGGGCGCCATGTGCCATTTTCCGTTAACATTGGGAAATCACTAGCAAGACGGAATTCCGAAGACCGGCAAGGGAAACATTGCCAATGTTGCCGGCAACTCTGAATCTGGTAATGAGCTGTTGTTATATTTTCTTCACCGAGCCTATGGAAAAGTTCTCATTAAAGTTTTTGCAATTAATGTCAAAAAAAATCTTTATTTTTCTTGTAGAAATCCGGCAACACGCGGGAAAATACAGTAATACAGGCAAATCAGCCTGGCTATAGTCGCTATCATAATCGCTTTAATGTCGGGCATATATTCGTCCCTCTCATACTTACATGCGAATAAGGGAAGAATGATATATTTTCGACATAAACGCGATCATGCTAGCTGTGAATAACGTGGAATAACATAGTTAGGTTACGAACGTCTCGGGTGGTGTATACTTAGTTTAGATCTTTTTTGCTGGCCGATAGCGTATAACAACTGTTATTCGATTTTCCATCTTCTACCATGCAAAATTAAGTCATTTTTGCAAGGATTACTTTGACACAAGTCGGCTAAATCAAATAAGAACGCTTGGTAATCAATAATCACACATTCTATTTAAGACCTCTGTCTCCTACTATCTTGAACTTGGGTGTCGCAATAACTGTTCGTTGTCGGAGAGCTAGCTTTAAACTGGTCTGCCTGAGAGTCGATCGTCGTGAATGCCGGAGGGAGCTCTCGACACAGCGGGGTACAGATGTGTGATAACTAATGACGTTGTTGTATTTCTGACTACTTTTGAATGCTAAGGTAATAAATCTATAAGTAGACGTGTCCAAAGGGATAGATCGGAATGACAAACTTCAAAAAAGTTGAACTAGTGTCGTCCGATAGAGTAAATGTTACCATAAGAAATAATTACAATAATAGGTATTGCAAATCAATATCAGTATCGATTTAACACTTTTTGTAACAACCTCTATATTGTTTATCGCTAATTATTGCCCCTGTGGGAGGAGCCGGCGTGACATGTCGTAAACAATATTTATGTTTTTAACTTTTCACATTTATTTATGTCAGCGGTGCATATTCATTTCAAATGTTAGTCCTTAATTTTTTTATTTGGGATTACCTATATTTATTGTGATTTAACTTATGAACGTAGACATGACTGTGGTAGTGACCACCGGGACCGATAGAAATGACAAACTTCAACATGTCCAAAGTTTCAACTTAGTGCCGTCACGTAATGATAGAATAACACCGCTTTTTAATGAAATTTTTCGATTACCCATATGCTTCCGTCAAGTGTGAACATGGTTTTAGTCTTCCTAGGTCGAGATTCTAATTTAGAGTTAATAAATATTACCATAAAGAATAATTATAATAATCTACCTATAGTGAATGAATATCAATATCGATTGACCACTTTTTGTAACAGCCTCTATATTGTTTATTGCTAATTATTGCTGCTGTGGGAGGAGCCGGTGTGACATGTCATAAATAATATTTTAATGTTTTTTTATACGACAACACTGCGTATTATTTTCAAATGCTAGTCCTTAATTTAATTCATTTGCGTTTTTTAATTTATCAGCATAGCGATTCAGCGAGGAAATGCTGCCAGCATCTTGGGAACTATGCCTAGGGGACCAAATTTTTAAATATATTTAAGGAATAATTAATTGATGTTCATCATGTTTTGTGACGGTGCTCAAATTATGAACGATATTTTAAATATGCGTCGACATTTAAGGTAGATATAATTAAAACATAACTTATAGATACTTGCATCTAAGATTTTCGGAGCAAATTTAAAATAACAATATAATGTATGATTGTTTTTTATGGACAATTATAGAGATTTTCAAGTTATACCTATTACCTAGAGCGTTGTCATAACATGGTTGTCACAAGAGCCAGTCAGTTAGCCATAGAGGCTAAGATGATCACTTATATGTTGGACAATCAGCATTCGTCCCTTACTGTCAAGTACTTAAGTGCGAGAGGGACGAATGTTATATGTTCAACATGCAAGCGATCATCTTAGCCCCTGCGATGATGAGTTCAGTTAAAATTGTTAGCTCAGTGGCGTCGTGTGAAGGTTATTTATTAGACCAGGTATTTCTTAATTTGAGATTATTTCAGCACATTGATCCGTACTCAGGAACAATATACGAAAATTTGTTTTGCAAAATAATTAACTTTATTTGCCCATTTGAAATAAGGAATGTTGACCCTTGAATTTATCGGAAATGAGAAATACAGCACGTTCAGGTAACCCTGTTGAATCTACGAAGTGTCTTTTCTCAAGTTGTGTAGGTGGGGATATAAATACATATACATGTATATTGATTTAAACTTACATGATTTTCACACATTATTATTGGAAAAAGGAACTTAATCGGGTACAATACTAATTTCATTACATATTTCAAAGCTTGCCCGGGGTTTCGAATGTATCTCAACATCCGTGGTCGCGAGCTGACTGGCGTGAGCGGGTATCAACATCTTCTGGCCTTACGGGGTTTTGGAACTACCCGCATTTGGTCTTTATTTAACACTAGGGTTGTCGCTCGCCCGACACACATCACTATCAATGTAATTAAATTAGTATTGTAGGCGATTAAGTCCCGTTTTCAAATAATAACATATACATATATATACTAAGAAATGGATAACTGCTGCTAGATTAAGTAAATAGTATACAAAAATATTTTTTTGACAATTGTTTACATGCTACGTATGCGTCTTGTTGATGTATAACCAATACTAAAATAAATCCACAAAACCATTGCGAGCTCAAATCACATTTATGACTACGGTACCGAAATATTTAGTTTTATTTCCTTTATTGATATTCATATGAAAAGTTTAACGAATAAAATTAACAATTAAACCCGAATCCCTAAGCCACATTAATTACCGTCAAAATAAAAGATCAACGGATTTAATCCCAAATTACATTCATTGTCGTAACGGCCAAAAGGTTGGCAACACCGCTCCCGTTCTAATTCAAAATTCGAAATTAATGGCGAATTTGACAGCGCGGTATTGTGGGGCTAATTTAAATCTTATCAAGCCGATGACAGCGGCATAATGGAACGGCAGTTTTTTAAATAATACTTCAGCGTTCCATTTTTGAATTGTTTTATTGTGGTGGCTGAAATTGAATTGGTTCTTCATAGTAGTTCTTGTTTTGAAATGTTTATGTTGTTGAAATTGCGTCGTATGTTGTGTAGCGTTTCTGAATGCGAAATATTTGCATTATTTACAAGTGGAGCTTTAACAGGAGGCTATTTCACAGTTCGTAGTGTGAAACATCTGCACTATAGGTCAATTCTTGACTAGTTAATACATATGTCCGTTAGCGACCATCTATTTTAGTGTACCGGTTTTAAGACTACTAGGATGTATTGATGGACTGAAATATTTCTCGATATAATTTAATGGATTCCAATTAAATACTTTTTAAATAAAATGGGCACGATTAACTTTTACAGTGTGGTAGATAGTTAACACATATTTAATTAATTATTAAACAAAAGGATCTTTGGGTGGCTGCAAACTGACGCTGGTCGCATAATCGGCGCAACGACCTACATACTCCGTCAATCATACAACCTAATAGCAACAAAAATAATGAAATTCATAAAATGTGTAATCACAAACAATAATTATGCCTTTTTGCATTTTGCATTGTAACTTCGTATTTATTTTATGAATTATATTTTAATTACGGAAATTATGTAACATGATTGGCTCCCAATACATCTAAAACAAGAATATTAACACATTTATTCTTTATTAGTAATTTTTATATTGAAAATACACACAGTCGTTCTTCTTTTTATTCAAGTGCCATCTCCTACCGGAGGTCGGCTATCATATGTGCTATACCTACGAACTATTGCCACGGCTGTGCGGAATAAATATCTCGTGCTCAGGTTGAACCAAGCGCGAAGATTCTCCAGCCACGAGTGGCGCCTTCTTCCGGGTGGTCTCCTTCCTTGGATCTCCGCTGCTGCACGCTGTCGTTACTTCACCTAATTGCTTGTGATGTGGATGGATGTTGGTGAATCGATGGTTATGGTTTGAATCGTTTCATTTAAGTAATAATCGCGGCAATATCTTCGAGGCTGTTAATCCGATTTCCAAAATTCCTCCAACAGTATAATAGCCCTTTGCGAAGAGCATAGGCTATATTTTATATCATGTCCCCGCATGCTACCGGTAACTTCTAAAGAGATTGCTAATTTTTCTGCTGTTTGCTACGGATTTAAATTAAGTTAAGATTGATTCGACCGTTGAGTCATGATATTGTACGTACTGTGTTTATTAGTGGATATCTGTTTCTCCGTATGTTAGTGGATAGTTATTTCTCCGTATGTTAGTAGATAGTTATTTCTCCGTATGTTAGTTGATAGTTATTTCTCCGTATGTTAGTGGATAGTTATTTCTCCGTATGTTAGTGGATAGCTATTTCTCCGTATGTTAGTGGATAGCTGTTTCTCCGTAGGCCAGTGGATAGTGGTTTCTCCTTATGTTAGTAGATAGCTGTTTCTCCGTATGTTAGTGGATAGCTAAATATTTCTCCTTATATTAATGGATAGCTGTTTCTAGTAAGCTCAATGAGGCTTGTGTTATCGATACTAGACGACGACATATTTAATACATAGAAACAGTTCTAAACTCAGAAAGAAATATTCATGCTCATCACACAAATATTTACCCTGGCCAGGATTCGAACCCAGGACCGCTAGCCTTGTAAGTAGGCTCACTAAATACTAGGCTAAACCCTCCATCGACGGATCCGTCTGAGAGGACATCATTATCATCATCATATTATTGAACCGCCCCGTCCCGTCGGCTGTGTGATCGGCACTCAAACCGCGTTCGGTTTTCCGCGTTTGGAAGTAGTGCCGGTTTTATCTCTTAATCATAACTAGCTTTTGCCCGCGTCCTTGTCCGCTTAGGACTCGTTCATCGCGTTAGTATTTAATTACTTTTATTTCAGGCGTTTACCTAGTTATCAGTCTTCTATACAAACCTCCACCCCCTTAAGGGATGATTTCCAGGATAGTATCCTCTATCCTTATGTCCTTCCACGGAACTCAAACTATCTCCATACTATTCATCTACATCGATTCAGCGGTTTAAGCCTGAAGCGGTGACAGACAGTTTCGCATTTATAATATCAATATGGATAAATATGTAGTACGTATGGATAGTTCATTCAAGTTCGTTTGTCCTTATCTGACATGTTTGTGTGAAAGTAACAAAACACAGCAACGGCAGGCAGGCGGTAAGCTTGTTGTACTCGTGCCTATAATTAAAAATTACAATTTTGCTTCTTAACTGAATATTCGATATTCAATTCAATTCAATTATTTATTTCAGGCATAGGTCCATACAAATATGTTAGTAAATACAATAATAATAATCTTATAACCTAAAGGGTGTTAGTAAATACCTAAACTAGAGGCAAGGCGTGCTAAAAACTATTAACTATTAAAGTTTTTTTAAATGATATTTTTTAATATTCACATAATTCTGATTCAATTTTGCGTGTATCGCGTGATAATAATCAGTATGTGTTGGTGTAAAAGGTCCCAGTGCTCGAAACTTTCGTGTCCAATAGATGACATCTATTAATAACCTCTGCCATCGTAAGATATAAAGAGCCATGTATTGAGTCAGTGTCAAGTACAGGTACATTTACCTTATTTCAATATTGAATCGATATAAACAAATAAGTATTGATACCTGCAATCCCTTTTTTTTTGAACCTGACTGTGGCTTTATAGGCCGGGCCCAATAAAGCGATAGGAGTGCGCGGTTGGAGAGTAGCCTGGGGAAAACCAGGGCACGACCACGCGTGTGGTTTGGAACACTGGAATACGCTAAGAGTTTGCGCTCCAGTGCGATTGGTTGAGCGGTTTCAACCGAATCTGAGGTGTACCTACAATCCCTCGTCTTCCCAAATTAAGTAGGTAAATATTGTATATTATGTGTCTTTAATAGGTATACATTTTCTAAGTAAAATACTTTTGAATAAAATTCTTAAATTATATTTTAACAGTAAAATATAACCAACAATCTCATAAACGATCTTGAGTTTACAAACATTTACATACATAGGGTCGGTAGGTGGGTTTACAGGCTGTTAATTTGATGCGCCAGTTTGCGGCCACTTGGATGAGTTGATGAACTGAAAGGATATTTTCTTGCTTTTTAAATATATTCCCATTCAATAGCTACTAATTAAAATGCATACGACTCACTATTTCTTTAGGGCATGTAAAAATGTAAATATCTTCGTTCTTCAGAAGGCCGCAAACTGACGCAGGCCGCGTAACTGGCGTAGCGACCCTATATACATACCTATTCATGGATTGCAACCGGCAGAATATCAGTAGTTAATTGGTTATTAAAACATCAATCTTACATGCTTTACTACAGTAAAGATAATTCATTCATTATTAGGGTTCCGTAGTAAACAAGGAACCCCTATAGTTTCGCCATGTCCGTCCGTCCGTCTCCCGCTTTTCTCAGTAAGTAACCGTTAGTACTAGAAAGCTGTAATTTGGCATGGGTATACATATCAATGACGCCAATGATTTTTAGGGTACCTCCCCGACATGTAAAGTGGTGGTGCAATTTTTTTTTCTTCCAAACCCCATCGTGTGGGGTATCATTGGATAGCTCTTTCAATATTATAAGGTTTCTAAACGCACTTTTTGATTCAAGAATCGGTTGGTGTGATATTAAGCTTTGAAGTGATAATTGATATTATAATTTTTGCTATGGCCAAGTGTCTCCCTCCCCCCGCTACCAGCTAAACGGTGGCTACGAGGCATGTGAAAAAAATTTTAAAAGGAAAACTATCACAGCTAAGTAGACATTACCGTAAAGGGCAAAAATATGTATACAACACAACATCTCAAAAAAGTACATCATCAGTACTAAGATCAGTAAAAACCCTTCTACGGGTCCGTAATTTCGACCGTTGACGTGATGGACGGACAACTACGGAACCCTACACTGTGCGTGGCCCGACACGCACTTGGCCGGTTTTTTTTAATAAATCCTTAGCAAGACTTGAAAAAACTGCATGAACTGGGCATTAAAACTACATAACTTATTACTTTCAAAATTCACTGCAAGTTATAACCTTTTCAAAAGATACTTACTCATTAAAACAAAATCTTCATAGCCTAATCAAACTACTAAAACGGCACAACTCAAAAAATGTACCTTTCAAAACATTTAACTTAACAAAACCGATATCGCAAAAAGTTATTTTTTATTGTTTTAGCTGTTTGAAAAGGATGTCCCGGCAATTTGTGCCAAGGACCACCAATTATAAAATTTCAAAGTATAACGTGTGTTGCCCGCCATAATTATACGCTTCGTGGAATGCTACAAATAAAGGATTGGGGCCTTTCTTGTCAAGTTTCTTGGATGAAATGTTACTTAGGTTTTGGTTTCAAGGCAGGGAAAGTATATTTTTGAATGTTTAATACAGGGTTTGTTAAGTTTTAGTTTCTGTGTTCTGGGAATTATCTTTCATTGTGGTTGAACGTTGTGTGGGACTGTAAAAATACATACATTTTAGAAAAGTTTTACCACGGGTCTCTCGAATTATGTATCAGGTTTACCCATCATCATCAACAACATAATATTAGTTGTGAGTATTTAAAATTTAGCAACTCGTACGTTATCTTATCTAAATGCATTTCAATGGAATCCGTTTTAAAAGCCTTAGTGAACAGCATCCATTTATTTTACATAATATATTTACCTATAAGAAAAACTCCATTAAGATATTAAAAACAGCATTAATTTAAAAATAATTACCGGGACACTACTAGTTTACTGATGGCATTATTTAATAAATACCTTGGTGATACTATTAATATTACTTTTTGACTACTAGGTCACATTAACAAATATTTCCACAATAAATATTATCTGCAAGTTCCTTTTTTTTTGTTATTTATTAATGTATTGGTATCTCATTACCACAACACTATTACCCAATTTAAATATTTTTTCCAATTAAGTAGTACAAAAGGATTATTAGATTCTTGTATGATCTCCATCTCAATTAAAGGAATTTTCCCTACTGTAAAACGAAACCAAAAGAATAGTTTGCTGGTTTGCTTACTTTACTTTGTTGTTTCATGGTTTTTCGTCAAACTTATTTTGTACTACCTAAGTACAGGTATGTATGCCATTTTTATTTGTATTTTCTGCAAGCAATTTTACTGATCTGTTCAATGCTTTAACTATTTTGTAATTATAAATAAATAACGCATTATTTACAAACACTTTTGTCACATATTCCATTTTTATTGTTTTTATACAATATACTTTTACGACACACGAATTTGAGCTGAATAAGAATTTTCAATTATATAACATGTACACACTTAGTAATGAAGAACACTATAAATAAGCAATCGTATCCATACCTCGCGATGACACTGCATATAAAGGTTCATGCTAACTATACTAAGGCAAACATATCACAGAACACAAAATGTCTCATATCACAACAGTCACTGGCTTGCCTTCCGCATTATCGATTATGCCCGGAGCCATCGGGTCACGTACCGAATGTAATAATAATCGACCATCCCCCAGGCTTATCGGTAAACGACTGCAGGCGAAAAGGTTTTCGCTGGGGGCGAAACGCCGAGCGTCGCTCAAGGCTCCGCCCCGGGGCTCGCTATTGGCCCGAAAGTGGTAGCGAGCCGTCAAACGAGCGCCCCCATTGGCGGCCAGTAGTCAGTGGGGGCATAGATATTTTGACGTTTTTTTAACGCGGTGGCATTTCTCGTCGCTGCGATTAATTGTAATTCTTTATGGCTATTGTAGGGTTGAGTGAGCGGTTATATGTGACGTTTGTGTTCGATATTTGATTTTTTTATGTCTATGCGCAAGCGACGGGCTGTTTGATTAGGCTGGTTAAGTTTTGCTGTTTTTTTTTCTAATTTTTGTTCGATATTGTTTACTTACTATTGAAATGTGAAGAAGAGTAAAATTTAAACAACCTTTCGTTTTTCAAAACTTAAGTAAGCAACAAAAAGATTAGCAAAAAATGTGTTTTCGGGTTTGTTACACTTTGCCCTTTGATGGTGAATTTATTTGTCAAATATTTTAAAAGAAGTCGACTCTACTACTTTTCCAGTTGTCTAATTTAGTTTATTGTTATTGGTTTAAAATCGATGATAAGGCAAATGTTAAAGTTCTAGTCACTACAATAACCATTGGGTTAATAGTGCAGGCAGGTAATTTATTGTTATTGACTCAATATTGATAGTGTCAATCTTTGACTTGACACTGTCAATCTTAACTCCTTAATAATAGAGGTGAACTTCGTGAGTCATTTTTATTAAAACTATATTCTACTAAACGGTTAAAACGCACATTTTGTCACTCCGAGCGTCATGTTTCAATTAGACATGAGTATTTCACGAATTAATGATTCAAATGAAGTACTTCACCTCGTGTCACTCGTTCATTCACTAATTCAGTTCGGATCCATATACATTCAATATTTCAGTCAGACCAGTTCATGAATCATATCGTTTACATACTCATTCGTTCCGAGAGTGACATAGAGGCCATAATTGAATGAATGACTGATATCATTACCCAATCTATATTCTATAGAATAGATGGCTCTGTTAAGCTACTGAATTAAACTGAGCTAGTGAACTAAATGAGTGATATACTTCACAGTGAAGGAATGAAGTACATATATCAATCTTTTCTTTTTAGTGATACATTTTTCGCATGACTAATTTCGATTGTTTCAACTCTTTGGGAGTCTATCAATACGAGTAAGTTCATTGTAGGTAGGTATTATAAGTAACCCCATACTACAACCTCTTTTGTTTTATAGCTACCTGACATGTTTTAGGGTTCCGTACCAGAACGGGACCCTATTACTAAGACTTCGCTGTCCATCTGTCTTTCTGTCTGCCTGCCCTACTCCTAGTATCTCATGAGCTGTGATATTTAGACAATTCAAATTTTCACAGATGATGTATTTCATTTGCCGCTATAACAAAAATGCTAAATACAGAATAAAATAAATATTTAAGGGGGCTCCCATACAAGAAACGTGATTTTATTGCCGTTTTTATAGATAATGGTACGGACCCTTCGTGCGCGAGTCCGACTCGCACTTGGCCGATTTTCATGACTTGTATACCTAATTACTGTTTCAATTAAGAGGTCTAAGTATTTGTATATACTAAAATGTTTTGAACTCAAATTAATGACAAGGGTAATAGCTTCAAATAGGTAAATACTATGTTTTAAGAATACTATGTCTTTATCAAAGTTTAGATGCTTAGGTAGTACCTAAAGGAGCCACGTTTTGATTTTGTATTGCTTAGTAGATTGACAATTAATAGGTATTTGGCTCTAAAATTTGTGATTTGTTGAATTGAATTATCTTCGCAATCATTACTCAAAGAGTACATCTGAATGTCTGTGAAATTGAAGTAGGTAGCTTCATAATTAAATGTAAATTTGACTAATCAAATTAATGAATAATTACATTGCTTAACGTGCTGTACTATAATTTGTATGATTTCTGCATGTATAATATACCTAATACTATTATACCATTCCGTGGTAAAGCATATCTTTCCTAATTAATAAAATAAACCCCTGGTTTGCTTTAATATTGAATGTACACGCTGTGTATTTATTTCTCCACGCTATTTATATCTAGTGGATCTCCAAAATCGAAAGGTTTCTGAAACTGATATTGTACGCTATAGCTCAGTTGGCTAGAGCGACTGGCCGCGAGTGCCGGAGGGTCGCAGGTTCGAATCCTGCTCGGTGCCTAAATTTTTCAATTTTTCCTTCATTCTAAATTTTTTGATATTGTACGCTTTCAGATATAACCAGAGATCGGACAAATTTGCGTCATTGCTCGCAATAATGTAGACATGACTCCAAAATTAATGAAAATGTTTATCAATTAACTATTTCTTGAAATAAAATTTGAATTTCCGGAGATAATAGTTTATACGTGCTTATAATTATTAGCAAAATGTTATTTAAAGTGGTTATCGTTTTCGTAAATATATTTATATAATAAAGAAGTTACGATTTTAAATTGACACGATTATTTATACTAGACCAACAACTACTACATGGTAAATATTCTGCTATGATTATTATTTCTGACGATGTAGTTTTCTAGTGGATTGCGAGCGGAGTTTTTCAGCACTTTAGTATGTTTTTGATCTAAAAAGACTGACTGCAGAAAATTTGGAAAAAATACTGATTATTATCTTTAATAAATGTACACTTTAACAAACTTTTGTATTTATTGACTAGGAATCAAATTATATGTTAAGTAAGAAATTAATTAATTGATTAACATTTTGATTAATTTTGGAGTTATGTCCACATTATTGCGAGAAATGACGCAAATTTGTCCGATCTCTGGATATAACAATAGTTCCGCGAAACAAGTTCGAAATATAATTTTCGTTATAAAACATTTGAGTAGGCTATGTGTACCCAAATATAATATAATAAGTTAAAGAAAATATAACTTTGACTACGATATGACTAAAGAACAAAGCCAAACAACCATACGTGGCTCAAGACATTTTATTTGAGTTTAAACAAACTTTTTGTTTATACACAAACGCCTGAAGCTAAAACCGCGTAACTCCAAATTTAATAAAATAATTCCACTGACAGCTGTCGTTTCATTGTGTGGTCTGAATATTGGCTGTGGCGACACTGGCCATTTTCAAATTTTGGCGTTACAAATAATTTGTATAATTAATTCCGTGTGGTCAGAATTCAGTGGTTTTTAAAAATGCTTTTTGATATATCATTGAATCGTTATATTAGTCTGTCTAAAAGTCTGACAAAAATACAAGTTACGTCGAAGTTCCAGTGGAAGCTAAGGCATTTTTTGAGTTTTCTGAATATGTATTCCCTGCTTTTCTAACATGTCAAAAATACCTGTTAGTGATCCTTTTAATATACATTTTTATACCTTTCCTTGTTATTTAAAGAATTTTCTGGCACGAAATATATTATAAATAATTAAATAGTTGCTATACTAAACATTTGATGGCAATACCTATGGAAATGAAGTTTTCAGGCACTTAACAGTCCCTACATAAACATAATTATATGGTTTTTTTATGTTATAGGGGGTAAACCAGCAGACGGATCGCCTGATGGTAAGCAATCACCGTCGCCCATAAACACCTGCAACACCAGAGGAGTCGCAAGTGCGTTGCCGGAGATGTATATATCCAATATCAACAATCCTTCTACGTTATTTCCCAAACAAAGAACAATCTAATGCTTAAAACAACTACGACAGTTTATTTACGGGGGCGAAGCCACGGGAAAAGCTAAAGTAAACCTGGCACTTTAATAAACACCCTGAGGTGTGAGACATTTGGTGCGCGTCGATGTTTTTGGGGTTTTCTTTAAATTGAAAGTTGTGTTTTTTTGTATTGTGTAGGTTATAATAGAGTGGTTTGATCGATATAAAACGTGTAATCATATATTTGTGTTATAAATGACAGTTCACATGGATAAAATGAAAGGAACGGGCTTATATTTTATGTATAGATTAAACCCTTAATTTCAGTAGGACGAAACCACACAACACACAGTATTATGAAAGTAATAATTTCAGCTCAGTCCCGTAATTTCAATTAATGATCATTGCAGTAGTATCCAGCAGCGGTGGTCCTAGCCCCTGTTCAGGGTGAAGCGATTCATACCGCGTACTCAAAATTTCCCTTCAAAATTTTATCTTTCCCTTGATTCTCATTCAACATTTAGGCGTCCTTAGGCACCTGGCGCTTTAAGCGGCCACTCTCTCCGCTCTACCCTAGGTCCGGCCCTGATGCCCAGAACAGTAACACAGGATTGTAAAATAGTAATGCCCATGGCCAAAATTTATTTTCTGTTTGGACAATTATATTACATCATCGAAATAAAACATGGCTTGTATCACACAAAAAAATAAACCATTAAACGTTATAATCAAAAACAAAAAGCAATCGCAAGCTAACCATCCAACTTCCTTAAAAAACACCGAAGACGAAAAAACCAAATCGGCATGACACATTAGCAGCTCATTTGTGTCTGATTATATACGGTGACCCCACACCTTCCATCAATTAAAAATAACTAAAACTGTCAAGATCATTATTTATTTTTTGTTACATAACTGCTGTGATAAATTTACCCGTTTTCTGAGTTGCGTCTTTTTGTTTTAGCCGCCTTTTGTTACGGTGCCGTTATGGGTCACGGTTACGTAATTCGATTTTGGAATCTGCAATTCTAACGGCATTTTTTTGTAATTCGAATTAGCTTAATGGAATTTCTAAGTTTTTGTTCCAATACTATGTGTTCTATACATATGGTGTGATCCTAGCAAATAAAAACAAAAACTCATTTGTACAAACATTTCGAATACGCGAACACTCGGCTTCAGCCACTAAGTAGAGTATAAAGTTAACATCCTTGTCCTAGTTAGACATTATTTAATTGTGTAAGATTCCGCGTATTCCGCCTATTTGTTTACGTCAATAGTGTGTGGAAACACATTGGAGGGGCGTTCAGTTTAAGATTGGCTTTTATCTACAAGCATAGCTCTTAATAATATAATAAATAAATATTAAGGGGACACTCTTACTCAAATGGAACTAGTCCCATAGTAAGCTCAATAAGACTTGTATACATATTTAATATATATAAACGATATACATATTTAATTAAAAAAAAGATAAGTTATTTACTTTCTATTATTCATTGGATAATACGCGACGGAGTATTACAAAAGTGGCTTAAAGTAAAATTAGTAACCTTGTTAAAAAAAGAATAATTCCCTCACAGGACACGATTGTTATTATTAGATCCATCATTATTTTCTGTCACCGCGTGAACTTCAAACTTCCCATCTAACCAATTTAACAGCAATTAGACTCGAGCACGATACCCTAACTGCCAATAACACAGGCTACCGAGAATTCCAAATCCAAAAATCCGAGGGACATAGACAGAAAAAAACAAACGAAATTCCTCCTCAATTTAGGGTTTAATAAAACTACTCTATAATTTACGAAATATTCTAACAATTTTATTCTCAAAGTAATGTCTATGACAATTACTGAGGTATGTTACCTTGTGGAACAGAAAGGCAGAGTATATTTCGACGCTAGGTACGCCATATGTCTTTTTTGGCTTAAGGCGCTGTATATGAGACACGCGAGTATGTCGTACTTACGTTGTACGTAATTTAGGCGTCATCTTTATGTTAAAATTATGGTGGTTAGACGTCTAACAATTTGTGAAGTATGGTGCCATTATTGGTGTAGTAGACGGGATGATGTGGAAGATTAATATAGATCATTTTAATACATAACGCGCAGTGAACAATAGAGCTAGAGATCGATTTATATTCGTAGCTTCCGATTCTATCACATTTTTCGGTCGAAACAAATTTATTTAAGTAGCTACCTACTTCTTACAAAATCAAGATGAGAAATGAACGCATGAAACAGAATATTCAGCCGAAACCGAAACCAAATTTCGACTGCATAATGCTTCAAATGTATGATGAACTAACTTTACAACAAAGTATATTATTTGTTAGTAAAATTGACGCTCACTCTTAGAACTGATTTGTCATAAATATTTAATAATTTATTAAAACAAAGTATAAACAAACCTAATATTATAAGTAACATTTTTATATAAATAATGATATATTTCGTGGGTAGACCACAAAACGGTTTATAATTCTGGGGTCCGGAACCTTAATTAGACCCTCGACGGGTCTCTGCGCTGAGAGAGTATACCAAATATAGGGTAAACGTCTCAGTGCTTGACACTTTGTCCTATGTCATATTTAATAAAAGTGATGTCATAGAGAAAATCAAATAGACAAAAACGGTTAGATAAGTGCATCGAACCGATTGTGACTAGGTACCTACGTCGTCGCGAGGTAGGTAAGTACGTCGAAAACAAAAATTACTGCTCAAGACGAAGTAAAATATACTTACATATTTTTGTAATAAACTAGATGATAAGTGGCTAATTAATAATGTTTTGGATCCTTCAGTATCCAACCTCGGCGTTTAAATGAAATATCTGGAAAAAATATATTTACTGTTTCAAATATTTTTCACGTAAAGATCAAAACACTTGGGGCCCTACGTTTTTGAGTCCATCACTTTTCTCGTATCCAGTCCCATGCATGTGATGCCTGATATATCTGGATTCTACATTAAAATAATTTCTAATCATAAACTTCTGAAGATCTGTCCATTAGATAAATAAATCTAATACTGCATCTAACCGACGGCCGAACACAGATTATCTTCGGTAACGACCTAACATACTAAGAACGATTGTATCAGAGTCATTATGCAAAGCGTCATCACAGCATCAGCGTCACAACCTATACTTAAGCGGAAAACAACCCATTAAGTTACTCGCTTTTGTAAAAAGTTAGGTTACCTCACTTCGCTGTGGTACTTGTGCTTGTGAGAATTTACGAGTAAAAATATAACGGAACAGAAATCTTCTGTGAAAAATATGGAGTTACACAGTATTAGATTTAAAAAAAAGTTAGTCGTTAAGGGGTTGCCTCACACCGCTGGTGAAACAGACACGCTTATGCCTTTCGTTCACGATAAAACGGGATGCAACACTCTTCGGTAATGGCTTTTTTAGACAAATCTTGATAAATATCTGACTTCGTGCAGTTTCATTAAATTTCCTCTTGACAGAGTTTAGATGAGGTAAAATACCATCACCTTAACTTAATGTAATAATTCATCATTTTAGTAGGCTGAGTAAAAAACGGAAAATGAAGAAGTCTTCATTTTCCGTTTTTTACTCACAACTTTGGTTTTTTTATCGAGAAAATTTTAAGCAATCATGTTTTGGCTATTGTCAGAAACACAGTCATATAGTCAAGAATAATTATAACTGAAAATTAATAATTATTGTTTCCTCGTCTGAGCAGAACAGTGTTTCAAAGAACGCGATATTTCTCGTTGTAGGGCCTTAATCCCCGACAAGCAACGCAACGCAAAAGAGGGGTATTATAAGTTTAGCATGTAGGTAAGTATCTGTTTTACTTATTGGAATGCTAAACGTAGTCACAGATTGACCCGCTAAGCGCATCCCGCGCTCCCAAGATGCGTTGCGTTGCGTCCTGTAGCCCGGACATAGAATACGGCTACGGTATCCTCTGCTTGTAGTAGAAGGAGACTAAAAGAGGATCTTCGGGATCGTAGACGGTCGTAGCTGGAGGCCACGATCGTCATAGAAATGTAACAGGACCCACATAGGTGGACTCTAGGGCGGCACTAGCTCGTTCCGTAGGAGATCCCAGAGCCGCCCGAAATGGGTTGAGGAGGACAATCGGGGGGTTTTTAGTCGGTGCAAGTCCGACATAATCACCGTGTGGCCCCCCCGGTGCGGAGATATCCATAGCGGGTTTTCCCCCGTCAAAAAAACGAAAAAAGGAATGCGTTGTGTTGAGAGCGAGGAACCTGGAAATGTCTCTAGCTCTCAACACAACGATTCCTCAAGTTGCGCTTGCGATTCTTCTGTAACGGTAAGAGATATAGACCATTAGGCAGATCATAGACTTGTACGCCATGCACCGTCGTTGTATAAAAAAACTGGCCAAGTGCGAGTCGGACTCGCGCACGAAGGGTTCCGTACCATAATCTATAAAATCGGCAAAATAAACATGTTTGTTGCGTGGGAGCCCCCTTAAATGTTTATTATATTCCATTTTTTAGTATTTGTTGTTAATTTCAACTGTCTAACTATCACGGTTCATGAGATACAGCCTGGTGACAGACGGACTTCTATCTGTCCGGGCACCGGAGTCGTAGTAATTGGGTCTCGTTTTACGCTTTGGATACGGAACCCTAAAACTCTAAAAACATTACCGGGGAGGTAATATAAACGGACTGTTCGCTTCCACGATCACAGCCCTTTCTGACTGATATCAATCATAACCCGATTCTTGTTCGTTTTGTAAACAAGCACAAATTATTATAATTCGGTTAAACTGCTGCCCAACTAATCCGATAATGATCGATTCGTTTTTATAAAGTTTGCATCGATATAATGTTGGCTCAAAATGTAGACATGGCGACGGCATTTTGAATTATATTTCACGCTATGAAAACTAATTGTCCTATTTCACTTTACGGCAAAATTAAGGATCGAAACTTCAACTGGCTTTTATTTTATACAGTAAAAACCTCTTGGTTTGGTGGCATAACCACAGAACTAAATAATAATGGCCCAATATCTGACACATTAGTTCCTAATAGTTATCACCTTTTGTTCACATCTTCATGAATTAAGATTATAATTGGCTAGGTCGGGTGCGTACCTGGTTCAACGTATCTTTAGCAATCCAGCGCGGGAACGCGGCGAGTATATTTGGGACGTTTGATCGATGCGTTTGATTTGAACCGGGTACTTATCGGACAAGTCATTGTTAATAGAGTTTATGTCACACCTGGCCATAAAGTGGCAATTATCGAACGCTCCGCGCGCGTAAAAACCCACTTCCTGGCCAGGGGGTGACATAAAATTTTGTACTTACCTCGGGCGGTAATTAAGAAAGGCGTCAAATACCTGCGATCTGAGACATTCTTTGTTTTACCGCCCTTGGTAAGTAATGTACTAATGTAGCATAGGTGACGAACGTGTTGTGAATGATTCTTTGTAGCATAAATTGACGAAACCTGTGGTGGATATTTTTTGTTGTGGTTATACGAAAGCTGCGCTGTGGATCTTCATGGTATGTGTTTCTGCTTCTTCTCATTTCATAATTAATGTTTATTGGCTAGTATGTGTTGGCAAGTAAGTCAAGTAAAAGCACTGGGAAGATTACCTTACTTCGATTAAACAAGAATAGAGTTAATATTTTAAAATTTAGCTTCAATTTATATTCTTATTCCTCGTGGCCCAGCGGCGCCCGCGAACCGCCTGCGGTATCCGAGGTTAAGCAACGTCGACCCAGGTCAGGTTATTCGATGGGTGACTACTTTGAGTGGTTATTAACTGAGCGCTCCCGTGCTTTGATCCCCGCTGTTGTCTATGATAGCAGTCGTTAAGCCAAGTTAGAAGCCTTCAGGCGGCTTGAGAACTTCTAACAGTCAAGTTGCCCACTCACTTGACAAGCTTAATTCCAATAAGGTCTGGTTTCCCCTCAGGTTGGAAGGTCAAATGGCAGTCGCTTCCGTAAATAACTAGTGCCTACGCCAAATCTTGGGATTAGGTAGCGGACCCCGGGAATCATTCAGGATGCAACTGTACTGGGATAACGCTAGGAGGATGATGATTCCTGTTTGGCCGAATCCAGCGTAAGGTGGAGAAATATTTCTGTCTCGGAGACATTATTTTCCTTTTTCTCTACATAACTTCTGAAGGAATGTAAGATAAGTAGGTCAAGGAAAAGGTGAATGAACTGCGTGATGACTGGAAGGATGTGGGTGATGAGATGACAGCTGATGGTAGAGAGGAATGAACGAAAAATGCTGCCCCGTTTACCCTTTGGGTTCCGTACCCAAAGGTTAAAAGACCCTATTACTAAGACCTTGCTGTCCGTCCGTCTGTCGGTCTGTCTGTCTGTCGCTCTGTCTGTCTGTCCGTCTGTCACCAGGCTGTATCTTATGAACCGTTATAGCTAAGACAGTTTAAAATTTTCACAGATGATGTATTCTGTTGCCGCTGTAACAAATACTAAAAAATAGAATATAATAAATATAGTAGGGGGATCCCATACAACAAACGTGATTTTTTGCCTTTTTAGAGATAATGGTACGGAACCCTTCGTACACGATTCCGACTCGCACTTGGCCGGTTTCCATATTACGCAAAATGTAGCATAGGTATAGGTAGTATTTAAACGTGCCAAATCTATTATTGCGATAGATCCACCATCCCCATCATGAAAAAAATATATATATACAAATATATATCCCTTTCTTTACGATACAAATGAGAGGAAGATAGCATTAGTCTATAAGCTACGCGTGCATTCATGGCCAGGCTCTTAGTAACTTGATTGTGCTCTATATTACAAAATACCAAAGCAGAATTTACACCAATTTAAAACATTTCCACGTCACATCGACCAATCCAGGACAATTTGGACCAATCTCTAAGACAATATAATTCGGCTGATTGATCGTTCGCCCCGCACGCGAGGGAAAGGAATTCAAATTTAGAATAGGTTAAGATTTTGTTTTAAAATTGGCCTAATTTGTGGCTGTATCCAGCCAGATGTGGGGTCAAACGTGTGAACATAGCCTAATGCGTGTAGTTACAGTTATTTGTTTGTAAAAATCTAAGTTTGTATGTACCTAGACATCCGAATTTAAATATGATGTCTACTTGAAATCAGTGGATATCACAATACTCCTTTGCTATTCCGCTAATGGACGTTTAGGTCTAAAGAGTATATGTAGAGTGGTTTCTCCAAGAAAGGATAGCATGTATTTTAAAGGGTTGGTAATGCTGATGTGACACTCCCAGGGTTACAAGCGAACGTCAAGAGCTATCACATCCAGACCATATTTCTTATAAATACAAAATGTGCTCTTTTGAATAGGTTTAATTTCTGCTGTTTTGTTTTTACTTTTTTCAGTGAAGTATGAAGCTGAGAATTGTATTAAATGCATGTAAGGACTTTTTGTATATATCATGTTAAAGCAAATACATGTCACACAAGATCGAAGTACAAAGGCGAATGCATGATATGTTTAACAACCAATTAACGCGGTGCGGGCGACGGCGCCCCGCGGCGCGGGCGCTCCCGAGCTTGATGCGGGGCCTCAATTCCATTCATCTCTGTTGTCCTGCCTACGAAGCTTGTCGGTCTTGGGTTCGAATCCCGGTTAGAGCATATGTGATGGGTGTGATTTGTTTCTGAGTCTTGGATTTTTTCTATGTATTTGACCGAGTGAAAAGGTCTCTGCTTCAGTTTCGACAAAAATCCTTTCGTATGTCCGGATTTCCGTTTGTTCTCGTCTATAGGTCGCAATTCTCAACCGATTCTCGTGAAATTTCTTGAGCAGTTTCGATAGTTATATGGTTTTTTTTTGTCGAGACGGTTTTTGGAAATTTCCAAAAAAAATTTTTATCGATGATCCTGTAAGTTTCTGCGGGCGAATTTCGGTTTGTTCTCGTCTAAAGCAGATCGCAATTGTCAACCGATTCTCGTGAAATTTCGTGAGCAGTTTCGATAGTTATATAGTTTTTGTTGTCGAGACGGTTTTTGGAAATTTTAAAAAACAATTTTTATTTCAAAGATTTTGTAAGTTTCTGCGGGCGAATTTCGGTTTGTTGTCCTCTACAGGTCGCATTTTTCAACCGCTTCTCGTGAAATTTTGTTAGCAGGTTCGATATTTTTAATTAATCTTTTTTATAATGTCAGATATCATGATAGAAAAAACTCACTCACGAGGTCTACAGCTCACAGAGCCACTAGTTATAAGTATTTACATCTATTATTAAATGTATATATTTAATTTTGTTTTGTTTCTTTATTTGTATTACAATCGGATTTTAATGTTTCGTTTCTGACATCGCTTGAATCTAGTGGATACTGGACCTATTTGGCATTTGTACTTATGTATGTATTTTAATAGGTATTATGCCGTATGTGCAATTGTGCATGTATATATATAAATATGTTAGTTCGACGATAATTTAAATATCATTGCTTGAAACGTCGTGAAATTTGATAAAACTAAAATATTTTAAGTATGAACATCAATTAAATTGGTCAAAGGGTTACCTACATAGATAAAATGTAAGGCAGTGTCGAATTCTATACTTGAAATTCGTGATAACTTAGATCCTAAAGAAGAACTCCCGAAGAGTTCAAATCATGTTATCCGGAGTGACCACAACTCCTTTTTTAGCCTTTTTGAAAGATAAAGTGACTACATCGCAAGTTCACAATTCGGGTCGCATTAATAGTATAACTACCACTAGTACCTATACATTACAAAAGTGTATATTTTTTACTGAACGCCCAAAATAACCGAGCAAACAATTCCGAGCTCCATGCCATTCGCGTATCCATCACGCGTCCGTCACACATCGATATGCGACGTCGGTACACACTCGAGGAAGTACCGGCTTCGAATAGGATTTTATAGAATAGAATAGAAGATAATTTATTTCAGTATAAAAACACAGTAATACAATATATAAGAAATAAAACAATGGAAAAACTCCTTGGATTTTATCCTTTTTTATGCCGATGGCGGTAAAAAAGCATATGACTTGCCTAATGACAGGTTTAGGTTTGAGAATTCGTAGTGTTGATAACTTCGTCTTCTTGCTCGATTTCTCATGATTGAGTGTCACGACATTGTCGGTAACTTGCTTCATCAAAGCTTAATTCCATGTCGTTCTATCTTCACCATTATAGACGACTATACAGAGACAAATAAACCTCTTTCAATACAGCTTTCGGGGGAGCACTAGATTTTGAATCTTTTAGCGTGCAAAATTAAGTCGCTTTTTGTACGGATTATATTAAAATAACTTTTAATAAAGCTGCCCAAGGTCTTGCGATACTAGCTAAAGTTGGTATATCTTCATCATATGGTAACATATGTCTAAACGAGATGTAACGTTTGGCCATTAAGGCTGTTTTCAGATGTCTGTGACCTTTTTCTCTCAGTATTTTGGTAGTGCAGTACTACCAAAATACTGGGCTAAGAAGCAGACTTTTAAATCGGTGAAAAGTCAGATAGCAGTCGCTTTTGTAAAAACTAATACCTAGAACTCTGGAATTAGGCGACAAAGTGAACCCAGGACTTCAGGACACGAGCGGGTTAGGATACAATGAGGATCGCTCTTTAGCGATAAGTCCGCCTGACGTATCCTAATACTTTTATAGAGGCGTGAAATAAATGTTGTTTGTATTGTAATCTTATCCATATCCGTCATGTCATGTCCCGAACTTTCTCGCAGCCGCGCCAGCGATTATCTCAATTTTGCCCAAATCATGATTTATCGCAGCATTACATCTCACAACGCGAAAGAGCGTGCTTGTAATAGCTGCATTAGCGCTTGATTTATTGATATGGCAAATATTCGGGATTACCTGACTTAGGTTATTTCGGCAAGGGTCATTCCGTATTCTACAATACTGTCGCGCATCCTTTAACAAGATTCGGAACGTATACGTATACGTAAGCCAATCAAGAGCACACTTAAGGGGCTCCAAGCGTTATTCATCGATTTTTGTAGAGTTTTGAGTTGATATAGCTCTGTCAAAACTATAGATAGCTATCTTTATGGCGCAAAAGGTTATCGGTTCGGTCCTTTATCTACATTTGCAAGAGACCAATTTGAGAAAAAACCTGATTGCTTATTTTTTATCACTTTTTCAAACATGAAAATTACGATTAGAAATGGGATATTTACCATGTATATTTGTATTTTTGAGTTCCCGATATTCAAAAATACAAATATACATGGTAAATATCCCGTTTCAAATCGTAATTCTAATGTAAATGACCATGTAAGCTTGAAATCTTATATTTTTCAAACATGGTCTAAAAAACTTTATTTTCGATATTAGTATGTTGTTTATGCACTTATATATATGAAATGTACATGCAACTATTACTTATTGACGTCTCTAACAACTCGAAGAGAGATTTTTATTATTAATTCATTTTCACAAAAGTTACGTCCAAAAAACTGGTTTTTGGCCTAAAATTGCCCAAGTTTGTTGCCACATATCTCGAAGATAGTAAGTTTTAAAGTAAATATGGCATACTACTTCGGTAAAACCTCGTTGTTCTTAATACAGTAAGCCATGAAAAAACACAAAAAATGGAGAGTCACGAAAACAGAGAAACAAAACAGATCGAAGGTCATTGGGACCTAGGAGCCCCTTAAGCTATGCGATTCACTAAGCACCTTCCTCTCCTGTCACCTCACAGCTCAACCGTTTTTATATGGAAACTGTCAAATGTCATTTGTCACATCTTGACAGTTTATATATAAAAACCGGTGAGGGGTGAGGTGACAGGTGAGGACGAGTCGGTTTGTGAATAACAGCCAAGGGCGGAACAACGAAATCCACGACGAGTCTGAATTAAATATTGACCAGGATATACAGTAACTGTGGCCGAAATCGCTCAAGACCATCAACACCGCTTACTGTCGCATCCTCATGATTGAGACCAAGAAAAAAAACCGGCCACATAGGGTTCCGAACTAACCCCAAAATGAAGTTGGTTTTAATGGGAAAATTAAGGAAATTTCGAATAAAAAATCTAATTCATCAATGTATTAGCAAGGACCATATACAATTGTATATGGTCCTTGGTATTAGTATTTTTTGGTAAAACATACGTAATAATAAACATTATCACCAAATTTCAAGTTATTATGTCTATGAGAAGATAAAATATTTTTCGGAACAAAATTTTGTGACAGTCAACGGACTGACGCGTGAGAGACAGCAATAGGGTTCCATTTGGACTCTTAGGGTACGGAACCCTAAAAAGGTAGATGGAGCATTACGAATTCGAAACAACTAGTGAAGTCGGTGTTAACTGAATCGCAAATTATTCTTGCTTCTTGCTTGATTCTAGTACCTAAACGCAGTTGTGGAAAGTTTTAACCTTTTCGACGCCATATCATATACAAAAGCGCCATATCATATACTCACACGCTATGACATTGGAATCTCAAAAGCGAAGCTGAACCACATGTATGTAGGTTGATATCTCACTGCACGCCGCGACCTAAATATCTGTCGTTGGTATCCAATAGGTTAATTTTGAAATAGATAATAGCCTCCTGACGACTAGGTATCAAAACTTGCCAAAATAAATGTTACTCTGTCAAATTGACACAGAGTCAAAAGTTAATTGGGGCCTATGTACTATGTATAGGATGCCGGTCGTCAGGAGGATAGACAAATCCGAAAAACAAATCAAAAAATTCAAGTCTTGGCGACGCTGAATGGTCCAAACAGTTGTGCCCAAGAAAAAATGCAAAAAGAGGGTCAAAGATACCGTCCAAGCGGCCGAAACAGGTACGACCCATGCTGATCAATTAGGTTATTTAATAATAAAAGTGATTTATTCCGACATCTCGGCGGATCAAATTACATTTTGGATAAAACGAACTATTCAGTATTACAGTCCGGAGTAATAAAACGAATAAACCACTAATGTTCGTTATAACAACGTAATTTTGTTCATCATCATAAAAGAGTCACTTACAGGGATAGACCTTACTAACAACCTATGAATGTAACTTCTGAAATAAATAATAATTATTTTATTATTATATATTTGGAGCAGCCCAACTGGAGGCCTTATAGGCCGGGCCCATTAAAGCGATTGGAGTGCGCGGTTGGAGAGTAGCCTGGGGAAAACCTTCGGCACGACCACGCGTGTGGTTTGGACCACTGGAATACTCTAAGAGTTTGCGGTCCAGTGAGATTGGTTGAGCGGTTTCAACCGAATCTGAGGTGTGAGTGGAATCGAGCTACTGGGAGTTTTGTCGCTGGTTCACTAAACCTAGCCTAGCTGAGTCCAGCAAGAAACTCAGCTAGGCCCGACCTGGGTCGGACTGACTCTACCCGGTGTGCGGAGGTACCGGGACGAATAGGGACTATATGTGTCAGTGTTGTCGAGATCGCGCGGTGGACGTCCCCGCCGGCGGGAATGCCTAAGTGTACGCGTCGTGTCAGAGTTAGACGCCTTAAGCGCAGCGTCCATCTTTCGATGGACGCTGTGATTACGTCATCCGGGTTCGTGAGTGTGTGCCTAGAACGCCGGACCGTGCGGCCCCTAATCAGTGATCGCCGAGTTACGACAGAGGGGGGAGGGATGGGAACGTAGTCGACAGCCTTCCTAACTAACGGATTCCTATGATGGGAAGCGTTGTCAAAATAACGTCTGGCAGTCTGCTTAAAGAAACCATACATGGTGCTAATCCCCATGTCGTGGTGCATAGTGAGGTTCGACTGGTACCACGGAGCACCAGTCGCCCTACGGAGAAAACGATTCTGAATGATCTGAACCGGCTTGAGCGATGTCATATGCCCGTGAGCAAAAGCTACACTTGCATAAGACATGATTGGACAAACACAAGTTTTGCGGAGTGTCAGCTTATTTCTAAGTGACATTTTACTAAATTTGTTAATTATCGGCCCAAGCCTTCTTAGAACGAACAACGCACGGTTGCGTACCCTACTGAAGTGGCTACGGAAAGTCAGTTTTCTGTCGAGGGTCACTCCAAGATATTTGACTTCGTTGGCCCAGGGGATGGGCCGGTTAAACATCTGGATCGGAGCCACACGCCTTGCCGTGCTAACGCGGTCAGACGGGTGGAAGACTATCGCAGTGCTTTTTTCCGGATTGACTTCGATACGCCAACGATTAAACCAACGACCTAGATCAGTTATTGCCTCCTGTAGTATCGCCGGATAAAAGTGTACTTACAGTGAGTCGTAAAGAGCGCTGTATCATCCGCAAATAACCCCAGTTGCACTTTAGGGGCCTGGGAATGTCGTACGTGAATAACGAATGGGAGAGAGCACGGAGCCTTGCGGGACTACTCATATAGCTTTCCTAGAGAGCTAAGTAAGCTGATGAAAGTCATCCCCTAAGGGGGTAAAACAAGGGATGAAAATTTGGATGAAAACACGTATTTATTGCAGTGAGAGATTTGAATCTTTGTATATAGACTCTCCGTTTAAATATTTTAATGGCGTATTACAGCGTTTTTCTACATTGCTTCCATAAAGGGGTGAAAAGGGGGTTCCAAGTTTGTTCGGGGAGCAAATCTTTTTCGAAGTGAGAGATTTTTATAGACTTTGTTTAAATAAGTACAACAAAACACGTTAAGTTTGTGCGGGGAGAAAATCTTTATTTTTCTTAAAAATATATGGGTGTCTTGTTCTGTAGGTACGTAGGGTGGGCTATGTGGTATTGTGTTCCTGGTTGTGAGTAAGCAGCGGCGGATTTGCAGCCTTGGTCATCCTAGGCCCCAGGCCATGTAGAAAGAATCAGCCGCCCTTTTCCTAGCACCCATGTTGTGCCCAGATCACGATTGGCCGCCCCTTATCTGGCCGCTTTAGGCCTGGGCCTACTGGGCCATAGGGCAAATTAGTTCTGTGAGCGAGCATAATTAATTGTCTCTAGATGTCGATACAACCACATACAACGACTTTCAACTTAAAGGCGGGTCGTCAGCGCGCTTGATTGTTATGGAGTCGCAAGCGTCCATAGGCGCAAACACCGTAGTGTTTTCTTAATTTTCATACCATCAGGCAGTGCTTACAACCCGGTAGGTTGGATGCTTGTTTACCACAGTCGTAGTACCTATATGTAAAAAATTAACAATAGGTCGAAACATAGATAGATACGAGTATAGGTACTCAACGTATAACGTTTTGAGATTTCTAAGTTTTTTGTAGATTGCTAATAGCAACATCTCACTCGATTGGCTGACTCAGAGTATAATAATAAAATATATCGCAAATATGCTGGAATCAAGTCTCGTAACATAGTGCTATTAGATTCGAACTGGAAAATACGAATTTTCATTCACACCATCGTTAAACTGCAATTCCATAAAAAAACATAAATCAACTCTATGACATTTTCCCGCCATCCACTTGCCATCTGCCACTTGAATTTGAATTTCGAAATTGCAATTCGAGGGGAATCAATGGAGCGGCGACGCGAGGAATTACATTCGATATTCGAATGTTTACATTACGAATCTCACATATTATTGTTAATTTGCATTTAAATTAAGCTTTATAGCATACCATATTAAGTTGTTTTTTCATTGAGCTGATTAAACAAGATACGAGAACCTGTAAGCACGCATTCGATATACAATTTGCAGCGATTTTGCAGGAATCTTTGATGTTTTTGAACGGTATTGGGTGTTGTTTTTGAAAAAAAGTAAAGGTTGTTTATCGGATCAGTACGAGAGATTTTTGAAAATAGATAATGTTAGTTTTATATTTGTAATTTAGTACCTCCGTGGCAGAGGATAAGAGATAGGTACTTAATGTAAAATATTATGATAATACATGAGATTAGATCTGAGATGCTTGTATTAGCGAAGTCGTCTGTCACTTGCACGTTATTAAGAAATGTTACCAAAATTGAGACATCCGAAAGTAATTTCAATTACGAGCGATGAGTATAAAAAAGCGAAATCTTATTCTTATATTATTATAATATGTGTAGTGCGTTGTTTATGTCGGTTATATATCATTCATACCTCTCGCACTTACTTAATTGTACCTACATAATAGCTGGTAAAAGACGAAAGCTATAAGTTCGACATAAACGCGATCATGCTTAGCATTCATAGCTAATTTATCAGGTTGTTTACAGATTCTTTTTACAGAAGAAATTGCGTTGGCTGTTTTTTCTTGATGGTTTCACAGAGATCAACATAATCCAACTAACCAATTACATTGTTACCCCACGTTAATTAATAAACACAACAATACATTTTTTACCTATCACATTGCACGAGGCACAGACAATGCCTCTTCACCGGCCACGCGGCGCCCATTAGGGTTGCCAAAGTAAAAAACATTTTGACGCGTGGCAACACTCGATAGTCCTATTTTATTAAGTTGGCAACGCTGGATTAGCTTGTTAGTTAACGTGGTGCATTTGATATATTTTAGGTCGCACAGAAATGTGATACACTTAATTATGTTGGGAAAAATTGAAACGGTTTAAGTAGTTTATCTCGTTCCTACTCGGTTCCCGTTCCGTAATGAAGGAACACTTATGTTTTGCCATGCCCATACTTTTATACTGTCCACGGCATAACTAAGTGACACTTAGACTTTTACTACTAGAATGCTATAATTTGGATAATTAAAAAATCATTATGCAATAGGGCACTGCAACTTTTTATAAAACTCGGTATGAAGTTCGTAGGGAAATTGCAACAAGTGCATGTCTATGGTCAAGCGGAGTCTTTTTCGATCTTCAAGTATTTAACCCTGTAAACGTCTTCCTTTATGTATGGCAGTGACATCTACCTACATGCCAACTCATTTTCGGTAAGAGACTGAATATGAACTTTAATGTAACGTACGAAGGTGACTTTGTGTTCTTGGCGTTCAAAGGGTGGAACAACTTAAAACACCAAAAATAACTTACTTACACACCACTTACCATAAGGTTGTCTGGAAGAAATCGCTCTTTAGCATCAAGACCGCCTGTTGTTTGCCTCTACTTTATTCTGAATATTGTTATTTTGTACTGTATGACCTAAGCCGTCGTCTCCCGGCGAAAAAAAAAACAATAGCATTCTTTTGTAATGAGCCCTGGGATACCAGGGACCGATAGACGACAGGGACGGGGTGTGCTATAAAGTGCATTTGTATTGTATTGTGAAACTAGCCCTGGCCTTTGCGGCAATGTTGAGTGCGCCCCGCCGCGTGCGCACCCGCTCATTAGCTCTGATTGATCATCGCGGTGATGAGCTAAACACATTTACTTAAACGGTGCGTCAATACCAATTAGGTTCATGTGCGATGTGCATATCGATTAGTATTCAAGATTACATGGGAAAAAATGAAAATGAAACTATATTTATCTACGAAAAGAGTAATTCAAAACATAGTGGCTAATAAATATGGTCCCACACTAGGCTGGGTCTGTCCCGTGGAAACCGAACAATACAGCTTAACAATTACGTATGTGGAAAAACTGCATATTTTTTAAAATATTTATTACGTATTTTTGTGCTAAAGCGTAAGCGTAACGCATATTTATTAACTACATTTCCTAAATAGGAAAATAGCAAAATTTTAAAAGTAATCATGGATAACCAAAGTGAATTATAGGTAAAAAATTTAAGTAAGATCCCTCTTCTGTGGATCTTTCTTGTGTCCTGGACTGTTCGAATAGGTGGGTTAGTTTTGTCTGTTTTAAATTTGTAGTTGACCGAGTGAAACGAAGATCTCAGATCAAGACAAAAATGCTTTCGTATGTCCAGATTCCGGATTTCCGGATTTTCGTTTGTTCTCGTCTACAGGTCGCAATTCTCAACCTATTCTCGTGAAATTTTGTGAGCTGGTTCGATAGTTATATAGACTTTTTTTGTCGAGACAGTTTTTGGGAATTTCCAAAAACAATTTTATTATCAATGATTTTGTAAGTTTTTGCGGCCGAATTTCGGTTTATTCTCCTGTACAGGTCGCATTTCTCAACCGATTCTCGTGAAATTCTGTGAGCAGGTTGGATAAATATACAATTTTTTTTTGTCGAATAAGTTTTTGGAAATTAAAAAAATATATATTTGTTCAACGGTTTGTCCTCCTCTACAGGTCGCATTTCGCAAATGATTCTCGTGAAATTTTGTGAGCAGGCCCGGTAATTATATAGAATTTTTTTTTCGAGTCAGTTTTTGGCAATTTTCAAAAACACTTTTTATTTCAAAGATTTTATAAGTTTCTGCGTCCGAATTTCGGTTTGTTGTCCTCTATACAGGTCGCATTTTTCAACCGCTTCTCGTGAAATTTTGTTAGCAGGTTCGATATTCATAATTGGTCTTTTTTATAATGTCAGATTTTGGAAATGATAAAAAACTCACTCACGAGGTCTACAGCTCACAGAGCCACTAGTTGTTTTAGATACGACCCAACTAGAAGCAAGAGAGGCTTTTGCGTAAGTTTTTCAGCACCTACACTGTAACAGATTTTAACTTTCACGTATTATGTTCACTAAACTACATAAATACAAAACTCACTCACTCACACAGTCACGCACTGTGATTGACGTTTCGACATTGTTACCACTGTGAATTAGTACCGGTTTCGGCAAACCACGAATAACTAAGTGAATTAATATATAATAACATTTCTACGCTCATAACAAAAGATAGCAAGTAGTTTTTAATTTACGCTACCGCCGTAAACAAAACATATCACCATCAAGAATAGAGCCACAAAAAACCCTCGTTGTCCACATCCCTAAATTATGCCTCTCTGACTATAATTACCCATCCCTAGCGAGGTTTTTTACCGGCTCGTATCGCCAGATCTAATACAACTAATGACAGGATTGGAGGGAATGTAAAGTACCTATTAGTTTATGGTGCACCATAGAGCACGATTTATTAGGTAATGATAATATTTAGGATTGATATTGTTGGGTATTTTTTGGGGTAACTAAGTGTCTAAAGAGATTTATTTTAGAAACAAGATTTTCGCGTATCATCTATATATATATATGTATATATAAAATGTATACCTTCAAGCCCAATATTGTATTTATAGACTTAGTACAGTAAGCCAAAAAAGTAATCAACCACTTTTGAACCTTAATGCACAAATAATGGAGTCGAAAAATTGTGGACCACTTTTTTGGTTTAAGTGTGTAAAGTTTTAGGTAACACGATATCTATCTGGCGCACTACAAACATACAATCTCGTCTTATAGCTAACGAAGAATAGTTTTGTTAAATCTTAGGTAGGTATCTGTAATTATTTATAATTGGCAAGAAAATCCCGTCTCCCTTTAAATATGCTTTAAAATCCCGTAATAAAAATAGCAGCCTCAACTTGAAACATACACCTCACGGAAAGGTCACAGATAATAACACAGAACATAAAGGAAACATTATTAATAAAACGCTCATAGGCCGCCAGAGACTAAAGACTTTTTTTTAAAGCATGAAAAGAATAAAAGGTCTTTTCATGAGCACAGTCCGGTGAAATTGTGTATGGGCGGCGAGCTAGGTCGTTTATCGTGACGGCCCGGGGGCGCAGCTTACGTTCTGCCACTCGCACCGCCCGGCATTACGTCCGCGGTGCTGGTACCTCGGGATGTGGTAAACTATTCACTTTGTATTGGACAAGTTTTGATTGCAATTTGAGTGAATTGCGATTTAGGTGTTATGAGTTTGTTTTTGTTTTGGCTTTGGACTTTGAGATATAGCGCGTTAGGTGTTATTTTTATATTAGATAAGTTTACCTAAATCGAACTGTATCGTATATTCTCTTTATTTCCTATGATAGATTAGGTATATTATACAACTGAAATCATCACACCAGCTCCATGTATCCATTCCTAGCACGACCTAAAGCATAGATTTGTATGAAGCCAAATCTGTATAAATAACATACTTGGGCGAATCTCGGAAGAAAAGCTCTTTCTAACATTATACACACAAAGATAGGACAAATCACAAGAATGATCAAATAAGACTCAAGAATCGAGTTATAACAATATTTAATAAGACGACAATGACGAAATAAACCCCATACAACCCGCTGAATATACGCCCACTTAAACTCTCAATAAAAACATATTATTCTACATAAAAATAATCAAATTAAACAAATTCAATAAAATAAACGTTACACATCCTTAACATCAAGTGGAACTCCGTATATATCGCCGCTAGAAGTTGGCTTGAGGATAAAATTTTATAGCCGACAGTAAATAAAATATCTAAGAGATAGGCTCAATGACTAATTATTTAAGCGCTCGTGTCTCGTAACTGTTCTGTACTTCAGGATATTGCCCTCCCTGTCTCAGGTATGTAGCCTTAGGCTTTCCTGACTTGGCTGGGCGCAACATGCGGTATTTTCTACCTTCCCGACAGCATACTGACACTGAAAACGTATAAAGAAAATACATTTGCAGTAGTAATGTCATGAGTGGACGCGGAGCGTTTATACAGTATGTTGTGCGCGTATTCGTATCGCCACGCTTTCGCGCATCACGCGCTATCAGGAAGCGTGCATAGTAAGCGCGTAGTACTGCTTCGATACTGACGACTGACAATTAACACTAACAGCTGGCAAATTATTGATACCACCCCGAAAAATATGTAAACGGCTTTAAGAGGCCGTATAACATTTTGAATCAAAATTCGAAATACTGGTTGTAGAGAGCTGACTTACTAGCACACCCAGTCTTTCGTTAGTTTGAGTAATGCTATTGTAAAATACATTGGAAATATATACATATGTATTATATTTTGGTATTTACACGCGGTTTGTATAATTTGGGTCGTAAGATTGATTGCGAATTTTAGGGTAACTTTAAGTGATGATTTTGGAAAAAAAACTTATATTATGTATCCATTTTTCTAATTGACCAGATAGAACAGAGTTTAAAGTATATATCTGAATCTTTGTTTTTATAAAATAAAGTTTAATTTAGCTAATAATTTACAGTCGTTGAATTGAGGTAGAAAAGTCTATAACGATTTTATTCGTTATAGAATTATCTAATTGAAAAAGTATCACACTTACTTGAAACGATCTATCATAATAATACATTAAAACTGGTATAAATACAGTTTTGCTGTGAGAAACAACGTTAGTAAATTTAACAAAATAGCGAAAAATTTTATATGGACTCTGAGTTCTATTTGACGTCGAATGGATTTAATAAATACAAAACAGATTCCAATTCTAAACTTAAAGTCAAATAGACCCTTAATTCAGCTATCCTTATTTTACCTGCAGATCCGACCTAATTCGCATCGCGTGCGTGAAAGAGAGCGGGCGTGGAAATAATTGCGAAATTTATTTCAAATCTGTCTAAGTGAAATAGAGCCCTAGGCAAATAGCTAGAGTAGCTACCTTTGGGAGCCCGGTTATTTAGTAGAATTCACTCGTATCGTGTCTAACGAAGCTTTTTGCTAACCCCCGATACAATGCAATAGAAAGGGATATTATAGGTACGGTTTTAAATTTGGATATCTGTGTCTGTCTGTGGCATCATAACTCCCTAACGAATGAACCGATTAGAGACTTGAGTGTGATTTTTTAAAATCGAAAATCGTGATGCGATGCCATGGATCTTAGCTATGTTTTTGGGTCGGTGGTTTTTAATATTTAATTTAATTAACTCCTTTGAATAACACAAACATTTTCTACAGAATTGAGGGGTTGACGAGAAACTTGTTTCCATGTCTGTGTGTGCATTGCTGGTAAAATTGAATCGTCCCGATGCGCAGGTGTGCCGATTAGTTCTAGATACAAACCCGCCGGGGGGCCTAGTCGCCTCTACACCTCGTACACTCCTTCTCTAACAAATCAGATGTTATTATTAAGACCTAAGTCTTAGGCCTTGTGCCTACGCCAAATAATGATAGACCCCCGACCTTCTTTAGGTTACATACAATAGGTAGAACACTAGGAGGATGATAATTCAGATTCAGATTTCTGAATTCTGAATCTGAATCTGAATTATCATCCTCCTAGTGTTCTATTGGTTTTGATGGTTCTGGTGGTATTGGTTATTTATTGGTAAAATAAAAACATTGTCAACTAAGACACATATTTTTTTTTAAATTTGTTTAGTAAGTACGCGTATGTTATTACAGTCAATGATTTCTTTGCAGAAATTCGTTTATATTATAATACTCATACTCATACTCACTTTATTGATAAAATATAAAATTTTACATGTCAAGTATTTTAAATTAGTTAAAGTATGTCATAGGTTTCATTAAACACATTTTAAGGATTATTATTAATAAAGTAGAATAATAATTATCAATTAAGAAGTCAGGACTAAATATGAACGGATTACAGTACAATATCAAAAGTCGTTAAATACTAACATACAAAACAGAAATTAAATCATCGATTTTACATTACATTTTCATAATTACTCGGCTTATAAAATTCTGACATATTTTAAAACGCCCTGGCGGTGGCGGTGAGCCATTTTTTTATTTTTTTTATAAAAGGTTGTAGGTGTTGTTCGTGTAACATGCCAGTTCAGTGAGCATATTTTTTAATTTCTTTACAAAAATTGTATCGCTTGTTCAGTCTTTGATTTCAAGCGGTACACATATACAGGTAGGGTCCGACAACACTGAGCGCCACGCGGGCCTTAGCTAGTCGTCGGCGAGGGGGCGCTAGGTGGTTCTGCCTGCGCGACCATCGATTTAAAATACCCTAGATGCACCATCCGCCTGTCAAAAGCGTCCGCGCTCAAGAGTGCTTAAATGCCTTTTAAGCACTCTTGCGCTCATAGTCGCGCGCTAGCCATCGGCGAGTCAACATGCCCAAGTGCTCCGTAAAAAAATGCATAAACAACACGTTAACGACGACGAATTTCGTATTTTCGGTGAGTATTTATTTAAAGTTTCATTATTTAATTGATTTGTAGTTATATTAAGCTTTAACGCGCTTATAACAATTATTTTATCAAAATATCAGACACACGACCAGCTATGCTACTGTCTCTTTCCCTCACGTTGAGTGAGTCGTATATTGAAACGAAACGGGAGACCTATGAATCGGACTATAGTAAAATTTCGAAGGAATGGAGTCGCAGACTGACTAATTTTTTTATGAAAGTTTTCAAGTATTGTTTGTTATTAGTACACACCTATGGAGTGTGTATGTAGATATGTAAGATCGTAAAAACTATAAATTAAAATACTAGCGTTTATCTAAAAGAAAGTGAATAAAAAGTATTAAATGATTTATGGCTGTTTGTAGAAAGATAAGTTCTGGTAATTTTGAGGGGTATGTTACCTATATGTAATTTCAAAATGTAAAATAAAGATTTCAAAGCTTGAGACACTATCATATATATAAGTTACTCTGATTCAGTGTATTTTTTGTAAATTAAACCTTGTTTTTAAAAATATTGTGTTACGGATAATAATATTCTATTTCTTCTTTCAAGTATAACTTATTCGATTAACTGCTTTAAATTTAGAACTGCTTTAATTTAATGGTAACATAACATGAAATTACAGTAGAACCATTTAAAGTGGCTTTATCATAGTCGCTTGAGTATCTTGATCGAAATATCTTAGCGCCACACACAAACACTAGGTGTTTTGGATGGTCCCATCCATGGTCTTCGTCATCAGCTTCTGTTCTCCAAATGCTATTTTCTGAATGCAAATGCTCGATTTGTTACCGAAAAACTAAAATCGCTATATGTTTCCCCTGATTTTTTGAGGATTTCCCTCAATTCCTCATGGATACCATCATCATAACTAGTTTACGGCAACAACGGGACCAACATGCTTCAAGCATATGATTCCAAACAAAGAAAGAATTTTCCGAATCGGTTCATAAACTACGGAGTTCTAAAGTAACACACATTAAAATAATAAAAATTAAAAAAGAACATACAACATAATAAATCGATTTATCATTACTATTTATAATAAATCGACGTTAACACCTGATGTCGTATACTTATTTTCCACCTACCTATTTTAAACAAATCATTTTCGACTCCACGGTACACGATACCGACTCTGTTCCAATGTATGTCCAATGCTGCCAACACAATCAGTCCCGACTTGATTCGTGCAATTTGTAATGCTGTAACTGCCAAACGCTCTCATTTAAAATAAAACGTTACGCTGGTGATATAAGGCTGACTATTGGAAAAAAATAAATTGATCCCAATTGACTTACGCTCGTTTAGCGTGTGTCTAACACGCACACACTCACAATGTCAGCTCGGCCGGCTCGGACACTTTTTCGTCTTGAATTTGTAGGTGATAGTGTATCTAGGGTATTTTAAATCGATGTGCGTGACGGTTACGAATAAGAATTCTGGAACCATAAAAATGAAATCGTGCCCATACAAAATGCAAGAGAACAGTCGGAAATCCTCCGACCGGACATATCTAATAAAGTATTTTTGTCCTAGCTGAAACGGAGACATTCCATCGCTTCGCTCACTCGGTCAATTAGCTTGGACCTTACAGAGCTAAGAATATCGAATCCTCAAGTAAAAAACGGTCTGCATGGCGGTGATTGTTCTGCGTCGCAAGCGTCCACAGGCTAATGTGTCTGCGTACCATCAGACCGTATACATGTTTGCAACTGTCGCATAAAAAGTATGAAAACAATTCATCTCAATTTAAACAACAATCAATTACACATCACCACCGCAGGTCAATAAGTCCGCATGTGATTGCGGAGGGTGACAACCCTAGTCACTAAGTACTTCAAAGAGCTGCTTCAATATGGCGGTGCAGTGAGGCGAATAGGGCTGTCGCGATGGTGAAAGTCGTTTGTAGTGATGAGCTTAGAAGAAAATGTCGATGAAACAGATTTTATTTTATAAACAGGTTACGAAACTCTAAGGCCAAGTTCTGTCAAACCGGCGCAAGCAGACAACGACTAAGAGCTCTGACTATAAGGTAGATTCTTGCTTGAGTTTTTGATAGCGTTTGCCCTTACAATTTCCTACCGCGTTCCCGGTTGTGCCCGTAGGAGTCCGGAGTCCGCTTTAATATCTAATTCCAAGATTTGGTGAATGGATTGATTTTACCAAAGCGAATCTGACCTTCCAACCCAGAGGGAAAACCAGACTTCTGACTTTTTATGTATATTTTTATGAAATAATGTCTAATTACGAAATATTCACACTGACATCTGTCAGTTTACTTGGTCTAATTGAAAGTTTGACGGTATTAGTTGAGGCTACTCAATCTAATTTGGCTGTAATGGCAGAGGCTGCTCAAAAAACGAAGGTGTAATTTGTCGACCGGTTTAGCCTAGTGCGTAGTGCACCTGCCTGTGAAGCTGACGGTCCTGGGTTCGAGTCCCGGTCAGGGCAAATATTTGTGTGATGAGCAATGAATATTTGTTTCTGAGTCTTGGATGTTTTCTTGAATATTTGTTTCTGAGTCTTGGAAGTATTTATATCTATTAAATATATCGTCGTCTAGTACCCATAACACAAGCCTTCTTGAGCTTACTGTGGGGCTAGTTCGATTTGTGTAAGATTGTCCTCTAATATTTATTTATTTATTATATATTTAGAAAATTTGGCCATGCGTAGGTGACACCTCTGGTATTGCAAGCGCTCATGGACCGCTTTCCATCAGGCGGGCCGTAAGTTTGTTTATCACTGATGTGGAATATAAAGGTAGGGTAAACCATTATTAAAATAAACGCCCTTCTATGTAGCATCCTTAATCTTGTGAGTTTCTGTGTTTTGCGCCTGTATACTTTTGTCAGATGTGAGTGGAAACAGCCTGAAGAGGCATTCAGTTAGACATGCTTGCATTCCATTGGACAGTCTACTTTAACGCTATGTAATAGTTTAAATTACGAACAAACGATTTTAAGATAATATCTGTGTAATAGAAACTCTAAAGCATATGTTAGTGCCATACTTAAAGTAATTTCCCTAAAGGTAAATCCGAACTAAGTATCGTACCGTCCCTTTCACTCTTTGTGTGTTCACTATATGAGTGAAACGGACGGCACGATACGAAGTTTGGATTTCGAATTTCGGGGTAGCCCCTCTGTGCTGCGTTAAACTCGCTTCCTAGACCATCGACAAAACATCTCAGCTAGGGTTGTCGCCACATGTAATTGGGCGCGAAATGAGCCTCAGCCCTCCACTATATGCTGCAATTAACATGCTAAATTGAAAATTAAAAATATTCCAGTTGTAACAGAGCATGCTCGAGCGGAAGTCTAAATTGTAAAAAAATACTATAGTACTGTATTCATGGGCCTATGTTTACAATATATGTTTTTAATTACATAGATTTTTGATTCCCTATTTAATAAATGTGCGTAAATGAGACTTAGTAAAATTGGTTTATATCCTATAATCTATATATATCGCTCGTATTGAAAATCTCATTGAAAGTGTTGCAGCCGTTTTCAATAACAATAAAAAAATGGATAATAAAAAAAAATATTTTTGAGCGCTTTTGATATCGGACTATGTTGCAGGACCTCCTTACAGACATATAGAAAACGTACACGTACATGTAAAAAAAATAAAAAATGGTTATTTAGTAAAACTACAAATCTCTTATTTTAAAGGAATCATCATCAAAAACTACGTAAAGTGACATATGAACTCCCCTCGATAGCTCCCAAAAAAACTCGTGAAATTAGAAAAATCTAATACAAAGAACAAAGACACACCAACTCTGATTACATTTGTTTCCCTCCAAAATGTGATAGCTCTATTACACTACGCGAACATTTTAAAAGATTGTATCAACACATGATTTTCAATGACTCATATAACCTTTTTAAACAATAAACCATACTGACCGTGACGCGACATTTGTTGCATTCAGCCAGTTATAAAATCACCAACATAGCTATGCTATCCACAAAACATCTAATAACCGTTAAGTCATAATAAGGAAGGTTCAAAATCGAATACACCAAAGGCTATATAAAAGCAAAAACAGTTTCCGAAAAAGGTTTTTTATCGTCCAATTTCGTGGTTAATACGGCGTGTAAATGGGTCCTTTATCGCGTCGTGTTTTAAACATTGTTTGCGTACTACAAGTTTGGGGTGAATACATTAAACAGAATTGATATTCGTTGAATGAGATGATAATTAAAATGGAAAAGTTTAAATTGCGATTGTTTAAGCCTTTGATGCGTGCTTTTGATGTTTTCGTTGTATAATTAATGTGTTGTTTATGTGAAGTTTTCATTTGGTCACCTTTAGTAATAAATGTCAGGTAGGTACAGTCAGCAGAAAAAGTCGCTACACGTCCAGCTTCATAATATAGTAAGCAGCTAATGCCAAGTAGCTAGTCTAGCTGTACTCAGATGCACCACGGTATTAGTGCCTCTGTGAGCTGTAGACCTCATGAATAATATTTTTCAAGTTTTCAACCCCCATGCCTCCCATATATTGTTTTGAAAATTTCACAAAAAAGAAATCGAGATTAAATCTGTATTATTGTCGAGCCTGCTCACAAAATTCGGACATCTGGACAGACATAAGAAAGCATTTTTGCCCAAGCTGAAAGGGAAACGCGTTACTCGGTCAATTAGGAAATACCGTATCAAATGTCAAACATTGTTATCATCCTTACTCAAACTCAAATTGGATGAAAATACGCTTATTGAGATTATTGGTGAGTTTATAATAATTATTATTTATTTCAAGTTACTAAAGACTCATGTACGTACACAATTACATTTTATAATAACAATTTACTTAAATTTTAGAATAAAGGAAAAATTGAAAAATTTAGGGACCGAGCAGGATTCGAACCTGCGACCTCCCGGCACTCGCGGCCAGTCGCTCTAGCCAACTGAACTATGGGTGCAATCGCTACCCAGTCCCAAATTCATCAACCGTTCCTTCGTATTAAGCAGTACCGCTGCTAACAAAAAAACAATTTACTTATGCTTAATTCTAAAATCTTACATAACTACATTTAAGCTTAAGGCATCCGTGGTTAACAGATGAATAGACACTGTTCATTTCATGTGTTAACAACAGTGGTGCTGGGCGCATCAAGTCCACAGCAACGAGCGAGGTATGAACAGAAATTGGACCATTTTCAGCACACTGGCATGCACATCGCACTAGGGATGCAGCTCGCAGTCGCCTTTATGCAGGATTACCAGAGAGGTCTGATATAATAATCAAAATATTACTTTGATTATGTCCCTCAAAAAAATATCGCAACAAAATCTAACCTCAAACTCCTGCACCCCTAGTAGTATGTCTGTTTGTGTGTACGTCACGAATACACGATGTCCCAAATCACACGCGTGATAGATGAGTGTCGCGGCGGCGCGGACAGCTAGGGGGACCTGAGAACACTAGCGAGACACGCGTCTTTACTTTGGTTTTTGACTGTATTTTAAACTACACTCGAGGTCAAATATTTCGGGTCACTCTAAATTAAATAACCGATTTTCGAAATATTTTACACTAGTTTTATATACGTTATATAGTAGGTATTACTCTTCGTAATACCCATCAGTATTAGCAATTCCGGGGATCCTGTCACAAAAATATCAATCTCCAAAACTGACGATCTTTGTGATATCTCGCTCCGTTTTTGTTTTTTTCATGGGTCTGTCCGAATAATCCTGGAAACGAAAAGTCCTAATAAAACATTAAATAACCATCATGACAGAAACAAAAAACTGCACAAGTTTGCACTATTTTAGGAATATGACGGTATTTTACCGACCCGTATTCTTTGTCCGCGAGTGTATAACATCAGTGGGGTGATTCGTATGGTACCTACCTACGGGTATGTGCTGAAAGTGACAAAAATATCTGCTCGTTCTTATGCCATTGACGCTGATAATAAAGCGAAGTGTCTCGCTTAACACTTTCAGTGCCCCTGGGGATTTCTCTGTTCGTAGACGCGAACCCGATGACATGCTTTTCCCTATATGTAGAGGAAATTCCGTAGCTCTTTGAAAAGCTTAACAGCGAAAGTGTTAAGATACCAATCGAAGTGAAAGATTCATACTAACTTTCGAAAGAAATTTCAGTTTCTGGATTTTCATCATAATGGCGGAGAGGAAAATATGTCATCCGCCCGTGAGGTCTTACACCTTACAGAGCAATTTTTGTCCGTGATTGCATAACTGCATATGTTTTCGATGTTGACCAATTACAGAAAGGTTCCTATCAAACCTCCTTCAGTAGGCACTCTTAACATGCTCTAAGTACTGGTTCTAAACTAACTACCGCCTTCATAGCATCAGGGCCCCACCCAAGAAACCATTACATTATGTACTACATAGTAGCTACACATAAGACAATTTGCACCAAACTCCATCATACACCTGCCATTCAAATTACGCCTACAATACCCGAAATTACAAAATTATGATGGGTTATCGAAAAATAAGTTGCTAAGCGATTGTGGTATTTATGACCGGGAAATAAGGACTAGAAAGTAATGAGTGGTCAGCGGAAAAGATGTTGGTGTGGAAAAAGCGCGCTATAGAGTAGATATAAATGTAGACGCGACAGAATGCAAACGCAAAATGAGATCTACAGAAGACACTCCACATCAGCCGCTTCACACTGTCGAAACCCCAAGCGAAAATATCTGGTAATTTAACGTGACTACTGACAAATGTCTGGTGAAAACATTTAACTGAACAAATATCTGGGGAATGATCTAGTGGACATCCACAAGTGGCAGTGGCTTCTCACTGAAACGTTGGTTCGTTAAAGGTCGTGGAACGTTTCGCGCTAATAACTAGGCAAAGCAGCCTCTAGTGGTGTTAAGAGAATACATTTTTTCAACATATCAACCCCTTAAATCTCTGAAACCCCTCACGATGTTAGCCAAAAAGCCATTGTTAAATATCAAATGCACCGAGTGTAAACTGTAAATTTTTTCCGTCTTATTGATAAACGTTCATCAAACGTATTTTAGTTAAATATCCGCTAAAATTCGTTTGTCCTTATCTGTCACTTTGACATATGTGCGTGTGAGACAGTGACAAAAAGCATTTTTATTAGCAGAGGTTTGTTAAGTTTTATGAACAAGGGGATATATCTTGGATATACGTTCTAAGTGTTTCTACCTACCTATTTCGTGGCACTTTTTATTGTTTCATACCTTTTTACTGTTTTATTTGTTTTTCAATTTTTGTCTTTGCTACGTCAATATTGTAATTATTACTCCGCTTGTGCCACCAATAAATGTTTTTTATATACTGTGTATCTTTGTTATTCTAACAACAGTGTCGCGTCTGTGGAGACAGTCTGTGCGCGGCACGGTTGCGCTCGTAAGCCGCGCCCGCGGCCATCACGGCGCGCGCGCATGTGCCACACTAGCGCCATCTATGCACAGACACACTCAAACACGCTTGCAATCAGGAGTTTCACATGTGTCAATTTATATTTTATAACACGACGGTCAACCGAATAAGGCCTGCCTGATGGTAAATAGCCTAAAATTTCAGTTACAGTATTAGACTCGAACTGGAACACACTAAACATTGCAAGTTTAATAAAAACTTGTAAAACTACTCAGTGAGCTCTGTGAGCTGTAGACCTTGAGAGTATTTTTTAAGTTTTCAACCCCCGTTCCAAGAACTGACTAGACAAAAAAAGCATATAAATATAGAATCAGGTTACAAAATTTCAAGAGAATCGGTTGAGAAATGCGACCTGTGGAGGAGAACAGCCGGATAGACACAGAAAAACAACATTGTCCAAGCTGAAACGGGGCCTTCACTTCGCATCTCGTAAAATTAATAAAGAAAAGACAAAGACATGATATGCCTCTCCAATAAAACGCAATTAGGAGTGGGACATGCGTGTCCAGCTAGGCGATCAAGCGATCTATACATACCTAAAATACATATATCGGGTGTCCAGTAAATAATGGACAAACTTCTAACCACGTGAGTAGCACCTGAGGCTGGTCCAAAAAATGGACTTTCAGGTTTAGTAAAAATCCCGTGGTTTTCTAGATAAACGACCTTTTCCATTTTCTTAATAATTGGTACCTTGTTTCACTTTTATGACCGTCGAAGTCATAAATTAACCTCCTAAGACCCCGCGGTCCTATATAAAGGACAAAATATGGTCAACGGAAAATAAGTTAAATTTTGAAGTGATAGAGTTGCATTTGTTTTGGTTTGATTGATTTGACATAAAATAAAATTCAAATTTGTAATCGGAACTGTTAGGTTCAAATTCAATTGTATTTTTATTTGTATGGTGGGTCTCAGGAGGTTAAGAGGTTTTCTCGTTCTGTTTCTTGCTAAATATTCTCTAACAGTAATGTGGGCATTAAAGTGAGACAAGGTATACCCATAATTAAAAAAATGGAAAAGTCTGATTATCTCGAAAACCACGGGCCTTTCATTAATTCTGAGAGTCCATTTTTTTGACCAGCCTCAGGTAATCTATCGGTGATTAGAGGCTTGTCCATTATTTACTGGACATTCTGTATTTTTTATACAACGCCGGTGGCAAACAAGCTTACAGTCCACCTGATGGTAAGCGGCCACCGCAGCCTATAGACGCCCGCAACTCCAATGGAGTCACGTACGCGTTGCCGACCCTTTATGAAATTTGAGGATGCACTGTGCTGGCAACAGAAGGGACAAATTCAGGTCCCTCGCTTTCAACACAGTGCATCTCGGGAGCTCTGGCAACCTTGCTCACCTCCAGGATCACAACACTACACCACTACTGTATGTGTGTAAGTGCTCAAGTATAAACGGCGTAGCGTCGCAGTGATAAGGCGCAACAATATATGTATTTAACATTTAACATGTGTGTAGAAAATACAATGTAACTTCATACCAGTGTTAGTTACTTGATCACAATTTCTCGCGAACTTATTTCATATTCTACTGTACTAATAATACATTACAGATTTCTCCTAAACCCGACTCCGGGCATTACAGTTACCAACATAACAAGCAGTAAATTACAAATTATAAAGGCTGGCACGCACGACGCGCCCGCAGGTGCCGTACTGGCATACAATTCACAAACGAAGTTAATACCAGTGCAACTTGACCTTAAATCTCTTTACAACTAGTAGTAGTCGTAGGTCAGGGTTACACTGGTGTATTTGATGTGGTTGTGAATAAGGTAACTGGCGATATGTGAGTGGCTCCGTCCTGGGGCGAGGCAGATGGCCATAGACAAGATAATGCCTGGAGGAAGGCGGGCTGTGTAGAGCTTTGAAAGACGGTTGCAGATTTTTTTGTAATGCCTGTACCTAGGGTAAAAACAGACCCATTTGTGGTGGTATTTATCCTATATACTCGTAGTACTCATGTAACTACCTATGCACCATGTCATAGGGATATCCCTCTATGTTCCTTTTTTCAAAATAGGAACGTCAGAGACTTGCAACGGACAGAACAGAGACATGTCACATTTTGTTCATGGAATACAAGCTTAGTACCAACTCAGGCCAGTAGTTCGAAAACCGTAGTCGAGGGCCTATATGGGGTTAAAGGTTTAACAATACAAAATCCTGTACTAATATCATAAGTGCGAAACTCAATCTGCCAGTTAAATCTTCACGCTTAAACCGCTGACGGATTTAGATGAAATATGATACCTACTTTGTATCCCCAGGAAAGACAGGTTAGGTTTCATCCGGGAAATCATCCCCTAAGGGGGTTAAATAGGGACGATAGTTTGTACGGAGGAACTATATAAACGACTTCCACGTGGACGAAGTCGCGGGCAAAAACTAGTTCATAATGTATCATGATTATCTCCAAAATCTGAACTTAATGTTTGCGTGTGCATATCGATTAGGCCGTTTAGTCATGGTGTTTAACTATGGAGGGTAAGGGACTGATATCAATCTATACTGACCGGCGGATAGGGTAATTAGTTCATCCTTAATACCATTAACGATTATCTACTCGTACATGTATGTTTAACCGAGTGAGCGAAGTGATCGAAGGTCTCCGTTTCAGCTTGGGCAAAGATGCTTTTATACCTATGTCCGGTGGACTTCCGGATGTCCATCCTCTACAGCTCGCATTTTTGAATCGATTTCGTGAGAGCAACATCGATATTTATATTGGTTGTTTTTCGAGTCAGTATTTGGATTTTATTCAAAATGGCGTAGCTATGGAGGTTTAAGAAGTAAAAAATGCTCGCGAGGTCTACAGCTCACAGAGTCACAACTTTACTAATTATCAGAGTACATTGATGAATTTTAAATTACAAAATTAAGAGGCACGAAATTCTGTAATCAAAACATCCAATGATTAAATATCTAATAAACACGAGTCATATTACGAATTTAGGAAGCTCTAGCTTTCGACACAATGAATCCTCAATCAATAAATAGCCGACAACACGCAAGATATGCGTCATAGGTTACGGTGTCAATTTTACTGAGGCCGTATTTGACACCCTCGTATTTTAGAACAATTTAAGCCGCAGTCACAATCAGATTAAGCAATTTAACACTACCTATCACACTAGTTATATATATGTGCATGTAATTGTATGCCATTAATCGAATGTGACACGTCCCAACCCAGTGCAATTTAATTAGTTGCAGCGAATCGAATTATGTTGCAATAACTATTTTTATGCAGTTTGCGGAATGGAATTTTGTACAGCTAATTATCATCAAATGTAACTAATATTATAAATGCGAAAGTTTAGATGATTGGATGTGTTTGTTACTCAATCACGCGAAAATGACTGATTATAGTGATTATGGTAAAACTTGACGGATTATGATAAAACTTGACGAGTTTATAGTCAGTATGAACATTTATAGAATATTTTAGGATGACAAATTTACGCGGACGTAGTTTCGGGCAAAAGCTTATATAAATAGTTATTTTTCAAGGCTAGATTTAAAACTAAGCTTAAAAATTGCTTGATAAATAAGGTTTTTTATAGTTTAAATGAATACTTTTTAAGTGTTCATAATTAAAAGTAGAAATTATTAGGTTTCTCATTAGATTAACACTGTAATAGTTATTTCGATTACCTACTTAAAGCTTTAGTTATTATTATCTTTAAACATATTGTATGCCCGTAGCGGGTAGCTGTTGTTTCCTTGTACTACCATGTCATCTTTGTACACCCTAACTACACAGTTATACAATAAAGATTTCTATTTCTATATCAGCTTACCAATTGGACTCAAAAGACTTACTCATCATCATCATCATTTTATCATAGATAGAACGTCCACGTGGTTGTGTTGAAGGTTTCCCCTGAATTTTCCCAGGGCTACTCTCCAACCGCGCACTCCTATCGCTTTATAGGGCCGGGCCTATAAAGCCACAGTCAGGTGTGCATGTAAAAGTATGTTATATTGTTCAAATACCGCAAAAGTAATACAACCGCTCTCACCAAAGCAACGTCATAATTCCATTTCATACTATACTAGTTTACTTTCCTAACTAACCCCTTAAATAAAAGCTTGCCTTTGAAGTTAATGACTTACGATAACTTAAATAGAGTTGCGACCTCTCAAAGGAGACTGAATCAATTTACTTAGCTCCCCTTTCTCAAAGGGGCGAAATTCGCTTGAAATACAGTGTCGCTTTGGACCTATTAGTCTAAGATACTAAAGTTAAGGTTAGTTACACCTGTTAGTGGCATCTAACGGCGCAGTGAGCCTAAATAAAGTTATCGTCACGCTATCGTGGATAAAATTCGGTTAGTCTAGTCGATGGATTTGAGAATTTACAAGAGGGAAAAGGTGGCCCGTAGTAATTAGATTTTGACGATGAGGTTAGTTGGTAACTCCTGTCCGAAGCTTAGGTACGTAATGTAATCTTAAAAGGACAGTTTCATGACAGGTAACCTTTGGTTAATATTGAGAGCGAATCAACGGGATTTTTACGGGTCTCCGAACAATCTGGCATTGACATTTGTATATTTATGGGTACACTTTCTATGGAAATTCATTACAAAGTGTACCCATTATTTTTGCTCTTGAGTGTATGTTCCACAATAATTAGAGTATAGTAAATCGGAATGTAGTCAAATTTAGTAGACAAATTAATGAGACAATAAGATTTTTTAAGTTTGACCATGAGGCAAATCAGTCAACGGGTTGCCGAGATAGAAGGTTTTGTTGAAAAAGTATATATTTTAATAAGACGAGGACATAAGAAGAAACCTGAAACCAATTGTTGATAAGCTAATCGCCTACGGTGGTGTGGACATGTTATGCAAAAGGAAGAAACTGATCTGTCAACAAGGGTATTAGGAATGAATGTGGAGGGATATAAGAGAAGCGGTAGACCAAGGAAAAGGTGGACGCACTGCGTGAGAGACGATATGAACATGAAGGATGTTTATAACTAGATGACGGGAGATATAGAGAGGTCCGGAAGATAAAAACAAGTAACCCATTTACTTGTTCTTTTCTTCCGGACAAGGGCAAGCGACTGATGATGAAAACGAGTAGGCACATCGCGAGTTCACAGTTCGAGACAAACAAACCACAAGTTTTTTTTACCTGTCTGTGGCTGTATAAGCCGGGTCCAATAAAGCAATAGGAGTGCGCGGTTGGAGAGTAGGCTGGGGAAAATCCAGGAAAACATCCGACGGGACCAAACCACAAGTAAATTGTGCATGTTACAAGAGAAGTGGGGCTCATCCTCACGGATCAAACGATTATTTCAAGTCGTCGAATACTTATTTTCCATAACCCCTTCATAATGTGCATGTGTATCAAAACAATATGGTTCGATCCCGGGCATACTGCACATGTTGAGTATATGCGCGTGCGCCGCGGGCCACTCCGGCGCAGCTGCCGCTGATGAGGAAACACAGCTACAGCGGGATCTTTATTCTTTTATCTTAGTATAAATACAAGTCATCTATTCCTACTGCAGGTACTTTCTACATTATCACACGTAAAATACATATAAAAAATAATAAGCAGAAATAACTATATATGGGTTCTATGTTGGGTAGAGCTGCCCTGTCGTTGAACCCAAAGAAAGTATCATCGATCTGAATTTGTGTCGTGTCCCGCCGCGAATACACATATTTGTGACTCGGATTGTCTTAGTACCTTACACACTGTTAGAAAGATTATATGAATAGTACCTACCTATAAGCAGCTGGTTCGATGGGAAACGTGTTAGAGTAAAACAAAAGTGCGAAAACAAATCTGAGCGGCTGAATAACTTAGTACTTATGTGTGGTGGTTTTTCAGGGATAATTCTTTATCACGTGAAACTACTTCATTTTTTTTCTTTATTTGAAAGAAGGTACTTTGGATGTAAATGTTCTATGGATCTGGGTAACCTTCTTTATAACTGTTCCAAATTTCAAATCGATAGCTTAAGTATTGAGATATTTAATGATGTGACAGACAGACAGACAGAAGTGAAATCATAAAGCTTCCTTTTTTACCATTTTGGTACGAAACCCTAAAAATGAATGCTTAAATAGCTTCTATAGTAGGTAAGTAGAGAAACTAGCACCAATATCTGACACGACTTTATTTATAGGGCAGTTAAGACGTGTCGTGGGCTCATCGTTTGTAGATTTTGTACACAAAATCTCTCAAGCGTTGTTAAGCTAAAACTATTGTAAACGGATCAATTATTAAAATGGGTCAGTATCTAGGGAAATTCGATCAAAATTTACCCAATTTATTTGGTCTATTGACTATTAAAATTTAATGATTTAGTTTTCGACAGGAGCACCCTGCGTGCGCATTATATATGCAGAGCATAATAAATGTATCCGTTTAATTATTATTTTGAAAATATCCGCGCCCCGGGCCGCCACAAATAAGCGCGCTCGTTTTATTCAGATGCGGCCAGATTCGGAGGCCAGTCGCTGCATATATATACACAGCCCTTTTGATAGTTGCGTATAGAGTCTGACCAGCGACCAGCGAGTCGTGGCAGAAGCATTTTTTTCAAATTCTTTATATGGTAAAAATTTTACCAAACTGTCAGTTATATATCACATTGCTATTGTGTTTCGTGTTACCAGCATGCGATTTTTTTTAATTTGTCGCGTTTTAGTTGTGCCGTGTGTCGCTGGTCAGACTCTAGTTGTGATCTTTTGTGCAGGCCGATATTTTATAAAACTGTTGTTGTATTTTGAACCTTCTGACATAATTAAGTCGCTTCTTACGCGAATTACTTTGATATAACTCTGCCAATTCAAGTAATCGTGAGTATATACATATATTAATGTGGTCATGCCTGCTTCCTGTGGGACCTGACATTTTCGATGGTAACAATTTACTATCGAAAACGTTATTAGTTTTTGTTACCGACTGTACTTGTTTATTCAGTGTAGCCCCGATTCTGTGCAATAACAACTACTAAGTGCGCAAATGTTATACGGATAGTCCCGATAAGTAAGGAAATGTACGAAACGTGAGTATGTTATCGGGAAAGTAGAAAATACCGCATGCAGTTGCGCCTCGCCGAGTCAGGGACGAGCAACTTGGTAGATATTTTGTTATGGTTAAACTAAGAAGTTACTAAATCAAGATAGATAGTGATATTTTTGCGCACCTTATTATGGAAGATTCAAGATTCTAGATTCAACATGAAGTAAGCTCATGTTCAAAGTTTTAAGAGTTTTTACACGACTGCCCAAAAAAGGAGTCTAATGTTTTCAGGGTTTATGTATGTGAGATTCTTCGTTCCCCATAATTTCTCAACGCCTTAACCAATTTAGTAGTGTGAGGTATCGCTGGAATCCTTGCGTTATCCCGGGTAACATAGAATATGTGACGTTGCAATAAAACAATATGGCGGACTATGTACTCCATTTTGTGTGTTCTGAAGAAAAAAACATTTTTGATCTTATCAAGTGGGGTATCAAAATGAAGCATTTGAAAAGACGATTTTTGATGAACTGTACTCACTGCGAGCGTCGACGGAGATAGGTAACATCTATCGCATAATAAGAGCGAAAGGGGCGCTTACCCTTTCATGGCAGAGCTCGGAGGGTACAGAGTCGATTTAAAGTTACAGTGAGTGAGAGCATTTTCACTCTACATTAATAGCTATAAGATTGCTTTTAACCTCTTCACCGCCACAGTAGATTTCGTAAGTCGTGTCATTCCTTAATTGACAGCTCCTAGGTTGCTTTACATCGACTTGATATGAAGTAATGGCGTGTGGGGCACTAAATCAAGTCAATGGCGGCGAAAAGGTTAAAGTGCACTCGGCATATTGTTTATTGAATAAAATAGCAGTTATTTAACTGCTATTTTATTCATTGATTTTTAATTTATTTTGTTTTATTTAATGTTGTTGACGATCACAATAGAGATTCTTGTAAATTGACATGTAATTTATATTGTGATCTTATATTGTGAATAAATGAATCTGAATCTGAATCATTTATATACTCAAAATTGAATTTGAAATTATGCATATCTCTGACGTCATAACGTAAAATTCCACAGTGACGCTGCTAATGCAAACGACAGATATCAAATTAGAGGGAAGAGTTGAAAAAAATATTGCCCGCGATTGGCCTAGGTTCGAAATGTTCGAAACCTGCTCGGAGTCAAAAAAAACTCTTTAATATGATAGTAAATACCTACTTTTATCAGTTCTATGCGTGCCTAAGCCGTCGTTCACTGAGGGCCAAAGCTTTGTTGCGATCAATAGACGGCTTAAATAACAACCCATTCACAGCGGTGTAGCGTAAGTATTGATCAGTCGCCATCTGGAACTGGTCTTAACTTAACCGATTTCAAAGAACGCGGTACCTTTTTTTTAATTTATTTATTACACGTGAAGATTACATATATATATATATATTTCTCATTTGCCAAACTGTATTACAGTTTGTTGGCAGAAAACATGCATATACTCTGAATTACAATTATATGGTATCTAGCTAATATTTATGTACTACTTATGACTACTACTGTACTTTTTATTTATGTACCTGTGTTCATCTCTGGGAAATCGTTACGCGAATTACGCGACTAGTGTCAGTTTGCGATCACCTGATGTAGGTACTAGGTTTAGTCAATTAAATAATATTGACAATTCTTCAGGCCAAAGAGAAATATGTAGGTTATGCGTATGTATTTAATTTAGGAGTTGATCGGTTGAATCAGATTCCATTAAAAAAACAGTTTTTCTTCTAATTACCGCCATACAGGTTTAAAGAGCAATGAAAGTCGGTTTTTTACTTCGAATTTAGTATTTATTATAGGTAGAGTACCTAATATATATTCCTCGAAATGATATCGCTAAGGTGATAGATAAGGACAGACTACAGTTAGTTCGGAACCAGAGAAAATGATATGCTGATGACGAAACTTGCACCCTACAGAAAAGGGGAGAAGAGAGTAGAAATAGGCAGTTATTTGACAAAATTGAAGTTCATAAGAAAAGCTACGGAATGAACTGTCGCCTGCGGTATTTCCGGACCGATATGAGCTTCAAACCTTCAAGAAAAGAGCGTATTCCCTTCTGAAAGGCCGGCAACGCACTTGCGACTCCTCTGGTGTTGCAGGTGTCTATGGGCGACGGTAATTGCTTACCCATCAGGCGATCCGTCTGCACGTTTGTCCCCTATAACATAAAAAAAACTAAGTGGTGTTATTAGGAAAATGCATTCATAAGAAATGAGGAAAAACATACGCGGAATAGTACTCTAGCATAAATGTTAAGCCAAACGTTGCTTTATTTTTTTATGGATTGGCCTGGATAGTCCTTGAAGCAACCGACCGTCGATTTTTCCGAGATATTTTTCACTTCTTAAACGCACTATTCGTGTATTCCATTCCATATACTTACGCGCGAACGTGAACTATTAACAACGCAGGATCCCACGTATTCAAACCAAAAATTAACGTCAACATAGCATTCGTAATGTTGGTATGATTGGAGCCCGCTGCCGTCTTCTACCGAATGTACTAATTGGCGTTTTCATTGTCTTGCGGCGGTCATGACTAGCTGCAGCACAGCACACGACTCCCCTGCGGCATGCGTTGAGTTAAAATTTGAAATACTCCTTTACAAAATTGCAAGACTTTAACGCTTTATCATAAGAGTTAAATTCGCTCGTCGGGATCTTTAACTTAAAAGTGCGTAGTGCAACAATTTTTCTTGTGCTTGTGGCCAAGAATGGAATTCAGCTTTTTCAGTGCCAAATTCGATTTTAATGCCAGAACGAGCTGCATGAATAACTTTGTATTTTTAAATTAGGAACAATTTTGATGAACTCGTGGATTCCAATGCGTTTTGGGATGTTTTGCGTTCCAGTCAGCAGCTCCTTGCAATTTTGAACTTCGAACATGCCATTTCTTTTATTTCAACCTTTTAGTGTCTAAGAGTGAAAGGAACAGGATGAATTATATTTTTATGGCTGTTTTTTCGGAGTTTACGCCTTCGCCTAAGGCCAGGCGTGCACGAGCCTAAGGCTCGGTAATTAGGTGGTTTATTAGGTTGTTTGGTTAAACGTGTGAATCATGCCTAATGACGTATGTTGTCGTGTAGTCATGATCTGAGGTAATGTCGGGGTTGTTTGGGAAATGTTCATTGACCTTTGTTTAATGTTTGTAGCTTATACGATAAACACCAACAAATACATATTAAGATCAGAAGAACTCATTGGTGTAGTACCTTACGAGCCCAGATTCGAACTCACGACCGCCGCTAGATAGCCGCATGCTTGAACCACTAATACCACTATAATCATATTTATAACACTTTCAGTTGTCTAGAACTCCCCCGAGGAGGTCCGCTCGTAGATGCGTAGCCGATAACATGCGTTTCCCCGTATGTAGAGGAAATTTCGTAGTGCTACGAAAAGCTTGGCATCGAAAGTGTTAATTAAACTAAAGTCCACAATAAGTAAACTGACCTATAAGATGTTGTCAGAAGTAGAAAAAAAAATAGTGACGATCGATAAGTATAACGTTGTGCTACCAAACGTATTCCAATGTAGTAATTTATGAGCATTCAACTATCTGGCCACTAAAGGCTCATCAAGCGGGACGAAAGTACTTAATATTTAAATATGAAGTTTAGTCTTTGTCATTGAGGTGTGCAATAAAGAGTATTTGTATTGTATGAATAAATCAGAATATGTACAAATAATTTTAATTTGACAAATTCGAAGCATATTACATTGAGAGAAACACTACTAATTTCGATTTTCGATGTTATCGGCCAGCACCTAGTAGTACCCGATAAATTAGGCCGAAAGATCGGTAAGTCTAGTAAGGCCTTAAATAATATCGATACGGACAGTACTGGGCATACTCTGGCAACATTTGTGCATTTTGACTTGTCAAACAACTTCGCCTAATCGTGGACTTGAGTATAAAGTAAACTGGCCGATATCAGCATGAATATTCCATAATTTACGCATTATTTCACAAAACATATAAATAGATTTAACAGGTGATATAAGGGTAACTTTAATTCACAATAAGTACTGTACTTTAACGATTATGGAATAATCATGTCAGACGTGCGCCTGTAAACGTCAGTTTAATTTCTCTAATTCCAAATATGAGTTTAGGTTATAATTATAATAGTCGTTTTATCATTGCTGTAATTTTCATTTATGCTACCAACATGCATTTTCTGATGAAATTGTTGATTACTTACGACCCTTGGATCAGACCTTGAAAATTTGTAGTGTCAAGAGCCGCTCCGATCACACATATATACACGCTTTTGGTACTACAAATGCCTCCTACAAGTACTAGTAGTGAAATTACGAACATTTTCGAAGGTTAAAAACATTAACGAACCAAAACTACTCCCTATTCGACCTAATCCGATCCCACCTTAAGAAACCCAATTTTGCCAACAAAATAAACTCAAGCGCCGCCCAAACCGAGTTTCCGGCTCCGGCGAGCGCGTAAATTGTTATTTCCGGTTGGCCAGTTTCCTGCAATATCAGCAGGTGGCGCCACTAGCTAGTTTGCTTCGGCACTTCCGGGTTAAAGAGGGATCACAGGCTTAAATACATATAGGTAGGGGTTTATAACCGTGGATTGCGAGTTAGCTTTTATAAGGGCGTTAATTTTCACTGAAAACGTATCTTTTTTCTTCGAATTTTGTAACTTTGGATTTTTCTTACTCCAAATCATGAACACTATGATTTTGTCAAAAATCGGCCAAGTGCGTGTCGGGACACGCGCAAGTTAGAGTTCCGTAGCTTCCATTGTCCAACCGTTACATTATGCAGGCTTAAAAGTTTGCAGGCTCATATTTACTATGTTTTTGACATTAATAACATTTTCTAAGTAATCAATGGAAATTGTACAATAATGAAATTTTATACTATATACATTTATTATTATTACATAAGTATATACATTGTTTAAGCTCGGCTATTACTCATTAACTAGCAATGTCTATACTTACTCGTGATAGTTTTCCTTGTAAATTCATTATATATACTACTACAAATGATTTAGCCCAACCCATCGTTTAGCTGGCAGGCGGGACGCTTGAACATAACAAAAGTTATAACTTTAGACCTTTTAATATATCCCGCAAACCGATATCTGAATCAAGAAATGGTTTTAGAAACTTATTTTGTCACAAAAAAGTGTAATTACCCAATTTTTATTGTTCCACTATATGACGTTTTTCTACACAATCTGTAATGGGCCGTCACATAATGGAAACATAAAAAATGTACCTACAGAATATTGGGGACAAAATATCTTGATTCAGATTAGTACAAATGATATGTAAGCTGGAAAACCCTATCATTTCCAAATATTGAAAGAAAATAAAGTGTAGGTGAATAAAAACAAATTTGAAGAAAAACGCCCTTTTAAAAGATAAACTTTTATCGAAAATAATCTCATCGTTCCGTTTCTGTTATAAAGTGTACCAAATGAAAATTAAGAATTAATTAACACTTAATTGTTGTCTCAGTGGAGACAAAGATTGCTTGATCCTTTACGGGTCAAAAAGAGGGTATGGTAAGTCGCATCATACTATATTATTCCGCTAAAATTGCTACTTCCATATCAGACTCCACATTTATCATGAATCTTATTTTTGGTAATGTTATCGCATGGCATATACTGAATTATGTAGTATGAATTTATTATGCTGTCCAAGTATCAGTATTGTTTTGTCATATTATAACAAGTAGATTTTCAATCTTGCCGCTATAATTTCTAATCTCAAATTTCATTAAACTGTCTCTAACAACAAGTAAAATTAAGCATATTTTTTCCCAAGCCAAATCCAAGACCGAATTACGATCCATAAACCTCAAAATAACGGTAAGTCGGCGTAATCTCGGTGATTCGGTTAGGGCGGACAATTATAAGAAAATGTACAAAGGTCCCCATGGGGCGCTATTGTAATTATTTTCCCTGAAAAAGTTTCACGTTACGATTTGTTTTGGGAATCGAAAGCATAATGTAGATAAGGGGCAAAATGATATTCACTTAGCACTAGTGCTTTTATACTACCTATAGGAGATATGTATGAGATGTGTTTGTGTAAAAAAACATGAAATTCGTGTGACGTAGTAAACAAATTATTAAAAGATTACATTACACATGGCAAAACCTTGAAGAGGTTTGTATGTTACGTCAATGGGAAAATCAAGGTTTATTATAACTAGTAGGTATGAGTTTTTTTTTTTATTTATTGTTCAGAACACATACAGTCATACATAAAAAGATAGAGGTAAGTTACAAATATGTATAAAAACAGACCTGGAGGTTCATAAATACAAACGTTAAGCAAAAAAAGAGTTTTATTATTCAACAGAACTTCTTCGACTAAAAACCTATATCTAATTCAAATTCTGTCAAAAAAGTAAGCAATACACTTTTGAATGAAAATGGTCGTTTAAAGAAACCTTTTTTCTTAATCAGTCTTATCCTTACATTTTTTTTCCTACGCTCGTTATAAAAAAGAAACTTTCTATGTAGGTACCTAGCATCGGCCCCGCCGTACCTATTATAAATATAGGACGCATTGCAGGTTGAGTATTGTATATTGTAAGTGTATGAGCACATCCGGACGATCTTGGGAGTCCGCGTAATCCATCATCTAATAAACCCGGTGATTACCGGCCATAAAATATATTATTGTTATGTATTGTTCGTATTTTTTGGTCGGTAGACGGTAGAGGTTTTATACGAAAAATTGCCATTTGCATTGGCTTTATATGAATTGTGCCCTCCTTTTATATGCCCGTTTGTACCTTTTTAAAAAGTTTGGGACTCGTTTCAGCGTGGACCGATGAAGTATGTAATGTTTTTTTTTTATCTGACCTTAACCAATTCACGTTACCTTCCAGTATGTATAGCACTGTTGCTGCCGTTTTCAAGAAAAAAACATTTACTTAAGGCGAGTGATTTACCAGAAATGTGCGAGGTTGTGTTTCCACTAGCAGATGTAAGGACAGAAGCATCCGAGCTCATAATAATCTCACCTTAGCGTCAGAAATCAGGATGTATCAGAAAGCATCACGGCAGATTAGTGTTAATTCGGCTTTACCATATAAACCCCTGTGTCAGATTTCAGAGCCAAATATACTAAGCATACGTATGAAACAGATAAATTTAAACATTTATAATATAATTTAGCGCTATAAATGTGTATATTCGGAATAACTTGAAACCTCCGAACATGAATAACCATACGTAACTAATGTAGACACATATCCAAAAATATATGTTAGACAAAGATATACGTGTACAGAAGTGGTGTATCACTTTTCGACACTATTATTTCTGGATTAAAGTTCAAAATGGACCAGTTTTTTTGGCTGACTGTACATTCGGAATTCGAATCACGCATGTGTGCGTGGAACGCTCGGCGTTGCGTTTTGTTTTCGGGTGGTGTGCGTGAGTTTTCCCCGTTTGTAAGTTTGTTTGTGTGTATGTGGATGTGTTTGTGTGTGTGTGCCCCGCCCCGAGCGACCAAGACGGCGCCCTCGGTGTCGCCGCGGGGGTTGACGCTGGATAAGGGTGGAAGTAAAATTTCTGAAAATAACTGTTATATTCAGTTTTAAACTCTTGACAAATTGAGCGAATGAGCTTTTCCAGATTATTTGTTATAACACCAAATGTGTGTTTTGTTGATTTACGTAATGTTTTAGACCATGTGTACCCACCTAATGTAGATCGATGTAATTTTCCATACTAAGTATAAAGAGAGTTAGATCTAAAGCCCGACGAGAAATATATGACCATTGTCTAGAGGGCGCTATTATTCGCATTTATATGGCAACGGGTCAGTAATGTCAGTATAGTCGGAATAATTACATTTTGACATGCTTACCTGTCAGTTCTGATGTTAATTTTATTTCGTAGCAAATTGATCCATTTCCCTACCGTTTTTTTTTCAGAATTTTATTATATACATTGATAATAATGTATCGCTCTTGCCAATGAATTGTATTGGGCATTTTTTGTCATTCATTATTTAATTTTAAATGTATTGGAGTAAGTTGTGGTTACCTATAATTAGATAAGCATCTGGCCCTAATGTAAACTAGATATAAGAGCATGTCTGATGTATTATCTGTTAGTAATCCTTAACAAATAAATAAATAAATATTCAACACCTAACCTAAACCACCTTAGTGAGACTGACAGTAGCGAAAACCTATGATTAAAATCATTGCCAGTGTAAGAAATTAGAACTAATGAAATCCCGCTACATTGCCAACTGTCATATATCTCTGGTCGGGTTTTCCCTAGCGTAAGTTTGACACGTTACGTAACCCATTAGCTAACCATTATTTTACAGTGTACTAAAGTTGCCTAGAACGGAACACTTGTAGCTTGTCGGTTTAGTGTCGTGTTTAAACTCTTATACAAAATTTCCAACTAGTGAGCGATAAAGTACCAGACTGTCGAGCTACTTATGAGTTCGATTCATGATCTAGAAAACGTTTAGCCTCAAACTTATTCAACTCGAATCAAAGCAAAAGAGAAAATGTATTGTGTCTTGAACATATCTTAGGGATCTAGTGCTCAACACATTTCTTTCAGAAGAATAATTGTTTATTTTTCTTTAAAATTATCCCATTACTTAGCTAAGCATTTCACAAAAAGTTTGTAAGTGCATTCATGACTCTTTCAGAATACGGGAAGTGCTTGTACTCATAATTATGGACACTATTGATTCCTATTGATTTTTCATACAAATTCTTTAATTGTACATGCAAGTGAAAAGTATCAAAAACATTAATGGATCTCCTTTTTGTTCAAATTTTTGGGAAAATTGCTTATCTGTGACAATTTTTCTAAGTACAAGCCCTATAATTATTTTATAAAACATTCATTAAATTTAAATCTGGAGCGTTTTGCGCAATTTTCTTGAAAATGTATAACTGTAAAAATTTCAGTATCTCAACTACGTGCTTCTACGGAAAACGCGTCGTCGTTTACAGTAGACATAGGGCGGGCTACTGTTCACAGCCTGCGGCCTTCCTGACCAATCACAGCGCTTCGAGCCATATCGCTGTCCCTTGCACGCGCGCCAGAAACCCCATCCGGTCATCTTTTTCGCTCCCCCCGGCGAAAATCCCAAGAACAAGCACTCGCATTCAACAGTTAACTGTTTCAAACAGCAATAAAGTCCAATTTCCCGTCACAATAACCCCGTCGCTTCAGGCGTTTCGTAATCGCAATAATGTTTATTTGATATCGAGCGTCAGGCGACGATTTTCAAGTTCAGATTACGCTTTCAATAGACTATGAATCTTGTCGCTTTGGAATCAAAGTCGAATACTAGGAAACGTGGCTCAGAAACGTATTTACGCGTGCAATGCTGGCATTTTCATTGTTACAATTTCGAACATGGTCGCCGTGTTCGCATTTGAACTCAAACGGTACGTGCTAAGGTTGATATTCGCATATGTTATGGGGCACGTGTAACTTTTTAATTTCAGCTAGGGTTGTGGCCCGAGGGCAAAGCTATTTGCGATGACAATTTCGCGAGCTCGAACGAAATATGCCTTTTATTCGTACTGGTGCCGGATTAAGCTCTAAAACGGAATTGGTGTCGCTGGCGGAATTTGCGACTAAACCTATTTGCAGCTACACTGTTATGCATTAGAGACTCTACCCTCAGCAGTATATACGTACCATATCTTTCGTCCTAACATCAGTAACATCGAATTTCGTTAACGATAGCTATGCTTTTGGATAAGCAGTGTCATCCTTCTAGCGTTTTCCCGCTTCCCAGTCCCCGGGGTCCGCTTTGACGTCTAATCCCAAGATTAAGTGTAGGAACTAGTTTTAAAAAACCTACTGCCACCTGACCGTCCAATACCCATCAGGAAAGCTAGACCTTTTTGGCACTAGATTGGTTCATCAAGAGGTTTTCCGTCACAGAAAAAATAGTGTTATAACATTTTCTGTGCTGACTGAACTGTGTATCAAATTATATTACAAGTCCTTTTTTAAACCTGGTACGATTCGGGTATCGAACGTTTTTTTTTTACTGGTTGTATTTTTCTTTAATGATTTCGTTAACACGTACGCTTGTTTGGGTTTGCTAATATTATACAAATATCCCAACTAATGAGTACCTATTCCACAATATGGGCAATGCGAATAGGACATTTTCGGAAATATTTCCGGCAACGGTACATTTCTACCGCCTGTAAATCGATGACGTAAAATACAAAAGGCTTAATGGCTAATGCAACAACCAAGCGATGACATAAACGCATGTGAACGTGGGATACCTAAGCATATAACCTACTTCAATATTTTGGCGATAAGGAAAAAGTGCCTCACAACTTGTGAGGCACTGACAGATGGAACTTACATATATGCGTGTGTCTCTCCCGTACCTACATAATAACTCAAAAATCACGATGGGTTTTATTTGCTTCTTCACAGAGTCGTTTTATACCACCTAATTCCGCCAATTCTATCAAAACTACTCCAATACTATAAAGTTTACTCGCTTGGCCGCCCGTATCGATTCGCGACGCTCGTCCGTTATCTACGAAACATCACAATACCACAAGCACAAAAAAAACATTCCGATTTCAAACTTTATATCAATAACGTAAACAGTCGATAGTAAAGTGACAGCATTAGTTCCAAAATTCGCCACCAGCATTTTTGAAAATAGAACGCAACACCCGCACCTTTCAAAAGTTTTTTTTCTATTGTCGTCTAATACAGCCAGTATCCGTCGATGTAAAAGGCGCAATCGAGTGCAAAATCGATCGATTCCGTGAAGGGTTGTTTTGGTTGAACTTTAAATGGATTAACTCATTCTGAAAGGATATGGTTCAAGTGTTTGGAGTGCTTTTTCTTTGGGAGGCTTATAAGTTTCTTAACAAACATGAAGAAGTAAAAAATTGTTTACTAAGGATTATTATGAAAAAATGTTGTTCATTTTTGCTTCTCTAAAAAATAAGGCAGGATTTTATGGTATCATGCTTTTAAGCAAATCTATGGACAGTCACACAATAATATCTGCTATAACAATAGCCTCAAAAATATCTAATCCGCTCTAATGGCTCTGATACAAAAAGAGTAACAGTGCCATGTCAGATATTTTTGAGCGCGTTGTCCTATTAAATGTATATTTATTGTTTACGAAATAAACTGACAGAAATGAAAGTCAGAGCTCATAGCCACCTGAAATTGATTGAAAAAGCAACAGGTAACAATAGCAAAAAATGAATACTGGATAATGGATACGTCACGATATTCGTCACGTCTTCGTCACGGGACGGTACAAAATTGATACAGGTTAGCGACAACCTGCGTTACCACGGGGATTGTAATTTAACGGCCTAACCTAACAATGTATATTTAAGATTATTCGAATTCATCGGGTTACGTTCAAATAATCCGTACAAAAAGCGATGTAATTTTATATGATACAAGATTCTCCAGAAATTCCAAATAACAATCTTATAAGACTCGAAATCGAAGATTGAAAGAAAAAAGTTCCCTTGCAATCCTTGCATAATACGGTTTTACGCACACCTCAGATTCGGTTGAAACCGCTCAACCAATCTCACTGGAGCGCAAACTCTTCGAGTATTCCAGTGTTCTAAACCATCGCGCGTGGTCGTGCCGGAGGTGTTCCCCTGGATTTTCCCCAGGCTACTCTCCAACCGCGCACTCCTATCGCTTTATTGGGCCCCGCCTATAAACACAGTCAGATTCAAAAAACGGTTTTACGCCCAATTTACAGTTTCTTAAATACTCATTTTGTACCCGCATGTTTACATCAAATAGTGTTTTTCACCTAAAGAACCTCAAAAATTTGACGTAGCTGACTAGTTTTTTAGGGTTCCGTACCCGAAGGGTCCAAACGGAACCCTATTGCAGTCACTCACACGTCCGTTAATTCGTCCGTCCACCCGTCGTCTGTCACAAAATTTTGTACCGAAGAATATTTACACTTCCGATTGACCTATAAACTTGAAATTTGGTGACAATCTTTATTATTACTTATATTTTATCAACAAATACTAATAAAATAGATTTTTTATTTGAAATATCCTTAGTTTTTTTATTAAAACCAAATTAATTTTGCGGTATTCAGAGCCCTAAATGTGCGAAGTCCGACACGCACTTGGCCGGTTTTATTAAAAAGCGACTGCCATGAACTTCCAGGGGGTAAACTACGAAAGCTCAAATGGTAGTGGCTTTCGTAAAACTAGTGCCTACACCAAAGCTTGCGATTAGTGCCGAACCAGACCCCGGGCTACTCTAGGATGCAACCGGAAAAACACTAGAATTATTATACATACATACATAGAACCGAAAATATTCACGTTCATTACAATTACATATATAAGGTAAACGCCCCAGTGAGGTAAATGGCACTTTCAATTTTATGACAGAGGTGAACGATAGGTAGGTGTCACCGGACGACATAATCACAGCGTCCATCAAAAGATGGAACGCTGCGGTTACGGCGTCCAACTCAGACACGAGTCACGACGCGTACACGTAGGTATTCCCGCCGGCGGGGACGGCCACCGCGCGATCGCGAGAACACACACATATAGTTCCTATTCGTCCCGGTACCGCCGCATACCGGGTAGAATCAGTCCGACCCAGGTCGGGCCTAGCTGAGTTTCTTGCTGGACTCTTCTCAGCTAGGCTAGGTTTAGTGAACCAGCGACAAAACTCCCAGTAGCTCGATTCCAATCACACCTCAGATTCGGTTAAAACCGCTCAACCAATCTCACTCGAGTGCAAACTCACTGCTATCGCTTTATTGGGCCCGGTTTATAAAGCCAAAGTCAGGTTTAAAAAGACGGTATATAGGTGTCAACTATTAGGCAGTAAGGTATCGGGACATTTACCTTATTTGCTCTGCCCGGAATTGTGTCAAAGTCGATTCGTCGATCTATGAGCTCAAAAATAAAACGATCGTTTTAGCTTTGAACTACCTACGTAATAACTAGTTTGATGTATACAAATAGTAGTTTATGCAACTGCTACATAATGAAAAGCGTTAAAACACGAGTGTGGTTTTATGAAATGAGCCAAAGGCGAGTTTCATAATAAGATCACACGAGTGTTTTAATGCCTAATTATGTACTACAGTTGCATAAACTACTTTATCTACATCCATATATTAAATCCTCTTTCATGTGTTCAGGAACCATTGCGTTGCAAGTGTAGTGAGCTCGAGCGTGAGCCCGTTAAAGTCTTTTGTCAACAGGTTACAGGAGCCTGTATTATTATGGGCGGAGAAGGTCATAGTGACACAGTTTTTGATGATATTATGGCCATCTCCGCTCCGTGCCGGCGCGATATTGTAAAGCTGCCTTACGTACACTTTTTGAGCACATTAAACAGAATTTACTGTATGGGTGTAGATAAAGGTACTTAAATACAAAATACATAGCATAACGACCCATTTTTTAAATATTTATAGATAAATTGAAATATTCACAATTATTTACCTACGAGTGGCGTTAGTGGACTCTTTAAAAGTTCTCTCAAATCACCGCAAAGGTACACCCACGATTTCTTTTCCAAATTCGGTCATTTATTCCGATGTACATATCAAAGCGCCCCCTAGCACCCCCTCCCCCCATCCCTTCTCGAAATCAGACGGCGTTGTTATTCCAAATTACATTTTTGCCAACTTTTTACTTCTTTTAGGGGAAGCTTGTTTGCCGATTCTATAATAGAAACGAAACATTGGGATGAAAAGAAAGCAAACTTCCATTTATCCCCAAAACAAACGAAAATACGCCTTACACCTTTAAATGTAAGGGTGACGGTGAGCGAAGAGATGCCGTGGCCATTGTAATGTTATTCTGAAAACCGGAATTTCAAATCTGACAGGTTTATTAATTTTCGTATTTTTTTCTCGTAAAGAATTGTACTTTTTTCATTACTGGACTTGTAATGTTTCCGCTGTTCTTTGTGCGGAGTATTTAACTTTGGTTGGTATGAAATAGGTATATTATTTTGGAGTTCTTTTGTGTTTAGAGATCGGTTCCGCACCTTATCTTGAATAAATATTTTTAGGATACTGGCTTTCGCCCGCAACTGCGTCCGCGTAAACTTCCACACCGTATTTCATCCCTTCGAGGTATGTTTTCGGGATAAAAAGTATCCTATACGTTATATCCAGGCTATAAGTATCCTATATCCAGGCTATAAACTCGTTGTATACCAAGTTTCATCACAATCCATTCAGCATTTAAATATCCAAACATCTAAACATTCGCATTTATAATTTTAGTAGGTAAGATAAGTTTTCTCTCTATCTTGAGCCTTAACTCAGCTTCGCCTCTATTTTGTTGAATTAAGATTGAAAGAGGTTTTGAGCCATTGTCCAAGCACTGGTACGCTTACCCTATACCTGAAGTCGCTGGACATGGTAGAGTTCAATTATTCATCTGGGGCCTTGTCTAACTCATTTATTTCGAGTAAATGCCATAATTCTTGTAAAAAAAATTAACATCCAAGGTAGTATTCAGTCAGTTTAAGACCTCTTAAGGGTACACACTCTGTCATCCTAATCAAATTCCTATGTGTACTACTAAAAACGGCTAAACTCGCGTATACCAGTGCCTTTACCCTGAGTTTGCATGACCGTACCGTACTCGCTAGCGACTGCGTAAACGATTTAGTATGCCGGTTCTTAGTTCTATTGCGTAACTGAGCCAGAGGCGCTGAACTTTTATAACTTACATGCAAATTTTTACGCAGTCGCTAGCGAGTACGGCCCGGCCATGTAAACTCATGGTAAAGGCACTGCTTATTGTCACTACGTCCGATATGTTACGAACCCTTCGTGGGTTCATAGTTAATAAGTATAACATTGAACCAGTTTCAAAAAAGTTAAAAACTTTTATGTCACAGCTGGCCATAAAGTGGCAATTACCGCACGCTCCGCGCGCGGAAAATCCCACTTCCTGGCCAGGGGGTGACATAAAATTTTGTACTTACCTCGGGCGGTAATAAAGAAAGCCTCAGATCGCATAATTATCGCCCTTGCCTTCGGCTCGGGCGTCAAATACCTGCGATCTGAGACATTCTTTGTTTTACCGCCCTTGGTAAATAATGTACTATTGTGTTTCCCAACCCAATGTGTTTCGCGCGCAACTAGCGTACGACACTTTGAAATGCGAGATACAATTTTGAATTGAAACGTACGGATTAATTTAGACTATTTTTCAAAAAAACATGTAAGACCTATTCGGAGAAAACTGCTGAACAGTCTGCCTACAATTACCAAGACAGAACTACTAATATAATGTTCCAAAAAAGCACTATTTTGTTTCGGATTTGTTTGATCGGCGCCACACGACTTCAACCAATAACTAACGATGTAACTTTCACACTCACAGTTTCTTTTTTCAAGGAAACCATACCTTGACCTTCCGAACAGAAGTAATTTAACAACAAAAGGCATTAACACCATCGCAGTTTTAGTTTAAATATCAACCCAATATCTCTGTTTTAAGGCTCCGATTACAACAATACAATAACGCTCGATAGTACAATTAATCGCATGGCAATCTCGTCAGTAGCGTGCGCTCGGTATGGTGTCGCCGCCCGCCGCGCTAAGAACAACTACATTTATAGAAAAATGTATTATAAGTGTATGAAAATCGTAGGCACTTGCGACCTTTTTGCTCCGAGCGACAGAACAGGCTTTGCACGAGTTTACAGGCTGCCGTACTGTATGGAATGTGAGACGTTATACATGTTAATGTATTGAATATAATGCATCGTTAAGACTGATTTTTGTTGCCTAGCCTGTAGGTTAGGTATCACTGGTAAAATCGCAATCTCAGAGTTCTAATGGAATATTAAAGCGACTTAGGGAAGGCCTAAATCCAGTAGTGGACGAATGCTGGCTGAGGATGATGATGATGGCAATGATGGTTAAGGCGAATGTATTCGTCAACAACGTGTCTGGTACTCATAATCTAGATGAAGAACCTTATTTCTTTGACATGGCAGTTTTTATTACGTAGCAATACAACTAGTCCATTACTACAAAGGCCGAGACGAAAGGAAATTTGCCTGCCTCGTATTACAAGACGGCCTCGCTACTCTCGGCCGTCTATAACACGGTCGGCGAGCAGTCCATTCCTTCCCGGTCTTTGTATTAAATAAAGTATTTTCAGACCTTTTTCGTTAAGCTGTCGAAATGTTTATTATTTAGTCTACTCATTCAAGTACTCATCATAGTATTGCAACATGTGTTTTAACAACTTAACACATTCGCATCGCCCTCCAATCAGAAACCGTTTAAAGAACAAATACTCCAGTTAATTGTCCGCCATGTTTTAACGCTCCATTTGACAGCTAATTTCAGCAAATAACGCCATCTGTTGCGAGCGCCGTAAAAAAACTAGTGCATGCATAATTTATTGTGGGTAGTGATACTAGTGATGTTATGATACCGATTGTTAAAGTAATTTTTGGAGTTATTGTTATTCTGTTCCATAGAACAAATTAGATGTGACATGTACTTACAGCATCAGCATCACCTACCGAAATCTCGAAAAGTGATATTATTACTATAGTAACAAAAGTTAAAAAAGTCAATAACCTTCTATTATTTAACAAGACTTAATTTATGATTTTTTTTTCTTAAATCCCTAGGCCCCTAAAAGTTTTGCTAAATATATATCGTATGACATGTCAAATTAGATTCATATCTAAGATATATAAAATAAAGAAATAAATAAACATTGGGGGACAATTTTACACAAATCGACCTAGTCCCAAACTAAGCAAAGCTTGTACTAGGCGACGATATACATACTTATATATATAAATAGATACTTAAATACATAGAAAACATCCAAGACTCAGGAACAAATATTCGTGATCATCACACAAATAAATGCCCTGACCGGGATTCGAACCCGGGACCTCCAGCTTCGTAGGCAGGGTTACTACCAACTAGGCTAAGGCGGTCGTATATTTTTTTAATTGGCTACATTAGCCATCTTCGGACGCATGAGCGCCGGGGCACTGATTAGGAGTCGAAGTGGTCACCATGGCCGAAACCGGTCGGACTCATCATCATCATCATCATATATTTTTTTATTATGTTAAGATACATAGTTTCAAGTTAACAAAAAAATAAGCCAAAATTTATAATACATTTTTGAAAATATGCACAAAAAATATTTATGTACCTGTGTCTGTCAAAAAGTCTGTGGTAAGTACCTATTTAAACTTACCAAAGCACTAAACCCTCTCCACACGAGTTTTTGTATTATAAATTGCTTTAACAGGTCGTTCGATATCGACATTATCGACTCGATATAACTATCGACCCCCTCACTAGCTGGGATCTTCTATAACTTCTTGAAACCCTGACAGATGTCCGCCGGCGGCTGAATGAGATATTCATGCATACCATACATTACACATGCATCATACACATACACACTTGTGATTTTACCTGAATGTTGCCATTATCTACGTGGTAAATATATTCGCAAAGACTTGATTTAAATACAATGCAATGTAATATACCATCGTAAATAATAATATTTTCATAAAACTTCAACCTATTTGTGGTATTTACTTAAAGATTTTTTTTATGTTATAGGGGGCAAAAGCGGACGGATCGCCTGATGGTAAGCAATTACCGTCGCCCATAAACACCTGTAACATCAGAGGAGTCGCAAGTGCGTTGCCGGCCTTTCAGAAGGGAATACGCTCTTTTCTTGAAGGTTTGAAGGTCATATCGGTCCGGAAATACCGCAGGCGATAATTCATTCCATAGTTCGGTTGTGCGAGGCAGGAAATTTCTTGAGAAACGCACAGTTTTGGACTGCCAACCATCTAAGTGGTGAGGATGGAAATGTTGACGATTTCTAAAGACATAAACATGAAAGAAAGGATACATTTTGATCACAGAAAATTGTGACGTCATTAGTCATATTTCGCTGCAAACCGAGCGTTTTTGACGTGTTATAAAAAATGCCGATTTGATTTATTGCCCGCCCTATCTAAGAATACTTTCACTAACATCAATTCACCCCTTACAAGCCCAGCATTCATAAATCAGTACAATTTCCCAAATTGACAACACGTCGCATAATACCTGCCCCTCGATCGTGAAAGAGGGTTGATCACTGTGATTAAACATGTGCGGACCGCGTTATGCAGTATTGGATCCATAGTTCAAAAAAGGATTGTTTCATAGTCAGTCGCTTTCGTAAAACGAGTGACTATGCTAAATCTTGCGATTAGGTATACCTACAAGCGGACCCGGGCCCCAAATACAAATAAATACAAAATACTAATAAACAGTATTCTTTATTTTGCGTAAAATGCGGTACTTACATCAGATTTGGCATAACTATGTAGTAGCGCCAGACACATTTCACAAGCAACTGGCATGCAAAATTAAAATTGGAAGTAACGAATGATCGAAAACAAATTCTAATAATTGCGACACAAATACAAAGCTTTTTTTTGCTGGAATTCAATAACAATGATGGTCTTCAGATACCCTATCGCGCTAGGAGCGAAAGAGCAAGTGCTTTGCGGCGAGCATGTACGGGCAGGATACCACGATTAGCTTTAAAATATGGTTTTTGTAGACCTTCTGTACGTATGTACTGACAGTTAATTAAAAAAAAATTAAACTGTTTATTTCTGAAAAAACATATAAATTACATTTGACAGGGTTAGGTATGCAATCTTATTTTTTAAAGATTTTTTTCTAATTATTCTGTGGCGAAAGAAAGATATGAAACAAATGAGGATCTGGCTGGTGCGTTGCTGCATACTGCGGTCCGCAATGACTTATTCACGGCGTTTTTAATCGGACCGGCATTGTTCTACTGAATCCGCTGTTCGTCGCTTTGACACACTGTTGATTGGGTTCTTGAAGTGACAGGGTCCCTACTGTTGCATCTAATGCGTTGTCGTATTGATATTGATTTAGTAAAGGTATTTAGGGGTCACTTCGACCAAAACATACCTATCGATTGTCAGCCCTTCTTCAAAGTTTAATGTAGAGGTCGTGTTTTCAGGGGTGATTACGCAACGCTTTCGAGCATGAATAATATTCAAGACTCCAAGACACATCACTGAACTTACAGATTCTAAATTTAAATCAGTATCGAGCCATATCACGACGCGATGGTAATTTTCCCGAACGACGTGAGGGAAAATAGTTCGAGCGGTAATATGGCTTTTAGACCAGAGTTATACACCCTACTTTTCACTTGGATTGCGAGAAAATAAACAAAGATTATCCGCTCCCAACTAATAATAAAATACAATCATAATATGGCGGCAACTTTTTTTTTACTGTTTTGCCTCAGATAAATAGTAGTTGTAATAGGGACGGCAAAAAGACCTAATGTTTTTAAAAGTTAAATTAGTTGAACAAAGTATGTGCCAAACCCAACGTTCCGATTGGCTGTTGACGTGTTTTCTGATTGGTGGATTTAATATTGTGAAGTATAATGATTGGTCAAATTAAAATGTTTAGTAATCCTAAGAATAAAAAAAATCGTTTATTTCCAAAAAAAAGTTACATGGCAGCTTATCCTAAAACCCGCCAAACTGTACAACAGTTTGTTGGCGGAGACACGCTCTCGTTACAACTATGCATATATATATATTTATATTGTTATAAGCTGAGGTTAGGTTAGGTGAGGTTAATGTGTTCATATTTTCCCTAGGGGCTAAATGTCCTACTTTATCCCCGCTTGATAAGGCTAAATATGGCACACTTTTCGAGCATGAGAATTGAAAAGCATAACATAATGTCATCATGGAATCTAACACAGAAATATTTCGTACTATAAATATATTTAAGAAGAATGTTTTCTACTGTAGTACTTACTGTAATTCTGCAGTATTGTGATACTGTAATTTTATATACATTGTGTATTGTTTTGAAAAAATGACACCTCACCGAGTTTCTTACGCCGGTTCTTCTCGAGGCAGAAATTTATTCTACGAACCGGGGTATTAGTTTTTGAACTTCATAGGTACATGTAATATGCCTAAATTGAAGAATTGGTTACTTCGACATCTAAATGTCGATTTCTATCCAAAAAATTACAGTTAGATCTACCTAGTGTAAGTTTGATATGCTGCATAAATAGGTAATCATAATCAAATAACAGACAGTACATTGCCTTATGTGTGCTACCTGTCAACATCACGAATCCTCAAGTCAATAAAAGGTCGGCATCTGAAGTCGCAGGAGTCCATAGGCTACGGTATCGACTTACCAACTGGCAGGTCGTAAGCTTGTTCGCCGTACACACCGTGTTGTCAAATACACTGATTGCGCACTTTTTATTAGTGCCTTTACCATGAATTCACATGACCGTACTCGCTAGCGACTGCGTAAAAAAATGTATGGGAAAAAGTACAGCGCCTCTGGCAGTGCCGCAATAGAACTAAGAATCGGCATACTAAATCGTTTACGCAGTCGCTAGCGAGTACGGTCATGCAAACTCATGTTAAAGGCACAGGCTCGATGATGAAAATATTAACAATTTTCATAAAATCTGCGCCGACATCCATCTCTCAACGGTATCTCGTCATTTAACAATATTATCAATAAAGAGTATGAGTATGAGTATAACCTATCTCTCGGACTCATTCGTCACTTTCCAAATAACGCCTCGCTGATCGCTGGTCCATAGACGAGGCCCTTACCCGTTACAAAAAGCCGACATATCGCATGCCTGCAACATCTTAAACCACAGCAAATTGTATAAAATAGACATTATAAATGCGATACACTGTGTTGCAACAAATTGTGTACCTACACGTGTCCCTCCGAGCTTACACGCTACCGTCGCATGCTGCGCTTTTTGCAACCAAGTGCAAACTTAACATTATTTAAGTTGACCCAGTTGATTCAAAACAATTCGTACGAAAAGCGACATTATTTCGTATTTCAGAAGATTCAAAATCTATTAAGAGTTTTAGAAAATTTCAGACAACACAAAAAATTTGCTACCTACATCATAATTGAATTCGAGATTGTAGTTATTTTTAAACAGATTCATTTGGGTTTTAAAGTAAGCCGCATGTCTGATGTTTATAGTCTGTAATATAATGTGGGGAAATAATTAATTAATTTAGGACTTGTCCTATAGAGTGCCGTCAATGTTAGTTTAGTTCAATTAATCTATAAATTCTGCAATAAATATATGTTCTATTTAATATACTTCTGCCATTTTTTAATTTAAATAGATAAAAACCAAAAATAGAAAATCGTTCGGCTATAAAAACGTATGTCAATAAGATTTAACTATTCGACTCGCTATGTGTTACGCTAGGTTCTCGGGATTAGTTTACGATCGAAATAGCTGTCGTTTCATATACACTTTTATATAAAACCCGTCGTCTACCGATTCCGGGAATCCCCGGGCTCATTACAAAAGAATGTTATTGTTTATTTTTTTCGCCGGGAGACCACGGCTTAAGGTAAACGTACACTGGTACTAAAGGTGTTGAGCACTGGCTCAACACCTTAGTACCTATTAGATGACACATATTAATCACCTCTGTCATTATGACATAAGATTGATAATGCCTTTATTGGGTCAGTGTCAAACACAGGGACGTTTACGTTTACCTTAGTATCTGGACAAATAATCGCGGCTAGGTAATACTTTCGATCAGTGGGTCTATTCGACACGTACCTAAGTCAAATGATAACACAATCTCCCTGATGCCATTTAACATGCCTCTATTCGACACAGGCCTCACACAGGCGTGATAGGAGGCTGAGGCGTGAAAAGATGGTAATGGAAAATTAATTACCAAGCTTACGTGTACACCTGAAAGAAATTAATAGCGATTATCCCCTTAGTCGACATCCTGGCTTAGCGGAATGGGATCCGTATTAGGTATATTGTATTTTGTCCTTTACCGTCAGCTTGCACTTAGTATTATATTTGCGCAGTTACGATGCGCTGAAGCGGGGTAAGTATTACATTCGTAATAAGTATTCGTATCGCCCCGCTTCCGCGCATTGCGCGTTAGTCAAGAGTGTCAGGACCAGGACTGTATGTAGTTCTAGCTGTGTATACACAGAAGCGGTACAGTGCCTTTACCATGAGTTTGCATGACCGTACTCGCTAGCGACTGCGTAAAGGATTTAGTATGTCGATTCTTAGTTCTATTGCGTAACCGCCAGAGGGGCTGTACTTTTGCCCATACAAATTTTTACGCAGTCGCTAGCGAGTACGGTCATGTAAACTCAAGGTAAAGGCACTGATGATTCGACTGTTGACATCATGTTGACATTGACAGCTGTCAGTTTTCTGATATCTGAACGCCAAGTCAGGAAGTCGCCTAAGGCGGTTGTCACACTGTTGCGGATTCCGTATACATATATAACTCGGTGCGGTGTGCGTGCGGGACGTCGCTACAGACATGTATAGCGCTGTCCCGCTCGCACACCGGAAACCGCATCAGTTTGACAACCGCCTAATGCGAATAACGATTTCTACGCGAACGAAAGTGGTATTATAAAAATTCGCTCGAGGAACAGCCCTCTCCGTGGTTGGTTAAATCGCGTGCCACTTCGCTGTGACATCTTTATGCTTATCTGTGAGTAATTGAATTACAAGATGGCGACTGCTAGCGTGCGCGTGCGACGGTACGCAGCGAGCGGTCATCTTTGTGCTATTTATAAAATCATATTGTATGGGATACGGTCTCCTTAAAAAATCTTTTCTGTTTACATTTTATAATGAACACATCTTACTTATCCCACATTGATATCCCAATTTTTAGTTGTAAACTGTCTGTATCACGCTACCACACGCTATCACACTGCCACATTCGCAAATTCAAACATCACAGTCTAGTTACATGACAATTGAACACAAACGTTCCATTTAATATGAAACCGAACCGAGCGCCACGTCTGCCAACACAACGGACGTAGGGGCATAATCCCACAAAGCTTGTCGTCTGCACTCGCTGCAAGCCGTTTGATCTTATGCCATACTCTGTGGTCCAAAGCAAAATGAAGTAAGTGCCTTACGTTTTTTAAGTACATACGCTATTTTGCAAGACCAGTAAAGCATGCTTTTAATTTAATTCCAAATTCAAACTTGTGTAATGCCAGTCACATTTGGATTACTGTTTAACGTTAAGTGGTATTAATCTTTGTAATAAGTGATGTTGTAATGTTTGAAGTATTGCTATGAAATTACTATATACTATATATGTAAAGCTAGTGGACCCGAGAGCCGTAGACCTGGCGAGTGATATTTTTTTTACGTTTTCAACCCCCATGGCTCCGCTATTCTTTTTTTTAACCTGACCGTGGCTTTATAGGCCAGGCCCAATAAAGCGATAGGAGTGCGCGGTTGGAAAGTATAGCCTGGGGAAAATCCAGGGGAAAACCTCCGACACAACCACGCGGGTGGTTTTGAACACTGGAATACTCTAAGAGTTTGCGCTCCAGTGAGATTGGTTGAGCGGTTTCAACCGAACCGAGGTGTGAGTGGAATCGAGCTACTGGGACCTTGCCACTGGTTCACTAAACCTAGCCTAGCTGAGAAGAGTCCAGCAAGAAACTCAGCTAGGCACGACCTGGGTCGAACTGACTCTACGCGATGAATAGGAGCTATATGTGTCTGTGTTGTCGCGATGGTGCGGCCGCCATTCCATAAACTGACTCACCAAACAGATTCCAGATAATTATCGAACCTGCTTATACAATTTCACGAGAATCGGTTGCGAAATGCCACTATACCGTGTCACAACAGTGTAATAGAGAACATCCAGAGAGCCAGACATACTTGCTAATACATACAGGATAAATGCTATATGTTGTCCGACATAAATACGATAATGCTGCGAATGAGAATGAGTTTTCTACGGAACTTTTTATATGACAACTTTTTTTTTTTTTTTGAACCTGACTGTGGCTTTATAGGCCGGGCCCAATAAAGCGATAGGAGTGCGCGGTTGGAGAGTAGCCTGGGGAAAATCCAGGGGAAAACCTCCGGCACGACCACGCGTGTGGTTTGGATAACTGGAATACTCTAAGAGTTTGCGCTCCAGTGAGATAGGTTGAGCGGTTTCAACCGAATCTGAGGTGTGAGTGGAATCGAGCTACTGGGAGTTTTGTCGCTGGTTCACTAAACCTAGCCTAGCTGAGAAGAGTCCAGCAAGAAACTCAGCTAGGCCCGACCTGGGTCGGACTGACTCTACCCGGTGTGCGGCGGTACCGGGACGAATAGGGACTATATGTGTCACTGTTGTCGCGATCGCGCGGTGGACGTCCCCGCCGGCGGGAATGCCTAAGTGTACGCGTCATGTCAGAGTTGGACGCCGCAAGCGCAGCGTTCCATCTTTCGATAGACGCTGTGATTACGTCGTCCGGGTCCGTAAGTGTGTGCCTAGGACTCCGGACCGTGCGGCCCCTAATCAGTGATCGCCGAGTAACGACAGAGGGGGGAGGGATGGGAACGTAGTCGACAGCCTTCCTAACTAACGGATTCCTATGATGGGGAGCGTTGTCAAAATAACGTCTGGCAGTCTGCTTAAAGAAACCATACATAGTGCTAATCCCCATGTCGTGGTGCAGACTGAGGTTCGACTGGTACCACGGAGCACCAGTCGCCCTACGGAGAAAACGATTCTGAATGACCTGAAGCGGCTTGAGCGATGTCATAGGCACGTGAGCAACAGCTACGCTTGCATAAGACATGATTGGACGAACACAAGTTTTGTAGAGTGTCAGCTTATTTCTAAGTGACATTTTACTAAACTTGTTAATCATCGGCCCAAGCCTTCCTAGCACGAACAACGCACGGTTGCGTACCCTACTGATGTGGCTACGGAAAGTCAGTTTTCTGTCGAGGGTCACTCCAAGATATTTGACTTCGTTGGCCCAGGGGATGGGCCGGTCAAACATCTGGATCGGAGCCACACGCCTTTCCGTGCTAACGCGGTCAGACGGGTGGAAGACTATCGCAGTGCTTTTCTCCGGATTGACTTCGATACGCCAAAGATTAAACCAACGACCTAGGTCAGTGATTGCCTCCTGGAGGTATCGCCGGATATTATATGACAACACAACCTGAATTGTCCAAGGTCATTGCTTTATGAAATACAATTTTTTATACTTACGTTTATCCCATAAATTTACTCGTCGCTACTCATTATCTAATACGAGTATAATAAAATTACGCGTGGAATTATGCCAGGTTAACTTAAATATTTTTATTTGGCATGAAATTTAATATGTTGTTGGATTATAACAGAAGGTACTTTTTACTCAATCGGTCAAGTTCACATGTGTCCATGCGCACAAATGTTTTTAATATTAGTTTGTATAGACTATGCAGAGGTAAATTAATATTTTTTTCACTTCTCATGCTCGAAAAGTGTGTCATATTAGACTTGTCAAGCGGGGCTAAAGTAGTACATTTAACCCCTAGGGAAAATATGAATACATATTTATGATTTACAAAATATTTGAATTTGACCAATCAAAATACTTCACCTATTAAATCCACCAATCACAGAACACTAATTTAACTCTTAAAAAAATATTTGGTATTGGGTATTAGCCAACCAGAATACAGCTTTACTAAAATCGACCAATCAGGAAACATAATTAATTTTTCTAAAGAGTCTAAAGATTAAGTTTGTAGTAGTCCCTATTTCACAATAATTAAAAAAGTGGTTAAATCGTTCACTTTGAAGCGCTCAATAGAAGGTCAGTTAGCTTTTTTCGCGCGTGAATGTTGCGCGCGAACCGCAGTCTCTATGTTTTATGTGTCAAAGGAGTATAGAAAAAAAACATGCTGCAAAGTATATATCTTCGCCGTGGAATCTATTGTTAATTTTGAGTGGGTTAACCTTTGTTTATTTATTTTCTCGCAATCGAAGTGAAAAGTAGAGTGTATAACTCTGCTCTAAAAGCCATATTACCCCTCGAACTATTTTCCCTCACTTCGTTCGGGAAAATAACTATCTCGAGGTAATATGGCTCGTTTTAGACCCTTGTCATACAATCTACTATTTTTTAAATTTTAAACATATTACAAGTGCCAAAAGTGCTTTTCGCGTTAAGTCAAGGATAACACACTCAGAATTTTTGAATTTGCCGCCATTTCTCATTCTCATCTTTCATTTAACAGACTTTAGTTAGGCTAGGCTAGGCTTGTGTTTAAGAACACTCTTTACGCAGTCGTCTTTAAGACGTGTGCAACTACATGTAAAATATTCAAGCTCCGCTAACGACGCAGACATTGTTCCTGTCCACTCCTGCGCGCCTGGTACCTCGTGCAAACAGAGCTTTCAAAGCTAGCTCCAGAAAAGCTTAGCGAACTCGTGAGTAAACAAACACATGCGCGTTTTGAAAGCTTTCTTATTTTAGATGCAAAAAAACCGGCCAAGTGCAAGTCGGACTCGCGCACAAAGAGTTCCGTACTATATCCATAAACATCACGTTTGTTGTATGGGAGCCCCCTTAAATATTTATTTTATTCTATTGTTTAGTATTTGTTGTCATAGCGGCAATAGAAATAGGGTCGGTAGGTGGGTTTACGGCCTGTTAATTTAATGCGCCAGTTTGCTGCCACTTGGATGAGTTGATGAACTGAAAGGATATTGAACTAAAAGGATATTTTCTCGCTTTTTTAATATATTCCCATTCAATAGCTATTAATTAAAACGCATACGACTCGCTATTTCTTTAGGGCATGATATGTAAATGGGTGGATCAACTATTTTGTTGCTAGTTACCATGGTTACGTCTCCTGAGTCACTCTTCAAAACCGTGATTTTATAGGGTTTAAATCTACCAAACATGAGCTTTAGCGATGAGCATGAATCCATTTGGACATGGGTCATCTCTTGAGCATGCTTCAAGTTCATATTATAAACATTTTTCTAAGAAACTCGGTTACTGTTGTCTCCTCGCTGACGGGACAGAATAACAACAAGAAAAAGTTGATTGACCCAAATATCTTTAACTGAAAAAACTTCGTTCTTCAGAAGGCCGCAAACTGACGCAGGGCGCGTAACTTGCCTAACGACCCCACATCATCTGTGAAAATTTCAACTGTCTAACTATCACGGTTCATGAGATACAGCCTGGTGACAGACAGACAAACAGACAGACGCACGGACCCCGGAGTCTGTTTAATAGGGTCCCGTTTTACACTTTGGGTACGGAACCCTAAAATTGTGCTGAAAAATTGACGGTCATATATAGTGCCGTGTTCAAACAGTGTCTATCTTCGCATACTATAAATATGTAGGTACCTAAAATAATTTATGTGGCGTTCCATAGCAAAAGGGCCCTTATGGCAAGGCCATACACACATACAGCAGGCATTATATCTTAGGTATGCTATTGGATGGCCATATCCCTTGAGTAGCATGATTTAAGTATAATGTAGAACAGTTTTGCATAAATCAAAGCACGGAAATTTCCTTTTTGTAGGTAACCTTATTATTCAATAAAAAATACGCCCTTGCAAACTATACTTACACTAGTAACCTTGTCCAAACACAGCTTCCTCAGTGTTGCCATCATTAAAATGAAAACATCCAAATAACATTAATAAGTTCGCGCTGCGCCGTTCGTACGCAGCATGGCGCCGGCTCTCGGCGCGAAAATTATAACCTTCTGGACGCACAAATCAATTTAACCTTAACACTCTGTCACAGTGGTTTTTGTTAAGTTTATTTATTTTAAGCGAATAAGTAATAGCCACCTGATGGGATGTGGTCAACGTTAAAGAGCCCTTCTACGAAACACTTGATTTTCACAAGTGTTTCGGATTTTTTCCCGCGCAAGTCGAAAAAAACAATTGAACAAATATGATAATATAAGTTTTTTTCTGAATTGTATCGCTACAAAAATAAACTCCATTTTACTTAATGTTGGATGCATAATTTCAATAATTCAATAATAATGAGTTAATGCTTTCAGTAAGATTTTCTTGAAAATCAATTACTCTCAATGTTTATAACAAGAACGATTGAACTGCAAATGTACAAAATAACCAAAATTTTAGGCCGCAATGTAAAAGGATAAAATGCGGTTGTGAAAAAATATTGAAAGAGCTGGATTTTGCTTGCAATCGGGTAAATTTAGTTAAAAATTTGGTTTCAGTGCTATCGTTAGTGTGAATAATTAATAGATATTTAGAATTTTAACTTTTTAGTTTCTGAGAAATGCAACGTCAATAATCTGTTCTTGGCGCTCTTTCCTTACCAAAGTCACGAAAGGGCCCTTAAGGGAATAAGTAGAAGCCTCCTGATGGGCTGTGGTCAATGTTAACATATGCTAGCACGAACACTAATATAACTTCATACATTCAGTAGCCTTTGCCCGCAACCTTTTACGAATTGGAATTACTTTCTGAGAGGAAAGCGTTCGAAGTATGGGATTTATAGTTATATTTTAGCCAATTTACTTGGCCATTGGTGAAAACCGTATTAAAATCCGTTAGGTAGATCGGTAGATTTTGAGTTTGTCGCGTACACTACAGACATACAGGCAGATACTGCAGGGGACTTAACTTGTTTTGTAAGTAAGAAGTGATAATTGTTGATGATCGGTTTGTCTCTGTAGGTCTAGTTACCCTGCCTAGGAAGCTGGCGGTCCTGTGTAAGGGTATGACTAATATTTTGTTTGATAATACCTATTGAATAATATAATGTCGTTTACTAATTTAATACTCATACTTATTGAACTTACCATGGAGCTAATTCGATTCGTGTAAGAATGTCTATATACGTACTTAAGTAGGTGTTTAATTTCGGATTCGAAAGTAGGTAGTTACTGACAATATCTCTCGGCGATTTCCAGGATCGCAATTCATTAATTGAATCATTTGCCAAACACAAAGCCGTTTCATCACTACAAAACGAGAAGACCCGAATGCATGTGTAATAAAAGTAAGAAATAATCCAGCACTAAGCCCCACTCACCCCATTACGTAATGAAGGTTCGTAGTAATCCTGTGTTGCCAGAGTAAATAACCTGAGGCCAATCGAAGGGGGATTTTGAATTTCGTATCTTATGTTTTTTTGTCTATAGATTTAGTTTTTCGTAGTTGATTCGAAATTTGAATTTTGGTTGGGGTTGCTCGTTTTAAATTATGTACCTATCGTGGGTATCGCAGAAGTTTTCGTGTTTATATATATATTTGCTGTTAGAACTGATACGTACGACGCAGCTAAAGTAGGTATTTTAGCTACGTCGTACGTATCAATTTTACGTAAAAATGTATAGGAAACCTCCAAGTAACATAACCATCAAGTAAATAAAAAAGGTGAAATAATTGGCTATATCTGGCTGTAGTTGAATTTTGATTAATTTTAAGGTAAACGTCCCTTTGCTTGACACTGGCCTAATACGTGACACTTTCAATCTTATTTCATGATGACAGAGGTGATTGGTAGGTGTCATCTATTGGGCACTAAGATTTCGAGCACTGGGACGTTTATCTTCTTACAGCAAATAACACTTTTAGCTAGAAACGTATTGAAAGGGACTTTTGAATGGACTAAATAGTAATATGTTTTTAAACTTGGTTTGTTTAATTAAAACAATACCTACTCACTTTTGAGAATAATCTGACTATTATGCAAGATCGCCGGGTAGAATGAATGTACGTTTCTTTTTATTTGCCAAATAATACACTTGTTTACAAATAAATTTAATGTAAATTAATTATAAAATTAAGAGAATATGTTTTTGCATGTTTAAATATACAATGAAACTACCGGGACATAAAACCTCTTCCAAAATAGTTTTTTATTTGGCTGAATACTGACAACCATGGCAAATTGAAAAAAGACTATCAATTAATAGTAGGTAACCAACTTTTTAATTCTCGCCTCTCTTTTATGTTTTCACGATTTGATTTTATTATGACTTGTATTGTTTTAATACTATTTTTGTGATATTGTGCGATTTTGTACGATTGTTAAATAAATTTATATAAACTACGACAGATATAAACCAAGTACGTGCAAAGGCCACAATGGCCAGTATGCTCATTTTTTTTGTCTCTTTTAACTATTGTTTTGTTTGTTTCTTTGATATTTTATTCGCAACTGTATTAAAAAACGTCGATTGACATAAGTACGTGCGGAAGTATCATTTACACTCGTCACGAGTCTTGTCACTCGCCTGACGGCTCGACCCAAGACAACTCGGGACTCGTGAAAAATGACAGTATGCCTTCCGCAGTTGCATTAAAACGTACTATATTTAAATAAACACTTTGAGGTACTACTTACCTACCGAGCTACTAACTCGTTATCCGCTACGGTAAGTTACAGACAATAGGCAAGGGTGTTATTAGATAGTTTTAAAGAACGCCAACCCTATTACAAATACTCGAAATTAGCAGAAAATCTCAAGAACACGCACGGAAACCCTCAAAAACCATTGTTTTCACTTTCGCCACCCGCAGCGTCGCAACCGTCGAATTCAAAAAAGGAGTTCTATATTTTTAATTGGAACATATTCTCCGGCCAGCATCATTGGGTTTTTTATAGGGAAGCGGTTGGGGCGAACGTAGCCTCGAGGTATTTGGTTTGGCAGGGCACGCATATTGGAATAAGACAATCTCACCCCCTATAATAACTTGGGTTACAATGAGCTTTGTGCATGCCTTCCGTTCGGAATTTGAAAAGGCTTGAAAACGTTAGATTTGTACACACTTATAACCTTTTAGAAATGCAAAGTAGGATGACTGAACTATGAATGGTGTTTCGTCAAGTTTGAACAGGCAAGTCCGTTTTTTGAGTGTGCAGAAATTTTAACAACCTATTGTTGTGCTATATATATCTGTAACGCTTTTGTAAACATTGAATGCGTTTCGTCTATAAGTTATCTTATCTGTAGCCAATATTGTAAAGTTTTGTAATTATCTATGGTTAATATTGTAAAGATGTAAAGTTTGTGTAAGTTTGTAACTTAAACAACGTGGGAAACAACCGTACAAGACAATATTTTGATTCGAACCGGGAAATTAATTTCCGCATCTGACCCATCCGGAAATCCAATTTAAGAATTCTAAACAGAGATCCTACCGCGAATCGAAAATGAAGTAAGTATGTAGGGTCGCTAGGCCAGTTACGCGGCCTGCATCAGTTTGCGGCCGTCTGAAGAACGAAGTTTTTCAATTAAAGATATTTACATTTTTATATGCCCTAAAGAAACAGTGAGTCGTATGCGTTTTAATTAGTAGCTATTGAATGGGAATACACTAAAAAGGCAAGAAAATATCCTTTCAGTTCATCAACTCATCCAAGTGGCCGCAAACTGGCGCATCTAATTAACAGGCCGTAATCCCACCTACCGACCCTACCTACCTTAGGGTCGGTTGCACCAACATACGATCACAGGCCGGTCATCGTCAAATATGGCGCCGGCAGCTGTCATCCCATAGAAACTTGTCAAATTTTCCATACAATCAGATTTTAACGAACACCGCTTACGATTACAGACGTTTTGGTGCAACCCACCCTTAATCTCTTGCCTTAGTCTTTAACAACTATTCGAGCACAATTAGGATATTACGTAGTCTAGCCATAAATTCTGTCCCAACTTTTTCGCCATTTTAAATTTAATAATGGAACGTTCGATGTATTTTTGGTTCTTGATTATGCTTAAATAGACATTTGGCTGTCAGAAAAAGTATATTTGGCTCCAGGTATCGTTTCCCTGAAGATGGAGTGGGGCATCAAAGAGAATCGTGTCGCAGTGATAGCGTTATACAAGTATAACAAGCAAGTGAACAACATTTTCAAACTGCTGAAACCTTTGAATATAACAAAGAAATTTATCTATCGTACCATCAAGCGATACAACGACATCGGTTTAGTCGACGACCGGCCCTGGAGCGGTCGACCACGGCAAACAAGGACACCGGCAGCGATTAAAGCGGTAGCTGAGCGAATTCGGAGAAATCCGCTACGCAAGCAGAAAATCATGGCTAGGGAAATGAAAATTCCCCCTAGAACTATGTACCGTATCATAAAACAAGACCTTAAGCTTGGGGCTTATCGACGGAGCACAGGTCAGCGATTGACAGCGGCCCTACGGAAAATAAGAGCGACGAGAGCTAAAGTGTTATGGTCGCGGCATGCAAAGGGCGGATATCGTAATATTCTGTTTACAGATGAAAAAATCTTTACTGTGGAGCAAAAATTCAACCGCCAGAATGATAAAATATATGCTCACAGTTCCCAAGAAGCTTCTGAAAAAGTTCCAAGGGTAGAAAGAGGCCACCATCCTGCATATGTCATGGTTTGGTGGGGAGTATCCTATGAAGGCGTCACAGAGCTTCATTTTTGTGAACAAGGGGTAAAAATACGTGCTACGAACTATCAAAAAGACATTTTGAAGAGAGTTGTTAAGCCGCTAAATGATACTTTATTTGCCGGTAAGCACTGGATATTTCAACAAGACTCTGCCCCTGCACATAAAGCTAAGACAACGCAACGGTGGTTAGCGACGCATTTACCCGAGTTTATTGCGGCTGAAGATTGGCCCTCAGGAAGCCCGGATCTCAACCCCTTGGACTATGGTCTGTGGAATATTTTGGAGGAGAAAGCCTGCTCTAAACCTCATCGCAATGTTGAGTCTCTGAAGTTAGATTTAGTGCGGGCAGCGGCTTCAATACCCATCGATACCGTCCGTGCCGTCATAGACGAGTGGCCGGACCGTTTAAAGAAGTGTGTTAAAGTAAAAGGTGGACATTTTCAATAAATATTTTATTTTATACAATCTGTATAGTATAATTAATAAAAATAACCCTAATTTATTTAAAAACTTTCTTGTATTTTCAAAATAAATGTCATTTCATATAGGACAGAATTTATGGCAAGACTACGTATAAATTATTATTTATTCCGCAAATAGGATTACCAATGGAGGTAATTGATTTATTCGAGATTTATTAGTGAACTGCTGTCCCAGAGAGATCTCTCTATTGACACCTCTTCCCGTGTCTCCTGTTGTATACATGAATATAAATAGCGTACCTATATATGTAGATAAAGTTTTTCTGTATAGGGTCGCTAGGCGGTTAACGTGACCAGCATTAGTTACCGACCACCTGAAGATCGAGGTTTTTTCAGTATTTGTATTTTTACAGGCCCCATAAAAAGTAAGTTTCATGCATTTGATTTCGATGTTATTGAATGCAAATCCGTTAAAAACGAGAAAATATTCATTCTGTTCATCAAGTCATCCAAGTGGCCGCAAGCCGGCGCACCAAATTAGCTGGTCGCTAACCGACCTATCAACCCTAATTATATATGATGTAAGTCGCTTAACTTCAAACTCGGGTAAATCCAATTCTGACTTTTTTAAAGATTTTGGTGTAAAATAAAAGGGTAAAAAAACTAGTTTTGCTACAGTTTTATCAGTGAACTGTAATTGCGTGAAGTTATTGAGAAAAATACGATTATAATCATATCAAAAACAGATAAATCCATATGACAGTATTTTTCAAATGTAGGTAAATCCATCCAAGCCAATTAGAGAAAGAAGTTTGTTCAACATGACTTTCAGTTGACGTAATAATTCTAATCGTATTTATTCAAATCTAGATAAATCCGCCAGGTTTTTGAAATAATCTATACAAATCCACACTGAGTTTTTTAAAGGTAGATAAATTATCAAGTTAAGGTAAATCCAATCAAATTTTTTTTTGTAAAGAATGGGTGTTTTAATACTGAAATAACCGAACACGGTTTCTTTAATGTTATAGCCGCAATAAAATAAATCCTGACTTAATTTTGTATTCAGCAGTACCGCTGCTAACGTAAACTACAAATTTAGAAATAAAGGAAAAATTGAATTGATCTGCCCGGTGCCTAAATTTTTCAATTTTCCTTTATTTCTAAATCTGTAAATACTGACTTTCAAATCACCAAATTAACGTTGTTATCATTTTTTTTCAATATATTTATATTTAGAAATAAAGGAAAAATTGAAAAATTTACCAGTGCTAGTTACGCGGTATTGCACTATCCCCGACGATATACAGCATTGTGCGTATACGTATGCAGCATTATGCATTATTTTATACTGCAGCACATTACATTATCCTACAGTTTTTCACAGTACAATTTTTCTCAAAAAATGTTGACAGATAATGCCAGAATGCGTGTTCTATCGCTTGATCATATAAGAAGCTGCATAAACCAAGTATAGTTTCACTTGGTTTATGCAAAGCCGTAATTTGGCAGTCTGGATCACCCGGGGCGTGGCGGGTCGGGCCCCGGGCCCTCACGACAGGCTGCCACACGGGACTCGGCGGACCTCAGAGCTAAGGGCAAACATACATCCTTGACCTTGCTTGATGCATGAAAGGCGTAGGAAACTCTCTTGAATTTCAGACATTCATTTATTTAATCGTATGGCAATACACAATTATAGAGGCCAATCAGAGTACAGCTTTGAGGTTGTTAAGCCAGGCAGTCATGTCAGGTGACAAGACGTCCAAGTCTTCAGCAGGTCCAGGGTAAGAGTGGAGGGGGCAGCGCTGGAAGATGTGCTCGGTGGTTTGAGTTATTTCAGACATTAAACTAGTGGCTCTGTGAGCTGTAGACCTCGTGACTGATATTTTTTTTAGAAAACCGGTCAAGTGCAAGTCAAACACGCGCACGTAGGGTTCCGTACCATTATCTATAAAAACGGCAAAAAAATCGATTGAAATATTGATTTTATTCTGTTTTTTAGTATTTTGTGTCATAGCTGCAACAGAAATACATAATCTGTGAAAATTTAAAATGTCTAACTATAATGGTTCATGAGATACAGCCTGGTGACATATGGACAGACAGACAGACAGTGGAGTCTTAGTAATAGAGTCCCGCTTTACCCTTTGGGTACGGAACCCTAAAAAAATTAACAATCTAGTCACACAACCTGCCCCTTATCGTTCTCAGTGGAAAAGTATCCATAACGCTAGCAGCATTTCCGCGTTGTATAGCGAAGGAGAGTTTGGAGAGCTTTTGCACCAGAAACGACTCGGAGCAGGAGTCCTCATAATATATCCTAATAGTATTATAATAAACGTGAAAGTTTGTTCCGATGGATAGATTGGATGTACTTACATTCCTCTTTAATCTCAAAAACGGCTGACCGGATTTGGCTGAAATTTGGAACGGTAGCTTATACCCAGGATTAAGACATAGGCTTTTTTCCGCGAGTAACACCGAGGGGCGCTGCTAGTTACATACATAACATTACATCATCATCAAAACTTAAGAGCTTCGCTCTTGTCGGTGGAGTAACCGCCACTCTTCTCTATTCATTGCCAGTTTCTTGACTTCCCCATACGACTCGGCAACTTCCTCCCTCACTTGGTTAAAGTAAGTCAGTCTAGGTCTTCCTCTTCCTCTCCTGCCTTCAATTTTGCCCTCTAAGATATTTAAGAAGAAGCTGTCATGCCGTATCAGGTCATCATCCTGCCTCTTCTATTTCTAATTGTTTCCAGTAAACTAACATTACATACATAAATTTTTTTGAAACCCAGTGCAGTGGTACCAGCCGGGAACCCGCACCCTCCAGATTGCAAGGCATTTCGGCTGCAATGGCTGCTTTATAGCACGCAGTAAGTATTTGACTAAACCCTCTAGTCCTAACCAGTCAAAACTAGTCCTATTAGGGCAATATTTAAGAACCCTCCGGACCGGCAAGTGGCTGCACCGGGCTGTCGTCGCCTCCAGGCAGTCACGACGTAAGGCTGCGCTTATCATGGCATTACAAGCTACGTTAGGGATATGATAATAAACGTGCTAGCATCAGCACCGGACTGTGATATTTTTGCAAGTAGTTGGATGAATATATGTGTAGAGTGCATGAAGTTCTGTGAGGTGATGGATAAGAGACCATCCTCTGTATTTTATTGATTGTATTTTAGTGATTGTAAATTATGAATTTCGCAGTGTCTTAGGATTCAATCCTGTAAAACTGTGTAATGTTTGGCATAAATAAATAAATAAATAAAAACGGTCAAGTCAAGTGCGAGTCCGACTTGCGCACCGAGGGTTCCTTGCACAGATGTGTGCCCGTCACCCAATTAGTTAAGGAAAATCTTAACAACATGGTGTAGAAAGACTTCGCCAATTTGTAAAAAATCAAAAACTGTTTCGAAATAGAATACATATAATTATCAAAATTTCACGAGAATTGGTTGAGAAATGCTACCTGCAGACGAATCACGTAACTTTAAGTACTAACGGTAGATAGATTTTACTGTCAATTTTGAAGTATAAATGTATGAGGTGACAATTAAAATTTGACATTAAAATCTACCTAACGGTAGTAAAAAAGTTGCGTGATTACCCCGTTGTAGAGAATAACAGCCTGGCATCCACCAGACAAACATAAGAAAGCATTAAAAAGGGTTAACAAAAAACGACGATGTGGAAAAGCTCCTCGTGACAGGAAAACTATACCTACAAGGAAAATGACGACGAGATCAGGGATTGGCAGGTCCAAAATTGAAGCCGCTGAGGTTAGATTTTTGTATGGAATCGCATAGTATGAGAGGGGGAGGGGGCGCTTCAGAACCGCACCCACGAACAATAAGAATAAGCATTTGTCACTTTCTAATATTACTTGAAAGACAGTGGTGGTAGCTTGATCTTGTCATTTATCACATGATAACTGCGATCTTCCGGGGTGATCTGACTTACTGCGGTAGGTACTTATTTGTAACAAATAAGTATGTGTCTTTGCGTCACAGATATACTAGTCAGAGACTCCACTGGACTGCAAGGACTGGTCAGAAGAGAGGTGGTCGGTTTGGTCAGAGATTATACGATCCCGTCTGTAGATATGTGCGTCTGTGGTGCGTTAGATTAAATCTAGGTACCTAAATATCTGGGCTGATATTAGTATCATGTTAGCATGATAATAACCAGGAAAATCTTTACATTACCTACATCTGAAACTCAACCAAAGAGCTTTGAAGGCTTTTTTTCAGAATCAGAATCAGAATCTTTATTTGTGAAACATAGGTGGTACAGAGTTTGGTCTTACATAAATACATGGATCTCTATGTTTTGCCGGTTGGCATACAAATATTCAAGGTCAAACAAGGGTCTGTCTTTGAAAAGTAACAAAATAATTATTAAAACACGAGTGCAATGTCAAACGAATTATAAACAAAATAGAAAATAATCATAAAACATAACTATATAATGTACTTTAAAATGTCAATTATATTAAAATAAAATAAAATAGAATTACAGATCCGTGTCATTAATAAAATCTTGAGTAGAATAGTAACATTTTTCAATTAATAGCGTCGTCAATAGCTTTGTCAACAATAACCCTCCATATTCCAATTATACTTCTATCAAACTTTAAAGTGTACCTCAGAAAATGACCCCAAATTAGCTCACCCAAAACTGCTAAAAAATTCATGTCGCAAAAACAATTAACAGAAAATTACATGTATAGGCACACGGTGTGAACGCCGCCTCACCCGGCGCGCGACTGCCTCGCGTGCCAGTAATAACCGCGCGTTCTTTTTTCAAATAACTATCACGACTTTTTCGCTCCAAATACTTTTTTTCTGTTTAAGGCATTCCTTGCATACGGCCAAGCAATTTGGGCGCGTTCGGAAATTTCAGGCATTTCGCCGGGTTTTATTATCTGTAGTATGCACGTAAATAGCCGTTGATGATTATGAGTTGGTTTTTGAACGCAACAAAGCTTTAACGAATTAAGCGTGCCACTCACTGCAGCGGCCTGCGGTGGCGGCCTGTTGTACTATTACAGTCCTAACGTTCATTCAGACTCACGCGAACTTGATTGTCATAGTGACAGCAGGCCGCCACCGCGGCAGCCACCGCAGGCCGCTGCAGTGTGTGGCGGGCTTTAAGCGGTGGCAGCCGCAGTGACGGCCTGTTGTACGTGTACACTATGACAATCCTAACAGCTAACCGCCGCCGCAGGCCGCTGCAGTGTATGATAGGCTTTAAGCGTTGTCACACAGTCACAGACAGCAGTGGCCTACGGTGGCGGGTAAATCAATGCAAATGATTTGAATGCAATATCATATTTTCTTCATTTCTCTATTGATCTAAGAAGCTGTTTATATCGTAAGACATAACATATATTATTAAAACAGATTCGAATTTCGAACGCCCAATATCCAAATTGAAAATGGCGTCAGGCCTATTCCTCTTCCCGCTTCGCTTAAACTCGGCACCTCCGTGGAGTCCAGATACCCTATCGTGCTACGAACTGGCTAGAAACGAAAACTCATTAGCTATGTGGCGAGCGCATGTGAGCGGGGCGCCATGACTAGCTGTCAAACATCGGTATTGTTAGATAGATAAACTTCTGTAGGTAAGTACTTACTACCCGTCCTCGACCGACGAAAAAATAAACAATAGCATTCTTTTGTTATGTGCCCGGAGATCTCCGGGATAGGTAGACAACGGCTTAATTATTCTGTGGTGGCGTAGCTTACTGCTGGGCTACACAGTCTTCCTTACAGCAACATTTTCGGCTTTACCTAACTTCAAAATTCCAGCGTATATTATTACAACAAATACTAATTACGCAAGGTACGGCGCGGCCTGTTATCATTAAAACTTCGGGCCGAGTTCGCAATCTCGGACTTTGGAACAACAAGCGAACTTGTTAACCGCCTTCGGTTCAACTGCCTATAAATGTAACTATAGCTTTCATACCTGGAAAACTTAGGCTTTCATACTCATTTCAAATTATAATCCCTATAAACTATACGTATTAGTTAAATAGAAACTTAACTAAAACTCGTTTTTAGGTTAGAATGTTAATGGTAATGTTCCCCCGCGTCTCTTTCTTGCGCTCCTTCAATAATTATATTATACAGGTACTACTATATTTTACTAGATTCAGTAACTCACTCGGTGTATCATGGTTTTCCGCTCCCTCAAATAAAAACTACTATAAACATTAATCCGTGTACCTTCCTTATACTTTGTTTTTTTAATTTTATCTACATTAAACGTTCATTTTCTTTCGGTAATAATTAATTTTCTTTAAATTCGCTTTAGCATTTCATTAGATAAATACGTCGCTTTGATGATCAAAGAGCATTAAATAATGTCTAAACAATATTTCAGTCAAATAATTGTCCAGTGTTAGTGATGAGACAATTATGTTATCGATATTTACAACCGGATCCTATTATTTTACTTTCACCTACACTCGTAGTTATATATAGGTCTATTTTAGGTATATGCTTTTAAAACATTTTGGTTTTATATATAACAAAAATTGTTTTATAAAAATCTTGTAACCATCCTATGACTTTTCTCTGTTGCTAACTTTTTACGGATATTATGTAGTTATCTATGAATATAGCATAATTTGCTCCATCCCTAGTCTGCCTCGATGTGTAGTATAAAGCACGTTGGGGTAGGTAGATAAATTTGTTTTATAAAAATCGTGAAATCATTCTGTAACTTCACTCTGTTGCTAACTTTTTATCGATATTAGGTATATATCCTTATAGGACAATTTGGCCCAACCCTAGTCTCCCTCGGTGTGACGTGAGGGGCCCCTAATCAAGTGGTTATTTAGATCCAAGCGAGAAAAGCTATTCGCAGAGTCCTTGTTTGAGTCATTGTTTTCGAAGAGAGCTGTATTTGAAATAACGAGCTAACTGTGAAACTGTAAATAAGCGCGCAATTCGAAAATCTATAGTAATAAATAATTTGTCATTTTACTGAAATTGTTGTATGACAGTATCAGTAGGCAATATTTTCCATAATATCTGTGTCTTTATAAATCTTTGGTTGCATGTAATATGCCTAAAGTAAAATATTAATAACTTTGACATTAAACTTGGCTTTCAAATATCTACAAAATCAACAACAAACACAACAATTACAATAAATTATCTGTATCGTAGTTCCCCAATATCATTGTAAAAATGTTTTAAATAAATCCTCTCAAATCAATCTGCACACAGATCGTCAAAAAACGATTTTAGAAATAGATTTGTATTTAAAACAGTCACAATGTCTCCCTAGGCTAGCCCACAAGGGCGGCCAACAATGGTTTGCTCATTATAGACCTTTAACATACAAAAGAAGTATCCCTATTATCGGTCGAGTGAGATACGACCTTTTTTCAGTAAGCGCTAAATCCTGGTCACGGCACCAAAAATGTACAAAAACTGTTCTTATGCCTACTGAAATAAGGTTGCGGGCAATACAGTAGAGCAATTGGGGTGCGAGAAGTAGTAATTGTGGCAACCGACCACCGTTATTGAATTATTTGTCAACCAGAGGGCGCTAAATGAGCGTTTGGCGCTTGGTAGGTAGCTTAAGTTATAGAAAATTTGGTTGTAACTTGTATATACGGAATGGAAGACTCTCGGGAATTGACAACAATTTCATTTAATATAGTGGCATAAAGCAAATTATATTTAAACATTTTAGTCTAAGTGGGTTAAACTGTTATGCATTATTTTCTATATTACATACAAATTAAGGTTATTATCGTCTGACATAAAAATAACTATACTTCAATATGTCAGCCTTTGCCATCCGTTAATACACGATGCAACAATCAATCTATCAAACTTGTCCTCAATAGAAAATCATATACATAAATGGCTCATACTCATATATCATATGTTTGAAAACGAATCATTGCAATGTGAACCTGAACATAATACATTAAAGTCTTTATCCGCGTTACGCTTGATTGAGTTACTTCACTTTGGTTTTGAAAGAGTTATATTATACCTATAGGTTATCTTGCAAAGTAACAAAGTATAGTATATGAAGTTAAGTGTCTAAGTGTTAGGCGATGTTTTCTCGTGGCTGTGTTTCTTTGATGAACCCATCTATGATTATATAAATTGGAAGATTATATTGTAGATAAATTGTGAATAACTTCATAATTACTTAAACGACATAACATATATATCTAAGTATCCTAAGCCATTCATTATGCATAATTATGCTATGCGCTTTTAAGTGCCATTATATCTCTACAATACTAATAACAATAGCTCTAAAGTGCTATCAGTAAAGTGTTTCGTAAGTATCGAAATAAAGGTGTAGGGTAAATGTTACTATAGAAGACATCTATTTTTCACCTCTAATAATATGACCACCACATTTAACTACGTTCCGATCGGTATATATATATATATATATGGTTAGGAGTAGTATTGAGATTACCTTCATTATTTAATTCATTAGTCATTATGACGCTGATTTCGGTAATGATATCGCGAAATTCGTCATTAATTCGCCCACCAAATTTAACTACGTTCCGATCGGTACCTGAGTTATCGTGTAACATAAGCCGAATCGTTCCATTCCAGTAGATTCAGGGACGATTGCTCGCTTGTTCAATTAAAAATACCTCATTAAGTACAATACTTAATTCATACGTACCTTTTAAATCGCGAACTTCACCCTGCAAACTTATTACCTACCCATTTAAATTCATTTTAACCCCAGACCTAGCTCATAATCATTGACCTGTATAATGACCCGTCATCACGGAACGTAGCTGATGACAGGTCAGTCATTTGACATGTCATTTCCGCGTTAAATATGCAGGGAATTATAGGTTATGTTGAGGTGTAGGGAAATTAGTAGGGAGTAAGTACTATAAAATAATGTTACGAAGATATGTAATGTAGCTTGAAATTTCATGATTGTACATTGGAAAATCGGCGGCAACAGGTGTCAATGTTGCCGAAAACAAGTCCAATATTCCCAGCAGCATTGACACTGACTTTAATATTTCGGTGATGCAAAACGTCGTGTGTAAATTTAACTAATAAATTTCTTCGTCATTCTCCTAGCGTTGTCCCAGTTCTATCCTAAAGTAGCCGGCATTCCTCTTTCTCAAGATTTGGCATAGGAACTATTTTTACGAAAACGGGTTAAGTAGACCGGTTTGGAGTCATCCATAAAGCACGTCACACTAATTTATGTAATGTTCAGTTCGTCACATTTGTGAGACCCCTCCTTCCCTAGTGTGAAATCACATATTTTGCAATTTTACAGCAGTTCCGAAATGAGTTTAATTCTCATTTAAATTATTTATGAATATACCAACATCAAATCAAATATTTGAAAAAAATACATAGCAATAAACCTTATGACTATACAGATAGAGTTGGAAATATTTTCAAGTTTTTCGTTAATAATTCAAATTTGGCATTTGCACTTAAATATATTACATTTTGAAATGGGACGTCACAAAACTTAGGACAATGTCACACTTCGTCGACCTCCCTCCCCCTTAACATGTGACGTACTTTATGGATGGCCCGTTTCCGCGGGATCCTAGAGCCCGGAAAAACGCTAGGAGGATGATACAAATGCAAACCACGCGTAATTCATTTTTATCGACGGTACCGCCTCGATGCCCACGCTTTTACTGCCAGCCGATAGATGGCCCGATTAGATAAGCTATGATTTATATCCCAGCTTTTACTGGTATCCGTTAGTGTTCATTCAAAACTGTGCACACTTAGCTGGATCTGCAAGAAAGTAAATTTTATTTGTAAACATAGAGGTAGACACAGGCACGTATCCATACTTTTGGTTCGGGGGGGGGACAAACATTCAAACAACCATGTGAACTGTGTACCTACTTATTGAAAGAACACGCAAGCGAATAAATAAACAGATGGCTAAAAACGTTTTCGGGGGGGGGGGATAAATCCCAACTATCCCCCCTCTGGATACTGGGTAGATACAAAACAACGCATTTAAAGCGAGTTTGTTGCGTCTAATCAAAATAACATGTTGTTCAATCTTGCATCTACGAAAACCGCAAAAGCAAAATAATTTTTCGTTACTCATTTTCAGTTTTCATTTTCATCTATAAAACGTCAAAAAAATCACTCTTGTTGTATGTTTAGAGCATTTAAGACAGGGGACACCTTCAGCGCATCTTTCCGAACAAAATATTTCGCCAAATTTTGGGGAGGGAGGAGATAACACACATATTAAGAAACTACGCACACTTGCAAAACTTTCTCCCATTACTCTGCAAAAAGCACTGCTCAAAGCACTAAATTTGAGCAATAAAATTCGACCTTACAAGCGTTTATACTAGGTCATATATCGCATGGCTAAATTGACCAATTTCGCTAAGGATCACATTTCAGAGAAGTTCCTATAGAAAGTAGTCCTTGGAGGTCCGATATATGGTGCAGTTTGATGTCAAAATAGCGGCCAAGCGTGATGGTCAAGTACGAATGTTTTTTTGTTATAGCGGCAACAGAAATTTCAACTGTCTAACTATCACGGTTCATGAGATACAGCCTGGTGACAGACGGACAGCGGAGTCTTAGTAATAGAGTCCCGTTTTACCCTTTGAGTACGGAACCCTAAAAAGTGGTGCTTCAAATCGAAAATAAAGAGTATCTAAGAGTATTAGTAAGTTTGTCCACTAGGTAAGTTTTCTCGTGGGTTGTTGTGAGAAAACTAATATGTGACCCGGTGTTTTCGTCTTGTATTTCGATCAGACTATGCTCAGGATTCTATTTTTATATACACTGTAGAGTTCTTCGCTTCTCTCTCAATTTAATACAGTTTCGCAGTTGATGTGTATATCATATCCCAATTTTACTTGCGACGCAGCTTTTTGCAAGAGACAGACAATAAATAATTATATGTTAGCTGGAAGAAATCCCTTACAGGGATGCTTATCCCTGTAAGGGATTTCTTCCAGCTAACATAACATTTTCGCCTTTGTACCTATTTGTCAACTGTTCTTGTAATTTATGTTATGTTTTACTCATGTACAATAAAGAATTTTACATACATACATACATACATACATACATATGTTTTACTTACTCGTTCGTGTGCAATTTGATAATAGTAGAGTACAGTACATACATTCTAGCCAAAGTATCTACTATTCACTTATAAATATCACTTATTAAAGATTTGTGAAAACTAATGGCACGTTATAACCGTTCTAACGCGCGCCTAAAAACAGCATAACTCTTTACACTTTTTAAGGCACTACTACTGTTTTATATTTAGCGATAACGATAACATTGCTCTCACCTAACATAGTGCCTAAAAACTATAATGACTCTAGCAAATTTTTCTACAGGATGTACGTGCAATTTCAGGCAATGAGTCTGCAGTAAATAAGGAGTATTATTGGATATAGCGACTTGCGCTTGGGTTGTTTAGGTTCTGGTCAATTTGTAAGTCCCGTGTAATGCGCTCAATATGTTAATACACACGTACTGTGTCATTAAAATTGATAGATATCTAATGTACAGTCGGTAGTAGAAGTTGTTGAAATAAAAAAGGCGTAAGTATCAATAGCATTAATACCGTACCTCGGTCATTCTACTGTTTCGTAACTAATATGACGATACTGTATTTCGAAACAGTACCTCAACCAAATAAAATAATTTATAAGTCATAATACAGAAATAGGTATATACTTATTGCTATAAAAAGCTGGCAACACAGTGGTAAATGCCATTTTTTCATACAATTTGGAGCAGACCATTGTCGAAATTATATGCATTATTTGTATACATTTCCGAGCGCGACAGTACCAAAGTGTTTACACATATTTTTAGTGGACTGTACGCCCACTGATACGCATTCCTGTATGAACGGTTAGACCACTAACACTACAAAACTCAAACTGTCACCCTCCTAGCGTTTTCTCATCAGTAAATGCGCAACATCGCGTGGAATCACAGATAATGATTGCAAGGATAATATTTCAGTAGAAATAGATGTCAAGGGCAAGGGTCGGTTTTATAATGATCCGTTATCCTCCGATGTCGGTAAGATATGACTCATATGTTTTAAGCTACCAAAATTTGATCTGAATATATATGTAATCTAATAAATAGTCAATCTACTAGTATAGGTGGTTAGTGCGTGCGCCCCGAGCGGCGCGCGCGCCGATACGAGTATCGGCTAATAACCGGCCGCTGCACGGCTTAGCCACTGACATCTTTGTTTAGAAAGTTAGGCGAATGTTGGTCCGAACCTTATAGATTATGTGTCACTCATATTTTTAATCTAAGCGTATTTACTTGAGGATTCATGTAAATCGGCCTTCAATCTCAACACAGCGCAAATTCGGGAGCTCAGGCGACATTACTCACCACCAGGAATACAAACATCACAGCTGCAGCTTGCTTGCGAAGTTTTTTGCCGCCTTTTCTGAAGCTAAAAACTGAGGAAGTATACCTTTATAGAAGAACACAGCCTAATAATAATAACAGCACGCTGACACTCTACAAAACCTAGGTCGTTGGTTTAATCTTTGGCGTATCGAAGTCAATCCGGAAAAAAGCACTGCGATAGTCTTCCACCCGTCTCAACGCTTTAGCGCGGAAAGGCGGGTGGCTCCGATCCAGATGTTTGACTGGCCCATCCCCTGGGCCATAGGGCCAACGAAGTCAAATATCTTGGAGTGACCCTCGACAGAAAACTGACTTTCCGTAGCCACATCAGTAATAGGGTACGCAACCGTGCGTTGTTCGTGCTAGGAAGGCCTGGGCCGATGATTAACAAGTTTAGTAAAATGTCACTTAGAAATATGCTGACACAACAAAACTTGTGTTTGTCCAATCATGCTTAATGCAAGTGTAGCTTTTGCTCACGTGCCTATGACATAACTTCAGCCGCATCAGGTCATTCAGAATCGTTTTCTCCGTAGGGTGACTGGTACCACGTGGTACCAGTCGAACCTCTGAACCACGGCATGGGGATTACCACCATGTATAGTTTCTTTAAGCAGAATGCCAGACGTTATTTTGACAAAACTTGTGTTTGTCCAATCATGTCTGATACAAGTGTAGCTTTTGCACATGCCTATGATATTTGACAAATTGCATAAAAGCAAAAACATATTAAAAATTGGTCAAGTGCGAATCCGACTCGCGCACCGAGGGCTCCGTACACAGCTGTGTACCGGTCCCGATCCAATTCATTCAGGAAAATCTTAACAACATTGTGTAGAAATTGAAGGCCATCGATACAGCGCCATCTATCGGCGAATTTTGTTACGAATTTGAGCGACTGAATATATGTATGGTGGTTTTTCAAGGATAATTCTTTATCACATGAACCGATTTCCATTTTTTTTCTTTATTTGAAAGAAGTTACTTTCAGCATAATCGCGTAGGATTTTATAAAAAAATACATGCAAAGGTGATTAAATTACAAACTTAGTATAGAAATGTTTTTGATGATAAAAAAGAGAAATACTAGATAGAGCTATAGTTATATTTTTCCTGTAAAATATACATTGATGTTAACGTTATGTAATAATTTCATATTTTTTTCTTGGTAAAGGTAGGAGATAAAGGGGAACGGTATTTTTTTTACATTTTCCCTAGTAAATTGAAAATGACAAACGTAAAAAAAATATTTCAGAATATTCAACTTAAGCCCTTTCATATGACACTCCACTTTACATATTCAATAGACTTTCAAATTTTGAAACGTCTGTTACCTTTTTCATAGAAAATAAAAAATATAACGCCCGCGCTTCCAGTTTCGGTTTCGCGCGCATTTATTACACGTTTTACCGCGCTCGCCCGTTTTCGTGCTCGCCGCGAGGTGGCGCGCATTCGGCGTTGCCGCCCGCGCGCCCCGCGCTGCCCGCGCGCCATAGTCAGTTCGAGAGAATTCGCACAGCGCGTCGTACAGAGCTATCTCGTTTCGTTTTGCATTTCCATGGCCCTCACTTCCTATGTTACTTGTACCTACTAATGACTGTAGTATTGTGTTTGTTAATGTTTGTAGTGATCAATAAAGCGTTACAACCATTACAGTGGCGCCCAACGTGGGGCGTTGAATCTATATTCAAACTGTACCTACGTTCTCGCCGCGAGTGCCGTGCCGCGCTAGAGTATTCAACTCGCGCCGGTTAAAACCTATTTCGACGAAAAGTGTAACAGAAGTGAAGTGTGACGAACTATTGCCATGCATACGCGGAGTAAAATCGTTAACAACGAAAAGAGTGACGAGACTCCCAACCAAGATGCAAGCGAACCCGAGTCCTATAGACCAATAAAATTAGCGATACCTGGACATAATTCGATAACCCGTTGTTTTTATAATTTTATCGGATATTAATGTTCAGTATCATATATTAATTGGACATATTAAGTAAAAAATGCGTGATCGTAACGCATTAAAAAAAAATCGTGAGTTATCGTACACTACCTAACTTTTTTCTGCAGGCAAAATAGGTAACCAAATACCATGTTAGTATAATTTTGAGGTGGATTCAAATGCGATCACTGAATAGCAAAATTAACCTGAAACCAATTTCGCAAGTACGTTTTTTTTCACAGATTCCATCTGATCTCAATATCTAGATAGGCAAAAATGGTAACTATGATGGTTAAATCTATTTAAGCTATATTGTGTCTTTTTAGACATTTCAGACCAAAATTAAACATTAATTTGTAACGTTTTAATAATAATGTATTTCTCAGTAGGCAAAAATCGTAACTGTGATTTTTTTGTTTAATAATAGCTTTTTGTGTAGTATAATCGTGTTTTCATCATTATTAAACACGTTAATGTCACGCTTAAGAAATCGAAAATCAAATTGAAAATACGTGCGAACTTGTTGTGGAGCGGGATGCATGCGGTGGGTGCGGGGTGGGGAGAGAGCGGAGCGCCAGCGGCGAGCGTGCGGCGGATCGGACCTGTCGTAACGAGTGCGACATGAAGTACTCACCTCAATGCTCATGCGTTGACAAAAATGTCGTAAGCGCCGCAGGATTTCATACATCTTACGCGTTTACGTCACACGGTCAAATTTTTGTAACGAACGGAACGTTTAGCTATCTAGTTACTTAATTTAATTAGTAACTCACAATATGACAATAAAGATTTCAAATTCAAATTCCAACTGCTGCCGTGGTGTGATATATGAATGATAAATACATGAAAGAAGAAACTGACTGATTGACATATCAACGCATAGCCCAAACCGCTGGTTCTAGAGATTCCAAATTTGGCACGTAGGTTCCTTATAAGGCCAACAGGTGCACTAAGAAAGGCTTTTCCAAATTTCACCCCCTAAAGGGGTGAAACGGGAGTTCAAAGTTTGTATGAAAAACCGTATTTATTGAAGTGAGAGGCATAAAACTTTGTATATAAACTCTTTATTTAAATATATTAATGACGTATTTCAGCGTTTTTCTAAACTGCTCCACTAAAGGGGTGAAAAGGGGGTTCAAAGTTTGTACGGGAAACAAATCTTTTTTGAAGTGAGATATTTGAAACTTCGTATATAGTCTCTGTTTAAATACAACAAAACACGTTTCAACGTTTTTCTAAATTGCTCCCTTTAAGGGGCGAAAAGAGGGTTCCAAGTTTATGCGGGGAGCAAATTTTCTCTTTTCTTAAAGATCGATATGGGTGTCATTTTCGAGATTCCTCGGGGTGCCGATTACGATAATGACATGCATTTTCAAATCAAAGATGGCGGAAATTTATGTTTCTTAAAAATCGATATGGGTGTCACCTTTGTGGTTCCTCGGGGTGCCGATTACGAAAATGACATGGATTTTCAAATCCAAGATGGCGGACATTTATTTTTCTTAATTATCGATATGGGTGTCACTCTCGAGGTTTCTCGAAGCGCCGATTACTAAAATGATATGGATTTACAAATCCAAGATGTCGGACATTTATTTTTCTTAAAAATCGATATGGGTGTCATCGTCGAGGTTCATAGAGGTGCCGATTACGAAAATGACATGCATTTTGAAATCGAAGACGGCGGACATTTATTTTTCTTAATTATCGATATGGGTGTCATTCTCGAGGTTCCTCGAGGTACCGATTGCTAAAAATACATGGATTTTCAAATCCAAGATGGCGGACATTTATTTTTCTTAAAAATCAATATGGGTGTCATCTTGGAGGTTCCTCGGGGTGCAGTTTACAAAAATGACATGCATTTTCAAATCCAAGATGGCGGACATTTATTTTTCTTAAAAATCGTTATGGGTGTCATCTTCGAGGTTCCTCTGGGTGCCGATTACGAAAATGACACATATATAATATGGTTATTATTTAATAAATAATAGAATAAAATCTATACAATCTTTACGAAAATAAATTGGCTGTTGAATTATTAAAATATAAACCGGCCAAGTGCGTGTCGAATCACACACAATGAAGTGTTCCATACCAACACCTACTAGTCCACAGTTAAAACCAGTACCCAATACATTGAATCTAAGAAAGTATCTTCATATGGAACTCACGTCACTTATGACCTTTTGTTAAGGCAAGACACTTTTTCCGCGAAAACATAAAAACCGTAAAATCTGCCTTGTTCAAAACAAAAATCGTTGAAAGTATTTATTAATGCACACCTTAATTTTTTCAGAATTTTTAACTAGTTTGGAAATTAGAGGGGGGGGGGGGGGGGGCGTTATGACTTTGACAGCTAATGTCTCACCAAGGGTTGATTTAAATGGAAAAGTTTTAAAGCAACCTCCATATCATTTATAAACACCACACGAATTTGTGGGTTTAAAAATGGGTTAACGAAACACTTTTCAAAGTGGTCAAAAAAGGGCAAAAGGAACGCAACTCAATTTTGACAATGTCAGATTCAAACAAGTTCTGAATCTGACATTGACAATCTGACAAAGCTTTATCACTTTGGGATGCTTGTTTGTTTCTGAGGTTTGTTTATTTAATTTATATTTGTATCAGCCTCGGTAGAAACATTTAGCCGATACATGAATATCTGTGTATGTACCTTGTAGTGTGGCTGTACTTGTATTGTTGATGTGGTTTGCATTTTGGACTGCGACATACGATTCCGGAATTGCTTTTAATGTTGTTTTTATTCCGCCTCATTGATGTTATATCATTAGTAAGCTAATTATTTATTTGTCAGTTCAAATGATAACATCTTGTAGTGATAGTATGAGTCTAATCTATGTGATTTTTTTTAAATTACCCAAGCATACTCAAATTATCAAGTTGGAATAATAACTATACTGCTGTAGTTCTTGAGTACTTACGAGTATATTACGTGTTTAGTGTTAATTATGAGGTTTACTATTGGGTTGTCATATTATATAACTCTATGGATCTCAAATCTTTTGCAGTGCCAATCAAAGGAATTACTTAGAATCTTCTAACTTCTTATTGGTTTGATTCACCTGACTGGGCATTCCAAAATAAAACAGCCTCTACAATAAATACCATTTTTATATGAACTTAAGTATAAATATAATGCATGAAAGTGGTTGGTGACTATCATATACACTACATCTCAAAAAAGCCCTGTTTTTGCTGCTAACAGATACTAAGTATATGTTGGTACCTTACCTCACCTCATTTGAAGTAAGACATTCAACCACCTCATTTTAGAAAATAAGGTACTCCTTCAAACTCATTTTAATTTCATGTCCTACCCAACACTAAATCATATATCTCATTTTGAACAATTTAGTTGTTATCGATTTAATAAACACAATATTTCAATAAATTTCCGCCCCAGCCGAACCGTTGTGTGGCCCACATGCTTATAAAAGTTTGACAATCATTGACTATAAGCCTATAATAAATGAATGCACGAGCTGACTACCACACGAGAACAACTCGCGAGTAGCGACAGCGCGGCCGTGAGTTGAGAAACAAAGAAATTACGACCTTATTCTGCAAGACATAATGTTCATATTAAAACGCAAGTAAGAGAAGATAACAATTAATTGATAATCGTGGATATTTTTTGTTTAATTTGTTTCTTTTAGTGCTAGTAATATGTTGATGGCATAAATTAAACACTTTTGAAGTAGTTACGTATTTTGCCTTTCCAAAAATTACCCATATTTGTGATTTTAGAGATCCGCAAAGAGAATTTGTTTAATTTTTAATTATTTATCAACACACATAATATACTATTCAGAATAAATTGTTAAATTACAGTTATCTATAATGCCTGATAAGATAAGCCAGAAAATGTGTAACTTACCGAAAGTTCTTTATTAATGATAGTACCGGTTGATTAATTAGTTTAATTTTGATTTATTTAACTGGAATGCAAGCGTCATATCATAATAGAGGTACTTTTAAGTAGTTACATATTATGCTGTACTTATGAAATCAAAATGTGTTTAAAATTTAGTTTTTCGGTTTTTTTACAGTGACGCGCAACCTTAAAATGTTTAATTTCTATTATTTTAAGCATAACTAACAATACTTCATATCATAGAAAAAGAAAATTACAGTTATCTTTTATGTCCAGGTTTCGCTAATTTTCTTGGTCTACTACGACGAAGCGGAGACAGGCGCAGAGGAGCTGCGCGCCTCGGGCGCCCCCCACGCTACCGCCGCCGAGCCGCCCGGCACCGCCGGAGCGGCCGCGAACGTGAACGCCGAGACCTTCCTGGTCGGCGTCATGGAGACCTTCGCCAGGATGCAAGCGGAGACAAACCGCACCCTGGTGGAGACCCTGCGATCACTCCCATTCAACAACGCCCCGTGGACCCCGCCGCCCGCGACGCCGCCGCCCGACGTCCGCGCGCCGTCCGCGCTCTCGTCCGCGGTCGCCGGAGGCAACTTCTCCAAGTGCACCGCTCGGTTCGACGGGAGGTCGCGCGACGCGGAGGTGCTGGAGGCGTTCGTCGACGCCGTGCAGGTGTACAAGGAGTGCGCGGGCGTCAGCGACGAGCACGCGCTGCGCGGGCTGCCGCTGCTGCTGGAGGGCGACGCCGCCGTGTGGTGGCGCGGCGCGCGCGCCGGCGCCCTCACCTGGCCCGACGCCGTGGCGCGCCTGCGCGCCATGTATGGAGTTCAGCAACCGGCTCACAAGGTTTTACGTGAAATCTTTGCCACGGAACAGAAAGACTCCGAAAGAGCCGAAGTGTTTGTATGTAGAGTGCGTTCTCTAATAGTTAAATTACCGTACGCGGTACCCATTTGTATGCAAATAGACATTATTTACGGGTTGTTACATCGACGAGTCAGGAAACGGTTACCTAGAGATATCATTGTTGATGTTGATAATTTCGTAGAAAAAGCGAGGGTCATTGAAGACGCGATTTCCGAAATTAACGTAAGTAACGATTCCGGGAACCCGAGCGCTTCGCCGGCGACGGTGAGTACCTACGCGTCTCACTCACGCGCGCCGCCGCCGCGCGCTATCGAATCGGCCGAGCGCAGCGTTACCACTGGTTCGCGCGGTACTATTGTCGCGAAACCCACTTTTAACTCGAACGAAATTCCGAAACGTGATAAGCGCGTTCGTTGTTCGTTTTGCAAGTTTTTTGGGCATGCTGTGGCTGATTGTCGTAATTTGCAAGATAAAAATAATGAACGGCAGGCTGCTAGTATTGCTTCTGAGGGTGTAAATGCTAATACGGGGTCTAACCCAATACGTTGTTACGGATGTGGCCAACCCGGTGTGGTGAGATCGAAATGTGAGAATTGTGCTGATAAAAACGTAGCCGCGACTTCGTGCGATTTTAATGTCATTACCGGCAACGACATCATTCACGTACCGCGCGTAACGGAAAGGCAACCTATAGTATCCGTCACTATTGCGAATAGGGTAGGTGTCGCGATTCTCGACACAGGAGCTGCTTGTAGTGTTGCCGGGGCGATGTTGTACTCTATTTTACGCTCGGTCGGGGTACAATTTGATGAGGCGGAACGCACCATAGGGCTTGCGGACGGTTCCCGCCAGCAAAAGGTAGTGTTGACTGCGACAGTACCAGTGCTATTAGAAGGTAGACAAGTAGCTACCGAGTTCGTGGTGTTCCCTGGGGACAACACCCGAACATTATTAGGCCGCGATTTCATTGCGAATGCCGGGGTTATTGTCGATATCGCCCAGGAATCGTGGCACTTCTCCGATAGCCCTGAACAGATATTTCCTTTTGTACAGTCTGTCATTTTAAGGGACTGTGAGCTGATGCGAGCAGAGATCTCCGATGTAACCTTGCGCGACAACGAAGGGACAGAGTTACCGCCAGAAGACAAGGACGCGCTCAACGCCTTTTTGCGTAGCAGAGTGTCTCAGTTTGCCGCCGAGGGACCTCCCACAGACTTCGCCGTACACAAGATCAAGGTAAGTGAACATCAGGAGCCGCTTGCTTCGCCACCCTACAGGCTGTCGCCGCCGAAGAAGGAGGCATTGGAGAAAGAGCTGCAAAAGTTACTCAGCGCCGACGTCATCGAGGAATGCGAATCCCCGTGGGCCTCAAACGTCGTCCTGGTGAAGAAGAAGGATGGGAGCTACAGGCTTTGCGTTGACTACCGCAAGCTCAACGCGGTCACGGAGCCTGATCGCTACCCCCTTCCCAGGATCGAAGACGTCCTCCACGCCGCCAAAACCTCCAAATACATGACTACGCTGGACTTGCGCTCTGGCTATTTTCAGGTGGGGGTCGATCCAGACCATAGGGACCTCACCTCATTTACGACACCATTGGGCACCTTCAGGTTCAAGCGTATGCCCATGGGTCTTCGTAACTCTGGAGCGACCTTCCAGAGGCTAATCGATCGGTTTAAGTCCAACCTACCAGGTATAACTTTGGTTGCATATCTAGATGACCTGCTGGTGTTATCCGAGGAATCGTTTGAGAAGCACCTTTCTGATTTGGAGGCTGTGTTCGATCGCCTCGCAATGTTCAACTTGCGGGTGAATCGTGAGAAGAGCCACTTCGCCAGAGAGTCTGTCAAGTTCCTTGGCCACGTCATCGTACCAGGTGGTATACACGTGGACCCGGACAAGACGTCCGCCATAAATAATATGCCGCCTCCGCAGAACGTGAAACACCTGAAGTGCTTTCTGCAAACCTCGAGTTGGTTCAGACGCTTCATACCTGGGTATGCCGAGATCAGTGCGCCGTTGACCGCTTTGCTGAAGAAGGCGAGCACCTGGAGATGGGGGCCCGAACAGCAGAGCGCTTTCGACACCATCAAGTCTCTCCTCGTGTCAGCGCCAATACTTCGTCAGGCCGACGAGACGAAGCCGTTCGTCCTCAGGACTGACAGTAGTGGGTACGCTCTCGGAGCAGCTTTGCTTCAGGGGGAGGGAGTTGACGAGCGGCCCGTCGAGTACGCCAGCCGTCTCCTCACTGCGGCCGAGAAAAACTACAACACCTCGGAGCGTGAGGCCCTGGCGGTTGTATGGGCAGTGTCGAAGTTTCGAGGGTACATCGATGGAGCGGACGTGGTGGTGAAGTCAGACCATCAACCCCTCAGGTGGCTTATGAGTTTGAAGTCGCCGAGCGGTCGCCTAGCCAGATGGGCGCTCAGTCTCCAAGAGTATAATCTCAAGATAGAATACACACCAGGTAAGGCAAATGTGATTGCAGACACGCTGTCGCGTCCAACGTGCCCAACGGACGCTGACTGCGATCTGTGCCTGACCGTGGTGGACCTGCCACCTCGTAGCCCCAAGGATGTCCGGGAGAACCAATTAAAGGACCCCGAAGTACTGAAGATCGTCGAGGCGATGGAATCTGACGATCCGTTTAGGGGGAGAGCATGGGCAGATAAGGGTTACGTTTTATCCGACGGTGTGTTGTACCGTTATGGTCCCGAGAATGAGGAGAACGACGACGCGAGCTTGGTGGTACCGGAGCACGAGCGCAAGGACGTGCTGACTGAGTACCACGACGCCCCTACAGCTGGCCATTTCGGCGTAGAGCGAACGTTGCAGCGTCTCGTCGGTAAGTATTACTGGCCCGGGATGAGGACTTATGTAACCCAGTATGTGAAAAACTGCGCGGCGTGCCAACGGTATAAGGCAGACACGCGGAAGCCCGCTGGTTTATTGCAGGTTCCAGCCACGTCGCGCCGGTTTGAAGTCCTCGCAGTTGACCTGTTCGGACCGCTTCCAGAGACACCTTCTGGCAACAGGTGGATCCTGATAATAGAGGATACATGCACCAGGTGGGTGGAGTTGTTCGCTCTTCCTTCTGCTACAGCTGAGGAGTGCGCTAGAACCCTGGTGAACGAGGTTTATTTGCGATATGGAGTCCCCAGGAGGCTCATCAGTGACAATGGTGTCCAATTTGTGAGCGAGGTGATGCAGCAGACGTGTCGTGTTATGGGCATCAAACAGTCTCTCACCTCTTACTATCATCCGGAAGGAAATCCCGTGGAGCGCAAGAATCGTGACTTAAAGCCACAGCTTGCCATTCTGGTGGGTAAGGATCACGACACCTGGGACGTGCATCTCCCCGCGATACGGTTCGCTATGAACTCCGCAGTTACAGCAAGTACTGGCCATTCGCCTGCTTATTTGAATTACGGGCGCGAGATGCGCGCCCCAGCCGACGTTTTGACAGATATGCGAGCGGTGATCGAGAGCGATAATGTAGTCGCATCGATTACCCCGTTCCTCAAGAAGCTGTCTACCGTGCTGCTTGATGCACGTGACGTGCACGAGAAGGCACAGACGGCACAGAAGAAGTACGCTGACGAGAACCGCCGACCAGCGCCAGATTACAAGGTAGGTGACCTTGTACTATTAAAAACTCAAGGTTCCAATGACGCGAGCCGAGGTCAGACGCCGAAGTTCATTCCCCGACGCGATGGACCATATAGAGTTCAGGGGATTGTTGGTAGTACGACCTACGCCTTAGAGCGCATTAGTGACGGTGTTATGTTAGGGAAATACCACGTCTCGTTACTTACTCCGTTCGTTGGCCCCGTCCAAGCTCCTGTCCAGGAGAAACGTAAGAGGGGGAGACCTCGTAAGGCTAACCCAGTCTCCGGGACGCAACGCCTAGGTTAGAGGGGGAGGGTATAACGCCCGCGCTTCCAGTTTCGGTTTCGCGCGCATTTATTACACGTTTTACCGCGCTCGCCCGTTTTCGTGCTCGCCGCGAGGTGGCGCGCATTCGGCGTTGCCGCCCGCGCGCCCCGCGCTGCCCGCGCGCCATAGTCAGTTCGAGAGAATTCGCACAGCGCGTCGTACAGAGCTATCTCGTTTCGTTTTGCATTTCCATGGCCCTCACTTCCTATGTTACTTGTACCTACTAATGACTGTAGTATTGTGTTTGTTAATGTTTGTAGTGATCAATAAAGCGTTACAACCATTACAAAAATGTTTAAAAAACTCATGTTCTATGTATTTAGGTTACCCTTCTTTATAACTGTTCCAAATTTCAAATCGATAGGATATCTACATAATTAGCAATATGATAGACAGACAGACAGAGAGAATCCATAGGGGTTCCCTTTTTACCATTTTGGTACGGAACCCTAAATATTGAAGAATAAACAAATATTGATACTGCATTCTGCCAAACCCCGAAAATCCTCTTTGAAATAAGATTTTAATTAACAGTCAGCAAATACTTTTGTTTTCCAACTGGGGGAAAGTTTATTTGCAAATTTTCCTTAAAAAAAGCTTAACTTTTCAGCAGATTAAACAATTAAAGGGAATTCACAGCAAACCCGAGCTGGAATAGATCGCTTATACTGATAATGCCGTCGGTATATCTATAACTGGAGCAACTTTTTATCAAACTCGAATAAAAGGAGAAGGTCGTATATTTGTCTTTATGTTATGTTTTGAGTTTCTAGAACACGTAATAGTTATAAAATTATCACAGACAACGCGGTGTTCCCAAGAAAAAAAGAAACGACGTAATTTTTAATACAATTAAAATACGATGTCAAACAAGTTCACTGCTGGCCTGCCCTATAATAAGCAAACACCGTAGTCTATGGACGCATGCGACTCCAGAAAAATCTCAAGCGCGTTACGGACCCTTTATTGACTTGAGAAATTGTTGTGTAACCTTGACAGCTAGAGACATGCATCTCAGACTTGAGAACCATACCACCATGAACAAAACAGCATTAAGTATGTGGTCACTAACTGATGCTGGACGCTTAACTGGCGTTATGATCCTATGTTATAGGAATAATGGAAAGTTATGGCCTGTGACCCGAATGACCCCTGATCGTGTAGCAAGCTAGGAATAGTTATTGTTATTGTTATAGAAAACTAAGTACTATAATACAAGTTAGCAAAGATTGCTGCGTTCGTTTACCAACAATTTGTACTAGGTAACTCTACCATTTCTACAACTAAGGTTAACAAGATTCTGTTTGGTTGGCACAGATTAAGTAATAGTACAAGTACGGAAGGCCCACCGTTGGCAAATCCCCCGTTTAGGTATACCAAACCTGCCTAAACGTGGCTATCTCATACAACCGTATACACATTCGGTTGAAACCGCTCAACCAATCTCACTGGAGCGGAAACTCTTACAGTATTCCAGTGTTACAAACCACTTGCTTGGTCGTGTCGGAGGTTTTCCACAGGCTACTCTCCAACCGCGCACTCCTATCGCTTTATTAGGCCTGGCCTATAAAGCCACAGTCAAGTGCTTATGGTTGACTGGTAGAGAATGGCTCATGGCATTAAGTCCACTCTTTGTACCTACTTACGTGGCTAGTTCAAGCACTGGGACGTTTACCTTAATATTACAAACACGAAGGATACCCAGTTTTTTTGTTACTTTTTCACGCATAAACACTGAGACGAAATTAAACATGAACAGTCGAACACACAAGAGGCTTAACATCTTTGTCATTTTAACGTCATGTTCAAACTATCATACTAACATTTCTAACGGGTGAAAACCACAAAGTACTGAAATGTCCAGTTACTTATGAGTTGGACTAGACGTGTTTTAATTCCTAAAGAAGGACGCGGTATATTTTTTTCTTACAAATCATCCACTAAGGAGTAAGGAGGTAAAATTGGTGACTGAAAACAAACGAATCACAGTTACGTAGGTAAAGCGCAAAAAATGATTAGGGAATGTACAAAATGTATTGAACAAGTTCTACATGACTACAATATTACCGTGTGAAAATCCACGCTTCATTCCCAAAATCAGTGCTGTCAACATAAAAAACAAATAAAACCGAGAACACTCTAAACTCAAAGTTTTGAAAAACGCGTGAATCGTGAGGGGCGGCGCTAACCACAGAGCGGGAAGCAATTAATGACAGGGACAGCGTTTAACTCCACTTTTTCTGGCCATTTCTCTTTTGTTTATGGTTTATGATAAAAACATTGTTTTGCGTATCTAAGACCTTATATATCCATCTCTGTATACAAATTTTGTTAGAGAAGCATGTAAAATGTGTGAAAACAGGAAAGCATGGCGCAGCAGACGCGACTTTATCAAACATCTTTAGCTGCCTCCATCAATGAATACTTACAAAGGCAAAATGTAATATTACGAGCATTTAATAAATTATACGCCATTTGGATGCAATCAAATCGTGAATTGATTAACAGTATTGACCTTAAAAAAACAAATTGTTTCTAAGAAGCTACATTCGCAAATCAACACCTAAAATAAACATTAAAAAAGAAATTGGCGCCACAACACAGAGCCGCCAACGTGCCGATGGAGCGGCGTTTCTCTAGACGCGTTTTTGGACGCACTCAATAAATTATTTCACCTAATCACCCCTAATTGGGATGTGTCGTGACCCAACTTAACCTTAGGTCGGGTTTAACTTAACTACAGAGTAGGTTCAGAGAGTACAATCCGATTTCTTAGAAAATGTGGAGGTTATAGTTAGGTTAGGTTAGTTAACTGGATCAACTTTGTCAGTAGCAAAATGTAACCGTAAGTTGGTAGTAACTTAAGAGAGAGATAAATAAAGACGTTCAGTAATTAAACATCGTATCAACTTGATATCACTCACAAATATAGAACATATTATTTATTAAATACCCACTACGTAACCTATTACTAACCAAATTTTATCTGTGTAATGTATGTGTTTTTGAGATAGCGCGAAACGTAGGTATCTTAAACATTTAATTTCAATGCCATTTTACAGAATGGGGGCTATCGTTTTTGTGCTCACCAGTTGGCGCCACTGTCGAGTAAGGTCCAACTGTCAAAAATTGTTATTGGTTATTATGGACATGAGAATGAAGTTTACATTTAAATCATATTCAATACCTTAAAACCGTACCGTAAAAATATCGAACATACCGCATTGTAGCGCGGTCCCGTTTTGTTCGGAAAAAAGGAGGAAATAAGTTTCCGAAAGACAAATCTGTCTCAAAGCCCTGAAAGTCATTGACCCTTAACTCATATTTGCCATAATCAAGCTCAGGTATTGCAAAATAGCCACCATATTGTTCCAATTAGATATTAACCCGCGTAGCGCAACCACAAAGAGTGACATAACATTTCGGAGACCCCACGTTACACTGGCACCTCTAGCAGCGATTTCATACGCGATAGCGATCATTAGACTAAGATTGAGAGTGTAGCATACGGCTTTGTTACATGAAAGTGGCAAATAGAAGTCCACTTGAAAGGTGTTCTGAATATTTTCTTGGAAATACAATAAAACGTACAAGCGCACACACAACACATAATTTAAATTAAACACATAATTAAAAGCACATTACTTAATCATTTGTTATTTTCTGGTCAGTAATATTCGTCTCTACTCTATGGTCGTTTCAAAATAAGAACACAATAATGCAAACATAATGATACGTGGCGCGAGACCGAACTTTTAATTTTGGAACGTTAACCGTAAACTGTAATTATTGCTTAAATATAAGGATAAAGTTATAAATGACGCTTTTTTCTCGATTTACCTTTATAGATTCGGAAATTAGTGGTTTATAGTTTTTTGTGCCGCTTAATGGTCGTATGGCGGAGAAGTTTGTTTTATCTTGTGTGGTAAAGTTTAAATCCAATTTATCATTTTTATGTCTCCACTGACAATTCTAATTGAATATTATGACAACGCGTGTAACATGAAAGCATATTTTAATTCTTATCTGAATTTCAAATTAGAATCAAATTTGGTTGAACGTGGCATGCAATTTTGATGTTATCCAAATAGCTGTTTTTAAAACGATTGTAGTGTTTTTTTTCTAACATCGTGAATTCTTTTCATCGTGTTAAAATAGATTCCTAAAGTTAGATCAGGGTCCAAACCGGGAAGCGTTTTTGATTTAGAGGCGATAGGTCGGCTAGCGTCCTAGCGACCAGCTAATTTGTTGTGCCAGTGTACGACCACTTGGATGAGTTGGTAAACTAAAAGGATATTTTCTCTTGTATTTAAAGATTTTCTTTCAGCGAAGCTATGTTAAAAATATTAATATATTTTATTGAAAATACCTTTTCTTTCAGGTGGTCACAAACTGATACTGGCCGCGTACTAGCGACCTTACTCGTATGCCTGACAAGACGGCGGTGTCAAGTTGTAATAGGTCGCGTTCAATTTTTAGGCGAAGCGTGCTACACACACCGTCATTAACACCCTAAGGTTTCGCCGGAAGATCAGCGCCAGCTCCCTGAGTCGGCATTACGCTGAGGCGAAACCTTTTTGTGGCGATTCCATGTTTTTTTTTAATTACATTTATTTATCTATATTTTACGTTTGTATCGTCACGAATAAAAATGTGTCTTTCTTTCTTCTTTCTTTCTATGTACCGTCGCGGCATTAAAGGGTCCGTCGCTTTTGAAACCTAACGACATTGGAATAAAGTCGAACAGCAGTGTTTTTTTGTATGCGTCTTGATTCATGTGCTAGGGTTTTCCTTCTAGCCTTTTCCCGATTGTATTCCCATTGCCACACCGCAGTTTTCTCTTCATGGAAAAGCTACTGTTATATTAAATGTGACATAATACATACTTACTTTATTAAAAAAATGTTGTACGTGCCGGGGTATGAACCCACAACCTCCTGATTGGAAGTCACGTAATACTTTACCACCGGCACCGGGCAGGGATCGGATACCGGTATTTTCTCCATAGAAAAATACCGGTATTATTACGGTCACCGGTTCATTATTTCGTTTTTAATGGGACAATCTAATAATATGACGTTGTTACCTAAATACATGATTCAGCCCTACGTAAAGAGCAAAAAATCATCCAAAATATTGGGCTAATTCAGGGTTTTTTAAATATACCGGTATCGGTCCCTGCCACCGGGCAACGATGGCTCTATTTTTTTTATGAAACCCTACAGACTATACAATAAACATAACATGAATTTCTAAATTTCGCCCCATCTCGACCGTGACAAAGGATCGTTCAAATACCCTCATTTAAGCAAATCAACCGATAAAACACCGCATCAAACGCAACGGCGGTCATCAACGAATAATCTGCATAACTGCATTCCGCACTGTCGCGGGTTCGATTCCCGAGGGGGTCTATCGAGCCCCCCAAACTTACTAAGAAATAAGTACCGTACATCATGAGATCTACAATCGATAACCAACCTTACTTGTTTAGCAATATAGTCGAATTTAGTGTAGTATATGTTGTCAGTTAGGTTAGGGTAGGGTAAGGAGTATCGGACCCCAAAGTTATTATATGCAAATAATAGGAATAATATAGGGTTTTGCCCCATTCCGTGTTTTATCTACTTATCTGTGAAATGGCTCAATTAGCAACGCGCACGGTCCCGGGTTCGACTCTGGTGAGATATTCTATAATATTTATAGGACTTATGTCGTAGTATTATAGTTAAAAATGTCATAAAAACCTAATGTTTCACTGTAACAGAGGTCCTTTTTCTTTTGTTGTACAAATAAGTTGTCCTTTTAATTACAAAAGTTTGAATAGCGGTTTTATCTGTACTGGTATAGTATGGAATATGCTAAATGATTTATCGCAGTATAATGAGTAACGATAACGTAAAGGGTAGGGGGTTATTTAAATTTTTGTTAAAAACCTCGTAAGATTTATTTTCAATACTAGACAATCGATCATTTTAAATTTATACTAGTATTTTGTGGCATGCTGTTTTAGGTACGATCAGCCTCATTATCCTCCTGGCGATTTACTGGATTAATATTTTAAAATTGGCTATTGATATTTTGCTATTAATATTTTAAACAAGCCGTCGTCTCCTAGCGAAAAAAAATAACAATAGCATTCTTTTGTAATGAGCTGGGATCCCAGGGACTGGTAGACGACGACGGGACTGTGGTATGTGTTTCTTCACTTTATTTTTTTATTTTTTGTAACAATAAACATTTATTTAGTTAAGTAACTACAATTGGTCACCGACCCAAAGTCTTGGCCTTTGACACGATTTGTCGCCACTTGGTTCGATTATATTAATAACTTATATATTTGGGTCATACTTATAGTTGAAAAACAAAAGTCGTACCTCCTGTGGTCAATAGTTAACGGCTTATGTGCATGTTAGCTATGTTTTTATTACAGGGATTTATAGCAACGAAGACACTGTTTATGCGTGTTACTGGTCCAATCCAAAATTAAGCTTTGTAGCCATTAACTTTTGGTATGTCCACAGGAAAGACGCGAACCTAAATCCGCGTATGACCCATTTAATATCGTTCTCTCTAAATACACAGGACTCGCATAAAAAGATATGAGAATGGTTCAAACACACGTCCACATAACTGGATGAAGTCCTATAATCCTTATCCTGTTACCGCAACTCCTCCTTGGCGCTCTTACCCTATACGAAGAGAATGACGTATTGAATAAGATTGTTTTTATAATATCAAGACAGAGGCAAATTGTAACCTCTAGATAAAGTCTGGCCAAATGAAATATGACAATGAGTTAATTATGGAATTTTTTATATGATAACACAACCTAAATTATCAAATGTCATGTTTTAATGTTTATTTGGGCAAACAACGGTACAAATAATACTTTAAATTATAACATACACTAGATACATCGACCAGTAAAGCTGCCACTATTATGTAATACATCTAAATTATTGACATACTTAATCGTGATGGTAACCAAAAACAACATATTAGATTTCTTTCAAGACTTTGAGGACATTAAACATGCAAGAAATGAATAAACTTAAACTAGATTAGGTAAATTTTTTAGTCGAAACACTACTTTTCAAATCTTTTTTTTTTTTAAGTTGCAGAGCAGTCAGTCTACGTCTATATTGAGATTCCGGCATATGAAACATACCTGCTTCGCTAAATTTATCATTATATGTTTTACAAACTCTACTTAGAAAATAATTTTCCTTATATTTATTAATACGTGTTAGGGAGACATTGAACAGGCAATTAATATTACGTCTCGCGTTATTGCGTGGAACTTTGATGCGTAATGAATTTATAAAATATGGGGATAATCTCAATATTGCATTGTTTAAAATCTTGTACAAAAACTCATTGTTCTATGAAATATCATTTCTGATACTTACGTTTATCCTATAAATTTACTCGTCACTACTCATAATCTAATACGAGTATAATAAGATTACGCGCTGACTTTTGGTAGGTTGACTTAATTTTTATTTGGCATGAAATTTGATGAGGGGATCGATTATAAAACGGGTCAACTTTTTAACGCATGAATCGGTCAAGTTAACATGTGTCATGCGGACGAAGTTAGGAATTTGTATTGTACTATGTACAGGTAAATTTGTTTTTTTTTTTAAGGGGAACTGGTGAAGCGGCTCGTGGAGGCAACTGGGGACCGGAGAGCTGGCGCCTATCTTGCCCAACGGATTGCGATGGCAATCCAGTGAAGCAATGCCGCCAGCCTTCTGGGCACCTTGCCCCACGGCACTGACCTTGGGCCAGTTTTTTATTTGTGAATATTTGGATTTATTTTAATTTAGTTTATAGTTAGGTTAGTTTTGTTTTGCTAATAGTTTTTTTTCTGTATATTTATAAATAAATAAATACAGGTAAATTAATAAAATAGTTTTAAATTACAAATTATCTTATTACAGGTGTCAAGACTGCTTTTCACGTTACACGTCAGAGATACCAACTAAATTTTTGAATTTGTCGCGATTTCTCATTCTCATCTTTTATTTCCTAGACTCTAGCGTCAAATTGTACAATGTGTATCGAACCTTAATAGGTTTATGATGATTTCTTTTTTTGACAGATATAGTGTAAATTTTTAAAGGAATTAAAAAACACAATTTTTGCATTGAAGCGCAAAGGAACAAAGGGGTTTTGAAATTAGAAATTCTTCAATAAAAAGACCAACAAGTTCTTAGATGACGGCCATTATACTAAAAATATCATATTGGTACTACGTATATTGATAATAAATAAATATAATTAGAGAAGGACAATCTTTTACTCAAAATAAATAAATAAATCGAACTAATCTCAGTCATCCCATAGCATAGTAAGCTTAATAGCTTGCGTTATGGTACTAGACGATAACACCAAATATTCGAATTATGGTCGGGAAGTCTGTTAGCGACCAGCTAATTTAGTGAGCCGGTTTGCGACCACATGGATGAGTTGTTGAATTGAAATAAATTGAATTGACCAAATACGCATACGACTCAGTGTTTCATTAGGGTTTATGAAAATGTTAATATCTCTTAAAGTGGTCGTAAATTGACGCTGGTCACGTAACCGGCCTAGGTCCTACTTACGCCGTTTTTCCTTCTCTTCCCCACAGCAAGGGCCAGTTAATTTCCCACAGCGGTAACCGGCTTACGGTCCCCGGAGAAATTCATATGTCGCTGAGAACAAAAATCAACACTCGTGTTTGAGTAGCCGATTGTTCATTTTGAGAGCGCGGAGCGTGGATGCGGCACTTTTACTTCGTAATAATGAGTACTTATAAATTCGAGTGATGCGTTGGTCAGAGTTGGTCTATCGCGAACTCTAACCAGAGATACCTATTTGAATAGGATTTTCACCACTTGGTATTTTATTTTAACCTGACTGTGGCTTTATAAGCCGGGCCCATAAAGCGATAGGAGTGCGTGGTGGGAAGGTAGCCTGGGGAAAATCCAGGGTAAAACCTCTGACACGACCACGCGGGTGGTTTTGAACACTGGAATTCTCTAAGAGTCCAGTGAGATTGGTTGAGCGGTTTCAACCGAATCTGAAGTGTGATTGGAATGTGTGATTGGAATCGAGCTACTGGGAATTTTGTCGCTGGTTCACTAAACCTAGCCTAGCTGAGAAGAGTCCAGCAAGAAACTCAGCTAGGCCCAACCTGGGTTGTACTAACTCTACCCGGTGTGCGGCGGTACCGGGACGAACAGTACGCGTCGTGTCTGTGTTGGACGCCGTACGCGCAGCGTTCCATCGTTCGATGGAAGCTGTGATTACGTCGTCCATGTCGCCCATGAGGGCCGGATCGTGCGGCCCCTAATCAGTAGAAATGGGAACGCAGTCGACAGCCTTCCTAACGAACGGATTCTTATGATGGGGAGCGTTGTCAAAATAACGTCTGGCATTCTGCTTAAAGAAACTATACATGGTGGTAATCCCCATGCCGTGGTTCAGAGGTTCGACTGGTACCACGTGGTACCAGTCACCCTACGGAGAAAACGATTCTGAATGACCTGATGCGGCTGAAGTTATGTCATAGGCACGTGAGCAAAAGCTACACTTGCATTAAGCATGATTGGACAAACACAAGTTTTGTAGTGTCAGCATATTTCTAAGTGACATTTTACTAAACTTGTTAATCATCAGCCCAAGCCTTCCTAGCACTAACAACGCACGGTTGCGTATCCTACTGATGTGGCTACGGAAAGTCAGTCTTATGTCGAGGGTCACTCCAAGGTATTTGACTTAATTCCTTGTTTCTCTTGGAGTAATCTTATGGAGTAGTCAGATTTTGAGTCAACATCCCTTTTAGTGACATAGTGAATGGATAGAAACCTGTTTCGGGTCTACCTTTCACATTTTATAAACTATTGTAGGGTAGTTCTAGTTGTGTATCTACCATATCTCCGTTGACAACATTTTTGACAACTTGCTGAGATGACAGTTCTACGGTGCAAACCATGACGAACGAAACATCGATAACAAAGGTAAAATACTTTAAACAGATCTTTTAAGTATGTGTGTACAAGCGCGAACCTTTAAAAAGTTAAGTATTAAGCGACTTGTAAGATTTCTTTTTCAGTTCGCCGTATACTCTGACCATACCGCCGTATCCGCTCCCCCTAGCTTCACGTCAAATGTCAAGTGTCACTCAAAATTGGCGCGACTGTTGACAGTGAGGATTACCCCCATGAATATGTATCGAGATTACTTTCTATTATTCACTTCGTATTTACTGCAGAAGCTTATATTTGGCCAATTGCTTCGTCAGTAATGTGGTAATAGTATTCCCATGATGATTTGGTTGATTGGCGGTTCCGTCCTAAATAGGTAGAATAATAACTATTGTGACATGTTCCGCGGTAACAAGCAGTTTAACTAATGTTTTATTATTTTTTTTCGAACGCTTAGAATAAATATAATAACAGACTTCGTGTATGATATTTATATATTTTTACCAAGCGGAAGCTTCCGCTAACTGAACCATCAGTCCATAGACTACGGCGCCTGCTCACCGAAGTAGACGAAGAACAGATTGAAAAATGAACACGTTAACGATTGGGCGATGTCTTCCAAGTAAATTCTCCACAGACCCACCCCTACATCACTACTTATCGATTCTTGACTGCAAGTTAATAAAGGGCATCACTAGGCAAACACGGACGCGTGGCACCGGCGGCGTCACGTGCAACCACAGAGCAGATAGCGATCGGTCACGCGCGAAATTGCCTATGCCCTTCCCGCGCTTTTTGATGTCACTAAATTAAAATGGCGAGTCTTGTGTGATGGGTAAACTAGCGGAAAAGTTAGGACGTGAAGTTGAAGGGCCGATTTAATGACTGAGCTAGTTTACATTGATCGATACAGAACGTAGACGCTCAAGTGTTCGACACCGATTCAATACTTGATACTTTCATACTTCACCCTGTGAGCAATAGACATCATTGAGTATTGATAAGCTGTCAAACATTGGGACCTCTTGTATCTCGTGGCTCAAATATTCCTTTTTCACATACATGCATAAACTCACGCCTGTACCTATTCCCAAAAGGGGTAGGCAGACCACATTAGATTCAATTACAGTGCCACTTTTAGCAATTGTGGGTTTAAAGGTGGGGAAAATGTGATATTGTAATAATAGGTTGCTAGCCCATCGCCCACAACACACTACAACCCAGTTTCTATAGACGGCTCTTATGACACCCACGGGAAGAAAGGGGGCAGTGCTATTCTAACGCACTACACGGGGCATTTCCTTTTTCTTTAAGGGGAAATCGGGACTCCTTCATGTGAACGATTTACAGTACCTACCGGTACCGGTTTGTATGAAAGATCCCGGGTTTTTTTGGGACTTTTCATACAAGCCAGTCCCGGGAAACTGCAAACCCTATCCACGAGCTCTAGCTAGCGACTGTTAAAAATTAACTTTTAATGCTAAATGCAACGGAAAAAACAATTTATCATCATTAAATTTGTAACTTTCTAAAAAATTACTTAATTTTCTATCTTCAGACAATACTTGCTAGTATAGTCAAAGAAACTGAATTCGTCACTTTTGGACAAACATTCAGTGCCCTGACTGTACTATGACCGGATTTATTTATTTAACTTGTGTGTTTACCCGGTGCGCGCAACACGTTGATATCGTATATCTATGATACTATGTAAATTGTCGAACTAAATTTACCTCAAAGCTTATTCTTACGTTGACTTAAGTGTTCTACACACCTAGGTATCAAAAAAGGTATCAATTGTCACAACAACCTAGAGCTATATGATAACCAGAGAGAGCAATCATCCAATTCATTTAATTTCAAGGCGGTTGTTATGACAAATTGATAGTGTGTAATAGTGCGTACGTATTGATATCGGGTTGCGATCGGTTGCGAAAAACAGCGCAGGTTCAATTGGATTTAAATTGAATCCAATACGAACCGTAAAATGCTGCAACATTGATACCCATTAACGACAAAGGAAAACATGAGCATTCGAAAAATCTAAGCTTTTGGTTAGGGAAATATAGTCTTTAATACCTTGGCAATATTACAGCATTTTACGGAATTGTGTTGATAGCTGAACGCCTGGTCTTCATTCATCCATCTGATCTGACATCAATTTCATAACAACGATAGCTGATGAGGAAACTCTAGAATTATCCTCACCTCGGCCATTCAATCATTTGGCCGAATAAAGCACTTAGCATTTGGCCCTGGGCTACTGTCAACTAGTTACAATGTTAACAATCGGTTGTACGATTAAAAGTTAATTGCATGGTTGAGACCGATTAATCGAGTTCTGATTAAGATTTCATTGAAAAAGTAAAAGTCGAGTGAATAAAAGTCGTAGTATTAGTAAAAAGGTGCACCAGGCGAAGTGCCTAGCTGGCATGATTGCGTTTAATGTCTTTAATCAAATGTGATGAAGAATTGTGGTTCATTCCAACTGCAAATAGGATGCAACGTTTTGTGTAAAAATTTAGTTCATTTGAATAATAACGATTGTGTTGAATTGCAATTCACGCGGAAGGCTCTAAACAGATTGAGGACGGGAGTTGGTCGCTCTAAAGATAACCCCCCCAAAAAACGGGTAATAGGAACCGAAAATACTGACATAGTCTGAGTAGGTGCCACCATTTAGACGACCCAGCGTACGATGCAATACTCCCTGTGTCCGGCTTCGTGCACTGAAGACCTCATGAAAGCTACACCCCGAGGGACATCAGTGGCAAAATATTGGCAAAACAAAATTTAGTTTAAATTATTTTACCCTTCACACGAGAAAGAAGAAGTAATTGCCGTTCTGAAAAATTGCGTTTAAGTACAATTGCGAATAGGAAAAAACACTTTGATAATAATCAGTATACGAGTAAGTACGCAATCCGTAAGTTTATTGTAGTTTAATGCTTCAGCGGAGTAAATGCATCCCTAAAGCGAACCAAGATTACCTTAGGCCACAACTGCACTTACTGACAATAAATTCAAGACTGGGCGATACTATGATGTGTATAGGAGTTGATGACACGCCCAAGGCGTTCCTTGGTATAGGGACCTTTTCATAGTTCCGTACCGGACTGCACTAAGCGGTACGACGCAATAAGATAGAACGAGATAAGTATATAAAATGAAGGTCATTCGATTCCCTTTCTCATTGTATTATAGCGTCGTACCTTTCATGCTGCCCGCCGCGCTGGAGCGTCAAGATACGCTACATCCTCTCTCAACTTCTTACATTATTATACAGACAGCTGCAGATAGCTGACCCTCTCTGCATAGCGACCCTGCATTGCATTGCGCCCGTATAAACGAGCCCGTTCGGTGGTGTATGGGTGCGCACGAGCCGGTGTTGCCAGCGCGTATAATTAGAAAATGGAAGCGCGCCTGCGGCACTTGCGCACCGCGCATCGACCAACCGCCTAGGGACGGGCGGTATCGATACTCAATTACTTATAGCACCTGCCTAGCGTGATCGCGTTTATCGATTTATATCGATCATATAGGTTTTGTCTCTCTCGCACATACTTATTTGTTTGTAAAGGTCGAGTGATATATATCCGACATGAATAAATTCGATCATGCTAGACTAAATTCTAAAAGAGGCAGACCCTCTATTGTAACTCAGATGTAGGTCGCAGTTACATAAGGCCGTAGCCATAATAACATGCTACATGTACTTTAGGTACCTATGTGGTGATGTGTTGCTGGTGAGCTGTGTTATCTCTTGAAGTCTCTAGTTCTCAACACAACGACTCCTCAAGTCAATAAAGGGTCGGCAAAGTACTTTTAATTCTTCTGGCTACTATGTCTGCTGACCGAGCTTTGTACGGCATCATACGAATAAGATAAAGCATTCTCCCCTCTCGCACATAGTTGCTAGTAAGGAACAAATGCTATATGTCGGACATAATGCTTTCATATGTCCGGCTGTTCTCCTCTACAGGTCGCATTTTTCTAACAATCAAACTCAAACTCAAACATTTATTCTGCAAATAGGCCACAAGGGCACTTTTACATGTCAAAATATTAATTTACAATTTAAGAAAGTCTGACTATAATAAGTAATACATTTTTCATGTCAAAATATTAATTTACAGTTCAAGAAGAAATAATAATTTCGAGTTTACAATTATAACGAAATTAATGTCATACAGTGAAGATAAACTTGAAAAGTTATCTATTAGGTACAAATATTACAACATCAGTAAAGTTAGAGATGTATAAGGTCTCAAGATTAAACAAGGAGTATAATGAAATTAATATAATGTCCCAGAGATGTACATGGTCTCTGAGCGTCAAAATTAAAATTAATTTAATATTGTTAAAGATGTATATGGTCTCTAAGTCACTGATAATAAAAACAAATCCACAACAGGATGATGTCTCTCGTCAATCCCCTATGAAAAACACTAGTATTAACGTAGTCACTATGTTCTAGCAAGCATGAACAGACCGGACTCCACAAACAGCACCCGATCACGAGTATGACGCGTAATCCTCGTGAAGTTTTGTGAGCAGGTTCGATAAATAAGTATATAGAGTTTATGACGATTCAGTTTTTTGTAAAATTAAAATAAAATTAACCCGGGATGTCCACAGCTCACAGAGCCACTAGTAAAAAAATGTGATATGCCCTACACGATAAACGATCACAGACTTCGTTTCGCAAGCATGTCGCTCAAGATAACTATGATGTCGACAGGCAACCAACATTTTTATCGACTTTATCCAAGCCCTAATATAAAAATATAACCCAAAATCCCTTCAGGCGACTGGCAACATTCATTTTGGAATATTAATAAGCCGCGTGCAACATTACCCCGTATTTCACATCGAGTAACATCTTTTTATTCTCTCACTCCAGCCAGTAATCCATATGTTGGTGCCGCTCTAATGTTCAAAACTTGGATAATGACGATCTTCCTGCGAGATGGTAGATTGGTGAGTTTTATGTTCTAAATTATAAATGTGATGTCCGATGTGAGATATACCTGTGTATGGTAGCAGGTTTTCATATACAGCTTCACTGTCTACCGATACAATACAAGATAACATAGCGGATACAAGGGAGAGGGGGGAGTTGGTGGGTCCTATCACTAGGGACAATATGCTCTTTTCTAACCAATAAGCGCTTTATAGCCCTCGCCCATGACTACAGCCTGGATCCGCGCCTGCGTTGTAAATTGTAATATGGCAATCTAAAGATTACCTAACCAAACAAAACGCCTGAAAGCTCAATTTTATGCCCTCACGGAGGCAGCAATTGCAGAAATTTATCAATGCTTAGTTAATCACATATTTTATTTGATACACTGACTGGAATATAAATACTAGGATTCTAATATCTAATCCAGGACCATCAGCTTTGTAAGTACAATCTTACACAAATCGAGCTATCCCCATAGTAAGCTCAATAACTTAATAAACATGTCGAGCTATACTCGACCTTGAAGTTTGAAGACGTGAGTGAGCCGCTTATTATATTTCTATGTCTGAAACTCGCGGGAGTTTTATATTTGGGTAATTATTTGAGGTGTAAGATAAATGTTACAGAAATAAAAACACACATTTTGATGTGGTCTGTTTTATTTTGAATATAAGGATATGTACCGATAAGATGCTTTATATTATAAGAGATAAAGTTTATTTTGGTTAAAAAAAGCAAAAATCCAATTTTAACGGTAACAAAAATGAGCACCGAGACCACGAAAAAGAACATTTTGTTTATTTTAAAATCTTATAATTGTACTAGTTGAATGAAAATCCGATCATAATGAGAAAACGAATAAGCATTATTTAATTAATCAGGTACCAACAGAAATAGACAATCGATATCTATATAAAAAAAAATTAAAACTTGATCACGAAAATGACGACTTCAAATTGTCATTTTTGTAACCTTTTAAATACTATCTAGAAATTATTTAATTAAAGTAACATTAATAACTTCAACTCACAAACAAAAACAGCTTTCAATACCTTCTATATATATATATTCAAATGCAGGTCTACGGTAGACCCGAACGAAATTATGTTACAACGAAACAACACAACAAAATGTTTCTCTAATTGACGAAGTTTTTTTTTAATATTTAGATATATACATTTCACACGTACATTCAGGGCAAAATAATTCTCCTTGCTTTCTTTTCGTCTTCGGATATTTTATGACGCGTTCTCGCCATATCTCTGTTTCAAAAGGTAAAAACAGGATAATATTTTTTTCTAAAACAAACTACAAAAGACGGCATAACGGCATAAACGATTACACTGTAAAAAGCAGAAAATTCTATAAAAAGTAATCTGTATTTTTTCTACTTGTAGGGAAAATCATCTTTTTCGTGGTCTTTAATCAGTTTCGTGGCCCATAGCACCACGAAAATGATGACCACGAAATTGAAAAGTTCTTACTTTCGCGGCTCTGCAGTAAATATCCTATAGGTTTGAAGCAAATGAAATCAATATTGAATAACTTAACTGCAAATGACACAGCACCAGTAAAACATTATATTTATTTACCCAATACTCACCAAGTCGCAACCGTAACGAAAATGACGCTCGATCTTTGACGCAAATCTAACTTGAACCTTTATTACATTAATTATAGATAAATAATTATGGCTTGCGATAAAAATTATACGTCATATTGACGCAGTCTTATTTTCAAAGTTGCTTATAGTTAAAAAAAGGATTTACAGGAGGTTTGACTTCTTTTTTTGTTTAAAATATTACTTAATAAGTGTGGCCACGAAAATGATGGTGTATTTTGGAACAACGGGAAATGTAGAAAAAAATAGTCTTATCAATGTCCTAATTTTTTTATGTTTGCATGCATGGTATATCATATTATGAACATTCAATCCATGTTTTAAACAGAAAGTTTTTCTATACCTTGTATTTTTTACAATACTACAAAGTAGTCAGGGATAATCCGAACCTGACCACGTAACTGACTTTAGTGCAGAAAATTTAAGTTATTGTGGAAAAAAAGATAAAATAGAATAAAATGTATTTACCACAAGTTTCAGTGATAATATCCTAAGCAAATTAAAAACAATAAACGATATATTTCTAATTTTATAACTGAAAATTTGAGTCTGAACACAATTGAACCTCTCGAAATAATAACCCATTTAAAACTTCAATAAGGTTGATTTAGGGGTACTAGATGACTATATTATACAATCAATACTTTAAAAACCGGACAAGCGCGAGTCGGACTCTCCCACCGGGGGTTCCGTACAAATTTGTAAGTACATACGCATACCGTTGCTCAACCTCGATGATTGACTTCGTACTGTAAATAAATACTATGTTTTTTATGATTTAATTACAAATGTAAAGTTTTGCTTCATAGTTTTAGGTCAATGGAAAGTAGGTACACTCTGCGTAATAAACTTTGGTTCCCTTGAGAGTGTGTATACGTTTTTTCCGGTATAAACTGAAGTTTCTTTTTTTTACGTTGACTTAGAAGTTTCACTTTTTCACAGCTTCAAGGGACTGTAGACCTGAGTATGGTTTTAAATTCAACTGGATACTCCCAAGTATTCCCGAGATAAGGGTCTTGACAGACAGATAGACATCAATGTGATTCTATAAAGGAAATCCAGATTCGTAATCGTATAGACACGGTCAGTAACATCACACACATGGACGCCTAGCCTGCATTGGGCTGTGGCCCAACACCACCAAGACCACGAACAAACAAACTAAACCATTCAAAACTCTATAAGTGTGATCTTGAACATCATTTCTATACGTACTGTAAAGTTCTGTGCATGGTTTATTTTGTATATGTGCGTGAGCGTGTCACATGTGTTTACTTACTGGGCATGGTTTTATTTTTTTGTATGAGCCCAGATGTGCAGCCTATAGCTAGCACGACGCGGGCGCCGCTGGGCCACGAGCGCTACACATTAGCTTAATCTCTATACCCTATACTTTATGTGACCTTTTTTCAGTCATAAAACGTGCCGGTATATGCTATAAGTAGCTACAGTCCCCGGCAGATAAGAAGTCAATCCTGACACCTGTCATTTCCATACATTTAGTAACCTTAAAATGACTTAAACTAGGCCATTATGTTCAATATTTTTTGTCAGAAACTTATTTGTACTTTTAGCGCTTTAATCGTCCCGCAGCGGACTCCACAATTACGACCAATACTCGTATAACTAACTGGCTATGGTTTGCGTTCGTTAGCCGATTGCATAATAACTTTATTACGACATAACGAGTTATGTTCGATGCGTCCAAAATCGGCGAAGTATTATAAGACTGCGATTACTTTGGGAAGCCATGGTAGCCTAGTGGTTCCAGCATGCGTCTCGTACGTATGCGTTTTTAAAAGTTACGTACGGAATATGATTTGATATTTACTTTCAGGTTTTCAGTGAAGGAAAACATGAGGAAAGCTGCATACGTGCGAAGAAATTCAAAGGAGTAAGTGAAAACTCCTAACCCGCAGTAGGCATTTTATTTATTTATTTATTCAACATTTATGTCAAGTACATTACAGGAGATGTTACAGGTAGTTGGTAGGTACATGACACAATGCATACGAAAAATATTAAAATTTTAATCGCAATATTAAGTTCTGTTATTAATAAATTCCAATTTTAATGTCAAGTTTCCTTTTTTATAGATTCTAAATACACTCTCAAGTTTTTTAATAAATTATTCTAATTACAATGTCAAATTTTGATCTTAATAAGTTATAATTACAATGTCACGCGTATAAAATAATAATAATAATAATAATTTATTCATAAAACATGTTGTACAAAATTAAGAACTATAATAGGCTAGGAGTTTACAAATATATGGTAGTAAATAACACGTGCCTGAGCTAGGAAGCCCTGTGTTTCAGGCAAAGAAGGACTTACAATTACTTAGAAATATTCACATGCAAAATAAAACATATGCTACGATTCAAAATTATTTTAAAACAATTAATAATTTCTCTGTGTCATCATATGACAACTTTTTTAGGGCTTCTCGTAGCGTAGATTTACATCTCATGTAGTTCAATGAATATAAATCTAGCCGCGCATTAAGCCTGTTGTAAAGAAGAGGACCTAAGAAGTTGAAAAATCTGCAAGAGAACGCGTGCCTGTTATTAATATTTTTAGGGCAAACAATATCTTTTCGTCTTTTACTAGCTTGGTCAGGGTTGTAAGGGATTCCGGCATGCTGTTTCAAAACTGTGTTTAGTATAAATAATTGTCGGACTGTTAAAACTTCACATTTTTTATATAGAAGGTTAGTAGGAAATTGAAAGGGCCGGAAAGCTGAAACCTTAAGGATTGCTCTCTGTGCTCTTTCTAGGTTTAGTAATGTAGTTTTAGCCGAGCCGCCCCACGTAGAGATGCAGTAAGTTAATACATATTGGCACAGCATTTGTTGAACCTAAAAAAAAACTAAGTTGAAAAAGGAACTAAGGTATCTTCGGGTAATTTCGGATGTTGGGTAATTTTATTGCATCTCATTATCATCACCATCAAAAAGAAATGTATTTTTTTTTGTTGATGTTTGGTACTGCAACAAAATCACATAGTTACACAGGAATCCGTTATTTTCGGAATTAACCGAGGATACCATACTACATTACGACTCGTCTGTCCGTCTACAACGCTGTATATTAGGAAGCACTGATTATGATATCTATGAATATTTCTATACCAGGTCCAATTACGTAACGTTACGTAAGAGCTATAGGCATGTACCTACCTTAATTTTTTGGGTGTATCAATGACATTGACTTAGTAATAAGCTAACCTAACCTAACCTAACCTAACGTAGTAATTCTTACCAAATATTGTTATCTTTTCTTATAAAATACACAAAATGCAAATTAAAACAAACCTTTGGCGCCATAGCTGTCCGAAAACCGCACCCACGCCGGTTCAACAAATGCAGCGATCGTGGCGAAAGTCACGACAAAGGGCACATTACAGACCTAGCGCCGAAAACGCCGAAATGATAGCCAGCGCCGCTACGTAATTGGGGCCGCTACTCACACCGAACACATTCTGCGCCAAAGATTATTTCACGCTAAGACGAACAAGCATACGCCTGTGCCTTTACCATGAGTTTGCATGACCGTACTCGCTAGCGACTGCGTAAACGATTAAGTATGCCGATTTTTAATTCTATTGTGTAACCGCCAGGGGCGCTGTACTTTTGCCCATACACATTTTTACGCAGTCGTTAGCGAGTACGGTCATGTAAACTCATGGTAAAGGCACTGGCAACAATAACAAAACCGTTTGACAGCTGATCAGGGCATCCCGCTCGCACGCGCTCTTTCGTTCCTAGCGCGATAGGGTATCTGGACACCACGGAGGTGTGCCAGAGCCCAGTTTAGCCGAAGCGGCAAGAGGAAGAGGCCCGTCTTAAGCGCTCTGGTCTCAATTAGTAGGTATTATACTTACAAAAATGATAAACAATCATGTTTTCAATTAAATCTAATGTAATCAAGATTATCGATACTCTAAAAATAAGCATTTGTTAAATCTCAAGTGAGATTATATGGAGGACGCCCCCTTTGCTGAACAACATGTTAAGTATACTTGCAATCATTACTCAGAGACTGGCTTCCCATGAGGCAGCTTGACCCATACCCCCTTTGCACAATATTAAGTCTTAATTACTAGTAACACTTTCGGTCCAATTTCAAAATGGTTACGGCTTGACATCAATTTTTTGAATGACAGCAATTCCGGCTCCCGAAAATATTTAAGTCAAAAGTAGGGTTTTAGAGCAAATTACAAAACAGTTTCATGCTATTGTTTTATTTCCTCGGTGTGAGAGGCGCTCGATGGAGTGCATATTAAGGCATTTCTCATTCAGGTTTAGCGCTATTTGGGAGGTAGTTCCCATAGGAGGCCTGTCACGCAATCCGAATTGTTGGCATTAGTTTGGTGACCACGCAATATGGTAGATGACACTAGTAAACATTTTATTTATGCATTACCTACCAAAAGAAATAGAATCGGAAAACCGCACCGCCGATTTTTAAATATATAAATATAAAACATATTATTCTACAATCAAAAATCGTGACTTCAATGTATACGTCCCTACAGCAGGTTTGTCGTTTTATTAAGTTAGTTAGGCCGGGTTTTATAAAGATCCGTTAGACCAAATGTCAGATCAAACTTCAGTAACACAGTACATTTTTTGACATAATAAACCGACATTTGGTCTAACGAATCTTTATAAAACCCGGCCTTAGTTGACTATTAGGTACCTATCAATCATCATCATCCGTATTCTCTTGTCATCGTGTGTAGATGTGCATAATATTGGTTTTTGAAGCGGTTAAGGCTCGGTTTTATTTAAAAATCCATTAAATCCTTACAGGGATAAGCTCGCCTTTGTACATATATGTCAACTGTTCTTGTAATTTATGTTATGTTTTACTCATGTACAATAAAGAATTTTACATACATACAAACATACATAAATCTTATGTCAAAAAAGTCTTATGTCGGTAAGTTATGACAAAAAGTCAGTAAACGATCTGACATTTTGTTCTAACGGATCTTATAACACCAGGCCTAAATGTCCTGGTATTCCTAACCTCATGGTCATGATAGCTCCAATATCGTGTGCGTATGATAATGAAGCATGTGTCGTGTCGTGATCATAATTATATGATTACATATTTATGGGTAGTCATAGTTTGCTGCGTGATTAGGACAGTAGGCACGTATGTCAAGTATGTAAATCTTTATTGTAGATGATTGAGCCACTGACTCTTAAAAATACTTCTGATCTTGGTCTCAAGTTAAGGAAATTAAATATTTTCCTTATAAGTTGTAGGATTTTTTATATAAGAAAGAAACATTTATTTATAGACACAGAAGACACACATATTAAAAAAAACAACAACAGAAGAAAACAAACCACAACATGTGTGTATATGTGTGTGTGTATATGAGTAATATTTGCTGATAGAGAATAAGACGTGACTTTCGTCTAAATCTAGGGGACTTATTTGAGATTCTTGCGCGGGTGACGTGCTGAGGGTTGTACTTATTTTCTTATAGAACAATGATGGAATCGTGAGAAACAACGAATGTCGCGTATGAACGACACACTTGAGATGTTAGTAGGTACTTTCGAGAAGGTGCACATATATATTGATGACCCCGGGATGTAAAAAACATAACAGCTTAGGGCGGATGGTTCTGCGGCACGAGCAATAATAATTATTTCTTATTTGCCATATGTCATCAGGCGAAAACTTAATTTTTTGAAGTATGTCAACGGACATTACCATATCGTCGCCCCCCTAGATGGCGTGGTTGCTCTTATTTCTTTCAGCATTTATCGTTTTGGCTCAAAGAGTAGACAAGACAAGGTAAAAAATAGTAAAAATACAGTTATAAAAGGATATACGTGTATAGTCGAGGGCATCAATATGTATACACTTTTGTATCTTATTTCAATGGTAAGGTGAAAAATAGTAGATGGTATTATTACAAGGGAGCAAAATGTAATATATCATTGAGGGCTAGCATGTTGAATCCTGAACGAAGCAAAAGATTCCAGAATAGAATCCCGAGCATAGCGAGGGATCTATCATGGAATCCTGAGCATAGTGAGGGATTCAAACCGCCGCGCCCGAGTTAGAAATAATTTGGCTGCCGTATAACTCACTTCTCCTATAAGAAAAACGATTAACACAATTAAGTAAATAAAAAACACGTGTTACGTGTATATTGTTTTAACCTGTTATTGTGTACAATACCGTGCTTACATCATACATACATAAACGAACAATACTTTAATCATCAATCCATTTAATTAAGAAAACCTAATAAAATACGAGAAATAAAAATTGGCTTGATTAAGATACATAATTTGTTGTGATGAATCAAGATGAATACCTAAATCAGGTGCGGGCGCCCCCGTGCGCGCCGCTGCCGCCGGCCCGCGCGCGCCCGGCTGCCCGCCCTGCCAGGCACAGGGAGCAAAATCGATTTTGCTCTCTGTCAGCAGGGCAGAAATGAAAGATTCAAAAAAATTAAGAGGGTGCAAAATTCCTTTATGATCCATGTAAACGGGCTAGATAAGACTTTTTTTCGGATAGGGGAATTAAAAAAGTATTATATATTGGTGCCCTTGACTACGCATGTATGTACTTAAAACCGTAAGAGCTCGTGGAGAACGGAAACAAACGATAGACAAATCACCTAAGTGATTTTTCACTTTGTACTTTTTTTGTAAATTTTTACCTGCTGTTAGGTATGATAAATATTGCCGAAAATTTTGGACCATCAGTTTTCAACCCTATATTATTAAAAAAGGGACAGTTTGTATATGTAAGTATTGTTTCTTAGCAGGTTCTCGAAAACGGTTCTCAAGATTTTGATCAAACTAGCTGTGTCTCATGTGGTAAAAACTCGTTTTTAACACGAAAGGCTCACGTCATATCACATAAAATATGACGGCATAACATATCGTGCTAGCTGAGCAAGTATGGGTAGGCACTAATAGTAAACCGAAAACCATTCCACACTAACAAAGAAATTAGAACTGTCCTTTTAACTAATAAATTATAGCGATATTTTTATCAAGCCCGGGATAATAAACTACGCTCTATCGGGCATCTCGTTCCTATAATGACAGAGTTTAGTCCGTTCCGAATCAAACCGGCCAATAAGATTATATCGGTTTATTCTGACTCATAGCGTAATGATAGGTTGTAACCGCCATTATTAGATATATACTTTGTATTCTTTTTATTGATCTCAAAACGATTTCTCGAAAATGGTCCGATTTTTGCCGTGGAAATGAGCGATTACTTTTATGGGCTTAACGCGGTTGTAACGCCTTATCGTTTTGTAGGAATCGATTTATAACTAGTAATTTGGTAAACTTTTGGCGCCTGGTCCAAGTTTTTGTAAAATAAAATAGTCATTACTTTCAACAGCTCACGCTACATCTTCGCGGCACCTGTTGTTGAATAGCAAAGTTGAAGCAAAAATGATTTTAACGCCATCTAGTATTAAGTAGCGTGCATATACCAAATTAAATTAATATATCGCTTATGTATAAAATAATATTTAAAAAAATCAATGTATAATTTCTGCTCTAAACACATGTAAATTAGATTGTGATTATGTATTAAAATTATAATATAAAAAGATGACAACTGGCAATAATGGCAAGATTTCATTTATTTTCTAGTAGCAACACTAACCGCCAATTGTCAAAATTGTCAAACAAAACTAAGCAAAATTGAAGCAGTTTTCGCTTATCATCATCACTAGTTTACTCTTAACTACAAGTTTACAATGGCTCTCGAAACATTATGCCGTTTAGATGACAAAATCAATTTGAGGCCAGCCGACTCGCTCGCCTCGTTCCAGAACGATATCATTGGCTACAGCGGGAATTTCTTCAACAGTGCTCAACTCGCAAGCCCCCCGTTTCCAAACGTAAGGTTATGCCGATATTTGTGCAATTATGGTATGAATATGTGTTTTTATACTTAAATTATGCCTTTTTCAGCCTGCACAGACACTAGCTAGCTTCAACCGGAAAGATGAGACAGGGCGAGAGATCAAAATCAATTTTGATCACGGCACGACCACTCTTGGATTCCGTTACCAGGTGAGTTTCTCTTTCTAAAATCTAAGGACAAAATTGTAAACCTAATTCTTAATAATTCATACCATCTCAATAATCCTAGAAATTTCTGTTAGTCATTCATGTCATCATTGCCCGTTTATTTTTATTTTCAACTCTATAGCAACATTAAGCAATCAGAAGAATAACTACATATTTATATTAAGTCTAGCACTATTCTGAATAAGAAATTTAATTTTCAATATCATATTTCATGTGATATTCTAAATCTGAACTTCATATTGTGCTGTCCCTTTCACTCTCGTCTTATACACTATATGAGTGAAAGTGATGGCACTATACGAATTTCGGAGTAGCCCTCTGCCTACCATGTTGAGAATACAGGTGGGTATTTTTTTTTCCTTTTATTTAGGGTGGAGTGCTGCTGGCGGTGGACTCCCGAGCCACTGGAGGACAGTTCATTGGCTCTCAGTCCATGAAGAAGATTGTGGAAATCAATGACTACTTGCTGGGTAAGTATAACGTCTAGTCCCCCAAAGGCTTTTAAAAAGCCTTCACTTTAATATATATTGTACTGAGTTGAAACAGAGTAGCATTTCATCAGATGACAACCAAGACTCACTAGGCCTTTACAATAAATTTTGTATTTCACCATTGTTACAGTACTTAGATATTCAATGACAGATTTGCTAGTGAGTTTTGGTTGATTTGCTTGATTTAAAAACAAGAATGTCTCTATCTCTATTGTATGGTAATATACAATAAAGATAAAGAGGTGGAGGAGATTGTTTGGGGGAGGCCTATGTCCAGCTGTGGTCATCTATCGGCTGATATGATGATGATGATGATGATGATGATGGTAATATAATAACACTGTTTACCAAATTCTAAAAAAGTTGTTTCCTATTATAAGATAATAATCAAAAAATTACATACGAAACTCTGTTTTTTTTTTTCAATGAATAAATGAAATTAATTCAACTATATTTCTTCAGGACAGTACCATTGTTTGCACATACTGAATTGGTAATATGAAAATCTTTCATAAAGTATTTAAAAAGAACACAAGAGGGTATTATATTGGCGGGTATCTCTTCTTCGTAGTCGATCATTATGACTGAGGATCGTGACCGCACGCAATTGTCCTCCATGCAGTTTGCTTCCCCGTCAAGTGGACCGCACGGGAAAGGCTCCATTTGGCAGCATTCTTGACTGCATGGGTCCAGCGCACCGGAATCCTTCCTCTAGGGCGTTTGCTTTTCTCTAGGTGTGAGCACATGATATGTCCATAGAAACGAAGAATCCTTTCCTGGCAGATGTCCAAGAGTCGTCTGGTGATGCTCTAAGACGGAGTTGTTTATTCTCATAGTTTTCCACGGAATCCTCAACAATCTCCTCCAGCATTGGCGGGTACACTAATGCTTAAAAAATTCTACCTTCAGGCACTCTGGCTGGAGGTGCCGCCGACTGTGTGTACTGGGACCGAGTACTCGCGAAGCAGTGCCGTCTCTACGAGCTGAGGAACCGCGAAAGGATCTCCGTAGCCGCCGCCAGCAAGCTCATGGCCAACATGGTGTACAACTACAAGGGCATGGGGCTCAGCATGGGCATGATGCTGGCTGGATACGACAAGAGGGTTTGTTGTTAACGACTTCCGAATGTTGTTAAGGGGTGACATGAAGGCCAGACCACCTGTGTTGTTGTGCCCAAAGTGTGCTTGTACCTTCTGTAACAAGATTGGGTATGTAAGCCACACAAGAATGCACTTAAGGGGGGAAACAACGAAACAACTCACCATGACTAGGCTAGGATATGGGATGTGTCCTGTCAGCGAGGACACATCAGTATCAGAGTTTCTTAGATTTTTTTTATAATATGGACTTCAAGCATGCTCAAGAGATGATCCATGTCCAAATGCATTTAAGCTCATGTTTGATAGATTTAAATCCTATAAAATCAGTTTTAAAGAGTAACTCAAGAGACGTAACCATGGTAATGAGCAACAAAGAATAGTTGATTCACCCATATACATTCGCTGTGGCCGAAATCGGTCAAGACTATCATCATGTCTGTTTACTGACGAACCGCCAAATCTGTTGTGTGTCAATACAACAACACTTTATTGCACACTTTGAAAAAAAACACAAATTGTAACAGAGGTAAACAACAAGCGGTCTTATTGCTACAGAGTGATCTCTTCCAGACAACTTTTTGATGGCAAAAATAATGCATTCAATGCTGACACGTATTCGTGTAATTTTTGTGTGGTCAATTGTCTTACCGGCGCCGAATGCGTTAACTAATTTTAGTAGATGGGAAACTGAATAAAAGTACTACAGCTGTCTTATAATAATATTGAACTCCACAGGGTCCTCAGTTGTACTACGTGGATAGCGAGGGCACGCGCACCGCCGGCAAGGTGTTCTCCGTCGGCTCTGGTTCCGTTTACGCTTTCGGCGTGCTCGACTCTGGGTACCACTGGGAAATCTCCGATGTCGAGGCACAAGGTACCACATCTAAAATTTAGTATAAGCAAGAATAGGGAGGGTAACCGTTCGTCGAGCTCGACTTCGGGTACCACTGGAACTCGTCTTTCCCAACGTTGAGGTTCAAGGTACCATTTCTAACAATTAGTGTAACAAACATGTTCTGTGTGCTCTACTCTGAGTACCAATGGGACCTTTCGGACGTCGAGGCTCAAGGTACCACTTATAACAATAAATATAAATAAGAATAGCTAAGGCACGCGATCGGCGTTACATTTGCTCCAAATTACACTGTACATTATTTATTTAATGACATTACACAGGACAAGTTACAGCATTTTTAGAAAAGATTACGTCTTACTTACAATATTCATTTATTTATTTAACCTTTATTGCACAAAAGTAAAACTTATCGTACAAAAGGAGGACTTAATGCCATAAGCATTCTCTACCAGTCAACCTTAGGGCAAAGCAGACAAATTGTGGGTGGTGCAACTTCAAATATAAAAACGTCTCAATATCATCTTTCTTAATTGAATTTTATGTGCTCTGCGTACCCCTTTCGGACTACAGACGTAATTTTTTCTATGTTTTATATTATTTGTCCAATTTTCAGAGCTGGGCCGTCGCGCGATTTACCATGCCACGCATCGCGACGCATACTCCGGCGGTATCATCCGAGTGTACCACATGAACCAGGACGGCTGGGTCAATATCTCCAACGAAGACTGCTCGGAGCTCCACTACAAGTACCAAGCCGAGAAGGGAGTCAAGGATGAATAAATTATAAGGGTTTTATTGTACTGCTTGTTTTACTTGTAACTTCATGACCCTGCATTCACAGAAGACAAATTTCCGTGCGGACTTTGGAGTAATTTAGATACATTTCGCAGTTCAGTATATAATAAGTAGACCCCGTTATCTTGTCGTACAGAAATTGTTTTTCAGTAGAGCGTGAATGCTTTTTTTATCGACTATCTAAATGTCGATACTGTATGTCATTGATAAATTCAAAGAGGTGTCACTAGGTATTACTTATTACTTTTGTATAAAAATATATATAATAATAAACGAAGAAATAAAAGTGTAGGGTGTTCTTTAGTTAGGATTTATCATAGTTTTTCCACAATAATTACAATAAACTACACAACTGTACAACAAGTAGGTAAATCATTTATCTAAGTTTATCGTTTCACTTAAGACCAATAAGGTTATCTACTTATATGTAAACAAAAAGTTTTCACTAAAATTGACTTAAAAGGCGAAAATTCAATTGCATTATATAAACATCGATATCAAGAATGTCGATAAAAAAAACACACGCTCTACTGAAAAACAATTTATATGCGACAAGATAACGGGGTCTAATAAGAACAAAGGAACAAAGGTTATATAAGTTAAACATAAAGTAGGGTGGGGCCCATGTTTACGTGACGGTTACTTCGGTACCACGTCTAGCAGCTAGTCCGGATATGCAGCAAGGGCACAGCATAGTTTATTTATTTATTTATACTATATTGCACAAAACAAATTAATACAAATGGCGGACTTAAGGTATTCTCTACCAGTCGACCATAGGGCCAAACAAACTTGCAAAGGTGGGTGCAAGAAACAGACTAACTAGAAAAACTTCAGACAATAACAATATGTACATACAAACTACTTAATTAATACATACAAGCATACATACATATATAATATATACTATTGCAAACGCAGGTATAGCTACAATTTTCCGCTAGGAGTGACCTAGCAGGTGCAGGCGCTTCGGCTAAGCTCTCCCGCTTATTCATAAAAATTAACAAACCCCTGCTAACTAATATGTGTTTTGTCCCTTTCCCACAAACACAAATGTCAAACTGACAGATAAAGTCAAACGAATATTAACGGCATTTTAGCTAACATAGGTTTAATGAACGTTTATGAATATAAGAGGGTTACTCTCGCGCACCTTCTAGGTGACGCCACAAGATCGCGATAGGAACGAGAGAGCACGCGCGAGGCGGCGAATAGAATGCCATGATTTCTGTAACATATGTAGGTAGGTCTAAAAATAGAATTCATCATCCACCGTCACCCTTACAATAAACAGTTTTGCATTGACCGCCATTGTGCCAAACAGGTTTTTAAAAACGCCTGCTCGCGCGCACCTACTTACATATAACATATGCCAATTTCAATGAATAAGCCGGCCGTGCGAGTCGAACTCGCGCACGAAAGGTTCCGTACCATTGTCTGTCTGTAAAAACTGCAAAAAAATCACGTTTATGGTATGTTGGAGCCCCCTTACATATTTATTTTATTGTTTTCTAGTATTTGTTATAGCGGCAACAGAAATACATCTGTGAAAGTTTCAACTGTAACTATCACGGTTCATGAGATACAACCTGGTGACAGACAGACGGACGGACAGCGGAGTCTTAGTAATAGGGTCCCGTTTTACCCTTTGGGTACGGAACCCTAAAAACACTATTTAGTGACCTGCCTATATAGGGTTGGGAAGTTTAATAATGCAAGTTTATTCTGATATTATTTTTATTCACAAACGCCTTTGGTACAATCAGATTGATTATAGATAGCGTAATAGCCGTACAACTTGTGAGACGTATCCACTTTTGGATCTTATTACAATGCAAAAGGTAAAAAAGTGTTTATATTTAATAACTAGCCACCCGCCCCGGTTTCGCACGGGTGCACTATTTAATGGATGTTATTATACATATAAACCTTCCTCCTCAATCACTCTATCTATTAAAAAAAACCGCATCAAAATCCGTTGCGTAGTTTTAAAGATTTAAGCATACATAGGGATATAGGGACAGAGAAAGCGACTTTGTTTTATACTATGTAGTGATAAATAGTGCTGTTAAGGAATCCTGATGTCAAGTGGTGAAAAGGTTATACTGTTCTCGGGAAAGATCAATCGATTTAGTTGCAGTACAGTCGACTACAAACAGATGTATACACTTTTTTACCTTTTGCGTTGTAATTTGTTGTATAAACAAACAAATAAACACACTATTTTTATCTCATTTATAGTGTAAGCCATACATCTTATAATTAAGTCGGCCAATAACAAATTTACACTTAGGCCACTTGTCCCACCGCCGGCGAGTAGCGAGTAATCTCATAGTAATTCCACTCGCTTGAGCGAGAAAACGAGTAGAATTACTATGAATGTACTCGCTGCTCGCCGGCGGTGGGACAAGTGCCTTAATTGTTGATATTAATCACAATTTCGATATTTTACATTTGCCAGCCTTTTTAAGACAGTATTAATATAATATGTAAGTAGTGTCCTGCATCTACACACTATAACATATTAAACATAAATATATAAAAAATAGTATCTTGTTAATACATTAAAGACTAAAGCCAGAATACAACTTATTCTACAATTCTTAGCAGTTTTTTGGCAATACGTGCGTAACATTAACAGACTGACACAATAATATTAATCCATTTGATTTGGCGAATAATAAACCTAATTATCTTAATGATATATATAATTATAATTTGAAAAGGGAACAAAGTTCATTATAGCCGTGTTAACAATCCAACATATTTCTATCTAGTAATTCTAGAAATAGTTACGATAGGAGTTTGCCAGTTAGTAAAACCATTTCGGGACATCTGCGTGTTCCTATGTATTGAATAGGACTAGATTAAGGGTCGGTTGCACCAACATACGATCACAGGCCGGTCATCGTCAAATATGTCACCGGCAGCTGTAGTCCCATAGAAACATGTCAAACTTTCCATACAATCAGGTTTTAACGAACACCGCTTACGATTACAGACGGTTTGGTGCGACCCACCCTTAACCTCTTCACCGCCAAAGTAGATTTCGTAAGTTGTGTCTCACACGCCAAAGTACAAACGACCGAAAATGAACCTTACTTGACAGCACGTAGGTTGCTTTTCATCGACTTGATATGAAGTCATGGCGTGTGGGGAACTAAATGTACTGACTTTATATCAAGTCAATGGCGGTAAGTAGGTTAAATTAATAATACTTATCGTAACAAAATCTTACAAAATATCGTTTGATCCATTGCTCGTGAAAATGGTTAGCCACTAGATGGCCCCCCAACCATGGGCCCAATTACAAATCTTGTATGTTGTAATACAAGCGGAAGTTTCTTTCTAACAAATGAGTTTGTATCACTTTGAAATTTTTGAGCCATTTTTCAGCCTATACATAGTTAAATAGTAAAAGATACTGAATAAATGATTTTAATTTTTTTATAGAGTACACAGACTAAAAACCTTTTGTCATAAGAAATTCTCAGAATGCTTTATGTCACCGCAACACAAAAGGTGCCAAAATTCGCCAATAATTTTAGTTTTTGCCAGGACTGTAGCAACTGTTGACCAACAAGCATAGCCTGCCTGATGGTCAACAGACACCGTAACCAATGGACAATCTGACTCCAGAGGGGTCATTTCTTGATTGAGGATTCGTAGTACTGACGATCGAAGAAAAATGTAGGGCCCTCACTCTCAATTCAGCGCACCCGTAAGAACAAGCCATTAAGAACACGACACCACATACAGTAGGTAAATTGCTTTAAGTTTACCACTGATATATGCTCTTAGGGTCGATTGCACCAACATACGATCACAGGCCGGTCATCCTCAAATATGGCGCCGGCAGCTGTCATCCCATAGAAACTTGTCAAACTTTCCATACAATCAGTTTGGTGCAACCCACCCTTATTCTACTTTAACACTAATGTAATAGAGTTTTCATTTCTCATACTTTGAAATTGGGTTTATGGTTCGTCTAACTGGCGTGCTGAAAGTGGTCTATTTCTGCTCTAGTGTTTAATTAATTGTTAAAAAAAAAATAGTATTGTGAATCGGAGTTATATTGGGCAACGGCAGTAACCTATACAGGCATAATACAGAGAGTGAATAGAGATCTATCGTGCCATCATGCAGATAATTGAAAAGTGAAACTATGACAAAGACAAAATGATATGTCGTTCTTATATAAAGTTGTATACGATCATCTCGCTCGGTAGTGGTATTATTATTTGATGTCGAGTCTAGTTAGTCTGAGCGTAAGTACGATTAATTCTTAATTAAAAATAATTAAAATAAAATGGTTCATTGACAAACACCATTATCGTCAGCCAACACAGTTCCCGCCAATTTTTTTGTGCATATTTAGCATTTTTATAGTTTCCTGCTATACAAAATGAAAAGCAGCGTGTTTAAATCGGGTGAAACCACCCATTTCAGCCTCGAACTATTGGCGCTCTCACTTCGTTCGAGTCACCCATTCCAGACGAGAGAAAATATCTCGTCTAGAATGGGTGGCTTGTAACCCTTGGTTAAAAATCTAATATTTATTACATACACATTACACACTCTAAAAATCGTATGTTTGTAATAAATACTTGACTGATATTCAAGTGTATGTACTGTGTCTATTATACTTGTAACGGGTATAATCTTGCTTGCCAGAATTTCATTTTCCCGAATTTTATCTGCCATAATGTTCTTTTCTATAATTTCGTATGCCATACTCATTGTGTACCATATTAATTATATACCAGAATCTTTTTTTTCCGTAATATCAATAATCTCATTTTCCATAATCATTGTAATTCATAACTATCACATGTCATAATGTCATTTGCCAGCCATCTCAATATCCATAATATTCATATGTAATAAAGTGGGTACGTATTGCAGTGTCTAAAATAAAAATAAAATACCTCGAACCTATCCGCGATCCGAGTCGGTTTTGCCACTAAGTCCCTGTTCAAAGGATGGGCATCAAATAAACTTTTCTCTGAGATTAACCAATGCCAAGATAGTGGTGTATCGTAGGCAGTAGGGAGCAAAACTCCCGCTTTCGTCTTCGAGGTTATTTTTTTTATAAAAGAGCGAAAAAACTAATTATATCGGTTTGGCATGTTTAGTATGGCGTTTAAATATTCTATTAAATAATATTATTGCAAACAATAATATGGAACAATACGTATGGCATTCGTATCATTATGACATCCAGTATTCGAGTAAACAAGAGTATGTCAATTAACTATTATGGTAAACGAAACATTCGGGCAAATGATTATTATAGTATATGAATGTCGGGCAAATAATAGACAACCATTTGTAACGGTGTGTCTTTTGGTGCAGTGAATAAATGATTTCTTTCTTTTTTTTCTTTCTATGTAGCGGTATTGAAATCTGCTGTCAAAAAGACCCCATAAAACTTCCATCCAGCAACAACATAATGCACTAAATAACCCACATTGGGACAAAATGTTTCTTACTCCGATGGATCGTCGCATAACCAACCTTAAAGCTAGACACGCAAGGTTCATTTCTTCTTGTCGGCGTCATGCGTGACTACGGTTTCTTCCACCGAGTTCTCGAGCTCCCAGTCTTCTAACGGCACTTCGGTCAGCTTGTAGAATTTCCCATGCTTCCCAACACCTGATAAAAAATCATTTTATTTAAAAGCCAGTCTCAATCGGATATATCGGAACAAACAAGGTGCTAATAAAAATCTGTACACGGCTCTATTGTCACTCAAGGCAAGTTAGAGTGCGTGGTGCGTGTTCAGATGTTCTGGATCACGCCGAGGATTTCAGATATATTTGTTGGAAAGAGACACCACCCTGGAACTTTGCGACCTCGTCCCTCAAGAACCCCCTTTGTTAGAAAGCGACTCACCACCCTAAAACTTCTTTACGCCCTCCTTCAAGTCGTCAAACCCCCAGCAGACTCTGCGACCTCGTCCCTCACGTACCCCCTTTGTTGGAAAGAGACACACCACCCTGGAACTCTTTCAAGTCTGCGACCTCGTCCGTCAAGAACCCAATTTGTTGGAAAGAGACACACCACCCTGGAACTCCTTGACGCTGTCTTTCAAGTCGTCGAGCCCCCAGCAGGCTCTGCGACCTCGTCCCTCAAAACTCCCTCACTCAAGAACCCCCCTGTGTTGGAAATAGACTCACCACCCTGAAACTTCTTGACACCCTCCTTCAAGTCTTCGAGAGCTGCCCCCAGTAAACTCTGCATAACCGCCTCGTCCCTCATCGACTCGTCGCTGTTGGGGTTCAGTTGGGAATTCACTGCCGCCAACTTGTCCATTATTAGCGCGTGTTGGGGGAACTTGGCTATCGATTTGGCCAGCTTTATTGATTCGCCTAAGGCTGAAATTAAACGGATTTCGGTTAGTTAAGTTTACCAAGCAGAAGTTTATAGCTAGCGAAATTGTGATATCAAACAACGTAAAATGGTTTGGAATGAATCCCCATCCTACATTCTATAATTAATATCATTGTTTACACCCATCGCGCCACTGGTCTCGGCCAAGTGCGACCCTTAGGGTGGGTTGCACCAAATCGTCTGTAATCGTAAGCGGTGTTCGTTAAAATCAGATTGTATGAAACGTTTGACAAGTTTCTATGGGATGACAGCTGCCATATTTAACGTTGACCGGTCTGAGAACGTAACTTGGTGCAACCCACCCTTAATCTATTTTCTAATTCATATACTAAATTGTAATTTAATAGCCCAGTTTCAATAAACCTTTATTTAACTTAATTCTGACTCGTATACATTGCCCGATGAGGGACGTCAGACACCGTCCATACGCTGACGTTGTATGACGTCTGTAATCTGTACCTGTGCCTGTCGCCGTTAGTTTGGCGGCTAGCCCCTTCTGGTGCGCCTCCGTGCCGGAGATAAGTCGGCCCGTCATAATGAGGTCCAACGCCGGCGATAAACCGATAAGGGACGTCAGCCGCCGTCCGCCGTACAAACTAGAGGGTACTCCTAAACACAAAAATGTAAGATGGTAGTCGCATTGTGGCACATTATATATATAATTGATAGATTTAATGTACATTTTAACTTGGTGCTAACCTTTTTTGTAAATTGCAGGTTTAGTATTTTACAATAGGATATAATTCTAAGCGGAAACAGTCACATATTATAAATAATAGAATTATATGTGCCTTTTCTGTTTGTGTAAAATTCATTTTATTAAACCTAATAAAATAACGCTTACCAAATCTCCGTCCCAGAAAGCCTAGCACGGCGGTATCCTCGATGACTCGTAGGTCACACGCGAGGGCCAATTCAAACCCCTCAGCTACTGCGAACCCGGTGACTGCAGCTATAGTAGGTTTGTCACATAGAGGCCGCCGGAGCAGACGCGACTGTGGAATTTCATAAAGTCCAAATAAGTTTGAGAATAATTTATTTGCAAATGTGTTAATTTAATAGGCTAATGAAATGTAATTTAGGTGGCGTTTTAAATTAAAAAGTATTGAAAAGGTAGTGTTTTGGGTCAAATTGAACAAAAACCGGCCTAGTGCGTGTCGGATCACGCACAATGAAAGGTTCCGTACCGACACTTACTAATCAAAAAAGGCCGTCTTCATAAATAAATCACGGCACTTACGTCCTTTTGTTTGGGCATGACAGTTTTTCAGAGATTACTCGAAAACCGTTAAGACGCTTTAGACCTATCGTGTTCAAACCAAATACATTTGAAAGTAGATATTTAATATTTATCAGTGGTCACCTCAATTTTTTTCAGTATTTGATACTTCGTCGAAATTAGAGGGGGAGAACACACTTTTTATGACTTTGACAGCTAATATCTCACCAACGACACGCCTATCCCATATGTCTAAGTGCAATGAATTTTTTTTTATCCATTGTTACATGTATGGCGTGCCTCCTTCCGTAATTTAATATTTTTTCGTAATTTTGTATCACTTTTATGTAGTACTTTTATATTTTTTCGCAATTTTGCATCACTTTTATGTAGCCGTTCATAGAATACACCTTCCTACTAAATTTCATAATTGTAGTGCTTATAGTCTCTGAGTAAATTGGCTGTGACATACGGATCAGACAGACAGACAAGATGAAAGTATAAGGTTTCAATTTTCGCCATTTTGTCTCCAGAACCCTAAAAATGGTACTAATGGTAGACATATTGTTTTAATTTTAGGATAATGTATAATTTTTTGTAATGAATTCGATGGTTAGATAAATATTAAATACTATCCAATTAACCTGTTGTCTCCTGATAAAAAAAACATTCCACTCAAATTGAACAATGATTATTGATATTATTTAGTTACACCTGTTGGTCAGTCAAATCTTGCAAATTAAATTTGCTCTGTTTTTATTTTAATTAAGTACATACATTTATTTATAGCCTTCAGCTAATAAATACAAAAGATGAACAAAAGTACTTACAGCAGCATCTTTCAGCGCATAATACCCTTTCTCTGCCATCTCATCCAAATCAAACCCGGAGCAGAATGAGCCACCTTCCCCGTTAAACACCAGGACTTTAGCATCAGCATCCTTGTCAAATGTGTCAATGGCAGCAGCCATCTCTCGCAAGGTAGCCTCATCCAAACTGTTACGAGTTTTCTGACGGTCTATGTTCAGTGTCGTTATACCACCATATTTCTCAACCACAATGTCTGGAATGAAAAGTTTATCTAAGTTTAATTTTCCATTACATATTAAACTCGCACCTATCTCGCGTATACATGGCGTATACGCAGTTATCCTGTCTCACTCAAACTGTATGGATTCGACAGAGTAGGGTAGATTTTTCCTCTAGTCGCGTCGCAGCGGCAGTTATGTTTGCCCCGCATTCCCAAAAGGAGTAAGCACAAAGCAGGAAAATGATTTTTCAGTGTTACATTTGTTTCCAAAAATAGAACTATAGCGCCAAGTGTAAAGAAAGTCAAATTAGTAACTTATTTTTTTTAATACAGCTAAAAGCGAACGCTGTATTTATTTTTGTAATAAAAAACCAAGGGAACCTTACTCTTTTTTACTTCTGCTTCTTCCAACTCCGGCTTTGGAGCATCCTGAGACTTTGCTTTTGCATCGCTGGAGCTGAATCTCGCGGCACTCAACCGAATGAACGACAGATTTGAGGCAGAAGCCAATTTTTTTATCAACATTCTCATTTTTACGCTTGAAATAATGTAACGCTTATGTTTTCTAACTTTCTATGTATAGCTAAGGTGAGGTGAGGTTATGTCAATTTGCGTTGTTTGTGCCGACTACTGTCAATGTCATTGTCAATTAAATGTCAAAATCTTGGATCAAGTTGGATCGAGGGGATAAAGCCACAGATAGATAGAGCATGGATCAAGCACGTTCAAAAGTCAAAGTGTAGACAGAATCACAAACCATTAAAAGTTATACTAATACGATTTTTAATATTAATTGCACAACGTCATGCAACAAGAATTAAGTTTAAGTCACTTTATTAGAATTTATTAATATAGTAAAAAGTACAATAGAAAGAAGCTTCCGTTTAAGTTACTAATAAACCTGCCGCTGCCAAGCCAAAATATAACTTCTATTCAAAACTGATTCAAAACATTTGACGTCATATCATATTTAAAACGTCATACGTCATCACGTCAAACAACAAGAAATATATAAGTATATATTTCTCAAAATTTGTACAAATTAAATCGGGACACGTGTACAGCGCAGTTTACACTCGATTGCACCGCAAATATTTATAGTCACGACATTAACCCGAAACAGCGAGTCATTACGGTACAATTAGTATTTTGCTATCGCGCCGCCGGGAATATTTTGTGTTCCTTGTAAAAGTTAACTCTACACTGAATAAGTCCTAAACATGACGGAATTTAGGGACTGGTATTATGGAATACCCTTTTTCACCCGTTACTGGCTAACTTTGACTCTGGCCTTCAGTATATTAGCGAGGTTCAATTTCCTCAGCTACGAATATTTAATATTGGATGTATTCACCTTCATTAACAGGTTCCATGTAAGTATATTTTACCCTATACTTGGCTGTATCCTGTATCTTTAATTGCACACATTTTTAGTCGGCTTGTTGCTTTTTTATGATTAATTTCTGTGCCCTAGTCTACATGGTGAAACTAAGGCTAAAATAAAACAACCTTTTGTATCAAGTGTACCTATTTGTCTTTAGTAACTTCTGTCTTCTGTCTGGCTGCAGGTAGTTGGCTTATATTCAGCCACCTTCAATACACAATTGTAATAGGTGGTTATGATTTTTGTGCATGTAGTGCCCTATAAAAAACCAAACTATACCTACACATGATTATTTTAGTAATAATATCTGTCTATAAGAAAAACCTTTTTTTTTTTAATTTTCAGATATGGAGACCAGTAACAGCTCTATTCTACTACCCCATCACGCCCAACACAGGATTCCACTTCCTGGTGAATTGCTACTTCCTGTACAGCTACTCGGAGCGTCTGGAGGCCGGAATATTCTCCGGCAAGCCTGCGGACTACTTCACTATGCTGATATTTAATTGGCTCATGTGTGTTATTATTGGCATCTTGGTTGGACTGAAAGTGAGTTTACTTTTAACTTCTTTGGCAATGTTTGGAATTTTGGCTTGCTGTTAAGTGGGGGAAGGAGGAGGGACATCCTGCTAGTGAACATTTATTAAAGGTCCTTATCAGTAAAAAACGCTTATCTATTTAGGTCATTTTCTGTATGAATTGACACATATCTTGACATTTTCTCAATGCTAATATCTAGAACATTACTACTGCAACCTAGTGTCATACATTTTAAATGTATTTTTTGGATTTTTCATTAAGAAATATTGTTTGAAACACCACTCAAAATCGATCATTTTCAAGCGACAACTATTTATTTTCTGCTTAACTTCTACTACACACAATAAAATCAATAAATGGCTGTGTTACTATCTAAAACTTAAATAAAATCATTGTGTCCTCTAATGATTATTGGTATTATCTATACTTTTGTCATAATTTGAAATCAAAACATTTTAAAACTTGTAAGGCCTCTTAAGAGTCAAATGTCATGTAAACTATGATAAAACCTATCATGCTAGCAAGGGTGGTTAGATTGGAACAATGGAAGTTTTTAACCAGTTACTTAGGTGTTAAAAGTTTAGGTACATTATTCTGCATTTCAATGTAATTAAATTATATGTGCCCAGGTATTTGTCTAATGTTGCTATTCTTTTGTCATTTAACAATACTACTGTAATTGTATTTGTAAAACTCTGTCATGTAAAAGAGCCTTTGAGGCCTACTTGCAGAATAAATATTTAATATTTTAATAAATAATAAAAATAAATATTTGCGGACACTCTTACACAAATCGACCTAGTCCCAAACTAAGCAAGCTTGTACTATGGGTACTAGGCGACGATATACATACTTACATAAATAAATATATACTTAAATACATAGAAAACATCCAAGACTCAGGAACAAATATTCGTGTTCATCAGACAAATAAATGCCCTGACCGGGATTCGAACCCGGGACCTGCAGCTTCGTAGGCAGGGTCACTACCAACTAGGCTAAAGCGGTCGTCAAAAATATTTGTATTTTGAATTTGAACATGTGTTGCAGGAATGGTTCTTAGTCATGATTTGTGGTATGTTTTAAATTTTTAATTTAATAACTTGTTCCAGTACCTGATGGATCCAATGGTGATATCGGTGCTGTATGTGTGGTGCCAATTGAACAAGGATGTGGTGGTCTCCTTCTGGTTCGGGACACGGTTCCGTGCCATGTTCCTGCCCTGGGTGCTGCTCGCCTTTAACGTCATCGTCAGTGGAGGGTGAGTGGACTTGAGAAATAGGGCATAGCGGAATGTCATCTCATATTTGAAGCAGCCCAGTGGTGAAGTATGTCCGCCTTCACAAAAGACAACAAGTATGACACTGCGTTTCGGTGCGTCTATGCAGAGGCGGCGTTAGGCGTGGGCGACCTAGACACTGTTTTCTATAAAATTGCTTCTTACGCCATCAGAGGGCCTCGCTGTCGCTAAATGTACCTTGTCCACCCATATCAAACTTTGGGTAACCTATCGATGTTTCGAAAATCTATTTACCGAATTTCACTTGTCCGAAAACGGTTCACCGAATCTTTACAATCTAAATACTTTATTTTTCAACTGTTTGAAATACCACGGATTCATTTTACCACAATGTCATTTGTCCGCAATTCAAAAGTTAGCCACATTTTCATAATTTCAATGATACGGAAAGTCAACGTGACATTTTCCTACGGACAAATAAAAATTTGCCAAATGAATGTACGGATTTATAATCATAGTGATTTTAAATCAGCTGGATATTAAAATTGTGACCATACAAAAATCTGTCAATAGAAAATATAGAAAATGAAACTTCGGACAAATGAAAAAAATGTATAACGAAAAAAGGCGTTTCGTTTTCGGACTTTTAATATTCGGCATAAAAAAATTTCGAATTTGCGATAGGTAACCCAAATTTTGGTCTTGTCCCGCCACTGCGCCTATGTATTTTGAGCAGCGGCGCGGTCCATCCTTTATAAGTCTAACCTTTTGACCGCCACTGACGGTAAATCAAGTCATCGGAAAATCGTGCATTGGACGACAATAACGCTGGCCAAAGCAATAGCGATCCATGCGCGACGCGTCATTTGTGTCCGATGGTAAAAAGGTTAACATGTGTTATGTTTCTATCTATGTGTGTTAGCTTTAGCTTAGAACCTCTAACCGATGAACGATATGAGTGGTTTTTTAAATCAAAAATTGTTTGTGAAGGTGGTCCTTAGCTGTATTTTGTCGGCTGTTTCAATTTTTAATTTAGGTTATATCTGACCTATGCGGTGTCTTCGGTTATATAAATCAACCATTACGTTTGCAGTGGAGTTGAGGAGTTCCTGGGCATCCTTGTGGGGCACCTGGCCTTCTTCCTCATCTTCAAATACCCGCAGGAGTTCGGAGGTCCCGTGCTGCTTACCCCACCTGCTATCCTGTGAGTACATTGCAGATATTATTACGAGTTATTTTGAGTATCGTATTCTTTTAATTCAGGGGTCTCCAAGCTACGGCCCGCGGCCCTTATCTGCCCCCCAGGACAGTGGACCGAACCGTGATCTTCCGCGTTTTTATAGACCCCTGTCCAGCTATAAAAGTCAAGTCTTAGTCCACACGAATTTACCTCAGGTGCAATATGGCTCTCAGGCTAAAAAGTTTGGAAACCCCTGTTTTAATTGATTTGATGATTAGTACTTTTATCTCACGAACGCGGATGGATCAGCAAACGATTTCAAGGTAACATGGACATAGGTACATTAGGATTACTATTTAAGACGTGGTATTTACCATGGGGTATATTGGGAACTCTCAAAAACAAATACATATGGTAAAAACATGGCTCAATCTTAGACTTTATATAACCATTTTCAAGTAAATAAGGATACATTTATACTTTATTTTATAAATTCAAAAACAATCTAATTGGCGGATGTTTCGTCCAACCACAACAAAAAGTATCCACCACAGGTTACGTCAATTTATGCTACAAAGAATCATCCACAACACGTTTCGTCACCTGCTATATACTCCATTAACAATCGCTTGTCCGATAAGTACCCGGCTCAAACGTCCCAAATATACTCGCCGCGTTCCCGCGCTGGATTGCTAAAGAGATACGTTGAACCAGGTACGCACCGGATCTAGGATCGCAACCCCTATCTTGCAAACGTCTTCCCAAGGCTCGTATAAATTGCTTTGCCTCTGAACACCAGGGTCCCGCCGTTTCAACAGCAAGAGGTACGAAGTCATACACCGGTTCCAAGTTTGAATACTTGGTACATATGGTAAATAACTTGTGATATTTTTTTATAGGAAGAGGTACTTCCCCGACTACCGACGCGCAGGTGGTTTTGGTCCCGCGACCGCGCAGGCTCGGGCTCCCGTCGCCGAAGGACATAATTGGGGCCGAGGACACACCCTTGGAGGCCAATGAATAGGTACAATGAGACCAGAGACTGAATAGTCCGAATACTCTAATTTGTTTATAGAAACGAAGATTTTTAATGTAGCTACTAGTTTTGACTACAAAGCTAGACTGGGAAAAGGGTTGTTGCCTCAAAATTTATTATTACTCCAAAACAGCGAAAAGAAACAAACCAATTGTGAGAATCCTATCCAGATATCTCAAAAAATAAGTAAGCTACAATCATTTGAATGACTAGTTAGAGAGAGAAACGGGTTAAAATGGATTATCTTCGTTTGTAGTGCCCTCTAGTGAGAATTTATAAAAGTTACTCCCGTCAGTTTTTTTGCAGGTACAGACAAAGTAATCAAATAATGTTATCTCGACTTTATGGTTTTAAAGCAATGAGGTTGCTCAGATATTTTTGAATTGTTGGAAACGTACATATATTTATGAACTCCACTGTACCACAACTTTTTTTTCTTAGTTTTGATCTTTGGTCCACTAACCTACTTAACACATAACAAAGTATTTTAATACTATAAACTCTTGCGCTTTGAAGAGATGATAAAAGAAAATTTAATTGAAAGAATATTACTTATAAAATAATATATTAAATATTCTTACATTTCATTTTGTTTTGAACATGATACAATTATATACTGCGCGAGGAATGGCAACCCGGTACATCGGTTAGTAGTATGGGTGACACGACCTACGGCATCAGCCTAGCGATAGTATGCGGACGTAAGTGTGCGTCGTCAACAGTGACGTCACTGCTGTCACAATCCAGATTGTCAGACCTTGTTTTCTTAGACCATGATTTTGAATCTGCGATAAATGTCACAAATCGAATAACAAAATGGTACATGTAAATTACTTCGAGTTTCACTGGCATATGCTCTTTATTCCACTCCATATGCTAGTTTAACACTAATGTAATAGTTTCTATTATATACACACACAGCAGGGGCGTATTTACCCTAGGGCCATCCGGGCCATGGCCTCGACCGGCAGCTGCAACGTGTGTTTTTATTACAGAATCCTTAGAATTTCATTTCAAGTTTTCTTTTAATATAAAAGCCACTGCGGTACCGGGGTTGTCAGCCTCGTATCTCTAGATGGCCTTGTTAATACTCGGCCATCTGTAACTACTTGGCCGGCAATCCCCTATTTCGTGGCCTCTTCAGTAATGTACTATCATACAATAAAAATGTAGACTATTAAAAAAATATATATTTTTCTTGGTTTATGGGGCGGCAAACCTTATTGGCACGGGGCACCAAATTTAAAAAATACGCTTCTGACACACAGTCAAAAAATCTTATGTTTGTAAGCTAAATCCCATAATTAGGCGAAGTAAAGTGTCAGATAAGATGTTACCAGGAGTAGAAAAAAATAAATAGTAAAGATATGTATATCGATAAGCATAACGTTGTACTACCAAACTTATTCCAATGTTATTATCTATGAGATATGCATAAAGGATCGTTAATCGGGACAAAAGTGGTATTTAAATATGAAGATTAGTTAAATAGGAATAAATCATAAGATTTACAAATTATTTTAATTTGAAAAATTCAAAGCATATTAGATGGAGAGGAACACTACTAATTTCGATTTTCGATGTTCTCGGCAAGCATCTAGAAATACCCGATAAATTGCGCCAAAAGATCGGTAGCCATAAATAATATCGATACGAACAGCACTGGCCATACTGTGGCCACATTTGTGCATTTTGACTTGTCAAAAAACTTCGACTAATGGCGGACTTTACTATGATAGAAACTCTATTACATTAGCATTAAAGTAGAATATTCAAAGAAATAAGAGCATATCAGCGTCAAACTCAAAGTAATCGTACTGTAGGTATAATAAATTAACTGTTCATATTATTTTTATGAATGATATTTAATATTTTCTGATTGTTGTGTACTTTATATTGAGTGATTGAATATGATGACATATGTATATGTTGATGATTTGGGAATTTTTCAATGCTCCCATAAAAAAAAGACTTTTGAGACACAACTGACAGAGACGCAGCTTTGAAAAGAGGCAGCAATATCCCATCCCTTCTAACCAGAGATGCGCCGAATATAGGTTTGACCGAATACGAAAATTCGGCCGATTATTGGGTTCCGCTGTTGCCGAACCGCATATTCGGCCGAATTATTCGGTTCAACGTAATTCCTTATCTATTGTTGTGAAACAACCTAATTGAATAGTAAAATTTTTGTTCATTATCAAAGCGAAATATTGACAATAAATAACTCACTGTTAGTAATGGGTCAAGTATTAATTTCACGAAGTAGTAACCATAATACACTCTTGTAACTTGTAACAAAACCCTTTCAAAATTGTTCCATAAATATTCGGCAGCTGAACCGAATAATTCGGCCGAATACCGAACATTCAAAAACATTCCGAATACCGAATAATAACCGAATATTCGGCGCATCCCTACTGCCTCTTAGTCATTTGTTGTGATAAATTGCACCATTTGTATTGCGCGTAACTCATAAACCCATGTGAGGACCAACCTGAGGAAATTTCTATAGATATTGCTAATGAATACCTCTTTCTTACGTTTAAAACGGCAGGATATAAAGAAGATGGTTGAATATTTTCAGCCCACTTTTGGCTGGTCAGAACGTGTGCACTGAAATTTAGCCGTTAGACCTAAATTCATATTATTTTAAAATAATAAATTAAGGATATAAATAAAAGACAAATTGAAAATAAATTGTTTACATAAGCCCTACGCTCTATTTGTTATAAAATTTTCGCAATTACACTTGAAAATAGTAATTGTGATTTGTGATATAAAAACCAGGGGTGTTGCGGATATCCGCATCCGCAACCGCGGAACTTGCGCATTAAATTCAACTTCCGAATCCGCAAATATCAATGCGGAGCTTATGCGGATGTTGAAGAAGTCGATGTTCCTACTGTTCCTAGTGAAGAATTGTTTAGTGGTGCGGGACTAATTTACGACCATTTGCGTAATCGCCTAGACCCAGAAAAGGCCGCTTAATTACTAATAAGTAATAGTTATAATAAGTACGTGGGAATTCGTTGGTATGTCGTGCCGCGTGTCACGGTCTCGCTTCGAATGTCCATGAATGTGGCCATTGTCTTTTCCGATGTATTTGTTGTAAGTTACACGAGTAGGTAGGTACATACTTGCCTTATTGTGATATGAAGATTCCTAATTTTATATTTTTCCGATAAAATATGCAGTAGTAAAATGATTATAAGTGGAAGGGTGACTTGGTGAATGAATGAATTATAACTTCACTAACTTATTTTTATTAATATGGGTTTTGGTTTGAAGAAAAGATTACTCTTTAGTCTTTTATCTACTGCAGATTATAATATGATTGTTCTTTGCCATAGCCGTCATCTCCCTTATTATAATATGATTGTTCATTGCCATAGCCGTCATCTCCCTTCGGAAAAAATAATCAATAGCATTTTTTAGTAATGAGCCCGGGGATCCCAGGGACCGGTAGACGACGGGAAAAATTGTAGCAGTTGCATAAAATGGTTGCAGAACTACTCATTTTAACCACAATATACCATGGATGAACCTTAAGGCGAGAAATAAATCCCAGTATTTATCGAAAATGAATAAATACAGGCTGTATGTATCAGGGCGGTACCGGTTTTTACTATTTTTGAAATATCTCCTAAAGTACTTTTCATATCTCCATTTTCATTTTAAGATTTGTTTTTATTAGCCTTCATCTATGAAATAAATGATTTAAAATACGAAAAAATATCGTAAAACGCAATTAACCGAAACTTAACCGTTAATTGTATGAAGACGAAACCGGTTTTAGAGCCCTGGTATGTATACATATGTAATTCAATCACTAGAATTATGTATTTAAGGATAATTTTTATTGGTCGTTACAGCAGACGCGAATGCAGGGAGCTTGTGCTATGCTGGTTTTAGTTACAAGAGAAAACGATAAGGCGATCTGTGAGGACCAATGTAAATGAACCCTTAGGTCAACATTCTACTTGTGTTGCTGACTGTGCATGCAAATGCAATAAAACACTGAATATTCATAGTTTTATCTCAGTTTGTAAATAGTATTACTTTTCTTTATACACTTATACTCATTTTAATAAATAATGAATGTAATACAAGTGTTGTTTCTATTTTATTTATATATGGCCTGCATCATACCATCCTGATAGTATCAATAACAATAAATTACAAGTTCTCCCGAATTTGGTGGCAATATGCAAATATTTTCACTTGGTGATCTCTCATTTTGATTTCCTCGCCTTTGACACGTTAGGCCCCACAAATTTTTGATCAGATTTAGATGTGGTGACTTGATGAGATGCGAGTTATGGTCAGTGTGTCAGATTCAAATGTTGCTCAAACCAGTCGGTTACAATTCTTGCCTTGTGTATTTCACAGTTGTCAAGGACGAAAATAATACAGTAAAATCCGCTTATAACATTTGACCGCTTTTAACGACTCCGAAATCACTGCACATTAGATTTCATACCAATTATTTTCAAAGTAAATCAGTCCGTTTTGTGGGACGTTCTGTTAGTGCGACGTAATATCACCGGTCCCTTGACTGTCGCTTTATCTGGATTCCACTGTCTTAGGAACCTCATTTTGTGGGTATACAATATGCAGTCGGGAGTATAACATTTTCCAAAATATTCAGGTAGTTTGTCACATTTGACAAAGGTGGCATCTAAACCAATTCACCCATGCCTGCGAGGCTCATCCAGTCCATAAATTCACGCTGATACGGCCTGAATAGTGGTTAGAGATATGTGATCCTCGGAGTATTCAGTGTTGTCACATAGTCTCAAGTGCAAACAACCTTTCTCAGGCACGTATCCAGAGGGGGGGATAGTTGGGATTTACCCCCAACCCCGAAAACGTTTTTAGGCGTGTTTATTTATTCGCTTGCGTGTTCTTTCAATAAGTAGGTACACAGTTCACATCGTTGTTTCAATGTTTGTCCCCCCCCCGAACCAAAAGTCTGGATACGTGCCTGACCTGTCTCACTTGAATGAAATGTTTTCTCATCTGAGAATATCACATTTGTCCAATCAAGTCAAGATGCTGTCGAGCAAAATTTATCCTGTCAGCCTTATGTTGATTAGCCAAAGCTATTTTCTTTGCGTACTTAATTTCTGTGGTGGAGTCCCATGGAACGCAAATGTTTTCTAATGGTCTCTTGACTGACATTGAATTGATCAGCAAAATATTTAGTTGGAGTAAATGGATCTTGTTCGTAATGTTGCCGCATCTGTGTTCTTTGCTCGCAAGTTAATTGCGGAACACCATGATTATAACGGCGACGGTCTGTTAAATCTCCCTCGTTAACATATCGTTGTATCCATAAGTCTACCGTAGCTCGCTGAAAAAAATAACAAAGAATAAAAGTGGATACAAGAATTTACTTGAATGTTATTGTTAGAAAAATACTATTATTCTGTTATCTATGCTCTACTGCGGGTGCACAGGTGCAACAACTGTCACTTCCTTTTCCTTCTATTCTCGATGGCCGTTCCCGTTAGCCACGTTTGTGCTTGTCCCCAAAATATAATTCATTTAATTAATAGTAATGTGAATGTTATAATTACTTATAATCATGTCGTAACCATTTAAACATGCAAATAAAACACTGTGTCGTCATAGAGTGATTTTATTAGATCTTCCCCAAGTCGAAGCAACGCCAGGAAGCTGCGCACCTACTCTGACTAACAGGTTTTGGGCACAGGATTGATTATCCCGGAGATTTGGGAGAGTCTTCAACGTACTGTGAGTACAAATACAAAGATTGTTAATCCTATGACGACACATACACGACATTTAAATATGGGGAGCACACCGAATTCAAACATAACCTCAATCGAAAAGCTGGAAGGAATATCCAACTACATTAACTGGAAGTTTGCTATCAAAATGTTATTAACATTGGAAGGACTGTGGAATTGTGTTCAAGGTACAGACGAGGACGCTGACCACGATAGTAAAGCGTTGGCACGCATATGTCTGTCCTTACAACCGGCATTGTATCAGCACGTGCGTAGTTGCAAAACGTCTAAAGAGGCGTGGACCAAGCTTGCCGAATGCTTTGAAGACAAGGGCTTATATCGGCGTGTACTTTTATTGCGTCAACTGCATCGTGTCGATTATAACCAGTTTTCCTCAATGTCCCAATACATAGATAACATCATGTGCCTGGTACAACAGCTAGAGGACATTGGCAAGAAAATAGATGATGCTGAAGTAGCGGAGATTATACTTTCAGGACTCCCTCAAGAATTTGACGTGATTGTCTCGAGTCTTGAAACGGCGTGTCTAACCAGCACTCTAAGCTCGGAAACAGTCAGAATGAGACTGTTACAAGAAGATCACCGGCGCAGTAATGAAGCAAGTTCGGCAGTTTATATGGCTAGTAACAAGAAGAAGCGGGGCTGTAATACCATCTGTTCATACTGTAAGAAGCAGGGGCATCTAGCGAAGCGCTGCTTCAAGAGGAAGCGGGAGCAGGAAGACCGTCGGGAAGCTGAGGGGCACACAATGTTTGCCTCTGCATTCTCCGTGTCGACTGCAGCTTCAGAGTTCCTGATCGACTCGGGCGCTTCTTGTACGATGGTGAACAGTCAGGACCTACTGAAGGATTCCAAAGAAAATAACTGTAGTATATCTGTGGCAAATGGCCAGTATATGTGCAGCAATTCTGTTGGTAAGCTTCAATTGTCTCCTTCTGTTTGTTTGGATAATGTATTAATTGTTCCTGGGCTTTCAATCAATTTATTATCTGTAAGTCAGATGACAGATAGAGGTTATGTATTTGTCTTTGCAAAAGATGGGTGTAATATTTATAAAAATTGTAAAACTACGGGCAACCCAATTATCTCAACTAGAAAAGTCAATGGGCTTTACAAAATTAATATAAAACAAGAGAGGTCCTTACCCCTAGAGCATTCCAAGCCCCTTCATAATAGGCAGGGGACAGTGAGTGCTCACAAAGCTGACCGTGTGCCATTGGATTTATGGCACAAGCGCCTAGGCCACCTCAATATTGCAGGTATGCGCATGCTTGGTGATGGGGATCAGTGTTCTGGTGTTGTTTTTCAGAAAGAAGATAACAACCTTGGCAGCTGTGTCTCTTGCCTAACGGGCAAGATGTCTGAGGCATCTTTTCCCAGGGCAAGTTCAAGACGTGCTGCTTCACCGCTTGAGCTGATCCATTCCAATGTGGCAGGGCCAATGCAAGTCACAACGTGGGGCGGCAACCGTTTCTTGTTGACTTTCACGGACGACTGTACGAGGAAGACCTTTGGCTACCTCATGAAGTCGAAGAGTGAGGTAAGTTCTCATTTTATTAATTTTAAAAATATGGTTGAGAAGCAAACCGGGTTGCATATCAAAGTTCTCAGAACGGACAATGGTACTGAATATTGCAATAATAACCTTACAAGTTTTCTTAAAAAGGAGGGCATAGTTCACCAGACTTCTGTGCCTTATAGCCCGCAGCAAGCGGGTGTTGCGGAGCGTGTAAATCGTTCGGTGTTTGAGAAGGCACGCGCTATGCTACAGGAATCTGGTTTGTCGAATCGCTACTGGGGAGAAAGTGTAATGACTGCAATATATCTCAAAAATTTAAGCCCGACAAAAGCGTTGTCGAATAAAATTCCTGAATGTATGTGGACTGGATCGTCTGTCGATCTCAGTCATTTGCGCGTCTTTGGCTGTACAGCCTATGCTCATGTTCCGAAACAAAAGAGACGTAAGCTCGACGCTAAGGCGAAGCCCTACATATTTGTAGGGTATGGTGAAACTTGTAAGGGATATAGACTAAGTGACCCATCTGATCCTCGCATCGTCATTTATGCACGAACTGTCGTGTTTGACGAGAGCAAATTTTATGCAAAGGATAAGGCTATAGCGGGACAAGCCGATGAGAATAATTTTATTTCATTTGACAGCTTTATTCCACTTAACTGTGATAATGGGATTTCAAATAATAAAAGAGTTAACTGTGATATTAATGATAAAATTTCGAATAATGAAAAAGTTAACTGTGATATTAGTAGTAAAAATTCAAATAATAAATCTAATGATGAAATTCCTAATAATGATCAAAACAGCTGTGATATTAATGATAATTCTAGTGATAAGTCTGATCGTAGGTCTTCTGATGTTTCAGAAGCGGAGATAACACCACCAGCATGGTCACCGCTGTCTGACCAGTACTGTACTGGCGAAGATCGCTCTTCCGATGAAGGTGATGAAGTTTCTTCTCTGCCGGAGCCGGTGTATGCAGGTCAAGGAGGAGAGCCGATTACATCGGTAGAGGCCGATGCGTCTAGCTCTCTACGCCCCGTACGTAGTACAAGAGGTAAAATGCCTAAGAAGATGTCCGACTATGACTTATCTACTATGTTGGCTGAGGCTAGTTCACTGGACGACCCAATTTCCTACGAGGAGGCCATGAACTCACCAGACAAGGAAAAATGGTTCTTTAATTTTAGACCAATCAGATTATGTCAAACGTTTATTGGCTAAGTTTAATATGACTGAGTGTAAGCCAGTTTCTACACCATTGGCTATAAACAGTAAGCTTGATAAGTCAAATAAATGTTTAGATGAAAATATCTATAGGTATAGACAATTATTAGGGTCTTTAATGTACTTATCTGTCTGTACCCGTGCTGACTTATCGTATGCTTGTAGCCAACTTAGCCAATATGGTACTTGCTTTGATATGGATCATTGGCGAGCTGCTAAACGCGTATTAAGGTACTTAGCGGGCACGATAAATTATGGACTTTATTTCTGTAAAGGAGGTAATTTAAATATATGTGCCTACACAGACGCAGATTGTGCCAACAATCTATACGATCGCAAGTCATATACTGGTTTTGTCATTAAAATGGGTGGCAACGTTGTTAACTGGGAAGCTAGAAAACAGCGTTGCATAGCTTTATCGAGTACAGAATCTGAATATTTGGCTATTGGTGATGTATGCAAAGATATATGTTTTGTTCGTAATTTCTTATCAGAAATCGTAGACGAAACTATAGATGCCGTAGTGTATAACGATAACCAATCAGCGCAAAAATTGTTACTCGTAAAAGAATACTCACACAAAAGGACAAAACACATAGATCTGCGCTACCATTTCGTAAAAGATCTTATAAAGCAAGGTTTAATAAATGTAAAATACTTACCTACTGAGAAAATGGTAGCGGATGTCTTAACAAAGCCATTAGGAAATGTAAAGCATAATAATTGTATATCTGAATTGTGTCTTAGAAATGTATTGTGAATGATTTTATAATTTATAGGGTTTGCAATTTAATTTAAATGCCATGAGAAAGCATTATGATGTTTGCTTGTTATTGTAATAACTAATAAGTTTGTATGTAATCATAATGCAACCCGTACTCATGTTGGCCAAGATAGAGTAGCTTGTGCATGATAATATAATGTGTATTGTTAATTGTACTCAGAACTCTATCCGAAGTAGAGCATAAGGAGGAGTGTTAGAAAAATACTATTATTCTGTTATCTATGCTCTACTGCGGGTGCACAGGTGCAACAACTGTCACTTCCTTTTCCTTCTATTCTCGATGGCCGTTCCCGTTAGCCACGTTTGTGCTTGTCCCCAAAATATAATTCATTTAATTAATAGTAATGTGAATGTTATAATTACTTATAATCATGTCGTAACCATTTAAACATGCAAATAAAACACTGTGTCGTCATAGAGTGATTTTATTAGATCTTCCCCAAGTCGAAGCAACGCCAGGAAGCTGCGCACCTACTCTGACTAACAGTTATTATGTTATGACTTACGGATATATTTAATATTCGTGCTATATCACGTCTGCTGTGGCCCTCATGGTGTAATAACACTATTGTCATTCTCCTCTCTTCTAAATTCCCTACAGGCATTTCCATATTTTATAAATTATGGTTTTAATATAATATGCACAGAATCGGGAGCAATGACCTATACTAAAAACTTTAGAACACAGATATAACAACAGATACTACACTACGTCAAAGAGAATATAACCACTACGTTCTAAGAGACGGGACTTTTTTTTTTTTTTTTTTTCTTTTATAATGGCTTTGCACTGATTAGCCAATGACGCGTAAAAGGAATAAAAGTTAGGGAAACAGGAATAGGAAATGATAATCAAACAAGAAGAAAATTTGGAAGAGGATAAAAGGATTGGGATAGCAAAAATACTTATTTATAGATAATTATAATTTAATATCATATTTTGTTAGGAATACTACTAAAACTTTATAGACATCATAAGATACAGTATATAGTAAACATGTTATGGAGGTAGGAAAAGGAATACGCAACGCCTCAAGACTAGCAAAGAAGTCAGAACGGTCATACAATGAACAGCTAAAGATTACATGGTTCAGATCCCCATACTCCCCACAAGAGCATTGGGGATCCGACACAATATTCATTCTGTGCAAATGAGCCGGGGTACAAACGTGTCCCAGACGCATCCTACACAGCATAGAGGTAACAGACTTTGATAATACTAACTTACTAAACCAGGGCTTGACGGGGATTGACTTCTGAATTTGTCTATAATATTTACCTTTTGATGTTCCACTACACCACATCCGATTCCACTCTTCGTACAAGAACAGTTTAGATAAATTAACTAGGTCATGACAGTAATTAAAGTATGGAAATATATCCCCAAAACGAATGGCCTCATTAGCCAGTTGGTCAGCCCTTTCATTCCCAGGAATACCAACATGACTTGGTATCCAGGCTAACACGACGGTACAACCCTTCAGTGAACATTTATATAAGAGATTTCGAATCCCGTACACAGTCGGGGACTGTTTATGGGATCCGAATGGGAACCTCATAATCGCTTCTAATGAGCTACGGGAGTCAGAAAAAATAATTGTCTTGGCTAATTTTAACATGAGAGCGTATTCAATAGCCTTAAATAAACCATAACATTCTCCAGTATAGACAGAAGTTTCCGGTGGGAGTTTGATCTGTTGAAAACATTTATATTGAGAGTGGTAGACCCCAACGCCTACACAACTCCTGTCAGTATGTTTCGACGCATCCGTGTACAGGCAGTGCCAGTCAGACCACTCATTATTAATAAGAGTAGCAAATTCAACTTTTGGATTTAGATCGTCCTTCGATATGCCTAAGTCAAGTTTAATTTGAGGAACAATAACAACACTATTATAATTGTACTGGTACAGAGGTAATATATCATTGCGATAAGTGGGAGCTTCCAGTGTTACAGATTTTCTATAACTTTTAACTAAACAGGGTGGGTCTTTATGAACCCAATAGTGAGACGTATCAATTTGATCAGCAAGTAGCGCTAATTTTGGAAATAGTGGATGGGAACTTAGTTGTAGAGATCGAAAGAAGAATTTATCGGAAAGGAACTGCCTTCTTATACCTAAAGGTGGATCGCAGCATTCCACCTGCAAACAATTAACAGGACTCGACTTCATAGCTCCTAAAACCAATCTTAAAGCCTTAGACTGAATTGAATCTATTTTTTTGATTGCGCCTGCATTACTTGGGTGTAACAGAAATGTGCCATAATCTAAAACACTCCTAATGAGTGCATTGTAAAGCAATCTCATTGTAAATGGATGAGCGCCCCACCAGACTCCTGTAAGAGATCTTAAAATATTTAAATTTCGTTCACATCTTAATGAAACATATTCAAAGTGAGGGACCCCGGTAAGCTTACGATCTAATATTACACCCAGAAACTTCGCTTGTTCTTTAAGCGGTAGCGCAACACCATTGTAATTAATATTAATAAGTGGAATAGTTCGCTTACGGGAGAAGAATACAACAGAACTTTTAGACGGTGATAAATCTAGACCATTATTGTCCAACCAGTATTTTAAGACATCCAGGGCACATGATAAAGACTCGCTAATGGTATATAAAGATGGACCAGAAACATACAATAATAAATCGTCCGCGTATTGAAGAACATTTGAGTATCTTTTAACAGAAATTTCTAAATCATATGTATAAATATTATATAGTAGAGGGCTCAAAACGGAACCTTGAGGTAAACCTTTCCATACTATTCTATTAATAGATTCATTTCCACATTGATCTAATGTGTATTTGATATGTCTTTCATACAACATATTTACAATAAAATTAATTAATAAGTTTGGCACATTCAATTCTATTAATTTATTTTTCAGGATCGATATGTTTACGTTGTCGTAAGCGGCATTTATATCAAGGAACGCAGCAACCAAAGATTCGTTTTTGGAGAAACTCAATCTTATGTCTGTGGTAAAAATGCTCAAACTGTCAATAGTACATTTACCCTTCCTAAAACCAAATTGGTTGTTTGATAATAACTTATTATGCTCTAAAAACCATTCCAATCTAATTTTAATTAGGTGCTCTGCAGTCTTAGCTAATACGGATGACAACGCTATCGGTCTATATGATGTCGGATCTGAAGTCGGTTTGTTAGGCTTTTGTATTAGAATCAAAGTTTGAGTTCTCCAAGTTTGCGGAATGGTACCAGAAACCATAACATTGTTGATCAAAGAAAGGTAATAAACGAGGCTGTTGTCGCTAAGATTTGATAAAAAGGAATATGGAATCCCACCTTCTCCAGGAGCAGAATCTTTGGTTGTTGACAGTACACCTTTTAGTTCAGAAAGGGTAAATGGTGCGTTTAAATCACCATTAATATCACTATTGTTGTTATTAGACAGTAGAGCGATAGGACGTTCAGGAACATATGGAGGAGCTAAGCGGTCCATGACTTGCTCAGCTAGATCTGGTGATATTTTATTCTGGACCGACTCTTTAAAAGCTGATCTAAACCTTCTGATATTTTGCCATACAATAGAAGGTGATACGTTAGGGCTTAGGGACTTGCAAAAACTACGCCATCCTTCAAATTTCTTTGTCCTTAGTAATTCCTTAGTAGAATTAGCAATTTCTATGTAATAATCAAAATTTTCATCTGTCATATCTTGACAGTAGCGCCGCTCTGCATCCTTTCTTTGATTAACTGCTGTGGTGCATTCTGAATCCCACCATGGTGGGGATGGGATAATATTAACGCCGCAATTTTTTAAAGGAAATGAATCATCAGCAGCTTCTATCAGTGCAATGGCTAGAAGTTGTGAACAAACTAATATATTTGAATTGTTTAATGCTGGTAAATTTTCTACTTTTTGCTGAACTATTTCTCGATATGAACTCCACTTGTCGTCAGTTAACCTATGCTTAATACGTGGTTGTCTTATGTGCTTTGGAGGTCTGGAAAATGGAAAAGTGATGATCAAGGGAAAGTGATCACTACCATAAGTAGATTCTGCAACTGTCCAAGATAGAGATGAGGCAAGATCGGGAGTGCAGATTGATAAATCAGGTGCACTTGGATTGCGTGCTAACCGAGTAGGAGATCCATTATTTAGAATACATAAATTATGTGAGCTAATTAAGTCTAACAACTGTTCCCCATAATAGGTTGATGAAGCACAGCCCCACAACTGATGATGTGAATTAAAGTCCCCTAAACATAGAAAAGGTTTTGGCAACATACCAAATATTTGATTAATTTCATTAAAAATTTCATTGCTGGGACGAGAATAATACAAAGAAATATAACAAATATTATTTACAACTACTGCTAAAATAGATAAATTATCGCTATGTACAGGGAGTGTGACAGATGTAAAGGTCAGTGAGTTTTTGATGAGTATGGCCACTCCACCATACCCATCAGGTCTGTCTTCTCGGAGACAAACATACCCGGGCATTTTAAACAATATGTCTTTCCTCAGCCATGTCTCCTGGAGACAGATAAGGAAAGGGTCATGTTTATTGATAACATGTATTAAATCTGTTTTTCTAGTGGTGAGACTGAGACAATTCCACTGAATCACCTTGGCTCTCTGGTCCATTATTAGTGGGGATCTTATATAAAGCATCAATTACTGCTGCAACGTGGGACGGTGGAATTTCATTTGACTGTGATAATAACTGGATTATAATTTTTATAATATCAGAAGTACTCATATTCTTATTGTCATTATTTTTAATAAAGATAGGTTTACCTTTTGGTAATACAGGTTCTCGAATGATTTCAGCATGAGCAAGATGGTCATATCCTTTAGAAAGTTTATTAGTGTGCGTTTTTGGCTTTAGAAGAACTGTTTTTTTATATGAATGGGTCATGCTGTGAGAGGTGGATGGTGAATTAATGTTTGGAGGTGCATGTTGTATGTATGGTGAAGAGGGTGATGTTGGTGCTGCAAGTAAGGCTTCAGCATAGGAGATCTTAGAAACGGGAGGATGCATTTTTGTAGCCTCCATGTAAGAAACGCAACTTTTGCTCATTGTTTCCTTGATTGCCTTTTGTCTACTAAGTTCTAAACATTTTTTACTGGTGGCCTCATGCGCACCCTTACACAAACAGCATACTATTTGATCCTCTTCAATATGACAAGTATCACCAGAATGACCCTGTCCACATCTGTAGCATCTTGGTGTTGATCTACACTGGTTTTTAACATGGCCAAACCGGCAACAATTGTAACACTGAACAGTTGGATATATGTATAACTCTACAGGTAGCGCAGTATAACACATATAGATTCTGGTAGGTAAAATTTGTCCGTCAAAAGTGATAATTACAGTGCCTGTGTTAATAAATTGATTGCTATTGTTAACAGTTACTTTTCTTTTAATCCGTCTTATTTTTAGTATAGGGCCACATCCAACAGGCACACTTATGCATGTCAAAATCTCCTCATCAGTCCAGTCATTAGGAACCCCTTTCACCACGCCCATGCGTGTCACATTAAAAGTGGGAATAAAAGCCTTGTACTTCTCCTGTTCTAGTCGCTTATAACTCAAAAAAATGTTAGCATCAGTGTAAGTAGTAAAAGCTAAACTAATACGATTTCTACCTACTCGTTTTAGAGAGCCATTTTCAATACCTTTAATGTTATTAAATTTCAAAAACCTTCCAAATGTAATAGGGTGAAGGGTTGTACCTTCACTGCCCTCTCTTTGAACGTGAACAACATAGGGTGCACTGTCTGATTGTTGGTATTCAACGCGGCCAACAGGCGTACGTGGAGGTGAAGAATTGGGTGTGGAAGTGGTAGGTTCCGAGGAACTGGGATTGCTAGCAGTGAGATTCTGAGTGTTAGCTGAATCGGATGTGGTGATTTTGGGTTCCTTAGACTCATTTTGATCCGACAACAAATTCTTCTGAACCTTATTACACTGGCAAGTAGACTGGCCATCTTTATCTTTTTCTTTTCCGTCCTGACCTGCTTTTCTTTTACGTTTGTGGCACGTCCCGCAAACGCGTGACAATATTTTCCTTTTCAAACTATTGTCCGTATTAGAAATAACAGACGTGTCCGTATCCATTGACGACTCAACGGCCGCAATTAACATGTCCATTTTAGATGGAAAATTGTCTGATCCTGGAGGGAGAGCAACTGTCCCTCCAGGATCAGGGGGCCGATCCCCCATACAAAGGATTTAAATTTTTTCAAATTATATAAAAACTTACCTATATATACAGCTACCTACAAAATATACAACACTACTTCTACAAATATATACAATAAATAGAAAAACCAATCCTTTTAACTTAAAAAAACTGAAATCTGAAATAAAGTTAAAGAAACCGCGTCCGCCATTTACGAAGTTTCCCGCCCTTTCGAGACGGGACTTCGAACTAGGTTTTGGATGACAGTGACATTGTCATTGCATGACATTGACGTAGAGTTTGGCCAAACATTCTGTACCACAATAAAATAAAATAAAGGAAATAGGTAATGCCAACATAACAGCGCGATAGGGATGTAACTTTGATGTAGTACGGTTAACGATATCGATAAACGATGACTAGTGACGTCGTGGGTTCCATTTTTAGTAAAATCCCAGTTAGAGGGCGTCCATTATTTACGTGAGATGTTTATGGCGGGAGGGGATCAAATTTTGCCAAAAACATCTTAATAGGGCTGCAACAGGATGCAGGTGTGCAGTAGCAGAGTGCACGTGGTCTCAGGATTAGCAGCGTGGGAGTTCTCCAAGGAAACAACGAAATATTTTGTCTGTTATATTATGACACACTGATATTAAACGATACATCAGAAGAGACTTATAACTTTGATTTAATGCAGTAATTACTATATACTTTTAAGATACATCTAGTCTGGTCAACGTGCGGAGGCAGAAAGGGAAGCGGAAAGTTCTCCGACAGATAAAGTTGACATGCACAAATGCATAGAGGCATTCACGAGCATAGAGTAATGCATACAACCATTCATTATCAATCCTAATACTTCCCCTTATGCATTACAATCTTATGCGATAACCATGCTAACATATGCACCAGAACTCTACATTCCATTTAAATGCGACTCTACATGTACATCAAAACATTCCATACAATATTGACTCTACATCGCTTTACATTGCAAACAAAGTATGCTCAAAAACTGAAACTAAGATCTAACAAGGCTTCAAACACATTTCATTCATAAAGAAACTATGTTGCCTACCATTTAACACTTTAGTAAGAGCATCTGCAATCATTTTCTGTGAACACAAGTACTTAACTACCATAAAGCCTTTTTCTACCAAATCCTTAATAAAATGGTACCTCACATCAATATGTTTGGTGCGTTTATGACACATTTCCTTTTTGTCAACAAGTCTAATTGAACTTTGATTATCATTATATACAATTACATTTACTCGAGTTTCTGGTAGTAATTCTGACATCAGCTGTTTAACAAAACATAAGTCCTTAGAAACATCAGCTATAGCTACATATTCAGCCTCACAAGAGCTGAGTGAAATTGACCGCTGCTTCCTGGATTCCCAATTTACTGTATTGTTTCCCAATTTAATTATGTAACCAGTATATGATTTTCTATCAAGACAGTCATTAGCCCAGTCAGCATCGGTATAAGCGTTCAATAACAATTCTTTACTTTTTATATAAAATAAACGGTAATTAATTGTGCCCGCTAAATACCTTAACAAACGCTTAGCAGCAAGCCAATGAGATTTACCAAAACAGTTGTTAAACTGGCTAAGTTGGCTACAGGTGAAAGATATGTCTGGACGTGTTGAAACACAAAGATACATCAACATGCCTATCAGCTGTCTATACTTATAAGTATCATCATTTATACACTCATCATCTTTCACCAACTGAGTTCCTGGAAGCATGGGTGTGGACACTGGTTTACAATCCTCCATCTTATACTTTCTCAAAATACTTTTTATGTACACAGATTGATCCAAAGACAAAGTTCTATTCTGTCTATCTCTAGTTACACGTATGCCTAAATAACTTTTAATGGGACCAAGATCTTTGACTTGAAAATCTTTTTCTAATGCTTGCAATAATTTAGCTTTACATAAACTATTCTTAGAGTAAAACAAAAAGATATCATCCACATACAAAGTTAAAATAACAAAATCAGTTTTAGACCTTATGTAGTACACACAAGGTTCACTTTTGCTTTGAACAAAACCAATTGTACATAAGACATTATGAATTCGTAAATTCCACATGCGACTGGATTGTTTTAAACCATAGATGCTTTTCTTAAGTAAACATACTTTATTTTTATCATAATTAAAACCTTTCGGTTGCTCCATATATATTGTTTCATTTAAGTTTCCATTAAGAAAAGCAGTGGTAACATCAATATGATCTATATTCATATCATAATCATTTGCCAGACAAAATAATAATCTCATGGTTGAATGACGAACAACAGGAGAGTATGTATCATTGTAATCTATGCCCTCCTGCTGAGAAAACCCTCTAGCTACTAACCGTGCTTTGTGACATATGAAATTTCCTGAGGCATCAGTTTTTACTTTGTAAACCCACTTACTTTTGACTACATTTACATTCTTAGGTCTATCAATAATAGTCCAAACATTATTATTGATTAGCGAGTTGTACTCCTGTTTCATAGCATCTCGCCAATCATCAGCATTTACGCTGGACATAGCCTCCTCGTATGTAGACGGTTCAAGAGTAGAACAGCTAGCCATTAGAGACATATCATAGTCACCATACCTCTGTGGTGGAATGGAACGTGTACTTCGTACTGGACGTTCTACTGGCGATGACGGTCGGACCTGCACATCGGTCAGGACTTCCCCTGAAGCGCCCTCTGCACCCGAAGACCTCCCAGCCTCCCCGGTTGAATCACCATGGTGTGAGTCGCTGTCGCTGGCCGAACAGTACTCGTCATCGTCACCAGACCCTGTAAAATTCATAGAATAATTATGATCGTTTCTAACACTATTTAATATGCTGCTAATATCATTCACATTCGAGTCATTGCTCTTATTCATGCTGTCAGTACTATCATTCCTGCCGCCTGTAGTGTTACTGTCATTCACACATGAATCTGAGCATGTAGTACTGTCATTCCTACAGCTTTTTACCGTGTTACTCTCATTCACACATTGAAACATGTCACTAGTAGTACTGTCATTCCTACATATTGTGATACTCTCATTCATACTTTGTACCTTGTCGCTAGTAGTACTCTCATTCCTACAGCTTTTAACAGTGTTACTCTCATTCACACTTACATTTGAGCCTGTAGTTGTCTCATTCCTACAGCTACTTGTGTTACTCTCATTCACACATTGTTCATATAAAATCACATTACTCTCATTCATGTCATTTACCCTAGTGTTATTCTCATTTACACTATTATCATCCATGTCCATAATAAAATCATTACCAATAAAATTATTCAAAAATTCATAATTAAAATGATTATCATTATTAACATGTCCAAATTTATAAAATTCCCTTTCTAAAAACTCTACGTCCCTTGACAAAACAACTTTCCTGGGATCAGAACAATCGGCCAACCTATACCCTTTGGTCGTTTCTGAATAACCCACAAATACATACGGCTTACACTTTGCATCTAATTTTGTTCTTTTAGCATTTGGTATCTTTGCATATGCCAGACAGCCAAAGACCCGAAGATGACTGAGATCAAGTTTTGACCCCGTCCATAGCTCCTCCGGAATCCTGCCACCTAAACTTGAAGTTGGTGAGCGATTTTTTAAATATACACTAGCCATGACCGCCTCGCCCCAGAAACGCCTGTCAAGCCCTGAATGCTGTAGTATACATCTAACTTTATTCATTATAGTTCGGTTGAGACGTTCCGAAACAGCATTTTGCATTGGGCAGTATGGCACTGTTGTCTGATGCAAAATACCCTTACTCTTAAAAAACCGTGAAAGTTGTTTGCTGGAGTATTCACCACCTCCATCACTACGTAGACATTTGACAGGAAGACCAGTCTGCCGCTCGACCATATTAATAAATTCTATACAACGGTCACATACCTCAGATTTCCGCTTAAGTAAATAAGCAAAAGATTTCCTTGTACTGTTATCTGTGAAGGTGAGGACATATTTTGCGCCACCCCAGCTACTCGGGAAAGGTCCGCACACGTCGCTATGGATCAGCGTCAGCTTTTCGCCAGCCGGTGTCTTGCTCGCTTTAGGAAAAGGCTTCGCAGACAGTTTTCCCTCCAGGCAAGGAATACACTTTCCCTCCTGTTTCTGAATGTTGTCCTGTAACATAAGATGTTTAGGAAACCTATCCCTAATAGCATTAAGATCCCCATAGTTTATGTGCCCCAGCCTTTGGTGCAAAATATCAATGGGCGCCTGAGTAGCAACTGCGGAGCTTGTCATCTCTCGCCCTGGTGAAAGAATGTAGCTCTCCCTATTGCGCAAAGGCTCACCTGTGCTTAACCTGTACACCCCGTTTTGTAAAACAGCAGACCCCACATTATGGTTTTCCCTGTCAAATATAATACAGCCCCGCCTGTTGAAATTTAAACTAAATCCATTTGAGATCAACTTACTCACTGAGACTAGATTCATTGATATATCAGGTACATATAAAACATTACTAAGTTTTCTTTTAACATTGTTAAGCATCAAGTACACATCTCCTATACCTGTACACATGAGTTCTTCATTATTAGCGACTGTCACTTTAATATTTTGGCTTCTAAAGTTCACTATACAGTCTCTAAGATAGGTCATGTGCGAGCTGCAGCCCGAATCAATCAGCCACTGATGGTTCTGCTGCCTCACCACCATAGCATCCGTAGCCACCATTGCTTGGTCCTCCTTGTTGTATTTAGACTTCTTAAATTTATAACATTGTGCCTTCATGTGCCCCTGCTTCTTACAATAGTGACATCTTCCTCTGAACGGTGTCTTGCCTCTTGACACAAAAGCAGTACCAGTTTCCGTGTCAGTCTTCCTAGTTTCTTCCTGTATTAGCCGCGCCCTGACCACTTCGCTAGATAGCGCATTGGTCATACTAGCTGTTTCCAGATTAGAAACGAGAGGATCATACTCTGATGGTAAACCGCTTAGAAGGATCTCCGCTACCTCGGTGTCTTCTATTGTTTTGCCTATATCAGCTAATTGCTGAACAAGGGTCATAACATTCTCAATATACTCTGACATCGTATTAAATGTGCTGTATTCTATTCTATGTAACTGTCTGAGTAACAGCACACGCCTAACAAGACCAGCGTTTTCAAAAATGTCGGCTAGATTCTTCCATGCTTCTTTTGCTGTTTTAGCAGACCTTACATATTGGTATAGATTACTTCTAATGCTTAAACAAATCCTCGCGAGTGCGCGCTGACCACGTGCGTCACTCTCATCCGTACCTGATATTATCATGTCGTACAATCCGTCGTGCATCAATGACATTTTCATTGCAAATTTCCACGCATAATAATTCCTTGCACCTTCAAGTTTCTCAATGGAGACATGCGACGAGCTACCCGGCATGGCCACGGCCGGCAGCGGCAATGACGCAGCAGGTGCTGGTATCTGTGTGTCGTTTTCGCTCATAATTTTTAGGTTATAAAAAATTGTTTGCTTACTTGTTCCTTGAGCCTCAGGTCTGTGCCCATAACCTAATAGGGCTGCAACAGGATGCAGGTGTGCAGTAGCAGAGTGCACGTGGTCTCAGGATTAGCAGCGTGGGAGTTCTCCAAGGAAACAACGAAATATTTTGTCTGTTATATTATGACACACTGATATTAAACGATACATCAGAAGAGACTTATAACTTTGATTTAATGCAGTAATTACTATATACTTTTAAGATACATCTAGTCTGGTCAACGTGCGGAGGCAGAAAGGGAAGCGGAAAGTTCTCCGACAGATAAAGTTGACATGCACAAATGCATAGAGGCATTCACGAGCATAGAGTAATGCATACAACCATTCATTATCAATCCTAATACATCTCACATTAATAATGGATGCTCTTTTATTAACAATTGGGGTTTGAATCCATTCTCAACTGGTTAGGTTATGACGACTACACTACGACGTACATGCGCTTATTCCGCAGTGGGTAGGGCTAGAGTTAAATAAAATAAAAAAGTATAAAGTGTTGCTTGAAATCTTGCCATAAATTTCCTTTTCTCTTCATCTTTTCGACCTGCACGATAACCGCAAATAACACATACCCTACAGATTGAAATAGTCCGTGGCATGTTGAAAAACACACTCCCTTCTTACTACATGCTTTTTCACTTTAAATTAAGGTTTCTACCATTAATAAATACCAAAATAAAAAACTACAAACCACACTACGAATTGATCAACAAACAAACAATATGGCGATCACTCAAATTGAACGGAAGTGACCAGAGGTGACATTGACATGTGACTGAGATGGATTCACTGAGGGAGCGAGATAACAGTATCCGCCATTATTTTTTGGCCAAATTCCATACAAAAGTGACATTTTGTAAACTTTGTTCCTAGTTGCGCGAGCCTGCTGGCTCTGAAACTGATAGACAACTGGGTTTAACAAAAACAAAACTTATATTTCGGTGTAATTGTAATTATATGCACAAAGGTGGTGATACGTCTGCGATGACATCATTTGGAACTAATTAATTTCTGTAATCTTATTTTTAACTAGTTTGTGTTTTGTGTAAATTCAGTTAACCTATATAACTACAAATTCCATACGTGCGCGGTGTCCCACTTGTTATCTGACGGAAACAACATTAAAGCTTGATAATGACTGAATTTAGTGAATTTTACTACGCGATTCCCTTCTTCACCCGGTATTGGTTAACTTTTACTGTAGTACTTAGTATTCTAACCAAATTCGCGTTCATTAACGTGTACTATTTACTTTTATGGTGGCAGCCGTTCTTTTCGGAGTTCCAAGTAAGTAATAAATCTATATTCTTTTATGGCAATAAAAATATTTCAGTCGTTTTAAGTTTTAATTATTATTTGTAGTTAGGGGTTTGTTCACAGATTTAGGTTGCATCCCTAGATAAGAGTGTGGTTGCATCTTTCCTGTGGATATATCAAAAGATAAGCACTACAAAGCTTTATTCTTGATTGAACTAGTAACCCGCGTAAACAGTGTCTCCATTCATATAAATCCATGTAATAAAAACACAACTTCATGCACATAAGCCTTTAACTATTAACCACAGGAGGAACACTTTCTTCATCTGTGAATGATCCTCATAGTTTTGTACCACAATGTTGAATAATGTTAGATCATAACACTTTATCTTATTAGTTGATTGCTTCTGTTTTAGAACACATGTCAGGCTATTGATACAACTAGTTGATAGAATTTGTACCTACAAGATTATTTAAATTTGGATTTAATAAGTATAATATTAACCTGAAATATTAATACACTTACTTTCATTTCAGATATGGCGACCATTCACAGCACTATTCTACTTCCCACCAAGCTTCCCGTTCCTGGTGAACTGTTACTTCCTGTACAGCTACTCGGAGCGCCTGGAGACAGGCATGTTTGCCGGCAAGCCGGCGGACTACTTCACTATGCTGGTGTTTAACTGGCTTATTTGTGTGGTCATCGGGTTTTTGATTAATATGCCGGTGAGTTTAATTGAATTAGGAATATTCTTATGAAAAACCAAAAATGTTTGTGGGTTTTAGTTATTTATTTATCCATGCTACCATAAAATGGGTAGATACTGAGCTATAGCCTACTAGGTACCCAATATACTTAATTTCATTACCCAATTTGTCCCAGGTAGTAAGAATCACATTACTTAGGTCTTAATGGATACAAGATTAACTCAAGAAATCTCCTTTGAAGTTCTTATTGTCCTTTCTAACAACCCTTTTAATATAATTTTTTATTCTTGTTATTGATTTATTTACTATTATACAAAATGTATAAGCTTAACACAAAAAAAGATCACTGGAGGTACTACAGCAGTTGGGCTGCTATAAATATGAACTGTGTCCTACCTCTAAGTAACAAACTTTTTATCAAACAGTGTAGTATGTGAGTGGATCAGACTACCAGAGACAGTCATAAGTGACCATTCACTGAACAGTTTCAAAAAAGATCTACTTATACATTTAAAGTAAAAAACAGACATTAAACAAATAGTGCAGTGATATACACGCATTAGCTTTTAACTGCTCGTTTATTAATAAATAATAATAATAAACAAATAATATGTCATTCTAATATACCTACTGTGTTTTCCATCAGCTACTAATGATCCCGATGGTGATATCAGTGCTGTACGTGTGGTGTCAGCTGAACAAGGATGTGGTGGTCTCCTTCTGGTTCGGGACGCGGTTCCGCGCCATGTTCCTGCCCTGGGTGCTGCTCGCCTTCAACGTCATCGTCAGTGGAGGGTATGTCACTGAAATCTATGATCACTTGCTGCTTTTATAACTGAAAGACTGAGGAATTTTATAGCTATAAATGGTTCATCACCATCATCATCCTTTGCACGTCGCACTACTGAGCACAGGCCTTTCATAGACGAGAGGGAAGCGCGAGTATAAATCGTTAGAGTGATGCCCTTGTTGGGTTTTATATAGATCGTGATTTACGCATAAAACGATAATATTGCCACTTTTATTGCCCAACTCGCTAAATGATATTAAGTAAAGTATAGCACCAGTCTATAGGCAATAAAACATTAACTGACCTCCAAATAGGAGGTCAGTATTTTTAAAAACCCGTAACAATAGGAAGGTTTTCGTATCGTGTGTTTTTAATGCTTATTGTAAAAATATAGAAACTTGTTTAACTTCATAGGTACACATTACTGAATACAAATTGTTAATGATACATGTGCACGTTGATGCTAATAGTTTTATATTCTCTCTCCAGTGGAATCCCAGAGTTTATCGGCATCCTGGTGGGCCACCTGGCGTTCTTCCTGCTGTTTAAGTACCCGCAGGAGTTCGGCGGGCCCACGCTGCTCTCGCCGCCCTCTATTGTGTAAGTGTGGGGCAAAATGAACCGATAAGTAAGAAAGTCGTGGTTTACCTTGGCCTTGTTCAGCTCTTCAAGTAAACGCAGTGGTTCGACGGACCCATTCTGCTTAAGCCTGCCTGCTACTGTGTAATTGTGGGGCAAAATGTATCATGGGGCATCTCAGTAGTTTCAGTTTGTCGGCTTACTAATGGCCTTAGTGGGCCACCATTTTTCCTATTCTCAAGTATCCGCAGGAGTTCGAAAGGTTCTCGCCGCCCACTATTGTGTAAGTGTGGGGCAAAGTTAACTGTGGGGTAATTGTGAAGTAGCGGAACGTTCGCATGTTACTTACTACTGGGCCATCTGGCTACGTGTACTAAATACTTAAATCAAGTAGCAATCTCTTTTTTTTTTTCAAAATAGGTCATTCGGATTTTATACGTGATTTGCGATCTATTGTGAGTTGTGATCATCACCATTTCGTAGTTACATTTTCTGAATCCGCCTATTTCAAAGGGCTGCAGGTTCTCTTATTAGTAGTTGCCATATCCCAAATACGATTATAAAAATCGTATGTTTGAAAGTAATTGTAGATCTAAGAAAAAAAATACAATATTTATCTTTATTATTCCAAATGAACGAGGAAAAGAGGACGATATGTGTCCGTTAAAATCCTAATGTAAAGCCATATCATATGCTACGAGGCATAAGTGTAGGTATATAACATGTTCGCAGGAGGAAATGGTTCCCGAATTCGCGGACGACGGTTACTGGATTCGGGGTCTCCACAGCGCAGGCACGAAACCCGGTGCAGGGCGGACACAACTGGGGGAGGGGGCACACTCTCGGTGGACAGTGAGCGGCTTGTCACACTTAGGGTGAGGTGGGGCAAGACGAAAACTTAAGGGATATTTGAGTTAGGAGATAATGGATTAATGGACAAGGAACACTTTTTCTCTTAACTGTACCTAAAACCCCGTTTCATCTTCCCCACCTCATCTTATACCAGTCAACGCACGTGTTTGGTTCGTGTTTGGGTGCCTTAAAACGACACCTGGGGCGCTACCGCGAACAGCAAACGAAGTTTTCCCTCTCTGTCGCACTTGCAAGTTTGCATATAAGTAAGACAGAGAGGGAAAACTTCGTTTGTGGTTCGCGGTAGCCCCTCTGGAGCTTTTTTCGCATTTGAGTCCTGATCGTCTACTCCGAAATTCGAAATCCGAACTTCGTATCGTGCCGTCCCTTTCACTCATATAGTGTATAACACGAGAGTGAAAGGGACGGCACGATACGGAGTTCGGTGTACAGGCCCTGGTGGAAAATCGTTGACAGCGCTCGAATACTACAATGAGCGCTGCTCGCATTAAACCGTGTCAGGAAATGGATTGGATGGTGCTCGACATGTGCATTGAGCCCATATTACTATTTTAATATGCTTTGTTGTGTATGACAACTAACCTGATAATGATAACTCAGTACTATTTAAATTTAAAACAAAGTACTGAGTGGGAAAAAATGGGTACAACGATACAACGTTTAATACAAGTGGAAATCTCTTTCTAAACAATAAAGTTAAAAAGGGGCGTCCACTTATTATGCCTTGTTATGTCTTGCTGGTCTGTGTTGGGTGTAGGACAAACAAACAGACATTATTGATTATTCGCGAAGTCTAAACCTGTTGTTACCAATTTGAGGCATAACATTATGTATAGTTTTTTTTTGAATGGATTTAAATCTTTTATACCTTTGTCTATGTTTTAAGGTGAGGACTTAAGTTAACTAATGTACAGATATTTAAGTGTAATTGGTATTCAGGTCAGTATATATGTATACTGACTACTTTTAATAAATAACTTAACATTACCTTTCGTTTGCTTGCATTTATTTTTCTTTATACATATTATTAAATATATAATTTTATTGTACAATAAATATTATTAAATTATTTGTTGAAAATGTCAATTTACCCCATTTATATTTATTTGTATTTTCTACATTACTATACAACGAGTACAATTGTATATATGTAAAGACTATTAATACAGATTTATTTTTAATAAAGAATATAAGTAAATCAAATGTTGATCGTTTTTATATCCTCTTTGTAGTGTTTCAATCACGTCCCTCATTCTAAACGTTGTTCCCGCTTGCGCTTAATCCTGAGATTTTTCATAGGGACTAGTTTTACGAAAGCGAATGCAATCTTACCTTCCAACCCAGAGGAAAAACTAGACCTTTATATTAGACGGGTTTACCTTTATTGAAAAGCTACTGTTAAATATATAATAATATTTCGTACATACATTTTTGAATAAAACCCAGTGGTACAAGACGGGATTGGAACCCACGACCTGATTGAAAGTCGCATCTCTTACCACTCGGCCCCTCAAAAATTGCAAAAGGTCTCTTGTGGAATGATATCAATAAGTACGATTTCTCATTGCGTAAGTAAGGAAACGGCTTGTTATCCCTAGGTACCATAGTGCCAAATTAAACATTAAGTTTTCAACTTTTGGACTGAAATGACTGGATGGTTTTTTTTATACAACGCCGGTGGCAAACAAGCGTAAGGTCCACCTGATGGTAAGCGGCCACCGCAGCCTATAGACGCTCGCAACTCCAAATGTACGCGTTCCCGACCCTTTATAAAATTTGAGGATGCACTGTGTTGACACCAACATACTTATTATACTCTTTGAGCCAGGACCAAATTTAGGTCCCTCGCTCTCAACACAGTGCATCCTCGGGAGCTCTGGCAACCTTGCTTACCTCCAGGAACATAACACTACAAAAAAATGTTTTTCTAAAGGGTATCAATAAAATAAAAAGCCAATTACAATAACAATAATTCACTATTTATCTAATCATATACAAGGTTCAATGGTGCGGTTTTTCTTCCTGCTTGCCGTACTGCTTCTCCCATAGAGCGATGAACTCCTTCTTGCGTTGCTCGCGCCTCTTAAAGTACTCTGGGTACTGCGCCTTCTCCAACGGATGCCAGTAGTCCAGCACCCAGTCCGGGGGGTCCACCTCGCGCTCATAGGCCACACCACCAGGGCTCTCGGCAACTGTGGAACATATTCACAAATAATTTTCCAATTTTGACTTATTAAATGGGTGGATTTACAGTGAAATTCATTTGATCACAGCAATTATGAAGTTTTGTGTCTATTTTGAACTGACCCAATGTAAACCAGCCCTAAGCTGTGAGTGGTCAAATGGTATAATCACTGGTATAAACAATGGGGCATAAGTATTTGACATAAGTCTGTTTCTGGGGCTGTTAGGGTGTCACATATTTTTGCTTGGTCTGAACTGTGAGAATCGTACATCCATAAATATCCTCAGGAAATTAAATACTACTTTATGCAACAAATACATAATGAGATTAATGAGGCATTAAAACACGAATGTGGTTGCGGGAGGGGGGGGGGGGGGGGGGGGGCTGCTGCAGCAGCGGGCACAGTAAGTATATCGAAAATTGAATCTAATGAAAGTATTGATTATCTATACTTTAACGTGAGCATTAAGATGCGACCTCAGATACAGGTTTCTTAATATAATAGGCCATAAGGAATATTTTGGAAATTGGTATCTATTGGCAAGGCCGACTTTAACCAATTGGAAGCCCTGGGCACACTAGGGTAATGGGGCCCCTATGCCCTTGACAGATCACTAAATATTGGTTATTGTCTGGTGATCTGGCAGTAAGTAGTGGGCCCCTATCGATCGCGGGGCCCTGGGCAAGTGCCCTTAGTGCCCAGTGGGAAAGACGGCCCTGTCTATTGGGAACCTGTAAATTTTGGCAAGTAGTTTTTAAAAAGTGGTATTTTTGTTATAAATAGGTACCACAATTTTTCAATTATATCATACAGACAACAAATATCAAGAAATAAATGCACACAACCTCATACAGGACAAATGTAACAAAATCATTTGATTAAAGAAAAAGTACCTTAATTTTTGGTAATAGTAGTGAAAAACAATTGTGAAATAGCATTGGTGGGGAGCGTATACTTTATGCTCCAATAAGTTATACGTAGAACTTGTGTACCAGGATGTTAGGATTATAATGAATTATCCGTCGTCTCCCAGTGAAAAAAATAAACAATAGCATTCTTTTGTTATGATTCCTGGGATCCCAGGGACTGGTAGATGATGGGTTAATAGAACTTATTGAAAGTAATAATCTACGGCAGCTACATAAATAATACATACACTTCTTAGGAAGGGGATGCTGTTGCAAGAAGAGCTCTTCCTCTCCTTCCTTCAGGAGTTGAGCTGCCTTGCGCATATCATGGATCTTGGCATTCTTATCGAAGCGCTCCCGCAGCAGCACAGCTTGGTAGCGGTATACATCACTGGAACATTAGGATTAAAGGATTTTACAAAGCTATGTTTGTAAGGAATAAATTATCATATACTAACAACTAATAACACTATGTAGACATCTACTAAGAGTACTGACACAAATAAATATTTAGGAACAATCATAGGAATGAACAAGGAAAATGTGGGCAGTCTTTTTATAACTTTCTAAGGAAAATTACGACCAGATTTAGTGAACAAACTACTTCCTAAACCAAAATAAAACTTAAAAGTAAAACCAAGATAATAATGATCTACAAAATAATAAAAGAAACACCTTATAAAGATCCAAAACTTAACACAAAACAAAACGAAAATCTTTCAATAGCAATTTTTCAGCAATCTTGTAAAATAAACCTGTAAATCAATGAGAAAATTAGGTTATAGAGTTGACAATTAAAATTACGTAATTAAACCTGAGAATATCGGGATTCTTATTTTTATATTTCTGTTGTCTTACCGTCTATCATAAAACGCTTCTACATTACGAAGAGCTCTTTTATAAAGGCTGCAGACTCTTTGCGAGTGAGTCCTAATTCCGAGAGGCAGAGTACCTGCCATTTTTGTTATTACTGCTCAGTGCTCATGCTCTATGCTCTATTCAATTTTGACAATGACAATTGACATTAACACAACACATAATGTCTGAGCTGACAATCAACGTCAAAGCTGAGGGGCTACTCCGAACTTCGTAACATGCCGTCCCTTTCACTCATATAGTTTATAACATGAGAGTGAAATGGACGGCACGAGAAGAAGTTCGGAGTACAGGGGCGCTACCGCGATCAGCAAACGAAGTTTTCCCTCTCTGTCTTACTTATGTGCAAACTTGCAAGTGCGACAGACAGGGAAAATTTCGAATGCCGTTCGCGGTAGTACTTTCGGGGCGCTACCGCGACCACAGACGAAGTTTTCCCTCTCTGTCTCACTTATATGCAAACTTGCAAGTGCGACAGAGAGAGAAAACTTCGTTTGCTGTTCGCGGTAGCACCTCTGGCCCTGTAAAAATGTTTTCACCTCACCCGCACTGTGGCGCTACCGCAACAGCAAACGAAGTTTTCCCTCTCTGTCGCACTTATTGAGGGGCTACCGCGAGCAGCAAACGAAGTTTTCCCTCTCTGTCGCACTTGCAAGTTTTCATATAAGTGCGACAGAGAGGGAAAACTTCGTTTGCTGTCGCGGTAGCGCCCCTGAGGGGCTACCGCGAACCGAAAACGAACGAAGTTCGAATATCTCCCTCTCTGTCGCACTTGCTAATTCGTGCGGCAAAGGGGGAGATATTCGAACTTCGTTCGTTTTCAGTTCGCGGTAGCTCCTCTGAAAGGCTTACTTTATCGTTTCAAATCTGCGTGCAAAAGTCCATTTTATCCACTAGCGGATAAAGTGATTTTGAAATTCGAACATGACGTAGTACCCGCGCTACCCAATTTTTTTATGGATGCGTTCAGAATCATGGTTCGGCCATGCGGTCTTAAGGCGGTTTCCGCACGACGGTGCGGTGTGCGAGTGAGACAGCGCTATACATGTATATAGCGACGGCCCGCTCGCACAAGGAATGTGTCATCCGATGAAACATTTTATTTTAGGTACTTACATTAAATTGAAAATCATTCAATTTTAGTTTTATATCATTATTTTACCTACTTTTTTAATTTATGGAAATACAAAAATAAGGAATATATTCAAACAATATTCGTATTGCAATTTTTTTTAATAATACTTGAATTGTTTTCTTGTACCTAATACGTTTCCTCGCTAGGGTGAGGTGAAAAGTTGTGTGTTTCGCTCGGCAGCAAAGTTATTTGGCTTCTCGTGTCTTGAAACCCTTGCTACGCTCAGGATTCTATTCTTGAACCACTCGCTACGCTCGTGGTTCAATTCTAGAATCCTTTGCTAACTCGGCTTTCAACTCCAGCACTCGTACCAAACAACAACTTTGCAGCCTTGCATAACAAATAACTAAAGGTGGTCGGAAACTGAACCGGGCTAGGCATATGGATTAATCGGTTGAGAACAAAATAATGCTACGGTTTATTTTTGTCGCTGGGAAAGGACGGGTAAGGTCGGATCGGAAACCTTTAGTCGCTGTGTGCCTAAAACGCAGTCCGCTAATTTCGCGTTATGTCAAACACTTGCGTCGACAGTATGCCTAGTATAACTCGACCCGTAAATCCCTATTGTTCGGAAACTGAGCCTGAGCAACCTTACACTGGTGCGTGTGAAAGCGTTGTGAATAACCGTGTTCTGTTGTGTACATTTGTTACAAGGCCACAGGATGCGTGCGAAATATCATGACTAGACAAACATAATACAATACGCTAATAAAATGACACAGACATACTTATTAAGCGCAACATGCGACAGTAAAAGAAGAAAAGTATAATTTAGGTGACAGGAGCGCCTACTAACAATATCATACCTAATTTTGAATCGAAGTTAAAAAAAGCTGTATTATTGTTCTTGTGAATTTAGCTATCATGAGTCTCACTTGTAGCGGCGCAATGCACGGATTACAGAGGTCACGGGTTTGACGAGTTCTAAATGTTCTAAAAAAGATGGAAATAATGCGTTCTGAGATTATTGACAGTTGTCAATCGCGTAACTAGAGTTACAAGCAAGCGTCCATAAGCTACGGTGTTGGCCTGCCATGCAGAATACGCGACAAGCGAGGCGCCTTTGCCATCAGAATAGTAGCTAAGATAACTTGTAAAATGCACTGCAGAAATATGCAGGATGAAAAGATGTCACATTCCTACATCATTAATTGTTGACGAATTGTGATGAAGCAATCTAATATTGCTCTAGTTGTGTTAAACTTGGTTTGCTATTATAACGCCTTTAAGAATGATCTCACGTAAAAAAATCCAAAGCCTATAAACGGGGTCGGAGAAAGTAGAAAATTGACGCGATGCGACGAGATGACCGTTGGCCAATCAGAACCAGTCGCTTGACCAACAGTGCGTTCCCGCCATTTAGATTTTTTGAAATTAGAACACCCGATTTGACGGCTGAAAGGTTTTTTATTGTGTAGAGATCGGAAGCGAAACTAAATTGTGAAAATTTGGACTGAAATGCGATTCGGAGCGCTCACTCAGCCCGAATAATGAAGTCTAGCTTAGGAGTTCACGCCAGTGTTTCGCTGACACTCGGTGCGGTGGGTTTTCTACCACACCAATCGCTCCACTTTATTTTACTTACAACTTCTGTGCCAGTTTGTGATAACTAATTGTATCTGTTTAGAAATATTTGCGAGTGAAGCAACTTTTTAAGTGTAATCAGAAGCCGGTTTTCTGGAATTTCTTTGGAATTTATCAAGTAAGTAAGTTACCTATATTTTTCTGAATTGACATAGATAAGTACTTACAACATGATTATTTTGTAGACTTATATTGATAATCATGTTTCTAGGGTAAACTTGCCTATTTGGCACTTTACAATGGGTGCCAATTTCTCATATTTTGGGTGCTCATCAGTAGACGGTGCTTTACTAGGTACATATATATATCATGAGTGTCTTGTGTTATAATTCCAATTACTTACAATAAAAATTGGTCATGTATTTTTTTTAATTATATATTATTTCCGATTGTTCTCTTTTTTTCAACGGTTATCAACTACTCGTACGGCAGGATTATCTTGTGTAGGTAGTATAGGAGTTGCTATGGCCACCTTCTTACTCCATAATCTGATCAGCTCGGTGGTGCCATTATAGATATTGCATTGTCACCGAACCTGCATAATTATACCAAATTTCAGCTCAATCGGTTGAAGTGAAGATAACTGGCCTAAAATTCTCTAAGAGTCTAAAATTTCCAGATACGTCCCTCTCATCCAGACATACTATACAGGGCAAGTTACCTACTTAAATAAAATATTGTAAAAATGGGTTGTATTTGGCGACAGATTTTTTCCAAGTTTCAGGGAGCATGATGAAATTTTAATTTGCGCTTATAGGCATACTAATACCGTTCCGTGGACAGCCATGAGAACGAATAACTCTGGTAATGACCATTCTTTGTTTCTTCGGACATATCGTGCTCTCACCTAGGCATGATCTAGAGAAACAAATTATTCTCGGATCCGTGGAAGCTGTGGTGGAAGGCAAACGCCCAAGAGTAATTAAGGCTTCAGGTAGGCTAGCACAACTTGCTGCAAAGTCGTATCTCGCGCGACTCGGCGATTCCTGTCTGTGTCTGTATTCCTGGCTCAAACTGTGCGGAATAGAAAGAGGAACGTAGATTTTTCTCTACTCGCGTCGCGTCGCAGCGGCAGTTGTGCTAGCCCCGCAGGTGCGCTGGACCGATGAGTCAAGAATGCTGCCAAATGCAGCCTTTCCCGTGCGGTCCACTTGACGAGGAACCGAACTGGATAGAGGGCAATTGCGGCCCCGATCCTCAAGTCATGAAGGATCCACTACGAAGAAGATCTACTATGCAATTTAAAACAATGAAACTGAATAATTAATTCACGAATACACGTCCCATATTTTTAAGCATCGACTGAAGCCACAAAAAGCTTTCACTTGTTGAACCAACCACTTTTTAATGTGAATCATGTTGCATTCTCGCGAACTTTCGACTACTTCTATTGTTAGGTACTTGTTAGCGATGCCATTAAGGAGAAATTTTATATACAATTTGGTTGTTCGGGATTTCAGTAAGTAAATGAGCAAATTAACTTTCTCTGTCGCTAGTTGCCATTACCTTATTGCTTTCCAGGATCACATTTTAAAACTGATTTTATCGGTTTTAAAATAGCTAAATCCACCAATCTCAAGTAGGATTTATTTGTCTTTTTCCACCGTATTTTTATGGGCCGTCGTGTTAGCACGTTATTAGAAGTCCATATTGTAAAGAATCTAACAAATTGTGTAATTTTTCTCCAAATCGAATACCCCAGTATCGGAGTAGCCTGTGGTTTATGCCTATGACATTAGCAACCGAGAGAGGGGAAACTAAATAGACCCTTAACTTAGTTTGGCAAGAAATGGTAAAAGTCTCTAATTCAAGCCTCGGTGACGCTGAGTCCAATACAAACGATACTGGTCAAGGAAAAAATACAGAAAGTACAAAATGATCGACAAAAGGAACAAATTAGGGGTTAATTGGAACTTTCGTGTTCGAATCTTGCCTGTTCTTCCAACATTACAACAGTCAATTGGCTCCAAAAAGTATACCTACTTATACGTTGAACTGGCTGGTTTTTGGAAATCTCCCGCCCAAGGCCAATGCAAGTTTCCCAACTGTGAACGCAACTGTTGTTGTGACAGTATTAGCACATGGCGACGTTGCCCCTCCCCTCCATGGGCAAGTTTAACGTCCATTATATATGGTAATGGGCTACGCTATATTGTGTAACACTTAAGTAATAACAAAATATGACTACAGTCATATTTAAATAAAAAAAAAAAAAACTAACAAAACGGACTGCTAACGACGCTGGATGATAATTATTAAGTGGCAAGACACTTTAGAAAATAGTGCATAGTACAATATTTGAAGTCCCCTCGTTGCTGATTATGTCTACCTCATCATTAGATCTCGATTCTGAATAAAACTGAAAAACCTAAACCATCCGTATTAAAACAAAAAATAAATAAATAGTAATTAGTAATACGTAATTTAATAGACGTCCCCATATTTGGTACTCAGGAATTGCTAGCCAAATGCGCGCGATGATTCTGACATTAATTCGAACTTCGTATCGTGCCGTCCCTTTCACTAATACAGTGGGAGTAAAAGAGACGGCACGATACGAAGTTCGGAGTACGGGGTCAAGGGCGCTACCGCGAACAGCAAACGAAGTTTTCCCTCTCTGTCGCACTTGCAAGTTTGCACATAAGTGAGACAGAGAGGGAAAACTTCGTTTGTGGTTCGCGGTAGCCCCTCAGGAGTGCTACCGCGAACCACAAACGAAGCCTCCCCTCTCTGTCGCACTTGCAAGTTTGCACATGAGTGCGACAGAGAGGGAAAACTTCGGTTATAGTTCGCGGTAGCACTCCAGTAAATTTCTGATAATTTGCTAAGTATTGATTCTAATGAGGTTTTTTTACACCAAAATTAGTTAATTCATATTTATTGCTTAAGATCTATTCCTAATTATCAGTGTCTTTAATCTCTAATTATCAGTTTCGCTCATTAGCGCTGTTCACCTTATTATTTATGCGACAATCGTCGCTTGTAGAATCGAATTAAAGATAAAAATGGCGGGTTTACTGCCGAAATTACACAATGCATAATCATAAATAATGAGGAAATTTGAGTGAGTATACATTTAGTAATGCAAATAGCCTTCAAAAGCGCTTTTACTAGTCTAGTAGAGAAATGGGGGCAAATTCAAAATCCCTGACGTGTAACGCGAGAAGAAGTCTTGACACTTGTAATATATTTAAAATTTAAAACTATTTTATTAATTTACCTAGTACAATACAAACTAATATAATAAACTATCTGTGCCGTGCGACTTCATCCGCATTTTACATGTGAACTTGACCGATTCACGAGTTAAAAAGTAACCTAAATATTGACCCGTGTTATTTAAAATTAAAACACGGGTCAACATTTAGGGTACTCGATTATAACTTATAATTTCGATCACCATATCACATGCCAAATAAAAATATTTAAGTTAACCTGCCAGTATAACTCCGCGCGTAATTTTATTATGCTCGTGTTAGATGGAGACGAGTAAATTTATAGGATAACGTAAGTATCAAAACTGATATTAGTGATATTTCATATAACAATGACGTTTGACAATTCCATTCTCATCTTTCATTTGCCTGAGCGCTCTTATTTTTCTTCTTCTGATCGTTACCTCTAAGTATAAAACCAAATAGGCTAGCACAACTTGCTGCCAAGTCGTATCTCGCGCGACTCAGCGATTCCTGTCTCACTCGAACTGTGCTAATTAGAAAGAGGAGAGTAGATTTTTCTCTACTCGCGTCGCGTCGCAGCGGCAGTTGTGCTAGCCCGGCTGGTTAGTACAATTAGATTATCCACCGGCATCCTATGGATCGTCATTAAGGGGATGCCTCGGTTCGGTCAGCCACTCCCCTCGTGAAAGAGACACGCTTATGTTTTTCCCGCACGACAAATCGGCATGCAACACTCTTCGGGAATGGCTTTTTTAGACAAATCTCGATAAATATCTGACTGTGTGCAGTTTTATTAAATTTGACAGAGTTTAGATGAGGTAAAGTACCATAATTTTAACTTAACTGTGTCGTTTAATAATGTTGTTTTAGTAGGCTGAATAAAAAGAGGAAAATAAAGTCAACTTTGGATTTTTTTCTATCGTGAAAATTTTGAGAAATCATGTTTCGGCTATTGTCAGACAGACAGTCATATAGCCAAAAATCATATATCTGAAAAACAGGCCTTATAGTTTCCTCGTCTGGGCAGAACAGCGTTTCAAAGAACGCGATATTTATCGTTGCACGGCCTTAACGCCGGACCACGTTTTTGCGTCGCTGCACACGCTACAGTAAAACGTGATCTCATTCTTTGCTACTTTCACTGTGCGCATTTTGGTCTCAATTGGGCGTATTGAGAAGTAATTTAACTAAAAGAAAGGAAATTAAAGCGGTTGTAGAATATAGTGGTAAACGTTGAAGGTAAAAGAATGACGTATCATTTATCAAATTAAGTCTACCGTTAAATCAAACGGAAGCGTCCGCTAACAAAGTTTTAATTTTCATCAGAGGTAATTTGAAAAATTCATCGCCATGGGTAGTATTTGAACCCACGAACTCTGTAATCCGTCTACGGACTGGAATTCCAAAGGTCGTTAATTCCCACTCGGGGCGATGAATTTTCCAAAATTTTGATTTTGATTGAAAATGAAACTCGAACGTCATAAATATAAAATAATACCTATTATAGATCGATAACGAACGTATGTACTTACGTTTGTTGTATCGGTGACTGGGTGTAGGTATGTGCACGTTTGTAATGTTTAATCGTCTCAAACGGAGGAATTTCTGGTTGGACCAGTTTTCACGGAATTCAATATGCAAATTTGACAAATGCTCGTTGAACGTGAACGTGACTGGGGCGCTACCGCGACAGCAAACGAAGTTTTCGCTCTCTGTCGCACTTGCACGTTCGGAAGTAAGTGCGACAGAGAGCGAAAACTTCATTTGCTGTCGCGGTAGCGCCCCTGAGGTGGTTTTTGAGTTTATGTGTGATTTGTGAATTAATTAGAATAACGTAATGACTAATGGATGAAGTACTGATAGTTTTTTTTTACGGTGCTAAATGTATAATCTATTACGATAACTGGCCGAAAGATCTTGATTAGATGAACAGAATAGTGTGTCTGTTAGCAGTGTACATTTACATAGTATATAGGTACAAAATAATAAATTACGCTTCAAATTTTAATTTATCACATGCTTAATTATTATGTTTTATCATAAGTATTATAAAGAGCAGATTAGCAGCTATATAGTAGAGTTGGAATTCCAGGTAGATATTGGAAGTATACGGTTAGGGATCGTCCACAAATTACGCAAGTATTGTGTTTTGTTTTTGAACCTGACTGTGCTTTATAGGCCGCGTCCAATAAAGCGATTGGAGAGTAGCCTGGGGAAAATCCAGGGGAAAACCTCCGACACGACCACCCGTTTGGTTTGGAACACTGGAATACTCTAAGAGTTTGCGCTCCAGTGAGATTAGTTGCCCTGTTTCAACCGAATCCGAGGTGTGAGTGGAATGGAGCTACTGGGAGTTTTGTTGCTGGTTCACTGAACCTAGCTTAGCTGAGAAGAGTCCAGCAAGAAACTCAGCTAGGCCCGACTTATGTCTGATTGACTCGACCCGGTGTGCGGCATGTGTCTTGTCGTTGTCGCGATCGCGAGGTGGACGTCCCCGCCGCGCCGGCGGGCATGCCTAAGTGTACGCAATGTGTCTGTGTTGGACGTCGTAAGCGCAGCGTTCCATATTTTGATGGACGCTGTGATTACATCGTCCGGGTCCGTGAGTGTTTGCCTAGGACGCCGGACCGTGCGGCCCCCCAATCAGTGATAGCCGAGTTATGACAGAGGGAGGAGGGATGGGAAAGTAGTCGACAGCCTTCCTAACTAACGGATTCCTATGATGGGGAGGGTTGTCAAAATAACATCTGGCAGTCTGCTTAAAGAAACCATACATGGTGCTAATCCCCATGTCGTGGTGCAGACTGAGGTTCGACTGGTATCACGGGGCACCAGTCGCGCTACGGAGAATACGATTCTGAATATCTGAATGACCTGAAGCGACTTGAGCGATGTCATAGACACGTGAGCAAAGCTACACTTGCATAAGACATGATTGGACAAACACAAATTTGTAGTGTCAGCTTATTTCTAAGTGACATTTTACTAAACTTGTTAATCATCGGCCCAAGCCTTCCTAGCAGGAACAACGCACAGTTGCGTACCCTACTGATGTGGCTACGGAAAGTCAGTTTTCTGCCGAGGATCACTGTATGAGTATTTGACTTCGTTGGCCCAGGGGATGGGCCGGTCAAACATTTGTATCAGAGCCACCCACCTTTCCGTGCTAACGCGTTCAGACGGGTGGAAGACTATCGCAGTGCTTTTTTCCAGATTGACTTCGATACGCCAAAGATTAAACCAACGACCTAGGTCAGTGATTGCCTCCTGGAGGTATCGCCGGATAAAATTGTACTTACAATGAGTCGTAAAGTGCGCGGTATCGTCCGCGAACAACACCAGTTGCACTTTAGGGTGCCTGGGGATGTCGTTCGTGAATAACGAATAAAGAGTGAGAGAGAGCATGGAGCCTTGCGGGACTCCGGCCCGGATGGGGTGTGGGTCCGAGTACGTTCCCTCTAGTCTGTATCGTAAATTATTATGTGTAAGCAACCCTTGCATTGCTTACTACGGTTGCAGTGTTTGAATCAAAATACTCGTACGCAGTTTAGTTTGCGACAGTAAGTCCTAGTATAGTTTGCATTTTAATTAGAGAATGTAATTTGCAAAACCTGGTCTGTCGTTAGTAATTAGTTCATTTCATGAAAATGTATATGGATACACGTGTACCGATAACGATACAGCAGCGTAATGAGGACAGTAATCAACCTAACTTAAGGGCTTACCGCGAACCGAAAACGAAGTATCTTCCTTCTGTCGTTCGAAGTTCGAAAATGCAAGTGAGACAGAGGTAGAGGCTCGGAGGATATTTCGTTCTCAGTTGACGGTAGGCCCTATTTAACTTTAAATTAGATTTAAATTTGTTTTTGCTTGCTTTTTTATCTGCTTTTTGGCTGTTCAGCCATAATCAGATTGTATGTCCTGTTGCAGTTGTATTTACTCGCTACACATTTGTAATTATATCATAAAATATATAATCTTTATTTAAAGTACGTAATCAATACCTACAAATTTGTAAGGAACCCTCGGTGGGAGATTCGACTTGCACTTATCCGGTTTTTAGAGTTCCGTAGCCAAAATGGCAAAAACGGAGCCCTTATAGATTCGTCATACGTCTGTTCGTTCGTCCGTCCGTCCGCATGTCACAGCCGATTTACTCGGAGACTATAAGCACTACAATTATGAAATTTGGTAGGAAGGTGTATTCTATGAACCGCTACATAAAAGTGAAGTGAATTACAAAAAAATATTAAATTAGGGGGGGGACTCCATACATGTAACCGGTGGATGAAAAAAAAAATTTCAACGCACATAGTCGTGTGGAGTATCGATGGATAGGCCTTTAAAAATGATAAGGAGGTTTCTAAAAAACTTGTCCATTTAAGTCAACCGTTGGTGAGATATTAGCTGTCAAAGTCATAGAAAGTGTGTCCCCCCCTCTAATTTCCAAACTATAAAGTTTAAAATTCTGAAAAAAATTGAGGTGGTGTGCATTCGTAAATACTTTCAACGATTTTTGGTTTGAACAATATAGGTTTTACGGTTTTTGAGTTTTCGCTTAAAAACTGTCTTGCCCAAACAAAAGATCGTAAGTGCCGTGAGTTCCCTATGAAGATACGACTTTTTTAGATTTAATGCATTGGATAGTTATTTTAAATATGGGCTAGTAGGTGTTGGTACGGAACCCTTCATTGTGCGTGGTCCGACACGCACTTGGCCGGTTTTTTTAATTCATTGAGTGACTAAACGGCATTTGATAATTATTTTCGAGCATCGTTTAAATGTATTTATTCAGCATCTATAACCATTTTGTTTCATGCTGTAACACTTAAATTAAGTGTTTACATTTCGTGTGACGGCATAGTGTAAGGGCACAATGTGTCTGGGTCATAATTGATCCTTACACGGATGTTGATGGCTTTAGCCAGTCAGAAACAAAAGGCTGACACGGGTAAGACGATTTTAATAGATGAATTATGTACGTGATTCTTTTACTAATATGTGCATCAATATGTAACTAGTAATAAGGACGTAACTAGCTATGTATGATAGCGTCAACACACGAGTAAAATTGTGACCGCAAAAATGAAGTATTGTTTAAATTCAAAACGATCTATTGAATGATTTGGTAGTTTTGGTACTAATTAAAAAAAAATTAAAGCAATACTTGACAAAAGTATCGCAACCAATTTTTTTTAGTATTTCCATCGGTCGTTCATTGAATGCAAATAATGAATCATTTTGGGACAGACATAAATTAGACCTGGGAGAAGAATAGTCCTATAAACTACCAAGCGGTTCAGCGAGCGCTGTGCAATTTAAATTGCAAAGTTTCGGTAAAGAACCCCGAATCCTCTTTTATAGTGGAATATATATAAGAAACTTTACAAACATAACCGGTTAAAACCGGACTCAGTCGCCATGTGTGAATCGCGGAAGACCAGTCCATTTTGACGGACAAAAAAAAAGAAAGTCAAGGGTCCGTTATTGCTTTAGTTTATTATAATAATTGCCTATAATTTTGGGGCCTTGTTGAATACAAATGAATTATCTTCCTATAAAGTCATGGTTTAATCTTACTTAGTAGTATCTACAATTACTAAAGCTTGCAAGAGCTTTTAAGCATTAACATTGGTTGTAGGTATTTGTTTTAATGTTTAATTTATTTTTGTCTCTTTTCGGCACTAATTTTTGGTAGGAACTAGGAATTAAAATATACTTAGGCTCGGTTTTATAAAGATCCGTTAAACCTTATCTCGGTTTGTTATGTCAAAAAATGTACTGAGTTACTGAAATTTGATCTGTCATTTGGTCTAACGGATCTTTATAAAACACGGCCTTAAAAGATTTGTTTAAACGGGTCTAAACGTCTGTAACAAAGGTAAATACTTTATATATTTACCTTTGTTACAGACTTTTAGACCCGTTAAACCCATTTTAACTTTTTTTATATGTTTACAAAGCGCGAGAGTTTACAATGGAATAATTAAAGATACTTTTCTCAAAAACGACCCGCAAAGTGAACTTTACTCGCTACATATTGGAAGGTATGTTTAAAGTCAGATAAAATTAAAAAAGTAAAGAATATTTTAGGTAGCCTGGAATTTTATACTTATATAAATTCCATTATATGTCGAGTTTCAAAGTTTCAAGCTTTTAAAAAAGTAGAAACAGGCATTTAAAAGACGGCACAGGAGGTCGTATTCAGCTAATTCATCTTGTATTTTTCTGTTGGAATCGTGATATTTTGTGTGTTTCAATAATCTGTGTTTTTGGGGGAAAAATACACTTGCAATTATGTTAAAAAAAGCGTCCGCCATTTTTGGACAAGCACGATATTAGCCTCGACTGGTATGGCAATTGCAGGCTTCGTATTATAATTAAAGGGACTCGCAAGGTCGTCCGTTTAAACAAATGGTTAGCCTGCAATTGCCTTCTTCCCGGCCACGGCAAGAATGTACTATTATTGTATTGTTTGTTTCCCGCGAAGACCTTTATCAGTAACCTGTGTATTGGTAGCTCTGGTACCTAAAAGGGCCTTTGATGCCCACTTGTATAAGTTGTAGAATAATTATTTTGACGACCGCTTTAGCCTAGTTGGTAGTGACCCTGCCTACGAAGCTGGAGGTCCCGGGTTCGAATCCCGGTCAGGGCATTTATTTGTGTGAGGAGCACGAATATTTGTTCCTGTCTTGGATGTTTTCTATGTATTTAAGTATATATTTATCTATATAAGTATGTATATCGTCGCCTAGTACCCATAGTACAAGCTTTGCTTAGTTTGGGACTAGGTCGATTTGTGTAAGATTGTAAAGAAAGAAACACTTATTCACAGACACAGAAGACACACATATTACAAAAAAAAAACAACAACAGAAGAAAACAAACCACAACATGCGTGTCCCCGCGGCAGTGAAACGGACACTGGCTCAGCATTATGCTGAGGTGGTGAGAGTCAGGATGGCGGGTGTACCTAAACAAATATTTAAAAGAAGTGTACGAAATTTTTGTACTAAATTTGTACTATTTTGTACCACATTTAAAAAAAATTTTACCCTTCCGTAATTAAAGTTATTACAAAGTGAAGGTACACCCGCCATCCTGACAGTCAGGATGGCGGGTGTACCTGGAAAAACTATGATCCTACCAATTATTAACCAATGTTAATATCTTAATTTTTTGTACTAAATTTGTACTCAGTAAAAACTTCAGCCATCTAATTCGTAGTTTGCGAGTTCTACACATTTGATGATTTTCTACTGCTGGGCAATACGGTTATTCTAAGTAATACATGTATGGGGATGTTAGACAAATTAATAAACTGGGAGGGGACGGGAGAATTGTGAGTTTTGAAGACTACACCCAAAGGTATCATGTCACACAAGTTTCAAAACTTTATTAATTGTTAGATTTTCCCATACATTCATTACTTAGAATAACCGTATTGCCCAGCAGTAGAAAATCATCAAATGTGTAAAACTCGCAAAGTACGAATTAGATGGCTGAAGTTTTTATTGTATTTTTATTTGAGTACAAATTTAGTACAAAAAATTAAGATATTAACATTGGTTAATAATTGGTAGGATCATAGTTTTTCCAGGTACACCCGCCATCCTGACTGTCAGGATGGCGGGTGTACCTTCACTTTGTAATAACTTTAATTACGGAAGGGTACAATTTTTTTTAAATGTGGTACAAAATAGTACAAATTTAGTACAAAAATTTCGTACACTTCTTTTAAATATTTGTTTAGGTACACCCGCCATCCTGACTCTCACCTGAGGTGTCAGACAAAAATTATCAACAAAATATTTATTTATTTTATTTATTTATTTGACTTTGATTAAGAAAATGGACGGAACCCGCACAACATCAGTTCCTGTCGGAGACAATCTTGCAATTCGGGTGTAACGGTGCACTCGGGTGCATCGACCGGGTCCCGGCACTTTTCGGCCACGTGTTTAACTGTACCTTTTTTGTATGACAATGGATCTTTTGCACGCAGTTGGGTTCCATCAAATTAAGTTAAATAATTATTAAAATGCTAGCAGAGACTGCAATGAGCATTGCTATCCAACATCTAACGAGGCAATGCGGCCAGCATTTTGGGAACGGGTAGCGGTCTAGTAGATTACCTAAGCTTTTAGATAGTTTATGATGATTATATTATTTATGATTATTATTTAACCTAATTTGATGAGACATCAATTTAAACATATTTCGATAAAACATCAATAAGGTCGAGTAGGTCTAAAGTAAACAGATGTCCCGCATTTTTCGGGACTTCCTGATTTTCAGCGGTGATATTTGGTCATGTCCCGCAATTCGGTGAACCAAATTCGAAACAACATGTACCTACAGAATTTTGGGCAGTCAATCAATAAAACCAAATGCATTTTGTGCACTCTGCAAATAATAAAATTCAACTGTAACAGACAAAACAAACTAAGAATTGTTTAACGTAGACATAAGTAAAGATATGTTAAACATTAATAATGACTATTAGACCCGAATTTTAATCTAAAGTCCGAAATTTCAATGCTGTTGTCCCGTCTACCTTTAGTTCGTCCGGGTGTTACATACAACATTCCGAAGGTTCGTTTGTCGGAATCTATATTTTTTCTGAACCTATATTTTTCTCTACGGGATTCCAACGCAGATCGCAGGGCTGGAGAATGAGCCATCATTCTTCTACCAAAGGATAGGCATAGCCACCCAGCGAGGGAATGTAGCCAGCCTAGTAGGTAGCCTGCCACGGGCGATAGATTTGGGAGTGTTTTATTAGATTAACATTTAGTAATAGGTTAGTTTTAATGATGTAACTGCCACATTTGACATCTGTCAGCTGTCAAGTTGATGTTTTTTTTTGATTCCCGAGACCAAGGCACGATTCTATTAATGCCTCCAAACATGTGGTATGTCAAAGATAAGATTAAAAAATATATATTTCTTAAAAACGATACTTAATAAAAAAACCGGCAACAGTTTTAAACTCTATAATAAGTCTAGTATCAATAAAAAATATAATATGGATCAATCAAAAAAAACTTAAGGTCCCCGATTCATCTTCCTCCTTCACAATTGCTATATTGAGGAAGTTTTAAAGTCAGGTTTTTAACTCACACAGTTTTTCTTATTACCCTTAATTACGAATAACCTCGTTTCGTACCTTCGATACAATCAACAATCATTTTAAATAACCTTCATCAAGACGGGGTCATTTAATAATCACGTACGCATTTTCTTAAAAGGTTTTATAAGTAATATAAAAAAAACTTATCATTATAAAAGAAATCTATTGTAACATATTATTTGTAATAATGACACTTTTATTTAATTATATAACGCTTAGGCATATTCACCGATTAATAACTGTTACTTATTGGATATTTTACCCAAGATGCCTGAGGCTTCTACATCATTGCAGTAATGGAATAGAGATTGGCATTGACGAAAATGTGCGGAAAAGCGACACTAACAAACTTAACAAAATCTATTTAAAAAAATATATATCTGGCACTTTAGATAAATAGTCATCAAAATTGATCAAAATAATTTAATAGTTTAACCTGCCGCGAAAGAAGAGTTTTTATTTCAAAATAGTAAATTTTTAATTTGAGTAAAAGCAGTAGTGAATTTTAAGCAGTTTTTTTGCGAGAAAGCAGTAATGAATTTTAAGTAGAAAATTTTAATAAAGAGAACGGTGAATGCCTCGTTATGGGAATAATGTATAATTCTTAAAAAATAGTATTTAATCCGGGGATCGGATACCGGTATTTTCTCCATAGAAAAATACCGGTATTATTACGGTCACCGGTTCATTATTTCGTTTTTAATGGGAAACTCTAATAATACGATGTTGTTACCTAAATACATGATTCAGCTCTACGTACAGAGCAAAAAATTATCCAAAATATTGGGCTAATTCAGGGTTTTTTTAAAATACCGGTATCGGTCCCTGATTTAATCAGACATTAACCGAATCTGTATCTACAGCTATCTCTATCAACAGCTAGTTATATAACAGTTTTATATCGGGTTACATTATGCCGATAGCGTGACTATGTTATTCACAAGTTACATAAGTGTTACATGTTACATTGAGTCAACCCTAATCATCGACTAGACAAATAATCAACGATGAAGACGACCTCGATAAAACCTTTGTGATGCTTATAGTCCTAACTTATTTATAATTGGGTACTAGACAGTTTTATATAATTCATATATAATGAATGGTGTGTCTGTCTTTCCGTCTGTTAGCTCTTTACGCTTAAACCGTTGAACCGATTTAGATGAAATTTGGTATGGAGATAGTTTGGGTCCCGAGGAAGGACATACGCTACTTTTTATCCCGGAAATCATCCCTTAAGGGGTGGGAGTTTGTATGAAAGGGCGATGAGTAGGTAACCGCCTGATAAAAAAAAATCAATTAAATTCTATCGCGATGAACGAGTTCTAAGCAGACCAAGTCGCGGGCCAAAGCTAGTGTTTTAATATGTTAGAAATGTCTTAAATTAAACGACTGAGCTGTAAAAAAAAACATGTTTGTTTTAAAAGGACACCTAAGTATATATGCGACTTTGAGTCATAGTGACGTCACCGACACCATGGTTTCGCTCCCTGCTTATTATGAGATCCATACATTTTTTTAGTCATTTAAATTTTCGCTCTTGAATAACGTCAGACTGCTATAAGTTTGTAAATAAACTAACCTATTCGCGTGACACTTCCAAAAATAGAATATCAACTTTGATATTCTATTTTTGGAAGTGTCACGCGAATAGGTTAACTAGCAAAAACGGTTTTGACAGCAGCTGTTTCTGACGACATTAGCATCTGAAAAAGTTAAACTTATTAAAATTATAATAAGTAATTAAATGATTTTCATTGAAATGTAAATAGTTATTTAGCTTCTAAGAAATTATAGGCTATTTAAAAATCCTTTTTTATAATCGTTAATTACATCTGTCAAGTACCCTATTAGAGAGGTGGTAATAACTGTGATAAGCTAAGGTTTGCCAGATGGTAAGGAGACACCGTAGCCTATGGACTACTCCTCCAGAAGAACCACCGCGCGATAGCGATTTATTAATTAGAGGATTCGTTGTGTTGTCAGCTACGGATAAATGCAGGTTCTTACTCTCAAGTCTCAACATAGCCCATCCTAGGGAGTTTTGGTGACCAGGAACACAATACCACAATACCTATATAGCCATATATACCTAGTATACCTACCTATAGAGCAAGACAACCTACCATCCAGCGGAGCTACCTATAGATGGTATAGTCCATCCGCTGGTCTATGGCCGAACAGCCATAAAGATAAGCTAATTAGTTAGCCTATTGTAAAAGATCGTAAGTGATTTCTTACACATAGCACGTAATAGTTTGCACTAAAGTTCAATATCAAATGACACCAATAAAAATACTAATGCGACAAACGATATTTGACGGTAGTTGTTGAAATTGTCTGTGTTTACGGAACATACAAGGTATTTTAAGGTTTAAAGAAGCTAGGCTTACGTTGCATTTCAAAAGTTCGTGTTACGATTTGTGACCATTGGAAATAAAAAGTGCTATTGTTGCACAATTAGTTTATTGCTCTTTGGCCTTAGATCACCGAACAAGTTTTTTTTATAACTATTTGATTGATCACACTAACTAGGGAAACTAGTGTCCTACACGTAAGTGTAGGACTCTAAATTTGTGGACGTCCCCGAACCGGTAATAACTCTGCATTTGCAATACTTATATCTTTAAATTTGAATAGTCTTATTTTATTTTAAACAATACGCGCAATACACATAGTATAAAATAAAACTGGCATTAAGTTCGTGACAAAGTTTTGACCCATTTAACCACGGACCTTTTTGTTCTGTGGGTTCAACTACAGGACAGTCAGCAAAGAGAGTGCACTGTTGGATCCTAACGTACAAATCATAGTCGAAAAGTGGTAAACCACTTTTTTGGCCGACTGTACGTATAAGTAGCGTAGCGCCCAAAATCCACGAAGCCCAGGGTCATCAAACTCCCAATCTCGTACAAGTAGGTACCTGCTAAGGGCAACACTCTACTTATAAAGTCGTGTCGCAATATTCGGGAACACCGTTAGCCGCAGTTCGGCCGAGCCTCCGGGCTAGGGCGACGTGCCGCAGCGCGCCATTTAACAATACGAAGCCCGAAAAAGGCGCGCGCACCCTGCACAATGGCTGGGTGTAGGGATGTGCCAAAGTAGTTCTAGTGTAATGTTGCCAGGGATATATTGCAAAAATGATTTAAGTTTGTGAGTGTGTTACGTTTTTTTAGATCTTCAGTGGTGTTTGTTTTGATATCACAAATATCACATTTGTTTATTTATTTTGCGATTACATATGGCGTTGAAGAAGCTAAATGATCGGCCTCGGTCATATTTGTTTATCATTTTTTTGTTGCTCATGAATAATTCAATTATAAAGGACACGTTATTATGTATTTACTAAAATAATACCAATCCCATAAAAAAACATTCCGTGTAAAAATAGGCCAAGTCTCGAAACTTTTAAGTTGTGAGATATTACGTAGAGTCAAGTCAGGCATTGTTATTAATCTTTATTTGCTTACTAAATAAAATTTTGAGACTTGAGATTATGTATATAAATTTATTGCAGTAGTTAGTAAGATTTTAGTCATACCTAGCAGTTTTCGAAGTAATCAAGGGAACAAAGGAAAAATATTCTTCAATTACTAACTGTAATGTAGATATGCATTATTTAAAAATCTCACCATAACATACTTATTAAAATACAAAAGACTTGATAAAGTGCAGGATGCATCACGAAAACAACAAATACTGCAAGTTAACACTTAAATGCCAGGAAACACTTATCTTAGATTCAACCTCCACAGCATTTTCATATTCTTAATGCGCCTTATAGATGAACCAAGCCATCCTGGAGTGAACCCTATTCATAAGTCTAAAAAAATCTAAAATGCTTCGCAAGCTAAAACAATGACGTCAAACGTAAGGTAAAGCGCGCGTTAGTTGAATCTAAATAGCTTTATTGAGAGAATCGATAGAATAACAATTAGTCTATCATGTTAGTAAAAACGTTTTATTGAAAATAAACTGCACTAATATTATAAAGCGAAAATGTGTCTGTTTGTGTGATATGCACGCTTAAACTATGTACCTAATACTATTTGCCTCCCCCGGATACTCGCCCCGTGCCTGATAGTGCCCCCTGGATCCACGCCTGAGGGGCTACCGCGAAACGAAAACGAACGAAGTTCGAATATCTCCCTCTCTCACGCACGAATAAGCAAGTGCGACAGAGAGGGAGATATTCGAACTTCGTTCGTTTTCGGTTCGCGGTAGCCCCTCTGGGCAGAAAACCCAATTTACACACGTACAAGAATCGTATGCAAGTTTCTTTTCATTGCGCGTTACTCAGATTTAATGAGTTTTATCGACCTATCAAACCCTGCAATGTAGTTTAACTAGCCCGCAATTCTTGCGTGTAAATGGGATTTCAAGCCGCGGGCACCACTAGTTGAGCAATAAGACTTACTACACTTACTTAGTACGAGCCCCAATGCAAAATAGCTCGTCTAGTCGCAATTCTGCATGCGTATTTTTTTTCAAAAACTAGTATTTCTACCCGAATCGACTTTGATGATTAATGGAATACACTAGACGCAATGTCACTAAAGCTAGCTTAGTTTTGAGTTGTACAAAGTGTACATCTCGTTATTTATTTTAAAATAATTTAATTATAAATATTACATCTCACACGCAAATAATTACGTCTGCTTCATATTTAAGGCAAAATAGGTCGTCTATTTAAAATAAAACCTGTTTACCAGGGTTCGTAATATAAAATATTATTTTCAAATTGAATACGGAATATTCTCTGTCATGTAAAATGACAAACCACTATATAAAAGGGCAAATTCAGCCTAATTTTTTATTACTCCAAATCGTTTTTCTATCGAGATGGCACGAGGTAAGCCAGTGACTGAAGAAGTGCGGAAAATTATAATCTCCAGTAACAATAAAGGCAAATCTACGTACCAAATTGCCAAGGACCTTTCTATGCCAAGGTCTACAATCCAAACTATCATCGAGCATCATCGAAAACACGACAAAATTTCTTGTTTAAAGAAATCCGGCCGCCCACGAATTACTACTAAAGCAGAAAACAGGATTCTGAGGAAGATCATCAAGAAAAATCGTCGTGCAAGAGCTGGAGAACTTACGGTACTATGGCGTGACGCAATTAAAAAAAACATTTCAGTGGATACTTGCAAGAGAGTGATGAAGAGGATGGGCTACGGTTTTTACACTGCTAAAGAGAAACCGTTACTTACACAACGGCAGAAAACTAACAGGTTGAAATTCGCCAAAAAGTACAGAAATTGGACCGTCGATCAGTGGCGTAAAATTATATGGAGTGACGAATCTAAATTTGAAGTCACAGTAGGCGATGAACGAAGTAAAGTCATTCGCGAAAAAGGAGAGGCATTTCAAAAAGATTGTCTTAAGCGTAAGGTAAAGTTTCCAGCTTCCTTAATGATTTGGGGCTGCATGTCGGCACAGGGTGTCGGCTGTCTGCAATTTATAGATGGAACCGTCAATGCCGAAAAATACAAAAGCATCTTACAAGAGAGTTTGCTGCCGTCTATACGTAAGTTAAAGTATAAAAATGCGTATACTTTTCAACAAGATGGTGCCTCATGCCATACCGCTAAAGCAACGATGGCGTGGCTGAAAAAGAAAAAAATACCTACCATGTCGTGGCCATCCAGCAGCCCGGACTTGTCTCCCATAGAAACGTTGTGGTGGAAAATGAAGAAGAAGTTGCGAAAGGACCCGTCCAGATCAAAAGCTGATCTTAAAGAGAAACTTACCTGTGTTTGGAATGAAACAACCCCGGAAGAGTGTCGACAGCTGGTAGATACAATGCCGCTCAGAATTAAAGCCGTTTTAGATGCAAAAGGAGACGCCACCAAGTGGTAGACGTTCTAATCTGCGTCGGTAACACTAAAGACGAACTTTTTTGCATTTTAGTACAATTGGTGAAACAATGTTTTTTTTATTACCAAGGAAAGTTCGTTTTTTTTTTCATTGAATAAATAAAATACGATTTATAACTTATACTGTTTTTATATTGCTAATTCTTCCAAACACCTTCGTCCCCCAGAATTTTTAGGTTAACGTTAGTTTAGTACATTTTTTTCCTACCAGACGTACTCATTTGCATTGGGGCTCGTACAAAGATACGAGTACATTTGCTTAGGTTATTTAAATTTATGTATGTTATCTCGATTATTCCATCCGAGGTTAATCTTTACATTGATATTCCGTGTCGCGTCGCATTGGGAGGACTGACCTGGTACCTATGCATTTTACTTATAGTATTCAGCGTTTTTAGTATTCTGGATGAATAAGTATATTTTTGAACTAATTAGATCATATTTATGGACTGATAACATAAGAACACCTGTATTGAAAATTTCATCGAAATCGTTAGATAAGTATATCAGTTTATACACTTATACACATGTACTTGATAAACATCATTGTATTATCCCTTTTCACGAAACATTAGTCTCATTTCATTTTAATGGTTTTATTTTATATTCTGTGATATTCATTAATAAGAAATTAAATGATAAATTTGTGTTATCAAAAGGAAAAATTAAAATGTAGTGATTAGGTATATAGTAGTTACATATACCATTTTTTAAGCATTAGGAAATGCCTAAAGATTGTTATATGCTACCAATTAGTATAGGTATGTTAACAGCGGTAACAACAAGGTAGGTAACACGTGGGAGTATGCTATTAAAAATGCTTGGAAGTAAAGACGTTACTCGACCTTCAAACTGGTAGCTCAGTCACCGTAGGCACTTAGGCAGTTAATTTGCATGCAAAACTTTCACTTATCATGACTTTCAAAGAGGTTTTTAGTGGTAAGTGAAAACTGCTATTAAAATCGAGTTTATAAATAAAAACTCATGAAGACGATGGCTTGATGTGGTGAGCTATTTGTTTACAATTTTCAGTGGGATTTCATTTTGACGTCTTGTATTTCATTAGTTCATTAAGGCTGGGTTTTATAAAAATCCGTTAGACCAAATGTCAAATCAAATTTCAGTAACTCAGTACATTTTTTGACATAACAAACCGATATAAGGTCTAACGGATCCTTATAAAACCGAGCCTAAACCTATTAAGAAAATATCCTTAATTTTGAATTGAAATACTGCCTACTAATGAAACTTAAGTATCTCTATAAATTAGACGAATTTTTCCTAACTCCAATGTAAACATCAAAAATAACGACAGAAAACACGCATAGCAAATTTCCACTTAAATAGTGGAACAAATCAATCTACAGATTAACACGTTATTCAAACAAATGGTTTGTAAAAGCCATTTAAAATCAATATTTACGCCGCACATACCGACCGGTGCCGGTGCGAGAACGACACGTTTTAGCAGCCAATTAGCATGCCATGAGGCATTGTAATGCTAATTATTTTAGTAAAACGCGCTACTTGAACTTAACCCAATTAACTACTGAGGCTTACTGCCTAAAGTTTGAATTCGAATTTCGAATAGCAGTTTTTTTTTCTATTTGAGATGACGTGGCATACCTACGATATGAAGATGATGCACAAAAGCACCTTCAGGCATCAGGGGACGTCTTTTTTAAACAACAATTTAGAATGATCTGGATAAGCTACATTGTTGGTGTACCCCCTTCAATTAAAACGCGTATGTATATAGAGATTCTACAGCGAACAGCCTGGCACACTAGACTGATAATTAGGATTTTGGGTGTCACTTATTTGGTGTTTTACCCCAAATCATAGTCCCGGATTCCTTAGGTTTTCTAGTAAATTACATTAGAAATCGGTCTCACGGCAAAATATAGTACTTGTAAAGCCATTATCAGTAAGCCAAACATAAAATACTGTATTTATCTGCGTTAGCACTTAGTGATTTCTATTGCGGAGCAAAACTAGGACAAATGCCTTCCTTTTGCTTTGTCTATGGTCTATATAAAGCCGTCTTAACAGGAAATTCATGTCGCTAATATCGTTTTGTTACAATCCATAACTTGTGTTATGACCTCACTACGTTAACCCTTATAGTGGTCCATTCCGTAGGTATGTGTTTTTTCGTGGGATGTATGGAATCCTAAAAACAAGGTCTAAAAAGTGTCTGTAATCCTTAAATCGTGTAATAAACACGACCATAATATCTCCTGCAAAACTGGTATAAGTTAGTTGTGTTTTTGGACGAGACGTTATTACAGTAATCATTCATAATGCATTGTTCAATTAAATCTGGATTTAAATTATATTTGCATGCATTTAATTGTGTAATAAAGCAAATAGTTACTAGAGGAGGACGGATGACGCCAAATACAAAAAAGGATATTTATTTTTCTATAATTGTTCTATACACCTTTATTAGGGATATCGGTTCTTACTATTAATTTCCTATCAACCTATGTTTTGGCGTTAACATGTAGGCGGTATTTATTATAATTTCCAAGTCCTACCTGAACGTTCTTGGTCGTGTCTTTGTCTCTGATTTAACCTGCTTCTATGTAGCTGCCTGGAGTCTAATTGCACCGCCTGTTGATAGGAAGTAACATAAGCACCAAGCATAGACAGGACTTACTCTAAGCCCTACAAAATACTAAGATATACAAAGGTTACACGTAGTATTTGGGATCCCATCTACCCACGTACGTAATCAAGTTAATAAGGTTTAGTGAGTTACAATTGAAGCCTCGTCTAATACTTAGCTCAAGCCATACAGCTTTTCAGGATCAAGGGATCAGGTTCTACACACTTTTCCACTAGCACAAACTTATACTTTCAATCACCATTAACTTTTTTCTCGTCTAAACCAATGGCGCCAGATTTATCTGTCATCTAAATATAAGAATGTTACCAGCTACGAATTTATAGGGTAAGTTCACACGACTTACCACAGGTTCGCGATGATCCGCGACATTCCCGACATCAAAAAGGAGCTTATAGAAGAGCTGCTAAGTGGCGTGTCCACTCAGCAATCTTATCTCGGGCTCGTTGAGCTGCAATCCGCTCTGGTCTCGTCTCAGCAGGTAAGTCAATCAGTTCCCTCTCTTGTGGAGTATCCGTCGAGTCTTGTTGAACAGTTTCCTCTTGCCTATCGGTAACTTCGGACTCTTCCAAAGACGATTCTGTGCCCTGCACTGCCTCAACATGTTTTTGACCATGTACTTCATTTGGTACCTCCGTGTTGTCTTGCATCTCAGTTCGACAGTTTTCTAGTTCAAGTCTATTTTCAACTGGTATCTTATCTAAATTTATGTTAGGATGATCTGCAGGTAAAGTAAGTTCCATCCGTTCCACTACTGGAATTTCTGCTCCAGTAGATTCTCCGCTGCAGTCGGTTTCCAGTGGATATAGGTGGCCAATGGATCTCGTAAGCTCCATGTCACCAACCTTCACTTTTGCTACCCTACAATGTCCATCTTGACTCTGGATCAGAGTTGATATCTTGCCCTCTTTCCAGTTTATCCTTTTCTTAGAGTCGTCGTAAATCTGAACGATATCCCCTACCTGTGGTAACTTATCAGAAATGGATCTAGGCTGTTTGATGGAATATCTGTGCTTTTCCCTGAGACTGGTTAAGTATTGCTTTATGAACATATCCTTAAACTCCGTTAGAATCATGTTACCTCTTTTCCAGCTCGCAATGAGGTCTACTTTCGTGGCCGTGATCTTTCCCGTGTTGTCTATCTCCATTGGTTCAGGAACCACACAATTACAAAGTCTCAAGAAGTCCACTGGTCTCAGCACACGGTCCAAATCTGCGCCAACGTACGTCAGAGGTCTTGTGTTAATAACTGCCTCGATCTCTTTGATTACTGTGAGTAACTGGGTATCGTTCAGTAAGTGTTTTCCCAATGTTCGCTTCATACAATGCTTCGACAGGGCTACGAGTCGTTCATATACTCCCCCATGCCATGGAGCCAGTTGAGGGATAAACTTCCATTTAATGCAATTTTTTACGCAATACGAGCTTGTCAAAAGTTCTGATGTCAGCTTGAATTGAGGTGCATTGTCCGATAATAACATCTTTGGCTTTCCTCTGGAGGCTATGAAACGTCTCAACGCGAGCAGACATTCTTCAGCTGTTAAGTCCTTTACGATCTCCATGTGAACAGCTCTCACAGCAAGACAGGTAAATAAACATGCCCACCGTTTCTCCTTTCCTAGTTTCGTTGCAACCAATACTGGACCGAAATAATCAAGACCTGTATAGGTATACGGATCACTGTAATTTGCTCGCTCCACTGGTAAGGCTGGTATAGGCGGAAGCCGGTAGGGTCCTCCACCCTGTTTAATGCATTGGTTACAAGTTTTAAGTACCCTCTGTACTTGGGTCCTGCCCTGAGGTATCCAGTATTTTTCACGGATGATATTCAAGGTATGTGGAACTCCCACATGGTAGTTTTCTTCGTGAGTCTCTTGTATAACCTTATCTGTGAAATTAGATTTAGGCGGTAAAAGGATTGGGTGTTTCATATCATAGGACCAACGAGTATTTGACAGTCGTCCTCGACTTCTTAGCAATCCATCTACGTCTACATACAGCCCTAAGTTTCGGGTCAAATGGGTTTCTTTTCCACTCACTTCTTCTGGGAAATGTTCCTTTTGTAGATTTATAATTTCTCTTAAATGTGTGTTATCTTCACTAATATCAGTCCCTACCTGGATAGCACGTTCCTGATCTTGAGTTGTATAGCTATCAATATCCATATCGAGTTGAGCATCAGGTATGTCCTCACAATCCTCCACTGACATCTCTGGATCATCGTTGATGTCCAAGCCCTCCCCAGCAACAAGAAAGGCTTGTCGGTCTTCAGTTTTCGTACTACTTGGCCAATGTACTGGTTCCTTGGAAAGAAATTTAGGCCCATTGAACCATAATCCCTTTTTACTCTCCCACAGCTCAGGCCGAGTAGCTAAATCAGCTGGGTTTCTATTCGTATCTACATAGCGAAATTCGAAGTCTTTGTTCTCTTTGATTTCGTTAACACGACGGGTAATAAACGGAGACAGCAGTTTATTTGATTTGATCCAGCCGAGCACAACCAGACTATCTGTCCACAAATATTGTTTCTGTATGGGTAAGTCTATGTTTGCTTTGACATACTTCATCAGCCTGCTACCAATTAAATATGCTAACAGTTCCAGCCGGGGTATTTTCAAATCTTTTTGATCTTCCAAGGGTGTTATTCTGGCCTTCGACATAAGAAATGCTATCTTATTTTCTTTCTCTCCGACTATACGTAAATATGTCACTGCAGCATATGCCTTCATAGAAGCATCTGTGAATGTATGAAGTTCATATTTTAGCATTGACTTTGGTGATACATTTCCTACATGTCGGGGTATTTCAATATCTCTAGTAAGTTTAAGGCTGTCTAATATTTTTGACCATTTATGTATGAGCTCTGTCGATAAGTTCGTATCCCATTTCAACTTCATCTCACAGAGCTGTTGAAAGAATATTTTTGCAGGTAGGATAAGTGGTGAAGCGAAACCGCATGGGTCATAGACCCTTGCTAATGTGCGTAAAACGTCCCTTTTAGTAAGCTTCTTCTCAAGGCAATCTAAGGAGTTATCATTAAATTTCAGTTCTAAATTGTCCTTTTCCACGTTCCACATGAGGCCAAGAACCTTTATCCGGTCTTTTTGTGGTGCTCTTAGTGGCTCAGGAATAGTTTCTAAAAAATGTTTATCATTCGACATCCATTCTCGTATATTCATGCCCAATCCTTTGAAGACTTTTCTGGTTTCTTCATATAACGTGGTAGCTTTGTTATAGTCTTCAGCGCATGTCACGAGGTTATCAACGTAACATCTGTCAGCAATGTTCTTCAGAAGGGTTTCATCTTGTGATAAATGATGTCTTATCGTGGCTGTTAAGAGAAACGGGCTCGAAATTATTCCAAACGGTACTCTACAAAATCTGTAATGAAGAATATTGTCTTCAGTGGGTTCTTTGGACAGATCTTTCACCCAGAGGAATCTCGTGACATCTCTATCTTCATCTTGGAGACCGACCTGAAGGAAGGCCTTTTCTATATCTGCTGTTATTCCTACTTCTCCACATCTAAATCTTAGAAGTAGGGCGGTTAAGTCTTCTAGCATTGATGGTCCTCGATACATACATTCGTTCAGGCTCATGTAATCCTTTACTTTGGCTGAACCATCATAAACAATACGCCCCCCCTTTCCTTCTTGTTTCACTATGTGTCCAGGTAAGTAATGAATAGGCGGGTTTACTTGGTATATCGGTACTGTTTGAGGTTCTAAAACTTCAATGATATTGGCTTCAAGTTGTTCAGACAGTATCCGATTGTATTCTGTTAACGTCGCACTATCAGATCTCCTCAATAGGCTTTTCAATCTTCCATAAGCCAGGTTGTAATTGGTTGGTATATCTGGAGGGAACTGTATCCAAGGCCACTTTACTTCATACCGCCCTTCTACATACTTGATGGTATCATTGAAGAATTTCACTGCTTCTTCTTCTCTTGTTGTCTTGGGAGAGTCTGTTATGCCAATGCTTTCCAGTGCCCATAAGAACTTCATGTCAACATTCCTCAAAGGTAAGTCGGGTTCTGTAAAGTATGGGCAACTAGGTCCATGACACTGACAATACGTTGTTATGGAAAGAGCATTGTCATAAATGTTCCCATCTGTACTCCCCGTTAACATCCAACCAAAGTCGGTATCAATTAAATGTAAATTCTCTCCAATATGGCGACGACTACTTCTTATAAAGGAGAAATAATAGTCGTTTCCGATCAGTACATTAACAATATCTCCCAATGAGTCATCATCGGCTATGATATCTACAGATCTCTTGTCCGGCAAGTTAAATATCGGGATAGTATTAGTAATATGTGGGACAACGTTTACTCTTAATTTCTTCTGCAAGCCACGTTTGGTTTCTAAGAAGATTTCAGCTGCAGGACTAATAATCTCCTTAGGTTTGTTTGAACCGAATGTGTATACCATTAGCAAGTCTTCATTTTCTGGTGTAAAATTGATTGATTTAGCTAACTTAGTTGTAATGTAGCTTCTTTGACTTCCACAGTCTAGTAGGATGCGGCATGACTGTGGATTACCCGATTCAGTCTTATTCCTTATTACTGCAGTTGCTGTCTGCAGCCACCGCCTGAGGTGTAGCAGACTTCGACTGTCTTGGGCAAAGTGCTCGATTATGTTTTCCTTTACAGTGATGACATTTAAAACTCATTCTGCAATTTCTTACAAAATGTCCTTCTTTCAGGCACAAATAACATTTCTTACCGAGTCTCTGCTTTCGCTCTTTCAGTGTGGCATATTTAGTGCATTCATCACTGTAATGCGAATGGGTATGACAGAATCGGCATTCTATTCGAGGTCTCTTTCCATATCCCGGTTGCAAGTTGTCTCCCTTGAATGTACGTTTCCTTATAAAGTCACGATGAGATTTCTTAGTGTTAGGGCCTTCACTAAAGGTGTTGTAAACTCGTCTGATATTCCTTTTAGAAATGTTTTCTACAGCTTGTAAGGTCCCTATTGTACAACCTTCTGTATTTGTGGAACTTTGTTTGGCTTTGGAGACCTCTTCCTTGTCTGCCAGCAACTTTGAAAGCTGAGTCCTTATTTCTTTTGTGGTGTCATCTTTTATAACTCTTTTCAGCTCATATACAATGCTTTCTGGAAATTTTTCAAAGATTAAAGTTCTGAAGAAACTGTGAGAGACATCTTCTCCTAGGGCAGTTAAAACTCGCAGATGACGTTCTAGTTCATTAAACACTCTACGACAATCTATTGTAGCTTCACCAGCCGGTGTTATTTTATTGAGTGCAGCATAATGAGCGTCCTTTATGTAGCTGTCTCTGCCATAACGCTCCCTAAGTGTTGCAACTGCTATGGCATAATTTGCGTTTGTTGCTTGTAAGCCTTCTACTAAACTTCTAGCTTCGTCCTTTAAAGCCGCAGATAAATACAGAAACTTATCTACATCTGACAAATCGCGCTGATCAATTTGAGACCTGAACTGGTCCCAAAAGGAGTGCCAGTTCAAAATGTCTCCATCAAATGTTGGCAAACTCAATACTGGAAGTTTTCCAGTTAAACATTTAGCAGATGTTGTTTCCTTGGTCTTGGCATGTTCGATTTTAATCTTCAGCTCACTTAGAACTTCCTCCGCTTCCAACTGATGTGTAGATATATTTGAAATATCATCTGCTGATGGATTATTTACATATTTGAAGTAATTGTTTAAATCATTGTTTAGTTTTAGTAATACGCTTTCTAATTTAGACGCGACTACCTCTGCATTTAATACCGCTTCTTGCAGTGACTCCTTATTGATAGTTCCGCTTATTTGTTTAGCTGAGGCAGTAAGTTGTAAGAGTCTGTCGGAGGTTACTTTTAATATGTTCTCCCAGATTTGATCCATAGTTAACTTGTTTGCAGATCTGTGAAAGACCATAAATATTGACTGTGTGTACAATTCATGACTATCTTATATCATTTTCCGATGAAATCAAACGCAGCGAAAAATGTTCTAAACGAATTCACTTCACACTTACCATGAAAGTAATAACGCTGCGTTTCGCTTTAACCAGATGATGTGAACACAAAATATGGGTATCTAGTTATAAAAACCAACTTCCTTTTACCACTTGTTACAAGATTATTTCGTTTTTCTAACTTTTAAACGAACTTTGAGTCAAACTTTATACGAACAAACTTTGCAGAAGAAAATTTTCACTTTGACGTTTCTCAACGAACTAAACCCGCGAAGGAGTCGTATTTTCCTAAGTAAAACATAAATAAAAAAAAAATAAAAATCGATAATCGTTACAATTTATTTCCATAACCAGTTAATTGATTGAAATCGACATTCATCGAATACAGTTATCATTTTACTTACATATCGGCACGGTACACGGTACAAAATCTCGTTGGTCAAACGTCAAACAATAATAAAATATTTTCACCTTAACATTCTTCATGGTATGTCACCATCGAATATCGGTATTAATAGGTACTCAAAACACCATTCAATTTTAATTAATTTATTAATATTCCTTTTATATAATATTCTACCCCGTCACTAACAGTCCGAGCAAAGTGTTTTTACACTCCTACCCGGAATCGGGCTGCTGGACTCTTGCCTGTTCTTAGCCAGCGTCATTGAGCAAATGCTGAAGCATCTGCACCCAGCTCGTCGGGTCGCCAGCTGAACCTACCACCGTGTCTGACAAAATGCTATATGAACATACAACGTTCCGCCACGCCACGGCGGTACACATTGATCTGCGTCACAAGATGAGCGAACGAGAACGTTCACACCCAGCACGTCGGGTCGACAGATCCTTTAACCCTCCGCGTCAAAACATGAGAACCCACCAAAGTGGCCACACCCAGCACGTCGGGTCGCGGGACTGTAACCTGTTCTTAGCCTGCGCCTCTGCCAGACCGAAACCGATACCACTCAAGACATACCGCGTCAAAACATGACCAACGGATTGTCAGCTATCTAAAAAAAAATAGCTTCCTTTTAACATAACAGGATTTACACAGAATTAACAGACGTAAACAATAACAAATAAAGAAGACGGGGTTCTATTGACTCGCATCATGAGACTCAAGATTATGGTTTACATAAAAATAATAACACTCTTGATTTCCACGCTCATCATTCCATTATATATATTATCGCACGCGCTCTATTCATTGGTGATCAACCATGTCTCTGTTGATTCAAAAGACACATTGTGATATTGTGTCTCTTGAACCAACATTATAACATATTAGAAAGAAAGAAAAAACATTTATTCGTGGCACAAAAGAAACAAATGGTGACAGTTACACGGTTATTATTATCACAACACTGGTGTGTCAATATCATCGTGATATTGAACAATGTACGCATTTTGCTTCAATATTCATGAATACACGATCAATACGTATCGTGATATGAATCTATCGCGTGACAACAAACACCGCGCAACCGATTCCAAAAAGGAAAAACGTCATAACACAGTACACAGAAAGCCACTAAAAATATCTTAGGTATTATACCTTAAGTTACCAAGCTATTTTATAGTGTATCGTACGAAAAGCTTGGAAATGAAAAACAGTAATCGTAACAAATCGATGATTTGGGCACTACCAAATCGATGACAAACTCGCATACTTACCATGGCTCGATAGATGGCGCGCTGCGACGACTAATTTAAAATTAAATTATAGTAGGAAAATACACCTCAATATTTTTTTTTTTTTTTAGTGATGTCCAAAGGCGATGACTTACGAATTAAGGAAGTGACAAAACAAGAAAAAACCGTAAAAGTATTCTTGAATCGAACAAACTGTTTATAATAAAACCATGCGTTCGATTAGCTAAATGAGACGAATTATAATCGTTCACATTGGACTCGGAAATATCCCAGCATCTCCACCATGACGCCAAATACAAAAAAGGATAAATATTTCTCTATAATTGTTCTATACACCTTTATTAGGGATATCGGTTCTTACTATTAATTTCCTATCAACCTATGTTTTGGCGTTAACATGTAGGCGGTATTTATTATAATTTCCAAGTCCTACCTGAACGTTCTTGGTCGTGTCTTTGTCTCTGATTTAACCTGCTTCTATGTAGCTGCCTGGAGTCTAATTGCACCGCCTGTTGATAGGAAGTAACATAAGCACCAAGCATAGACAGGACTTACTCTAAGCCCTACAAAATACTAAGATATACAAAGGTTACACGTAGTATTTGGGATCCCATCTACCCACGTACGTAATCAAGTTAATAAGGTTTAGTGAGTTACAATTGAAGCCTCGTCTAATACTTAGCTCAAGCCATACAGCTTTTCAGGATCAAGGGATCAGGTTCTACACACTTTTCCACTAGCACAAACTTATACTTTCAATCACCATTAACTTTTTTCTCGTCTAAACCAATGGCGCCAGATTTATCTGTCATCTAAATATAAGAATGTTACCAGCTACGAATTTATAGGGTAAGTTCACACGACTTACCACAGGTTCGCGATGATCCGCGACAACGGATGCTCGATATAAACTCAACCATTATATCTTCAGGAGCTGGAGATTTTTATTTATACCACATCGGTGGCAAACAAGCGTGCGGCTCGCCTGATGGCAAGCGGTCACCGCAGTCTATGGACGCTTGCAAATCCAGGGGTGTCACATGCACATTGCCGACACTTTCAACATTTTAACACTCCTTCCTTGAAGAACTCTATACTGTCCCCTTACCGTCAATATTGACTGTTCAGTTACTATGAATGTCCTATAGAATGCCTGCTAAGGCCGTAAGTTAAGTTACGTAATGTACCCAACCAGCAATGTACGGGTAAACCTCATCATCATTATCGGCCGATATTAGTCCCACTGCTGCTGGGCACTGGCCTCTTCTCATACACGAGAGGGAACGGGCAGGCAACACAATCTTTTGCAAAATCTTTTTTCTCGTCTTGGAGTATTATTGGACCATTCCTTGCTTTGTCTCTGGTGCGAAACAGTTTCTCTCGGTGTGATTTCTATACAAACTTTAAAACATTTATTGAAGTATTCATTCAATAGGTCCCTGAAGTCGTATTTGCGTAACTTGTTGCACATTGTTAACAGAGATCAGCAAGCGGGTCAAGCCGGCCTTATGTTGCAACGAGTCGCGGTTTATGTCAGGCCTAGACTTTACCACCGAGTCACCATCTATGCGCAAAAATGCATAACCAAGTCCTCATTTAGAGAAAAAAATTATGATTGCATGAAAACACGCACGGAATAAACGCATACACTACCACGTGGACTGTGGTGCGGTATGTTTGAAATCTGATGCTGGTCGCTTTACAAGACTACGCGCAGGGGCGTATTTACCCTAGGGCCATCCGGGCCATGGCCCGGGGCGCCAATCCGCCAGGGGCGGCATAGTCCCCGCCATGAAACTTTTTAAAAAATTTGTACAACCCCAAAAATTTAGACGTTAATATATTTTTTTGTATTTATTTTATTTATATCGTTCTTTCTTGAATTCTGGAGCGGGGAAACTTATTAGCCCGGGGCGTCATATTTCAAAATACGCTCCTGTACGCGTAGGGATAAATACCACTAGCCCAGGTTAAAAACCTTAATTATTGTCCCTTAAATGGTTTTAAAATACTCTGAAAAGCCGTTGTCTATATTTAATTATCTGGGCGTAAAAGACCAACGCTGATGTTTTTTTTTCAGAGCCTTAAATGTTTATAAGCATCGCTACAGCTAATTTTACGTTTCTTTCTTGTTACAGAAACAAAATGGCGACATCAGTCCTCCAACCAGAATCCCGACGAGAGCACGAGCCGAAGGCGGAGATAGCCGACTCTCACCGACTAACCGACGACGAACGCATGCAGATTCTTGAAGCTAAGGAGAGGGAAACCGGCGACTTGCCCCCAGAACTGAGAGAGAGAGCGAGATTAGAGCTGAGAGAAGAACCAGCGATCAGAGAACATGCTTTAGCGCAAATGAGGCATTTTATTGAGAAGCATCCTGCCATCAAAAAGTCTAGGACTGGTATGTATTTTTTACCATTAGCACCAGAAGTTTAACAGACCAAGGCATTAGCTCGATAAATTCGAAAACAGAAACTAAATTTTTATTTCGCCAAATTTAGAAATTCACTACTGGCAAAGGTCTAACGTCCCAGATCCAAACCCGCAAATACCTAATCCATTAAAGAACATACTAAAAATACTGATGGATGGGATGGAGCTAAGGAGGGTGTAAACGTAACATTTTTTTGGTATTCATCAAAACTCAGTGCAATGAGTAATCCATTAAGTAAATCTGATGTTGTATATCACAATTTGCAAATACTTGTTTGTTTCTAATACCACACACTTAGATCTTAAACATCGCAATTAATAATTTCAGATACCCCATTCCTCCTTCGGTTTCTCCGCACCAAGAAATATTCCGTTCCGCAAGCTTGCTCCATGTTGGAGCGATACCTCACACTCCGACAAGTGCATCCGCACTGGTTCCAGAAGCTGGATCCATTGGATCCTAAACTGGCTGCTGTCATCGACGCGGGATACCTTGTACCGCTGCCTAAGAGAGATGCAGAGGGGAGAAGAGTCGTGTTGTCTTGCATGGGTAAGGATGATTTGGATCCTAGAGGGCAGAGTCTGTCTAGTTCTGTATCGCTTACCGCTCCAGGGCCTATACTCCGAACTTCGTATCGTGCCGTCCCTTTCAATCTCGTGCTTATACACTATGCAAGTGAAAGGGAGGGCACTATAAGAAGTTCGAATTTCGAATTTCAGAAGGCTTTTCGAATCTCAGGCGGGCTGCAGTCGTTCCAGAGGCTGTTATTGCTAATCAGACTACCTGGTGCCTTCCTTCTCTTTCTCATCTTCATCTTGTGAAGTTAACATCGAAAACATCTATACGTAATACTGTGACTAAACAATCTGTTGTCTGTATTTTTTACCTTTATCTTGTGCACAATACAGTATTTACATTCATAAATACTAAATATGCGAAATTGACTTTAATAACAAGGGCGTAAGAGAAAGTAATCGTACAGATATTTTTGTCGCTTTGGGAACGTATTATCTGGACCTCGTCTTACTCACTTGACAACTTAAAATCTCGTAACTTCACTTCTAAAGGTATTACTGTCAGTCAGTGTCGATCGACGATCGACCGAATACACCCCATACTTTGAAAATCTCATAACACACAAGTCACACAAAACAATAGAAACACACGTTTTATGCACAGGCCGTTTCGACCCACACGTGTACGACAGCTGCGTAATGGCGCGTGTACACTCCATGATCGTTGAGTTACTGCTGGACGAGCCCCGCTCCCAACTGCTGGGGTACACGCACGTCAATGACGAAGCGGGAATGCAGATGCCGCACGTCAGTCTGTGGTCCTTCAACGATGTTAGGACCATGCTGAATTGTATTCAGGTATGTAGTTATCACAAGATTATGGTTAAATTCTACGCTATCTGGCTCTGGACCCCATCTGAATGGATGCAAATGCTCCTGCTAATGCAGTTGCTTCTTCAAATCTTAGCGTTATCCCGGCGGTTGCATACAATTTTCAAATTGGTGGCCTTAGTAGTTCCTGAGATTTAGTGATGCGACAGGCGGACCATACAGGCACCATAAGGATCCCTTTTGTATCTTTGTGGTAGATACGGAACTGTAGGAACAAGCTAATCCATAGATTTATATTGTGAAATTACTCACGCGGGTACAGTTGTGTGTCATGCGCAGTGAAAGGGTTAAGATGAGGCGTTTGCCTCAATGTGGGCTCTTCCTCTTCAGGCCGCATAGGGAGGTTGTCCAAAACATTATCGGTTGCTATAAACTGGTAGTTTTATGACATTATTTCAAGTTAACGGCATATTGTGAGCCATTTTGGCAACATGACTTATGCAAAGTAAAAAAGCCTACTGACTTGCTGAATCCGATTCTGAATAATTTTGGTTCCTTTGCTCAAAATTCAAATGTCGGCCAAAGTGGCGAAAAAACCAAAAAAATCCACATTGTAACTCGAATCTGGTGCGTGAGCCTGTGAGGTGTCCTAGAATGGGCTTTGGGGGTCCTGAACTCAATTTTGATAACCAGAAGTCGGTCTGGATACCGGAAGTGGTTGCAAACAAGATGGCGGTCAAAATAATATTAATTATAATACTTTATTATTCTCATATTGATATAGCAGGTCTTCAAATATGCTAGTTTAAAGTACAACATAAAGCATTAGGATTTAGGTACACCATATCCCATTTTTGGTCAGATTTTTAAACGTCATAGTTCGGATAGAGGGGGGGGGGGGGGCATGAAACTAGTTTTTGCCATTTTGGCTACGGAACCCTAAACAAGCGCCATCTATTGCCTTATGTATTATATTTGATGTTTTTCTACTCCACTCGATGTCATATAGTATAGTATGTCCATCTTAGATTTTTATTACTACTCAGTATTGAAAATTTGCGTTTGTTCTTTTACACCATAATTTTTTTTCAGAATTCAACACCGATGCGCCACAAATGTACCCATTTCGTGAACGTACCTCATTACGGAGCCAAATTCTTCGAATTCGCCGTGTCACTGCTCAGTGATAAATTAAAGGATCGCGTGATGGTAAAGAAATACTACATTTTTCTTCACACTTTTACACAGCGTAATTGAAATAAAGACTTCTTCTTCATGTTCTTCATGCGTAGAAAGATTTTCATATCATTTCTTTTGAACATCCAAATTATCCTTAGAGTATAAGTCTGTGAAATTATCCAAATATGTTTTTTTCAACCAATCAGCGGTCCCAAAAAAGTTACTACCAACATTACGATTTGCAACTAACTTCATAATGCAAGATGTCCAGCGGCCATAGGACGTAAAAGTTCCCCAAATTCTATCCAGCTTTTTTTAGTGATTCTGTTTTTTTTTTCAGTTTCATCGCACCACTCAAGACTTGAATAAGCACGTAGATCCTGCTATTTTACCGAAAGAATATGGTGGCACGGTTCCGCTACGAGACATGATTGAAGAACTGAAGCGTAATCTTCTGAAACATAGAGAAGAATTACTTGCACTAGACGAAATGTGCGTTGATGTAAATGCACTTGAAAAGAATGATATAACTCAAGATATTCATTCTACAGCCGGATCATTTAGAAAACTTGAGTTGGATTAGAATCCTAATACATATCAATGGGATTTTGGAATATGATTTTATTTCATGATATTATAATTGGTGACAATCTGTTGTATTCTATATATTGTTATGATTTAAATATTTTTAAGTGTCTTATTTTAATATGAGTTGCTGGCGTATAATTCTAAGCTTTCCAATAGTTTTACAGATTTCATATAATTATACATAGATCTCAATAACTTCCCCTTGTAATTAAGGAAAGGGTTTTTTGCAATTATTTTAGGTTTATAAAAATTCTGTCATTTATTTAAATCGTTTAAGACTTTGAAGTATCATGATATTTCACATGGACATTTTTTGTAGTTTTTTTATAGGCTAACAAGTTAGTTTTTTAATTATCTGAAATCCTTTTGACACATTTAAAGATTTTTAATAATTTTATAAATGAAATAATTGCATTAACTCAATAATAATTAAGTAACTAGTGACCTAGTGGCAGCCGTCGGTGGTGTCACGTTACCATTCTTTACTTGCTGGGTTTGTAAATCTTTAATGCTGATCCTGACTGATTCTATCACTGATTGAATGACTTGCTATAGCAAAAAATATGGTTTGGTATTGAATAATATTTTATTAAAAAGGATTTTAGACATTTGATGATTTGATGGTTATGTACTCTGATGTTGACGCCAGAATTGAGATATTTGAAAACACAGCTGCATTACTTTGTTAATAAATTCAGTGCTCATACTGATCAATAATGCTTAAGAATTAAAGTACTTATTATTTACTCAAGTTTTATTTTCCTTCCCTTATCATTTTATTGACACGCTATAACTTAAAACACCTACCCAGAGTATCCAGCTAGTACAATGAAATAGGTTATAAGGTTAACTTTTAGGGACGAAATCGCTTAGTGAAACCTATCAAATCAAGAGCACTAAAAATGTATGATACTTAACTTAATCATTTTAAAGCACCACTTTTTCCTTAAATACCATGAAACCAAACTAAGTACGAAAACAAATGAATTTATTGTTTAATTTGAAAAATATTTCAATCATAAAGTTTCTAGAAAGGAGCAATATTAGTATTTGTAAACATCGCTTCCACTCAAATCAAGGTTTATTTTAATATTTTCAGAAAATAATAATACTTTACGAACAGATTACTCCGGGGCTTTGGCAGTACAGTATATATTCAATAATTTAGGACATAGCACACGAGATAGAAGATTTTATAGATAGATAGATTATTACTATATGTCCTGAATGCATTACGCGATCCACTCATTGATTTCTCTTATTGCTTATTCTGAAAAAGCCTCTCAGATTCAAGATTGACTGCTTAGTATGATTATTTTGAAAATTAAAAAGTTTATTATTAATATACATTTAACAAAACAATTTGTTAAGCAACATTTGACGTCTTATGTCCATATTTTCATAGACAACAAACTAATCATAGACACGTCATTTCGAGCATAGACAGTAGAACGACCTTGAAAATCCGGACGCGATCGTTGCTAACTTCGCTGTAGTTTTTCCCGCAGTTTGGCGTCCACACGGAGTGATATAAAAAATATTATACAAATTTTCTATGAATTTAGATCAATAGGACATTGTAATCCACCTGTGTTTTGTTTTCCAGTGATGTTCTAATGGACAGAATATGTTTGTTCTGTGATTGTTTTGTTTGATAGCTAGTGCCGTGGTGGTTTTGTAAACACGGGAAACGGGACCCACGTCTATGACTTATCGTATGTATTTTAGCCATTATCGGTAGCAAATGATTGTTTCGTTACAAACTTTCTTTAAAATAGAAAATATTTTCTTAATCATCTGTCTACTTCATGAAGATTAACCTAGAAAAGGTAGCGATGTTTGCTTGGTACGAAAAAAATATGTTGATATGCCATAATTTCATTGTCGATGTTGTTACGGCCAAATCGTCCACAAACGTACCCAGTTTATGCTTGACAAAACAGTGGTTTGCTTGAAATATACAGTTATTTAGATGTAATGTGTGTTGGGGCACTTTTTATTGCAACTACGTATTTCATGTTTTCGTGTGAGCATCTTGCCTGGCAAGCGTTTCTGGGGATATGTGATGTGACCGATTGTTTGGCAATAGGTACGTCGGACACAGGATGTTTGATTTAGGTTAGCTATAATGTAATAAGCGTATTGTTAATGTATTTATTTGAAAATTCACAATTGATCTCAACTTAAAAACATTGGAAAATCCTGAATATGTGCAGTAGTTTTTTTCAATTGAATGGCAATAGTTTTGTCACACTTAAAATATTTAATCACCAAGATTCCCATTATCTAAGATTAAAATATGGCCTTAAATTATTTAAACAAACAGGTTAAAATCGTAATTTCCTATACACTTCCATCCAGAAGCATATACAAATCTAGTTGTCCACTCAGCTTTGTTCGGGTATTACAAAGAATGCAGGCAGAACCACAGTATACATTTCTCCATCCTGAAGGTTTGGCTATAATCTATAAGATATGTATACAGATGAATTTTTTAAATCAAATGAGTCCCAGCAATTGCTACATGCAAACTTACAAAGTGAAGTGACAAGATTTACTTTTAACAATATTTACTATAGATTAAAAGTAATTTGAATATATCTATCATGATCATAAATGACTCCATAATTACATAAACATCATTTAATAAACCAGTCTTTCAAGTCCTATTTTAAATGGAAGAATATCTAAAAAAAATGCTATCTTTCATTTGGCATTTCTATGTTTCACTGATGATATTATCTTGACCTCTATATTAACATCATTAGAAACATGCAAATATTATTTTCATCTATGCACTAATGAAGTATTTTTGTCAAACTATGTGATATTGAATGGTTAATATAAATGCTTTTATATTAATAGTAGAAGTGAAGTGAATGTCTTTTGAGAACTAACATTTATAATTTAGATTTCCGATACTGCACTTTACTTAGATTTTGTGCATACATATGATATTCTTGTTACAATAATATATACCTATATATACTCATTATTGTATGCCTCACATAGGTAGAAAGGAGAGTCTGTACATATTACTCACCTGCTATCATATGAAAACCAGTTTTAGCCATGCATAATTTTTTTCTTTATTTTTAGATAAATTGTCATTAGCAGATAATTTTAAATCGTACATTGCGTCTTTCTTGGGGACAATATTATAATGCTAGTCACAAATAAAATTAGATTTGTGATTGTTTTCCCTTGTCCTTATAATATAGTCCACCATTAGTACTCATTTGTTATGTGCAATAAAGTTTAAATAAATAACTAAAGATATGTGTTTCTGCCCCATTGCACAAAGCTTAACACAGAGAACTGGTGTTGAACAATTTTGACAGATTTTATAGCTTGTCAAGTATGCATGCACTTTCACCAGACTTTAACCCTTCATGTGCTTTAGACAGGTACAGATCTGTGAAATGTAAGCATATTGTTTTACATCTAAAAGTCAGCTTTTTTTTACCACTTAGTTACAGATTCTACAACATACACGTGTGCAGCACTAAATATGTTAACAAATATATAAATCATTTGCCTTAACAATGTGGGCTATGTAGTCCATTTTGTGTGTACAATACAATTTTTCGATCTTAAAATAAAATTAATATTTAATTAAATATTCAGAATCGACGAATCATCGGCTGCCAGTGTATTTCTGATCGGCTCGACCCCTTGGCATTGCGTAGAGATAGGAGGAATTGTTCGGAATGATCCCTGCCGCATCTTTTCCTCGTCGTCCTATGCGTCAGCATTTCCATCCTCACCACTTAGATGATTGGCAGTCCAAAACTGCGCGTTTCTCAAGAAATTTCCTGCCTCGCACAACCAAACTATGGAATGAACTGTCGCCTGCAGTATTTCCGGTCCCATATGACCTTCAAACCTTCAAGAAAATAGCGTATTCCCTTCTGAAAGGCCGGCAACGCACTTGCGACTCCTCTGGTGTTGCAGGTGTCCATGGGCGACGGTAATTGCTTACCATAAGGCGACCCGTGTGCTCGTTTGCCCCCTATAGCATAAAAAAGAAAGACTGCACTGGATAAAATTTATCTAAAAAGATAACAAACACGTTTCGAAATAAAGAACTTAAGGAAATCTATTTTGTTCCCAGTGGCGACCAACAATACCAAAATATTAGGTCTCCCCTATTTCAGACAATACTTTAGACGGATTAGTGTTTTTAACTGATAATAACCCTTATGCCAAAAAAAGAGTCATTAGGATTGTGAGTAATAAAATATGAAAAAAAATATTTCTAAATAATTTACAACAGCCCTATAACAGATAATGTATATTCCTTGCCTAGTTTCCTTATAATGTACCTGATATTTTTCCTCAAAGAAACTAAGGAGGCACTGATTACCACTTAAACATTCACGTTACCTACAATATAGATGATGATATAATAGTCGTTATGTAGGTACATAATGTCTATTATATCATTTATATCTTATTAAAACCTTTTTAAATAAAAATTCAGTTAGGTTCTTTATTTAAAAAAAGACATTTTTCATCTAAACATCCGGGCTCACTAAAGAGGACAATCAGGATCGTGCAAAGCGGAGATAGGCAAGCAGGAAAGTGGACCCTGGAAATAACACTAGGTAAAAGAAAATTTTTTTTCGTTAAGTTGTAATGTTTCGAATAAACTAATTACTTAATTTAGATAGGAGCAGTGGGAGCAACTGACTCAAATCAGCCAAGTTTCAAGCAGACTCGTACCAAAAGAGTACGCAATTTTCCACTATTCAGCATAGTAGGCCTCTCTTCGACTATGCCACTCTTTTTAGTTCTGAGCTTATCCAGATGTGACCTAAAACTGTACTAGTCCAACTCGCACGTGACCGCGTAAATAAAAAATCCATTAATAAAAGTTAAATCTTATTTGAAACAAAGTTCTTTCAAAGCTTAGTTTTTTTTAATAATTTAGGTATTAGGTGCTCAAAAGTGGCCCGAAATGGTTCCTATGATATAATATAACCCACGGCCGGTGTGTCGCCATTTTTGCTTCGCGAACTTGGCTGACATACTGCTGTGCGTCTAGATGTGGTCTGAGTCTGACCAGGGTACAACTAAACACTTAATGAATACAGGTATTTTATTAGACAATGGTGCTAAGTAGGTCAAAGCTTCCAGGTGGCCTAAATACGAGCGCCTGCATGAATTAACGAACTTAGGTACTGTGTAGTTAAAATAGTTTCTGCCAATATTGGTATTTTTTTATACAGTGAAAATAATCTTAAACTGTTCATTCACCTCAACTCCTCAAGTGTGTTTACGCTCACATCTGACGTGAGCATTTCAGCGCCACGGAAACTCACAAATAATATCTTCTAAGAGGGGCATTTATTTTGAAAATGGTTTTATTCTACATACTTTGTACAAATACATACAAATATTAACGACACTTCTTACACGATGGTTTTTTGACCGCGCGTAAGCTAAGTGTTTTCCCACACGCTTCACGCACCGCACCACGTTTCGGTGCACGCATCGCTTCTTAGTGGAATAGAAACGAGTAGGTATTTACTCCTTTCAGATGTGAGTTGTGTCCAGTTTGGTTTACCTCATTACTAAGCACATCATCCTTAGAAATATGCCATTACTTCATTGCTACTAATTTTCTCGCTGATTACCTTAGGTTATTGTTTATGTTATGTCTAACACGCAGCAACTATTTAAACAGTACAGTAGTACAGTCAGGGTCGAACATGTGTTACAATGAAGTGAATACTGTAAATGTAATGAATTAACATATACTTATTAATGTATCGATTGATTATCTATGAACGAGCAATTAATTATATTTACTTACTTCTTTCTGGGTCTAGGAAACGGGTCTAACGATTTTGGTGAATTTTGCAGTGTGGGGGTTTTCGGGGGCGAACAATTGATCTAGCTAGGTATGATTCCCTGGAAAACGGTGAGCTAGGCTTGATCTCCCAGTTACGGCCCTTTTAAGTTTGCAGAAATGACTGAAAAGCTAGAAAAAGGAAAAGTGGCTTAATGTGTTTGTTTAGACTTTATTGCACGGTAACAGGTTAGGTAGTGATGGGATTTGGTCCCATATAGACATTTGATCATTTCTAAAAACTGGTTCGAATGGCACCATAAAAAATATTACGTCAAGTAGGTAGCTAGAGAGGTAGGGCACAGCAAAATATCATCTTGCTTGAATTTGGAGCAGCCCAACTGGGGAAGTACCTCCGCCTTGCAGAATACCACAGCCATAATAACATTATCTGCTATACAAGTATGTAGTGTTGTGTTCCTGGAGGTGAGCAAGGTTGCCATAGCTCCCGAGGATGCACTGTGTTGAGGACGAGGGACCTAAATTTGTCCCTTCTGCTGTCAACACAATGCATACTCAAATTTTATAAAGGGTCGGCAACCATTGGAGTTGTGGGCGTCTATAGGCTGCGGTGGCCGCTTTCCATCAGGTGGACCGTACGCTTGTTTCCCACCGGCGTTGTATTAAAAAAAAAGCCAATTCATGTGGCATAGAAGTAGGTTGTCTGGTATGCACATATAGTGGGTTGTCCATTAGAAGTTGGATTGACAAATGTTATTTGTCCACAGATTGGCAGTATGGCGGAAATAGTGTACCCGCAAGGCTGCAGGCCCATCACCGATGACCTAGGACCTGATGAGCTGGTCCGGAGACTTAAGGTTTGTGAACATACACTGATTGTGAGGCTGAGGCTGCATAGTGGCGCCCAATTAATTTGTTTATGGATGAATATCCAACAGAACTGGGCGAGGATATACATTTCATAGATTTATAGGCTAGCATGATGGTTAGGTGTCAAAATATATGAAAACTCATCCTACCTCCTACTTGTCCTGGAACATTGGTCATTGTTAAATAAATGGTAAGGGCTGTATGGCGTAGTTTATGGTTGGGCTTTTTATAAAGGCTCTCATATAATTAAATAATCCATATTAATATTATAAATGCGAAAGTGTGTCTGTTTGTCGGTCTGTTACCTCTTAACGCTTAAACCGCTGAACTGATTTAGATGTAATTTGGTATGGAGATAGTTTTAGTTCCGGGTAAGGATGTAGGATATTTTTTAGACCGGAAATCATCTCCTAAGGGGGTGGAAGTTATAGAACTACTTTTGTATTTTTGGTCTGTGTCCTCTTAGCGTTTTTTCGGTAGTACCCTAACGAGTCCGGCGTCCGCTTTGACACACTGTGTATGCCCCAAAAGTAGAAAAACACCGATATTTGAAAGGCACGTGAGAGAAATTAAAGAATGCTTCGTTTAATATTAACGTGAACTATTTTTATCGCGTGGCCTACATACTGTCGTTTTAGATGTATATCTTCATAATGTATCATCTTTCTTTAGCTAGATGACTGATGTGGGACACCAAATCAATGATGTTATTAAAAAAAATGTTATACACGAAATATCATTTGACCTTATACATTTCTAACAAATCTAAATTATTACTAGTTTCTTAGCCTTATTTTTGACATGTTACATTTAATTAATGATATTTTGATTATTGTATTATTTTTAATTGACATAGATAGATTTTGAATTGTAAAAGTGCCCTTTGAGGCCTATGTGCAGAATAAATAGTTTGATTATGATTTTTTGATTGATATATAACACTTAGCTTTTTACGATACAGTTGTTTTGTTTCATCATAGGGATTCAATGCGTTAAACGGAGGATGTTTTCAAACCGCTCGCGTGGCTGCATACGATCATTCAGGTGTTGCTGTGTTGTGAGAAACATTTATATCCGTGTCATCTCACTAGGGTAGGATTGCGAGCGTAGTGATCGCTTCTATCGCTGTAAGAAAATTAATTATGTACACAATAATATATTCTATCTGTTCGATTTTGTCATTTTGTTACAAAACAAATATTACAAAAAATAAAATAATAACAAGGAATTTAAGATATAATTATTGCACTAGACGAAAACGAAGTTTTACCGCCTTAAAGAGCGATCTCTTCCAAAGAATTTTTCCGTTGTGGAAATGGTGCATAAAGCATGATTTAATGAAGAAAACTACATTTTTGGTAATTAAGACTCTGTTTCTTTCGTAATTCTAAAGAATCGCAGAACATTGTATTAGACATCGTTTAGTTTAGCTGCTTTCGAGGCTAATTATTCGATTAAGTCCGATGTCTACCGTACGATACATTAATTATGTATGCACAAGCATAATCAAATCAATTACAGGTACAAACTGCAGTTATCAACGATATTGAGACGCCTTCACATGGTCATAAATTCACTTATTTACACCGTCATCTTGTGTTTACTAGCACTTGCCCGCAACTTGACCGCGTGAACTACGATATGTATTTCAGTTTGGATTTTCAGGGTAAAATGTATCCTATGGTTTAATACAGGTTATACACTAATTCTACTCCAAATTACTTGAATCCGTTCAGCCGTTTTTACGTGATCGAGTATCAAACATCTAAACATCCAAGTCCAAATTCCCACTTATTATTACTAGTTGGATTAGTAGGTTATACTGGATCTATACTACGGCGCTTTTAAAAACTGAAATGTTCTCAATTGTGCAGTCAAGGGCACCAATAAGTATACCTTTTTTCCCCTTATTCCATTGAAATAATGTCCATAAATGTATACATATTTACGCCCTCGACTGTATGTTTTTTATGAAGTTACGTACGCGTAGATATTTTGAGTAGCCTCGAGTAGTTAATGAAAGGCCAAGTCAAGAGTACCCTGAAACGACGAACATGTATGAAGAATATTATGAAGGGTCAGACTCAGTGTCTGATTTTTTGCCACTATCTGGCTACCCCTCGCGTATATATGCATGAGTTATATGATATGTATGTATTTACTATTTTTGGATAGATCTTGTAAGTTCTGTTTTATATAACACTCACCGCATATAGCTCATTATTACTCCAGCACAAGCTACACCATTTTACACATCTACTTTTTTAAGTTTAAACTTGTTCCTACAGGCGTTGGCACACACCCTCCAAGGTCTTGGCCAAGATGAGGGCATGTACCAGCAGTACATCCCTCTGGCGCTGCACCTTGCCGACGAGTTTTTCCTGACCAACCCGTCGCGCGACGTACAGCTGCTCATAGCATGCTGCATCGCCGACGTACTTCGTGTCTACGCGCCCGAGGCGCCATATAAGGATCAGGAGCAGGTATGTGTGTACGTCCTTCTGGCTGACGCGTTCTTGAACAATCCGTCGCGCGATGTACAACTGCTCATAGCATGCTGCATCGCCGACGTACTTCGCGTGTACGCGCCCGAGGCGCCCTAAGGATCAAGAGCAGGTACGTGTTGTGTATTGATAGGCAGTATCCTGGTGAAGGTTCATTATACCAGGGCAAGTGCCTTCGAGGTGCCTTTTTAGGATACTCCAGCTCTACTACTACTTTGGATCAGCTGGCTTGCTTAAAATTTATATTAATGAGTTTCTGAGCACAGTAAAATGAAATAACACGAATAGGGTAAGGTTCCTTCGATAATTATATTTGATATTTTGTAAACTATAACTTATTCAAGTCACATGGGACAGCAAACTCGTAGTTAGCGACTGTGTTTAAGCACCGCTACTATTCCTAGTCACTGATGCTTGAATTATGGGCCACACCCCTTTTTTTTTTTCGAAATTAGCCAAGCCAGCCGGATCACCGGATGGCTCGTACTCGTGAATTATATCTGTGCACATTTTATTTATTATATCTGTCCCCAAGTGCTGATTGCCCACTTGGCCCGTAATGGTTTCAACGAGTAATGCTGCCTTTGGTTAAATCGTCAATTATAAAGTTGCACTGAAGTTGGCTTTGTCAACAGTATTTTGTGGACATCCGTATATGGCTATTGTTTTAGTTCTTAAGCATGTTTATATGTATTGTTTTGCTGTTGATGGCCCAACTAAAATAATGTTTCCACAGGTGAAGACAATATTCCTGTTCCTCATCAACCAACTGCAAGGTCTCCGCGACCCGAAGGACCCGGCGTTCAAGCGCTACTTCTATCTGCTGGAGAACTTGGCCTACGTCAAGTCGTTCAACATGTGCTTCGAACTGGAGGACTGTCAGGAAATATTCTGCGCTCTGTTCTCGCTCATGTTCAAGATTGTCAAGTGAGTGTACTGTCTTTGGGTGAAGATAATGTTCCTCTTATACTATCATTTGAGTTGGCTGAGTTGTATCAAATTACCCATTCAAAAAGCTAATTTAGGGTCATAGGTCCGCTTATAAGCCTTATACATCTCTAACAAATCTCGATAGTTATTAGTTTCTTAGTCTTATTTTTGACATGTAACACTACATTTAATTAATGATACTTTGATTATTGTATTATTTTTATTTGATATAGATAGATTTTGACTTGTAAAAGTGCCCTTGAAGCCTATTTGCAGAATAAATGTTTTGATTATGAAGGAAGAAGATTCAAAATCGAATGACAGATATATAAATTGTCGGACATTCTTAATATCTTCTACTATACTACAAAGTGTCCTTATTCCGAAGGCTCCACAATCCACATGCCACTTCGGGTATATTCCATTTCCGTACTAAAAAGGAACCCATATGGTGCGACTCTGTTTGTCCGTGTGTCACATCGCTAAATATTATATATCATGAATTACTTAAAATATTTGTGACGAAACGGATCTAACACGATATTTATGTATTTGTCTTTGTTACCGACATATCCAAAGCGTGATAGTGTAAAATTTTATTTATTTATTTATATTAGGAGAACCAACAGCAGTACAAACAATGTAACAACATGCATATTAACAGCAGAGCCAATTACAGGATCTCACAGATAGCGCTAGAGTGTATATTATACAGAACTAAAGTGCGCACTCGTACACAATTACAAACGTTATTGGAACAAGAATGTCAAATCAAGAATGTGAATGTGTGAATGTCTTGTTATATCAAGAACAACTTCGCTATGATTTGAAATTTGGAATTTTTATAAACAAGACTAACCCAGATGCAATAGACCTTATTATTTTAAATACATATGTTTTTGAATAACCTTTTTTTCCAACAGTACTGAACATTCATCCAAAGTGAAATCCTTTATGTTGGACGTCCTGTGCCCGCTCATCACCGAGTCGGACGTGGTCTCCAACGAGCTCCTCAACGTGATCCTGATGAACCTCGTCGAGCCGAACAAGCGCGAGCGCAAGCACGCGTACGCGCTCGCCAAGGAGCTCATCAGCAAGACCAGTGAGACGCTCGAGCCGTACATACAGGCGGTAAGTTGCTCTTTATAATTAACTAGATAGATCTCATAGAAACTATCCTATGGGCTAAAAACTATCCTACGGGATAAAAACTAGCCTTTGTCCTTCTTAGGGATACTAACTATCTCCATACCAAATTTCATCTAAATCGGTTCAGCGGTTTAAGCGTGAAAAGGTAACAGACAAAGTTACTTTCGCATTCATAATATTGGTATGGATGTCGTATGCTGCAGAATTACGACTTAGCCACTAGTTTGAGTGGCCGCGGAAGCGACAGGGGTGTGCCGTGTGCGATACTCATTCCCATTTATAAGCCACCGCTGCCACCCGAAGTTGTGGCCATCACTCTGGGCCACAACGAACGTTGTCAATGCTACTCAAGTCGTGCAAGATATCTACATTTAGCAAACATCACGGAAAGTATGACATGATACACACAAGGAACTGTAAAATGTATGTCGTCAACAAAAATCCAATTTGCTAACATTATTACTTCTTTTACAGTTCTTCAACCACGTCCTTATCCTTGGCAAGGAAGAGAAAACGCTCCTAATCTTCTCCAAAGTGTACGAGCTTATCTACGAACTGAACCAATGCTGCCCATCCATTCTCATAGCCGTTCTCCCTCAACTAGAGTGCAAACTCAAGTCAGCACAGTTCCAAGAGAGACTCAGTGCAGTCGCGTTACTCGCTAGAATGTTCTCCGAACCAGGATCAGGCCTTGCCAAGCAATACCCGGCCTTGTGGCGCGCTTTCCTAGGACGTTTCAACGACATTGCTGTCCCAATACGGATCAAATGCGTGCAATACTGCATGCATTTCCTTGTCCATCATCCAGACTTGAGGAAAGATATAACAGAAACATTGAAAATGAGACAACACGATGCCCACGAGCAAGTCCGCTACGAAGTCGTAATGGCTATCATCGCTACGGCCCAAAGGGATTTCCAAGCGGTCGCCGAATCCGAGGACCTATTGCATTTCGTTCGCGAAAGAACGCTGGATAAGAAGTTCAAAATCCGAAAAGAAGCCATGTCTGGCTTAGCTATGATTTACAGGAAATTTTTGACCGAAGAAAGCGTGCCTCCAGCGACCGAGAAAGCTGTCCAATGGATTAAAGATAAAATCCTCCACGGATATTACATGACTGCTCTAGAAGACAGACTGCTAGTCGAAAGACTGCTAAACACTTCTCTTGTTCCATACACTTTGCCGCCTCAAGTCAGGATGAAGAAGCTGTACTATCTAATGTCTAATGTTGACGCAAACGCAACAAAAGCATTCATAGAACTGCAGAAACATCAATTAGCCGTCCGACGCACAGTCGCCGAGTGGGTAGAATTGCACAGGAAACCACCAACACCAGCTGTGCAAAAGGAATTGATTGCTAAAGTGTTGCATATAAGCTCTAAATTCCTGCCAGAGTCAGTGAAGGCGCAGGAGTTTCTAAACAAGTTCTCGCAGCATATGAAGCAGGCTCCGGAGTTGCTGCAGGGAATGGAGATTATACTGAACCCTAATGTTAGCTGTGAGGTGTGCGTTCGTACTACGGTAAGTATTTTACAAGCTTTTATACAACTTGCACTGTTTGTATGTATCTTGTGTTCAGTGACAATTCAATATTAAGGTACCACTGAGCTGTCCTGATGATGGAGACAGCAGGAAGCCACTGAAAAACTACACAGGATAAACCCGTCGTGTTTGACCTCATTGAAACTGTCCCGATATGTAGTTATCCTCCTTATATCTAAGCTGGAACATACACATTCAGAAATCAGCCATTTAGTTGTACTGTTGAAACTCGTAACTTCGCCTGTGATGCCTGTCTTCGTCCATAACCACGACTACCCCGCGTCAAATACGGCCAGTTTCAATGCTAGTTGAACTCAATATCCTACAATATGACAGTTGACAAGCCCAACAATTCACTACTTATAATTCAACCAGTGCCCTATTTGTATGTAATTTGGATGAATACTATGGAGTATATACTATGGCCTTCTTTAGCTGTTCCTGTGTGTTGTCGAAAGTTGAATATATTCTTAATAGAAATTTATTCCACCAATATATTTTCCACAGTCCAACGTGCTAAAGAAATTAGGCCAGCCCGTGATGACGAATCTATACTACAACACCGTAAAGATGCTCCTGGAGCGTGTGAGCTCCGTGATGATCGACCACGAAGCTCTGCTGATCCTGGTTGGCTATGTCGAGGGCACGGCGAGGGGCTCCGACCACTCTATCGCCGAGGAGTGCGGTACGTACAGTGTCTTTGGAGTCTGTAGTCGTTTCAACATTCTGCAAGCCTGTAGTGAGACTTTTACGTACTGTACGACGTTACTGTACGACAGAAGACTGTCTTCAAGATTACAGCCTGTGGCGAGCCTCTGGGCCACCCTAGTTTTACAGCATGTAGTGAAGAACCTGTGCTGTCTATATTTTATCTTAGCTTTATTTCTCCATAGTTATTCTTGCACGATTGAAAATCCCGATCATTTTAATATTGTGATCATCGTCTTTTTGGATATTTCTACTTATTACCACCGATTTCTGCTAGTGGCTGTGTAGTACAAGCGCAGCAATCCTATTGGCTAACTACCCTATTTTTTTTCAGATTTATACTTTACTGAATTAGATTTTTATTCCTCAGGAACAACACTAAAGGTCGCAGCAGAGCGCGGCCTCAAGCTCCTAGTGATGCTGTCCTTCGTGTTCCCCGCGCATTTCCTTCACGAAGACGTGTTAGAGCGACTCACTGCACTATTGGAGCACGAAGATGAAACTGTGGCGCCGCATATACTGGCTGCGCTCACCTTTCTCGGGAAATACCGCCCGCTCAGTGAGTAGTTAACCTATTGTCCGCTAGATCTCGCCGTATCGTCGGCCGTGATTCCTACATCTCGCTAACGTTGTGTCGATGTGTATGTAGCCGTGCGATGTGCGATCTGAATCGAAGCCCCTTGTCATGCTGTTGTCCGTGTTCCCGGAATGTGCGACGTGCCTGATATAAAAAGCCGTAAATAATTTTGTGAAGTTCTTTCTAGTGCTAAAACAGCTTAGACGCTCCTCCCGTACAAATTGACTGTTTCTTGGATTAGAATTTTAAGGGTTTTGTTTGGACATATTTCTTAGATTCCTTGGGATATCTGACGACAGAGATGCGATTTATTTGAAATACTTCTATTTAAAATGCAAATACAAAATGCAAAATACCTATTTTGTATTTTGCATTTAAATGCCTTTTAGTAAAAAGCATTTTGTATTTTATTTGAAATACCTTTTGAGATGTATTTTGCATTTTAATATTCATTTCAAAATGCAAAATACTTTGTGATTAAGTTTAGCCAGATTACTAGTCAAACAAAATGAAATGAACGAATGACGCTTGTATTGCCGAATTTGACCGATAGAGGCGCCTGCTAGCCATGTGTGCCCTTTTTAGGGTTCCGTAGTAAACAAGGAACCCTTATAGTTTCGCCATGTCCGTCCGTCCCCCGCTTTTCTCAGTAACCGTTAGTACTAGAAAGCTGTAATTTGGCATGAGTATACATATCAATGACGCCGACAAAACGGTAGAAAAAAATCATTAAAAAAAATTTTTTTAGGGTACCTCCCCTACATTTAAAGTGGTGGTGCAATTATTTTTTCTTCCAATCCCCATCGTGTGGGGTATCGTTGGATAGCTCTTTCAAAAATATTATTAAATAGGTTTCTAAAAGCATTTTTTGATTCAAGAATCGGTTGGCGTGATATTAAGCTTTGAAGTGATAATTTTTTCTATGGTCGTATCCCCCCCTGCCGGCTAAACGGTAGCTACTAGGCATGTGAAAAAAATCATGGTAGTAGTATATACGATGAATTTATCTGAGCTAAGCAATATATTACCGTAAAGGGCAAAAATATGTATACAACACAACATCTCAAAAAAGTACAACATCAGTACTGAGATCAGTAAAAACCCTTTTACGGGTCCGTAATTCCGCATATGACCGGTGACGTGATGGACGGGCAACTACGGAACCCTACACTGTGCGTTTTTCTTCTTTGGTCAGAGTGCGCTCCTTATGTCTGACTAGTGTCAATGTCAAACGAAAACGACGAACATTATCTATGGCTATAAAAATGCAACGCCGCTGACGCCGACGATTCGATTTCACGGATTTATTGTTTGCTGGTGCTGGTGCTGGTGAAGTGGTTACTGATTTGATTTGATTACCTACTTTTATGATATTGAAGTGTTGTTGTTATCCCTACAATACTGGAACGGCTATGTACTGTACTACAACAAGATAATTTAGATAATGTAAACAACTTATTAATAAAAGACAAGTGTAATAAAAATAAAATAAGAATTAGATGCGCAATCAACCGAAATAAATGGCGACACAATTCACAAAATGAAGCCATGGCTATCTTTTCGTTAGTCTAGTTTTTTTACATTATTTTAAGTGAGTATTGTTATTATTAATAACATAACAGAATTTATTGATACGCGTACTGATAAATATGACCAAAATGTCATGCATAAGGTGGCATTCGGCTCGGCATTGTATCTCTACCTAAAACAAATAAAAATGTCATTCGATTTGGTCAAAAGGTATTTTATTTTGAAAAAGTATTTTGAAAATACCTATTTTGCATTTAGCATTTGAAATACAAAACGCAAAACTATTTGGTATTTTGCATTTGAAATAGTAAATCTGAAAAGTATTTTGCATTTTGTATTTAAATGCTTTTTTAAAACCATTTTGTACATCTCTGTCTGACGACAATATTGTATTAATTTCAAATCTTTCAGTAGTTTATCACGTTTTAAAGATGCGCGTCCGTATATTTTCCCGTTTTAAGAATGTTTTCTTATAAATCGCACGACGGAGTATAGAGAGGGTTGTGATTTCTGAAGAATACATTGAATATAATTGGTGTGTTTACAGGTGAGGCGTGTCCGTCTCTGTTCCCGCGGTTGATCACGCTGTGCAAGGCTTATGCTGAAGTCGGCACGCCCAAGCAGGCCAAGAATGCTGTCAGGTATACTGTCATTCTCTTAGCTTTACTCCATTTCCCTTGATTGGAGCTACTTAAAAAATAAACTGCGTCAGTCATCTACCATGCCATTTTACCCTTCTCCCATCTTGCCCTTGCCTCTATAACTTCATCGCTACGATCGCGGGTTTAAAAAAAAGCTCTGACTAAACAGTACAATAACGCTGTTAATCCGTCGATGTCACCCATCATTCTGAGCCTGGAAATTACCGTCCACTTAAACTTCAATGTGACGGCTTATTATTGATATACCGAAGCGTTTTAAATCCACAAATCAATATCAATTCTGTAAATTATATTAATACGATCGCCTTAATATTTACTACGACTCTTTCACAGATGTCTCTTCGTGAATGTCCCAGAGCAGCGTTCAGCCATCTTTACCGAGATTCTGGAGACACTGAAAGCTACCCTGACACCTCACTCGGAACACTACCGCACCGCCATAGTAACGCTGGGCCATATCGCTCATAACCTGCCAGAGAATTTCCCGCTGCACATAAAGAACATCGTATCTAGGAAGGTGAGTTACACGAGGCATTTGTGCCTCGTTCGAGCACTAGTCAGTAATTGAACTACAATATCTTTACGAAGACTATAGGCGCGGAAAGCTACCCAGATACCTCATTCGGAAGACTACCTCATCACCGTAGTCTCATCCCTCAGAATCTTCTGAGAACTTTAGAAGAACATCGTATCTAGGAAGGTGAGTTATTCGACGCATTTGTCGCGAGGCTATTGTGGCAATGTCCCTCGCTGGAGCACTAGTCAGTCTTTAAAAATCTTCACGAAGACTAGAGGTCCGGAAAGTTACGCTGATACCTCATTTGGAAGACTACCACATCACCATAGTGACGCTGAGCCATATCGCTGATAATCTGACCGAAAATTTCAAAGAACATCGAATCTAGGAAGGTGAGTGATACGAGGCGTTTCTCGCGAGGCTACTGTGGCATGTGCTTGGCCCGAGCACAGTCGTTGAGTTATGACATCTACATGAAGAGTTTAGAGATGCTGATAGCTTAGCTAGCAGCTTAGCTTAGCTTAGCATTAGAAATTAGTTAAACACAGGAGCAGTGGTTGTTAGTTTTCCCGAAATAAATGGTTTAAGAGTTCGAGATTATTTCACAATTTTACCGCAGAACGTGTCTGATAAAGATAAATACCTCGTAAGTAGGAGTTCTTTCTAATATTAAGAAAAATGTTTCAGACAATAATTTAATTTTTGGTACAGGTCTTTATTCGTGACTGTACTTTTTTCAAAGTCATCAACTACTTGACACAGTTCTAATGTACCCAAACACGACGAGTCTTATCTTGTATAGTTTAGGAGTTTCTATGCTCTCACCTTTTGTCTCTAGCATCAGATTGCTGAAAAAAAACAAAGTATAATATACGCAACTGTCCACAGATCGTGAAAGAACTGTTAGTACGCGAGGGCGGCGGCGGCCCCAACGCGCCTGGCGAAGATTGGTGCGCCGAAGATGAACTGCCTGAAGAGACGCGCTGCAAGCTCGAGGGACTCAAGTGCATGGCGCGGTGGCTGCTCGGACTCAAGAGGGATGAGCTCTCGGCGCAGAAGACATTCCGCATGCTCAACGCGTTCATAGTGCACAAGGGGGACCTACTGCAGGTGTGTATTGTGATGGTGTAGGTCAATGGTGGAGATGAGACGATGGATGCTACAGGATTTATTGACGCCACAGAGGTTAGGTAGCCTGAGGCCATGGGTTTGTAGGCGACTGCTTAACGTCTTCGGATTTCCTTTTATCTATAATATTTTATACAGCTCATTTTGAAATACGAATAATGCTGAATGCATTGTAGGGGTTCAGCATACAATATCTACAGTATACTGAACATTATTTGTGTTGATTGTTGACAAAGTAATCCGTACAAAAAGCAACTTAATTTTGCATGCTAGATGATTCAAAATCCAGTAACAATTTTATCAAACATCGTCCAGCAAAAAGATGGTAACTAAACAGTAGCAGTAGTATCCACATAGTGAAATAGGAGTTGCTTATCAGTACGGAAACAAAACTCATAAAATGTTGAACAATGTGATAATAACACTTGAATAAATTATTCCTAAACCTTTGAACTATTAACTGGACATGAAACTAGATTTATGGGTTCTTTAGAGCATATTTTGGTGACCCCATATTGTCTCTTACAAATCCACACGATGCATTTAATATGATTGTTTCGTATTACTGTCGCTTGTAATTAATATGATTGTTGACTTTGTGATAATGGGTGTAATATTTGAATTTAATTTTTGTGCAGTTAAAATAAAAAAATGGAGAATGAGTTTCAGTTTCATCACCGCAAACTTCACACTTGTACGTTCTCTGAACACTTGCACATGCATATGGATAAGCAGTATATAAAAATAATACTGTGTCTTATAAGAAAATCTGTCCCGTTACGTGACAGCAAAACCAGTTGTCCAAAGCGGAGATGGCGTGGCTCCGGCTCGGCGCCGGCGCCGCCATGCTGAAGATCTGCGAGCAGAAGGGCGTCGGCGACCAGTTCACCGCCGAGCAGTTCTACAACCTCAGCCACCTTATGATCGTGAGTCACTCACCGCCCTACTCACCACACACTTCACCTTATGTGGTACCCTTACATTGGTACAACTATATTATTGTATGTTTTTCCATATCTCGGGAACATGGGGTCCCGGACCTTTGGAAGGCATGCGTGAGGCCTAAGCCAACAGCGCTGAGGTCCCTTTAAGACAAAAATAATCTAAAAGCAAGGGATACACATGGCGGATACCACCTTGGAACGCAGAACATGATACATCCGGAGATGGTCCCCGCCAGGTGCAAAGACTATTGGAGTGCAGCTCTTTGGCTGCGATGGGAACTAAGGTCATTGGGCTCTTGAGTTGAATGTTGGATGGACTGGATAATGGGTTATGGGAGGAGACTAGCGGACACCTACCGTGACAATTCAACTATTATTATTATATAAAAAAATATATATATAAAAATATATTATTATTATATAAAATAAATAAATAAATAAATATTATTTATTCTCTCTAATTGTTCCAATTTAATCTTTATCCGACATTTTCATTGCGTTATATTTTTTACTATTATTTTTTTGATTAATGTAGGTATATTTAGTACGTAGGTATTATATTATTTTATTATTATTATAAATTATTTTCATGTAATAACGATCGATGATTAACAAGATAAGCGACCTTGTTTTATAATGTAATCGTATATGGATATGGCACTTCGGCTAAAGGCCTCGTCGCACAGCGTGCGATGCACGCGGGAATATATGATTCCCGTTGTTGTCGCGCAGCCTGTGTGGCGTCGCTAACCTACCGTACGTTACGGCGCGCAGCGCGAGCGCACTCAACGCATCGCGCCCGCTGTGTGACCAAGCCTTGAATTCGGCTCTGATAACGTTCATGCGTTCCTTGGTATGTGGAAATGGTGAAAGTGGAGTACAAATACAAATACAAAAAGGTTTATTTCTCAAAATTTTACATTGTTCAATCTATAAGTAAGTATGGGTATTAAAAATAAGACGTTGAAAAATCGGTGTGAGCACAGCGCTAAGCTGGTGTTAAGCCCACCCGTAGTCAGTGAGTTTGTTTCACACTAAATAAGAGTTATAAAATTAAATTAATTACAATAACAATATAATTAATTTAAAGTAGGTTGAGTAAGTCAAAATCTTCAGAAATTTTGAAAGTATAAGTTTATTTGTGAGCACTTGCATTATCCAAGTAATATGAACGTCTTAGGTTCGGTTTTATAAAGATCAGTTTTCTTTCAGGATCCTGTACCACAAGTCAGAGAAGCATTTGCAGCGAAATTACACAAAGGACTTTCAAAGGTATGCTTTACTGTTTAAGAAAACAGCCCAAATGCGAGTCGGACTCGCGCAAGAAGGGCCCTTGCCCTTTGGGTACGGAACCCTAAAAATATTTTTTCTATAGGAAGGGGTTTTCAATTCCTAGTATGAAAAAATTTCAGTTGTTTACAGCAATAATCGAGCCTGCCCTTCTGTTATTTCATCACCGGCCTTCTAGTGTTTTCCTGGTTGTGACCTAGAAGAGCCCGGGGTGTACTTTGATTACCTAATGCCATCCGACCTTCTAACCCATAGAGGAAACTAGACCTTGTTGGGATAAAAACGCACCACCGAACAGCCACTGTTAGATACCTATGAAATGATATTTCGTAGATTAGTTTTTTGAAAAACCCAGTGATACGAACCGGGGTTTGAACTCGCGGCCTTCAGATTGAAGACGCGGGTCATAACGCTCGGCTGCAGGCGCCTATCCGTTCTGATTTTGAGGTTATACGGTCCGGTACTTGGTCGCCACTGGAGACCTCGCTTTCCCCACCGGCCATCGGTTCTCCGGGCAATGTGGCCCGCCCACCGCCACTTTGGCACGCGTGATGACCTGTATTACCTCTAGTACCTATATTGAGTTTTTTTGAAATAAAACACAAAAACACTTACAAATTGAGACTAACAGCAAACGCGTTCGTGTGTGCTTTGTTTCGATAAAACTTATACTGTTTTAAGGTCGCGGGAGTCCGCTGGATACGGGCAGCCCATGATCGATTATTGTGGCATTCCCTGGAGGAGGCTTGTGGCCAGCAGTGGACGGTTGATGATGATGATAATGATGATGAATACGGTGTAATTCCAGGGTATCCCCAACAAATGCCTGCCGCTGGACTTCATGGGCATGTACGCGTTAGGCGGACGCGAGCCGGAGCGACGTCTTCGAGGGCTCGTGCGCCAGTACATGCTCGCGGACGTGGTGCGGCGCCGCGAGTACATCCGCAACATCACCGTCGGCACCAAGGGTCAGTTGTAATCGCACTTTTGTGGTGTACTTAGGGTTAGATTGGAGAAATAGAGATGTTGACACCAAATAACAAAATCGATACTTAATCAAATGGGGAAAAAAGTATATCAAAAAAATAAATAATTACATAATTATAAGTCTTCAAAGTTTTAATAGGGGCCATACTCTGTCCCTTTTCCGCAAAACGTATCTTTGTATTGGGACGATCGTCATTTACTATGGCGCTCGTGGTCAGTGATGTCACTGATCTGTAGCGCTTTCTCTCTAACCAGCAACATTAAAACGGTTGTAGCTTCGTTATTTTTTGAGATATTAAAGATGCTATAAAATCGTTTTATGCCAAATTTCATCATTATCTGTTCAGCCGTTTTTGCGTGTTGAGTAACAAACATACAAATATCTAAATTCTAAATTTTCGCGTCTATAATATTTGTAGGATTTGCCCCTCTATTGAGCTAACAATATTTTTTGGCCCCTTTAAACTGGCTATAAAAGTACCAGGGCGCCATGTCACAACAAGAGCTAATAGTGTACGTTTGTACGTTCCAGTGGAGCGCGCCGTGTCTCAGCTGCCGCACATCCTGCCGGACTACATGCTGGTGTTCGCGGTGCCGGTGCTCACGCACGACCCATTCTTCGACACGTACGACAATGTGCAGCAGCTCAAGGTGACTACAATTGGTTGTTCACACCCGTTATTCAAAAAGGAGTCATTGTTGCCCTCGAATGAGGGATCAGAGTCGTACTTTTCATCCCTCATTTGAGGGCAACAATTTCTTTTCCTCATAGAAGGTGTAAAAAGCAGAATGTGCCACTCGGTATCAAAATGATTTGTAAGACATTTCGTGTTTTAGCAGCGGGCCTCATAGGCGGTGTGAAACGCAGTATTTGTCACAAGGTAGCAAATTTAACTCGTCTTGGGCATAAACACTTGAATCCCTCGCTGGGCTCAAGGTTCTACGTTATATACCCTTGCGGTAAATATATGATTTTGCTCCCTTGAGAGAGTCTACTATACCATTGTTTTGCAGGCATATGTTACATCGAATTTATGTTTCGCATTTTTATTTTATATAAAATGTTTTTTTCCACAATATATCGCAATTCTAACCTAATCTACTTTTCTAGTAGACCTAATGGGTTCTACACAAAGAACTTTTAGCTATACCTAAAAAGTTAATGGTCTATGAAAAAACGTTTCTACGAAGTGAGAATTCTGTTAAACAATACATTCTATGAAACGTTTGTCTATAAAATAAGGGGATACCAAGTCTAATTTTTATTGGAACATGCCAAGGCATTGGTTTATATCCACTTGTGCGCACTGATATGTTACTGAGTTTTTTCTCAGTTCTCCGTAGTGTAAAGAAAAAGATTGGACAATATCACATTCACACGCATGACACGGTGTCGCTGGCCGGACGAAGGAAGCCGGTATGCCCGCTCGTATAAGTGCAGTAGTAGATTTTGTTGGGGGAATAGAGAAATTGCAGTGAAATCCGGATAAAGCCGGAGTCCGGAGTCAAGGGACCTGTGATATTACGTCGCACTAACAGGACGGCGCACAAAGCGGACTGATTTACTTTGAAAAGGTTTGCTATGAAATCTAATATGTGGCGATTTCGAAGTCCTTAAAAGCTGTCAAATATTATAAGCGAAGTCGTTGTAAGGGGATTCTACTGTATATGGATCGAATATCCGTTGGACAAATTTAGTCAACTAGTTTTTAATTACTAATTGGTTGCCAAGTGCCTGTGAGAGAGTCCCTTCTAGAGAGAAAATTGAACAGGCATTCTCTCTTTATGTCTGCGGTTAACTTTCACGTTTTATTCTATAGTTTGATGCAATTACAGAAATCTTCAGGATGACCGTTAAATACATCGTTTCATACATTATAATGTACATTACCAGGTGATGAAGCAGTGCATCTGGTTCGTGCTAGAACCGCTGATCACCCGCAACGATTTCTACTGCTACGGGTTCTACAAGAGTCTCGTCGAGCGCATGAAGAACCACAAGGACGCGCTCCATGAGACAGACGACAACTACAACTATGTGAGTCAACAGCCCTGTACAGTACTTTATACTTTATTTTTAATATAAGATTTATTTTAATTTGATGGTGTTATTCCAGAAAATGTGGGCGATCTGCGACCTGGCCATGTCGGTGATCTGGGCGCGCTCGGCGAGCTTCGAGATGCGCGACTTCCCGTCGGACGCGCGCATCCCCACCATGTACTTCGCGCCGCAGAACGAGTACTTCGTCAACACGCGCGTCTTCCTGCCGCCCGAGCTTCAGGTACACGACCCATTTGGAACCTTACGCTCTTGCCATAAGGCAACACACACAATGCTATACAAATACACTAAAAAAGAACGCAGCACAGAACATTAGGCTTAAAGTAGAGGCAAACGACGGGCCTCACTGTTGTTGTAAAGTGGAGGACCTTATGTTGTTGCAATAAGGAAGGAATTTGCAGTAAGTAGTTAGATATATTTTTCTAGTTGGTATTTTCTTTTAAAACAATTACTGTAGCAAACAGGCTTCCGAACCATGATAGTAAGCAGATACCTGTGTTTAGACTCTAGCGACTAACGAGGATCACAAGCGCGTTGCCCACCCATATTGTCTTGAGGATTAGCTGTGTTAATAATGTCCCTTAATAATAAACTTTAATTTAGTTCATGGTTTATATTTTATCTTGATCACTAGAAAATACCCTATTTGGCCTGGAATTCCAGGGGTCATGGGGTCACGGGGTCAGGGGAATAGGACATGTTAAAAACGAATATTGTTATCCACAGTTCCAGCCGAAGAAGCCGATAACATCGGAGCCGGTGCCGCGCGGCAAGAAGCGCTCGCGACCGTCGCCGGACAACATCGACACCAACGACGTAGAGGTAACAACAACAACACACTATTATGGCTCTATTAGATGCTGGTAACCTTTTCAAAGCCAAATAACGCCTAATTGCTTTCCGATATAGTGACCCAATCTAATAGGAATACCTTTGCCCATATACTAAAATAAATTTTCATTACTAATAAATAACTTTTAATTAAATGTCATACAAAAAGTTGTCGATTTGACTGCCTTATTCATAATCGTCCTTTAAACGTATTTTAGATACATTGCCGCTAGAATTCGCCCTAAAATCTCTATTGACGCCAACACGAAAGTGACAGACATACTAATTTAATCCTTTAACCGCCGAACATGAAAAAAGTTACTCGCAAGTTTCGATACTTCATAAATCAAGAAGATGTCATTTACACCGTCAATTTGTCTTATATAATCATGTGATGGCAGTTAAAGGGCTTTTTATAGATAACAAAAATTAACGTAATTAATTAAGCACTACCAGAATTAATGACCACCAGATTTAGCTAAAACGGGGTTGATAAAGGTTTATGAATAAGGGCGTAAGGATTTTACCCTACCTACCCCTACCGGTCTTGTAGCGTGTGCCGTTTTGTTACAAGCTCCCCGTCCTCCGCTTGGGAAGCATTGACGCCAAGGGTAGCACCTTGGGGGTCATTGACCTGAAGGTAAACTGTAGACTTGTAGTTAGTATTGTTGTGATCTGTACCTCTAGTATAAATTTTTATCGAAACAAAACACAAACGAACGCGTTTGCGTGTGTTCTCAATTTGTATAGCGGAAAATAGTTACCACCGAAGGCCACCAGAGGCGCTGCTAGCATTGCCAAAAAAAAAATTGACTACAAAAGAAACAAGGCAAAAAATGTACCAAATGGTGAAAGTCCTATTCAAATATCTCAAAAAATAACGAAGATGCAACCGTTTGAATGTTGCTGGTTAGAGAGAGAAAGCGCGACAGATCAGTGACGTCACTGACCACGAGTGCCATAGTAAATGACGATTGCTACAAAGGTGCGTTTTGCGGAAAAGGGACAAAATAGGCCCCTTCTTAAAATTTTGAAGACTTCTAATCATGTATTTTTTTTTCGTCATTACATTTAGAATTTCATCTTTTTTCGAGAAAAATCGAACTTATTGATTTTCTTATTTGGTGTCAGCATCCCTATTGAGACTAAACGCAAACGCATTCGTTGGTGTTTTGTTTCGAAAAACTTATACTAGAGGTACTGTGCATCTATATGGCTCGTTTAAATTTTGAACAGGCTTATTCCACAGTCGAAAGTGCTATAAGAATGTAATCGACATTTTTCGTTTAACTTAAAACTTGTAATTTGCGTTAGCAGCGTTACTGTTTAATACAAAATTAATTTAATATTTTATATTTTAGAGAGCAATTGAAGCATGACATAAGTGTTTCAGCTGTATAAAGTACTTTAATGTTTTTTTATTTTCGCTTGTAAGAACTGTATTCTTAGGGCGAATATTCACCAGAGATATGTAAAACTGTGTTTTCATTTGACACTGCATGCTAGACAGCTAAGAGCCATAGGTATAGAAACAGTCTGGTGAATGCTCACCTTTGTAATAAAAACATAACATGGCCCACACCGCTGCCCAAATTACACTGACGCACGGGAAACGCAGTGAATTGTTTTATCACTACATAGTATAAAACAAAGTCGCTTTCTCTGTCCCTATATCCCTACGTATGCTTAAATCTTTAAAACTACGCAACGGATTTTGATGCGGTTTTTTTTAATAAATAGAGTGATTGAAGAAGAAGTGATTGAAGGTGCACCCGTGCGAAGCCGGAGCGGGTCGCTAGTTTATTTATAACAGAATAACAATATGTACTTGAACTAAAGATTCGCCAAACTGCTAAGCCCTTGTCTGACTCATACTTGACGTTTTTAACTCGTAACTCAGTCTCTCCCTGTCGTCACTGCTTTTACGGTGTTCAGTGTATTTTGAGCAGCGGAGTGTCCCATCCTTATATCGTAACGTGCCGCAGTAGTGCCATGAAGAAATGAACACTAACATTTTCCGTTGCAGCCGTCAGAGGCATCCGACACTCAGATCCAACTGCCAGGTCTCGAGCAGCCGCCGGAAACGGACGTCGACGAGCCGGCCCATAAGAGGGCGCTCAGCGAATGAACCCGGTACATACAAACACACGGTTTATACATTAACGTTAGTAAAGGCCATTATTGTCGCCTTACAATGACTATACTAATGAATTGTTTGTACGATCACATGGCGACCCTGTTCGGACGAACAGTTGGAATAAAGAGTTCGGTACGCATCCCTGTATAGAAATTTGTATGCGAGGGTCAGTTTGCTCTGCAGCTGACTGTACAATTCGTTTTTTTTTATTTGGCTGGCAGATCGTGATCGCGGCGAGTTCTGCGCCTTTCACTGTGTCAAACGAATTAGATTGTCGACAGTGTAATGCTTTTTTATTACTCCCTCAACTGAAGAATTCGCGTCAACAATAAGCATAGTGTTATGAAGAGATAAATTCTTAGTTTGATGCAAATCTAAAAAAAATCTACACCATTTAGAATGGACCCTCAACAACATAGGCTATTGTCACGTTATAGTGAAATGTTACACTATTAAGAAGTCTTAAATGGCCCGACACTAATAACTTGTAAATGTAAATCATATATGTATTTATGATTGTTCAGGATACTTTGCGAGATTAACGATATAATCCAGACAGTCAAGTCTTAACAAAATTATATCACCATTCAATATCGTAAAGCCGGCTACACACTCACCGAGTGTCTCGGAGCCCTTTGGCTCGTCCGCAAAAAATTACAGCGATCGGGAAATAGCGAGACTAGACCAGAAAGAGCGAGACAAGACGAGCAGTATGTACACACTCGCTCTCGGCCTGTCTCGGTACTTCTCGACGAGTGTGTATGTCCTTGCCTACGGACTATCCATCCTATACCAAAACATTTTGAAGACTAATCGGAATAACTTAAATCAAAGGTGCTGGCATCATTTAGAAAAGATTATCATAATATTTATTCACGAAGGCGGGTTTGGTTCATCAACTTCTAACTAAGTTCAAGTCGCTTGCGGTACTTGCGATGTCCAGTTCGTTCTAATCACTGCCAGATTTTTACGATCGATTTTGTTCTTTAAAGTCTCAACTCCTGAATAATTCGAAACACGTCGCCCGGAGTGAAAACGTTTTAACGTAAAATACAGGTATCTTTTACGTTTTCAACCCCCACGGTTCCGCCATTTTGTGTCATTACATACGCTACATGGGCGTTCTCAAATCCAATCCAGTCACGTATTACGCTTACCATATAAGACTGCTATCTTGTCAAGTATAGCATATTTCTAAGGAAATAACGATATGAAGATTAAACATTTTGTTTGCTCTTGACTGAAAATGTTTGAGTAAATTCTGTTAAGTGTTCTCAAAGAATAAACTACCTTAATATTACAGCTTATAGTCGTTTTTTGCTTGCCGTTGTTTGAATTTACACTTATCACCCTCGCTGCGGGAACTACCTTGTAGTTAGCCGTACTAGAATCGGGTCTTTTGCCCCGATGTCTCAGTGAACGGGTTAAGTCTTGGTGGTTGGTTGGTTATACCTTGTTATTACCTAGTTACTCTGCCAATAGCGTGAAACAATTTGTATTCTATACTGATTCTGTACATCAAGTAGCCATGATTCGTTCAACTCGGCAATGTAAAAAGATAGGCAACATGCCTTCTACGTTTATATGATGCATAGATATGATCGACCGGAATTTAAGATTGTGTTGGCAAATGCCAATATTCATTTTGTTCGTTATCAACTTACCATGCCTACATTCTATAGTATAGTTGAGGAGTACATTACTTACTTTGGTAATAACTTCAAAGAACTTATCAGATCACAAGTATTTGACGCCCGAGCCAATGTAAGGCATTGATCGGGGTTTACAAGTCAGTGGGCAACTCGACTGTTAGAAGTTCTCAAGCCTCCCGAAAACCTCAAACTTGGCTCGGCTTTTTTTTAATCTTTATTTAGTTCGGAGTCGAAATGACGATGTCTGGCTCGGCTTAACGTGCCTTCCAAAGCACGGGTGCACTCTGTTAGTAGCTACATACTCAAAGCGGTCATCTATCCGAGAGTTGACCATGTTCGACGTTTCTTAACCTCGCATACTGCACGCGGTGCGCGACCGCCGCTGGGCCACGAACGCTATGTCTTGTAAAGGGTATAAAACGAAAAAGGAAAATGTTTGTTACTAAATAATTCCGCTATTATTCGTTGAAAAAGACTTGCTTCGTCGTTTTCTATTGTATTGAAATGAGATGACTATCATCAGTCTCAAAAACTTGAACTATCGAGATAACATTCTCAGAATTTAGCACTTTATTTTATACGCAATAAAGTCGAGAGTCCCGCGACTGAAACGGAATTGTCCAACGTAATTTATTTGATAGGTATTAAATGGTTGACGTGTAAGAGCTTTTCTCTCATACGAGAATAAATACTTATAATTTAAGTGAAAGAATTTGTGAGGCACGGAAGCGAGGGTACTATAGTATTTTCTGCAGTCATTTGTTTTAATTGGTTTTTTTAAAACTGTGATTTGACTATAGCATTTAATCATCAATTTTACTTCACTTATCTACAGTATGGGTACATATAACGATAGTATGGGCACATGAAAAATTAACTAACCACGTTTTGATAGAGGTTACATGTTAGTGTTCACAGCACAGGTCTCACAAAACGTTATATATCACATCAATTATTTCCTACCTGTTTTCTGAAATACGTTTTTATTAAACTATCGTCACGGTCAATAAAAAAAAACTCAAATTATGGTTAGTTTTGTCAGTCCTTGATTAGCCAAATGATCAGTTGAAGAATTACTTGAAATAAAAATCGTGTTTGTTCTTTAGATAGCTTGCTGAAAATGACTGATGTTCTATCTAGAGGACATAGTACGGGCGCCATGGTTGTAGTGAGTGATAAATTCAATCACAAGGTCTGCTCATGATTAAAATATAAAGATGAATTAGGAAATATGTATGTCCATACATCATAAGTCCCTGTATTGTATTATTACACTTTCAGTGACCTTAATGTGTCCTACGAATATTTTTATATGCAATTCGTGAGTATTGCGATGCGATGACATGCACATCCTTATTTCTTTGTATAAATTTAGTTTGCCTTTGAGTTTGGTCTTAATTAAGGACAAAGGGCTAGACAAGGAGAGAGTGTTCTTTTACTTTTTTCATCACCTAAGCGTGTCTTAAGATGACATTCGAAGGTGTGATATCATTGATATGGATTGAATTGAGTCTGTAATATAGAATTGTAATCATAAGTTTTTAGAAGTTTAATACGTAAGATTGTTTGCCCGTTGTTTTTTTGTTTCTAACTTTTCGGCTGATAGTTTTCTGTTTATTTTTATTTGGTTTGACAAAAGCTTAATCTTATACTATGTGTTTTTTATCACCGTGACTTATTTTGTATCAATTGGTAAATTTAAATCATTTTGGGCACCCCATGGACATCGTAGCTAAATTTACTGTGTTAATTATGAATTAAGTTAATCTCGTCGAAGTTTTTTTCATAATATGTCCTTTTTGAATAACATAAGATTTTCCAGCGGAGTACTTTATAAGGATATTTAATTTTTCCATGTTGTTAAGTTAATATTATTTGGTTCTTTTTAATGAACAGCGATGTTTCCTCGCCGGCTCGTATGTATATGAAGGTGTGACTATGTATTGTAGTTAGGAACATAAACAAGTATGTACAGTTCCTATGTCAGTTCAGGCTGTGGTAGGTATTTACTACTGTGGAGATATGGAGTGAGACGACATGTGACAAAATTGTAGTGTGTACACATTTAATGTACTTTTATGGGCTTGATTTTCGTCTTGCTCACATAAAATTTAAGAGATAGGGATGGAATTTGAGAGACTTACGCATGTTTTGCTGTCACTACCTAACTAAACCCAATGTTATTTCTAAAGCACGTACATGTTTTTTTTCTATATGTACGTTTTTTTAACGCTCGGTGTCCAAACTGTGTTTCGAGCTTGGCAATAGTGTATTGTTTTTATTTTTAATTTAAATTCACTTTTGTATCTAAGTGTACCAAAAATTGGATAACAACTTACGGTGACGATGACGCGACGGCGTCGAGACGATTCTCTGTAGTTATATAATAAAATAATAAATATACAGTATTGTTTTTTATTTAATTCCTTCTTCAAAAATAATAACACTATATAAATATGTAAAAAATACAATATCACATATTTTACGATTATATCTCAAACGAATCTCCTTTATGGTCGGCGACATGTGTATATGCAGAATTAAGCATCGGAATTAGACTGATAATATAATAGTTTTCGAACCTCGCATATTTTGAGAAAAGTACTATACATACCTTGGCTGGAACGGGGATTGCCTGCATTCTATTACTAGCCTATAACACAACACATCATCATCATGCTGCTGGACATAGGCCTCCCCCAGAGTGTCACAATGAGCGGCCATGCGGCACGCACTTCCAGCGGACTGTTGTCACCTTTACCAGGAATACCAGGTCATCAGTCCACCCACGCTGCGTCTATAATACTGCAGGCAATCCTTTCCTTCCCGGCCGATCTAGTACATAATGGACTATTACTTTTGTCAAATATTGTATTACGCTGCACAATTCGAACCGCAGCTGCTCCAAACAAAATCTAGCAATCATAGACGAACGTTGCGTTTATTCCGTTGCAGAATTCTGCTTGTATAGTACATTCCTTATTAGCTGGCGTCTTGCCGCTTGAACTCAAACAATACCGGTAATAAACCAAACACTCATAGAACCCATTAACTTACAAAGGTGTTTATTTATTCCGGTGCAGACAAGCAAGTCCTGATATGTTTCAATATTCATAAAACTAACGTGCAGGTATGTTGAATGAACACAACAATAACAAGTTGCCTATTGATTTAAGTATTTATTTATAAAGTAAGAAATAGGGATTAGCTACATGGTTTTATATAATATTGATTCATAGAACTGTCTAACACAATGATAATTTAAATTAAAATGAAACCAACTAACTCTGAATAACTAATTCTGATCTATGACTACTTCGAAACATAAAAAACAACTGAGTCGTATTCACAGTCGTATTGAAATTATTTTAACATAGAATAAGTATCAAAATCTTTTGAAGCACAAGTGTTTACAAAAAAATTGCCTTTTATTCATTATTTCAAATTGCTTGGGTCCGGTGACACCTATTATGCCAGTACGTACCATTTATAAGCTCAACGCTTGAAGAAGAGCTAAACGTGTTTTCAAACAGTTTGAAAAGCACTAAACAAGTAAAGAATAGGTTATAACTTCCCCCCTTCATAAACTATCCACGAATCAAATAACTAACGTCCCGTTTACCCCACATCTCTTACCTCATATAATAAACAATTACACGTAAAAATAAATTCAGTAGTTTAAAAAAATGTTATATACAACGTAGTATCAAACTTACGCTGTGTTCCGAAATAACCCCAGTTCTTTAATGTGAAACAAATCAGACCTGGACTCTTCACTAACTAACCCTACAATGTCTATTAGTTTTTTTCTACTAAACCTCCTAGTTTTTCCTACCATACGTAACCTTTCCTACCATTTCTACTAGTTTTCCGCAACTTTCATAATGCTTGTTTATTTATTCAGAATACTTTTTCCTGATGTATTTACTTACTCATTGTTCCCTAATCTTGTAAATAATAATATTTGTTTGGTGATTTATCCCCAACAAGAACTAAATGACCTCTTTACGTAATCAGCAGCTAGGTCGTTATAGGAGGGCAAGTTTCCTAAAATAGATTGGAGAAGAGAATTGGTCAGGTAACATCTATAAATGCCTATTACGTAACTATTTATATAATTATTATACAATATCAATATTAACGAGTATAAATAGCACCTTCTGAGATTGTTTCATAAATATTAATATATTTTAAGTACGAGGCTTCAAAAATTACCATTCAAATTAGGTACACTGATGAAATAAACTTAAGCCCGTTAAGGCTTGGTCACACTGCGTGTGCTACGTATGTATTCAGATAAGGCCCCGCTCGCGTTTCGCTGTCTATGTGGCGTCCCTAACCTATTACAGTACGTTGGAAGCTCGCAGCCGCCGCGCACGCTGAGTAATCAAGCCTTTAAACATGGACAGGTTCTGGCTCGACCTAGTACTCCCGTATCTCCTGCAGACTCTTAATTCCTTCTCCTTAGCCTATATCCCAGTATCTGCGAGCGTATCGCACTGATAATTTGATATTTGGTCCCTGTCCAACAGAATCCTAATCTAAGTATTTAGGTACTTATGTGTGAGCGCGACACGCTGATAATTTGAATCGACCATTCACACTTATCATGAGAGGTCCTTGCACAGAAACCTGGTGATGAAATTCTTACTTCTCTATCACCGGCCCTTGGATGGCTTCCGGGTCGGCAGCTGTATGGGTGATGAAGATGAAGATGATGACGATGATGATCTTGACGGTATCAAACATGAACCGGCTCCGGCTTGACCCAGTATTCCCGTATCTCCTTCAAAGTCTTCCCCTTAGTCTCGGGCACCCACAGCGCCGTGTACACCACGCCCCACGCTGTGACCGCCGCGAACACGTAGAACACGACATGCTCGCCGAACATGTTCGCTACGGGTGTGTAGAACAGTACGGTCATGGAGCTACAGAAGAAGGAGAACGCCATGGAGGCGCCGGCCATGCGTGCGCGCAGCTGTGAAGGGATGAGACTTTATTGTAACCGAGTAAGGCCGCTTTTAATACCCTAAACTTACATTTACAGTACAGTCCGTGAGCGGTTAAAACATCTGTCCGTGTTTGCTAAAAGTCGTCATTTCGTCCGAACCTGATTACTGGTCTAACCCACGACTCACGGACTGATAATCACGGATTAGGTACCTAGTAAGTATAGTCTGTCTCCAAACTTTCTTTGTAAAATTTGTCACGGGAGAGTTTTCTTGGTTTTCTGTGTTGGCGTCCTAATATTTTGGACAAAATTGACACGGGATTCGTTTTCAGGGATTTTGGGAATTCCAAAAATGCAAAAGTCAATTTTGCATTCTTTTAAAGCATTTTTCAGATAACTCTTTGTTTCGCTTATCGGATCTAACCTAATATTATCCTCGTATTGTATGAGTACCTGATAGGTGAACACCTCAGCCATCACGACCATAGGCACGGGCGCCAGACCAGCACCGTATGCCAGGATACACAGACAGACGGAAGCCACAGGAAGCCACCGAGGGCCCGCGTGTGTGAGGAAGTACGTCGCCAGGGCAATCATGCAGACAGACACTACGCCCGAACTGCAGCCTAGCGGGATCTGGAAATGTGATGGGGTTTATTACAAGTTTATTTATTTATTTTTTGGTGGACGTGGACATTGCAACGACAAAGGGAGCATGGTGATTTTACGTAGCACTAACGGAACGACTCGAATAGAGATTTTCCTTTGTGAGGTTCTTTCTACAACGTACAAACGTAATAGACGGACTCTATTGTATTTGTTGTTTTAGAAATATAAAGGGTCATTATTCAATAAAATCTCATGGTAATGATTAGTCTTGATAATGTTGAAACTAGCCCGGATACATTGAGTGACGATGATTGGCCAGATGGTTCAAAATGATCAAGACTGGGTATTTCTTATGTCAAGATGGTGCATTATACACAGTTAGATAAAATCATTACAATCACGCATATGTGAGAATGGCGGCGGAAGGTCGCCATTGTAACTCCTAAGAAAGGTAATCCTGTTGTTTACGGAATGTGCATACAAAAATATAGACGACAAAAAAAAGCTTCTCTTAAAAAATGATTTGTCTTACAGAAAAAACTTACCTTTCTGCCAAACTTCTCGATGAACATAGTTGTAAAGAATGATCCAGCCAGCTGCAGGGACCCCATCAAGAGCGCGAGCACGTTAGGGCTCCAGTCCGTGCCAGCTCTGGAGAACACGTCGGACGCGTAGTTCATGAGAGCGAAGCACCCGGACAGGGTTTGGAGCGCCATTAGCATCAGTGTGACGCGAAGCGCGGAGAATGTCGCCTTGTCGCGGACTAGGGGTGCAGAAGATTGCAGAAGATTAGAAACACATTCTGTTAACAAAGGGTGGGGTGGGACTGAGATAGCAATACGCCGCGACGTGTGGAGGCCTGGAGCGTCATAACATAAACATCAGTGTGACGCGGAGCGCGTAGAATGTCGTGCGATTGCGGGCTAGGGATACAGAAGATTGGAGGTTTTAGATTAGGAACAACATCCTACGTTAACCAATAGCGGGACTGAGATAGCAACACGACGTGTATAGAGAGAGGTTCTGGAGCGGCATCAGTATAACGCGGAGAATGTTGCCCGGTCGCGGACTAGGGACACAGAAGATTGGATATCTTAATCAAGGAATCGATTCACATCCAGTGTTAACAGTGGGAGGGAGCGAGTTAGCAACGCGTTGCTTGCCCGATATCTCACTCCGATTTAGATTGCTTGCGTAGGTATAGGGCTCCAATCAGACATGTAGTTCATGAGGGCTGATGAAGGCGAAGCACCCGGAGAGCGTCTAGAGCGCCATAAGTATCAGTGTGACGCGGAGCGCGGATAATGTCGCGCGGTCACCGATTATGGAGACAAAATTCAGCACAAAGCTGCACCAAGACAAAGGCTGAAGCACCATCAATAAGCGCGCAATACATCGTGCTCGGCGCCGCGCGCGTTTAATGCGTTAGACTGAGTAACAAGTGTCCACTCCCTTGACAACATCTACCTAATCCCAGTAAAGTCTAGTTTCCTCTCTAGATGCAAAGGTAAGACGGCAGTCTTACCTTTGCATCTAGAGTAGCAGTAGCAGTACTAGTGTTCAGTGGAATTGACATGATGAGAGACTTCATTGTTCTCATTTGATTTTATTTTTTAGACTGACGCTCAGAGACCTTATACATCTCTGAGGATATTTATTTATTAGATTTTATTATTTTCATGTTGACGTGTTATAGATATAGCTCAAAATATTTTATTATGATTAGTGTACTTACTTTATTACCTTTTATCTTGACGCTTAGAGACCTTATACATCTCTAACAAATCTCGATTGTTATTAGTTTCTTATTCTTATTTTTGACATGTAACACTACATTTAATTAATGATACTTTGATTATTGTATTATTTTTATTTGATGTACCTAGATAGATTTTGACTTGTAAAAGTGCCCTTGAGGCCTATTTGCAGAATAAATGTTTTGATTTTGATTTTGATTTTGATTTTACTACAAAAACTAGTGCCCTAGTTCATTCCTTAATTGGATTAAGTTGTAAACGCAGCCTTGGGGCTTACAGGATACAACCATCAGGATAATGTTAAGATTAGGATGAAACTCGTCAAACAAGATGTAGCCAAACATCAATGTCTTTCGAATTCATAGCAAAACATACTTAAATTTGTAACACCAATAACGTGTGTGTGTGTATGTGTGTGTGTCATGTGTATGAGTGTGTGTATATGTACATACATATGGGAATGTTCACTAGTATGGGTATGTCTTGTTGTGCCTTATCAATAGGTTTCTGAGAATCAGCATTAAAGCTGAGACATTTTATTAACTTGTTGACTTTAATATTATACGATTTATAAGAACTACAATCCATAATAACAACTTGAAGAGATAGGTGCTAATGGCATTACCAACATTACTTCCGCACTGATAAGACTCAAAAATTCGTTAATTGCCTTCTACGTCAATATTAATTATGCTTTGCATTACAGCATTGTTCAATTCGCTTCAAAAACTTAGATTGCTGTAATATTTAACTGGCTTATCCCCGGTTATTAAGTAGTAAATTACTTTAATTTAATATACGGTTTTAATATAGAAGGTTTCTCTGTACGAGTGAGGCTTTATCTTGAGTCTTCGTATATTGTGTAACAAAAATTATGCCGTTGTGTTGTGTATATTTTTGGTACTTATTTATATTGCCTAGAGGCTCTTGGGATATGACATTTTGCTGTGACCCTCTCGACCATGAGAAGGTTATGCTCAGCAGCGGGACGTAGGTAGGTATATAGGCTGATATCTCTGTGTACTTACTTATACTGCCTATAGTGACTTTAGGCATCTCGTCAAACCGTCTCTGCTCGTCCTTCAGATGGTGGACCTCATCTAGAACGGCCGTGTCTCGTCGGTTCAGGCTCCGAAGCCACGCTATGGTCTGGGTAGCTTTCTGAAAATGTGGACCTGATTACTCGGCAGCTTCTGCTTAGTACTTATTTGCTATAGGTACCTACTTCTATTTTATGTTATAAGAGACAAGTAATTAGGTAGCTATCCTGGACGTGTATGATAAAGACCAGTAAAAATAAGTCGAAGCATTTATAAGTAGTGATTTCTCAAAAATACTCATCAGATCCCTGAACGAGTTCTCCCGAAACTCGGCAATTCTCTGATTGGCCTTTGGACTCGTTACACATGTCCCTCAGGATTTCACGGTTTTCGGCAAAAGGGTGGTTGGAATAAGTCCTGAATGTAGAATTAAGTTACGTTTATAGAAAATGAGCGTGCCCCCGAATGGCTTACCATCTTGAAATGTCGCCTCGTTTGTAACTCAGTATGCACGTTCTTACTAAACGTAATTACTCAATGTAATTTAAGATATTGGTGCCGTTTCTGAACTTGTAATAACTTCGCGGTAGATGTCACTACGAGCCTCCCTAAGGTGTAATTATTGAAAGATTGGTCACCACAAGAGATACCCACGGTAGCTCAGTTGGTTAAGAGCAATGGATAGATTCCAGAAGTCGTGGGTTCAAATCCCACCTATGGCGACTAATTTTTCACTTTGATTGAAAATTTAATTACCTAATTTATGTTGCGCCACTCACTGATCAGACTCTATCCTAAATTATTAGCATTAATCTACCTACCTAATATATCAGTCGATATCATGATGAACAATGGCTATCTGAAATTAATGGCAATTAAAGAAAATAATCTTACTTATTTTATTACAGTTCCCGGCAAACATCTTGAACCTGCGCAGTAGCCGATTTACGTAGAAATCAAGCTACTTGCGCACTGAAGCTTAAGCTCAAGATGTTTGCCGGCAACTGTACGTTGTTGTGCAATGTGACTGAGATCCGATATTATCTGGTCGTACCAGCCCGAAATGGCAATACGATAGCCTTCAAGTTACTGGCTCTTTGTTTAAGTGGAATCGTACAAGTGGTTGTACAAGTGACAGTGATGATGTATGATGATGATGATGATATTGACGATCTTTTTGTGAATTTATTATATTCTCTTTTTACATACATTACAGTAATTCATGTCTTTTTTTTTTAATTTCATATGCATCAATAAATTGCTCTGAATAATTAGATTCAATTTATGTAATATATAACTGACTATTCAAAAGTGCTTGTTGCTAGGCATATTTGAATAAATAATAGTTTGAGTTAAAATTTCAAGCTTACATGGTCATTTACATTAGAATATCGGGAACTCAAAAATACAAATATACATGGTAAACATCCCGTTTCAAATCGTAATTCTAATATTTTGAGTTGAGTTGAGTTGAAGCAGAACAGCTGCGCGTGAGCGGAGCCACGGCCAGCTACACCGCCTGACAAGTGTCAGTGGACAGTGGCTCACCCTCTCCCGGTCGCGCTTAAGTAAGTAGTTGGGGGACTCAGGCATGAAGCAGAACAACTGCGCGTGAGCGACCGCCACGGCGAGGTAAACCGCCTGTTGTACAAGTGACAGTGGACAGTGGCTCATCCTTATCTCAGGTATAATAGCAGCGCGTGAAGGTAAACTGCCTGTTGTACAAGTGACAGTGGATAGTGGCTCACCTTCTCCCGGCCGCGCTTCAGCAAGTAGTTGGGGGACTCCGGCATGAAGCAGAACAGCAGCGCGTGCGCGGCCGCCACGGCCAGGTATACCGCCTGGTTGGCCGAGTATGACAGCCACATGCCCACGCCGTACACGAATATCACGCCCAGCTTGGAATTAGAAAACTAGAATTAGTATTTAGTTCTACAATAGACCATTTCATAAATTATCCTTGCAATCATTACTCAAAGAGTACATTTGAGTGGCGACGAGGCGGCTTGACCCACAAAGGTCTATTGTCGGTAGTGGTTGCAAAAGGCGGTAATTATAGAATTTGTAGCAAAGGTTTGCAAAGCAAATTTACCAGAAAGAATTTTGAAAGTTGACTATCTCGATTTGCAACACAATAGCGATCAAGGCGTGCGAGAGTGACAACAACATTACTGTGCGTATATATGTTGTCTACAATTCTAAAGAGTCGATCCTTACTTTTTCAAGAAGTGCGCAGTAATGTTAAGTTGAGCATTCATTTTGCGGGCGTCTCAATCGCCGTCAGTTCCTAGTCCGTAATATTTTTTAATGGGTTATACATACAATAAGATTGGAAGTCGATTAATTCTGACAATATCAAGCGCGAGCACAGTGTATTGTTGCAACAAAACGTAATTCTAGGTGTAGCTCATTTCTTTAATATTTCGGACTAGGGTCTGAGGCCGGTTGAAACACACGACGTGGACGTGGAATGATGGAGTGAGAGGGCAGTTGGGTATTTTGAACATTTCCCTGCCAACATAATGCTGCGTACCTAGTTCTTTTGCTTAGTAAAGTCGTACCTTGCACACAGTCATAGTGAGTGAAGCCAGCGCCCCCCGCCAGGAGTCCTCAGCAATCTCCTTAACGTAAACCGGGACGACCACGAAGCACCCCGCGGCGGCGACGCCGGCGATGGCCCGCGCGGTGATGAGCGCGGGCGCGGTGAGAGTTGTCAGCTTAATCGCCCATGATATCTGCAATACAAAGTCTCAGCATGCTCCTAGCGTTCACGGCTGTGCCCTAAGGAGTCCGGGTCGGCTTTGACATCTAATCCCAGGCGTAGGAACTAGCTTTTTGTATGTAGAGGAAATTGCGTAACGCTACGCAAAGCTTGGCACTTGGCAGCAAAAGTGTTAAAAATCAAATGATAGCCCCCCAACTAGCAAAAAAGCCTAAATAATTTTTTAGGGCGTATTTTGAAATTTGGCGGCCCGGCCAATTAGTTTCACCGCCCCAGATCACGAAAAAACGATATAAATAAAGAAATACAAAAAAATGCCCCTGGCGCATTGGCGGGCCGGGCCATGGCCCGGATGGGACTAGGGTAAATACGCCCCTGTCCTTTAGTAAGTTATAAACCGTCAATATTTGTTTAAACATGTATAAATATTTCCATAGCTTGGCGCTATTGTATGTAAATATATTCTAACTAACAAGTGATTAATTATTCAGTGCCCACGTCTCCTACATCCCATCAGGCGCCTCTCTATGGACGAGCTTGACTAAACTGATGTTGCGTAGCCTATGGACGCCTGCAAATCCAGAGGTGTCACTTGCTCATTGCTAAGCCTTTAAAGGAGCGTTTGAGGAACGGATTAAATTCCTCTGAAACCATAAAGTACCACAGTAAGCAAAGAAATTGGTATAAGTACCACTTTTCGGCTCTATTATTAATCGTCCTCTCTCGGCGAAATAATAAACAATTGTATTCTTTTGTTATGTGCCCGGAGATATATCCATCACTGAGAGATTTGGCTGACTGTACATTTTTATTACTTACACAGGATAACAAAGACACTGCTATAATACAGCACTTCCTCCCGAATTTGTCACTGGAGTAGCTGAAGAATGGTATCCCGCAAATGGCGGATAGAGGTAGTGCCGCCGCCAACCATGAGATGTCGCTGGGCGTCACGCCAGCTTCTTTCAACGCTGGCGCAGTGGGCGACAGCCAGCCGATTTGTATTCCGTAGGTGAAGGTGGGTATTGTTGCTGCGAAGTAAATTACGATTAAGTACCTTCGATTAGAGATGTCCTGTTTAGTAGACCAGGAAACTTTAAGTTGCATCGTTGCATTCGAACGAATTATTTAGCATGACCTTATAGCATTTGTCCTTTACCATTACTAGTAAATTATATAAGCTAATAAATATATAATAATCCTTCTAGCTAATTGGCGGTGCCGTTAAGCGTGCCGGACCTTAAGCTTCTGGTCTTGAGTGCCAGACTGTAAAAGCGAAAAGGGAGAGTGATTATGATGAGATAGGAATATAAATGCCTTGGTTTGCTAGTCGCCATGTATCTTAGAAGTCCTGCACGATCCCGCAGGATCGTTTGAATACAGCTGTATACATTGTTCTAGTAGAAAAAGGTTCTTAAGTTATGGTAGTCGTTAACTCCCTAGTGTGCATTGGGGCATTGGGTGACATCCGGACCCTCCTCCCACGATAGATGCGAAGTCCCATGTACCATCATTTACCCCCGAAGTTACATATATTATAAGGAAACGAGTTCAGGTGTAATTTAACGAGATGGCTGCTTGATAAGTGCGTTTATAAATATCTTTAAAAAAATTGAATTTAATGTAAATGACTGAATGAATTTAATGATAAACTATCATTTGTCATGAGGAAATTTTGTAATTTTTTTTTTAATTTTACATCATCATTATCCTCCTAGCGTTATCCCAGTACAGTTGCATCCTGAAGGATGCCCGGGGTCCGATACCTAATTCCAAGATTTGGCGTAGGAACTAGTTTTTACGGAAGCGACGGCCATCTGACCTTCCAACCAAGGGGAAACCAGACCTTATTGGAATTAGGCTTGTCAAGTGAGTGGGCAACTTAACTGTAAGAAGTACTCAAGCCGCCCGAAGGCCTCTAACTTGGCTTAACGACTGCTATCATAGACAGTAGCCCGGATCAACGGCTTAACCTGCCTTCCAAAGCACGGCAGCGCTCAGTTAATAACAATTCAAAGCGGTCACCCATCCAAGATGCTTAACCTCGCATACCGCACGCGGGCGCGGGCGCCGTACATAATAAGTACCAATAAATTATATTATGATATACTGGATTAACTCTTTAGAATATATTATTAATATTTGCACGCTAGCTTGCAAGCAAAATACATGACACTGAAATTGTAATTATGACATCTTTTTTTTTTAATTAATTTATTTACCAAAAAAAGTTAGATACAGTTTTTCATTAACAACCGTTCGCCAAACACAACGTTTATTGGCGAGTAATGCACTCATGCTCTTAACAAATTAATGTACATACCTATCTACCTTAAAACCTAATACCTATTATGTGTAGGTACTGTATTTTTATGCAAATAAATAAATTGATTGATTGATTGAACGTCACCCCCCATGGCCACCAGCACTACACTGGGTGACACACCCACACGATACTCGTACCTACACGATTTGCCCCGGGTGCCACCTATGTTAGTTAACTTACGTCTACGCCACTGTGGATGCAGTGCTAATTTGAGCTGACTGACTTACATCTGATTCGTTTGAAAAGCTATTTTACCCCTCAAATAGTAAGGTTCAAAATCTATTTTTTTAATAGAAATGTTGGTGGCAGCTCGCGGTAGTAGGCAAAATTATACGCTTTCCTCAAGTTTTACGATACATTTTGCAATAATTCACGCAATACCATTTTATGGGGTAACGTTATTTATTATTCAACAAGATGAAGCATTCAAAACATAGTGAAATTTACTTTTCAGTTTGTAACCAGGATTAAAATAGGATACTTTATATCCCGGAAATCCTCCATTGAACTGAAATTGTGGATAGAAGTGGGACTTGGGCTTTAGGACTTTGCTCTGAAAAGTATAAATCTAGCCTTGCGTCCAGGGTGTTCAGTATCATGACTGAAAACACATGATCATCTTATTATTCGTTTGACCATGAAGAAATGATTTAAAAACCACCCGGCTATCTTATACAACTAACCCATACCTACAACAAAATTCGGTACTGACAGACGAATGCACAATTCCTTTTTCACTTCTCCTATTCGAAAAAAGGCTTTTCTAGCCCGATTAGAGGAAGCAAAACTCGGTTTTTGCTCCCTCTTAATATTTTTATTAATTCCTTCATTTATGGCTTGCTGACAGGGAGCAATAAACGTTTTTGCTCCCTGTGCCTGGTTTCAGGCCGGCAGCCGGGCGTGCCTGCGCTGGCGGCTCCCCCCGCGCCTGGTTCATTCATCTTTAAACATCAACAACATCGAATATTACTAAAGACCGACCAGGGGCGCTACCACGAACAGCAAACGAAGTTTTCCCTCTCTGTCGCACTTGCAAGTTTGCATATAAGTGAGACAGAGAGGGAACACTTCGTTTGTGGTTCGCGGTAGCCCCTCAGAAATATATGACCATGTATGCGCCATGTTGCGGATTTTCATTGGAACTAATTTCTTACACTGGCAATAATTATAATGATAGGTTGTCCCTTGTCAGTGTCACTGTTGCGGTTTATTTCAATAATAGTAAAGTGTTGAAAATTAAATGATAAAATGATAATTGTCAAAAGATGCCCAAAGCCATTCATAGTCAGTGCGGAACCTTATTAATAATGTATTTAATAAACTGCTGAAAAGAAAACACTCGTGAAATGAACCTATTTCGCTGCAAAATATTTCAAAATTGACATCAGAGCTGACAGGTAAACAAACTCAACATGTCATTTAGTCTGTTGCCATATAAACCAGAATAATAGCGCCCTCTTGACAATGGTCATATATTTCTGGTCGGGCTTTGTGTATATCTTAATAATATCTTAATAATCGAGCAAACTTTTTATTTATTTTACGTATTTTTTTTTCCTTAAATTAATGGAATGATCATTAATCTAGTATTGTTCTTTTACTTCCTTATTTCGACGAACAGTTTTGCTCATATGAGAAGTGAAAAGAAGAGCAAAATTATACCTAATTCGGGCGTGGCGGTTTGAATCCCTCACTATGCTCAGGATTCCATGTTACTCAGGATTCTATCGCTTCGTTCGGGATTCAACACGCTAGCCCTTGATTACATATTGCATTTTGGTCCCTTGTAATACAATCTACTATTTCATTGCTGTCCTCGAATGAGGGATCAAATTGGACTTTTCTTCCCTCATTGTATGGTAACAGTAACTCATTTATAGTCAAATTATTTGTAAGACATTTCATGTGTTTAGCAGCGGGCCTCATAGGCGGTGTGAAAAGTAGCACCTTTGTGTCACACGGTAGCAAAATTATATGCGTCTTAGGCGTTAACACTTGAGTCCCTCGCTACGCTCAAGATTCGCTCGCCGTAAATGTATCATTTTGCTCCCTTGAGACACAGCCTACTAAATATCGTACGTGTTTTGCACCCTTCAAGTAGGAAACAATAACCAATTCTAACTTTGGAAGTTACAATGTGTGTTGTTCCTTTCATACAATATTTACGAATACAATATTTTTTCATCACCTGTTCGACAATGCTTCACTACATAGGTATCATGCAAACCTTAAGTTGGTACCGAAAGCAAATCATTATAGCTCTTGGCTTTTGCCGGGTTGTAATGTTGTACTGAATTTCATTATAACCCGCTAGTTAATAATGTGATTTCACTTCTCGTAGTTTTTATTGTTATACCCTTAATGTCTAATTTCGTCATTTCCTCACGGCGGCGAGTATTAGGCGCGCGCTCCAGGCAGCGAGCGATCCCCGAAAACAAAAGACTTCGCCGGCCGTCGGCTGCTGCAGCGCGTCAAGCGCGTGTTTTTGTTATTTTATTAATGAATCCTAATTTAATTTCGGAAGTTTTCTTATAATTTTCAAATTTCGTTGCACATTTTAAGTAAAGCACTACTTATATATGCCTCGGCCGTAACTATAAGTGGCCTTCATTCCATCGCGGCCTTTGCAGTAATGGACTAAATACCTAGAACAAAAGCCGCAGATTCTATAAAAATAAATTCTGTTTCTAGAAGCCATGGTTTTTTGTTATATAGTTTTTGTCCTGGGCGCGCTTAAATCCCTCACTACACTCAGAACTCAGTCTTAATGATCTCATATCACCCTCGCTGCGCCCGGGTTTCAAATCTGGGCTCAATGGGCTCATTCGTTACGTTTGGGATTCAATATCGCGCCCGTGACATAAAACAGTACTTTATCCCCTTGGTGTATATATTAAACTTGTACAATAAACTTGGCAGTTATTAGTACACAAAGATAATAAAATATAAATTAGTTACTTAAGTATTTGAACTAAAATATATTTGACAGGAGTTTAAGATACATTGACAGACAGTTAAGACAGATTGTTTATATTTCCCCGAATCTGACGCCAATGTTGGCGGAATAAACAAAGCAAACTTTCTCTCACCTAACAAAGCTGTTAAAATTTGTCTCCTAGCACTGCTTTCGACCGGCCGTTGCTTTCTTTCCATGGCTGTATGATTCATTGTCACAATTCAACATTACACACGTACGATTTAAAAAGAAACTATGATATCTACATTTAGAGGTTATGTTGCGTAAACATTCTTACACTGCTTACACATGAAAATAGGGTAAGATTACACGAAATTCATTATTGATAGGATTTTTCATTACATTTGAAAGTGTGATTCAGTTATGACAGCTTGTTATTTTGTCTTAACTTTTTTGAGTACGGACGTAGAGTCTTACAGACGTCGCGGGAGGTACTGGATTGGAGTCCGCCATGATACAATAATATACTTGCCGTCCCCTTCCGCCAGTGATACTGAGTATAGCGAGTTAGTTACATCATTATCTTTTACGAACCGCCGCGTGGATGTCATAATAGCTACTCATGCTCAGTATGCGTTTACCGTTGGTATTCGCATGTTTTCCGTTAGGGTTTTCGATTTAATTTAGTTGTGCTGTACTATGACGGTTGTACCGCTTCTGTAGTAGCTACAATTATGTTGTTAATTGGGTAGGTAAGTAGGTACCTACCTAGTTTTGTTGAAACGGTATATAACATGGTTAGTCTCGGTGATGCTCATTAAAATAAATACTTAAGTATTCTAATTGTATCTGTAGATGTAGACGAATAGTGAAGTAGGACTAGAGTTTTTTATGCTTGTATAGTTAACAAATAAACTGGTCAATTACTTTTGGGCCTTAATACACAAATAATTGCGTGGCTTACCACTTTTGATATCTAACACGTAAATAATAGTGTAACCCCCTCTTTCATAAAACTCAACAACTCTGCTAACTAAAATGTCTGTTGTCACTGTCTCATAAGCACATAATATATGTGAAAGTGACAGAGAAGGGTGAACGAACTTTAGCGGCTAGTTAACTAATATATGTTTGATAAGCGTTTATGAATAAGAGGGTTAAACTTTTTTGACTTATTGACTTGACTACCGCGAACCGTAAACAAATTTTTCCCTTTCTGTTGCACTTGCAAGTCTGTACGTAAGTGCGACAAAGAGGAAAAACTTCGTTTGTGATTCGCGGCAGTCCTTCAGGTACGTTTTTTAAATTAATGTAGATATTTTACGGAATTGTTCTTTACGTTGTCCTAAACATATGTGATAATCCACATGGAAAGGGACCTTATGGCGGCAGGCGCTTACGTTACACCTATTCACTATTGTATTGGAACAGCGGCAATAAAGGCGTAAGTGCCGGTCGCCATAAGGTCTCTTTCGATGTGGATTATAAAGACTTACTATGGGACTACGACCGCTACGTACAGAACGTATAAATAGTACTTGCCTAACCAGGAATACGCGGAAGTAATCAGCGTTGGTTGTGGAGTTTCCCACAGGCATGATTCGTTTTATCGTCTTTGATATGAATCATAATGACAAATATAATGTTTATGGCCCGGTCGAGTTGACTTCGTGCTACTAGCATCATGGTAGCTGACCATTCGGGAATCTTATTTATTTATTTCAACATATAATAAGTTAACAGTGTAGCACCAAAACGCTTACAGGGCAAAATACAATTCAATACAAATACTCTTTATTGCACACCTCAATGAAAATACAAAGCAGGCCAGAAACATAACATAGCGAGATATAAACAGGCGGTCTTATCGCTAAAGTGCGATTTCTTCCAGACAACCGTTGGGTAGCGTAGAGAACTAAACATACATTTTCAGTGGGTGGTGCAAAGATAAAATACTACAAATTTCAGAATTTACAAAATATTAAAACTATCAATAAGATTAGACAAAACAAACAAAACTATCAACGAGATTAATAACCAAACAACATTATTGCAACGAGATAAGGTCTACTAATAAATGGTCAGTTAACTATGATGCTGATAAAGTGATAGTACAGTCAGCTCCAAAAGTAACTACGCATATGAAGAGTTCAAAAGCCTTTATTGTAATGGAATAAGAAATGTTAAATAAAGTAACTAAGCAAATGTAAAAATCTTTTTAAATTTCCATTTGTTTAGTTATTTTATGCTGACTGTACCTGTCCAGCTAGCACCATATACGTCATGTTATATGTGACGTTATAGTACATTTCGGCCGTAAATCGTGATGGTCGACTAACTAATTGCGCTAGTAGGCCAGCAACAGATTTCAATTACCAATTTCCTCTCGCACCATAACTTATACAATGTTTAAGAAAATTAGGTATATTATGAAGCCCCGTGAAATTCAGCTGTGATTCCGCAGCGTCCCAAAGACGTAAAAAAAATCAGTCATTTACTCTTGATTGAAATTTGTGTCAAATGGCACTGTTAGCTAGTTGTAGAGCGGTGAAATATACCCGTCAGCTGGTCACATGAACATATAAAAAAACGGTAATTATCTCTCGCATGAAATTTTGTCACAAAAGCATATAAACTGGCAAGTTTATATGCTTTTGTGAATAAATCAACTCGTCAGCCGGTTGTATCGCTGGAAAACCCGTCAGCTGATGCCCTAAACATTGTAAGGGATGAAAAAGAAATCAATGCACGTAGGCGTGTGGGGTATATGTATGGATAGATCTTTAGAAATAATACAGGGGTTGCTATAAGTCAACAAGGCTACAAGTGATATATTAGCTGTAAACACAGTCCTTCATAATACAACTTTCGTCATTCAACTTCATAATACTCTTTTCGTGCGAGAGGTAATGACTAACGATTTTAGCGCCTGTTGTGGCCTGAGGACCTCCTTCGAACTTCGAAATCCGAACTTTGTATCGTGTGTATAACACAAGAGTGAAAGGGATGGCACGATACGAAGTTCGGATTTCGAAGTTGGGAGTATGCCCTCAGGCCTACGGGCTATAGCTGGTCTGGCACTTTTACACAGCGTCGGTCGCCTCCGATCAGGTAGAGCTACTTATAATTAGTATGAATGGCTATATACTTGCTGACCACTAGCCTAGCTAGAATGATCGCGTTTATAACGGACATATAGCATTCGTCCCTTACAATCTAGGAAGTATGTGAGTGCGAGAGGGACGAATGCTATATATATGACATAAACGCAATCATTCTTTTTTTTTTGAACCTTACTGTGGCTTTTATAGGCCGGGCCCAATAAAGCGATAAGAGTGCGCCTGGGGAAAATCCAGGGGAAAACCTCCGACAGGACCACGTGTGTGGTTCGGAACACTGGAATACTCTAAGAGTTTGCGCTCCAGTGAGATTGGTTGAGCGGTTTCAACCGAATCTGAGGTGTGAGTGGAATCAAGCTACTAGGAGTTTTGTCGCTGGTCACTAAACCTAGCCTAGCTAAGAAGAATCCAGCAAGAAACTCAGCTAGGCAATCATTCTAGCTACTATAGCTAGGCTCGAGGCCATCAACGTGGCATAAAAAAATATTTTATTTTTGTTATAAATTATTTATTGTCATATACATCAGTAACGCCATCATTGAATAGGCGGACGGGGTCCGGATTCCGCTTCCTCCATCGCTTTAATAAGTTCCTTCGTAGTCTTGTACTGCACTATCGTATGTTTCACGAAATCCCTGGGCATTGAACACAAAAAACGATTACAAACTGTTTTAATTAGAAATAAGAATAAAAAAACAATATTTGACAACGACACATCTTCAGAAATGTATTCAGAAAATAATGTGAGCCGTGCTAATAAAGAATACATTCTACGGGTTTTATAAAGGCCCGTTAGACCAAATGTCACATATTTTTTTGTTTACTCGGTACGTACATGTTTTGACATAACAACATCTAAACTTCACTTCTGGAGCGTTTTGATTGATAGAAACTTTAACCAGATGAAAATTATTTCAAATTATAGTTTTTAAACCCTGACATGCAAAAGAGACGAGTTTAACAGGCGGATCTGCGTATCTCTGTATATGTGTGTCGCTTTTGTTACCTGAAGTATAGGGCTTTAATGAAGACAGCAGGTTGCATGTTGCCGCACTGTTCGGGCCCGAAGCTCATGATGCCCATCAGAGCGTTGTGTTGGACCGCCGGAGCGCCTGCGTCGAACTGATAGCAAGGTAACATGTCGCTGTTATACGCATTACTCAGAAAATACGTGCAGGCGTCAAAGAGTTACACCATTTACTTCTTACGTAATAAAGATGCGTCATGGGATGGAACATTTTGGGAGATTTAGATTATATACAAAATTGTTATAACTGGCTATAGCCGAGAGGCATATGGACTTTCAGTCTGGAGGCTGTGGGTTCGACCCCCATTTATTATTACCGGCTTTAAAAAAAACCTACAAAGATCATAGAGGTTGCTACCTACAATGAAACCAGACTAACCTTATATGTATCATAAATTTTTAACAGCTTTACGGTGGAGAAAAGCATCTTGATATCAGTTTAATTCCAACAATCTGATGGAGTTTCGTTAAACTAGTTTCTCCAAATTCTGCGATTAGGTATCAAAGCGGACCACGGAATCCTTGGTCACCTGGAGAACTATAGGATGGATGAGTTACCAAGCAAGCGTCCCTAGTCCCGTTCCTAAGCGAAGCGCAGAACATGTCGTCCCCAAACAGGAACCCGTTGACGAGCTGGTACGAGTCTTGGCAGTAGTGCTGCGTTCGGACCTTCAGCCGAGCAGCTAGCAAGTCCGAAGTTTGCTCGCGGAACGCCGTGTCCGAACCCTGGGGCAAAAATAGACCCTCAAACTCAAACTTTTTTTAATGAATTAAAATTAAAAGGACCCCGTAAGGACACAGCAGTCATCTTACATCTACTAGGTTACATCATTAATGAGTACTTACTTAAGTAATTCTTTCTTAATTATTGGGTAATATCCAAGTGTAAGTGCTACTCATTTACTTATTTTATCTGTTAGAAGTTCTCAAGCCGCCCGGGGGCCTCTAACTTGGCTTAACGTCAGATATTCTAGACAGCAGTCGGGATCACCGGCTTAACGTGCCTTCCAAAGCACGGGAGCGCTCAGTTAGTAATCACTCAAATCGGTCACCCATCCAAGAACCGACCCCGGCCCATGTTGCTTAACCTCGCATAACGCACGCGGCACGCGGGCGCCGCTGGGCCACGAGCGCTCCAGAGTTTAGTGCAACTGACATCTGGGTCATAAGCCGTTAACTATTGACCACAGGAGAGACGATTTTTGTTCTTTCAACTAAGTATGACCCATCTACACAGTTGGTAAAAGAAAGTCCCTTTTACGAACTTGTTATTTCAGATGCATTGTCTGAAAATAAATATATCATTGGGTCGGCCCAACTTACGGCCTATGTATCGTGTAAAGACCCTATTAGAAGAATCTGGGCGCTAGCGCTAGCGCCATGCTAGTCTCGCCGGGTGCCACCAAACTTAATTTTTTGTTTTTATCAGGTAACGTACATTTTCTGTTTCAACAGTACAAACTTACTGAGTTGGCTCCCCACCCAATAACGGTTACGAAGCTCTGCGCAAACGGCTCGCGCACCCCGTCGTAGATACGGATCAAGTTTATATACTTCGAGAATTCTGAAACAAACAAATACTTATTTATATATAGTTGGGCACATTTACACTGGTAGACCCGGCTCCCCGCATACGGGCTGTGAAAATACATATGCAAAGGATCGAGCTCTTAGGAAGGCTTGTTTTGGAAGCCATTTTTTGCCGTTGATCCCGGTTGCTGTCCAGTACAACAATAGGCGGCAATTGACTACTGGCGAAGCTCCTAATAGTATAGTTTCTCTGGAATTTGTATACACAAATATTTACTGAAGGTCACTTCTTCCAACTTCTAACGAATCCTTGTCCAACTAAACTCCTTACTATGATGGACTATGTTAGGAGCTTCTCTGCGTGATCGCATCAGAATTGAAGCAACCAGAACCAAAATCGAAGCAGAATCAAAGTAACAAATATAGACCTCCGAATCGCTGAATTTAAGTGGCAGTGGGCGAGACACATTGCACGTAGAACGAATGGTCTTTGAGGTAGAAAGGTTTTCGAGTGGGACCACTTGCCGAATGGCGCAGTGTGGGTAGACCTCCACAAGGTGGAATGACGATCTGGTAAAGGGCGCGGGAGTCCTCTGGGTGCGTGTGGCGCAGACCGGTTATTGTGGCACTATTTGGGAAAGGCTTAATATGTACAGCAGTGGGCGTCTTTCGGCTCCTATTATGATGATGGATTCTGGCCTGGGTCCATAGACCTTAATGATGTACTGACCAAGGTTGTGCTGCAGCTTCAAGAGCGCGACGTCGGCGTGAGGTACAGGCTCCTCCTCGAACTTGGGGTGCCTGACGGCGCCAGCCACATCCACCAGCTCTCCGCCTTCGTGCGGCTTCACGCTGCCCACCCGGACTTTCACGTAGCGGTTCAGAGATTTCACGTAGAGCACTGATAACACACTGGATATAGTATGGTTAGTACAAGTATCGTTCTTCGTTGATAGTTGCTCTGTGAGCTGCAATTTCCAAAAACTGTATAACTATCTAACCTGCTCACAAAATTTCAAAAGAATCGGTTGAGAAAGGCGACATGTAGAGGACAACAGGCGGAAATACGAAAGCTTTATTTAAGTATTTATTTTTTTGAAGCTGATTGTGGTTTTATAGGCCGGGCCCAATAAAGCGATAGAAGTGCGCGGTTGGAGAGAAGCCTGGGTAAAATCCAGGGGAAAACCTCCGACATGACTTCGCGTGTGGTTTGGAACATTGGAATACTCTAAGACGAAGTTACAACCGAATCTGAGGGTGTGAGTGGAATCGAGCTACTGGAAGTTTTGTCGCTGGTTCACTAAACTAGCTGAGAAGAGTCTAGCAAGAAACTCAGTTAGGCCCGACTTGGGTCTAAATGACTTGACCCGGCGTGCGGCGGTACCGGGACGAATAAGAACTATATGTGTCAGTGTTGTCGCGATCGCGTGGTGGACGTTCCCGCCGGTGGGAATGCTTAAGTGTTCATGCCTGAGTTGGATACCGTAAGCGCAGCGTTCCATCTTTCGATGGACGCTGTGATTACGTCGTCCGGGTCCGTGAGTGTGTGCCTAGGACGTCGGACCGTGCGGACCCTAATTAGTAATCGCCGAGTCATGAAAGAGGGAGGAGGGATGGGAACGTAGTCGACAGCCTTTCTAAATAACGGATTCCTATCATGGAGAGCGTTGTCAAAATAACCTGTGACAGTCTGCTTAAAGAAACCATACATCGTGCTAATCCCTATGTCGTGGTGCAGACTGAGGTTCGACTGGTACCACGGGGCACCAGTCGCCCTACGGAGAAAACGATTCTGAATGACCTCAAGTGACTTGCGCGATGTCATAGGCACGTAAGCAAAAGCTGCACTTGCATAGGACATGATTGGACGAACACGAGTTTTGTAGAGTGTCAGCTTATTTCTAAGTGACATTTTACTAAACTTGTTAATCATCGGCCCAAGCCTTCCTAGCACGAACAACGCACGATTGCGTACCTTAGTGATGTGGCTACGGAAAGTCAGTCTTCTGTCGAGGGTCACTCCAAGATATTTGACTTCGTGGACCCAGGAGATGGGCCGGTCAAACATCTGGATCAGAGCAAATACGAAAAAATTTTTGCCCAAGCTGAGAAGGAGCAGCATTGCACTTTGGTCGAGAACTTTTATTAAAGAGAAAAACGTGGTACGGATGTGAATTAAGCGTGGGCCATGACCATCGAAGATGAGGAGAATACTTAGAAGGATTAGACATGTTGTGTTTACGAAGCATTTTCCTGTCCTCCGGTCTCATTGTCCACGTTTCGCTCCCGTCTACCTAACGTTAATGCACTACTAACGGCACTGTCTACTTGGTTTAATTGATACTTACTAGTTGAGGCAGTGCGCAGCGGTGAGCACCCAGCCGACGTCCACGATGGCGCCCGCGCACCACAGCCGGCCGTTCACCATGACGGCCGCCATGTAGGGGTAGTTGAGAGTGTCGGTCAGGTTGCCGTTGCGTGCCTTCATTTCAGTTTCAAACAGTGTAGATATCGTGACAAACGTACATAGTGGGCAGCAGGTACGGCTCTAAGGTAAATGGAGTGAGCATCTATTCGCCACCCAGCTTCGCCTCGCTTCGCTTTACATATATAGGCGGCATAGACAACCCAGTGGAGCGGTAAGACACGCGGCTTTTAATATTAAGGGGATGCCTTGATTCGGTCAGCCACGCCCCCCGTGAAAGAGACACGATTATGTTTCGCACACGACAAACGGAAAGCAACACTTAGGGAATGGCTTTTTAGACACATTTAGATAAATATCTGACTATGAAGTTTCCTCTTGACAGAGTTTCTTAGATGAGATAAAACACCATCATTTTAACTTAATTGTGTCGTTTACAAAAAGGCAAGTAAAGATTCAACTTTGGATTTTTTTCTGTCGAGAAAATTTTAAGCAATCATGTTTCGGCTATTGTCAGAAACAGTCATATAGTCAAGAAACATATGTCTGAAAATCAATCCTTATTGTTTCCTCGTCTGGGCAGAACAGCGTTTCAAAGAATGCTATATTTCTCGTTGCACGGCCTTAAGAACGGAGGTTCGAACTTCAGCTTGTACCACTGGGTTTTTCAGAAAAAACGTATATACGAAATATTACTTGACATTAACATTTCGGAAAAGGAAAACACCGTGAGGAAACCTGTCTAATCCTAACAAGGTCTAATTCAAGGCCCAATGATAAACAAGTCTACAAAAAATCAGAACTCCTGGATTTGACGCACACTACTCTGTACTACGGAGTAGTGCCGTGCGTTCGTACCTAAGTACGGAGTCCGTACTTTCAGATAACAAGGTTACTGGATTATAATTGTATATCGTCGTTTAGTACATGCTTTGTTTATATTGGAACTAACTCGATTTGTGCAAGATTGTCCACAAATATTTATTTATTTATTTAAGTATGAATATCTAATTTTTTCATTAGATATTTCAATACTTCTAAAAAAAGCTTACATATGTGCCGTCTTCCTTCTCATATTGCACGTCGAAATCATTGCGTATCCGCAGGCTAGGCTTGTGCCGGCGCAGGTCCGTAGGCACCGCTGCTTGAAGAGCGGTATTTGCATAGCGCTGCCCTGTTTAATACCAATTAAGGTAAATCAAAACCCAGTGTTTGATCATTAAATTGATACCTATTGTTCACCTCTATTATTGTGCCATAAGTTGAAAATGTCAAACACGAGATCGCCATGTTGGCTTAGTTGGTTCAGAGCAATCTAATTGCAGAGGTCGTGGTCGCGGTCCTTGTGGCAAATAATTTGAAAATAAATCACTTCAATTGGATATAATTTAAGGTTGCCTGAAAGAAGTCGCTCTTTAGCGATAAGACCACCTGTCTACCTCTGTCTCCCTGTACATTTGTTTCTTCTTTTGTATACATGCTGACGACTGGGGCCATAAATTACGTGCGACACCCTTCATATCACCGTGCAAGTATGCAAGAGATAGCGCTATCGACTTGATCGTCAGTTTGGTTTTCTGGCACTACTAGATATATATAATTTACCTCCGTTAAGCGACCCATCCGTGGCCCCAATAATAAATACTATACACAGCAGGCAACATATTCTTAACATTGCATAAGAAACATTTACTGTTCAGGTTTTTGCTAACAATGATGTTTATAGTAAATGTATGTTGGGTAAGTTAAGTCTATGTCGAAACTGCAATAAAAAGTTATTACTTTTGGTGCGGTCGTCAAAATGAGACGAACAATATAATTTTATTAGGTTTGATCTAGGTTACCTAGGCAGCATCAAAAATAACTACGCATATGAAGACGTCAAACGTCTTTATTGTAAAGGGAATAAGAGCTTTCGACCTCTTCATGTGCGTAGGTACTTTTTATGCCGACTGTGCCTACCTGGCATAAGGTAAAGTCAAAACCAGTTTTAAAATGAACGCCCGTCTTCTAGTTGATCGAGCGTGATAAGCGAGCGAAACGTTTCCGTTTCAGCTTGAACAAAATAGTTTTTTATATCCCTCTGGCCTCCTCAATAGGTCGCATTTTTCAAACGATTCTCTTGAAGTTTTTGAGCTGGTGCGATAGTTTACAGTAGATTGTTAACCAAGAGTTGAAAGCCACCCATTTCAAACGAGATATTTTGACGCTCGAAATAGTTCGAGGCTGAAATGGGAGGTTTCACCCGAGTTAAACACATTGCTTTTCATTTCGAATACGAGGAAACTAAAAAAATGCCAAAACATGCACAAACATTTTCTGAATGACCGAAAGAACCATTTTTGGCGGGAAATATTGAGTGACGTTAACATTGTTTGTGTGTGGACCATTTTATTTTATTTTTTTAATTAAGAAAGAAACTTAGCTATGTTTGTATAGGGTATAGGTTACTGACTTTGGTCAATGTAATAACCACGCTTCAACGTACTTTTTTCTTTTTAATACTTTTCTGCTTTAGAACAGAAAAGTGCCACTTTCAGCATGTCACCTAGAACAATGACCCACTTTCAGAGTATGAGAAATTGATCTTTTTTGTCGATTCAGTTTTTGGATTAAAAATAAATATTGGTGAGGTTTACGGCTTAGAACCCGCGACGCGACGCGAGTAGAGAAATATCTGCCCTCCTTTTTATAATTCGCACAGTTCGAGCGAGACAGGAACACCCGAGTCGCTCGAGATACGACTTGGCAGCAAGTTATGCTAACCCACCTGGAGGGGCATTACTTAAGTTTAAGATTGGTTTTACTCAACATGATTTATCGTAGTGGTGCAAAGTATGTAATGCCTCTAACAGATGAATTTTAAACTTCAGTATGTATAATTCACGTATGAAACTCAGACTAAATTCTGTCAAACGAACACATGCAAGATACGACTAAAAGCTCTGGCTATAGGGTAGATTCTTGCTTGTCATCATTTGATAACAGTTTTGGATGAACTATAACCGTGTTGACGCTAAAAGCTAGGTTTGATGTATATAGGTTGCTGGCACAAATCTCGCTGGATGCTAGCGCTGGTAGGATACGTAGTATATTTTCGTTTATATTCTAGTGCCAGTCCAGGGTGACGCGTCACTGAATTCAAACGGCCAGCGCTGAACTGGCGCGTTCGGCCTATTGGCGCTAGCAATTAACTGGATAGGTCTATACAGCCTTTAGGAGTGATATGGACGCTCCAGAGACTATAATTATGAAGGGAGTTTGGTATTTTATCAAAAATAAGTAACCACCATTGCTGTTATAAATAAAATACTTTTATTGTCATAAAAATAAACTTAGAAATTAAAATACCAACATTAAACATTAATATTCGTCAATAATATCACAATCGTTCATCATTAGGCGAAGCTTACTAGTATAATACATTCGATCAAACTTAAGATCATAAGTACTTAAATGAGTTGCGCCATCCATACAAAAAAGCGGTATTCAAGGTCTCGACTGTTTCCTCCTCCAAAATTCAACCACATCCTCCTTGCCGGTTGTGATTTAAGGAGCCAGGGGTCTTTTGACACCTTCCCAAGATTTGGAGTAGGCACCAGTTTTACGAAAGTCACTGCCATCTGACCTTCCAATTCAGAGGGAATAATAGACCCTGTTGGGATTAGACAGGTTTCCTTCACCGAAAACTTACTTTTTTTATCATTTGCGATTGGCCTTAGTCTCACCTGATGGAAAGCGATGACGAGGCCTAAGATGTAGCTCGCTGGTTCAGTTAGCCTATTCAGTCTAGCCTTGAAGATGCTCGGAAATTAGCCGGAAATACAAAAGACGAGAACAAGTTCCATTCTTTTGCTGTTCGCATTAGAAAAGAGGAATCAAACCGCTTCGTTTAATATCAAATGATATTTATAGAAAACTCAGTGGTATGACCCGGGGTACGAACCCCCGACCTTCAGATTGAAAGTCATGTGCTTTAGTCAATAAGTGCAACTCGGTTTCGTACAGTGGCTCTTAAACCCGAAAATTCAACCTATTTAAACCATTATTCATATACAAAATACTTAATGAAGAATTTGTTTATCTGTCTGTTTTTTGGACCTACCAACTACCTACCAACAAAAAAACCGACACGCAGATAAACTCCTCATTATTCTGTAAAATCGTTTAAATTCATCGTCAAGGGCTGGATTTCGTATTTGTCCTTTTTTGTACGGAAGTGGCCACCCGTTTATTATCCTCCTACGAGCTAAATAGCTCATTTATTACTAAGAACCCTGTCACAGTAAAACATTACGTCATACGTATGAAAGCGCGAGCAGATTGAGCAAAATGCAATAACGACAAGGTTCTGTGTGATTTCCCAAGTTAATATGACCTCTTTAAGCCAGGGTTGACCCTTGGTTCATAATAACTACTCGAGATCAGAGGTCAAGATGCTAGCTAGTCTAAGGTTGACCAGAGTCGTCTCATATATTTTAACGTCAAATTGTAACCAGTCACAACGAGTCTGAGAGTCAAGAAAAATTGGTGTTTTAGAAAAGCTGTCAGTACTAAGAAAATCACACCGTTATTATCGTCTCATAACCGACACACCTCCTTCCCCGTCTCGACATCTTTCCTCTTCTCCTTCTTTCTAGAATCTTCTAGAATAGCGTAGATCTCTTCTACGCTCCGGTCTTTAGTTTCCGGGACCCAGAGTACCGTGTACATGGTACCGAGGAAGCAGACTGTTGAGAACATGACGAAGACCCAATGGATGCCCAGGAGTTTTAGGAGAGGGTCGTAGGCCTTCGTTTGAAGGAAATCGCTGAGGGCGTCTACGCTGCTGACGAAGGAGGTCACCATGCCTCGATGCTAAAACAAGGGAATCGGTTCTTTATTTTCATGGCACTGAGGGTGAAATTAGGGTCATGATTAGTACACAACGATACTCGTCAGTTGGCCTAAAATTCCTATAAGTTTTTGAGAAGGAAGAAGGCTGAATGGTACTTCAATCAGGTGCGATAAGCTGGGCTAGAGCACAGCCAGAAGCAAGTACAAGAAGGCCTTCTGCACTGGTCGCACTTTGGTACTTACTTGGAAGGAGAACAGCTCCGATGTGATGACGTACGGCACTGGCTGGTACCCGGCCGCGTCCGCAAAGATGCACAGGCACATGGCCAGGACTGGCAGCCAACCAGGCAGCCAGAAGCCCACACTGGTGACATAGAACCACGCTCCTAGAGCCAGCATGGAGACGCCCGTCGCAAACGACGTACCGGCGAGTAGCCACTGAAAAAACATTTGATCATCATTTGCCTATATGCGTTCCATCTAACCTAACTTTTCGGTAGTTCTTTGCTGATAATTGGCAAAAATCTTACTATTTAGTAATTATTTTGTAGTTAAGACTATTTATTTAACATCATCATCAGCCTATATAAGTCCAACCTCACTGCAGGGCACAGGCCTTCTTTAAGAGAGGGATCGGGCTATAGACCTCACGCTGGCCCAGTGCGTATTGGAGACATCAAAACACCTTAAATTTCTCCGTCGGTGTATGCACGCGGCCCTAGTATTTTAACTTTCAATAATCTAATGGATTATTGAATATAGTTCTTGCAATTCACAAAGATGAATGGAGTGGTTCCTTTTATCATGACGTTAAAGTCTAATTTCGTCAAATCCACTCGCCGTCGTGAAGTGATAATCGATTACGAATGTGATCTTAGTAGGTATTTAGTATCCGCGGCATCTGTGACTATTTCCCGGTTTCTAAAATCCCCTTTTGCTTACGCATGTTTGCGTCACATTCATTGGTGAAATCTTGTGCAATATAAACAGTCACTTTTTCTAAGACTACGTCGACAATACCACATAAAAGGGAATCCCTTCTGAAGGCCATTGTGGACTTCAAGGTTGAGGGTAAATCATCTCCAAAACATGAATCGGTAAGGAAAACTTCCGCAAGTTTGATTGTCATTCAGAGCGACATTGTTTCCTGTCTTGTTTGTTTAAGTTTTCCTTCCTGTGTTTTCAAACACAGATTCACAAATGATTGCGGACTTCCCTTACTTTACTCGGAGTAGGTAGTCAAGTTACAAAAGTTTTTTATGACTAGGTGGTTAAGTCAGAAATGCTTTTTATTAGTACAGAGTTAAGTGAGAAATGTTTAACGCAAATCATGTTTCGCCGCATGAAGTATATTAACACAGCATAAGTCAACTAGAAGGAGCTGCCATAGATGAGTTTTATACACCTGGGCTAGCCGTATGAACTGTGTTAAACACGCCCCCAGCCCACAATAGTCACTAGTTGCGCCCCATACCTTTCTTCCAGTCTTCTCAACGATGCAACTGGCTACGATGGATCCAAGCAGCTGTATTCCTCCCACCACGATTGTTTGCTTGTTGGGGCTCAGTTTCAGGCTGATGGACTCCGAAGCCTGCTCGAAGATTGAGCCGGCATACATGAGAACCACCAGGTAACCGCAGGTTTCTTGCGAGAGCATCACGTTGAGTGATATGCGGAACGCTTTGAATGTTGTTTTGTCGCGGACTGGAAAAAGAAAAAATAGATCTTATTTAGGGATCATTCAAGACTTTCAAAGCCACGGCTTAAGGACCACTCAAGGCTTTGAAAGAAAGTAACGACTGAATACGATTAGCTCAGAACTGGGTAATAAATTAACTCCGAATAAAGTTTTTAACTGAGCTAGTCTGACCACCAAAAATTATCAAATTGTAAAGTCCAGGAGAAAAACTTATACCCCAAAATATTTCGTTCTACTTACCTACGTCACACCGTGTCGTATGATATTAGTAGGGGAAACGTAACGGTGTAGAAACTAAATTTAATAAAGTGTTCGCCATTTATCACATATTTTCGGTAACTATTGACGTTCAGTTTCTTTGGGGAATAGATGTCCAAGGGAAGTGGGAGTGTTTAATGGAATTGACATGATGAGAGACTTCTCTCATCTCTGTTCTCATTTGATTTTATTTTTAGACTGACGCTCAGAGGATATTTATTTATTAGATTTTATTATTTCATGTTGACGCTTAGAGACCTTATACATCTCTAACAAATCTGGATTGTTATTAGTTTCTGAGTCTTATTTTCGACATGTAACACTACATTTAATTAATGGTATTTTGATTATTGCATTATTTTTAATTGATATAGATAAATTTTAACAGTGCCCTTGAGGCCTATTTGCAGTATAAATGTTTTGTTTTTGATTGTTTTTGTTTTGATTGTGAGCGCCTGTAGGGTCTCCTGTCGGACTCAGCAGTACTGTGTGTGAGTCACCCTTTAAAAGTAAACTACGACTAAACAAATATCAATAGCTTAATTATCTTGTCATTTGTCAATCTACCGATAAGTCTACGATAATTCACCTGATTTACGTAAGTCCTAACACATTAAAAGTCGTAATTTATGGGGAACCATTTGAACCATTTGTGGTCAGGGATTTTACAGATTAAAGTTAATTGTGAAAATGATCCTTGAATTGTCATGTGGGAAAACATGTAATTATAGGAGATTATAATATAATAACTTCTAAGTATAATTAATTTTTACGTTTTTTATTTTAAAAACCGAAGACATGACAATATTATGCGTTATATTGGCGCGCTACGGCATTTTAGTTTGCAATTATTTTAACAAGACCTGCTAACTTCGTAACAAAATTAGAGAAAATTTAAATGCGCGGAACAATCTTCCAAATATCTGTACACTAGCAGCGGTCCTAGAAGATTCAAAGATATAGAATAAATCCCAGCTCGTTTCCCGACTCTTTCTGTATTTGACGGCGCGGGGTCGGTGCCACATCTCTGCAGCGCATCCGTAGGTATCTGTCATATTCACCTACTGCATGTCAGTAAGTTGTCAATCAGTGTCAATGTCAACCGTAAGTCTAGTCGGTACAGATTATTTACTGCGGCGTGCCTACAAATTGAATGTATGTTACCAGACTGGTAAGGGATGGGTGATGAGGGGTGGTACCTAATATACATACGAGTAGTACTGCATCGGTTCCGACCCGCTCCTGCGCAATACACTTATTACAACTGCACCAATCTACGCGACGTCAGTATGCTATCGGGAGAGTAATGAATTCCGCAAATTGGCTGCGCCCTGCCAAGTCAGGATGCCCCCTACGTAAACGAGTCTTAATTATCACTGCCATACCATATTTTACAATTAAGCAATCTAGTCAGTTGGTATGGAAAACCATTTACTCTTTATCTTTCGAGAAGGTTCAGATCCCACTTACTCACAGCTACTAAATAGATTCTAGAACTGTATTCCAATCCTACCTCGTCGGACGGCAATCTAAGTAGTCCGCCGCGCGAGACACCCTGCCGAGCTAGCTCATTTACTTATCAAGATCAACTGATATTATAGCCTCGTTCCAAACAAGATAGTTCCCTAACATACAAGTTGCAGAGAATTTTCTCAAGAAGTAACGAATATTCTGGAAACTTTCGCTAGGAGTTATGTGGCATGTTTATAATACAGGGAACGGTAGGCATGACGTGCGGCATGATGGTTAAGTTTTTTTTACTTCACTATAACATTAGATAGTATACATAAAGTAATACATAGCTATCCGACGAAATATTGATAGTTCTTCTGACCTTAACCGGTCACGTTTTTGGTCTACAGGATATTTAAAAAGAAACAAGTCTGTCTATGTTTTCCTTAGAGTATGGCTCGCGGTATTCCCATCTTTTAGGGTTTCGTAGCCAAAATGGCGAAAACGAAACCCTTACAGATTTGTCATGTCTGTCGCCCGTACGTATGTCACTGCAGATTTATTCGGAGAATATAAGCAACTTTGGTAGGCAGGTATATTCTATGAACCGCTACATAAAAATGATGTGAAATTTCGAAAAAATATGAAATTGGTGGGGCTCTCCATACACGTAACCGGAGGATGAAGTAAAAAAATCATTGTAGATAGGTAAGCGTATATCAATGGATAGGCCTTTAAAATGATATAGAGGTTCCTAGAAAACTTTTCCATTTAAGTGAACAGTTGATGAGATATTAGCTGTCAAAGTCGTAAAAAGTATGTGTTTGTAAATTAGAGGATGGCCTCTAATTCACAAACTATAAAGTTTCAAATTCTGAAAACATTGAGGTGGTGTAGGTATATTAATAAATACTTTCAACGATTTTTGGTTTGAACAAGATGGGTGTAACAGTTTTTGAATTATCACTGAAAAACTGTCTTGCCCAACAAAATGACGTAAGTGCTGTAAGTTCCATCTAAAGATAAGTCATTTTTTATTCAATCTATTGGATAGTGGTTTTAAATGTGGAATAGTATTATATATATATTTGTAGGTGTTAGTACTGAACCCTTCATTATGCGTGTTCCGACACGCACTTGCCCGTCTTTTTGTCTTGCTCGCTCGCTTGTGTAGCGGATATGGCGTGCGTGCTGGGTGGGTGCTGCGAACTTACTTATTCGCTAGAGCGCCCGATCAACTTGCGAAATTGGAATAATCTTACAACTCATATTGTCAAAACGAATGATTACCTATTATTACATTTTTTTTTTATAGAATCAGATGTTGGGTGTTTTTTTAAATGCCGGACCCATGGGGGTTAAAAACTTAATCATCAACGATGTGTTATTCATTTGTTCGAGTTTCTCCTGCACAGTTCTGGTTGCTAGGGGGTTCCTGCGCTGGGCGTTTTGGGAGCTGTGGCGGGTCGGGTCACCGCTACTGCGGGACGGGCTTCTGGCCGTCATTTGGGGTGGATGATGTTGATGAGGTTGCTATTCGAGCTCTGGACCTGGGGGCCCGCTACGGCGTTTGCTGCTGATGGGTCTCGTGCGGCTGGTGTGTGTTATTGGCTACAAGGAGAGGCTTACCGATGCTCATCCAAGTCGCCTTCTCCATGGAGCGGGCCTGCTGTTCCTCCCGATCCAGCTGTTGGATGGTCTCCTCCATGTCTTTGTTGTCGGTGGTGGTGTTCCGCAGCCATGCTAGGGCTTCGCGCGCCTCCTGAGACGAAACGTTAATTTAGCGATTTCGGTCACAAAATTGTGAGCTTCTCGGATAGAAACGAAAACGGGTGAGGCGTGGATTCAGGGCGGGCAAAAGGAGCATTTGTTGAAGCAAGCCCTAGGTTATTTTTTTTAACTATATAAAAGTGCTCTCTCCCCCGTTCACCTTAATAGTGCCCCCCTTGAACGAATTCCTGGATCCGCGCCTGAAACGGACATAACATGATTATATACACAGGCAATCTGAGATAATTTATTTATTTATTTAAACTTTATTGCAGAAAATACTGGTTATGCATATCAATGGTAAATTGCAAAGTATCCATTCATCATAGATTACGCAAGTTTTAAAATGTGACTAATGACTCGACATGAGACTATACACATTACCGCAGTAGTCAAGTATTTCGCATAAAAAACCCGTCAGCTAAATATCAGTTGTTCCGCATACGTTTGTGCGTATACTAATTGCTTCCTTAGCTCGCGGCCTAAATAAATAACGTTAAAAAAGATCAGTGTGCAGTGTGTGATCGGTTTTAGCAAAGAATAACTAGTGGCTCTGTATGCCGTAGACTTCCTATATTGATATTTTACACGTTTTCAACTCCCATTGCAAAAAGAAAATTAAACCAAAAAAAATGGTATTGTTTGTGGCTAAAATTAGACAGCTAACGTTATCACTAAGGCAGTTGGGCATCTGCATCTTTAGGTTTGCTATGGGTACTAGTTATTTATTATTGTGTGGTTTCGGTCCGACTCGGCGCGTGTACGTCGTACGTTACAGATAAACCAGTATGTAATTAGGTTCTAATTTTAGTTTAACTGCAACCAGGTTGAGGGTATCAAACTTGTGCAAGTAATAACACTTAAATATACACACTACCGGTTTGTAGGTACTATACCTATGCTAAGTGTATTGGCGATTTTCCGTTATAGCTATTGAGAGCGAAGGACGGCCCTTTATTCACCAACACATACACACTCTTATCTAGGTTCACCAATTTGGAAATTGTCACCTGACAATGACAATCCGATGTGCTGGGTTGACAGATAAAGGTTATTGGACAGCATCGTTTTACTCATCGCGCCAGCAATGTATGGTGGATTGTTGTTATCAAATATCAAGTTGGTGAAAAAAAAGGTGCGGTATCAGGAAGCTGACAGCGCTGTGTCAACTGTCAGTCGAGCCATTACAGATCCTTTACTGCGCTTGGTGATTGGAGTGGGATCCGCGGAAGAGGGGTGGTATAAGTATAAAATGTATACTTATACCACCCCTCTTCCGCGGATCCCATTTAATGCAGTACTGCGTCTATACCGCCGCAATACAATATTACGGCGAAAATGTAATACTGTGAGTAAACTGACATGTGAGAACATTAGATCGACATAAAGCCTCGGTAAAGTAAATAATACCCCTTAAAAAATTCCGCCCCGCAAAGTCAGGAATTGGTTAGTTTAAATTGGTTAGTAAGTGACTGAGCAGCGATATAAACACCATAAATATATGAACCATACCATAAACCATATTGATTTGAAAACCTTCACGCATTTCACTTTATTTATTCCGAGAACATACAAGGCGAGTTTATTTGCATCTGTTATTCGTCAATTTCTTTATAGAGGTTGTATTTTTTTAAACATTTATTTGATGAAATAAAATTTTAAATACGTTTTCTGTGTTTCTGTTTAGTAAGTTTAACACAAGTTTCTGCCTGGTCGAATCACGCGCGACTCCACGTCTTCTGTCTCATTCGCACTGTACCAATTGACAGAGAAGGTTTGATTTTCCCGTGTCGAGTCGCGTCGCGGCTTTAGGCGTGCTATCCCCGCAGTTTAATTCAGTGACCAAAACGCAATACACATATTTGACTAGACGTGACTTATTTGAGCTAGCGAAGCGACCGAAGCGTTTCCGTTTCAGCTTCGACCAATATGCTGAGCCACCTGCAATGTTACGTTTTCCGTGTCTAAGTCTTTCGCACTAGCAAAATCTAATCTTTCTAAGTAGCACTTAATACAAAAGTGAAAGGAAAGAATAAAGTTCCACCTTTAACCAAAGGCACACGTGAGTGTATATGCTTGTATATAAACAACACGCTGTATAAATACATTAAATGTGTATTTATAGCTTTCTTATAACTGGTGGTTGCTAATTTTTCACAAATCCGGTCGCAATATAGCACAATCACAAGATTATCATAAATAATGGCCGCACGAACCATACATCAGTGTCAGGGTTCTTGTAATAACCACTTTCGGTGTGCGTTTACGCATCTTCAATCTGATTAATGATCTTGGCATAAGATAACGAGGTGATAATGTTAACTCGTAATAATAAGTATAAGATGGATAACATCGGTCCTTATACTGACTTTAACCAAAGAAAATAAGATATCTCTCTGATCAAAACAATAAGATAGACGAAGCATCATGAATAGGTTTGGGACTTTTGGATGCTCGCCGTGGTTCTAGAATCCACGGAATCGCCATTAGGTTAAAATATTTTTTCGAAGTCAAAGTCAAAGTATAAAAATAAAACATCATATTAGATATCAGTAAATGCGAATGCTGCCGAAGAATAGCGCTTCGCCACGTACTCCAGGCAGCTCAGGTTCTGGCTCCAACCCACCTATATCTTGCCCTGCTGCACGAGGGACACGGGCGTCTCAGGCATGGCCAGGAAAGCCAGCAGATGCAGCACAGGCATCGCAGTGCACAGCCACAGCACGCTGCCGAAGAACCGCTTCGCCACGTACACCAGGCAGCCCAAATTCTGGCTCCAACCCACCTGAATTTTCCCCTGCTGCACGAGGAACACGGGGGTCTCCGGCATGGCCATGAACGCTACTAGGTGCAGCACGGGCACCGCCGTGCACAGCCACAGGACGCTGGTGAAGGACAGCGCGTCGCCGGCCACGTACACGACAAGATAGCCGAGGTTTTGGGACAGGATGAAGAGGGAGCCCAACGCGCCGCGTACGTTGTCTGCTGCGATCTGGTGGTAGAATGACGGTTCTAACTGTTGATAAAATATACTCAAATATCCACTTCACTAAGTGGCATTCCAAGCGCATATTCTGTGTAGATGAAAATTTGTCGGGCCCATCTGCATCAATTTATTAGTTAATGGAGGAATCGCTCCGGTGCTAAACACCAATAGACAAAAATATAAATTTGTCTAGAATACGAGTAATATTCGAGTAGATTTTCCATATTATCTTAGTTAAAGACCCTTGGTTAGGTATTGACTCTGTTGACCAATGGACCTTATCTTCAAATAATAAAATATATTTAGCATATTTCACCAATGTTCGAACATACTAAAAAAATCTGGACGATCCTTTCTTTGGAGTCCGTTTATGATTTCGGTATCTAAAATGTACCTCGAAAACTATTGTGCAAGTAAGTCTTGTTAGTGAAATTGGGGACACTGGGGACACGCTTGTTTGATTGTTTAACAAGAAGACACAAATCCTGACGTGTGACACACAGCTTACAACTCACATACCACGTTTAAAAGGTTAAATATGTCCCAAGACCCATTATTGGATCTATCCCCGCCGGTTGCAATGCGTAACATACTAATTGCGAACATGTTTAGAATTCTATTATTACATCATTCACGCGCTTGACCCAGTATGTCTGTTTCCATAACGTTGATGTACTGTGGCTGTCACATCGAGAGGTTTCATAGTAGAATTCCTATGAACCTTGGAAAGGTTCATAGGAATTCTACTATGAAACATCGTAGAACATTATTTCGAAAGTTCCTTTTAATTGTCGAAAATTAAGGAAAAGTACCAACGATTTGTCGGTTGCCAATATATCTATCCTATTATTGAGCCCCAAGCCAATAGATACGCTGATGAACGTACCTCCTTCAGGTACAGCGGGGTGACCACATAACAACCCGCGCAGGCCAGACCGGCGACGGCGCGTGACGTGATCAGTGCCCACGGAGCGAGCGAGAACATCGTGATAGCCCAGCTGATCTGAAACAATAGAAGAGGTTATTTTTACAGGTATTTGTGTTACTTTGTACTATATATTTTGGATCAGTTACCTAAAACTGTTCTTTCGAGACGGGAGCACGCCACTTATTCCGTTCGTGCGCCACTGGACTGACTAAACTGAAGCTGGCTCAATCTATATAATATAAAAGAAGAAGTCTGAATGACTGACTAACTGACTTATGAATACACAGCCGAAACTGCTAAAGCTAGAGAATTGATTTTTGCACAGTCGGTTACATTTATAAGGTAAACAAGGAATAAAAAGGATTTTTCGAAACTCATCCCCTAAGGGAGTAAAACAAGGAATGAACGAGTGTATGAAAACACGTATTTATTGAAGTGAGAGATTTGAAACAAAAGAGAAATCGAAATTTCATACCTAAAGGGGTGAAAAAGGAGTTCAAAGTTTGTATGGGGACCAAATCTGATCTGAGGTGAGAGATTTGAAACTTCGTAAATCGACTCTGTTTAAATACTACAAAACGATTTCAGCGTGTTTCAAAATTCCTCCCTAAAAGGTTTAAAAGTTTGTTCGGGGACCAAATTTTAAGGCTAAATATAACAAAACTAATTTCAGCGTTTTTCGAAATTTCTCCCTTAATGGGGTGAAAAGGGGGTTCCAAGTTTTTACGGGGAGCAAATCTTTTTGGCACTGCGCTATTTGAAACTTCGTATATAGACTCGAAGATTAAATACAACAAAACATATTTCAGCGTTATTCAAAATTCCTCTCCTACAGGGGTTAAATGTTTTATGCTTGTTCGACTATATGTAATTATGTATTAAACATTAGTTGACTGAGTGAGCGAAACAATCAAAGGTCTCCGTTTCAGCTTGGGCAAATGGTTTCTAATCTTTAGCCGGTTTCTGGATGTCCATCCGAAATTTCTTCTCTACGAATTTCAAGAAGTTTTGTGAGAGGTTCGATAATTATGTGAATTTTTTGTCGAGTCAATTTTTGAAAATGGCGGAGCCGAGAGGTCTACAACTCACAGAGCCACTAGGTTTTTTATTTTGTTTAAGATAGGTTTGCGCTTGACCAGATATCACAGCTGATGGTAAGCGATATTGTGATCTAGGATGGAACGCGCGTAAAAACCGATTCACTCTCGTCTTGAAGGCCAGAAGGTTGCAGTTCGCGGGGAACAAGGATTCCGGCAAGGAGTTCCACACACTTAGCTGTTTTCACAATAAAAGTGGAAGCAAAACGCGTCGTGCGAGTTTTCGGAACTGCCACCGTAAAACGGTGTCGGCTTGCCGTAACCCTACTCGTCCGATAGTAGAAAGGTACGCGTAATTAAGTTATATAATTCCAAAGCACACTCCCCGAAATATAACCGAAAGACTAGCAACCTTGCGGCGATGCTCTAGACTTTGCTACCTGGCATTGCAAAAAGAGTCTTTTCCTATGAGCCTCTTAGCACGTTTCTAGATTGCCTCCAATGCCTCAAGCTGATATCTATCCCATAGATGCGAACAGCACTCCATGCACGAGCGTACTTGTCTTTAATACAAGCTGAGCAACTGTTCTGGTTTGCAGTACCGACGCCGTCGCACCTTTGAGAGGATACCCAGCTTCTTGGCAGCTACTGGGCCCAAGATTCGAGAAGCTCGAGGTGGGGGGTAATCGGCACGGTTACATCTCAGGTAGTAATAATTGTGTGGCATAATAATACTGGTAGGTACTGTTAACAGGAAACCCGTTCTTACATCGAAAGTTTATTGTTATGTTATCTAAACTCATAACTATTTCACATTATTTCACAATGTGCAAGTAATATTTTTATTTCATGTGTAAAAACGAAGGTAACGTAAACGTTCCAACGTTACGTAAATCAATAGACGAAAATGTTGATTATGCCATTAATCATGATAATAATAACCTTTATGATAAGAAGTTTAAGACGCCAAAATTTAGTCTTGCTCGCTTGCTAAGTGTTAGTCCGATATCCTCGTCGCCATGTCGTCGCCCCCGTTTTTTGTTTTAATAATTCGTTGTAACCAACCCTTGTACCTCATAGCTGGGTTCGAAAGGGTTAAAATGGCGGCCTAAGAACTTATAAGCTTCCAGTTGCCTGTCTTGACGAAGTAATCCGTATAAGGTCTAACTTATCGGTACGAAGGTTAGATGGCAATCCCTTCCGCAAAGACTAGTGGTTCTTTGCGACTAGGCACTGAATTTAAAAGTAGACTATTTAATTACGCACGTAGGTACATTCATTCATACTTTATAGTGAGCACAGTGATTTCGATTTGCGTTTTCTTTCACTATATTATGGTCGTTCGACTATTTTTAATTTTAGAAAAGACTTACAAAAATATTATTTACAACAGAAAATAAATTTAACAAGTACGTACCTACAGTCACGAAGTTTAAATTTGCGAAATATGTCACAAATTTTAAAGCGCAACACCGTATAGGCCCTGCCCTTTGATAATCTTGATCGATTTGACTTATGGTCGAACGTACATATCATTTTTGTTTTGTTTACAAAATCTCACGACGATACTCGAGTTATCGTTGAACAACCATACCTACCAATACCGGATTGTTCTACTAGAGTCGGAGAACAATAGTAGGTAATTAGCGAGGACAATGGGAATTAACATGATATAAGTAATATTAACTGTCGATAATCAATACCTTGTTGTTTTCGTATTAATAAAGAGTACCTGCTACCAGTAATGGTGCGTGCGGTCCATTCCGCCGGGACACCTTTCCGGGATGATACCCGGGGGTTTCAAAATCGATACGCCTTTGGATGACACCCGCACAATATCCGCATCGGGTGTACCACCCATGATTGCTACGCCACTATATGCAGCTCCTTTATTTGTTTGTTATTGGTATCCCCACGTTTTCATAATAGAAGCAGATAATTCTGATTACACCCGACTCAATCCAATGGTTTTATTGATAGGTAACATAGTATACATAACTTGAGAGCAAACTAGATTATTCTCCATCGCTGTATTGCGGTTAATTAATATTTTATTATGGCTAATTAAAGTTGTAGTTTTATTATAGTCTTATAAACTAGGTATTTTTTTTAAAAACTGGTAGCTTACTTAGTCTTAGGTACAAAGGTGAAATCACTCAAGCATTGACTTATTAATCTTAATATCATAGCGTAAGTTTGACACGTTATATACATAATCATCTAGCTGTTGTTTATAAATAGACAACTATGACGCATTTCGCAACGTTGGTAGTGACGTGTAATCAATAAAACCGATAAGACATTTAAATATTAATTTCACTTAATGATTGCCATTAATTTGCTGGTGAAAGTATCATGGTTATATAGCGAGCTAAAGTGACGCACTCGAGCCACTTCAGATAATCGATCGAGAAACAATCGAATGCAGCTGCAAGTGTTTTTGTAGGAAAAAAGGCTCTCAATTCACGATCTTCGAGAGGATTGATATTGGGTTTATACTTTGGAAAGTTACAAGCCGGCTATCGGTAGTCATGTGTCATGACTAGTGTCGTAGCTGGGCAAACGAATATTTGTTCTTGAGTCTTGGTATGTATATCGTCGCCTGGTACCCACAGTACAAGCTTTAATTAGTTTGCGACTAGGTCGAGTTGTGTAAGATTAACCACAAATACTATATATATTAACTTGACTATAATTTTAAACTGCATGGAGTTGAAGAGGTTGCATTAGGTCACATAGCAATAATTACAATAAACATGTTGTACCTTTTTTTGGATGGGGGAAAATCCGTTCTAGATACCTCCGCACCGTGGGGGCGGCACGGTGGTTATGTCGGACTTGCACCGACTAAAAACCCCCCCGATTGTTCTCTGGGATTTCCTACGAAAACACCTATGTGGGTCCTGGTGCTATGTTTCTATGACGATCGTAGCCCCCACCTACGACCGTTTACGACCCCGAGGATCCCCTTTTAGTCGCCTTGCCTGTAGTAGGCAGAGGAGACCGTAGCCTAGCAGTATTCTATGCCCGGGCTACATCAAATTTTATAAAGGGTCGGCAACGCGTACGTGACTCCTTTGGAGTTGCGGGCTTCTATAGGCTGCGGTAGCCGCTTACCATCAGGTGGACCGTAAGCTTGTTTGCCACCGACTTTGTATAAAAAATATATATATATTTAGCATCGAATTATCTCAGAATACATTATACCTTGTCGATCATTATATTGCCAAAGTTTGGTTTTTATCGCTTATTTATATACCTAAGTTACAGGTAAATCCAGAACAAAAACTTGAAAACTCCAGTTTCGGTCGAGATTTTTTTAGGAAGGTTTAAATATATTTTATCTACTACTTACTGCCATAGTGGACTCTGAGTACCTACTTAAGCAAGCTGCAGGTTTAGTTCAGCCAGTCAGTAATTATAATACAGCATTTAGAACTAGTGGTTCTGTGAGCTGGATTTCGCGAGTGACATTTTTTACGTTTTCAGCCCCTATAGCTCCACCGTTTTGAAAAAAAAAACCAAAACCTGAATCCTTTAAAACCATTTACACAAGAGAACATGTTATGATGTCTTTTCGAATATTAACCCCAATGATTTTTCTCCCCGCTATTGGTGTGTGCCAACATATAGTACTAAAGTATATAGAGGACCTAATGAGAGTAATTAAATAAAGACACCCATGCTCACTCACATCACAAACACACACACACACACACAAGCTTATTCATAATTTTTTAGATATTATATCCCCTTTCTGCTGTTTTTCCCCATGTTTATTTTAGGCTTTAAGTAATTTGGTGATCTTATTAACAATTCGCACCCATTTCGTAAACTCGTAATCGAATTGGCTACCTACGGGACAGGCTGTGCCTAGTGTAGGGGCCAGTGTTTCTCCTATGAATGTTTGCAATATTTAAGTGTAAATAAATAAAAAAAAAATAACCTAGGTACTTACTCAAATCTAACACTTATATTTGAACTTGAATATTTTTAAGTAAATATTTAAGTAAGTATAATATTTTTTGGTCGATGTTTGTAATTTCGCTTAATCCTTTAGCTTAGGACGTGGCCACAATAATTAGCAAAAAGTAGCGGGTAATCAATGCAGACAATAGTAGGTAGTAACAATTATTGGCAGCAGTGACCACCATTAATAAATAGTGGTATCATTGCGTGTCAGCTATGTAACATGTAACTACACCGAGGGCACCAATATGTATGCACTTTTTCACATTATTCCATTAAAATAATTTCCAAAAATGTATACGTATTTATGCCCTCGACTACACGTTTGTATTGTAGCGGAGTTTATCCCAGGCATTCTAGCCTTTTTTTTGAAACATTATTTATTGTTAAAATAAATTGCATTCTAGGCTGTTTTTAATACCACGACTCTTCATTTTAGGGTTCGTATTTCATAAAGAAAAAATGGAACAAAACTAGGATCACTTTATTGTCCATCTGTTAAGACCCTTTATCTCGGGAACGCGTGGAGGTATCGAGTAGAAATTAAAACATAGGTCTACACTACACGTCAACAATGTGTACCGTCGTACAGGGAATCAAAATTTATAGGGTACTTTCAGTTGACCTAGAACTATGAAGTTTAGCAATTAATATCATCTTAATACTAGAAGTACAGGGAAAACTCTGAAACTATACGTTTGTAATGAAATCATAAAAAATATAGTCTTTATTTAAAATACGTAATCAATACCTACAAATTTGTACGGAACCCTCGGTGAGCGAGTCCGAGTCGCACTTGTCCGGTTTTTTGTACTATTTGTTCGCTTAATTTATTATTTGTCTATTTGGTGTGAAAATGTCCCATTGTAGAGCAATAGTGATAATGGATTGCAAATGTCAACAGGCCATCGAGCCGTATATTTGTATAATGTTGTTTCTGGTTTTTCATTCGTGTTCGCTATCTGGTTTATATCGGTTTGAGTGATATTATGAATTACATTGCGGATGGGTCAGTTTAAAGTACTTCTAGTTATATGAATATACGGCATTAGCAATAAATCTGTACTACACTGAATATTATTTACCATCAGTTCCAAAACTACACATATATCTGCCATCCTCAAACTATGCCGCTAAATGCCTCCAAAAATAGAACAATTTAGCGGTCTTTTAGTTTGAGGACGGCAGATATAGAGCCATGATATCCTGTGCGCTGTATTATTGGTTTAAACTTCCACATTATTATTGGTAAACGGGACTTAATCAATTGACCGCGATTAAATCCCGTTTGCCAGTAATAATGATGTTATTGTATGTCCCCAGAATGTATGTAAATTTCTACAGTATAGCCGCCTAAAGTTGATCTTATAGGAGAAAGTCGGTAGGATTCGTACACTTTTTATTTTAAGCGTTGTAAAAAAAATAACCAGTTAGTGTATCAAAACAATGTTATTGCTGCCGAAAAGCTATAATAACAGTAAAGTTTTGTGTTCATATGGAATAATATTACCAAGCAATGGTGGTTTTCCTAAAACGTGGAAATTGTACGAAAGCACTCCACGTGTGGGGTGGCTATCTACACTACTATTTTTATTGCAGGATTCAGTCTCTCCTGTACTAGTCCCATTTTGTACGTATATATAATAGTCTTTTGTCGTTCGCATGTTCCCTCTTCTCGAGTAGCTCCTAAATATGAATGGGAGTTAGGCATATAAATACGTACGCACCAACGCATTAGATAGTGGAGATATGGCCACTGTATGGTCTGTATGTATGCTCCCGCTGTGCGAATCCCATCCATTTTCCCCTACAGTTCTATGCAATACCTATCGCATTCCCATACAAACTTTCGCTATGGAAGGCGTGACTCCTGGTTTTTGGTTTGTAGGGCTTGACCCCGTAGAGGTTATCTTATCTAATCTAAATAAAGGCAAACTCCATCTCGAGGAAACCAGTCTAAACTAAACGCAATCTTTTCCATCTGGGTTGGAAGGTCAGATGGCATAGCTTTCGTGAAATTAACGCGCCAAAACTTGGCATTAGGTGATGCACAACTGGGAAGAACTACGAGTATGTAGATGATAAGCTGAAACCTCATAGTCGCCCCAATGAAAATGCGGTTATGGATACTTTTGAGGAGGCTAAACGCCTTGCCCAAACTCTGGCTCACACCTACGCTACGAACCTAAAAGAAGTTAGTTTGCGTATTTCCCTCTCTTGGAAATTCGCACAGATAGGTCTATGAATAACATAAAGCCTAGAACATACAGTTAAGTCGATTCCTTGTTCCGTTCAGAATATTTTACTTGTCTGTGGAATTGTCTAGACTGAATGATGATAAAAACTGGTTACGCATTCGATCTTCTCATTAAACTAAATGTTTGATTTGGTTACTCAACCGATATATTAAAGTAAGATAAAAATAATGAAGTCAATTACTGATGTAACAAACCGTGCCCTATCTTAAAATAGGTTTTGATAAAAAACCTCTGCGATCCGAAGACAAAAATATCATCCATTAAATCATTAAAAAATACGTAGTTAATGACAACACCATTTAATTCTGATGGTAAGCAGACACAATAACCTATGGACGCTTGTGGTTCATAAGCGTGTTGTTGCAACTCTATTGATTCTAGGGTATACTTTATTTTGACAGACTAGATAAAGGCAGTTCCCTCAATTTCAACTCACGGATGCTCCAGGGACCTTGCACTATTGATTAGGGGCCTCACGGTCCGCGTCCCTGGGCGTGTGCCTAACGGACCCGGACTCCCGGACGACGTAATCACAGCGTCCATCAAAAGATGGAACGCTGCGCTTACGGCGTCCAACTCAGACACGACGCGTACACTTCAGGCATTCCCACCGCCGGGGACGTTCACCGCGCGATCGCGACTACACACACACAAATAGTCCCTATTCGTCCCGGTACCGCGGCATACCGGTCAACGGTGGCTAGTTCCTACGGACGTGGTGCAACTTCGACTCCCGTTGTCAAGAAAGTGAGAACTTGTTTGTTAAAAGTTTTCAAGCTGCCCAGTGGCCTCTAACTTGGCTTAACGACTGATGTCATAGACAGCAGCCATGATCAGTGCCTTCCAAGGTACGGTAGCGCTCAGTTAATAACCACTCAAAGCTACACCCATCAAGGACTGACCTGAGCCGACATTGCTTAACCTCGCATACCGCACGCGGTAGGTACGCGGGCGCCGCTTACGCCATGAGCACTCCTCAACCACGTCGAGACGGGGAATAGCTACTTAGCTCCACAGAAAAAGATCCAGACATACTAATGAGAAGAAGCTCATTAGTTAGTCTTTACAGATGATTGAGACTCATCTCTAACTACGGTAATCTTGGACCCTTACCCTTAATAACCCTATTCACTTCTTATCCTCTTATCCACCTGAATTCTAGGCAGTTGCTGGCCCTTTCCATGTTCCACTGCTTGAGTAAAGACGTAAGAACCCCCTTAATGAGAAACCATAAAAGGCTAAGGTAAATTGCGTACAAGACACTCGAATCTTATTTTTCCCTAAATAATAAGCTTTTATTTACTTACGATGATCACGCGCACAAACTTCCTTCGACACACAAACATCGACAGCTGACAAATTTCAAATGTGGCAGTTACATCTATGATTTTTTTTTATGTTATAGGGGGCAAACGAGCAGACGGATCGCCTGATGGTAAGCAATTACCGTCGCCCATAAACAACTGCAACACCAGACGAGTCGCTAGTGCGTTGCCGGCCTTTCAGAGGGGAAAACGCTCTTTTCTTGAAGATTTGAAGGTCATATCGGTCCGAAAATACCGCAGGCGACAGGCGACAGTTCATTCCATAGTTTGGTTGTGCGAGGCAGGAGATTTCTTGAGAAACGCACAGTTTTGGACTGCCAACCATCTAAATGGTGAGGATGCAAATGCTGACGCTGATAAAAATCTGATTAACGATACTTATAAGAAAAACCCTTCAATAATTTTGACTCTATATAATAAGTCTCCTAACAATAAAAAATATAATATGGACCACTCCAAGAAAATTAATTTCCCCAATTGATATTTCGACAGAACCGACACAATTGACATAATCGACACAGTCGAAATAATTTACACAATCGACACAATTAACACAATCGACACAATCAACTCAATCAACAGAACGGACATAAAGTAACATAACGGTATAAGTTTCACAAGTGACGCAATGCGAACTTGCCTACTCGGCCGAAACTTGGCCCACTTCTTACGAGTATATTAGTTTGACGCGAGGCAATTAATGATTAAGGGAACGGTTAATAGCTATTGTTAGGTTTAATAGCTATATTGGCATTACTTGTTTATATGATTTAATATTTTTAAGCTGGCATAATTATAAGTATTCAGGAATCTCTTTGTACCTACATTTTTCTTATTCCCAAATATGTCTAGCAACTCAATAAGGGTTTTAAAGATAAAATGGTGAGTTCAACCTGTCATCCCTTGGAAAGTTATTTTAATATGAAAGTGACAGGACCTGCTAACTACGTTCTGTTAATTGTATGGACGAGATGACATTCCACTGTGCATATCCTCTCTAACGCATAGATCATAAATATACAATAACGAAGTTCAATTACAATTATGTTATGAATGACGTAATCAGGAATGACGTACTGTGAATCATACCTATTTTACAATAACAATACCATTATCTAATTCTGGCTCATTGACTTAAAAAAATATCATTGTCTGGTTAAAACAAAGTTTTTTTCACAAACAAACACTCGACTTACCACAAGCATGAGCGACGTCATCATAGTTGTGATCTTCCTCCCCCACCGGTCAGCCAGGTCCCCCACCAGGCATCCACAGAACACTGGCGGCAGGAAAGTCACGGATGCCATCCAGGATATGGTTTCGTCCGAGACGGGTTCAGGCGCGGGTCCGTCCGCCGACTGGAGGAGCGGCGTCATGGGAGATTGCCAGCCCATCAGCATGCCGAAGTTGAGGACTGGGATGGTGACTGAAACAATTGTTAAATTGAGTCATGGGGCACATATTTAAGATCTAAATTTGCATGCGGGAAATATTCACTATGAGTATACTTAAATTCATTTGAGATGGCCCAGTTGTGTCAAAGTAATCCGTATAAAAAGCGACTTAATTTTTCATGCTGGTAGATTTGAAATTCAATAACACTATTGCAAAATCCCGGCAGCGCAAGTAAGAAAGATTGTTCTTAATTGATTTAGTCGTGTTAGCACACTGTTACCCCTCCTCCACTATTCTGAGACAAAAGTGCAACAGTCATGCATGATAACTCACTTCATGACGCTCATTTTAATCATTTTTAACATAAGATTAGAACCTTGGAGACAACTGCTTTTATTTTAATTAAACATAGCTAAGAATTGTCTCGATGGAGAAAAGTTTTTACTAAATCCTTTTGCGAGTTACGATGCTACAGACAGACACACGTTACATGCACAACACTTGTTAAACGTATCCCCTTAATTTTAATAGGAAGGAGCACAGTTAAACATACTTTTAAAAGCAAAACTATTCTATTACCTCTTTATCAGTTAAATGTTTCTCCTTCTGAAATGGAATGATCATTTACATACATTCAAGTAGTAATACAGGCTTCGGAACAAGTCTCCGGTTACATAAAGAACCTATTTCAGTACTTAATTGACGACTGTTAAGACGTTTTAGAATTTAAAAAGACGTAAATTTATTGGTCGCTTATCAGCTGCCGTATGTAGTAATTATACAATACGATCAATTCCTGCAATTGAGATTTAATTGAAACTGTAGATTTGTCAGCGTTTATGAAGTAGAATTTAGAAAGTTTTGAAATGGGTAGGTTTGTTGACCCTGTGAAGAGTTCCGTTTCAGCTCATGCAGAAATGCTTTCGTGTGTCCAGATCTCCGGCGGAAAATAACAGTGTCCGGCTGTTATTTTCTACAGCCCGATTGCGACGTCCTTGTTGGAAAAATCGACATATCATTTAGCACGCTGGCTACTGGGCATTTGAAAACACTTATGAATTATGATAGTAGTATACATAAATAATTTATTAATTTAAAAGGAAAACTATTATAGCTAAGTAGACCTTACTAGTTAACGAGTACCGAACTTAAGATTAGGTATTTAGATAATGTTGTTAACTGTGTTAAATATAAGATTGCGAATTTCTATGTCTCCATAATGTAACGGTTGAACAACTACGGAACCCTACATTGTATGTGTCCCGACACGCACTTATCCGGTTTATTGTGATTGCAACGACCAATGCGGAAATCTTACGATCTTCCACACGCATTCGTGACAGAAAAAGGTCAAGCCAGAAATTCTAGTACGCCATATCTCGTATAGTTCAGAAGTATAGGAATATCATAACCAGACTGAACAAGTATATACCAACCCATCTAGCTACTTATTATATAGCTATACAATATGTCATACACAAGTGCACACTGTTATTGTGTGTGCTCATGTAAAGAGAAATGTTGAGCACGAGCCAATGTCATGACCGTGTATTAGATAAACTATGATTATGAGTAATTATTTGTACGTCAAGACTTTACTGATAACACAGCTTCCGAGATAATTATGATATGGTAAATATACGCACGGTTTTTTATGCAACAGTGCTGTTAATGATTAATTATTGAGAGACAGCGCAAAGTTGTAAATTGCAATGAACGTATACTTCTGTACTAACAGGCAACCAGGAAAGTGGCTTCATCGATCCTTTTTTGGCTTAAAATACCTACATGAAGCTTACAGTAGGTAGCTGAGTTTGATTTAGTGCAGCAAAAGTGTAAAACAAATCAACGGCTTAAGACTCATCAAGCTCGCAATCGCCGTCTTTGTCTATGACACCAGCCGTTAAGACATTCCAGGCCTTCGCGCGGATTGAGAACTTTTAACAGTCATGTACAGTCAATTACAAAAGTATGTATCGTATGTATCGAATGTATCATGCGTGGGAGATATCAATGAGTAAGTTGTATGTACCCATATTTTTACACCTTGTTGATTAGACCTGACGATATTATTCTTTACCGAAAAGCCACCGTTAAATATCAAGTTGTTTGTTAATCGTATGGCAATCACTTCGAACCGCGAGATTTTCTAGTAGACATTACGATTGCCAGTTTGGTTGCACTTAGCACCCAGGGGTCATGTGTAGTGTTGCGGTATAACCCATTATCTACCAACTACGCAACATTACGTATCACGGTAGTCTTGGTAGCATACCTTCGGCAGTCTATGGGTTAACACGTTCCCTGTTCGGTTGCCCTGTCCCAATGCGTGGAATCATGCACCCTTTTTTCACGAGTCCATGCTCCCACTATGGAGTGACGTCCAACTGTCAGTTGAATTTGTGACATTGTCAGATCGTTTTGTATGGGGACAGTGAACGTGTTAAAAGTGTTTCATAAGTTTATTAAAAACCCAGATTACCGAGTCCGGGATTGAACCTGTGACCTCCAGATTTCAAGTCGCCTTACTGCTCCGGCTTTAACATCATATCAATACATTGAGTCAAATAAATCACATGTTAACACTGTTGTTGCTTTTATTGATCTAGAACGGGCCGCGGACAGTGCCTTTACCATGAGTTTACATGACCGTACTTGCTAGCGACCGACATATAAACATCGCGGTTGCATCACTACGTTTGGTAACCCAGACACGAGCGGCCCCGTACGTTACGTGTTCAAAAACGCCTTGTACATTGTTAATTGAGCCTACTAAGTATAAAATAACATATAATTGGCGAAGTGTGACATTGTGTGACAAGGGATGGGAGGGGTCTTAAGTTTCGTGACGTCACATTTCAAAATCAAATACATTTATGTGTTAAAACGACAAATTTGAACTATTAAGCAAAAAAATATTATTATAGACATAAGGTTTAAATTGTTTTGTGGGCGATAATTTACTGTTTTGTTAATTTTTTACAAATATTTGATTAAGTGGAAATGAATATATATGTAAATGGGAAGTAAACCAATTTCGCAACTGCTGTAAAATTGCAAAGTATGTGACGTCACACATCGTGTGTGAGGGGGTAATATTGTTATCAGGTTCGATAATTATATACGGAACTTTTATGTCGATTCAGTCATTGGATTTTTTCAAAATGGCGGTTGAAAACTTAATACTTAATCTCTTTCACTTGCAAAAAAAAACCGCCTTCTATTTAGTACTTCGCCCGAGACCAGAAAACACCGAAAATGCATTTTTTTGGAGTTGGTTATTATTATCAGAGTGGTAATAATCAATGTAAATGACATTGGCTTCGCCATAGTCGCTTCAGTATCTTGATCAAGATATTTTAGCGTTAACCATGAAACACTAGGAGTTTTAGATGCGTGGTCTTCTTCATCTGCTCCTGTTCACCAAGTGCTACTTTCTGAATGCAAATGCTCGATTTGTTACCGAAAATACTAAAATCGTTGTGTTTCTCTTTATCTAATTTTTGAGGAGTTTCCACATTTCCTCATGGATGCTATCATCAGAACCAGATTCTGATAACAACGGGACCAACCTTGAAGAATATGCTATCAAACAAGTAAAAAAAAATCCAAATGAGTTCATAACAGACGGAGTTCTGAGGTAACATATTACAACCGAATTGAGAATCTCCTCCTTTTTTTTGAAGTCTGTTAAAATGATATATTTTCCGTTATTTAGTATCATACTCACTTAGTATATAATTAGTGTTATTATGCCGTGTGAGTTGAAATTGCTATTTTACGCACAATTTTAAGTCTTAATAGTAACGAACAGTGACAGCCGAGGTTATTTAGACTTCAAAGATAATTATGGCATTATGTAATGAAAACAAATTACATACTAGTCTTTGCGTTGACAAAACATAATTTGGTGGTTTTTGTCATCCGCGGTGATTTTGGGCTAATGGAATTATATATTTTTTCAATTCTAAATAACCAGACACGGAGAAAAACGTGTATAATTCAAGGTCCTTGTGGTTCACTCCAAAATGTGAATTCGGTATGTATTTAAGTCGTTTTAACAAATACATGTATTTTAGTAATAATACACATTTTCCTCGTGGAACTACCTGCACATTGTAAAATACCTATTGTTATTTTTTCCTCTTTTTTAATTTCTTCTTTGTTGTTTATCATCACTCAGATTTACTTAAGTAGGTTAAGTAGTATCATTGTATGAGGCATATTTTGGAAGAAAATTACTGACTGTCGAGTTTCTTTCGGCGTTTCTTCTCGACAGTGGTATCTTGAGAAACGCTAGTAGTTTTTGACTTGTAAAATTGTTATTACGGCCTACTTGCAGATTGCAGAATAAAGTTTATTTATTTCATAACCCCTGTATTGTAAATTTTCAACTCCTCTTATATCCCCTAATATGTCAGTAACCCTTTATTAAATAATTTATGACGTAAAGCCTAACTAGCATATAGCGTTTATGTCGGATATATAGTATTCCTCCCTCTCACACTTACATATTTTCTAACAGTGTAGTGAAGGACGAATGCTATGCTATACATTCGATATGAACGCGATCATTCTAGATTGGCAGGTGAGCATACTTTCCTTATACCGGTATACCGGTTATAAAACGAATGTTAATGAGAACTAAAAGAAATAAAGTTGCAGTTTATACTTGGGATTCCCAGCATGAGGTTTTAGCGAGAAGATAGCATCATTTTACTAAGATGTTACAGGTGTGTTGTAAATAATTTATGTAGATTATTTGTAGCAATTGATGTATATCTGATAGTAATGGTGACATCCTCTCAGTCATCTTACATTATATCTCCGTGCGTTTAGACAGGCACTTAGGAATATCGTTACGGGCTTATTCAGGGAACAAAATTGTTACAATTTCCCTATAGGTTTTAGGGTTCCGTAGCCAAAATGGCGAAAAAGGAACTAGTTTCGTCATGTCTGTCCGTCCGTCATTTTTGGTAGATAACAAGATAGGTTTTACAGTTTTTGAGTTTTCGCTGAAAAACTGTCTTGCGCAAACAAAAGCGAGTTCCCTATGAAGATACGACATTTTTATATTCAATGTATTGGATAGTAGCTAGTAAATGTGGACTAGTATGTGTTGGTACGGAACCCTTCATTGTGCGTAATCCGACACGTACTACTTGGCCGGGTTTTAAGTACTACGACGGTGGCAAACATAAAACCTAACTGATGGTAAGCCAGACACCGTAGCCTACGGACGCATGCGATTTCAGAACAATCACAAGCGAGCTGCCGACCCTTATTGATTTGAGGATTCGTTGTTATTTGCAGTAAGAGACAAATGTAAGTCTTAAATTCTCATAGGCAATTTATCAATGTAGATCAAATTAAACAAATAATGCATGTAATCTATGGTCGCGTGTGTTGCAATACTCGCGATATACAATTTAGTAACATGTATTTCGATTAGAGGCTATACTATAACCACCTTATTCATAAAACTTAACAAACCTCTGTTAACTTAAATGGTCTTTGTCCTATTCTCACAAACGTAAGTGACAAATAAGGACAAACGAACTTTAGCGGTTAGTCAACTAATATAGGTTTGATAGACGTTTATGAATAAGGGGTAAGTTTTTTCGAAGCAAAACACAATCGAACGCGTTTGCGTTTAGTCTCAATTTGAATGACTACGCGAGCAGCGCCTCTGGTGGCCTTAGGTGGTAACTATTTTTTGCCAAACAAATTGAGACCAAACGCGTTCGTTTGTGTTTTGTTTCGAAAAAACTTTGACTAGAGGTACCGGCGAGGATACAGGTTACAGGTTAGGTGAATACAGAAGGGCAATTGCCCCGCCTCGCCTCCCCCCACTGAAGCTAAATCTAGGAAACAAACTGGCTCCCCGTGTTTGATAGCCCTCCCTCAGCAAATTGATTCAAAAATCAAAATCAAAATAAAACCTATTTTAATTATTGTAGGCGGTACCATTTCGTCAACTTTAGAAAATTCCTTTGGATGGCACCGACTTCAAAAATTAAAATACACGTACATCTACATTGTTCAATAAGAAGCGTAAAGTCTCGTTAGAAGTAAGGCATTTTTTTTTCTAGTTAGTGTTTTTTTTTAAGTCGTTTTTATATTTTTATTATTCAATCGCCAGATAAAATCCGTCAGTTAAAATTGTCGTTGTCACTTTCTAATTTCATATGAAAGAAAAAGACAGAACCAACATTCATTTTAGAGAGGTTTATTTTGCATAGATAGCGGGTAGCAGACTGTCTACCCTATATCGTAAGTTCGTAAGTATTCTATAAAGTCTTAGGGCGAGTTGCACCAACTTACGTTTACAGATCGTTCACCGCCGGCAGCTGTCATCCCATTGAAACTTGTCAAATATACCGTATAATCAGATATTAACGAACACCGGTTACGATTGAGACTGTTTGGTGCATCCGACCCTTAGTAGTCTGACGTTAAGCGTGAAAAATTGTGTTGGTTCACTTGGGAATTAACCGCATTTTAGGTAATTGACCTTAGTTGCATGACTAGCGTTCCTGTTGCATGTGGTATGTACCTATATGCATGAGTACGGGACCCTACCCCGGGGTGTCAGTGGTGTCAGCTGGTTTCAATGCGGGTCTAACCACTTTTTAGGGTCCCGTACTCGCTATACCTACACGGTACGGAACTCCGCGAAAGCAACAAGTTAAAATAAACTGGAAGAACCAATTTTGACAAGAAAGAATAATTGGATTTCTTCCTCCTTCCTTTTCTCCTTACGGCCCGTGGTACTCCCAATTTTTTGTCTTGCTCGTACGGTAGTGATATAGTGATGGCTCAATATATTCTTCGCCCTCGCCCGCACCAACTTGCGAAATTTGAATAAAAAATCATATTGTCAAACCGAATTAGTATTTCAGAATAAGTATCAAACGATAAAAAAAATTACAACTGCCAAATTAAAAAAAAAATGTATTACTAATGCTGTCGAAGTAGTAGAAAATTTTATCAATCTAGAAATCTTCTATAAATATATGTTTACGAGTCTGATTGAAAAAAAATGTAAATTTTTAACATACGTCCTTCAGACTTATTCAATGGCTCATTTAAGAACTTTATAGGGATTTACAAAAGACCATTTCATGGTCGGATCCCTTGACTTGGCTAGAACCAGGTGTGGGGGCACAACTCGCGCTTGACACGTTTTTTGTACCATTCCTCTTGTGTACCTGCCTGTAATCTTTGCATTTCTCGTCTCTGACTCATACGAACTCCTTCTACCCCAATCAACTAGGTCTTAAAATAGAAGGGAGTAATTTCATTTGAAACAAGGAATAGAGGCCCTTGAAGGCGAAACGTTGACGTTGCATTGGTTGTGGTGGACCAAGTGACTAAGTAGAGTATTGGAATGACGTTGTACCGGAAATCCTTAGATGTCGGTCCCATACCAACCTGAGCTAACGTCGGGCACAATTATAGAATCTCTGTGTCCCTCTAGTATACAAATGCAGATATTTAGTTTTTGGTTCGCGGCAGGCCCTCCGATTTGTTGGTTTGTACGCAACTTGATGAAGCATACGTTGCGGATTAGAACTTAATATATTTGTTTACTTGATTAAATAAATTTACTTTGGTTATCTTATATGAACTTTTACAAATCTTTATAGCGAATAGTGTAAATTACAGTAATGTAATGTATATGCCGTCCGCTGCATGTTTTTATTGATTGGAGTATTGCATGTTTGAATTGAGCAACATTGCGATGAGTCATTGCACGAAGAGGGCGAGAAGGTTTTGTACAGAAGGCTTATGGTAGGAAAGATATTATAATTAAGATTTATCAAAATTATGACCGGATAGGCCGGATATCGGATAGTGACCGGATTTCCGTTGCGTCTAATAGCTTCAAAGAAATTATCAGGATAAATGCAATTAGTTTCTACGACTTTGACAATATTTCTGTGCGCTTCACGCTGATTTAAAGACTAGTGCTAGGCTCTGTGAGCTGAAGCCTCGCGAGTGACATATTGTACTTGACCTTGAATCGACAAAAAACACCATGTAATTATCGAACCTTCTCATAAAATTTCAGGAAAATCGGTTGAAAATGTGACTTATAGAGGAGAATAGCTGGACATACGAAAGCATTTGATTCCTCCAAGCTCAAAAACGAAAAAAAAATATTTATTTTTATTTATTTTGTAAACAAGTTCTCTTAAACGGCTCCAAAAATTTACTTGAAAATTACGAGTCTCGGGAAAACTAGTGCGGATAAATACGAAAAATTAGTTCTCCCAGGTAATAGATTTTTAATATTAGCAAACTTGGTTCCTAACTAACTTCTACCTACGCCATAAACCATTCACTAGGCCTTGCACCCACTTCCTATACTCGTATATACACAGTCACTTACCTTTTTCGCTCTTGTCAATATAACCATAAGGATTAAAAGGTACCTACGTGTTTACGTTGCCGCTACTGTACTCTATATTATTACAGTTAACTGACGCTCTGTAAACCGTATTACTTTGGAATAAGGTTCACGAATGCTCAGTTAAATGTGACGCTGGTAGTACGGAATGTTACTCCGACAAGTCTCAGTCAGTACAATACTTTTTTAATAGTACCACTTTTTGAGCAACTGGCTCAAAAAGTGGTACTTTATGTAGCTGTATTTCGTGCGCAAATTTGGATTGTTTTTTACTTTTCCAATTTTTTTTAAACTGTTGTTCCAAGCCATATATCCAACCGAAGAGTTTGAAGTTAATTCAGTTTACTTATTTATTTAATAAATCATTTGGTATTGAACTATACTTATATTATATTTAAAACATTATAATTGCATATTAGATAAGTTAAAGGGTTATCATATATTAAAAAATCTATACTTAATTGTTTTAAAAAAAGTTGCCTGATTGTGTAGACCAATAACCGGAAAGGAGTAATTATGCATCCGATTAATAGAATATTATGCAAGACCGCCGCGCTGGATGAATGACCGCTTGTTTTTTTTCGCCAAAATACACGTTTATTTACATATAAATTAATTATAAAATTAAAAATAATAGTTTTTTCATGTTCGAAAGTAATTAAACTACTATGTGACATAAAACCTCTTCCAAAATAGTTTTTGATTTGGCTGAATGCTGACAACCATGGCATATTGAAAAAAAGTCTATCAATTAAAAGTTAAATTGACTTTTTAATTCCCGCCTCTTTCATTCATAACTTCTCGAAAAATGTAATGAATTGTATTTTTAAAAATATTTTTTGATTTAAGTATGAAAATTATACGATTGTTAAATAAAATGTATGTATCTAAACTACGCGACATATAAACCAAGCCCACAATGGCAAGTAAACACATTTTGTTTTGTTTCTTTTAGGTACCTACTGTTTATTTATTTTCTCCTCGGAACTCGTGCAAACTGACATACCTACCCTCCGCACTTGCATCAAAATGTACCTACTATTATCTTACAAGCGCGAGTTAGCTATAGTTGTAATTACATATAGACAATGTCAACTCATAGCGACTCTTACACACACATAGGCAATGTGCACATATATCTCAACACGCAACCGTGGCTCACTCGCGTTCGTGAGATAAGTATACTGTATAAGATAAATGGTGCTTACGTCATTCCGAGTATCAGTGTCAAATAATTGGTACTGCCTCGATAAAACGATGTGTTAAGTTTAGAAGAAATAAATAATACTATTAAATGAATGTATTGTTCTGAAAGCAGCTAGTAAGAATAATGTGGCCATACATTATTCTTACTAGCTGCGTCTAAAGTAAAAGGCGATTATGTTTAGAGAAAAGAGTACCTATATAAATGTTATTAAGTAGTTCATCATCCTCCTAGCGTTATCTCAGTAAAGTTGCATAATGAACGATGCCCGGGGTCCTCTATCTAATCCCAAGATTTGGCGTATACCTACGAATGTTATTGGTTCGGTTAAAGGGTATATGTGTATTTAAAGAAATGTAGGCGGATACGTCCTTTTGAGTATGGAAATGGCGTAGGAAGTCGCATGTATGTTTATAAACTGAGGAAACTGGTGAAATGCGCATGCGTTTGAAATTACAACAGTTTTCAAACAAGTTTGAAAACAAGGTTTTTCCGATTCATATATACAGTTTTATTGCGTGCAGGTATATATTACTTCTGTAACCTTATTTAATTCCGCGGTGGTGGCAAATAAGTGTATGGCCCGTATTTTTTGGCTTTTCATGAGGAGGTAATTGGTCACATATTTTTGAGCTAATAGAAATGGATTAGAAGTGCTTTGGAAGGCACGTTAAGCCGTTGATCCCGGCTGCTGTCTATGATAACAGTCGGTTAGCCAAGTTAGAGGCCTTCGGGCGGCGTGAGAACTTCTAACAGGCAGTCATGTTGTCCACTCAGAGTCACTTGACAAGCCTAATCCCAATAAGATTTAGTTTCCCCTCGGGTTGGAACGCCAGATGGCAGTCGCTTCCGTAAAAACTAGTGCCTACGCCAAACGTTAAAATTTGCTTCAGTATAAAATTTTGGAGATATGGTGCATTTTAGCAATTAGTGCCTTGTGAACAGCGTCGCTCCCGTTTATATTCTTGCTTTCATCGAAGTCCGGAGTCTAGCCTCTGTGCTTGAAGCTACTTAGCTATGTCGAGTACTATTAGCATAAGGTCATACAGTCTTATGCAGTAAAACAAATGACATGGGAAGTGTGGCTGATAAGGTCAGACACACTTCCATAATACTCACGTTCTCGAGAAATACATGTACAGCCGTGGAATGAATTTTCCACTTTAATGTCTTTAAAATAAAGTCGAAAATTGGAGATTTTTTTTATTCCTCGGCCATACCTATTGTGTGACATTATTAACGGGTTTGTTCACAATACTTCACGAGAGACGGTTGAGAAATGCGACAATGGTAGAGAAGAACAGCCGAACATCCACCAGACACCGCACCGGAAAAACGAAATCATTTTTAGTACGGGCTTGTATTCCGAACTTCGAAATCCGAACTTCGTATCGTGCCGTCCCTTTCACTCTCATGTTATACACTGTATGAGTGCAAGGGACGGCATCAAGTTCGGAGTAGCCCCTCTGAAACGGAAACGATTTGCTCGCCCTTTGCACGGTCAATATATTTTGTCGTCTGGGATAAGAAGGGGCGCCTGTTTTATTAAAACTTACTGTGCCTTTATAGGCAGGGCGATAGGAGTGCGCGGATGGAGAGTGGTCTGGGGAAAATCCAGGGGAAATCTCCGACACGACCACGCGAGCGGTTTAAACACTGGAATACTCTAGGAGTTTGCGCTCTAGTGCGATTGGTTGAGCGGCTTCAACCAAATCTGAGGAGTGAGGGGCGCCTGTGTTGTGTGTTAGTGTCAAGTAGTTGTGACATGACAGTCACGCACAATTTGCCCGCTTTACTTTCCGATTTTCTCGCCCAGTGCGGTTATGAAAGCAAGCAAGCCATTGTTGCCGGCCCATAATTATATAACATGTCTTACATTGCAACGCAATACCGTAGAGCATTATCTCTATATTTCACTCCCCACAAGGCTAGCTCAGAGTATTCTCCCAAGTCAGTAGGAAGTTCGACTTAAATAGATTATTGAGAAGATGTCTCGATTCTGTAAGCCACGCCCACGTGTAAGAGACACGCTTATAATTTCCGCGCACGAGAAAATGAAATACAATATACTATTGAACCGCGTTTAGGTCAAATTTCGATAAATATCTGACTTTTTGAAGAGTGATGTCCTCTGTAAGATGAGGTAAAGACACCTCAGCCAATGAATGCCCGCGATACTAATATAATTACAACCGCGACCCTTTATTGACCAGACGATCCGTTGTGTTGACAGCTAAATACATATATCTACAGTCCTGCAGGTTCTCACTTTCAACCGTCAAGTTCTCAACACATCGCATCCTCGGGAGCTCAGGCGATCTTACTTACAACCATAGACTTAGTTAATTAATATGAATGTAACCTTACTCACCCATCACAGCCATCAGCAGCTGGTTCATGAGCCCTCCATCATTAATGCGCGTTAGCCAGCGCGGCAGTACAGCGAGCATGGCGCTTCCTTCCGTAAGCAAATCGTCTCAATGGCGCATTGTTCGTACCTGGAATTATAACTCGAGTTAAGAATGGGTTACACTATACCGTGCTGAGTCCGGCACGATCGCCGGCCGGTCGGTAGGAATCGTACTTGAGTCAATACAATATTCGTCCTTACAGTGTCCGTATGTTGGCCTACATTTAATCTTTTCAGTGCTCTATGTCAAATACAAACGCTGTCATACGCGAAAAGTAACCTAGAGAAATGCATGTAGGTTGATATGGCACTGCACGCCGTGACGGTATAGCCATCGTTGGCGTCGAAAAGGTTAAGGCAAGGCCATTCCATTGCTAATGACTCCTTCTAACACGCGTGAGTTTGCAATTAACCATCCCGCTCTACGGAAGCTCTGCGCGTAATTTCGTAGTATTTAGTATAATTTAATTGATTTTTGGAACACTGGATCACTTATGAAAAATCTATCCGGTTATTTCGATAAATCACAAATAAGCTATCCTTTTTGTTAAAAAAAACATATCACTGTCATTGATAATCTGCAGAATGAAAGTCTATTTTTAAGATGATATTTAGGATTTTTTGACAGAGTTACCAAAACATTTTTAATATTTTGTTCGGTTATTTTGTTTCTTTTTCAGTCCACAGTAATTTTTGTGTAGTGTAATTCTACATTACTTCTTCACAATGGAAGTTCAAACTTCTGTATTTTCGTCAGATCTCTGAATGGGTCTTATTAGTTTTCTAACTGGCGAGTAATGTGCGCAAGCGCGGCGGTACCGATACACTACTGCGTGCATATACTACTGTGCAAATGTAATGCTGGCAAAATACCGATAAGTAAGGAAATCTAGGCGACTGTTGGGAAAGTAGAAAATACTGCACACAGTTGCTCCCCGCCAAGGCAGGAAATAACCTCGCACCAGCAGACAAACTGTTAAAACAGTTTTGCAAGGAACTTTTCTAGTATAAGAACTATATGTATTTTGGTTAATAAATAAAAACCATATGTTACCGCTGCGGGTCAGGAATGGCACGGGTTAGTGTGAATCATTCTTTAGTTTTCCTTGATTAGTATGCTGTCGGTGTACATTTTGGGCGGCAGGTTTATTAGCAGGTGGCAACAAAAGATTATAAATGCGGAAGTGTGTCTGTTTGTCTTATTATCTGTCTGTTATCCCTTCACGCTTAAACCGCTGAAGCGATTTAGATGAAATTTAGTATGGAGATAGTTTGAACCCCGGGGAAGGACATAGGATACTTTTATCCTGGAAAACATCCCTTAAGGGGGTGTAAGTTTGTATGCAAAGAGCGGTAACTGAGCTGAGGTGAGCTGATTTAAAAAAAATGCAATTATTAGTCTATTGCGATGATAGTTCTACGCAGACGAAGCCGCCGGCAAAAGCTAGTACATTGATAAATTCATATGATTCCTTGTCGGAGTTTTGGTTGATCATTAAAAACAAGAGACAAACCTCCTTCTTCGCATTCCCTACAGTAAGCGTGCATAAACATGCATACATTCTAGCACTCTAAGTAATCGTCCTCTTAGCGTTCTTCCGGTTGTGCTCTCAAACACCTAATCTCAAGATTTGGCTTAGGAACTAGTTTTTAGAAAGCAACTGCCATCTGACCTTCCAAACCAGAGGAAAAAATTTTTGGTAATAGACCGGTTTCCTCACGATGTTTTCCTTTACATGAAAGCTAATGTTAAATTTCAATGATATTTTGTACAACCACCTACTCGTATCCTAATATTATTTTGTCTCTCCACCACCCAAAGGTTTTTGGGAAGAGATCGTTTTTAGCGATAAGACCGCCTGTTACATGCTATATACATGTTTTTATTTTAATCCTGTTTTCTTTTGTGTACCATTTTTTTAGTAAGTAATAATAGTAGTATATGCAATCATTATATAATGTATGCCTTTTTAGTCGAGAACCACGTTTAGTAAGATTCGAGACTTAAAATTACATAACTACTGTATACACTGTTTTTTCTACGAATCGACGGAAATTAATTCAACAAACCGAAATAATTAAACAAAATAGTCCTGCGTAAATTAAGATTAGACACATGGGTTGATGGCTCGTTGATGTCTTTTGTTATATGTCCATGGCGTCATGGGATTGGTCAAAATACAAAATCATTGAAGTTCAGTAACGGCGACACGTGATTGGCCAATTTTACTATAGTACACTAACGGCGACACGTGATTAGTCTATTTCATAAGAGTTCACTTGAAGGGAGCTCAATAGAGATAAGTATGTGATCTTAGTTTCGTCTACGATATTTTAACTTAATTCAAAATTTCGACAAGTAGAAAAAGAATATTTGTTTTGTATTGTATTGTATATTACGTTTTTGAAAATCCCAGTGGTACGAGCTGGGGTTCAAACCCGTGACTTCCAGATTGAAAGTTACGTGCTACAATGGCTCGCCCTTGGCTACAGTGGTATTACAGGCATGCCTCGCTTCGGTCAGCCACGCCCCCCCCTAAAAGAGACACGCTTATGTCTTTCGCACACTACAGAACGGGTTACAACTCTCTTCGGGAACGGTTTTATTTATTTATATTAGGAGTACCAACAGCAGTACAAACAATGTAGCAACATGCGTATTAACAGCAGAGCCAATTACAGGATCTCACAGATAGCGCTAGAGTGTATGTAATGTACTGAACTAAAGTGCGCATTCGTACACAATTACAAACGTTATTGGAACAAGAATGTTAAAATAGAAAAAAGCTACATTTGTTTTTTCGAACAAATCTCGAAAAATGTCTGACTGTGTGCAGTTTTATTAAATTTCCTCTTGACAGAGTTTAGATGAGTAAAATACCATCATTTTAACTTAATTGTGTCGGTTAATAATGCATTGTTTTAGTAGGCTGATTAAAAAAAGGAAAATACTGACTCAACTTTGGATTTTCTTCTATCGAGAAAATTTTAGGAAATCATGTTTTGGCTATTGACAGAAACACAGTCATATAGTCAAGAATCATATATCTAAAAATCGATCCTTATAGTTTCCTCGTCTGTACAGAACAGCGTTTCAAAGAACGCGATGTCTCGTTGCACGGCCTTATAATCAATTGCATATCTGTCTGTAATAACTCATAACTCTAATGATACTAAGTCCTTTAGTAACTAGGTGCGTATTAAAGATTATCATAAATAGGTCAATTAGAATAATGTAATGAATATTGAAGGCGTTCTGTTGCGTAAGTTGCATGCATTAGGTTAAACTTACAAGATTGGAATACAGTATAAAACAAACGGTAAAAAATATTATTATTAGGGACAACACTTACTTTAAGATGTTTTAAATACCTAAGACGAAAAAAACGGACGCAGGTTGACTGTAGAAAATTGTGATGTCATTAGTCTTATTTGCCTACAAACTTCATATCTCAACTCAACATGCCTCAACCTAACCGAGCGCCTTTGATGTTATACAAAACGTTGGTGATTCTTTATTGTTTTGAGGATTCCCTGACAGCAAATGGACTATTTGCTGTACAAAAACGACTATTCGTATAGCGTATTATAAATATATTACGTACTGTAAATCTAATTCTACTCAAGAAGATTTTTCGGCAATAGTTGCTGGGCCCGCAGTCTTAGTTTTAGTATTTACCTACCTAAAACTGACGTTTTATTAATTGTCTATTACAATACAATACAAATACTCTTTATTGCACACCTCAATTACATAACACAGTACAGTACGAAATCACAATGCGTAAAGGCAGGCGGTCTTGTCGCTAAAGAGCGATTTCTTCCAGATAACCTTAGGATAGCGGCAAAACAAATCTAATTAACGATTCATATTAGGTGGTGCAGTGTTAATATATGACACGTACTAATAATTACAACAATGACACTCAATTAAGAATAATATACATACATAAAAATAATTACCATTACCGTTTATAGGTAGTTTTTTATTAATGAATCCCACTAAACACGTGTTAAGTACTTACACTAAGGTTAAGGATCTAATTTAACTTGATTGATTAGTGCTTATTTCATTTACATGAACACAATGACATGGCAGTTTATTCTCAGGGCGGACAGGTTCTCCATTAAGATTGTCACTAACGTGAGATTATTTACAAGCTCATAATACTATATTTATTTCATACTAGAAAAAATCTTGACAAGATCGTGATTATTCATAATCGTGATTATTAACGTCAGTTATTAGCTACTTAATAATTTGTTTATGTACATATAAGTACATACATATAAGTAGTCCCGAGGATGCACTGTGTTTAGGGCGAGGGACCTAAATTTGTCCCTTCTGCTGTCAACACAATGCATCCTCAAATTTTATAAGGGTCGGCAACGCGTATATGACTCCGTTGGAGTTGCGGGCGTCTATAGGCTGCGGTGGCTGCTTACCATCAGGTAGACCGTACGCTTGTTTGCCCCCGGCGTTGTATAAAAAAATATCTATAGTAAGTCTGCCATTGGGATTGATGTAATGTAGGGAAACAGCTCATAATACACTTTAATAGTACATTACTGCAGAGGCTGCGACAATCCTCTATGTTCGCGTCGAGGCTTGTACAGTGCTTTTCTCAAAAAAATGCAATGAAATTTGAAAATTATAAGAAAACCCGAAATTAAATTCTATGTATTCATTAATAAAAACAAGCCCTGCAGCAGCCGGTCCCGGAAACAAAAGACGGTCACTTTGCCGGCTTAATGTTGTATGAAATTCCATTATGGGTCCCTCGTTGCCCCGTACCCGAAACGTGATACTTCGCAGCCTGTTTTAACGAACATAACGTAAATATCTCATTACATAATTGAGACAAAAATCGCTATCGAAATCTATGACTGCTGTTTTAGAAAGAACCCTTCCAATTAAAAAAAAATGGACGTTTTCACTGTTTATTGCAATAAAGCTTATTTTTTGTCTCAGAATCATGTACTTAACTTACCTACCTAGTATACACCTATTATTTCAGCTATGAAATTATGTACTTATAGATGCCTACTATTGATTCCAATACAGAAAAAATGCCCCCAATTTTCTTTACATTTTTTAGGTTTTCACTGTATAATGTCTGATACAAAATGTTACGTAATAAGAAAACCCGTTACAAAATCGATTAAATAAATTTGAATACTTAAATATTAAACAACTAGCGACCCGCCCCGGCTTCGCCCGGGTGCACTATTTAATGGATGTTATTATACATATAAACCTTCCTCTTCAATTACTCTATCTATTAAAAAAAACCGCATCATAATCCGTTGCGTAGTTTTAAAGATTTAAGCATACATATAGGGACAGAGAAAGCGACTTTGTTTTATACTATGTAGTGATGAAGTTAACAATATGTTTTGTATCGGCTAATAAGACTACTCTAACATTGCATCACAACAGCCAAACGGATCCTTTGTGCATCAATTGATTTAAAGCCGCGTTGATCAATCGATTTGTATCATACCAATCAAACCGGGAATACAGCTGGAACACGGTGGTCGCGGCTAGTACAGGCCACACAAGGTGGTATAAGTTTGTGGTGGTGGACTAGTGGAAGTTTGAAGGGAACATCTATGACGTCACAGTTTTTGGTCTTTTTTGTCATTAAGTATTAAAAAAAATTTAAAATATCATAAATACGTGTAGTTTGATGTTTGTTGATGTTGAAGTAACTATAAACGGTAAAGGAAAAGGAATAAAACGGCAGCCTTACTAACACTGCGAGCCCAGCACAACTATTGACGATTGAATTAAAATCTTATTGAGTAGGTACAGTGACAGTTCTCAATAAATACGAATAGTCGTTTTTGTACAACAAATAGTCCGTTTTCTCTCAGGGAATCTTAAAATCAATACATACGTATATATAATCAGCAACTTTGTATGAAACGTCAGACGCTCTGTTGAGGTATGAAGTTTGTAGTGAAATATGACAGTTTTCGGTATTCAAACTGCGTCCTTTTTCATCTTTATCTGTTTAAAAATCTTTAATTTCACAAATTAGTAAAAGTTTGATATTATCCAAGTATTTTCGTAAGCATTGTTATTGGTAACGTAAAGATAATAAGTTGTTACCCGTATTCAAAACCTTATCCTTCGATTGAAAAATCTGTCTTAGCCATTGAACCAGTGACCGACATTGTGCTGCATAACTCTAGAGCACTGGTTCGATTAAAAAGGAAAGTGGACCCGGAAGCAAATATTATATTTTATTTATATCAAGATAGCCTCCGAGGAACGCTGAATTTAGAAGAAATTGATTTTATGAAGCGTTACTTATCCATGATAAATTCGTACACTAATATTATTTTGTTATCGCGGAACGCCATGATAAGTTTGTACACATATTGTACATGTACACTAATATTATTATACTGTTCAGCTAAAAATCTGTTTCCTGGTATTCAGTTTTAGCGGAAAATCAAAGAATATTGTAAAGGGGATGCCTCGATTCGGTCAGCCACGCCCCCCGTGAAAGAGATGTCTTTCGGGCACGACAAAACGGGATGCAACACTCTTCGGGAATGGCTGTTTTAGACAAATCTTGATAAATATCTGACTATGTGCAGTTTTATTAAATTTCTTCTTGACAGAGTTTAGATGAGGCAAGATATCATCATTTTAATTTAATTGTGTCGTTTAATAAAAAGAGGAAAATAAAGACTCAACTTTGGATTTTTAGTCTATCTAGAAAATTCTAAGCAATCATGTTTCGGTTGTTGTCAGAAATACAGTCATATAGTCAAGAAACATATATCTGAAAATCAATGCTTACTGTTTCCTCGTCTCAGCAGAACAGCGTTTCAAAGAATGCGATATTTCTCGTTGCAAGGCCTTAAATTTTGCTAAGCATTTGATGCTTGTTTTCAGTCTTAAGACAGCAGTTAAACAGTATGTATATGTACGTTACGGGTTTTTTTTAATAGCCTAATGTATGTTCCACTGGTAAAGGCCTCTCCCATGTTTTCCAGGCGTTCCTATTCAGCGCTCCTTCCGAATCCATTCCAGAGACACTAATTCCCATGGATTCGATCCGATGAACTATATCGGAGGGAGTTTTATTATAATAAATACACCCCCTGTGTTTGTCATGAATAAATGTTTTAAGTTTGAAAATGAGTGAACTCCTAATTTTCCATTTGTTCGTCAATGAAATTTTGATGTCTAAGAGCGGGTTGCATCTATGCTTACGATCACAAATCGACCAACGTTAAATACCGCGCCGGCAGCTGTCATCCAATAGATAATTGTCAAACTTTCCATACAATCAAATTTTAAAGAACACCGTTTATTACACACGGTTCGGTGCAACCCACCCTAAATTTTCATGATTATTAAAACGATTACGGAACCCGACATCCCGGGCGCTGGCACCCGCTCGGCCGGTTTTTTCCCAGAGTACCTATTAGTTAGAAACGGGTTAGAAGTTAGAACCCAAGTCGCCGCAACAGTTACTCTAGGAATGTCGCCCGATAACGATTAAATAGAATGTAGACTGAGGATTTGTTTGTGTATTTGTTCCTGGGTACCAGTGTTACCAGATGTTACATTTCTTAAATTTTTCGTAACTTTTGTTGCTCGCGTAACATGCATGTAAGTAACTTCTGTTGTAAAGGAAAATTTCGTAACTTTTGAGAATAATGAAACTCTATCTAAAGAGAAAGGTCAAATGTATTTAAACGGAACAAAGGGAGACAATTTATAGGCTTCCATACAGAATACACGCCACACCAGGAGACAGGTTCGACGTCCTCTGCAGAGGTTCAAAGACTGCTGCAAAAGGGACCTGGTCTGCTTTAACATTCAACCCCATAGCTAGGAGACTCGGTCTGAAATGAGACCAGGTAGGCTAGCACAACTTGCTGCCAAGTCGTATCTCGCACGACTCGGCGTTCCTGTCTCGCTCAAACTGTGCGTAATAGAAAGACGAGCGTAGATTTTTCTCTACTCGCGTCGCGACGCAGCGACAGTTCTGCTAGCCCCGCTGAGGTGCGTTGTGACCTATAATAGTCACGGGAGCCGGTGCGGGCAGCCTCCCCGCAATATTTCATGATGCTGCCACAATCATCTGTAAAGATGTTGTGGCCAATGAAGATACAGAAAAGGTGACAAAAGAACCCACATGGTACGGCTCTGTCTGTCCGTGTGTTGGAACTATTTATGAAATTTGAGGTACCGCTCATCAGCTCGGCGTAATTCTGTCGCCGAATCCTAGCTGGTAGTGGCTGCTAATTTCTTAAAATAAACGTATTGATAAGTAATAATAAAAATAATATAAAAAAACTTGTATTCAAAATTTTTCAAGAAATGAAACGTAATTTACGTCCCAAGCGCCCTGGCAACACTTCTGGGTACGGCTTGAGCGCAAGCTCTACGCTAACCGGGAGCAGAGAGGGAATATAAGTACTTAAAAATAATGAATGTTTTATTTTCCCCAGGCCGCTCTCCAACCACACACTCCTATAGATTTATTGAGCCCGGTCAGCCCAGTCAGCCAAGTTAAAAAAAAAAAGTTTTATTGACCCTTTATTGATCAAGCGACCAATGCGGACTCAGCACGGGGCTTAGGGGAAAATGCTTTTGTATCTATCTAGGTATACAAAAATGTCCGGCTATGTTCTCCTCTACAGTTCGCATTTTAAACCGATTCTCGTGAAATTTTGGTGAGCGGGTGCGATAATTAAGTTTTATAGATTTTTAGTTGATTTAGATTTTGTAAATTTTCTAAATCTCGCGGGGTGTACAGCTCACAGAGCCCCATCCGCTATACTATATAGCAGGGGTCGGCAATCTTTTAGCAGCCAAGGGCCAAATAGTAGTTAACAAAATTGTCGCGCGGGCCGCAAGTGTTAATAACTTGTTAATTTGTGACTCTATCAGACAAAAGTTACCACATTCTCGGATGTCAATAAGGAGACCCGCGCGGCTTTATAGGTAGTGATTAAAAACGGGTTAGATTAGACCCAAGTTGCCGGCAACAGTCTCCAGGAATGTTGCGGCCGATAACGATGGGGTTATTATTATTATTGTAGCTCCCTACGTTCCCTAATGCTGGCAACACACTTCGCCGTATTTGTGCAAACATTCGTATGTTTGTTGTTTGCGTTTTTTTAAATCAAAAATCTGGATGGCGGCGGAGGATTTTTTAAATTTTAAATTTTACTTCTTGAATGTGTGTAACGAGCAGAGTTCGAAAAGTAACTATGTGCACGGACAAAGTAAGTAATCGAAAACATGTACGTGGCTTTATTTTTTAGGGCATAGATATATTTTTTTGCTTAGATATATTTCAACCTTTGGTAAAGCGCCTAAGTATGATTATTTAATAATTTGTTAAAATTTTAAAGTCCATCATGGCGTCTTCTACTTAGTCACCAAGGGGTAAATATCACTACATTATGTTGCTATATATGCAAAACCAGTTTTTTGGATGTTGTTTATTTTAATGCATCCACAATGGTTATTTATTTTAATCGTATGGCAATTTTGGAGCCAGTTTTTGTTGCGCTCGTGGCGCAGCGTCGCCCGCGTGCCGCGTGCGGTGCGATATGAGAGATTAAGCAACATGGGCCGGAGTCAGTTCTTGAACGGGTGACCGCTTTGAGTAGTTACTGAGTGCTCAGTACTTTGAAAGACACGTTAAGCCGTTGATCCCGGTTGCTGTTTATGATAGCAGTCGTTAATCCTTTAAGCTAGAGACCTATCTTGGGAGGCTTGAGAACTTCTAACAGTCAAGTTGCCCACACATTTGACAAGGGGACCACGACACCACGTCCGTAGGGAGTACCCACCTTTACTCTACACGTAACTCCTGGGTCCTTTGATCTGTAACTCTCCGTTTTCTCGTGTTTTTTATGGTTTATCGTATTAAGAACAACGAGGTTTACCGAAATAGCATATCGTACCATATTTACTTCAAAGGTCAGTGTCTCCAGACATATGCAACAAACATTGGCAATATTAGATCTGAAAACCAGTTTATTGGACGTAACTTTTATGAAGATAGATTAAAAATAAAAATCTCTCTTGCGTTATTAGAGACGTTAACAAGGAACAGTTACATGTACATTTCAAACACAGTCATATAGCCAGGAATCATGTATCTGAAATGATATCTGAAATGATCCTCGAACAATCAATATTCTTTCCTCGTCTGGGCAGAACAGAGTTTCAAAGAACGATATAAGTATTTCTCGTTGCACTGCCTTAAGAGCTTGAGAGTTTCTAAAACTTTCGATTGGCGTTACTAATGAACAAATATTTATCTCGTTAAGGCAAGGCCATTCCATTGTAAATGACCTGCTCTAACACGCGTGAGTTTGCAATTAACCATCCCACTCTCTACGGAAGCTCTGCGCGTAATTTCGTAAATATTTCATCATCATCATTTTCAGCCTGTAATCGCCCACTGCTGAGCATAGGCCTCTCGTAAATATTTAATACATTTTAATTGATTTTTGGAACACTTGATCACTAATGAGAAATCTGTCTGGTTATTTTGTTAGAACTAATCCTTTTTAAAAAAAAACTTATCACTGTCGTTGATAATTATGAAATCTGAAACATCAAGGTTTATTTTTACTATGATATTTGGGATTTTTACCAAGGCATTTTTCAATATTTTCTTCGGTTATTTTGTTAATTTTTGTGTAGTTTAATTACTTACTTCTTCACACTGGAAGCTAAAACTTCAGTATTTTCGCCATATCTCTGAATGGGCCTTGCCTTAAGTCACTTAAGTATCAAGTTTAATTAACCACTGCTACATCTACCTATTATAATTAGAGTAGGTTAAAGAAGGGTAGATATAAATTGTTTTTTTTTTTATATTACTGATAAAAACTCTACGAAAATACTCCGAAAATATCAATCTTCAATTTATTTTAGCTATTTTAAAGATTTAAAAAAGGACGCCGTTTGATCACAGTAATTCACAATCACTAACCCCCTTATTCATAAACGTCTGTCAAACCTATATTAGTTAAATAGCCGCTAAAGTTCGTTTGTCCTTACCTGTCACTTTGACATTGACGTTTGTGAGAAAGAACTTTTTAGTTAACAGAGGTTTGTTAAGTTTTATGAATACGGGGGTAAGAAATTATTTCCAGGTTTAGTGGACCGGCGACAAAAGTCCCAGTAGCTCGATTTCACTCACACCTCAGATTCGGTTGTAACCGCTCGACCAATTTCACTGGAGCGCAATCTCTTAAGAGTATTCCAGTGTTCCAAACCACACGCTTGGTCGTGTCGGAGGTTTTCCCCTGGATTTTCCCCAGGCTACTCTCCAACCGCGCACTCCTATCGCTCTATTGGGCTGGCCTATAAAGCCACAGTCATGTTAAAAAAAACATTATTTCCCTACAGACTTCATACTGATAAAGCGTCTTTGACGTTTAATAAAAAGTAGCTGATTTGACTATCAGTAAAATACCGTATTGCCATTTGGTTGAGTGTCTTCTCGTTTTCAGTTTATTAAATTGCCTTTAATTATCGAGATCTTTGTTATAACTGCAGTCTATCTATCTGTTTTTAGTATTCCCTGGAAAAAACCTTGCCTAGTTACAAGTACTCCCAGGTTCAGTGACGGATTTACCCTAAGGTCCAAGTAGGCCCGGTCTCGGACGGTCAGATATTTAGGGGTGGCCAATGGTGACAAAAAATGCGGCCAATGGGCGGCACGATACGAAGTTCGGAGTAGCCTCTCAGGTACTTGGGACATCTGTTTTTATATACTACTTTCTGGTACTTGGGACACCTGTTTCTATATACTACTACCTGGTACCCCATTGGACGGTGGCCCTTTTTTTAAATCTTAAATTATAATATTTATAAGCATAATAGGTTGATGTTTGGTGTTACACTTATTATTTTCGTAAGTATTGTTTATTGGTAACGTAATAATATTTTTTACTCTTGTTTTATACACCGTAATCGCGCGGGAGAAGCATTCCCGGGTTGCTCGCGCTTGGGTTGGGGGTTGGGGGTTGGGGGTGGTTGGGGTAGATTCCGATTTAAACGAGTCGTAAATCGTGATGCTTAAATGATAATACGATATCGATATTCTACAGTAACAAGAGCTTACACGGGACTTAAGCAAGTAATAAAATAATTGATACCTAATAATTAAAACGACGGTCATTGGAGAGAGTCCTATTAACAATAATCCTACACCTAATTATCTAATTCGTTTGTAATATCATGAATTTAAAATAATTTTGTAAAATAAGTATAGGGGTAAATTGCAATGCTTGTTTTGGTAACCAATTCCCAACAACACACTACACCCTCTTCGCATTGTTAATTCTTAAAACATCTTCGGTAAAAAAGGGGGCAGTACAATAAAAGTACCTACCCGGTCCATGACGAAAAATAACGCAGTGTTATGTTTTTCTGATGATAGGAGGTACAAGCAAATACTTACTTCTTAAGAAGTCTTCTCGAATTTATGAATTTTGCAAAACTTTTTATGAATATTCCAATACCAGTTTCATACACAATAATCGAAAACAAACCGAATATAAAAACGTGCAGTTAATATTTTTTGACACAATTTTAATAAACGCCACTTTTATCACAGATATATCACAGTTTAAGTACTTGTCCACTGTTTTTAATAAGTTTATTCTAAAACAATCAATCACAATACAGTGACTAAATCAAAAATTAAGTATAATTTATACTTTTTAATTCATGAAATAGATCGTGTCTATTATCGAAGATCGCGGTTGAATGAAGACAGACGTGCGCTTGCTCCGAGCTACGTCCATTCACTAGCGTAACCCTGCGCCCGCGCCGGTGTCTTATTAACAAGAAAAAAAAATACAAACTTTGAATGACGTCGGAACAGCTGTGTATACGCGAACTCTTTTGTTACATTTATAAAAACCAATAAAGGCATTCCAGAACCAGCGACAAAACTCCCAGTAGTTCGATTTCACTCACACCTCAGATTCGGTTGAAACCGCTCAACCAATCTCGCTGGAGCGCAATATCTTAGAGTATTCCAGTGTTCCAAACTACACGCGTAGTCGTGTCGGAGGTTTTCCCCTGGATTTTCCCCAGGCTACTCTCCAACCGCGCACTCCTATCGCTTTATTGGGCCCGGCCTAGCCACAGTCAGGTTAAAAAAAGCATCCCAGAATTAAAACGCACATTATAACTCTAAATTTGATTTTTTATGGCTACGGTACCTATGTCAAATTACAAAATTGGTTGGGTACTTATTTAATAAAACTGTCTCAAAATCATAATCTTACAGAAATCGACCTAGTAAGTCCCACACTACTTCGGCAAAGCTTGTACTATGGGTACTAATACTAAGCGACGATATAAGTACTTATGTAGATAAATAAATACTTAAATACATAGAAAACATATAAGCTTCAGGAACAAATATTCGTGTTCATCACACAAATACATGAAGTGCTACCGCGGACCACAAACGAAGTTTTCCCTCTCTGTCGCACTTGCAAGTTTGCACATAAGTGCATATTAATATTGTTAGTACAGGAATAGTATAAAACAAAGTCGCTTTCTGTTGTCTGTCTCTCTGTCCCTATGTATGCTAAGATCTTTAAAACTACGATTTTTGATGCAGTTTCCTTAATAGATAGAGTGATTCAAGAGGAAGGTTTATATGTATTATAATACATTCGTAATGTAGTAGAGAAACACTGATAATTTTAGAGGTTTCTAATGTGATATCGTAAATAAACATATTTATTGGGCTTACATTGCAAACGCTGACTGAAACCTACGAGATGTATCAAAATAATGTACTACGGTATTGTTCACCTTAAAAAGGCCTACAAAAAAGTCGGCGATGGTATATGTCTTCCTCTTAGGGATAATGCACAATAACCATTTTTTATCCTTTACTTTTTACAAGAAATAATGACTTAATTAAGAACCGATTTTAAGAAATATACCATTAATCTTTATCAAACTAAGTACTTTAAATATATTGTGCATTTAATATAGATCAATATGGCCCATCACAACATGTAATTTGATAAAATATTTTCGAAGATATTACATATTCAAAATGCAGGGACATAGCGGTTGCGGCGGTACCGGCCCCTTTCACATGGCCAATTATTATGTCTAAAGAAAACATATGTTTGTATTGTCTAATGACAAAAAAAGCTGTGAAAGTTGTATTAAAAACATTCTGTAGTATATTTAGTATCAGTATTGCACCCGTGCGAAGCCGGGGCGAGTCGCTAGTAATCTCATAAATTACAACATTCCAATAAGCCTGGTTGTACAACGTTATGCTTATCGATATATACCTCACTATTTATTTTTTTCTACTCCTGGCATCTTATCTGTCAGTTTACTTCGCCTAATTGTGGATTTTACCTTAGGCTAAGGTGGCCACCTTACACAGTCGACCGACTAAATAGTTGCCTAGGCTTCTTAGCTCATATTGCTTTCAGATCAGATCGCAAGTATTTAGCGAGCTTCCTAATCCACTCGGCCAAACTGTACCAGCGCTAACTTTACTAAGGGCGGGTTGCACCAACTTACGATTATAGATCAATCAACATTAAATATGGCGCCTGCAACTGCCGTCCCTTAGAAACTTGTCAAGGGTTCCATGTAATCAGAACTTAAGGGGCTAAACGGTGTGCGGTAGGTACAGGAAGTTTTGTACAATCCACCCTAATTCTAGAGAGGCTTATACTAGCTAGACACACATTCGGTTCGTGACTTTCGCATCTGAGGGCCTACTCCGAACTTCGAAACCCGAACTTCGTATCGTGCCGTCCCATTAACTCATATAGGGTATAATACGAGAGTGAAAAGGATGGCACGATGCGAAGTTCGTTTGAGTAGCCCCTCTGTTTCGCATGTAACACCCCTTTGATTCTGGTTCTGACACATCCCCAACGCATGTGGAAGCGAATACGTGAAACGTATTGACATGCGAAACAGAGGGGCTACCGCGAACCACAAACGAAGTTTTCCCTCTCTGTCTCACTTATATGCAAACTTGCAAGTGCGACAGAGAGAGAAAACTTCGTTTGCTGTTCGCGGTAGCGCCCCCGATACGAAGCTACGAACCAAATATATACGAAGCTCAGCTCACGGACGATGCTAAACGTTCTTGGGTGAGGACCTAATTATTGTACCATAGTTACCCAAGGCATTTAATTCGCCTATACCTACTATTCTGGTAACTTCGTCACAACGGACTTTATTAAATTGCAGTCAAATTAAAGCCTTGACTATGCTACAAAAATTTGGTCCTCACCCATTCGTAGTTTAGACGCCACTCCAAAACCAACACACCTCGTGAATCAGTGTTATTTATATCCTAATATTCCTAGTAAAAGTTAGATATGAATAGGAAAAACACCTACTTAATATTAAAATATACAAGGTTCAAAAGTTTAAATTTGTAAACCTGTTCGCAAATCAGTTAACTATCTATACCTGTTCGAAAAATTTCGCTCGCTCTTTCAACTAATACAGCACATTTTCACAATTTTTTTAGAGACTTCGTTTTGTTATAGTTCACTTAAGTATTTCACAATAAAAATAATTACAACAACAATGTTCGACAAATAATAATGACTTAAGTATCTAAAAGAGAGGAGGGAGTATACATATAGACAAAGAGATAAGTAGTTTAGAATAGTTTATTCGGTTTCCACAAATACCTACTACGATTTAATAAATATTTTAAGTTAGTAATGAATACTATTTTTTGGAGATTTTCTGCTTTATGCTAGTCGTGGTATTATTTAATAAACTGTAATTTTTAATAATTTGTTTGTAGTCTTTTCTAATTCCCCTGACAGTTAAAATTTAAGTATACTAATTTGATGAACATACTTAGATTTAGATAAAATTTATTATCAAATAAAAATTAAAATCCATTGTAAGTAGGTTGAAATTTATTAAAATAAAAAAACCAAACATGCAAGTTATAGATTACAAAAACTTATGACATAGTGCTTAGTTACTTTATACAATAGTAGTGGGAGTGGAGTTTGCCTCCAGATAGCGTGCTGCTGTAGCCAGGAACCTCGGTTCCGTCTGCGAGAACAGGTCCAAAGCGGGGTCGTATAGAAGAATATTATTTATATTATTTACTGCCCCATATAAGGGACTAGTAACCAGGGTGACATTAAGATTACAAAAAGCGGTTTGTGACGGGGGCGAAGAGTACTTCTGACAAAATGTGTCGGTACTTTGAATTTTACAAATTGCAGTAGCCATGGGTTTGTTATTAATCCTCGAATAAGTTTGAAAATGTATTTTATAGATGCGAGTTTCCTTCGTACTTCGAGGCTTTGGTATGCCACCATATCATACCAAATACGAACGGTGTGGGGTACATGTAGGGATAGTAGCTGTGTATTTTCATGTATAGATACCGGATAAATTGTTTTTGTACTTTTTCTATCATGAGAGTGTATATTTTTTCGTGTGAATTCCAGATAACACTGTTACTCTATAGTTGGCTACGCACAAATGAGTTAAACAATAGTGTGATCACATGGCGACTGCAGAAAAATTTTGATTGTCGAACAACAAAAAGCCTTCCGCGACTTATTGCAGATCTGGATTATATTTTCGTTAAATGTTAATTCAGTATCAAATAGTGTACCAAGATCGCGCATAGTTTTGACACTTTGTAGGGGCACACCATTTAAAGTGTAGGATCGATCGTTGGTCCGGGACGCCTTAGAGTAGGTCATATTAGCACATTTACTCGTGTTTAATTCCAAACCATAGACCAACCTCCAACTATAAACACTCTACATCAGATTGGAGTTTGATTGAGTCTGATGGGTCATTTTTTATTACCCGGACTAGCTTGACATCATCGGCAAACATTAATATCATAGAATGATTTATGTGATCAGGGAGGTCATTAATAGTGATTAAAAATAAGAGTGGACCAAGACTGCTTCCTTGACCTATCCCTGACGTAACGGGGTAATTCTCTTACTTGGCTCCTTTGTATAAAACATATTGCTAACGCTTAGAAAAATAGTTAGTGAGTAATTTCAGTAATGTTTCGGAAAAACCAGTCATGGCCATTTTCTGCAATAATGTGTCGCAGTTAATCCTGTCAAAAGCCTTTCGGAAATCTAAATATATTCTTTGACAAAACTTACCGACATAAAGTCTAACTAATGGATCTTTATAAAACCGTCCCTTATTATAATTTGTATACAGCTAGGACAAATCTCTCACCCATGTATGTAACCTATCGCTTTTTATTCATATGTATTAAGTAGTACGTATTGTACCTATGTAATAAATTTCTCTTCACTGCCAACACGTTTAGCTAAACTGTAAGCGTTAAACTAAAGAATAAATAAATAAATTGCAAGTAGCAAAGGAAATTGAAGCGTCTCTATGTTGTAGTTAGATACCAGATACCATATTTTATATGCAATATGAGAGTGATTCAAGACTTGTAACATCGGAACAAACATACCTACTTAATTACGTAGGTAATGATTTAGGTATATTTGTACATTAATGTAGATATTTGGTTAAAGCACATAATTTTTCATATTGTTTGCTTAACGTGAGAAGATTTAATAGTATTTAGTAGGTACCTACTTAACTTTTTCCATTAATACCACGAAACCATCAGCCTAGGCTGTTATAAAACTAGCTAGCATGATCGCGTTTATATCGAACACTATAGCGACCCGCCCTGGCTTCGCACGGGTGCACCATTTAATGGATGTTATTATACATATAAACCTTCCTCTTCAATCACTCTATCTATTAAAAAAAAACGCATCAGAATCCGTTGCGTAGTTTTAAAGATTTAAGCATACATAGGGATATAGAGAAAGAGAAAGCGACTTTGTTTTATACTATGTAGTGATGATAAAGCATTCGTCTCTTTCGCGCTCATATACTTCGTACAAATAACTAGATACCTAGTACCCACACGTGGAATTTCTTTGTCTTTAGCTGTTGTTGTGAGAAAGTTAAGTTTTATAAATATTTAATTTAATTATGTATCGTGTGGCAATTACAAACACTGCAGTATGCCTGGTGCATGCTGAATCGCATGAGTACAAGCTTTGGTCATTGTGCCCATCTCCGAAAAGCGTGCAAATAGTGGGTTAGACCGAACAGGATTGCTTCGGATGCGCAAACTGTATGGCTTATCGTCTTGGAGAGCCCACATACAAAATACCATGTCCAGCACAAGACTTTAAAAACCTAACGAGTGCATCTGCTAAGTATCTGGAAGGTTAATAGATGGGAATGTTTATAAACTAAGATGTTATAAACACTGAATCAGCTACTGTTATAATTTGCTACCATCACCTCCCTTATTTATTTTGACACGGTCGTAATTATACAATTTTGACTGTTTTATTATTTCGCAGTAACATCACGGCGCCCACGCAATGATTGTGAGCAGCATATTTAATTCGTTTTTATTTAAATACCTAGGAAGTCAATTTTTACATGACTCAACTATTGATTGTGATAATCCATATTGAAAGGAACCTTATGGCGGCCGGCACTTACGCCTTTATTGCCGCTGTTCCAATACAATAGCGAATAGGTGTAACGTAAGCGCCTGCCGCCATAAGGTCCCTTTCGATGTGGATTATCACTATGACGTGTACAATGTTCCCTGGTATAGGTTTTATTTGGTTAGCGACCAGAAAATTAGTTGTGTCATATTTACGACCATTTGGATGAGTTGTATGTACATCCCGCGCCTTTAAAAATGTATTTTTCCTTAGATTGTTTCTCTTTACGCGCCTAGGCACCAGGTGCATAGGCTAGAGCGGTTGCTCCACCCGCTCTACTTTAAGGCCGGCCCTGACAATATTGCCCGGAATATTGCCTCAAAAATTCTTGTTTAACTATATAGATAAATACCTACTGTACGGGGCGTTCGCGTGCGGTACGCGAGGTTCACGTGCGCCAAAGTCAACTCATGGAGTGGTGACCGCTTTGAGTGGTTATTAACTGTGTGGTAGTAGCTACTTTAAAAACTAGTGCCTACCTACGCCATATCTTGGGGTTAGATAGCGGACTCCGGGCATCCTTCAGGATCAGACTGTACTAGGATAACGCTAGGAGGGTAATGATGGTCATTAAATATTGTAGAAAATGTGTGTTCGAATATTAGGCGACTGCCAAAATAGGGCCTTTATTTGAAAATGGGGCTATTGTTATAGTATCATCTAAAGATTGTGACTGAGGCACTCTCGGTACTAAAAAGAAAATAACGTCTCAGTAGTTACTCGTACCTGAAAATTGGGTGTATGTAAAAAGAACGTCTCAGGCCTAGTAGGTACTTACCTAAAAATTAGGTGATTGCAAAAAGAAAGTCTGCACTTGTTTACCTAAAAATTGGATGATTGCAAAATATGGTTCAGAATTTTTCTGAAATATGGATGCATGATTACCTCTGGACGATCGATGTGTAGGTACTATTATAGGTACCTAAGATTTTTGTAGTGGTATTAAAATTAAATTAAAAATATCTTTGAACTTGATATATTTTAATTACCACTACTGTGGCTTTTTCAGTTTATCCCTATTCAGTATCACATATTTTAAATATTCGTCTATGACGTTAAATTTCTCATAAATAGCATATCTACAGCTGTTATTCTATACTTATACATTTAATCACATACCTAATTATTTTTCATTCATCATATTATGTTTTTTTTAATAAACATATAACATTACCTACTAAATAAATATATTACCTACTAAATTGATATTTATCTGGAGCATCATTTCAACTGCTTGAACTTAACCGAATGCAGATCAAAACTTTTAAATTAAATCGATAACGGTTAGATTTGTTTTGTCCGATTAACAAAATAAAACAAAAAATCTCTTATAGAGAGTAGATGCTTTATTTTGATGGAGCTATTTATTCTATCTAAACAGTTTCTTTGAACGAGTTACTATGATACTCAAAATAAATAGGTATATAAATCCAGACATTCTTACTCATTTTAAGTACCTACCTAATAAACCATAATAATATATCTTAAAAAATGGTTTTTCTGCGAATAATAGCTTCGCATTCGTTAAATTAAAATCATATTTTTCACAATTTATGATGAACTACTATGCTAGATTTAACAGTGACATCGACAAATTAAATGGTTAACACTTTCAGTGCCCAGAACTCCCCTGGCCAGTTCTCTGCTCGTAGGCGCGTAACCGATAACATGGGTTTCCCCGTATGTAGAGGAAATTGCGTAGTGCTACCAAAAGCTTGGCAGCGAAAGTGTTAAGTTGCCAATCGAAGCGAAAGGATTCATAATAACAATTTTATAACGCTGTTTATCAAAGTGTTCCTAATCCGCATACAACATAAATTATGCAACTAGTATTTCTGATATAATAAAAGCAACCTGTAATCCATACAAGTCTTGTAAATAAACTATAACACAGAGTTTTTATTTCATTCAAACTAAAAACGCTACCTTTTAAATAATAATTGAAGACGAATTCCGAGTAATTGAAGGGAAAAGTTGTATTTTATTAGGGGAACCCGCCTGAAAAGGAAAAAACGGGATCCTTATAAGATCACTCGTCTATGACTAGCTATCTAATTTTACAATTTATTTTAAGCGCCTAATATATTTCTAATGATTTGTAACACTTATTGCTATCACAATTTATTAAGGCATTTGAACATTTCCTGTAGTATCCATACATATATTTTGAATTCTAATAATATAATATTTATTAATATGCACTTCATCATATTTAACCACATTTTGTATCTCAAATACTGTCTGATGATATTATGATGATAATGATGTTAGTATCTAAGTTACATCTTACAATACAATAATTTAGAAACGTTGTTGTTCTGATGACGGATCCAAGCCAGAAGCTGGAACTCTTCAATGTCTAAAAGTAAACCTTGAAGACGTGAGAACAATGTCACGCACTCCGACAGATTTCGTTTTAAGGCCTACTACAAAAAAAAATGTAACTGATCAGAAGGCCTATTGCGAACCGAAAACTGTCGCTCGAATTAGTAAGTGCGACAGAGAGGGAGACACTCCATTCAATCCGATGTCAGTTCGCTGAAGCCCTCAGGGCACAAACATTTCTCCTCTCGTTCGAAGCTAACTTCTCAACATTTTAATAATCAGTTTCACATCTTTGGTTTGATAGTTTAAGTTTAAGGAGTTCGATTCCAAGTACGTGTCTGCTTTCAAGTGATCTCTACAGAGAATCGAAGTGAATACCAACTGCTACCACGATCGACTGACCAGATCATATAACTCTTACTCTTTTGGTTTGTACATTCTTATAAGATTTACAGATCTAACGCGATATTTATTTAGATGCAACCCGTGTTGGAATAAAGGTAAATGGTCGCTTTTACCCTAGTTGGTAGTGACCCTGACTAGGTCGATTTGTGTAAGATTGTCCACAAATATTTATTTATTTATACTTTTCCGTGGACGTCCACGTCACGATTTTTCCGTTACCGTCCACGATAGTATCGTTGCCGACTTTAACGTTGACGGCAAGTTTTTTTTATCCCACATTATACATAAATGCCGTTTTAAAGTATTTCGAATTGTTTAATATTGACGTTCTCCAAGCAAAAGTAAATGTCCGAGCCAAAAAATGGAGTTTCAGCTACAATTTCGCGCGGGAAGACAGCGAGCCTACGGCATATTGTGGACGTCCACGGCATGCCTTTACCATCCACGGTAGAATAAAAGCGTCTACATACATTTTAGGTCTTGTCGTGTTTTATCGTAACGGTAAATCGTAGACGTCCACAGTAAAGTGACCAATAAATATCGCGTTAGACCCGTGTCAAAAACACTTAAGTATTACCCCAGGGCCCTGCTAGATAATGACTGTAACTTACAATAGTTATAACTATTTCCGAACCACTTTTTAACCCCTTTTATTAGAAAGAGACTTCCACTTGTAAATATTACAAGTTACTACCCGTTCGCTTCGACTCGGCCGTTTCTTCATTACTTCTCGGGAAGCGCCCAACTCGAAGCGAATGCATACAAATGGTTATGCAACACGTCTCGAACATATTTTATAGACTCTAGTCAGACTAAGCACTATCATTATCATCATTTTTTTTCTTCCCCGCTATATCCGCGTATATATCATCCAGCGACCGCCCTCTGGTCTCCGGGAACCAGATAACTGCGAACAGGCAGGAGATGAAACAGATGGCAGAGAATCCGAAGAATGTCCAGTGGATGCCGATGATCTGGCTCAGAGAGTTGAACCATTTGCTCTGGATGAAGTTAGCGGCTTTGCCGCAGGCGTTGACGAATGAGGACACTTGGCCCCGGAGCTGGAAAATTACATCAATATTAGATTAGATAACAGCATGATCTTTCAAGCCATTGTAGCACGCGAATTTTATATAATTGCCCACAATCATAAGGATAAGACTGGAGCCGGCAATACACACATACAAATATGTACGAAAAAGATGCAAGCATAGACACCAACACAAGTGGGAATGAGATACATGTGGCATCTCCTATTCCTCATCGCGTATTATTTGTCACCGGCCTGTGTCACCGAAACGTCGTCAATGTATTCAAGCCTATTGGCATTGGCACATCTATATCAGTCTTCTGACACATCTCAATTTAGTCAACCTATTATAAGGCCGCCCCATTGGTGATTCGCTAATCCTCCTTCTATCTAATCCTCTTTCTACGTGCACAATGGACGATTTGAGTTTGAACCCTGGATCCTATGAGTTCTAAGTTTCTCAAAAAACTTATGCAAGAAATATAATTTGATGAAGCGGTTTTTCGGTGATGGAAAACATCTCGATGAAATCAGTCTAATCCCAACAGTCTAGTTTTCCTCTGGGATGAAGGTCAGATAAAACTAGTTTGTTAGGCCTTGCTAAAACTAGTTTTTACGCCAAATCTTGTCAATTATGATAGATTATGTCGAATTTATAAGCATGATGATAATAAAAAAAATCATGAAATTCGAACCAGTTTTTAGAGACGATCAAATGTTTGTATGGGACCAACATAAAAGACGCAAAACGAGTGGTAAAGCATAGCTGACGAGCACTGACAACGCTCCATACTGATAGGCAGTGAAATGTGACGTCATAGTGCAATGGCCTCGTAATTTCGTTCTACGGAAAAACGAGTACCTAATTTGCTATTTTGGTCGTAAAATATTGCGTTTACGGACATAGTTACCATACAATTTCTTTTTTATTGAGGACTATTAAAAACAAACAACACAAACAGTTTTGGGAAATTATAAAGTCCCATATATTTTTATGATTTTGATTGTCTATTTTACTATTTATTATGATAATTTATGGTTTTCTAGCTATATAACCACACTATGGTATAAATTTTAACATGTGTCAAATACACTAGCAGCAATAGAGTGACCATCATCATCATCATCAGCCCGTGTCAGTCCACCACTGGACAACGGTATCTCCCTTGGTACGCTACTGAACTCTGTCTTCAGCTCTTCTCCTCTAATCCCTGCCCACTGCCTTACGAATGCCATCGATCCCCCTAGACACAGGGTTCCTACACTACGTTTGCCGACACGCGGTCAGCATTCAAGAACCAGGCTGCCTCAACAATTTGATTGTTTACGGCGCAAGTGGAACGGGCCTAAAGGCTTGCCTTTCGGTGGCTTACCAAAGGGCTCTGATCTGTGCCAAAGATGATTAATGATTAATTTATCTAATTTATTGTTTGTTGTGATAATTTGGTTTTCCATCTACATAACCACACAAGGTTATACATTTTCAGTCCACTTAAATTTCTCCTTCCCCGATCGCCCCAAAACTTACATGGAAGCTAAACATGTCCGTGATCACTAGATACGACACCGGCTGAAAGCCAGCTGCGTCAGCGAAGATGGCGAGACACAGAGCGGCAACAGGGATCCAGCCTGGAAGCCACGTCCCCGACCTGGTGAGGTAAAACCACACCGCCAGTATCAACATGCCGAGGCCGACTAGGAAAGATGTCGCAATCAGCATTATCTGAAACATGAGAGGTTTTTAGAACACGTTTTTTTACCTGATAGGATAGCGATAAGAGTGTGCGTTTGGAGAGTAGCCTGGGGAAGATCCAGGGGAAACCTCCGACACGACAAAAACTTAAAACACTCGAACATTAAGAGTTTGGGCTCCAGTGATATTGGTTGAGCCCTTGTTTAGCGGCTTCAGCCGAATCTGAGGTGTGACGTCAAGCTACTGGGAAATTTACTCGAGCAAATTACTAAAGCCAGCCTAGCTGAGAGGAGTCCAGCAAGGAACTCAGCTAGGCCCGATCTGGGTCGGACTATATGAGACAGCCCAGCAATTTTTGGTCCAGCTGAAGCGTATCCGTTTCAGCTTGGGCAAAAATGCTTTCGTGTGTCCGGCTGTTCTCCACACAAGTCGCAGTTCTCAACAGATTCTGGTGGAATTTTGTGAGCAGGCTCGATAATTATATAGATTTTCTTGTCGATTTAGTTTTCGGAAATGTTTGTATATGGCGGAGCCATGGGGGTTGAACTTAAAAATATCACTTGCGAGGTCTATAGCTCACAGAGCCACTTAGTAATACATACTTTCGTGAATACTACGTCTATAATATGTCAAACAAGCCTACGGCCTGTTTCATGATAAGCGATCACCGTAGCCTATAAACGCTTGCAACTACAGGTGTGTCAAGTGAAGTGGCCGACCCTAATAGCTTGATATCATGTCCGTTAATATTCGCATCTGGTTTGATAACTCTCAATTTCGCTTCAACTACAATCTACGTAGTTATAAATCAATTTGAACTAATGATGGACGTAATTTGCATCAAGCGACCGCAATTCATTATGACAATCGAAATGATAATAACATATAAATTGAGATAAATAGATAAATAGGCCCAGATTACTCAGTGCTATGTAACTACGAGTGTACGTACAGTCATTATCAAATTTATCTGTACTTGTACTCTTCAGGGCGAGTAACGCCTAAACAAGTTGAGTGTAGATATTTCGGAGCATCTTGTTCGCTCCAAGATATCAGTAGTAAACTGACGGATAAGATGTTGCCAGGAGTAGAAAAAAATAGTGACGGTATATATCGACAAAAACATATTGATAAGAATAACGAAACTTATTACACTATTGTAATCTATGAGATATGGATAAAAATATGCATAAAGGCTCGTGGGACAAAAGTGGTATATAAATATGAAGTTTAGTCCTATAAATTGGAATAAATAATAAAATTTACAAATCATTTTAATTTGACAAATTCAGGGCATATTATATTGAGAAAAACACTAGTAATTTCTAATTTAGATGTTATCGGCAAGCACCTAGTAGGTACCCGATACAGTGCCCCCAAAAATAGGTAAGGCCTTAAATAATATCGATATGAACAGCACTGGCCATACTGTCGCAACATTTGTACATTTTGACTTGTCAAGCAACTTCGCCTAATGGTGGACTTTACTGTATTCGCAGCTTCGTACCGTACGTGATCCGTTGCGATGGGAGACATTTGTTAGGCAGAAGATTTTTTTAGGTACCTAGCTTAAGGTGCCCGAAAACTATGTCGCCTTCAATAATTAGAACACACGCAGCGGGGCTTCACAAAAATGTCTTAATCATCTCTTACCACTTTTTCCTTGACCAAATAATTCTGGTACCCTTATGGGTACATAAATCTGTACCGCTTGCGATCTCAAAGATGAAACTGGCCGTGTCTATGTCTCGTAACTCTTTGATATCTGCTATATGTGTGTCTTTGGTAACGAGTACAAAAGGGCCAAATCGAGTGTGCAAGTGTCCTTTCAACCGGTTTAGGCCGGTAGCGTATATAAAGCTAACCAATTGCACAGCTCCAATTATCATGCTGCATGACTTGCTGGTTAGCCGATAGTTTCATGTCTAACGGACTCGCCGGTGATCTAGAAAATGAAACTGACAACAACTTGTTGTGAACATAAACTATGAAAATTACCTTCGTTCCTGTCTTTTCCACAAGGCCTGTTGCGAATATAGAACCAACCAATTGCACAGCTCCAACTACCATGACTTGCTGGTTAGCCGAGAGATTCATGTCCACAGACTCGCCGGCGACCTCGAAGATGAAACTGGCGTAGATTAGCACGATGAGGTAGCCGTCGAACTGTTGCGCGACTTTCACGAATACTGTTATTATGAAGGCTTTCTGGGTTGTTGCGTCGTTTACTGGAAGAAGGAATTCAACTTATCAAATTAATTATCATGGTTGGGTCAAGAGTTTTAAGTTAATAATTGCAAAAAACGGGTTCCACAACACCCTAATGAACCAAACTGTAGTTGAGTCAAGTCGTTCCATATTTTTCAGGCAAACGAATAAATTTTGACTGTTATATTGAAAACTCAAATCTCCCTTCTTCCAACTCACTGGAAATGTGTCAGCTTTACCGGTTTTTGCAGTTTTTTCATTTCATAAGAAAAAAAGAGTACCTACCTATGCAAAAATAATCCTCATTAAATTACACATGTTTAGGTTCGCATCTTTCCTTTGAACTTAACTAAAGTTAAGGGCTATAAATCCTAATTTTTGGCTAAAATCATACCTAAGCGTCTCCATTTCAATGAATGTTTAATAAATAATAATAATAGCATTACTTACAATTTACATGCACATAAGCCGTTTTGTTATTTCAACTGTCAAGTATTATTATAGTGCTTACGGATAGTGTTACAAGGAGACTTCGCCTCCACAGTAGTATTCTGCTGTCGATACACGATGGTATCCACCTCCTGTAGCACCCGGCAATCGAGCACGGTGGTGCCGCGCAGCCACGCCAACACATCCCTCGCTTCCTACAAATAGAGTTCAATTTTGAACAGCATAGTTAAGAAAAGTCTTAGGGACTACTAAAACAATTAGTCGCATCGTGCGGGACTTATCGACTGCAATCTAATAACGAGTATGGACATGTGTTTAGATTTTTTAATCCCCGACGTGCAACGTAAAATACGGGGGTTATATAACTGTAACACGTGTATCTGTGTGTCTGTCTGTGGCATCATCGTATCTCCCTAACGGATGAGACGATTTGAGGAGTCCAAAAGGAGCAAAATTGCTGTCATTCACGCACCCGTCGGTTGTACGTTGTCTGTTACACAGGTTTTACAGCCAAATGGTTGGAGCGACAGTTTTCAAATTTTCACAGTATAATTTAATCGAGTCTTGATGGCGGAAATGGTTGTCAGCTGTTTTGTGTCAGTTTATTTTCTTTTATATTTATGTAATTAACTTGTCTCGCGTTACATCATGTAGTTAGTTGTGCTAGCCAAGTGACGTACCACTTCAAAGAGCGGAGATGTAACTCAATGTCTTCTGTAGCTCACCTCAATCTTCCCCTGCTTGATGAGGTACTCTGGAGTCTCCGGCAGCAGCATGAACAGGAGGAACACCGCGGCGGCTACGCCGAAACCCACCCACAGCATTGTGTGGACACTCAGTATGTCTGCTAGAACGTAGCTTAATAGGTAACCGATGTTTCTGGAAAGGAATTATGTATATGGTTTTTTTTTATCGTCAAAGAAAAAGTTTTAATACAAACATGAACAAGATAATCATTACAAACTAAAAGCACTTTACTGTAATTAATAACATAGAACTAATAAAAATAAATAAAATTAAATTAAATTAAAACGTATCTAGCCTAACCTAGGTAAGGCTACGTTAGGTCCCCCAAGTCTGATCCCTGTGGAACGGTGCCCATAAGGCTGGCTGCATTCTCCCGTTGAAAGGCGATGCCTATTCTTTGTCCGAGGAATGAGCCAGCCCTAGGGTCACATGTTGTTTCCAAAAGTCTCTTTTATATGTTTTGGAACAGAGAATGGGCATCTTGACTCCACGGTTGGTACGGTTATATGGTTTAACTTTGGCCAGTTTATATAATGCTTCCTATCATATTCAATGTTTCTGGATTGATATCTAAAGGGAACCCAGTACACCCTGCATAGGACGAAACATGACAAGAATTCTAACACTCAATTTGCCTAAAAGTCCTGAAATTTTCCGCATAGCAAATAGAAGACAACACATTTTTCCTGAAAAGCCAAGTAGTTTTCTCCACAAAATAGTCTCATGTAGAAGGATCCCATCTCCTTAATCCTTTCTGTAGGATTACAGTAGAGAGACGCTTGTCAATCCGACCCAGGTCGGGCCTAGCTGAGTTTCTTGCTGGACTCTTCTCAGCTTTACTAGCTGAGAAGAGTCCAGGTAGTACTAGTGTTCAGTGGAATTGACATAATGAGAGACTTCGCTCTGTTTTCATTTGATTTTATTTTTAGACTGACGCTCAGAAACCTTATACATCTCTGAGGATATTTATTTATTAGATTTTATTATTTTCATGGTGACGCTTATAGATATAACTCACAATATTTTATTATGATTAGTGTACCTACCTTATTACCTTTTATCTTTACCCTTAGATACCTTAAACATCTCTAAAAAATCTCGATTGTTATTAGTTTCTTAGTCTTATTTTTGACATGTAACACTACATTTAATTAATGATACTTTAGATTTTGACTTGTAAAAGTGCCCTTGAGGCCTATTTGCAGAATAAATGTTTTGATTTTAATTGATTTTGATTTTTGATTTAGGTTTAGTAAACCAGCTACAAAATTCCCAGTAGCTCGATTCCACTCACACCTCAGATTCGGTTGAAACCGCTCAACCAATCTCACTGGAGCGCACACTCTTAGAGTATTCCAGTGTTCTAAACCACACGCATGGTCGTGCCGGAGGTTTTCCCCTGGATTTTCCCCAGGCTACTCTCCAACCGCGCACTCCTATCGCTTTATTGGGCCATATAAAGCCACAGACAGGTTAAAAAAAAAAGAGACGCTTAAATGATGACGTGGTTTCTCATCGGACCGGCCGAGGTCGTAGTGCGACTAGTGAGTTTATTTAATAGGTTCTGCTTCGAATCAATGCTGCCTTCAGCTCGATTATGATATGATATTTTCCTAGTACAAGGTCTCAACCAAGTGAAGCTTATATTACCTGATGAGTATATACAAAGAGCCCAATGCACTCCTTAGATCCGTGTCGCTGATCTCCTTAATGTAGACCGGCATGACGATATAGCACGCTGAGCAGGGGAACCCGGCCACTGCTCGTGCGAATATCAGCGCGCCCGGCTCCAGGCTCAGGATCTTGATTACCCAGTAGCCCTGGAAACATGTTATCAATGAGGGCTACCCCGTATGAATTCGCCGCTAGAGGCGCTAGTGTGATGTCAGTCCTCAAAAATGTCAAATCTCATAGTTTGTGGGTGCGCTACGCGGGTTAATATTGTATCTCTGTTAGGGTGCCCTGAAAACCAGCGCCTTAGCATATATTGCTATTGGCATATGCTGAGTGGTATCCTTTTTGGTGTTCGTAACTCATACTTAATTTAGTGTTTATTTCATCTTATTTCATGTACTTTAATATTGTGTAATGATTTAACACCAAATAAATACTTCTTTCTTTCTTTCAGAGCTATGCTATGCTACGTTGCTATGAATGTGTTGATATCCACCAATCGTATTCATTGGTTCACATAGCTTAGCACTGGTGGAAAGGCAGCCTCAGCTGACGTCATGACTAGGTATTATAAGGATAGTTTAAGTTAATGTTTAAGTATTTTACATATTGATTCGATTGCATCCGACTTGCAAATAGTAACTTCAACCCTCCGAACAGTAGGATTCTTGTTAAAGCTGAGACCACCATCATGGTGATGTCCAGCAAAAAAAAGATGGTCGACTGGAATATCGTAAGTGCTTGAATGGCGTATAGCAGTTTGGCGCCATTTATAAAGTAGGTATAAAATTGATTTCCGGATCGGATCGGACCGATGGATGTAGGTTACCATATCATCATAAGCTTCAGCCTAAGATATAGGCCCAGCTGCTAGGTACAGGCCTCCTTTCATCGATGAGAGGGATACCAAATACCTAATTAAAACCCAATAAATGAAAAGACAGCATGAGTTTATCAGGTGCTATACCTATCTATAAAATTGTCTGCATTCTCAATGCATTACAAATGTGGTGATAAACAAGTCCTTGCCAACCGGTTAATTTCGTATGCTCTGTTTTAACCTGTTAGTTTAAATACAAGCTATGGTTAAGCGGAATTCGTGACATACAAAATTAAAAAATCGGAATCTGAACTATTCTGAACCTACTTACATACGGAAGACTGGCTGAGAGAATTAATTAAAACCCCGTAAAGAAATACTATTTGTAGGCGAATACCAGCACCCATTGTTAGTTTCATCTTCACGGTTGACTTAACCTATTTACAAGCTCTAAAAAAGAGGAACTGCTTTTTCTTTCAGTTCCGAAGTATGTTTGTTGGATCGTGTAACAAGCATACCTAGTAAAAAACGTGCGGAAACTGTGGTCCATTGACCATTGTCTTTGTTGATAATTGTCGGTAACATAAAGTTAGTTTTAGCAGAAAATTAACGTTCTAGACATCCTCTCCCCAGGAGTAGCTGATGATTGAAGCTTGAGGATTGACGTTTGAGGCTTGTTAAGGCTTGTCTTAAGGTATTAATAATAATCCTTTTCTTTCCTGATGAAACGGAACCGAAGTAAACGCGATGATAGCTAGACTGGTAAGGTCGCCAGAGCTCAGGAGTATCATGTTCTTGGTCAATGATACTTACTCGATTTATCGTGGAACAAACATTTATACATTACTTATACAAATATACATTGAAATATTTATTCTCATAGATTCGGAGAGCTTCGCCCTCTCGTCCAATAAATGAGGCCTTCGTCCAATTTTGGCAATCGTTGAAAAGACTGGAAATGGTGGGTATACTCACTATGATTGTAGATATCGTGAATAGACTCATGATTTTCCGGCCGAATTTGTCGACTAGGTAACCCACGGGGGCCCCGAGGATTATGGCTGTGGAATAAAGAACATAGGTACAGGCACAGGTTTAGGAGCTTCAAAAGGGGCTTAACAACTTCGTACCCTACCGTGTCGTTTTAACTATAAGCTAAGCTACCACAAATTGCTGCAAAATCGTATCTCAAGCGACTCAGCGATTCCTGTCTTGCTTAAACTGTACGAATTAGATAGAGGAGGCTACATTTTTCTCTACTCGCGACGCATCGCAGCGGCAGGACATGATTTATGACAAATGGGGGTAGGTTTTATGCGTTTAACAGTGTGCCATAATGCACACATTCATATAAAACCCGACCAGAAATATATGATCATTGTCAAGAGGGCGCTATCGCTATTATTCTGATTTATATGGCAACAGATAATGACATTTTGACTTTTACCTGTCAGTTCTGATGTTAATTATAAAATGTTTTACAGCGATATAGTTTCATTTCCCAAGGTTTTTTTTGGCACACACTATTAAAAATGTTCCGCTCTTGACTATCATTTAATTATCAACACTACTATTATTGAAATAAATCGCAACCGCGTTGCAAGTATAAGAAATTAGTTACAATGAAATTCCACAACATGGTCGCAGTTATACGATTATTATGTACTGTTGTAAAAAACCGGTCTTATTCGACATAGGTATATAGATACATAAACTCACGCCTGTATTCCCAAAAGGGGTAGGCAGAGCACATGAAATTGATTTATATTAAGTGCCACATTTAGCAATTTATTAAAGACAGTTTCGGATGTGACCTAAAATAGTTGGTAGACGTTGTTTTGTACAAGTCGACAGCTGTTCAAATCGTTGGTAGACAGACACTAAAACTATAATAAATTAGCAATTGTAGGTTTAAAAACCGGCCAAGTGCGTGTCGGGCCACGCACAGTGTAGGGTTCCGTAGTTGCCCGTCCATCACGTCACCGGTCATGTGCGGAATTACGGACCCGTTGAAGGGTTTTTACTGATCTTAGTACCTACTGATGATGTACTTTTTGAGATGTTGTGTTGTATACATATTTTTGCCCTTTACGGTAATGTCTACATAGCTGTGATAGTTTTCCTTTTAAATTCATAGTATATACTACCCTACCCTACCATGATATTTTTTTCACATGCCTAGTAGCCACCGTTTAGCTGGCAGGGGGGGGACACTTGTCCAAAGCAAAAATTATCAATTCAAAGTTCAATATCACGCCAACCGATTCTTGAATCAAAAAATGCTTTTAGAAACCTTATAATATTTTTGAAAGAGACTGCAAAGATCGAAACCCTACCTGTTATGTAAGTCACGGACGCGGCCCATGCGTACTGTTCTTTGGTGTAGGGCTTCAGCGAGGGGCCGTGTTCTGACTCTAGGACACCCCGCATTGGAGACAACCAGCCCTGGATCATACCGAAGCAGAGCAGTGGTATAGATACTGAAACCAAACAATATAACAACATCATGCCTGTGTGACGGAGAGGTAGAGGGGTAGGCTAGGTAGACACTACAGACTAGTTGCACACGATTATGCTGGCCATACACTGTATGTACTTTACACTATTCAGTGTGTACGCCAATAAGTACACATTGGACCAAGTTCCATTTTTAGTCTACCTTTCAAACTGTTTAAATAAAAACTTCCAAACTTCCAAAATAAAGTGACGTGTCTACATCGCTCTGAAAAAAGGTGATCCTCTGTTACCTACCACAATGACCCTAACTACCCACGCAATACGGATTGATTTGAAAATGATATATGATACGTAACTCATTAGAATGCAAATCTGAATCATCGGTACCGGCTGTATCTAATGTTCCTATTGAGTTCCAATAGTGCCCGGTAATTCTCAGTACAGCGTTTAGCGACAATAATGTAAAACTTCAAGCATTGTATTATACATGAAATTTTTCCAACATGTTGTTAAGCCATAGAACAAAGTAAATCCAACGAGACGAAATTTAACCACTTTATCATTGTCTGACTAGTCATCGTTAGTATCTCGTTCTTTTTTAGGGTTCCGTAGTTCAATATATAGTCGGTTGGCAACCAGTCACTAAGTCACCACAGATAAATTGCCAATAATTGGGTCAGTGTTGAGCACAGGGGCGTTTAACTTACCTGTACCTCGCCATCATTTCAGTGCTGAGCTAATGAGATACGAGGTTTATGAGAGAGATGACAGACTTATTTCTAGTAAGTTTTGGTTGCCAACCGACGATATACATATCGTCGGCAATATATACGGTCTGTGGTTCCGTACCAAAAAGATACAAGAGGCTTGGTGCGACTCTGTCAGACGGACACAATCCATACTAATACTATTAGGTATATTAATATTCATCATCCTCCTAGGGGTCCCCGGGGTCCGCTACCTAATACCTAGATCTAGTTTTTACGGAAGCGACTGCCATCTGACCTTCCAACCCAAGGGGGAAACCAGATCTAATGGAATTAGGTTTGTCAAGTGGGTGGGCAACTTGACTGTTAGAAGTTCTCAAGCCACCCGGAGGCCTTTAATTTGGCTTAACGACTGCTATCATAGACATCAGCCGGGCAGCTCAAAACGGTCACCCATTCAAGAACTGACCTGGGCGCACGTTGCTTAACCTAGCATATCTTGTCATCTATCACGCCACAAACATGACCACCATATACCCCCCGCTCCACTCCCCCGCCCGCTACCCTTTGATTGTTACCCTCTCTCACTCCGCTAGCCCAGCCGGCACCGTCTGAGCCCTAGATAAGAGTGGTCTGAGCTAAACGGTAGACCAACCAACCACCAATTACCAATTGTAAGGATATTTTTATGAGTACTTGTTACATTTTCTAGCCCTGAGAGGTATTTAAAAATACAATATTAGAATAAGAAAAGTGTGCTACGTAATTATTCTTAGCTTGGTCATTTATGGGGTCTGGGACACTGATGTCATGTCGCTTCACGCTTAAGCCGCTGAACCGATTGAGATGAAATTCCGTATGGTGCTAGTTTGAGTCCCGGGGAAAAACTTAGGATACTTTTTATCTCGGTAATCATACCTGAAGGGGATGGAAGTTTGTGTGGAAGAGCGATAACTAGGGAAACGCCTGAAAAAATAGCAATAAAATTCTATCGCGATTAACGAGTTGTTTGTTGTCTTGTTGTTGCGGGCAGAAGCTAATACCACCTAGTGCTAAATATTTCTTGAACTACTTATGCTATAAACTAGGGCCTACACTTACTTAAAGATTTGTTTAAACGGGTCTAACGGGATTATTTACCTTTTTTACCGACATTTCGAAACGGGTCGTCATTTTAGACCCATTTAAACAAATCTTTATTAAGTATGTGTACAAACCGCGAGAGTTTAACATGTTATAGGGCCTTACACTATTAGGGATAAAATTTAAAAGAGATAAAATAAACAAGTTGTGAAGCAAAATAACAAAAAACGAAGGTCTTGCTTGGAAACCTGTTGCCTCTACGTACTTACAAGTTGGTATAATTAAATGTGGTTTTGTTTTTTTTACATGTTTAGCTGCATTCCGTAGGTATTTGTTTGTTTCAAATATTGCAAACTCTTTGAACCACTTGTCGACGTTCAATATGGATGTTGACTCAAAATTTGAGCACTCCGGAAGACTACTCCAAAAGAAACGAGGCAAAAAAATATGCCAAATGGTGAAAATCCTATTCAAATATCTCAAAAAATAACGAAGCTACAACCATTTTAATGTTTCTGTTGAGAGAGAAAGCATGACAGATCACTGACGTCATTGACCACGAGCGCCATAGTAAATGACGATCGTTCCAATACAAAGGTGCGTTTTGCGGAAAAGGGACAGAGTATCATTAATATCATTATCATCAATATCAAGAGGGCCTGGTCCTCTGTCGTTGCAGCATTCTCCATTCCAATCTATCTTGGACCTTCGTCTTCACTTCGACAGAGTATACTCCATCTTAAAACTTTGAACTCTTATAATTACTTATGAAATTTTTCATAATGATGTTATTTTTTAATTTTATTTGTAATATATTAACTTCATTTGTAATTTTTTATTTTTTTGATGTACTTTTTTCGCCATTTGATGAAGAATTTGATCCTTTTTCGAGGAAAGTCAAACTTATTGATTTACTTATTTGGTGTCAACATTAGCTTGAAATTTAAACATCCTAATATTAGACAGCTTTAGAGTTGCCCAACGAATAGATAATATGCCGTTGGGAATTTTCGGGCTCGGGAGATGAGGGGACGATACAATAATACTGCGCCAAGTATGGGAATCCGGTCGGTCAGTAGTGTGGGTGACACGACCTACGCCATCAACCTTGCATCTGCCTATCGACGGTACAAGGACGTAAGTGTGAGTGTGTCGTCGACAGTATCCACCAAGCTCGAAACCGTTTTTTTACTATTTTTGAAATATCTCTTAAAGTATTTCTCATATCTACATTTTATTGTCAGATTTATTTTTGTTAACCATCATCTATGATATAAATGATTTAAAGTACGAAATTATATCGTAAAACGCAATTAACCGAAATTTTTAACCAGTTAATTGTATGAAGAAGAAACCGGTTTCCGAGCCTTGGTATTCACCTATTGTGTGACATATGAAGTAAAAAATATATCCGCCATCAAGACATTTGATTTAAAAAATCGCACTCAAATCGGTTCATCCGTTAAGGACCTATACGATGCCACAGACAGACACACATACAGGTAGGTACAACTTATATGATAAAACTGATAATTTAATTTTAAACTGCGACGCCGCGCGTTGCCTTTGCGCATTTACGTGTGTGCATGGACGATCAATCAATCCGGTACGAGAAACGTCAGATATGTCATAACTAAAAAAAACCGGCCAAGTGCGTGTCGGATCACGCAAAATGAAGGGTTCCGTACCAACACCTACTAGTCCGCATTTAAAACCACTATCCAATACATTTAATCTAAAAAAGTCGTATCTTCATAGGGAACTCACGGCACTTACGACCTCTTGTTTGGGCAACACATTTTTCAAGCGAAAACTCAAAAACCGTAAAACCTATATTGTTCAAACCAAAAATCGTTGAAAGTATTTACTAATGCACACCTCCTCAATTTTTTTCAGAATTTTAAACTTAATAGTTTGGAAATTAGAGGGGGGGGGGGGACACACACTTTCTATGACTTTGACAGCTAATATCTCACCAACGGTTGACTTAAATGAACAAGTTTTTTAGAAACCTCCATATCATTTTTAAAGGCCTATCCATCGATACCCCACACGACTATATGCGTTGAAATTTTTTTTTCATCCACCCTTTACATGTATAGAGTTGCCCCCTAATTTAATATCTTTTTGTAATTTCACATCACTTTTATGTAGCGGTTCATAGAATACACCTTCCTACCAAATTTCATAATTGTAGTGCTTATAGTCTCCGAGTAAATCGGCTGTGACATACGGACGGACGGACGGACAGACATGACGAATCTATAAAGGATCCGTTATTGCGATTTTGCCTACGGAACCCTAAAAATAAAAATAGCCTTTATTTCACTGACGTTTTGACACTTAAGTAATATAAAGTAAAATTACATAACATGACATAAATTATATTTGGATGACAGCTGTCAAAAGAAAAAACCGGGCAAGTGTGAGTCGGACTTGCCCAACTGAGGGTTTTTTGTAGTTTTATTGATTCCGTACTTTAAATAAAGACTTCGTACCTATATTTTTTATAACTTAATTACAAATGTCTAGTTTCATAATTTCCCCTGTATTTGTAGTATAAGACGATATTACTTGCCAAATTTCATAAATGTTCAACGGAAAGTACCCTATAAATTTTGATTCCTTTGAGAGTGTTGAAATATACGTTTTTTCTGGGTTAAATGGACGTATCTTTTTTATGTTAACTTAAAAGTTTTTTTTTACAGCTTCAAGGGAACTGATGGAGTATATTGATACCTCCACGCGTTCCCGAGATAAAGGGACTTGACAGACAGACAGGTGGACTACAAAGTGATCCTATATGGGTTCCGTTGTAAGCGCATTGTTCCATTTTTCTCTCTGATTACGTCGTTCGGGTCCGCGAGTGTGTGCCTAGGACGCCGGATCGTGCGACCTCGCCGAGTTACGACAGAGTTTCCAGACTATGAAGTTTAACATTCTAAAATCTATCTGTATCTATTTGATTGTGTAATGTTATATAATAGCTGTTCGATCTCCAAATAAAATAAATAAATAAATAAATAAAATTGAGGTGAATAAAAACTTTCAACGATTTTTGGTTTGAACAAGATAGGTTTTACGGTCAAACCAAAACACTGCCGATCAACTCAACAACATTAAAACCATATAAATTTCCGTCGATACCTATTATAAGCCAGTCCGTAGAATATTTCTACGTTGCAATAGGTGGTGTAGAAAAGTTTATTTATTTAAATTGTGTATACGGGTACAACTGAGTAAATATAAAAAATGCATAAATGGTAGTACGAAGATATCTCGGGACAACTTTTGCTAGCTACAAATCTTTGAAACTGTTTATTTTGGTAGGTACTAATTACAGGAAAAATTTCGTGTTCTTTAATTTTCTAATAAGTAACTTAACTAATTAACTAACACTAGGATGCATCGTATAGAATATATGAGCGAGAAACCGAAAACAGTCAGAAAATTTCGAGAGTTTGTAGCTGCCACCATTTTTGATATTTACTCAGTTGCATCCATATACACAATATAAAAAAATAAAATCTTCTACACCACCTTTTGCAACGTAGCCCTCGGCTTTGAGCGTCTACGAACTGGCCTAATAGTAGGTATACAAACTTACAAACAAGAATAGTTAATTCCAAGATTAACCCATCAAACTAGTTAGACGTTTAATCCCAGCTAAGCCCTTTCCTTATTCCTGTTTCGTAGAATCCGGCCTTTGAGAACAACCCATAATTACCAGACATCCTTATTCCTTAAAAAAAATGGGTACCTATGTCAAAACTGTATCACATTCGCTGCAATAAAAAGGACGGTATAGCCAACGGATTAAAAATAAACTCACGTATAACAGCAATCATGTATTGGTTAAAGCGAGATCCATTCCGTAACGCACAATACTTCACTAAAAACATTTTATTTTTTATTTTTAATCGTCTTTTTTTAAAGCCACAGCCGCGGTGGCGATGGCGCTCTCGGATCAACTGAATGCATTTGGTTGGTTGGGTTGAAGCTAATTTGTTTACGTCAAATCTCATTCATAAAATTAGTGTTCTTCGAGAAGTGAAGGAACTAAGCGACGCTTTGGTAGCTAGTAGACGCACTGGTGTCTCCTGACAAAAACCAGCCAAGTGCGGGTCGGGTCATGCGCAGCATATATAGGGGGTCCCGTCCGTCAGATTGACATTAACAAAATTTTGAACTTTAGAGCTTAATAACAATGACGTAAATTTTGAATAGAAAAATGAAGAAAACTCGCAATATTTTTTAAGTTGATATCCCACGCTATGGGTTTTACGAGAAAAATATGCATTTTCTATTGTCTTCACTTTTGTATTGTACACTATAAAAAAAAATTTTTTTTTGCCTATTTTACAATCTTCTCGGGGTGCTTTAGGTATATACAGATAGTACCTATGTCAAATTACTAAGGTAAGTACTATACCTAAGTTCCTAAGGTAACTATGTCTAATTGTAAGGCCGCGGACAAACTGACGTCCATCCAGGTGGACACGGCGGCGTTGTTTACTAACGAATTGAAAAAAAAAAGTTTTTACCGTATTCTTATATCTTATCAAGTGGTGTACCTAACACATTCGTACCCCAATTTTTTTTTCAAAAATGGTTTTTGTTTTTAAAATATTAGTTACCTATTCATAACATAACAATGTTGTACATGAATACTGGTCACTTAAAGGTTAGCGTTTCAGAGATACTACCTACTTAATCACTTTACATTTTAGATGAAATGTCTTCTTACATTTAATGAGTCGGTATTAATTTATTTTAAAGTCTCAGAGGAATGAAGTAGGTAACCGAGCAAAACTACCATAGTCCAATAACTCTCACTATGTTAGTCTTACCCCACCTTACCTTGCCTAAGTAGATACGGCCGAAGCAGAAGTGAATTCCAATTTGAATCTCAGTTATTAAAATTGAAACCACTAATTTAGTAACTAACCACAAAACACCAAAATCGATCTAAAGCCAATTCCTAAGTGGTCATTAGCAGTAAAATCAGCGTTAATCAACTGTTGACCGGTTGTTCTTTTAACTGATGGTTAGTTTAATAAACGATTCCCGTTTTGAAGGCCGTGAGTAGGTAATGGGTAGACAGAAGCACGTGGACTGTATAATGATAATGTGGCTTGTTTACCACATTAAGCTAAAATGACTATGATTAAATAATTACTAAATATGCCAATCTTTTTTTTTAATCTGACTGTGGCTTTATAGGCCGGGCCCAATAAAGCGATAGGGATGCGCGGTTGGAGAGTAGCCTGGGGAAAATCCAGGGGAAAACCTCCGGCAAGACCACGCGTGTGGTTTGGAACACTGGAATACTCTAAGAGTTTGCGCTCCAGTGAGATTGGTTGAGCGGTTTCAATAAAAATTGCGTTTTATTGCTTTTTTTACGGAGTTACCGTCTATTTTTGGAATATAAATGGGACCTATTTCTTGAAGCTAAAAGTTACACGTGGAAGTCTCTTTTCAATACCTTTTAATAGAAACAGATTTCCACTTGTAAATTGTAATTTGAAGCTTCGAGAATTATGTACCTACCAGTGACTATGTATTACCATAATAATGTTCGTAATGTGGATACCAAATTTACCTCACACTTTCAATTTTAAATAAAAAAACAGTTCTCTGCCTTAGTTGTGGTTTATTAGTTATATGTAAATACCTAATGAGGGCTATCGTTTTTGTGTTCACCAGTTGGTGCCACTGTCGAGAAAGGTCCAGCTGTCAAAAATTATTACTGGTTATTATGGGCATGAGAACGAAGTTTACATTTAAATCATATTTAATATCTTAAAACCGTACCGTAAAAATATCGAATATCCCGCATTGTAGCGCAGTCCCGTTTTGTTCGGAAAAAAGGTGGACATAAGTTTCCGAAAGCAAGACTGTCTCAAAACACTGACAGTCACTGAACCATAACTCATATTTGCCATAATCAAGCTCAGGTATTGCAAAATACTCACTATATTGTTCCAATTAGATATTAACCCGTGTAGCGCAACCACAAAGAGTGACATTTGACATTTCGAAGACCTCACGCTACACTAGCGCCTCTAGCGGCCAATTCATACGCGATAGCCCCCATTGTTATGAACATAAAAAGATCATAAAATGAGTAAAATTTACAACATATCCCATTTGAAAAAAATACCGAAATGCTGCCTATGACGGACGGCTAGAAGTTCTGATTTCGAAGTTCGGAGTACAGGCTCTGGCTCCAGAGGGGCTAAGATGATCGCTTACATGTCGGACATATAGCATTCGTCCCTCTCGCACTTATATAATTGACAATAAGGAACGAATGCTATATGTCCGACATAAATGTCCTTTGTATGAATGTCCTTTACTGTCAAGTACGTAAGGGCGAGAGGAACGAATGCTATACCTATGTCCGACATAATACGCGATCATCTTAGCCCCTTAGACGGTATTCAAAGCTATAACAGATACAGCGGGATAGGGATATGAATTCCAAGGTCAAATATTTCTTTCGCCTTCTATCTTATAGTCTGCAGTTTGCCACGCAGGACTTTGTCGGCGCGCTTAGTGCCGCTAGTGTGTGACACGCTTAAAGCGTGTGCCACTGCTTTGACGGCCGCGGTGGCGACCAGTTGTCGCTATGACAATCATGGCCGCGAGTGTAGAATGAATGTTAGGGTTGCTAGGATTGTTATAGTGTACAATCCTAAATCCTAACATTCATTCAGACACACGTGGCCTTGATTATCAAAGTGACAGCAGAGGCGCTACCGCGAACAGCAAACGAAATTTTCGCTCTCTGTCGCACTTGCACGTTCGGACGTAAGTGAGACAGAGAGGGAAAACTTCGATTGTGGTTCACGGTAGCCCCTCAGGCCACCACCGCAGGCCGCTGCAGTCTGTGACATACTTAAAAAAGCTAACCAACCGTACAGAAGCCAAGAAGTATTCTAAAATTATAAAAATATCATCGAATATAGCGCATTGAATAGAAGTTGATAATATTTAAAAAAAAATGTATTATACAGTCTGGAAAATGTTGCTTCATATTCGTTAGTGATTTAAATAATTTGGATTGCCTACATTATGATATTATTTTTGTTTCCGAATGTACCTATTCAGGAAAAAATATGACATTGACAAGTTGGCGATTTTGATTTGACAATTCATCGTTGACGTGACGTGTGTATTGTAAACATATCGAAAATTAATAATTTACGATAAAATTATTAGCTATCATAATATTTGTGACGACGCACAATGGAAAAGACCGTGTATGACAATTCCACTATGCTAAAAGCAGTTATACTTATAGGAGGGCCTCAAAAAGGTAAATATAAAATCACTTAATTTACCGGCTTGGTAATAATTGATAAGGAGAGAATATTTTACCAACCACGTTATTTAAACGGCTATAGACATTAAGTACACGACTATACAGCTATTACATAGTTCTACATGTCAAAAGATAATGAAATCTAATGAAAAATTAGGAATTTTATTTTAACTTTGTCATGGCTAATAACCAATAAGATAACTAAGCTAGCTTACATTTTTTTAATGCTTTGTTTCATCATCGACTCATACCACATGCACGTACACAGTACGCTGAAGTACCTACAGAATGTAGTAATTTTGGTATTGGGTTGAACTTCATTCAGTTTGCAAATAGTACAAGAAACTTTAACTTCTGCAGTTCCTAATAACATTTTTTTTGAACCTGACTGTGGCTTTATAGGCCGGGCCCAATAAAGCGATAGTAGTGCGTGGTTGGAGAGTAGTCTGGGGAAAACCTCCGACACAACCATGAATGTGGCTTGTAATTCCAGCAAGAATCTCAGCTAGGCTCCGGCTTGGGTCGGATTGACTACCCGCTGTGCGGTGGTACCTCGACGAATAGGGACTATATAGTAACAGTGAAATGTATGCATGATGCAGCTTGTAGTTTTGATACTACTTATTATAACTCACAGTTTAGGGATCTTAGTATGAGCCCGGTCTGGAAACGCGATCACAGACTGCTTTTTCAGTCTAATTTCCATATCTTCACACTTGTCACAAATATACCCACTTTGTCCACAACACTACTTATTAAACATTCTAATACATGAAATACAAAAGAAGTATTTTTTTTTTCCATTAAAGAAGTATTTTTTTTCCACAAAAGAAGTACTTATTTATACTCCATTTCTCTTTTATTTTAATTTGTTTTTAATCACATTCACACTAAACTTATATTTCGCTTCATAAACTTCCCTGTTCATAAATGAATAACTCTAGGTACCCGTTTCCGGCCACTCTCACTGGATACTCCGAAGCCCCTGTTCCCCATAGCAGGCCGGCCGCTCATTCAGCATCACATCGCAGCCTGTGCCAAGCTGCGGGAGGTCCGAGAGATCCTCATCATTGGGTCATACACTGCTGCAAATATGGAACAGTTCGTTGGGGATATGCAAAAGGAATATTCTATTAGTATCAGGTTAGTTTACCGATATATAATTTATTTTGTAAGTACTAGCTTTTACTTTAACGTGTTCTCCAACGCTAATGTTGTTGCCATTCAAGTCTGAACTTTGTCATTTGGCAGTACGGCCATCACTGTGATATTCCTTTTACTACTCACGAACGTAGGTGAGCCATGGTTGTGTGTTGAGATCTACATGCACATTGTTTATGTGTGTCGGCATAGGAGCTATGTGTTGTGTTCATTGTGTCACAACTACAACCACGGCTAACCCGCACTCGTGAGATAAAAGAACTATACCAGCGAAGTTGTTAAGAAAAAAGGAAAAAATAATAATAGCTATCAACAATAAAAGTAAATAGACAGAAATTAGAATAAAATAAGGTAGGTTAGCTTTTTGGTGAAGGAAATAATAGTGAGTAAACCTGCTGGATACATCTGTCACATCTGTGAAGATATTCAAAGTGTATATGAAGTCCCCACCCTGTACTGGGCCAGCATGGGGACTGCCTGCATGAGAGGAGGCCTGGGCGCAGCAGCAGTGGGACGAATATAGGCTGATTTTTGGGGTATCAGGATAAAGGGCTTTAAAAAGCTAGTACAAAAATATATAAAATCTATCTATACAGTTAAGAACTGTTTGGATTAACCGGACTAATAAAAAAAAACTTACCTATATTGAGTAAATGGTTGTAAGTATTTTATTGGTATGGAACCCTAAAACAAACTTAAATTTTCTTTATTCTTTAAGATACTTGCAAGAGTTCACTCCACTGGGCACCGGCGGAGGGCTGTATCATTTCCGCGACCAGGTCCGAGCCGGCAACCCGGCCGCCTTCTTCCTGCTTAATGGGGACGTGTGCGCCGACTTCCCGCTTAGAGAGCTATGGAACTTCCACAAGGAACGGCCTAACTCTCTGGTCAGTTCATATCAAGCTATTATATAATTAGTTTATCATCTGCCACCTTCTATCAAGTAGTATCAGAAAATGAATGCCGTGTACACTTCAACAAGACTTGCAAATCGTTACTTAACTTTTATTCCGCAGGTAACAATAATGGGCACAGAAGCAACACGCCAACAATCCATCCACTATGGCTGCATGGTACGCGAGGCGAAAACTCGCGCCGTCACCCACTACGTAGAGAAGCCCACCTCTTACGTATCCGCTCTTATAAACTGTGGTGTGTACGTGTGCGCGCCAGGCGTGTTCCAAACCATGGCCGCGCGCGCGCTGTGCACCGAGCAGGAGTACTACAGGTGAGAGAACCCGCTTCGCTTGTCCACGCTCATCAACTGCGGCCTGTACGTGTGCTCGCCAGGCGTGTTCCACACCATGGCCGCGCCTGCGCAGCGCACCGAACAGGAGTACAGCAGGTGAGAGAACCCGCTTCGCGTGTCCACGCTCATCAACTGCGGCATGTACGTGTGCGCGCTAGGCATGTTCCACACCATTGCCGCACGCGTGCAGTGCACCGAGCAGGACTATTATAGGTGCGAGAACCCGCCTCGCGAGTCCGCTCTCATCGACTGCGGTGTGTACATGCCCTTTTCTCTCTAAACAATAGAGGCGAAAATTAGGTGTCATAGTTGTTCTAATAGTTGTTTATTGTTTAAGGTGTTTAGCTTACTTAATATACCGTAATTAAACCTGTTCCAGTGGCAATAACCAAAGCAGTGTCCCTGGCTATATGTCGTGGGAGCAGGACGTCTTGGCGCCCCTAGCTGGCACCAACCAGCTTTATGCCATGCAGGTAACTAGAAATGCTATTACTATCTCTGTTCTTCACAGTAATGCCATAGCCTTCTTCACTGAGCATCCGAGCTCTTTGTCTTTGTTTTGCCAAATGCCAAATGTGGATGGTGGAAGTCACATTGACTGACCACATAACATCTGACAAGCAATTGATTTTTGTTTTTTTTTTTATGAAGACAGCTAGGAGTTTTATCATAAATGACAGCGTACTCGAGATTTAAAACATAACTGTTTTATTTAAAATATATCTATTGCAGTGATAACAAATGTTAAAATTGCACAGATATCCGACCCGTATTCACGCAATTTGTTAATATTATAATAAAACGACCTAAGTGCTACATAGTGCGAGACATGAAAACCTTATTATTTTGACGGTTCTAAGCTATTTGTGGGCCAAGTGGGTCATGAATCAGTTGCTTCGACTGTACTTTTAGCGTTCAAACCTACTTAACATTTTCACTGCAAGACTTAAATCTTAAATGTATCACTACATAATATAAACGGAGACCTGTAGGGTCGATAAAAGTCCGGAAAGTGTACGCGGCGACCATAATGCGTTGTCCTATTTGGAAGCGGAAGAGTATTAACACATTTACAAAAAAGATTGTCGCCACATATGCAAAACCCGCCAGGCGGGTTTCTTGCAGTGAAAGTGTTAATAGTACAGTTAACGTCATTTGTTGACAGAGAGGTGCGAATCGTCACCGTTTTGCCTTGGGCAAAAAATGCATTCTTATGTGTGTCCGACGATTCGTCTATTACTCTACAGGTCGCATTTCTCTACCGATTCTCGTGAAATTTTATCAGCAGGTTCAGTAATAGGGATGTTGACTCAAAATTTATTAGTATTCAAATTGTTATCCAAAATAAAGAAGACATAAAACAATGCCAAAAATTGAAAATGCCATTACAATATCTCAAAAAATAACGAAGCTATTAATAACTGTTAGAATGTTTTTAATTAGGTAGAGAAAGCACTACAAATAAATGACGTCGCTGTCCGCAGTAAATGACGATCGTTCAATGCAGAGGTGCGTTTTGCGAAAAAGGGAGAGAACATGCCACTTAAAACTTTGAAGACTTATAATTATATAATTATTAAATTTATTCTTTGATTGAGAATTGGATCATTTTTCGAGAAAATTTGAAGTTATTGATTTTTTTATTTGGTGGGTACATACCTATTACTTATGTAAGTTTAAGTTTTTTTTGTCGATTCAGTCGTCGTAATAATGTAGACAATACAACTGAAGTCACAGGGCCCGAGGCTACAGGTCAGTCAAACACATAATAAAGATACCCACAATCACTAAGGGTAGGTTGCATCAACATACGATCACAGGCCGGGCATCGTCAAATATGGCGCCGGCAGCTGTCATCCCAAAGAAACTTGTCAAACTTTCCATACAATCAAATCTTAACGAACACCGCTTACGATTACAGACGGTTTGCGGCAACGCACCTTAAATGTAACATTTTACGACAGACATTAATTTCATTGCTTGTCTTTTATTACTAGATAACAAACTGGTGGTCGCAAGTGAAAACTCCCGGTTCGGCAATATACGCCAATCGACACTACCTAGAACTGCACAGGACACAGAGCGAAAATCACAACAACAACATACTGCCTGATGTGTTCATTCACCACACCGCTTGCGTGGATGACACTGCTGTGGTAAGGACTGTATCGATTTGAGCGACAAACTGGTGGTGGTGGTGGTGGTGGTGAGCGGCAAACCACTCACACTACAGGCTTCCTCAATGACTCTGCCGTGGTAAGGATTGTATAGAGAGGAGCGACAAACTGGTAGCAAACTACTCACACCTTGACTTAAAATTTGACTATTTGGAGTGATTTTTGAAGGATATTTCTTAAATACAAATTTAATACAAGCTAGCGAATGGATTCTAGGGTTCACCTCACTAAAGCGAGAAAAACTACATAAGAAAAACAACAGTTTTTTTACTCCTAGTGTTATTACAGTACAGTTGTATTCGAAGGATGCTACTTTTTATATTCACTACATGTATGTTTTTCTCTCTTCTATTTAAGAGTTTACTACTCTTGTCGGTGGAGCAATCGCCAGCCGTTTCTGTGCTCTGCCATCTCCTTTACTCTCTGATATGACATGACCTTAACCTTCTCTTTTATTTGCTCGAACTAGTTTCTTCTTGGCCTTCGTTTTTCCTCTTTTTCCCTCTATTTTCCCTTCTATAATGGTCTTAAGGAAAAGGTCATGTCTTAGCAGATGACCCATCATTATTCCTCTCCTATTCTCTATGGTTGGTATGGTGGTCTCTATTTGTTTCTTTTCTTTTATTCTTTGCAACACTTGTTCATTCGTTATTTTTTCCGTCCACTTTATGCCTTCCATTCTACGCCAACATCACATCTCAAAAGCTTCTAATCTCTCCTTCTCTCTTTGTGTCAGTATCCACGTTTCACTGCCGTATTTAACGGAGATTTTTGTTTTCTAAATGAACTTTTTCCTGTTGAAAGCTTGTTTGGCCATGGCTATTGTTGCAATAATATCTTGACTATATATGGATTGGCTGTTAATAATGCTTCCTAAAATTATATATTAGGAAGCATTATTATATACTATTTAAAATGTTGTACCTCTCCAATTACAGTGTTATTTAGCTTAATTGGCTTGTTTATAATATCTGTTTTTGATGCTGTTAAGATTATTATTTTTATTTTTATTATTTTTTAAATGAAATTCTTCGAATATTCTGTTCATTGCGACAAGTAATTGTTCTAACTGACTATTATTTTCTGCTAAAGCCGCTATATCATCTCCAAAACGAATAAAGAATATTTTTTTCACCATTAAATTTCACAGAGCCTTGCACCTTCTTTTATTTTTTTGATAGCAGACTCAATAAATAAATTGAAAATAAGCGGATGTTTTTAATTGAATAAAATTCAATATAAAATTGTTTTTGCCGGACTGTATGGACCGGCCTTTACATGTTATTATGTTTAAAAAAGTTACTAATAGCACGTTTGGATTTCAAATATTCTTTGCGCTCTTGTGGATAAAATTTTTACTCCTGAACTCGATAGTAACGCAGAGAAAATATGAAATGTGAAGCTACGTGTCAATTCACACAGAAAATATGTGAAAGTTTTTAACTGTTGCTCTTGACAATATTTTTATTCATTATTATGTTTGGTATATAGATCGGCCCGAACGTGTCGATCGGCGCCGGAGTGACGATAAAAGCGGGCGTTCGCATCAGGGAATCCATTATACTGGACAACGCCACCATCAGTGAGCATTCACTCATCATGTACTCTGTTGGTAAGTGACCACCTGGGGGACTATGATGGTCACGTTTATCGACGGCAAACGACAAGATAAAGCATCTGTCACTTTCTGATACCACGCGACAGAAAGCGATAGATGTTTTATCTTGTCGATAAACGTGACCATGTTGACAATCAATAGAGAATACGCCTCATTTTTTTCATGATACCATTCGAACCAGTTTTTAGAGAGGAACAAATGTGTATATGGAACAAGTACAAAAGTCAAAAAAGTAATTCAAAGTACAGCATAAAATCTGCTGCTCAAAACGCCCCCAAATCCCGTAATAATTGAGCATAGCATGTGAAGTCATATACTATGCGCCCGTACTAACATTGTATGGAAAAACGAGTAATTTACTGTTTTGGTCGTCAAATATGGCGTTAACTTAAGAAAAACTTTACATTATTTTTCAAGTGTCATATTTTTTTAAGATTTTGAGCATACTTATTTATTTACTGTTTTTTGTCATAATCCGATGGTCTTCTTTTCATATAGTGATATCTTATTATTATTCATACCACATGCATGCATATTCTCTATTGTCACCTGAATTGTTGAAGAGAGCTGTATTTTAAGTGGTATCCCCTTTTTTAATCGACGAATATTTCATGGAATGTGTTGTTTCCTGGAATTATAACTTGTTCGTTCAGAAACTATTAAATTTTTAGGTACCTATATCTAAAAGGTCATTGTGTAGAACCCATTAGGTCTGCTAGAAAAGTAGGTTAGGTTACTTAAGGTTAGAATTACCAACCTTGAAAAAAAGATGCTTTTTATAAAATGTTACTTCTGCGAAACATAAATTCGATGAAACGACACTTTATCATGTTAATGATAATTAAAGCGCGACCAGAAATACATAACGCTTGTCTAGAGGGCGCTATTATTCTCATTTATATGGCAACAGGTCAGTAATGTCAGTATAGGCACAATAATGACATTTTCGTATATTGTACACTTTATCATGTTAATGATAATTAAAGCGCGACCAGAAATACATAACGCTTGTCTAGAGGGCGCTATTATTCTCATTTATATGGCAACAGGTCAGTAATGTCAGTATAGGCACAATAATGACATTTTCGTATATTGTACACTTTATCATGTTAATGATAATTAAAGCGCGACCAGAAATACATAACGCTTGTCTAGAGGGCGCTATTATTCTCATTTATATGGCAACAGGTCAGTAATGTCAGTATAGGCACAATAATGACATTTTGCAAAATACAAAATACAAAATACAAACATTTATTCTGCAAATAGGCCACAAGGGCACTTTTACATGTCAAAATATTAATTACAATTTAATAAAGTCTGACTATAATAAGTATTACATTTTTCATGTCAAAATATTAATTTACAGTTCAAGAAGGAATAATAATTTCGAGTTTAACAATTATAACAAAATTAATGTCATACAGTGAAGATAAACTTGCAAAGTTATCTATTACAAATATTAAGTTAGAGATGTATAAGGTCTCAAGATTAAACAAGGAGTGAAATTAATATATTATCCCAGAGATGTACATGGTCTCTGAGCGTCAAAATTAAAATTAATTTAATATTGTTAGAGATGTATATGGTCTCTAAGTCACTGATAATAAAAACGAATCCACAACAGGATGATGTCTCTCGTCAATCCCCTATAAAAAGACACTAGTATTAACGTAGTCACTATGTCCTAGCAAGCATGAACAGACCGGACTCCACAAACAGCACCCGATCACGAGTATGACGCGTATTTGACTTGTTTACCTGTCAGTTCTGATGTTAATTTTGAAACGTTTTGTACTAAAATAGTTTCAATGCCCGCGCGTTTTCTTCCAGAATTTTATCATATACATTACTAATAATGTTCCGCTCTTGACAATGAGTAGTTTTGGTCATTTTATGTAATTTATTATTTAATATTCACCACTTTACTGTTGTTACTGTTGTTAATTTACTTTACTGTTATTCAAATAAACCACCACAGTGACACTGACAGCCATCATTACAATTATTGCCAGTGTAAGAAATTATTTCCAATGAAATTCCGCAACATGGTCCATTTCTGGTCGAGCTTTAGATGGTTTACTATATATATATGTACTTATTAACTCTACGTTGTAAATCATAACATAAGGAAAACCGAATTGAGACCTTCTTTTCTGTATGCAGTGGGTCAAAACGCAAGCGTGGGCGAGTGGTCCCGGATAGAAGGTACCCCATCGGACCCTGACCCGAACAAACCCTTCGCCAAGATGGACAACCAGTCGCTGTTCAACGCGGACGGACGGCTCAACCCGTCCATCACTATCCTAGGTGAGTTCCACTAGTGGGCAGATAGAAGATACCCCCTCAAGACCACGACTCGAACAAACTTTTAGAGAAGATGGATAAATTCACCATTACCATCCTAGGTGAATTTCACTAGGCAGATACGAGTAAAAGGTATCTCAGACCCGAAAAAGTCTTTGACTAGATGGACAATCAGTCGCCGTTCAACGCGAAACGACGGCTCACCCCCCCATAATCATCCCAAGTGAGTCCCAGTAGTGGGTAGACAGAAGGTATCCCACCTGACTCTGACTCGAACAAACCCTTAGACAAGATGGACAATCGCCGTTCAAGGCGAGGATGGCTCATCGCCCCCATAATCATCCTAAGTGAGTCCCAGTAGTGGGTAGACAGAAGGTATCCCACCTGACTCTGACTCGAACAAACCCTTAGACAAGATGGACAACCAGTCGCCGTTCAACGCGAAACGACGGCTCATCCCCCCATAATCATCCTAAGTGAGTCCCAGTAGAGGGTAGACAGAAGGTATCCCACCTGACTCTGACTCGAACAAACCCTTAGACAAGATGGACAACCAGTCGCCGTTCAACGCGAAACGACGGCTCATCCCCCCATAATCATCCTAAGTGAGTCCCAGTAGAGGGTAGACAGAAGGTATCCCACCTGACTCTGACTCGAACAAACCCTTAAACAAGATGGACAACCAGTCGCTGTTCAACGCGGACGGACGGCTCAACCCCTCTATTTCTATCCTGGGTCCCAGCAGTGGGCAGATAGAAGGTAGGTATCCCCTCAGACCCGACTTGAACAAACCTTTAGAGTAAATTGATAACCCCTCCATCACTATCCTAGGATTCCTAGGTGAGTCCCTCTAGTGGGCAGATAAGGTACCCGCTGAGACCCCCCCACCCGAACAAACCCTTCGAGAGTATAGACTAATCTTTTCATGTTTTTTTTCAGGCGCGAGCGTCGTGGTGCCAGCTGAGACGATCCTTCTGAACACAATAGTACTGCCCCATAAACACCTAACCAGGAGCTTTAAGCACGAAATCATACTGTAAATAAATGCATTCTAAGTCATAAGTAGCTGGATATTTGTACTTTGTCGCTTTAACCCGTTGAAATTTTAGTATGACAGTTTAAACGCGATGTTAATACGACAAGGTACAAAGTTATTAAGCATCTTGTGAATCTTACGACCGGCACGCCTCGCTAGCACGATATCTAATACTTTTATGTGTTATGGCCGAAATGTACAGTCGGCATCAAAGTAACTTTGACCTCTTCTTTTAAGTTACTTTGATGCTTACAACAAGTTAGCTTATAACGTCACGTTTTATTTGTCATTTTAGTACATATGCACAGTACATATAATGGAATATAAGTGCTTCAATGAAGAGGTCTTGGACTATTATGCGTGGTTACTTTTGTTGCTGACTGTACGAAAACGTTCAATAAAACGTGACATTATAAGCTACCGTGCTAGCTGATTTCATAACCGCGGAACCTGTAAATTATTTACTGATCATATGTGTCATTCTTCAGATATATGTGATAATCCATATTGAAAGGGACCTTATGGCGGCCGGCACTTACGCCTTTATTGCCGCTGTTCCAATAAAAAAGTGAATAGGTGCACCATAAGCGCCCGCCGCCATAAGGTCCCTTTCGATATGGATTATCACATATGTTACCTTTTGGCGTCAAAAAGGGTCCATTTTCTGACTGTTGCAATATAAATTAGTAACAGTCGTATTTGTAACTTTTATGAAACGTCTAAAACGCTCGGTTAGAATGAAGTTTATAGGCAAATATTACTGATGAGTAATGACGTCACAATTTTTACTGTGAAACTGCGTCCTTTAATCGTCTTTATAAATTTAAGGGTATCCCCATATTTAATAGACCACGTGTCATAGAATGTACTTTAATGTTTCGCTGAATTATTATTTCATATAATTGTTTTTCTCAGGAACCGTAAATTTTTTAGGCACAGATAATGTCATTGTATAGAAACCATTTGGTCTACATTTATACTTCAAAATTGACAGTAAAATCTATCTACCGTTAGTACATAAAGTTACGTGATTCGCCTGCGACAATTAAAATTTGACATTAAAATCTACCTAACGGTAGTAAAAAAGTTACGTGATTACCCCGTGGTCTATACAGTCACCAAAAAAGGTGTACGCAACTTACACAGCAATACTTGAATCTTCTGCAAAGACGTAAAGGCCTATGAAAGTGTTGAAAATTAAATGAAAAATGACGAAAAATGCCCAAAACTATACATAGTCAAGAGCGGAATCGAATTGATACTATTTCGCTGCAAAATGTTTCAAAATTGACATCAGAGCTGACAGATAAACAAGTCAATATGTAATCTGGTTGACGTAACTGGTGAGGGAAGAGCTGGCGACTTCCTCGCACAACGTATCAGCATTGCGATACAGCGAGGAAATACCGCCAGCATCCTCGGTACAATGCCCCAAGGGCCTGTTTTAGATTTAAGTTAGTTGTAATATTATTTAAGTTATTGTTATTTAACTATTATTACCGCCTGTAAATCAATAAATATGTAATTTTAAATATGAAACTCCCATATAATGAGACGTGAATGACCCGTTTATCATAATTCAACAGGTCAATATGTAATTTAGTCTGTTGCCATATAAATCAGAATAATAGCGCCCTCTTGACAATGCTCATATATTTGTGGTCGGGCTTATAAGTTTTTTAAGCTCTATAAAATACAGACGCTGTCACTCACACGCCATTACATCGGAATGTCAAACGCGAAATTGAACCCTATATAAATGCATGTGGGTTGATATCGCACTGCACTGGCTCTTGATGGCGTAGAACCGATGGTGCGCATATATATGTCGTTGGCGAAAAGGTTAATACCGAATTAGCAATCAACCGTACTGGCATCAATATCGAAGGATTGCTTGAAAATCAAGAAAATAAGAGTTTAATCCAAGGTTAGATGTAGGTATAATTATAGATTAGGGCATTATTTCAATATCTCGGCCTAGAGAAAAATAGAATTTAGTTACTGTACGCACACATAAGCACAGAATATAATATGTAAAGTTTTATACGTTTACATTAAAATGTGTTATTTTTGGACGTTGAACGTTAAAAAATATTAGTGTTGTTAAAACATACATATATATACATATATATATATATATAATATATTTACGTTCCCATCCCATTGGGGTAGGCAGAAACCAAAGAATGCCAAATACTACGGTTATTCCGCTTCAATCAAATCCATACATCTCCTCATACAGGTTCGTTTTCAATATACAGAGTGATGCAAAATTTTTGTTAGGTTCCTCGCACCTAGGGGTATCCGAAATACTCCATGTATACAATTTCTTATAGTCTAGGAGTTAATTTTTTTAAAGGTGTTTAACTTGTATAAGTAAGACGAAGTCAAATTTTCAATAATCTTAGTTAAATATAAAATGGCGGTTAAATACATACAAAATAATTTCAAAAACATTTACAGTTCATCAGCTTGCCAAATAATACAAAAAGATATCCAACTAACTTGGATGAGATGAATAATTACTAAGAAGAAAAATCGTTCGAGGATAATTGTTCACACTATTTTTCTTTTTTCAATCATATGATCAACATTATTAGGATGGATTACCCATTTGTTATAGTAAATAGGCAATTCCATCTCATTCAAATAAAAGTAAAGCTGTATTATTCAGTGTTTAAAAACAATAGATTTTTTGAAAACCTCTTTCGTGCAAGTTAAACAACTTTAAAAATTGTGACTTCTAAATTATAAATAATCGTTTAATGTAGTATAAGTGGCGTATTTGGACCAGCCTGTATATCTTTTTGTATACCTTACTGAGATAGCGTACAAGAATATAGGGAAGGGAATTTATACCAATTGATTCTGAAAGAGAGAGAGAGAGAGAGAGAGAGAATAGGTTTATATATGATACACAAATTATGAAACATGTGAATTTATTGTAGATAGTATGTCCATAGGCTACTAATGCCTTAGATTCTCGTGTGATGAGAATATACAGCGTTCATCTCCTTACACTAGTCCAGTGTAAGAGACGCATGCCTGATGTTTTCTTATGTATATATGCCTTATTCGTATTTCAAGCCTAAGTGTATATAATAATATGTTTTGTCTCGCAAAACGTTAATATAATAAAGCTTATGTACATGGTAGTAGGTGCGGTTTTGTTTTCTTCGAGCGTTGACGCGCATATAACCTCGTGTAAGCGTTAGTCTGAAACCGCTCCATTTCATGTTTCGAGCAAACACGCAGGAATAAGCGCGTACACGCGTGTTCGATTTAATGTAGCGCGCGTGTAAGCGCGTATGCCAAAATCGAGCGTGTACGCGCAAAAATAAACGCTAGTCTGAAACCGCCCATAAACTCGGTAGCGCTCAAATACGCCCAGTTGTAATTCGAGCAACAAACCTAACTACATTCAAGAGCGGTGAAATTAGGTGAGTTATATATTGATCACATTGTCCGTGCACATATTTTCGAAGTGTTCAAGACGACTGAAACCCCTTACCACTGAACTCCATTCCAGGGGTCGTAGACGGTCGCAATTGGGGGCTGCGACCGTCCATGGATGGAAACAGATGGTTTGACTGTATGGTTTGATGGTTTAACCTATCCGGTAGCATTGGTGCGTTCCGTAGGAGATACCTGAGAGCCGTCCGAAATGGGTTGAGGACCATTGGGGGTTTTTAGTCGGTGCAAGTCCGACATAACCATACGACTTCGCCCCGGTTTCAGTGGAGACGACTGGCCCGTGGTGTTCTGAGGCCAAACTTTTTATTAAAATGTGAGGGCTCGTACATGGTCCAGCAGATATCGCTGGCAGTGCAGCGCGGTAACGCCGCCAGCATGCTGGGCACATTTGCGCCAGGTACCAGCCCTTCCGGGGATCTTTTGTTTTAGTTGGTTTAGATTTAGTTAGATTTTATTTATTGTTTCTAGTTTATAAGCGAAATTGTATTTTTACTGTTATTTAAATAAATATTATGTACCATACATACATACACTTACTTACTGCACTTTGCATACTTTTTCTTTGCACCTTTTATTAAATCTCTGTTTTGCCGAATGATTGGCTGGTAGAGAGTGCCATTTGGCATGAAACCCGCTATTTGTACAATTTTGTGTTTGCTGCAATAAAGTTGAAATAAATATATAACGGAACGCACCGCGGAGGTATTCATAACGTATTTTTTCCAGAAAAGAGATTTGGTCGACGTATTTATCGTCGCAGTTACCGCGTGATAAAGGCAAAAATGAAGCATCTGTCACTTTCTAACGAGTAGTATCAGAAAGTAACATATAGATATATATATACATATTTTATGTGCTGTCATCCTATATGTTTTATCCTGTCATCCATCACACGATAAACGTGATCATCATAGACCCCACTCCCCCGTCCGCTACCTCTCTCACGCCGCTCGCCCCGCCGGCACCGTCTGAGCTAAACGTAGACCTACCAAGTCGAAGTAATATTTGTGTTGTTGTATTGTATTGTAGACCTACCTAGTACCAATTGTAAGGATGTTTTCATGAGTACCCACTTGTTACATTTTCTAGCCCTGAAAGGTATTTAAACATAATATTAGAACGAGAAAAGCGTATAGTCAGGGAATGAAAAGGTTCATTACATTTCGACTTTATTCCTAACGTGATGACCCTTTTCATTCCTCGACTATACTACGTATAATTATTTCTACCTTGGTCAATTTATGGGGTCTGGGACACTGATGTGATAATAACCTTGTCATGTCGTTCGCTGTCCTATCCATTGGTCAATTATAATAGGTAGAGAATATGCATCATTTGTTTTCATGATGCCATTCGGAACTAATGTGTATATGGAACAAGTACAATAAGAACAATACAAAAGACAAAAATGGATTTCAAAGTACATCATAAAATCCGAGTGACACCACCTCAAAACGCCGCCAAAACATTCATACTAATTGAGCATAGTATGTGACGTCATATACTATGTGCCCGTATTACCATTGTATAGAAAAACGAGTAATTTCTGTTTTGGTCGTGAAATATTGCGTTCATGTACATTATTGCCATACATTTATTGGAACGTAAGAAAGCTGTTGGTGGTTTTTAATTTACATTCAGCCTATAAAAATAATTACATCATTTTTCGAAACTTTTTAAGTTTTTGAGCATATTTATTAATTTACTGTTTTTTGACATAATTTGAGCTGGTTTACTACGCATATAGTGACATCTTATTATTATACTTCCGCATGCGTATTCTCTATTACCTAGTGGTTCGGCTGAAATAATGAAAACACGATGTTTGTTACTCCATCAGGCAAAAACGACTGAGCGGATTATACGCAACTTGATATAGAACCAGTTTATATAGCCTAGATTAACATATAAAAATCATTCAATTCATCGAAGGGATAAAATAGGGAATGTAAGTTTACCCAAACGAATTCACGGCCAAAGCTAGTTGATATGTTGAAAATAAGTAGCATTCGGACAGGTGGTGGCAAATTTTACACAGAGAGCAATGGAGTCGTTGTTCTGTTATACTATACTTGTTAAGATTTAATGAATGAATTATTTATTAACCTACACTCGTACGACATTGCTCATAAAGTGCAAGTATCTATATTTTTAGCGGAATGATTTCAGGAACATCATCAAATGTTATTTTTACTATTTATAATACATAGGTATTTTCCTTAATCACATACAACCTATATTCCTGACAAAAAAGTTTAATAAGACATTTAAAATCGGATAATTTGATGTTGTCAATTTAGACAACTCTAGTTGTATTTTAATAGGTATGTTGACACCAAATAAGAAAATTAATAAGTTCCAATTTTCTCGAAAAAGTATCAAAATCTTAATCAAATGGCGAAATAAGTAACTCAAAAGAACCAATAAATACGTAATTATAAGTCTTCGAAGTTTTAGGAGGGGGCATACTCTATCCCTTTTCCGCAAAACGCACCTTTGTATTGGAATGTGGTCAATGACGTCGCTGCATCTGTCGCGCTTTCTTTCTCTAACCAACAACAACGGGTGTAGCTTCTTTATTTTTTGAGATGTTTGAATTGCATTTTCACCATTTGGCATATTTAGTGCGTTGTTTCTTTTGGAATAGTTAAATTTTGAGTAAATATCCCTATTGCGATAGGTTAGGCAAGTACTTACAAGAAAAAAAAATTAACGATCCACTCGAATCAACACGTTTCATAGTTAGAACCGTACTTATATGAAGAAAAATGTAGCATAATAATGTATTTCTTGCGCAAGGGATTTAACGCAATTTAAATAACGTAGAAAAACATGTTGAAATTAAACAACACTAAATCAATTGTGGCAATAATAATAATTTTCATAAATAGTAATACTAAGGTACCTGCCCATACTTAGGTACCCGCAGCATAATTATAAGAACTGTATGATAAATAAATAATTTACTCATTATTCATTTAATCATAAAAACATGTGATATATGCCACCACTTGTCCGCTAATAATAGGTAACAAAATCGTAAGTGTTAAATTATAATTTTATACTTAATATCAATTTATATTACCCAGCCGCGATTTGAATAGGATTAGAGGTGACATTTTATCCATATAGGTACTTACGTCAAAGTGTCTACGAAACACATACTAAATCCCGGTCTTGTAATATACATATATGTCTGCAAAGTTGATTCAAAGTAATCGTACAAAAAGCGACTTAATTTTGCATGCTAGAAGATTTAAAGTCCACAAACAGTTTTTTTTAAATAACTGTACACCAAAGATCTAACATATAAGTTATGTACGTTAAAGGTGATAATCATGGACCTTATTGTCATTGCGCCAAGATACAAAATGGCCAGTAGATCCGTATCAAATTGGCTGTGACAGACGGACACACGAGTGAACCTAAAAATTACATTTTAATACCTATGAGCAGGTACATATTAACTTTAATATTCGCGTTTTTCGTACGTTATTTACTACTTAAATATTATGACGAATAGGTACATCTGTTACTTTTAGTGAAATTATTAAGTAAATATTATAAATTTTGATGAATTCTTGTATGTCTTAATTCTGTAAATAAAGCAAATCAACTCTTTATGTAAAGTAAACGTCCCTGTGCTCGACACTGACCCAATACACGGCACTTTCAATCTTATGTCACGATGATAGAGGTGATTAATAGGTGTCATCTATTGGGCACTAAGGTGTCGAGCACTGGGACGTTTACCTTACCTATAATATTATATTATGTAAAATAAATACCTATTTTGGTGCTTTGAATACGTAAACTGAGCATGCTGTTGTTTTATTTTGGCGAACTTTTTTCATAACCCTTTGATTTAGACCTGGAAAACATGGGGAGAGGCCTTTGCCCAGCAGTGGGACAGCCAATAGGCTATAAAGTAAAGTAAGTAAGTTGATTTAGGCTCTAGAGCTCGTTCACATTACTTAACCCTTTAACCGCCATCGTCTTCAGACAAAGTGACAATGTAAAATGACTTATTCTTAATTTATGACAGAGTTGAAAATTGCAGATACTTTTTTGACGTTCGGTGGTTTTTAGTTATTACTGTTATTAGAGTTGTCAATTATTACTTTACCAGGATTCGCTGTCAAATTAAGCGCACAAAAAGCGACTCAATTTTGAATGCCAGAAGAGTCAAAATCCAATAACAGTTTTATAAAATATCGGCCAGGTCATACGATCTCAAATATAGGTAAGTATAGGTACATTTTTAAACCCTTTAGTTCTAGTAAGTAGCAAAACATGGGATAAGATTTTGGTAACTAGATTTTTTACACAACTGCCATCTGCCACTCACAAAACCCAGGGCTGCATTCACAAACCGACTCGTCCTCACATATCACCTCACCCTTCACCCGTTTTGATATGGGAACTGTCAAAGACAAATGACATTTGACAATTTCCATATAAAAAACGGATGCGCTGTGAGATAAGAACGGTGCATAGTGAATCGCACAGCAGGTTAAGCGGTCACTTCACCAAGAAACTGACTGACCGCAGACGACAATTTCACTTCATTACCGTGGCTTATCCGTAACATTTCGATATTATTTCATAAGAAATGATTACTTAAATCATTAAAATACATGTAACCGGTGAGGTAGGTACATTAAGGCTCGGTTTTATAAAGATCCGTTAGACCATATGTCGGTTTATTATGTCAAAAAATGTACTGAGTTACTGAAATTTGATCTGACATTTGGTCTAACGGATCTTTATAAAACCCGGCCTTAATTCATAAAAAGTACTGTAGGTACTTTAACCATTATGGAATAATCACGGCCGATGTCCGTCAGTTTACTTTTGTCTAATTAAAAATTATGTATAGTCGATAGACGTTTTTAGAGTCCCGTATACCAAAAGGGTAAAACGGGACCCTATTCTTAAGACTTCGATGTCCGTCTGTCTGTCTGTCTGTCTGTCACCAGGCTGTATCTCATGAACCGTGATAGTTAGACAGTTGCAATTTTCACAGATGATGTATTGATTGTATGTTGATTGATCTTATCCGCTAATACAACAATTACTAAAAAATTCAAAAAATAAAAAAATTAAGGGGCTCCCATCCACCGAACGTGTTTTTTTTGGCGTTTTTATAGATAATGGTACGGAACCCTTCGTGCGCGAGTCCGACTCGCACTTGGCCGGTTTTATTTCTATTCTTGCGCGATGAGGACGAAGTGTAACTGTTTGGACAAAAAGTGACAACCTAGTTAGATTTTCGTGTTAATCTATTTTGAACTGTAATTCGTCTTATGTAGGATGCATGTTCGTTTCATGTAAGAGTACAACTATGTTGCCGATCCGCTACAGGGTTAGCTCGTTGAACTCGCCCTGATTGTAGATTACTCGACGTTGTAGATTCTGAGGGATTCATAATAAAGTCCGCACCTACAGCTCGCAAAATAGTCTATTACAGATGTGGGAAAGTGTATTGTTCCTAATTTACACAAGTAATTATCCAAAGATCACCATAAGACACATACAGGGTGTACAATCCAAATGGGTCAGTATGGAGAAGTCGGAAACTATGAGAGATAGCGAGATCTGTTCTTAGGAACCATGACGTCGATTTTAGATTTAATAATGATTACATTCAAACTTTTTTATTAACTCTCATACATAACCGGGAATCGAACCTGGTCAAAATCAATGTGTATAAATTCTGCAAGTCGCAAGAAGCACAACGCTAATGGAATCTTGTTTAAATAATTGAAAGAAAAACCCACCAATAAGATAATTATTTTATTTCAGTAAATGTTCAAAATGGTAGCCATTCTGTTGAATGCAAAGATTAATTCTTTTGGGTAACGATCGCAAGATTGCATTTCGTATTTTTATGGGGTGCATATGTGTTAATATGTTTTCTAAGGCTGTAGTTAAATCTTCTACAGTGTCGTAATTTGATTTTAGATTTCATCTTTGACATAACCCCATAAGAAATAGTCAAGTTCTTCATTCGTTAAACGCATTTTATAAACAGTACACAACACATAACACAATAATAATGTGAAAATTATCAATAATCAACACGAGGAGGTTACGAAAAGCCGTGTTTCATTTGAAGTTAATTCCAAAAACAGTATTCCATTTTCAAATTTTAAATGAATTGGTACGCCCGCTGAACAAATGCGTTCTAATTTTAAATAAACGCTATTTGTAATGCATAATACCGATGCAGATAAGATATGCATAAGTGGTCTCTTCAGATAATTGATGATCGATTCATATTATTCACGACTTTTTGCAAATTAATAAAACTGTGGGCATTTTAGTCTAATTTACTGTCAGTTGTGTTTACACAAGATTTCATAGCCAAATTTGGTCCTTTTTACTTAACGCGGTTACAAAAATATTGACCAGGTTCGATTCCCGGTTATGTATGAGAGTTAATAAAAAAGTTTGAATGTAATTATTATTAAATCTAAAATCGACGTCATGGTTCCTAAGAACAGATCTCGCTATCTCTCATAGTTTCCGACTTCACCATACTGACCCATTTGGATTGTACACCCGGTATATGTACCTACATGAGATAAATTTTATACATTGACAATGGCAATTTTTAGGGGGGTACCCTGTTTTAGGGCCTTTGTTGGACTACATAGGCGCAAACTCTTAGAGTATTCCAGTGTTCCAAACCACACGCGTGGTCGTGCCGGAGGTTTTCCCCTGGATTTTCCCCAGGCTACTCTCCAACCGCGCACTCCTATCGCTTTATTGGGCCCGGCCTATAAAGCCACAGTCAGGTTCAAAAAAAAAAGAAAAAAAAAATGACTACGTAGGTCCATGTAAAGACCGACCAGAAATATTATATGATCCTTGGCCATGTTGCGGAATCACATTGAAACAAATTTCTTACGCAATAATTTTAATCATAGGTTGTCAGTGTTGTCAGTGCATGTGGTGGTTTAGGCTAAGTGTTGAATATTAATTATAAATGGCATAAATGCCCAAAAATTATTCATTGTCAACTTTCATCCCTTGTTTTACCCCCTTAGGGGTGGAATTTCCAAAAATCCCGTCTTATCCCTTGCATACGTCATAAAAGTAAGCCCTGGACCAAATTTGAAGTTTCTAGTTCCAGTAGTTTCGGCTGTGCGTTAATGGTAGATCAGGACTTCTTCTTTTATATATTTAGATAAAATTCTGAAAAAAATCGCTAGGGAAATGGAGCAATTTTGCTACAGAACTGAGAGTAAACAAGTCAAAATGTCATTATTTCGACTATATTGACATTACTGATCTGTTACCCATATAAATGATAATAGCACCCTCTTGAAAATACTCATATATTTCTGGTCAGGCTTTACCTATATTAGGCAGGCCTGTCCAGTGGGACATTGGCAGTGGCATTTCACGAAAACTTATAGTGAAGTTTTCGTGAAATGCCACTTTGTGTTCGACGACCTGCTAGTAGGTAGGTAGTTGTGACTGTTGTGAGGGTCATTGTCACACCGAATATCTCACGCTGTCGTTGGAGAATGGGGGTTGATAACGTAAAAAACCGCTCCAAGTTCGAGTCGGATTCGCGCAAGAGGGTATCATTTATCTATAAAAACGGCAAAAGAATCACGTTTATTGTATGGGAGCCCTCACTTATTTTATTCTGATTTTTACCTATTTTTTTTCCCCCCGTGGGTGGAGGAGCTCATTGTATACTGCCGGCGCGGTCCCGACCGCATGCCCGACTCAACTGGGAATTGGCCCAGTTGCCTACGGAGTAAAACCTCCACCCAGTGCAGTTTTTACCTATTTGTTGTTATAGCGACAACAGAAATACATCATCTGTGAAAATTTCAAGTCTAATTATCACGGTTCATGAGATACACCCTAGTGACAAACGGACAGATAGACAGAGGGACGGACAGTGGAGTCTTAGTAATAGGGTCCCGTTTTACCCTTTGGGTACGGAGCCCTAAAAATATATCTCGCGAGGTCTACATCAGCTCACAGAGCCACTTATATAGGTATATTTAAACTTTATTTAACAAACAATATAAGTACAAAGGGCGGATTTAATGCCATGAGGCACTCTACCAGTCAACCATAGGGCCAAATAGAAACTCCATTCATTCAGCATTCTGTGGTTGAGGTCAGAATGCTTCTGACGGTACCAATTCATTCACAACCCACAGCGGGTCACTTACCCGGTCTATTAATACCCAGACGGACGCGAAAGGTGTTATTTATTATCTCCGATAGTTTCTCACGTTGCGCATGCTAAGGGCTTCCGCAGAAATATGTAAACAACATCGTACGAAAGAGTTGCAATAACAGGGATGTCGGTTTGTCTGTTTATATAACATGTTTGATTGGCCATAAGATAATCTTTTACCATTCGCTAACATGACGATTGAGTAGGTAATTTCCACATGTTGAATTTTATAACATAGTCCATCAATATAACCAAATAATATTATTAGATATAAGTAGGTAATGTTGTTGTTTGGATGTTTGTTACTCCATCAAGCAAAAACTGCTCAACGTATTATGATGAAACTTGGTAAGTATACAACCAATTTATCGCCTAGATTAACATATAAGATTCCTTTTATTCCAAAAATTATCCGTCGAAAAGATGAATTAGTGAGTGGAAGTTTACGCGGAATAGTAGAAGTCACGGGCTATAGTAGATTGTTAACCAAGGGTTGAAAGTGAACCATTTCACCCGAGATTTATAGTTCAAGGGTGAAAAGGGCGTTTTCACCCGACTTGAAAACTCGACTTTTAATTTCGACTATGAGGAAAGTAACCGAGAAGCAAAAGTAAGAGTTAAATGATATTCTAAGGATTCAGTAATAATAAAATAATAATAGCACGCGCTGCAGCAGTCGGCGGCAGCGCCGCAACCCGCGACAGCGCGCGTGCGGCGCGTGCCCCGGCCTATTAAACTATTAAAAAAAATACTTTCAACTTTAGGGTCAAAAAACTTTTTTGACCCTAAAATGGAAAGTATTTTAAATAAGCAATTTTCCAGCCCGCCCACACAGCCAGCACATGAACTCGAACTTTCACGAAACAATGACAGGCGCGGACGCCGGTCAAGGAGGAATAGGGCCCCCCGCCCGCTCGCCGTCTGCTACTTACCCTTTGACGTACCCCTCTCACCCCTGTAGCTAAGGTTGCCACCCGTACTTTATTATAAAGACACACATTTACAAGACACATAAAGTACGCAAAAATACTTTATTTAAGTCATATATTTACACTAACGTGAGACATATTTACACTTAATAAGAGAACAACGGTTGAAACTCACTTGGAAAGTCACTATTTCCAAGTGAGTTTCAACCGTTGTTCTCTTATTGAGTTTATATAAGTCCTTCAGTAAACATTGTAATTTTGTAAGCGATTATTCGAAATTCAGAGTATTTTTGCATAATATTTGAGAATGTTTCTGTTTCTGAACGCTAGCTTCATTGGCAGCAATGAAATGACAATGACATTGATACTTGACAGCTTAGGAAGGGACCGCATGAGTGTCTTACCTTACCCCTGGTTGGAAGTTGGCGGTAAACTATATTTCGAGTCTAGGATTTTCTTTGCTTTCTGAAATCTTAGTGAAAAATTGAGTCCATTCCATTGCAAAATGGAAACTAAAAGTAGCGGTGACGACAACAGTGCCAACGATACAGTCATTACAATTAAGTGAACCATTTAAATCAAATTACTTAGGGAAAACATTTGTAACAGCAGCATCACTTTCAAAGAAACGTGCACTGCAGAAAAATGGCAGGCCATATTTATGGCACAACCTGATTTCCCAAATCTGTTTAAAGAAGTGTCACTTCTGGTGTCCGTTCCGGCCACTTCAGCATTTACAGAAAGAATATTTTCTGTTATGAACGCAAAGTGGCGGGACGACAGGAATAAAGCTTCATTAAAACTAATTAAAAATGATCTTTTAGTTTACTTAAATCTTTGTTTGCCATGTTTAGAGGCTATTAATGTATTTAAGAGCGACAGCAATTTGCTACTGGTTGCTAGGTGTAACAAAAAATATGTTTTTAAAAACAAAAAATAAAATACTTTATTTTTATGCTGGGTACTTTTTTTTTAAACCTTTTAGTCGAGAAATACTTTATGTAAAGCCGGAAAAGGTGGCAACCCTACCTGTAGCATCAAGAACGCGTCTCTGGACAGTGAACGCTACCTAGACCTAAATCTTGCAACCGGATAACTTGTTTTTTGCTATGATCTGAGGTTGTACATGTAGGAGGTATTTTAATTCGATTTAGTACCTACTTGATTGATCTAATAAATGTGACTTATGAGTTATGAGTTAATTTCTCAATGGAATTTAATGCTAATTAGTGTCTGACTGAAACACGGTCTTTTGCCGAAACCGAAACCGAAGGTTCGGCTTTGGCTCTAGTTTCGGCCGAATCCGAAACCGAAACTTTTATAGACGTGTGAAAATTTTCAAATAAAGTGTCAGTGGGACATTTTTTCTAGACATGTAAACAACGTAACGAGGGATTGCAATCCGGTATGATTCCCAATCCGGCTGGATGATTTCACTATATCCTGGTGGATCGAGCCGGTTCAGCCAAATTGGAGTTGAACGATGGCCTTGATTATTGCCGCCTTTTTGTGAAATAAACATTATTTATACTTTCATCTAATATTAACAATGCTACGTTGTAACGATCGCTCGTCAGCGCACGAATTCTGAATATACGCGGGAACGTTTAATTTTTTTTTTAAAAGCAAGTCAATTTTCGTAAGGTGTTTTAGCGCTCTTTTTCAGGCCTACCTGAGTTATCTATTTGTAGCGGAATATTGCCGGATCCGGTGCCTATCGAGATACTGGATTCAACCGTATTACCGTACCTATCCGACGGACTAGATTGCAATCCCTAAATATAACATAGGATAGTTCGAGTAGTGTGGTATAAAATAAAACAATTTTAGTACTTAACAAGATATAAAATAACTAAAATAAAATGTATTCTGCTGTCGGAGTCGGAGTCGGGCCAAGTTATCCAAAGGCACCTAAAATTAGACGAACGCAACCTGAAAGTACAATGTTGTAAAAGTTTCGGCGCGGCCGAAAGGTTCGGTAGTTTTTTGGCCGATTGGCCAACATGATTTTTAGGCCGAAACCAGTCGAAACCGAAACCGAAACCAAAAACTTCGGTCGGACACTAATGCTAATTAATGCTTGCAGTATTGTTGGATTGCATTTTTCCTCATTATTCGTTCATACGGTTTCCCATCGTGTATAAATGTAAATATTAAAAAAACTTTATTTTATTAAGGTACTCGTAATATATCTCATCTATCGATAGTAGCGTTCCCGTGGTACGTGGATACAGGGTGGGCCACAATAATTATAAAATATAGTCTATTGATATTTTATGACAATTGTATAGCACTGAAATAATGTAGGTACCTATTTCTAATAGGGGTGGATTCCAATTTACTCGAAAAACTCATAAATTTAGGTACTTACTAGAAAATAATTATCTACGCGACGACGGATACCATTTATTTCTGAATAACTTGTAGGTTGTACTTACCTATTTGTTTTATATTAGCAAACATGTTCGTATGTGACAAATGTCTTTCGTATTTTAATAAGGCGTCCAAAAATTCTATTTAGTTTTACTAGGTACTTAACAAACTTCTAGCTGGAATTAAAGCCAGTTCCCGAGGAATCGGTTCAATTCCAGATTTTAAAACATGAGACCGTACCTTAATTACCTTAAAGTAATTTACTACCTACTAAAATTAGAGGTAGGTAACATTTTTTTGTCTTTTCTACTATATTTATCAATACCTATTCACAACATGTTTTTCAGTACCTAAGACCTTTAAAACACAAAATCAGCAGCCTAGCGCGTAAAAATACTTTGCTCTTAATTTGAAATTAAATTAAGGCAGTATTTTTAGTATTAAAGTAGTAGGCACTTACTCGTACTACACACTGTATGGTTAATTATTAATTACTTTATTTTTCCTCGTTCTTTCTGCTGTGCTTTACATTACGTGAAAAAGCTATTCCTTCGCAATAGATAGACTCACTCGTATCTGGAAATCGGCCGCGAGCGCGCGCGGGTACCTAACATTAAAAAAAAATCGTTTCGAACTTTTTAAAATAAGTACTAAGTCTTTTCCTAAATTTATTCGTACCAGCCAGTATTAATTATATTTGACAACTTGTTTTGATTGTTTACTTATTTTTTGCCAGTGTTTTCATAATTGTTAAAATGTTAAAGTATACGGTGAAAAAATATTGTGCTGAAGGGAGCAAGATCAACCAAGTTGTCATGGCAGCTTTGAGTAAGTTTTTATAAAAATCTAGCTTTGAATTTTGTCCACGCGATTTAAATAAACAAAACATATTTAATTATCAAGAAGTTACGAAGTTATAGGAAATATAAAATTCTAATAGAACTTGAGACAAACTTCCCTTCACGAATATCTCCACTAGAAGATACCTTTCTACTTATTCTAAGATTAGCGAGAATTTTTGACTTTCTGTTCGTGTTTAGAAAAAAGCATTAGAAAATTATTATTTTCTAATTCCTTCAATTAATGAGCAGGTTTAGCGTCGTGGATTTTATAGTTATTATTTTTTATGAATGTCACTCTTCGCCTCTTTTGTTGTTTCTTAGCTATTGCTATTTTTTTTAATTTGAAATAAAATAATCTAAATAAGACTAAGTAACTAGACTAAGCTCCACTAAGTGGGGCTCCTATTCACCCTTCGACCATCTAAAGGTACCCAACGAACCTAACCTACCTACATGTTGCTCCTATTGACCTTTTCTACAGAAATCAAAATACCTATACCTATTTAAATAAAAATAAGAATATTTAAGTAGGTAAGTACAAATATCAAAAATACGCTCTATGAAAACAATGTAACAAACCACCACCAAAGTGGCTCTGAGCTGTAGACTTCGCGAGGATTCTTTACGTTTTCAACCCCCAAGGCTTCACCGTTTTGATAAAAGAAAGGCAAAAACTGACTTGACAAAAAACACCGGTCCAACTCGCGCACCGAGGGTTTCGTACGTGTGTACCCCCTATCCTACAAATAGGTTGTACCGAGTGTGCAACCCTATTTATTCAGGAAAATCTCTACAATACGATGTTGAAATTGAACGCTATGGGTACAGCGCCATCTATCGACGGATATTTTTCGTCAAATATACATTGATATCAATGTTACGTAATAATTTCATATATTTTCCTTGGTAAACTTCGGAAATGATGGGGGGCGGGACAGTATTTTTTAACATTTTCCCTCATAAATCGAAAACGACTCAACGTAAAATAAATAAAAAATCGTCTCCGAATATGCAACTTAAACCCTTTCATATGACACCCCACTTGACCTATTCACTAGACTTCCAAAGTTTGAACTACCTATTTGACATTATTCACAGAAAAAAAGAACATGTTCTATGCATCTGTTACCCTTTTTATAACTGTTCCAAATTTCAAATCGATAGCATAAGTAGTTCTTGAGATATTTAGCGATGTGACAGACAGACAGACAAAGTGAAACCATAAGGGTTCCTTTTTTACCATTTTGATACTGTAGAGGTTGTTACGGTATGAGGCTGGCTGTGTAGGTACAGAATCATAACGTATACAAATTGAATTTAAACTATGATTCGAGAATGCGTCAAACTGGCATTCTTCTGGAAATAATTGGTTTTCCAGGGACTTATCTTCACGACACCATCGGAATCACATGTTCTGTAAATAATTTAAAAGATTATTGTAAGTATATTTCAGTACAGTAAGAAATATACTAGTTTCATATGTGCTTCCAGTGTTATATTTTAGCTACGATATCCTCCCAGTACCTCTAAACCCGTGCCTCTCGTGCAGCATACCCCAGTATTAATATATATATACCACGTTATATACCACAGTACGGAATCCTAATAATACCTATATTATAATTATCGAGTCCGTTCACAAAATTTCACGAGAATCGATTGAGACGTGCGACTTGTAGATAGAAGGAGCACAGCCGAAAGGACATCCCGAAATCCGCCGGACATACCTACGAAAGCATTTTTTGCCCAAGCTGAACGCAGCCCTTCGCTTCACTCGGTCAATTCAAAAATCTCGCGCGTCTTTCGTCTCTACGAAACATGGGAGATGCTGGTAATGTTACTTGATCCCGCATCCATCGGATTGAGATTAGTTATAGGATACTGCTAATATAATATTGCTGAGAACTTTTGCCTTATGCTTCCTACAATGTTGCCGCTAGAAGAATCATATGAACGTAAGTACCTACAGTCAGCGCCATATATAGTAAGTAGCAGCCAAAGTGGCCAAATAGTTGGATACATGATATATTCTGTATGGTGATACAAATTTTTTGGCAACTTTGGCTGCTATATACTATATGACGCTGACTGTACCTAATGAAACTTAGGTAAGTACTGTAGTTTGTGCGATCGCGTACACTTACATAATCTAGCCAACTTAAGAGTGTAAATATTTATATTAAATTGCCTCCTTAAGAGGTCTTATGAGTTTTAAAATGTTTTGATTTCAAATTATGACAAAATTAAGTATTGATAATACCATTAAATTGAAGGATACTATAATTTGATTAAAGTTTTATATAGTAAAATGGCAATTTTTTGATTTTATTGTGTATAATAGAATTTAAGCGGATAAATACAGTTTTAGCCTGTTAATGGCCGAATTGGAGTGATATTTGAAACACTATAAACATATATCTTAAAGAAAAATACAAAAAATACATTATAATTTATAACATGAGATCGCAATAGTCCTTTTCTAGATAGTAACACTGAGAAATGTCAATATACGTGTCTATTCAATCAAAAAATCGTCTAAATAAATTAGCGTTTTTTAACTGATAAGGACCCTTAACATGGGCGGGAAATCGTTTGTGTGACGTGATTGGGTACAACTGTCATATCAAAAAGTTGTGCTCGAGAAAAAAAGTGAAATTATGAGAGGGGCAATAAATGATATGTAACTCTCTGTCGTTCTTATACAAAAATGTATGTGACCGTCTCGTCCGGTAGTGGTATTATTATTTGCGTGTCGCATCTGATCAGTTTGTTTGCCAACTTGTTCCGAAATGGCTGTTAATTAAGTTGTCAAAAAAATATGCAGCGACAGGAATCTGTCTGCCTATCCCAAAATTGTCAGCGACATTGCCTGTGGTGCGCGCAACGTCGACGGCTGTTACTGAACTGATAATTTTCAATGTTCCCGGTAAAAGCGTGTTCATCGGTATAGGATCCCAATACCGTTAAAAATGTAGGGAAATGTGACCGATAGCGGATCGAGCAATGTGAGAACCTTCGATATTCTTGCTTGTTTCGATATCGGTATCAGATCCGAGTTCCAACACCAACACAATGTGAACACGCTGTTACGGTGCATCACCAGGCGGACCGCAATGGAACTTGCAGTATGTACTATCTAACTGTCTGGACGCAGCTTAAAATAACCGTTGATTCTGCCTTATTACTGCAATGTGAACTGCAACGTAGATCAATCAGTGGCGATCAATCAAACGGAGGCTGCAACACGTGAAGATACTAATCGATAATCGATCGTTGAAGTATCTACCTAGAATGGTATTTACATTAAAAAACAATCGAAGGGCGCGAGCCAAGTTAATGGGTTTCCCCGAAATGTGTATTAGAAAAATATAAAAAACAATTAAATGCTAGTTAGCATAAGATATCGCCGCAGGTTTCCAGCGATTAAGGATAAACACCAAGGTGTATCCTTCATAGAACGATTTTTTGGACCAAGTAGGCAGGATTTAAAGCTACCGGCACAAACACTCGCGTCCGCCCACCGCATCCAGTGAGAAGGAAAATGTCCAAAAAATACCATCCCACGTATCTAACGAAGTTTACCAAGAGAGAAATAAAAAAACCTTTCTAAAGTTGGTACGGAACACTCAGCTCGCGAGTCAGGCTCGCACTTGCACTTGCATCACTTTTTTATAGCTGCCAAGTCAAGAGCTATCCTAAAACATTTGGGATAGAAATTCGTAGAGCCTTTAGATTTAATTCAATTGATGAGTTACCCACCTACTTATGCAGAACATTCGTGACCTGCTTTAGAAATTAACATAAATAGGTATATCTTATACTCACAGCTCTTACTTTATCCATCCACATCTGTTATAATTGTAACAAAATAATTAGGCTAGATTAGTCAAGGATACAATTAACACAATAGGCGAAAATGTTTTCCTACTTCAAGGGTGCGCATGAAAACGTGAAAGATATGTATGTATACATTTTCTTACCGTATTACAATAAAATAAGTTGCAAAATCGTAAACATCCTTGACGTCGACTGTACGAACTAAAGGGCCCAAATCCGGAACGCATTTTGATGTAAATAATATTAATAATTTATCTCAATTCTCAATTTATAATGGAGACATGCCTAAGAAGTCTATTTTGTGCATCGATTCGGATAATACGCGTGTAAAAATTGTGTGTTGAATATGTTGAAATAACTTTGTTTAAATACCTATCAAGACTAGAAACAAGCATACGGCCTACCAGTGGCGTAGCTAACATGAGCGGTACCCAGGACGGAAATCGTTTGGGTATCAGTATCACCAAGAAGTGGGGCGGCGACTCCGTCGCCATGGGACGGTACTTACTTGGCATTGATTTGATGATCACGAGTGGGCTTTCTATCACCCCTGGCAGCCTGTATAGGTTCGAGGTCTAGCTACCTGAGCCGCAGCCAACTATGTGTGAGCGAGACACATTTGTATTAAGATGATTGAGGTGACTAGGGGTTTTAGACGTTAATCTAAGGCTTTTGCTGCGGTGAACCCGTCTTAAGTACCCGCCAGGCGAGATAATTAATTGCATATCCCAACAGTTATTAAAATGAGGGAAGATAGAATACTTTTAAACATTAATACTATTTTATATGACATTAGTTAATTAATTTGCTTGTGATTTTCTGTTTGAAATTCTGATTTTATTCTAGTAACTGTCTAGACTACTATTTATTTTTATTTTTCGTTTTGACGAGCTTGTTGTGAATGTATTATACTCTCGACATAGCAACTAACTACAGCAAAACTTTTATTAATTAAGAATAATAATTACATCCATAAAATAAATGAATTTTAAATCATGTGACAACTGACGATTGACAATTGACGAGTGCTTGTTGCTAGGAATATTTAAATAAAGAATATTTAGGTTTTTATTTCTCAGGTTAACCTCCTGAACTTTATAATAGGGAACCGCTTAGACGTAGGTATAATAGGTCTCTCACTATAATTACACTCACATAATAAATACCTCACGACTGAGGATTGCATACACTAAAGTAGGGATTATTTCTATTTGGGGTTGTATTTAGCATAGGATTTTTGCATAGTATTTAGACGTTAGGGAAAGGGTTTAGGATTCTATGGCTTTTATTAGGTATTATCGTATGAATAGGTAGTTTGATGGGTTTGCTACGTAAAAATTAGGCGGTCTTTAAATGAAGTCTAAATGCTGTTTTTCGTGAAATACAAATTGCTACGTGTACAAGTATTAGCAAGGTATAATATTTTCAGTTATCAATAGGATAGCGGGGCTTTACCAGAAAGGTGGACTGTCCTGATTTAGTAGCGGGCTGAGCGGACCACTACTCTTTTATTTATTTATCATGAGTGAAAGAATACTCTTTGTTTAGATTTCATTATTTCATGATGATGATAGCAAGTTCCGTATTTCACAGATTTTATATTCTATTAATAATAGATATTCATGACTGGCTAGGAAATAAGGGGTTGTGATAGGCTAGACGGGTTGAGTAGTTAGAGATGATCTTCAATCATCTAAGGCTAATGAGCTTACCTCATTAGTATGTCTACCTGGTATAGGTTAGCGACCAATCCATCCATCCATCTTGGCATATCAGTAGCACTGTACATGGAAATAATATAGAAATATACAATACAATAATCAAAATTATTCTTTAGCTCCAGCTTATTATTGGGGTCTTTCGTTATGTGGAATTATATATTATTTACTACAATGGAAATATTGGTGAATAATTTTAATATAGAAAAATATGGCTGTTCTGGGAGACTTGCCTCCTATAACGACCAATAGCTGCTGATTACGTAAATAGGTCACGGTAGGCACTTGTAGGAGATACATTACCAAACAAATAATAATATTTTCTAAGATTAGGGATCAAGAATCAAGAGTAGGTAAAATACATTAGGAAAACCTGTTATAAAGGTTGGGAAAAAATAATAGAAACGGTCGGAGAAGTCACGTTTGGTAGGAACTTCTGGTAGATTTGGTAGAAAAACTAATAGGCATTGTAGGATTTAGGCTAGTTAGTGAAGTGTCCAGGTCTGATTTGCTTCACATTAAAGAACTGGGGTTAATTCGGTACACAACGTAGGTTTGATACTAGACGTTCATTTGGCCAAATTAACTTACGCTTTACTACGAGCTTTTACGATTATTTATTATTATGTGGGGTATGAGACATGTGGGATAGGAGAGGGTTAGTTAGTTATGGGGAGTGATTTAAGAGGGGGAAAGTTACATAATTTCGTCTTACATACAATATTAACGGTTTCGTTGACACTGGTGTGGTATAAGTAGGAATGCCCTCAGCAATCACGTCTCCGAACCACCGAGAATCCAGCCTGCATCTGCAAAGTTACGAATACAGCCCGCTAAACAACACAACAGAACGAACTAACGGGATTATAACTACTAACAATTGCAGAATTAAGTTGGTTGCAATATTTGCACTGCCCAATTGATCTGCCTATTAAGAAACCAGTATAAACTGACCCCAGCTCCTTCATTAGTTCCTTAATGAATGAGACACAAGGGCGATGGAGGTCTTGATATGTGATAGGGTTTGCACGTGGTGTTGTGGAATGGAAGCTAGGGTTGGCAATGCTGAAAGTAGAAACGTAAAGTAGAGTATGAGACCAGACAGTTTTTAAAGTAGGCGGCTAATATACGGTCGTGAATTTAAATCCTGGCTCGTGCCGTGCCGTGATCAGAGAGCCAATATAAAGATATTTCCATCACAACATCACACAAGCCTGTTAACACTTAACGATGCTTTAACAATACTGATTTTAAGATAATTAATATCTAGTAGTAGGTTGTCTGGAAGAGATCGCTCTTGTTCTTGTGTTTTTATTTTATTGTTGTTGTGCAATAAAGAGTATTTGTATTGTATCTATCTAATTTAATTCATATAATAATAACATCTTTAAACGAGCCATTCTTGTATATTTATTTATTTCGGGTCAAGGCTACCTATGTGTTTTCAGGGGCGAACAATCAATATAGAAAGGTCTCATTTCCGAGAAAACTCGTTTTCTTCGGAAAAACCCGCGAAAACGCCCTGCAAAGCTTGGTCTCCCAGGTACTAATTTATTTAACTGAGAATTGTCAAGGTAAAAAAGGTTTCCTTCATATCACAAATGAATCAAATGATAGAAGCAAAGAACAGGTGAAAGATAAAGTACGCCTTTTTGTGTGCGGCCCTATTAGGTGGCACATGCATTCCGTTTGTAATGAGACAATGTACGATTGGAATTTGTTCCCGGCCAGATTTAATTATCTTGTTTTTCCCCGACGACAAGTGCCTTTTATGAGGTTAGGCAATTGCTGTCCGGCAGTAACTAGATGTTTGCGTGCCTAATTATTTATTGACATGGATTTGACTGTTTGTAAACAACGTGCGGAATCATTTTGAGGTTGTACTTCAATTAGTTACGTAGTGCATTTCGTAGGGTCAAAAGGGGTAACTCGGGACTAAGGATCTTATCACGCTAGCGATTTGCGAGCGATTTGTACCTTATAATCTACGGCCCGATAATCTGCGTCCACGATGTTTCTCTATCTCATTACGCATGCGTTAAAAAGATACATTATTATACAGATATATTGTAGGGACCCGCGGCGAGCGCGCTCACTGATCGCGTCGCTTGCAGATCGCTCGTAAAAGGGCCCGACGCTACCTACCACACTAACGATTTGCGTAGCGGTTTGCAAGCGGCGTAAACTACGTAGTTAGTTTACTGTGTAAAGCAGTGGTGGGCAAAGTACGGCCCGCGGGCCAACTGCGGCCCGCGAAAGCGTTTTATCCGGCCCGCCGCCGATACATCGAATTAATTAGTACATGGCCCGCGATGATTATATTTTGACGGTTCAGCCAAAAACCAGAGCAGCGGTTTTATAAAAAAGTGCAGTTTTGCTGCAATTATGGCCCTCCTCCGAATTTTCTCAAGCTTACTGGCCCGCCATGAAAAAAGTTTGCCCACCCCTGGTGTAAAGGCAAGCACGCTGCGATAACACTCGTTGTTCCGCGTCTATTTGAAGCAATTTAGGCCGCCAATCTCATAACCGTGTCATCATCTGTAACCTCAAGCTCACCCAACCTTTCTTTTCCAGTGGTATTACCAGTGTTCTCCTACGGAATGGCCGTAGGATGGCTCTCCCCCATGGGCCCAAGGCTCATAAACGACAAGAGCCTGTCGGCCGACGTGTCCACAGAAGTGGTGTCTTGGATGGCATCTGTGGTGTACCTAGTCGGCACGCCAGCTGTGTTCCTGTTTGGGTATATCGTGGACAACTTTGGGAGGAAGAAGGCGTTGATGTTTACATCGTTTTCCATGGCTGTGAGTCTGAATTCTAGTAAAATACTTCATAAGATAGTTTACTCGTCCCCATCTAATAAAAACATAAGATGGGGATGGGTATCGTCCCATACTTGGCGCGGTCTTGAGCTCAGTCGTGCTGCATGTAGAGGTAAAGTCACACTTTTCATCAAAGTGGGCAAATTAACATGGTAGAAAAGGTATCAAAAAAGCCTCCAGTCTGCTTTAAATTACGTTTTTACTCTTGTATAGGTATATTACACATTGATAAGGTTCCATCCCTCATTCCTAAATTACCGTAAATCTTATACCAGAATCTACCTACACAGAATTAATCTCATGATTTGTCTAGTGATTCGTCCATTAGTATAACCTCAATTTTCTTTCCAGCTATGTTGGGGTTTGAAGCTTTACTCCACATCTACATGGGCCCTCATCACTGCCCGAGCCATCATAGGTACGTTTGAGAGAGGGATAGGGAGATGAATGACCTTGGTTTTCTCGCTCTATCTTAGAACCACATACAGGCTAAATTCAGCGATTGAATTTTCGCCGCCAAATTCACCCACCTGTCTGTGGCAGGGCCATACATTCTATATGGTATGGAGCAGCTGCGGGCTCAATTTGTATGTGTCGGGCCTTATAACTTACCTGCTAATGTTGAACCGCGCTATTCATCGATTTGACGAGTTTTGAGTTGATATAGCTCCATCAAAACTATAGATATATTTATGGCACAAACGGTTATACCGGACTACTTATTTTTTTCAAACATCGAAAAAAGCTCTATTTTCGATATTAGTAAGACGTTTATGAACTTATATATATGAAATGTACGTGTAACTGTTCCTTATTGACGACTCTAACAAAGCAGGAGAGTTTTTTATTTTTAACTCATTTTCACACAAGTTATGTCCAAAAGAACTATTTTTTCCCCTAAAATTGCCAAAGTTTGATGCCATATATCTCGAAGACAGTGAGTATTAAAGTAAACATGATATAATATTTAGTAAACTTCGTTGTTATTAATACGAGCAGCCATGAAAAATACGAGAAATCGGAGATCCATCCCATTATCAACTAGCTTGTAAATTCAAGATTTTTTGTACAAAATACGCCATTCTTTATTCCCTTTTTTTGAAAGGTCTCGGTGTGAGCGGCTCTTACGTCGTAACCCCTCTATACATCAAGGAAATAAGCGAAGATTCCATCCGAGGCACCCTTGGGAGCTTAGTAGTGCTGAGTCAGAATCTGGGCAACCTGGTGGTCTACATCATGGGGGAATACCTGAGTTACCACGCCGTGCTGTGGATCTGCCTCGCTGTGCCGCTGGTGCATCTCCTGGTGTTTGCGACGATGCCCGATACTCCGTCGTATTTGCTGAAGTGTGGGAAGGTTGAGGTTAGCAACTATTAATTACTTTTTAATGTTAGACCTCGCGAGCGTTAAGTTTTCAACTTCCATGGCTCCGCCATTTTAAAAATATCCAAAAACTGATTCAATAAGTAATCCATTACAATTATCGTTCACCTGTTTACAAAATTTCACGACAATTTTCTGTTATCCTTTACAGGTTGTTATTTTTATATATATAGGTTTTGATCCTTTTGGTTTTGAAAACGTAAAAATATCACTACCGAGGTCTACAGTTCACGGAGCCAGTAATTGTTAGTATATGGATTGGTATAAACGTGTACGTTTTGCGCAGGAAGCCCGGAGCGCCCTAGCCTGGCTGCGGTGCCGTCAGGGCTCAGAGGCGGCGGTGGACAGCGAACTGAAGCTGCTATTGATTGAGTTGGAACAGAATAAGGCGAACCAGTTCAGATACGCTATGAAGACTCTTGGTAAGATATTTTCTTGACACACAGACCCATCACAACAGTATAGCGTACACGTTTTTCTTCCTTATAAATTGGTTTACTTCCTTTTAAACAAAAAAAAAATGTATTATCCCGATTTCTCTGTCTCGAGGAGAGCATATCAAGCTAAAATTTGCGAGCCAGCAAGAAATTATTTTGGCCACTGTCGAGCCTTGAATGGAATATTTTTATAATACGTACCCGCTGCCGTTATAATCCCGGTAAACCAGCCCAGTATCACTCCAAGCCTTGACCTCATAGCAAACACTCTGAACAGGTCGCATTTTCGACGACTCATTTTATTGGACAAACAATACCACCTATTCACAACTTCACATCGCCTCAAGCAAACCCGTGTAACACGACCCTCCATTTCGCATTACGTACGGTGAGTTTAGGGGCCAGCGGCGAGGTGAAACCATTCGCGAATAGTAATACAGGTGTTAACCATAACTAAGTTGCCATTGGCACCTCGTAATAAGAATTGGAATTGTGTATTTATTATGCTGTAACTAGGCTGAATAAACTCCAGTTGAAATTGAATGTAAATAAGAAAATAATGGACATTTCCACTTAAGCCTGTACCTATATAAGAACGCTTAAAACAATATAACAACGATTTCCTTTGGGTATTAGGTACGTGACTTTCTTCTGGTAGTGTGGTTTAACCTAGCGTCCTTCAATTCGAAGCCAGCTCCTTCGCCTTGAATTCATTTATTTATATTTGTGGACAATTTTACACAAGCTTTCCTTAGTTAGGGTAGTTTTACTTAGTGCTCGTACTAAGAGACGCTATACGTAAAAATTATATAAATAAAAAGATTTTATAGATACTTATTTAAAAATTCTTACATAGAAAGACATAGAACAAAACACAGACAAAATATCATCAAACAAATAAATGCCATGACCGGGATTAAAACCCAGGACCTTCACCTTCGTAGGTATCTTCACTACCAACTGTTAGGTTAAAAGGTCGTCTTAATAATATTATTTAGGAATCGTCAAAAAATATTAAATCTATCATAGTTAGAGACGTAGCGCACAGAAAAATGTCATCTTGCTAGAATTTGGAGCAGCCCAACTGGGGAAGTACTTCCACCTTGCAGAAGACCACAGCCATAATAAAATTATTTACTATACAGGTATGTAGGGATTGTTGTGTTCTTGGAGGTGAGCAGGGTTGCCAGAGCTCCGGAGGATGCACTGTGTTGAGAGCGAGGGACCTAAATTTGTCCCTTCTGCTGTCAACACAATGAATCCTCAAATTTTGTAAAGGGTCTCGGACGTGACTCCTTTGGAGTTGCAGGCGTCTATAGGCTGCGGTGTCTGCTTACCATCAGATGGACCGTACGCGTCAGCGTAGATGAGTTTTTGCTAGGCTGATTAGGTTAATTTTAGCGTCTTAACTTTTGGATTAATAATAATAATTAATAATGTACTTAATGAAATAATGTGATCATAAGATAACATAAGTATGTAATTCATGTAACCAATATGCATAATTAGTTATAGTACTTAATTTAATGACTTGTAAATTATTTTTACCAATAAAGAAACTGAACTGAACTGAACTGAACGCTTGTTTGCCACCGGCGTTGTATAAAAAAATAGTCTGACCACGTTAACTCTGCAACGAATAACTTGGCAACACTGTGCATTATGCGTCGTATTTGTATGGAAGTGTGACGTTTGAGGTAGTGTTGCCAATTTATTTTAATGCAGAGTTAGCGTGGTCGGGTCGGACTGTACCACCCTGATCAGTCACTGTACTGTGTCCGCTCTGCCCTGGCCTCTAGCCGCCCAGAGGCCTATTAAAAGGTATCAATGGTTTTATACTTATATAAAAAAAATAGAGTTGCATTTCATTCGTTTCGCTTCGTATGGTGGGTGGCTAGACGCTAGGGCCGGCCTTGGACCTAACTATAAACAAACAGCAACGCGTGACGATCACGTGTGATTCGATGGCCAAAGTACTAGAGTGTCCAACTAAATTGACATGGCACCAAACACGTGACACCATAATTCCCTAACTGTATTGACAATACCTGTGCAGTGCCGTCTAAATAGGATTTCACACAGTTAATGATGTTTGCCAACTTGTAACCTATCTTCTACATTAAAAAGTCGTTAAATTTAGGTATTCTAAAAAGGGGTAGATAGATAAAACAGAATACATGAACTGTAATTTGCAGTGCCACTTATGGCAATCGTAGGTCTAAAGTAAAGCTTTCTAAATGTGATCTGAATATACTGCAGTGATGTTGTTAGCCCACAATGTAACACGTCAACCCTACCTCCCACTGGTAGTGCTGTTCCGGACGCCACACGGGGAACGATGTGGTCCTAAATGATGTGTTTTGAGCTTATTTATAAAATGCCACAACCCGATTTGTGAATTTTAATGTCACTATCATAACATTCTTTACTATACAACTAATTGGAGTTTTCACCGCAACCGCTAATGATTATACCAATACGTAGCCGTAATTATTTATTTTTTAAATTTAGGTATGTAAAGGAAATTGTTTCTGCCACTATCCTAATCAGCCAAACCTTTTTTTTAATGCCACAGCTTGTCTGACTTTAAGCAGTCACTGTAGGTTACCCTACGGACGCTTGAACTCCTGCGGAGTCACATGTACTGTACATATTTTTAAAGAGCATTCATTTATTTACGTGTCGAGGCACTTTCTTTCACGAGCGAGACGAAATGGGCTATACAATATTTAGGTACATATTTATATTTAGACCTTGTATTAGATACATAATTTAAGTTACGACTACCTACCGCGTACCTATTTGCTTAATGTGTTCTCAGGACTGTGATCTCATGGTTTGCATCACTCTCGTTTGTTGACAGTTTGTCTAATGTATATGAAACTTATTTAACGCTTCGTTAATGATCGATCATTAGGGGTAACGGTGCGTCAATTATTTTTCGATCCCGGTTATCATTTTTACGTTTCTTGGAAGTAGGGTTGGTTTTAGGCCACATACGCCATAAGTCACCTTACAGCGCGTGCGCCGTATCGCTTGGTTACGGCGCGTGCGCAAGGCAAACGGGACGCCCCCGGCAATGCGACCGCTGCGCGCCGGAGTGGCTTTATAGGCCGGGCCCAATAAAGGGATAGGAGTGCGTGGTTGGAGAGTGGCCTGAGGAAAATCCGGGGGAAACCTCTGACACGATCACGCGGGCGGTTTAAACATTGGAATAGAATACTCTAAGAGTTTGCGGGCCAGCGAGGTTGGTTGAGCGGCTTCAACTAAATCTGAGGTGTGAGTAATTCTACTCACTACAGAGCTACTGGGAGTTTTGTCGCTGGTTTACTAAACCTAGCCTAGCTGAGAAGAGTCCAGCAAGAAACTCGGCTAGGATATGATACCGTGCCGTACGCGAAGCGCAGCCTGTGTGCAATCGCTAACCTGTTACCGTACGTTTCGATGCGCAAGCCTTTAGATTAACGCTGATCATCGGCGCCGATTATGTAAAATTTCTCTAGAATTGTATTTTAGAGTAACGCCGACAACTTAGCGCTGACGAGCAAACGGTGGAGACGTAGTAGCTAGTATCAGTTCATTTTCTAGGCATAAAAAAATGTGGTCATTCTAGAAGCGAGCTGAATCTGACCCTTTCCTTTTTTTCTCAGCATCAGACCGCAGCACTTTCCGCGCCTTCCGCATCGTCCTGACCATAACCCTGGCTAGGGAACTATGTGGTTGCCTGGCTGTGCTTCACTTCGCATCGCAGATCTTCAGCGAGGCGAACCAGGGCGGTGGCTGGGTGATGACGGCGAATCAGCAGGCAGCTGTGCTGGGCGCTGTGCAGTTGTTTGGATCCGTCACGGCTTCGAGCTTGGTTGAACGGACTGGGAGAAAGGTGAGATTTTAACAGTCATTACTTTCCGATGCAGTCCGTGTATTCTGTGTGCTTAGGGATACACGACTTTCATGAAGTGAATCATATATCATTTAGTGGTTAATCTATAATTGTACAAGTACCCTACTTATATGGTATTATCACTAAACGGGAGTTAGGGCAAGTTGCACCAACTTACGATTACAGACCGATCAATATTAAATATAGCGGCGGGAGCTGTCCATCCCATGGAAACTTGCCAAACGATTTACGATTAAATGGTTTGGTGCAACCCACCTTTCATCGCGTATAATTACAATTATTTATGCATTTGAGTTCACTCGACGTTTTGGATGTGTCACAACAACCTCAATCACTGCTATAAAAGAGTATCAGCCAACATCTTCTTGACGCACCAGTTTTTCTAACACCTTCTTATTTATTCTTTATAAATCACTTGTACAAAAGAGTTAAACAAATCTGTGAAAATTGCTAATCCAAGTTTAAATCAATATACCCACCTAGTTATAATATACGTATTTTGAGTTGGTGTGGTGTTGTAGGGTCTGTCTGTTTGTCCCTTCCAAAGTACGTTACAAATATTTCTGGGATATCTTACACAAATCGACCTAGTCCCAAACTAAGCAAAGGTTGTACTATGGATACTAAGCGACGATATACATACTTATATAGATAAATAGATTTATATACATAGAAAACAACCAAGACTCAGGAATAAATATTCGTATTCATCACGCAAATAAATGCCCTGACCGGGATTCGTACCCGGTACCTTCTGCTTCGTAAGCAGGGTCACTACCAACTAGGCTAAAGTGGTCATCAATAGTCTACCTAGTAGTTACCATAAGGCAAATAATAATCAAGACCAACTTAACAAGTGAAGTAAAAATTGCATTAAAGCAAAAGCTGCTGTACGTATAAACATTTCACTGATCACAAATTTGTCCACAGCCTCTTCTGGCAGTGACATGTTTCCTTTCCGGCGTGGCTATGTGTCTGCTAGGCGCGTGGTTGGCATACGGCGGCGGCGGCTGGCTGCCAGTAGCCGCCCTCTGTCTGTGCATCTACTGCGACGCGGCGGGACTTCAGCCGGTGCCGTTCGTGGTGATGACTGAGATGTTCTCCTTCCAAGTAAGTTCTCAACACGAATGCCTTCTTTTGCAGACTTTAGCTAACCTAGTATTCTAGGTAATTCTTCCCATTAAAGACTAGATAGGTAATCGACTACTCGATCGTCATCTGCGCTGTCATGCGAAGGACTTAATCACAAACGACTGCACTAAAGTCCTCTTCCTATCTCGCTGCTGTTGACTTTCCCTTTAAATGCGATGGTCTTCGCCACGTTCACGGTTAGATTAGATGCTGCGCTGCGTGATGCAGGTCTAATGGCCTAGGCGACTACGACGTTTACGATGAAGATGGTGATTTTGATAAAAGCAGGCCTCACAAGGGCTCTATTGATTACTCAAGTCATACAATAAGAAATATATGTCGTATATTATACAGTAATAATGTGCAACAGAGCCTATGCACATACCTACGTAACGGCGAGATTTAAATCTTCACCAAAATTACCCCTTGATATGTCATAATAGGGATGTTGATACAAAATTATTTACGAATACATAAAACTATGCCAAATGGTGAACCATTAAAATATCTCAAAAAACAACTGTTAGAATTTTAATTACAGTGAGAAAGCGCTACAAATCAGTGACGTCACTGACCTAAAGCGCCATAGTAAATGACGATGGTTCAATACAGAGGTCCGTTTTGCGAAAAAGGGACAGAACATGCCCACTTACAAATTTGAAGGCATGTAATTATATAATTATTTGTTCTTTAAGTTCAATTTTTAGCTATTTGATTGAGAATTTGATCCTTTTTCAAGAAAACTTTGAAGCTATGGGTAGATTTTCTTCTATCTTCTATCCCTATCGGTTGATAACTTGCATTGTTATTTCCAGCTTCGCGGCACAGTCACTTCACTGGTCATCGCCTTCGCCTGCGCCCTAGTCTCCATAGAACTACGATTCTTCCAGCCGCTAGCTCAACTAGCTGGTCTCCATACAGTCTTCTGGCTGTTCGCTGGCGTTTGCATCATAAGCACAGTCTACATCATCTTCTGCGTACCAGAGACTAAAATGAGGTCCATAGACGAGATCTACGCGGAAATTGGCGGGGAAAAAGATGGCGGCAAAACGAAACGTAGCGGTAAGGAGAGAGATTGCGAAGCGCCTGATGTTACGCGGTTGTAGGTTAATTTTAGGTTATTATTTATTACTCGTGTAGTTTTAGGAAATAGAGGTGAAATTAGGTAATAAAATTACCAAAGTATACGTAACTAGGTAATAAGGCGTCATTGAAGGTCTGGGAAACCCAGATGCGCGGGTTCGATTCCCGTCTTGGGTTGCGTGCGAGATCACGGTTCATTTGTTTTCTTTGTATTTGTTCTCTGTATCAAATAATTGGAAATTTGATCGTGACAACTCGATCAATAATATATGAACAATTATAAATATTATTATAGCAATGACGCCAGCTTTAGTGTGATAAATTTAGAAATCGGTTCATTATGTTGAATAAATACTCAGCAACGTTTGCCTAGGCTAAAATGATGTTAGTTGACTCAGATGTAAACAGAATAATGTAATTTAACCTTTTCGACGCCAACTACTGCACGCCATGATTTCAACCCCAACGATGAACATACCCGTTACGCGTGCAGTGCTATTTTATCAGGATTATCAGGCTATATTGACCTACATGCATTTAGGAGTGGTTCAGACTTGCGAGAACCGTACGGGAATCGCGCGGTGCGGTTCCTTGATTACATGAAAATGTTCCGAGGTCATCAGATAAAAAAATAAAAAATATGTATGTATTTTTAATTAAGGTGAAACAAGTAAGTAAAATAATGTTACTAACATATTTAGATAGCTGAGTAAAAAATAAAGAGTGTTTCTTTCGCCAACAAACTGTGATGCAGTTTGGCGAAGTTATAGTGTAAACAAATGTAAACTTTTTTTGTAAGAAATAAAAAAAAAAAGACATAACCGCGAAGGAATCGCACCGCGCAGTTCCCGCAAGTTTGAACCGGGTCTAAAGGTTCAACTTCCGCGTTTGACATTCCCATGTCATGTCGTGTGAGTGCCAGCGTTTGTACTTGACAGAGCTCTGAAAAGGTTACACAAACAAATATTTTCATCATTTTTGTGTTAAAAGTAGCATCGGTCTTAAATTTAACGCCACTCTCCTAGACACTGTGTGAATGTGAGTTTTATGCATTGCTGCACTGTTATGCTTACGTCATATGTGAGCGGAAACACTGGAGAGGCGTTCATTCACGGTTGTATGACGTAAGTTGTTATAGATTCGCAATCGTCCATACGGTGACTGCTTACCATCGTACGGGCCTCTTATGCTTGTTGACTACCATCGTAATATTAATACCACTGTTACTATTATATCTATCTAATACCCAATAATTAAATGCCATACCTTTATCTATCTAATAATACACTTTTCACATCTGCTATTCAGAGGAAGAGTTATTGGTGGGCCATAAGTACCTACTCTATTCTGACTTGCATGTGTTATTTCCGTCTCGGGCGTAAATACTTGAATCCCTCGTTACGCTAACGATATTTTAGAATATTTCGCTTCACTCAGTATTGGAAATACCGCCCTCGCCGTAAATATATAGTTTTGCTCCCTTGAGACACAATCTACTATTTTATTTATGTTTAAAAATAAAACACGATTCACAAGCAATGGAATGTTTATAATTGCAATGATAAAGTTATTACAATATCAATATGTAAGTACATGCCCGCCTCGCGCAGCGTTGCTCGCGCATGCCTTAGAGCAGCGTCATTAAGTGCCCCACAGCCAGTCAATATTATTGTGCAATATTTCTGCCCACATTTCAGATGTGCAATAGTCAATTTAAATCGGTGTTGCAATTATCCATATTTATAAACGTCCATCAAACCTTATCTTTATCTGTCTCCTAGACATTTGTATTTATGAACATCTGTATCAAACAGTTTTTAGTTAATAGAGGTTGGATGCGTTTTATGAATGGGGTTAGTCTACTAGTCTAGAAAGTGAAGAGTTGATATCAGTATTAATTATTAAGATTAACACAAATAATCAAAGTTATACCGATTGCTACTGAGATGGATAGCTATTGCACAATAAATTGACCATTATTGGGCAACCCAGGACGTCTCGAAGACATACAAATATACATCTTTTATATCAATATAAACATCGCCAGGGGTTTCGTTGGGGTCACAACCGTACTCTCAATAGGAACAAAACAACTTAGGCCACAGGGTACATTTATATCATAATGTAATATTGTGTAATTGCCAGTACATTTTTTGATTAGTGTCTTGCTTTCAGCGCCAGTTCATAGAATAGGAGCGTGTTCTATTTTTCGCGAGTAGCTTTTGTATGGACTCGAACTAATCACTAATCAATGTGAAAACAGGCCTTACGGATTCAAATGCTAAATATCAAAATAAAATTTATTGTTACATTTAATGTTTCGATTTTTAGTTCACCTTTAAGTATTTGGATTATCTAATGTGAACAATTAATTAAGTTTTAATCCACGAAAAAGAAGAGTTTATTCCAAGATTAATATGTACAATAGTTACGTTTATCAGCAGATGAAGTAGTTATTTTTGTTTGGTTAATTCTAGTTTGCACGTACTTATTATTTTTAACTTTAATAATAGTTTCAGATACTATTTTTAAAGAATCTTTAATAAATGAGAAACATAGTGGATCAGTTAGTCATATTTCAGGACATCTTTATATGATAATTCAGGACATTAACACTCCCGTAAAGAGAATTCCGACAATTACATATCGTCTTAAGTAACTTTACATCAATCAAAGCGCGCCACAACGCCGCGAGGCATCTTATCCACAAATACAAAACCGTACAGATAAATTACTTTAAGCATCACACTGACATATCCTTTTATTAGATATTCTACTTTAACACTAATGTAATAGAGTTTATATTACGTACACACTGTCTAGATCGTATGTTTGTAATATAAACTCTATTACATTAGCGTTAAAGTAGAATATCGAATGGATATCAGTGTCGAACTCAAAGAATCGTACTGAATGAAGGTTAATACAATACACATAATATACATATCGATGTACATGTGGTCTACACGTATACAGCACGATTACGTATTTACGCTCAAGCAAAAGGTTCTTTGGAATCATGAAGGTGATATTTCTATAAAAATGCAATTAGAAATAGTCCTTATTTACATAAAGCACCTTTTGCTTGGGAACGACATTTTTATATAAAAAAGACGATACGATAGAAACTGGGTGCTTAGATTTTTGTGCTTCCTTATACAGTAAGTATACATATATTATATGGTTACTTAGACAGACATAAAACTACGACTATATCTATTACAAAATCTATTGAATGGTACAAAAGGTTTATGTAGTACTTATTTAAGTAGTAACTTGTGATGTACATACTATACAGTTTAATACATTGTGGTATAAATATACTTGTCCTTTTCCTTTATAAAAGTATCACGTGTGTTCAGTTATTTATCCCTTTCTTTTGTTTAGTTAGAAAACGATTAAAATTCAAGTTTTAAACGAAACCATACCTTAAAACTATCACATTATAAGGTGTATCTATCTATAGTCTGGCCGCTTAACAGAGACGGCGCGCGCGACCCTTTGACGTCCCCCCTCTCACCCGTCTCGTCGCAGGCGAAACTCAGTTAAACGGTAGATCTATAGTTTAATAATGATTGTAGATTACACGTTTTCTAACTAAATATTAATTTTAACAAGTACTATGGCTGCTTCATTGAATGCCGTAGAATTTCCGAATGAAGGTATATGTGTATGGTGTCTTATAACGTGGTTTGAGTAAATAACCATAAGACAATTATGCTGCCTACTGAGATAAAAAAAGGAATAAAATAATGTGTATTTTATTAAAAAATTTAACTAAAACCTCAATTCATAAGAGTATGGTATTTTATTACTTATATTTTTTTGACTTAGAACCAATAATTGATACAGGGTTTAATTATGTATCTTAATACAATAATAAAAAAAATCATTTCGAAATATAATTTTGTTTGCCGTAAGTGTAAATAGAAGATTCAGTTAAAATATAAACTTAAGAATACGAGAACTAGATAAGTATAACAATAAAAATAAAGAAAGTAAACCTATCAGCTTTTGGTAAGCAAGCTTCAGCTACAAGGTGTCCTTGCAAAATTATCCTTATTAATTAATAATGAAGCCTAATTTCGAGCAAAATCAACAACAAACTAAATGTAATGAACTGAACACATTGAGCAAAAATATAGCAATTGAAAAATTACAATTTCAAATTTCACTTCTGGCCGACACTCAACTTTTTACCAATATTGCCAGTTTTTAAGTCTAAAAATATAAATGAAGACATTTATGTACAATATAAACTACCCATCCCTCTCTCCTACATATAGAGAGGGACAGCTCCACAGCTCATATTGTACAATAACGATATCATGGAGTTAACCAAAACTTACTATGGCGACACGACTCGAGGTACATTGTCAATTGTACTTTCTGCGTACGATTATGCTTTGGGCTTAGCTACGAAATAAACTAAAATAAACCTATCACAATGCCTTGGCAAGACCAATTGTAGTAATATTGCACTAATATTGTATAATAGTTCCTATTCCTAAGTAGTGAACTGGAGGACTGCGATTCTGTGAGAACATCAAATTTTTTGTTGCTATTTGCCATGATTACGTCTCCCCAAAGACTGTAAACTACTAAGAAGCGTATATTGGCTGCCATGTCTGCTTACAGTTGTACTAAAGAAAATATATTGAGTTTGGATAACCTAAGTGTATATTTATAAAACAGGGTATCTCGGAGATACCTCGTCATAAAATGGGTTTACTATTGTTTTAGAAATATCTCCTAAGAATACTATGAGATATGCAATCATTTTTCTAAGATACTCTTGTCTCGCTTGCTTGCACACATAGACAAAAAGTTACTATGGTAACAGACGTTACTTAATTACCCTCCTACACCAAATATACTCTCTCGTTCTATTTAAGTACGGTGCGAAAGAGACCGGTTAGGTCCCTGTATGACTAAGATGTAAGTATAACAAGAGACTAACGGATAGATGTATCCCACTCTAACCGCCTTGATTAAGTTACATTTAAAAAATGATATGCATATACTTAAACTAAAAAGCGAACAAGCTTTTTATGACAGGAGTTTTACCAATAATAAGTTGATATAGTTTTAAAACTGACACCTTGGTTAACAATACAAAGTAAACGCTAAAATATGTATAATAAACATTGAAATTGATTTTGAGTAAGAACCAAATAGTTCTAAATTTGTCTGCAATTTTATGAGTTTCATCGCAGGTAAGTCGCACGGTAGTGCTGTTGAGCCAAGATCTTACGTTCACAATATTTTATATTTAATAGCATAAGTGGTAGGTACTAATTCATTGTTACTTAAATGAAGCTGCCGAAGCTGAAATACTTAATTATATTAAAATATAACGTATAATTAAAACTATAAAAAAGTAAGTGCATTTTTGGATAATTCGAGTCAGTACGAAACTCGGGTATAGACACTTAGAGTATATCAAACTTTTAAAAATTATTCTATACTCCATTTGGAAAGGTATTTAAGTAAACCATGTGAATAGGCTAATCATTTACATGTAGTGAAATACATTTCCAAATAAAGAATACACGCTGCAAGTTAATACGAGTCAGTGAAACACCGGCCATCATACAATTAAAGTTATCATATTCAATAACGAGGATTATTTTTAAATTACTCAATAGCATTACTTTATTCCGTCTATACCCAACTAAAATTAACGTTTTGGTTTACAACAATTTGGCATTTCCACGTGATCGGTGGTCGACGCGACGTCAGTCTTAGCTACCGCTGAGCAAATGAAACAAAGTGAATTTAACTAAAAACTATAACTAACCGTGTTAATACTGCTTACTAAAAATACTAAGCAGAACACACTGGAATGTTACGAAGAAATTGGTATAAAATGATGAGAATTAAGTTGTGGTAAGAGTCAAAAGCATCTTCGATAAACGTCGCGATAAACAATTTTATGACATTTTTCTTCGCGTTATATTCTTTCATCTCAAACCACAACATAAGAGCGGAAGTATCAATTGACTTATTTGTACATTTGGAAGGAATTGACAAATGGAAGACAGAAAACGAATATATGTATAGATAATAGACATAGGACGATATAGACGAAACGAACGGGCTAACTTGGCCCTAATTTACGTAGCATGGGGACTAGACACAATAAGCAAAAAAGGTATATTACAAAACTTATTCTTAAATTTAATTGTTAATTATAGAATCACGTTTTAAAAACTTGATGACATGTTTGTTTTCCCAAAATTACTGGGTGGTATGGTATATACCTAGGAATTCTTCGTCGTTGTCTTTTAGAACCGACTTCGGCGATAATTGGAGGGTAACATTATGCGTGTTGCTTACGTTAAATTCATAGTTTTTTGCTGAAACTACACTATTTCTACAGACGTAAGAAAAAAATATTTCCGTTTCGGCAAACCCGTATCGTACCATTAAGTCGGTTCACTTTAGCCCTGGAGGGTAACTTTCTACAGGTGAAATTTATCTATTAGTGCAGTTCCAGCAAATATCCATTATTTCATGCTGGGCTGCCTCTTCTATCATGCTAACACATGATCTTCAAAATTCAGACAATATAAGTACATACAACGTATATCGACGTAAAACGAGCAATCAGAAACGGCAATTGTAACAAATGTCAAACGACATCAAATGATTAAAGTTCATCAAAAATTGCTTTTATTTCAAATTTAACTGTTTTTAAATCGCAAAGCTAAATATAGGCCAGCCTACCTGAAATCTTGCGGTAGTTGTCAGTGCTAGCGTAGCATTATAGATTGAGCTCACAATAGAAACATATCGTTCCCGCACCGCATAGATACCGCAGGTCACTCAAACGGCAGGCCTATAGTAGAACAACTAGCATATATGAAGGTAGTTTTACAATACTCGCTGGTGCTGGAAAACCTAGCTCTGATTCAGTTTCACAAGAGCTGACACAGATTTCTATGAATTTTAGTATCAATTTCATAGTTTCTATGAAATAGTTGGTAGTATGGATAGGAATGAACATTTTCTCAATGTTCATTAATATTATTTCTATTTCGCTTCATAATTCATACTAATATAAGTTCATTAAGTTTATATTTCCAGTCCAAGAGCTTAGAGAACAGATCTGTTTTGTAATGCTTTAAAACATTAAACCACATAATTTTTTAAGTCACATGTTTTAAAAAGTTCAATAAACAAATCTAAATCGGCTAAATCAACGATGCATCAAATATTAGGTATTATGCACGAGCCGAGCGCGAGGGCCATAAACACTCGAGAAATAGCGTGTTCATCAACTGAAAATGGGTTTTACGTTGACAGACGGTAATAAATCAAATTACGTTCAAGAAGCTCAAGGACCGCTAAATATTTTTATGGAAACGTTCAGTAATAATATAGTGGTGATAGATAGAGTTACACTATGTCCGGGGGTAGTAGTGTCCGGTGCGGGCCGGGAGGGGCGGGGGAGTATCCTGGAAAAAACACCAAGTAATTAGTATGAAGACAGTTTGCTTGTTGAGATGTTAACTGTTGGATTATGTTCTTGCATAAATATCGAAGAACAGATGGCGTTCCACGAACCAAAAACGAATAATTGCCCTCTCTGTCGTTCGAATATGCTAAAACAATTACGACAAAGAGGGAGATATTACGATTTCGGCTGCCAGTAGACTGTCAGGGCCTTACCATAAGATTCATATTTATACCGATAATAAATATATAAGTTTCATTCAAATACCCCCTTATTCATAATCGTGCATTTGCAGTTCAATTGCCGCTATTATTTTTTTTTCTTTATCTGTCACTCTCATATTTGTTTGTTAGAAAGTGACAAACAAGCTTTATGAAGACTACTTAGTATGATTAGATTGACATTTATCTGTATAAATTTCAAAGTGACAGATAAGGGCACACGAATTTTGGAGGTAATTTAACTAAAAAATGTTTGATGAACCATTATGAATCCCTATTCAAGCGTCCCTATTAACCCCCTGGTTAAAGCTTTGTGGCATATGCAAATAAGTAGTTTAACCCTTGACCAGGCGGTGAATCCGAGTACCTAATTTTTTCATTGGTTTTGAACCTTATCATAATGAGCTAAAGTTCAATATCATATGGTCCTATATAGTACACAGCCTGGTTAAGGGATAAAACAAAAAATAAATAAAAACAAAACAAACCTCATCTACAATACTGGCAAATAAAACTTAAGACTGTGTTTGTACACTCGGCATGCTCTGAAAATAAACACACAACAAAGCAATTGAGTACTAAACAAAATAAAAACAATTTCAGTCTTGGGGGAGTTTCCAGCTATGCACGATAATGGAAATATCGAGCGCTCGTGGCCCGGCAACGTGGGCCGGGTTCAGTTCTTGGATGGGTGACCACTTTGAATGGTTAATAATTAAGTGTTCCCGTGATTCGGAAGGCATGTTAGGCCGTTGATCCCGGCTGCTGTCTATGGCAGTAGTCGTTAAGCCAAGTTGGAGACCTTCGCACGGCTTTAGAACTTCTAACAGTCAAGTTGCCCACTCACTTGACAAGGGGGGTCGAAGTTGCACCACGTCCCTGTACCCACCACTACCCTACACGTGACCCCTGGGTGGTGCTAAAAGTGCAAAAAAACTGGCAACCGTACTGTCTTCTCGAAGATCTCACGGTTCAAAATAGCAATTATTTCATACGATAAATAAATAATGGAAATTACAACGACAAAGCACGATGCTAAAGGATGCAACCTACTTAATGTGCACGCCAAAATCAGACGAACTAGTTTGGTAAGTGAAAATGACCTCATTTCATTCAGGGCTATGAAAATCATCGATACAATAACACCGACGAACGAAAGTTGTACTAAAAGTGCGCAACTTGACTGTTATAAACCGAGCTCGGAAAGGGTGTGCTGTCTTGAGGAACGTGATTGGTTTTTTTTTTTTTTTTTCAAATATATGTTTCAAATTTATTTTTATAGTTTATCCTTAATATCTTCTTTCCGAGCTCTGGTAAAGCTTCTAGCCGCCCGAAGGCGTAGCCATCTTAAGCTGCGTTTTCAATGAGGCGCAGCGGAGTGAGTAACATGCAGAATTGACCAAACAAATTAGTTCTTCTCAGTAGCGGCGACGAGACACGTAACTAACTTTTACGTGAAAGTCACACACATGGCGCACAATCCGTCTATTATCAGCACATAATGAACTTATTGCGACGAGATAAGGCCTACTAATGATCAATTAATTACACACTACAGAGTGGAGAAATGACCGTTTACCTGCACGTTGTTGTCGTGCAGATAGTGACGCGGCGGCTGCGGCCGCGGCATCGGCTCGTCACTGTCTTCGTCCTCTTCGAAATCTGAAAAAATAAACATTCAGTATAGTGGTAACTAAATTATGTCATGGGCCATACCTACATCATAATGTACAGGCAAACAATTTAATATCTGGCCACTTCGTACCTTGTCACAAGAGATCTCATATTAATGTCACTGTGACTAGGTACTAGTACTAGGTACCCTAAAAAGCTCAGGATCAGCTTTGACACCTAATCCAAGATACAGACAGCGTACACAATTCTTCGCACCAATTATGGCTATAACATGAAAACCTTTCGGAAAGTATTAAAAAAAAGATATTGATGTCCGGAACTAAATTTGAATGGTTGTCCGTTCCAAAACCAATATGAGATTGTATTTATTTTTTAAATACGTATAGATCCAGAGGGGCTTCTTCGAACTTCGCATCGTGTCGTCCCTTTCACTCATGTGTGTGTATAACACGAGAGTGAAAGGGACGACATGGTACGAAGTTCGGAGTACTGGGCCTGTTCTGGAGCCCTTCAAATTGTTGAAAAATTGACCTCAACTTGAACCGTTGGTAGCAATGGCGCCGTGTCAAAGATAAATGGCCCATTCAAAGGTATCCTCCTTTATATCTTTCAAAATTAGGACAGTTGTAATTGCTTTGCTTCGTTCGAGTTCAAAACAAAATAAACTATTTCCTATTTCACATTACATCTGATTAAAATTCCATTGCCGGCTAGTGGAGCAAGCCAGATCTTGCTTATTTTTTCTTCAAGAGCTGTAGTATAAGGTACACTATCGTCTCAAAATAGGCATGCATGTAGAAAGTTAGTCCAATAAGTCGTCGTGTTACTACACCAATCGACTTGCTGGACTAAATTTCTTTAATTTCGTGAGATAAAATACTTTTTTATATCACGAGCGCGGGTTAGCCATAGTTGTAGTTGCGACACATACAAACACATAGACAATGTGAACTCATACTCCTACGCTGACGCACACATAGACAATGTGCACGTATATCTGAACAGCACCCGTGTTCGTGAGATAAAAGTACTATTTCGGTCAACTGTTTATCTGAAACGGAGGCAGCGACGGGTTGATCGTCTCAGTTAAGTGGTAGACCTATAGATCATTCAATGCATGCACATAACCTTATAAAATATAAACTCGCTGCATTTAAAATTAATGCAATTGTGCAACGAACATGCTTCAAAATCATGCATCGGGGAGTTTTTATTCATCGAATCGCGTTTGATTATCCATTTTACTGCATTGCATTACGGTTCAAATTCAAATAATATAACAAATATGTCACTGTCAAAAATGGCATTTGTGGAACAAGCGTTTAGTTCATTTCTGAATGTACCTGTTTCCAAGTCATAAACTACCTAGGCGTACACAGTGTCAATGAGGCCAATTATTCATTTTATTTATAACTTTTATAAGCACCGTAAATTGCAGCTGATCTGTTGAGAGTACTGTTCTAAAATTAAGTTACAAGATTAAGAAAATCAGTTCACAGAATTATGAAGAACCACTCAATATCAAAACGGCGTAATGCCAAAGTAATGTTTTAAAGTCGTTTAAAGAAATTTAACTCGCAATGCTAACGAGTAAAGTTGGATTCAGATCGTACGCACCTCTTTGCTTCCTCGGCCCAACCGCTCCTTTGATAGTGTCCTCTGTATCGGAGCCTTCTGGAAAACATTTAGTAACTTAAAACAACTAAATACATGTAGAATGAGGAAAGTAGAACATAACAATGCAGTTTAGTACAAAAATTGGACATTCCAAAGAATATTGAAAATGTCGATGCAATATCTTGACAATTATAATATACCATTCAAAAAAGCTTATGAACTGTTTTTTGTCATGAACTCGTCGTTTACGCTTGTGTAGACAAATCAAAGGTAACCAAACATTTACTAAAATGACATATTCGTGTTTAGATATTTGTAAATTATTTAAAAAGTGATCTATAAATTGTCTTCACACAAATTATAAATATCTATTAGAATAGGTACTAAAAATAGTAGTAAATTTATTACTTAGTCAAGGCAAAGAGGGCTAGCGTAACTAGAATAGGGAATATTATCCTCCTAGGGCCCTAATATTATTTTTCTCTTTGTTTTAGACCCCTGGGTTATCCGATAATAATTCGATTTAATATTGTTCCAAATTTGGTACATTGGGCCGTACGAGGTTGAAATGGTGCTTCATAAAACTACAATAGATGTTTGAGTCAATCGAAATTATACTAAGATTTATAAAAGGGTAAGTAAATAAATCCACTATAGTGTAATTTTCTGTAACTATTGTTAATGATCCAAATATGAAAACACAGAAACAGTACAAGCACACAATAAATAACAAACTTCCAAAAACTGTCGGACGTGGTGTGGTTGATTTGTAATCTCAGTACCTTTGTTGAACACGCATGTCAGTCCGCAAGTCATATAAAGCCGCTGCTATAACACTGTATCACTTAAGCCTTATTTACACACGTACCAAACCCGCATTCGAGATTCATTACATTGCGAGTTACAGAGGTGTAATGACTGCAATAGAACTATCAAACAGCGCAATATAATTAGAATTGCACGCGAGTCTCGTACAATACAAATACTCTTTATTGCACACCTCACACAAATGAATCAGTTACAAACATAATTAAAACAGCAACATGTAGGTGGAGGTAGATAACCTACTTACTTAATTTAAAGAAATATCACTTTATTGTCGTGACTAAGCCTTATCGGTGGTCTCGTACGTGTATAAATAAGGCTTTAACCTTTCTTAGCATGTCGATAGAAAATTCGATTATAACATTGTCCTATGAATTAAAGGTATTTTTGGAGGTGATTAATGCTTATTTTTAAGAAAGTCAACTTTCAACAACAGTACATCGTGAAATGGAACGCAGTAGTAAAAAAAACAGAAGTACATTTCAAATTTGAATTCGCGGGTTCGCCGTTACACGCCAATTACGAAAACGTTTGATTTTCAAGCTGTATTCTGTAGGATTTTAATGTGAAGATATTGATTTACGCGGGATAATTTTTATTATACCTGATACACAAATTTGTGTATCAGGTATGTACCTTGATACTATGTTACTTTTTGTGTATAAGTAGTATTAAGCTTAAGACTTGATTTTATATACCTAGTGATGGATATTTCCATCATATTAAAAAATAGATATGTACTGTTTATCTTCTTATATTTTTTATTTTTCTTAATCTAAAGGTCAACTAACATTATCCTGATTTGTTTCTCAAATAAACAAAAATCATGCAAAGACGGGTTAAGATGCGTGAAGAGGCGCGCTAGTGACGTCACTCACCGGAATTGAGCTCGCGGACCAAAGTCGACATCGCGTTAGTGACGGAATCTGCTGCATAGAGCAGATCACTCCGCAGGCTTCTGTTGTCTATGCCCACTGAGAAATATTTACAGAGTTTAGGAAACGTTCAACCCACGTAGAACTCTGAGCGATTATTGCTTGTGATTTGTACGGAATCTCATTTGACACAACTCTGCCAACACAAATAATCTTCAGTATAAGCAAACTGTATGTATTCGGCAGTAGGAATGGGCATCATACCATACCGTACCATACTGTTGCGACATTTCCTCATTGATTGAAATGTTAATTTAACAATTTACAGCTTTTTTACATTATATTCATGATGTTCGATGACGACAAAATATAGGATGAAGGAAGGTATGCTTACTGGTAGTAGGGCGTTGATTTTGATGAAAGTTTCTACCCTCGCCACCCATACTTTCCATGCCACCTGCAAATTATAAAATGAGCATATTACAATGGCTTAGTTTATACAGAATACTTCTCTAAAAATAAAGTTGAAAATTTCTATAATAGCCTAATATGGAATACACAATAATTTTAAAACGAATCAGAACATCATTGCTTCCTAATTTTAAAGTATACTATTACATTGAAATCAGATTTAGCCTGCACTGCTGCACTGCACATGATTTTTTTTTAGTTTTTATTTAATTGTCACCATTACTTTAGGATTCACATCAAACGGCCGGAGTCGGCACGCGTCTAAAGATAAGGGGCATTTTAACCTTTTTTATACAGAAGTTAGGTTTTTGTGAATCCTATAATACTGGTCACTATCTAATAAAAACAAAAAACAATTGATGTGCAGCATTGCAAGTTTGAAATTGCTTCTGTTCCATATATGGGACTAGTAATGTATATTTATTCAACAGATCTACGAAACTAATAAAACAAAAAATAAAACATTAAAACTAACCTATACCCTATTACTAAATATTAACCTAATAAAAATTCGCCAAATCTATTCCTTGTGGGAGGATGGCTACATTCACCCGCTGAACGGATATGCCTATCCATTGGCACAGGAATTTAAATTAGCAACGGTGTTCAGTTTCGGTGAGAAGTCGGTAAGATTCTCACATTTTGCTTGGAGATAAGTTTAAATGTTAGTTACCGAGGCTGTGCGTCATGTCGATGCGCTCCCGCTCGCCGAGTGATGGGGTTTGCGGCGCGCTGCGCACCGTACCGCGGCTGGTGGGCTCTCTGGATACAGAAGGTTGTAAATGTTTAAAGGTTTTTTTATAGGGACCGTTCAACTATTACGTAAGCAGATTTATTACAATTGTTTATCCCCCGTCCCCCCTTGTCAGCAAAAGTAAGAAAAGCTCTTACCCCCCCCTCCCATGCTTACGTAAACATTGGTACCTACTATTTGTTTGATTCATGGGCAGCATTTTAATTCTAGAAATAAGAAAAAAGATTTAGGATAGAAGACTTTACGTATTCATTATTTGTGGGAATCCCCGAAAATGCGTTTTGTGTTCAAGTATAGACAATGTGTGGGTTGCCATTTGTATAAAAAAATAAGTAACTATTGCTGACGTAATCACCATCTAGACCCCCCATCCCCCATGTCATCAAAAATAAGCAAAGCATTAACCCCCTCGCCCCCCTGTAGTGCTTACGTAATACTTGAACGGCCCCATATAGAATAGACCACTATCTCACCTGTTGGAAAGTGATGATGAGGCCGAGGGAGTCACATGCGTGTGCGCATATAGTGTCTATTCACTCTAGTTGCTATTATGGTTGGCATAAATAAGACAGTTTTACTGCATTTAACTAGGTAAGTATACAATATTAATTGGGCTAAGTACCTTTAAATATCCAATATCCTACTTATATACGAGTATAATATTATAGATGTGTAAGTTTTGATATTCGAATGTTTATTACGAAATCACGCGAAAACTACTGAATGGATTATGCTGAAAATTGATTTACAACATAAAGGATACTTTTTATGCCGAAAATTATCCCTTGAAAGTATGAAATTGTGGGCAAAGTTAATATTACAATAAAAGAGCTGTAGACATCGAGAGTGTATTCTTTTGTTTGAACATTTTTCAAAAATAGATTCGACAAAGATATCTATAATTATCGAATGTGCTCACAAAAATTCATGACAATCGGCTGAGAAATACGACCTGCAGAGAACAGCCGGACATACAAAACAATTTTTGCCCAAGCTAAAACGGGCACCCGGACCGGGATGAGGGCCGTATTAGAAGAGAGGCCTATGCTGAGCAGTTGAAGATTACAGACATGTTACAATACCATACAAGTATAATGTGTAAGTTATTGCTCACCAAAAAGTACATTAAAGAGAAACAGAAATTAAATTACACACAAACAATGGTCGACAACCGGCGGTCTTATCGCTAACAAGAGATCTCTTCCAGACAACCTTTGATGATGATAATGAATTGGCTGGCTCGGTCATTAACCATGAATTAAATGGTAAATGTAATTTATAAACTACACAATTATTGACGTTCTTTTGTAATTTTTTAACAGACAGTTTTTTTTCACTACAAGTCGCCAACGAGTCTTGAACTCACGTTTTCTTAGAAATAGAAATAGAAAAACTTTATTGTTTAACCGTGTTACAGATATGGTGTTACAAGTGTTAGGTTTCAACGGCTACCCATTTCGGGTGTACAATATTTGCTTAAAACTAAGAAAAACAAATTTTATGCTATGTGTAACATTCTATATACAAGTTTATTTATTTATTTACTTTTTCTTCTAAGGCGTAAATTCAAAAAATTGTTTTAGGGAATAGAAACAGTTCTTGATCAACCATATTTTTAAGTGACGTTTAAATTTCATATCATCTAGCATTTTTAATGCATTGGGTAGCTGATTAAAAACTCGTATAGCACTCTTCTTTTTATCTGTGAAGTAGTGTTAAACACGTACCTTTCAGGAGCCGTCGGCTGGGGCTGAGCGCCCGGCAGCGGCGGACTCTTGGTCGAGCGCGGGGAAGAGTTGGGGGTCGACCGCGGTGATGATTGTTGCGTCTGTTCACAAAATAAATGGGGTTACATTACTTTTATCTCACGAGACTTAGCATATGCACTTAGCCATAATTGTAATTACAAGGGGACACCCTTCTTGAGCTTACTGTGGGGCTAGTTCGATTTGTGTAAGATTGTCCTCTAATATTTATTTATTATTTAATCCCTCGCTACGCTCAAGATTCTACTTTAGAATCCCTCGATTCGCTGTGGATTCTATTTTACATAGAATCTTGCGCTACACTCTGGAATGTATATACCGCCCTCGTCGTAAATATATCATTTTGGTCCATTGAGACACAAATCTACTATTTTAACAAATTTCATAGTTAGGGAATAACTTTTTCATGTAAGTATACGAGCCCCAATGCAAATGAGTACGTCTGGTAGGAAAAAAAAGTACTAAACTAACGTTAACCTAAAAATTCTGGGGGACGAAGGTGTTTGGAAGAATTAGCAATATAAAAACAGTATAAGTTATAAATCGTATTTTATTTATTCAATGAAAAAAAAAACGAACTTTCCTTGGTAATAAAAAAAACATTGTTTCACCAATTGTACTAAAATGCAAAAAAGTTCGTCTTTAGTGTTACCGACGCAGATTAGAACGTCTACCACTTGGTGGCGTCTCCTTTTGCATCTAAAACGGCTTTAATTCTGAGCGGCATTGTATCTACCAGCTATCGACACTCTTCCGGGGTTGTTTCATTCCAAACACAGGTAAGTTTCTCTTTAAGATCAGCTTTTGATCTGGACGGGTCCTTTCGCAACTTCTTCTTCATTTTCCACCACAACGTTTCTATGGGAGACAAGTCCGGGCTGCTGGATGGCCACGACATGGTAGGTATTTTTTTCTTTTTCAGCCACGCCATCGTTGCTTTAGCGGTATGGCATGAGGCACCATCTTGTTGAAAAGTATACGCATTTTTATACTTTAACTTACGTATAGACGGCAGCAAACTCTCTTGTAAGATGCTTTTGTATTTTTCGGCATTGACGGTTCCATCTATAAATTGCAGACAGCCGACACCCTGTGCCGACATGCAGCCCCAAATCATTAAGGAAGCTGGAAACTTTACCTTACGCTTAAGACAATCTTTTTGAAATGCCTCTCCTTTTTCGCGAATGACTTTACTTCGTTCATCGCCTACTGTGACTTCAAATTTAGATTCGTCACTCCATATAATTTTACGCCACTGATCGACGGTCCAATTTCTGTACTTTTTGGCGAATTTCAACCTGTTAGTTTTCTGCCGTTGTGTAAGTAACGGTTTCTCTTTAGCAGTGTAAAAACCGTAGCCCATCCTCTTCATCACTCTCTTGCAAGTATCCACTGAAATGTTTTTTTTAATTGCGTCACGCCATAGTACCGTAAGTTCTCCAGCTCTTGCACGACGATTTTTCTTGATGATCTTCCTCAGAATCCTGTTTTCTGCTTTAGTAGTAATTCGTGGGCGGCCGGATTTCTTTAAACAAGAAATTTTGTCGTGTTTTCGATGATGCTCGATGATAGTTTGGATTGTAGACCTTGGCATAGAAAGGTCCTTGGCAATTTGGTACGTAGATTTGCCTTTATTGTTACTGGAGATTATAATTTTCCGCACTTCTTCAGTCACTGGCTTACCTCGTGCCATCTCGATAGAAAAACGATTTGGAGTAATAAAAAATTAGGCTGAATTTGCCCTTTTATATAGTGGTTTGTCATTTTACATGACAGAGAATATTCCGTATTCAATTTGAAAATAATATTTTATATTACGAACCCTGGTAAACAGGTTTTATTTTAAATAGACGACCTATTTTGCCTTAAATATGAAGCAGACGTAATTATTTGCGTGTGAGATGTAATATTTATAATTAAATTATTTTAAAATAAATAACGAGATGTACACTTTGTACAACTCAAAACTAAGCTAGCTTTAGTGACATTGCGTCTAGTGTATTCCATTAATCATCAAAGTCGATTCGGGTAGAAATACTAGTTTTTGAAAAAAAATACGCATGCAGAATTGCGACTAGACGAGCTATTTTGCATTGGGGCTCGTAATATATCTTTACAGAAGACCGAAAACAAAGTATCGGAGAGGCGATATTTCGTTTTACGTTTGCGGTAGCACTAACTGTGTGGATGAATAGGTAAAACCACTTTTTACTGTCAAATTTTGAATATGCCAAAATGAGTTTGGGTACTGTTAAAAAAGAACTCAATAAAAATAAATGTTGACGCAATATGTCTGTCCTGTCATTAATGTAAACATGTAAATATAGAATATATTTTGTATTTTCTCAAGTTTTCCTGTTGTTATGGATAAATGTAGCCGACTGGAAACTAATATTTTCTCATGCCGAAGAACTTACTACAGGTTTGAATTCAATTCTTGGTTAATTTTTTACTGTGTTATGTCACTTATATCATAGGATGCCATGTCACGTGATCACTCGGCCGAGGTCACGTGGTCAACGCACAGTAGTTTTTTAAAATCCATTTTTGCGCCCTTTTCCTAGAAAAACATGGAAAAATAAGAGTTTTATGCAACTCTCCAGCATGGGACGAATCCAACGACATATCATTTATTAAAATCGGACCATAACTGTAGATCTGATGGAGTTTGCAAAAATCGGCCTCGCGTAATATATATATAGATAGATGACCCACAGGAACACATATATAATGTCAACTCTAGCTCATAGCTCCTATACATACACAATGCGCATGTATATTTCAACACACAACCATGGCTCCGCGTTCGTGAGATAAAAAAAAAATATTTTTGGACAATCTTACACAAATCAACCTAGTCCCAAACTAAGCAAAGCTTGTACTATGGGTACCAAGTGACGACATACATACTTATATAGATAAATAAAATAGATACTTAAATTCATAGAAAACATCCAAGACTCAAGAACAAATTCATCACACCAATACATGTCCTGACCGGGATTCGAACCAGGGACCTCCAGCTTCGAAGGCAGGGTCACTACCAACTAGGCTAAAGTGGTCGTAAAAGTACTGTACAACAGTTTATTTTTCTAAACAAAGACTGTGGCAAACAATCGTCCGGTCCACCTGCTGGTAAGCGGGCACCGCAGCCTATAGACGCCCACAACTCGAAAGAAGTCACGTGCGCATTGCCAACCCTTTATAGGTTTGAGGATTCAATGTCCTGACAATAGAGGGATACTCGGTTCTCAATACAGTGCATCCTCGGAGCCCAGGCAACCTTGCTCACCCCCAGGAATACAACACTACATACCAGTATAGTAAATAAACTACATATATACATACTATATGGCTTTCTGACCATATTATTTACTCTAAGTAATTACGTGACTAAGTAATTACGATTGCCCGTGTGGTTGCCGGGTAAGAATTGCGCCACCCCATCTCTTCCCGTGGGTTTCGTAGGAGGCGAATAAGGGAAAATCGAAGGGTGGGCAGCAGCATCCTTCGATCATTACCACCATCAAACTGCGGTCGCCAACCCGCTTGCCAAGCGTGGCGACTATGGCAAATCCCCCCCAAGGGAAAAATAAATTGGGGGAGGCCTATGTTCAGCAGTGGACGTCTTTCGGCTGAAATGATGATGATGATGATGATGAAGTAATTACCTAATGGTAAGCGATATTGTAGTCTAGAATGGAACGCGCATACTTAGTAAAAACCGGTTCACTAGACCATAAGGTTGTAGAATTACGATTTGAAACGGGATATTTACCATGTATATTTGTATTTTACGCGGAACAAGCATTACGGCAATTAGTTCCATGTGATTGGCTTTTCTATATTACTTTATAGGTCAGTACATTATTGCAAAGGTCGGTGAAAAGCCAGCAAATGTAGTACCCGTCATGTTATAAATGTCAATAATTGTTCCATATATGTACCTAACTGACGTATTTATATTCACATGTACCTAACTATCCCTAACATTTCTATTTGTTACTGTGGTTTTCTGTGTGTGTATGCGCTTAGAATCCGTCATGTTTTTTCCCGTCAGTTATGTCCCTGGCTACAAATAAATATTAAATAAATAAATAACCCGTTGTACCCGTTTTTATGCTCTACAGTACTGTATTTTTAGCGCTGGTCGTCTCAGAAGTATGGGATCCGGGGACTTAAGTTTATAGTTAACTAACCTATTGTTAGAACCTTACTGATAAGGGATTTAGGGCAACCTGCACTAGTGTAGCATTGATTAAACTAGTAAAAAATCTGCAGAAGGTGGTCGTTTGTGTAGTTTTTAAACATTTAATTTTTGATACACGATTCAAAGGTATGTACTGAAAAATGAGTTTTAAAACAGACATCTAATACGGAAATAATAGACATAAAGACATTAAATATTAACCCTCTTATTCATAAAAATTAACAAACCTATGCTAACTAAACTGTGTTTTGTCCCCTTCCCACAAACTCAAAAGTCAAAATGACAGATAAAGACAAACGAATACGAACGGCATTTTAGCTAAAATAGGTTTGATGAACGTTTATGAATAAAGGTATAATCGTGCAACTATAGTCGAGCGGTAAGGCATGCGACTTTCAGTCTTGACTGGCCTTGACACGGGTTTAAAAAAAAGCTGATGTACGAAATATAATACTAATTTTCACACCTGCTATTCAAGTCATTGTTGCCCTCGTCTTGTCTGAATGAGGAACCAAAGTCATACTTATTTTCCCTTATTTGAGGGCAACAATTACTCTTTTTTTTGAATAGCAGATGTGAACTATGTGCCACTCGGTAGCAAAGTTTTAGTAAGACATTCCATGTTTTTAGAAACGGTCCTCATACGCGGTGTGAAGTGAAAAGCAGTATGTGTCACGTGGTAGCAAAATTATTTCCATCTTGGGCGTCAACACTTGAATCCCTCGCTACGCTCAAGACTATCGTTTAGAATCCTTTTTGGTGAAGGAAAATATCCTGAGAATCCGGTCTAATACCAAAATGACGTAGCTTTTCCCTCTGGCTTGGAATATCAGATAGTCGCTTTCGTCAAACTAGTCGCTTTAGTGAATATTTAGCTTCAAATGATGTTTTAACTGACTATTCGAAACTGCTTGTTGCAAGGCCCATTTGAATAAACAATAATTTGACTTTCGACTTTAGTGGCTACGTCAAATTTAGGGATTAGGTGTCAACAGCGCCGGATTTCTTTGTTTTTTGAGACGGGGCAAATTCTGAAAATTGCCGCCCCCGCCTGTATACATTTTATATGATGGATGAAATGGGCATAAAACAAAGTGCAGCATGCAGGTTCTGCCAAGAGTCGGAGGAAACTGCCATCCATATCCTCTGCTCCTGTGGACCACTTATGCGCAAAAGAAGTATCTACCTAGGGAGGCACATCATGCACCCGGAGGAGATACAACAAATTGCGACTCAAAGAATCTGGAAATTCCTGGAAGCAACGGGTATAAGCAAAGAACTTTAAGGGCTGCCACAATAGAACAATACTGGTCGTAGCGCCAAAAAAAGCCCACAATAAAACAATATTAATAAAAGTACATTTTATATGTATTATAGAGACGTGGGCCAAGAAATTTGAATTTGCCGCCCGGGGCATGGGCTATTACGAGCGAGATATATAGTATTCCTTTAATCTTTATTATGTATGTATGTTGTAAAAATACTGTCCGTAATTTTCAAACAATGATCTGTAAGAGAATATCACTTGACTTTAAAGAGACAAAGGCTATTCATTAACAAGACTACACAATTCCAATGAAATCGGTAAACAAAGGGTAGTTAATGGACACCACACCGGGAGTTGCCACAGTAAAATAACTATTGAGTAGAATATCTGTACTGGAAGGTATATTTAAATAGAAATCTCCCGTGAGTCTCAGATATATTGAGCGGGTGAGCACACAATGCTAGCCACACACGCTACCGTCGTGACTGGTTCTTATGACTAAGGACCACATATTGGCCCGAAACATGTCGAGCGATTTTGACCTTAAAGAAGTGAGGAACCCGTTTATTATATTTCAATATGGGATGTATATTATAAATCAATTGGCCGAGTTGTATAAAAGTAATTAGTTCAAAAATCTTTTTTACTATTCTAAAAACAGGGTTCAAAATCCAATAACACTTTCATTGAAATTCAGTCAGCACAAAGATGTTATATACCCTTGCTACACTTTCGTCGAGTAGCATAGGAAGTAGCGAGGAAAGGAGGCAGAGACATAGTACAGTACTTTTATTCCACGAGGGCGGGTTAGCTATAGTTTTAGTTGTGATACATACGTACACATAGACAATATGAACTCATAGCTCCTACGTTGACGCACACATAGACAATGTGCATGTACATAGGTACATTTCAACACACAACCATGGCTCACCCGCGTTCGTGAGTTAAAAAATCTGCCGCTCACTCATCTCACCTCACCGCACCTTGTTTTGTCAGCTTTTAGGCTTTTTTTCTTTTGAACCTGACTGGGCCGGGCCCAATAAAGCGATAGGAGCGCGCGGTTGGAGAGTAGCCAGGGGAAAATCCAGGGGAAAACCTCCGACACGACCACGCGTGTGATTTGGAACACTGGAATACTTTAAGAGTTTGCTCTCCAGTGAGATGGTTGAGCGGTTTCAACCGAATCTGCAGTGCGTGTGAAATCGAGCCAATGGGAGTTTTGTCGCTGGTATCCTAAACCTAGCCTAGCTGAGTAGAGTCCAGCAAGAAACTCAGCTAGGCCCGACCTGGGTCGGAATGACTCTACCCGGTGTGCGGCGGTACCGGGACGAATAGGGACTATATGTGTCAGTATTTTCACGATCGCGCGGTGGACGTCCCCGCAAGCTTTTAGGCACGAGTCAAAGGACCTAGTGCGAAGCTTCGCTTGTAGTTGACCGAGTAGATTAGTGTGTGGGCAGAGAAGGTAACACCGCGGCATCACGAGCAGCAAAGTGAGTAGCGCTAGGGGCATAGTGCGGTGGAGCCATATACCACAATCGAATAATTAGTGACGAAAAACTGGTTTACAGACGACTCTTTGAGATGGAAGAGTGTTGAACTAGCCTAACATGGTTTTTTTCTTTGACATTAGAAAATACAATACAATACAATACAAATACTCTTTATTGCACACCTCAATCAAAGGATACAGTACAGTACAAAAACACAATGAGAAGAGGCAAACAACAGGCGGTCTTATCGCTAAAGAGCGATTTCTTCCAGACAACCTTAGGGTAGCGGAAATGAAATCTAATCAGAACGATTCACAGCAGGTGGTGCAGAGTTAATACATATGAAGCCTACTAATAATTACAACAATAACATTTAATTAAGGATAATAAACATACATAAATATAGTATAAAAAAATATACGTACATAAACATATACAAATATATAGTCAGCCACATAGTCTAAAGGAGCTAAGTCTTAAGTGTGTCATGAGAGAGACAAATAGTGATCTTTAAGCTGTTTTTTGAAGACAGCAAGAGATTCAGCACGCCTCAAATCAGGAGATAAAGAATTCCAAAGCCGAATAGCTCGGAAAGTGAAAGAACAATTATAAAATACTGCGGATCCTGGGCTACTCTAGGACAGAGGGAAAACTCTAGGAGGATGATTAGTAGAATACTGTTACCCTCAACTCTGATGGAACAAAACTCCTAATAAGTTTGAGTGTCACTACTGCTCCTACTTATACTTTGTAACTCAAGTTATATAAACCGACTGCACTCTGCATTTCATGTATTTTTTAACGTGTGATCCTGATAAAGAGGCAATTTGTATTAAAAGTATTATTAGATTTAATGAGCGTTATTGGTACTGGATATTTGTGATACCCCGTGTATGTTATTAGTGGTAATTTAACTAGTTCATGATGCAATTTTTCAGTGCTTAGTTGCTTACACAAAAACACAACAAAAATTTGAACTGGCCATACAAAGGTTGGTTTTCGACAAACTGTACGTATTAAATGAGGTGAATTTTCAGGCAACTTAATAGATAAAATTTTTAGAAATAGAAAAACTTTATTGTTTAACCGTGTTACAGATATGGTGTTACAAGTGTTAGGTTTCAATGGCTACCCATTTCGGGTGTACAATATTTGCTTAAAACTAAGAAAAACAAATCTTATGCTATGTGTAACATTCTATATACAAGTTTATTTATTTATTTTTTTCTCCTAAGGAGTAAATTAGGGAATAGAAAGCGTTCTTGATCAACCATATTTTTAAGTGACGTTTAAATTTCATATCATTTAGCATTTTTAATTCATTGGGTAGCTGATTGAAAACTCGTATACCACTCATAAATTTTATTATTTTGGATTTAGTCATTAGTTTTTTTTACACATATTTTAACTATTTAGAATTTTTTGGGTATATGTATGTATTCTTTTAGACAGGTTTGTGACTAAACTATTATAAACATGTTTCAGTTAAACATGCAATTGATCATCTATTCCCTGACCCTCTTCGGAGCCATCATCACCGACGCCTCAATTATACCAACGAACATCAATAATGTTGTTCCTGTAAACATATCCCTATTAGATAAAGATCTAGGACAAAATCCTAGAGACCAAACACCTATTGCTAACAGAAACAGATACGCGTTAGAAACGACAAATAATTTGGACATATCCTTACCAATGACTCAAAATCCCTCAAAAGGTCCCCAAAGAGAGATGGAGGATATATCACTACTCCCAATGAGCGAATACCCAAGTCAAAATCCGTCAAAAGGTCCTCAACGAGAGATGGAGGACATATCACTACTACCAATGAGCGACGATCCAAGTCAAAATCCCTCAATAGATCCCCAAGAGATGGACAACATATCACTACTCCCAATGAGCGAATACCCAAGTCAAAATCCCTCAGAGGGTCCTCAACGAGATGTGGAAGACATATCACTACTAACAATGAGTGAAGATCCAAGTCAAAATCCTTCAAAAGGTCCCGAAAAAGAGATGGAGGCCATACCATTACTCCCAATGAGCGAATACCAAAGTCATAAACCCTCAAAAGCTCCTCAACGAGAGATGGAGGACATGTCACTACTACCAATGGTCGAAGATCCAAGTCAAAATCCTTCAAAAGGTCCCGAACAAGAGATGGAGGCCATATCACTAGTCCCAATGACCGAATACCCAAGTCAAAATCCCTCAAAAGGTCCCCAACAAGATATGAAGGACATATTAATGCTACCAATGAATGAAGACCCGAGTGTAAAACGCTCAAAAGCTCTTCAGCGAGACATGGAGCTGTTAAGCCTTACTGGTTTAAAACAGGAAGAAATTGAAGAGATTGTGAAAATGTGCGAAGGAATGGATTTAGAACCTATGGAATCAGATTTGTATACGTGCGCGATTAAAACGGTCACTTTTTTTATCTCGTGTATGCATAATATGGATAAGGATGGGTGGCAAGGTAATTATTAATCGCTACTTTATGGTTATTTAAAACTAGTGGCTCTTTGAGCTGTAAACCTCACAAGTGAAACTTTTTACGTCTACAATTCCCATGGCTCTGCCTTTTAGTCTTATACGTCGTCTACCGGTCCCTGGGATCCCCGGACGCATTACTAAAGAATGCTATTGTTTATTTTTTTTGCCGGGAGACGACGGCTTAACTAATAAGATACATGGGTCATTCTATTTTTATTTGCAAATAAGTTTCCGACGCCTCTATTTAAAATGCATATTTTGGATTTCTTGGGCCTCACTTCACTATACTGCATTGTGATTTTATTAGGCTATCACTTATGATAGTTATGTCAAATGTTTAAGTTCCTACGGTAAGTATCCGCAAATCGAGTAACACAGTGGTCATTGTCATTGATGTCTTCGGCCTTTGTAAGTAAAAATGGTATTTACCAGCTACTACCACTACAGCTACTAACTACCACTATGTCACCAACTTTTTACGGCAATACATATGAATCTATTGCGCTTTAACCAAGCAATCCCTTTTAAATGATTAAGGTACTATTTCACAATTCAATTTGAATGTACCATATTGATGCAAGTGTTATTTTTTTTTGCAAAAGAAAATGTGCAAAGATACGTAGAATGACCCACACAAGGTTCGTTTACAGTACAGTTAACCCCCTAATTACCACAAAGAGAGAGAGACAGGGAGAGACCGGCGATGGCGTGTCAAATTTTTTTTTTTTTTTCAGAACCGACGCAACCTGTGCCCTTTATAAAGTGCCTCAGCGAATCAGTCTCCGCGTTTGTAAAATGCCTCTTATCAAAACCTTCGTCCACCATTCTTGATATCGCTCCAGAGTTTGCTATTCTAAATACATAAGTGTACTTTGTAAATAAAATCGATTATGATTTATATTGTTATTAATCCTAGTCTATTTAAAATTGAGCGTGGATGTAAATATGTCAGCGATAGCGTTAAAAGACGTCTGTTGTAATGCAAACTCCCTGGAATACGGTAAGTATTCTGCTGTTTTAACCGGCTACTTTTTATGAAACGTCAATGACACTCGGTTGGTTTGATGTTTGTAGGGAAATATGACCAATGACGCCAGAATTTTCTAACAAAAAAACAGCAATGTAAGTATGTTCATTAATTTGTATAATGCAAAAATGTCTCAACTATTCCACCTTATGACTTTGCAAGCGTCTCTTGCTTGTTCCTTTATAAGACGACCGCTTTAGCCTAGTTGGTAGTGACCCTACCTTCGAAGCTGGAGGTCCTCGGTTCGAATCCCGGTCAGGGCATTTATTTGTGTGATGAACACGAATATTTGTTCCTGAGTCTTGGATGTTTTCTATGTATTTAAGTATATATTATCTATATAAGTATGTATATCGTCGCCTAGTACCCATAGTAAAAGCTTTGCTTAGTTTGGGACCAGGTTGATTTGTGTAAGATTGTCCACAAATATTTATTTATTTATTTATTTTTATAAGATGTACGACGGGACCCCAAGCAGGTGGTAAAGAAAAGCCAAACTCTATTAAAATTAGGATATTTCTTGATATCAACAACATCTTGGGAATATTCCCAGAGCCTTATGACTAGAGCGATTGGCCACGTACTTATGCCAAGGTGACAAAATTTCGAATCCTAAATTCAAACCTCATGAAGGTATGACATAAAATAATAAAGTACTAGCACAAAATGAGGGATATATATATCTTCTCTTTTATGGTTCAAAAATTGGAATTTTATCAATAAATGCTGCAAGAGGCACTGGAATTAAATTTCAAGTGCTCTGTCTACCACCTGAGCTCTATGCATGAGCTCAGATGGTAGAGAGAGTGATCTACCTTGAGCATTCTATCAGGCTCTCCAGCTGATGCATGAGGTGTTTCCTCAACTCTTGCAGAGAGGACAAATGGTCCTCTAACTCGGCCTTCCTCTGGGCTTGTTTATGTACATACCTTAAGCATCCTTATCAGGCCCTCCAGCTGCTGCATGAGGTGTTTCCTCGACTCCTGCAGAGGGCAGATGACCCTCTAACTCGGCCTTCCTCTGGGCTTGTTTATGAATGTACCTTAAGCATCCTTATCAGGCCCTCCAGCTGCTGCATGAGGTGTTTCCTCGACTCCTGCAGAGGGCAGATGACCCTCTAACTCGGCCTTCCTCTGGGCTTGTTTATGAATGTACCTTAAGCATCCTTATCAGGCCCTCCAGCTGCTGCATGAGGTGTTTCCTCGACTCCTGCAGAGGGCAGATGACCCTCTAACTCGGCCTTCCTCTGGGCTTGTTTATGAATGTACCTTAAGGATCCTTATCAGGCCTTCCAGCTGCTGCATGAGGTGTTTCCTCGACTCCTGCAGAGGGCAGATGACCCTCTAACTCGGCCTTCCTCTGGGCTTGTTTATGAATGTACCTTAAGCATCCTTATCAGGCCCTCCAACTGCTGTATGAGGTGTTTCCTCGACTCCTGCAGAGGGCAGATGGCCCTCTAACTCGTTCGTCCTCTGTCAGAGGGTGCGCAGTTTGGAGACGAGCGGCGGAGGCTTCGGCCTCTTGCATGTGCTGTCTATTATTCCCTCTCGGGAATAGGCTTGAGTTTACGTATGTACCTTCAGTAGGTAAGCGGCTTCAAACGAAACTGAAGAATCGAGCTACTGGGACACCGGCTTGGGTCTATTTATATACCTACCTTGAGCATCCTCATCAGACCCTCCAACTGCTGCATGAGGTGTTTCCTCGACTCCTGCAGAGAAGACAGATGCCCCTCCAACTCGTCCTTCCTCTGTCGGAGGGCGCGCAGTTCCGAGACGAGTGGGGGGGCGGAGCCCGAGCCGCCGGCGGAGGCTTCGGCCTCTTGTTGGCGTCTGTGTACAAAGGTTAAGGTCAGCATCTCATTGGACTTGTAATCTATTAATAAATTCCCGGCCCTACGCATTCCCTTTACCTCCCACCCCTCCCCACCCTTCCTTCGTCATTTCATTCTTCTTTCCTTTTCCTTCCTAACGCTAAAAATAAAAGTGTCGCGTGTCGTCATGCCTAGTCACCTTCGTGCTTTACACTAAGTTCATATTTAATCTCTTATGGAAAATAAGTGCGTTCAAAGAGTTAAGCATTATCGTGGCGAGGCACTTATTTATCTATACATACAGTGCCAAGAAAATGGCTAACCAAATTTTTAGTTGACTGTTCATGAGCAAAAATTATGACGGGTTCAATCTTGGTTGCAGTACAAACTCTACCAATTTTTGACTCTATCACTTGAACAATAAGGTTCAAGCGTTAGACAACTTCCTTGGATGGCTGTACTAGATATAAAATTTAAAACACTTTGTATTCGTACTCTCTGATGTCAACTATACCTGAGCCTCGCGATCTCCCGCATGATCTCCCTGTTCTTAGCCTCTAGCTGTGAGATCAGCTCTCTTTGCTGCCGCGCCGCGTCCACTTCTGAACCCTCCGATGAAGATCGACCCTGAAATAATCATTATAATTAGAATATGGGTTTGACCGAATACGAACATTCAGCTGTTGCCGAACCGAATATTCGGCCGAATTATTTGGTTCAACGTAATTCCTTCATCTATTGTTGTAAAACAGACTAATTGAATGGTAAAATATTTTTGCTCATTATCAAGACGAAATATTGTCAAAAAATAAGTTAAAACACTGTTAATAATGGGTCAAGTATTAATTTCACGAAGCAGTAACTATAATACACTCTTGTAACTTGTAAAAAAACCCTCTCAAAATTTTTTGGTAAATATTTGGAAACTGAACCGAATAATTCGGCCGAATACCGAATACCGAATAACAACCGAATATTCGGCGCATCCCTAATTATAATCATCATACCCGCCGAAAGACGCCCACTGCTGGACATAAGCCTCCCATAAGACTGCCAAACGGCCAAGCTACATATTTTGAGTAAGGTGTAGAGTTTGTGAAGTTAGGGCTTATATAGTTAGGGCGTGCAGGGTTAGAAGCTTGGCTCTATATGCGATCTGATAACTTTTTGACGGTGTGAGCCATATGGACTCATCTTCGCAACATTTTATATGTAAATTTTTTTGGTTGGATTCTATTACAAGAATACTATTGGCGTATTTGGTATTTCAACGGGCCATTATAAATATCTTATAAGTGCAAATAGATTTATAAAGTGGGCCTCTTTCCGGACTTTGAAGCGCTTATAAATCCCGTATAGTCCTGATAAATCGATGGTCTTGGGATAATTATAAAACCGTATTTTGCTTGTTAGGTGATACAGACATTTCACCTCTGGTGTGAGAACATATTAAAGGAGTATAAAACTCACCAATTCTGGCGTAAGCGACGCCGACCGGCCTGCTCGAGGCTGAAACAGGATACATTATTAAATCAATCAGTTCAATAGCTTGTGAAATCAACTCTGAGAAACATTTTGTGTATCGCGTTACACAAATATTGCAGAAAACCTTTATAATAGTGAATGCTGGTAGAGAATGATTCAGATTCAGATTCATTTGTTTCGTAGATGTAAATTACAATATAAATTTGCATTCATGTCAAAAGTATAAGAATTCACATCGTGATCGTCAATTACGATTAAATAATAATAACAATAATGAGTTGATGAACTGAACATATGGGTCATACTTAGTTGAAAAAACAAAAGTCCTCCTGTGGTCAATAGTTAACGGCTTATGTGCATTTTAGCTATATTTTTATTACATCGATTTATAGAAACAGAGACACTGTTTATGCGGGTTACTGGTCCAATCCAAAATTAAGCTTTGTAGCCCTTAACTGTTGGTATGTCCACAGAAAAGACGCGAACCTACATCCGCGTATGACCCATATTGTCCCAATAAGGAATAATGCTTATGGCATTAAGTCCTGCTTTTGTACGATAAGTTTACTTTTGTGGAATAAAGATAAAAAATATATCAATATAATATGTTTAATGATAGTTACCATAGTGCGATTTTCGTGGGCCAATCGCGCGGCGTATCTCGCGATCAATCGGTGCTCGTCGTCCACTCCGCGTGACAAGTGTTCCGCTATGCCTGATCAGACAATAACATTTATTTGCTCGTTAGATGGGTCAATCAACTTTTCTTTGTTGTTATTCTGTTCTGTCAGCGAGGAGACAACAGTAACAGAGGGTATTAAAAAAATGTTTAGAATATGGACTTCACGCATGCTCAAGAGATGACCCATGTCAAAATGGATTTATACTCATCGCTAAAATTCATATTTGGCAGATTTAAACTCTATAAAGTCACAGTTTTAAAGAGTGACTCATGAGACGTATTCGTAACCATAGTAGTATGGGTAAACGTAGCAACAAAGAAGAGTTAATCTACCCAGATGTCGCTGTAAATTGTAATGGGGAACTGGTTGAAAGATTTATTGACCAAGCGTGATTGTTCCGATAGCTTAGTTGGCTAGAGCGATTGGTTACGTATTGCCAGGCTGTCGTAAGTTCGAATCCTAAATTGAAACCTCACGAAGTGTAGGGCATGAATCTATACTAATATTATAAATGCTAGTGTGTCTGTCTGTTACCACCCTCTTAAGGGAAGAATTTTCAGATAAAATATATGTCCGTCCCCGGGAATTAAACTATCTTTATACCAAATTTCATCTAAATCGGTGCGGTTTAAGCGTGAAGAGGTAACAGACAGAAAGAAGATTATAATTTCCTTAGCAGATTGCTTGGTAAAATTAACAACTAAAAAATTGTCATAACAATTATTTATTTCCTGATTGTTCAGTAATTAGCAAACATTTATTGTGTGAATAATTCAGGTAGGTACATAATAGCAGAAAGTACAAAAAGAATTACTATTAGATATAATGTTACTTACTGCGATGCGTAGACCTCGACGACCGGGAGTCCAAAGACCCCGTGTTCACGTATCCGGGCGCGTACTCGGGGAACCCGTTGTGAGCCGGCACGGGCGATGGCGGTCTGAAATGGACATTAAACATTGGTATAGTTTCGTTTTTTTGTAATCTGTAATCAATTTGTAATCAAAACTCGTGTAAGTTGCCAGTGTGTAACCAAAACAAACCCATAAAAAAAAGAATAGTTTACGTTAGCAGCGGTACTGCTTAATACGAAGGAACGGTTGATGAATTTAGAACTGGGTAGTGATTGCACCTATAGCTCAGTTAGCTAGAGCGACTGGCCGCGAGTGCCGGGAGGTCGCAGGTTCGAATCCTGCTCGGTGCCTAAATTTTTAAATTTTTCCTTCATTCTAAATTTAGGCAGATAAATAGATACCCTTGCCGGAATTCGAACCCGGGCATACCAGCTTCGTAAGCACGGTCTTTTTTTTTAAATCTGACTGTGGTTTTATAGACCGGGCCCAATACAGCTATAGGAGTGCGCGGTTGGAGACAAGCCTGGGGAAAATCCAGGGGAAACCTGCGACACGACCACGCGTGTGGCTTGGGACACTGGAATACTCTAACTGCCTTATTCATAAACGTCTGTCAAACCTATATTAGTTAACTAGCCGCTAAAGTTCGTTTGTCCTTATCTGTCACTTTGACATTGACGTTTGTGAGAATGGGACGAAGAACATTTTAGTTAGCAGAGGTTTGTTAAGTTTTATGAATAAGGGGGTAAGAGTTTGCGCTCCAGTGAGATCGGTTGAGCGGTTTCAATCGAATCTGAGTTGTGAGTGGAATCGAGCTATTGGAAGTTTAGTCGCTGGTTCACTAAACCTAGCAAGCAGCAAGTCGTTTGACTGTGATTACGCAGCATCAGAGGGCAATGTTAATCAAAAGGGTAATTTTTAGGTGATTGTCCCCTGTTGCAGTGGGGCACGCAGCGTCAACACACGATGTGGCTGAGGTTGAGCGTGCGCTCGGGCCGTCTATGACAGCAGTCGTTAAGCCAAGTTGGAGGCCTTCGAGCGGCTTGAGAACTTCTAACAGTCAAGTTGCTCACTGACTTGACAGGGGGGTCAAACTTGCACCACGTCCGTAGGGTACACCGCTAACTTACACGTGACGCCTGGGTGGTGCTGAAAGTGCAACATAGTGGCACCCGTTTTTTTTTAACCTAACTGTAGCTTTATAGGCCGGACTGTCTTCTAAATCAAAATCAAAACATTTATTCTGCAAATAGGCCTCAAGGGCACATTTACAAGTCAAAATCTATCTAGGTACATCAAATAAAAATAATACAATAATCAAAGTATCATTAATTAAATGTAGTGTTACATGTCAAAAATAAGACTAAGAAACTAATAACAATCGAGATTTGTTAGAGATGTATAAGGTCTCTAAGCGTCAAGATAAAAGGTAATAAAGTAGGTACACTAATCATAATAAAACTGTTTTGAGCTATATCTATAACACGTCAACATGAAAATAATAAAATCTAATAAATAAATATCCTCAGAGATGTATAAGGTCTCTGAGCGTCAGTCTAAAAAAATAAAATCAAATGAGAACAGTGAAGTCTCTCATCATGTCAATTCCACTGAACACTAGTACGAAGTTACTAGTCCTTGCAAACATGAACAGACCGGACCCCACAAACAGCACCCGTTCACGAGTATGACGCGTAAATAAGTACTCACACGATGTGGCTGAGGTTGAGCGTGCGTTCTGGCCGGTCGGGGTAGCGCGGTACTGAAGTGCGCGCGCGCTCGGGCACGCAGCGGAACGACTTGCGTAGCGTAGCGCCGATCTGCTTCGACGGTGATTTCTAATACAAACAGTATTAAAGGCCCTCATCAGTAACCTTTACGACCATAATTATCATTATTTTCGCTTCTTTAGAAAACAACAGCCATGTACAAAATAATAAATACAAAAATGGACACCAGTTTGGCCTATTTCCTATGTTAATTGCATAACAATTACTACGTAATATAAGTTACAAGTACCGTTACAATTACTTATTTAGTTGTGTACTTCATGCAAAGAGATTTCTAGAAACAATATTATCATTTCTTATTGTCTAGAAAACAAACATTGCCCAACTTTATTCTTGAAAAACGGACAAACTATGAGCTCTAATAGCAAAAACACATATGTCGTTAAGGCGCGTATAACCGCGAACGACCTTGCGCGTTGGGGCGTGGCGTAGCCTTTCCCGCCGCACTACCCGCGCCCCCCCCCCGCTGTAACAGATCCGTCAAAAAGGATTAGGTTTTTTGTATGTGTGTATGTATTTTTTATTTTATTATTTTCTAAATACATATGAATGTTTGAAGTAATTAAATATATAAAATAGTTAAGTAGGTACATTGTCTCAGAATCGAACTCTTATATTTTAGCGTCGCGCGCAAAGCGACACAGCCTTCCCGTCCGAGAGCCGGTGACAGACTGTCGCCCGTCGCCCGCGCACGTATCCGCCCCATCTTTTATGACGGTGTGGTAGTTATTCCAGGTTTTTGACAAAAGTAATGATTATTTTACAATATCCGCAGCTCAGATTATGAAAAACTGAATTAAGTTTTATTTTCTGAATATCCCGTGTAAAAAACATGTCTAGATAGTGAGCAGTAGCGATTTTGAACGCGATCAAAATGTGGTATTTCACTCTATTACGCGCCTTAAGCGATTACAAGCATATTAAAAGTGCACCTAAAGAAAGCATTTTAGTGTACTTTGGTTGAAAAACAAAAAGTAGGCTTAGAAAGTTTGTGGAAACGAGATTTTTGTTAATACTACTTAGTTTGAATCTACATGATTTCTAATTACTTTCAATAAAAATAAAACATCGACATATGATCTTTTATTTCAAACGAAGGGAGATTATGACAGATCAGAAAGGTATGACCGGCTTTAAAAGAAATTATACATTTATTCGTGACAAACACAAGACAATTATAAAAAACGACATTAAAGTACTTGTTTTATTTTCTTGTCCATTCATTGTCCTATTGTGAGGTTTTCTACCTCATTATCGTCCGTCATAAAAGATAAGCATACTTCGTAAATAAAGACTGCATATGCATTAACACTTTACCGGATTATCAACTCTAGGGCCTTTAAATTAAAGTTTAAATTGCTTATTAGAAATGTGACCGTTACACGCATGGCCCAATGCAAGTGCGTTGCCGGCCTTTCAGAAGGGAATATGCTCTTTTCTTGAAGATTTGAAGGTCATATCGGTCCGGAAATACCGCAGGCGACAGTTCATTCCATAGTTTGGTTGTGCGAGGCAGGAAATTTCTTGAGAAACGCACAGCTTTGGACTGCCAACCATCTAAATGGTGAGGATGGAAATGCTGACGCGTAGGACGATGACGAAAAGATGCGGCAGGGATCATTCCAAATAATTCCTCGGAGCACTCCCCGTGATACAAGCGATAGAAAATGCAGAATGAGGCTACATCTCTACGCAATGCCAAGGAGTCGAGCCGATCAGAAATACGCTGGCAGCCGACGATTCGAGCCGCTCTCCGTTGAATGCGATCCAGAGGGAGAAGCTGGTACTGGCGAACCTGCGCCTTGTACAGCTGTTGGCGGTGGCCCGGAGTGAAATACTGCCTCGATCTGTATTACGGTACTCATAATCTTTTGCTTTCGGAGATAAAGTAGATAATCAGTTGAACATTCAAGGCGGTTGTTACGACTTTTAGCAACGAGGTCGTTAGTTTTTTTTATCGCAACAAAAGCATTGTTTTCTTTAAGCAGATCGGTCAAAATTGAAAAACAAACACTATGTACATAACCGCATAGCCACTTTAGTCTGTTACTCACGTAGTGTTCGTACTCCTTGACCTCGTGCTCGTTGGTGTGGCCTTGTGATACTCGGCCGCGCCAGAAGCAATCCTGTGGAAATATGGTTGTTGACTTGAAAATTGAGTACTCCAAAAGAAACAAGGCAAAAAGACATGTCAACTGGTGAAATATCTCAAAAATCTCAAATAATAACGAAGCTAGAGCCCTTTTAATGTTGCTGGTTAGAGAGAAAACGCGACAGATTAGTAGCGCCAAAGTAAATGACAATCGCTCTAATAAACAGGTGCGTTTTTTTTATACAAACAAGCGTACGGTCCACCTGATGGTACGCGTACACCGCAGCCTACAGACGCCCACACCTCCAAAGAAGTCACGTGCGTTGCCGACAGCAGAAGGGACAAATTTAGGTCCCTCGCTCTCAACACAATGCATCCTCGGGTGCTCTGGCAACCCTGCTCTCCTCCAGGAACACAACATTATACATATACCTGTATAGTAAATCATATTATGTGGTCTTCTGCAAGACGGAGGTACTTCCCCAGTTGGGCTGCTATGCTCCAAATTCAAGCAGATGACATTTTGCTGTGCCCTACCTCTGTTTGCGTTGCAAGTATGGCTAAAGCGCTGTTAGTAAATACCTGGCAGAGCGTGTAGTTGGCGCAGCGCGAGCAGCGGTACCGGAACCCGGTGAGGGAGCTCTGGCGGCAGGCGGAACACGCGAGTGGATGCACCACTGAAACCACATGTAACATTAAAATAAATAAATAAATATAAATAAATATTAGAGGACAATCTTACACAAATCGAACTAGCCCCACAGCAAGCTCAAGAAGGCTTGTGTTATGGGTACTAGACGACGATATATTTAATAGATATAAATACTTAAATACATAGAAAACATCCATGACTCAGAAACAAATATTCATGCTCATCACACAAATATTTGCCCTGACCGGGATTCGAACCCAGGACCGTCAGCTTCACAGGCAGGTGCACTACCCACTAGGCTAAACCGGTCGTCAAACATTAAGGGTGGGTTGCACGAAACCGTCTGTAATCGTAAGCGGTGTTCGTTAAAATCTGATTGCATGGAAAGTTTGACAAGCTTCTATGGGATGACAGCTGCCGGCGCCATATTTGACGATGACCGGCCTGTGATCGTATGTTGGTGCAACCGACCATAAGCCTTTTTTCCTCAAAAATGGCCCGCAGAGAGAACATTACTCGTTACATATTGGAAGGTAAAGTGAATAATTTAAGGTCGGATCAAAATAAAAAATAAACAACATCGCAGGCCGTCTGGAATACTACATATAAATTCCTGTATTTGTAGAGTTCCAAACTTTTAAAAAAGTAGAAACGGGCATATAAAATGCGGCACAAGTTGTATTCAGCCCATGAAACGCGACGTTTTTGTATATGTCACAAATAATTTCCGTTTTCCGGTGGAAAATATACTTGCGACTCTGTTAAAGAAATATATTGGCGAGAAAACATGAAGTTTACGACTTTTTAAAGTTATGTTCAAATCTTAATTGAAATTTCCTCTTATTTCCCCTATTTCTGAGAAAAGCCCATATTAGCCTCGGCTGGAATGGCAATTGCAGGTTTCGTATTATACAAATACTCAGTCTGCAATTGCCTCCATCCCGGCTACGGTAGTAATGTACTATTATTTATTTTATTTTTAACCCTTTTCCAGGCCGCACCAATTTAGAAGGCTTTACAAAAAACTAGATATATATTAAAAATAGTTACGTTTTGATGATTCATGTCAAGACTGACTCACTTTTTAAGAAAATGCAATTTAATTTCAAGCTTAAACCCCAGAACTAAAATTGAAATTCTATTGACACGTCTGGAGCAACTGTAGACCAAGTTCTCCTAGTAGCTCCAGATTGTTGTACTTACCATTTTCAACTCTAGCGAGACGATGCAGAAGGGGCAGCCATACGAGACAGGGCGGGCCTGGGTCCGACATCAGAGTGTCCAGGAAATCGTTCACAGTTATCTTGCCGTTCTGTTATCAAATGAATAGAAATATAACTGTCTTGTTGATTCTAGAAGAGTTTGCAATTGTATGAAGGATTTTCCTCGAATGGTCATGATTGAAAGTAGTTTTTTTAGAAGCATCCGACTCCATGCAAAAATCTAAGCTGAACGGGGTCAAGCATATAGAATGTTGGTCGTCGTAACACAATAACGGTAAAATTTCATATTTTATTAGTAAATGAATATGAATAACGACTGCGCTAGTGACTCATTGTAGCTGAAATTTCCTCAAGTACCTAGTGAGATAGCCATCATCAGTACCTCTAGTATAAGAAACAAAACACAAACGAACGCGTAGTCCCAATTCGTATGGGGATAAAATAGTTACCATCTAAGGCCATCAGAGGCGCTGCTCGCGTTGCCATGTAAATTGAGACTAAAACGCAAACGCGTTCGTTTGTGTTTTGTTTCGAAATAACTTAATACTAGAGTTAAAGGTTTTGACACTTACCTGGTTGAATATGGACAGCGCCAGTGAGTCGTTGTAGCTGAACGACGGCGACTCATACACGGCCGCTGGCAGCGCCAACACTTCCCTCAAATAGTCAGATAGCCTCTTCATCAGTAAGTGACCATTACCGTCTGACAGCTGAGAGAATATATCTAAAAAAAAATTCAACTTCTATTAACTGCAAAGTGCAGAACATGTGATAGATTTTTTGGCATAGCTATCATTCCACAGTATATACATTAAGTCCGAGTGAGTCACTGACTCATAACTAAAAGTGCCTGAGAAACATCGAAACAAATCCTTTTTGACATAAATAATGTAGTTTTTTTTATGAATGACTGGGCAGCGATTGGCCTGAGTTGCTTGTTTAGTCGAGATAATGCTTCCCTATATACAAAAGTTAAAATCAGCCGTCCACTTTTCTAAGTTGATTATATCAAATAATGGTACCTACAGGGTCGAAGACACCAAAAATAGCTATACATATTTTACAATAAAGTATTCAATATCAATTTATTATCATTAAAATACCACACATTCGTGCTGAATCAGTGTGTTGGCAGAATTCCAAATTGCTCGTTTGATGTAAGAGAATTATTTTATTATGATAATGTATACATCATTACTGGCATAATAAAACTATGATTTGTTTATGTTGATGGTTTTATAAAAAAAACTCTATTTTGGCAAACAGCCAATATGATTTAAAAAGTTCTGGTTGCACAAAATTATTTTATATTTCATAATCTTAGAAAAACAAACTTTTTTAGTTTATATTTGATGATATGATTTGATGAAGGTGGAAGATAAACACAGAAGTAGGCTGAGTGTTCTCGTTAAATGGCAGAGCTTAGGAATATAACTAGTTAAGGAAGATTAACACTTTCACTGTAAGGAACCCGCCTAGAGGGCGGTGCGTAACTTTTCTCGGATGCCGGCAGGGGCGTATTTACCTTAGGGCCATTCGGGCCATGGCCCGGGGCGCCAATCCGCCTAACTGGCCGCGTGTGTTTTTATTACTGAATCCTTCGAATTAGTTTTCTTTTAATTTTCTAACTTCATCGCATTTTTTGAGAAAAGCACTATAAAAGTCTTGGCGCGTACCGGGGTTGTCAGCCTCGTGGCTTCGTATCTGTAAATCTACAACTACTCGGCCGGCTATCTCCTATTTCGCGGCCTCTGCAGTAATGTACTATTAGAACTCCTCCACTCCAGTTTGTCTAACATAAACGCAGTCATGTGTAATAATTACGAACTATTACCGAAACTTTGAATTGAAACAAATGAATTGCACACCGCAATAAAATTTAGACGTTTATTTTAAAAAAATATTATTTAATATTATTTTTCTTGGTTTCTGGGGCGGCGAAACTTATCGGTTCGGAACTCCAAATTTCAAAATACTCCCCTGGATGCCGGACAGCCCACTAGCGGCCGCTAGGTCCGCCTGTCGCTATAGGTAGGTCGCTACATCGGTTTCTAAGGTACACTCAATATTTAAGTCTGGCAGTGATACTCTTAAAGGTACTTACATCGCAACTTGTCCATCAGCTTTCCAGCACACATTGTGGCGAGAGCGACCTTTATGGAGAACACTCGTATCTTCCCCACGTTCTCACTAGAAATAAAACAAAAAATACTGTAATAGCTATAGAACTATTTCAGCGGCAAATTGATCCGTTTGCCGCACAAAGAATCGTAAACACAGTATTCATCAGGGATAGGAAGGAATTGAAACTATTTCCAAACAATAGAGTTGCATTTCAATTGTTTCAAGCAACGGTAATTCGACTATTTCCGACACCAAAAGGTTCAAATTTCAATTATGTTTATATTGCATGGTGGGCCTTAAGAGGATGACACATAGTAAAATGCTTAAGAAATAAATAATACTATATGAACCTAGGTCCAATTATGGGCCTTTTTTGGTCGATTAAAACAAACAAATAAGTTCGCCTTTGCACTCTAATCTTATGTGACATGTATATTGTTTTAACCTGTTATTGTGTACAATAAAGTGCTTACATACATACATACAAATTATTTTACGCTTGTCTATTAATAATGTGCCTGAGGGCCAGCTGACAATGTTTGTTATTGTTATCTATTTTTAATGGAACCACCAAACAATAAAATAAAATACATAAGCAAATCGTGAGCCAAATCCAGCTTACTTTATGTATAGTTATTTTTATTTTCTAACCACGGTCAGAAATAACTCTGGAGGCACCTTGTATACAGAATAACTTGGTATGTGAGCATAGTTATATCTAAAGTGGTATCAATTACCTACAAGGTTGACGAGATCTGATAGCTTCAACTGTGTTCTGCAGTGATATATTGTTTAGTTATAGCTTATAGTAGATAAATAGTTAGCTTGGTAGTGACCCTGCATACGAAGCTGGAGGTCCCGGGTTCGGATCCCGGTCAGGGCATTAATTTATCTGATGAGCACCAATATTTGTTCTCGAGTCTTGGATGTTTTCTATGTCTGTATCTCTTTATGTATGTATATCGTCGCCTAGTACCCATAGTACTAGCTTTGTTTAGTTTGGGACTAGGTCCATTTGTGTGAGGTTGTCCGCAAAATATTTTTTTTTGTTTTATTACCCTACTTGAACTATTATCCCTTCCAGAGCCCATAATTTTTTTCGAGCCTGTATATATACTGTATTGTTGAGGAGCTATATGCATGTTCTGTGTAATCTAGGTGAGATAAATCCATGTGTGTGGTATCATCTTGACGGCCTTTCAGCATGTTTGTGGGTTAGATCTTGGAAAAAGGTGTTGTCACCCAATCAATAAACCAATAAAATTTGCAATAAAACAATTATGACATTAGATTTTACTTACCCAGTGCTGTATGCAGACAGCAACCAATTCAGCAGAAGCGCAGAACACGCCTCAACCGATACCTGATGTGCCGGTGGCAGACGCTTGTTCAGATTATGATATAACGAAGACACAAGTGTTTCCAGCCTCGTTACATTAACACTGGCATTCGGCTCCAATGTGTTTAAGGCATTCTCTCTAAATGCTTCTATTACATTCCATATGTCGATTACATGCACTGAAATGAAAATAACGATTTAGTTCTTTAGTGTTATTCTGAAAGAGAAGGCAGAGTAAAAATAAACTTATACTAAACACCCCTCCATCAAGAACTCTTCTGCAGGCCCTACATTCTGATAACAGGAACACATGCTAATCACCAATAATATTTGGAGTAGTAAAGATACACATGCATTCAATTTAATAGATCTGAAATCAGTACATAACTCACAATTACACTTCTTCTGGACATATCGCAGCTTGCATGCGGTTCTGTATGATGCAAATCTGATGAGATCGAAGTTCTGCTCCCTCATTTCTTGGTTTAACTGAGAGCGGGGGTCAGAACCACCCCCCGTCCCTGCATTGGGCATCACACCCATATTGTCACGCTCAAGGGACATTGTCACTCCTGAAAGTAAATCATTACGAAATTAAAATAGAATAAAACATATGCCCATACTGTCCTTCCCAAGGAATATTTTCCCTACAGGCAGGACATGTTCTAGAGCAGCATATCACCATGGGTGTCATTGGCTTTGGCAAGTATGCCCAATTTTTTCTGTATCTGCAATCAGTCATTCTAACTATATGCACGTTTGGTGTCATTATGATGATGTTTGGAATGAGTATCCTTTGATTCATGCTTCACTTAAACAAGACATCTCCCCTTCATTCAGGATTCATTGCTGTTTGAATAATCACATTGTTTTAGTAGCTTAGCATAATCTCTGATAGTGAGGTGTACCACTAGCTGGTTTGGGTGGCTAATAAGGCGATTTTTGTAATGTTTGGTATTTAGGTTTAGGTTTAGATACACAAGTATCTACTTCTACTCGACATACAACTTCTGATGTGATGAACCAAGATACATTTAATAGGCTTTTCAGAGAATACCCCCAGAGTTGTATCCCATATGACCAGATACGATTTAATTATTGCACTATAGATCAGCAGTTTGTTATCAGTTGATAGTTTCGAATTTCTGTTGAACAACCAGTATAGTCCTTTATATCGAAGGTTGGCTTCACTTCTCTTTCTGTATGTGCTTCCTCCATGTAAGTCTTTGGTCTAAGTGCATGCCGAGGTATTTCACTTCATTGGTGTGTGGAAGTATACCATTGCCTAATTTAACAGGTGGGCAGTCGCATTTTCGTAATGCGAATGTCACATGTGTAGATTTAGTTGCACTGAATTTTATGCACCATTTCTTTTGCCATTTGCCTTTTTTTATTTGATTATATATTTTTTCTTCTCTTAATGAGCGATGAAACTTTTAAAATATGCCCCAAACCATTTAAAGTAAGTAAACATAAAGAGAATAATTAACATAAACACAATGACAATTTTATCACCATGTTCATAGGCTTATATATTTTTTGCAAGGGTAAGTATACTTTGTGGCAAGATAGGCACAAATCCATAGACTGCTTTAAGTCTTTGCAGCAGTTTATATTCCATTGTATCTCCCTTGTTACTTACCATCACTGGAAACTAGGGTCAGACGTAAACCCATTAAAAAAGTATTTTCAACTAAATTACGCCACTGTAATGTGTGATTACACCAGAATTCTCTTTGTTTATGTATATGAGTGGCGAAGGTCGTTGAAGTTTACGAATAGATTTAAAAGAATTGCTTCGCAACGACTACATTTAAAAAAGCGTCAAGTTGCACCGAAAATTAGCATTTGTTACACCTGTTACCGACAAACATTACACATACCTGTAGTTAGCGGTTAACTCATAATTTTGTTGACATAGCGATAACAAATTCGTGGCGAGACGAATAATATTTTCGTAGTTATATCGATTCTAAGATACTTTATTATAATGATATTTTTCTTATATTTATTACGCGGTTTAAACACTTCAAGTCCACTGTAACACGAAATCACATGTATTAATTCAATTAGGGCACACCTAATTTAATGTTTCCCAGTGCTTAATATTATGAATACGTAATAAAACACATTACTTTGGCTAATAAATTAAGAAATCTTGGAATCAACATGACAAGTCTGCCATTGAATGTACGTTCCGAATCTAAACGTCTATTTTTATCACATAATCAATGAATATTCTATAATTACCCTATATGAAATAATTGACTTGTTTACAAATATTTAAGTTGAATCTTTATTTCACTAATTTAGTTTACCCGAAAAGACAAATAAACGTAGATTTATAGTGATTTTACATTGTGGAAATAAATAAATAAATGCGTGAACTGAACCGTAATTCATTCTAGAGTTGCCAGATTGCCAGAAATCAAAAATGTCTAAACTAAAATAACGCTTTTGTTCGGAAATTCAAATGACATAATTGCAACCTAAAGTAATTCTTCCGCTCTCGTACGAGATGCAACCGGAATAATGATAAAAATATTGATTACAAGTAGATACTTACCTATGGTCTTGTCAATGAAATATTAAATTTAAAAACTGGAATGAATCTGAAATTATGACTCATCAGGCTTCTTATCAGGTCATTGACACTACTAGTGAGCTGCATCAAACCGACTAATCACCCGGCAGATTACACCTAGTTATATTACAGACACCGCTTGCGATTAGGTACAGACGGTTTAGAGCAACTCACCGTTAGTCCTTCTAGCCGGATCTTTGACTTCAAAATGACGAGTTCCTTGTGCCAGTCTTGGATATAGGTTGCAAGGGGGTTTTACCTATTCCTCGTAACTAGTTTCTTTCGTGTACGTGGTATAACCTATCTATGATATAGGTAAAGGGCAGATCGAAGAAACGAAATAAAATGTAAAACCTGACAAAATTTTATTTGGCCTTCGGATTAACATCAACACAAAGCCAATACACACCGTATCGACTATACATGACGTACGCATAATTATTTGCATCTGCAACTTTTGTAAACTGTTTGTAGCGACGTGGTAGCGACACTATTTCAGGGCCGTATATGTATCGACACAATTTCAGGGCCAAATAGAATCTTGCCAGGCTATCTTACTCTATATTTATAAGATAAGAAGTCCTGATTGACTGACTGACTGACTGACTCATCAACGCACAGCCGAAACTACTAACACTAGAGAATTGATTTTTGCATAGTCGGTTACATTTATAACTAAACTCCCCGTGTGGTTGCCGGGTAAGAATTGCGCCACCCCATCTCTTCCCGTGGGTTTCGTAGGAGGCGAATAAGGGAAAATCGGAGGGTGGGCAGCAGCATCCTTCGATCATTACCACCATCAAACCACCACGCCAACCCGCTTGCCAAGCGTGGCGACTATGGCAAATCCTCCCAATTGGGGGAGGCCTATGTTCAGCAGTGGACGTCTTTCGGCTGAAATGATGATGATGATGAATGTCTAACGATACCCGTCATATGGATATGCCTGTATATGTTTTAAAAAACCGGCCAAAGGTCAATGGGTAAGGTAGGGTAATGCTTTGGTACAAAATTTTGTAAAAAAACCTGATATTGGATGCTTTTGCCTTGGTGGTTATGGTCACCTTTGTTTTCTAATATTTTTAGAACCAAAAATACAGCATTTATCTACTCAACGAGCACTAAACAATTTTTTTTGCCTGCGTAAAAGTCCTCGAAATTCAGTAAAGGCCGTATCCAACTTATGCTTTAGTCACTATATTGCATCCATCAGTCGCCCTTTATATTATAAGAAATGGTTTTTCGTAATTGATCCCCTGACGGGGTAAAACAAGGGATAAAAGTTTGTATGAAAACACGTGTTTATTGAAGTGAGAGATTTGAAAAGTTGAATATAGACTCTCTTTTTAAACATATTAATGGCATATTTCATATATCTAAATTGCTACCCTAAAGGGGTGTATAGGGGGTTGAAAGTTTGTACGGCGAACAAATCTTTTTCTAAGTGAGAGATTTGAAACTTCGTATGTAAACTCTCTGTTTAAACAAAACGAAATGTGTTTCAGCATTTTACGAAATTGCTCCCCTAAAAGGGTGATAAAGGGGTTCCGAGTTTGTACGGAGAGCAAATTTTTTTGAGATTTTGATAACTTTGTGCATAGACTCTAAATACAACATATTTATTTTTCTTAAAAATCGATATGGGTATATCTTTGTGGTTCCTCGGGGTGCCGATTACGAAAATGACATCGATTATCAAATCCAAGATGGTGGACATTTATTTTTCTTAAAAACAGATGCGGGTGTCGTCGTCGAGGTTGCTCGGGGTGCCGATTGTGAAACTGAGATCAATTTTCAAATCCCAGATGGTGGACATTAATTTTGCTTAAAAATCGAAAACGACATCCATACATACCTACATATGTAGGTACATACAAACATACGGATCAAACTAGGTACCTCCTTTTTTGTAGACGGTTAAAAATTACGATTAGTACGCAGGCGAAACCGCGGGAAAAAGCTAGCAATATTGAAAATTTGTGCCGATGTATGGATGGATCGATGGATGTACGTTCCTCATAATCTCAAAAACGGCGAGACGGATTTGGCTCAAATTTGGAATGGAGGTAGCTAATACCCTGGATTAACACATAGGCTACCCTTTATCTTCTGGTAACACCGCAAGGCGTTGCTAGTAGTTAATACTTATGGATATTTAATTATTAATTTTTTTGCTGAGAAAATACATAGTGTCATATCGCTTCTAAAATCAACGTTACTAAGAAAAATAAACATACAGTTATCTAAGACATTTATTTATAAATAAATGAACACAGTTTTACATTTACTTCTGCGGAAACATCTAAAATATATAATTATTTACATTATCTAATATAGGTATATTGCACAACACTAATATTCAATATATAGATTTTTTTTAACTCTCCTGGAGCATTGATATTCCATACACGAACAAATTACCCTAAAACATTTTAACATTGCCTTGTAATCCCCATACTCTGCTACAGAAAAATGATTATGTACCATACTGCTGCTTTATTGTGTACAAAAATAAAATTCAAGGATAAATAAAATATTAAATTATAGGTCTACCGCTTAACTGAGGCAGGGCCCCGCCGCCCGCTCCCCGCCCGCTACAATTTTACTTCACCCCTCTTGCCCCTGCCCCGTCACCCGCCGTCTCAGTTAAACGGTACTTACACCTAAAGAAAAGTTATTAATATTTTTTTTTTCATCAATGAGACAAAATGTTTTATCACAAGGGAGGCAACGGGCGACCCACACGCGGGTAGCTTCCTTGCGCAAAGTTACTTTTTAGTTTTAGTTATTTTAATTGTAGTTAGTTTCATATCCAACTTGTTAATATTAATGTATTCTTTGGGTTTTCAATAAAAATTAACGGATTCTATTGCAAGAAAGTGTATCTAACGAAGCTAGCAATGTTAAAATATCACGGCGTATAACATTATAGATAAATTTTATTTAAACTTCCCGTCCATAGGCATATATTTTTCTACTTAAACGTTTAACTTCATATTCTATTAGGTTTTTAAAAATTATGCACGTAAAAACATAACTTAGGTATTTTTATACCTATTTGAAGAGCCTCGATTTTCATAACTTATTATTATTATTGAACAGAGAAAATACCTAAGTAGATAGGCAATAAAATAAAATAATAAATCTTTCTTCTTCTTCTTCTGACAGACTGCTAGTACCGGTTCGCAAAATCGTAAAATTCCATACGTTCTCATTTAGAAGTATTTCAGTATCCCAACAAAACCACAACCAATAAGTATTAAAACAGAATACAAACCTAACACAAAATACTGGCAGTAATTATCTCAAATGTCTGGCGTCCCCGGGTGACATGACCCTTATTCTTTTCTTGAGTTCTGGGCTGACACCCGGACCCACCGACCCGGGATCCGCCGACAAGAGCTATGCAAAGTTCCCCCTGCACCAGGACACTAACACGCAAATGGGTGACACCCACTCGATTCCCGCCCCGGGTGCCTACAAATTGCTAACGCCACTGAATATATTATCATGCCAAGAAATACGAAAAACAGAATAGAGATCCATTCGTATTTTCCTGTGTAACAAACATTACTCTTATGAAATAGGTATATTCATTTAATTTCTACATTAAATATGGCATTCACTTGAACTACGCAGAAACAATGTTAGTCCGTTATAATTATCTACTTTGTCACATTCCATGCAAAAGTTTGAATAAAAAACGTATCAGAAATATTACAAAAATATTTTTAAGCATATAAATTGCAAAATATAAATATATATGTCGATTACATGTGTTTAATCAGGTAAATATTATATACAAAATTATTGTGTATGTCACAGATTGTTAGCGATATTGGTCCTGTGTGGGACGAGTATTTTGTTCCAATATATAAATGATTATATCGTTCCTTGTTCCATATTTACAATATTAACAATAATCAGAGAATACATAGTTAAGATGTTATTTTATTATAGTACCTACATACAACACTACTTAGCCCATCCCGAGTTCCTACCTAAATTTACCCTCTATATAAATATACTTATTATACTCTTTGCCCTCTATATATCTTTTTTGAAGTAAGTACAGTAAAATGATCTTTTAAGTTAGGTAGTTAAAGTTCAACAAAATAAATTTTAATTTAATTAATTTTGCGTTATTTGTAATAGTGTACGACATAAAAATTAAATTACAAATACAAATATTTATGCTTTTAACTTTAAATTATATTGTAGATACCTCAATTTATAATATAAACACATAATATATGCTTTTAATACGAAGAAAGCAGTTGGAAGACCTTAAGTATGAAATTAGAACGAACATAGCTTCACTCGTCGTATTTTTTATTTCTGGTAATAATTAATTACTTTTATTAATAATTTATATACATATCCTCTAAAGTAATTTTAATTTAAATATCATTCATATTTTTATCAAGTAACAATTAAATAAAGTTCATGGACATTTTATTAATCTTCAAATAACATTAGGTATAATAATATAGGTAGGTATAGTACTTATACTTTGAATCATCACTACTGGCTATAGATACGGATAGATTAAAAGTTAAAATATATACATATTTTCACAAGCACGTTTCCTTACACAGATTATCTACATAAGTTAGTTGAATCATTCATTAGAGTATACACAATTTTAACATTCAAACGTCAATGAGTGTTAAAATTGTGACAAGTAGACATTCCTCCATTTAACCGTAGAAGTCCAAACGGTTACTTGCAATTTTGAACTCTTAAATTAAGGTCTCATTTACACTGTCAGTTTGTCTGATACCGTCGCCGTCGGAGCCGAATGCCACACAGCTGAATCTTATCTCGCTCCTTGGAGCAGGCCGACTGCAGCTTTCCCCCTGGCTAAGCCTACAATGCTCTGGCCCAGAGACCGCGCACGCTAGCTGCCATGCCCTTTACACATAAAGCCAGTGCCTCCAAGTGAAGCGAGTGACAGGAGCGCCGCCTCGAATCGCTTCGTGTTCAGATTCGGGAGATATACAGCAGGCCACGCGCTGAAAATAAAGAAGTACTTATAAGAATATTCTTAATACAAAAATCTGGGACCCGTTTCACTATAAGTTACAAGTTATAATTTTGAATTAGTCTAACTGGCAACGCCTATAGCGACAATCATTTGATCAGCGTTGCCTGTTCGTAAAATTCTCTTGTATCTTCCTGAAACACGCGATGGTGAGCACTTTCAACTATCGATTTTCTCACAGTACTTCAAACATTTTCGACATACTTCTGTCCATCTGCTAGCAAACAAATCACAATCAGGTGCTGATGACAAAAGCGCATTAAGCATGCCGGATGCTCGAAGAGCGGGAGAGTTTCTATGAGAGACAGTGCGCGCCTGCGGAACGGAGATAGTTCGTGTTGCGAAATCATTACATCACCCAATATGTGATTATACTGTTATTATTATTTTCATTTGACATAATTTCTACGCCGATGTTGGCAGAATATGCTGAACTAACCCATTTACTAACCTATAATATTGCACCATATTCTTAGAAATAAATGATTGATTGATTGATATCCCACGCCAGCGTTTTGACCTTACCCAGGACGCACATAACAGACCTAGTGATTTAGTGATTTTATTTTGTCATCCCTCTGGTGTCAGGCACCACCTACTTTTCGTGTTTTTGTGCGCCCCTAAGGGGCGCCCTGGAGTTAACCTATTAAATGGAGACCGCTCCAAAACTATAAAGAGACAAAAAAATTACGTCACTTTTCGACCTCATTTCTACACTTTGAGGGTCCAAAGGTGACGAATCTTATCATTCTGTGACTATAGACACTGCTGCATGTAATGCTACTGCCAACCGTACCTCTCGCAAGGTCCCAGGTGTGGAGAGTAGTTTGTAGATGGCCACGACAGGTATCATCAGTATGGAGGAACAGGCGAGTCCCCAGCCGAGAACCTCGGCCCACTGCGGGTAAGTGTACTGCTGGTACTGCAACGGCTGCTGGTATAGGAGGCCGAAGACCACGACACCCTGGAAAAGGGATGTTGACACCAAATAAATACATCAAATAATTACATGATTACATGTCTTCAAAGTTTTAAGAGACACATTACATGATTACAAGTCTTCAGAGTTTTTTTCATATTCTGTCCCTTTTTCCCAAAATGCACCCCGCGTATTGGAACTATAGTCATTTACTACGCACGAGGTCAGTGACGTCGCTTTGTCTAGCTCTATTAACCCGGTACATTAAAACGATTGTAGCTTCGTTATTTTCTAGGGTTCCATATCCCCAAGGGTCAAACTGGACCCATTACTAAGACTCCGCTGTCCGTCTGTCTGTCCGTCCGTCTATCCGTCTGTCATCAGGCTGTATCTAATGACCGTGATAGTTAGACAGTTGATTTTTTTACAGATGATGTACTTCTGTTGCCGCTATAATAAAAAATACTGAAAAATAGAATAATAAATATTTAAGAAGGCTCCCATACAACAGTGATTTTTTGCCGTTTTTATAGATAATGGTACGGAACCCTTCGTGCGCGAGTCCGACTCGCACTTGGCCGGTTTTTAGTTATTGGAATAGAATTTTCATTTGCCATGTATTTTGCCTTGTTTCTTTTGGAGTAGTCATATTTTGAGACAACAACCCAAATGTAGAAAATGTAGTGTTGTCGCTAGCGCTCCTAAGGCTGAGCTGTATTGATATCCCATTTGCCTCCTATGTAGAATTCACATCAAACGGCCAATGTCAGCGCACGTCTTATTTCAGTTATGAGAATTTGAACCTTATATACAGAAATTAGATTTCACATTTAAATAGCCGCGAGCAGCCGCGAGTAGTTAGTTACATCATGTAACTACTGTCTAGAAAGTTCAAAGTTCTGTTATTTATACTTGTACAATGTATATATACAAACTTACTATGATAAATATTGGACTGACAAATTTCCAGCATATCCTCCAGTACAATCCGGGTCTGAAACCGAGCATTTCTTCCACATCATCCGAGAACCTTTCCAGTCCTGTAAATATTTAGACACTGCGTAAAGGAAAATGAATAACTGGTATCGATCTAAATAAATAAATAAATATTTTTTGGACAATCTTACACAAATCAACCTAGTCCCAAACTAAGCAAAGCTTGTACTATGGGTACCAAGTGACGATATACATACTTATATGTATAGATAAATAGATAATTAAATACATAGAAAACATCCAAGACTCAGGAACAAATATTCGTGTTCATAACACAAATACATGCCCTGGTGTGCTACCGCGAACAGCAAACGAAGTTTTCCCTCTCTGTCGCACTTACGTCCGAACGTGCAAGAGCGACAGAGAGCGAGAACTACGTTTGCTGTTCGCGGCAGCGCCTCTGACCGGGATCCGAACCCGATTTTTTGATGTAGAGGTATAGTTATACTTAGAACTCAAGCAAATTGGATAATTACCATAAAACCACGAAACCGCGACAGCCTCGAAAAGCGCAGAGCACAGCAGAGATATACCGGCGGCATACGTGTCCAGCAGATGAAACATGTAGATACCACCCTGTCAAACAAAGTTAAGAATGATGTATGCGCTTACACACTGATACTTCACTTTCAGCATGCCTACTTTAGGAATGTATTAGAGCGCTGCGCTGCGCTGCGCTGTGTGCGTTGGTGCGCTGTCTCATATCGCTAGTAAGTATTTACTAGCGATATGAGACAGCGCACCCCGCACAGAACGACACACGCAGAATGTGACACTGGCAGCGGCAGCGTGATGTGTGCGCTGCGTAGCTAATGCACTCTACTTGCCTTAGCAAGCCGGAGATCACTCTAGGCCTCCCATCTAAACACTTACCGGCGTAATATTGATGCACGCCACACAGAAGGACACACACACCACCAGCAGCGTGAAGTGTTCTCTGCGTAGCCAGGTCGCGCCGCTAGCTCGCGCCTGGTCTAGGAGGCCGGTGATCACGCACTCGAGGCCTCCCATCTGAAAAGTGGACGTACTTTCACATACCAAATAGGAGCCTGTAAAAAAACCGGCCAAGTGTGAGTCAGAATCGCGCACGAAGGGTTCCGTACCATTATCTATAAAAGCGGCAAAAATATCAAGTTAATATATATTTTATTCTGTTTTAGTATTTGTTGTTCTAGCGGCAACAGAAATACATCATCCGTGAAAATCTCAACTGTCTAACTATCACGGTTCATGAGATACAGCCTGGTGACAGACAGACAGACGGACGGACAGTGGAGTCTTAGTAATAGGGTCCCGTTTTACCATTTGGGTACGGAACCCTAAAAAGAAGCATCCCCACAATCAAAATCTTGGGATTACGTAGCGGACCCCGGGCATTCTCCAGGATGCAACTGTACTGGGATAGCGCTAGGAGGATGATGATGGAAAGGTGCATCCCCACAGGCGAGTCGAGTATGACAGTCTGTCATGTGATTCCGTACTGGATCTCAAGTGGACCCCTTTTATCTTTTTGGCAGTCCGCTATACTCGCCCTTCCGATGCGCCTTCTGTCCGTATATCAAATAAGCAGTGTGCTACTGCTGCCTGTATATATTCTAAGCTACGGTGTCTTGCATCAGGATTTTCAATGCTTTCGATCTTGTATTAGGTTAGGGCCTAATATCCACCCTGCATCAAATAGATATATAATGCGGAATTTACGATTACAACTTTAAGACCAATGACGGAATTTTTAAAATTGTTATCTTACAAAAATCTTCTTGGAAAGGTAACGGTATGAATAAAACAAGGTTCTTACCCCAGAATCTAGTCCAAGCATGATGAGCATGAAGAAGAACAGCATCGCCCAGAGACTAGCTCCTGGCAGCGTTGCTACCGCCTCTGGGTACACTTGGAATACGAGGCCGGGTCCTGGAAAATAAGACGATCTTCAGCTGACAGAAGATAGATCACAATTCCTCAAGAGTTCTTTCTTTACCACCACCAGTCCATCACCAGTTTACGTATCACTGACAAGCACAGGCGGACTATGATAGTCTCGGACTATGATAGAGCAACTATGACTTTCAAGCACGACTATTGATAAAAAATGACGGATAACACGTGGCCAGGAAGGAGTCTTGAGGCCGAGGTCTCCGGTTGACGCTGCACTCAGTATCTGCTTACCGCGTCTCGTTCTATAGAAATATAATTCAAGTTCCATATAATTTCACGTATTACAAAGCGTGCAAACCAACCGAAACCTCAGCTTTATAAATAAGAGGAGGACTTTCCAACCTTTCGTATTAGATCGTATGCCTAAACGCAGATCCGCGCCAAACAATTGAACCTATTTTTTTTCTATTGTTAAACTTTGACATCAGCATATCAGGGGTTAATTTTTTCGCATAAAGTTCCTGGAAGATCTTATAAAGGTTTATGCACCTCGATGGAGCCGAGAAGCAGAAGTACCTAAAGAAAAGTCGGTTCTAATTTACTAAACAAAATGGATAGGTAATCCAAATGAAATAGAACTACTAAGCACATAATTAGTCTGCCGAGTTACCTTCTGTGGCTACTGAAGATATGGGAACACCCTGCTTATAAGACATGAAGCCAAGATACGTAAAGATGACGAATCCAGAGAAGAATGAGGTGAAGCAGTTGACTAAAGTTGTCACCAGGCAGTCTCTGAAAACAAATTTTCACAGTATATGGAAGCATCTTATTAACCCAAATTCATACAAATTATCAAAAAATAATAATTTTAATTGTTTTTAAGAGGGGCTACTTATTAATCCCATCACTCCCAAGTAGATAGAGCAATATACTTGTAGCTTTGGCGTTTGGGCAAGGTAGAGGTCCTACTCGGACTGTTCCAAATATGAGTGAGATAACATTCTGCTGTTCCATCTCTCTTATGAGATTGACAGCCATCAATGACATTATCTTTAGCCATGCTTACCTGTAGCAATTATTATGAAAAGTGTTATAGCTGGCGTAAGACAGATGCACTCCAAAGCCAGCACCAACGGAGTAGAAAATCTGAACAGCCGCATCCACCCATACCTGAATATTTGAACAATCTTTAAAAAAACAGACCGTTGGCATTACAAAGTTGGTTCTGTCTCAGGCGGAATCCCACCGAAGGAAGAAGGTTACTAATGAGATTTGATGTCTTCAAACAACTAGGTATGTGCCTCTTATTGTTTGGCTGGAGGCAATTGTTCGAGTGATCCAACCGCGTCAATAGGGACAAGTTTTTGAGGAATAGCTGTAGACTTTCGTGCATTTATGATTTAGTTAGTAGTGGACGAAGCGGTCCCTTACTTCTACAGAAAAAAATGATAACTAGATTAAAATCTTTATTTTCTTCGACAAAAACCTGTCCACGGAAGTGACGGTTGGTCGTTTGGTTGGAAGAGTGATTGGTTGAACGGCTGTATCTTACTTGTGTGTCTTTCAACCTCGTTAACTCGGGTTGTAAGTAGTACGCGATGCCCCTGGTCGCCCCCGGCAGCAGCAGCCCCCTCGCCAACAATATGGACAGCACCACATATGGCATCGTCGCTGTCATCCATACTACTTTACCTGGGGTTGGTGGGAGATTGTTGTTAGTATTCAATATGGGAAAATAAAACGTTTAGCTTTGAACGAAGGAATGACAGGGCATGCAATCTTACGTTGAATCAACAGGACATTTCAATTAAATATGGCTCTGTTATTTGTGAAAGAATCTAGAAAAAACTAACACTAAAGAATGCTTCATGCTACAGTTCGCTTAAGTATTTGTCGCACAACGTATGAACAAGTACAATGTATAAAATAATCTTACCCGAGCTCTTAACGCCTTTGAAGAGTGAGAGATACAGCGTGACGTATACCAGGCCGAGGCAAAGGGCGAGCTGCCATTTTGGAAAACCTAGGTCGTTCAAGCCTTCCGAGTGTTGCATCTCCAAAACAGCTCGGCTGGAATATTAATACGAGATAGGTAATACAAGATTGACTATGCTAATCATACAGCAGCGTAGATTTGTGTCCACAACGGGTGGTACCTTACTGGAAGTGACACCAGGGGCTCATAGACGGGTCTTACCCTACTTTTACACTACTCCTAAGGTAAAGTATGACAACGGCCCCTGGTACAGCACCTGGGTTTTGTTGGTATGTTCACGCGCTATCACAACCCTGCTCCGTGTGCCATGAGTTGACACAGTCTGACTACAGTGAGATGTAAAACAGTTGCTGAACTTACTGAAAGAATTCTGAAGCGGATGTGAAGTGTGACGAAGACCCCTGGTGCAGCACTACGGTTTTGTTGGTAGCATTGTGTCGCGTAGCGTCCTTTCCACGAGTTGCCACAGTCTAACTATAAGTAATAAAATTTTGTGGAACTACTGCTAAACTTACTGGAAGAACTCCGAAGCTGGTGTAAAGTGTGACAACGGCCCCTGGTACGGCACTTCAGTTTTGTTGGTAGCATTGTGTCGTGCCGCGTCCCAACACTGGTCCGTGTTCCAGGAGTTGTCACAGTGCAGCCAGGGCAGCTCCGAGCGCGCAGAAGAAACCAAGAAGTAGAACGCCCAGCCTGGTTTAGACGATAAGAGTTTTTATACGTGACATCTAAGTCGCGTCATACATTCATAATGAATAGATGTAAAGAGCCTTCAACGCATCAAAAGCAATATTCGAGTCGAAAAACAGGGGGCGTCATTAATCGACGTTACCATGATGGTGCAGTTGAAAAAAACAATATTTATTGCATTTTACATGTGTATATTATTTTAATTAGGTACCCGTAAACTGACAGTATCATAAGTAAGCATACATTCTAGGACTTAATTTCTCAGAGATAAGGTCAAGAAGTGTTTACATATTTATGACGCTGGATGTACCATCGCGAACAGGGATTGTTGAGCCACTTGCCAATCTTTGCAACTAGGACGTGTAACGCGAATCGGGACTGACACGTAATCGGGTAACATCGGTCATTAATTAACACAGTTAAATTACGGACAATGGCAAGTGGCTCAACAGTCCCGGTTCGCGACTGTACAAAACCATAAACATTTACCAATTATCCTCTAAAATGTTTCCCTATTTTAATACATTTTCCACGATACCCATTTTAAAATTTTATTCAGTGCATTTTACATTTTAATATGGCCTTACCGTTGAATAACCATAAATGTTTACCCATTTTAAAATACATTCCCCATATTTCTCATTTAGTTGGCAGCACTATTACATTTGGAGCCCTGCCAGGGTCCCTTGGGCCCGAGCGCGTAGCCCTGACTAAATGACGCGCCGTTAAAATATTACTGCTAATTACTAGTGTAAACGTTTATGACAATTAGTTTTTAGTAGCCGAATGAACATATATAGTCATGATGAAAGCAAAGTGCCTACGTCGAGCTGAGAACAAAATGTATGCCTCTCCTGTCGCACAGAGTGAGATACTTTTTTTCGGCTCGCAGTAGCCCAGCAGGCAACATGCACAAAACCCGAGGACGTCTGCCCGTCGCGTTCGCAAATATAAGTCCCACGGCACAGAATAAGTACATAATACTTACTACCTACGTACAGAAGCTATACCGTTAAAAAATCCTTCGTTTAAGTATACCAAACGTGCCATAGCCATCTCTTTCTGTCGCACGCACTTCTACTCGCTACAGTCGCTACATCACTTTCTATCGCAAGAACGGGCACCCGACGGGTGTCGGCCACATGTACTTGTAGCGGCGCGACGCAATCACGGAGTGGATCGCCCCTGCCCACGGGTAGGTAGTTGTATACGGAGGCATCAGTGCGCTAGTGCAGTTTTAAATGACGTCACGGCGGCTTTCTTAAGGGTAAGAGCGAGATAGATATAGCATCTGTTATGTGCTAACTTGTATTTCAATCTGTTACGAAAGGCACTAAACTCCATTAGGTTTGACGGCACACTACGCCGATGATAGTGACAGTCCGGGATGTACCCGTACCTTATTACGTAAGGTGTCTTAATACCCGGGCCTACCATAGCTACACCATGCAATGTGGGTCCGTACTATATAAAATGAATGAATATTTACCGATAATCACATTGTAGTAGAAGGACACGTAGAACGCGACCATGACCGCACAAAAACCCACACCTGAAAAATAATTTCATCGTTTTATAAAATTCATCGTTTAGAGGGGTTTATTTACTGCGTACATAGTCATGTCGCTAAATGGGCTATACGAGAAGTAGATCTATTACTACATAGACCAAAACCTACTTAGTCCAAACGCTTATTTTAAATGACATTTTGGCATAACGCGAAATTGGCAGACTGCGTTTTAGGTACAGAGCGACTAAAGGATTAAAATGTCAAGTTCAAAGCTAAACTTGCGCAAAGTACGAATATTCTAATTTGCCGGCGACATTTTCTAATAAAAGTTCAGAAAGCTATGTGGAAAACGAATAAAGGTACCTAATTTGACGAAATATTATTTAACTTGTTAGTTATTGGTTCAAAGAACTTTCTATACTAAGGTAAACGATCCAAAGTTAGACACCTGAGATATATATAGACAATGCCCGAAATAATAGGCTTTATTCAGCAAAATACATAATAACGTATTAGAATGGTAAAAGTATGATTGACGGTAATGTCAGTTGTCGTCGTCGTATTTTATGGCGTTCACCACATTCTCCCCGGCATCATTTTGCAGACGAAGTCGTCCAGGTGAGGTGGTGGACGTCGTTGCCTGACAGAGCGGCGTAGTTGAGGGCTGTCCGGTCTGGCGTCTGCTTGGCCCTCGTTCATGCTAGGTTGCTCTCGGGCCTCCTCCCATTGTTCATCATCCTCATCATCTATTTCTGGGAGACTGTCTCCACCAGGTGCTAGGTGTCGGTTAGACACGACGGATTCCCTCCCATTCGAGAAACGAACTCGGGAATGTTGCGGGTTTGCTTCAAGTAATTCTACTTCTTCTACAATGGGATCGTATTTGCTGGTTCGATGGTGGTTCTTTAGCAGAACTCGCCCAGGACTGCTTAGCCATGAGGGCAAGGATTGGCCAGTTGCCGATCGCCTCGGATGTAAAAACATTCGCTCGTGGGGGGTACAGTCTGTGGCTGTGCATAGCAGAGAGCGGATAGCGTGAAGTGCACTTGTCAGCACGTGTTCCCACTTGGTTGTAGGTAAGTTTTGACTTTTCAGGGCTAATTCTATAGTCTTCCAGATAATACCGTTGTAGCGTTCTGTTTGGCCATTACCACGAGGGTTGTAGGGAGTTGTATAACTTGTAGCTATAGACTTCTCGTGTAAGAATTGTTTTAAATCTTCAGATAAGAAGGTTGCCCCACGATCACTGTGTATATAGGTCGGCATCCCAAACATTGCAAATAGGTCAGTTAACTTCGATTTGACCGTTTCTGATGTGAGATCTGGGCAGGGGTAGGCAAATGGAAAGCGTGAATATTCGTCAATTATAGTCAAGATGTAACGGTTTCTTGAAGAGCCTTCTGTTGGTAGCGGCCCTTTGAAGTCGATGGAAAGTCTTTCAAAAACCGACGTTGCCTTAATAAGAGTCCCGCTATTTTTGTGGAATCGGGGTTTCAATTCTGCACATACGTGACATGAAGACGTCATTTGTTTAATCTCTTCGATTGAATAAGGTAGGTTTTTGTTTCGTACCCAATGACTCATCCTTGTGATCCCTGGATGACACAGGTTTTCGTGAAGTGTCCTCAGGTCGTTCTTGGTCGTAGCCGAAGCTATCATATATGCACGAGACAGCGCGTCGGCGGCTAGATTTTCTTTGCCTGGACGATACACGATATCGAATTTGAATATAGCCAGGTCTAATCTCCAACGTTGTATCTTATCATTCTTTATCCTTGATGAGTGAGTCTGGTCGAACATATATGATACAGATTTCTGATCCGTTATGAGTCGGAAGACTCTTCCACAAAGAAACTGACGCCATTTTTTGATCGATTCAACTATGGCAGTGGCTTCTTTTTCAACCGCAGGATACTTTCGTTCACAAGTAGATAGCGTCCGTGAAAAGAAAGCGATTGGCCTTCCTTCTTGTGTTAAAGTTGCAGCTATGGCATGGTCGGATGCATCTGTTTCTACAGTAAAGGGAGTCTTATCGTCAATAGCGTGCAGAACCGAATTGGCTATTTCTTCCTTTATTTGTTGGAAAGCGTTCGTAGCGTCTATTGACAACGGAAATGTTTCATGCGCAACTAGTGGACGGATTTTCTTTGAATAATTAAGGACCCATTTTGAATAATGTGCAAAAAGCCCTAGAGCTCGTCTTAATGATGCCGTATTCTCTGGAATGGGAAGCTCTAAGAGTGGGCGTAGACGATCAGGGTCAGGTTTTATAATGCCGTCATGAATATTATAGCCCAGAATGTTGATTTCTTGCTTAGAGAATTCGCTTTTCTCTAGATTTAAAGTCAGGTTGTAGCGAGTAGCGACGTCTAGGAAGTGCTTCAATTTCTCGTTGTGGTCATCTTGATCACGTCCGCATACAGTGATATCGTCGAGGTAAGCGTAAATCCCTTGAGCGTTTTCTTGAGCCAGGATCGTGTTGATGGCTCGTTGGAAAGCAGCTACCCCGTTCGTAACCCCAAATGGGATAGAAGAGAACTGGTATAAGTTGCCATCGGCTTCAAATGCCGTATAGGGTTTTTCGTGTTCTACTATTGGTATCTGATGATAGGCACTCCGTAAATCGATCTTGCTAAACACTCTAAATTTGGATACTTTTGTCACGATATCCTCAATACTGGGCAAGGGATATGCATCCAGTTGAGTGTACTTGTTGATTGTGAGTGAATAATCGATACACATTCTTTTCTTGTGGTTATCAGTTGACGTCACTAGCACCTGAGCTCGCCATGGTGATTGGCTCGGTTCAATAATTCCGTCGGCCAAAAGTTTCTTGACCTCCGCGCTGATGAAAGCAGCATCATCTGGTGAGTGCTTCCTTGACTTTATGGCTACTGGTTTGCAGTCTGGCAGAAGGTTTGGAAAGATACTCACTGGTTCTATATTTGCACGTGGTAGGGAGTAAAGTTTCAATGGCGCCAGTGGTCCACCAAAATGCATTTCGAGTGAATTATGTTTCTTCAATATGTCATGTCCAATGATGACGTCAGCGCATAGTCCCTGTAGTACTAAGCATTTAGCTTCAATGTTTTGTCCCAATAATTCAATATTCAACACACATAGCCCATCAACAGCAGATACCATGTGCGTGGCAGCCATAGTCACGTTTTGTTTACAAGCAATCTTGTTTAATTTATGTTTCTCTACAAGCCGACTATTAATGAAACTTGCGGAGCTGCCCGTGTCGATGAGAGCTTTGGCACTTATATATTTACCATTAATGGTAATGTCCACGGTTGCTTTACTGAGATCATTTGTGGCCGCACTTATACATGATAGTGAGGCGGGAGGAGCATCCGGATCAATTTCCATGGTCTCATTGCAGCAGGCGGCAGAGGCGCTATGTTGTTGAGGTTTACTCTTGCATACCTTCGCAAAGTGGCCCTTTTTGCCGCACGTTAAACAAGTGGCGTTGAAAGCTGGGCATACTCGATGCGAATGTCTCTTCGATCCACAGAAGTAGCAGGTGTCGTACTGCGAAGCTGATCTGGGGGCAGCAGTTGCATTAACGAATGTGCTAGCAGTCGGTTGTTCAAAGTATTCGTTATTCGTTTGTGCCATTTCGAGCGACCGAGCTTGTCTGTGTGCATCATCAAGGCTTAGAGAGGTCTTCTCGAGAAGCCTTTGCCGGATGGCAGCCGACGACAGGCCGGCTATAAATGCATCCCTTACGTATTCACTTTCGTTTAATTCAGCTGACACAGATTTGAAGGTACAATCTTTAGCTAGTAATTTAAGTTCTTGGATGTACTTATCTATAGTTTCGCCAGGTTGTTGTTTCCTCTTGGTCAGTCTAAATCGAGAATAGACTTCGTTGGCTGGTTTTACGAAGATATTGTCTAGTTTCTTAATAGCGTCGTCGAATGTCTTCACGTCTTGTATGTAGCAGTACACATTCGGTGAGAGATGGTTGACTAGCAGTTGGTATTTCATGTCGTCACTACACTTTTTGTCGGGCGGCTCTACCGATGCGAGAAAGCTTTGAAATGTTTTCTTCCAATGAGTCCAAATGACCGTATTGTCGGTGTTCGATGACGGGTCAGCGTCGAACCGCTCGGGGCGTAAGTATTTATCCATATTTGCTGAATAAATTGAGATATATATAGACAATGCCCGAAATAATAGGCTTTATTCAGCAAAATACATAATAACGTATTAGAATGGTAAAAGTATGATTGACGGTAATGTCAGTTGTCGTCGTCGTATTTTATGGCGTTCACCACAACACCCTAAGTCCATAAATCGGTACCATGTCTTTCATGTTAGGTATATAAGTTCATGTTTATTAAAAGGTAGTTTTGCGAGATCAAAACTGAAACTAGAGAGAGTGCTAATGTTGAAATTACAAGTTTTTAAATTATATTCGCTTATAAAATATTTGAACTTGAAAACAGAGCTTATATATTATTTAGGGACCTATAAAAAGAGGGCTATTTACCTTTTAAACGAGTGCATCTTTACCTTTAAAAAGAGGGCATATTTTCCACAGTGTTATAGGGCCCTGCCGATTATACTGGCCGAGTATCAGCTCCATATAAAACAGCGGCACTGCGCCAAAGATCAGCATCAATGTGTATGGTATTAAGAAGGCGCCTGAAATTAAAAAAGTAAGTTTTTTTTTTCATATTTATATACATAACTGAGTACTTAAATTAATTCTAATCAGCCCAAACACAACGCGTTTATCTCGTGTGTCCATCCTTTTGTCTCCACCATTACTTCATCAGACCAGCAGCGTTATGGAATCATTAAAATTTCCGGAAAAGTATAAGTTGCTATCTACATAGGTATTGGAAAGTGAAGAAAGGTAGAATATATCGGCTCGATCCAATTTTGCTTTTGTTTCTAGCAACCGCGACTCCTTTGTTTTTGTGTGAAACAAAAAACCGACTCCAAAAAAACCTCAAAAAGTAATAACTAATAAATAATGGCCTAACTTCTATTAGCTCAAAAACTTTACACTTCTTGTTGAACAATGTAAGTACTTATCGTAGTCAGTGCCATTCAAAGAAACAACAAGAAGCGTTAAGTCTTTGAGCTAATATAAATCAGGCAATATTCTTTTACTTTTTAGTGTTTTTTGGAGTCGGTTTTATATTTTATTCCAATTTTTACTTATTTCACACTTTTTAGTGAGTCATCTCATGCTAATTCCTCCTCTTTTTGAAGTCGGTTAAAATACACTTGGATGGAACAATGAACATACCACCGCCGTTTCTATAGCAGAGGTAAGGGAAGCGCCACACGTTGGCGAGGTCGACGGCGAAACCAATAATGGAAAGGAGGAAATCTGCTCCCGTCCCCCAGGTTTCCCGTCCGTCGTCCGTTTCTGAAAAAAAAAACAACATATAGCCCCATTCGTGTTTTTAGTAAGTAACCTCTATGTCGCTCGAATATGCAAGTGCAACAAATAGGCAGATATTTTGTTTTCGGTGGTATGCCCTCCGCGTCTACGCTTTCATGTCTCCCCTCTTACGAGTGTCCCTTTACAGGCTCCGTCTCAGTTAACCGTAGCCTAATGGTAGAGATCGTTGGTAGACGATACGTATTTTATGAAAAAAAATCCAAACGCATTTTTTTCCACCAAATATCAAAAATAAAGATGATATCTGGGAATTATTTTCCTAGTAATTACTCGGCAAATATGGGAAAAATTGGAAAAGAGAGGCGGGCGGGAATAACAGAAATTAATTGTGACAGTATAATAATCGTCACAATTAATTAAATATAAAAACATAGTAGCTACGTAGTGGAACTGCGTGCATCGTGGCGCGAAGGCCTAATACTCTCCGAAAACGCTGTTTTTGAAGCTGAAAATGGCAGTTGCTTTAGCCTACCTAACACTCCTCTATTCGTCCCGGTACCGCCGCTTATCCCTATTCGTCCCGGTACCGCCGCACACCGGGTAGAGTCAGTCCGACCCAGATCGGGCCTAGCTGAGTTTCTTGCTGGACTCTTCTCAGCTAGGTTTAGTGAACCAGCGACAAAACTCCAAGTAGCTCGATTCCACTCACACCTCAGATTCGGTTGAAACCGCTCAACCAATCTCACTGGAGCGCAAACTCTTAGAGTATTCCAGTGATCCAATCCACACGCGTGGTCATGCCGGTGGTTTTCCCCTGGATTTTCCCCAGGCTACTCTCCAACCGCGCACTCCTATCGCTTTATTGGGCCCGGCCTATAAAGCCACAGTCAGGTTCAAAAAAAAAACTCATTCCTATAATTACCCCCATCATCACCCTGTTGTACTTGCCTGGTTTGATGCTAGTCGATCTAATCTTCTTCGATGCGTCGTTGTAATAAGTCTCCTCTTCTATTTGAACCTTAGGCTCTTCTGCAGAAAAAATAAATTAGTTTTTGAATATTTGTGTTTGTTTATACATATTTACTTGCAAAATGTATAATTTCAATATACTGTACCTACCTACTTTGTACCTTCCCCCCTCTTAAACTATCCTCGAATCTACTAACACCCTTCTACTCCACATTTCTCACTCCTAATCAATCGTAAAAATAAACTAATTGGCCACGTGAGTGGTGGCCGTTCTTGAATGTGAAACAAATCAGACCTGGACTCTTCTCTTACTAGCCTAACTCCACAATGCCAATTAGCTTTTCTACTAAACCTAGCAGTTTTTCCTACCAAAGGTAACGTTTCCTACCATTATTTAGGTTTTCCTAATGTATTTTACCTACTCTTTGTTCGCTAATAATAATATTTGTTTGGTAATTATCCCCTAAAAGGACTAAAAGACCTCGTTGCGTAATCAGCAGCTATTGGTCGTTATAGGAGGGCAAGTCTCCCAGAACAGCCTATTTTTCTGTATCAAAATTATTCACCAATATTTCCATAGTAGGAAATATAATCCTTAATAACGAAAGAACCCAATGTTAAGCTGGAGCTAAGAATAATTTAGATTATTGTATGGTGTTATATTACTTGCCAAATTTCATAGTTCTAGGTCAACGGGAAGTACCCTAATAATTTTGATTCCCTTGAGTGTCAAAATATACGTTATTTGCGGCATAAACGGTCGTATACTTTTTTTACGTTAACTTAGAAGTTTGGTTTTTTCACGGCTTCAAAGGACTGTAGATCCGAGTCTGAAGTTTTAATTTCAACTCGATACCTCTACGCGTTCCCGAAATAAAGGGTCGTGACAGACAAACGGACAACAAAGTGATGCTATAAGGATACCGTTTTTTTCCTTTTAAGGTACGGAACCCTAAAAATGAACGCGTATCTAATAGAGTTAGCCGTTATTTCGATCAGGTTTATTGCTAATTTGACATTAATTATTTATGTACTTTAATATACTCAGAATGTTAGCTTGATCTACATTAAGAAAACTTTGTCACGATATATAAAGATACTTTAAAATTATACAAGGGGCACGGTAGTGTCCCCGCTAAGTCCCTTAACTTCTTTTAATGATCCAATAAACGTTTTAAAGATAAAAGGGCAAGTTCAATCCGCAATTCTTAGAAAGTTATTTTTAATATCAAAGTGACAGGACCAGCCAGTTACGTTCTATTACAAGTCGTTCATTATAGACATATTTCTACGAGTGCGACTCGCACTTGGCTGGATCATTAATAGATGAGAACAAAAACCATAATTCATATTTGACTTGGCTAAGTTGTGTCAAAGTAACCCATACAAATAGCGACATTATTCTGTATTCCAGAACATTCAAACTCCTATAAATGTTTTATAAAATATCGGTCATCAAAAAAATATCCCAACTATACTTACTTTTGTAACATGATAAGGTGACTACGGATCCTTTTGTCGATTTGTGATCTGCGAAAACAAAGAGAGATTAATACAAATTGTATTTCGACTAGTAATTCTATCCTTTACAAAACTAAACTAAACACAGGTATATATCATTGTACAGTTACGATTATATCGATAATAATCATTGCGAATAATCTTAACTTTGTTTTAGTAAGTTTCCTTTCTTAGAAAAGTCCTTACACCCAAATGGGTATTTTCTCTTATAGCTGTAACTTTTACTTTTCTTCTCATTTGGAAGTTTTTGATTTTCACTTTTACTCAATAATCATGTATGCGAATAATACTGAGATAGAAAAAATATGACCTCAATCTTCCATACCTATTTTTTATTTGTTTTACAATATGACGGCCCATGCATAATGTATGGAAAAGGTAACACAGTAACAGAATAAAACAAAAGAGGAATTCTTTTTCTGTGTCAGAATCAAAAATGCTCATGATTAGGAATTACAATAGTCCAAACCGTGTTTTACAAATTATTGCAGAAATTTACTAAAGCGTACTAAATCTATCGTGTTAGGTGGGCCGGCCGAGGCACATCACGTGTATACAATACAATACATATAATATGTCGAGTCTCGTTAGACAGTGTTTAGGACACTCAATTTACAGTACAGGCTTTCAACGCAGCTGTTATGTGACAATATAGTCCATAAACAGATAAACAGGGCTGTCACAAACATGCACCTTGCATCGAAATATTGTTACAATTGATCACTTTCATGACACAGAATATACTGCGCCAGGTATGGCAATCTGGTACGTCGGTTAGTAGTGTGGGTGACACGAGATTACGGCATCAGCCAACATCAGCCTGTCGAACTTATGCGGAAGTAAGTGTGAGTGTGTCGTCGACAATGACGTATTGTGGTGTCATGATTACGATTTTATATAGTGATCTTGATCTTAAGGCCATGCAACGAGAAATATAGCGTTTTTTGAAACGTTTGTTCTGCCTAGACGAGGAAACAATAAGGATTGATTTTCAGATATATGATTCTAGACTATATGGCTGTGTTCTGATTATAGCCGAAACATGATCGCTTAAAATTCTCTCGATAGAAAAAAATTCCGAAGTTGAGTCTTTATTTTACTTTTTTTACTCAGCCTACTAAAACAACGCATTATTAAACAACACAATTAAATTAAAACCATGGTATTTTATCTCATCTAAACTCTGTCAAGAGGAAATTTAATAAAACTGCACACAATCAGATATTTATCGAGATTTGTCTAAAAATGCCATTCCCGAAGAGTGTTGCATCCCGTTTTGTCGTGCGCGAAAGACATAAGCGTGTCTCTTTCACGGGGGGCGTGGCAGACCGAATCGAGGCATCCCCTTAAAAAACAAACAATTCGTTATATAGATACATTGTCAATCTTTGTTTAGCGCTATGCTATATACAGTCTAATACATTACAATATACACTTTATTGCACACCTCAATAAAGAACGTAATATAGAAGATAAAATTAAAGATTGATCTGTTCCAGACAATTTATGGGTAAAGAAGATAGATACATCGTAAAAGTGTAAAATTTCAAGGTAGGAAAATTACGACAGTTCTGTAAAAGGGATGACGAGTTTAACTCTTTCCGTTGATAAATGCGTAAAAATAATAAAAAAGTGTAAGAAAAGCAACAAATTTCATCTTATATTATATCGACATAGGTGCCTTTGCTTCAGAACCACCACAATCCGATCGCATACCACACACCCTCTTAATAGAGATACCAACCCTCAATAATGGGATTCCGATGCGGAAAAATTTCGCAATAATTCCACCTCTATTGGAATTCAAAAATGGAACGCTTAATGCCGTGAAGGAACGCGAGCCGTTGGAGAAAATGAAGGTGAATGCAGCGGTCGGCTTTCTGAAGTTTATTGGGATATTAATTTGTAGGATAAGAAAATCAATTCAAGCTCACGTCAAGTTACATTGGAAGTACTTTCATTTTATGATAGGTTTGACTTTACTATAATAATATGAGAGGTTAAGCAACGTCATGTATTGTCGACTCTTGGATGAATGACAGCTTTTGGTTACTAATTGACTTTGGAAGGCACGCTGCTGTCTATGAGTCTTTCGATTTCTAAATTTCCTAATATCGGATTATGATGCTAGTTCAATTCATTAATGTAAATTTTAATACCTATTTATGCACATCGCACCACGCTTGTGTACGATCTTACAATTAAACGAAGACTTGATTCAAAATATGCCTTTCCATGCTGAAAATTGAACGTAGTATATTTTTTTATTATAGCTATTATCAGTTTCACTTCAACAGAGGTAAATAGATATTTTACTACGCAAAGTTTTTTATTTAATTGATTAGAAAAAAGGCTTTTGAAAGTTTTGAATTAAATGATTAACTCAGTTTATTTTTCGCTTATTATAATTTTTAGGTAGGGGTTCTTTTTTGATGTTTTTTATAAGTCGATTTATTTTTTAATAACAGTTTTTTTTATTTAAGTCATCAAGGATCCTTTATAGAGTAAATTTGCGCGGAACCTTGGCGCACGAGATTAAGTCGTAACATTGAGCGGTTTTATTTTAAATGTAGTTTGTTTTATGGTGCGACAGAATTGGGGCATCTCTACAGATGTGTAAATATTATTGTATGCAATGTTGTTTAATTTCAAGCGGCTTAACAAGACAGTGCAAACCTATTCGGAGTTCATACAAGTGGATACATTATAGCTTCGGAAAGCTAAAAGTAAAGGTACACGGCTTTTGATCATTGTTACGATGTACCTAAGAATACTTCTGAGGGGCCAAGATGAGCGCTTATATGTCGGACATATAGCATTATTTCTCTCGCACTTACATACTTGACAGTTAAATTGGGGCTTTTATATAAAATCGATTCGAATTCTATATTTTTGAAATAGACTCTTCGAATATTTTGCGATCGGAAATTTAGGTAGTGCAAGTTAAAATAAATTATATTTCCTCCATGGGCTACAATGCCTGCTTACCATTAGGTAGGCCGTAAGCTTGCCAGATGCCACTATATACATATAAAAAAAAATAAGCCCCTTCAGGATTTCCGTAGTAAGAATAGAAATAGAAATATTTATTGGCAAAAAACATTTTACGTCAAAGATACTAAGTCTTTGGGTCCTCAGCTAGAGGACAACAAGCATTAAAAGAGTAGTACTTACTTGCTTGTACAACGGTACTTGAAAACTTTTTGAATACCTACCTATTTCCCTACCAAAGTTCTTAACTATTAGTGCCTTAGTAAATTCCAAGTGTTCCAACCACGGTCACAGAGTATTGGAAATGCAGTTCAATGCATATAAGTGGAAGCCATGTTTTGACAAGTTCGAGACGCTTCAAAGTTGGAAAGAGATCGAGTGATCTGTTGTTTAATGTTTACTCGTACAAACTAAAGGCAATTTTTTTAATTACTTAGGCCCTGGTTTCTATGACTAACCGACGCGTCTCCGCGGCCGACAACGTCCGGATTTTATGTTCGGGAATGTTTGGTTCATTTTAGATTAACCATACGAACGCTACAAAACACGTAATCACCTTAGGCCTTTGGTATGTTACACTTGTATATGGTATCCTTTCCATTGCGACACAGCACATTTATCATATTGCATACCACCGTAGTATTTAATTGTAATTGCAGTCAGTTGGATTCTCGACTGTGGTAAACTTTTAAAACCACTAAAAATCATCTTAAAAGGATTTATTTTAATCCACACAATCTGATTAAAAATATTGGTTGAGCTTTAAAAAGTTGATCCATTGTTATTCACTTTCCCCTATTTAACGCGGTTTCCCCTCAGAGCAATCTATGAAAATCTTCTTCGCCCTGTATTAGTTTTTTGAATTAAATTTCTTAATATTAAAACTTATTGGTTTCTTGGCAGTGAAGAGTAAATTCCACCGGACACGGGCGAGGTAATAACTAGACACAACATTAAAGAGCTCTACAGGCTGTTTGTCTAGCGAGCCAGAGCCGGATCAAGGCGGTACGCCTGCTTTTAAAATATATAAATCAACTTTTAAGTAGTGTCCGACCGAAGTTTCGGTTTCGGATTCGGCCGGTTTCGGCCTAAAAATCATTTTTTGCTTCGGCCAAAAAACTGCCGAACCTTTCGGCCGCGACGAAACTTTCAACATTGTACTTCCGGATCGCGTTCGGCTAACATCGGCACAGCCCGCAATGGCGTAGCTCGCTCGACTCCGCCAACAGTACATCTTATTGTAGCTAAGTATTTTATATTTTTATATCCCACAAAAACATAATCCCCTATTTTGCTTTTCGAACTTGGCTGACACGATTTTAATACATCTACAAAATTTTCAGTTTCGGTTTCGGTTTCGGCCGAAACTAGAGTCAACGCCGAACCTTCGGTTTCGGTTACGGTTTCGGCAAAAAAACATGTTTCGGTCGGACACTACTTTTAAGAAGATGCTGGGCAAGAGCAAACCCATTCGCAATAAAAATAAAAACTTATTTTAAATAACTCGACAGTTCCGAATCATACGCGGCCTGCCTGGTGGTATATAAGCTGATACAATGTGCGTTACCGATCGTTTATTGGTTTGAGGATTCATTGTATTGACAGCTAGAGATAAATGTATGTAGGTCCCTCACAATAAACTTAGTTTGTATCAACTTTTTATTTCAAGGATGTCCCTTGGTCAGTTCACGACTAATTCCATACTAAGTAAAATAATAATTGTAAATGCGAAAGTAACTCTGTCGTCGGTTACATTTTTTCAATGAAATTTTCCGTGTAAATAATTTGAAACCGAAGGACTTTATCCTGGAAATCATTTTTAAGTGGCTGAAAAAGGGTGAAAGTTTGTATTGAAGAACGATAATTATCGTACATGTATCTCTGTTTTGTGCAATAGAGTTTAAATAAATTAAGCCTGCATCTAAAATAATAAAATAACTTAATAGCTATTCTTATACGCAGACGAGAACAAGTTCCCTGCGAACGAAGTAACGGGCAAACGCTATATAATGTACTAAATAAAAACCAAGTCCGCCCCTGGATAGGCTATGGATCAGGCTGCACTGCTTCCCATTTTATTACTTACTTATCGAACTTGAGCCTTTCCGTAATATTGTTGGTATAACTTCTTTACAATCCGTGTTGTCTTTGAATAAACTACTGAAGTTTTGTTCTGCCCGAAATACAAGCCAGGAGCTAGCTATAGTCTCCAAGGAAAGGCAATTTTTCTTAGAAGGTACTTTATTCCTAAATCATAATTATTCGCTATTATTTCCGTAGTTGAAAATACTATCCTTTATATGAGACCATTACTAACCTAGCTAAGAATAATACTGATTTATGGTGTGTCGTATTTTGTTTTGTTTTTCAACACATGCCACTTCCATAGAAGGGTTTTCCATAGGGGGTATAATTGGCTACAGGATTCTAAATTCCAGCTAGTCTGCTTGATGAGGAGAAACTCATCGATAAGGCTTAATGATAACTATTAGTCATCTATAGCTATAAACTCCACCCTAGCCCAACTACTAACTTTTGCCTTTTTCTACTTTTTTAGGCATATGAAGACAATCCAGCTAGAAAAGCCTCTCCTGTGGATCACTGGAACGCTGGGGTAAATGGTACATTAATCCTTCTCTCGTCGTGTACTAAACTTGTATACACGAACATAGACGCACTAGCTTACTAGCTTACTAGCACTAGCTTGCTACCCTGGCTTGAAAAACCAAGCCTCATGTATTCCGGGCAAGGTCGAGTGCGGAGGCGCAGCAAGTGCTTACCTACTGGGAGAACGATATAATTAAGACATCATAAAATAACAGCATGTTATTAATCTGAACACGTGGAAGGTACCTAATTGGCCGCTACTTTAACATTTCATTCCCCTATTCACATCGGCAGGCCTAAGCAATTCTTGTCCGTTGCAATCAAGATGTCCGCTCAACCGTGCGGAACTCCGGGCATCGAAGAATATTTCTGCATGAGTTTTCTTCATGCCTTGGTATTTGTACAATAAAATCAGTATTTTAAATGATTAGAGCGACGGAAAAGTTACCGTAACGAAAGGTCTAATCTAATATTTTATAAATAAATTCAGTATTAAGTACCTACTTATAGCTCAAATTTAAAATCCATCGTCTTTAAAAAATGGATTTTCCTTAACTGGGCTACAAAACCAATGATTTTAAATTTCTGCCGACCTGTCATTCCGCCCCTCGGGACCGCCTGGAGTTTTCAATCATTAATTCCAGCTTTTTCAGATAGATTACACGTTAATAAGATAATATTTTTTAACGTTTCTTGGGATTGGCTGATTGAGAGATATTACAGCTAATCAATTGCTCAAAGTTGCTATCTTATCGGTTTGCAAATTTGAGTTTGTAAAATATGTGGACGGACAAAATGATTAAAAATATGTCAAACACGACGTTATTGCTGTGTACAATCATACCAATCACTGACCGACTGAAACGAAGGTCTCTGTTTCAGTTTCGACAATAATGCTTTCGTATGTCAGAATGGCGGATTTCCGTTTTGTGAGCAGATTCGGAATTAAATATTTTTTTTGTCTAATAGTAAACTTTGTGAAAATAACTTATTATTAAAAAAGCTATCAACATCTTCCTCGCCTGGCTGAGAGAGCTCCCAATCTGGATGGACTCGATGTGATTTATAACTCCATCGGCACCTTGTATTTTAGCCCCTCAACGCTCACTCAGTATTCCATATATGACTATCACCCATCGCCCTTGGCGTGCTACCCGCTGAGCAGTAGGGGTCATCTCTCACACTACGCCCACTAGGAGTTCCGCTGGCCCCGTGACTCAGCAGGGCTGGGCTAGCGCACTGTTCCTCGTACGATGGCGTTGTTTGCGTGACTATGCCGCTGCCGCTCAGTTCCATCTGTTAATAATAACCCGGACTGTTCCATATATAACTCACCCAGTGCACTCGGCGTGCTGCCCGCTGAGCAGTAGTCATCATCCCTCACATTACGTCCTCCAGGAGTTCCTCTGGCCTCGAGACTCAGCAGGGCTAGACCGGCGCGCTGTTCCTCGTACGATGGCGCTATTTGAGTGACTATGCCGTTGCCGCTCAGCGCCATCTGTTAATAATGCTCAGCTCGGATTGGTCCATATGTGGCTCACCCAGTGCCCTCGGCGTGCTGCCCGCTGAGCAGTAGCCATCATCTCTCACACTACGTCCACCAGGAGTTCCGCTGGCCCCTCGATTCAGCAGCGCTGGGCTAGCACGCTGTTCTTCGTATGATGGCGCTGTGTGGGTGACTATGCCGCTGCCGCTGAGAGTTGCCTGGCAACACACAGTATTAAATTTTAAAAAGCTGTCCCGATAAGTACGCAACCCTATTTTAAAAATATTATGTAGTTTGTGAAGTAACATAATTTAGTTTAGACAATTTTTCAGGAAACTAATTTCTAACTCCGTGAACAACATTCAGTCATTCGATTCCAGCGAGTCATTTGTTTTCTGAATGGGAACTTTTTTTAATAACAGCTAAGTATTACGGAAAATGTTCTTCGAAGAAAATAATACTGGTCGTGATAAATTTTACGAGGAACCACCTCATGTTGTACCTATGCTAATGAGCCTTTCTAGTGATTTGCTTCGCGAAAGAAAAATTTCTTCTAAAGCGCTTTTGATTTTCCTTAATTTCTTTAATATTCCACTGTGCTACCGTCACTATTTTCACACTCTTTGTATCACATAGTGTAACGCTAAAAAATGTACGGAAAAATGAATAAAAATATTTTGTACCAACTGATCATATCAATCGAATCAATCGTAGGTACTTAGGATTCTGAGCAGGAAAACCAAACTATATAATTTGAAATACGCATACAAAAAAGTGAAGTGTATATATCCCTAAACTAAGCAGCCCAACCATGTAACTTTGAGCGGCGGCTGTAGCGGCAGCGGTTTTACTAATATAATTGCGTGTATGATCAACCTAATATATATATTCAACTATCCGCAGTGAAGCGCGTCTCGTCTCAACTGTGCATCGAACAGGTAAAACGCTTGCCGCGCCGCAATTCACGCGGTCCTGGCCGTCATACGTGTCATTCTTTTGAGAAAAACGCCCGTAATATTTACCATTGTAGGAATCTTGGCATTGTGGAAGTCCCGCTCGTAGTTGTGTCGCGGGGGCGGCGAGCTGACGAGGTCCGGGTCTCGGTCCCCGTCCCCATCGAGCTCCTACAAATATGTGAACGTTTATATACATTATTCGAAGAGGTTTGTAGTGAGTGGCCAGATGGCAGTTGCCGTAAAAACTGGGGCCTACACCAAATCTGGAGATTCAGAAGCAGACCACCGGCATCCTTCAGGACGCAACTATACCAGGATAACGGTAATAGAAGGAGGATGAATCGAAGAGGTTTGTAGGATTATAGACAGGTATGAAATACTATGGCAGAAAAAACATGCTGCGTCGACCCCAAATAAAATGGGATAAGGCAAGCCAATGATGACTCGAAGAGGTCTGTCTGTAATGGCGACCAGGCCCTGAAATACGTAGTGGGTGAGGATAAAATGGACCACAGTTAAGGCATTTCGAAAATTGGTCATACTTAATTTACAATTTATATAGGTAACTTTCGTGTTACAACTGAATCAAATAAATTAGTAGTATTATTGCATGATTGTATCCACGTTGTATGACTTCCTCCTAGCAATTTCCTGGTTGTATCTCGACTTTGAGACCTTATCCCAAGATTTGTCGTAAGAAAGTAACTGAAACCCAGAGAGAAAAAACCGGTCAAGTGCGAGTCCGACTGGCACACCGAGGGATCAGTACACAGATGTGTACCGGTTCCAACCACAACCATTCGGGAAAATCTCAACAACATGGTGTAGAAATTGAACGCCATGGTTACAGTGCCATCTATAAGCGAAGTGCGAAGGTTGTTACAAATTTGAGCCACTGAATAACTTAGTATGTATGTATGGTGGTTTTTCAAAGTTAATTTTTTATGTCGTGAACGGATTTCATTTTTTTTCTGTATTTGAAGGAAGGTACTTTCAGCATAATCGCGTAGGAATTTATAAAACAAAAATATACGCCAAGATAGTATAGAAATGCTTTTTGATGATAAAAAAAAGAAAAACTAGATAGAGCTATAGCTATATTTTTCCTATAGAATATACATTAATATCAATGTTACGTAATAATTTCATCTTTTTCCTATATAAACTTTGGAGATAAGGCGGGAACGGTATTATTTTTACATTTTCCTTCATAAATCAAAAATCACTCATCGTAAAAAAAAAATGGTTTCAGAATGTGTAACTCATGCCCTTCCATATGACACCCCACTTGACATATACACTAGATTTTGAAACGCCTATTATCTGTCATTTTTCACAGGAAAAAAAAAACATAATTATGCATCTAGGTTAACCTTCTTTATAACTGTTGCAAATTTCAAATCGATAGTATAAGTGGTTCTTGAGATATTTAGCGATGTGATAAGGGTTCCTTTTTTACCATTTTGGTACGGAACCGTAAAAATGATATATAAATACAGCCAAATTGGGCTTTAGGTGCCGGTACTAAAGTGAACTTATTTCTGTAGAGATTTCTTCCAGTCACATAGTTTATAGTAGACTCTCACTAGGTCGGTTGACGATCTATTGAGAATCGTGGGATTACGCTAAATGGGGGCGACAAGCGGCGAGACTGCCTCCATAAATCTAATAAGAGATAATAAAAAAGTAGGAATGTAATAACGATGCAATAATTAGGTATGCATATATATAGTAGTCCTGGTGGATCATAAAATCTGTGCTGTTGGTGAGTACGGTCGCCAGAGCACTCGAGGACGCACTGTGTTTCGAGTGTGCCTCTAACTGTCAACACAACGGATCGACAAGTCAAAAAAAAGGTCTGCAAAAGATTCTTCTGGAGTTGCAAGCGTGCATAACCTACGATTGCCTGCTCACCAACAGTCGTAAGCTTTTGCCACCGTCAGTGTATAAGGGCGGGTGCACCAACTGATGACTGACAACTGACGATTAAAGATGGCGCCATCCATAGAAGTTGACAAAATTTCCATATAATTGCAATTACCATACGTCGTTGTCGCGGGTGCAATAACCAATCAGATAAAGAGCACATATATTAGAATGTCTATTTGGTAGAAACGGACATATTCTGCCTACAGCTACTAAGCATCTAAGAAGCTCTTTACATGTGGAGAGTTTTCGCTAGAATTCGGGACAATCCACAACTCCACAAATTAATCGCATGTTTTTTTCCTTCGCGGCATTTTTAAAAGCACTCGGCAATAATTATATTGTGAACACAGTTATCAGTACGGATAATTGATAATGTCCTTACTAATAAATGATAATGTCAAATAGGCAAAGTGACTACAGAGTTTGCATTGCGACTGCATAGTTAATCTAATTAAGTGTGTATTGGTACTCAAGTCAGGTATGGAGGGTAGGTATTAGAAATACCTAATGTTGATAAATAAACTCGTACGAGTAGGCATAAATGTTCCTCAAAATGAGTTTCGCGTCTGTTATTGCTTGTTTTTCATAATCTTTCTGTACTGTCAAATCGTTTTTGCACCCGTCATAACGACGTATAGTAATTACAGTTTGGTGCACTGCAACCCACTGCAAAATAACCAACCTGGGCTTGCTGGGGCGAGGATCCACGACGAGAGCCACTGCTGGATGACCTGTTGCTGGTATCTGGAACAATTTTACAATATTGGCTAGATTCCTTCTTTTACGATACCATTAAGTTTTAGAGAAGTCTCTATAGAAATGAAAAAGCACAATAAAAGACAGAAATAAGGATCTAAATTAAGAGTATCGTAGCGAGCGTTGAAATCTTCCCATATTCATTGTAACGGGGACTAATTCCCGTTCCCTCTCGTCTATGAAAGGAGGCCTCTGCCCAGCAGTAGGACGTATATATGATGATGATGATGATGATAATAATGATCACAACGTTTGCGCGGCATAGTTAAATGGTGGCAAACAAGTTAAATGGTTGCTTGGCCGTGAAATATTGTGTAATAGCCGACGCTTTCTTAGATATTTATAGCATAATTGCATTTGTTATTGAAACATAAGTACATCATTAGTACATGTAATGTATTTTTTTAAATTAGACAAAGTACTTAATCTCACGTGAACAGGCACACATCGGAGGTGATTATTCCATAATGGTTAAACTACGTTACTTTTTATGAATTAAAGCTACCCTTACACTGTCACCATCTGTCAGTTTACTTTGTCTAATTAAAAATTCTACTTTAGTTACCCATAATATCTAATCTAACGTACGTAGTGACATCGCATAAAACATATTAATATCTGCAGGTAATCCACGACTCCACGAGCCAATTTGACCTACATTTTTCTTACAGAGGCATAGAACGAGGCGCTCAAACTTAAGTGTAGGTAAGATGTTAGGAGATGAGTTCGATGAACCCCTCAAGTACCTCAACCAACCAGATGTTTATCAGGCAAATTATGCAATATCATAATGTTTATTCGTGTACGAGGGTTGAAACAAGCTGGATAATTTCGACTTTTCTCGATCCTGCTCGTTTAGTCGATTTTTTGGGAAATACCTCCAGAGTTGAGAAATTTTTTGGGTATTTTTGCATAAACATCGAAGTAATCCGGAAAAAGAATTAGTTTCAAAAATCTTGCATATTTTTCAATACATTCAATTCGTAATTTAAATTAGTAGTAAGTAAGTAGTAAAAATATTTATTGCCGCAAAATAAACAAAAAAAATTTAGCAATACACAAAAAAAACAAGGTTAAATTTAAAATTCTAGTTATATAATGTTAAGTAACTGTTAAAATTAAAGGAAGGCCACTCATTTTATATACGCATATATTAATAAAGAATTACAATCAATAATATAATCATCACGTACTGCAAACATTCAGAACCACACAACAAATTAGAACAGCTTGTCAACTCGAAACTGTTATTTCTTCTTTACATATTAACCCAACAAGGAGGTACTAAATCATATCTAAATAAGTTCGTATTTCAACACGCACCCTTGATTTAGTATCTCTTGCTACATGAACAACGAAATATCTATATAATAAACTAAACTACCTACTAACTAACTCATACACAAAATGATAACTTATGTCAATGTGCTTAGAGTTTTTAGAAAACTTTCCGTTTTTTGCTAAACCTATCGCACCGACATTGTCTTCGTATATTTTTACACTGTCTTTTATTTGCACATCTAAATCACCCAAAATTCCTTTAATAGGTAGCACCTCTTCAACGCAATTATTGTTTTGTCCTTGGTGTCCTCTAAAATTTAGTCCTCTCCAATTTTGTCCTCTCCAGTTCTGTCCTCGCCATGTTTGATGTCTTAAATTGTAGCCTCCATGCCAACGACTTCCTCTATATCTTGGGCAGTTCATCTGTAAATGTCCAGGTTCATTGCACTCATAACAATTCTTCGTTGTACCAATCTGCATTGATGACATTTTCTTTTGGATGTTGAATGCCTCCATCATTTTCTCATGGCTCTCTTTCTCTTCTTTTTGTTTAAAGTTTAATAGCAGTTTTGATTTTATGTAATCAACAGATTTTTCTGGTAGTGCATCTACGATATCAATTATGTGTTCACAGCTAGGTGGTAAGCATAAAAGTAAATGGTTTAATTCGTCTTCTTTGCTAATTGTCTCTCCTGTATTCTTCAGTTCATTTACGTGTTTGTCAAATAAATTCAAAAATTCGACCGGGTTTTCATTATCCGCCATCTTTAATTTCAATAATTTTCTTTTACAGATTAATTTGTTCGCACTACTTTTTGCCAAATATATCATATCAAATTTTTTGATCATTTTTGCCGCTGTATCTTCTGATATGATCGTCTCTAACTGATTATCGTTTACGCTATTTACGATACAATTTTTCGCAATTAATTCCATCTTGGTCCAGTTCGCTTCCGTAATTTCTGGCGGTTTCGTTTCATTTGCAATCACACCGTAACATCCTTTCAATTCCATATAAGTTTTCAACCTGTACTTCCATTTGTCGTAATTATTTCCATCGAACAATTGTACCGAAAATTCTTCCTTTTGATTTGACATTTTTCAAAAAATCAATCACTTATTTTTATTTCAAAATTATTGCAATATTTTTCTTTAAATCTTTACAGGTTCTCACGTCTCTGCTACCATGTTAAAATTAAAGGAAGGCCACTCATTTTATATACGCATATATTAATAAAGAATTACAATCAATAATATAATCATCACGTACTGCAAACATTCAGAACCACACAATAAATTAGAACAGCTTGTCAACTCGAAACTGTTATTTCTTCTTTACATATTAACCCAACAAGGAGGTACTAAATCATATCTAAATAAGTTCGTATTTCAACAGTAACAAATGGTATCGACAATGGTGCGACAATAGTAAGCGTGTGCTGCGAGCCTCGTCGGCTGTACAGCGCTGTTTTTCAGCCCGCACCCACTTCACAGCTCAACAAAAAATATATAGGTATCCAGGGGAGCATTATATAGTATCCAGGGGAGCATTTATAGGTATCTAGAGGAACATTTACATAGTGTTACACTCGCACTCGCAAAATATTCACTACCCACATTACACATCATAAATTGTGCAAGTTATAATGTAGATATTTTGTTCGTGTTAGAATCAAGTGTATACAATACTTTGATATGTCCCATGGGCCATGACTCCTATGTTGGCAAATTAAGTTTTCAGTATGTACCTATATATGTTAGCATTGCCGGCTGCGCGATTGTGGTTCTTTTGCAGCTGCAAGCGTATCCATTGACTACGGTCTCTGCTCTGCATAGGTACTGTAAGCTCGTTTACCACTGTATGAAAAGAGAGGAGTAACTCAACGGCATTAACTAAATATAAACATATTTACATGTCCAATTAACTAAAATCCAGCATCTCGATGCGGGCATTTGATCAAGCATCGTATTTGTTTAGGCCCTTCTATATTCGTACATTTCCCGTAACTACCCCAACCTCTTATCATACCAAACTCTGTTACTGCAAAACAATCTTAATACGATCGGAATAGAATCGAATTTTGAATGTACTGTGTTATTGAGATACGGTGTTAAAGTTGGATTTTTTTATTTGATTTTTACGTGATTTACACGAAAGGTCGAGAGACGTCAATTGAAGTGGATCGCTTTTTGAAACGCGCGTAATTACGCTTAAGGTTCAAATGAAGCAAGTACTTGTATGAAAATTTAAGAGCACTTACTGTACTCATAGTATCAAAAGAGTGCTTCCAAGTGACAAAGTCACATGTTCGCTCAGTTTTACCTTTCACTCTACATACGGTTTCACACAAGTTATTGGATAGGAGCAGTACCTACGAGCGTACTCTACGACGGTTAGTCGTATAGAGAGGCTCGCCGTACCTCCTGCTACGCTCCGCCCCTCCTCATTCTAGATCATACTACAACATCAACATACCTCTTGCGCGGAGGTCACCGACGCTGTTGCCCAGCACTGGCATGCCCGCCATCCCATCTGCTACACTCCGCCCCTCCTCATTCTAGAACATGCTACAACATCGACATACCTCTAGCGCGGAGGTCACCGACGCTGTTGCCCAGCACTGGCATGCCCGCCATCCCATCTGCTACACTCCGCCCCTCCTCATTATAGAATATGCTACAACATCGACATACCTCTAGCGCGGAGGTCACCGACGCAGTTGCCCAGCACTGGCATGCCCGCCATCCCATCTGCTACACTCCGCCCCTCCTCATTCTAGATCATACTACAACATCAACATACCTCTAGCGCGGAGGTCACCGACGCTGTTGCCCAGCACTGGCATGCCCGCCATCCCATCTGCTACACTCCGCCCCTCCTCATTCTAGAACATGCTACAACATCGACATACCTCTAGCGCGGAGGTCACCGACGCTGTTGCCCAGCACTGGCATGCCCGCCATGCCGCCTGCTACACTCCGCCCCTCCTCATTGTACGCCTGTTGACAATAAAAAATGTGTTGTATTATTATGGCAAGATGGAGGGGAAAATCAGGAATCAGGGAGATGCAAACCGATCAGACCAACTCAATATTTTTTTTTATGAGTTAACTAGTGTTTTGGTAACCCTAATCAAATATGGCATTTGGTAAACCAGGACAAATGGGTGAAATGCGTATTTTGAACATTTATAACAAGCACAGTAATTTATATTTTAGAAATCAGTTCCAAACTCTTAAAAAAAGAGCTAAGTGCTGTGTTTGTGTTAAATCATCAAAAAATGCAATTCACCGATTGTCGCCGTTGTCCCTCTTACACCAAAAGTTGTAACCTGACGCTCCAGCGCGCTGGACGGCAGAGCGGTATGACGCTACAACACAGAACGAGATAGTGAATCGAAACTTGGTTTCATATACCTATTTCGTTTTATCTTATAGCGTCGTACCGCTCTGCCCCTCCGCGCTAGAGAATACTTCCAACTACAGTGAAAGCCTATTGTTAAATTTGTTTTTTTATAGTTAAGCCGTGTATAGGATCCTAAAAAATATATCAAAACGATGTCCGCCGCCGTAAATATTTTATACCGTCTTGAATGAATTTATATTTTACGATGGAATAAACAAGGGAACATACTTTGGCACCAAGTGTACAATAAAATGAAATGCCACTACACCTTCATACAAACATGCCGCATAAGCAAGTTATTTATACCTAGAATAGGTTTTGACCGTGATTTTGTCGTACGCATAGAACCATTTAAATATAATATGGAATCGTAACTATACCTCAAAACTGGTGTCATCTAATGCCAAAGGCGGAGATTGACGTTTCAGTGCCCGATCGCAACACAGTCGGCTATTCGTTACTCTTATATACTGATAATATTTCGATATAGATCACGTTAATCACCCGGATAAATAGGTGCTTGTAATTTTTTTATAATCTGTTTTAATAAGTATGTTAAAAAGGTCGTAAATTAAACGTCTCAGCTATCAAAAAAACATTTTTGCTACAGATATAGTGCAAAATGATTTTCCTTCGTACTTTATCGGAAAAGTTCGTATTTATCGTGCTCTCTCAATTAGCTTCAGTACCCATCTTACCAGTGTTGCCAGATGGTTACATTTCTTACATTTTTCGTAACGTTTGACCGGCTCGCGTAACATGTAAGTAACTTCTGTTGTAAAGGAAATTTTTGTAACTTTTAATAATGAAACTCTATTTAAAAATAAAGGTCAATAGTATCTAACCGGGACCAAGCCAGACAATTTATAGGCTTTCATACAGAAAAGGTGACAAAAGAACCCACGTGGTACGCCTGTCTGTCCGTCTGTTGCAACTGTATGGCATTCGAGATACCGCCCATCAGACTGGCGTAATTCTGTCGCCGAACTCGCCGAATTATAGTTGTATGTGGCTACTCATTTCTTAAAATCGAACGTTACGAAAGTAATTGTGAAAAATAAAAAAAAATTAACTTTTGCATCAAAAATGTAACTTTTCAAGAAAAGAAACGTAATTTTCGCCCTAATGGCCCTGGCAACACTGCATCTTACAGCCGTAGGGATAAGTCGCATCAGCAGACCAATATATATATATATATATAGCGGCTAACACGCAATTCAAATATTAGCTAAAAACCTAAACTTATTAAAATCATATTATTAATTAATTAAATGATTTTTATTGAAATGTAACTAGTTATTCAGGTCCTAGGAATTATAAGCTATATTTAACAATACGTTTTATATTTACATTAATTACATCTGTCAAGTACCCCATTGCTGTTCTACTCTCTCTCACATAAACTTCCACCCCTTTTTTGCCTGCTAAATTATTGATCATAACGGGGATAAATAAAACCTTAATCTTATATCTCAGTCTCTAACTGCAGGCGACGCGAATCAATGAGCTCGCTGCGTAACCGCTGCGGGCGCGCTCATTGTATCGCACCGCTGATAAACCGCTCGCAAATCGCCAGCGTGATAACACAATGTACCTAATATTAATATGAATCCCTGACCCTGTGGCGATAACTTGTAAGATGACGTCACAAACTCCCAACGGAGCTGTGTGAATCAACTAACTGGCCCCTGGCAAATTAAAAACAAATTAAGGCGCAACTAATTTGTGACAGCGCTTTACAGTTAATTATTAAAATTTCCGAGAATAAAGAATGTATAAATGCACCTTCACCTAAACGATTTGTGTGTTTTTCCATTAGTTCCATTTACTCGTATGATATTTGATTATCAGGGGTGTTATTCACAAAAAGTACCCCACTGCATTAGGTGACAAAAGGAATGAATTAGCTTTTTTTAACTTGGTGGTGTCGTCCAAAACGTTTATGTTTGAAGAATAGGCAGAGGAAAAAAGAAAAATAAGAATCAACATTGGATTTATTTCTATAATGGTGCAAATTTTGACCAATCATGTTGTAAAATCAGAGAAACAATTAGATGGTCTAAAATCATGTACATATATCTTGAAAATCTATCCTCATTTTTAGGGTTCTGTAGTAAACAAGGAACACTTATAGTTTACACTGAGTGAACACTAAACGGGTGGCTACCACTCATGTCACAAAAATCATGGTAGTAGTATAAACGATGAATTTAAAAGGAAAACTATCACAGCTAAGTAGACATTACCGTAAAGGGCAAAAATATGTATACAACACAACATCTCAAAAAAGTACATCATCAGTACTAAGATCAGTAAAAACCCTTCTACGGGTCCGTAATTCCGCATATGACCGGTGACGTGATGGACGGGCAACTACGGAACTCTACAGTGTGCGTAGCCCGACACACACTTGGCCGGTTTTTTCCTAATCTATTCAGAATGGCATTTCAAAGTTCGAGTTATTTTTCATTGCACGCCCTTTACCGCTTAAATATCATAAAATTCATAAATGTTACTAGCAATTTCGAACTCTGTCAAATTATGAGGAAGGTGTCATTTTGTTAGATGTATCAGACGATGGCGGTTAAAGGGTTAAACAAAAATAAAGCGCGGGAAGTAGGTGTTTATTAAATGCTGTAAAGATAGTTTCATTCAATGGGTAGGGCGCAGCCCCATTCATAAGATAATAAATCTAACCAAAGTTTTATCTCCCCCGATCTCCAACCCGCACAAAGATCGTGAAAGACAAAGGCGGTCCAATGAGCCACGGTCAACTTTGAAAGATTTCGTATACCTTTATTAAATTGGATTTTTGTTGGGCAAGTTTTTTCAATTTCGGTAATCGAAGACGGGCTGTCATTTTGCAACTAATCATTTCTTTTATCAATATTTGCCTTCGGTTCATTACTTTTGTGTCACAATCACATTGCGATGTGTTTCGCGCATTCTTCTGAATAAGTTTAGGTGCTTCCTAACTTGGCGGCGCGGAATTTGTATGCGGTAGGTACCTATTTTCTGCACTACCGAGATCTTATTGATCAAGGCGCGACGACAGCTTTTAAAATTTACAATACAACTTTTTTAGGGTTCCTTAATAAACAAGGAACCGGCTTAGCACGACCGCTAGTTAGCTACATATTAATCGAGCCGACAAAACAACTACATATTATTATGTTATGTTTCACTTTTATTGCCTATGGCATTGAAACGTCAACCGCTTGGGAGCGCTCGTAGTCCAGCGGCGCCCGTGTACCGCGTGCGGGATGCAAGGTTAAGCAAAGTGGACGGAGATCAATTCTTGGATGGCTGACCGCTTTGAGTGGTTATTAACTGAGCGATTCCGTGCTTTGAAAGGCAGGTTAACCGTTGGTCCCGGCTGTTGTCTATGATAGCATTCGTTAAGCTAAGTTAGGGGACCTCGGGCTACTCGAGAACTTCTAACAGTCAAGTTGCCCACTTGACAAGCCTAATTCCAAAAAGGTCTAGTCTCCCCTCGGGTTGGAAGGTCAGATGGCAGTCGCTTCCGTAAAAACTAGTACCTACGCCAAATCTTGGGATTAGGTAGCGGACTCCCGACTCCGGCTATCCTTCAGTATGCAACTGTACTGGAATAATGCTAGGAAGATGATGATAATGATTGTAGCGTCAACCGTATCTAAACTCTGTTCTTCATAAGCAGGACAGATATACCACGGAGCCCTTAAGAATAGTCGTGTTTACATATTTTTAAGCACTTTATTCGTGCACATATTTTCGAACTCGACTGTACCACGTGGCCGGCCCGTAAAGGGTGGTCCGTTATCGTGAGTTAGGGCCATGCTACATTAAACACGGCTGACGGCGCACAGGCTGGCATTCACGTAGCGACGATTCTGCCTTGAGCTTATGAGCACGATTTAAATACTTGAAAGAATAGCAATGCATATTTGACAGGGGACATGTTTTAAATTTGATGTCTAATTATGGTTTTTAACGGAAGAGATATGAAAGAGATATATAAAATAAACGCCGACATGTCTGTCAGGTCAATTTTCTCAACCGATTCAGTTATTTTTGAAGTGGATAACTTCTTTATAGGCCTACACTCCGAAAAATTCTAGTGTTCATACACAGTTGCAGATGGCGCCATTTAATGCAAGCATGCCAAAACCTACTTTTTCGCACAGAGAATAAAGGCGCTAACTTACGAGTTACCTATGTCGTCATTTCAAAAGTTCGTAGCAAATTTACCTAGATGGCGCCTCTTAATGCAAGCCATGCCAAAACTACTTTGCGCATAAGATTCCTTAGGTACTATTAGGAGAGAGCGCGCTTTCTCCGCGAGCTGTGATTTTGGAACTCTCTGTGTTTATTTTATAATCTAATCAGCCTAGCAAAAAATTAGTGTTGTGCATTGACATGTATATCAAAATAATACTTAAAACAGTGGCTATAAGGTGATGATAAGTAAATAGTGCATTAAGTTAACATTATATAGTAGTAATCATAACACACAAAATAGCTCGCGAATTGGACTACTAGTCGCGGTATAACTCATTAGCGCCGTGAAATTAGTCGTAATTAAGACGTTTTGAACGAGCTATGCCCCAGAAAGTTATCAACCAAATACTAAAGCACTCTTGTGTTTAGGTTTATTATACATTGATGATTACTCTAATTAGTGACGAATGTAAATATATATAGTGCTGTTACAGAAGGACTACAGCTCACGAAGCCACTAATACTGATTAATATGAAGCCAGTCTGTGGCGAATGGTGTGAAACCAGGACCGCCAAAATTTTCTTGTGCGGTGTCGCGGCCGGCCTCGTGAATGGCAGGCTTTATCCGGCCGGCGCTTAGCGGCATTTCTCGGATAACGAACCGGTCGTCAAACTAACCGTCTTGCGCTGATAAACCAGTTTAATGTACGCAGTCTAATATTAACCATAGAGGTATAATCAGAGATCCGACTGTGGCCGAAAACGTAAATCTGAAAGAGACTCACTTTGTCTTAGGATGTCCTTTTCTAATATGGGTGATAACTATACCTATATTATACGTGTAGGTGCACTTTTTATGATAATAGAGAAAGTAAGTAACACATTCGAATTTGTGGGGTAAAATGGGACATTCATGGCTTAGCTTGGAACACCTGTTTTTACACACTAGTTTTCCTTGTAAAAACAAGTGTCCCAAGTATGTAAGTCATGAATGTCCAATTTTACCCCATTTGACGGTACATGTTCCTGGTAATATTGCTTGTTCCAGTACTCCAAGCATGGCCCATTGCCCATAAAAAATAAATAAAATAATTGTATACTTAATAATTAAAACAATTATGGCCGTAATTACATCAGTAATTATGACCAACGCTGGTAACGCTGAATGCAATCAAACATTAATAGTTAAGTAGGTAGGTATTGGAAGCCATTTTATAACCTCACTTTACTTTCATGTTGTGACCAGCTGTCATTTCGAATGGTCCATTATTGTTTTATTACCCTCCCAAGCCAGCAGATTAATATTCTAACTAGTAAAATACAGTTTTAGAGTGCTGTCACACTATCCACTATCCTTATAATCATATAGGTACCTACAGCACAGTCAAGAAAAATAATCTTTATAATTACCGAACCTGTTCACAAAATTTTACGAGAACCGGTTGTGAAATGCAACCTGTAGAGAAGAACAAACCGAAATCCGACCGCATACAAAAACAAAATTATTGAAAAAAAAATTGTTTCGAAAATTTCCAAAAACTTAATCGACAAAAAATGTCATTATCGAACCTGTTCACAAAATTTCAGAGTTGTGACTTGACCATACGACCACTTTAACCTAGTTGCTGGTGACGGATTTCAGTCCCTCCTTCCTCCGTTTTTAAATAAGCTGAAAAACAAGTCCGAAAGATTTCAAGCTTACATGGTCATTTACATTAGAATTACGATTTGAAACGGGATATTTACCATGTATATTTGTATTTTTTTTCAGATCCTCTCGACAGAACGCTATTACATACCTAGGTTGGTTAAGGAAGCCATTGAAATCCAAAGGCATAAAAATTTCAACCGGGAAGATGGGTTTCAACTGTCAAGTGTCTGGCGTCCAGTGATCCGAAAGTTCTCAAATTGAAAAGAGACTGTTTCCGGAAAGAACTCGCGTATTGATACTGTGAGTTCAAGTGACAAGGTGGACGGTGGTAGTGACGGTGACACTGTGGGAAAAAAGCGAACCAGGAAGAGGGTAGATCGCTATGGTGTGTGGGTAGACCACAACTAAAACTCGCAGCACGTCAGTTAATCCTTCATAATGGCGCTTGCAACAGTGCCGAAATATCGGGAACTCAAAAATACAAATATACATGGTAAATATCCCGTTTCAAATCGTAATTCTAAGTCCGCAAGAGACTCACTGAGTCCTATCACGCATTGCCCCACATTGCCTTTTTGTACCGCCCGATAATCTACGTCCGTCGGTAGATTTCTCATACGTTTTACATAATTTAATCAATCCTATACTAAAAATATAAAAATATCGTCTATCATCTGCAACAGAACATCTTTGATGTAATAATGAGCGGCTAAATCAATGGCGAAATCGTTTTCGTGTCAAACGCCGACTAACCAACGCGGCGAAAGAGTCCGGAAATTATACACCGACGCCATCGGAAGTATTGAGGTTCGGCAGATTGCGAAATAAATACTGTTTGTGGTGAAATTGAACGATGGCTTGAAAATAGGTACCGTCAGCAGCTGAAGTAGCTGCGCGGGCTTAGTGCTCAAAATAATCTACACATGGAGTTACGACGTGCTCGATCAAACCCTGAAAATCGCATGCAAGGTCTTGGTCGGTGTAAATGGGCCTTAATGTCAAGAGAATTAGGCTCTGTGTAGATTTTCGGTTTGTTCTCCTCTACAGGTCGCATTTCTCAACCGATTCTAGTGAAGTTTTGTGAACAAGTTGGAAATATACAATTTTTTTTTTGTCTAATAAGTTTTTGGAAATTAAAAAAAATATATATTTGTTCAACGGTTTGTTCTGGTCTACAGGTCGCATTTCGCAAACGATTCTCGTGAAATTTTGTGAGCAGGTCCGGCAATGATATAGATTTTTTTTGTCTAGTCAGTTTTTGGAAATTTTCAAAAACAATTTTTATTTCAAAGATTTTGTAAGTTTCTGCGTCCGAATTTCGGTTTGTTCTCCTCTACAGGTCGCATTTTTCAACCGCTTCTCATGAAATTTTGTTAGCAGGTTCGATATTCATAATTAATCTTTTTTATAATGTCAGATTTTGGAAATTATAAGATAACTCACTCACGAGGTCTCCAGCTCACAGAGCCACTACTTATAATAAGTTGATCGATTTTTTTCAATTTGCTATTTGTTGTGCCAGGACTTGCTAGTGAGACTTTAGTACTTTACGTACGTATTTACGTATTTTACACTGAACGGCCTTAAGGTCAAGATCCAATCGCCTGACGGGTCCCTAGGTGCACTCAGACTGCAATCCAATATGCCGCAAACACGTTTATATTCCAATCTATGCTACATGCAAAAGCTTTTAAGACGAAACTGAAAGCAATCAGACCTGAACGAGGTGAATTATCTGAAGTATTATCTAGACAGATATGTATTATTGTATGTAGTTACGTTTGGTAGAGCACAAGATGCTAAGGTAAAACATATGCTGTTATTGATAAGTCCATAAATATTAGTACTGTTTTGTATACAACAATACAAGGATATTTGTCAAACATGCACAAAGTTTGTATGTAGGTTAGGTTATCTCCGGAACTACTATCAGATTTCAAAAATTCTTTAAATCTTTGAGATGGAAAATTGAACATAGTCTATATAATTAACCGCAGCTTCGCTTGTATTCTTTTCTAATATGTAAGCGGAACTGCGTTGACAGCTAGAAAAAAAATCAGGCTAATCACAAGCCAAGTAAAGCTTTTAGAATGGGTTCTAGGCGTCGATACCTATATATAGATATTTAGGAATAAATATTCACGCTCATCACATAGATGTCCTGTACCTCTAGTATTAGGTTCGAAACAAAACACAAAAGCGCGTTTCACAAGCGTTTGCGTCTCTATTTGTATGGCAACGCGAGCAGCGCCTCTGGTGGCCATTGGTGATAACTTATTTTTGCCCGGGACCTCATGCTTCGTGGGTACAGTCTCTATCAACTAGGCTAAAGTAGTCGTCAACATAAATAAAGTAAATCGACCGTTGGCCAACGAAAGAGTCAAGTATCAAGGTTATAAGCCCGCATCGTCAAATTACATCCCTCAGATACTTTTGCACCGGAAACCCTATTAGGGAAGGTTGAGGCTTCCCCGCCCAAATAGTCGCCATTCACGGTTACATTCCTTTTTATGACGAGGGGCAAATGAGACCACCTGTCCTGACCATCTGCTTTTATCGCCTTAGAAAAGCTTTAAGATAAACTTATCTTTAAAGAATACCAAGTGTTTGATTGACCCTTAAACTTAAGGGTGTCCTTTAGGGTGGGAGCACTAAACCTTTAATCATAAATAGTATTCGTTAAACTCGGATTTTATGAAAATAAGTTTCTATGGGATTACAGCTCCTGGCGCCATATACTTAGCGCGCGGGCCAGACACGCACTTGACCGGTTTGTAAAGTTGGTTGAGGGCTACCGCGTATGAAATCGCCGCTAGAGGCGCTAGTGCATCGTGAGGTCTCCGAAATGTCAAAAGTCACTCTTTGTGGTTGCGCTATGCGGGTTAATGTCTAATTGGAACAACATGGTGACTATTTTGCAATACCTGAGCTTGATTATGGCAAATATGTGTTACGGATCAATGACTGTCAGTGCTTTGAGACAGTTTTGTCTTACGGAAACTTATGTCCTCCTTTTTTTCCGAACAAAACGGGACTGCGCTATAATGCGGAATGTTCGATATTTTTAAGGTACGGGTTTAAGGCATTACAATGTAAACTTCGTTCTCATGCCCATAATAACCAATAATAATTTTTAACAGCTGGACCTTACTCGACACTGGCGCCAACTGGTGAGCACAAAAACGGTGGACCTCATTGTCGTAAATCTGTCGATTTTCAAGAAGACGTGGACAAATAGTCCTTGTGACAAATCGCACTACACGTCTATGACTGTTGTTTTAGAATTTTAGATGTGTAGGTACAAGGAAGATTCACTGATTTTCCGATTGATTAAATAATAATTGACCGAGCAAGCGCAAAGCACGAGTGAAGCGTCTCCGTTTCAGCTTGAGTAAACATGCTTTCGTATGTCTGTCTGGACGTCCTCACACCTTAGAACAGATGGTCGCGTACGGTACGGTTTCAGAGTAATTTCCTCCCTCGGACGCTCCGGTTGTGGAATGAGCTACATGCTAAGGTTTTCCCGAGTGGACTACAGTATGCATGGGATTCTTCAAGAAAGGAGTGTATACATTTTTAAAGTGGCGGCAACACGCATGTCTATAGGTTACGGTGACCGCTTATCATCAGGCAGGTTGTACGCTTGTTTTCACCCGACGTGATATACGATAATGCATATACTATAATGTATATTTTTGGTGGTGGAATGTTGGGATTTGGGGTTAAAAACGTATGAAATTTCGCTCGCCAAAGTCTAAAGCTGACAGAGCCAATAGTTTATTATATCTATGGGTTATTGATTTCTCTACTCAAAGAATATCAACGATACCCGGCCTGTTACCAAGGCCGCGTTCACGTAGAGATTACATGCCGCATTACCAACGATGCGACGTGTGACGTTTCCCGCCGGTCATACTTGTAGTCGCGTGGTTGGTAGCTGTGGAAATCCTTGCCGGAATCCTTGTTCCCGCGAACTACAACCTTCTGACCTTCAAGACGAGAGTGAATCGGTTTTTAATAGGGATGTCAAAAAATAATCGATTATTTAAAAATCGATCGATTTTAAACCGATTTAGATTTTGCAATAAATCGATTAATAAAATATCGATTATGATTTTCACATAATTTATCAAAGAATATTGTATCCCTAATATGACATCCCTGGTTTTTACTAAGGTGCGCGATTCCATCCTAGACCATAATATCGCTTACCGTGATTTGTGGCCAACCGCAAACCTATGCTGAATAAAGAAAATAAAAATAAAAAAACGTCCTGTATTAGCCTGTACGTGAATGTGGCTTACCTACCCGCGTGATCGTGAAGGGTTACCTCTGGATTTTCCCCAAGCTACTCTCCAACCAAACACTCCTATAGCTTTATTGGGCCAGCCCTATAAAGCCACAGTCAGGTTAAAAAAACCGGCCAAGTGCTAGTCGAACTCCGCACAATTAGAGTGCCGAACCAACCGCAACATTGAGTTGGTTTTAATACGAAAAATAAGGAAATTTTAATGAAAAAAATTTGATTTAAGAACATTTAGTATTTGTTGGTAAAATATACGTAATAAAAAACATTACTACCAAACAATTGAAAAAAAAATTAGGAAAAAAATTTGGAAAAAAAACTGACATTGGTGGCTACTCTTTCCTTTGTTTTGCAAAATTTTTTTGAACTAATAATATAGTATTTATCTACCTACTCAATAAGCTCTAAACGACAAAACTACACTCGATGAGGTAGGTCAAAAACTTTATTTCGCGCTCCCCTTTAGTTGTATGAGACCCCTTTAAAAACAAATAAAAATAAATTTTGACTATTTGTGTGGCTTTGGGTCAACATGATACTTATACTGTGAAAATTTTAGGACTATAGCTCCAACCGTTTGGCTGTAAAACCTGTGTGAAGACGACGGACGGACAAGTGAGTGACAAGAATAGGGTTCCGTTTAGACCCTTCGGATACGGAACCCTAAAACGAACGTGGCTTAAGGCTGCGCTGTGCGTAAAAAAATACCTTGAGTTACCTTACCCTACTAATATTATAAATGTGAAAATTAGATGTTTGTTACTCAATCACGCAAAAACGGCTAAACGGATTATTATGAAACTTGGTATACAACGGGTTCATAGGAGTGGGAATTTACGCGAACGAAGTCGCAGTCTGATGCTAGTATTTAAATAAACTGATAAATATCTACGAAAATGCTGAAACTTTTCAACAATTTCTTTCACAAAGAATGTTCAAACATTATTTAGCTGAGAAAAGTTTTTTACTAATTTACAAGCTGAGATTTGACTCTTTTATGCCGGGTTTTATAAAAATCCGTTAGACCAAATATCAGATCAAATTTCAGTAACTCAGTACATTTTTTGACATAACAAACCGACATAAGGTCTAACGGATCTTTATAAAACCGAGCCTTAAAGCGTTTGATGCAGTTAACAATCTTATACTACCTACATTTTAACTAACTACATTTATATTGCTTCATAATTCGAAAACTAATGTTTACACGTCTACCCTTTGTGCTTATATTATTTGTGCTTGCTTTGTGGTGGTTTGTGTTAATAAGGTTTAACATTAAAATAAATAATAATTTGTTAAGGGCTGTTTTATGGCACTTCAGTTTTTGCACTTCACTCACGCACACACACACACACGATCAAACGTCATCATCATCCTCCTAGCGTAATCCCAGTATAGTTGCATACTGAATGATGCCCGGGGTCCGCTACCTAATCACACGACTTGGCGTAGGTACTGGTTTTTACAGAAGCGACTGCCATCTGACCGCCCAACCCAAGGGGAAACTAGATAGACGGAGAGCTAGCGACCAAATCGGTCATGTGGCTTCAGCTGCATTGAAATCCCGTTAGCTACTTCCCTGAACAACCTTTTCCTATAATCTTCGTGCTGGCAGGCCGCGGGCGGTGGGTGCGGGTGTAGTGGGGTGGGAAAAAAAAAGAAAAAAAATGTGGGCTCAGCGACTTTAATTTTTTTTTTCAAACAGTTGCTCTGTACTCCCTGTGCACCCAAAAAAAAAATTAAATCGATCGGGTGGTGGGAAGGGGTTGCTAGCGTTAATTAAAAGTACCAAAATAATAATAATTTTCGTGTGGGCTCAGCTGTATTGGCTTTTTTTCTGACGCGAGATTAATAAATATGTAAGCCCCAAAAAAATAGCCATGCAAAAATATCGGTGGGAAGGTATCGAAAAAAATTGTTGAAATTCTCGGATCTTTCAGTGCAGTGCGGAGCGCAGCGATGTGCACTAAAGCAGCAATGTAAAGCGTCCAAGCGGTTTTGTGTTGTGGCAACATCGGTAAAGAAAAAAGAAAATGTTAAAAAAACAACGTTGACAATTAATATGTTTCAGAGGACCATCAATGTGAGAGCGACTCCGGAAGTGACAGCGATACCGATGAATACGAAGGAACAGCTGACAATCAAATATTGGACGTCAATTAACTTTACAATTTTTTCCGATACCTTCCCACCGATATTTTTGCATGGCTATTTTTTTGGGGCTTACATATTGATTAATCTCGCGTCAGAAAAAAAGCCAATACAGCTGAGCCCACACGAAAATTATTATTATTTTGGTACTTTTAATGAACGCTGGCAACCCCTTCCCACCACCCGATCGATTTAATTTTTTTTTGGGTGCACAGGGAGTACAGAACAACTGTTTGAAAAAAAAATAAGTCGCTGATCCCACATTTTTTTTCTTTTTTTCCCCACCCCACTACACCCGCACCCGCCGCCCGCGGCCTGCCAGCACGAAGATTATAGGAAAACGTTGTCCAGGGAAGTAGCTAACGGAGTTTCAATACAGCTGAAGCCACATGACCGATTTGGTCGCTAGCTCTTATACTAAGACCTTAGACTAGAGACTCGTCAAGTGAGTGGGCAACTTAAATGTTAGAATTTCTCAAGCCGCCCGAAGGCTTCTAACTTGGCTTAATGACTGCTACCATAGACAGCGGCCGGGATTAACGGCTTAACGTGCCGTCCAAAGAACGTGAGCGATCAGTTAATAACCACTCAAAGCGGCCACCCATCCAAGAGTTGACCTGGGCTGAAGTTGCTTAACTTTGCATACCGTACGCGGTACGCGGGCGCCGCTGGGCCTCGAATGCTCCTATCAAAAGTCATTATGAGAATGAGAACGACTATATAAATCCACAAATGAAATGTATATGCAATATTAACTTGATACTAAACGTGTATCATTCGCTCGGGATTTGTATTTGCTTTCATTTACCTTTCACGTCCATTAATCATTGCTGTGTGGACACAAAATGGGAATTGATATGGTTTTCACTCTGTAAATAATTTCACATTTTATGAAAATGTGTAGTTAGTAAAATATTTGAAACATTTGTACAGTAGATATGTTTTACTGGATATAAAATTGATGGACTTGCGCCTATCAAGATAAGTACAGGGTGGGTGGAAAAAAAATATTACGGGCCCTAGAATAATAACTACCTGAAATTCTTTACATATAAATATTCTACATAAAATCAACATTATTTTATTTTTCATATCACTACATAGTATAAAACAAAGTCGCTTTCTCTGTCCCTATATCTCTATATCCCTATGTATGCTTAAATCTTTAAAACTACGCAACGGATTTTGATGCGGTTTTTTTTAATAGATAGTGATGGAAGAGGAAGGTTTATATGTATAAAAACATTCATTAAATAGTGCACCCGTGCGAAGCCGGGGGGTCGCTAGTACGAGCCCCAATGCAAATGAGTACGTCTGGTAGGAAAAAAATGTACTAAACTAACGTTAACCTAAAAATTCTGGGGGACGAAGGTGTTTGGAAGAATTAGCAATATAAAAACAGTATAAGTTATAAATCGTATTTTATTTATTCAATGAAAAAAAAAACGAACTTTCCTTGGTAATAAAAAAAACATTGTTTCACCAATTGTACTAAAATGCAAAAAAGTTCGTCTTTAGTGTTACCGACGCAGATTAGAACGTCTACCACTTGGTGGCGTCTCCTTTTGCATCTAAAACGGCTTTAATTCTGAGCGGCATTGTATCTACCAGCTGTCGACACTCTTCCGGGGTTGTTTCATTCCAAACACAGGTAAGTTTCTCTTTAAGATCAGCTTTTGATCTGGACGGGTCCTTTCGCAACTTCTTCTTCATTTTCCACCACAACGTTTCTATGGGAGACAAGTCCGGGCTGCTGGATGGCCACGACATGGTAGGTATTTTTTTCTTTTTCAGCCACGCCATCGTTGCTTTAGCGGTATGGCATGAGGCACCATCTTGTTGAAAAGTATACGCATTTTTATACTTTAACTTACGTATAGACGGCAGCAAACTCTCTTGTAAGATGCTTTTGTATTTTTCGGCATTGACGGTTCCATCTATAAATTGCAGACAGCCGACACCCTGTGCCGACATGCAGCCCCAAATCATTAAGGAAGCTGGAAACTTTACCTTACGCTTAAGACAATCTTTTTGAAATGCCTCTCCTTTTTCGCGAATGACTTTACTTCGTTCATCGCCTACTGTGACTTCAAATTTAGATTCGTCACTCCATATAATTTTACGCCACTGATCGACGGTCCAATTTCTGTACTTTTTGGCGAATTTCAACCTGTTAGTTTTCTGCCGTTGTGTAAGTAACGGTTTCTCTTTAGCAGTGTAAAAACCGTAGCCCATCCTCTTCATCACTCTCTTGCAAGTATCCACTGAAATGTTTTTTTTAATTGCGTCACGCCATAGTACCGTAAGTTCTCCAGCTCTTGCACGACGATTTTTCTTGATGATCTTCCTCAGAATCCTGTTTTCTGCTTTAGTAGTAATTCGTGGGCGGCCGGATTTCTTTAAACAAGAAATTTTGTCGTGTTTTCGATGATGCTCGATGATAGTTTGGATTGTAGACCTTGGCATAGAAAGGTCCTTGGCAATTTGGTACGTAGATTTGCCTTTATTGTTACTGGAGATTATAATTTTCCGCACTTCTTCAGTCACTGGCTTACCTCGTGCCATCTCGATAGAAAAACGATTTGGAGTAATAAAAAATTAGGCTGAATTTGCCCTTTTATATAGTGGTTTGTCATTTTACATGACAGAGAATATTCCGTATTCAATTTGAAAATAATATTTTATATTACGAACCCTGGTAAACAGGTTTTATTTTAAATAGACGACCTATTTTGCCTTAAATATGAAGCAGACGTAATTATTTGCGTGTGAGATGTAATATTTATAATTAAATTATTTTAAAATAAATAACGAGATGTACACTTTGTACAACTCAAAACTAAGCTAGCTTTAGTGACATTGCGTCTAGTGTATTCCATTAATCATCAAAGTCGATTCGGGTAGAAATACTAGTTTTTGAAAAAAAATACGCATGCAGAATTGCGACTAGACGAGCTATTTTGCATTGGGGCTCGTAAGATGAATAATAGCATTCAAATATTATTCATACATCATCTATATTAAGAGGGCCTGGTCCTCTGTGGTTGCAGCATTCTCCATTCCAATCTATCTTGGGCCTTCGTCTTCACTTCCTGGTATGTGTGGCTACATATTCAAACATTACAAGTAAATCAAATCCGATATTAGGAACCCTATAAATGTTGTAATGGAACCTTATTGTTATGTAAGTCAAAGTTAAAGTTAAGATTTTTGTAAACAAAGTCCCCGTGTAGAGAACTGAATTCGCCTGCATTTATCTCTCCATTGTATTGCGAGTCTGAGATACGGATAAATTATGGGTCCGTTAAAAGTCACAGACAATAGCATACAATAATAGGATCTATTATTTGATAATGTAAGAATAATTGATTGTAGAGTATTATATCACAGCAGCCGAGCGACATGATACAATAATGTGCTGCGCCAGGTATGGCAATCCGGTACATAGGTTAATAAAAATAGATAAGAAATAAAAATCATTTATTTCAGACCAAACTGATCCATATTGTGGTTAGTTAACAATCTTACAAACTATGTTAGAGGTACTATAAGAATAATAGAATAAAAATAAAATAAAATAGAACACAATAGTTAATAGTGTGGGTGACACATGAGGTAAGGATAAGACTGGAGCCGACAATACACACATACAAAAGATGTGCGAAAGTGATACAAAGCATAGCTGATACGTGGGAACGAGATACAGTGTGTCATCTCCTGTCCCTCATCGCGTATTATTTGTGACCCGTGTCACCGAAACGTCATCAATGTATTCAAGCCTATTGGCTTAATTTAAATTTGGCGCCAATGTACAAATACAGCACGACTAATTACGAAATGTCAGAATTATGCTACATCCATATCAGTCTTCTGATGCATCTCAATTTAGTCAACCTATCATAAGTCCGTCCCCGTTGGTGATTCGCTAATCCTCCTTCTATCTAATCCTCTTTCTACGGTGTGATTTACGGCTTGATACGACCTACGGCATCGCCTATCGATAGTATGCGGATGTAAGTGTCACGATTCGAATTGTCATACCTTGTTTTCTTAGACCAAGCCGAGCGGTAAAGCACACGACGTTCAATCTCGAGGTTCCATATCGAACCTCGGCTCCTACAACTTGATTTTTCAAAAACTTACGTACCACCGCGAACAGGGATCGTTGAGGCACTTGCCAATCTTCGCAACTTGGACGTGTAACGCGAATCGGGACTGACACGTAATCGGGTAACATCGGTCATTCATTACTCGGCTAAATTACGGACAATGGCAAGTGGCTCAACAATTAGGTTCGCGACTGTACGAAATATCATTTTATATTTAGCAGTGTCTGTTCGGTGAAGGAAAACATTGTGAGGGATCCGGTCTAATACCAACAAGGTCTAGTTTTCCCTTTAGGTGGGATGGTCAGATGGCTTTCGCTTTCATAAAACTAGTTCCTTTTCTAAATATTGGGATTAGACGTGAAAGCCCACCTCGATTCCTTATGACACAACCGAAAGAACAAGCATTAAAAAAACACATTACCCTCCTTTGGGCCGCGCATTCGGGTAAAAAAGGAACGCTTATGGTTCGACTCTGGTTGTTGTCTGTCAAAAGTTTATATCATCGTTCTCAAATTAGGCCATCTCATGTTAATTAAAACCATTTTTTTAGAGAGTGGTTAGTTTTCGATTCACCAAGGAAAATGTAAAACAACTTAAGTCACCACTTATTCCCAGCGACAAAAATTAAATTATTTATGATTGGGTCATTGTCAGATTTAGGTTCCCATTTTTTCGGTGGACATATCAAAAGTTAAGGGCCACAAAGCTTGATTTTGGATTGGTCTAGTAACCCGCATAAATGGTGTTTCCGTAACTATAAATCCATTTAATAAAAACATAACTTACATGTGCATAAGCGGTTAACTATTGACCACCGGGTGGACAACTTTTGTTTTTACAACTGACAATGACCCGATTTATATTGTACGAAACCCCCCGCGTGCGAATTAGGCCCGCACTTGACCAATTTTAACAATGTTTTTCGTTCTTGTTCACGGTTTTTGTTCAACAAGGATGATTGTGCTATAACTCATTAGTAATGCACTATTATTTGATGTCTATTTTTAGTTGCACTACCAAGGGCAGTGCATAAACACCATTAGAAACGGATACGAATGCGAAGGCTGAGGTGAGGCCGCGGCGAGGTGAATGTTAAACAGATGCAACGAAGCCACTAGAGGCTTCGCTCGTTCGAAGGTGTGAGCTCCATTTATAAACAATTTGAATATAGGTAAGCTAATTTGAAAAGCGTAAACTGAAATATTATTCGTAATTAACAGTTTTGTTTACGACGAGCAACTTTTACTCTAGTTAAGGCAAGGCCATTCCAGTGCAAATGACTCCCTCTAACACGAGTTTACAGTTAACCCTTTTTTTAACCTGACTGTGGCTTTATAGGCCATGCCCAATAAAGCGATAGGAGTGCGCGGTTGGAGAGTAGCCCTGGGAAAATCCAGGGGAAAACCTTCGACACGACCACGCGGGCGGTTTAAAACACTGGAATACTCTAATAGTTTGCGTTGTAATTAATCATCCCGCTCTCTAAGGAAGCTCTATTTAGTACATTTTAATTGATTTTTGGAACACTGGATCATTTATGAAAGATGTGTCCGGTTATTGTATTAGAACAATAAAAAAGCTATCTATATTTCGACAGAGTACCAAGGCATTTTTCAATATTTTGTTCGGTTATTTCATTTCCTTGTTTCTTTTCAGTCCACAGAATTTTTGTGTAGTGTCATTCTACATTATTTCTTCACACTGGAATCTCAAACTTCAGAATTTTCGTCAGATCTCTGAATGGGCCTTGTCTTGACTAAAAATTAAATAAATTGAAATAGTAAAGGTCTGTACAAAACTTTATTCCCGGGTGTTCTCCTCTACAGTTCGCATTTTTCAATCGATTCTCGTGAAATTTTGAGATTCGTCTCAATAATTATGTAGTTAATTCAGTTGGAAATTAAAAAAAAAAGGAAAGGCTCGAGAGGTGTACTGTTCACAGATAGAGGCTCCGTTTTGATGACGGTGCCTGGCGTAGATATAGATACTTTAATGGACGCGTAGCATTCAGCGTAGCTATCTACGACGTAACCATTCTACGGGGCTGATGCGTAGTACAATCATCGTTTCTATAACTAACTCATCATCATCATCATTAAGAGAGCCGGGTCCTCTGTCGTTTGGGTTTATGATATTCCAGCTTTCATGTCCACAAGAGCAGTATTTATTAGGTTTTTCCTAATGTTTAGATATATGAGTTTTGCTATAATGCATGTGACTATTTGTAGTGAATGCTCTCTTGGCTATTCTTATTCCTGTTTTTGTTATCTCCTTTTCGCTTTTGCGTTTTTCCTTGATAACTGCTTGTGATTGTAAGTAAGAAAAGCCCAAAATATCTAATTGCGATATTTTACATATACTTTATAGCCAAATCTGAAACTTTTTATGAAAAGGCGTAAACGCTTGGTTGTTGACTAATGGCGTCGCAATTTTCTCCGTCACATAGCGTCCTTTTTTTTAAATATGTATTTAACCGTCATCAGGGGTGACCGGAGGGCTGGCTCGTTCCTCGGCCAACGTATAGGCATTGCGGTGCAACGAGGTAACGCCGCCAGCCTTCTGGGGACCATTCCCCGCGGCGGCGATTTGGGAGACCTAGGTTACGTTTGTAATAATTATCGTAGTTTTAGGGTTCCGTACCAAAATGTAAAAAAGCAACCCTTATGGTTTCACTTTGTCTGCCTGAAATTTGGAATAGTTATAAATAAGGGTAACCCTGATGCATGGAACATGAGTATTTTAATTTTTTTTATTATTTTCGGTGAAAAATGACAGACAATAGATGGTTCAAAATTTAAAAGTTTAGTAAAAATATCGCACTTGATGTATGAAATTGTCATATGGAAGGGCTTAAATTGCACATTGATTGTGAAACAATTTTTTTTTACCTTGAGTCGTTTCCGATTTATGAGCATAATTTAAGTGTAACAAAAATAAGGGTTCCCCCCTTATCTCCGAAGTTTACCAAGGAAAGAATATGGAATTATTACATAACATTACTATTAATGTACCTTTTACAGGAAAAATATAACTATAGCACTATCTAGTTTTTCTTTTTTTTATCATCAAGAAACATTTCTGTACTAAGTTTGTAGTTTAACACCTTCGTGTCAGTAGTATTGCTTCAACAAGTGAGGTTGAATTAGAACAGCTCTTCCCTCAAGTCACTGTCTTACTGTGTAGAAACGGACTCCCCCTTAGCATGTATTTTTATTTTATAAATTCTTACGCGATTATGCTGAAAGAACCTTCTTTCAAATAAAGACAAAAAAAATTGAAATCGGCTCAAGTGATAATAAATTATCCTTGAAAAACCACCATACATACTAAATTATTCAGTCGCTCAAATTCATAACAAAATTCACCTATAGATGACTCTGTACCCATGGCGTTCAATTTCCATACCATGTTGTTGAGATTTTTCTGAATTAATTGGGTCGGGACCGGTAACATCTGTGTACGGAACCCACGGTGCGCTAGTCGGATTCGCACTGGACCGGTTTTTTAATATTAAGTTTACTTGTACTTTTCCTGTAACCCTTTTATTATGATAAATAGTACTTAATAATCTTTTTCTTTTAAAAGTTCATTGTGTCATTTGAGCAAAAAAAAAATTTTAGTTTTTTTTTTGCTCAAATGACAGAGGACCCTGCCCTCTTAATACTGATGATGATGATGATGAGTTAGTTCTAGGTTCTAGCAACGATGCTTGTACTACGCATCAGCCCCGTAGAGTGGCTACGTCGTAGATCGCTACGCTGAATGCTACGCGTCCATTAAAGTCTCACCTCCTTATTCATAAAACTTAACAAACCTGTTCTTTGTCCCCGTCTCACAAACGTTCTCATAATCAAGGGCCACGTATTGGTCCGAAACATGTCGAGCTATACTCGACCTTATAGACGTGAGTGACCCGTTTATTAAATTTCAATAAATTGAGCTCCGTAGAAGATTTAGAGTATTTTTGTAAAATAGTACCTAGATTTTACTATCTCACACTAGTTTTAGCAAAGATTTTAGTTTAGTATTTTACCAATTATGTCTATGAAAACAGCTTTATACTATTTAAAAAAAAAGTCGTAATACAACTACAGAATAATTAATAGTACTAAACTCTTTAGAAAACCTTATTTCATCCCCATTATTTTAAAAGCACTTACTTTTTAAAAGTTTTTTTTAATATATCAAGAGTAGTAAACAAGCTTACAGCTTGCCTGATAATAAGCAGATACCGTTAACTTATTTTAACTTTTCCTTTTAAGTCTATTTTTATTTAGTAATTCAATTTTAAATAAAATTTTATTTAAAGTACAAATATGAATTCAACTCCCGATTAAGATACGTTTGTAACTCGCAACAAGGTGTATGAAACACGCATTCTTAAATTAACCGGGTTATTATTATGGCAAATTATAAATTAAGCTGTTAAAATATTCTTAGTTACTTAAGTCATAGCCAAAATAAAACAACAATGTATACTGATTAATAAAAATGTATCTCCTCAACTCCTTAACTTAAAAAATCTTTTGTAATTTAAGATTAATAGTTAAGTAAGTTAGTAGTTAGTAGTTTGACGATCGGTTTAGCCTAGTGGGTAGTGACCCTGCCTTCGAAGCTGGAGGTCCCGGGTTCGAATCCCGGTCAAGGCATTTATTTGTGTGATGAACACGAATATTTGTTCCTGAGTCTTGGATGTTTTCTATGTATTTAAGTATATATTTATCTATATAAGTATGTATATCGTCGCCTAGTACCCATAGTACAAGCTTTGCTTAGTTTGGGACCAGGTTGATTTGTGTAAGATTGTCCACAAATATTTATTTATTATAAACAATTCACTGAAATAAACAGCTTAAATTTTTTTTTTTTATACAGTGTTTAATTAAAACTAAACTAACCTGGGTGAAAGTCGTGAAAGTTGCGTTGTCAGTAAAGTCGAGCGCGGGCTAGTGCACGGCGCGGGGCATCGCGAGCGACTGCCGAGCCGCGCCGCCGCCGCCGCGCCACAAGCAATGCACATCTTTTACAAAGCGCCCGCGTGGTCGTGTCGGAGGTTTCCCTTGGATTTTCCTCAGAACACTCCAACCGCGGGCTCTTCCACCGCTTCCTTGAACCTGGCCTATAAAATCGCAGTCGGGTCATACTTTGTAGCCCTTAACTTTTGGTATTACATGGATCTCACAACTTTTTACCGTAGAACAACTGAGTTGCGAGACTTGGTTTTTTTGACAAGTATTGTTTTTGATGGGTTTTGTATTACGTACTTAATAAGGTTCTTTATATGAAAAAAAAAGAGATGAGAGCCGTGCCGCCGCCGCCGCCGTGCCACAAGAAATGCACATCTTTTACAAAGCGCCCGCGTGGTCGTGTCGGAGGCTTCCCTTGAATTTTCCTCAGAACACTCCAACCGCGGGCTCTTCCATCGCTTCCTTGAACCTAGCCTATAAAATTGCAGTCGGGTCATACGCGGATTTAGGTTCGCTGTCCTCCTGTGTCCTGTCATGATCTTTATTTAATTTTACATCTAAATCGGACCCCTAAAAACCCATGAAAAACAATGTTAACGGAGCGAGATGTCGCAAAAATCGACAGTTATGGAGATTGATATTTGGCTCATACACGGATTTAGGTTCGCGTCTTTTCTGTGGACATACCAAAAGTTAAGGGCTACAAAGCTTAATTTTGAATTGGACCAGTAACCCGCATAGGTCTCCGTTTCTATAAATCCCTGTAATAAAAACATAGCTAACATGCACATAAGCCGTTAACTATTCACCACAGGAGGGACGACATTTGTTTTTTCAACTAAGAATGACCCAGTCAGGTTTAAAAAAAAAACTGAGACATGCGTTTCGGTTCCCACTTCTCAATCGGTCCTTAAGTAATATACAAAATACATTAGTCTTTGCTATTAGTAACTCCTGCATTTCCTCGTACAAAGTGAAACCAACTTGTTAAAAAGTTATTGAGGGTTCCGTTGCTAAAGCTTACGAAAGCTGCTAAAACTCTTGACTCGGTTGCTTGTGTTGGCTATACCTCACTGTTGCCGCCTTTATTTATTTTTTGTTTAATACGACGTCTTTTATGTTACGTAATAAGGTACTTTATATGAAAACATAGAAATGAGAGCCGTGTCGCCGCCGTGTCACAAGAAATGCACATTCTTTACTGCAGCTCTTATCGCTATACTAAAGATATGCGATGCGTCTCACGAGTACGTAAGACCCGATAAGCGTTATTTTTAAGGTTCCGTACCTGACAAGAAAAAAACGGAACCCTCATCACTTTGTAGTCTGTCTGTCTGTTCCCAAAAAACTTAACCCAATAAACACAAAAATCAAAACAATCAACAAACAATATACTTTGTTTATTGATTTCAGTGCAGAAGATACTTTATATTAGAATTTTTAAGCCTGTTAAGTTTTGGAAATAGTAAAAATATATTTTATTAGAGCCCTTACCCATGAGTACGGTGAGGGCCACCTATATTTTTAACCTCTATTCCATTGAATTAAGTTAAAATTGTGTACATATTTACGCCCTCGACTGTACCTACTCAACAATAATATATTTTTTAATGTAGGGAATAGAGACAATTTGGAGCATTTTAATGTGAATACATCATGAAATGCTTTGATAAGGATGAGATTTAACTACCATTTACTGAAAATTAGTACAAACAACATACGACTTGCATTGCACATGAATATTTTCCTCGCGGTGGTAATGCGAAAAGTTGTGTGTTTCGCACCTCCACTAGCGCGGCTCCCACTACACGCTATCGCGCGAAATAACAACTTTGCGGCCTTGCATAGCAAATAACTATTAATGTAACAAAAAAATTAAAAATCGACATAAAAAAGGTGAGGCACATAGTCCCAGTCTCAGCTTGTGCTGGTCAAGTGTGCCCCGAGCTAATTTTCAGTCTGATTATCATAATAAACCTATATCATTCTTTAACCTCTCCAACACAAGTTCAGTAAACAAATTAGCTAGCAAAGCCATCTCCACCATCAAGACTTTCGATTTTAAAACCGCACTCAAATCAGTTCATCCATTAGAGCTACGATGTCACAGACATATATATATATACAGATAGACCCCTCTTTCGCGTTGCGCACGGGGTTTAAAAAGTGGATTGAAATTATTATTTTCTCTAACAAAAGATTCGACACCTGAGAGGGTGCCAAATTGCGTTAAAGTTCTGCCGCCATCTTCGTTAACCTTTATTTATAATAAAAAACCGGCCAAGGGCGAGTTGGACTCGCGCACGAAGGGTTCCGTACTAGTATCTATAAAACAGCAAAAATAACTTAACCAAAATTACAGTTAAATCAACCTATCTCAAAAACTATAAGAGATACTTTGATCAAACCAAAAATCGTTGAAAGAGTTAATTAGCATGCATCACCTCTATTTTTTTTAGAATTTTATACCCCGTAGTTATAAAAATAGAGGGGGGGGGACATACTTTTTACGACTTTGAGAGCTGATATCTCAAAAACCGTTCACTTTAAGAAAAATGTTTTTTAGAAAACTTTATATCATTTTAAAAGACCTTTCCATTGATACCCCACACGGGTATGTACATCGAAAAAAAAATTTTCATCCCTCAGTTACATGTATGGGGGGCCCCACCCCCAATTCTTTTTTTTACTATTTAGTGTCATAATTTTGTAGCGGTTCATACAACACATATTCCCATCAAATTTCATCACTGTAGTACTTATAGTTTCCGAGTAAATCGGCTGTGACAGACGGACAGACGGACAGACGGACAGACGGACAGACGGACATGACGAAACTATAAGGGTTCCGTTTTTGCCATTTTGGCTACGGAACCCTAAAAACTAGCCTTTGCCGTTTTTAATCGGAGATGTTACAGGGCTCCGGTTTCAGTTCCGTTAAGTCGGAACTTCCGATTAGTTTTAAACATCCGTTTCGGTGCGTTTTGCGGAAAAGAGACAGAATATGGCCCCTCTTAAAACTTTAATGACTTATTATTATATGATTATTTATTCTTGGGGGTTACTTTTATCGCCGTCTAATTAAGAATTTGATCCTTCTTCGAGAAAATTCGATGCTTGGGACTTTTGGATGCTTGCCATGGTTCTAGAATCCGCAGAGTCGCCATTATTAAAATATTTTTTTCAAAGTCAAAGTATAAAAATAAAACATTGTATTACATGTCATGATTTATGCTGTAACCACGTAATAATCACGTTATTATGACTGCAATTATTCTATCATAAATCTATTATACACACAAGTCACAGTTCACAGGTGACGTGATATGCATATATATATATTTATTTATTTCTTTATTTCAGACATATATAAACATAACAGTAAAAATACACCAAATCGCTTACATACTAGTCACAATTATAGAATTCACAATAATATACAAAATTCAGTCATCTAAATATATAAAAGAAGAAACTGACTGACTGACTGACTGACTGACATATCAACGCACAGCCCAAACCGCTGGTTCTAGAGATTCCAAATTTGGCACGTAGGTTCCTTATAAGGTCTAGGGGTGCACTAAGAAAGGATTTTTCAAAATTCACCCCCTAAAGGGGTGAAACGGGGGTCCAAAGTTTGTATGAAAAACCGTATTTATTAAAGTGAGAGACATGAAACTTTGTATATAGAGTCTGTGTTTAAATATATTAATGGCGCATTTCAGCGTTTTTCTAAATTGCACCACTAAAGGGGTGAAAAGAGGGTTCAAAGTTTGTACGGGGAGAAAATCTTTTTTAAAGTGAGATATATAGAAACTTCGTATATAGACACTCTGTTAAAATACAACAAAACATATATAAGCGTCTTCCGAAATTGCTCCCCTAAAAGGGTGAAAAGGGGATTTCAAGAATGTACGGGGAGCAAATCTTTTTTGAAGTGAGAGATTTAAAACTTCGTACATAGACTCTATGTTTAAATACAACAAAACATATTTAAGCGTTTTTCCAAATTGCTCTCCTAAAGGGTTCAAAAGGGGGTTCCAAGTTTGTACGGAGAGCAAACCTTTTTTGAAGCGAGAGATTTAAAACTTCGTACATAGACTCCATGTTTAAATACAACAAAACATATTTAAGCGTTTTTTGAAATTGCTCCCCTAAAGGGTTCAAAAGGGGTTCCAAGTTTGTACGGAGAGCAAATCTTTTTTGAAGTGAGAAATTTATAACTTCGTATATAGACTCTTTGTTTAAATACAACAAAACATGTTTCAGCGTTTTTCGAAATTGCTCCCTTTAAGGGATGAAAAGAGGGTTCCAAGTTTGAGCGGGGAGCAAATTTTTCCTTTCCTTAAAAATCGATATGAGAGTCATTTTCGAGATTCCTCGGGGTGTCAATCACGAAAATGGCATTCATTTTCAAACTAAAGATGGCGGACATTTATTTTTCTTAAAAATCAATATGGGTGCCATCTTCGAGGTTCCTCGGGGTGCAAATTACAAAAATGACATCCATTTTCAAATCCAAGATGGCGGACATTTATTTTTCTTAAAAATCAATATGGGTGTCATTTTCGAGGTTCCTCTGGGTGCCGATTACGAAAATGACATTCATTTTCAAATTAAAGATGGCGGACATTTATTTTTCTTAAAAATCAATATGGGTGTCATCTTTGAGGTTCCTCGGGGTGCAAATTACAAAAATGACATCCGTTTTCAAATCCAAGATGGCGGACATTTATTTTTCTTAAAAATCAATATGGGTGTCATTTTCGAGGGTCCTCTGGGTGCCGATTACGAAAATGACACTCATTTTCAAATCAAAGATGGCGGATATTTATTTTTATAAAAATCGATATGGGTGTCGTCTTCGAGGTTCCTCGTGGTGCCGATTACGGAAGTGGCATGCATTTTCAAATCAAAGATGGCTGAGATTTATTTTTCTTAAAAATCAATATGGGTGTCATCTTCGAGGTTCCTCGGGATGCAAATTACAAAAATGACATCCATTTTCAAAAACAAGATGGAGGTCATTTATTTTCTTAAAAATCAATATGGGTGTTATTTTCGAGGTTGCTCTGGGTGCCGATTACGAAAATGACACTCATTTTCAGATCAAAGATGGCGGTTATTTATTTTTATAAAAATCGATATGGGTGTCGTCTTCGAGGTTCCTCGTGGTGCCGATTACGAAAATGGCATGCATTTTCAAATCCAAGATGGCGGAGATTTATTTTTCTTAATTATCAATTTGGGTGTCATCTTCGAGGATGCTCTGGGTGCCGATTACGAAAATGACATCCAGTTTCAAATCAAAGATGGCAGACATTTATTTTTCTTAAAAATCGATATGGGTTTCATCTTTGTGGTTCCTCTGGGTGCCGATTACGAAAATGACATCCAATACATATCTGCATGCAGGTGAAACTGAGAACCTCCTTTTTTGTAGACGATTAAAAATTACTCTTAGTACGCGGGCGAAGCCGCGGGCAAAAGCTAGTATATACATATGATTTACTTACTTACGCATCTTCTTATGCTATGCTGAGTTGTGACCATTTCGTGTCAAATTTCGTTACGTGGTGTCTTTGCTTGTAATTGTCACGAATAAATGTTTCTTTCTTCTTTTTTTCTTTCTTTCCCTTTGATGTTTGTATTGGGACAGACTACCGACAACTATTTTACTAAAAAAAACCTCTGTCGCAAACAATAGTCATTTTTGATTAAAGACGGTATGATATAATATAAAATGCATAGTTCTACGACTTACGAAATTGAGTCATGGTTAGAGCCGTATAAAGAGTTAAAATATGATGAAGAAAAGTCTTGTATATTTTGTGCTTTATGTGATGTACAGTAAAGTAATCTGAAAGTATTTTTCGTTAATTTATTCTGATTACAAATAGTAGAATGTTTTTAGTATAATTATATACACACAAGTTAATATGTACTTATCTACTTTGACTTTGACTTCGATAAAAATATTTTAATATAATGGCGACTCCGTGTATTCTAGAACCACGGCGAGCATCCAAAAATACCAATCCTAAGTTATTCCCTATAATTACTAATTTTATGAATTCTATTATTTGATTATTGTTTTCTTTGTCTATTTATTATTATTGTTGATGTTGACATATTGTATCGTAACGTAGCACTTTAAAATGTTTTTAAAGTATAAGACCTGTAACTACTGTGTTCCAGCAACGACTAAACTATTTGATTGTTTGATTTGTTTGTAGCTGTCGACACAACGAATCCTTAAATCAATCAAAGATTGGCAGCACGTTTGTGGCACCTCTGGACGAAAGCCTCCATAGACTGCGGTGTCCGCCTGCCATCACGAAGTATTTTTACAGTTTTTTTTATAAGGAGATAAAACAGAAACAGTTACAAAAAATACATAGGATTGGTATGTTGGTAAGAATACTTAGGTATAGACGTTTCCTTACACATATCTCACTGTAAACAAAAAAAGTTATAAACACGAATCACACACGCTAAGAATATTTATACAACACAGTTCGGCGGCTCAATTATGCAGTCTGCTTGATATCAGCATATTTGTATGTATTAAATACCATGGATTCAGACAACGATGCATAATTGACTAACATAGTTGTACAAGAAAAATATAAATATTTACTAACCAAGCCACAAACGCAAAGGAACAAAGGACAAATTGAAAACGCCAGCTTAAAGTCAAAGTGCAGTATTATATATTGCATCTTACTCTATTAGAGCTCCGAAACTACTGCATACCTTCGCATCACTATCAACAAGTCCACACGAATCCGCACACACAACTCCCACACTTGAATACAAAGTATTAAGCTTCAAATTCCACCGCACTAAAGTTCTACGAGAACAAGTACGTAGTAAAGTTCGTAGCCGCGTAGCACGTCTACGACGAAGTTCGCTCAACTTATTTGTTCAAATGTTTGACTAACAACTGAGGGAGTTTCATTATGATCTTGAAAGTTTGCGGTCCTTTGAATATTGCTATATTGTTATTGCGATTTACGTAATTGTATTATTGAATTGTATAACTATTGTTTTTATCTGACGAACGCGGGTGAGGTATGATTGTGTGTTTAGATATACATGCACATTGTCTATGTGTGCGTCAGCGTAGGAGCTGTGAGTTCACATGTCTATGTATTCGTATGTGGTACAAACTTATAGCTACCCCTCGCACGTGAGAAAAAAGTACTGTTAATATAAAATAAATAAATAAATAAATATATTTTTGGACAATCTTACACAAATCAAACCTAATCCCAAACTAAGCAAAGCTTGTACTATGGGTACCAAGTGACGATATACATACTTATATAGATAAATAGATACTTAAATACATAGAAAAAATCCAAGACTCAGGAACAAGTATTCGTGTTCATCACACAAATAAATGCCCTGACTGTGTATAAGTTACGTCATTATTGTGCACAGAATTCATAAAGCGTGCCACACACATCAGCCGCGGTGGCGGCCTGATGTTGTACACTACGACAATCCTAACATTCATTCAGACACACGCGGCCTTGATTGTCACAGTGACAACTGGCCGCCACCGCTGGGTAGCGATTGCACCTATAGCTCAGTTGGCTAGAGCGACTGGCCGCGAGTGCCGGGAGGTCGCAGGTTCGAATCTTGCTTGGTGCCTAAATTTTTCAATTTTTCCTTTATTCTAAATTTACTTAAGTTTCGATCTTAAGATTGTCCGGGCTCGGTAAGCATGACAGATTTTATGGTCATGTTTTATGGCAAACAAGGCACTAAACGTGATATAACGTACGTACGTTTCATGCTGAGATTTCTAAAACAAAATCTGACCTTAATCCTAATGTTTGCAAATCCTTGGAAACTTTTTACGCACGATAAGACAGAATAATGTGTTTCTCAAACGAATGGGTTTTCCACATTATATGTTCCCTTTGCCGTCCAGCTAAGCGGGCAGAAAGTAACAAGATCTGCGAGATATTAAACGGGTACTTTTCCACGACATGCAAATTTAATAGAGGGGAGACCAGGAACAGCTGGACATAGGAAACATTTCATATTTCTTTTTTATTACGTAAATAATACCCTTTTTAGGGTTCCTACCCAAAGGGTAAAACGAAACTATTACTAAGACTTGGCTGTCCGTCTATTACCAGGCTGTATCTCGTGAACCGTGATAGTTACACAGTTAAAATTTTCACAGATGATGTATTTCTGTTGCCGCTATAACAGCAAATAGTAAAAAACAGAATTAAATAAATATTTTAGGGGGCTCCCATACGACAAACGTCATTTTTATGCCGTTTTTATAAATAATAATAATAATAAAACGTTTATTCAATGATTGTATAAATGTCAGTTTACGGGTAACTAACATAGGCACAACAAAACAACGTAACTACAACGTAGATAATGGTACGGAACCCTTCGTGCGCCAGTCCGACTCGCACTTGCAAAAGCGAAACCATACTGTGTGACTTGTGACTTCAGGCTAACATTTACACAAAATTTGTGTTTTATAGGCCGTCACGCTTACATAATTATTTCGATATTAGTGAATGATACAGTTAACTGACCATTCGTAAATTTATTACAACAAGATAATATCTACCAACCATCAGTTGAAATAAAGTGTGACGGGTAATATGGAATGACAGCCATATAATAGTGCCTTCTCTTACATCTACGCTAAGGATAAAGCATAAACTTTTACGCAATAAAAAGAAGTATTTTTCTTCCAGTAATCAGCATTGCAAACTACTGAGATTGTTTTCTCACATTTTTTCTTTTTGCAGAGCAGATTGCTGGAAACAGTATGTTTAAATTGTAATGACCAGTGACCAAGAGAGCTTGATCAGAAGATCACATTTTAGCCATAAGTTTAGTAATAAAGAATATTTGTACTGTATTATATTGTAGTGGTCCATTTCTCCCGCAGCTCCCCTAAGCGGACCCTCTCGGGTCACTGAGCACTGCGGATTTAATAAAACACGATTATCGTTCAGGTATCATAACCAGTAAGTATCCATTATTTTAATTTTAATCTTACGCAGGCATTTTGTGCTTCCTTATATTTATTTTCAGTTCTCATGCTCGAAAAGTGTGTCATATTAGACTTGTCAAGCGGGACTAAAATAGTCCATTTACCTCCTAGGGAAAATATGAATACATATATATTATTTACAAAACATTTTCTTTTGACAATTCAAAATAATTCACCTATTAAATCCACCAATCACAGAACACTAATTTAACTGTTTAAAAAATATTTCGTATTGGATATCAACCAACCAGAATATAACTTTACTAAGATCCACCAATCAGGAAAGAATTCATTTGTCTAAAGATTAAGTTTGTAATACTCCTTATTGCACAATAATTACAAAAGAGACTAAATCATTAAAGCAACGCTTTGAAGCGCTCAATGGGGAAGGTCAGTAGCTTTTATTCGAGCGGGAATATTTCGCGCGAACCGCGGTGTTTGTTTTGTGTGTCATGGCACTCATGGCAGTTTAGAAAAAAACATACCGCCGAATTATACATACGTTCACCGTAGAATTTATTATTAATTTTGGGTGGATGACCTTTGTTTATTTATTTTCTCGCAATCGAAGTGAAAATAGAGTATATAACTCTGGTGTAAAAGTCATATTACCCCTCGAACTATTCGTTCGGGAAAATAACCATCACGTGCTAATATTATTTATTTAAAAAGTACACTTGACAGACATCACACGATAAATTATACAGTTAATTTGCACAAATTCAGTAGCTTATAGACCACCATGACATCCAAAGCAAGTGCACATAGCATGATCAATAAGTAAGCGCATAATTGACCAAGTGCACATACAGCACTAGTGTCAAGTCGACCAACACAGAGCGGGGTTAATTACATGGTTAAATCCAAACAAGTTCAGCATTTTATAACAGAATTGCCCTACTCTAGTTCAGTCAAGTCAAACCAATGATAAATCATATTACAGACAGTCAGCGTCAAAAGTAGCTACACATACGAAGATGTCAAATGCTCTTATTCCTATTTAATAAAGGCTTTTGACACATGACCATGCCCATGATGGTGTTGTACATCACTGCCCGGTTTTTTAACGTCTTACACGCCAACAACGTATGTATATGCGCACTACTTGACGACCGGTTTAGCCTAGTGGGTAGTGCACCTGCCTGTGAAGCTGACGGTCCTGGGTTCGAATCCCGGTCAGGGCAAATATTTGTGTGATGAGCATGAATATTTGTTTCTGAGTCTTGGATGTTTTCTATGTATTTAAGTATTTATATCTATTAAATATATCGTCGTCTAATACCCATAACACAAGCCTTCTTGAGCTTACTGTGGGGCTAGTTCGATTTGTGTAAGATTGTCCTCTAATATTTAAAAAAATATATATATTTAATTTATAATTTAATATTTAACTATCGGTTTGACGCCAACGACGCATACATCCATCACGGCGTCCAATGCATCATTCTACATGCATTTATTTATTTAAGGAAACAAACAGGCATAAATAACACATAGTCAATCAAGACCCAAATCCATAAGCCAAACAGTTTCCACAACTAATTATTAACATACTCGTTGCTTAGACCGAAATAACAAATAATTAAATCATGTAAAATTCGATGCAAGATTAATTATACATTTGATTCAAATAAAGAAAAAAAACAAACATTCTGCAAATAGGCCACAAGGGCACTTTTACATGTCAAAATATTCATTTACAATTTAATAAAGTCTGACTATAATAAGTAATACATTTTTCATGTCAAAATATTAATTTACAGTTCAAAAAGGAATAATTTTGAGTTTACAATTATAACAAAATAAAGTAAACATATTATCATTTCATTCGCATTTTTATAGGGTTCAACTCACAGAATACTTAGGAGATACTTGGTTCAACTTCGCTTTTGACATTAACATGTCACATTAGTTTGATAGAGCGCTAAAAAGGTTAAAAGCTAAGTATCGGATGCCATACTAGCTTTTTTACCACAATGATGACAAACTAGAACTAGCATATGATCTGCCTGATTAAAAGTAGACACCGTAAGCCTTTGGACGCTTGCAACTCGTCGAGAGTCACAAGTATGAAGCCGACCTTATAATGATTTGATATCATTTGGCAGTGTTTCGCGGTCGCTTGCCTTGATAACACTCAACCTGATGAAGGACTCCAATTGTAGTCCGAAACATGTCGCAAATAGTGACTTTTCAAGTGAGTTTCAACCGCTGTTCTCTTATGAAGTGTAAATATGTCTCACGTTAGTGTACATTTATGTGATTTGAAGATTTCTTATATCGACAGCTAGTGACAAATGTAGGTCCCTCGCTCTCAACACAAGGCAACCTCGGGAACTCTGTTGACCTTACTCACCACCAGGATCACAACATCACATACTTACAGTCCAGTTCAATAATATATACGTATCTTTGGACCTTATTACAAAAGAATAGAATGCAAAAGTGTACATGTATGAATGAACTCGACTGTATACAGAATGATCATGTTATTATTTATGACTGCGGTGTTCTGGTGGGCTAAGCACAACTTGCTGTTTCCTGTCTCGCTCGAACTGTGCGAATTAGAAAGACGAGGGTAGATTGTTCTCTAGTCGCATCGCGTCGCACCGGCAGTTGTTTTAGCCCCACTGTAGTTGTCTTACATTAACTTGGACTATGCCTCCATCAATAGTAGATTGTGTCTTTGAATGTTTACGGCGAGGGCGGTTGGATCCTGAGTCCGAAACAATCTACAATAAATATTTCTAAAGTACAGGATCTTGAGCGCAGCGAGGGATTCAATCGTTTACGCCCAAGACGGAATTAATTTTACTACAGTGTGGTTGCGACACATACTGCTAGTTACACCCCCTATGAGGGCCACTGATAAAAACATGAAATATCGTACATATAATTGTGCGCGTGAGTGGCACATACCTACTGCTTTTCACACCTTCTATGAGGAAAAATATTTTATTGTCTTGTTGGCCTATAATTCGAGGACAAAGTAGACAAAACTGCTTATGGCCTTATTCATACTCATACTCATACTCATTTTATTGATAAAATATAAAATTTTACATGTCAAATATTTTAAATCAATTAAAGTAATGTGTGTCCAAATGTGTTCATTAAATCTATGTCAACTAAGATTCCATTAAAATATGTTTGTCTTAAACTGTCACCAAAACATTTTGTGTTGCGTTTAAATGAATAAGTTGAATTTTTATTTCATTTACACCTAGCGACATCTACCGTGACAATCTGTCACCTCCGCCACGTTAATTGAATTGATTAATTCGGAAGCTTACAAAATAATTCGCTAATCGTTGTCATAAAATCCGTCTTCAGAGCCATTGCCATTACTTTCAGCTGTCAGATTTAAGACGTCTCATATTCCTAGTCACTTACAGGCACATACACCCTTTAGATGTTGGTTCGGTTGATGAATCGCATTGTCTCTTTCATCCCATTAAGGATAGTTCGGCAATAGACAATAGCTATAATTTTAATGACGTTTTTATGGCTGGACGCGGATTTTAAACGTTTGTCATTATAATCGGAGGCTTTTAAATGAAAGAACGAACGTTCTCCGATTCTACTGAAAGTTTATGTATGTATTATATGTTTGTCCGACGATAACTCAAGTATCATTCATCGGAACGTCGTGAAATTTTGTAGGAGATTAATAAAAAAGAGGCTAAGGCTAAGCTGTAAGCTACTCAAAGTAATCGTACTGTTGGCCCACGGTCCATAAGCTAATATATATATATAGTGCGTGCGTGGTTGCGTGCGTGCGTGCTTGCGTGCGTGCGTGCGTGCGTGTGTATGTGCGTGCATGTGTGTGTAGTATGTGATATCAGTTTCTGTTTAGTCATCTAGCGAGGGTCTCTTGAGGTGTTGGTTTAGACGGTCAATACTCTTTGCTATGAGACCGTTCGCAGTGACGGTAATATAGGGAATGTTTATAATTACTAGCTTTTGCCCGCGACTTCGTCCACGTAAAATTCCACTTCCTATTACATCCCTTAGAGGGACGATTTTCTGGATAAAAGTATTCTATATGTTAATCCAGGCTATAGACTCCTTGTGTACCAAGCTTCACCATTATCCGTTCAGCCGTTTATGCCTGATTGAGTAACAAACATCCAAACATATAACCATCCAAAAATCTAAACTCTCGCATTTATAATATTCGTAGGACTATTAACGTTTCGCATTCTACTTGAATATCAATCTGTTTCACGCCCTTGCTTTCACGCACACCAAGCTATTGTATAAGAATGAATCACTTACCTATGACAAAAGTATACATAGGTATACACTGTTTCTGTGATTGCATCGTAAATATCGTAATCCAAAGTTCAAGATCACTTCTCTGCAACATAGGTACGCTCCACATCTCATAGTAGGTTACTAAGATTAGCAATTACTTAAACTGACGCCGGCGGAATATAGTTCATCGGTGATTCTGTATTCTCTTTAGTTTATTGATGATGATGACTAAATTTTACTCCAAAAATTTCAAGACATGACATTATCATGAGTATCATGACCCCGCCGTGAAAATGACACTGACTGGGACTAGTGTCAAATACAATTATTGTCATAATAATCGCATTCTCATACAGCGTGAGACAGGTGTCAGTGTAGGTATCTCATTTCCACACGAGTGATTGTTATAGCGGCATCCTTTTCAATCCTGACAACCGAAACTTCATTCATTTGGCAGACATCATATCTGTCATTTTTAGAAAATCATCAAAACAAACTAGTGACCAACGCATTTTTAGTATTTTTACACAAACATATAAATTTATTACAGGGCGAACAATCATCAAAAGGTAACACATTTACTATTTAGTATTGGTAAAGGCTGGAAACGCTAATAGGTGGCTTGATGACCTGGTTAAGGTCGCGGGTGTCCTCTGGGTGCGGGCAGCTCATGATCAATCATAGTGGCATTCACTACGGGATGCCGATATGTCCAACAATGGGTGGCTTTCGGTGGATACAGATACGCCACTGTGCTTATGACACCTTTAAGCCCGTGCCAGACGGTCGAAAAAAGCCCCAAAACCGGGCGACCTTGGTCCGCACGGACCGTGTGGACGGTTGTTTCCAGCAAGATTTCCTTTGAAAACCGGTCTTTGTGGACCAAGGTCCGTCCTAGGGACTTGTCTGCGACCGTCTGCATCGCGCTATAGTGTCGCAGTTGCCAATAAAAAACGCTGTTGCTTAGATATTATCTATTCCGTGAGACAAAGGGCACAGTACTGAAATCTCTTGTATCAACTTCGATGTTGTGCTGACATATAGACGCAATGCCTACTATTACTGTATATTAACATATAATTAAGTTTATATATTAATCATATGTTATACAAATTATCTCCATGCCAAATATCATCTAAATCTATTCAGCGGTTTTAGCGTAAAGGGGTCAAACAGAGAGACCTTCGCATTTCTAATATTAGTATGGATGTATAAAAGTAGAATAGAATACAATGAATGAATGAATGAAATCTTTTATTTCAGGTCTTTATCGACCCATATTAATTTATGTTAGTAACATTAAAACTTATACTTAATAGGTTAGTAGACAGGGATATTATTTAATATACTTAGCTACAGATTTGACTTGCCCAACCCAGTACTGAAACAAGGCGCAGTCAAATCTGTTAGCTACCATATTCAGGATGCTGTTGTGACTTTTCCTAACCCGTCTCATTAATGACACAATCAATCAATACACTGCAATATTTCAGCAACCATGGGCGACGCGAAATGCACATTCGGGACCCGACCGCCCGTCGATCTGCAGATGCTGAACGAGAAGATTTACCGGGAAGTGAAACACTTTAGAAACTACAAGACATACCGGCCCAACTTTGGATGTTAGTGTTAGCAGGCCTCGGCTAAACTCGGCTCTGGCACACTTCCGTGGTGTCGAAATACCCTATCGCGCTAGGAACGGCTAGCTGTCATCGGTTTTCTTAGACATAAAAGCCTTCTATATTATTTATTAATTATCCCTTAATAAGGCAGAGGCGATTTAGAAACCACTTGGTGATTAAACATTTACGGTAAAGACCGTCACCCTTTTTATTTAATGTTAACAGTATTATACAGCTGACATATCACTCTTTCTTTCCTCATTCTTACTTTTTCGGTTATTATTCAATTGTAGTGTAATTAATGTATCAAAGTATGTGGTCAATATATGCACTATGCCTATCAAGCGAAACAAGTTTTTAGTACTGTTATCTGTCATTTTTCCTGAAATTCACGTGCCTCTAACAGGCAGAATGCATATAATGACCACATGTTTTTTTTTTATTATTTAGTTTCATTTTGCTCTAAATGTATTCCCCAGGGCTCTACAAACGTGAGAATATACCTATTAAACTTTAACGTAGCATATCTGTATAACTGAGGCCTTAATAAGGGTTATTCAGTGATATTAGTACCCTTTGCACCTCTATCTTGATTTAGTTTGTGACCTAAAAATGCCATTGCATTTATTCAATGAGAAATAAAAAAAATTATAAGCTCTTCACGTGCTTCGAGTATAAAACCAATCTTTAAGGGGCTCCTAGCTCTCAATGACCTTCGACCTGTAACTCTTCGTTTTCTCGTGTTTTTTAAAGTTTATCGTATTCAACAACGAGGTTTACGGAAATAGCACTATCTTCGAGTTATACCTATGGCATCAAACTTTGGCATTATTAGGCCTAAAATCCAGTTTATTGGACAAAACTTCTGTGTAGATGAGTTAAAAATAAAAATCTCTCTTGCGCTGTTAGAGACGTCAACAATGTACAGTTACATGTACTTTTCATGTATATAAGTGCATAAATAACATACTAATATAGAAATTATATAGCTTTTTTGGACCATATATGAACATAAATCATAAAAAATAAGTAGTCATTTTTTTCACAATTTGGCTCTTGCAATATAGATAAAGGATTGAAGAACCGATAACTGTTTGTGTCATAAATATAATATCTATAGTTTTGATGGAGCAATATCAACTCAAAACTATAGCGCGTGGAGCAGGAGCATCATAACCGCGGCTCCAACGTGTTTATGTAAATTTAAGCAATATTTTATCTTACTATGATTGCTAAAGATGAATTATAAATAATTAACTCATACTGGGTGAACTCAGGTTAAAGCTTATTAATTAATCTTAAGTTGCGTAACAACAATAGGTATTTTTAATTACGTAAACGAAACTGGAGGCACGTTTAATTTAATGATTGTATTTACACGTAAGAGAGATGACGACTAACATCTTTTGATATATTCAGCATGGTATTGAATTTGGATCAGTTTTGTATTTATTACTCATTTTTTTACAATGACGGTGGCAAAAAAGGCTACGGCCTGCCCTGCCTGATGGTAAGCAGCATCGTAGCCATTGAACGCTTGGGACTCCTGAATCACATGCGCATTGTCGTCCCTTTATTCACTTGAGGATTCGTTGTGTTGACAGCTAGAGACATTACATGCAGGACCCTCATTTTCAACACGGCATTCTCAGGAGATCTGGCGACCTTACTCACCGCCAGGAACAACACCACATACCTGCTGTTGGTACCTCTACTATAAGTTAAGTCGACTAAAAGCAAACGCGTTCGTTTGTGTTTTGTTTCGAAAAAACTTATAATAGAGGTACTAAAGAGCAATTAGTGTCATTATTATCTAAAACTGCATTATTCTGTAACTTGGAAGTACCTTCACCAGTTGGGCGGCTCCAAATATGGGCTAGATGACATTCCGCTCAGAGCTCCTACCTCTCTTACGTCACAAGTAAGATCTTTAACCAGCCGTGTGTCACACACATACCAAGCTCTTTTTGCGAAGGAGCGAAGATAGGCCTTATAGGTATTTGATAAGATGTAGGTTGCTTTAATATTTTACGCATTATAACACCTGCAATATATGTGTCGTTGGCGCTCAAAAAGTTAATTCATCCACATTCCCCTATAGCATTGCCAGTTGCCACAAAATTCTACGCAGCCCACGACCAGCTCACCGACGAGTCCGAGGAGCAGACGAAGAAGGTCGCCGACTACGCGTACAACGTGGCCCAGACCCGCGCCAAAGGGCCGCACAGCAAATATCCCGCGCCCGTCATTGAGAGCCATGTGTAAGAAGTAGTAGTATATTCTACGAAGCACACGACCAGCTCTCCGACGTGTCGGAGGAGCAAACGGAGAAGGTCGCCGACTACGCGTACAACGGGGTCCAGACCCGGGCCAAAGGGCCGCACAGCAAATATCCCGCGCCTGTCATTGAGAACCATGTGTAAGTAGCAGTATATTCTACGCAGAACACGACTAGCTCTTCCACGAGTCTGAGGAGCAGACGAAGAAGGTCGATGACTACGCATACAACGCGTTTATAGAGTAGAAAATAAGGTTTAAGCTTCAAAAGTGGTTGCCGCCCCCTAACGCACATTTGACTCCTGCCTACGATCCATGCCGCTATACATGGCGGAAAAATGCTGCGACCCTTTCACGCAAGTCTAGCTAGGCCAATGCATGAAGGTTCATTTTGAACTATCTGTTGTCATAGATATATAGGTGACTGCGGCGGTCAATAGGTTTTTTTTTAATTAAATACAATGTATTGTTGCAACACAATTTATACAGCATCGCTAAACTGCAGGTTAAAAAGACATAACTTGTTTTAGGTACGGCTGGTACACGACTCCGCTGGTACCGATGGACCGTAACGACTCGCGATTCTACCATCCGAAGAAGGAGAGCCCTAACACTAAGATCGAAGTCATAATAGCAATGTGCAATCCTAAAAAACGGAGCCAGGCCTAACTATGAAATAAACATATTGAACCTACTGAGCAAGCTAGCATGATCGCGTTTCTCAAAGTATTTCGTGACACTCAAAGTATTTTAACATTTTAATATTAAATAACAGTCCACATCAATAGTGGATTGTATAAGTAGGGTCTAATGTAAGCCATATATTACCACGTGGTTATTTTTGGAGGAGTTCGAGGGGTAATATGGCTATCAAATCAGAGTTATACACTCGATTTTTCACTTCGACTGCGAGAAAAAAAACAAACAAAGATTTACCACCCACAATTAATAATAAATTACATGGCAAACATGTACTACTTTCACCCCGCTTGAGAAGCCTAAATATAATACACTTTTCAAGCATTAGAAGTAGAAAAAATTACGTCTCATATTGACCAAAGAAAATAAAATAAAGTCCCAAAATGTATTAAAGTGTATAATTGTTAATCGGCATAATTTTCAACGTTCTTGGCTCGTTTTGGATTGTCTTTGGCGGCGTACTGGTTCCATCCTCTTGGTGCCTTCTTTTTGAAATCAGCCTTCTCCAGAGGCCTCAGGTGGGCGGCTGCCACTCGGTCCCTAGAAGAATTAAGTATAATAAGGAGAAAGAAACGATATAAGACTAATTGATTATCCTCTTTATTTATTTTCCTTCTTAAGCTAGATTTTTACAATATCGTTATAAAAAGTAAAATATAAAAATACACTAACAAAACATAAAAATATAAAACTGCCGCCGACAGAGAGGCGGGGCCTAAGCTATCGGTAGTTAGGGTTATGTGGTGGTGATTATTATTATTATTAACCCTTTAACCGCCACCGTCTGATATATATTATCAAACATGATCCGACAAAGTTCTTGATTTATCATAATCATAATCATTTATTAGTAATTTATGACAGACTTTTTTGACTAGAAAGTTCCGAGTAAATTTCGGCTGTTAGAGCGTTAAATTGGTAAGCCAATGGTTACAGACTTCAATGTTATTTATTCACTGGATTAAATAGCCTATCTCACATCACACATCACAGATCGCATCGAATCCTGGGCACGGCACAAGCCCACTTTCCTAACGATGTTTTCTTTCACCGCTCACACCTGATATTGATAAGAGCACTTAACATAATTTTTCATGCAAGTCGCGGAAAAAATATTGTAACACCCACTTCAGTTTCGATTGCATAAGCAAACGGCAAGTATCTTTTTTTTTTAACCTGACTGTGGCTTTATAGGTCGGGCTCAATATTATATATATATATTGGCGGTGTACCTATCACACATGACGTTGCTTGTGGATGAGCTATTAGTGCCGGTCGGCCTCAAGGGGCCATCATAGGCCTCCACTTATTTTACTAATAGCTGTACGTCGATCTTGCCAGTGATATTTTTAACGTTTTAATGGCTGCGCATTTCGAAATAATTATAGAGAAAAAATGAATCGACAAAGAAATTACAAATAATTATCGACTTGTACAAAATTTCACGAGAAACGTTTTAGAAATGTGATCTGTAGAGAATAGCCGGACATACGAAACCATTTTTGCCCACGCTAAAACGGAGACGCTTCGCTCTCGCTCTGTCAATAAAAGGCGATACTCACGCGAACTCCTCATACGTTTTGGCGGTGTGTATAGCATCACATTTCACGTCATTGACCCGCCAGTAGTGTCTGTCGGCCTCGACGCAACCGCGGAGCTGCCCCTCCATAGCTGCAAAATCGTCTTCGCCCAACGGCCTGTCCATTCTTCTGGGGAATAAAGTGGAACTCCTTGACTGGGACGTGGTTGCGCGTCGCGGATAATAAAGACTCTAGTTTTCCTATGGCTATATAGTCTTCCACTTGAAATAAAGTAGCTAAGCTAACTACTACTTATATGAAAACATAGTTTTAATTTCAGCACCTAACCTAACATGCATCAATAAAAGTACTTACAAGTATTTCACGTCGTAGGAGTGCTTTATAAAGTATTGATTCAGTCTAAAACCTTAATAAGAAACAGCTAAAACTTGATGTATAAGATATTGCTTTTATATGCGTTTGACTTTCCACTTAATTTGTGTATAATTCCAATCATACACAGCACCCACAGCACTCTTATCTAGGATTCCAATATTTTGACATTGATTAAACAATTCGAGTGAGCATGGTAACCAACTTTGACATTAAACGTAAGGAGGGAAAACTAGACCTTACATACACATACAGACAGAAACTCACGCGTGTATTCCCAAAAGGGGTAGGCAGAGCAAATGAAATCTAAGTCCAAAATTAGACCTTGTTGTGATTAAACCCGTTTCCTCACGATATTTTCATACCGAAAAGCTACTGTTAAATATCAGATGATATATCATAAGTTTTTTTGGAAAACCCTGTAGTACGAGCCGAGTTCGGGTGCGCCAAAGTTCACATAAAATTGCTACTTCGATTATTGGAAGTCCGAAAATGTTTGTTATATAATTTTATATCATAATGATCATTACTTATAACTTGTCTTTGCGCATAACTATCGTAACACTGAATCATTCATGTTAATAATGTCAATCTTAATAAATATCTGTAATACTAATGTTAATTTTCATTTATTTTTAAAATATAAGGATTTTAAATAATAAAATTTTAAATCATATTTATTTTTTAACAACGACAAATTAGTAATAAAAATTTATATAATATTTATTTTAAACTTTACCTGGTTTTATTTATAAACTGTCAGGTATCTTCCACACCACATTCAACTTGCTATCAAAATAGAAATATAGTCCCAGAGTCGGGATAGGTACGACGACGAGCGAAGCGAGGAGGAGTGTTAGGTGTATTTTGTTCCCCAGAGCGCGGCTCCGTCGACTCCTTGGCGGGCCGAAATCGCTTAATAAGCTAGGTACATGAAAAATAAAAAAGTTGCGGGGATAATCTACATAATAGATGATTTATTGACAATCAAATTTACATGTTGTAATTCAGCGTATACATTGACACCCATACTTTATATGTTATGCTTTCAAATACTTATACAATATAAGTTTATAATTATTAAGTTTATTTTAAAAATCATTATGAGTTGTGATGAATAGTTGGAAATGACATTATGTTGTTAAAAAATCTGCCTAAATATAATTATGAGTAATGATGTTGGTAATACAAATGTATATACAACAAATTTGTAGGCAAAAAAATTATGACAAATGATTACTATGATCAAAAAGCGTTATTATGAAAAATAATATGACAAGTAATGTTATGTGAGCCAATATGGACCCGCCGAGTTCACACCGGACTTCGATTGAAAATCGCGTGCAACACCCTTCGTGTACAGAGGGGCTACACCTAACATCGAAATCAGAACTTCGTATCGTGCCGTCCCTTTCACGATTATAGTGTATAACATGAGAGTGAAAGGGACGGAAGTACGGATTTCGAAATTCGGAATACAGGGGCAGTGTAGTAAACCTGTAGCTCGTCACTGTATATCTTCTGTCATCATAGACCAATCTCGGGGTAATCTGCCGCGATAAACTTAGTTAGGTTAACCGACCGCTTACAATTAACCTCTTGATTATACCTATGAGTATCTTAGTCGAAGCACCGATGTACCTATAGTCAGCCAGATGTAGTCTACCAATTTCTTGCCCGAGTGCCCGAGTCAACCCAATACGGAATTTTGCTGATAAATCAGAAATCTTTTTATAAAACGTCAAATGTAGGATCCGCAAATCAATTGTGAAAAATTTGTAAGGCGAAAAGTCTACTTCCTCCGAGCGCCAGCGAGTTTATAAATAAACCTACTAGTTTTTGCAGGCAGGTACTTTTTAAATATTCACACATTAATTTTGTATTAAGCAGTAACGCTGCTAACGCAAACTACAGATTAGATACAGTTTAAAGCAATAAATTGACGACCGCTTTAGCCTAGTTGGTAGTGACCCTGCCTTCGAAGCTGGAAGTCCCGGGTTCGAAACCCGGTCAGGGCATATATTTGTGTGATGAACACAAATATTTGTTCCTGAGTCATGGATGTTTTCTATGTATTTAAGTATCTATTTATCTATATAAGTATGTATATCGTCACTTAGTAAGTTAGTACCCATAGTACAAGCTTTGCTTAGTTTGGGACTAGGTTGATTTGTGTAAGATTGTTGTCCACAAATATTTATTTATTTATTTATATAAAAAAAATGAAAATTTAGGCAGGATTCGAACCTGCGATTTTCGATTTTCTGTCATACGCGGCCAATCGCTTTAGCCTCTGAGCTACCGGAGAACCACACTTGGCCCCAAATTAATTCTCCGTTCAACCGTTCCCTCTTACAACACCTAACGGTCCGGCCACAACTTTGCGCGAATTGTAGCGCGGCAAGCGTTTTAATCGTATCTGAGGGAACACACCGAACTTCGAAATCCGAACTTCGTACATCGGATGTCGGGATTTCGAAGTTCGGAGTACAGGACCTGAGGGGCTACCGCGAACCACAAACGAAGTTTTCCCTCTCTGTCTCACTTATGTGCAAACTTGCAAGTGCGACAGAAAGGGAAAACTTCGCTTGCTGTTTGCGGTAGCGCCCCTGTTCATGTACGGTCGAGACGCGCAACGTACAACGGTTAATTGGGTTCACAAGCAATGTATTATGAAAACCGCTGCCGCCGCCGCTCGTATTCGTGGCCCGGCCGATAGGGAGGCGTACAGTGATATCTACCTAGAAGCTAGAAGACTCATCAGGCTTCTCGGCACCAACGTCTCAAATTACATTGAGAAATCGTTAGTAATAAATCGCCATCCCATATAAATATGTACTAAAAATTTTCAATTTTTCCTTTGAGATTAAAATATATTAACAAGTTGTTTTGAATAATCTGTGAAAAACACTGGTGACCGGAGGGCTGGCTCGTTCCTCGGCCAACGTATAGGCATTGCGGTGCAACGATGCAACGCAGCCAGCCTTCTGGAGACCATTCCTCGCAGCGGCGATTTAGGAGACATAGGTTACGTTTGTAATAGTTTTCCTAGTTTTTAGTATTAAGTTTATATTTAAGCTATATTTTAAGTTTATTTTTTATTTAGAAAGTCTTCATTTATTTACTCAATTTATGAAAAACTACTAGATTTAAAACATTGTTTAAAAAATACCATCAATATCCTCTTTCACGGCTGGTTCAACAATTAAACAAAACCCACGAGCAGAAAATAAACCGCGATTTAATCACCGAGCGATTGTGAGAGCAATTAATCTTCGGTCTCATTTACTGCAAATGCTTCTATTAAGTTGAACCGCTGAATAAACGCTGTAGTGAAGGACACCTGACCACTATACAGCTATGGAGCGTTCTGAAGGAATCCGCGACGCTCTTAAGCCGCTCACACAAGATAGGATTTGTTGCGTCTTTTTTGGGAACTTGCACTCCCCACGTCTTTTTCTCAAGGTATAATCTAACGTTTTAACCACCGAAGAGCCACTGTAGCCGCGAGTGGTAAAACACACGATTTACAATCTCAGGGGCTACTCCGAACTTCGAAATGCTAACTTCGTATCGTGCCGTCCCTTTCACTCATATAGTGTGTAACACGAGAGTGAAAGAGACGGCACGATACGAAGTTAGGATTTCTAATTCGGAGTACAGGCCCTAGAGAAAACCCCGGCTCGTACCACTGATTTTTCAAAAAACTTATGTATGGAATATCATTTCATATTTAACAATGTTTTTTTCGAAGCCGATATAATCTCACGGTCTAGTTTTCAGCCTGGATTAGAAGGTCAGATGGCAGTCGCTTCCGTAAACCTAGTTAAACGTCAAACATTAGATGTCAAAGCCGTCCATACAAATTGAGATTAAACGCAAACGCATTCGTTTGTGCCCCAAACCACATGAAACCCATGTAACCCTGTACAAAATTAAAATAACAATAATGTATATCTAATGTTTTATAATCTATTCTAATTATATTTATAGTAACTATTTACATTCAGGAATTCTTGCAGGGAATAAAAGCAGTTATCTATTAAATATATTTTTAACTTCTTAACAAATTTTGTATATCTGGGCTCGAGCTATGTCCTTTGGAAGACTAGGGGGCTTTTATTACTAATCTGTAAGTTACTTGAGGGAGGGCTATCGCATTTTTATGTCTTAGGTTTAGGGTGCACGTGTGACATTATATTGATGCTTACGTACAAATTTACAAACCTCCAAAATATACAGTGAGGGTAATGTTAAGATAATTTTATAAAGTGAGGTTTACATGTTTCTAAATTTTTGATATTTGTAAGGATTCGTATGCAGCGTTACTGCAATACGAATAAATCCATTAGGTCAGTACTATTACCTCATAGAAGAAGTACCTACTGGTAAGCTAGAATGACGGGCGTTTGAACCGGCCGTGGTTCGCCGCCCTAACGCGCCTGAGGTGTGAGTCGGGTTCGCGGCAATTCCAATTATCCGTCTTATGAAATAGTTGTCTCCGCAATATAGACGATTGGAATGTTTAAGGTGCCTCGCGCCCCCCCGTTTTAATTTAGACATGTTTATTGAGTTTTTTGTGGTTTTTATGCTAAATACGGTACCAAATTTAATTTTCAACAATGCTCCCAGCATTGTTGAAAATTAAATTTGGTATGGGTATAACGATTTAGACGCAGTTTTCATATAAATAATAATAAATGAATATTAAATAATAAATTAATATTAGAGGACTATCTTACACAAATCAAACTAGCCCCGCAGTAAGCTCAAGAAGGCTTGTGTTATGGGTACTAGACGACGATATATTTAATAGATATAAATACTTAAATACATAGAAAACATCCAAGACTCAGAAACAAATATTCATGCTCATCACACAATATTTGCCCTGACCGGGATTCGAACCCAGGACCGTCAGCTTCACAGGCAGGTGCACTACCCACTAGGCTATATATCGATAGTAATGATATGAAACGAACGGGGATTGTCACTTGTCAATGTTTGCAACTTGGATGGACTTGGACCGATCTGTTCATGCTTGCTAGGACATAGTGACTACGTTAATACTAGTGTATTTTTATAGGGGATTGACAAGAGACATCATACTGTTGTGGATTCGTTTTTATTATCAGTGACTTAGAGACCATATACATCTCTAACAATATTAAATTAATTTTAATTTTGACGCTCAGAGACCATGTACATCTCCGGGATATTATATTAATTTCATTATGCTCCTTGTTTAATCTTGAGACCATATACATCTCTAACTTTACTGATGTTGTAATATTTGTAATAGATAACTTTGCAAGTTTATCTTCACTGTATGACATTAATTTTGTTATAATTGTAAACTCGAAATTATTATTCCTTCTTGAACTGTAAATTAATATTTTGACATGAAAAATGTATTACTTATTATAGTTAGACTTTCTTAAATTGTAAATTAATATTTTGACATGTAAAAGTGCCCTTGTGGCCTATTTGCAGAATAAATGTTTGATTTTGATTTTGGATGTGTAGTGCAAATTGGGACCATCGGGTAACATCCATGTAACATCGGTCATTCATTACACGTCTAAAATCACGGACAATAGCAAGTGCTGGCTCAACAATTTCTGTTCGCGACTGTACTTATAGGTACGAGTATGTACCTAATGCAGTTTCTTAAGTCTTAGGTACAGGTACAGGTACAGTACAGGAGCGCTACCGCGAACAGCAAACGAAACTTCCCTCTCTGTCGCACTTGCAAGTTTGCACATAAGTGAGACAGAGAGGGAAAACTTCGTTTGTGGTTCGCGGTAGTCCCACAGGATATAATGACGGTTGATTGATTGATTGATTGATATTTATTAGTAAACATTCATATTTACAAGTCATTTACAGTCATTCATTTACAAGTCATTACAAAAAAGAAATAGTTATTTGTTATACAAGGGTGCAAAGTTGTATTTTAACCGCGAGTGTGGAATTGAAACACGAACTAGCGAATGGATTCTAGGTTTGAACTACGAGCCAGCGAATGGACTCTATGGTTGAACCGCGAGCGAAGCGAGTCTCGTGTTTTTCACTCATATAGTGAATAACACGAGAATGAATGGGACGGCACGATACGAAGTTCGGATTTCGAAGTTCGGAGTAGGCCCTCTGGTGGTGTTGCCGTGCGAGCCCCCGGCCTGCGGGCCCGCTACAAATATAATATCATGTTACAGATTGAGTTAAAATATAGGGCACCGCGGAACGCCATCTCGCTCATATTTGGAGCAGCTCAACTGGGAAAGTACCTTCACCTTACAGAAGACCGCAGCTACAATATCACTCCTTGCTCTCTAGGTATATAGTGTTGTTCTGGTGGTGAGTAAAAGGTGGCCAGAGCTTCCGAGGATGCGCTGTGCTGAGAATGAGGAACCTCCGTTATGTCTGTATAGCTGTCAATAATAATTATTTTTTAACCTTTATAAAATACAAATAATATTCCATTGTTATTATATTAGTGTAGAATATTAATTCGCATCGCGTTTAACTGCACGTTAATTCCTATTGGAAACCGTTTAACCATTTTAAGCGGTAAAATGATTTCAAGTAAAGCACTTGACTGCGGCGTTATCGCTTGTTGACCAAACAATGCCGCGGGAACAATCGACTGTAACGCGACCCATTTACATTCAGCACTATTTCCTTAACTAAGTACTTCGCTTTGTTCAGTGGCTACCGCGAACAGCGAACGAAATTTTCCCTCTCTGTCGCACTTGCAAGTTTGCATATTTATTTTTAATTATTTATTGCAAACAAAACATATACAGCATTACAGTCGAAACCAAGGCACTGTATAATTTAGGTTATAAAACACATAATTCACAATAGGAAAATTCAAATATCAATCAACTCTCATCCATCATCTCACAGTACCGGAGACATATTCGATACACAACCGTCCATCGACTTTCAAACATATCATATAAGTGAGACAGAGAGGGAAAACTTCGTTTGTGGTTCGCGGTAGCCCCTCAGGTTGCAAAGGGGCTACCGCGAACCGAAAACGAACGAAGAAAGACTCTCTGTCGCACGAATTAGCAAGTGTGACAGAGAAGGAGATATTCGAACTTCGTTCCTTCTCGGTTCGTGGTAGCCTCTCAGATAAGTTGCGTTATTGTCTTACGACTTCCAGGGATACAAACAGCTGTCATTAAGAAACTTAGGCTTAGGATTATTATATACTCTTTGGGCTTAGGTAACATACGAGCCCCAATGCAAAATAGCTCGTCTAGTCGCAATTCTGCATGCGTATTTTTTTTCAAAAACTAGTATTTCTACCCGAATCGACTTTGATGATTAATGGAATACACTAGACGCAATGTCACTAAAGCTAGCTTAGTTTTGAGTTGTACAAAGTGTACATCTCGTTATTTATTTTAAAATAATTTAATTATAAATATTACATCTCACACGCAAATAATTACGTCTGCTTCATATTTAAGGCAAAATAGGTCGTCTATTTAAAATAAAACCTGTTTACCAGGGTTCGTAATATAAAATATTATTTTCAAATTGAATACGGAATATTCTCTGTCATGTAAAATGACAAACCACTATATAAAAGGGCAAATTCAGCCTAATTTTTTATTACTCCAAATCGTTTTTCTATCGAGATGGCACGAGGTAAGCCAGTGACTGAAGAAGTGCGGAAAATTATAATCTCCAGTAACAATAAAGGCAAATCTACGTACCAAATTGCCAAGGACCTTTCTATGCCAAGGTCTACAATCCAAACTATCATCGAGCATCATCGAAAACACGACAAAATTTCTTGTTTAAAGAAATCCGGCCGCCCACGAATTACTACTAAAGCAGAAAACAGGATTCTGAGGAAGATCATCAAGAAAAATCGTCGTGCAAGAGCTGGAGAACTTACGGTACTATGGCGTGACGCAATTAAAAAAAACATTTCAGTGGATACTTGCAAGAGAGTGATGAAGAGGATGGGCTACGGTTTTTACACTGCTAAAGAGAAACCGTTACTTACACAACGGCAGAAAACTAACAGGTTGAAATTCGCCAAAAAGTACAGAAATTGGACCGTCGATCAGTGGCGTAAAATTATATGGAGTGACGAATCTAAATTTGAAGTCACAGTAGGCGATGAACGAAGTAAAGTCATTCGCGAAAAAGGAGAGGCATTTCAAAAAGATTGTCTTAAGCGTAAGGTAAAGTTTCCAGCTTCCTTAATGATTTGGGGCTGCATGTCGGCACAGGGTGTCGGCTGTCTGCAATTTATAGATGGAACCGTCAATGCCGAAAAATACAAAAGCATCTTACAAGAGAGTTTGCTGCCGTCTATACGTAAGTTAAAGTATAAAAATGCGTATACTTTTCAACAAGATGGTGCCTCATGCCATACCGCTAAAGCAACGATGGCGTGGCTGAAAAAGAAAAAAATACCTACCATGTCGTGGCCATCCAGCAGCCCGGACTTGTCTCCCATAGAAACGTTGTGGTGGAAAATGAAGAAGAAGTTGCGAAAGGACCCGTCCAGATCAAAAGCTGATCTTAAAGAGAAACTTACCTGTGTTTGGAATGAAACAACCCCGGAAGAGTGTCGACAGCTGGTAGATACAATGCCGCTCAGAATTAAAGCCGTTTTAGATGCAAAAGGAGACGCCACCAAGTGGTAGACGTTCTAATCTGCGTCGGTAACACTAAAGACGAACTTTTTTGCATTTTAGTACAATTGGTGAAACAATGTTTTTTTTATTACCAAGGAAAGTTCGTTTTTTTTTTCATTGAATAAATAAAATACGATTTATAACTTATACTGTTTTTATATTGCTAATTCTTCCAAACACCTTCGTCCCCCAGAATTTTTAGGTTAACGTTAGTTTAGTACATTTTTTTCCTACCAGACGTACTCATTTGCATTGGGGCTCGTACTAGGTTCGAAATTTATGCATATATGTTTATATGTGATACGTTATGATTAGATTTCATGGTCATGATCAGGTTGTCTGGAATAAATCACTCTTTAGCGATAAGACCGCCTGTTGTTTGCATCTACTGATTGTGATTTTGCACTGTACTGTGTCCTTTAATAGATGTGTGCTATGAAGAGTATTTATATTGTATTGTATGTGCCTGCTTTTTCCTAGCATGAAATACGAGACTAGCTTAGCGTGCTATATTTTTGAACTCAGTGCCATCAGGTGACTTGTTATATATCCAATGATTTAAGCATTCTTTTAATTCAGGTGGGCTAGCACAAATTGCTGCCAAGTCGTATCTCGCAGATCATCGATTCCTATCTCGCTGAAACTGGGAGGGTATATTTTCTCTACTCGGCAACGGATTAAACGCTATTTAGCTCATTGAGTCTTTAACAAACATTAAGTTATACGTCAAGAGCCGCCACTGTGTGTGTCGCGTAATACCGTGCGTGACCGCGCCACGCCGCGTCGGATTTCAGTAAACCGTTCGGCGAACTCGCAGCAATGCTCCTGTGTAAGTTATACTTTAGTTCCACTCCATTAGCGGTAATGTTAGAGTTTGATAACAGTAAGCATTGCTTTGAAGCACATGCAGACGGTATAACAAAAATTTCACTCCTCACAAAAAATAAAAATAAAGAGGAGATAATCCTGTATTGCAGTCCTTTTAAAAACAAGTATTTGTTTAAAATTCCCAATTTTACCTTCGGGACACCAAACACGTGGTTACTTTATGTAAGTGGGTAAGAACACGGCATAAAGTTGCCCAGACATTGTGAACCTTTCGGAACGTACATATATTTATGAGCTCTATTATAATATGTTGAAAATTCTTCTGTTGAACTTCTATAAACACAAAATATGATAATAGTATAATAATGTAAGATTGCATGACAATAAGGGTCTGCAATAACCCATATTACCACGAGATGGTTAGTTCGAGTGGTAATATATGGCTTTAAGACCAGAGTTATACACTCAACTTAACACTACGATTGCGAAAAAATAAATAAATATATTTGTTCATTGATTACCTTCTAGATCTCCCCCTACTTATTAGTAAGCTGTGCTACTGTGCGAGTCTCACGTCCCTCGAAACGTTCGACTTGCTAGACGCGTCCTACGTTGACATGGAACTGCCAGCGATCGGCAGCAACTCCAAGAGGTCTGGAAATGTTGACAATTCCACGGCTATAATCCACTTTAATGCCACGGTGGGTACATACATATATTATTATTTTTCAAATTTCATGATTTCCACCATCAAGTTTTTCGTATGCGTAATTTAGGCGCGTTCAGGAAGGCATGTCGCGTTCCGTTCAGGCGGCTATGGGCAGTGGAGGCGGAAAGAAGTAGACTGTTAAAAAGGGTTAGATCTGCAGAAAGCAACCCATTTCAGAAGAGGTACAAACATATTATGACGATGCATAAGCGTTTACGTACCCACATCGCGTTTATAAAATACCTCAAGTAACTTGTTTTTTTTTTTCGCTATTGCGAATATATCGCTCGATAAACGCCTCATAATTAACAAAGTTCAATCACCTAACTATTCCATATTACATTGAACAGTACATGTACATTTATCTGACTTTTAAACCACATCTGATATAGGGTTGCCCAAATGTATAATCCGATGGAACCGTCCCTAAATATGGCTCCTAGCAGCATCATTTCGGACACACTCCATTAGAATATGGTAAACATCCTCTACAGGATTACTCAGTGTAACTTGAATTACGATGTTGGACTTTTTACCGCCGCCTAGAATCCGTTAACCGCCTTAGACGATGTTTGCCATTAAATTCCTTGCAGGCGCGGTACTAAGTAGTTATCAGCTAGTTATAGACCTCAACCTCCTAATTCACGCCCTTGTGGGATGATTTACGTGAAAAAAGTATACTTAGACAATTTTCATATTAAATTTCGTCTCAATAGGTAGAATTGGTAGGTTACGTATATCCATCGACGGATATTATACATGTGTGCTGTGCGATTGTGCCGCCCATTAAGCAAATTGTTCCGGTTTGAAAAGCATAGTTAATTAGTAGGGACCAGCAGCTAGGTAAATTACTTATGCATGTACGTAGTATGGACGGCTATAAGCCTAACACTTAGGACAGGCAGTGCCTGCGTGGCACGCGCATGAAGGATGCCGTCCCACGGCAAAGACCGGACCGGCTCCCACATCTGCTTTGACTTTGGGGATGAGGCATTGCGCTGACTTCCTTCCAATTTTTCTTCATGGGCTCTACTCATACTACTTTTTATTTAATTGTCCCGGTGCTCGTCCTCATGCTAATGGCAACCCTAACCTACATGCATTTCGATAATGTTCAACTTCGCGTATGACATTTACATTCCTATGATATGGCGTGAGTGACCACTTTTGTAGACAAACAGATTATAATATGTATGGACGGATTCTTACTATTTTTATTTATACAGGACAGAACATCCAACAGTGCTGATAATTTTAATGGAAATGCAACGGCTTCTACTGAAAAACATACAATGCAATGGATGTTTAATAACTATGGACTTTTTAATAACAGTGATGAAAAGAAGAAACAAAATAATGAGGTTTCTATTAAGCCAGCAGACATAAAGATACAACCTAACAATACTAATAGTGTAACGGCAGATATCAATAACGTTTTAAAAGTAAACGAAATTTATTCCTCGCTTCTATCAACAAATGGAACATTGTATAACATGGTATGTTTTTTTTTCCATTAAATAAGAGTAAGAATCTATTGTTTTTGCGATGCGACGTCGCAATGCAGTGATGTGGTCGCGCCGTTATACCAATCTTAACTTAACTGACACAATGCATAGATAGAAACTCACTCAATGGGGTCAAGTTACAAGGTGATTATTATCACAATACTGGGCTGTCAATATTATAGTGGTATTGAAAAATGTATGAACATTGCTTCAATATTTATAAATATTCACGTAATACATATTGTGATATGAGTGTATCAAGCGATACATTCATATCACAATATGTCATACTCATATCTCATTACGTGAATATTTATTAATATTGAAGCCGACCATTAGGCTGTGTCCACATTGTCCGATATCAAATCTGATACCGATAAAAAGTGTATGGGAATGTGACCGATATCGGATCGAACAGTGAGAACACTAAGTGGTTTTCGGTAGGCCCTCAAATATCTGTTATGCCATATACCTATGTGATTACATTTACAGACGAGCGGCACTCTTCCAGCCTTCAACTTCCCTCCCTCGTCAGCCACCTTCGCGTGCCCCGAAGAGCCCGCAGCTATCATCGGCACCTATGAGGTACCCACACAAAGGGACGTATTGATGCATATGCGGAACCACCTATTGACCATGTATCACGGTTTCCATACGAAGGCCATGAATTTTCTTAAGGACGTCCAAGAGGTGAGGTTAAAGAAAATTTTATAATGAATTTAAATATGGTCTTAGATATTTAATCTGTTTGAGAAGCCAAAGTGAGAGCGTTTAAATATGTGGCTATTCAATGCCGGCTCTAGAATACCAAAATACGACTCAAACCTCACCAACTAACAAATATAAGTTCATCAAGATATGTGCATGTGGCGCGACACCTTAATCTGCCTACGTCTCATACATCTAAGATGTGAGCTCACCAGCAGAGTGACCGATATACTAGCAGTGGTATTTATAACAATCTACAGGCAACCCAGGCGTCCTGGTCGAGGAAGATGTTCTGCCGCGGGCCCACCGAGCTGATGCTGTATCGGCGCTGTGTGCGATGGGTTGGAGACTTGAGCGTGCTCACAACAAAGAGCCTCGTCACAGCCTTGGAGACCGCGCGACACAACATCGCTACTTTCGTACAGGTAGGCTTTACCAGAAGCACAGATGAAATAAATGTTACTATACTACGTAACAGAGACATTGCCCGTATGTGACCTTGGAACGGGGCGTGGCGGCGCGGTTCTATATATGTCCCACTACTCCTACTCCAACGATCTCAAACACCGACGTGACTCTCGTGGCCATGGTATAAGAAAACAAGGTCTGACAATTTGGATCGTGACACCACATAACGTCACTGTCGGCGATATACTCACACTTACGTTCGCGTACCGTCGATAGGCCGATGTAAGGCTGATGACGTACGTCGTGTCACCCACACTACTAACGGATGTACCGGATTGCCATACCTGGCGCAGTATATTATTGTATCATGCACATTACAACACTCGTTGCTATTACCCGTAGGTATATGATCTTGAGACTTAAATACAAAGAGTGTAATAATATATGTGCTTACATCCGCAAACGCGGCGGTCGGACGTCCGCGTAGTAGGTAGCCTGATGCTAGGAGCTGTAGGGACAGGTCCATCGCTGACAGTACAAAGAATCCTAGGAGTTTTGAGTAATTATCGCGGCGCAAAAGAGAGGAAACGTAAAATTCTCATTGTTTATCCGCTATCGACTGACGTCTGTCTGTGTGTTTTTCACAAAGCAAAACCTAATTGTTAATACATTCACACCTGTCATGACTCCTTAACAACGATTGATATTAACGTCAACGCATATGACACACGTGGATAGATTAAGATGTTCACTACCACATCTTATCGATCCTCAATTAACAATTAATATGCCTTTCCAGGGAAAAATCTGCAGTATTTCGGCCCTGAACATCGACCCCATTCACCTGATTAGGATTCTGGCCGCGGAGAAGGTCTCCCTGGAATTCGCTCTGCCCGACTTCCTTAGGCAACTCCACGCGTGCGCGAAGCATTGTCCGAGGTACGTTCAGACATTTTAATATCTTACCTAACTAGATTGTAAATCGAACTTGATGCGTGAGTCCCTAGCCTTCTAAATTATAAAAGTAAAATATGTAACTACTGTAAGTATATAAATTCTACTTTAGAAGTACCTATTTTTGGGAAAATATTTTCAAGTACGTAAGTGTCAGTATAATGCAGTATAACCATTTCTGTTTTTGTTTCAGTACACGATTAACGCTTCCACAACAGTATCTAAAAACTTCACATTTAACGGATAAAGATTTAGTAGTAAGACATTACTTAACACAGCAGAATTATAATCAACAACTTACAGAAAAATATAAAATTTAAAATTAAGTTAAAACTAACTGAACGCATTCATTTCGAACGCACCTACAACGATGTATCATCGAGCTTTCACAGAAAGTACGCATACCGAAAACTAGAGGGCGCCACTATGTATGAACTTTTGACGTGAACTTGACTGAAAGTTTTTAGAATAACTTAACCAAAATACTTAGCTAAGCTTTTAGCGGAATGTGCATAGTGATAACCGTGGGAAGTAAACAAAAACTGCAATTAAATTATAATACAATGCATGAGAAACATCTGTGTTTTGACCTATAGCTTATTTTAAAAATCCTGGTGAATAACATGAACCTGAGCCACCAAAAGAATTTCGTTTTACCAAGGTAAGTGATTCGTGTTATTTTAATTTAGAACTTTAATTGTTTTCTCCTGATTTATCTAGGAACTAAGTTTATAGAGATAATATACCATTTGAGTAAAAAAACCTTGTAATAATAGTGTAAGTTTGCCGAAAGTGGCACAACTTTCTATTTTCGTTATTTGTAAACATGTTAGATTTTTTCCCACAGCCCACTTCGCTGGCATTTAACTGACGTGTGAGTAGTAACTTATTCATTTTACAAACAAAATATCAAGAAAGTCACTACAATATGTACCCATACATGCATCAACAATTTGGTAAGATAGAATTTTTTGTAAACACAGAAATGCACACTCAACAACGTCTAGTTTTCCCTCTGGGTTGGAAGGCCAGATAGGAACCACTTTTGTAAAACTAGGGCCATGCCATCCCTCCCCAAAAAGGCGCCATAACAGGAAAATGGAAGAGGAAGAAGACCGAAGTGTAAACCGGACCATTTTAATACTTTATTCAGTGCCCTGCTATTGCTACGATAAGTCTAGGAGAAATAACTTAAGAATCTGTCTCTGAATAAATTTTATTTATTTATTAAAAGAAATCAGATTAAAGAGTTCATGAACGATTTATGCATCATAATTTTTTAACAGAATTAGTAATAGCTTGGTTATTTTTGTCCTTACTCTTGTATGGTCTTAAATAGTGATGTTTATCATCTGATAGACAGTAAAAAGCATCTGCCTTATTATATCGAGATGTGTTGGAAAGGGATGATAAGTGTGACTATTGCCAATCAGAGCATTTGTGTGAGTGTTTGTGTCTGGAATACATATTTTTATGTAATACAACACCACATTTAGCTTGAACATTTTGATGGATTACTAGGAAAAATTAAAGGATGAAAAATCTGATCAGTAAGGTCTGAAGGGTCAGTCTGAAACTAACGAAAATTTCATATTTTGTCTATGGATCTAAGTATTTCATTATATATAGTAACAAGAAAAAAAACCTAAATTAATTTTCTAAAACACTATTTGAAATAAGTTCTTCAAATAATATTTTGCATGATTCCTAGGGATCAAGTTCCCATCACTGACCCAACAAGTTTTCCATCCTGTCACCCTGCAAACCTTTACCATTATTTTTATCATTTATAAGGGGATAAAAAAACTGTGCTTATGTACACAAAAAGGAGATAATTCAAAACATAGTAAGTACTCATAACTTAACATAATCTATCATATGTATAAAAGGTATGTGAAAGAATTACACAGGTTGATGAAATACTTATTATCTTTTTATTTGTCAAGTTAAATATTAAAGCAACATAATTATTACTTAATACATAATTATAATATATGGCAATCAGTCTTCGTAAGGTAATGGTGAATTTACAAATGTATACAAAATTATGTTACAATCAGCTTTTAATAATTCCTTGTCTTTAGAGATGAGCCCACAGCACAAAAAATTACTTCAATGTTTTGATAACCCGTTCCCAAGAAAGTATTTTGTCTGTTTCAATAAGGTACCCCTGAGTTGTAACTAAAGAACTGATACATTTTGCCTCAACAACACAAATTTGTCAACCAAAATATCCGTCTTTGTCAATAAAGGGAAGGGGTACCCATTGCTTGAAATTGACAAATAATGTTTCTAGTCAGTAGGCACCCTATTGTAGCAAATATGTTGGAGATTCTCAGGTAATATGTATTGTTATGTGGCAAATGGCAGTTAAAAGGTTATTTATCATGATAGCATACCATTATGAATGGTTTTAATTCACAAAAACATTTTTCATTTCCTTGTTTTTTACATATTTCATTTCCTTATCAAAAATTATCATTTCTTACTTTTCTTTTTTTCTTTACGAGACTTCTTTGATTTACTTTTTTTTGATTTCTTTTTTTTCTTCTTTCGCTTCTCACCTTCTGAGTCACTGCTGTCTGAATCTGATGATGTGGAGCTACTTGATGTTGATGATGATGAACTTGATGATCTGAAACATAATGTTCAATAATAAAAATTTACTTAAAATATTTGTTTTCACAAGTCTTATAGATAGGCTGTTACTGTAAGTAGGTGCTACATCGGTTTCTGGGGTATATTCAAGATTTAAGTCAGGCAGTGAGAGTTTTAAGCTATACACCATGGCAGACTAATGGGGAGGCGGAAGGGGCAGCCCATCCTGGGCCTCTGGTCCTGGGAGCCCCCAAATGCCTCCATGTTCATTGTTTCCTTAATCAAATCCCACCTGTGGCAGACAAATAGGGGAGGCACTGGTTATACATACCTTGCCCTTTTCTTTTTACTTTTCTTGCTCTTTTTCTCCCGAGCCTTCTTAAGTTTCTCTTCCAGTTTCTTCCGCAGCTCAACCTCCCGCAGGCTCTGAAGGGGAGTCGCATAGTCCTGCTCACTGTCACTGCTTGTGCTGCTCACATCTAGCACTATTTCTTTATTTGGATCCACCTGCAAATTCACTCAGTCTTTACTCAATGTTCAGTTAAATTACCAGTATTTTATACTTAACAGTGGCTTTTCGGTAAAGGAAAAATCTTGAGGAAACCGATCCAATCCCACAAAGGTCTAGTTTTCTCTCCGGCTGGCAGGTTAGATGGAAGTTGCTTTAGTAAAACTAATTCCTATGCCATCTTGCGATTAGGTGTCAAGGCAGACCCCAGGCCCTTAAGGCACAATCGGGAAAATGCCAGGAGGATGATGAGTGCCTTATTGAGATTGCCAAATAGATACCCATTGCTTGATTGGAACACTTTAAACAAGGGCAAAACTTTATATATATAGATTGTGATTCATGCACACAGTTCTGAGAACAAAGCTAGTTTCCATGACTATCATGTGTTCAAGTAATGTTTATGTGTGCTCCTTTAGGAAAAAGTTGTGTGTGAAGGCAGTTTTGTTTGCGACAAATGGCAGTGAAAGAATCAAATACAGTATCAACACATTTTAATTTAGGTAGATAACATTAATTCTTTCTTAACAGTTTTTTTTTATTTCTAAATAATATCTGGCTTTTCTATATTGATATAGGTAAATATAAGCTAGAAGTTTCTGAAAAATGCTTAGTGCATGCACCATTTCATAATATTATTCCTCTTTTTGGGATACATATGTAAGTTACATTTTCAATTTAATACATAAGGAAATAGATGTTTAATGTATTGAATGACTGCCTAATGACTCCAAACTAGTATCATTATTAGAAACTAGCGAATTAATTACGAATACTCACTTTAATAAAGTTTCTACACTGAAAAGTTAAGTGCCCCGCATAACCACACTTTTTACATGCCGCCCTCGACGAATCTTTACCGATTTTGCCTACTAAATCTGGGTAATTCATGGTTCAAAATGGTATGCGTCGAGATACAATGAATGAGTAAAGGCAAAAGCTTGGTAAAAGGCAAAAATTTCACAACCAAAGCTAACCAAAGTTAGCCTATTATTTGACATTGACAGGGAACTACGACCAACGTCAACAATGTTTGGGTTGCGTTTCGTTCGACGCTAATGCATTGTTTATGATCCAAACGCGCCTTGAATGACAACATTGATAATTTTTTATCACTTGTTATTACTTGTTTTTCCGGCGTAAGCGTGGTATTTCTTAAAGCAACATATGTTTAATTTTGATTTTTAATTCATAAATAAACAAATAAAAGAAAACGGGACTTAATCGCGTACAATACTAATTTAAATTACCTTTTTCACGGTTTTCCCGACGTTTAGAATGGCGTTAGCGGGCATCGACATCTTTTAGCCGTACGGGTTTTTCGAACTACCCGCACTTGGTCTTTATTAATAGTAGGTTGTAAACCAAGGGTTGAAAGTGACCCATCTCACCAGAGATATTTAAGCGCGCGAACGAAATGAGAGCGCCAATAGATTAAGGGTGAAATAGGTGCTTTCACCCGAGTTAAACACTCTACTTTTCATTTCGACTATAAGGAAAATAAATGAGAAATAAAAGTAATAGTAAACGATATTCTAAAGATTCAGTAATAAAAACACGCGATGGAGTAACCAGCAGCCGGCGCCGCCGAGCCCCGCGGCCCGTGCGCGCAACGGCGCGCGCCTGCGGCCTATAGCCTAACTTAAAAAAAAAAATACTTTCCACCCTAGGGTCGGTAAAGCGACTTTCATCCCGGCTACCTACTCATCAAAATCGAATTTTCCGAACAGGACAGATGAACACTTTTACACTAGTGTTGTCAATCGCTCGATACACAACACTAACAAAAGAATCCAGTAGTCAGTAAGTGCAAGCGTGAAAATACATCGCCCATTACATCAACGGACATTGTTAGTGTTGTGTGTCGGGTGAGTGACAACCCTAGTGTAAAAGCGTTTAATAAAGACCTAGTGCGGGTAGTTCGAAAAACCTGTACGGCTAGATGTTGATGCCCGCTCACGCCGGATGTTGTGATACATTCGAAACGTCGGGCAAACTTGAAAAATGTAATTAAATTGGTACGCGATTAAGTCCCGTTTTCCAATAATAATGTGTGAAAATCGTGTAAGTTTAAATTAATATAATAAATATTGTGTATTGTTTTCTACTTCTTTCCAATTATCAGGACCCGTTCCCACTATCGATATGATATCGGTGTAGGAACCAACACCGACAAAAAAATCATGGAAAACCGCTTAGTGTTCACACACTCCGATCCGATATCGGCCACATTCCCATACATTTTTATTGGATTTTACACTACTCTAATCTAATAACGATAACAAAACGCATTAACCATGCGTTCCTTTCTACGCATTTAACATTCATAGTTATTTTTAAACTTAAAAACTATAATTCGGCCACCAATCGTGTCAGTACCAAAGAAACTGAAAATATACTCTAGTCCTTATTCTTTGGATTGATTAATTCTATGTATAAAATAAATAATGATGTCTCCAGGTTAGATTACATTGAAAAAAATAGTTACTGATGCTGCATTTAATTGTTTTTTCCCCAGCTAGCTAATCAAGAGAAATGTTACGAAATGGCGGAGTTCCTGCCCCTATGCGACGTGCTGTTCAACGTGATATCGCTGGCCGGCTACTTCTGCGACGTCGTGTTCGATGTTGTGATGAGCTACGCTCTGCTCGAGCGCGGGTATAAGGCTACGTTCGCGGCCGCCATATCCATTGTCATCACGTCGCTGCTCATATCACAGGTTTGTAACCAGTCGTCTACCGGTCCCGGGGATCCCCGGGCTCACTACAAAAGAATTCTTTTGTTTATTTTTTTCACCGGGAGACCACGGCTTAGGTCAAAACAAGGTCTCATAATCCGGATCGTGATTCGTGACACGACCATACGTTATTATCGACGACACACTCACACTTACGTCCGCATACCGTCGATAAGCTGATGACGTAGGTCGTGTCACACACACTACTAACCAATGTACCGGATTGTCATCCCTGGCGCTGTATATTATTTTATCATGGTTAATAGCAAGATGCTAACCATGATCTCACTGTAGCGCGGCTATGGCATACAGCCAAAACCTGGCCAACATGACTGTACTGATGGCTTTTGACCTATCGCTCCCATGACTGTGGTAAACAAGTACAGAGACTACCTGATGCTAGACGAATACCGAAGCCTGTGGACGCTTGCAACTTTAAGGGTGTCACATGTCTTTATAGACACTTCAAAAATGAATATTTAATTATTAATATAGATTATTTGTATTTATAATACACTTTTCTTTTATTTATTTTGTTTAATAAATTCTTGAACAATGCCATACTTTAGTCCCACATAAATAAGAAAACCGGCCAAGTGCGAGTCGGCCTCGCGCACGAAGGGTTCCGTACCATTATCTAAAAAAACTGCAAAAAACTCACGTTTGTTGTACAGGAGCCCCCTTAAATATTTATTTTATTTTGTTTTTTTTAGTATTAGTTGTTATAGCGGCAAAAGAAATACATCATCTGTGTATATGTCATGTGTGTGTATGTCAAATTTTCATCTGTCTAACTATCACGGTTCATGAGATACAGCTTGGTGACAGACGGACAGGCAGACAAAGGGACGGACAGCGAAATCTTAGTAATAGTCCCGTTTTACCCTTTGGGTACGGACCCTAAAAACATGGATCTTTCATTGACTTAATGATTCGCTTTCTATGCATATTTGCATTTGCACTGATCGTGATCGTCACAGTAATTCCAATAGAATATGTATAATTTTGATGCCATTGAAAACCGACGTTAGTGAAAAAATATCCACGCAATCTCGTTATTTACGCATCATAAAAATGTTTTTTCGTCAGGTCCTCTCGCTCCGGTGGTACCTCTCAGTGTGGGGCGCCGGCGAGCGTCGCTCCCGCCCGTGGCTGGTGGCAGCGCTCCACTGCCTGCAACTGGGCGTGTTGTGGCGCTACGCACGCCTGCTGGCGCCTATAGAGCTGCGGAGAGGCCACGTGAAACACCAAGTCAGGGACCTGTGTGAGTTGATGTGGACGTATTTTTGTTAAGATGGCCGAGGAGTTGTCTCTAAGTGTCCTGGTAGCTATCACCTATCAGGTGGGCTAGCACAACTTGCTGCCAAGTCGTATCTCGCGCGACTCAGCGATTCCTGTCTCACTCGAACTGTGCAAATTGGAAAGAGGAGGGTAGATTTATCTCTACTCGCGTCGCGTCGCAGCGGCAATTATGCTAGCCCCGCAGGGACCTGTGTAAGTAGAGTGGATTTTTTGTACATATGACCGTGTCAACGTGTGGCATATCATTCGATAACTCCCCTTTTCTCTTTGACGGCCGCTTTAGCCTAGTTGGTAGCGCTTTACCCTGCCTTCAAAGCTTGAGGTTCGAATCCCGGTCAGGGCATTTATTTGTGTCATGAACACGAATATTCGTTCCTAAGTCTTGGATGTTTTCTATGTATTTAAGTATCTATTTATCGAAATAAGTATGTATATTGTCACTGAATACCCATAGTAGCTTTGCTTAGTTTGGGACTAGGTTGATTTGTGTAAGATTGTTCACAAAATATTTATTCTCAAGCTCTAAATTTTAAACCACGGATTGAAAAATGAAGAACAGTGCTTTAAGTGAATTATTTTGAACAAGGACATGTCAAAAACTTTATCAGTTCTCGCCAAGTTTCTAATGAAAATAGTCTCTTGTACCGTGATTTGTCACGAAGAGCTATTTTCTTACGGGATCCCTCAGTGCCACACGACTCGCTCTTAGCTGGTTTTTAATTCCCGACGCGCAACGCAAGAGAGGTATTATAAGTGTGTCCCTGGTATCGTAGTAGGTCCCCTACGGATAAACCGATTTGAGCTAGGTTTTTTTTTAAATAATTTTTAATTTAATTAAGGATCCTTATCAGTTAAAAAACGCTCATCTATTTATGCCATTTTCTGTTTGAATTGACAGGTATCTTGACATTTTCTCAATGTTACTATCTAGAAAAGGACTATTGCGACCTTATGTCATAAATTTTAAATGTATTTTTTGGATTTTTCATTATGAAATATCGTTTCAAACATAACTTACGCTTAAATTCTACTACACACAATAAAATCAAAAAATGGCTATTTTACTATCTAAAACTTTAATAAAATCATCATAGCCTTTCATAATTTTATTGGTATTATCAATACTTATGTCATAATTTGAAATCAAAACATTTTAAAACTTATAAGGCCTCTTATGTTGTTTATGGTCTACAGGCATGTTAAGGCTGGTCCACGCGTTCTGCGAAGCCGCGCCAATGCTGCTGCTACAACTGCACGTGTTACTTCGGGAGGAGCCCGAGCCAGAACCGTTGGACACGCCTACAGGGGCTACAGGTAACTAAAAATTTATACCACTAACTATTAAAACTCCATCAAAATGTTTCGAACTCTCCGGGAATTCGTCCTCAGCATAAGTGTACTCGCGACGTATTTGCAATCCACGCTGCCGCACTCATTCTGAGGAGGAACTCCCGAAGGGTTCGGAACATGTCGCCCGGACTGACAATAGGGATGTTGCCTCAGAATTTGACTACTCCTAAAGAAACAAGGCAAAAAATATGTAAATGGTGAAAATCCTATTCAGTTATCTCAAAAAATAATGAGCCTACAACCGTTTTAATGTTTCTGGTTAGAGAGAGAGAAAGGACGACAGATCTGCGGCCTTCGCGGTCGAAACTCTCGGACTTTGGAGCCCAGACGCCCATAATCTTTATAAAACTTTTAAAAAAATGTGTCGAAAATACGGCTGACCATAAGACTGGCTACTTCCTCGGTCAAAGGATAGGTATCGCTGTTCAGCGAGGAAATGTGGCCAGCCTTATGGGCACCATCCCCAAAGGCAGCGACCTTGGGGAATGTATATATTATTAGTTAAGTTTATATTGTCTGTTCTATTAATAAATTTATATTTTTATGTAATTTCCAAACGCTTACATTTCGTTTAAGTACGAATTTTTTAACATGTGCACTTGTGTAGGCACAATAGGTTTCCTATTTTTGGCTGGAATATTATGTATTGTATTGAAATTTTAATTTTATTCAAATCAACATGAAAAAGTTTAATCGCGCATCATCTTCATTGTATCAGATGCCTTAGAGACCGAGCGTTGCTCAGCATCTTTAGTGTTATACGCAGGAAACTCGTTTTCCTGGATTTCAGACCCAGATAAAACACAGTTTAATACTAGGTGTTTATTTTATCAATACACTTCTAACACATTTATGGATCTCAGAATAAAATTGCTCACAAATATATCCCAGCCGACTAAAAAAGATATTCTTCTTCTTTTCTTTTCCATTCCGCTTGAAATTGGAGACTGTAGCTGGTCCATCAGAAAATTGATTTCCAAGAAAATATTAATTATTTCAGTAAAACACCATAAACTAATAGTTTATTTAAAATTGAATTTTAAATCTATGCACATAAAAGCTATTTAATTGTTATAAAGCATGAGAATAAATACAAAAGTTCTGACTCGTGAAGGATTTGAACCTCCGCCCTCCGATGGTCAAGTGAATTTATATATCGGCGCTCTCACCTACTGAGCTAACGAGTCGCTGCGAGCACTCTGCAAATTTGCTACTGCATGCCGAGAATTGACGTCACATCAGACCATTAGTAGACCCTTATCTCGTTGCAATAAGGTTCTCATATAATCGATTGTGTCGTTATCAATTGCACTTATGTGATGTGTATCTATTGATAACTAGGTGATATTGACAATTGATATAATCGCCCCTAGGGTAGAGCAGATGGAGGGACCGCTCTAGGTGCCCTGATATCTCAAATTCCGAAGGTGGAAAAATCAAGGGTAAAGATAAACATTAATAGGCGCGTTTGAGTAGCACGGTATTTATCGTTCTACCCTAATCAAGAGTGCGCAGCGTTCATTTATATTTATTTATTGAAACTTTATTGCACAAAATAGGTACACAAATTGTACAAATGGCGGGCTTAATGCCAAATGGCATTCTCTACCAGCCAACCATTGGGCTAAACAGATATTTTATAAAAGGTGCAAAGAAAAGAAAAAGGGTATGAAAATGTATATCAGAATATCTAATAAAACATATAAACATCATATATATATATATATATATATATATATATATATATATGTATATATATATATATATATATATATATACAGGTATGGAAGATACATTTATAATGATACAAGAAAATAAACAATTACCCTGCTAGTCCAGATAAAAAATACAAAAGTTCTGACTCGTGAAGGATTTGAACCTCCGCCCTCCGATGATCAAGTGAATCTGTATATCGGCGCTCTCACCTACTGAGCTAACGAGTCGCTGCGAGCACTCTGCAAAATTCCCTGCTGCATGCCGACAAATGACGTCACAGTCACCTTGAATGAGGGTATGAGTCAGGCATTACTACGAAAAAAGCTCGTTTAGTTTATCGGTCACTCATATATTACCTATTACCTAGATGTGCGATAGAAATACGAACTTCTATTTTCGATTTTCGTGGTTATTGACCGTTGGCTTCATACTGACCATTCGTAACCCTTATTGTAAAGGCTTAAGGTCCACACAGTGCTACGTTTGTATTTTTGTATTATGTCAACTATGCAGCTATTTTATTTTGGTCTGGATCATACGTACAGACACACACTAACAATTAGTGGACCTTATCACGTTTTAATAAGGTTCACGAGTAGTTAGTTAACAGTGTTATCGATGATACTTACGTGGTGTATCTCTAATCTCGAATGTTGATAATTGATTGATGACCACGTGATATTGATATGACTGGGGTAAAACGAATGGTGGGACCGCTCTAGATGCCTTAGGCGACTAAATTCCGAAGGTGGAAAAAAATCAAGGGTAAAGATAATCATTAGGCGCGTTTGAGTAGCAAGGTATTTATCGTTCTACCCTAATCAAGGGTGCGCAGCGTTTATTTATAATGTAAGTTATGTCCTTCAAGAAGACATACAATTACCCGGCTAGTCCAAAAAATACAAAAGTTGTGACTCGTGAAGGATTTGAACCTCCGCCCTCCGATGGTCAAGTGAATCTGTATATCGGCGCTCTCACCTACTGAGCTAACGAGTCGCTGCCAACACGCTGCTAATTCCCTGCTGCATGCTGGGAAATTACGTCACAGTCACCTTGAATGGGGATATGAATCAGAGTTATAACCACGAAAATTTAAATACTATCTCTGCTTCTATCGCACTTAACACTCGAGCGACAGGGATGCAGATATAAGAACTTCGAGATAATTGCGTTTTGAAATAAGAACTGTACATCTGTTACGCATAGTTCTATTTTCAAAAAACCTCTTACGCGACATATCGGGTTTGACCCTGGTTTGACCACGCACCCCTCGCCATTTTCGTGCCGCCTTAGTACCGTCGATGACACAGACTGATCATTTGTAAAGCTGATTACAAAACGAATAACTCATCCGAACATGTTCTAGTCCCGGTACCGCCGCACACCGGGTAGAGTCAGTCCGAACCAGGTAGGGCCTAGCTGAGTTTCTTGCTGGACTCTTCTAAGCTAGGCTAGGTTTAGTGAACCAGCGATTAAACTCCCAGTAGCTCGATCCCACTCACACCTCAGATTCGGTTGAAACCGCTCAACCAATCTCACTGGAGCGCAAACTCTTAGAGTATTCCAGTGTCCCAAACCACACGCGTGGTCGTGTCGGAGGTTTTCCCCTGATTTTTCCCCAGACTACTCTCCAACCGCGCACTCCTATTGGGCCCGGCATATAAAGCCACATTACTTTCAACGATTTTTGGTTTCAACAAGATAGAATTTAAGGTTTTTGAATTTTCGCTGAAAAACTGTTTTGCCCAAACAGAAGGTCTTAAGTGCCGTGAGTTCCCTATGAAGATACGACCTTTTCAATATTCAATGTATTGGATAGTGATTTTAAATGTGAAATAGTAGGTGTTGGTATAGTATTTATTCATTGGCCGGTTCTTTTTTAGCATGAAATAAAAAGCTTCTTTATTTTTATTTATTCTTCCCAATACAGCCGGCAACGCAGCGTTCGCAGAGCTGAACGTGATATCGGCGTCCCTTTCCCTCTTCTCCGTATGCTGGGCGCTCGCCAGCTTCAGCAAGAACGTGCGCCTACGCAACGTGCACCGCCTAGTGCTCACGTGGCTCGGCGTCATCGTGCAGGTGACCCTCCCTTTCACTCTACAGTTGACCGTGTTATCGGCGTCCTTCTCCAACATCAGCTATAACGTGCACCAACTCGTGCTCACGTGGCTCGGCGTCATCGTGTGACCCTCCCTTTCACTCTACAGCTGAGCGTGTTATCGTCGTCCCTCTCCCACATCAGCTAGAATGTGCGCCTGCGCAACGTGCACCGCCTCGTGCTCACGTGGCTCGGCGTCATCGTACCAGTGACCCTCCCTTTCCCTCCTAAGCTGACCATGATAGCGGCGTTCCTCTCCCACTTCAGCAAGAACGTGCGCCTGCGCAACGTGCACCGCCTCGTGCTCACGTGGCTCGGCATCATCGTGCCAGTGACCCTCCCTTTTCCTCCTCAGCTGACCGTGATAGCGGCGTTCCTCTCCCACTTCAGCAAGAACGTGCGCCGCCTCGTGCTCACGAGGCTCGGCGTCATCGTGCAGGTGATCCTCCCTCCCTTTCCCTCCTCAGCTGAATGTGATATCGGCGTCCCTTTCACTACTCTGTTAGACTCGTTGGGAGAATGAGATTTGGCTTTAATGTAAGATTTGCCCCGGAAGTACTCAGATGCTTTTCAGGCTTCAACCGTTTTACTTGAACCCATAGGGCCTCCCCCCTAGATACCCTACTGACTGCCAAAGTAAAACTGTTGAAGGTGAAAAACGTCAGAAACATCGTGCAGGGATGATCAACAATGATCATTCATCATCATTTTAAGCGCTAATCATCCACTGTCGAGCCTCTTCCAGTACACAACTACACAACCACCACTCCTTGGTCCTGAGCCAGTCTTAGGTAGGTCTTTCTAATATCCTCAACCTATCGAACTGTCGATGACGGCGATGCTTTTACCTTATACTTACTATGCTCACTGCCCACAGTCGTCTACGGCATTTGTGATATGGAGGCCTATCAACTAGTCCAACTTACAGAACACCGCAGCCATAATAAAATCACTACTTGGTCTTAAGGTATGCGGTATTGTGTGCCTGGTGCGAAGTTAGGTCGCCCGACCTTCCGAGGACTCGCTGTACTGAGAGTGATAGTACATATGTCTCTAACTGTCTAAACTCAATCAATGAGGAGTCGGCAACGCGCTTGGCAAACAAGCGTACTGCCTCCCTGATGGTAAGCAGACATCATAAGCCTATGGACGCCCGGGCAGAAGAGTCACAAGCGCGTTACCGACCCTATATTGGCTGAAGAATTCGTTATGTTAACAACTAGAGACATCCAGGCCTTGATAATAATTGGCGTATTTATTGCAGTTCCTGTGGCGATTGGGAACGATCTCTGCGCGCATTTGCGCGCTCACCGCCTACGCTCTAGTCTATGAATACTGGGTCTTCTTAGTTATAGGTATGGAGGCTTACTCTTTACTATAATAATAGTGTATCCCTTGCTTTTAGATTATTTTTGTCTTAAAGGGGCCTCTGCGCTGTTGGCTTCGGCCCCGCATGTCTTCCAAAGGTCCGGGACTCCATGGTCCCGAGATATGGAAAAGTCATATAATAATAATAATTGTAGCCAATAAGCCTGATATCGTGCTGACAAATCGATGGAAACGCCAGGCAGTGCTCGTTGACATCACCATCCCCCTGAAACCCTGAAACCCCCCGAGAACCTCGTGAAAGCCGAGAAAGACAAAGCCAGCAAGTACCTAAACCTGGCACACGAGATAACCGCCATGTGGGACGTTGATTCGACGATCATTATGTAATAATAATAATGGTTATGGTTCTGTCTAGCGCTAAATCCACTCAGCACTCTGCTGCAGGATTCAGGGCTAGGTTGCCAACTGCGGAGAGGGAGTGAGGTCATTTGTCATCTGCTCTACATGGGTAACCTTAAGTTATTTGCAACAAATAGACAGGAGCAACAGCTCCTGTCAACAGGAGGTACTGGAAACAACAGAAGTCTTCAGTAGCGCTATCAAAATGGAATTTGGTGTGGATAAGTGTGTCATACATGTGCAGCGGCGGAAAGAGAAATTTACAGCTTTCTAAGACAATGTCCCTCAAATTTCCCGCTGCACTTTACATGTAATCTCAAAGTCAAGGAAAAAATCTCTCTTTGGTCTGCACTGTGTCAGAGTACCTAGATTATATACTATACTCAAGAGCAAATAACATAGTCTTTGTTTTGGATTTCACGACCTGTTTTAGATACTCCCAAGTATATATATAAAAACTAATATATCGATTGGGTTTCAACTGATCTGTTTATTGACAAATCCAGGTCTCCACTGGGTATCCATGTTCCTGTGGCTCATCTCGCCGAAGAACGTATTCGACGGCGAGCGCGTGGGCCGCGCGAGGAAAGCAACCCTCGCTGCGCTCATCGCCGCCGTTTACGTCCTCGCGTATGTCAATCTGCAGGAGCATAGGCATAAGCAGAAAATGGTAAGTTTAGCTTATAAAATGTAGTATCTGTCTTTCTAGATATCTCATTTATTGTTGCTTTAGCCATAATGTATTTTTACTTTAACATTTTCATCACTACGAACCCGCCTAGGGGGTGCTGTGTAACTTTTATCAGATCCCAATAGGTGCATTGTCGCTTTTGGTAGGTCGCTACATCGGTTTCTAGGGTACATTCAGGATTTAAATCTGTCAGTGTTAAAAAAAATTGCGAGTACCATGGTTATGTCCGCTTTTCAATTCGCTGGGGCATTCTTATATGGGGTAAAACTTGTACCTCGAATATCCTACTTACGATTACCAGGTGGCGTTCTACACAGTGATGGTGGTAGAGAACGCTCTGCTGCTGGTGGCGTGGTGGTACGCGGCGCCGCGAGCCCCGGCCGCGGTGCCGGCGGGGGCGGCGGCGGCCTACTGCGCGGGGCTGGCTTGTATGCTGCTCTACTACAGGTAGCGACGCACTTGTGACTCCTCTGCTGTTGCAGGTGTCTATGGGCGACGGTAATCGCTTACGATCAGGCAATCCGTCTGCTCGTTTACCCCCTATAATATGTTGCACTACTAACCCATTGAAATCTGACTAAAAAAGGTACGAGTATGTTGCCTTGTATCAAATGTACCTCATTTTCTGATGTTTACTGGTTTACTTTGTTAACGTAATAATATATATGTTGATAGTGATTAAACGGTAATGCCAAATCCAAGTTTTTGAATTGGAAAGCCCTCCGGGTAATGGGAAATACTTGAGAAGCCATACAACTTTCGGACTTTTCGGGCAATTCATGTGTTACTTACGGCAAAAGGTGTTGTAGTATTTTTATGTAGTAACTTGTCAAGAATACTAAATTTACAACAAAATAGTTTTTATGATACAGCTATATAAAGATCTGTATTTTTTGAAAAAATAAGGGTGGACATAACTAGTGTTGAGAAGTTTCTGTGAAACATTTTTTGTATTGGAGATGTGTTAGTTTATAAAGTAGTCTTATTGTGGTGTATTTAGGTTCACAATTCAGCAGTGTTGGGCGTGTGTTTAGTACAAATTGACTATCGAAAGCGTTCAATATCTAGAAGAATCAGGTCATGCTATTGTACAAATGATTTCACTTGGACCACTAACCGTAAGACCGTAGTACAATACTATATTACTCTTTATTGCCCGCCTCAAATAAATGACACTATATAGTGTGTAAGTAGAGGCAAACAAAAGGCGTTATCACTAAAAAGTGATCTCTTCCAGACAACCTTAGTGTAGCGGAAATCAAATTAATGATTAACAATCACTATAATTATCATTTTGTTGATATTTCAGGTACTTCCACGTCCGGAGATTAGGTTACATGTTGGGAGAAAACCAACAGGGCACCAATAGTACAAATGCATCCTCGCAAAACAAAAATGGTAAGATTTCTTTGTGGGACGATGTCCACGACACAACAGTGTTGACACGATCCCAGTGGTTGATAACTTGATAAGCAATATTAAAATCTTTCTTGTTCGTCTCAAGTTATGGTCAATCAAAAATTTCACGGGAATTAAGTACTTAACTAGTTATTACAATGAAGTACGATTACTAAAACTGATACTAACAGGTTATATTAACCCAAATTGATCTTAAAGTTAATACGTGTATTTATTAAAAAAATTGTACTTATGTAATAGAAATTCTTTCACATTAGTTGCGTTAAACTTAAAGTAATTTACGTGTACCGTAATGACAAGATATAGTTCAGTAACGTTTATTTAGATTTTTTTCTGAAGTGAATCTTGAATTTCTAGCGTATTTAACAAATATTTTTTGCAGGGAAACAGTCAAACACTGCGGATAACGCTGTGATCCCGGGCGTGTTTAACTGTCGCTTCACAAATCCCGTAAATAGCAGGTAACGTTTTTAAGCCCTATTCAGCCAAACTTGAAAGTGCCCTGAACATGACGTGGGCATGGCATGACTGAAAATTGTATAGATCAATCTGGAGACGAACTCTATACCTGTTAGGCCCAACTGTCACTTTAGGCCGGGTATTAGAATGATCCGTTAGACCAAATTTAAGATGAAGTAGAGAGAGTATCTATTTATCTATATAAGTATGTATATCGTCGCCTAGTACCCATAGCACAAGCTTTGCTTAGTTTGGGACTAGGTTGATTGGTGTAAGATTGTCCACAAATACAAATACAAGTCTTGTCAACTCAGTACAGATGACATAACATAACTTACAGACCATGGTCTAAGAAAACGAGGTCTGACAATCTGGATGACACCACGTACGTCACTGTCGACGATACACTCATTTACGGCCCATACCGTCGATAGACTGATGCAAGGCTGATGACGTAGGTCGTGTCACCCACACTACTAACCGAAGTACCGAATTGCCATACCTGGCACAGTAAATTATATTGTATCATGCTTATAGACATCGAACGGATCTTCGTACATATTATAACCTAGCTTTATGGTGGGTTGCACTAAACCGTCTGTAAGTGTAATCGCAAATGATGTTCGTTAAAATCTGATTGTATGGAAAGTTTTACAAGTTTCTATGGGATGACAGGCCATATTTAACGCTGATCGGTCTGTAACCGTAGGTTTGTGCAACCCACCCATAAAACCGGATTAGTTCTGACTCTTCCTCCGTACAGTTACGTAAATGTGTATATGAATAGACAAGTATTCCATTTCCAAACTAATCGCGGATTTATCACTTCACTCATTAACTTTCAGTTCACACACTCCCACTTTTTTTTATATACGACGGTGGCAAACAAGCGTACGGTCCACCTGATGGCAAGCTGACACCGCGCCTGTAGACGCGCGCAACTCCAAAGGAGTCACGACCCTTTATAAAATTTGAAGTTCCACTGTTATCATGCATATAACGTATTTACGGATATTTTCTTAAATTTTATTGTTTTTAATGTTTAGGTTTACATATTCGAATTAAGGAAACTGTAAGTCTACAACTTAATACCCTTTACTGTGTCAATTGTAAACATATGAGACTGTTTGTTTCTTAATAAATAAAATAAAATAAATAAAATAAAATTTGTTTCACAGCGCAGCGCACCGCAAGAAGAAGAAGCCGACATCGTTCGTGCCCCCTCCCGCGGCGCCCGCGCCCGCGCCCGCTTTCTGGCGCCGCCCGCTGCCACATAACCACCACGTAAATTCATTACATCCCTACTATAATAGTAATGTGTCTCAAGGGAGCAAAATGATATATTTACGGCGAGGGCGGTATATTGAATCTGAAGCGTAGCGAGGGATTCAAGTGTTTACGCCCAAGACGGAAATAATTTTGCTACCGTGTGACACATACTGCTTTTCACACCGCCTATGAGGGCTGCTGCTAAAAACAAGAAATGTCTAACAAATAATTTTGCTACCGAATGGCACATACTGCTTTTCATACCCTCTATGCAGAAATGAGTCATTATTGCCCTCAAATGAGGGAAGAGAAGTACGACTTTAATCTCTCATTCGAGGGCAACAATGACTTTTCTGAATAGTAGGTGTGAAATAGTACATTACTTATGTAGGACGGTAAGACAAAGCCCAGATCGCAAGTAGTTTACGCCCGAGCCGAAGGCGGGCGATAAATATACAATATAATACAAATATTCTTTGTTGCACACCTCAATTTAAGGACACAGAATATATATATATAATATGTGGTCTGAGGCTTTCTTCATTATCGGCCGTGGCAAGTACAATAATATTAGAATTACGATTTGAAACGGGATATTTACCATGTATATTTGTTCGTAATTCTAATGTAAATGACCATGTAAGCTTGAAATCTTATAAAGTACAATAATATATGTCTGGCCAGGAAGTGGGATATTCCTCTCGTTATGGCCAAATATGTCACGAAACTTACTCATTTTTTACATCCCAGGGCGGTTCATCAGAAAACGAAGGTTCCAGCGTAGGCTCCCGCGTCAACATCCAACAAAAACTGCAAGAAAAGAAGCAGAAACAACTGGCGGAGCTCCGCGTCATAGAGGAAGAGATCAAACAGGGGAAACTCGCCAAAACCACACCCGTGGCCGCCGAGGAAATATACAGTAGCTTACAAAGACAGCCGATACCTAGGGCGAAAACACACGCGGAGCCACCTGCATGGCCTAGCATAGAAATGACTCATTCCTACCAAAACTACCCAGTACCCCACACTTGCAACATTTACCCTACTTACACTGAAATCAAAGGGTATAATCAACCTTTCCAAAATAATAACACGGATTTAAACGACCTGAAAATCCATAGAAGATACGACGATAGGACTTTTTATGAGAATCCTAATGTGTCTAGACCAATTCATTCGCCTAACTATCTAGCTTTGGCAGAGAATAGAAGCTACGACGCTAACGGATGCGGAAGTCCTAGAAACGTAATCAATAACAGCCCTAGAAATTACATATCCGATACAAACTACGAAGTCGCTTTAGATAAGCCTAGGTTACCTAATAGCATATACAACGATGCGATACCCGAGTATTCCGGTTACGGCGAAAATCAGCCTTATACTAAGGATGAATTCGTGTCGAATTTGCTTAACGTGCAAATAGATGCGAGGTACGAGTGCTACGGGCAGAATTGTGATCGGTTTCCGTATCTGAAGAAGGGCGAGGAAGGGAGACGGAAGATGCAGCGGTGTCGGACGCCGGAGATACTGCTCGCACCGCACTATTTGGAGGGATGTAATAGACCAGTTTGTTGTCACTGGGGCGCGCCTTACCAGTAAGTAACTTATTATTCTTGGTTTTTTGATAGCTATGGTAAACATATCATTGACAAACTATTTGTCAATTATATAGATCTTACAGCCCATCTCCCGGGTACATATCTCCGGACACATAACAAAATAATGCTATTGTTTATTTATTTCGCCGAGAGAGGACGGGTTAAGTCAAGAAGAAGAGCGTTTGTAATTCTTTATTGTACGCAACAACAAAAATATTAAATACAAAAGGAAAGAGTGTGTGCAAAGGCGAACTTACCTTTTTGAGGATTAGTTAACCTCTTTTCGGATGCGTTGTTAAAAGAATTGGCAACTAAACTATTAGAAGTTTTCAAAGCTAAGCGCTAAAGATATCTGACTTAAATCTACGACTATTAATGTTGCCATAAACAACAACCGGGAGGTCCTTCCTAACTATGGTAAGGTCGGTAAGAAGCACTCAAAACAGTCGCACATTCTAGGACTTATACGTTCATGCGATGAGACGTTACGAGCGCTTCACTGCGACAACGATTACTCCCAATATTTAGGTGAAATTTGAACATAAGTATTGGGATTATCGGTTGGGCGTCCCGGACACCGCTGGAATGACGAAGCCCTCAAAGACCTAGCCAACCTCGGAGCACGCAACTAGCGTGAGAGTGGCGTCCTCTTGTGTTAGAAGCCAAGATCCTCGTGTCCCCTTGTTTAGCAGAAAAAAATTCACAGAATGTATTGATTCGCAGAATTGTCAAATCATAGATTTTTTTTTTTAAATCGTTAACTTTTTGGGTATAGCTAAGCTGTGTAGAACCCAATTAGATCTACCAAAAAAGTAGGTTAGATTAGATCTGCGTTCGTTTCGAAAGTTTTCTATAAATGAAATTTCTACGAAACAATCCATTCTATGAAATATAAATAAACTTTTTCAAGACAAAGTGTGTTATGTGCAGCTAAAAGTCAAAATATTCTTTATTCAAAAAAGCCTAGCAACAAACGCTTTCAATCTTCATTTATCACATGATTTAAGATTAATTATTCAGAGCAATTTATTGATGTAATTATTATTGTTTAAAAAATGAATTGATATGCGTATGTCAAGAGAGACTATAATAAATTCACAATAAGATCATCAAAATGTAAAATAAAAATAGACAGTTTCTAGAATAAAATCAGAGTGTCAAACAGAAAATCACAAGCAAGATACTCTTTGGGCGTGGTAAGTGAACATAACTAACCGCCATGTTGTGCGTTTGCGCAGGAATAGGAAGAAGGAGGAGGGCGCGGCGAGCAGCGGGGAGGAGTCCCGCGCGCGGGACACTCCGCGAGCCCCCAGCGACATCGACAGCCAGGCGAGTGTTGTTAACCCTCAATAAGGCCCCAGTTCGGATATCCTACGTGAAAGTTTAATAATAAGAATACCTAGATGTATTCTACATGAATAACCTCACAAAACTAAATGAATAAACAAAACATGTGCTCTATGCACTCTGTCTGGTACTTGAGATTGACATAATCTCAATCGAAAACAGTGACGATAGATAGTGACTAATAAACGTGGATTATTTAATTACACCAAAATTAAATAAGGACTGAAAAATGGCAGGGGATGAAAGTGAGGTACCTACCCTATATCAGCTATAAAACACCGTGTTTACCCACACACTACTTTAGTCTCGGAGACGTCGCCGCGAGTACCTCGCATAATATATTTTGCGAGTCTCCATTTAAATGTATGTGATTTACTTCGTGTCTACAGTATCCGAGACTGGAGTCGTGTATGCGTATCGTAAAGAAAGATCGGGCTATCGTGTCATTTTCTATCAAAGCTTTGTCGATGCCAATAAGAGATTGTAATTAGATCAGTAAGGAAACGGTGCCGTACGGACGCCGAGAAAAGGTACCCTTTTGCTTGAAAATTAAACGATTTTATAATTATTTGTCATCATTTTGGCTAATCTGATAGATACTAAAACAACCGTTTTAATGTTGCTGATTAGAGAGAGAATGCGCGTCACTGATCTCGAGCGCCATAGTAAATGACATGGGACGTGCATTTTGCGCAAAAGGGACAGAATATGGGCATATTTAAAACTTTGAAGACTTATAATTCTTTTGAGTTACTTTTTTCGCCATTTGATTAGAATTTTATCCTTTTTAGCGAAAACTCGACCTCATGACTCTGTCAACTACACGAGTCTAAAAATGTTAATGTATTAAATTATCTTATTTTTCTCTTCAGATCTCCCTGCCGCGGTCGTACACGCTGCCGCGGGAGTTCCGCTACTGGCGGCGCCGGCCGCGGCCGCGCGACCACGTGCCCAGCAACAACAGCAGCGACGGTAAACATGTTATAGCCTTATTTACACACGTACGCGACTCGTACACGAGTTTCATTACATTGCGGATTACCCAGGTACAATGACTTCAATCGATCTATCAAACCGCGCTATGTAGTCAAACTTGCATGAGAATCTCGCTTATTAGGGACTTTATAATACGAGTTTACTGATGGTCAAATAAGCAACTTCTTACTAACCGTTAAAAACGTTCGTGTACGACTACGGATACGACTAATGACGTCACAAATTTCTGTAATCAAACAGTCCTTTTTATCTTCATGTTACTAAAAATCTTTAAAATAGCATAGATAAGTTGATGTTTCATATTTCCGACTTTTTTGCCGAGTTCTCTTTATTGGTAACGTAATGTTAATAAATCTTTACCCTTGTTAAATACGGTATTGCTACTTTTGCGCGCCACTTCGTGACTCTCATGGGGTTGTTGGCCATCCCTGATTCGCTTGACTGGTTTTATTTTGGCAGCTAGGTCCAGGGTTGAATTTCCGATTTCGTGACCGAATTTTTTTTTTTGCAGGTGACGTGGACAGTGGCGACAACGACAGCGACCGCCGCTCAAATTGTTCTGCACGACTACAGCCGTACTGCGCGCCACTGGCTCTTGACGACCACCGCCGCCGAAGAAAACCCACCAAACCTGAAACTAAGCTGTAGTCGAGTGGAGTAGCTATCCATAACAAGTTGCTGGTTGGTTAATCTGTCTCGGGCCTTATTATATACCTCGTTGACTTGAGGGCTAGGGCATTGAATTTCCCGGGAATTATCGGTATATATTAATAATATTTTCATACAAGCCGATACCGAGACTCCACGTCTTCTTCGGGCCTCTTATTAGGTCCACACGGCTATTGACAGACAATAAGTATTCGTCATACATTGCTGCATCTACAAATATAGTCGATGGACACTATCGTTTCTTATCCACCCAGAATGATAATTAACACGTTCACAGTACGTGACCCTGATATGGGTCACTGTTAGCCTCTTATTACAAAGCCGTAAGGTTAACAATTCGGATTCGAACAGTGAACGTGTTAATCATTCCAATATAATTCTATGCCAAATTCGTGTAGAATTTAAAATAAGTATTATTAACATTCCGATTTACAGACGGGAGTCAGTCGTACCTCATGGTGCTTTGTCAATAATCCATTATTTTGTACAGAAGTTACTCCATTAATACCATTTTCGATGGGATGTACAATTTGTACGTATGTATTTAGTAAGTGAAAATGGCAAAGCTCAAGTCACAAAACGCCTTGTTAGTTATAAGTTTCAATTACGATACTAAAATAATAACTTTGATAAGATATATTTATGTACTTCTAGAATTTCTGAATCCGTCCGTTTAACTAATCCTAGTAACTTAGAAATTAATATCACATACTAATTCATAACATTTAAATTAAAGCAACCTAACTTTTAGTTCGTATAATATTATTTCGTATGGTATTCATAACATATATACATATTTTAATTTAGTCATTTATGAATAAGTACTTGTCCTGGTTCATTTTCTTCAATGTTACCTGATCATTCTAAGTTACTAGGATTGATATCTTCTCATAATGCCATCTAATTAGAACATTTATTAAGCTATGTAAATTATATTATACTCTTAAGATATTGTATATTTTTATACAGAAGGAAACGAAAGGATTGAAATAAAAAGAGACACATCAAACTTTTATTTACTTTATTATCTATAATCCAATTGTAAAAGGGAACCAGTCGCTCGCTCACACCGTGTCACTACTGCGCTACAGAGCCATTTACACAAATAAACAACCAAAAATAAGGTTAAAATTCACAATTACACATTTAATGTTGTTTAGAGCTAGCTTAATATAAAGGCGATCGCACCGGGAGGCGAAAAATAACAAAAGTCAAAGTCCCGCGAGGTCGGGGCTTGCATCGCGATATAGAGATTCGAATAGACATGATGTATCTCTATAGCACCATGCGGCGTCCCGGTGCGCCCGCCTACACGGGTTATTACCTCCTGTTACCACCAATTGTTAGCACTAGGAATTGTTTCCCCATCTGTTCTGCTAACTACTGAGACAAAACCAGCTAATACCCTGCAAGTGAGTAAACTATGTTACCACCAATTTAATTCGCTAAGTTGGTAGCAGCTGGAAATGTACTTAGTAGTTACCACTGGGAACATACGAGACAAGAATCCTAGCTGTTAACAGAGGTGGTAACGGACGGGAATAATCCGTCCACACCCGCGGAGCGACGTCGGCCACACACATCTGCTGTGAGCACCCAACAACAAGCGACTGCCGATACAGAGAGTACGGCGAATACAGTAACATCCATGGACGCCGAGGACGCGGCGCGGACGCAGGCCATTATTTTCACTTGACAATTGTCACCTGACAAAGCTTATGAGTCGACAAATAACGCCACTGCATTGACAATGTTACCTGGCAATGAAGATTCGAAAAACATAGTCAAGTCAAAAGTAACGTTGTTATCCAGCGAGTTACTAGTTGACCGAGAAATGTACTGCGAATTGTCATGGGTTCTCAAGGTAGTGAAATAAGGTACAAATTGTCAAGTAGATGAGATAGGGCCAGATTTTAAAATGTTCCGCACTGCATCCCTAGGCGATCCGTTTACAAGTTTCTACTTATAACATTATTGTACTAATTATTTGACGAACTTAAAATCATACTGCGATTGATTCGAAATGCATGTCAACACTATACTGAGTTATTAAATGTCAAGTTATAGTCACGAATACATGATCGAGATGAGACAGCGACAGGGCTCGAAAGCATAAATTCATTCTTATTATAATCTTACACTGTATTGTTAGAATTTTGTCCGTCCGATGAAATTTCAGGTATAATCAAGGCCAAAATATTTTCCGACTATTAAATATCCAATATAATAGCGAGTTCCTCTTAGATATGATACTACATTCAGATTACATATTTAATCACACGTCCCAAACCATTGTGTATATTTACACATCCTAAAAGTACACTTAATTCTTAGCCCAAATAGTTTTACTTTTGCGATAGTGCGAGACTGCGAGAGACGATTACTTCTACGTCCGTATTAAAAAAATAAACTTACGTTCCGAGAGATACTTTTTCATAAAAACCAATTAACAACGTTTTAACTTAAATTAGACAAATTGGGAGTCCTGAGCTTTGTACAATGTTTCGATGTGAAATAATAAACAATGACTTAGACAACTCGCGACAAGTGGATAACTTAAAATGGTCCCAAAATGCTATTTCATGTTTGGATGTGGATAAAAACATACCTTTTTTTTTGACTTAACGCCGATTGGCCTTACAATAAACATAACAGTGAATGGCGTAGCGAAACACCACAATAATAATTACACAGTGAAAACAAGGTAAAAACTTAGAGCTGCTTATTTCGTTATCCTTATTTCTAGTGGAAAATATTCCTACAACATAAAATTACATAGGCCCGCGCCGCGACGCTGCCCGAGCGACCAACGCGGGGTATTCGTAAAAGATATCGGGGTTGTTGCACTAGACAGGCAAAATATCATGGATGTTAGGCCTCTACGAGCTATTAAATCTTGCCACATCCGTGTGACGCCTTATCATTATTCCCACAATTAATTAAAGGATCCACAATCGTGTAGATAAGCTCATTGAAAATGGACAATGTCTTTTGCCTTATAAACCCCAAATCGAACACAAAACATAGGAACCGTATACAAGGGAGGAAAACTCTACTTTGGCTTTTAACTTAAGTTAAGCAACCATGTCAAAGTAGGGTAAACAACCCAAATATTGGCACTTAGGATTCTTTAGACTAAGATTCAAGCCATGCGCGTCTAATCATCTAATGGATGACTATAATTGTTTACCCTACACAGATGACAGACGGACAGTTATATTGTTAATTGTAAATAAAATGTAAGAGTGAATATCCCGAAGACAAGCGGGGCCGCGGCGCGGTATTAGTCTAAGTTTTAAGTGGTGTATCTTACTTCTATGAATGTGTTTGCGGCCGAGCAGTCACTGCTCACGAAGAGATGAGCTGAAATACAAACAATTTATATTAAATAAAGTATATACTTCACATATAAACAAAAGTCAAAACCGAGAGCAAACAATAGTCAACACCTAGTGCTTAGCATTCAAAAACTCTAAGCATTGATAGTCGAATTTGTATTTAAATAAAAGATGCTTTTATAAATCGTCATAGGGCCGCCAACAATAAGTCTGTTTACCCCACACCCTACACATATTGTATCAGTAAAAGTAATGTTTTTTTCGTAGATATGGAATTAAATATTTTTTTTTATTTACTTACGAAAATATACTTTAAAACTAACAAAATAAGAGCAATAAAATGCATAATAAATAAAAAGCAAAAAATCTACCTTTTATAAAGCGGGTGTTCCACTGCCTCAGATATTTATTTCTCATAATATATTATTATTGTAATAATATATAACTATGTCCGTTTATAAACTATAGGTATACTATGAAGACATCTACACTCCGCCTTATCTCCTAACATCTTAAATACACTGCAACAAAACAAAAAAAAAACATTAAAATAAATATAAACATAATTCAAAAGCATAAAATATCATCTTCTAAATAGGAGTCGTTCGTTGATTTAGAGGAATTTGAGGACAAAAAAATTATGTAAATGTAATGTGTAACATAACGCAAACAAAATCATACCTCATGATTCTGTTCAGGACGCTTTGTGTCTAGGTTCCAAAGTAATGGATTACGAATGTAATATTACAGATATTTTGGTTATTCAACGATTGCTTCTTTGACGGCACATGAAGAATGGTGTCTAAAGGGTTAAAGAAATAGTGATATAAAGGCGTGTGCGCACTGACCGACTTGACTGTGGCCTTGATGAAGTCCTTCTTGTGCGCGAGGTCGAAGTCCGGGTAGTGGCTGTACACCTGCTTGCACACCGTCTTCATAGTGATCTGCTCCAAGTTGGCGCCCTCCAGGATCTGCTTCACGTACTTCTTGATCTCATCGTCCTGTTATATACATCATATTCATTTTTTTATTGAGCTGCAGCCAAGGTTTGAAAGGAAATTTATCCATGATAGTTACCTTGATAATTATCGATTTGACGATAACCTAAAATTTGTACAGTCGCCATCAAATATATCTGTACTCTTCAGGGTGCTCAAAAATATTTGAACATGCACTTTAACGCCTTGACAATAGTCTTGTTCAGATATTTGTGAGCACCTTGTTCGCTCCGATATATCTGATGGCGACTGTACATACGTCAAAAATACGCTTGTGTGAATTCGAACTTTAGTAGCTGCGCTCACTTGTATGATATTTTGCCGAACGCGTTCGCTAAACGTCAACGTCATTTTCTGGTCACTTAATATCTATTCTTGATAATTTCAAACTGTGGCAGTAGCGTGGGCTGACAAGATTATACATTTAGAAAATAAAACAAGTTCCGAATTCGTACTAGCGACCTTTTTCGGCGTACCGGACAATTATTATATTTACTGTTGTCACGTTCGCGCGTCTTCTTAACACAATGCTCAATGCGCAAGAATGAGTCGACACATCAGACGGTTCAAAGAGTGTACACCAATAGAGAATATTGTTATTTCGTTTCTTGAATTCATTGAACAATTAATTTATTTTTGTCCCAACGTCATACAACATAATGCAATATGCAAGGGAAACGAAAATGAATTTCTTAATTACACACATTCGGTGACGGTGCCGGTGACACGAATTCGTGTCATTTTTGTATGGGTAATGGCCTTGCCGGCGTCGAATATGTTAATAACCTTAAATGAGGCGATTGTCACACTGATGCGGTCTTCGGTGGGTTTCCGCATCAGTGTGACAACCACCTTAATATAGGATAAAGGTAATAAAATGAGACCGTGGGCGGGCGCTTCTTCTTGTCGACGGGCGCGTCGCTGTCGCCCGCGCTCTCGTCGTCGCTGCCCTCCTCCTCGCTGCCCTCCGCAGACTCCTCCTCCGAGGACGCGGCCTTCTTGCCGGGCTTCTTGGCCGGCCGGCCTGCCGCCTTGCCCGCTGGCTTCTTCTTGGCTGAATATAGAACCATAAAGAGAAGCTAGGTAAACAGGGTAAATTAATTCATTACACTTCTATTGGCACCAGCGACTGGATTCAGATGAATCCAGTCGTAAAAGAAAAAGTCTAATCTGAAGGCGCTTTTAGATAAAAGCGCCTTCAGATTAGACTTTTTCATCTTATTCCATTAAACTAAGGTCCGTAAATTTATACATATTTATGCCTCGACTGTACGCGCATAAATCGTAGCCTATGTTAGTCTGTTTTATCTAAGCATACTAATAAAGATGTAGAGTTACGAGTTAGTGAATTAGTAAATTTTGTTTGTAGTGTTGTCTCAAATTACAAATCCGATTTCAAAATTCAGTTCACAATCATATTGATATTCCAGACGAACATAGGCTTTATATTCCGCGTCTCCGCCAACGTTCTTTCTGAATCGTGGGCGAAGCCACCGTTACAGCTAGCATGCCATATTTACTGGAAAGTTTCTTCAAAGATCGCACATGAGATTTATGAGAAAGAGTAAAAAATGTGAACACAAACTTTCGCATAAATATTAGTAGGATAAATAAATGTAAGTTATATTCTACACCAAAAGCAGAGTACATTGTGGCTACTCTACTAATACTTTTAAGAAGATGTACCTTCAGAGTCCACTAGTGAAGTGGGCAGAAAAAATTCAACATGTTAAAACTCATAAAACTGATTTGAGTTTCATTAGAATCTTCTTTTAACGGCAGATGTAAGCTAATAGAGAAAGCTACGCGAAAATGGTCGCATTTTCATAGCTTTACTTTGGTAGACATGGTCAAATGGTTTGACGATTAAAGACTTGATGTTTACGTTATTTGCCTTATTTTTTATAACTTTCTATGTTGAATCAAATGAAATTTATTTATAATTTTATAGCAGCCTAAAAGCTCAACCTTCTGACAGAAACTTATAGATTAATGACATAATATTATATAGAAAACTCCTGAGCTCCTCCCAGTGCTATCATGTCGCCAGGATGAACGCTCATGATTAAGGACCGCGTCTTCATCATAATCTGATGATGGCGTATAATACCTTCTACTGCTAGGCACAGGTCTACTCTCATTTTTCTCAAGGACCACGTACCGGTTTGATCAGTTATATTTATATTTGAATATAACATAATATTACCGAATCCTACAGCGGAATTGACGACGAAACGGAGCCACGCTGTTTTGTCACCAAAAAAATGTTTCAGTTGCATGTGCTATGAACCTTTGTTGCCTGAAATAAATCAGTAAATAAATTACCTGGTGGCGTAGGCGCTTTTCGCTTGACTGGCGTCGCCTTAGCGTTCTTCGCCACGACGGCCTTGCGGCCCTTGGCTGCTGGCCGCCCGCGCTTGGATTTTGGTTCCTAAACAAACACCATATGATCATTTTATTTATCTACCGATCTCAGAGAACTAAGTAGTTTCAAACACTAACAAGCCATTCCTCGATACGCGTAAACCACGCATCCATGAAGACAGCTTTAGAAGGAAGCGATGCTGCAATTTACGGCGATGAGTTTTTTTGATAAATATCGCCGAATATTTTAATCAGTACAGTTTTATTATTAAAATAGCTTCTACGAAAAAGTAAACTTACATCAGACTCCTCTCCGTCGCTTCCTCCGCCAGATTCCGACTCGTTCTCACTCTCCGATTTTTCACTCTCCTCCTCGCTTTCAGAGCGTGCCCTCTTTGCGGCCCGACCCTTTTTACCCTGGTGAGAAAAATAATAATATTAATTGTTAGCAGTCCGGTCTACCGATAACAGAAAAAGCTATTAAAATCCAATAAAACGACCGGTTTAGCCTAGTGGGTAGTGCACCTGCCTGTGAAGCTGACGGTCCTGGGTTCGAATCCCGGTCAGGGCAAATATTTGTGTGATGAGCATGAATATTTGTTTCTGAGTCTTGGATGTTTTCTATGTATTTAAGTATTTATATCTATTAAATATATCGTCGTCTAGTACCCATAACACAAGCCTTCTTGAGCTTACTGTGGGGCTAGTTCGATTTGTGTAAGATTGTCCTCTAATATTTATTTAGTTTATTTTTTATATTTTAATCCAATTCGACAAAATGGTGACCAGGAAAGTGATTTGGAGTAAACTCCCTTATAAATGAGCCGTGGAGTGTAGTGTGGGCTCACCTTGACGGGCTTGCCGCGGGTGCGCTTGCCGCGCTTGCCGGGCTTGCCGCTGGAGCGGCGGCGGCCGGTGCTCTTGCGCTTGCGCGTGGCCGCGCCCGCGCTCTCGCCGCCCTCCGGGTCGAAGTCCGAGTCCGCTTCCTCCGAGCCGCTGGGGTTGAATGAGCCCTGAACAAATAAAACCTAGTTACAAACCAATGACAACGTAGTATTTAGACTAGACAAAAAATGCTATATAATTACGGAACCTGCTCACAAAATTTCACGCAAATCGGTTGAGCACTGCGACCTGAAGAGGAGAACAACCGAGAATCCGAAAAATCCAGAGACGCTTTCGTATGTCATTTTTGTCGAAACTGAAGCGCAGACCATCGTTTCACTCTGTCAATAAGGTTTTAAAAATTGATTTATAGTGTACTTACGTCTGAATCTTCCGAGCCATCCTTAGCCGGTTTGGGACCCTTGACTTTTGTCTCTGGGTCAGTTTCATACTCTTCGTCGGAGTAACCTAAACAAAATTTATATTCAGTTATTATTTCTTTACCAATTTCGTACTTTTACATATCCAAAAGGACCTCATGCTAAGGCTCTGCTCATGACCCAAGATCCAATATATGATATATACCTATGAAATATGTGCCCTCATTTGCTATTCGACGAGACATAATATTACATATTATATAATATATAGGTGGATAAATCGAACATGGGTTGCCTAGCTAAATAAAACCCGGACTGAACCTGTAGCAGCGGAGCGCTATGTGAAAATGCAGAAGCGTGGCACATCCGCTCCCGCCTATGGCACATTGTTGCTGCTTTCGTTGTCACATTGAGGCGCAGATCTCACTGCTGTGTGACAGCGAAGTCGGCCCTCGTGAATCAGCGTGTACTGTATAAGAATGGGTATAGTGTAGTTACCTCGGTTGTGCACCTTGACGGCGGCGGAGCGGCGCGGGCGGCCGCCGGGCGCGGCGGCGGCGGCGGGCGGCGGCCGCGCCACTCCACGCGCGTGAACCGAGTTGGACACCGGCTGTTGGAGGAAGCCTACTAGTCGCGCTGCGAGTTCTGCCGTTGAACCTGCCGGGAAACATTATAGTTAGTTCCAGTCGTGTAAGTGACCGTGCCACAGCCCCCGCGCTACTGACTAGGGACTGTATAAACATCGGCGGCTGAGCCCGCTCTCCCGTCTCCACACACACGTCCGCTTACCATCGATAGGCTGATGCCGTAGGTCGTGTCACCCGCACTACTAACCGATGTACCGGATTACCATACCTGGCGCAGTATATTATTATATCATGCGCGACAGCGTCGGTAGTCGCGACTCGCGACATATAGCGTTAGTTAAATGTGTTTACGATCTAGTCGTAAGAGTTTCCATAATCGACTAACAGCACCTGCAATGCGTCGCCTGTCCGTACACACAGCCTAATTTAAAGTATAGACTTGTTGATGTGAGTGCATTCGCTTATACAGTCAAGAGCATAATGAATCACTACAAATTGTACAGAATTTCTGTATATAAAGTGACCCGATTTTATTGCACGTGAGTGTATATACACATTACACAAGTAACCTACATCAGTCAAAAATAAACTTGTATATAGGTAAATGCAAAATTGCATCAATAGCAAGAAATCTTGAACTCCTGATTGATGCCATCAAGCTAGATCCCACTATATATGGCCAGCATTTCATTGCGTAAACTAGGAGTCTCCAAACTACGACCTCTAACCTAACCTAATCGCACGTTGTTTTCCTTTACCAACTCCTATATATAACGTAATTGACACTACAGCGTACCTTTCTTGTCCAAGTCCAGCATCTCGCACATGGTGCGGACCTGCTTGGGCTCCATCTTGGTGGTCTCTTCAAGCTTGGCCTTGTATTCAGCAGAGCCGATTGCCCACTCGTAGCCGCGGAACTTCTTGATGTTGCGCTTCACATTACGGTCCAGGCATAGTTGCTGTGGACAACAATATTTTAGTACTTTTCCTATAACATGCTTCATACGGTGTTTTGTTAGTATGGTGTCAAATCAGCTACTTTTTATGAAACGTCAAAGACGCTCAGTTAGTATGAAGTTTGTAACGTCAGTTACACAGTACGAGTATAAAACTTACCCCATAGAGGAACTGGTGGAGTATCTTCTGGTCTTGAGTCTTGAAGCGCGACAGCGAAATCTCGACGTTGCTGATGTGGCCGAGCGGGATGCCTTTGCCAGCCGGCAGCGGCACCGGCGGTTCCGTGGGCTGCGTAAATAAAAAAAGTTCAAATAATCACGACAATTTCAAGAGTAATCTTTAGGCAATAAGCGGACTACATTATGAGACGTCTAATGTTGCTGTGGACATGGTGCGTTACAAATGGCACTCTCACGCATCGCGGACGCACCATATGTTGCGTCAGCGGGGTTTTAGCCAACTTTTACTAAGACTTGTTTATAATAAAGTTGTATTAATTGGAACAATTGTCTGTATTCAAAAATATATTTTACAGGCCATTAACTGTTAACACTACTAAGGTTATTCGAATTCGGTCGAAAAAGAATATTCAAAATTATAACTGATGTGCCAAATATCTAATATTCGACATAACTATTATACAGGGCGTCCCACGGCTATGCCACATGGAGGGAAAGTACCTTAAATATTGTAGATGGAGCATTTTACTGAATGAAGACATTATTTGAATTTAAAAAACATTGTAAATTGCATTCACTGATATTTAAATATTTTTATGGTTGAACCGGGAATCGAACCCGTTACACGTGATAAATTGATTAATTTTGTATTAAAATGTTAAAATTCATGGTCTTCGTTTTATTTCTGATACTATGTTATTTAGCAAAAAATATTCCATATGATGAAGCCTTTCGATTGGTATGATAAAGCTACAGGGTAATTATTTTTCTTGTGTAACGGGTTCGATTCCCGGTTCACGGTTTAATTATTATTTAAATATCTGTGAATTCAGTTTAAATTGTTTTTAAAATTAAAATAATGTCTTCTTTCAGTAAAATGCTCCATCTACAATATTCAAGGTACTTTCCCTCCATGTGGCATAGCCGTGGGACATCCTATATATGCAGTCGCCAACCGGGATTCTTGAGCCACTAGCCCTTGTCCGTAATTTAGGCGTGCAATGAATGACCGATGTTACCCGATGACGCGTCAGTCCCGATTTGCGTTCCACGTCCAAGTTGCGAAGATTGGCTCAACAATCCCTGTTCGCGATGGTATGCAAATACCAAAATGTATGTTAAAGTGTACCTCTTTTCTCGGCTTAGGTTTGGGCGCCTCCTCCTCCTCCTCCTCTTCTTCTTCCTCCTCCTCACCCTCTTCATCGCCCTCTTCTTCGTCGCCCTCCTCATCGCCCTCTTTGGCTTTCTTTGCAGGCTTCTTTACTCTGATTTGAACAATTTTATGAACAAAACTAAACAACGTAAAAACATCACGCTAGGTTTTCACACAGACAGCTTTCTTTCTTAGTAAATCAGTCCGTTACTACATGTCTGTCAGTGAATAGGTACGTGAATAGCAACTCTACTCTCTCTATTTGCATTATTCTTAAGCAAAAGATATAATTAGAACATGTGTGTCTGTTAGTGAATAGCAACTCTCTCTATTTTTGTTGTTCTCAAGCAAAAGGTTGCCTCTTGGCGGCATCAATAAGGTATCGTTTCCTTAACCCTTAAATCCATATCGTAGGATTCAATATTAACATGTCAACGGTTCTATATAAAAAAAGAGTAGCACTGGTTTATAAACTAAAAGACGGTAATTTTAAGAATCCGCCGCCATATCTTTATGGACTAGAAAATTAGGGTTTTCTGATCAGTGTTTTTAGCGGTCTTAAATTAGTAAAAAGATTTCTTACTAGAACACATTTATAAATATCATGAGCATTCTCGAAATACTAAGTTTAGGAAATGGTTTCACATATAAATAAAAGTAAATATTATAATATTATATTTGTACTTAAATTTTAATGATACATGAAAAAAAAAATCTACATTTCCATATTTTGTATGAAGAACTTATAACAGATTTTATTTATTATTTTTCCCCATTTCAATACACCAAACATCGCGTTTTCATCGAAAAAGAAAAAAAAAGCATTTAGGGTTAATTACACATTCAGAAATCGACCTTATTGACATCCACTTTGGCAGACGGGACGTATTGCTTGAGAATTGAATAGTTTATATCTACATTTTTGTCTTTGTAACATGAAGAAAAAGGAAATGCTAAACCTTAAATTGTAATGAATCTTACTTCTCTTTGGGCTTCTTCTCGTCCTCCTCGCCCTCCTCGTCGCCCTCCTCTCCCTCCTCGTCCTCCTCCTCCTCTTCCTCCTCGTCCTCATCTTCTTCCTCTGTATCCTATGAATAAAGGATTCATTTATATAGGAGAAACAATTATTCACTTGCAAAGATTGACTTTCGCCACAGATTAATTAATAGATTCAGATTCATTTATTTCATAGATGTAAATTACAATATAAATTTGCATTCATGTTAAAAGTATACGAATTCACATCATGATCGTCAATTAAGATATAAATAATAATAATGGTATAGGATTTAAACATATTCACCGAATAAGGATCGTCATAACATAATTCGACATACAGAAAATATAAATAAAATACAAATGGAATTTAAAACAACAATATGGTGGCAATTAAATAAATGGTTAATTCGAATGTAAATACACAATTTTAAACAAATGTCAAAAAAATAATTAATCACACAATTTATAATAAAAACAGTTTATCAGCAAAATGTCTTACGGACATGTATTATCAATTGAAAATGTAATTCCATGTACTCATTTACCGAGAATAGAACTTACATAGAGGTTTTCTGTCTAACAAACCGATGTTTGACTGCTAATCATGGCACCCCACTCGAACCATAGCACGTGCTCTTTCGTTCCTAGCGTGATAGGTAATCTAGACACCCCGGAGGTGTGCCTGAGCCGAGATAACCCGAAACGGCAAGAGGACCAGGCCTGCTTTCGGGCACAGATGAAATACAAGTTAGCATGTAACAGATGCTGCCCGACTCGTTTTATATATATGTGATAATCCACATCGAAAGGGACCTTATGGCGGCAGGCGCTTACGTTGCACCTATTCACTATTGTATTGGAACAGCGGCAATAAAGGCGTAAGTGCCGGCCGCCATAAGGTCCCTTTCAATATGGATTATCACATATATCTCGCTCTAACGCTCTTGATGGCCGACGTGACGTCATTACACTAAGTTACACTAATATCGGAAATATTCAAAGTTACTTTTTGACACATAACACCCATATAATGCGCATTACACATCGAAACAATTAATAAAGTCAAGTAATGATATTAGAGCTTCATGAGTCGTTAGAAAGTTGTAATACGCGTTTTACAGGAGCAATCAAATGAATATATGTATTTTTTTATCACTGATAAATTATGATAATAATTCATGAAAACAGCCACGTACTATATTTTTATTTTTTAAATCTCGTGTACCTAGTGACTAAATTGTTCGTTTCGATTAAGATGATAGTTCCGTAGGCAGATGGATATCGATGAAATGAATAAATTTATAATCATGTTAAATTGCGTGATATAAAAAAAAGTATTCCAATACATTGCAAACGAATGCAAGTGTGAAAATACCTTTCTCGCGGAATTTGGAAATACAGAATCGATTTCTCAAATCAAAATTCTACACAACACAAAATTCTACAATAAACTTTTTTAATTTTTAAATTGAAAAATGTATAAGCATAGTGCATGTTTATAAAGATATAAAATTAAGTAGTTTTTAAAAGATTGATTATTTGTACACCTTTCAGGTAGATTACAGCCTACTTACTGTATTTTATTCTACTGTCATCTATGTAACATGTGTATCACGAATAATTACTTGCTTACTTAAAAATCGTATGACAATAGTTCCTACGTACTCTAGATTCGTATCCAAGAATGAAATATATGGGAACATTAAAAAACAAATTGCAATAAAATCGATTTCAATAACTATTCACCATTTATTAATAATCGCTAATTAAGACAATAGATTCGTCTTAGCCTCATCACTACAAACGCCTATTCATAAGTGTCTAAAAGAAACTGGTAAAAATTTCCGATAAGAGCACACTGATATGCCCGTGGGACTTATTGGCGCGAAGCGGCTTCGGTCCACGTGCTTCATTGAGGGAACCTGGCTGGGACTCCAAAATTGATATACGAGTCACTCGGTGTGCATTGTGGTGTGAATTGCCGACCAACTGTCCCAACCTAAAGGGCAACCCGAGGCCCATTCCTCTCCAAATTTATCCGAACTAATCATGATATATATTAACTGCATAGACACTACAACAACGTGTTCACAATACTTACATGTAAGTTACTCACTCATCATTCAAAGGTCCATTCTATACACCGGTGAAAGAATTTTGGCATCAGATGACTAAAGGGCAACCCGAGGCCCATTCCTCTCCAAATTTATCCGAACTAATCATGATATATAGCAACTACATAGACACTACAACAACGTGTTCACAATACTTACATGTAAGTTATTCACTCATCATTCAAAGGTCCATTCTATACACCGGTGATAGAATTTTGGCATCAGATGAGGTAGTCCGGAGATGGCCCCTAGACCTACATACAGTACCTTTATATCAGGAGAGCGGGTTAGGCATAATTGTAGTTGTGACATATAAGAACACAAAAACAATTTGTACTTATAGCTCCACACACAACCATGGCGCACACGCGTTCGTGAGATAAAAGTACTGTACTTACACTACTTACAAAGTCACAATTTTTACCTCTTTGTATAGACTAGATTATTCTCTTACCTCTTTCTTCGCCTTCTTCTTGGGGGGCGGTTTCTTAGTGCTCTTGTTTTCTTTCACATCTTCTTTTTCATCGTCATCGTGTGTTTCACCATTTTCTTCCTGCGATAAAAACAATTGTATTGTAATTTCTGATTTATATGCCGCTATGTTTTTGTTTTTTACTCCTACGATACGGCCATGTAGTGTTGGGGTTGCCTATTCAATGTAAATAAAAGAAATTAAAAATAAATATTTATCGACCAAATATTTTTAAAACCTTTTTGGTAAATATCGCATTAACTGTCAGCGCCGTATTAATATCCTTCCAGAATAAGTACCGCCCGCGTCCCGATTACGGGGAGATCGTGTCGTGTTATCCCGTTTTCCCCTTCAACAAAAACAAAGATAGCACGAGTGCCCCGCACGAGGGATGGGGTCTCTAACGAGTGAACATGAGCTTTAACTATACTCCTAGCGATTTCCCGATTATGCCCTAAAGAAGCCCGGAGTCAGTGGCATCTAATTCCAAGATTTGGAGTAGCGTAATCAGGCGAAGCCTAATGGTTGTCATGCCTACGCTACGGCCAGCGCCTGATCTAGGGGGGCAAGCCGGGGCCATGCCTCGGGCGGCAAATTCGAACTTCTTGGCAGACGAATACAAGTCTCTATTAATTAATACATATAAAAATATGCTGGCGGGGCGGCATTTTTAGTTTTAGCCCCGCCTCGAAAAAATGTAGATCCGGCGCTGCCTACGACGCCAAGAACGCCTATAGGTGCTATGACATAAGTCACCTTCGTGCTTTACACTAACGTTCATATTCAATCTCTTATGGAAAATAAGTTGGGGTGTAGGTAGGTGTCACTGCCGTTCATAAAGGATTGCCCTTCGCTTAGCTCGCGTCCGACACAACGGGATGCAACACTGCGGGAATGGCTTTTTTAGACAAATCTCGATAAATATCTGACTGTGTGCAGTTTTGTTAAATTTCCTCTTGACAGAGTTTAGATGAGGTAAAATACCATCTTTTAACTTAATTGTGTCGTTTAATAATGCGTTGTTTTAATATGCTGAGTAAAAAAAAGGAAAATAAAGACAAAAAAGAAAATTTTAAGCAATCATGTTTCGGTAATTGTCAGAATCAAGAATCATATATCTGAAAATCAATTCTTATTTTTTCCTCGTCTGGGCAAGAACAGAGTTTCAAAAAACACAATATTTCTCGTGGCACGTCCTTAATAAATAATGTGAAAACTGTACCTTTTTTACATCGCCCTCAGCTTTAGCGTCTCTTTTGTCGTCCTTAGAATCATCCGCGCCCGCGTCGTCGTCCTTGCCGTTGGCTGTTGTGCTTTTGGCGTCGCCTGTGCCAAAGGAAAATATTTTGTAGAACGTGGATCAAGCGTAACATCCTTGAGATTGTAACGGGCCGGCCACGACTTCGAGCGGGTGCGACAGCAGCAGCGGTTTTCCTAATACATTGCGTCTGATCGCAACTAACTGCTATGCGTTGCGCGTCTCGACCGGAAACCGTGCAATGAACAAAATACTTGCCCCGCCGCAATTCGCGCAAAGTCGTGGCCGGACTGTAAATCATAAAACAAGGGATTTAAGGCGAATGTAGCCTACAAAATAATGTCTCGCTCGCTAATGTTTATTTCGGAATATCAAAAGTTAAGATTTTAAATATTTAGATGATAAAACCTTATTAATCTTTTTAAAGATCCGTGAACATATTAGTTGTGGTTTCCGTGAATATATTAGTATTAAATTTTTTGTTTAAGGAGCCGACGACACTGAACCTAGTTCGGTAAGAAGAGATGATATATAAAAACCTGGTGGCGCCAGTAAAAAAAAAATTAAAACAAATCCGGTTTCTAGTATGACAAGTCTCCCAAGTTTCGTTTGTACCTCGATACTGGGGTGGGGTAGGACTATACGATAACGCAGTGCTGCAAGCCCCCCTGACTGGCCTTTCAAATCACTTTCTCCACTGTTTGGAACATGCAGCAGTGGTTTTTCTTACACAGAAATTGATGCTTTATTCTTAAAAAACGGACTTAATCGCGTACAACACTTACTTATTTCAAGGTTTGCCTGACGTTTCGAATGTATCACAGCCGTGATCGTGGTTTGTGGTCGTGATTCATCTTTCAGATGAGCCTTGGTTTTTTGAGGAGATCGATCATACTATTTAGATACCTAAGTACGAGGCGTCGCTTATCACGCTGCTGCCACTGTTAAGGCCAGTAACGGGGGCTTGCAGCACTGCATTATCGTAATATAGTCCTACCCCTCCCCGGTATCGGGGAACGAACGAAACTTGGGAGACTTATTATACTAGAAACCATCGCCATTTCGTGTTCCCCCATGAACGACGTGTCTTATCATTATCACTACATAGTATAAAACAAAGTCGCTTTCTCTGTCCCTATGTCCCTATGTATGCTTAAATCTTTAAAACTACGCAACGGATTTTGATGCGGTTTTTTTTAATAGATAGTGATTGAAGAGGAAGGTTTTTATGTATAATAACATCCATTAAATAGTGCACCCGTGCGAAGCCGGGGCGGGTCGCTAGTTATATATATATCATATGGGAGTCTTATCAGACTAGGTTCAGTGTCGTTAGCTCTTCTACTATTTGTAGTTGAAATGTTACAAGTTTTTTTAATATTTTAATTTTGACAAGATATACAATCGTTCCAATTGTTAGTAAATAAGTTTTAATATTTTCGTTTAATTATGCGATGGCTCATATCATAACATAAAGCGATAATCTGGCGAACTCCGACGAAATAGCACCATTTGCAATAGGCAATTTACCCTATACGTTGCCGTCTCTATTTAGTCGGTTAGATCTCAAATTGTCATTCACCACTAACTTTAGAACTACGCAATACCCACGCTATATTCGAAGAATGGAAAAGATTGCCATTTATAACGTCATAAATAGTTATAACCTATAACTCTGACCTTGAATATAATTTGAGCCATAAAAAATCGGTATTGTCAGCGCACTAGTAACCTAGTGGTCGTAGGAAAAGAGATTTATACATGACGTCATATCCTGGTCGAGTTCGTTTACATTTGTGTGAACAAAAAAGTGAGGGACCGAGCTTTGCTCGGTGTTTTCCCGGGAAACTATCCAGATCGATTGTTCGCCGAAAACAGTAAATTTCATCAAATGCGTTAGAGCTGTTTCAGAGATCACCGAAATAAATAAATAAATGTGCAAGAATTGCTCGATTAAAGATATTATATATGTATAAAGATTACGATCCATAATAAGTGAACGCGGCATTCAAATTCACAAGCCAGGTAGGCGTTTTACAAAGCACGTAGGCAAAAAATACTATAAATTAAATTTTCATATCGAATTTCAGAGATTATTTTTCTATTTACATACAAACTAACAACACAAACTTTTTAATGGAGTAACTGGCGAAGTAGCTATTCACTAAGCTTCTGGCCGCGACTTCAACCGCGTAAACTTGCACTCCCTATTTCATCTCATCGAGGAATGATTTTCGGAATAAAGTATTCTATATGTTAATCCAGGCTATAAACACGTTGTAGGTATATTAAGTTTCATCATAATCCGATCAACCGTTTTTGGCTGATTGAGTAATAACATCTAAACTTTCGCATTTACAATATTAGCAGGGTTTTTTAAAAATCGATCAATTACTTTTCACTCGGATCATTAGAATGATAATTAGTTGATTAGCTATGAACAGACAGACATTCGTCACGCGGTGTCACAAACCGCAATAACGTGGTTCTAGTATGTTCTAAGCGACATCTTGGGGGTCATGACATTACGTCATTTTAATACGGCAAATATAGCGTGGTAAAAACGTCCATTCATGCTTTTAAGTAGTAAATACACACCGTACTATCAGCGTACGGTATTTTTGGTCATGTGCATCCCAGCTTACTCGTAAATTGACGTTTTTTTTAAAAACTGACTATGGCTTTATAGGGCGGGCCCAATAAAGCGACAAGAGAGCGCGGTTGGAGTAGCGTGGGGAAAATCCAGGGGAAAACCTCCGACACGACCACGCGTGTGGTTTGGAACACTGGAATACTCTAAGAGTTTGCGCTCCAGTGCGATTGGTTGAGCAATTTCAACCGAATCTGAAGTGTCAGTGGAATCGAGCTACTGGGAGTTTTGTCGCTGGTTCACTAAACTAGCTGAGAAGAGTCTAGCAAAAACTCAGCTAGTCCCGACCTGGGTCGGACTGACTCTACCCGGTGTGCGGCAGTACCGGGACGAATAGGGACTATATGTGTCAGTGTTGTCCCGATCGCGCGGTGAATGTCCCCACCGGCGGGAATGCCTAAGTGTACGCGTCGTGAGTTGGACGCCGTAAGCGCTGTGCTCCATCTTTCGATGGACGCTGTGATTACGTCGTCCGGGTCCGTGAGTGTGTGCCTAGGGCGCCGGACCCGGAGTGATCGCCGAGTTACGACAGAGGGGGAGGGATGGGAACGTAGTCGACAGCCAGGGATGGGAACGTAGTCGACAGCCTTCCTAACTAACGGATTCCTATGATGGAGAGCGTTGTCAAAATAACGTCTGGCAGTCTGCTTAAAGAAACCATACATGGTGTTAATCCACATGTCGTGGTGTGAACTGAGGTTCGATTGGTACCACGGGGCACCAGTCGCCCTACGGAGAAAACGATTCTGAATCTGAACGACCTGAAGCGGCTTGAGCGATGTTTGCTTGTGTGCATAAGACATGATTGGACGAACACAAGTTTTGTAGTGTCAGCTTATTTCTAAGTGACATTTTACTAAACTTATGAATCATCGGCCCAAGGCTTCGTAGCACGAACAACGCACGGTTGCCTATTAGATATTTGACTTCGTTGACCAAGGGGATGGGCCGGTCAAACATGTGTATCGGAGCAACCCGCCTTTCCGTGCTAACGCGGTCAGATGGGTGGAAGACTATCGATCCCTGAGGAAATCTCGTATGGTGAGTACGAGTCTAGTCAGGCATACCGAGATGATATAACTTGTATTATGCCAGACCTTGTCGAAGGCGTTAGCCACGTCGAGAAAAATTGCACCGGTCCTGAGCCCCTGGAATCGAGAGAAACCGTCCACTTGCTCCGTGACGCGGGGCACCTGTTGGACGCACGAGTGCGCCGAACTGCTCGTCGATGATGACTTTATTCTCAGCCGTAAATCTGAGAATCCTAGTGAGAAGGATCCGCTCATATAGCTTTCCTAGAGAGCTAAGTAAGCTGATCGGCCGGCTTACCGGGCTTCGCTATCCCTATGACCGCTGAACCTTTCCACGCGGCTGGAAAGTGAGCAATGGCCAGCGCTGCATTGAACATGCCGACCAAAATGAGGAGAAGGGTTTCAGGGAGAAGTCTCAGCAGGATACGATTGGATACACCATCCGCACCCGGAGCCTTCCTAACACGAAGACGCCTGACTAGGTCTCTGACTTCCTTAACCGACACCGGTAAAAAGGGTGGAGTTACGGGGAGACGCGATCTCCTGTCCTTCTTCGGAATCGACCCATCTAATATGGGCTTCGTCGGTGTGTAGGAGACTAGGCGAACATTGGGACTCTAAGCTACTCGAAAGGCAATCGGCTTTCTCACTATCCTCGAAAGCAGGGGTAGGGTGATCCGGACGATCCAAGGGGGTACGGTCCAACAGGCATCTGATTTGAGAGATCTCGCAAGTTTAAAGTAAGTAAGCCAGATGACTAGGCGCGATCTCACCCATCAGATCCCTGAACGACTTCTCCAGAAATTCGGCAATTCTCTGTTTAGACTCGTTACACAAGTCCCTCATGATTTTATGGTTTTCGGCAGAAGGGTGGTCGGATTAAGTCTTTTTCCTAGTCACTAACTCTATCCATAATCCATGAGTTCCATGACCTTAGAGCATTTAAGACAGGAGACGCCTTCAGCGCATCTTTCCCAACAAAATATTTCGCCAAATTTTGGGATAACGAGGTAATACCTAATACAAATATAAAGAAACTACGCACACTTGCAAAACATTCTCCCATTACTACGCACCTACATTAAAATTGAGCAAAAAATACGACTTTAAAAGCGTTTACACTCGGTCAATTTTCGCATGACTAAATTGACCAATGTCACTAAGGATCACATTTCATAGGAAATTCTTATAGACAGTAGTCCTTAGTCCTGAAATACGGTAAGTTTGAAATCAAAATAGCGGCCAAACGTGATGGACAAGTACGAATGTTTAAAATCTACTTTGTAATCGATGCTCTATTTACGATTTTAATTAAAACTTTAATTGCGCAGAAAAACATACGTGCAAGTGTAATGATAGTTCATCTTTTTGAAACTTTGATAAATTAAATTGTCCTACTTTCATTTGTCGTATGTCCGGGTATTCTCCTCTATAGGTCGCATTTCTCAACTAAGTCTGGTGAAATTTTGAGAGTCTGTTCGATAATTATGCATATACAATTTTTCTTGGGATTCAATTTCTGGATTTAAAAAATAAACTCAATGTCTACAACTCACAGAGCTACTAGTTCTTATTATTTAGGTCTAAAGATCGTACCTCTGATTAGAATAACAACATGAAACGCCAATACGAAGTATACTCGTTTACGAGCGTTAAATAGAAAGCGTTTGTACTGTGTATAATACTTAGCTTGCGTAAGTCGTATTTGTACCACGTATCTTAATTCCATTTGAAATATAATTCTGTATTAGATAATTGATAAGGAGCTTATACTAACGTTACAAGCAATTTGTATGAAAAATGAAGTAAGTTACTAGTTATGATTATTATTGTATATGATTGTATCTAAATCAAAAGGTCCCGCTTTGTCTATGTTAACATGGACGATTTTTAATTGCTTCGTTACGGTAATATCGCCGTAATCTGGTGATGATTAGACCATTTGTATACGTAATATACATTTTTGTGATGCTCTTTTTTGCAGCCTTCTCTTTCCGCCCAGGGATCGGATACCGGTATTTTCTCCATAGAAAAATACCGGTATTATTACGGTCACCGGTTCATTACCTCGTTTTTAATGGGACAATCTAATAATACGACGTCGTTACCTAAATACATGATTCAGCCCTACGTAAAGAGCAAAAAATAATCCAAAATATTGGGCTAATTCAGGGTTTTTTAAAAATACCGGAATTGGTCCCTGTTTCCGCCAGGTGCAAACGAGGCTTTTTATTTCATTATTTTTTTTTATATATTTGTCAAAAAGGTTATAAAAATCATCACATCCATAGAGTATTGAGGATTAAAAGGGACCCTCCAATTTAAAGTCTCCGTCAGATCGGGCGCGAATCAGTGCAGTTTGTATGCGAGCACGCGAGGAAAGGATTGGACGTAACGTTGACTGTTATGTTATGAGCTTATGAGTCATGTTATATTAAGCTGTACGGTACCGCGCCCTATTTGGCGGGGCCTTCACGAACATATAGCGTTTTAAGCATTATCAACGGTAACCCGCCAAATATCATTTAGATAAATATAAATCACAATTTATTCATAAATAATTAATGTTGTTATATGGCACATGTAACAAATGATCATTTAAAATTATAACTTCCTATTTTACACAAATGATTTAGTAAATCTAAAGTTGAATTCGCTTAATGTCATCTGGTTTTGAACTGGGTACGACATTTCAGCCCGACTAAGATCTGTAATTTACTTAAGACAAACTTCAAACTTCTGTTTTCTTTGATCAACCATTAAATAGTGACGAAAAAGGCAAGACACGGAGACTGCAGTGTATACCATGCTTTTGTGTTACCTCTTTAAACAATCACAAATGAAATGAATCAAGAGTAATTCCCATTTGTCCTATGGCTCAATAAACTGCCTTTTGTAGATCGGTATCATATATATATCTAGGTTGTTCGCCCGTCTGTGTGACGTGTGACATGCCTTCCCGTATATTATACCTAGGTTTTTGTTGTACAAAATGTATTGCACAAAAAGTGAATGAAGGAATTGAATGAGTGAATGTAAATAAAAACACTTAAATTTTAATAGGTATAAAAACAGTAAAAAATAAACAATTCTGGACTTTATTTATTCACATAACTCATTTTAAGCCGTGGTCCCCAGCGTAAAAAATAAACAATAGCATTCTTTTGTAATGAGCCCGGGGATCCCCGGGATCGGTTGACGACTGTACTGACGATTACTACTGCTACTATCGGTATCTACAAATATTTTTTTCTGTTTCGTGCGAATTAGATGTATTTTTGTATTCGTTGTAAATAATAATTAACAAAATAGTTTAATGAAACCTTTTCAAATCTTGCAGTTCACTGTTGAACTTGCTATCGGTACGAAAAAAGAAAATTAATTTCAAATCCCGCTGTCATTACATGACATGTGGTGTGCGCGCACCTCAACTCTGGTGGACTGCTTATACAACCCGCGCGGTCCCGCATTGCTACTGCACCACTCTTAGTCTAACTGAGTCTTAATACATACTGACGAACAAAGATATATAAGGTGCTCTGGACGAATCCGAAGGATGAACTAGGTCCTACATAACAACAAATATATATGAATTTTGTCTGTCCAGTAAAAGTATGCCTTAGGTCGAGCTGGCAACATTTGTTGCTGTTCTTTTTAGTAGAAAAGAAAAGATGAATATAAAACAGTATTAGGAAAACAGTAATTTAATTACTATTTATTTTTTGGAGTACCAACAGCTACTAAATTATGATTTATAAAGAATTAGTAATTACACTTCTTATTTATAATTTGTGGTTATTTAATCGTTAAGTTACATTATTCATGACTTATTTCCCCAAATCCAACTTAAAAACATAAATGAACATTTAAAATATGGTTTTAACCCTACAATGTATGACTTTGGATTACAGTTTTTGCATGATTTTATACCAGGGAAAAATATTGAAAACAAAATTGTTTGCCTATTAATGGACTATTGAGAAATTTAAAAAATGTAATATCAAAATCAAGTATTTATAGTTAACAAAAACAAGAATAATTGTCAATTAGTAATTGAATGAAATGTAATTAAATTAGAAAGTAATTATTTACGCCCATGTAAAGAAGCAAGATGGGAAAAATAAAAATACATAGATAAAATCAACCTCAACATAATTAGGATAGCTACAAAAACCCAAGATGTAGTATTTAAATTAAAGAGTGGGCTGGACATGTAATTAGAGAAGAGAAGTAGAGTAAATTAGTAACACCCAAGAGAGGGCAAGAGAAACGAGGGAAACCATTCAGAAGATGGAAAGATGATTATAGTTAAGACAACTAGCAAAACGGGGACTAGACTCGCACGCAAAAGCACGAAGATTGGAAAGCGTCCAGGAGGCGATTAGCCAAGGGGCACACAAAATAAGGAAAATAATAATAATTAAGAATGCTATTGTTTATTTTTTTCGCCGGGAGACGACCGCTTGTAAATGTATACTGGAAAAAGGCTACAAATAAATAAATTACGCCCAAGTCTGGTACAGAACACATATAAAAAAACGTAAGCCAAATCCAGCTTAATTTATCTTTATGATATAATTTGAATTCCTCCCAAGATACCATGTCCCACATTACTATTTTGTAATAACCATATCATAAATCCATTTTGTGTATAATATTTTTTTTAATATTACAGCATTTTTGCTGCCTAAACATTCTCAGATTCACAAGTTGCATAGGACAAATGGAAACAACCCGAAGTTAGTGTCCCGACAGGTTAGATGCAATGTAGATGAACAGACCAACCCACACACAGCTCTGACCTTCAACAGGAATGTCTTTGGTTGGTTCTTCGCTTGGTTTATCTACATCATTACCTGGCAGGCCCTGGTCTGGGACCGGGCACTCACCCTTCGAGTCCTGGGAGGACTCATCTTCTGTTGTCTGCCCGTCACCGGTGGCCGACTTCTTGTCTTCATCCTGTGCAAATAAAGTTTTGTCAGTTCCTATTCTTTTTTATAGGTCAGTGAATAAGGATTTTTTCATTGTTGAATAATAATAAACCATGTTTTTACAAGATTACTTTTTGATCCTTACTGATAATCTAAAAAAAGCCTGTTACTTGTCTACAAAATCAATAAAAGGTTTTCTCAATACTTTTACCATGATAATGAGCAAGTTCCACCTCCCTGATAGTTTTAATTCTAATAGAAGATTATTTTTTGATATTTTTGTTGCCAATGCCTGTTGCTGATTATTAACTTGTATGGATTTTTGGACGAAGTGTGTTGCAGATGCGTAATGTAAATAATGTTGGACAAAACCTGCATTTGGTTTAATTCTGTATTTCTGCAATTATTGACATATAAAGATCTCATGTTTGAATTGAATTGTAGCTTATTATTTTTAATAATAAGTGCTTATTTGCAGTATTAACTATAGACAGTAGAATCTGGATACTTACAGTCAAGGAACCAGTGATATTGTTGCACTTACAGAATGTATCAAAAATTGAACTAATTTGCTTTGTATGTAATTTAAAGTGCTTTGTATGAAATTCTAACATGAGGGGATTTCGGAGTCGTTAAAACGTTATATGCAGTCGTAATAAACGGATTCTACTGTACTTTACCTAAATGTCAAACCATATAATGTGCCATGTTGGCTTTAGCTATTAACCTGTCATCTAACGGTCCCTGGGATCCCAAGGCTCATTACAAAAGGATACTACTATTTATTTAAATGACGGCTCAAGTTGCAAATTGTATCTTTTCGTAAATAAATCTCAAGAGCGTCAATTTATGATACACATTCCAATTAGTATAATATTATATTATATTTATTGCTTATACTAACTTAGTATGAATTTTATGTTCAATAGAAATTCCTTTTCCTGTTGTATCCGAGTTACTATCCCGTAATATAAACATTATACTTTTACATTTACTGTAGAGCCCTATAAGGAAAACTATATTATTTAATTACTGTGTATTATTTAACATACATTTACTTATTTGATCCCATTGATACTCTGTTGTTAATGTAGTACAAACATAATTATCAAGGAAGATACTACCACATTGACAAAACATTACGTAAAAAATCTTAATAAATATTATAACTGACATAACCTATGTCCAGAAAAATGGTTTAATACAATCTGAAAATACAATGTTCCATTGCAATACTTCACTATACGAACCTAATAAACTTAAAAACACGGTTTCCAATTCATATGTAAAATTACAATTCAGAAATTTCAGTCTGCAAATCTGCATCTGAAGTTCCAAGCGTCAGTTTCAATTTTCCGCCATTTAAGATTCAACCTTATCGCAAACGAGCAAGGCACATTTCGCTATACAGACTCACAATCTTACAGCTATACATCTTGAAATGTACAGCTGTGTACATATAGGAACTAGGTATGTATGAAGGAATATATAATCTAGCTTTACTTTTTAGGGTCAATCGACTCTGTTGTTAGGCTTTATCGAAAACTATATTTAAACATAACTATAGCTTCATCACGAGCGCCAGTGCAAAAATTGACCGAGGTCAGCGTTGAGGCTCGAAAGACACCATGTTTATTTACATTGACGGCCTACCTCCGCGTCGGAATAGCGAAGCGCCAAGCGACTCGGCATTGGAATGACAACATTATCACTCTATTCATTCTACGTCTAAAAAATAATCGCAAAAACCAAATACCAAGGTCATGCGGATTTCCTATCAATGTCATAATGTACATATATCGTGTACATTAACAAAGGCCTGCACCTAAATGCAAAGGGGCGGGGGTGGCAAAAATACGCGAATTCCTGAAAATAATCCCATTTACATCAGTTTCGATAACCGATCACAATGGCATTCACAGTTTTTCTTGTGAAATATTGACTAATATCACAACCCTCCGTGGCGCAGTTCCCGCGTTTAGCGGGAAGCGAACGTTCTGTCAGCCATGTTGAGACGCAGACAAACATTAGTGATATAACACGGAAATAACACCACTTCACCACTAATAATACTCCCAATAAACGCGCACCACTGCATAGAAATATAATTCAAAGACTGATTTCACAACTATACCTGATTATCACTGATTTTCGCTTTATCGGTATCACCCGACATTTTTCCTACGAAGAAATTGAAAGCGAATTCAAAGCGTCTTCAAACACCGGACAACACAAATGCACGCACCCATTAAAAAAAGTTTTTGCGTTTAGTTACAAATATTTGAATGCCTCGGTCGCTTTTGATTTGGCGGCATTCTTTAAATTTGAAATGATTTTTAATTCATTTTAAAATTGCATGATGTATTGACGAGAATATGTGAATTGTTATTATACCTCAAAGTATAATCGCGATTAATACAAAATATCTGTAATTAAAATGTCTAACCTGCTTGGGTTAGACGTTTTACTTAAAGTGTATGTTACCGGGTAGATTTCAACGAGAAATTTTTCACCATACAAAAAATAATTTGTTTTTTATTCTTTCAAATGCGAGAAAAACAATTCAAAACGATGTAGGGATGTTTGCTGAGTAATTTAATTATATTTAGCCGAACATTTAATGAGTTTATTCGAAGTTATTACATCCGTAACATTAAACCATGAGATGGTGTTGACGAATGTGGTCTGGTAATGATTTTTCAATGGATGGTGATGATATCTTTGGCATGGTAATGACCAGTTAATGGTATTAAAGGTATGAAATACACTGAAAAGCAAATAGATATATTTTTTTATTTGAATAATCAATAATAATTTTACCACTTCTTATTTATCTTATATTTTTTTTTCACATTTGACAGCCAGAATGTGTCATTCTTATTTCTCTCACTTTTGATCTTTTCTCATTTGTTTTTTACAATATGTTCGTTAATGCCTTAGGCATTTATAACATAATGAAATAATAGTCTATTTAGTTTAATCAGCCTCATATTACTGACATAGGTTAGTTTATAACAAGTTATTTTTGGTTTGGTATATTTCGCTTTGCCTTGCACTTCTTTTTATCTAATAATCCTTGTTAATGCCTAGGCATTCATAAAATAAATATATACTTAATATCATAGTGCCTAAACCAAAATTTTACATTTACTTAACTACCTATATTTCATTCTAAGACACAACACAATACATGCAAAGTTATTTTACACAGTTCATTTATGGGACAATAAAATATTATTAATACGAATAATAATGATAGTTGTTTATTTACAGGTAAAAACCCATTAAATACAATGACACATCAAAAAATGTATATTAGTGTAAAAATTAAAACAAAGCAAAACAAATTAAGATTAAAAAGGTAACCCAATAATAAATATTAGGCAGTCACAAGCAGGACGACCTACTTCCTGTTCCTTTCACGATGCACGGAAACCCAATGTTTATATATTGGATTATCCAGATACCCAGACAGCTCACGGAGAATACTATTTTCTGACGTTCGCAGTCGGTGCCAGAAGGAGGCAACGCGGGAGCGTATTATTAATGTATTATATTTACTTCTCACTCCGATAATCTGAAAAGAAGAATAACGATATTATAAGCCCAGATCTAAAATGCGGCAAAACTACCATTTAAAACGTTATTAAACTTAATGCCAACAGGAAAATCACGTATTTTTCGAACTCGTGTCATAGAATATAAGCAAAAAGTTTATTAATTTGTTAAATATTTTACAATTCGTAGTACATATGCAAAAAAATTAAGATAATCGTCATCACCATACATATGGAATCATAACCGTCATTTGCTTGAAAACCGGTGATGACGGGTATGGTGCTGACTACTTGCTAACTTTTTAAAGATTATTCTAGAACGCTGAGTATTATAGCAAAAACGCTGCCAACCCAACATCTTCAATTGTAGTTACGTTTCCTTAGGTAATTAGTTTCAATATCATGTAAGTACTTAATTTTAACGGCTCCTGGATGGTTATGACGAATCATTTCTTCTAGAAACACTTTCCTGTTTTTTTTTCTGTTCAACGGGTGCATACTTAAGTTTCTACTCACTTTTGCTATTAAAACCGAACTGAGGGAGAGGGAGGGCATATCCACGCTGTTTCGCTACGTATACACAAAACTACCTCGATTTTGATATTACGCTGACGGTGTTGACGAATATTGGTACTAAATTTTTATATATTTTTATTTGTACTTATTTGTTGAAGGAAGAATTTAATATTTTTTTATATGTATAAAGACAACGTGGGATAACTTTAACTGATATAAATATCGGTATCGTACGTTGTGAATGCGATATTTTTGACTACAAATATAAAGGTTTGGATTGTTTTGCAAGACGGTGATGATTTTTAACACATAAACCATTTTCTTACAAGAAAGTTATTTATTTATTGGTGATTTTGATTGAAGCACTATTAATATATAAGTACTAGCCAATGACTAACAGAGTTTCTATTCTTGAAACATGATAGTTTTTTTTATAATGACCGAAACGTAACTTAACGCCGGATTTTGAAATCCACCCGCCTGCAAGTCCTGCAACAGTGCTCTGGCTTCTCTGCTGTTGGAGCTAGTCCGGAAGGCTATCGTTAATAGAATAAGTTAGATTTAGAAAATAGTATACAGGTTGATCATAACGGAGCGACATGATCACCTGTGTGACAAGCTCCTTAAATAAGGAGAAAAAAAAAACATTTTTTAAGTTTTTACCAGTATAAATAATTAAATAAAAATGCTGTCAGTCAGAATTACTAAGTTACGATGCTAAAACTAAACGCGATTTGAAAAGTACCATAGACAATTACTGTAGGTTATTTTATATGCGTACAAAACTATTTCGTTAAGACAAATACAGTTTTATATTAGTCTAATTTATTTTTATTTTTAATGCATATTACATGACGAATATAATCTGTACGGTAAAAAATTGATAACCATTATTTTTCTGTAGATGAATTTCAAATAGCGGTATTCGCTCTCGCTGGCTCTGCCATAAAATACTCATTTCTAGACTTTTTGTGTTTATGGTACGCCGCGTCTTTTCTCGCGACGCGAGTTGCGACAACTGAATAAATTTATTTTGGGTTATTTGATCCTTTTTAATGGCTGCCGTATAACGACTGAATGTGTACTTAAATCAAACATGAGTGATTATTCTTCTATGGCTACGCTTCAAAACAATAGCCAACCGGCGGGATTTGCGGCTGCTCTACAACGTGCTAAATTGGTGAGACAAACTGCATTATGTACCTATTTATTTTTTGGTGTATTGGCAACGTCTGCATAGTTTATGTAAAAATGTCTGTTTACCTCCTTTTTGCAACACTTACCGTATCTTTCTGACATAATCCACCCTCTTTTGATTGGCCGGTGACTTTTGTAACTACTGAAAAACGTTAATTCACTATAACCTACTTAAATTATGAACTTTCTCGTGGTGATTTTACTTCCTTTGAAACAATAAAGGGTATCTAAATGTCTAATTTACGTTGATTAACGTCAAGTGTCATACACAATCGATAATTTCTAATTTCGATGTATTTTATATAGTAAGTTTGATTTTAGGTTGCTGCTAAAATCGAGGGTGGTGGTAGCAAGAGACCTTTGGAAGACGGACCTGAGCCAACTGCAAAGAAATTAGCTTCGATTGACCCCGCATATCAACAACAACTCGCAATGAGGTAAGTGTCCAAGAATTGGTCACAATAAAAATAATCATATTAAAAATTCTACACATCATTTGAAAGATGTTTAGACAAATATTTCTAATAATTCATTCGAGAGCAATAATACTTATGATAAAATCAGTACTTAGTTTAATTGAATCAAGAAGTGTCTTGAAAACATACAACTTGACCGAGGCCTTATTGACCAAACAAAAAAAAGAACTAAGTATGAAAAGAAATTACAAAAATGTGTAGAAATGAAATATTGATTTCACTAGTTTTGGAATTGCCATAAATGGTGGGGAGATGGAATACCATATAAAGAGAAATTACCTAAACTATTGGAAATAGCCAATTATATGCATAGGTAAACAATAAACACTGTGTTCACGGAGTTTTATATAATATTTTCTGCCAAGATCAGGAATTCCACCAGTCGCACCTATAAACCAATAATGGTCAAAGTTAAGAAAAAATGGACCAATAATTGTCAAAGTTAAGAAAGTTAAGAGAAACAAATGGAAGGCAGCCTATACTAGTGCTCACAGTTTCTTACTTCTCACTCTATACCTTGCAACTCAAATGGTGTTTCTATTAAATTATGTTAAAATTACTTGATTCCTATTTATGTTACAAAGTTCTTATTAGTATTATTATTTTACTAGCACTAGCAACTCGGCTGCGGCTGCCGCAGCGGCGGCGGCTGCGCGCATCGCGGCGGCCAACCCCAGCCCAGCACCACCCCCACCCGGTTTACTACAAGACCAAACCCTTAATGAGTACATTCGGGTGCCTGATAAAATGGTCGGCTTGAGTGAGTACACAAAACATGACATCCATTCTCAAATGTAGTCACAGGAATGCAACACACCACACACCCATGTTCAATTTTTTTAAACATAGTAACAAAAGAATCTACCAATACTTTCAGAGCTGATAGTACTTGTCTTCAGGAGTAAACTTAAGTACCTATAACAAAAATATTAAGTTTGTTAATTTTGGAGAAAGTTAGGGAAACAGCATTGCCATGTAAAAAAACCCTGTTAGTGAGATCAAGTCAATGACTAAGACTTATTTGATCCTCTAACTAGTGGGTGACTGTCACTTAACTGGTCACTTCATTTAGATAAGTGAAATACTAAAATAAATGTCAAACAAGGATGTTAAATAGACAAAATGTAAATTGTCAGTTAAATGCACAGTATTCAAAGCAGCAGCTTGCCACACACAATGTGTCTTATGTGTATACCGAAGATAATGTGGCGTACTTGCTGATTGTGAGTCAGAATGTTATGGAAATAAAAGACAAATCATACAAACGCATTCATGTTCACTTAGCAGTTAAGCTGTCTTTCTTACTTGTGGCAGTTAAGTGTTTGTATGTCACTCGAAATTAAACTATGGTGGCATGCATTAAAGCGTCGTCTACCAGAAAAAAAAGAACAACATAAATTATTTAAGATTAGAAATATGTAAGATTAACCCTTTTCCAGGCCGCACAAAACTAGAAGGCTTTACAAAAAACAAAATATGTATTAAAAAAAAAAAATTATGTTTTAGTGATTCATTTCAAGTCGATAATTTAAGAAAATCAAGGCAATATAATAATAACCTTAAACCCCAGAACTAGGATTGGAAGTTTATTGACACATATGTGATCGATAAATCCTAGTATACCTGGGAAAGGGTTAATGCAGTGAATCAGAGTTTCCGGGTTCGATTGCCGTTCTCTTCCTCGTGTTTATTTATTGGGGCTAGTATTTTCAGTATACATTTATGGAAAAAAACACTAAACGGCAAATCTGTATTTGTAAAAGTCTCCCCAAAGAAGCCACACAGAAAGAAAGTAACCATATTTACGCAGCGGTAAATTGATTTATTTCTGATAGATGTCGGGAGGACGTTTTCACTAGACCTGGCATTTTGCCAAACACAATACTTTAAATGTCAGTCAATGCATGAAATATTTACTGATGCAATTTATTAGGCTTAATTCATAACGATCGAGATGGAAGTGCAGACAGCCCAGCCTCACCAAGAATAGGGTATTTTTGTGTATGAAAAATAAACAATAAAATTGTTAGAATAACATAAACAAGATGCCAAGAGATTATAACAGAGATGGACGTCCACGACAATGAATGGCTTAAACCTAAAGTGGTTTTCTCTCAAAATGTTGAATAATTATGCGAAGAGTTTGTATAATTATAATTTTTATTGAAGTAAAAAGGTTATGACAATTTAATACTGGCATAAAAGAAGAAAATATTTTCGAAATGACGATACACTACGTCTGTCATTCATGTAAATTGTAAACATTGCAATAAGATCGTTTATATTGTACTTTGTTAATTTTCTTGGTGTTGTGGATATATGTCGCCAACTCAAACCGTATATTTTCTCATGTGAAGAACTTACTACAGGTTTGAGTTCAATTATTGTTTATTTTTTACTGTGCTATGTCAATTCAAAACAGGAGCCACGTCGCGTGACATCACGCGGCCAAAGACACGTGTTCAGCGCACAGTAGTTTTTTAAAATCAATTTTTTAGTACTTTTCCTTAAAAAATATGAAAAAATAAGAGTTTTATGCAACTCTCCAGCAAAATAGATTTTATAAGTACTTTAAAACTCATATCGGTGCTAAAAATTTGCTAAGCGGTAGCCGCCATTACGAATGTCAAGTGTGACGTCATACAACACTAAATTCCCAACTCGTGTCGGTCAAAAACACTCGCTAATCGCTCGTGTTTTTGTTCACCTCTACTTGATGGGAAGTACTTACTTACCGAACTTGTATCGTAAATACGAGGGCTGCCTTTTAAGATCGTTTGCAAACCTCCCGCGATTATTAAGAAAAAATAGCGTTTTCGTCTTTTTGAATTTAGAATTCAGAAGCAAAAGATTTTTTTTTTATTAAAATCTGGTTCGAAAGGATGAAAAAGTGTATTAAATATCGCGGAGAATTGGGATGTTGACAATACAATACAATACAAATACTCTTTATTGCACACCTCAATTAAAGGACATAGTACAGTACAAAAACACAATCAGTAGAGACAAACAACAGGCGGTCTTATCGCTAAAGAACGATTTCTTTCAGATAACCTTAGGATAGCGGAAATGAAATCTAATTATAACGATTCATATCAGGTGGTGCAGTGCAGAGTTAATACATATGAAACCTACTAATAATTACAACAATAACATTTAATTAAGGATAATAAACATACGTATAAAAATATACGTACATAAACATACAAATATATAGTCAGCCACATAGTTTAAAGGAGGAAAGTCTTAAGTGTGTCATGAAAGAGATAAATAGTGATTTTTGAAGACAGCAAGAGATTCAGCACGCCTCAAATCAGGAGTTAAAGAATTCCAAAGGCGAATAGCTCGGAAAGTGAAAGAATTATAAAATTTTGATGAGGAAGATGGAACAGTAAGAAGCTTGTTTCGGGAGGACCTAACTGAGCGAAGATAAGTAAAACGCTCTTTGAGATAGCGTGGAGTTGCAGGGTTGAAGAGAGTACAATACAAAAGAGATAGGGTGTGAGAATTTCCGAATAAGGAGCCGCTTGAGCTGGGAGCGGAAGAAGGATACATGATCTTCTAATAAAATAAAATAAAATAAAATGATATAATGATAATTTGATGGTTTTTTATCCATATAGCCACACTATGTTATAAAATGTAACATGAGTCATCGATATTTCATACCTATTACTGGAACACTGGTGTGGGGTGTTATCTCGTTCATATTATTACCAGCATCAAGGTTCAAAATACATTCAAATAGGGCCTATGTAATGGCCATAAAATATTTTTTCTACTCCTGTACTTTTTTCGCGACTTACGCAATCGTGAACTCTAATATAAATACATAGTTTATTTATTCTGTAAAAAGTCTATAGTCTATTGCCCAAAAACACACTCCTTACCCTACTTTAATGAAAAATAAAAGCAGAGTTGGGTGCCACAGACTACTACAAATACTATGTTTAGTAGTCATTCTGTGGTGCGTTCAAGTGAAACTTTTATGATTAAAATCAGTGCTGCCAACTTAACGCAACATTGCTATAATTTTTATGTATAATTAATATTGCTATAATTAATGCATAATATATTATTTACAAATATAAATACATACATTTATCATCTTTTTTGTGTTATTTAACAAGTTTTATCTATTTTCAAATATATATATATATGAAAAAGAAACAGTTGAGTTCCGATCCGGATTTGAATTCAGTTTAGGTCGAATGCCAAGTTTAGCAAATTAAAAAAAAACCATAAACAAAATGTCATATTTTTGATTTCCCACCAAATTCCTAATTGAAAACATAAACATTCAAGCTGATAAATGATTATATTACTTAAATAAAACGTTTTTTTTTTGTGTTCATGAAGAAAATGTGTAGGTACGTTGATTCTTTTAAAAATCCACGAAGAAGTTGTGTAGCATTACTGAAGAAATTGCGTAGGTAAGTTGTACAATTACTAAGGGAAAATATGGCGCATGAAAAGTCTGAAAATACTTATTTTTTATTTGAAATAAGTCGTAGAAAAAATATTGTATGCAACGGTGTATAACTGGTATAAAAAGGCTCGTGGTGTCTTTACTTGCGATGTTCGCCAAGGCTCACATCGCAACCCACACAACTAGCCTTTTTATACCCTTATACACCAGTTGCATAATATACTAATAATAAATTACCAGTGACAATAAAACACGAAGAATTAAATAATAAGTTTTTAAAAACAATCAAACAATTATTCGTTTCAAAATGCTATTATACTGTAAATGAATATTTAAAAGAGCAATTGTAAGAATAAAATTTACCATCAATTATATCAAAGCCTTAGGTTAATTTTATTTTCTATATAAATTTACACAAGTATGTTTAAATTAAAAAACACTAATTTTATATATAGAATAGAGAATTTGTTGTTACTATAATATTAAATCACGAAAGTAGGTACCTAATTTTAGAATAATATTCTAAAATTAGGTACCTACTTTCGTGATTTAATATTATATTATATTATAAGCCATGAATTGCCCTAGCAAGGGTATCATGTACATACATATTATTACATCTTAACATCATTTGCAATAAATGAAATGAATGAAATATTTTTAAGAACTAAACCGGTGAAATACTCGTTCTACCACATTATAGGACACCGCAGCCATAATACCACCATTATTTGCTCTCTAAGTATGTGACGTTTTGTTTACTACCCCTGTTGGGAACTTTGGAAAGTAAAGTCCTTAGGATTCCTAAGTTAGGAACCAGGAATTCCTGAGGATGCGCTGTGTTAAGAATGAGATGCTGCATGTATCTATACAAGGAATACATACACAAATCAAAAAACCGGCCAAGTGCGCGTCGAATCACGCACAATGAAGGGTTCCGTACCAACACCTAGTACACATTTATGGTTTTAGACATTTATTTCTCGTAAGATGTACATAAATCTCTTACTGAGAAAACTAATAAGTTATTTTTCTTAAATCTAAGTAGGAGATGGTGGGCATGCTACGCTCTCCTATTTAGACCCGACTACCGAAGTCCAAATTTTAAGACATGTAAACAGAGGTTTCTGTGTGTATGTGTTGTGAACTTGACAGCTGTCACTTGCATTTTGGTCCCATTTATACCCTAAAATCTGTCTTGGTCATTACATTACGAAGTATTATACGTATTACGTTCTGCATCAATTATATTTATTTTATAGCGTATTAACTCTGGCGCGGTCTTGGGCTATCTACTGTTGTCACGATTATGCGAAATCCGCCTGATAATATAAGTGCTATAAACAAAGTTATGATTTCAGACTTGACGCCCTCTCACGCCCGCCATGTTGAATAAATTCAACAAGCAGAAACACGTAGGCAGAATTAGGATAAATCTAACACCACTTCAATTGCTGAAATCCATCAAGCATCTTGACTGGGAGATGGCAGCAAAATATCAGTACTTAACGATCTGTTTAAACCATTACCCTTCTTTTTGGTTTAGCGGTAATTGGGTAAAATATTAATATTAACACAGCTCATGTCATATCCTATTGTGTAAATCTAAGTACAATTTGAAATTCTTGCAAGCTTCAAATTCAGATATTCTCCCCTACAAAGACTAACGGAATATCTCGCATATGGATGCATTTTACTCCACGAAGACATGTTTTCTCGTCACAGTTATGTACCAGGGGTTAGTGTAGAATTTACTAAGCTTCAATGTTGCCTTTGACCATATTTTAATAGGGTAGGTTGATTTCGCACAAAATTCGAATATCTTCTGGATGGAGTACATTTTCCAATATAGCGGCGGCTGTAGAAGGTCCTGGCCTTCGGACTTTTGGGAGACGAAAACAAGGCCATCAATGAACATTCATACCAAATTTCATCAAAGTTACCAACATTTCGAGGTTTTGCTTCCTCGACTGGGTTACTTATTATAATCCACTTCAGGCCATTTAGGTTGGGATTATATCTGAAGGTACGTTTATACCTTTCTGACATTTGAATTTATTGACAGTCATCGGGCGCGGCGGAGAGCAGATCACCCGACTGCAAGCGGAGTCCGGCTGCAAGATACAGATGGCGCCCGGTTCAGGCGGTCAACCGGATCGTGTGTGCACGCTCACTGGCTCTAGAGAGGCTATCAACAGGGCTAGGTTAGTACTATTACAGGAATACAGGTTACAACATGCTTGCTCAGGACACTTCTAAAGCCTTTGCCCTTACTAACAATTGTGACCTGACATGATAGTGCCCATTCAGGGCAGCATTGTAATATCAGGTAACAAATGTATGCAATCGCGGGGCAGGGCATAGAATACAAAGGGAACAGAAATTTGGATAGACTGTAGAATGGGTTAGATTTTTAGGGTTTCAAATAAATGCTTTCTTTTTTTTTTGGAACCTGACTGTGGCTTTATAGGCCGGGCCCAATAAAGCGATAGGAGTGGGCGGTTGGAGAGTAGCCTGGGGAAAATCCAGGGGAAAACCTCCGGCACGACCACGCGTGTGGTTTGGAACACTGGAATACTCTAAGAGTTTGCGCTCCAGTGAGATTGGTTGAGTGGTTTCAACCGTATCTGAGGTGTGAGTGGAATCGAGCTACTGGGAGTTTTGTCGCTGGTTCACTAAACCTAGCCTAGCTGAGAAGAGTCCAGCAAGAAACTCAGCTAGGCCCGACCTGGGTCGGACTGACTCTACCCGGTATGCGGCGGTACCGGGACGAATAGGGACTATATGTGACACTGTTGTCGCGATCGCGCGGTGGACGTCCCCGCCGGCGGGAATGCCTAAGTAAATGCTTTCTAATAGATTCATTTGTCACTTAGACAAATTGTTGTGCCAGATTAAATGAATCCTACTTGAGGTGGATGGCTATTTTCACGAATCATCAACAAACATATTAGCCATAGTAGACACCTGACGTTTATTAATAAGTCTTGAATATTCTAGGCTAGTTGATAGATAAGAGTTCATACTGTTATTACCGTACCATTGACTTCACATAAAAACACATCAAAAGAAATGATTTCAATAGCAACCATAGCCCCGTCCGAAGATTTGAACTGAAGGCTGGGGTCGGCGTGCGTCTTTCTTACTAGAGTCATATACAGTAGTTACATTCAATATTTAAATGACAGCGCCGCTGCTTACGACTAACTTGCGTCCGTACCAAATTTATAGCCGCCAAATCGCGCCCGAAGGGCCTCTTAGCATATAAGTCAATGATGTCGGAATTACGTATGTACAGACAGGTTGATAGGTACTTTATATAACGTTCCTCAAACTGGGCCCCCTAAAAGGTTGTCACGACCCCCCCTATTCTCGCTCACCAATTAAAGACAGTCCGTAAATCTGAGACGCCTTTTTGGGGTCGTCTCAGGTTGAGTAACTACCCACATTGTCGCTGGAATCCCGAGATAATATCAACGAGATTCCCGCGAGTCTGGTGCCCGCGTAATAATGTATTTTCTCGGAAGGATTTTGCTGATGGCTGTTACGGCCTGTCAAGATGAGATGACTGATTCAAGCCTAGAAGTTGGGGGGGTCGGCCCGCCTAGGAGGTACGAATTTTTAATACAGTACGGGATTTATGTTAACGGGGGTTTCGGCATTAAAAGGTTTGCTCAAATATATAAATCCTGGAAGTATCGTTTCCCAAATGTCTAACTAAAACAGGGAAGGGATTCCATATTTTTTACTAACTCGTGTACTATCTTATTGTGTCTGCTTTCTGTATTCGACACTATCATCGTTTGGGCGTAGTAGTGCCGTCGTCAAGACAAAGCAAAGTTCAGTACATTCTTTTTCTCGGAACATTTATTCGAATTTTAAAATTACGGTTTTCTATAATCATAAACAGTGTTCGTTAAACACCCTTCCCGCACCGCGCGGGTACCGATTCACTTAATCAATAGGTCTATAGATGTCCCATTTTTTTCTGCCGAAATCCTATATTCGCAACTCACGTCCTGAGGCGTGTATTTACCTGGGGAGGCGGCATCTGCGAGGCCACCTTTCAGGGCAAATATTCGCTCTATATGTTGTACTGCCCAGCTAGCATGATAGACTTTATGCCCATCGGCCGTAAAACGTAAACAATCATAAAACCCATTGTGCTATCTGGGCTGGCGTTACTGTTTATGTAGACAGGTTTTGGGTAGTTAAATTTTGTATTGTATTTTCTCTGACCGAACAACAAACTTTGAGCTTACGTATAGGTATATGTCTTCTTCTAAATTGGTTTATTTCAATTTCTTGGATCGGACATTCTTTAGTAGTATGTGTAATCGATGTTGTATGTAGATTAGACTTGGTGTGCTTTTCTAGGCAATACAAATACATATGTATATTGTGATCCTCTACGAGTTTATTTAAGAGTAAGTGGATGAATCCCGAACACCATACGTGGTATGAGAGTAGGTACTTTGACATTAACAGTTTTAATTCGTAAAAAATCGTTAAGGTTGGGCCACGGTAACACTTGTAAAATTGTAACTTTTGTCTTCATGAAATGAACCTTAAGAGAAAAATGATCGTTGCCTTAAGATTAAGACGAGGTAGACCCTGGCCAATTTTTGGTTCTACTCTTCAACTAACAAGACTACTAAGAAAATTGAAGCTCTAGTACCACGAATAAGCCTGGGCCTACCTCGACTTAATGAATTATGCGGCTGTCAAAATATGTTTCATGTATTTTGTCACATCGGACTCATAGGACATAGTTGCATTGGAAGATGCACATTGTCTACATATGGCATGTGGCAGTATTCCACATATCCGCACGCACACATATAATATATATATATATATACACGTGCCGCGGATTATACGAGTGAGAAACTTTCTTGCGGTTATGTTTTATGTGACTCTCTAACGCTTTACAATCAGACCAATACGAAGGATATTGTGCCTTGTCAGCACCGTTAACTATATACGTTTCGTCTTGGCATTAATACATCAATTAGTTCAGTTGTCTATGCAAGAACGACGTAACCTTTCAAACAACATGTAACCCACCATTTGTCACAGGGAACTGGTGAACCAGATAGTGAATCATCGCGGACGGGAGAACGCGCCTCAACACCAAGACGGGCCCGGCATGGGCATGGGCGGCGGTGACATGGGGGGACCACCCATGCGGGGAGGCGGCGGTGGCGGTGGCGGCGGCGGCGGTGGCCTCGCCATCACGGTGAGTATAGGCTATTCAACATTTTTTTATATTTTAAAATGTTAACGTATTACATATAATATTCCATAGTTAACTAGTATCTTTATTTCCTGAAAATAATATCGTATAAATTTGCAAAGATAAAATGGTTAAAATTTGAACGATAGGTATTCGCGACAAAAAGGCAGCCGCCATTACGTCCTCCGTCGTGACGTCATAAGAGCAGAAACGTCAAGGTGTGTGTTTCTGCAATCCTGACGTCACTCAGGAAAAAAAGCGGTCGGTGTTTTCGGTCACATGACAAACAGACAATAAAACTACGACTTTTATTTTGAAATTGAAAATATATTTTGTTTTTAACTTTTTATAAAAAAATAGTGTATTATATATCTTAGACCTTCCCTACGATCAACACAGTCTAGGTCCTTTTCCGCCCATATCAACCTGCCGCCGCTTTCACCAGACCATCAGTACACTTTCGGGACGACATGTTCAAGAGCGTCACGGGCAACATTAATCAAAGAGGCCAATCTTCATTAGTCGTGTGAGGCGCGGTCCGCTCGGCTGTACGTTCAATGCTTACGTCCCTCGGCTGAGACATGGTTTTACTGAGGCTGCAGCTCGCCCAGTGTGTACAGTCTGTACTCATGTAGCTGGACACTGGCACTTTGTCGTTTTCACTCGTTGGAAATGTTAGTATGACAGTTTAAACATGATCTTAAAGCTACAAGGTACAAAGGTGTTAAGCCTCATATGACTTCGATTGTACTATTGGTCAAGCGTCAATGGTCACTGAAACTGGGCGTCTGTTCGTCGTTTTCATACATACTTTATGATATTGACGTTTAGCATTTTGTTGAACAGGAAGAAGTGATGCTACCCGGTCCAAAAGTGGGTCTGATAATTGGCAAGAATGGCAAGACCATCAAACAGCTGCAGGAACAGTCTGGCGCGAAGATGGTCGTGATCCAAGACGGGCCTAACACCGAATACGTGAGTATCTAACTGTTTTAATAATTATTAGTTTTGTAATTATTAGTATTTTGTGGGGTTATATTTTACAGTTACAGAGCAAGAACGCGGCGCGGTCCATGTTTATAGTATTGCCTGAGGGGATATTCTCACCTAACGGTGCCAATGAGCATGTTTAGTGTTAGCCTTAAGATGGCGTGCACTTTTTCGTGAAACTTTTAGGGTTTTCGGGGACACAAATTCCAAAATTAATATCCAATTAGATTTTATACCTATAATTAGGTTATAGTTAAAGCTTTGACATGACCTACTCTTATTTGTTCGCAGGAGAAACCCCTTCGTATCTCAGGCGATCCTAGCAAGGTGGAGCATGCAAAACAACTAGTCTTTGAATTGTTAGCGGACAAGGACGCGGGTGGCGGCGGCGGTGGCGGCGGCGGCGGCCGGCAGTATGACGATGTATATTCCCCGCAAGACCAGGGCAACCATATGGGCGGGAACTCCACCGAGGTTAGTAGATATCATGTCTCAACCTGTGCACGACTCGCTGCCATTTCGCGTTCTGTTTCATTTGTACTTGTGTAAACTAGAAACGGTCTTGAATTATGTCAGTTTTGCTAGGTTCGCTAGTGATAGGCCCCAAATCAGCTGGAATTCAACGCTAACAGTTTAAACCCGCAGATAGCGGTGGGGCAAAGGCCGTAGTATCTTCGTATTGCGAGTGCGCCATCACATGTGCTACAAAGTGTTGGACCAAAGCGGCAATTTCAGTGAGGTCAGACGGGTGGTAACAAATCTGGCCATTGATATCAAAATATAGCCTAGCCTCGTCAAAATTACCAGAAAAACTCCTTAACCGCAATATAGTAATGGAAAGAGTTAACTGTTTCAACTAATAGTCGAACTAGAATGTTGTGTAAGCAGCTTAAGTAGACGGTGCACTCCACATGATTTAACCCAACGTTTGATTTTCTTGTAACCAGGTTTTAGTGCCAAAAATAGCAGTGGGCGTCGTTATCGGACGCGGCGGAGACATGATCAAGAAAATTCAAGCAGAGACGGGGTGCCGTGTTCAATTCCATCAGGAAAGAGATGACGGACCCGGAGACAAGAGGTAAGTACTATAGATATTATGATTAGACCTTTAAAAACTTCAAGACCAATACTTTACATACCTTTTTTTCTGTAGATGTTACCTACAAGGCAAGCCCCACCAAGTGGATCAGGCGAGACAAATGATTGAAGATCTAATCGCTAGTGTCAACGTAAGTACACTCCTTACCTTAAGTAAGTACACTTTGCCTTAATATTACTGATGTGTTACCGTTAGCTCTTTGCCTGACGGAGGACGCCATTGAAACTAAATTTATATGTTTATCAGAAAATTGCCTCGAATATGATTGATAATGGAAAGAACTCGTTCAGCGTCATTGTCTACTACTCTTTCATCTGTAACTTGTAAAATTTGCGCGTGTATTTCGCCGTGGACTGATTAGATGTTCTAGTACCTAATTATTCTGGAGTCCTCTACCGGGCATCGAGGTAGTCAGCATAATCAAATCAGCTTGATGAAACCACGTAAACTCCAGAAAAAACTGCCATAGTTGAATCACTTAATCCATAGAGTATGCTAGATGTACCTAGTATGTGTCTGCGTAATTTCATTTAAATCCTTCTCTTGCTTACATGCAAGCTATAATAAGAAACTCCATAGATAAAGTACATCCAATAAAGTTTAAAATACGAGTATTAAATAATGAAATTAATAATGACTGTGCGCAGGTCTCACACCAACGCGAATCGCAAGTGAGAATCACATTTTTAACTACCACTTGTGTTGTGCATGCACTGTCTTTAGTCTGTGATAGTGCTAAGGGGGAATAACGGATTCTAAAATATCTACAGACTTTGGCATACATGCCATTCATGTTAGAGGTCCTTGGTGATAATTATCTGTTAATTTCAACATTTGTTCTGTTAGCGCGCATATAAATCAGAAGGGTCAATCGTGATATATAGATATGTTGTTATCATGACGTGGTTAAGCATGTCAGCATCATTCCTAAACGGAGCCCTTAGGGCTCTCTGGGAGAGTAAATCATATTATTAAATAGATTCTAAACAGCATTTTTTTTAAAAGAGTTACTTTTTCCATCAAATATTGGACACTGACGTTATTCCTTCATAGTCACACAGCCTTTGGGTTCTTATATCATCGGATTCTTACTATGAGACTGGTTGAGAGGCGTGGTAATAGAACTTTCACTATTTATGATCTGTCCTAGGGTCTGGGATATTTTGGGGTGAATATCATTGTTTCAACCGTCTAATTAATTTGGCACCGTTTATGTTGAAGATTATGATATTTTACTGCAAACTTCGTGTTTAAATATACGATACCACGTTTTCGTATTTGAATAACTACTGTACAAATTTAGTATTTACTTGAGTGGGAGTATGAGAGTCAAACTATATATAATATTCGGACTTCTTTATTTTTTAATTCTTTCAACTTTCCTCTTACTTTGGGGTAAAACTAACAAATCTTCGGTGCTCTGAAAGACATTTTGGACTCTGTATTGGCTTAAATTAGAAGCAATCGTTAAACAGAGCCTAAAGTCGTATGTGAATTCTTTAATGGCCAATTTATTCTTCGGTTTTATGTGCAGATAACATCACGAGAACATTTAGTGTACACGATTTTTCATTTGTTATTGTTTAACAGGTGTTAAGTTTTTACGTTTCTGGGACACGATAACGTTTACTGCGTGAGACATTCGTCGTTTTCTAACATGTGTGTAAGTGTGAGAGAGACAAAAGCTTTCCGTTGCCAGTAAACGGTACCTTACTTGGAACGACCACCCTCTTGAAAGTGGTTTCTTATAATTTTCAATTTTTATGAGTTGAAATATCGGTTTCGGGAGAATTCCGATTGATGAAATAAGAATACATTTTTATTTATAAATCCCGAAGGCTACTGCAATAACTCACGGTCACGGATAGTGCTACTCCGCCTTATGTAGGATTTTCATCAAACGGCAGGAGTCGGCGCGCGTCTTGCTTCAAGTTAGAGAGATTTGAACCTTATATAACGACGACGTTAGTTTTCACAAAGAAACCCGACTCGACTCCCGACTTGCCGCGAGTGTCGGGAGGTCGCAGGTTCTAATCCTGTTCGGTGACTAAATTTTTCATTTATTTCTAAATTTGTAGTTTGCTTTTATAATACAAAATTAATTAATTTTACATTAGAGTTCATATTTAAGGGGCTCCTAGCTCACAATGACCTTCGATTTGTAACTCCCGTTTTCTCGTGTTTTTTATGGCTTATTGTATTAAGAACAACGAGGTTTACCCAAATAGTATACTATATTTACTTCAAAACTCACTTTCTTCGAGATACATGTCATCAAACTTTGGCAATTTTTGGACGTAAAAATGAAGATGAGTTAAAAAAAAAATCTCTTGCGTTGTTAGAGACGTCAATAAGGAACAGTTACATGTACATTTCATATATATATAAGTGCATAAACAACATACTAGTATCGAAAATAGAGCTTTTTTGGACCATGTTTGAATAAACTATAAAAAATATGTAGTCAGTTTTTCAAAATCTAGCTCTTGCAAATGTAGATAAAGTATTGAAGAACCGATAACCGCTTGTGCCATAAATATATCTATAGTTTTGACGGAACTTGTCAAAAATCGACGAATAGCGCGTGAAGTCCCTTAAATTGCAGCAGCAATAAAGGCGAGGAGTCGCGAACGCGCAGCACGTTACAGCGTTGTCATTTAAATATAACTACTGTGAAGAAGGTTCAATTTCTTTGACTCTTGGAAGATGCGGGCTCCGGCCGTTTAATGTGAATGCTACAGCGTTTTAATATTCCTCGGCTATTATATGAGTGTGAACTTGCACTAAGGGACATCTAAGGATCTATCTGGACTTCACCACTAAATAAAAACTCTATTCCAACAGAGGCGGGACCAAGAGGTGCGGTCGGGACGAGGGCGCGGCGGCTCCGGCCAGAGGAACGGGGACCGCGGAGACTTCCAACAGTGGCAGGACCAGCAGGAGATCCGGGTCACGTTCACCGTCTCCAACTTGAAGTGTGGACTGATCATTGGCAGAGGTGAGACCTGATTTACTTGTAGTGGATGTTTTTTTTTTAACCTGACTGGCGTGGCTTTATAGGCTGGCCCCAATAAAACGATAGGAGTGCGCGGTTGGAGAGTAGCCTGGGGAAAATTCAGGGGAATGAGCGGTTCGTTTAAAACTGGAATACTTAGTTTGCGTTCCAGAGATTGGTTGAGCGGCTTCAACCGAATCTTGAGGTGTGAGTGAAATTGATCTACTGGGAGTTTTGTCGCTGGTTCGCTAAACCTAGCCTAATATAGTGGATATAATGGATGTCATATCCCATGATACAGTCAAGTTCACAATTATATGTAAAGTACATATAATTGTGAACTTGAAGGTATCTGAGCAACCTTATGTATTTAACTATGAAGTCGTGTTCACATATTTTGATCACTTATCCATGCACATGTTTTCGAACTCTATTGTACTACAATGGCACAGACGGCTTCACGATTGGATGCCACTTTTTTAATCCCGAGCAGCTCTTTTAGCCTCTTTCTAATATAACTTTTCTAGCCTTGCGACAACCCTCCCAACTGGTGGTGGTGGTTGTTTAATTAAAAGCAGTGTTTATTATCTCCGCCTGATGAGTGTTACCGAGTTTGGCCCATCGATAAAATGAACTGTTTGTAATCTAGTGTTTTATGGCAGTTAAAACTTAAAACTTCATCTATCTATGGTAAGGCGGCGAATTTCCTTGTTCTTGGGCCGGTTTTGATAGCTATTCCGCTCGTCGCTGGGCCTGTTTCGCGCATATGAACAAAAAAAAAGTTTGATATGTATTTTGATTTTGTTCTTAGGATTAAGTTTGTTATGATGTTTGCCCTAGTCGGGTCCATGTTCGTACTGGCTAAACTGTAAGTAACCTGACATTGTAAAGACTCACTATGAGTTTATTTTTTATTTATCTTATGGCATTTATTTCCTGAGATATTCGAGAAGATGGTATGGTTGCCAGTTTTGTTTAACTTTTAACACCACCCTGGTGGGTAGGTACTCCCTATGCGTCCATGGTGCAACTTCGACCAGTACAGTAGTACCCAACTGATAAGGCGCGTCGTGAAGAAAAGAAAGTATCGCTCCGAAGATTAACGAAAGAATGCTTAAAACTTACAATTAACCTTAGATCACTACTATAAGGTTCATAATACACTGTTCATAATGCGCGTGCACTCGATCAGAAGTATGGCGGCTGACTAACATGCCACGCGGCGCGCGCTAACATGGCGGCAGCTGCGGACCAATAGCGGTACAGGAAAAAGAAGCGCGGTGCGTGGAGCGTGCCGATTGGTCAATAGCATTTCCCGCGCTTTAAAAATTCATCTTCTGCGCAGGTACATCGGTAAGCCATATCAGTTGGGTACTACTGTAATGAGTTATATTGAAACTAAAGAGTTATCTGTTTGCAGGGGGTGAAGTAATAAAGCAGATCAACGCGCAGTCCGGCGCGCACTGCGAGCTGGACCGGCGCGCGCAGGGCGCGGACCGCAACAACCGCACCTTCTACATCCGCGGACACATCGACGCTGTCGAGCACTGCAAGCGGATCATCATGGAGAAAGTTGGAATGGTTAGTTTGTCTGGAGTGAATCAGAACAGGATTCTGTGGAATGATTTCACATGGGACTACCAAGATTTTCGCCTCGAAAGAGCTTCGGTCAGGGCACTATTGAAAAAGACAGTAGGAAGGATAAGTATCATCATTTTCACCAGTCGTCGTCGCGTCTGTTCACGGCTGCATCTATCTCGCGCTAGCGGCTGAACCCTGAAATGATGCCATATCTTGTCTCCGCGCTTAAAATTAAAAAGTTCTTACGATTTTACTCAAGGGCAGAAACAACCTTACAGTACTTTTATCTCACGAACGCGGGTTAACCATGGTTGTGTGTAGAGTTGAGCTACACATGCACATTGTTTATGTGTGGTGTGCGTCAGCGTAGGAGCTATGTGTTCGTATGTGTCACAACTACAAATCGTTATTATTTTGTCTAGCCGGTGAACTTTATCCAAGAGGGCGGCAATGGAGGCGGCAGCAACAACGGCAACGGCAACGGTGGCGGCGGCGGCGGTGGCGGCGATTACTATGGTGGCGGCGGCCCGCAGGGCGCGGCCTGGGGCTACAACCCGCACTGGCACCAGCCCACAAACCAGCCGCCTCAGGTACACTTGTCTAAACTTCCTTCTCCAGATCTTTTGGCAGAAGCTTTTATATCTGATGATCCCTTTATTTGTACTAGCATCAACTACTTCAACAAGACATTTTTAAGGAGCCTTAACACCTGCTTTTGGGCACCGGCTCGAAGGGTCGACAATATTAGGAAGATTGCGGGTCACTCTTGGAAAAGACTGGCTCGGGACCGGGACGAGTGGCGTATGCTCAGAAGAGAGGCCTATGCTCAGCAGTGGACGATTACAGGCTGAAAATCCAGGGGAAAACCTACGACACGACCACGCGGGTGGTTTTGAACACTGGCATACTCTTAAGAGTTTGCGCTCCAGTAGAGATTGGTTGAGCGGTTTCAACCAAATCTGAGGTGCGATTGGAATCGAGCTACTGGGAGTTTTGTCGCTGGTTCACTAAACTACTTGAGAAGAGTTCAGCTAGAAACTCGGCTAGGCCCGACCTGGGTCGGACTGACTCTACTCGGTGTGCCGTGTACCGGGACGAATAGGGGCTATATGTGTCTGTGTTGTGGCGATCGCGCGGTGGACGTCCCCGCCGGCGGGGGTGTCTAAATGTACGCGTCGTGTTTAGATTGTCAACAAATACAATGTTGACGACCGGTTGAACCTAGTGGGTAGTGCACCTGCCTGTGAAGCTGACGGTCCTGGGTTCGAATCCCGGTCAGGGCAAATATTTGTAGCTTACTGTGGGGCTAGTTCGATTTGTGTAAGATTGTCGTCTAATATTTATATTTTATATTTATAAATGTTTTATTTTATGATGAACTAATTTTACCATTTGTGAACAGCAACAAGTGAACATCAACCCCTCTACGGGCCAGCCCGATTACTCGCAACAGTGGATCGACTACTACCGCTCGCTGGGACTCATGCGGGAGGCCGAGGCGATAGAGCAGCAGGCTAAGCAGCAACAACAAGGTAAATCTGGTACTCCAACAATAAGTTCTTAAATTTTTAATAGTGACACCATTGTAATATATTAAAATGTATTACAATGGTGTAACTATACGGAAAGTAAACCGTCAAAATATGGCAATAAATTGTGTTATAACTGTGTATGAATCTAAACCACCCAGTATTTCTTGACTTAAACAGCGATTTACTGATTTTCTCATATGTCAGATTCGAATATGAGGTGTGTGTGACGTCATAATATAGTGTTAATGTTTAGGAACCGTTTCGAGGGCCTCTAGTGGCTTTTTTTTGTTGTAAATTGACTTTGTTTTGTTTGTACATATCTGTCTCAATAGTTAGTCCTGTATATACTTTTTAATCCACTAAAAACTGATTTGAAAGACACCATTTAATAATTTTAGTCAAGTAGCCAATAATGAGCATGACTATTGTCCTTGAGTGTTGGTTTCTATGCTCTTCATCTCCGCGGAGCTTCCACGCGTCTCCAAGCATGAGCGGCAAGGGACCCTTATAGAAACTGTAAATCTTCCAAGTATCTAAAAATGTTATCTTTTTCACAGGTGGAGGCGGGAACGGAGCCCCCGGCGGGCCGGGCCCGGCCAATCCCGGACCCCCAGGCGCGCCCGGCGCCCCCGGAGCCCCCTCCCCCGCCCCCGCCGCCGCCGCGCCAGGCGCCGACTACAGCGCGCAGTGGGCCGAGTACTACCGCAGCATCGGCAAGGTCAAGGAGGCCGAAGCTATCGAGCAGCAGATCAAGATCAAGGTCACTAAACTCACTCTATGCTGTTACAGACTCACTGGGCGCGCGGCCGTGTGTGCGTGCACTTGTTACTATGCAGATTCGATACGTGTGCAAGTACACGGCTGTCGTCGACTGTTACAGGCTCATGCCCGCACCCAGCGGCCGTTATGATCACACGCACACATATACAGCCTCGCGCCAAGATGAATTGAGCTATCTGTCCTATCGTTGGGCTTAAATTGCTTTACTCCTGAAGGTGTGTGACTCGTTCGTGGCCTAGATATGAAAGTCTAGAAACATCAGATTGAAGTTGATTTAGATAGAGGCTTTCAGGCGGCGTCGACATTCAAGTTGCTCACTGATTTTGTCATCGTCAGCCTAATTTACTTACCAGCTGGACATAATCTCATTTAGCTTTCGCCAGTCACGTGGGGTATATCATAACTCCGGGTGGAGAGCGTTCTTCATTTGACGAGGCCAAATCCCATAGTGGACCTAGTTTAGCGTCAAGAGTAATAGAAAAACCATTGGATGGTGATCGGAAAATCTTGTTTATTTATTTCTAGAAAGAAGTCTTTCTTTTCCTTTTCATCCTATATCGAGTGTTAACAAGCCGTATGCCTGCAGCAGGCTCAGGCGCCAGGCGGTGCGGGTGGAGGAGGTGCAGGAGCAGGCGCGGCGCCGGCGCCGGCCGCCACGCCGCCCGCGGCCTCCGCCGGCCTCATGCCGCAGCAGTACCCGCAGCAGTACCCCGTGTACCCCGGCCAGGTCTACCCGCCCTACCAGCCCTACCAGTACCAGCAGCAGCCTGAACACCAGCAGTGAACGTGAGTACACACACACACACGCACGCACGCACGCGCAAGCACACACACACGCACGCGCGCACACACACGCGCACACACACACACGCACGCGCGCCCACACACCCTCGCCGCTCCACCGCTAGCCCAAGCGCAGGCAGAAGGCGTTCACCGGAGTTCTGCGTTCCGTGTTCCATTTAATCCAGTGGAACGCGTACGCGGAACTTCCGCACAACGCCTTCTGTCTGCGCTTGGCCTTAACACCTGGCTTAATCAAACTCATATAAAACACACTGATAATAACTGTATTTTCAATGTCGGAAATTTTTTCTCGTTATAAAAATATAGAGGGACTTATCCGACACGGAATGCTACGTACTCCTTCGGCATTTCTAAATGCAAACACGCATTGCACTGATTTAACCCGTCATTGCCTGAGCCCGAATATTTCGGACAACATATCCATTCATTTTATAAGTGTATTTACATTTTTGACCTTATTACAGAGGAGTAAAGTATCAAAATGTAAACTTATGTACGTCGTCTGCCCTACAAAAGTAAAATGTATTGAGATGTCAGCCATTGCCCATACCAAGTATTACTGAATATAAATGAGAAGCAGAGATCTGAGCATCCCTATACAACCAGAAGGCCACAGCCTTCTATTAAATATTTTGTAATTTTAATTAATTATGAGTTTGATTATGCAAGTTCCGCTTTATTCATTAGATTAATTAATGCCGGGTTATTTATCGTTAACGTAGAGAGAGACGTATCTTTTCCGTTAGCAATAAATCGGCGACCATTCTGTCGATGTACTGAACCTTAACAGGAAACTTCACAAACAAGGTAAGTTTCTAATAGAACAATGTACGCTAATCGATTTTGCATTTAACTGTCTAAAAATCAACCTTTCTAATTATATGTATATTTTGCATATTCGCTTTTACCATTTGCATTGTATTTCGGTCATTTACAAACCTAATACAAAATACCTATAGATCAACGTTCATCGACAAATGAGTGTCAGCGGAAAAAAACACAGTGAAGAAGAGAACAGTAAATTATGTTAGGGCCGTAGGGTATTCACACCGAGTTTTTCAAACGCTCCGTCGACGCATCTGCTACTGTAACCGTGGTAGTAAGAGAACGCGCGTCGACGGCGCGTTTGGAACGCGATGTGCATATTATAAGGTGTTGAGACGCGTAAGAAAAAGTCCTGGAACCTCCAACCAAACGTTATAGTTGGGTGGATCAACTTTTTTTGTGTTGTTATCTCGACCCGTTGTCCATTGGACACTAGTGGCGCAGTTTGTTCAAAAAATGTTGTATTAAGTTATACTAACATGCTTAGTACGAGTAGATGAACCATCATGGAAATAACTTATAAGTACAACAAATAAAAAAATACGTATGTTTGATAGACTTAAATAGCTTTATATCACGATTGTATTCGAATTTTGTCCCCTGGACAACTAGACGTCACCACGGCAACGACTGGCACTAAAAAGTTGATTCACCCAGTTATAGGAATTCTAGATGAAAAGGAGATCAAATTTATAATTTTACTTTTCTCTTCTTACACTGAGTATTGTCAGGCATATTAGAGGTATCGGTTTTCACCACAGCTTATCCCGAGAGCACTAATGTTGCTGATGTGTGACACTGGCGACTAGCGTCTTCGTATTAGAGAGCATGGTTTCGTATTTAGTAGGTTATGTATAAGGCTGTAATAAGTCATCACTTGTTGGAGTTATGTGGAATATTTTATATAGAAAATGCTTTAATTTTTAGGATTTGTACTATGCCTATGAATGAACGAACATCTGATTTAGCAAGTACAATTTAAAGATATCAGAGGCATTATGATAGCTGATGTTAAAAGCGGTTAGCAACCACATAGCTATTAAATTATATTTTATACATTTATATTTAATAATAATAATGTATAATAAGTGGTTGGTATTGACTATTCATTGTGTATAATAAATATTCAGTATACATTGTCAAATATTTTATTTTGTTACAATTTACGCATGATATATTCCATGTTTAATGATATATTTAATTTGTTGACTGTAATTTACATGTATAATATTGTAATCCTAATATTAGCTTCAATATGTTTATTTACAGGAATTTGTTTACCATACGATTAACAGTTATTTCCTAAGAGCATGTGTTAATTTTGCCGACATCTCTTTCAGTTATTGCATGAAAATCAGATATGTTTAAACATAAGTGATATTTAAGATTGGGTATAATGGTATATATAACTCGAGGCACGTAACTAGAACTTGTGTGGTAGTTGATTTTCGGGTGCAAGCTGTATTCGGCTCATTAGCCAGTAAAATCAGTAAATTATTATTTACTACCAAATAGGACAATATTTTTACATACCTTTGTACCGATTTTTAAACAAAAAATTGGTTGTATTATTTTTCTTGGTAGATTAATCAAATTTGCTCAGTTTGGCAGAAATACTTTTTACAAATCGGAATTATCCAAAGGCATCTTAATCTAAAGTGAAGCAGGCGCATTTGTGAGCCCCGAGCATCGAGGCTGCACTGTTTAGAGATTGAGGGATCTGCATTTGTGTCTAGCTATCAACACCATGAATCCTCAAGTTTACATATAAAGCAGCGTTTCTTAAACTGTGGTCCATGGACCCCTACGAAGTCCGTGTAGCGAATACCGGTCACAGTTCCATAGGAAGTACTTATCAAAGTGCGTTAGCCGCTAAGGGTGGCCACTTTTCCTATTTCTTAGTTCAATGTCCATTATCAAAGAAATTTGATCAAACTTGGAAGGAACACCGGACATTTGACCAAAGATTGATATTAAAATCTATATGGCAAAGCATGGAAAAAAAACTTGGACAAAGATATTGGATAAATGGAATGGGCCTCCGTCAAAGAAATTTGATCCAAAATTGGAGAAAGAAACTGGATAAGTGGAAGACCACCGTGATATAAAAAATTATACACAGGATTTCGGAAAGGGTCCATGGGCACTTAATTTTAAAAGGTCTGTCAGTAGAAACCCTGATATCAAGGGTCAGCAACACGCTTAAGATTCTTCTGGAGTCTCAACCTTCCATAGGCTTTAGTGTTTGCTTACCGGGTAGGCTGTAAGCTTGTCTGTCGCCTTTGTATAATTAAAAAAAACCTTATAACGCCATTTTGGTTCTACTTTCGTGCCAGTAAAGTAGTTTAGGAGTCGGACTGTGATATGTTCAGTGTGTGTAGTGTTGCAGAGCCAGTGCCGGGGTTGCGTGGTCGGGCCCGCATCATCTTAGTATGTCGTTTGCCATGTTGTTTGTTTGTGTGATTGCAGAGCCCGTGGCGCACCGATACACCGACGAGACAACACGTCTTCTTTCTACACTGTACATTTTAACATAAGCGAAGCTGTTTCGACGACTAGTGCGGAACTAACGCCCACAATAAATAAAACTCCTTTGCACGACAATACTACATTAATTAAAACACGTCTAAGACATATCAAGCATTTATTTCTTGTGGGTCACCCTTAAATTATGAGATTATTACCGGTTTTTTTAACATTTCGGCTGTGTGGTCTATAATCCGTATAATTTGTGAGAACTACTGTGTATTACCATATTTTGTCGATGTTGACTGACGTGTCAGTTTGTCCAGGTTAATCAGTAGACCCACACTGCCTTTAATATGAGACATCAGCCGGAGCTATAAGAAAGCAAAGCAAAGTGTAGACCGCCAGCCGCTCGCCGCTGCGGATACCGAGGTAACAGTTTCACATGACTAGCATTAAACATGTTCTCTATCTCGTGTCTTTTACGTGTTATATATTATATGTACATTCTAGATTCGAATCAATTTAATCTACGCTCCGTTACAATCGGTCCTAGGTATAGTTTAGGCAATCGGAATACTACTTTCGATTTCATAATTATGTCTTAGATTAAGTAAGTTACGATTGTGAATTCTCGACATGTTAGGCACGCGTCGTCTTCGATATAAACATACATAAAATATATGTATTTTTTCGATTAAAAAACTAGCTTTGAATAATGGAGATTCGGTGTTAGTATAAAGAAGGTAATGTAAGTTGAACTACATTCCTTGATAAAATTGTTCAATTATATATGCGCGAGCTAAGCTCCGTAAACTTTCCATATAGAACGTTGTGTAGCGAAACAGTCATTTTCAAAGGTTTACATAAACCAAATCAAATTATACAAATATGATTTTTTTTATTATACCATGATGAGGCAATATTAACGTGGGTATACTACGGAACGTTCTAGAAGGAGAGCGAAAGGAGCCGCCTCAAGCGTTCGCTTCACGGGCTACCCCCGAGTCATTGTATTAATATTTAAGATATAAAGTGTATGTTGATTGATACGCGTGTTCATTTTATTTATAATCATGGTTTCTCTCCACAGTACCTCGGAGGTAAGTCCCCTTGTGACAGATCTCGCCATCTCTCTCGATCTCTCCACTGTTCGATATTATGTCCTACTCTTTATTGACATGTGTTCCGATGTATCGATTTTATTTTGATGATCATGTTTCGTGTGCATTTTTATGAACTGACATGTTGTTTAGGGCCGTTAGTCATGCTAGGTTAATTTTATATGTCCATGCCACGTTTCATGTATATTTTTAACGCATTATGTACTACGATGTGATTGGTCTTTATTTTATGGCTTGTTGATATTTGCCTCTTTCCATTCCACAGTGGTTCGAAGGACGAAGTCGCACACAGTGCCAAAATATAAGCGCAGTCGGGTTGCCTATGGGAGGCTAAGCCCTAGACAAATATCAAGTCGACGACTGGTGTATACGCCTCACTAGTTGTGCTATTTTGTATATCTTTGTGTTATGCCTGTGTACTGATATGATCTGTTATTTTACAATGTCTTCGCATTTCACCCTGTGATGCACTGTCTTGTTGTCGTGTTGAAGGTGGGATGCTGGCCACTCCTTAAAAATTACCCCAAACATTATTCGTACGTTGCCGATGTTGCCGGGACGCGATTATAAAACAATAAATGAGGGAAACTGATGATACTCACATCGGTAAGGGTAAGTCTAATGAAAACAACACGCATTGGTTGCTTGAAAGTAGATTCAACACTGATTTTTAATTATCAAATTTCCAAATTAACGAAGAAACTTTATTTATGACCAAACAGCGCTAGTGGTACACATTTTTCAAAATGTTTCCTATTTTATGAATTCATTAGGATCGGAACAACACTTTTTCGCAACCAAGTTCTACTTGAAATTGTTTCCATGCACATTGAAGCATGGATGCCAGATGAACTAAATATCCACATAACCGTTTGATGTGGTGGCAACACTGTTCGGGAGGCATTACAAAATTCCACAGACATATCTTGGTAGATTGCGCCAACTTTATGTGCCAAAAGAATGACTTCGTAGCGGCGGGGGACTGTAGGTGGTACATTCCAGGGTTGGTGTTTCGGACAGTAATAGGAATGACGACTCGTGTTACAATTTATAACATAGTGTGGATGTCTGGATAGAAAACCATCAAAGTGTTTCAATAAAAAAGAAACTTTATGGCAACGTACATACAGGCAAAATTCACTATAAAAACAGCAAATTTCCCTTTTTCCATACAACGGTAGTAGAGGCCACGCAGGCATCACACGCCTGCGTCTGAATCAGTATGGAGCGTTCTCAGTGCTCATTAACTATGCTGTACTTTGCCTCTTATTTTCGTCTTTCGTGTTACTCTAATTGTAGTTCCCATACAAATATTTAATGGTCTCTAAAAGGTTCGAATGGCAAGTTTTTTTTTGTCATCATGTCTATTCAAATCTCTTGTTGTATTTATTTTTCATAAGCCTTCCTATATAAAAATAAATTCATGAAAGGTATGGTTGAATGAATGCGTCCATATTTCGCCCACCACTTAAGAAATCCCAGCTAAACCCTGAAGCCCGTCTCCCAGGAATCCCTGGTTAAACGTAAAATAAATGTAGGCTAATCTTGTTTCGGTATTAAAATCTCTAGAAATTAGGCCGTACATGGGTGAAGACTATATTTTTGGACCATAATTAAGGCTCTTAATTCGAATACAATTTAATTGATTCTATTGTGACACGAAAATTACCCATATAAATTGTATGACAAATGTTCGTGTCATAACGGAATCAATTAAACTGCAGACGAACTAATGCCTTAACTATGGTCCAAAAACTTGCCCTCGCCCACATACGTTATCTATTTAGATACATGTCTGTTCGAACATTGATGCCACTTCATTAACTAAGCATTCAATCATCTTTTTGAGAAACGGGCTAATAACGTGTGAATAGAATTAGGCCGTTTCCATAATTATTGATTATAACAATTGAAATAAATCCTGGGTGAATCTTCAAATATTTTATGACAGTGTAACAATATTTTGAAATATCAGTAAATGACTAAGTATTCTTGTCATACAAAAAAATATCGATTATTGAAGATTCAAACCGCTACATGAACGTTATAAATCCCTTGGTCTCGACTGTATTACTTTTTTTGTACAAAGAAATGCTTACATTATGCCTCTACATTTTACAAGTTACAAGCACGATACCAAATCAAGCTACCAGTAACTGACTTTTTTAGGAACGAATATATTGAAACGAATGCAACTTATTTACTAGACTGAAAGACTTAGTAAGTGCAATTTAGTAACATATCCGAGTAAGAAACTGTATGTAAGTCAACTAAAATCCAACACTATAACCAGATAAATCGTGATTGGTAAGAAGTGTTGTGACACATATTATTATCAAATGTTTGGAAAAGATTTCTTATATGTCTTCAATCTGGTTCGAAGGACCATATGTCCGTAGGTACATACTATTATAATATACATATTACATCTAACGAGCAATTCTTGTATTATTTAATTATTTTGGGAGTCTCAGAAACCATTTTGATGAAATATGTGGGGGTGTTCGAGGGCGAACAATTGACCTAGATTGGTCTTATTTCTGAGAAAATCCACTCCAAGCGAATATCAGTATACTAAGTTGACTTGTTATCTGTTATATTAACAAAATACTTATATGCCACGATACCCCGTTTCCACTACCCGTTTCCACTGGTTTCAGTGTTGGGATCTCGTTGGTTTACATATTGCACGGATTTTATGATATATACTTATATGATTTATTTATGGTATAGTTTAGATATCGTTTTTATGTTCCTTCATCGCGTATATTTCGTTGTGTGCTGCCCATTCTATTGCATTTCCTATTGATTTTTAACAGTGCAGTCGGGGGAATAAAATATTACGAATAATATTTGATTGTTTTATTTCCTTAGAATGATCCAGATATCATGTTCTGTAATAACTTACTCAAACACTTAATATCATAGATTTAAGCATAAACTACTAACCACAAAAAACAAATAACACCAAACTAGAATTTGAATCGTTAAAACACATCTAGTCTAAGCTTAGCTAACTTACATTTATCCATAAGGTTATTTAACAGGAATGGATCATTTCATAAATGTCAGGATGATGAGTTTTTCTAATACAATCTTGGCAAGGGGCACACAGCAAACAAGACTTTATTTACTAGTACAATCTACTAATGACCTGGGATTTTTTCAAACTCTGATCTAAAGTCTCATCTGGCAATGTGTCAATAGTCGCTTCTAAACATTTTCTATACTTTACAACTTCTGTCATAGTAGAATCACTTACATTTTTTCTGTTTTCGATTTAGGGCATTCGCCGACGCTCGTGCGAATACCTCAGGAGCTTGTGACAACTTTCGTCTTTTAGAGTGTGGGGCTAATTTACACAACGATTATTTTAATTATTCTCAAAAACACGCTATTAGGTAATTGAAACTAACATTTTCGAAACAGTTCCCGGGACCAGGGCTCGGAACCGGTTTTTACTATTTTGGAAATGTCTCCTAAAGTACTTGTCATATCTGCATTTTTATTTTAATATTTGCTTTTGTTAGCCTTCATCTATGAAATAAATGATTTAAAGCACGAAAAAATATCATAAAACCAACTAACCGAAAATTGTAACCGGTTATTTGTATGAAGACGATATCGGTTTCCAAGCCCTGCTCGAGACCGGTAGATAATAGCTTAATGAATGACTAGCAGATTGAGATCAAGAATTTTCGACTAAACTTACTTTATACGACCAGACTGCTAAGATTTGAACACTGTTGGTATGCAATCAAGTATTAATCAAAAATCGTTTTGTTTCTGAAAGTGTTAAAAAAATGTTTCAATAGATATTTATGGAGAAACATTGCAAAATGTATTTCAGCAACAAAATTGCATAGTGAATCGTGGCTAGAGAACTCAATATCTTTTGGGTGAATCTTCGGAGGTTCCAGAGGCTAAAGAGGCCGTGGAGGCACTCGAGGATCGAATTAGTCGAGACAGGCGGGAGAGAGGCGCCGTTGCCCAGGGCTCCAGGGGGCTGCCTGCTTCGGGGACCGGAGATACCCTAAAAAAGGTAATGTGATTAGATCGATGGTCAAAAGTTGATGCGTAAGTACTAGCGTGAAATGCTTAAGCTCTGATAGGAAAAATGGGTAATTTTCTTTTAATAACGTACGATATAAATTTAATATCTGTCTACCGCGCTCCTTCTACCTATTACTGAACAACAGTGCCCTTACCATGATCTTGCATGACCGTACTCTCTAGCGACCGCGTAAACGATTTAGTATGCCGATTCTTAGTTCTATTGCATAATCGCCAGAGGCGCTGTACTTTTGCCCATACAATTTTTTACGCAGTCGCTAGCGAGTACGATCATGTAAACTCATTGTAAAGGCACAGAAAGATTTAATGCGTATAAATTCGGGGATGGGGGGAGGGCTTTAAACCTATACAACGCTATGTTAAGTACGAAGACTGGTGCACTCGCACGCCATGATATAAGAATGTCAATCCTAAACTAACGCATATATGTAGGTTGTTGTGTCGCACTGCACGCGCCGATGGATTTATCGGTCGTTGGCGTCGAAAAGGTTAACACGGTTTGTGTTCCGGTTACCATCCCTGCTCACCCTAAACTATTTAAAGGACGTGGAAAACTTACCTATTGCGTCGAACTCGCGCAGTTTTTGGCCGAACTCTATTCTCGTATTTGTTGGGTTTGTTCTGCAATGGTGTAGCTTCCGCCTCCGCTCCATCGCCAGAACCTGCAATATGACGGAAATTCTGAAGTTTATAATAAGTTGCAAGCGATTTATCACATCAGCGGCTACAGTAGCACAGACATCAAGGTCTATAGCTTTATCAGTGTGTGATTGCTAAGTTTGTAATGCCCTTCTCTTTCATTTGTGGAGTTTTGACAACCGGGCTTTCGATGCCCACGCGGCACAACGGGCAGACTGAACTTCGTATCGTGCCGTCCCTTTCACTCATATAGTGTGTAAAATGAGAGTAAAAGGGACGACACAATACATTACAGGCCCAGACACTACTAATAATCACTACCGAACGTGGCGGTCATATACAACTTTGTATAGGAGCGACAGTGAATTACATTTTAATTGTTGTGCCTGTCATAGTTTGCTTTTTTTGTCGGGCACAACCTGTTTGATATGACAGTTGTGCCCAATTGGGTAAGACAAATGATTACCCGCCCAAGTTAAAGAGGTAACTTGTGGTAAACCGTCAGCCATTTTAAACAAATTCTCAATTTATAAGATCTTTTCCGCCCCTCTTGGTGGCACGCGTCTAAGATTTTCATAGAAATATATACTCTAAACCACACTGATATACTCGCCTACAACATAAACAGAATGTTCCACGGGGTTCTGCCCAGTTGCCTGGAGGATGCAAAGCGGCCGAGCCGCTCGTATCCGTGCTGCATCGTCCTTCCGATTCGCCATAGCGCTAAAACAGTTCATTATTTCAACACACTAATACATACAGTAGGTACAAACTTGGGTCACTCGCTCTTACGGGAGACGTACCTACGGAGGCGGTGAAGAGGGGTGAGGGTACCCTCAACGCCAATCCAAACTAGGAACACCACTTTATAAAGCGCGTGCCAGAAACAAGCCCCTCCGACAGACGACCTTGGTCCGCACGGACCGTGTCAGGGGCGCTGCCGCGAACAGCAAACGAAGTTTTCGCTCTCTGTCGCACTTGGACGTTCGGACGTAAGTGTGGGAACAGTGAGGGAAAACTTCGTTTGCTGTTCGCGATAGTGCCCCAGACTTGTTTACTGGCAAAGTTTTCTTTAGTTTAGACCATGCGGACCAAGGTCGCGCGGTCGTAGGGGTGATAGTGGCTTGTCGGAGTTGTTGGGTGAGCGTCGGGCACGCATTTAAAATTACTGACTAAGTAGATGTCATTAATCCCGGATAAATATCAAAAGCGCTATTCAGACATCGACGCAGACGGTGCAGCGTCATTTACCTGGTAATTCGAACAAACAATATATTGAAAAACTAGACTGCTCTAGAGTTTGAATTGAACAAAATCTGGTTTGACACAACCACGTGTCACAACTTCACAAGTGATAGCGTCATCTAGTGTTCCAAAAATAGACCAAGAAAGTTAGCGAAACCTGGACATAAAAGATAACTGTAATTTTCTTTTTCTATGATATGAAGTATTGTTAGTTTCACTTAAAATAATAGAAATTAAAAATTTTAAGGTTGCGCGTCACTGTAAAAAAACCGAAAAACTAAATTTTAAACATATTTTGATTTCATAAGTACAGCATAATATGTAACTACGTAAAAGTACCTCTATTATGATATGACGCTTGCATTCCAGTTAAATAAATCAAAATTAAACTAATTAATCAATCGGTACTATCATTAATAAAGAACTTTCGGTAAGTTACACATTTTCTGGCTTATCTTATCAGGCATTATAGATAACTGTAATTCAACAATTTATTCTGAATAGTATATTATGTGTGTTGATAAATTATTAAAAATTAAACAAATTCTCTTTGCGGATCTCTAAAATCACAAATATTGGTAATTTTTGGAAAGGCAAAATACGTAACTACTTCAAAAGTGTTTAATTTATGCCATCAACATATTACTAGCACTAAAAGAAACAAATTAAACAAAAAATATCCACGATTACCAATTAATTGTTATCTTCTCTTACTTGCGTTTTAATATGAACATTATGTATTGCAGAATAAGGTCGTAATTTCTTTGTTTCTCAACTCACGACCGTGCTGTCGCTACTCGCGAGCTATTCTCGTGTGGTAGTCGGCTCGTGCATTCATTTATTATAGGCTTTTAGTCAATGATTGTCAAACATTTATAAGCACGTGGGGTGCACCACGGTTCGGCTGGGGCGGATATTTATTGAAATATTGTGTTTATTAAATCGATAACAACTAAATTGTTCTAAATGAGATATATGATTTAGTGTTGGGTAGGACATGAAATTAAAATGAGTGAAGGAGTACCTTATTTCCAAAAATGAGGTGGTTGAATGTCCTACTTCAAATGAGGTGAGGTAAGGTACCAACATATACTTAGTATCTGTTAGCAGCAAAAACAGGGCTTTTTTGAGATGTAGTGTATATGATAGTCACTAACCACTTTCATGCATTATACTTATACTTAAGTTCATATAAAAATGGTATTTATTGTAGAGGCTGTTTTATTTGGGAATGCCCAGTCAGGTGAATCAAACCAATAAGAAGTTAGAAGATTCTAAGTAATTCCTTTGATTGGCACTGCAAAAGATTTGAGATCCATAGACTTATATAATATGACAACCCAATAGTAAACCTCATAATTAACACTAAACACGTAATATACTCATAAGTACTCAAGATCTACAGCAGTATAGTTATTATTCCAACTTGATAATTTGAGTATGCTTGGGTAAATAAAAAAAATCACATAGATTAGACCCATACTATCACTACAAGATGTTATCATTTGAACTGACATATAAATAATTAGCTTACTAATGATATAACATCAATGAGGCGGAATAAAAACAACATTAAAAGTAATTCCGGAATCGTATGTCGCAGTCCAAAATGCAAACCACATCAACAGTACAAGTACAGCCACACTACAAGGTACATACACAGATATTCATGTATCGGCTAAATGTCTCTACCGAGGCTGATACAAACATAAATTAAATAAACAAACCTCAGAAACAAAGAAGCATCCCAAAGTGATAAAGCTTTGTCAGATTGTCAATGTCAGATTCAGAACTTGTTTGAATCTGACATTGTCAAAATTGAGTTGCGTTCCTTTTGCCCTTTTTTGACCACTTTGAAAAGTGTTTTGTTAACCCATTTTTAAACCCACAAATTCGTGTGGTGTTTAAAAATTATATGGAGGTTGCTTAAAAACTTTTCCATTTAAATCAACCCTTGGTGAGACATTATTATATATTGAGACATCTGGGGTGAGTCAGGGCAGTACGCTCGGGCCCACCCTATTTTTGGTGATGATCAATGACCTGCCTTCAGTTGTTAGTCGTGTCAAATGCTTATTGTTTGCTGATGATCTGAAGTTGTTCTATGCCGTTAACTCATCTATCGATTGTGACATGATGCAGCGTGATATAGATGCAGTCATGGATTGGAGCCAAAGGAATCGCTTGTCCTTCAATGGAAATAAGTGTAAAATAATATCCTTTAGTAGGAGCAAAAATATGGTAAGCTATACGTATAAGCTTGGTGGTGAAATAATCAGTCGCGTTGAAACTATCCGCGACCTAGGTCTAGTGCTTGACACTAAATTAGATTTTCATACCCATATTCAGGGTATAGTAAAGAATGCCCATAAAACATTGGGATTTGTAATGCGTACCGCGCCCCAGTTTTCTAGTATGGCAGTACCGATCGTATTGTATAATTCGTACGTACGGAGCAAATTGGAATATAACTCGATCATTTGGGATCCCGCCGAAGAGAATTATAAGCTCTTACTTGAAAGAGTACAAAGAAAATTTGCTCGATACATGTACAAGAGGCAGTATGGCTACTATCCCTTCCTGTATCCATCACTTTTTGTAGCAGGTATGGTCGGACTCGAGACCCTTAATTTTAGGCGGAAATTACATCTCGCCGTCCATTACAGTCTGCTGCTGAGAGGTCAAATTGACAATCCAGTGGCGTTGGAAGGCATCCGATTTTTCGTCCCTGAGCAATACGCGCGCGCTGGTCGCCGCCGCCGTCCGCTGTTCGCGGCGCCGGCGGCGGCGGCGGGCCCGCGCACGCGCCGCGCCTGTAACGCGCCCGGCGCCCGTGCGCCGGCGCTACTCAATCAACTGGTGCTGAGGCAGGATGCCGACGTGTTCGCAGATAGCTGGAGTACCCTGCTCTCTAAAATAAGTGAATTGTGCGATTTATATTGTTAGTTAATATTAGGTCTATATTTTCTTTAATTTGTTACTGTTAGCACTGAAGTTGCAAATCTCATAACATTATAGGCGCTTTGGTACCTCACTGTTAGCTTATAAATGTATGTTCTAAATAAATAAATAAATTAGCTGTCAAAGTCATAATGCCCCCCCCCCTCTAATTTCCAAACTATGAAGTTTAAAATTCTGAAAAAATTAAGATGTGCGTTAATAAATACACATATAAAACAACACACAACACAATAATACATATTTAAAATAAATAAATAAATAATAACAAGGTAGATTTTACGGTTTATGTGTTTCCACGGAAAAAGTGTCTTGCCTTAACAAAAGGTCGTAAGTGACGTGAGTTCCATATGAAGATACTTTCTTAGATTCAATGTATTGGTTAGTGATTTTAAATGTGGACTAGTAGGTGTTGGTACGGAACACTTCATTGTGTGTGATTCGACTCGCACTTGGCCGGTTTTTATTTTAATAATTCAACAGCAAATTTATTTTCGTAAAGATTGTATAGATTTTATTCTATTATTTATTAAATAATTTCGTAATCGGCACCCAGAGGAACCTCGAAGATGACACCCATATTGATTTTTAAGAAAAATAAATGTCCGCCATCTTGGATTTGAAAATCCATGTATTTTTAGCAATCGGTACCTCGAGGAACCTCGAGAATGTCACCCATATCGATAATTAAGAAAAATAAATGTCCGCCGTCTTCGATTTCAAAATGCATGTCATTTTCGTAATCGGCACCTCGATGAACCTCGACGATGACACCCATATCGATTTTTAAGAAAAATTAGTGTCCGACATCTTGGATTTGTAAATCCATATCATTTTAGTAATCGGCGCTTCGAGAAACCTCGAGAGTGACACTCATATCGATAATTAAGAAAAATAAATGTCCGCCATCTTGGATTTGAAAATCCATGTCATTTTCGTAATCGGCACCCCGAGGAACCACAAAGGTGACACCCATATCGATTTTTAAGAAACATAAATTTCCGCCATCTTTGATTTGAAAATGCATGTCTTTTTCGTAATCGGCACCCCGAGGAATCTCGAAAATGACACCCATATCGATTTTTAAGAAAAGAGAAAATTTGCTCCCCTCATAAACTTGGAACCCTCTTTTCGCCCCTTAAAGGGAGCAACTTCGAAATACGAAGTTTCAAATATCTTACTTCAAAAAAGATTTGCTTCCCGTACAAACTTTGAACCCCCTTTTCACCCCTTTAGTGGAGCAGTTTAGAAAAACGCTGAAATACGTCATTAATATATTTAAATACAGAGTCTATATACAACGTTTTATGTCTCTCACTTCAATAAATACGGTTTTTCCTACAAACTTTGGACTCCCGTTTCACCCCTTTAGGGGGTGAAATTTGGAAAATCCTTTCTTAGTGCACCTGTTGGCCTTATAAGGAACCTACGTGCCAAATTTGGAATCTCTAGAACCAGCGGTTTGGGCTATGCGTTGATATGTCAATCAGTCAGTTTCTTCTTTCATGTATTTAGATATATTACACCACAATTTTAATTTGAAATCTTTATTGTCATATTGTGAGTTACAAATTAAATTAAGTAACAAGATAGGTAAACGTTCCGTTCGTTACAAAAATTTGACCGTGTGACGTAAACGCGTAAGATGTATGAAATCCTGCGGCGCTTACGACATTTTTGTCAACGAATGAGCATTGAAGTGAGTACTTCATGTCGCACTCGTTACGACAGGTCCGATCCGCCGCACGCTCGCCGCTGGCGCTCCGCTCTCTCCCCACCCCGCACCCACCGCATGCATCCCGCTCCATGACAAGTTCGCACGTATTTTCAATTTGATTTTCAATTTCTTAAGCGTGACATTAATATGTTTAATATTGATGAAAACATGATTATACTACACAAAAAGCTATTATTAAACAAAAAAAAAACACAGTTACGATTTTTGCCTACTGAGAAATACATTATTATTTAAACGTTAAAAATTAATGTTTAATTTTGGTCTGAAATGTCTAAACAGACACAATATAGCTTAAACAGATACAACCATCATAGTTACCATTTTTGCCTATCTAGATATTGAGATCAGATGGAATCTGTGAAAAAAAACGCACTTGCGAATTTGGTTTCAGATTAATTTTGCTATTCAGTGATCGCATTTGAATCCACCTCAAAATTATACTAACATGGTATTTGGTTACCTATTTTGCCTGTAGAAAAAAGTTAGGTAGTGTACGATAACTCACGATTTTTTTTTAATACGTTACGATCACGCATTTTTTACGTAATATATCCAATTAATATTTCATACTAAACATTAATATCCGATAAAGTAATAAAAACAGCGGGTTATCGAATTATGTCCAGGTTCCGCTAATTTTCTTGGTCTAAAAAAGGACCGGGTACAGCCTAGCTAGGGAATAAATATGTATACAGTTTCGGACCTTATTTCAATGGAATAAGGTGAAAAAATGTTCATAATGTTTAAATCCTTGCCATCATTACTCAACGAGTCACTTTATCTGAATGTATGTCAAATTAAACCAGCTTTACAGGTCTAGGTTCCCAGGAGGCGGCTTGACCCGCATAATTATTCATATTGGTGCCCTTGAGCTGTTGGTAGAGAAGAATAACTTACGAATTATTTCTTGAACTGGGCTGATCTTCCAAGGGGGCGTCGCTCTCCAATGCACTGCTCTCCGACGCGACGAAATACATTGATCTGTAAAAACCATTTTTTTTATAATTCGCTGATAGGTAGATAGCCTATGGATTCTTACGAATTCAGAAGAGGCACTGCCGACGGACTATTGATTTCAGGATTTGTCGTGTCAACAGCTAAAGGCATACAGGTAACACAGCCTCGATATATAGCGTATCCTTTGCGACCTAGCTTTGTACTTTGGCTGCTACAAATGCAAGCGAATTGACATTCTACTGTTATTGCAAGTTGCAATGACCATTAAACAAATAGAATGTTTAAAATAGTACATTACTTACCAAGGGCGGTAAAACAAAGAATGTCTCAGATCGCAGGTATTTGACGCCCGAGCCGAAGGCAAGGGCGACAATTATGCGATCTGAGGCTTTCTTAATTACCGCCCGAGGTAAGTACAAAATTTTATGTCACCCTCTGGCCAGGAAGTGGGATTTTCCGCGTGCGGAGTGTGCGGTAATTGCCACTTTATGACCACTTACCTCGCCGGTACGTAAAGGTGGGGCGGGGGCGGTTCGGCGCGCCGCGACGCTGAGCGCGCTCGTCTCGCCCTTGAAGCTCGACCCAGCAACACGGACTCTGAGAAAATATAGATTACCAATCAATATTATAATGTAGTCGATATAATAAGGTCCATTGGGACAACTTCGACGATGGGATACTTTTGAAAATGGCAAATATCTACTAAACTAGAAGCACTTAGGTATGGTGTCTTTGGGTCATTCCGAATGTCAGGTAATTCCGAAAATAACAGATTCCTGTCCAACTAAGTGATTTTGTTGCACTACCAAACATCAACAAAAATATTTAACATTTCTTTTTGATAGTGATGATGAAGAGATCCAATAAAATCGCTTAGAATGGAATTTGTTATTTTCGGAATTAGCCGACATTCGAAGTTACACGAAGACACCTTACATACCTACTACTGTAGCAGCAGTACACGCTTTGGTAAGTGTTGCAGGGGCGATCTAAGTATTGCTGAAGTAGGGTCGGTAGGTGAGTTTACGGCCTGTTAATTTGGTGCGCTTTTTTGTTCTTCAGGAGTTACGCACTCGCTACCACCAGCTTAGCCGACTGATGTCGTCTGATGATATACCTACGGCAGTCCCCTATACATCTACTTACCCTCTGGCGGGTCGCTGTCGCTGTGGTCGTGGCGCTCGCGACGCCAGCCCGCATCAGCGGCGGGCGCGTCGGCCGCCACGCCGAACAGCCCCGACACCGCGCCCGCCACCACCAACTTTGCCGATTTTGCTGTCGTCTGTTAGAAGAGAATAATAGTGTCTAAATTGTTAACCAAGAGTTGAAGTTGAAGGCTACCTGTCTACCCATTTCAGACAAGATTATTTTGCCAAATAATAGTAAATGGATAGTAGTAATGATGAATCACTTATTTGATACAGAGAACAAATACAAAGAACAAATGAACCGTGATCTTGCACACAGCCTGCTACAGACGGAATTCGAATCCGCGCCTAGCTCTGAGGGGCTACCGCGAACAGCAAACGAAGTATTCGCTCTCTGTCGCATTGCACGTTCGGACGTAAGTGCGACAGAGAGGGAAAACTTCGTTTGCTGTTCGGCAGCGCCCCTGGCCATGTACTCCGAACTTCGTGACGTGCCATCGCTTTCACTCTTGTATTATGCGGTATATGAGTAATAGGGACGGCACGATACGAAGTTCGGAGTGAGACCGTGCGTGCGGCCGGCGCGCGCCCGCGGCCTAAAGAACTTTTAAAAAAATTACTTTCTACCCTAGGGTCGGAAAAGCGACTTTCAACCCAGCTATGTACTTATTTAAATAAAATTGAACTTTCCGAACAGGAGAGATGAAAAATATTTTTTTAAACGATTAACTGGTTGCGAGGTATATATACAAGCCCAGAAAAATAGTCGGGGGCTGCCATTGCCCGCCCTGAAATGAAGTAAGAGTTTATGCAGAGCTCGTAATCGGAACTTCGAATCCGAACTTCGTGTCGTACCGCGCTCATATAATGAATAACACGAGAGTGAAACGGCACTTCTCTGTTTATTTTATAGCGTCATTGCATTATTATTACTATTTTAATGCAATGGGGGCTATCGCGTATGAATTCGCCGCTAGAGGCGCTAGTGTAGCGCGAGGTTTCCGAAATGTCAATGTCACTCTTTGTGGTTGCGCTACGCGGGTTAATATCTAATTGGAACAATATGGTGACTATTTTGCAATACCTGAGCTTGATTATGGCAAATATTAGTTACGGGTCAATGACTGTCAGTTCTTTGAGACAGTTTTGTCTTTCGGAAACTTATTTCCTCCTTTTTTTCTTATCAAAACGGGATTGCGGTACAATGCGGGATGTTGGATATTTTTACGGTACGGTTTTAAGGTATTAAATGTGATTTAAATGTAAACTTCGTTCTCTTGCCCATAATAACCAATAAAAAATTTTGACAGGTGGACCTTACTCGACAGCGGCACCAACTGGTGAGCACAAAAACGATAGCCCTCATTGGGAATTGACATGGTAATGGCAGCCCCCGACGGATTTTTCTGGGCTCGTAAATATACCTCGCAACTAGTTAACCGTTTTATTGTCAAGAATTGATTACGTACAAACGTTACATTACGTTTAAATAAAGACTATATTTTTTTATAATTTATACAAATGTATTTGAAGTTTTAAATTTTTTCCCTGTACTATTATTTGCCAATAAAAATTTATAAGACGATATTATTTGCCAAATTTCAGTTCTAGGTCAACGGAAAGTAAAGGGACTGTAGACCTTAGTATATGGTTTTAATTTCAACTCGATACCTCCATGCTTTAAAGGGTCTTGACAGACAGACAGACGGACAACAAAGTGATCCTATAAGGGTTCCGTTTCTTTTCCTTATGAGGTACGACCGAACCCTAAAAACAATTTAGCAAAAAAATTGTGAAAAACTACTTTTTTTCACGAAAGTTTTGTATTATGGCTTACGCTCATGTTGATGTCGATCTCCGGGACTCCCTGCAGATCGGCCGCCTGCTCCGCGAGCTTCCTGAGCTGCCGCTGGTCGGGTGTCTCCGCGTCTGCCAGCACCATCAGCTCGAATAAGAAGTCCCGGAACGTTTCCTCTGGTGCTGGGAAAGTACGAGTAAATTTGAACCTTATACCTGGCCCGACGGGTTCGAGCAATTGCCATTATCCAGTGAAAATTGTTGTTGTCAAATGACAATTGTCATTGTCAAGTGGCAGCTCTCGTAATCAAATGACAATTGTAGTTGTCAAGCTACAATTGTACTTTGTTGTTGTTGTTTGTTGTCGTTGTCAAGTCGCAATTTTATTTGACAAATGACAATGGTCGTTGTCAAGTGACAATTGTTATTATCAAGTGACAGTTGTAGTTGTTAAATGACAATTGTAGTTGTAAAGTGACAATTGACGTGTATTTGATGAAATAGGCGCTGAAGCACGCGTCTTGTGTCTCATGTCGCTTTTATTAATAATACAGGGCCTGAATCCCTAATGACGTAGTTCCATACCTAATGTTTATATGGACAAAATTCGATGGATATTGGCAAATTCTACTATTGATAGATACCTACTTATACTCGATTAATGAAGTTACCTGGTGGCTGCATCGGTCCAATTCGCAACAAATCCTGTGTCATCGTGATTTGGTTACCAGCCCCTGGCACTCCTTGCGCTGGAAACATCCCTTGCGCTACACCAGTCGCTGGCAACATCCCCTGAACCCCGGGCGTTGGTAACACTCCTTGGGATAATCCTTGCCCAACACCTTGGGCGGGTAACATTCCTTGCGGAACACCCGCTGGCAATCCTTGCGCAGGCAGAACTCTACCTCCCGCATGATTTGCAACCTGTCCAGAACCAGGACTAGATACTTGTAGCCCTGTCCCAGGACCAGGTGTACCAGGGGTGGCTAAGCCACCCTGTGGGGCTGTAAGGTTTTGTTGCCCAGGGTACGGCGGAGCTCCTGTCACTGGTTGAGGCTGGCTTGCTGTAGGGGTCTGGCCTGGTTTTGGGATGGTCTTCCCGTTGACCAGAAGGTCGGGCGTTGGTTGCTTCATCGTTTGATCTGTTGGAGTAAAGACGTATCAGGGTCATTATCAGATTTAGGTTCGCGTCTTTTCGGTGGACATATTAAAAATTAAGGGCCACAAAGCTTATTTTTGGATTGGTCTAGTAAGTAACCCGCATAAACGGTGTTTCGATAACTATAAATCCATGTACTAAACTTAACTTAACTATTGACCACCGGGTGGACACCTTTTGTTTTTACAACTGACTCATCAGTCATCACTGTCATCAGTGAATTAATTCTTAATCCGTCAACGAGTAACTTTTGAACCTGAAACAGAGTCGAAACGTGGTAAACCACACTTTCTTCTCTCGATCCAGGTCACATTATGTGAACTCTAACTCCATTGAGTGTGTGTCCACAAGACAGGCTACTTGCATCACTCCTGCGCTAAGCAGTTTACTTACCCGTGGCACCTAGATCTAGGTCCTGTGTGAACGCCATGACGTCCAAAGCGGAAGATAGCGCACTCCCGACACCATTGAGCGCGTCTCCACCAGACAGACCCACTTGGCTCACTTCTGCAGCCGCAATGCAGTCCGGGGGCGGAGCTTGAGGGCGTCTCCTACAAAAGGGAAAGGCAATCTGAATACGATCTATCCACGCCTTTTTTATTGCGAATGGGTTTAGATTGTTGAGGGTAAAGACGAGGCCAAAGATGGTCCGAGCTCACCCAAAAGATGCCTTGCAACGTAGTAGCCACTTAAATTAATAACGCTTGTAAAACTTATAACACAGCAGCGGCATCAGCGTACCTATGGTCTGTCTTTCTGGTAAGCGAAAAACGTAAAACCTGTAGAATGTAGATAGGTGCGTGTGATTCCGGGCGAATGAAATACGCAATACCGACCCTTTTGCATACCAGACTGTGTCCGCCTTTTAGTGCAACTCATTATAAGGGGTAAGTAATGATCGCGAGTGAACGTTGCGAATATATAGAAAACCTTCGGAGTAAATTACCCAATTGGCGCCTTAGTCGGAGTTGATATAGAGACGCGACCCCACATGAGCCTGCGCAGTTCTTCACCCGTGATGCCTCGTCTTCTCAGTTCAGCTATGGTCACCTTCCCTACGCGCTGTGAGTGAAAATTAAATGTAGCAGGAGGATGAAGAGCTACTTAATTCAAACAAAGTTTTGAAGTTAATGTGACGTTTTAAGAACAGTGATAACCAGTTTATCACAGGTTGACACTGTTAAGAGTGCAGAGGATGGATACAGATCTATCCTGTATCCTAACTAGACAGTAGCACGTGCTATGCGATATAGCAGAATAATAGCATTTGGTGTTTCCTAGACGTCAAACACCGGTTTTGTACAGCAACAGAAAACCTCCTGTAGGTACGTAAAGTACTATTCTGTAGATTTTTTGTATTAATTGAATTGCATTTAATTATTATTATAATATAAAGTCGTATAGATTGACTTAGCATAATTTATAATGTATTTTCATATTATGAAATAAATAAATCTAATCTAATCTAACCTACTCTTACCTTCCAGTTAGCAAGCGCTCCTTTCCGCTGCTTGGCTCTCGTCTTATCCTTACTCTTGATGACCATGACGCCTCGCTGCTCGTAGCGAGGGTCATCCGAGGGCCCGAGGCCGATGGAGTACTCCTGGAGGTAACGGTGAGCGTCCTCCTGGGCCACGGAGCGTTCGAGCGAGACCACTATTTTCGCCCACTGAAAAACCAGCGTATAGCGAGGCCTTAATCTTGGCGGTGGTTTTAGGACAGGGAACATTAAATTAAGGTTAGATGACTGACCTGTTTGACCCACTCCTTCTCCGACTGCTCGATGACGTGCGCGTACGTGTTGCCCATCATGGCGATGAGCATGTTCAGCAGCAGTATCGGCACGAATATCATGAACAGCGTGAATACGGACTTGGTCAGATTCGGGTATGACGTCATGCCGAGGTCTGAGTACTGAAATGTCATTGTTATTGTAATCGTGTTTGTTAACATCGTCATTCAGCAATAAGCGGACAATAGCTAACATACTAAGCAAATAGGTGTAGGTATCTCTAGATACATGTTCGAAGGGCTCATAAAAATTTGAGCATGCATTGCACTTCTTTAAGACTCACTGCAGGAGATTCATTGCTATATAAAAAAAGGTACAGCCGGCAACAAAAGCTTTTATCAAAAACTACATTTTATTAGTTAAGAATCTTTACTTTAGCCTAGTTGGTAGTGACCCTGCCTTCGAAGCTGGAGTCCCGGGTTCGAATCCCGGTCAGGGCATTTATTTGTGTGATGAACACGAATATTTGTTCCTGAGTCTTGGATGTTTTCTATGTATTTAAGCATGTATATCGTCGCCTAATACCCATAGTAGAAGCTTTGCTTAGTTTAGGACCAGGTTGATTTGTGTAAGATTGTCCACAAATATTTATTTATTTATTTATCTTTACTTACACTGTAATCTCCAAGTGTGATTTGAAACAAAGCCATCCATGTGGTCGGATAGCTCGAGTATAATGTAGATTGAACATTCGGGAAGCCTGGAATAAGGGAAAATATTAGACAGAACAGGCTGTTCCATGTAGTTGGGATCCATTGATGGGGTCTTCTGGATACCCAACGAAGATGCGAAGCCTCATCAACGAATTCAACGGGAGCCCCCTGCACGCCAATAGGTGACACCAGTAGCGGATCCAGGGGGGCTGAGAGCGTCAAGCTGTCACAGAATAATTAAGGCTCGCCACATACGTAAGTCTGTAAGTACCTCTGTATAGGAAGTAGAAAGACTGCGAGAACCCGAAGAGCACGATGCAGTAGATGATGCCGAAGGTGAACATGTCGCCGGTGATCATGCTGTATATCATCGTCACGAAGGGACCCGTCAGCCGAACTGCACTGTATTTGAAAACGTTAGTAGGTAATTATGAACAAAATTTTTGAAATCTTAAGCTTATAAATGAAGTGCACAATGGTTCCGTTTAATTAACAATGTCGTCACCGTTCCCTCTAATTAACACAGGTTAGCGACGCTACACAGGCTGCGCGTCGTGTCTTTCTGATAACGATAACCTGTTACCATACTTTTCAGTTTGTCCCTACTCCAAGTGTCTCACCCAGCGAAGAACATGAGCAGGAACCAGGAGCCAGGCAACAGGAAGATCAGCAGCGCCTCTTCCAGCATCGGCAGCCGCATCAGCCGCGCCGGTATACACACCAGCAACAGCAGGTTCGACACCAGGAAGATCAGCTTCGCTGGCTCGTGAACCTACGGGTTAAAGGGGTCAAATACATTTCATGCACAATTCTTTTTGCAGAAATGTGATAATCCACATCGAAAGGGACCTTATGGCGGCTGGCACTTACGCCTTTATTGCCGCTGTTCCAATACAATAGTGAATAGGTGTAACGTAAGCGCCTGCTGCTATAAGGTCCCTTTCGATGTGGATTATCACAAATAGTTTTCATGAAGGCTAGTTTTCATGGATTTACCTGGTCTGTGTTCGAAAAAGAAAAAAATTGAATAGGTACCTAAACACGGAAAGGTAATTCAGAAATCTCAGAATTGTTATAAACATGCGCTATATACGACTCGGTTAGCTCCCCAAATTTTTTAAATGATGTCATTTCTAGATTTCGTATTCAATGACGAAGGTTTTCTGATGGACAATGCCTGCATGAGAAGTTAAGCTTGAGGATTGTCAAATTATTTCAGTTATGTTCCTGATAAGCCTCATTAGAAGTACGTGCTACTTACAAGTTGTTTGATGTAAGCGACGATCCCTTGATTCTTCAGCTCATCGCCCTGCTGCAGTATGATGTAACACAGCGTGCTGATTAAAGTACCTAGCTCACTTGCCAGCCTGGCGCCGCCGCGAACATCTGTTACCTGCGATATAGGTAGGTATTCGTTTATGAATCAAAGAGGTATATTACGCTACTCCTCACATCGAGAATGCCTAATACAACACCTATAACATCTGTATTACTTACATATAAACCAACAATAAAGACATTGAACTTTGAATGCAAGCTTTCATAGTTAATTACAAACTACGTCTCACATAGGCAAAACCATGAAAGTAGTCTAGTTTACAAAGTTTGCGATTACAATAAAAAAAGAAGAATGCAATGTACCTGCAGCCGCCACTCTGGATGCGCTTCTGCTTCCGCAGCACTGTGCCGGAGATACACCGACATGGAAAGCAACACAAGGTGCACCAACAGAATCAAGAGCCGTTTCAGGAACTTGTTCTGAAATTTTAAGTTTTATTTCTGATATAATAAACTAACCCACATAAGGCCTGTGACTATCGACTCCCCTCAGGAATGTGCTATTGGCTCACTTTAGCAATAGGCCAAAGATAAAAAAAAATACGAAGCCGATGGTCATTGATGGATGAGCTTTATAATCATTAGCTTGTAATTATCAGAAATCAAAACATGCGTGATGTAGAAAGCATCGTAAAGTTATCGAAACTTACTCTGGCAAAAGTCTTCCATTTTTCTTCCAGCAACCTTTGAATGATGCCTCCGTCCAACATGTTCAAATGCTCTTGTTTTGTTCCGTTCAGGATGATGAAAAGAGCCGAGTTCCAATCTAGACAAGAAAAATATTTTACTCAATTTCTAACACTCGGTCTTGACACACACATGAGAATTTTAAATTTAAGAAAGGCTCTTCTCTCTGCTTTGGGCTAACAGTTCTTTTCTTAGTAAGATAAAACTTGGGTAAGTGCCCCCGAAGTCCCGAAGCAAAGTTTCTTCCTTGCCTGTCCTGGCCTGATTTAAAGATCCTTCCTCCTCCTTCCTAAACATCCTCGATAAGAGCCTCAATTAATAAGAACTAACTTGTTCTTCCATCAGGCAGCAAGGTGTCGAGCGCATTAAGCGGATACGCCGAGCAAGTGATGTTGGAGTACCGCCAGAACTCCCTGCAGGAGAGTTCCAGCATCTCCCTGAAGACAGAGTCGCGGCCCAGCTGGCAGGCTAGCGTGAGCGGCGTGAAGCCCGCCCGGTTCATGCGCCCGTTGCTGGCTGGGAGCTTCGGGTGGCGGAGTGCGTAGCCAAACATGTCCTGGTAACATCAGCTTTATTAGTTTAAAGTAGGAGAAAAAGCCTAAGCAGACATGGTAAAACAGCTAATTAATCGAATAAGTAGTAAGCGTAGCTTTCCCCAGTTCCCATCAATCCCATCATACGGGCCACATTCATCCAAGCAAAATGGAAGGCATTGCTCACGAGAGGGCTTTTATACGAGATAGACACAGCAAAGAGGATGGTAGGCGAGCGTGCTCAAGGTAGGGCATATAGAAGATGATCACAGAAAGTGAGTAAGGTAAAGTAACATGGTATGGTTCGCAGGGCTTAAGGGTGTCAATGGAAACAAAAAAGTGTTATTAGCCTTCATCGTCAGCAATGACGTAGGAAAGCCGTTTTTTCCCATCTGATTAGTTATTCAATACCAACTGACTTAGGTAGGCCTATCAATTGTTGATATGGTAGTTGAAGAAGCATTGGTATGTAATTAAATAATAAAAAGTCATGTGAATATACAGCAATATTTATAGGATTCTGCACAAACAAGTTTAAATGTTGTTAATCGTCATGACTTGGTGTGCAGACTACTTAAAATCTTACGCCGGTGATGATGAATGTCTTACCACTTACCAGTTTATCACAAACCACGACCATATGCAGTATCATGTTCCCAAACGAGTCCTGCATATCAGGGTCGGCTCCGGACTCCAACAATAAGTTGTATACAGACTCGTTAGCGCAGCAGGCGGCCCAGGCCAGCGGATATTCACCGAGGTACGCCAGGCCTTCGTAGTTGGTCTGCCGCGCTGGAGGGACCTTCTGCTGGTCGCGGGGCAGGAAGAAGCTGCCTGTAAGGGAAGCAAGTCAGAGAGCATTTTAATAGGTGTGATAGGTATTTCGCCTCTCTTAAGTCTAGTTTAGATTCTTACCAATCGCTCGCTGGTTCACATCAGCACCACATTCCACTAGATCTTGCACCAATTCGTTGTTGCTATACGCTATAGCTAAATGTAAGGAACTGGCCCCTGCAAAGGAAATCGTACTGATGGGTAACTTGGTAGACACTAGAGTTGACTGGTAGGGTTAGGTAAGAGCATGTTCACAATATATCGGTGTACGATCCGATATCAATATCGGACGAAGTAAAAAGCATGGAAAACATTCTCACTATTCACATTGTCCAATCCGATGTAGTTCACATTACTATGGGCCAAATTTCCTTACCTGATATAGACGAGCTTTGAAAGTCCTTGGCACGTGTACCTAAATGGGGAAGTTGATGTTTTGTTTAGGCCTACCTAAATATTCCTCGCCCTCAACAACGTCTAGAGACAGCTTCGGAAAACATTTGACAAGTGTTCTAGCGAGCCTCGTGTGGATCTGTAAAAGAGTGACATGCGCGACCATGTAATGTCAATAATGTATACATATTTATGACATTGACTGTTTAGATGGCATGTAGAAGTCATGCCAAGGCATATTCCGTCTAGTTCTTTATCTTAACTTTACCTAGTTAGATAGTAATATAGCTTGGTAGCTCATCTGCCGGACATAATTGGTCCTCTCACTTGGCGAGGAGATCGTGAGATAGCGAGGCTTCTATTGGCAAAAACCGTCTGTCAAAAAAGGTAACGCTAGTATCCTTTGGTGTCACAAAGGACGAGCACATCAAGCAGCGACACGCCCAACTTGCCAGCCGCATCCACCATCATTGTGGCCCTTAAGCTTGGCGAGAGGATCGTATGGGTTACAATACTTCTACTGGATAGTCCAGCTGCCAGAAAGGGACCCGTCTACTGGCGGGATTAGAAGGGGATAAGGAAAATACCTTGGTGTCGCAAATGATCAGCACGTGAAGCAGTGACTCGCCCAATGCTCCTCTGTAGCTCATCTGCCAGCAGGACATGTGATCCTCCCACTTAGCGAGGGGATCGTGTGGCGACAGAGATGCTTCTATTGGCAGGACCACCTGCCAGAACGAAACGCAATAATTATTATAGAAGACAACTTCAATAAGTACTGTCACATGCTCACAACCACAATTTAATGTATTGGTACTTATGGGAGCAGTCCAAATTGCGAAAAACCGCAGTCTAATAACACTATTTAAGTCGGTTCGAGTATTGTATATTGTATTCCTGGTGTTACGATCACCAGATCTGCTGAAAAAATCAAGAAAGCGCTGTGTAGACAGTGATAACCTCCATTTATTTTAAGCTGGCAATACTGCATAATCTCAAGTACTTATCTTTAAAGACGATCAATCCAGAAAGTTAAGAAACAGCTTATCCTTAGCGGATGAGCAGCCTAAGAGTCGGTAACCTAGAATTTGCAAGCGTATTTCACGCCAATACAGTTCAAAAGACTACTATCTACAGAGAAAGAGGGACAGAGAGTTGTCTGACCTGTTCCTGGTCTCGAAACTTCCACCGCAGATACTCTGCTCTGTTGATGACCCGCCCCCGCCCCCCAGCATACATGTAGGCTGCAAACTCTTCGCGTATCAGCTTTTCTGCTGCCACCATGCCGCCTTTGGCATACGTCTCTAACAGGAGACCTCCTGAGAACACCATCTTTGGATAAGAGCTACGGTAAGTTTTTAGAAAAAGAAAATTACGGCAAAAGTACGCTCCGCTAGAATTGAGCTACATATTTGTCGTCTGGCCTTTGAAGCTGCATGGTGATGGGTGGATGCAAAGAAGTGAACTAGTGAAGTACCTGTATAGACATTATGGAGCGATTTCTTCCGCGCTACTAAAATGGTTCCTATTTAGGTCCCCCTAGGCACTTGGCGGCTAGTGCGGCCGCTCCATCCGCTCCTAAAGGACAGTAATTAATAATAGTACTTACGTAAAATCTGTACCATCGTGCTCACCCACCTTTCTTATAATCGGCTAGTTTGTAAAGCACTGTGTGGTCCTCACTGCTTGGCTGTGAGATGACGCGGTCGAGCACCGAGCCCACAGCCTGGACCTGCGGCGAGCAGAGCTTCCCTAGCGTGCCTCCCATCTCACTAAAATGAGATACCTACTTTTAACAGTATGCTAACACCACGCGACCAATACCATCCCCTCCCGTGCGTTACCAAAATGTTCATAGATGACAAATGCATCATTCTTTTAATTAACTTCAGCTTAGCTGCATGCTCAAAAGTGCATACATTTGTCATCACATCTATGAATACATTCGTAACATATAGGTAATATAATACGTTGGGCGTTTGATGTGATATCAATTATCATACTCACAGAAGATATTCGATGGTTTCTCACAATCCTGCTAAGCTTCTTCATAATCATCTGCCGAATTGATGTTGAGAAGAAATGACAAGGGCACATCATTTCTCAGCCTTCCATTTATTCCTCTAAAGTGACCAGTTCATTTATATCTGTCGATTACAAGTTAGATAAAGCAACAGTCGCTAACACAGCAATAAATCGTACTGCGAAACGAGAACAAAGTATCTCTCTCTGTCGCTACTACATAAATATGTAGCTTAGCACTTTATTTCAACAAATATTAACGTAAACAAATGAATAACGATATCGTTTGGACAATATTAATAAAACAATTACGTACGTAGTAAAGGAAGTAAACATGAATCGGCACCATGGTTACCAATCAACGAGCTGTGCTGAGAGCCTACGCCTAACGGATAAGTGTACCTACCTATTTCCTTCTCTATCGCTCGAATTTGCAAGTGCAACAAAGACGACATGATATACTTACATGAAAAAGTTCGTTTTCGGTTTGTGGTAAGCCCTAGCTAATTTCCGGCAACTTACCTCAGAAGAACCAATGTGTCTGACCTCTGGTTACGTACGGTTGATAAGAATGTTGAGGTCAAGTTACGTTGGTTGTCAGAGGCAGAGTTGAGCGAGACAGATTGTAAATCACATAGATGGCGCTAAGTAGGTATTTAAACAGGGGTGTAATTTTATTATTATTAGGGGTTTAGATATTGATAAAGCGTGGATTGAAAGGATTATATGAAATGTTACAACTTACGAGATAACAGATGCCGGCGATTTAACGGTCTGTAAGAATCTTATCTACCTATACTTACAAAACAAATAATTAGAGCAGGTTAAAAAATCAGTCTGAATCTGAATTTGCTGGAACTCCTTTTTTAACGTCGGTTAAAAACATGACAGCATTCTGAGGGGTTACCGCGAACTGAAAACGAACGAAGTTCGAATATTTCCCTCTCTGTCGCACTTGCTAATACGTTCCACAGAGAGGGAGATATTCGAACTTCGTTCGTTTTTGATTCGCGGTAACCCCTCTGTTACTTTTCTCGTTTAACCGACTACTTAATTAGCATTTCTAGTGAGATATACGGAATTCAACTCTATCTTCTTCACAATTAGAACCTTATTGAGCGCATTGCTATAGGTTAGGGTGGTGCCTATTTTAGCGAGTGTTAGCGATTGCAGGACGGGCGTGATTATCGAATGCTTGGCTACTTAAGTATCTGCATAACTACAGAGCCATGGAGAAAATGTAGTCTAGAAAACTGAATGATTCAATAGTCCAAAGGTGACAAACATTCAGTGTTTTCGCCGGATTGGATTGAACGCTATTTTAATAGAAATGGCGTGTTAATAAAATTGATAAACTTCAGTTTCCTAGACTGTACAAATCTGAGTCAATAATTTAAATAAATTAGAAAGAATCGACATATGTCATTTGATTTAAACACATGACGAAATTAATGGATTTTAAGAATCTTACAAATGTGAAACGCAGTAAAAGACTTGGCACCTAATACCTACATAATATCTATGTGTATATCTTTTGTATTATTCCTATATAGTTACTTCATGATCACTAGACAATAAAATGAAAACTATCGGAACTTAGCTATTGCATGTGATGTTTGCATTGCCATTGCCCATGGTCGATGACATACCGCGCAAAAACGCTGCACGCTGCCGCTTATCAACAAAGCCACGCCTCGTCAACGCAACGTGGGCACCGCTACTGCGTATTGCATCTGTGCGTGACCTACAGCCTACAGTACCCTCCCCTCCCGGCACACTTCATGCCCTTCATGGTCACTCACACAATCAAAAGCACCTATTGCCAACATGGCTTGGGCAACGCAATCGCAACCAAACTAGTTTAATCTGAAATCCGAGTACGAGTAGCTGTTACCAATGAAGAGGTCAGATTATACTAGGTATATTATTGAGTAGAAGTTCTCAACACATTCGCACAGTTTGTGATCTATTCGGGTTCGGGTGAAATTGGCTAGGCACAGTCGGGTGCAAAAATATAGGTGCATGCAAGCTACTGATTTTTTTTACATTTTTTATACACAAACTTTTTAAACTTGACTGACGTGTGTGTATTTTGGCAAAAGAACGTATAAGAGCAAGCAAGAGAAATAAATACCAGTCTCAAATCGTGAATCGAGATCATGCATTTCAATGAATTTTGAGCTTATTTCTAGTAGGTATCCTATAAAGTTTCCTTCTGAGGTACGAAACCATAAATATAATGGCTAATGACTCATTCTTCGTGTATTTTATTCATATTTCATTGACATTAAAACGTAAATGAAAAAAGGTTACCTACATTCTACAAAGGTAGACATACCTACATTTCAAACTAATATTCTTAGTATAATGTATTAAAAGGAAAACAGCATTTCTCAATTACAATTACATGTACCCATCATTACATAATAATGTACGATCTGTGATAATAATAAACAAATATAAATTACGCTACTCGCCAGCAAGTCGTTCTGAACGCAGCACGAAGGGGCGAGGCACGGCGACGCGAGCCCACGCCTCGGCAGCCATTTTGTGAGCGCTAGGTGCGAGCGGGACGGGGATGTCGACGCGTGATTACGGATCCGTGATATAATAATATACTGCGCCAGGTATGGCAATCCGGTACATCGGTTGGTAGTGTGGGTGACACAAGCTACGGCATCAGCCTATTGATGGTATGCGGACGTAAGTGTGTGTGTCGTGGACGGTGACGTCATTAGTGTCACGATTCGGACTGTCAGACCTTGTTTTCTTAGACCATGTACGGATCACAGTCGGGATTTCCGAGCTGGCGGAGCAAGGGGGAATAATGTAGTGCTTCTAGCGTAGTATTGGTATGGTGACATATGTCATTTATTCAGCTTTTAATATATCTAGCTTGGCTACAGTGACTGACAGCTATCATCCCAAAACTAGGTATGTCGTTTTAATTTTTTAGGTTTATATTGAAATCCGTCCATGTCATAAATAATTATCCTTGAAAAACGACATACGTATTTATTGCAGTTGCGCAGATATTGGTAACATAATATTTTTATATATTTTTCCTCAAACCATTATACAATAATATACTGCGTCGGGTATGTCAATCCGGTACATCGGTTAGTAGTGAGTGTGACACAACATGCGTCATCAGCCTTGCATCAGCCTATCGACGGTATGCGTATGGTCGTGTCACAATCTGGATTGCCAGACCTTGTTTTCTTAGACCATAGGACAAACCTAGCTCCACGCTAGTGACCCTCGAAAAGGCTCTTACAAACTGATTGACATTTGACACCAGCTGGTGACGTCACGGGCAAGTTATCGAACCAGCCGTTGAATGGGAAAATAATCATTCTGTTGTGAAATACTGCGGTAAGGTACATAATTGTCATATAATTATGATTTATTTATACATTAGGATTCTATTGGTATTGTATATTTTATTTGACTTTAATGACGATAAAGAAAAAAAAATTTTTTTTCGAATTTTCTCAGTTCACATATTTTTCTATGATTTTGTAACTTAATTTACAATTTATTATGATATTTTGATGGTTTACTTCGATGCAAAAAATGCATGACGTATCGATATCGATGTTTGGTTTAGTAACCAATTTCGACAGAGCTCTCTCTAATGCGAGTAGGTACTAACACTAAGTAGGACTAAAAAATATGTAATCAAATTCTAGCGTTTAATATATAGATATACTAGCTTTTACCCGCGACTTCGTTCGCGTAAAGTTCCACTCCCTGTTTTTGATCCCTAAATGATCCTTTCGCAGGATTTGTTTTAGGATAAAAATTATAGTATATGTTGATCCAACCTATAGACTCTTTGTATACCAAGTTTCATCATAATACGTTCAGCCGTTTTTGCGTGATTAAGTAATAAACATTCAAACATCTGAGTTTTCGCATTTATAATATTAGTAGGATTGTATACTTTTAAATGTTATTTTTTTTAATTTTATAACATTTTACGTGTCACACCTACGTATAAGTAAATATTTATTTATTTATTTGTATCACCTCATATTTACACATATGTACCTTGTGGACTAACATATATATTAAATATCAACAAGTATGTATAAAGAAAAAAAGAGTTCATTTAGACATTCTATAAACCTCATTATGTGTTATCGAGTCCATCGACTATCGACGTGAGTGAAATTGACAAGAATATCGACAAGCAACAAGTAAACTTACCTACCTACTGTACGAGTAGTAGTCTCGAAACTCGTTCAAGCGCGCACTGATGCACCCCCCGCTCGCCGGTCCCCTTCCCCCTTGCCGTCACCCTGTCCCCCGTACCCTGATACCCTCGTTTCCCCTCCCCGCGCCGCGCGCTTCAGTTGTTCTCGTACCAACGTCGACATGACGGCTATGTTATTTCGTAACCTACAAATTTTAAGCGTAAATATTAGTAAAAATCTAATTGAACTAGTTAAACTGTTGATGGTGGTGAATCTGTAATGACTGTGATGTGTTTTTGTGGCAAATTTGAACGAAGTTTGTGTAATCATGTTGTCGATTGTGAAAATGGACTTCGATTCAGGTAGTATTTTGTTTCTTTTTATTATGATATCTATTTGTCATTATAATTGCGGCGATACAGCTAATAGTTTGTCTAATATTGCAGTATTTTGAGAAAAAAAGACAGTTATTTGATTTCGTTGCTTGTTTACCCTTGGGGGTTACCATGAGTGCGTTTCTCACTTGCATGTTGTCGTTAGACGAATAAATGTCGAAACCCAAACCGCAATGAAGGTATCCCTGGATCTTAAATACTACTTATGACAAATTATTATAATAGTATTTAGATAGGAACTTATTTAATCTTACTATAAATGATATCGTAACTGGGTACATGTTGTAGTCACGTCGTGCATTAGTTTAGTTTGAAATATTTGTGTTTTTTAGTAAGGGCTACCTAACTTAGTGTTAGTTTCAAATTGTTTAAATACCGTGACGTGATGATCGTGATTTACGCAGACATCATAGCTTATGGACGCTTGCGAATACAAAAGAGCGCGCATTACTATCCCTTTATTTTTATAGCACACCGGTGGCAAACAAGCGTACGGTTCACCTTTATTGATTAAGGGAGTTAAATTTATTTATTTTTATTTATTTATAGCAATCAAAATTCGTACAGAATTACAGTATGACCAAGTCACTGTACAAATCAGAAAAGGCACATAAAACATAACAGGAAATATACAATAAATAGGTAAAAATAACATTATTTATCTTTTATTTATATGCCTTTATAGTCATTTGTAGTTAACTTTCGTCCATCTATCCACAACATTTACGAAAGGTACAAGACATACATGCGCCCATCGGCTTTCGAATAGGTATATCGCATTCGGGTGTCCGTGACAGAAACGAGTTTAGCATTCTTAGTGCCCTGACAACAGGAGAGTTTCTTTGAGCCACAGTGCAAGTAATGAGGGCTATCGTTTTTGTGCTCACCAGTTGGCGCCACTGTCGAGTAAGGTCCAGCTGTCAATTTTTTTTATTGGTTATTATGGGCATTAGAACGAAGTTTACGTTTAAATCGTATTTAATACATTAAAACCGCACCGTAAAAATATCCAACATCCCGCATTGTAGCGCAGTCCCGTTTTGTTAGGACATAAAGGGGGAAATAAGTTTCCGAAAGACAAAACTGTCTCAAAGAACTGACAATCATTGACCCGTAACTCATATTTGCCATAATCAAGCTCAGGTACTGCAAAATACTCACCATATTGTTCCAATTAGATATTAACCCGCGTAGCGCAACCACAAAGAGTGACATTTCGGAGACCTCGCGCTACACTAGCGCCTCTAGCGCCGAATTCATATGAGATAGCCCCCATTGGGACCGCTAGGAGGTTGTGATTCCTCGGCCTCAGGACGTTTTTGGGAACAAACGGGTTAGAGAGCTTTACAAATCGCGTTACTAGATGCTGTATCGCCGCGTAGAATCAAGCAGCTGTCACCAAAAGGTAGTGATTTCGCCTCGTTTCAAGAGAGTTGAAACCCAAAGACCCTGACAAAAACTTTGTTGGGTAGAGAAAGTTATAGTAGTGGACCACTACTATAACTTTTTGCGGTATCGAAACCTAACCGAAACGAAACGGTATGACGTCACACCGTTTTAAAACGATACCATTATTTTTCGGTTATGCAGTCTCTGGTAGTGGTCCTTCGTTGTACATAAATCTAAGAAAGGCCTTCTGTATTTTTTCCACAAGTAGTGTCAGCTGGATTCCAAAAGATTATTAATTGTATATACAGACTAGAAATAGATATTTCTTTAGCATTAATCTTCGACCTGAACGATTTGAATGGTTTTTTAATCGGCATATTTACCAGCTCTACCAGTTTCGGAGTGATTTTAACAATTCACAGATTTCGAGAAATAGATTTTGGATCATACCTACCACTCACCTCACAATACAGGCCCTGTACTCCGAACTTCGTATTGTGCCGTCCCTTTTACTCTCGTGTTATACACCATATGAGTAAAAGGGACGGCATAATACGAAGTTCGGTTTAGCCCCTCACAAATTGTAATATAGCAGATATTTTTGACACTAACAAACAGGACCGCCGTAGAGCATGAAATAAAGAAAACAATGCCGCGTCCATAATCGATTTAAAAAGGTTTAAGCTTTCCCATTCTGTTTTTTATAATTTTGAACGAATGTAATGTATTTATAAATTATTTATAATAACAAGTATTTAACCTAAAATGAAAAGATGATATCCCATAATAATCTATGTAAACATTATATCACATATAATATTTTATTTATTTCATTTTGTAATTGTAATCCCATCAAAAACATTCTGTAAAAAACTAGCCAAGTCGCGATGGAGCTGCTTATTTATCTCTAAAAAGTAATGAAATCTAGACAAAGTCGTGTCAAGTCTAAGGTTCCTTACTGCGATTTCTTTATTATTTATAGTTAATGTTGTGTGACTTGGCCGTTGACTTGTACCCACTAATCTATAAAGAATGTTCAAATTATATTCTCAACGAACATTCATACTACGTAATCCTCTGTGTATAAATGTGTTGAACATTCACCTTTATAGTTGTGAGATAGTTTGTAAGTAGTACCAAGTCTCAGGCATTCTTATTATTCTTTATTTGCTAACTAAATAAAATTCTGCAACTTGGCAATCGCGCTCGACTTGGCGGGGGCACTGCCGTGCCCCCAGATGAGAAACAAAGAGCGTTATATAACACATAAATTCTAAACTACAAATAATAAAAGGCCTACAAATTAAACTTAAAAATACATAATCTAAAATAAGGGGTCCCCCCCGCGGCATATATACATCTTTGTTCATTTCATACACTACGAATAAATTTACATTTGTACTTTACTTTCACCTAAGAATTCTTTATGAGTCAGGTAATTGTAAATTAAATTGTTAATTCGTATGATTATCATTATTGCCTCTATTTCATTAATCATTGTGTATTACAAAAATACTAGATTTATTTAATCAGTATTGAGGTATATATAGGTCAGCACATATTTAAAAAAATAACCATAGCTCATGAAAATCTTAAACATAACTTACTGTTTTGTACTTTTGTACACATTTTTGTTTAATGGTCAAATCTCTCTCGTTCATAAGTCTATTTCTATATTTATTGAATCGCGTGCAGCGGGGCGGGCCGGGGCGCGGGCGGACGGCTCCGTCTCACATCAACCTGTATCTATCTGCAGATAAAATACTATAACATATTTATATCGGCAGATATTATACGCAGACCAATTTATATACGCAGATAATATCTTTGCCATCTTTCGATATATGTCGGTGTCCACAGATACTTGATGATAAAATATAAGTTATCTGCGCTGTGTGTGTTAGCTCATTGAATTGTATAGGGAGCGATATTGACAGATATGCGTTCAGATACAGATATCTTATCGTATCTGCTTAGTGTGTGACACGCTTCACAGTTACGTCCGCATACCGTTGATAGGCTGACGCCAGGCTGATGACGTAGGTCGTGTCACCCACACTACTAAGCGATGTACCAGATTGCCGTACCTGGCGCAGTATATTAATTAGTGTCCGACCGAAATTTCGGTTTCGGTTTCGGCCAGTTTCGGCCAAAAAATCAAGTTTCGGCCCGAGTTTCGGTTTCGGCCAAAAACGGCCGAACCCTTCGGCCGCGCCGAAACTTACAAAATCGCTAACTTTGTGTTACAAATAATGTATTTTTTTCACTTTATTTATAGGGTAGTTAAATTTTCAAACAGAACCTCTGTAACTGTGCTGAAATTTCATTGTGATAAATCTTTGAAAGTAGAAACCTGTAATTATAGGTCGGTGAGATATTAATTTTAGAAAAAAAATAACTAACATTTTTTCGACTTTTTAAGGACTTTTTTTTTTATAAAAGGTTCGGTTTCGGTTTCGGCCGAAACTACAATGAAACCGAACCTTCGGTTTCGGTTTCGGTTTCGGCAAAATAACATGTTTCGGTCGGTCACTAATATTAATGTATCATGGGTGCACCTACGGATAATTATTATCTGTGGGCGCGTGGAACACTAATCATGCGTATTCCATTAAGTTCGTTCACTACCCTCAAGAAGAAACTCCATATGAATTGGGAACCTTAAGTTTTATGGAGTGGTCCATATTATCTTTTTTACTGATAGTAGACTCATTATAAAGTTAAAACCTGTTGCCGGTTTTATTTTATTAAGTACGACCCGCCCCGGCATCGCACGGGTGCAAGGCTGATAGTAAATATACAGAATGTCTTTATATACTACTTTCACAGCTTTTTTTTCATTAGACATTATAAACATGTCTTCTTTAGAGGTTACTCTTAGTTGCGCGACATATAGTTGGTCATGTGAACTGTAATGTACAATACCATAGTACATTATTTTGATCTATCTCATAGGGTTCAGCCAGCGTTTGCAATGTAACCGCAAATAATGTGTTTATTTACGACATCACATTAGAAACCTCTAAAATTACCAGTGTTTCTCTACTATATTATGAATATATCATACATATAAACTTTCCTCTTCAATCACTATCTATGAAATAGAACGGCACCAAACCGTTGCGTAGTTCTGAGCATACATAGGGACAGACAGACATACAGCAGAAAGCAACTCTGTCTTATACTATGTAGTGATACATTTTTAAGATTTTTTTTAAATCTTATTTTTGACATACCACACTTTTGGAGGGATTAATAGAATCGTGCGTTGGTGTGCCGCGAAACAAAAAAAAACATCAACTTGACAGCTGACTGATGGCAAATGTGGCAGATACATTGGAACGTACAAAGTCATCGTATACATATACTTATTATACTCTTTGGTCATCGTTCCATTTCAAAGAAACCTTTCTATGAAAGCTTCACTTGTAACAGTTGTAACAAATATTCTTTATGTATAAAAAGTATGGCTGTGTAACATGTTCGTTTGTCCACAGATGTCGAATTATTGGACGGCGACTGTATCAAATCGGAGACAATTGAAATAGAAGACACCACAATTTCTGACGACCAAGGCTCACTTAAGAATTATTTACACGATCTGGAACTGGTGCCTATAGTCTACACCACGAAATTAGATGACATGGGTGTGCTAAATTTCGATCCAGAGTTCGTAGATCCTGATGAGGCTTCTGCCATGATAATAAACGAAAGTAAGCCAATTTTAAGCACTTATCCTGGACCTCCGAAAAGAGGCCGAAAGAACACAAGGAAGTTTGGCAGAGTGAAAGCGATTCTTGAAAAAATATACTGTTCAACCGAAAGGCTAATTACAACTGAAGAAACTTACGAAAAGGTGATTAAAACCGAAAATATAGACGATCAAGATACATGTCATATTCAAATTGATTTAAATTCCGTGAAAAGTGAAGTGTTAAATGAACCAAATGTCGAACAAACTAAGCCTAAAGAACCGTGCAAATATAGTGAACTTTTAAAACTGTGTAAACCGTGTAGCGTTGTTTTGATAGGACCAGTATTAATAGGGAAGGATGGGTCTAGTCAAGTCATACATGGCGGTCAATTACTTAAAGCTAGTAAAGTACAAAAACCTAGAGCAGTTAGTTCTTCAGATGACGAAGCACCTTTAATTACTTTGTATCCACCGGAGTCACTCGTAGAACATAAAAGTGACACCGTATCAAAACCTACTTCATCCAACCTTCTTGTAGAACGTAAAAGTGTCACTACCAAGAAAGATACTCGAGTAAAACAATATAAAAGACAAAAGCTCGCTCCTAAGTCCCTCCCAAAAATCGCACCAAAAATTATCGAAGTTCATCGTCCTAACCAAGACGCTAAGAACATTGTAAATACAACTCAAATACCTACACGTCTTATGCGCAATAGCTTGCTGGAAATGGAAGATATTTTTTCTAACGAATGCCATATCTACTACTCTGATAATGAGTGCAATTTATTAATTTATTTTAAAGACACTCGCGATAACGCTCATTTATACCAATGGATACATTCGTGTGCTGATTGCAGATATAAAATGGATAACTGTTGCTGGGTAAAAAAGGATGAGTGTATTCAGGCATTGTATCCTAAAGCGATTATATATCCCAGCTCACGGTTTATGAGAAAACCACACCCGTGCAAGCCAGGAGCTTGTACCTGCTGCTGCCGCAAAAAAGAAAACGTTAAACAACCTGATTCGATTGTCCCTGAAAAAGGATACCTTACTTCGGATTCTATTAATCAGATGTCACTAGAAAATGACGATATAGTGATGTTGGACGTGGAAGATAAAATTGATAAAACCGTCATAAGTATCAACCAATCACAAAAGATCATTCCGATTGAAAAAACCCCAAACAGTTTACTTAAAATGGCGCTGACTTATAAAGGACCCTTACCGGCGAGACAGGCGGATAATAGGCGTTTGGTGACATTAAAAACTACAGATAGAGAGAATACAGCCATAATTCTCCGTAATTACGCTGACGATATAATTGAAATATACGAAAAAGATTCAGACGGAGATATAGTAAGCTACTTAAAAACAACATGTTATGGTAACACGGATCAATCCGATGTCTTAAAGATATTGAATAAACCAAATTCAGCCAGTGAAACAGTATGTTGCTGGTTCAAACGCGAATATGTAATAACCAAGCTCCAAAATTCCATATCGTTACAACCTAGAGCAGCGAAGTTTATTAGATCTAACCATACCTGTCAAAGTAATGAATGCATATGTTGTTGTAAACCTATAAAGGAAGAAATAAAACTTAAAAAAATAAAGCTTCCTTCCCGAACTTTTCGAAGCCAGCACTGGGTGTCAACCCTGGAGACATGGGGATTAGCACGCGGATCTGCTTTGAATTCGCAAGCAGCATCATCTGTGCCTAAGGGAAATGATAATGATGAAGATTGTCAAATCACGTCGGTCATGACAAGTCCCATATTCCCGTCACAGGTGTCTACAGTACCTCCGAGCGCATTCGTTCCTGATGCCATCGACGGCGATGAACTGTCAAAAGAAGTAAATTCATTGATTACTTCTATTTTAGACAGGTTCAAAGACGTCCGACTTACCATCAACAGCGATGGTAAAGTAGCAGCTGCCTTAAACACACCGGTAAACACATTATCTACAGTGGAACTTAAAGTTCTCGCTAATATCTTATCGTATGCTCAAAGCCAAATCGATCTGTTGGGATCGAAAGTAAACTCAGGGATGAGTCTGAGTAATATCATCAATCTTAAAGTAGACGATGTGCAAGCGAATCGAGCTCCATTAGATCCCAAAATTATTTACAAGGAATTTGGTAAAAATTGCAACTTAAATAAAAATGTTCAAAAACACTGTTTGCAGTCAATCAACATGAATAACATGCCAATGACATTGCCGCAAGCTCCGGCCGTAACACAAACTTATACATTCTTTACCAGTTCAACGTCGGTGAAAAATCAACATTTTAATGATGCGTTCTCGTCGTACATAAGCTCAAAAATTGATACAAACTCTGAGACTATTACACCAGTCATACAAAATGTATATTCATTGAAAGATTCTGAAACTGCTCAGACTACTGAAGATACTGACGAAGACTCATCATTCACAACCGTGTGGTACAGAAAACCAGCTCAGTCCAGTGCATCTACGCTGTCTGAAGAATCTGCTAAACAAAATACAAGTAAAAAACGTAATAGCAGCATAACAGAGGCTGTTGGGCCTAAAAAAATAAGGGTACTGTCGCCTAACAAGCTCGGGGCAGCCACAGTTAAATCTGGAGGTACTGCAACGACTATCCCCATTCAGTCGACTGCTTCAGTAAAAGGGGTAATGCCTGGAATTATCATATTGCCGAAAAATGACTTCAACGGCGGAATGGCTAACCAGATGCCCCCTGCAACGGTGTCACACCCAGTCCTTATTATAAATCCTTTACATAACTCCGGTGGCTTACTATCTGCACCAATAGATGACAACTCTCCGGATATGGCTGGCATATCTCAACCTCAGTCAAAAAAGCCAGTCGTTATTAATACCGCTAGTACATCACATTTGATCGGTAGCGGAAGTAATGTGACGCCACAAATTATTCCGACTCCAGTTCCTACGCCTATGCGTGCTGATGTAACTGTAACACCAGATCAAAATCCGTTTGTGGATAACAATTCAGATATGGATGATGACCCAGAAATGGGTAGCGCTTCAGAAACGGACAACGATCCAAATATGGATATTTGTGAAAATGAACACATGGAGATGGAGATGAAATATTCTCCAGAAAATAATGAAGAAGAAGAAGAGGATTGTATACTCGGTTTCTAAACTTATGGGTGTTTTAAGGAAGAATACTCTTTATCGGCTGTATCAGGTGATTCAGAGGCTATTCAATTTAAAAAAATAACGTGCGAATAAATCTACCATTTTTACTGTTTGTATTAATAGCTGATCACAGTCTATTACCGTAAAATTAATTTTCGGTAATATTTCAGTTGATTGCATTCTATATCATATCTTAAGATGTTACCACTAATTGGCTTATGTATGATTAAATTGTTTAATTCCGTGTTTTATTTATGTATTTTTTTAAGTTTAAAACTAGTGATGTCGTGAGGGACAACTGAACTTCGTATATAAATTAGATAATACCCTTGAGCCGCTTTGAACTTTTGTCATTTCTTGGTTTTATTTTGTTAATTATTATGTTTTGGCATTTAGGTAATGCTCGCACTGGTTTAAATTGAATTATTAATATTATTATGTGAACTTGACACTTGTGATAATAGATGTAGAGCGATAAAATGTTGACATTAATTTGGTTCTCTTATACTACACATTTATTTCCTAAAAAATAAATCAACTTCAGTAGGTACTTATTCACTATGTGATCTACAATCAATATGAAAAGAAGTGTACTTGAGGTTCGAACATAATTCATGTCAACATTCTTGGTAGATAGTGTAAATATAAATATAATTTCATATCCGATTTCGGATATGTATGTGTTTGTAATTTGGAAGCGTGATGAGATAACACTTCTAAATTTTAATAAAAAATGTTGTAATGTATAAAAAATACAACATCGATCCCTAAAAAACTAAACTCATGACATGAGAATTAGAAAATATAGTAATTTATTTTATATTCTTGTACTTTATTTACTATCCTCACAAATGCTTTTTAATACAAGTACCGCCAAATAAAAGAGCCGCTTACAGAATAAGGTGCATTCCCATTCCCGCCCATGGACAAGAATAACAGCCACATAACAGAGGACCTACCGCGAACCTTAAACGAAGTTTTCCCTCTGTCAAACTTACGTGCAGACTTGCAAGCGCGGCAGAGAGGAAAAACTTCGCTTACGGTTCGCGGTCTCAGCCCGGCAAGCTTGCAGGACTGCAATGCTAGCCCGTGGGGATGCTTTTAGTCACAGCTGGGTATTAACTCGTTAATGCGTTAATTAACGAATTTAACCATCCGTGTATCGGATTAACTTTTAAGTTCACTTGCAAAATTGTTAACGAACTCATTAACTTCCGCTACCTGTCCAAAGTTCCGTTAATCCGTTAAATAAGTACCTATTTTATCAAAGGAATACCGCACCGCCGGGCTGCGAAAAACAGGTTCTGACAAGCCCGTTCGATCGGGGCGGTGTAGGCGCTGAGGGAGATAGACAATGCAAGTGAGGCGCCTCAGGAGTTAACGATTTATGTTAACTTCCGTTAAATGGTCCTAAGTGTAACGCTTTAACGTTTAACGAAGTTAACTTTTTTTAACGGATTATCGATTAACGAAGTTAACTATTTGGTTAATGGTGCCCAGCTATGCTTTTAATTCACTAAAAACTTCAATTTAAACTTTCGTGAATTAAACGGACTCATCCTGAAGAAGAACTCCCGAAGAGTTCGGAACATGTCGCGCGGAGTGAGTAAGTATTAACCGTTCGTTAAAAACTTGCCTAAATGTGAAAAATAGCAATCGAACTAAAAAGTAGAAAATAATATTGAAGTATAGGAAAGTTTGCATACTGCAATAGAAAATCCAAGAGTAATTTATGACTAATTCATTTAGAACAAAATCAATATAAAAATTCAAACACAAACAAAAAATTCAAATATAGTAAAAAAGTGTGGGGTGCAATTAACTAATTTGGAATGTTGAAATATTCCGTTACATAAATACATACAGATCCAGTTAATAAAAGCGTGTTAAAAAAACTTCTTACTCTTTCCAATCCTAGTTGTATCTTAAAAAGGTCTTGAGTTTGGTATATGGTATTACCCATTTATTCACACAAAAGTCCACAAAATACATTTTCATCACTAAATCGACGGTAGGTACCAAATATATTTTATGACGCATAAATATTCAGAAAATTCGTCTTTCTGAGTCGCACATCATGGGATTCATAGGTATTGGAGTGCTATTTTCCCTTACCTATGTGCGAACGTACATGTGCGATGTATGTAGTGTGTAATATGTATGTCGCTTTTGTAGAGTTAAAAATATTCTATCGCGCTGTCCAATCAACGTCAAATAAACACTTTCGCACTTTATTCCTGTAATTTCTATTGTGATAGTGTGAAAATAACTTTTGTTAATTGATGTAATGACCAATTGTAAAGTTGTATTGCATTTTTTTTGTTTTCAATTCTTTAACTTCATTCGTATGCCAGGTAGCATGGGTGCGCTTTCCCCTACTCGATGATGAAAAGTCATACAAGTTTAAAATCTGCTTTTCGAAAATCCGTAGAAAATACAACGGATTGGCAGTTAACACACTGCATACAGAAACACGTTTAACGGTAAAAGATCGTAGACACTAAATAACGTTATCACCACTCCCACCATTCACAAAATAGCGCGTCCCTACCGTGCTTCCAAAACAGCGTAACTCCTGAGCAACTTGAACGTGACCGGTACATTTTTAAACTGAGGACAACACGTGGTAACGCCGCACCGAACTAGCCATCTTTGTTGAGGGTGATATTTACCTCGCTTACCGGCAAGCGTCGAAGTAACCAGCGTAAGCCTGATCTCTAATTCTGCATGGTTGGTAACAAATTGAGGGTGTAGTTATACTAGACAAAAGTTGAGGTGAGTAGGTAGAGAAAGGTGAATCGCAATGTAGTGACGTCATGAGACTCATAAGTTTGTATTCTGGAAAGGGACACGATTTTAAAGTAATTTTAATGCAGTTTGAGTTTTATTTATTAGTTACCTACATGAGATTCATTAATAAGTAGGTGCCTAAATCGAATTAAAATAGTTTTTTCATGTCTCCTGTTTGGAAAATTCGATTTTCAGAAGTAGATAGCCGGGTTGAAATTCGCTTTTCCGACCCTAGGGTGGAAATTATTATTTTTAAGTTCTGTAGGCCGAGGCCGCGGGCCGTGGCGGCGCCGGCTGCTGGTTGCTGTACCGCGTGTTTTTATTAATTAATTCTTAGAATATAATTTACTATTACTTTTATTGCTCATTTATTTTCCTCATAGTCGAAATGAAAAGTAGAGTGTTTAACTCGGGTGAAAGCACACATTTCACCCTTGAACTATCGAGCGCCAAAATATCTCGGCTGAAATGGGTCACCTTCAACCCTTGCCCTTGGTTAACAATTTACTATTTATAAGAAGGCCTCGTAGTTTAATTTGAATTAATGCCGAAATATTTATGGCTAACCTACCTAAGTATTACTGGGCTGAGATGAAATAGAACAGCCGTGAATGCCGCATCACAATGAAAGTAATAGGGCTATTACGCCGATTAGCGATCACGTAAACGAGTTGGTGAAATAAAACTACCGAAAAGTGTTTTCTCGTTTTTTTGTATATTTCCTGTTGTACCCCTAAAAATCCACAAGCTGACTTTCGTTCAGAGCCTATTAAAAAATGTATACCCTAATTTACTAATTACTTAAGTTATCTATTTAATTTAATAATAATTGGGTTATTGGGGCCGGTTCATCATCATCATCATCATATCAGCCGAAAGACGTCCACTGCTGAACATAGGCCTCCCCCAATTCGGGGGGGATTTGCCATAGTCGCCACGCTTGGCAAGCGGGTTGGCGACCGCAGTTTGATGTTGATAATGATCGAAGGATGCTGCTGCCCACCCTCCGATTTTCCCTTATTCGCCTCCTACGAAACCCACGGGAAGAGATGGGGTGGCGCAATTCTTACCCGGCAACCACACGGTAAACCGGGCCGGTTACATTGTGATAATTATAACGATACTGGGTGTCAGTATTATCGTGGTATTCAAAATTGTATAGGAATAACAATTAATCCTACATTTCAATTACGTCAATTAACATTATTAAGAAAATAAGGGATTAGGAGTATATAGGATGGACGCAATCTGTTCTATGGTCTCTACTGTAGGTAGAGTTTGGAGAATTTATAAAAAAGATTTTCCTTTTTTCGCGATTTTCTCAAAAACCATAAGCATTTGAGGGTTAAAATTTTGTGAAAGTACATACATACATCAAGGTAAATAATTATGTAAAAGGAAAACTATTTATTCGCTAAGGGCAGTTTGACCATGCTTAGCCGGCTATACTTTATTTTACCGGTCATGTAATAAAATACAAGCACAAACATCACTATACTTATTGTGTGGCTCATGGTTATATGGTTAAGGTCTATAAACAACAATGAGTTCAAAATTTCATATTAATCAATTAAAAACTTATCGTGAAACGCGCGCTTGGTCACTATTTTTTTCTTAACATTTCGCACATCCGCATCCGCACTCTTCGGTTGCATCCGCAAAATTAGTTTATTTTCTAGTTTCTACGCAATAAGGGTGCGCGCACAAGCTTTTGTTTATGTGTGTGTACCTGCCATACATCCAGGCATTCATAGAAATGGCTTTCGTTTTCGTTAGTGTGTAGGTTTGGTTATTTTCCATTGTTTTTAAAGAGAGTGATCCGTCCTTTGGCTTTCGGCATAAAAAATAGTGAAGGGACGGGACCACGGCATCTACAAAAAATATACTTCAGTTCATCAGTGGTTGCAAACCGGTATACCAAATTAGGTGGTCGCTAACCGGCGCAATGACCCTACGTGCTTACATGAGTAATGCAAGAAAGCTTGTCAAGGCGCTCCTATATCTTCAAATAACCTTCGATCTGTAACTCCCCGTTTTCTCGTATTTTTTGTAGCTTATAGTAACAACGAGTATTACAGAAATAGAGTACATACCATACTTACGTCAAAAAACCAAGTTTTTTGGACGTAACTTTTATGAAGATGAGTTAAAAACAAAAATCTCTCTTGCGTTGTTAGAGACGTCAATAAGGAATAGTTGATGTATTTCAAATATATAAGTGCATAAACAACATAATTATATACTTACTAATATTGACAGCACAGCTTTATTGGAACGTGTTTGAAAAAATCATAAAAAAATAAGTAGTAGGTACTTACGTAGTCCATTTTTCATATTTTGGCCCTTGCAAATGTAGATAAAGGTTTGAAGAACCGATAACCGTTTGTGCCATAAATATATCTAAGTACTTATAGTTTTCACGGAGCCATATAAACTCAAAACTCGTCAAAAATAGATGAATAGCGCGTAGAATCCCTTAAGGAACTGGAATAAGTAATAAAGGTTTTTTAAACATTAGAATTTTAAGTCATTTTCGCGCACATTTCTTCGTTTTCAGAAAAACAGATGATAATATTGTACTAATTTCACTAGCTTACGAAGTTATCACGCTTTAAAAATAGTATGACGGATATTTTCCCGTTTCAAGGTTATTTACTTTGCTAATATAAACGCACGATTTTTCTAATGTGAAAAAAAAAACAAGTTATAGGTACCAAGCCAATAGGGAAAAAGGAAAATGCTTGGCATAAATTCATAATAGGTAGGTACCCACCCCACCTATTCTAAAATGTTTGTGTCATATTCCCACAACAGTAAATGTCAAGGTGACAGACGAACTTTAGCAGCTAGTTAACTAAAATAGGCTCGATGGACGTTTATAAATAAGGGGGTAAGTATATAAATACTTAGCCTAGGCAGTAATGTTGTACCGTTGTGAAAACCTTTTCAATTATGAATTATTGAAAAACTGAAATATTCCGTGGAAACTACACATAAAATTCACTGGCATAGTAAACATAACAAACATAGCATTTTGATAACAATTCACAAAATTGTGTTTACTATCTTATCAACATTAAAAAAGAAAGTGGACGACAGACCTACCTACTCCTAAGATTAACTATTAAATCAGTCAAATGTTATAAAACTGCTGCAAACAAAAGACCGAACTCGCTTGACAACATTTCGAAGTAGAGCAGCTGTTATATGTACTTATCTGCAAAAGTTTCCCTAAATGAGAATTTCTATAAAAAACTAGTGAAAGTAACTGACTGGTGTATAAATTGAGCGATTCTAACACTAGTTACCTCGCAAAATAATATCCACACGAAAATAAAAACGGCCAGTTAGCTCATTTTAAAGACACTACCGCTCTCATCGCCGGCCCCGACCTAAATGAAATAAATTGACGTTCGGCCGCGCGAGAGGGAGATAGCTCCCGCCATCCCTCTCGCACTTGCGGAGCGGGTGTCATGTCGATCCAACCGTCCGCGAGCCACGTTTCTCCCATTTTGTTTTCAATCGTCACAGCGTGAGCGTTCACAGCTGCGAATTTTAAAACATGATTATAAAATATAATCGTGACAGTGTATCTTCAAATGACTTATGTATCGCGTGGTGATTTATACCTTATTATAGTTTAAAAACGAGAGCAGTTACGATAAAGGTAAAACATCATTATTAATTTACTTATCTTTACGTATTTTCATTGTAATCCAAGACAGTTTTAGCGAGAGCTAGCGTTACTATTTACTCTTTTTAGCATATTGTTATTACTTCCTACGAATTATTAAAGTGACTGTCGCGGCTGCTCGCGCGAGACGTTAGGGCGCATTCGACAACGGAGTGATAATGAACAAATACGTGCGGGACGCAAATAGAACGTTAGTTTTTTTCTCGATGCACGGGACGTGCGCTCTCACAGACTCGTGTTTATAGAATGAGTGGGTGACGGTGGCACGGCGGCCATGTTTTTGTGCAGCTGTGCATTATTTAGTGTTGCCAAATTTTATGGATATTACGATTATGGTATTTTTTCTTAAAAAAAATGCTTTTTGGGGTTCTGTATTCAAAATGGCAAGTAATGCCATTTTGAATAAAAACTATAGCGTACAATACAATACCTACAGTGCAATACAAATAATCTTTATTGCACTACCTCGAAAAAAAAACGCAGTACCTACAATAGACTTGAATTAGATGAAATAAAATAATGTAGTTGAAATTATAATAATAGGTGTACCTATTATTTATATAGACCGCTTCATAGTTATGTATTGTAGTCAAATTACCATAAAGACATTTTTTAAAGAGTGCTCTCCACATGTAGATTAACGAGAAAAAAAGTTTTTGTCGTATGTCAACAAGGCAGCAGCAATCGATACTTACCTACTTTGTCTTTTAAAATTGAAAGCCTAAGGGCGCGCTGCTTAAAAAAAATGTCAGACTGACCAGAAAAAAAAATAAGTGAGTAGGTATATTCGGAGATAATTGCTCCGAAAGTCGTAATAATTGTGATCCTCGTTGAATCAAAAATATGAAGAAAAAAAAAGATAATTCGTATTAAATATTTTTAATGCTTTGAACAAGGTAGGTTTTTAGTTATCGCTGAAAAACTGCCGTCTACAAACAAAAGGACGCAAGTGCCGTGAATTTCCTATATAGATACCATTATTTGGTAATTCATAGTACATACCTATGGGATAATGGTTTTAAGTGGTGGTGGTCGTGGCATGGTCTGACACACACTAAGCCGATTTTTTATTGAATAAATTGAAATGTTTAATGTAATTATGTACCTATCGTTTATTTATAAATATAGTTAATATCTAAGTCATTGTAAGTAGTGAATGAATCTTAAACCGTCTTAAGAAAGGTATAGTATAGACTTATAATTTACAATAAACTATTTTATTTTAGAAAACTGTTTTAATCCGCATTAAAAGGGGCCTGATGGCGGCCGGCCCTTACGCCTTTGTTGCCGTTGTTCGAATGCAATAGTGAATCTTTGCAACGTAAGCGCCTGCCGCCATAAGGTCCCGTTCAATGTCGATTAGCACAAATATTATGATCGTTGATGTAGTTAATTGCGGCTATTAATTAATTTCATAATACAATTTGGTGGGGGCGGAGGCAGAAAAGTCCTACTTTTCTTACATGGATGTGTTTAATCGCTTCTAAAATCACGAAAATACATGGCAATTGCACATCACAAAGTATTCCGTGCCAGTATACAAGTTCGTACCGTATTAATTACTATTGTTGTGCGTCCCTTCCTTATGTAGTTTTATTTTTATTATTTGATTTTATATTTGCAACAGATTTTAGATGAACATATTGAATGTGTACCTATTACTGTTCATGAGCGACAGCTGTAGTGTTATATATTCTAACTAGCGACCCGCCCGGCTTCGCACGGGTGCACTATTTAATGGATGTTATTATACATATAAACCTTCCTCTTCAATCACTCTATCTATTAAAAAAAACCGCATCAAAATCCGTTGCGTAGTTTTAAAGATTTAAGCATACATAGGGATATAGGGACAGAGAAAGCGACTTTGTTTTATAGTATGTAGTGATGGTCTCTGTATAACGCTTCACCTCAGCCTAGGCTAATCAATGTGTCAGACATCCGATTACGTGTTGTTATTACAACTCCAGTCGTCAAAATATACCTATATACCTACTATTATATAATATATGTATGCGGCGGAACTTTAAAGGAGGGATGGATTGGATACCGGTATTAAAAAAAAACCCCTCGAAATAGCCCAATATTTCTGATTGTTTTATGCTCTTTACGGAGTGAATCATGTATTTAGGTACCTAACAACTTCATATGAGCAATTCTGCTACAAATGGAATTGCCAAGCAAAATAGATTTGTTAATTAATATTTTCTTTACATGGCAACATTTTTACCTACCAAATGAGCTGTATATTAGGCTGGCCGCAGGTGCACGGTTATATTCTCTTTGGTGCACGGTTTCCTGAATAGGTTTACGAATACGGAATGTAGATTCGGAAACCTGAATGCGCGTCTTTAATAGAAAATGTAAGACAAGGCCCATACACACGTTCTTAAATTTTCCAAACGGAAAAAAGAACTTGTCGTTCGTTCCGAAACGCAGCCATGCGTTCTGGTTATAACACAGACTTACCAAACGCGACACGCAAATAATAACACCCTAACCGAGAGAGACAGTCATATACATTTTTGTATAAGAGCGATAGAGAGCTACATACCATTTGTTGTCCCTGTCAAGTTTCATTTTTTTTGTCGAGCACAACTTATTTTATATGACAGTTGTGTCGAAATATGTCACACAAACGATTACCCGCCCAAGTTAAGGAAGTAATTTATGGTAAACCGGCAGCCATTTTAAACCAATTCTCAATTTATGTGCATAAGACCTTTTCCGTCACTCTTGGTGGCCCGCGTATAGGATCTCTTTAGAAATATTTATACTCTAAGGGTTATAAGAACCGAAAAAACCGATTGACGTCATCCCGAACGCAGCTCCTGCATATATTTTGTTTCGATTCAGAAACGCGCGAGCGTCGTAGTCTCGAGTGCACGTATACGTCAATTTTGATAGCTAGTCTAATCAACATGGTTGAAGCCAAGAATTTTATGTCTGTTGAAAAATATCCCTGTATATGGGATATTGAAAATAAAGAGTTGGCCAGTCGCAATATACTTAAAGTAATTCCTCGTCGTCCATGTTCATACGTGCCCTCACAAAAAACGTCGCTCTAGAACTGTGTCCTTACCATGAGTTTGCATGACCGTACTCGCTAGCGACTGCGTAAAACGATTTAGTATGCCGATTCTTAGTTCTATTGCATAACCGCCAGAAGCGCTATACTTTTGCCCATACAAATTTTTCGCAGTCGCTAGCGAGTACGGTCATGTAAACTCATGGTAAAGGCACTGGCAGAAAAAAAACTAACTCAAATAAATAATCGAACGTATCCGTTAAGCTTACGGCATTCCGAATCTACATTCGGTATTCGTAAATCTAATCAGTGCCTTTACCATGAGCTTGCATGACCGTATTCGCTAGCGACTGCGTAAACGATTTAGTATGCCGATTCATAGTTCTATTGCGTAACCGCCAGAGGCACTGTACTTTTGCCCATAAAAATTTTTACGCAGTCGCTAGCGAGTACAGTCATGTAAACTCATGGTAAAGGCACTGGAAGCCGTGCGTCTGCGGCCAGCCTGACGTCGCTATACTAGATAAGAGTGTCTATGCATTTCGTGTTGCCAGTGTGTTATCAAATATTCCGCTTTTTTGTTGTGACACGATTCGTTGGTTGTTAAGACTCGACCAATAGAATTGTCATGTTTCAACAAAAAATAAATTGAATGACCATTATGTACAGAGACGGAATATGTTAAAACCAAACCCCAAAATGGCAAATTAATAATTTTTCTATGCAACGGTAAAATACTTTTCGTGACGTAGTATTTGGATGGACCCTTAAGGCACTGGTCCCACCGCCGGCGAGTAGCGAGTAATCTCATAGTAATTGTACTCGCTTGAGCGAGAAAACGAGTAGAATTACTATGAGAGTACTCGCTGCTCGCCGGCGGTGGGACCAGTGCCTAATGTCTAACGGTCACAATTTATTTTATCATTTGTGGCACAGCAACATGTCGGAGCTGGACAAGTTCAAGCGGCGCACCATCCGCTCGGTGGCGCGGCTGTTGCTCAAAGAGAAGAAGCCAGAGGAAGAGTTATGGGCAGAGATGAAGAAGGAGACTGGGACCGATTGCCGTGTACTCTGGTAAGATTTACGTCACATCCGGCGGTAAAATAGTAAAAAAAATACAGCCGGAGAATCCCGTGACATGGCCAGGTTAAGCCGTAAAATGTAGTAATCACCGCGCGCGGTTATGAAGAACTGTTGCATTTTCTACCGCTACCAAAACGTTGTCTGGAAGAGATCGCACTTTAGCGATAAGACCGTCAGTGGTTTGCCTCTATTTTTAAGCTTTATGTTTATATGAAATGTAGGTAACAGCTGCTCTTTGGCACGGAAAGGTCTCATAGTAAAAGTTGTTCAGAAATCAGAACCATGGATAATTTCAACTTTTTTATGTATTTTGTATCATTATTCTTTTAGCCGTGATATAGTGTTTTCCCGGTTGTATATTAAAGGTAAATTGAGAATAAAGATTTGTATTGAATTTTAAGAAAAGTTCGCATAATTATTTCCGTTGGGTGCCGCGTCGGTATTTATTTTAATTATTGTTACAGGGAGCGGATGCGAGCGTTATGCATAAAGAAGTTAAATCGCATGATAGCAGTGGACGACCGCTCTGCTAGCCTGCCGAGCATCGCCAGACTATCCCTTACAGACTGGCTGCTCGTCGACCTGGTGCTGGTGCACGAGGAAATAGATGTTATCGCTATGGTAATAACGGTGTTATTCCTATTTAGACTCCCGTCTTTCAAATACTGGCCGTTTATCGTATTTGTGTTGTTGTACGAGAAAATAGAAGTTATCACGATGGTGTAATAACGGTGGTATTCCTATGCTTGATGACTGTAGGCTGGGGCGCCCGCATCTCACCTAGGTACTGGCTGCTCGTCGACCTGGTGCTGGTGCACGAGGAAATAAACGTTATCGCGATGGTAATAACGGTTCTATTCCTATACTTTTTGTAGGTAGAGGTGGACTGAATGGCTGGGGGGGTCCGTCTCTCACGTACTAGCTATTTATAGTCTTCGTGTTGGTGCATGAGGAAATGGACGATATCGCCATGGTAATAACGATGGTATTCACACACTTGATAACTACAGGAGCCGCCAGGAGGTGTTTATTGTCTTTGAGTTGGTCGTCCAAATCGACAAATTCCATATACTAGGTAAATTATAGAATCTGCTCACAAAATTTTACTAGAAATGCGACCTGTAGAGGACAATAACCGGACGTCCGCCGGATGGAACGCTGCGCTTACGGCGTCCAACTCAGACACGCCGCGTACACGTAGGCATTCCCGCCGACGGGGACGTCCACCGCGCGATCGTGACAACACAGATACATGTAGACCCTTCCCTATTCGTCCCGGTACCGGCTCACACCGGGTAGAGTCAGTTCTACCCAGGTCGGGCCTATCTGAGTTTCTTGCTGGACTCTTCTCAGCTAGGCTAGGTTTAGTGAACCAGCGACAAAACTCTCAATAGCTCTATGCCACTCACATCTCAAATTCGGTTGAAACCGCTCAACCAATCTCACTGGAGCGCAAACTATTCCAGTGTTCAAAACCACCCGCGTGGTCGTGTCGGAGGTTTTCTCCTGGATTTTCCCCAGGCTACCCTCCAACCGCGCACTTCTATCGCTTTATTGGGCCCGGCCTATGAAGCCACAGTCAGGTTAAAAAATGCGCTTATGATATGAATGCTAATAAACTATCACGGGGTCGGAAAATAAACCTGTGCCTCGAGATGAACCGGCATAAGAAACTCGGCGGACATCCCACGCGTTTCACATTCGCTCCGTCAGTTATTATAAGTACCTATATAAAGCCTGACTAGAAATGTATGAGCATTATCAAGGGGACGCTATTATTACAATTTCTTTTTGTGGTGCAATAAAGAATATATTATTATTTTATCTCTTTATTTATTTCTGGTCTTAGGTTAGGTTTTACAATATTTTTATAAAAAGTTGAATATAATAATACACTTACAAAACACAAAAATATTATAAAATCCTAACCTAGTGTGCCGCCGGCAGCGAGGCGGGGCCTAAGCTACCGGTGGTTAGGGCGACAGAGAGAGGAACCTCCTGACTATTCGCGCCGTGTCCAGGAGTACCGCCTTCTGTATCTGACCCTTGACCCAGCCATCTAGCGAGAGTCTCTTGAGGTGTTGGTCGAGACTCTTCGCTATTAGACCGTTCGCAGAGACGACTATCGGGACAATGATCGTTGAATCAACATCCCACATGGCGGTCACCTCGTGTGCCAAGTCTAGGTACTTGCTGACTTTGTCCTTCTCGGCCTTCACGAGGTTCTCGTCATGGGGGATGGTGATGTCAACGAGCACTGCCTGGCGCTTCGATCGATCTGTCAGCACGATATCAGGTTTATTGGCTACAATAGTCCTGTCCGTGATGACAGATCGATCCCAATAGAGCGTGGCACGACCATTTTCGAGAACTGGTGCAGGTGTATACTTATAGTACGGCACTTCGAAGTCCACAAGACCGTATAAAAGAGCAAGTTGCTGGTGAATGATCCTGGCTACTAAGTTATGTCTGTGCAAGTACTCGCCGTTAGCAAGATGACCACAACCGGAAATGATATGCCTGAGTGATTCTCCGGGACGGCGGCATGCCCGACAAATGTCGACCGTACCGTCCTTCAGGATATACTTCCGGTAGTTGTTCGTCATGATAACTTCGTATTATTATTATTATTATTATTATCATTTATATGGCAACAGGTCAGTAATGTGAGTATAGTCAAAATAATGACCTTTTGACTTGTTTACCTGTCAGCTCTGATGTTAATTTTGAAATGTTTTGTAGCGAAATTATTCTATTTTCCGAGAGGTTTTCTTTTTCAGAATTTTATTATATACATTGTTCATAATGTTCCGCTCTTGACAATAATCGTTTTTGTCATTTATTAATAACCGACTTCATTTAACATTCCACACATGACCTAAACCACCACAACAACTTAAGTATGATTGAAATTATTGCCAGGGTAAGAAATTATTTCCAATGAAATTCGGCAACATGGCCAAGTCATATATTTCTGGTCGGGCTTTAAGTATCTTCGGCGTCCTGTTAACCTAATAGCCATGATGACAAAAAATAATCATGCCATTCAAACCAGTTTGCAGAGACGAATAAATGTTTGTATGGGACCAACTACCATTAGAGCAACGCAGAAACCGAAAATGAGAGGCAAAGTACGGCATAGCTAACGAGCACTGCAAAACGCTCCATACTGATTGACGTCACGCCTGCGTGGCCTCGTACTATCATTGTATGAAAAAAAGGGAAATTTGTCGTTTTTGTCGTGAAATATTGCGTTTATGTACGTAGTTACCATACAAATTATTTTTATTGAAACATGAGAATTCTATTCGTAACTTGCCTAAACTAAACATTTGGCCAATAAACAAAAAACCGGCCAAGTGCGAGTCGGACTCGTGCACGAAAGGTTCCGTACCATTATCTACAAAACGGCAAAAAAATCTCGTTTGTTGTATGGGAGCCCCCTCAAACATTTATTTTATTATGTTTTTTAGTGTTCTTGCTATTATAGCGGCAACAGAAATACATCATCTGTGAAAATTTCAACTGTCTAACTATCACGGTTCATGAGATACGTCTGGTTACAGACGGACGGACAGCGAAGTCTTAGTAGTAGGGTCCTGTTTTACCCTTTGGCTACGGAAATTTAAAAACAACTGCGAATCTCGTATCTTTTTAGGATATTAATTAATTTTTCTAATTTACTATTTGGGCCAATCAACTTTTTCTTGTTGTTATTCTGTCCCGTCAGCGAGGAGACAACAGTAGCCGAGTTTTTTAGAAAAATGTTTACAATATGGACTTCAAGCATACTCAAGAGATGACCCATGTCCAAATGGATTGTTGCTCATCGCTAAAACTCATGTTTGGTAGATTTAAACCCTATGAAATGACAGTTTTAAAGAGTGACTCAGGAGACGTAACCATGGTAACGAGCAACAAAGAATAGTTGATCCACCGATTTATTGTCATAATTAAATGGTTTTCTTTCCATTTAGCCACACTATGTTATAAATTGTAACATGAGCGATCATCCCATTTTGACAGGATAAGGACGAGAGCAAGGAATATCCGGCTCTAATAGAGCTATTCAACCTGGTACAGCGGTTCGACATCGAGGGGCGCAGCGGCGAGTCTCTAGCGGAGGCCTGGGCCGCCGGCACTGTCTTCTACAACCGACAGTTAGTATTTTACCCAGGGATCAGATACCGGTATTTTCTCCATAGAAAAATACCGGTATTATTACAGTCACCGGTTCATTATTTCGTTTTTAATGGGACTATCTAATAATACGACGTTGTTACCTAAATACATCATTCAGCCCTACTTAAAGAGCAAAAAATAATCCAAAATATTGGGCTAATTCAGGGTTTTTTAAAAATACCGGTATCGGTCCCTGATTTTACCATATATAAAACAAGATTTTGGCCGACAATTTGTCTGCTTAAACTTCCACTCGCATTTCATTCCTTCAAAGGATGATTTTAGCTATAAAAAATATTATTTATTTATTTAAACTTTATTGCACAAAATACACAAATTGTACAAATGAAGGGCTTAATGCCAAATAATAATAATGCGCGATTGAGTAATAAAACGATCCAAAAATCGGAACTTTTGCATTTATAATATTAGTAGGAAGGATTAGATGAAAGTAGTCTTTCTCTAGTTTCACTTATTGAATTTGCTAGTCAAATTGATTGAATTTCCGGTGTACAGGACAGCAGGCATAATTTCTGCACATACACTTTCTAACTCAGCGATAGGTATTCAAGTAGTTCCCCATGGCGCGTAAAATTATCATTCATCCGTCATTTCAGCGGATTCCAATGCCGGCTTAGGCAATATTTTTTTAGAACTTATGAATGCAGTTCTAATTGTTTTCAAAAATGAAACGATGTCTTTCTAGGAAATGTCCTATCAATATTTGAAGTACTTCCCCTCGTGTCTTTATCACCGCCCGTGGCAAGTACTTATTTATTTATTTTCAACCAACTTACATTTACAGCATATTGCCAAACATGAAAGTTATAGGTTATAATAGTATGAGTAACACAATTAAGTTTACAGAATTAAACTAATTAACTAAATTTTATGTCGGCCCTTGGCCAGGAAGTGGGATTTTCCTGCGCACCTAGCTTGCGGTAATTGACAGTTTATGACCAGGCGTGACATATAAAGTTTTATTACTACTTAATCTACTTTTTTCTTTCAACCCTCAGAGGCCGGCAATGCTCACCAATGCTGCTCCAGCGTCGATGGTATCAGCTGAAGAAGCTGACCCGTTGCCGGTTCTACAAGTTCTGGTTCTCATACAGAGGGAACACCCGTCTTCTAGAAGAGGCTAGAAAGTGTATGCCTACCAGGTTACAGATGGCCATTGCTAAAAGGTCAGTATTATATTACTTACCATGTGAACTTTAGAACTGGCGATAAAAGAGACGAATACTATAATACTTAGACTTCAACCCCCGTAGCTCCTCCAATTTGAAAATGTGTCAAAAATTTAATAGACAAAACAATTCCATGTACTTATGAACCTGGTCATAAATTTCTTGAGATTTGCTTGAGAAGTGGAACCAGGGGGTCTATGATGGTCACCTTCATCGACGACAAACGACAAGATCAAGCATCTGTCACTTTCTGATACCACTCGATAGAAAGTGAAAACTAGCAACTAGAACTGATGTAGAGGATAGAGCAGTCGGAGAGACACATGAGAGTATTTTTGTCCAAGCTGAGACTGAGACGCTTCGCGCTCGCTCGGACAATTAAAATTAGTGGCTTTGTGAGCTTTAGACTGCGAGTGATATTGTTACATTTCAATACTCATCCGCCATTTTGAAAGATGTCTGAAAGCTGAATCGACAAAAAAATCATATAAAAAATATCCAACCTGCTCACAAAATTTGATCAGACAAGTGTAATGGTTGCGTTTAATGCTCGTGCTTTAGGCTATTTGCTGTCGGCGAAATCTTAAAAGTAAAATATATATATTTGAATTACATACCAAATTCAAAAAATTGTAAATTCACCCATCGCTCCGTACATAGTCCAAGTAGGGCGTCCAAGTCCAGGCAATATCAGTCAGTGAAACATATTATAATTTAAATCCTGTGCATAATAGAGTTATTGCATATTCCAGATATCCACAAATGATAACGGCGAAGTTTAAAGATTGGGAAGATTTAATAGAGAACCGTTTCGTCATAATGCCTGAAGAATTTGTGAGTATTTACTTGGTTTTAAGTTTAACCCAGGGGTCCAAATTTTTTAGCCCGATGGCTATTTTGCATCTGAGTTAAATAGGGAAGTTGACTTAAAATGTTGTTACTAAAAAGAGTCAAAACAAAAGATACGCCAAATGGTGAAAATCCTATTCAAATATCTCAAAAACAACGAAGCTACGAATGTTTTAATGTTGCTGGTTAGAGAGAGAAAGCGCGGCAGATCGCCATAATAAATCGTTACGATCGTTCCAATATAAAGGTGCGTTTTGTGGAAAATTGAAGCCTCTTCAAACTTTGAAGTCTTATAATTATTTAATCTTTTGAGCTACTTTTTACGCCATTTGATTAAGAAATTGATCTTTTTTCGGGAAAATTCGAACTTATTTCTTTTCTTATTTGGTGTCAACATCCCTATGATTCGCGAGGCCAAGACTTGAATTTCATGGCTGGCCATCATGGTAGAGATCAATCGTGTTTTGGGCACTTCCATCAGTGTTCCCCGAACCGGATTATTGGGGGCCCCTGGTTTTACCCAATCGAGGCCAAGCGACGTTACGTGTGCTACGCCGTAGCGCGTAGCAGCATTCTGTTAAGCCTCGGAAATCGCTCGTAGAGGGTCTCATGTGGGTAATTGGTCTCGAAAAGGTAATTCTACTTCTGTATCCATTAATGGTAATAAAAAACAATATATACTATTCTAGAGCATTTGACTCACCTACTGTAACGCTCCTTTGTGCTCTCACGATAGTGACGAACGAAGTTAATATGGTTTTAATAATTCTACAATTAAGTTCTTTCATAGTTACCTCAGTAATCGACACCAGCTTGTGGAATTCAAAAAATACGGTGGATTATTGCAATTATCTCAATCCGAACCCGTATGTAGAGGGGTACCTCAAGGCTCGATTCTTGGACCCCATTTTTTATTCTTTGCTCTTCTGGTGTCATTCAATGCATTCATTTCAGTAACAATAATTTATATGCCGATGATCTTTCTTCAATAAAAATAATGTTGAAGAAGCTATTCAGTGCATGAATAACGATCTCCTGGAGATTGCTGAATGGTCAGCGAGAAACTACCTAGTTCTCAACCCAAACAAAATCCAAATACCTCATTTTGGGAAGCAATAAGCAAATCTTTGTTGACACAAAATTACGAAAACATGCAATTTAATGGTGTATCTATTGAGCGTGTGTACACTGCGCGCAATCTAGGTATTCTCATGGACTGTAATTTGCGTTTCGAGGAACATGTTCTTGACACTGTCCGGAACTGATTTTATAGAGTAAAGGTGATTTACATCATTCGTAAATACATATCAAAACGGAAAACTTTAGAACTTTTAGTCATACAATGTTCCCACTTGTACATGTTGTTCAATATGTCTGCCATATAACATGTCCTCTCAGTTTCTCAAAGGTTGGCTGGAAGAGATTCCTTAAAAGGATAAGTTCGCCTTTGTACAAATATCTATTATTAAGTTTGTTTTAGACTATGTACTTGATTTGTGCAATAAAGTGTTACTACTACTATATATCAGTGGAAATGATAATTAAACTTTGTGAATCACTAATTTTTTCTAAATTTAATTAATGCGACTCAGTTATCGCTCTTAAATTAAAACCCAAAAGCTAATTTAAAGGGTACAGAATAGTTGCGCCGGGTTGTATCACTTCACCTGGCTAGTGCAAATATTCTCAATATGAAACGTCTCCATCTAACTTCACTTCTTTTTGTATGTATCAAATCGGGCAAACAAGCCTGTTTTTCTCAAAATCATTTGGCGACAGCAGTGACGGACGGAACGCATAATAGCCAATTACAAAAATCGCTCATTGGCCAAAAATATAAATGTGCAGCATTCCGTGGCATCTTCCGGCTCCAGGCTACGAAATGCCGCCCCCGATTAGGAATTGCAGATCCAAGTTTATGATTTCAACGAATTTGACTTGGAATTAGACTCATAGGCTGTGCCAGAATAACAGCGTTGCAGTTTGCCTTTTCCTTATCACACACGTTGCTGTACACCTGTGTGTGTGTCTGCACTTCACCCAAAAGATTTCTTGTTATCTTACATCTATTTATTAAGACCGGTTGTGTTTGCTTTATTGAATAAATTGTTTTTCAATCTTTAATTACATATGTCTTAAAAAGGATAGTCTCCATCAATGCAATGAATATATATTTATGACTGAAATGTTAAAACTGTCGTTTTTTAAATTAACGAAACTAATATGCAAATTTATTTCTGTAACAGGAATCCAAAATGAGGATGCCCAATTTACCGAAACCCTGCAGTTGTAAGTTGTTTATTTATTATTATCGATAATACACACCTAGCATATGTTTATATCCGTATTATAAAATAAAATTAACCTTTCCAGCCAATGCCCCAGACCTTGTGCTCGTTGAACCAGTAATCGAGACCATAGATGTAGAATCAGAGCCTGAAGACCAAAATGACGACGACATGGAAGATAATTCTGATCCCGAAAAGAGCAGTGATGCAACAGATGTAACTTGCCCTAATGCGATAGACGAAACTACTCCAGATGATACTACGACTACTGAAGAACAAGAAACAGTAAATAACGAAAAAATTGTTACAATAGGAACAGAACCTGTTGAAGAAGATTGCTTATCAAATGTTCAGTTGATATCTGCTACGCATGTTCCTGAAGTAGAAATACCAGATGAGAGTCAAGATGAAAGCCTCGACATATCTCCCAATCAAGATGATAGTCAAGTCAATATAGAAGATAGTCCTATGGTCAATAACCCTGACGATGATGAAGATGACGTTATAGAAATGTCTAGTATCGTTCCCGAAGTTAACGTTGATTTAGAGGCGGCTAAAGACACCGTAACAGAAGTGTCACCTAATAATGCAACTTGTGAAGTGGAAACTATAAATGATAGTGATGAAGGTATTGATGACATTATAAAAGTTAAAGCAGATGCTTTCTGTCGCGAAGCGACTGAAGTAGTTCCTACTGAAAGTACAATAGATGACTTGATAAAAAATAAAATAGAGACATTTCTGAAAAATCCCACAGAAGATATATCACTTAGAGAAAACAATATAAAAAAGATAAATGAGGCAAACGTAGCCGCTATAGATTTAATGGCTGATTTGAATTTTGTTGATGATGGGATTGAGTTTGTGGATGAAGGTGTTGAATTCTTGGAAGAAGATACTACACACAAAATTGGTAAGTATTACGATAATATTAAAAAAAAATCGTGCGTAACTTCATAATCACGAATTTTTATTTGTATATACACAGAATAAGTAAACTACGTACAGAATGCCCACCGTTAACAAAACTCCCGTTTAGGTATGCCAAACGGGCCTAAACGTGGCCATCTCTTTCTATCTCACGCACTTTTACTCGCTACATCACTTTCTAATGGCACCCGACGGGTGCCAGCCACTATGGCCACATGTACTTGTAGCGCGGCGCAATCACGGAGTGGGCCGCCCCTGGTATATCTAAGAAATCCTATGAATTACTTGACATTAACATTCACTAAATGAAATTTTGTAATTACAGATCCCACCAAAAATACACGGGCTGAGCACATGGAAGAACCTGCTGAACCAAACAAATTTGACCTAAAACTATTGTTGTATCCTGTAGTATACACAACGAAGCTAGATCAAATGAAAACATTCACAAACAAACCGTTTACAACAGTCGAAAATAAAGAGGATATAGAAATGGCTTTTAGTGAGAGTAAACCAATCAGTAGACAATCATTTAGTATGAAAATAAAGCAGGAAAGTGTTACAAGTATGACCGAGGAACCGGCAGAGAGTGATGATCTTTGCACCAATCAAGAAGCTACAGACGATGAAGAAATAGATGAAGATGCGAAAGTATCTCCTAACAGCTACATGTTAAAGAAACCCAGAACTCGCACTTATGATCTTATAAAGCTGTGCAAAAATCCAGATTTCAATACTAAACTGAAACGATTAACAATAGGTTTTCTAAGTTCTACTAGAAATCGACAGTTACTTAATGCCTGTATACCAATGACAATAGATTTAAGTAAAGCGTTTGAGTCAAAATTAATGAATAAAACACTGTTCTTAAAATCCAGTGGGCCATCGCCAATTGTAGTAAAGCAGGAAGTGGTAGATGATAAACAAGCGTCTTCAATAGTTCCAACAGCGATGCCCGTTCAAAGTCTGATTAATAACTCAACCGTCGACATTCATAATTTGATTTCAAATCAACCTCCAGAGCCAATGGTTGCTGAAAGAACCAAAATCATAAAGTTACCAGATATAGAAAAAGTTCGAAGGATAAATCAACAGTTGCTAACTGCACAAGTGCCACCGCTTCGCGTTTATGCGGGCAATAGTTGTAAGGAGACACCGCCAGTATCTCCTGCTCCTATTGAAGTACAAGTGACGAAAGATAATACTCATGAAGCGAATACAACCGTTTCAAGTATCGCTACAACTGCCCTGATAGAGCCAGTGATTCAATCCACAACATCACGAAATACCCCACCAGTTAAAGTAAAAGTTGAAGGTGAAAAAAGTTCCGAAACTGACACGGTTGCAACACCACCCGAAACATTACCACCAGCGAAAGAAAAATTGCTAAAGATGATCAATCAAGCTAAGATCGCAACTCGGGAAGCACTCGCTAAAATTGACGACGGTATTGTCCAAGACGATTTTCCTAGGCCAATTATAGTAAACGAAGTCAAAGCCAATATACCCCTAGAAGCGCCTAAGAAATATTGGTACAAACCACGAGAGCAGTTAGCATGGGCACCCAAATATGCAAAACAAACTAAAAATCTTGACGAATTCGGTCTGCTGACGTCCGATACGCTGAACAAAATGCTACATTTGCTGATGAGTGGTAACCAAGATGGGACCGGGTGCAAATGCTGTGCAACGAAATCCAAGGCAAATAAGAAAAAGAAAACTAAAAACGACAAAGAATTAGCGACGGCAAACGAACCAGTGACCTCTAAAAAGAACCGAGATAAGATTTCTGAACCTGCTCAAAAAGACGAGAATGCTCCAAAGAATCTACCACCTGATCAAGTCCCTCCCGAAGGCGAAACCACAAAGTCCACAAAACAGAAAGTTAAAACCCGATTAGTTGTTCTAGGACGCGTGGTTAAGTACTGTTGCTGGGCAAAGGAAAAGATCTGGAATAGAAAACGTATCACAAAACATAAGTGTCTTCCTGACGATTGCAAATGCTGCTGTGCCGAAGAATTAGCCTTGAAGATTTGGGAAGATAAAGAAAAGAAGAGGAAAGAGTTAGAATTGAAAAAGAAAGAAGTACCAATTGAATTATCCGATGAAGAAGACATTAGCTTGAGGAAAGCCTGCGAGTCTATTGAAACTGTTGTGCACCAATCCAGAGACGTAAATACCAATAATTTTGGGCAAGTAGAAACGCCGGCTGTTCAAACTATGGTTATAAGGCCGATCACGTCTACCAATATTGTTTCGCCTACTTCCAGTCCAGTTAAAGTCACTGTGGCAGTGGGGACCAGTCCATCAGAATTTCAATCTGTGGCTGTACCAACGACACCGCCAAAGCCACCATTTATCCAGACCGTTAGAGCAGCGTCAGTGTCGTCATTAATGCCTAAACTAACAACTGCTTCAGGAATTAAACATGTCCTTCCACGGCAACAGACCGCACCAACTTCGCAATGGGTCCCCTGTTGCTGTCAAACACCAGCCGTCAGTCAGGACTTTCGGTGGAACATAGTAATAGACGCCTCAACTTCTTGTCCACGTCACCCAACATCTATTGCTCCCAGGGCACCCGTCGCTCCGACACCCATCGTTCCAAAGCAACCCGTACCTTTAACTACTCCCATCGCTCCAAGGTCCGAAAAAGTTTTGTACCTACACAGTAAGAGTATCGCCAAAAGTCCATCCGAGAACCCTATATTTTTAGGAAAGAACAAAATTTTATTGACCACTGTTAAATTTCCTCGGAAGACCGAAGATGTACCTGCGCCTCAGATTTTCCAGGCACCAAAAATCATCCCAACTTTGCCACTGCCTGCTGGTGTGCAATTGGTACTGATGCCTTCTGGTAACGTAACGTATACTTTGGATCCGGGCGTTGAATTGGATGAAGCACAATTGGCGTCTTTGCCCACTATTTTAGCTGCAGTACAAGAACAGCTTAATTCATCAGGCCGGGTTATTTCTTCGGATGTTGCTGAGCCACAAATTAATACAACCGAGGACGTTCAATCTGTTACTGCTCTACCGCCACAAATGAGTGTACCTGAAAAGACAACCCTATCACCAAGCGGAGAAAACATAGAGATGCAACAAATAATAGGTAACAACACAGAAACTGCAGAGACTTCACCGATAACATTAACAACGAATGAAGTATTCCAAGATACAGAACTGCCACTGCCAGCTAAAAATACAAATGTAGTGGACATGGAAGTCAATAGCCCTGGAGGACATGGAAATGTTAGTGCATCGACATCACAAGAGCCAGCTACTATGGTTACAGGGGAATTAACTGCTTCTGAACATAAAGTAACAGTTGATCCAGAAGCAACTGAAGATAATTCTGAACTAGTCATGTCTCAAACACCATCAGTTACTGAAGGCTCACAAGTTGAAACGACAGAAAGAAAAGGAAGGGGAGAAGAACTTAGTGACGATGAAGGTATTAACAATAGAAAATCTTTGCTATCCGATTTGATGGAGATGTCGGGAATATCAGCAGAAGATACGATAGCACCCGAACCAGTTGTTCCTCAAACTCCCCTAACCAACCTACAAAATACAGCAAACATAACTGGAAATGAAGAGCTAAGAAATCTGCCCGAACTGAGTCCAGTAACATCTTTCGCTGAACTCAAATACGCGTGCGAGCAGAACGGCAAATTCTTCAAACTAGACTTCGAAACTGGAGTCATAGTACCCATCAATGTCTGCATCAAAAGGAATCCTAAAAATAAACTGCTTGCAACGAAGGAATGCATAGATTTGACTGATGATGCAGATACCGACGTCCAGATCTCTACGGCGCAAGATACTCAAGCGACGGATATTTCTCAAGATTCTCAATCTAAAGGTGCAGTAGAATACATTTACAAAGGACAGACCGTGAGCGTGCCTGCAGTGAAACCTGTTAAATTATTTAAAGCATTTAGACCGACTCCAACTGTGCTCATGAAACGTCGCTTAAAAACCCGCGTAGATTTACCAATCAACATCAACAAGCAAACTCATATAGAAAAGAGAAAACAGAGCTTATCTAAAGCGAAAGTTGAAGCTAGAATCGACTTAGTAGATTCAGACGAGGAGCCTATGGAAGAAGAATATCTTGTAGACAGTTCTGACGATGATGCCAGAACGGAATCAATGCGAATAGAAGCTTTAGATCCTTTTACGCAATCAGATGATTCTTCCGATGATGAACCGCTGGCGAAGAAGTCCAAGCGTCTGAAAGAAGGAGAAGAGATGGAATATGTAAGAGAAACTAACATCTATGATGATGTGCCGCTAAACGTGTCTGATCCTAACGAATTGACGCAAGTTGTTTTGAATGCAACATTACCACAAGCTCCATTGTCAACAGATATCGTTCCTTCTATAAGTGTGACTGTAAGAAGTAATGTAGCTTCTCCGATAGAGAAAAATAACTCTCCTTCTAAAGTGACAGTGCCAAGTGACATTCCAGTGGTGACGAATGAATTGGAAATGTTTCCAGATGGATCAGATGAGGAGGAATTAGATAAAACTCGGCCAGAAATTAGTTTTATGTCTGATCCAAGCGATGGAGAAGGCGGGGAAGATTGCATACTGGGAGTTTAACTAGAACATACATCACAACCGCATTCAACATAACCGGAGTTAAATTAGTGAAATGAGAGATCACGAACCGCGCAAAGACTGCGAATAGTCAGTCATTCTAGTTTTCAATTGCGCCACCAGAGACGCGGCGGACGACGGACTTTAAGAAGCGTAACCAAGTGTTACAAGTTTAATTGAACCATAGGATAGCATACTTAAATCTTAATGTATTTAATTTGTCTGTGATATTATTATCCTAGTAAGGATGTCTCAATGTGTATTAAGTGATTTTAATGTATTGTTAGATTTTCATCGAACGGGTTAAGACTTGAGGGTCTTGCAACGCCAGAGAGAGATACACAAACGAACTTCGTATTCGGTTCGCCATAGGCCAGCTGCAAAAAATGTTTAACACGTTCCCTGTCCGCGTGCCCCCAATGTGGGGTCACACACATCTTTTTCAGGAGACCATGCTCTCACTATGTCACGTTCCCATACTGGATGCGCAAGTTGAACTTGTGACATTGTCAGATCGTTTTGTATGGGGACATGAAACGTGTTAAGTCTGACATTAAGCACCTACTTACTGCCCAGTAAGGGAAGAGACGAATGCTTCATCCTGCTTTATCGAACGCAATCGTGATGGTTGTTATAAACAATGTACAGGGCTCATCGTAAGGCAGAGCGGAGGGAGCGGTCGCTCTAGGCGCTAGGTGCCGAATGAGAAAAAAGTATCGCGGAATGAATGGCTCCAACTTAAGCTAGCCTAAGGATAGGCCGGCGTTGATAATGTGTGTATGCGTATTCAATTCACACAAGTACGCCCTACCCGTATCATGAGATAAAACATTTATTAAGTACGGTATTAAATACCAGTTTGCATGAATAGTGATGAATATATATTAAGCATCGATGAATCCTGATTCTTTCTATGTTAGTCTAGTCTTATGTGCTCCGGACTTTAAATGTGAGCATGTAGCATAGATATTAGTAACCAGACACAAATTTGTCAAATCTTCTCTTGTAAAGTTTTGTGGTATAGGCCCCTGATTATCTAAGCGTGTCAGTAGCAAAGTAGCTAAAAAAGTTTGCTCATCACATTCTTGTGTTAGGTAGGTATTGGTATTGCTGACTCGGTTGTCTAGAGTAGCATTAGTAATTTATTAATTATTTTTAGCAAATGCATAAGATTACCATTATGTTATGCGAGTGGAAGCCCTTCAAGCCGTTGTCTCCCAGCGAAAATAATAATAATAGCATTCTTTTGTAACTAGCCCTGGGAACACAATGCTGTCCCTGCGTAGACGACGGGTTAAATCGCATCGTTTCTAGAGCGAAAAGTGAGACACCGCTATCTGATAGAGTGAGACTGCAAGAGGTGTGTGTGTTTTTCTCTAACATAGCTGCGTTCCACTATGGCCGATTACCTGTAATTAATATAAAAAGATTGACTGAGTACCTTATATTTATTCTCAGTGAGTTTCTATTTTATTTTTATCGTAATTGACAGCGTTCTATCTAGTTTAAGTAGAAATGTCTTTAAAATTAAGCATTTAGTATAAGAATGTGTATTAAAAAGTGTTGTGAATTAATGTATTCTTTGATTAACTATTCATACCTTCATACTTAATATTATGAATGTGGAAGCAACTCTGTCTAAATAGAGATGTTGACACCAAATAAGTCCACCAAAAAAATCAATACATACGAATTTTCTCCAAAAAGGATCAATTTCGTAATCACATGGCGAATAAAGTAACTCAAAAGAATAATTAATTACTTAAGTCTTCAAAGTTTTAAGAGGGGCATATTCTGTACCTTTTCCGCAAAACGTTTTGTATTGGAACGATCGTCATTTACTATGGCGCTCGTGGTCAATGACGTCACTATCTGTCGCGCTTTCCCTCTCTAACCAACAACATTAAAAAGGTTGTAGCGTAGCTACGTTATTTATTGAGATATTTGAATTGGATTTTAAGCATTAGGCATACTTTTTGCCTCGTTTCATTTGGAGTCGTCAAATTCTGAGCCAACAACCCTATTTTTACGCCGAGAACACCGGTGTCGCATGTTGTCGAGTCTACAGTGTAAGTAACGCCTACAGGACCCCTATCGCGAACGGCATTCGAAATTTAAAATTTTCCCTCTCTGTTGCACTTGCAAGGTTGCACATAAGTGAGACAGAGAGGGAAAACTTCGTTTGTGGTTCGCAGTAGCCCCTCAGGAAGTCGCTTTCGTGTTTGCACTAAAGTTCATATTCAATCTCCCGTGGGAAATGAGTTGGCGTGTAGGTGTCACCGCTATACATGAAGTATGGCGTTCAAAGGGTTAGGGTTTATCAGAAATCACGCAGGGGGGTACAAGGTGACCTAGCTCACATGTATTTACTATAGGTACCTATAAAACCCTGAAATAATATTTGCTCATGTAGGAAATTATAAATCTTCATTTCGCACGTCAAAAACAGCGAGTCTAGTTTTGTATAACGCATATACGAAAATAAACACAAGATGAACTAATATAATATCATTTACTTTAAAATTTACAATTCAAAAAAATACACGTGAGGTTTCGAGGGGCCTAGAAGCTCACCAAAGATCACCAAGGGGGCGAGGGGTCTGAAAGTGGGCCAAAAACCCTCACATGATTTCTGGATAAGCTCTTAAATAAATTGTGATGAAATTTGTGACATCTAGAAAGCTACCATTAGGGATGGACATATGCTACAGATGTATTGCAAAATGATTTTCCTTCGGGAAAACTCACATCTCAATCGGAATACCATGGCAGCCGAACTGTCAATCAATGATTGTATTAAATGAGTGACGTTTTCATATCCATTATTATGGAACTTTATTGTTTAGTGTCAAATGTCAAAGTGAAAAAAAAAAATTGTATAATATCCTAGATAAGAGTGTGTATGACTGTATAATATAGAGATGTTACAACCACGTTTAATAACTTTGAAAATACTCAGTTTTATTGTCATTAGTAAACGAAACATTATCTTCACTTTAAAACAAAGTACAACAAAATAAATCTTGGAAATATGTACACGCATAAAACTCAATACATAATCAAAACCATAGCGAATATTTGAATTGCGTGTTAGCCACTCTATATATATATTGGTCTGCTGATGCGACTTACCCCTACGACTGTAAGATGGGTACTGAAGCTAATTGAGAGAGCACGATAAATACGAACTTTTCCGATTAAGTACGAAGGAAAATCATTTTGCACTACATCTTTACTTTATTATGAAATTTGGTCGATTTTAAACCTAAAAAATGGAACAAGAAGTAACCATAGCAAGAAAGTGGCCCATTTACGTAATTTAAAGATGCTAACTTGCGTTATAAATCGCATGGCCATATGAGGGTTTAAAAATGGCGGGCAAAATCAACACTACAACAAACAATACATTCAATATTTATTCTACCATAAGTATACAATCTATCTAATAACAACATTAAACGCATTGATGGCAGCTTTTTCAATCTCCTTATGTACTTGATTCACTTCTGCTTGAGTCAGCGTTCTCTCTAGATGTCTGTACACGATGCTGTAGCATAGGCTGTGCTTTTTGGACTTGGGGTGAACGAATTTGTCCTTTAGTTTTACCTGAAACATGCAGTAAGTGCATTTACAATTAATTTTGAATGGAGGATCTATTCTGAAATGTGTTAAACATTGAAATTAAATTTGAATTAGATTGGAGCATTGACACAATGATAATTGAATTGAGTTTAATTCGCCTCACATGTTTTATGAGAGCTAAGGGCCTTTATTCACTTATTAATTACATGTATTATTTTTTTTATTAGGTCCTAGGACAGTTATTGTAAGTAAAATGGCCATATTTGTTAAAAAATATCAAATTTTAATGGATTATTTACTAACGATTTAAGCTATAAAAGGTCACAGTTCATACAAAACTGCTGCAAAAGAAACTATTCAAATTGTATCTTTATAATTTTTGAAAAAAATATAAATTTTATTTTACCTGTTCAATAATGTCACCTCCAATATCTCTGACTAGATCATAAAAATCATTACTCATAAATGTATCAATACTAAGGCTCTCAGGCAGCCAGAATGAAATGTCATTCGTACACTGAGGGTACATCGACACAGGTTTATATGTGATCTCCGCATTCAACTCTTTATTCTGAAACTGGGTCAAGAATCCAGAGTCCGTACTCCACATGAGCCTTATATCTGGGATCTTGTATAGCGCCATGGCCAGACGTTCAAGTCCCAACCCGAAAGCATAGGCAATAGTATGGTTCGGTCCAGCATTTATTAATATTTCATTCCGGACTATACCACATCCCAAGACTTCTAGCCAGTTGTTGTTATAGAATATTTCTAGTTCGTATGACGGATGGGTAAAGGGGAAATAGGCTTCGACCCATCGGTATTTGATATTTTCACCAAATAATGTTTTTATTAGGCCTAGGAGATGTTCTTTAAGCTGATGCTCCATTAGTTTTGTAGCTTCTAATGTGTGACAGCTCTGTTTGGTTGGGTCTGATATGGAGTTTGTGAAGTTGTGGGGCTTCATTGGGTCAAATGATGGCTCAAATAATTGTAAGTCCTCATTTTCAGGGAATAATTGGTCTCTTCTTTGTGACCTCACTGCATCTACCTGAAATGTCAAGATGTTAAAGATTAGTACTGCAATTAAGGATATACTGTATTAACAGTGAGGGACATATACTGAACTTCTTAACACTTTAAAGCATATGGTTGTGTCACATTTTATTCATTATGCTCAAAAAGTTTACTAATAACAAAAGAAACAACAAAGAAAAGCTGTTGCCTACCCATCCCGGAGATCTCTGAATACATATTTATATATAGTTACATCAAATGTATATTCTTGTCAGTTTTCCAAAGGGGTGTAATAACTAAAATACTAGCATAATTATAACATAAAAAAGCTAATACCTGATGGAAGACAGGAAAGTGAGTTGAATCAATTTCATCCCTCCTAAACACAGGTCCAATCATCAAAAAATTATCCAGACCAGACCTCAGCAGGTCGCTCTGATGTGCTGTCATATGTGCACGTAGCAGTGTGCTCCTATTGATGTAGTAACAATCCGACTTCACTCGACTTGGATGATCCAAGGGAATCAATAAATCATCGTAATTCTGCTTCGTTGTTACGATTGGCGACAAGTTGTCGTACACGCTGAACGACGGATTACCTCTATATGTAAACGACGAGTAGAAATAATTGACGATTCTTTGTCGCAGTATCGCAAGAGGGTTATCTTTCTGAAGATGCAAATTGCGATCCAAATATGACAGTATTTTAGGTGTCACGTTGGTGTAATCGTCGGTCCTGAATTCTGCGCCGTTTATTGCGAGTGTTGTTTCTGTTTTTGGAGCTGTACTGTATTTTAATCGATGTAAAACCGCAGAAAATATACGATTCGGTTGTAGGAACAATTTCATTTTAGTCACACGTATTTAATTATGTTACTCGTAATGATGACTGATTTGTTTTTGTAATTTATTTACCAATTTAAAGGGTACCATCCGAGCAGGTATTATTCATAATTAAGTTTATTTACGTAAATGTACATTACAAATGTCACAGTTTTCTTGCAGTTTTCCATCAGTTTTCACATTGATTTAACTTGACGTTTGTTTAAGCTGCGTTTAGAAACTGCTAGACAGTTTAGGCTGCGCCCGACTAAACCTATTGTGTAAGATCTGTACCAACTATGGATGCAATAAAAGATATGACTATGACTAACCTACGAGGACAACCTATGAAGCATTTGCTTTATATGCTTTTTTGAAATAACTACAAGACCGTGTGGCTTGTTTTTCAAAATCACAGAATAAGTAATAATACACCAAAATATAGGGCATATGTTTGTAGAAATAACTAAACGCTTTTAAATTGTCATAAGATTACCTAAACAGCCTAACCTCAAATCAGTTTTCATTAATTTGAATAAAATAATAATCCCATAAATCAAGAATATGATACGAAAGCGGTTAACGAATTTAGCGCAATTGGGTGCTGTCGGCTTAACTGGATATTGGATAGGAATTTATAGTGAGCGAAATATCGACTTTTTTAAAGCTCGAGAAGACTCTGTTATTATAAATGGCAAATGTATCAAAAATATGCCCGGCTTGCCGATATTTGGGACTGTATCAGCTGCTACACCTTACACAGAAGCCAGTGGTGCAAAAGATCGGGTAAGTTTAATTAATAACACACTTATAATCCTATTTCGAAAAACTTATTCAAACTTATCTCACAAATTATTTTTTTAAATTTTACTGCCCAACTGACGTAAGTATTGTCATTTAATGACATGCGAGTGAATTGTAAACAGTTTCAAATGGTTAGAAAGAAATTGAAACAAATTTTACAGATATCACAAATAATGAAATTCGGTTTTCCCGGATTGGACAATGTGCGTTCATTCGACGACTACGTGTTGTCGTACGACCGTCGTAATCGTGTGGCGCACTGGGTGTTTGAGCACCTGACCAGAGCCCATGTTGCTAAGAATAATGAGGTGGACAGGAGCAAATGTGAGTTCACTGCCGATGAAAGTATACATCCATTCTTTAGGTGAGTTAATTGTAGCTGCACTTAGAATTAGAGTTAAATAATTTTATTCAGATAGAAGGTTAAGGACTAATACAAAACAAAAACGTATCACCGAAAATATATAAAAAAAAACATTCATATAAAGGGTTTCCACAGGCAGGTTTGTTTTTCCAATTTTGACATCCACATTATGTGGTGTTAGATTTTATTACCAGAAAGTTTTTACTCTAGAACATCTAGTATAGTCCAATTGGGCCTAATTGTATTTACTATCCAAAATTTCAGTGATACAAAATTGCTGCCATATAGTTTTAGAATTGTTGTATTTGGTGTTTCCAGGTCCCAGAACAGTGACTACAAAGGGTCAGGGTTTGATCGGGGGCACCTGGCGGCCGCCGGGAACCACAAGCTTGCACAGAAACATGTTGAGCAGACATTCTTGCTCACCAACATGGCTCCACAGGTCAGTTGTGTTAGCCGACAATATACACACTTACTTATGTACTTGTATACATAGAAAAAAATATTTGAGCTCATAACACATACATGCCCTTACCTGGTTTCGAAACCGGGACTGTCAGTTTCATAGTCAGGGTTACTACTAATTAGGCTATACTTACAATGCTGACACAAAACTTAACTAGAATGCTCAACCTGATGTGTTTTTAATAAATATAAATATGTGGACAATCTTACACAAATCAACCTAGTCCCAAACTAAGCAAAGCTTGTACAATGGGTACTAGGCGACAATATACATACTTATATGGATAAATAGATACTTAAACAGGCACAAATATTTTTGCTCATCACACAAATAAATGCCATAACCGGGATTCGAACCCGGAACCTCCAGCCTCATTGTCAGGGTTGCTACGAACCAGGCTAAAGCGGTCGTCACAAAACAAATCAACCGGGTTGGTCAGCAACGCATTCTACTAGATGCAAAGGCATTTGACGTCTATACAGCATTACGGTTCATATTTAAATAAAGTTTCCGCTGCCTCGCAAGCGGTTGTGACTTCTTCGAAATATAAAATTTAACTGCTATTTAGACTTTGCATCTACTAATGCCTTATGGCCCGGGCTGGTCAGTAGGAACTGTTTGTTTTCATCGAGCGGGACTTGACCCTCTTTTTGTATGTTTGCAGGTTGGCGATGGTTTCAACAGACACGCGTGGAATCGGCTGGAGAAGCATGTCCGCAATCTGACCAAGGTCTATGACAATGTGTACTGCTGCACTGGACCTCTCTACCTGCCCAGGTATAGTTAGTTACATTCAGCCTTTGCATTTAACATAAATAACATAATATCACTCAGATTTGGTTGAATCCGCGCAACTAACCTCGCTGGAGCGCAAGCACTTACAGCATTCCAGTGTTTAAACCGCGCACTCCTATCGCTTCATTGGGCCCGGCCTATAAAGCCAAAGTCTGGTTTAAAAAAAACATTGAAGCACATAAAAGTAAACATTGATATGCATACAGTGTAGCAGACCTGTAATCGAACTCGGCCCATAGTTTTAACAGTTTGGTTAGCTAAAAAAGTATTTCCGATTTAACTCTTAAATTAATAATAATATGCATTACGAACAAAGATTGAGTTTGGTTGATTTGTCCAGTCCGAAACTACTGCTACAATAGTGATGTTGACACCAAATAAGAAAATCAATAAGTTAGAATTTTCTCGAAAAACGATCAAGTTCTTAATCAAAGGGCCTAAAAAGTAACTCAAAAGAATAAATAATTACATAATCAGTGTTCAAAGTTTTAAGAGCGGGCATACTCTGTCCCTTTTCGGTCAAACGCACCTCTGTATAGGAACGATCGTCATTTACTATGGCGCTCGTGGTCAATGACGTCACTGATCTGTCGCGCTTTCTCTCTCTAACCAGCAACATTGAAATGGTTGTATTTTTTTGTCTTTTTAGGGTTGCGTAGCCAAAATGGTAAAAACGGAACCCTTATAGATTCGAAAAAAGGTGTCCTCGATTTCCGTATAATTTTTCGTGTTAGTTTTGTGGGAAGCCAGTTCTGTCAAGCTGGTCTAATTTGACAGACGTTCAGATGTACTCTTTGAGTAATGATTGCGAAGGATAATACATGTTGAGATTAAACATGTTGTGACGAGCCATATAAACTTTATAAAAAAGGTGTCCTCGATTTCCGTATAATTTTTCGTGTTAGTTTTGTGGGAAGCCAGTTCTGTCAAGCTGGTCTAATTTGACAGACGTTCAGATGTACTCTTTGAGTAATGATTGCGAAGGATAATACATGTTGAGATTAAACATGTCGTGACGAGCCATATAAACTTTATAAAAAAACGTCACATAACGGACTTTTTCTTGACGGAATTGAATAGTACTCGTGATTCTGAGTTAGAAAAATTAAAATTCTCCAAATCCAAAAGAAACTTAAGGGTACACTGGAAAGTGAAAATGCTCACTTACACTACACAATACGTATACAATAATATTGTCGGCTTTCTGGTCTAACTACCTTCTCACTATGTTTATAGGAAGGAATCCGACGGCAAATCTTACGTGAAGTACCAAGTGATAGGCGCTAACTCGGTAGCGGTGCCGACCCATTTCTACAAGGTGGTTGTGGGCGAATCGGCGGGAGTCCTAGATATGGAGGCCTATGTAATGCCCAACCAGAGGATACCGGACGAGACGCCTGTTGCTAACTTTATGGTGAGTGGACGCCACTACCGGTACAGAAAATGTGACGGCCTGGTGGCAGTCACATGCAACGATGGGATATGAGAGTGAGAGTTAGAATTGAGTGAGAACTGTGGACGAACTAATGGTGGACTTACTGGATGAATGGTGATGGCTGCGTATGGGTGACGGAACTGTGGCGGCTTTATCGCCTGTCGTGGTGAGCTGAAAGGGCGGTGCCGACGTCTCCGTAGGCTATGAGCTGATATGATCCTGGCACTAATATTATGCACAGAGGTGTTCACTCGCGTGATAAGGCGCGGATAGTTCACTGTACGTCACCAGTAAGATTAACTCAATAAATCTAATACGAGATGTAGTTTTTACGGTACCGGGAGCGCGCGAGCTGGATTAAGGTAGTACGTGTGTGCTTCAAACGGTGCTGGCTCGAATACTGCCGGCCGGCGCGGGCGCGTCGGTCCAGCGGGCGAGTGACAGAGCGCGCACTAATGTGTGAGGGAGTGCATCGTCGCGCGTTTGGCGCGAACATCCTGGGGGGGCGGGGTGGATCCTCTTCCTGAGCTGAGTTCAATGGCAGCCTGGCTATCTTGAACACAGGTCTGCGTAGTTGTCCATGAGCGGTGTCTAGATCCACCACTCGAATCACTCCATCCTTGCCAGGTATTGTGCGGATAATCCGACCCAGTCTCCATTGCAGCGGTGGTAAGCCATCTTCCTTGATGAGTACTAGTTCGCCCACATGAGGGGGGGATGAAGAGGAGAGCCACTTAGAGCGGATTTGAAGTGTATGGAGGTAAGATTTGGACCACTGAGTCCAAAAGCGTTGTGACAGAGCTTGTATGAGCTGGAAGCGTTTAAGAGCAGAAAGGGGCCTATCGTCAAAGGATAGTTCGGGCAGAGCAGTGAGTGAACGGCCTGTAATGAAATGGCCAGCAGTTAAAGGTTCAATATCCGATGGATCGGAAGAGAGTGGGCAGAGAGGTCTTGAGTTGAGAACAGCCTCGATTCGTGTGAGAAGTGTGGAGAATTCTTCAAAAGTGAGGTGCTGTTCCCCAATTACGCGATAGAGCAGTTGTTTTGTAGATTTAATATTAATCTCGTGCAGAGCACCGAACCAGGGTCCCTTGGGAGGGTTCAGCAGCCAAGTTACCTGCTGGTTGGCAAGTTTGTGTGTGATTGCGTCATTATTAACAGAGAGGAAGTTTTGGACTTCTATGAGCTGATTTCTAGCACCTACATAATTTGTGCCGCAATCTGATCTAATGAGAGCTGGTGTGCCACGTCGTGAGACAAATCTTTGTAATGCCGCGAGAAAGGCTTCTGTGGTAAGTGCAGAGACGGCCTCCAAATGAACCGCCTTTGTTGAGAGACATACAAATATGCACAAGTATGCCTTTAAGAGCTTAGCGTTCCGTAACGTGCTGGATTTAACGAGAAATGGGCCGGCAAAGTCAGTCGTGACTTGGCTAAATACAGGTTGTGGGGTGACCCTGTCCGCGGGAAGGTCAGCCATATACGGGGCCGTAGGTTGAGCGCGGCATCTAAAACACCTAATACATTTGAACACCCGAAAACGGACCACGCGGCGAGCGGATAGTATCCAGAATTGCTGACGTAGAATGGCGTGTAAAGTGTCCGCACCAGGATGGCAGTATACTTTATGGTAATGATCAATGATGAGATCTACGAGTGGGCTAGAGCTGGGCAGGATGAGCGGGTGTTGAGCGTCGTACCTGATTGACGCGTGAGAGAGACGGCCGCCGACTCTCAAGAGACCGTCTTTTAGAAATGGCGCGAGCCGTTGGAGTCGGTTCGTGCAAAGTTTATTGGTTTGCAGACGATGAATGTCTTCTGCGAACTCATTCTGCTGAACAGAGCGGACCCAGAATAACAGAGCGTCCCTACGTTCACCGGCCGTTATAGGTCCGGAGCGTCGTTCGTCTGGGCTGTTTTTACAATTAAATATGAAGCGCCTGATGCAAGACGTCACTCCGATGAGTTTGTCAAAGGAGCTGAAACGAGTGAGCAGATCGTGGTCCACATCAGGAATTGCTATGTGAGCTAAAACCTTTTTTGGCTTAAGGCCAGGTAAACCGTGATGACCCAAAGCGGATGGCATTTGGGGCCAGGTGGAGGGAGGCTCCTTGAGCCAACTGGGAGACCACCAGAGGTCATGGGCTGAAAGAGATTGAGCTGACATTCCCCTGCTTGCACAGTCGGCAGGGTTGAGGTTCGTGGGAACATGTCTCCACGTAGAGCTGGTGGGGCTAGACATGATTTTAGCCACTCGGTTGGCTTCAAATGTTTGAAGACGATGAGGGGAAGTGTTGAGCCATGCTAGCACTATAGTGCTATCGGACCAACAAGTATGTTGGTCTATGACAATGTGAACTGACAGTTGGGCTGACACTCGAATCATGAGCTGTGATAAGAGAGCTGCAGCTGAGAGCTCCAGCTTGGGGATTGAGAGACGATTCTTGATAGGCGCGACCTTTGACTTGGCAATGACCAGGTGTACATTGACCTGTCCGTTTGCATCGAGCTCGCGTAGATAAACTGCAGCGCCAAAACCGGCCTCTGAGGCGTCTGCGAATCCGTAGAGAGAGTACGTGGACGTGGGTTTATATTTGCAAATGTGCCGAGGTAAGCGTATATTTGAGAGTTGGGGAAGGTCCTGGGAAATGTGTTGCCACTCTGTGTGGACTTCATCGGGAGTTGGCTCGTCCCATCCCAGTTTCAAGAGCCATAACTTCTGTAAGAGGAGCTTTGCGCGGAATATTACGGGAGTTACCCAACCGTTAGGGTCGTAAAGAGAGGCTACTGTGCTGAGTATGGAGCGCTTTGTCACTTGAGTCGGTGAGGGGAGAGAGATGCGGTATGTGAACTCATCCGTTTGAGGGATCCATTGTATACCCAATACTTTAATGGAATTCGAATCTGGGCTTGTGTCAAAGTCTTTCGGCATGTCACATTGATCATCCGGGAACCGATCGAGGAGCTGGGAAGAGTTGGAGGTCCATTTACTGAGCTGAAAGCCACCTAGGGCAAGCAAACTGATCAGTTCGGTTTGAAGTGCCTGAGCAGACTCCACCGAGTCATGACCACAGAGTATATCATCTACGAAGATTGAGTGGCGTAGGACTTGAGCAGCTTGTGGGTAGCGATGACCTTCGTCATCAGCCAATTGGAGTAGAGTGCGGATTGAATGGAAGGGGCTAGATCGTAAACCGTATGTGACGGTATTGAGGGCGTAAGTGAGCAGAGGCTGGTCAGGTGAAGACCGCCAGAGAATGAGCTGGTACTGTCGCTGATCGGGATGAATGAGTATGTTTCTGAACATCATTTTGATGTCAGTGCTGAAAACTACGGGGTGCATTCTAAAGTACATGATGATGTCAACAATATCTTGCTGAAGAGCTGGACCTGTGTGCAGGCAGTCATTTAGGCTGACGCCATTTGAGCTTCGGCTGCTCCCATCAAATACCGTACGTATCTTCTCGGATCCCGATTTGAAGATACCATGGTGTGGGATGTAGAAGTGGGGCTTATTTGCGAAGGTACTTGGGTGACAGGGTGACATATGTCCTAGATTAAGATAGTCGGTCATGAAGTCGACATATTTTGAGCGGAGTATTGGGTTTGTCTGGAGCTTCTTCTCGAGGTTAAGAAACCTACGTAGTGCGATGGCATGGGTGTTGCCTAAGGTCGGCGCATTTGGGAGAAAGGGCAATGTTACCATGTAGCGGCCTGAGGGATTTCGAGTAGTGGTGGTGCGGAATATTTCTTCGCAGTGTTCGTGTAATGGGCTAGTATGTATATGAGGCTGGGGCTCCTCCGTTTCCCAGAACCTCTCAATACTCTTACAAATATCATGAGTGGATTCCTCAGATTCCGGTTGTGAGCTGATAATATGAGCTGAGTTGGATTGCTTCGCTGGTGTCGCACATAAGTCCTCGATGGGTCCTATCAGTGCGAAGTCAAAAATCGTGCCGAAGGCTATGGGCTTCCCCCGGCCTAACGAGACCTTAGTCCCGTCCAGAACTTGGCCTAGAACGTCTGAACCTAACAAAAGGTCAATCGGAGCTGGAGTATTATATTCGTGATCAGCTAAGGGAATCGGCGGTTAACCCCTCGCAGGTGCAATGTGGGAGACCTTTTGTAAAGGCAAATAACCGGTAACGTTGTGCAATATATACGCTGTAGCCGTAATCGTTGGTGCGTCACGATGTGTTGGTCTACATACTATTGTAATGGATGCCTTTGAGTCTTGTGTGTGGTGATTGCCCACCCCTGCGATTTTTAGTGATGTTGAGTTTAGCGGTAAATTTAAAATTTGAGCCATGCGCTGAGTTATAAGTGTAAGCATACTACCGCAATCTAGTAGGGCTCGTGCTGTGTGAAAGTGACCATTTACGTCTGCTATTTTTAGCAAGACGGTGGGCAATAATATGGGCTGATTTGGCACACTTTTCTTAACTCCGCTCATTTCCGCGCAATGCGCACTCAACAATCTAGATCTGCCCATGCAAGACCGGAGGACCGGTGAGACCGGTGGATTAATCCGGTTCGAAGGACCAGAAAATGTGACGGCCTGGTGGCAGTCACATGCAACGATGGGATATGAGAGTGAGAGTTAGAATTGAGTGAGAACTGTGGACGAACTAATGGTGGACTTACTGGATGAATGGTGATGGCTGCGTATGGGTGACGGAACTGTGGCGGCTTTATCGCCTGTCGTGGTGAGCTGAAAGGGCGGTGCCGACGTCTCCGTAGGCTATGAGCTGATATGATCCTGGCACTAATATTATGCACAGAGGTGTTCACTCGCGTGATAAGGCGCGGATAGTTCACTGTACGTCACCAGTAAGATTAACTCAATAAATCTAATACGAGATGTAGTTTTTACGGTACCGGGAGCGCGCGAGCTGGATTAAGGTAGTACGTGTGTGCTTCAAACGGTGCTGGCTCGAATACTGCCGGCCGGCGCGGGCGCGTCGGTCCAGCGGGCGAGTGACAGAGCGCGCACTAATGTGTGAGGGAGTGCATCGTCGCGCGTTTGGCGCGAACAGTACTTTTGTTTTACGAACGAGGGCCATGGTTGTGTGTTGAGCTGTACATGCACATTGTCCATGTGTGCGTCAGCGTAGGAGCTATGAGTTCACGTAGTCTATGTATTCGTGTGTGTCACAACTATAATTATTACTAACTCGCGCTCGTGAGATAAAAGTACTGTATGTAACGTTGTTGATGTCATGTGACGCTGATGACGTTGTGTGACATTGTTGACGTTAAGTTGATGCAGGGGGGATGTCGTTAAATGTCCTACTCTTTTCTGTTCTTATTCTTTCCAACTTAAACCTATAATTCAACTCCTTTTCTTTCTTGTTGCTGGCCCTACAGGATGCCAATCTTAAGCCGTGGTCTACCGGCGAAAAAATAAACAATAGCATTATTTTTTAATGAGACCGTGGATCCCCGGGACCGGTAGACGACGACGGGTTAAGATAGCAAAAAAGATAATCGTAGAATGTTGTTCACTCCGCGTGCGAAAATAAAGAAGGCCTTTAGCACACGAGAGACTTCTAATACGATAGATAATGTAGAAAAATATAATTTTGGTACAAGCTTTTATTGCCGACTGTACCTGCTTTTCCACATTCCATGATGAGACGGTTCCAATGAGCTCAAACACGACGGGTTTATCTTGTGTTAGGGGTTGACATGGCCACCTTTGTCTCCATCATCAGATCAGCTCGGTGGTACCATAATATTGCTCTGTCACCGAACTTACATAGTACGCCAAATTTCAACTCAATCGGAGGATAACTGATATAAAATTCAGCAGCAAGATTTAGTTTATTAAAAGTTGCTAATTTGACTATTTATGATTATCCCTATTGAGACATTTTTATACTTTAACAAAAAGTTTCTGCTGTATCATTGGCTTCGCAGGTAGCACCGGAATCCATAGAAAAAGCTGCTGGTCTCCTGTTTTTCGATAAAATACAGCGGAGCAAACTCAACAAAATCAACGGCAAGAAAGTTTAATGCTACGCTAGTTTTGCTATTAGTACAATTTTAGGCAATTAGGTTTTATAAACGAAAGAAATTAACTCTTAGAACGCCAAAAACGTCTAAAGGTCGCATCTTGTCGTACCTACGGCGCCTATAATGACTATGTGTTATGACGTACTTTGTCAAAGTCACCTTTTACAGTAAAGTTAATTATTAAATCACTTATGGAAAATGAGTTGGCGTGAATATGTTGACTGCCGTACATGAAGAATGGCGTTCAAAGGGTGAAATATCATGAAATGTTATAATTTTATTGTAATATTATTTAGTAGTGGCACTGTGTGCTACCTCTGTTTTTTGATATCCTTAGACATTATCAGAATGGATTTTGTAAATAATAATTGTTATGTAAATAAACGTTACCTAAAATAAAATATCGTTTTTTATTTAATACCGTTCTAGTCTATCATATTGATCCAGAAGTATGTTATGCGCTTGAAAAAATAGTGGAATGGAGGCGCTATATACTATTAATGTAACACACCTTTTGGACACCTTTCTTCAGATACGGCATGCAAATTCACACGCCAAATAATCTCCTGAATGTTTGAGAACATACGTGATAACACCTATAGTAATTATGGGCGCCGTGGGCATGGGATCCCGGAAATAATCCCTCAAGCGGGTGGAAGTTTGTATGGAAATGTGTCAATTTTTTATGCATTCATTTCAAGCACTACGCACGTGTTGATAGCACCAGATACGTTAGAATACTGAACAAGTGCAACACGTTTTATCTTTTTAGAGGAAGGGAGACAGCCATTTAAGAAAGAGACAGAAACATAATACTTAGAAACGGTATCTATCGCAAAAAGAAACGATTTTGTGATCGAAACAAAACCTTAAATTTTATTATATAAAACATGAATTACGTGTATCTAGTAGGTATAACACGAGGTTTTTAGCAAAAGTTATTTAATTCTGCTGAGTACTTCATTATTAACTAACTTACATTTAAAAAAAATGCCCAATCTGTATTGCAATATTCCCCTGTTTTGGGAATATTCCTGGGAATAAAGGAATATTCCCACGGCACACGGCACTCGTGATCCTCCTTAAGCGGGAAGTATTCAAGATACTCCGGTAGATGGAGCTGTACGTATCCTAATTCGCGCTGACGTTGTGTTCCCTTAGAATGAATAAATATGAAAAAACACTTGAGCAATTTCGGAGAGGAAAATCGCTGAAATTTTTGCAGAGGCCCACGACACTCGCGAATACCAGCAAGTATCGTGTTGGCTCCAAATGTATCTTTGCCTAACTGCACTAGGGATAGAACTTCCGGCTAATACTCATTTCTTCAAAAACCGATTATTAAATATTCTATCCCTAATTAAAAAACAATCGATTTTTGAAGAAATAATCATCGTTTTTTTTTTCTTTGGGGTCGGATACATACCTGTAAAAATCTTTTTGGACCATTTGTATAGCTTTGGATCAACACGACTACTTCCGGCTAATACTTATTTCTTCAAAAACCGATTATTAAATAATCTATCCCTAATTAAAATTGATTAAAAAACAATCGATTTTTGAAGAAATAATCATCTTTTTTTTTTCTTTGGGGTCGGATACATACCTGTGAAAATCTTTTTGGACCATTTGTATAGCTTTGGAACAACACGATGCCTAAACTGTGAAAATTTGAAGACTAGCTGCATCCGTCTAGTTTTTAAGGGGGGCTCCCACACAGCTAAAGGGGCTGCGAAAAAAAATAGCCAACCCCATCGAGTGGGGTATCGTTGATAAAAGCTTGTTGAGTGCATAAATACTGTATTTTTTGTTCTTAAAAATATTGAAAAAGAAAGGAACGCCAAGCATCAGACACAAATTACGCAACGCTGACGTCAAACCAACTTTCCGAAAAGTAAGCAATAATAAGTTATTTTATAAAGGGTCGGCAACGCGTACGTGACTCCTTTGGAGTTGCGGAAGTGTATAGGCTGCGGTGGCTGTTTACCATCAGGTGGACCGTAAGCTTGTTTGCCACCGGCGTTGTATAAAAAAAACATATATCGTAAATAACTATTTCTCCATTTTTGCTACAGAACCCCAAAAAAAGACCTTGGTGTTGTATAAAAGTTGTATATTAGCAACATATGTCCCGCTATATATATATGTATATAGGTATAGGTGTGTCTAGTTGTCTTCCTCGTCGTCGGATGCGCCGTTCTGTTGCGGTTCCTCTCCGTCCATGCCAGCGTCGCCCATGCCTGCAAAAATAGGTATACACTATTTACCATCATCCTCCTTACAACACTCGTGTGATCCTATTATGAAACTCGCTGACGCTCGTCTCATAAAACCACACTCGTGTTTTAAGACCTCTCATTATGTATCAGTTGCATAAACTACTATTTCAGGTATATGAAAAGATATGAAAAGACCTAATTATATTACGTATTTTTATTTATAATTGCAATGGCTTAATCGCGTTTACGTTCCATGCGTGTTGTGATGTGTCAAATGTAGGAACTAAGAAATTACAGAGTTATAGCGTTGCCCGTGGGGAGCTAAAAAATGTGTGGTCTTCGGGCCTAGCTGAGTTTCTTGCTGGACTCTTCTCAGTGAACCAGCGACAAAACTCCCAGTTGCAGCCGGTTGAAACCGCTCAACCAATCTCACTGGAGCGCAAACTCTTAGTGTATTCCAGTGACCCAAACCACACGCGATAAAGCCACAGTCAGGTTCAAAAAAAAAAAAGTACCGTGGTCTTCGTCCTCCTCGGCGGAGTCTCCGGCCACCTCCGCGTTCTCCGCCTCGGCGCGCTCCATCTGCCTCGCGAGCTCGGCCTCGTCCGTCGCCGTCACCACCTTAGGCTGCAAACACGAAATTACAACTTCAGTATTCACGGTATTTACTCCGTCATTACAAATATACCAACCGGTTAAAATCCATTTCAAAATTTTAGTTCTCTTTTGTTTCTACCCTAGATATCTGTATGTAAGTAGTAAGTGGATATTATTATTATTTTTCTCTTATGTATTATTTTTTCTTTTGCAGTCATATTTAATTATTTTTCTTTTGGCTATTATTTAGTGTATGGCGGTCCGTGAGTCACCGACGGTACTGGCTGAAAATCAGCGCTGTAGGTGTCTGACACCTCAGCATAATGCTGAGCCAGTGTCCGTTTCACTGCCGCGGGGACACACATGTTGTGGTTTGTTTTCTTCTGTTGTTGTTTTTTTTTTGTAATATGTGTGTCTTCTGTGTCTGTGAATAAATGTTTCTTTCTTTCTTTCATTACGCTGATTACTCTTAAGTTTCTGACTAAAGTTTATTCGAACACAGACCTTATACACTTTATGTTTTCTAATTTTGTTATCGATAATATCTTGAAAGTTTGTTTTCATTTAGCTTTTTACAGAAAAAATAGTTTTAGATACCAAGTTACTAATAATCTAAGTTCTTAAAACCTAGTTTTAGATTCCGAGTTAAAGCAATAATCTACGTTCTTAAAACCGATAATCATTTTTTTAAACTACGACGGTCGCTTATAATCATTCGGCCTGCCTGATGGTAAACAGACACCATAGTCTATGAACGCTTGTGACTAGAGACAGAACAATCACAAGCGTGTTATCCTTTTTTATTACGAGGAACTGTTGCATTGACAGCTAGCAGCTAGTAGCGTTGAATTTTTTCAAATATCTCACTTTCATCGCCGGATGTCCGCCTAATCCTACAAGGCTTCGGCCTAGGGGACCAGTGATGGAAATATTTATTTCAATATGGAAAGGTTTCAAAATAGTTGAGCCAATATTTTAGGATGTTAACGGGCTATCCAGTGAAATCAAATTTTTTTAGTGCATTTTGCATAGTAACTAGTTCAAGGGGTCTTAAGTTATCGTATTCAAAAAAATGTATGTTGTAGGGTGGTCTTTTATTAATATTTTTGTCTGGTAGAATTTAGAAATAAATCCTGTACACTTCACAAAAAAAATCCATCGGAAGGCCCAAGAAACATAACTACATTTTTTTGGAACTAATTATCAACAAGAGAACTACAACCTGCATTTAAGCACCACTTTTTCCTATATGAAACTGCGCTTTTTTAATACTTTTCTAGAAAAGATAAAAAAAACTGTTTTTTTGACTTAAACTATATGGCGTATATATTGGTTTCTGACTGGTTGAGGTAAAGTGAGATGGTGTATTGTTAACGACGGCCGTTGTTGATACGACGAGACAAAAACAACACGGAAAAGTGGATTTATAGTTTCAAGGTGATTCAGATAGGGTAGTACCTTAAATCAGTAGGCATAAGCAAGAGATTGGATGGATGTTCAGTGGCCCTGGGTCTCTAAGTCCGGGGCTGTGCACTTTTTTGCAAGAGGTTTTGTATTGAAGATCACTGTTTTCAAAGTAATGACTTACCGCCATCTGTATGTTGAACACCCCTCCCGCCGCAGTGATGGTCTCCTGTATTTTATCTATTGCGTCCTGCAAGGCCTTCAGGCCGTCCGTCTTCTCGGGCGTCGAGGTGGTCATTACTGGAACCAAATATAATGATTAATGAGATTTTTTAATGTACACTCGCGGACAAAGGATGCGGGTCGGTAAAACACCGTAATATTTCCTAAAATAGAGCAAACTTGTACAGTTTTTTAATCCTGTCATGATCTTTATTTAATTTTACATTTAACCTGCAAAAATATCAGTTAAAAAAATATATGTTTCAGGTTTAAATGGGACTCCTAAAAATCCATAAAAAATAATGTTAACGGTGCGAAATATTGCAAAAATCGTCAGTTTCGGAGATTAATATTTTTATGATACGATCCCGGGAATTACGAAGAATAATATATGTAAATAAAACTAGTGTAAAATATTTAGAAAAACCTATTGCGGTTCTTTAACATAGGGTGACCCGAAATTTTTGTCCTCGAGTGTAGATAGATAGAGAAATTTGTATCATGGTGGTGGCAAGCATAAGGCCTGTTTGATAGTAAGCAAACACTGAACACGTTGTTGACTGTTTATTAGATAGGTAGAGACAAATGCAGGTCCCACAATCACAACAAGGCATATCTTAGGGAGCTGGAGGTTTGGCATTACCAATAGGAATACAGCACCACCTACCGATCACCTACTGCTGTAAATATGGCTGCACCTTAGAGAATAACTTGGTTTAAGGTGGAGGTACTTGTCCAATTGGATTGCTTGGAATATGTATTAGCGAGATGACTTTCCGCTATGTCCTACAACTCTAAAAATGTTGAGCAACGCATTTGTGATTGTTCGGGAATCGTGTGCATAAGCTACGGTGTTTACTTACCATCGGGCACGCCTTATATCGCAGACAGTAACAGTCTAATAGCACTATTATAATTTAATCACGTGCAAGGACGTAGATATAGAACTCTAGTGGTTTCTCATAAAGTCAAAGCACTTGACAAAATAAACGGTCACGTGTAGGTTTGTACTCCCCCTATGGACGTGGTGCAACTTCGACCCCCTTTGTTAAGTGAGTGGGCAAGTTAACTGTTACAAGTTCTCAAGCCGCACGAATGCCACCGACTTGCCTTAAAGACTGCTGCCATAGACAGTGATGCTATGAAACCCTTAAAAATGAATAAGAGATGTCTTTAAACTTACCGTACAGAGGTGGGGCGATCAGGTTAATCTTGATAGGCATCTCTGTGGAGGAGAGCGTGAGGCCCGCCTTGAGCGCTGCCTTCACCGCGTCGATGCCCTCGTAGCCGTAGCACGCGCACTCGATGTCCGCGCGGATCTTCACCGCCTGCGATGTGAGCTTCCTCTTGATGTTGGCCAGCAGCACCTCCTTGGTTTGCTCGTCGAGACCGCACTCATTGAGGACTGATGGGTCACTGAGAAGTTATAGATGCCTGATATGAGTCTATTGGGAAGTAAATATACTATAGCAAACAAGATTACATATTTTACTGATCCATTGGTTTAATTCCATCATATTAAGCTTAACCAGTTCTATATGTTACTACAAAATAATACCAATACACATATATCTATCTTTAAAAATAGTGCAAACTAAAATGTATGTCTGATAGACTACTCCTCAGTGGAATGATTTCAAGAAATTCACCTCAGTGGCAGAGGGTTATTAATTATTTTATTTTTTCTATAGCAAACTGTTCACAAAGTACAATCTCCTGAGGTTTCCGCTGGTGATACAATGTTACCATTTGCTGTACTCAATTTCGGTCAATAAACGGTCTATTAGGAAACTATTAACAAAATATCTTATATACAAAATTAAATATTTATTCTGTTAACACATCTCAGGTGGATATGCAGCCTATGACTGACACTTATTTTCTGGAAGTCAATTAAAATAAGCCAGTACATACTAATTTCTCCATCAAATATGTCTACATATGAGACAAGGCATAGCAGAACCTACGTGGCTTAGATTAGCCGCTGATAGAACCAGATGGAGGAAGCCTATGTCCAACAATGGACATCCTAATAAATTATTACAGATTTAATTTAAAATACTAACTTTTAAAAGGGAAGTAAAAGGCTTATTATTATGAGATAAAGAATATGCTGAATGAGAATGAATTAATTGTTTTTGTACTGGATAGCTTCAGACTACTTTTGGAGGGAATCATGCTATTGATCATACTAAAAATTTCTGGGATTAGACCTTGAGTTCACCCATAAAATAAGTTTATAATTTACCACCTAAATTTATATCCTATATACAATAACGAGTCGTCTACCAGTCCCTGGGCTCATTACAAAGAATGCTATTGTTTATTTTTTTAGCGAGAGTCCGCTTAAAAACACTATTTCAATAAGTGAGAAATATTTAACTATGGCAACAAGCTACAAGAAAAAGTTAATTGGGGTACTGAACTGTTTCTATATCTTCAGGTTCATCCGTTGGATATGGCAGAAAGATATTGTCATCTAAATATATGTAATGTATGCTAAGTCAATACTTTTCATGAACTTACACAGCAGCCTGCTTGAAGAAGTCATAAGCCGAGGCTTTCTTCTTGTACTTCTCCTCAAAGAGCCAAGCGGTCCTTTTGTACAGCTCCTCCAGCTGTTCCGAGCTCTCATAGTGCAGCAGTTCCGCCACATGCCGCAGGATTGAGTTCACCGCCTTAGCTTTGGCGTACCTTTCTGTGCACTTGTCAATGTCCTCGGCGGAGACTCGACGTTTTGACAAGTCTATGTAACCTGTAATTTATGTATTTATTTAATCTTTCTCGCACAATTCTAGAAATGTGTATAATGGCAGATTTAATGCCATAAGGCATTCTCTACCATGCAACCATTGGGTTAAAGAAAAACATTTGGTGCAGGCATTTAGCTTATTTAATTCGTAATGTGTGTGATTTTAATGTGTCATAGGAATGAAGATTGATTTTATAATGAAAGAGACCTGTAACATAATTATAAGTCATATTTTTGCCTGATGATTTAACTTTAACATGCAGTATGGAATATAGACAAAAATGACTCTCAACATTTAAAAACCTTGTATTTGAGTACTGAAGAAATTAGTTATTTTAAGTATTTGTTACTGAGAAAGTGTGGGTATGGTAAAGATAAAAATTCGTAGCCAACTGCATTCAGCATCTGCATGTTCCGTCGCACTTCAAATTGAACCATAACTGTATTTCTAAAATGCTCAATTTGAAGAGAATGGAGAAGTGTCGCGACCGCACAGTGACACTTAAGCCGCTCACTCTAAGCGGGGACTTTTGGTCTTATGTTTACGGTTCAACTTCGTATGCGGCGGAACATGCAGTTGCTGTCTGCGGTTAGGTTGCAACTTGTACCTTTACTAAGAGTTTCTAGAATCTGGCAAAATTCTGAGTGTGCAATTACTTTATTTGTAATGTCAAGAGGTTTTGTTTTACACACAATTTCTGAATTATAACATGACCATTGAGTGTTGCTATTGAACCATGGGCCATCTTTAGAAATACTGTTAAGACCTGATTTTTAAGGCATAACATGGAGAATAATATTTGGAAAGAAAACATACCTTTTTCTTTATCTACTCTGATGACCACGACGGGCTCCGTCTTGCCCACCCTGATCAATTTATTGATAGACCTGATACGTCTTCTCGACAATTCGGACAGCAATATCATGCCCTCAATGTTGTTGTATTCCAACAGGTGCACGTAGGCACCCATCTCGGCGATCGACCGGACGTTCACCATCACTACATCTTCGACTTCAGGATATTTCTCCTGGTAAAATCTACACGACAAAGGCATCTGAAAAAACTCACGATTATAACCTATACAAGTTCGCGAATACGATACTGTGGATAGTAAAGTTTGGGTTGACATACAGTTTTACCTTGGTTCTGTGTTTATATATTCCTTTCTAGCTATTTTGGATTAACTGGAAGCAAATGATGAAATTGAAATTGTTCACGTTGACACCGTCGGACACAACTTTTATAGTTCGGTATACGCAACAAAATATTCAATCACCGTTGTATTTTGGCAAGCGCAGTAAAAGCAGATTTATCCGAGGCTGTAATGGAGCGTTTTACAGTGTTGCTAGCTATAAATAACGACGTTATAATCACGTTGTAACTGTTATTCATAACGTCATTTTATTAACTAGGGTCAATGTATTCGGCTTTACAAACGAATGTTACTTGGCGCTTCAATTAAATCTTTTCAGCGTCAGTTATTCTCACTACAGAAGATTATAATTGATGATTACGTGATATGCTCATCAGCAGGGTGCATTCCATGAATGAGTATCACATAGATTATACACTAACATTCCGGGAACATTAATCGTCTTGGAACTGGCATTGTGCACAATAACTTATTCTCTAGAACGGGGAGCACTTTTGAACGTTTAGTTGTAAAGATGGCTTTGTTGCTGTGATGAACAAATTTAGCTGTATAGAAAAGGCGTGCGTCCTGTTTTATATATTAGTGCATATACATAAATACAGTGTTCTTTTCTATAGTGGCAGTCAATTCAGTGAGTTTCGAAGCCACTAAAACATTTGTTCTACAATAAAGTGTTGGAAACGCGCTAATGACTCTTCTGGAGCCGCAAGCGTCAATAGGCTATGGTGCCGTCCGCCCAGTGATGAAGGACAGTGTATAGAGTTACAAAACCGCACACTATCTTATAGTCTATGGCAGTGGTGGGCAAAGTACGGCCCGCGGGCCAACTGCGGCCCGCGAAAGCATTTTATCCGGCCCGCCGCCGATACATCGAATTAATTAGTACATGGCCCGCGATGATTATATTTTGACGGTTCAGCCAAAAACCAGAGCAGCGGTTTTATACAAAAGTGCAGTTTTGCTGCAATTATGGCCCTCCTCCGAAATTTCTCAAGCTTACTGGCCCGCCATGAAAAAAGTTTGCCCACCCCTGGTCTATGGCTTTGTATTGCTCCAGAGCCGTGTGGAAGTTTCTTAAAGACTTTGGCACAAAACTCGAAATTCAAGCTATATCATTACTGAATAAGTCGCTAATAGCAGTTAATGCAGCGGTTCCTTTTTCAATTTAGCAGACAAGCAATTAGATTTCAATCGAAACGCACTACTCTTAATTAAACGTCGTGTACATCGAAACCGCACGCGTCACCGAGTCATATTAAAAACGCTTGACACGAGCAAATTAATTGATATATCATATGGGATTGCGGATCGCAGCCACGGCGGCTCCGCATATAGTGCAGAGAGTACCGTGTTGGTTGAACTGCCGCAGAGCACGTTCGGATCTCGGACTATAAACGGATAATGTTGTAGTTCAGTTTGTTTTCAGTTTTGTGTGAAGATGTGGGGGCTTTGGTAAGTCACTTTTATGAGTTTTGAAAAGCATTAAAATTAGAATAAGTATGTCTAGTATCTAATATAATGAACACTTAAGGTCGTCGTTTGAACACTATCCTTCCACCTTTATTTAATTTACCGGCCAAGTACGTGCTTTTTAGGGTTTCGTAACCAAAATGGCATAAACGGAACCCTTATAACTTCGTCATATCTGTCCGTTCGTCCGTCCGTCCGTATGTCACAGCCGATTTACTCGGAGACTAAGCACTACAATTAGAAAATTTGCAATGAAGCAATATATAAAAGTGTTGTAAAATTACAAAAAACATTAAATTAGGGGGCACTCTCGTGGGGCCGTGTGGGTTATCCATATAGACCTTCGAAAATGATATGGAGTTTTCTATAAAATTTTTCCATTTAAGTCAACCGTTGGTGAGATATTAGCTGTCAGAGTCATAAAAAGTGTATCCCCCTCTTTCCAAACTATGAAGTTTAAAATTCTGAAAAAAATTGGGGTGGTGTACATTTATAAATACTTTCAACGATTTTAGGTTTCAACAAGATAAGTTTTACGGTTTTTGAGTTTTCGCTGAAAAACTGTCTTGTCCAAACAAAAGATCGTAAGTGCCGTGAGTTCCCTATCAAGATAATACCTTTTTAGATTCAATGTATAGGATAGTGGTTTTAAATGTGGACTAGTATATGTTGGTACGCAATCCTTCATTGTGCGTGATCGAACATGCACTTGGTCGGTTTTGATTTTATTTCATTATTATGCGGACTCGACTCGTCTGACACGACTAACAACATTATCTTTATGGAGAAATCAATAGAAATTGTATACGAACATTTATAAAACCCCATTCGGTAGCGGATTTGCAGTTTTAGGCGGGTGGTAGTAAGTACCAGCCGCCCCTTTCTCAGGACAAGTCTCACGATTGGCCGCCCCCTGCTATCTGACCATACTAGGTCCGGACCTACGGGGCCTTAGGGCAAAACCACGACTGACCCCATACCACTCCTACATGAAGACAAACTGGCAGAAAGAGTGAGAGTGTTCCCGCGTAAATTTTACCCTCAACTTTTGTTTTACATTTTGGAATTGTAGGTATACGTAGGTACTTACACCTGCTTATTTTCTGTAATCGGAGTATTAGAAACAGCCTGAAAAACGTAGCCCGACACACAAAAGTGTCCCCATTTTTGTAAATCTTTTATGTATTTTGGTTACGTTTTCAATACAATCTTCTTCAATCTTCAATGATGTAACAAAATCGACGTAGGTACGAAAGTAGTATGAAAATTTTAAGACACTTTTCAAAACGGAAACTGAAACAAAAGTTGGGAGTTATAGATTATAGAACTTTAAATAGATATCCCCGGATTGAATGATCTATATCGATGGTCAAATGTGGTTACTGTGGTAACCCTTTGGTAACCATATGAGGTTGCGAGTGCATACTCAATCATAAGTAAGTATATCGGTATCGCATGCAAACCGACATCAATGTGACCGATACATCATAATCAAAATTAGTCCGCTCGTAAAAACATCAATCGTGTAAGTAGGTCGTAATATTAGCTAAAACTAGACAAAGGGCGATCCGGGATGTCATTGTGATATATATGGGTCTATATATAAAGACTAAATAAGTTAAAAAAATATATTTTTAGTACGACTTTACCTATGATATCTCGAACTAAAAAAGTACTGAACAAACTGAAAATATGTCAGAAAGGGATAGACAGAAGTTATCGTCGGCTGAAACTTAGAGACAGAGTCAAAAACAGGGCAATTAGAAAAATGACCAAAGCCACAGATGTAGCCAAACAAGCACTGCGACTCAAATGGAGGTTGGGCAGGTCATACACAAGAGTAACAGATGAAAGATGGATGAAGATTGTAACAAACTGTTACCTGTGGATCATATACGACGGAAAGGAAGACCATTCTCACGATGGAGTGATGATATAAAAAAAAATGCAGGAAGCTGCTGGACAAGAACAGTAAAAAACAGGAAAACCTGGAAAGCTTTGGCTTTCACTGCTCTACCGGTCTTTATCATTTTCTCCTAGCATTTGGCCACAGCGACGGTTTTTTTTATTGCTGAGAGCGACGCTGATGGGCTCTCTGGTGACTGACAAAGCCAATCTTTGCAGCGAATGTGCGGTTACATTCGCTGCAAGTCAGCACCCCTCCGACATAGTTATAGGTTATGGCCGCTGGTGGTCTGGCCTTAAGCTCGTCGCGCTTAGCGTCAAGGTCTGCGCGTCGCCTAGTTTCAAACTCTTTCACCCGGGAGAACACAGTTTGCCTCCACTCGGAGGCAAACCGGTCTTTCTACAGAAGAGGAAGAAATGCGAAAATAGTGATTTATTAAAATACTACAAAGACATTTATTTTCATTTATTTAATTTATAATGTACAAACAACATGATATAAGGAAATGAAAGCTTATCTTTACCCATGAAGAGTTCCACCGTTTTGATGTACGGTCGGCCTCACAAGCGGCTTTAAAACATTTGTATCAAATTTCCAACGGGTGAAAGAAGCGACAAAGTAGGTACGCCACGTGTATGAATAAATGAGGCCTAAGATCTCAGCTTGATTCACTTACACGCAAAATACAGTTTCAAAATTGCTTAAAACTAGAACTTTAAGAGTGTTTTTCGCATGAATATGGCCTTGAGCTTGCTGTCAATGCAATAGCGGCCAAAAACATAATATGTCGTCATTGAAAGGCAATTTTGTCTGAGTCGTCAATCCCCATTAGGTTCAATCAAGGATCTGTTAAAAAGGCTGGCCTGTTGAACTAAGTTTTGATAGGTTTAAAACTCAGATTGCCTGTTTGATGACAATTTAGCATCTTCACGTAACGACCGTATATATACAACTTTTAGGCTCGGTTTTATAAAGATCTGTTAGACCTTACGTCGGTTGCTTATGTCAAAAAACGTACTGAGATACTGAAATTTGATCTGACATTTGGTCTTGCGGATCTTTATAAAACCCGGCCTTACAAGCTACGACCAATCCAAAACCAATAATACGTGTACATTTAATTTCATTTATTTATTCTTTAACACGTAGGTACATTTTCACATACCCAAAACATCCAAGTCGCTATATGGTATCGAATGTACTGATGATATTTGTAGAGTTCCGGTGATTCCCCAAGGATCCCAAACTTACCATCATGAATACGTGTACATGAAGATGACGAAAGCACAAATCTTTTAAGGTTGCTAGAGCACCCGAGAATGCACTGTGTTGAGAGCGAGGGACATAAATTTGTCCCTTCTGCTGTCAACACAGTGAATTTTCAAATTTCATAAAGGGTCGGCAGCGCGTACGTGACTCATTTGGAGTTGCGGGCGTCTATAGGCTGCGGTGGCCGCTTACCATCAGGTGGACCGTACGCTTGTTTGCCACCGGCGTTGTATAAAAAAAGGTTCCGTAAGGCTCGGTTAGACCTTATGGCGGTTTGTTATGTCAAAAAATGTACTGAGTTACTGAAATTTGATCTGGCATTTGGTCTAACGAATCTTTATAAAACCCAGCCTAAACCTCCCAAGTAGGTAGGTATAATCCAAACCTATATCCCTATACGTAGGGATGTAACTAGGAAGACGTGAAATATAATTACGTAGAGGTACTTACATAAATATAACTAAAACGTATAGAAATTTTTAGAACATACTTGGGTCATTCTACTTTTTTATGACCAGTTTTCTATTACAAAAAGAAATCTATGATATGTATTGAATTAGTACAAAAATAGGATTTCGAAATAGTACCTGAACCTAATAAAAGGAATTTATAGGTAAAAATATTAAAATACTAAGTTATTGTTGTAAAAGTTGGTAACACAGTGGTAAAAACCATTTTTTCATACAAATGGTGAGACATCCAAGGACCACTGAGTTACTGGATTTATGGATATGAGCTGAGGTTCGTTAATTACCGAAACTATCGGAAGTGATACTGCAATTAAACCTCTTTATAAATAACAATAGAAAAATATCAAGTGGGGGCCAATTATTACAAAATCTGCATTTAAAAAAAAAGTGTCTGAAACTTATGTACATGAAAAAGTAGAATGGCCCACATTCTTTTAAGTTGGTCCTTCTATTGAAGTTGATAATTAGTTGTTATTTCTTTTTCAAACTAACGGATAAAAACCCTGTTTAGCACATCAGCTCCAATATAAAGACTGATTCATTGATTGTGCCAGTTACGCCCGCCATTATATCTCGATGGGTCAACCAATAATTGATATGTGGCCTATATAGGAGACCTTCAGAGCGCTTTACTAAAATGTAACAGATCCACTAGCGCCACTCATAAATAATTGTGATTATTTAAATTCAACGACAGATATCTAAAAAGGGGGCCGCTACTTACTGTAATTCGTATTTAAGTACTTACCTATTGATTACATCAAACTAGTTTTTACGTTGCTAGATAGATTAGTGCTTACCGTTCGCCAATATTGATGTAAAAAATGTTTTAGGTTAAGTATAGAGGTATTACAGACAAATCCTTAAGGGTCATTGTCAGATTTAAGTTCGCGTCTTTTCGGTGGACATATCAAAAGTTAAGGGCCTCAAAGCTTAATTTTGGATTGGTTTACTAACCCGCATAAACGGTGTTTCCGTAACTATAAATCCATGTAAATGAAACACACCTTCCTTCAACCACCACCACCTTAAATACACCTTCAACAACAATAGTTGAGACTTATTAACTAGTGGCTCCGTGAGCTGTAGAACTCGCAAACCCGTACAAGACAGGTATTCTACTATCGAACCCGCTCACAGAATTTAACGAGAATCGGTTGAGAAATGCGACCAGTAGAGGACAATATCCGGAAACCGCGGACATACGAAAGCAGTTTTGTGCTGCTGCTGCCAAGCTGAAACGGAGAAGCTTCGCTTGCTTCACTCGCACGGACTATAATGAAGCTTTAGAAAATGGTAGTGCATTTACTAATTATCAGTTTTTGCTCTTGTTCGCGCTTTGCCACAACTTGCACTATTCATTTCATAATAACAGCTTGTCAAACAATCTCAACAGATCATTAACGACGTTTAGATGAATCAAAAGGGCCGACACAAGGTTTGACCGAATTTATTGTCAATTGCCCTGACCTAGACCGAAATAGCTTTACAATTCGTCAGCGGAAGGTGTTCCGAGGGCTGCCAAGATAAGTATGACACCATAATTCAGATTTATCCGGACATAGGGGTGTCCAGCGGGAGTCCGGCTGTTCTCCTGTACAGGTGACATTTTTCAACCGATTCTCGTGAAATTTAGTGAGCAGCTTGGACAATTACATGCTTTTATGTAAATTATTCAAAATATTGGAGCCATTGGGGTTGAAAACCTGAATAAACGGAAGCTATAATGCACTTCTAAAACCGTTACCGTTGTGCTTATTTCAATATGTGTCGTTGCTAAATAACTATCAATAATGTTTAATTTTCAGGAGTGCCGTTCTAATCATTTTGACCACATTCCGTCCAACATGTCATGGGCAGGAGAAAGGTATGTGTATATGATTATTTATTTAGAACTATATGAAACATGTTTGAATGTTAAGTTCGAAGCAAAAACAAACTTAAGACCGAAAGCGATCACACGATCCTGTGATAAGTGAACTATGATTTAGACGTATCAGCATAGCTACCTGTACATAACAAGAATAATAACAATAATAATTCGCTAGGTGTATCCCCTCATTAAGTAGTCGAAAGGGCCTCTAGATGTTGGTACGAGTACACCGGCTCCGCGCACACATTCCTAAGGTTAAGGACACCATTTTCCCGTGAGCGGGAAAGACATATAAAATGTCATGAGTTCAAATTCTGGCTTTTACCAGCGTTTTTCGAACTTAGGAAAAGATGTCATTTGATAATTAATACTTTTCGAGAACTCCCGTCAGTCTCAGACAATATTGAAATGTAATAAACGGGTCACTCACGTCTTTAAGGTCGAATGTCGCTAACCGCTCTCTCATAATTCTGTTGAGAAACTCAAAGGTGTTTGTGATGATGGTGTCTTATATATATATTATCTCATGAATCGTGATGACCCTACATGCCAGTAATTAGGAGTGATCAGGCTTATCGGAAACGTCGGGTAAATTCCGGCTCCCGATTTTACGCACACAAGTGTGGTACAGTGTACTTGTAAGGTACTATTGTTGTATAATTATACATTTATTTTTAGAAAACTTCACAACTCAAGCTCCCTTCCTCAACCTGCCCTGTTCACCACTAAGACCTGGAGACGTAGACCTGCAGAGTATAGACCTGATAGCGGTATACGAGCTGGACGGACGAAATACCACCGGCATCACCCAGGTCCGAGGGTCCCAGGATCTTCAGAGGGCGTACAGGATCGGCGACGGGGCGAATCTGACGTTGCCTTTAAGGTGAGGGTCTTGTGTTGGTTGTTGCACGTACCCGGACTGCTGTTGCATGTACTGACTGCTCATGGGTGGGAAAACTTTTTTAACGGAGCCAGAAAAATGTGTCAGCTTTAAAAGTAAAATAGGAATTTTATTGGGAGGGCGAAATCGAAAGTTCGAGATAGCTGTGGCCATAGTTTTCTACTTTCCATCCCGGGTCTGGTCTGCTGAATTAAAAAAATAATTACATTGTTGGACATGTTGATGATGATGTTGGTCGATAGAAAATAGTCGTTTATAAAATATTCTAATTAGTGGCATCGCCACTGCTGGCCATAGGCTTTCTCTGCCTGTCTTGCCACAATTGGGTATGTCTTAGACTTAGAGCTGTCATTATTATTGCTGACACTTTAGCATAATGGCAGCAGCTATTGATCTAGTGCCTCCTCGCCTATATAATAGTACATTACTTACCAAAGGCGGTAAAACAAAGAATGTCTCAGATCGTAGGTATTTGACGCCCGAGCCGAAGGCAAGGGCGATAATTATGCGATCTGAGGCTTTCTTAATTACCGCCCGAGGTAAGTACAAAATTTTATGTCACCCCCTGGACAGGAAGTGGGATTTTCCGGTAATTGCCACTTTATGGCCAGGTGTGACATAAAGTATGTTTAGATGTTTAGTTAAAGTATGTTACTAGTAAATTCGTGTTTCCAGGAAAGTTTTTCCAGCCGGTCTTCCTGAGCAGTTCAGTGTGGTGGCCACTTTCAACGCCGGCTACCAGACTAAACCCTGGATGGTGGTGCGAGCTGCGAAGACGCTCCAGTTCTCACTGACGCTGCTGCCTCGGCTGCAGAAGATGGCTGTGCTTGTTGAGGGCAACAGGCTGTTGTTCGAGTGTCAGGAGGTGAGTATGCTAAAAGTCGTACCTTGTTTTCATATCACTTGCACAATTGATTTCACATCTGTGCACAATAACGCGGTTACAACCGAATCTAAGGGTGTGAGTGGAATCGAGCTACTAGGAGTTTTGTCGCTGGTTCACTAAAGCTAGCCTTGCTGAGAAAAGTCCAGCAAGAAACTCAGCTAGGCCCGATTTGGGTCGGACTGACTGGTGCAACTCGCCCTTAATTAAATGCTACAGCTAACACGATAGGTTACCGTCATGTTTTATGTGACTGTAAAACTAGCTAGCTTAGCACTAGTTTGGCTGGGTCCTGGGTAGTTTTTATCCGTATTGTGTCTCCACAGTTGTTCAGACCAGGCTGGCATAAGCTGCATGTAGCTGTCACCAACGACACAGTGTATGCTGCCGTGGATTGTCAGGAGGTCAGTGATCTTGGTTTTTCATGATACAATAATATACTGCGCCAGGTATATGGCAATCCGGTACATCGGTTAGTAGTCTACTGACGGTATGCGGGTGTAAGTGTGGTGTGTCGTCGACAGTGATGTATGTTTTCGGATTGTAAATACTACTTTTCTTTAGTGTGCAACATACTTAATGTAGGTGGTATTTTTATATTGTTTTCTTCTGATTTTTAAATGTCTTTAGTTTTGCTTTAATGTTTTCCAGTTGGCGCCTCAAAATGTTTCAAAACACGACTTGAGGAATGCAACGACACTGTCTATTGTGTCACATGAAGACGGCACCCCAGCTGCAGTGAGTATTATGTATCTAGGATTCAAATCAAACACAGTAACAGCCGGTGTCGGCGCGCGTCTTACTAGATTTAGGGGAATACGGAAGTTAGACTAAGGCTCGGTTTTATAAAGATCCGTTTGACCTTATGTCGGTTTGTTATGTCAAAAAATGTACTGAGTTACTGAAATTTGATCTGACATTTGGTCTAAAGGATCTTTGTAAAACCCGGCCTAAGGATCGGTTTTATAAAGATCCGTTTGACCTTATGTCGGTTTGTTATGTCAAAAAATGTACTGAGTTACTGAAATTTGATCTGACATTTGGTCTAACGGATCTTTATAAAACCCGGCCTTAATGTTTAGCCTTTCGTTTCTTATGAAACTGACAGTGCTGTGCCTTTACCATGAGTTTACATGACCGTACTCGCTAGCGACTGCGTAAAAATTTGTACGGGCAAAAGTGCAGCGCTTCTGGCGGTTACGCAATAGAACTAAGAATCGGCATACTAAATCGTTTACGCAGTCGCTAGCGAGTACGGTCATGCAAACTCATGGTAAAGGCACTGACGAAATTAGTATTTTTCCTTTTTATCATAGAGTTAATTTTTAATTGTACTGATCATTATCAGACACATGCAAGAGGGTTAATGGCAGCAGCAATGGCCACGAGCAATCGCGAGCGCGAGGCGCTGTCATTTAAATATGGAATTTTAATTTATTTATTCAAACTTTATTACACAATACAAGGAATATGTACAAATGGCAGAATTAATGCCATAAAGCTTTCTCTACCAGTCAACCAATGGGCTAAACAGAAACATCTGGTGCAGGCATTTAATTTTAATGTTGTAATGTAATAGGTAACTGCCAGTGGCGATGAGTCCATACAACTCGATTCCCACCGGCTTGCCTGATTTGCAGCCATTTCAGTTATTTTTCTCCGGCTCATGAAGAATAAGGAAGGAAAATTATATCAGGCTTCCCTAAGAATATATTTAACGCCGCCACTGGTAACTACAGTGTATAAAGTTCAAATTATCCTAACTTTAGTAAGACAAGCGCCGACGTCGAACGTTTGACGTGAGTCCTATACATAGGTTAATCGGTGGGTTACCTAACTGAGCTATCGATGCCGTTGATCGATGATTTTAAATTTTAATCCGATTTAATATCTTTTCAGATAGACCTCCAATGGCTGTCGATGAGCTGCAGCCGATACCGACTGGTTAAAGACAGCTGCGAAGAAATCGTATGTACCTATAGCGTAGCGCTTAAACCCTTTGAACGCCAAGAACATTTAAAAGTGTAGCGAATTGTCGTGCGTACGTTGTCAAAACCACCTTCGTACTTTACGCTAAGGTTCATATTCAATCTCTTATGGAAAATGAGTGGGCGTTAGGTGTCACTGACGTACAGTGGGACTCATAAGCAGCTGGATGCTTTCACCTGGGGGCTGCGTGAGTTCCCCGTGCTATCTTTTGACATTTGTTTCTAGTATACCTACATAAGAAGGTTGCTTGCAGTCTGTCATGCAAGACCGTGTGGATGCAGCTTATTATAGCGTTCAAGATCAACTTAAGCGTTCTACACACCTAACAATTTATTGCTTACAACCTAGATACGCAGCTATATGATGGAAGCAGCAAGACATATAGACGGCTATATGTTTGAGTTGAACGTTTGTTTTACAAGCTATTGTTCGATTTGACGTTATTTAATGCCCAACAGGAAGAAGCTGCGTTCCTGGTGTCCACCGCCTCTCCTGTAAGTTAAATGTGTGCTATGAATAGGAATGAATGGAAACATAAATCTACCTATTTAGAGACACACACACACACACACACACACACACACACACATAATATATGTATCTCTTCGGACCAAGCTTGTCAACGATTTATTTGCTAAAGATTCGGTTCACTTTTTCTATTGAGTGACAGAACGTTGAGATTTTTGTAACTTTCTGGATAAATTATAGACAAGATTTTAAATTATGTGCAATCTGTAGGTAGATACTTCATTTGCAATGTAACGTTTACAATATATAAATATAATAATCCTTACGGCGTTGTAAGAGGGAACCTTGCTCCTGTAGCTCAGTGGCTAGAGCGATTAGCCACGAATGCCTGAATGTCGCAGGTTCGAATCCTGTTTGAAGTCTAAACTTTTAAGTTTTTCCCTTTAATTTGAAATTTGTAATTGCGTTAGAACCTTTACTGCTTGATACAATAGTAGATTGTATGACAAGGGTCTAAAATGAGCCATATTACCACGAGATAGTTATTTTCCCGAACGAAGTGAGGGAAAATAGTTCGAGGGGTAATATGGCTTTTAGACCAGAGTTATACACTCTACTTTTCACTTCGATTGCGAGAAAATAAATAAACAAAGGTTAACCCACCCAAAATTAACAATAAATTCCACGGCGAAGATATATACTTTTGCAGCATGTTTTTTTTTCTATACTCCTTTGACACACAAAACATAGACAATGCGGTTCGCGCGCAACATTAACGCGCGAAAAAAGCTAAACTGACCTTCCATTGAGCGCTTCAAAGTGTTGCTCGAACGATTTAACCACTTTTTTTAATTATTGTGAAATAGGGACTACTACAAACTTAATCTTTAGACTCTTTAGAAAAAATAATTATGTTTCCAGATTGGTCGATTTTAGTAAATCTGTATTCTGGTTGGTTAATACCCAATACCAAATATTTTTTTAAGAGTTAAATTAGTGTTCTGTGATTGGTGGATTTAATAGGGGAAGTATTTTTATTGGTCAAATTCAAATGTTTTGTAAATCATAAATATGTATTCATATTTTCCCTAGGGGTTAAATGTACTACTTTAGCCCCGCTTGACAAGTCTAATATGACACACTTTTCGAGCATGAGAAGTGAAATAGTAGATTGTATGACAAGGGTCTAAAATGAGCCATATTACCACGAGATAGTTATTTTCCCGAACGAAGTGAGGGAAAATAGTTCGAGGGGTAATATGGCTTTTAGACCAAAGTTATACACTCTACTTTTCACTTCGATTGCGAGAAAATAAATAAACAAAGGTTAACCCACCCAAAATTAACAATAAATTCCACGGCGAAGATATATACTTTTGCAGCATGTTTTTTTTTCTATACTCCTTTGACACACAAAACATAGACAATGCGGTTCGCGCGCAACATTAACGCGCGAAAAAAGCTAAACTGACCTTCCATTGAGCGCTTCAAAGTGTTGCTCGAACGATTTAACCACTTTTTTTAATTATTGTGGAATAGGGACTACTACAAACTTAATCTTTAGACTCGTTAGAAAAAATAATTATGTTTCCAGATTGGTCGATTTTAGTAAAGCTGTATTCTGGTTGGTTAATACCCAATACCAAATATTTTTTTAAGAGTTAAATTAGTGTTCTGTGATTGGTGGATTTAATAGGTGAAGTATTTTTATTGGTCAAATTCAAATGTTTTGTAAATCATAAATATGTATTCATATTTTCCCTAGGGGTTAAATGTACTACTTTAGCCCCGCTTGACAAGTCTAATATGACACACTTTTCGAGCATGAGAAGTGAAATAGTAGATTGTATGACAAGGGTCTAAAACGAGCCATATTACCACGAGATAGTTATTTTCCCGAACGAAGTGAGGGAAAATAGTTCGAGGGGTAATATGGCTTTTAGACCAGAGTTATACACTCTACTTTTCACTTCGATTGCGAGAAAATAAATAAACAAAGGTTAACCCACCCAAAATTAACAATAGATTCCACGGCGAAGATATATACTTTTGCAGCATGATTTTTTTTCTATACTCCTTTGACACACAAAACATAAGAGACTGCGGTTCGCGCGCAACATTCACGCGCGTAAAAAGCTAACTGACCTTCTATTGAGCGCTTCAAAGTGTTAACCACTTTTTTAATTATTGTGAAATAGGGACTACTACAAACTTAATCTTTAGACTCTTTAGAAAAATTAATTATGTTTCCAGATTGGTCGATTTTAGTAAAGCTGTATTCTGGTTTGTTAACACCCAATACCAAATATTTTTTTAAGAGTTAAATTAGTGTTCTGTGATTGGTGGATTTAATAGGTGAAGTATTTTGATTGGTCAAATTCAAATGTTTTGTAAATCATAAATATATATTCATATTTTCCCTAGGGGTTAAATGTACTACTTTAGCCCCCCTTGACAAGTCTAATATGACACACTTTTCGAGCATGAGAAGTGAAAATATTATTTTATCTACATCCATATCATAACTTCCCTACAATAAACAAATGGCCTATGTTAAGAAACCTGTAACTGCGGTCGCATCTTAATGTTTACATTAAAGTATCGATAATCAATACTTTAATATTACATTCAGTTTTAGAACAACCGTAGGTAAGAACCAGCTTTACAATATACCGTGCCCTACGTCCCGCACCGCGCGCGCGCCATAACCGCATCATATTATGAGATCACGTACAACTTTACAGCACAGGGCCCGTACTCTCCGAACATCGAAATATTATGAACTTCGTATCGTGCCGTTCCTTTCACTCTCGTGGTCTAAACTATATGAGTGAAAGGGACGGATTTTGAATTTCGGAGTAGGCCCACAGGCGCGATTCACACATGCAAGAGGATTTAATATATGTAAACTCAGTGTATGTAACTGGACATAATTGGGAGTAAAAACAAGAGTGTGGTTTTATGAAACGAGACCAAGGCGAGTTTTATAATAAGATCACACGAGTGTTTTTTTTTATGTAGCAGTTACATAATTTACTATTAGAATAATTCATGTTTAATAATTTACGCAAATTGCAGCGATTCGACGCACGGGCCGGTGGGTTGGAGTTTCCGGCTCTCACCACTTGCAATGGATCCTGCCCTCCGGTGAGTTGTTACGCAGGTCTGGGCCTGTACCTTTACCATGAGTTTGCATGGCCGTACTCGCATTTGTCGTTACACGGCATTAAGCGGCATACCTATAAATAACTACTTTGGCACAGTGAGCCTTTCAGAGTAGAAGAAAGTAACTCTGTCTGTATGTTACCTCTTCAGCTCTTGACGATCAAACCGCTGAACCGATTGAGATAAAAGGACAATGGACATTGTGCCCGGACCAGTAGAGTTGAGTGTAGTGTTATTAGATAGGTCTCAGCAAGACTATAAATATTTAGTATGGTGGTCAGACTCGGATCGAATTCCGAAAATCACCTCTTATGGAGATGGAATGGGGTGGAAGTTTGCATGGAGGTACGATATAAACGAGTTCTATGTTTCGCGGGAAAAAGCTAGTGCTAAATAAAATCGTCATTTCAGGGTCCCATAGGCCCCCCAGGATTGCCAGGACAACAGGGTGTGAGGGGCTATACTGGTCTACCGGTAAGTACAGTCTATATTTAGCGTAGAAAAAGGATTAAACAGAAGGAGGGTTAGGGAATCACGGACGGACACGGAGTTATGATAGGCTGACTAAATTGAGATGTATCAGAAGATGATATGGATGTATCACAATTCTGACATCTAATAATTAGTCTTGCTGTATATACATGGGCGATGACATTTTAATGTGCCCTACCTCTCTTAAGTATTAGGAACAATCCTTATAGGGAAATGTTTGAGATTGCATATTTTATTAGATATTGTTGACGTAGTAATAATTTAATTAACATTTTAGAGTAATTAATGACGATCCTTTCTAGGAGATATTAAATTTTTCATACCTGCTATTTAGAAAAGAGTTATAGTTGCCTACGAATGAGGGATCAAAGATGTACTTTTCTTCCCTCGTTTGAGGGCAACAATGACTCTTTTCCTCATAGAAGGTGTGAAAAGCAGTATGTGGCACTCTGTAGTAAAATCATTTGTAAGATATATTTATATATATTTCATGTTTTTAGCAGCGGGCCTCATATACGGTGTGAAAAGCAGTATGTATCACACGATAGCAAAATTATTTCCGTCTTGGGCGTAAACACTTGAATCCCTCGCTTCGCTTCACTCAGAATTCAATATACCGCCCTCGCCGTAAATGTATCTTTTTGCTCCCTTGAGACACAATCTACTATTTCGAACATTACTGTATTATAAATACCTATTATTTATTATTGACGATCGTGGTAGAAATTCTATAATTTTGACATGCATTCATTAATATTTATCTTGAAATAAATGAATCTTGAATCACAAACACAGGGAACATAATATTTTTGATATCTTAAAGACATAAATTGCTCGAGAGAATATTTAAATCACTATTGAATACTATGTACATTGTACAATAACAAAATAACAACAATTTGGTTGTACACAAATAACCTGCACGAACTTAATTTGTAACGGAAATTTATTGTTATATAATAAATAATGTTTCCAGGGTGTCCGGGGTGTAGACGGCTCTGCGGGGCCTCCTGGGCTTCCTGGACCCCGAGGAGAGAGGGGCGAGCCCGGACCACCGGGACAAGTCACAAACGTAAGTGCCAGTAGTACAACCACGCCACAACTTGCATCCTGGTAATTAGTCAAGGGTCCCTTGGGAGACCCAATTGAAGTAATGAAAAAAACTACATTTTTCCCACTAGTGCCCTAATAAGGAGCCCAGGGCGGTTTACCATTTATTTAAAGTAAGGTAAATTAAAAAATATTTATCTGCCGAAAAAATTTGATCTCTTTCATTTACATTTAAACGACAACCCCCACACTAGGCTATGCCAGCACGGCTAGCACAATATGGCGACGCGAGATAGACTAGGTACCTACCCGTCTGTTTCTGCGTGTACTGATTTAAAAAGGGCGGATAGTCTATCACACATAGCATAGCACACGCACCATCATGTGCTAGCCATGCTGAATTACAAGATTTGGCGTGTAATCAAGTAACCTTGTCGCTTGAAAGTATGGAGTAGCTCTGAATGTATAGTTACTGGATTACGAGTATTGCGTAAGCGACTGCCTCTGACCTTCCAACCTCGAGGGAAACAAAATCATGTTGGAATTGGAACGGGTTCCTCACGATAATTTCCTTCACCCAAAAGCTACTGTTAAAAATCAAATGATATTTTGTAGGTTCATCTGGAGACAAGCGTCCATACTCCATATGTTACGGTGTCTGTTTACCACCAGACAGGCCTTAAGTTTGTTTGCCACCGTCATTGTTTAAAAAAAAACATGATAAATGTTCTAGGGAGCTGTCGTCGGGGTAGCTGGCCCGCCCGGAAAGCCGGGAAAACCGGGCCGTCCGGGGCAGAAAGGTGAAATGGGACAAAAAGGTACTTACCAAAAACTTCATCACAGTCACAGCAGAGGTCCTTTCAGCCAGGCCAAATGGTCTCACACACCGCCGTGGTGTTAATTTACCTGAACGCGGCTGACACTGACTTGGCATGCATATATGAAGAATGGAGATCAAAAGGGTTAAACTGATGTAGGAACTGTCTAACTTGTGAAATTATGGTCCTGATTGAATGATTACCGCCGAAACTGCCCGGGGCTAAAAAATAATTTTACACTGTAACTTGCAGATTTAACGTAAGCAAGGGATAATAAGGCATATTTGGAAATTCCACCCATGAAGGGATTTTTTATAAGTTTGTGTGGTGAGTAATAATCATTAGATCAGTCAGTTGACAGATGGACGGACAACGGAGACTTATTAATGTAGTAGGGTGCCCGTCGGGCCGTCTAACCTCCGCACTGACAGACCTGACCATGACCGGCCGACTGACTGACTGACAGTCCGTTTGAATTTGAATATGGACAGAACGACAAGACTGGACGGACGATTTGACAGAGCTGATTGGACGAACCACAGCAGTCACAGACGTGCAAGACTTAGCGCGGCACCAGACTACAACTGCTATAACCTAATTTGCATTGTGTGCTATGATATATTGTTTGGGTTTCCCAGGTGAACCCGGAGAAGCGGGGCTGACGGGTCTAGGAGGGGTTCCCGGAGAACCGGGCAGAGATGTAAGTCCAACTATTGTTAAGTAATTAAATACAAGGGACAATCTTACACAAATCGAACAAGCCCCACAGTAAGCTCGATACTGGTCCTACTAGACGGCGATATATAAAAGGATAGGGGGAACTTCATGTGGTGAACTCTTCTGGCTGACACCAAGACTGCATTCATGCACACGCGTAGCGCTGTCGATCGCACCTCTTGCCAAAAACGCGGCTTACGCTCACACGTACGAGACTCGTATGCGGTTTAAACTTTTCGTCGCCATTGACTTGATACGAAGTCAGTACCTACATTTAGTGCCCCACACGCCATGACTTCATATCCTAACCTCGGAGCTGTCAAGTAAGGTTCATTTTCGGTCGTTTGCTCTGTGACTTTGGCGTGTGAGACACAACTTACGAAATTTACTGTGGCGATGAAGAGGTTAACTACATTGCGCGGTTTTATAGAGCGATTGAATTCGTTATACCTCCGTGGTCCGCAGGGCACACAAGACTCGCATGCGAGTCTCGTGCGTGTGTAAGTAACGCTTTAATCTCTTTACAACAACAAAAATACTTAGTTATACTTTTTTTTTTACATTAGAAATTAGGTAAACAAATAAGCAGTGATAGTAAACACACACATTGAATTCCCAATATTCGCACGAAATAAGTGACACTGACAGTTATAGACTATATCAAATTACTTTTTTAAAACCCAACCGACTTCTTACAATCTCTGCGTTCTTGGGTTTTTTGTACAAGTTTTAGATGAATGAAACGAAACTCCATTAAAAAAATAATTGTTGCCTTTCACATAAAAAAATATATAATTAAATATAAATTAAGACTTATTTCTTATTTTTGATTTACAATATAATAATATAATGGAAGTATCAATGACTGTTTTAATATCCATTTATACCGCCGAACGTGCCTGATAAAAAACAAAACCTTGTCAGTCGTTTTCTCTCATTCTTTCAAATGCTAAAAAAAAAACAAGGTATCGATATGCATATAACGTTGTTCCAGATTGGTTGACATGACACTGACATTATAAACACAACTGACCATTGGTAGACCTTATCTCGTTGCAATAAGGTTCACAAATAGTCAGTTAAATGCTGTCTGTTAGTATAAGTTTCCTCTATTCAAAATATATATGTTTTTTTCAGGGTAAACCCGGTACGCCGGGGCCAGTGGGCTTCCGTGGGCCTCCAGGCATCCCGGGGCCTCCAGGGACCGTAGCAAACTTTAACGCTTCGTTTTTGCAAGGTACTTCATAAATATAAGACTTTAATTAATATCATATCAGTCACTCATCCACAGAATGAGCTGTCACCAATCAGAACTATCGTTCTAAACTTATCCACGTTTTCAACTCTTCGAATAATATCGGAATACCTAAAAGACGAGAGAGACAGAGAGAAGCTAACTGAATAAACTAGAAAACTAAAATAGGCTTAGCAAAGCTGGGGAAGGTACGAGTTAAAAAATGTGTCAGTACCTATAGACATATCGCTTGACTCAGGCGGTTAGTGCTCGACGCGTGGCGTAAGAGGGGAGGCCGGAACTAAAATGTTATCCTTATCCTTCACAGGTGCGAAGGGTGAGAGAGGAGCGCCCGGTCGACCTGGCCGTGATGGGCGCCCCGGGTCCGCCGGCGCTCCCGGCACTCTCGGCTCCAACGGGGCTACGGTACACTGTTTACTTTGGTTACAATGTGTAACATAAGTCTCGTTATCCCAGTACAGTTGCTACCTGAAGGTTGCCTGGGGTCCGCTAAATCTCAAGATTCGGCGTAGGTACTAGTTTTTACGGAAACGACTGCCATCTGACCTTCCAACCCTGACCCTAACATACAAAATTTAAAAATATGATTGTATCCGTGATTCTCAACCACTTTTACTAGGACACGAGGGATAAAAATCTTGAGGGATCTTCATTAAGTAGGTATAGGCACTTACCAAAATGTTTAAAGTAGTTGATTTGCCTATATTGACATGGATAAAGTTGGCCCCATGGTAAGTGTTCTTAAAAACCATGAACAGAATAATGTTACAGCTGGGGCTAAAAGTTACAAGTTACAAGTCGATGTCTCTTTTCAATACCTTTTCAAGACTTCCACTTTTAAATTGTAACTTATAAGTTTCGAGAAACGGGCCCCTGTTAGTTGAATATGTAACGTATACTAGCTAAGTAGATCTAACGGCTGTTATTTTTAGCATGGAAATTGAAATTTTTGTATTTTACGCTAGAAAGCGTTACGGAATTTTTAACTGTAATCTATGTCGCCTTATATACGTGTACATATCTGTAGCCTTTGTCTTTTATTTTAGGGTCCACAAGGACCACAAGGGCCGGCGGGCGTCCCGGGGCCTCCCGGCCTCATCGGCCCCCCAGGGCCTAGTGGTCCACGAGGAGAGCGCGGCCAAGAAGGGCCACAGGTAGGTTTTTTAGGAAATTATAACCTTTATAGCGAGTAGGTAGGTATTTGCGATGGGGTAGGGTAGAGGATATTGGGGACAGGGAGGCTAACGGAAGGCAAATGCCTACAGCAGCGCCGATTCAGATAAGCGTGAGACCTTACAACCCGCTGTCTACCGGTCCCGAGGATCCCCGGGTTCATTACAAAAGAATGCTATTGTTTATTTTTTTTTCCGGGAGACGACGGCTTAATATAAAGAGACATTTTAATTTCTTTAAAAATATAAGGTACCGAAATATGCCAGTGCTCGACAGCAACCGCTTACCATCAGGAGGGGAGTTAATTATAGGCTGCGGTAACTACCGCACTCTATGGTCGGTTGCAATTAACTCTAGGGGTGTCGTGTGCGCGTAGCCGACCCTTTAAATTTTTTAACACTCCTTTCTTGAAGAACCCCATACCGTAATAGTGTAGTGTGTGTGTACTGTAGTAATATATCAAGATAAGTGAAAAACTCTGTTACTAGGGTCGAGAAGGCTTGCGCGGACTACCAGGCCCTCCAGGCCCTCCGGGCCCAAACGTTGGCCAGGGCACCATCGTCCCGGGCCCACCCGGACCACCAGGAGCCGATGGAGAGGTAAGAACATTTACAAACGCCGGCTGTATTCCCAGAATGGATAAGTACGAGTACAAGTAGAATACTTGAAATTTTATTCTTAGTGCCACTTCTTCCAATTGTAGGTTCAAAGGAAAATATGATAATGCAATGATAGGTTGCCAGCCCAACGGTCATAACATGCTTCAACCCTATTCTACATTCGAGTCTTATGACATCCACGTGAAGAAAGGACGTTGGGGGGCTAAAACTAGGTAGACATCGCTGTAAGCCTACCTAAGGCGTCGTAAGAGGGAACTGGTTGAAGGTTTTGGTGACTGAGCGTGATTTACCGAAAGCTTAGTTGGCTAGAGTTATTGGCCGTATGCGAGGATGTCGTAGATTCGAATGTGTTGTGTTACGTAATTTTGGTCAATTATCTTACAGAAAGGCGAGCAGGGCTTGCCGGGCTCTCCCGGGACACCAGGGATGGATGGGACTCCGGGCGCACCGGGACAGAGGGGGCCCCCTGGTCTGCCGGCACCACACAATTTAATAACGCAGGTACTTTGGGTTTGATAGGGACTTCGATTGTTTGATATTCTGTAGCAGACAAGTCCATTTAATTTTTCAAAAACGTAATTGCAAACTATTTCCTGTTTCCAGACGCCTACGATATCGGAAAATGATATAAGAAATATTTGCGAGAACCTTATTAGAGGTGAGAATCAATGGAATATATTGTAAAAATACGAGATTACAGGTCTTTGTCAAGATCTAAAAGTTTATATAAGTCTTATAGTGGTTTTGACCTCTCAGAAGAACAGAGAGAGATTTTATACTATTACTCACAGAATAGTAATTAGGTCAAGAATTTTTAATGTATTTCAGATCGTCTAAAGGAATGGACTCGTGATTTAATAGGCCCCCCAGGGCCTCCGGGTGTCGGAAGGAGGGGACCTCCCGGGAAAACTGGAGCCAGTGGTATGCCTGGTAAGTTATTACCTGCGTTAAAACCATGTAACGATACCATGTATCCAATACAAGTTCTATGCGAGGAACCAAATGAACATACCATACATTTTACTTGAGCAGTACTTTATAGATACAAAAATATAGTATTAGCTAGTTCATTTCAGACAGCTGGTAGGACAACCTTGAACGTTTTAGCCATGAACGTGATTATACACTTCATCTATGTGTGTGTGACATCTGTGTGTATATATTAGACTTAAGTAGTAGGTGTAAATTCTCATTCAGTTTCTACCTTAGTTCAATCTGGCTTTAAGATTGAAAAATTAAAGTCGTACAACGACCCACAAGGTTACCTTGCTGTAAAAAATTGAATTTCACAGGTGCTAGAGGTGACCCCGGCGAGGTCGGACCTCGCGGGTACCCGGGTGAGGCCGGAGAACCAGGGCGACAGGGCGAGGTCGGGCCTCGCGGGGACAAGGGCGACAAGGGCGAGCGGGGACCGGAGGGGCGCGGGTTGCCGGGAGAAGAGGGCCCGAGGGGAGTCGCAGGTTGGTTGAGTTTTATAAATATAAATATTTGTGGACAATCTTACACAAATTAACTTTGTCCCAAACTAAGCAAAGCTTGTACTATGGGTACTAAGTGACGATATACATACTTATTATATACTTAGATAAATATAGTCATAGTCATAGTCATAGTCATTTATTTAATAAAATTAATTTACATGTCAAAAAATACTGATAATAACAATATATATTAATAAGAATACAATTAGCATTCCCCTTATAGGGAAAAAAATAATTAGTTACATTTACATAGTGTCAGTTAAAGAATAATGAAAAGTCGTAGAAACACAAATTGTAAACAGTACTTATATACATAGAAAACATCCAACAACAACAAATACTTATATACATAGAAAACATCCAAGACTCAGGAACAAATATTCGTGTTCGTCACACAAATAAATGCCCTGACCGGGATTCGAACCCAGGACCTCCAACCTCTAGCTCCGAAGGCAGGGACACTACCAACTAGGCTAAAGCGGTCGTCTTTTAAACATAACTCAAATAGAGGGTAAATGATTTTTATAAATGCGCACGGTCGAGGCTACAAGACTAGGAAGGCGGGGTGAGGCTGTGCCTTGCGAGGATAAGGGTAAAAATGTCGAACGGTGTAAATGTAAACCGCGTGTTTTCATCAGCGAGAATGGGAATGAAAAATTTTGATGAGTATTCAGCGCCATACTATCAAGCGAGAACTGAGATATAACATTACAATAAAACTCGTAATGTTTCATCCATACTAATGTTTTAAATAGCTACAAGAATGAATTACCCTGTTTTACATGTTAACCTTTTTATACTCTCTCTCTCTAAGAAACAATTTTGATGCAATTAGTTATGGCAAAAAAGAGGTATTTAACGGGCAATTTTTTTCCTAAATTTAGGTGCTATGGGCCCACCGGGTCCTGTTGGAAGACCTGGAGTCAGAGGGGAGACTGGAAGAGAAGGTATGTATTTACTCTTTTTTTATCTAAAGGTAGGAAAAACCATAGTTTGTTTTGACTCAGTCAAAAACCTGATTTATATGTCGATTCTACCACTTTGTGCTCAATGCAATCAAATAATTTGACAGTGCGGCAGTCTTTTAGGTGATGATTTTTGAGATTTGTCACCAATGGCGTACGAAAAGGCATTCTTCGAAATTCAATTAAACCGTTAAGGGCTGTAAATGCTGTTCTTACAGGAGCTATAGGCCCGCGAGGAGTTCCTGGCACGAGGGGTACCTGCGACTGTCCCACAGCGGCGTTTTATGCGTACCCGCAGGGGCTCAACAAAGGACCATAGACAATGAAACTAGGGCGAGCCGGTAGATGATAGAAGAAATATGCCATCATAGAAGAAATATGCGTAATTTTGCTGACGCGATTATTAAGAATGTGTTCATTTGAACTGCACACGTCTACTGATTGTAATACTACAAAATGACCAGTAAAAAAAAACAAGTGTCGCACACAAAAAAAAAATTGATATTTATAGCGGAAGTGTCGATAAGTTAGTGCTGAAACTCCGATGAAAAATGTATCATTTATATCTAAATAAACCTACTCTAATCAGCCAACTACATCAGTAATATATAAATAGTTTGATCTCCAGTGTGATTATGTATATAAATTTACGTATGTACTTAAATTTAAGTAGGTAATACCTAATGATGGCACCTGATGGACTTCCTTCTAAGTTTAACCTTGCGTTAAGTCAATAAACATGTCTAACATTAATGTTTCCAAAGAGTTAATATCGAAATACATCGATGGCGCGGGAACACCAACTCAGGGGAAGAGTTATAACTTCTTGGCATTAGTTAGCTTTGTTCCTCTTTATAGAATAACATAAGTATTTCTATACCATTCTTTTAGAAATACGAAAATGTCTTCTTTAAAACATACCTACGAAACAATTTTCTTTAATCCCTTTGTAAACTGAGCGAAATTAATCATTAGCTTATAAATACTGAACAAGTATTATATAGGTATATTTATGTATTTGAGTTTTGTAATGACGTGTATTAGTATTAAGTGGATATTAAAAGGTTTTATTATTTTATTAAAATCTTATTCTCATTTAATTCTCAAACGATTCTAATAAAAATACACCAAATTTGTAAACGATGTTATAAACAAAATAAAATAAAACTAGTCAAGTAATTAAACTATATCACATCGAAAAATAAAAGCTAATTCTTAAACTCAATTCAGTACAAATTGTCACTATGGGGATAGTGACAATTTTACAAACGAAGACGGACAAATCTATATTTCAGCTATTATATTTACTTCACCCATTGAACACCATATTACATTTATCTTAATTGTCACACGCCAATGTATGTAATACAAGATTGAATCTCAAACCTTAAGTACTAAGGTTACTTTTACAGAAATAACTGGAATAGCGTTCTAAATATTCCGCTATGATTTTAAATAGTAACGTTCAGTGAATATCTTTTTCTAGCCTCCCAAGGCCCAATGGGTTACTGGCAATGTATATTAAAGAAATTTGAATCATTTTCAACGGGAACAGAGTTGAATTTGATTTGTTTTCGTATTTTTGTATGTATATGGTGGGCCTCAGGAGGACAGACCGATCGAATGTGCTGAGCTAACACCGACACATACTAAGTCTTGGGCCGAGTGTGATGTTCTTATAAATGTAGATAAATTTAGGCCTTAAATCAATGAGTCACAGGCCCAACGCTTATACGGCTCAAATTAACGTATATATACCTAAGCGAAGGCAGTAGGGGGTACGCGACGCAACATTGCAAAGTTGATTAGCTGTTCGCCGGCTCGATCTCTCGTACTGTGTCTATCTCCGCTTTGCAGAAGAAACACTGTTTACTGTTAAGCATGTGTTGCATAACACAGGCTCTGAAAGAAAAGGCGAGAAAGAAGACAAAAGAAATTATGAAGAAGTAGAAGTTTAAATATGGCGCCGGGAGCTATTAGGATTGGTTGCACCAAATCGCCTGCAATCGTAAGCGGTCTTGGATTAAAATTTGATTGTATCTTAGAGTATAAATATTTGTAAAGAGATTCTATACGCGGGCCACCAAGAGTGACGGAAAAGGTCTTATGCAGATAAATTGAGAAATGGTTTAAAATGGCTGCCGGTTTACCATAGATTACTTCCTTAACTTGGGCGGGTAATCGCTTGTGTGACGTATTTGGGCACAACTGTCATATAAAATAAGTTGTGCTCGACAAAAAAAAGTGAAACTGTGACAGGAACAACACATGATATGTAACTCTATGTCGCTCTTATACAAACATGTATATGACTGTGTCGCTCGGTTGGGGTATTATTATTTGCGTGTCGCGTCTGGTAAGTTTGTGGATAGTATGATGGAAAGTCTGACAAGAGTCTATGGGATGTCACCTGCCAGCGCCATATTAAAAAAAATATTTGGGATTTTTCGGTCTGGTTACAAATACTTTTAAGCTACGCCACGCCATATTTAACGTTGATTAGTCTGGCCCTGTATTATGGTCACGTTTATCGACGACTATGTAAAGCATGGTGTCACTTTCTATAGAGTTGTATCAGAAAGTGATAGATACTTTATCTTGTCGTTTGTTGTCGATTTATAAATGTGACTATCAGACCCTTAGTGGGTGCAACCTGCTGTTAGAGCATCTAGAGTCGCCATCAGATAAATTTGTACTCTTCAGGGTGCTTAAAAATATCTGGACATACGCTATGACAATATATGCGTGTTTAGATTTATTGATCACAATGTTCGCTCCCATATGTCATGGCAACTGTACGAGTACACTCCATCGGTTGTTCTATTCTTGACGCTGCATCCGTTTAAAATTTCAATACCTAGCCTTGTAACTTTAGTATAAAAAATATTTATTTTGAAGGCATCATTGCTATGAAAAAAAAAACATGATGCCCATATCATATCATATGATTTAATTACCTGCAAGAATGATGTCCGCACGGCACGAACGCTGTGTCTGCGGGGCGCGCGTAGCATATCGTACAAAGCAGCTCCGATTGTGTACCACTGCCTCCCGGCGACGTGTCCTGCAAGGCATTCATACATGGCTTCATTTTCTAGCGATATATTCGGGGCTTCCTTTTCGCACTTAGTGTATAAAATATAAATATCGGTCCTGGAGGGGAACACCCACAAAGCCAAAATTTTACTTAAATGAAACATTTTTTAATAAAAAGGCATAAAATTTGCATTCAAAGATTTTCTAAGAACTTGTGCACTAAAAATCCGGTTTTATGGATACAATCAAATACTAGGTTTATACGTTTTGATTTTTTGGAAAAAATGCATATAAGTGGAAATATGAACGATTAAAAATTCGTTTTTTTGACTCAAGAACTTCCTCCTGGTTTTTTGCTATTATTTCATAAACAAGAAAAATAACCATAAAAGCAAAACGTGTATACCTAGTTATGGATGTAAGGAATCGATCAAGGCTAACATTGTGTCATTTGATAAAGGTTTAAGGGGGGAAAACGTTGCCGCCCACTAATCTACGAAGCACTAATTCTACGAGAAATTAGGCGCCAAAAGGCCGACAGCGGTGACTCCCTCTATCGCACGACGCGGGCTCAAGACCCCGACGGCCGAAACAGAAAGAATATTCCGAAATGCCTGTTTACGAACAAAATTAGAATATCTCCCTCTCTGTTGCACGAATAAGCAAGTGCGACAGAGAAGGAGATATTCGAACTTCGTTCGTTTTCGGTTCGCGGTAGGTCCTCAGGTTCACAAGTCTTAACTGTCAATCCAGTCAATCAATGACTGAACTTACAGCTAATGCGTTACTTGCGGTGAGAGTTTACCATCAGAATGGGCGCTATGCTGGGCTGCCATCATCAATACAAATCTTATAAAGAAGTGAAGTTTGTAATATGAGAATTTCTCATTCGGTTTCAAAAATTCCGCCTCCAGGATGGTTACAGACTAGCTATATTGACTTTGACGACCGGTTTAGCCTAGTGGGTAGTGCACCTGCCTGTGAAGCTGACGGTTCTGGGTTCGAATCCCGGTCAGAGCAAATATTTGTGTGATGAGCATGAATATTTGTTTCTGAGTCTTGGATGTTTTCTATGTATTCAAGTATTTATATCTATTAAATATATCGTCGTCTAGTACCCATAACACAAGCCTTCTTGAGCTTACTGTGGGGCTAGTTCGATTTGTGTAAGATTGTCCTCTAATATTTATTTATTATTTATTTATATTTTATCCCGCTTTGTACTTTCATTTCTAATACACGGGTATACGAGTACTAGCCGCGCGGAAAGTTAGGTAGTCCTGATACTTATCTAGGGTGAAAAATAGCAAATAAATCCTCACCAAGGTTGTTTTGGCGGCTCGTAGCTGTTCCACCACTGTTTCTAACGCTTTCATCTCTTCGACCGTCACGTCCTCGGGATCTAAGGCAAATATTCAATTATTGATTCACAGATAATTATTATTGAATAACACATTCAGCGTGCCATTATTGTATGGTTAATTGCCTTGCCGGCTCCGAATGTCATTAAATTGGTAGATTGATCAGCACAGTCGATAGATCGATAGCAGATAAGTGAACCAAAGGTAACCTTTCCTTTTTCGACGGGGGAAAATCCGTTATGGATACCTCCGCACCGTGGGGGCGGCGCGGTGGTTATGACGGACTTGTACCGACTAAAAACCCCCCGCTTGTCCTCCTCAACCCATTTCGGGCGGCTCTGGGATCTCCTACGGAACGCGCCAGTGCCGCCCACTTATGTGGGTCCCGCTATGTTTCTATGACGATCGTAGCCCCCAACTACGACCGTCTACTACCCCGAGGACCCCCTTTTAGTCGCCTTCTACGACAGGCAGAGGATACCGTAGCCATATTCTATGCCCGGGCTACAGGGCACGAACCAAAGGTAACCTATTAAGCGATTATTGTTCAACTTCGGAGACTTATATGAATATTGTTCCATTATCTGCAGTAAGTAAAAATAAAATATACGAACAGTTGTAGAAGGAGAAGTCCGCCCGCTTGCCTTTTCCGAGCATGAAGTCCAGGCCGTCAACATGAAATAGCGGCTCGGAGGCCAGCGCCTTCGTCGCCCGCTCCAGGTGCTACAACAATACTTGTATAAAAACAAAAGGGACGAAAAACAATGAAAAATATTATCTACCTCTACACAGTACCGTACTATGCGGTTCTGCTCCATCATCAGATCCTCAGAGTTAAAGTGCATGTTCTTCACACCAAGTCCTATGGAAATCGTAAACGCTGGCCGAGCACTTCCGGAGAAAATGCACTCACACGCACTTTAGCAAGTGAACAATGTTTACTGCAGCGCCCCCTGGCGAGTTATTATCGTAACTCCTAGCTAAAATTCGGCCCGACTAAACTACAGACCGATTGCAGAAAACCGTTTCTAAATCGGTCAAGCCGTTTCGAAGATATTGATGTACACACACAAACAAACAACCTCTCACCCTAAACGCATATATGTACCTTCTCCGTTCCGTCGTGGGTAAAAACAGATTGCCGGCGTAATTCGTGTCATAAGTGTTTACGTTAGTTTTTTTATTCAAATATTTTTTTATTATATTGTTTTGAACTCGTAATCAAATTTTCAATTATTTGTTCCAGGGACCAAATAGGTAGATAAAAATTTGAAAGAAAATGAATGAAGATTCGCTGTGATGTCATAGTGGTCTGAGTGGCTAGAAACCCTAAAGAAAGCTGGCCACTTACATCCTTCGGCAGTTTCGGATCGAGCATTCTTACAATGCAGCCAGCGACTGGCGCGAGCGCCACGTAGTAGTGGATCCGGTCCGTGTCCGGCAGCCCGCGCGCTACGAGCCGGGCGAATCCGGCGCCGCCGCCGGACCGGACGCAGACACGAGACACCACCGCCATTAACATCTGGTGAAATTGGTGTTGGAATTTAACCGCACTTTTTCCTAGGTATTCTATAAAAGCTCAAAGATCATGGGTTAATAGGAGCGCTACATATCAATATTGACTACTTGTACATTTAAGTAGTGATTATTATCATGTGATACACTCATATCACAATACACACATAGATATCACATGAATATATTGGGCACCAAATATCGATTTCCTACGGAATCACAGCGTCCATCGAAAGATACCGCCGCACGCCGGCTAGGGTCAGTTCGACCCAGGTCGGGCCTAGCTGAGTTTCTTGCTGGACTCTTCTCAGTTAGGCTAGGTTTAGTGAACCAGCGACAAAACTCTGAGTAGCTCGATTCCACTCACACCTCAGATTCGGTTGAAACCGCTCAACCAATCTCACTGGAGCGCAAACTCTTAGAGTATTCCAGTGTTCCAAACCACACGCGTGGTCGTGCCGGAGGTTTTCCCCTGGATTTTCCCCAGGCTACTCTCAAACCGCGCACTCCTATGGCTTTATTGGGCCCGGCCTACAAAGTCAAGTTTAAAAAAAAAAATATCGATTTCCTCCGAAGTTATCATAATCACAGGACCTACCGCGAACCAAAAACCAACTATGTCTATCTGTAGCTCGAATATGCAAAAGCGACAGACAGGCAGAAACTTCGCGTCCGCGGAAGGCCCTCACGACCTGTACCTGACAAGTCCTTCCCAAGAGAAGCTCATTCTGTCCATCACAGGCCTCTGACTTTGTTAACACAGTGGGCGCCAGACATATGGCCATTTCCAGCGCCCGCGCAAGGCCGTGGTACAAGTCGAAGCAAGTTGCACACAGCTTGATTTGTCGCGACTCGAGGTTCGAGTCCACGTTTACTCTGTCCATCTGAAAATATTTTATTTTTGTTTTTTTTTTAAACAACCCGACTGCTGGACAAAGGCCTTTCCTTTTTGCCACTCGTCGTCTCGGTCGACTATTTCCTTTATGGGAACTATGGGAAGAGTCCATTAGCACGTAGTTATGCAAAACATATCAGAGCCTCATCATTTTTTGAAAGCTTTTTCAAGTAATATTTTTTTGTTTTAACTAGAAGGTTCCAAATCTTAATTCAAAATTCCGGTGGGTTTTTGCACAACCATAATGAGATATTGAGATATTCGTATTGACAACCTAGGGTAACCTAAAAATAAATAAAATAAAATTCGTTTATTTAAAAGGAAGAGAACACAACTTAAATTAGTCCATGGTCTCACACCACTAGGTACAGCCTGTATCGTAGTGACCATTTGGATAACATTATAACAGTTACAAAATTTATGCAGATAAAAATGGAAATATATATGTTTTTATATGTGTGTGTTTTGTGTGTTGTACGTGTAATTAATTAGTGCAGTGTGAAGTGAGTGTTTGAGTGTGCGACCAACTAATGAATGTAATGAAAGTAATTCTAAACATTTTTAACAAGTTGTTCAGTCTCAAAGTAATTAAGGCTATTTAATTTAACCAAAGCAATAATTTACGCTTGGCCTCTGGAAGGATGCACTCTTGAAAATGCCACGAATGTATGTTTCTTTGGATAGGTAAATTCCTAGAGTCCTTGTCAAATGTTGTTTTGCTCGAAAGATAATTTTTCTAACATTATTAACTTCCAAGGTGTTCTTACTTATAATATTTAGTGGCGTAAAGATTTAATCTAGTTTTTGACTGATTAGACTTTCAAAGTTGTATTCAATTCAATTTTACACCCAAGAAAAGCAATCACGTAACATTGCGTAACTTTGTCAAGAAAGGAACGGAAACGAAATTCTTCCGGACACAACTGATAGCTGTTTCATAGCAATTCCGAGAGAACTTATCGAACAGATCCGGAACTGAGGGGCTACCGCGAACTTAAAACGAACGAAGTTCGAATATCTCTCTCCCTGCCGCACGGATTAGCAAGTGCGATAGAGAGGGAGATATTCGAATTTCGTTCGTTTTCGTTTCCCGGTAGCCCCTCTGGCGAACGTCGGTGCCAAAATGCTTGGCACGCGTCAGCGGAAAAGTTCCAGATCAAGTTTAAACGGGTTTCAAAAACGCGATACGGGATTAACACAGATATGTACCTAAATAGATCTTGGATGTATAAACGATGAAAGAAAAGACAATTTTTATTTTCTAGTCTACTTCAATGAAATTAAGGTTAAACTTAAAAAAATGTGAAAATTATTTTCATTCGGTCGTTTCCAAATTTCGCCATATGAAAGTTTCGTACAAATATTTTATTTACGTAATAGATATTTTTAAAACAGTTTCTGAACGATACAATATTTGGCATAACCCGTCGTCTACCGGTGCCGGGGATCCCGGGGCTTATTACAAAAGAATGCTATTGTTTATTTTCTTCGCCGGGAGACCACGGCTTAAGCCCGTAAAACGTTAAAAGACCGTATACCATTTAGGTATCAATATGCATTTCGGCGTAGTTTTGCAGTCTTATTGTGCGCTTTTCCAGTTTCTGCCGTTGTATTTATTTCAATTGTAAAAAAATAATCATATAAATCAATTCGGTTATTAGTCGAAATCGGTAATAATCGGCTACTATGTTAATCGATTCGCTTTAGTCACATCACATTTTTATCATTTCCCATGCCAAAAGTTACTGACAGCAAAAGCTCTGTATCGAGAAAAACCTTTCCCATAGACCATGCGAAATTCGATCGTATGTCAATACCCTAAGACTTTGACATGAAAAGTAACCTAATTTTACCTGAACTGGTGGTCTGACAGGCCAATCTGATCTATTTGCAAATATGTCTGTGAGAATAAAGGACTATATAAAACCACGCAACGAGTTAGACGGCAAGTTGGGCGCGTTTTGGCAACATGCGTGTTAGGTAGTTGTTTGGGTTGGGTTAAACTGGAATTCAGAGGGTTTATGGCTTGATGCGTATTCAGATTTTTCTACTTGCATTATGTTATACTTACATGATATAATTTACTTGTCCCACAATACAACTAAACTTAATATTACGCTTAGTAAATTTTTAAAAACTAAAATACCTTACGATAAAAAATATGATTTTCGGTTTAGTGCCAGTAAGAAATGTGCTTACAAAGGGCTTCCATTAACACGGTCGGTCCCGAAGTGGTGGAAGGACTTACCCCAATTTCTCATCAGGCGCCGGTCCGTGGCCGTTCGCCGCATAACATGTGATCTTTCATCATAAACCTAGCGTTATCCCAGAACAGTTGCATCCTGAAGAATGCCCGGGGTCCACTAGGTAGCCCTAAGATTTGGCGTTGGCAATAGTTTTACGGAAGCGACTGCCTTCTGACCTTCCGACCCAAGGGGGAATAAGTAATAAAAATACCTAATAATGCGATCAGGTATATCGTCATATCGGAGGTGTGCGAGAGCAGACTTTGGCCTGTGCCTGACATAACTAAATATAGTGATCTAAAGTACCTAACCTCTTGCATCATAGTGATGAACTCTGAGAAGGCCCAGTTGAGTTGGCTTAGTAGCGAGTTGAAGAAAGACGCGGCTTCCTTAGGATGGGAGGCCAGGTAGTCTCTGATACGTTGCTGGATTACTACCGACGGACAGGGACCTGCAAGTTAAAAGCTAGGACGTTGATATTATATCTTAATACCTTATTTATTCGCCCAGTCAAATATGATAAAAATGACATTTATTTGAAGCATTAAGGGTCATATCTACCATATCTACAAAGGTTCGAGTGTTTACTGTGGAGCCATAACCAACAGCCTACTCATACCAAATAAAAATTTGGGAGTGAAAGAACTTATATTGAATGGCAAATTTTTGGTTAGACTCTTAATCCGCGTAAATTGCATATTCTTTTACATGAATGGTAACGCACATGATACATAAATTTATAGTCGAGAAAACTGGATCTTTGTCATTTTTGGAATCTATTTCATTAGATTCAGAGTCCAAATAACAAACAATTAAGGTGCAGCGGGGCAATCTAGACTGCAGGAAATAAAAACTAATAAAAAAAAATCTTTCTTGTTTTACATCATTTACTTGATTCTATCTATGCCTGGATAGCGGAAAAGCGCTTTCACAATTTCACCCGGATGGCATTTTATTAAATTAGTTCTAATTTCCCTCAGTCTAAATTGCCCCGCGGCACTTTACCCGTAAGCTGTATCTAATACCCAGCATGGTTATGGGTTAAAAATACAAACCAAAACATTGACTCATGAGTCCGGCGTCTACCTTGGCGCCGAGATTGTTCACTGTCGGCTCTCTGTCACCGTATCTGTAAATTATTGTACCTGATGTTTCTTTGCGGGCCTGGAATAGATATGAGAACGTCCAAAAGGAACAAAAATAATCATCTATGAGAGAAGTTGAGCAAAGCGGATTGTCATTGGAACACCCCAATTGGAGTAACTAGGTACACCACCTTGACCATCTTACAGCCGAGATTACAACCATAATAACACCAAGTTTGCTTGCTCTGTAGGTGTCGTATGTAAGTTAAATAGTTTTGTAGCGCGATTTTGTCATAGCAATTTGACGCGTGTAAGTTGTTATTACAAATTGTTCAACGAGGAGCTTCTCCTTCTTTGTGGATACTCGTCCATGCTGATGATTCACATCCTACAGACGTAGAATAACCAGTATCCATCGTTACTATACGGCCTCTTCTACAGTGTCTGTTACAACCAGAATTGGTACTTCTGATTAAGTTATGAGTAAGTGTTACTTGGCAGCAAGATGCGGCCATTGCCGATGCCTGAAGCCGAAGCCGGTGCCGTGCCAGAACCTCACCAGCACCCAGTTGGACTGCGCCCATGCTCTGTTCTGATATGGTCGCACCAGTTCCTCCACCATGCACATCTGACTAGAACAAAATCATTATATATAGTGAAGTGCATTAATCTCTTGCACTCTATTCCTTTGTGATAAGGTCCAAGAGTGCGCACAAATTAGTGAACGTGAGTGTACAACTCGATTAACCACATGGGCTTATATGACGAGACAAAATAAGTATCATATTCCTGCAACAAGAGCACATTTCGTTTTCGAAAAGGTTGCAAATTGAATGTTCACCTTCTGTATTGTTTAAAGAGAACACCCAGGACCTGCTACAGTAGCCTGTTTCAATGTTAAGTTATAAAAGACTTACTGTTTTATGGGCACCCGTTCGATGGCCCTCATAGTAGGCGGTTGCGTGGCGAACGAAGCCAGCGTCTGCACCAGCGACTCCCGTGTACTGGCCAGCACGATCCGCTGGTCAGCGAACTCGGAGCACAGAAACGATGCGCATGACACCATCAGCTCCTCCCATTCTACAAGAAACATAATCATTATCAGGAGGGAAGAAGGGACAGAACGGGGGACATATAATGAGACAGTGATAGAAAGTCAAAGAGCGATAGTGATGGACAAGTGTTGTACGGCCTGGTCTCATACGTTGTTTCTTGGCGCCGCAGGCCATCGGTCGAGGTCTTTAGGTACCACGCTGCACGTCTGTGCTGCGCGGGGGTCCAATCTGTAATGTCCGTCTAGTCATTAGTATTGTCGTTCTGTCCATATTCAAATTTAAAAGGTCTGTCAGTCAGTCAGTTGGCCAGTCATATTCAGGTCTGTCAGTGCGGAGGTTAGACGCCCCGACAAGTGTCCTTCGTAACGAAGCTAGCGTCTGCACCAGTGACTCACAAGCTGGCCAGAACGATGCGCTAGAGCGAACTTGGAGTACAGAAATGATGCTTAAGACATCATAAGCTCCTCTCATTCTAGAAAAATGGACCTATCTTCTGTGAGTTCTATGTGATAATGTTGTACAATAGCACCACCTCTTTCCTTCCTATGAGAATCGGAAAAGCCCATGGAAATACAGTTGAAATATGACTGCTGAGATGAAAAGGGCTAATGTAAGAATGATGTGGAACTCCTTGAGGGTGGTCTGCGTTGGCGACGGAGGACCTATGGGACTAACGACGCTGCCTTAAGTTCATGTAGGCGCAAACGCATCTAGCGTTAATCAGGGAGGATTATGCTAATGGTGATGCAGATGTTGATTGTGGATGACGTCACCTGGTATCTGATGAACAGGCACAGTGGGATGCATGTACAGACGCAGCGTATTGCAGAGTTCGAGCATGGCATCCACGTGGTATTCTGGGACGAATGCGAACAGCGAGTCAGAGAATTCGCGCGTTTCTGTAAATAAATAAAGCAATTGCAGACATTCCAATTCAAATCGACCTAGTCCCAAAGTAATCAAAGGTGGGTACCTACTAGGCTACGATATAAACATTTAAACAGATCTGTCTGATATATAAGTTGTTGGCGGTTAAATGCTTAATAAAGTGCTATTAATAAGGGAGAAACTTAATCGAATTTATTTGGGTCGTTTCTCTAATTACCTAAAGGGTGCGCCACACCCGCACCTGCGATCTCCGGCGGCGCTCAGACGTTTTCTATTTCGTAATGAACCGATATTGCAACAATCATCAGTCAAGATGGTGTGGCCTATGATAGAGAAGTTTTTTTTTCTATTTAATCACATCACGTCTAAGTCTAACTTACGGTTGGCTGGTCCAACTTGCGTATTAGACGCGTTCCGGGGAGTAGCCGCTCTCGAGTTTGGGGTCTGTGGACTGAGAGTTTATTTAATGAGAAAAGCAAATAATTACTGTATATTATTCTAGTGGCTCTGTGAGCTGTATAGATCTCGCGAGTGGTATTTTTTACGTTTTCCAAAAACTTACTCCATGGCCCATACGTTTTCAAAAAACTTGCTGACTAAAATCAAGAGAATCGGTTGAGAATTGCGACTTGTTGAGGAGAACAAGATATACGGAAACATACATTCCCAAGCTGAAACGGAGACGCATCGCTTGCTCGGTCAATAAGGAGCTGTTGAATTTAAAAACTGGCTGTAACCCATCGTGGCAGCAACAGATTTTCATGTTCCTCTCGGGCGATGACTTCAGAAATACTTCGGAAAAGTCATCGATCGGGATAAAATGACTAAAAAATGTGTTCTACTTGTTTGGGAGGCTACCGCTGTTTAACCCACCAACGGCAGCTCACGTATGGGGCTTTTAATACAACATTTTGCAGCATCTCACAAGTTACAGTCCGAGAGGAAATGACTCACGACAAGTGTATAGCCGACGAATAAAAAGATTCGTCAATTTTAGACTTTATTTTAATGATATTAAGGTCCAAAAAGTGACGAATATTTCATTCCGGGACTGAAAGTCAGTGTGCGCGTCGACACGGCCGGGAGATCATCCTGAAGAACTGAAGAGAACTCAAGTTTTAATGCTTAGAGTAGGCGGGTGTGAAAAGAATAGGTGAAACCTTTTAACAATTTCAGTGCAAATAACTCCCCTATACCTTGTCTTTTTTAAAATCAGAAATTAGGTAAACAAAGAAGCAGTGGTCGTAAACACACACACATTGAATTCGCACGAAAGATCAGAATAAATGACAGTTACTGACTATGACAAATTGCTTTTTTAAAACCCGAACCGACTTCTTACAATCTCTGCCTCTTTGGGTTTTTTATTGTAGTACAATTTTCATATGAAAAAATAAAATAAATAATTGATGGTTTGTTATTTAAAATTGTATATTAAGTAAATATAATCTAAGACATATTTTCTTATTCCTGAATAACAATATCCTAATAATATTATAAACGTGAAAGTTTGTACGGATGGATGTACGTTCCGCTTAATCTCAAAAACTACTGAACGGATCTCTATGAAACTTTCCAGTATTGTAGCTTAGACATCAGAATTGGACATAGGTTACCTTTTATCTGCGGGTAACACCGCAGGGCGCTGCTAGTACAATCTAAGCATGAAATACCGGTGTTTAATTTATTGAGATTATTTGACACTTTTTGCGTACAGAAAGGACACTGTTAGTGCCTGATAAAAAACTTCGTAAGTCGTTCTCTGTTATTCTTTCTAATGCTTAAAAAACAACGTGGAATTCTATGCTCGTAGACGCGTAGTCGATAACGTGCGTTTGCTAGTATGTAGAAAAAATTGCGTCGCGCTACGAAAAGCTTAGCAGCGAAAGTGTTAAAAAAGTAAGACATTGAGGACCTGGATGTTTTGAGGAATTGCGTCCACACACCAAGTTTACCTGGCGCTAGAACTATCTGTGTACTCCAGCTGTAGAGACGAATAGCTGCCAAGTAGAGAGCTCTTGCCTGGCAGAATCTCTTTACTGGCCACCTGCAATACGATAGAGAATGGCCCATTTCAGAAATGTTGAATATTTGTAATTTAGCATGAACTCCTTAGCCCGCCTTAAACTTTGCAAGTCCCTACAAAAATCAATCTCCCTCTCCAACTAAAATCGCGGATCCGCCACTGAGGTACGGTCTACCGATTTGATTTTTATGGGCCACTTCGTACCTTTTTACAATGATATTAATATGAGATATTCAGCGGTTTTCATATTGATGTGACAACCGGTTTAGCCTAGTGGGTAGTGCACCTGCCTGTGAAGCTGACGGTCCGGGGTTCGAATCCCGGTCAGGGTAAATTGTTAATTGTGTGATGAGCATGAATATTTGTTTCTGAGTCTTGGATGTTTTCTATGTATTTAAGTATTTATATCTATTAAATATATCGTCGTCTAGTACCCATAACACAAGCCTTCTTGAGCTTACTGTGGGGCTAGTTCGATTTGTGTAAGATTGTCCTCTAATATTTATTTACATATATTTATTTATTTTCACTGTGACAAGGTACGAAGTGGCCCTGAAACCAAATTGGTTGACTGTGTAGGTGCCTGTAGTCCCAAAAATGCTCGCATTATTTATAGTATATATTTTGTCACAGTCATTTATTTTAATAATATTTTCAATATTATATCTCATTATTGTTATCGAATTCAATTATACAGTATTAAATTTAAGTTACAGAGATCATTAATTATATTAATAATTATTGAGTATGTCATAAAATTCTTTAATGTCATTAAATGAGTGGGTAAGGCACGATTTTAATTCTTTTAGACATGTATCTCCACACCCCCCATTTTATACTTGTAGGTATCTCCACACCCCCCATTTTTTAATTCTGCGGGAATGTGCAACAAACTATGGATACCTGAGTATGCGCTGCGTAGTCCGTATCGGAGGCGAGGCGCATGGAATGCAGCGTGCCTGCGAAGTGTTTCGCCAACTCGGCTTGTCTGTTTTGCGTCCAAACCGCTCCAATAACCCAGGCCATTTGCAGCGCGCCCGATTTTAGTTTTTCCTTGCAAGATAAATATCCATACATAAACCATCTCACACATGAAAGTATGGTTGGCATTGGCAGCTGATTTCTAAAATCTGTCGACCTTAAGGCTCCACGCGCCATGCATCGATTTTTGAGTTGATATTGCTCCGTTAAAACTATAGATATATTTATAGCACAAACGGTTATCGGTTCTTCAATACTTTATTTACATTTGCAAGAGCCAATCAAAAAAAAAACTATTTTTTTTAATGATTTATTGAAACATGGTCCAAAAAGCTCTATTTTTGATACTAGCATGTTGTTTATGCACTTATATATATGAAATGTACAGTAACTGTTCTTTTTCACGCCTCTAACAACTAAAGATAGATTTTTATTTTTAAATCATCTTCACAAAAATTACGTCCAAAAAACTGGTTTTTTGGGCTAAAATTGCCAAAGGTTGATACCATATATCTTAAAGACAGTGGGTTTTGAAGTAAGTATGGTATACCATTTCGTTAAACTTCGTTGTTCTTAATGCGATAAACTATGAAAAACACGAGTAAATGGAGAGTTACAGATCGAAGGTCATTGAGAGCTAGGAGCCCTGGCCAGACCTGGCATCTCAAAAAACTTTTCAAACAATTATATTTTACTTCACTGGCAATGTCGACTGAATTCCGGTTCTTCCGTATTCAATACTCCGCCCGTGACATAAAACAGTGTTTTATCCCCTTGGTGTACAATCTTCTATTATTGTGACTTATCTCATACGCATTTAGACCCTAGTAATAGCAATAGCAACCACCAGCGAAAGCATCATTGTAATGAAAGAAGGAAACAGAATAAGCTACCTCGTAGACCTTCTTCGATCTCTCCAGTTCTCGAAGCATTTTCTCCGTCAATTCTCGTTTTGTTATCTCCGATTCGGACATATTAGTCTTTTCTGTAGATAAAAAATATGAATATGAAATTTTTTTAATAATGGTTGTAGAGGCGTTCAAGGATATTAAATTGTTTCATTTCCACGGATGTATTTTCTAAACATAGCTAAAATGCAGCCTCTGCAGTCCTATATCACTGTCCTTTTGGCGAAATGACGCTTACCTGTGTAGGTTTAAGTTGTCAAGGCCATTGCCATACCTAATATCGCATATTGTCGTAAGTATTTAAATTGTACTAAATCAGCCTCGTTTTTTGCTTAGCTAACGTTTTTGCTCTGCTGCCAACCTAAATTCCTTGTAGAAATGAATTGTGACAGTCGTTACAAGAAGGGACAGCATGTTAAAAAATTAATTGTTATTATAATGTGTCTATTATCTACATATACTTAAAGTACATAGCTTCTTCTTCTTCCCGTCTCGATGGTTTCTTTCTCTAGTTTAGATGGGACCAGACGCTGGTGAGCAAAGTACATACTTGAAGCTTGAAGTTCGTCAGTGACGGCAATGATCCTGTGCTCGATATCATGGAGACAGTCCGCCATGTCCTGCTGATTGTCTCTCAGTTCACACAGCTGGGGACATCAAGTAGATGATGAAATTGAAATCAACAGGAGATGCTCTTCTTAAAGTAAAGACCACGTCTGTAAAAACTGCATTGAATTTAAGTCTGCTCCAATTTGTATGCTCCTTCAAACTAGGAGCCAAGCCAACGGAGCTTGTGACCTTTTGTTTTTCCTCGATAATATTCGATTGATGAGGTACCTAGTGCAATTTCTTAGATGTCTAGTGAATAGATCGGTGTAAAATGCAATGGTGGGCCCCTTCTTTGAACTTGGATTGAACATTCTCACCTTCTCGGCGTGTTTGATAGCGACGCCATGGTACAGAGCCAGCAGTCCATCGAGTAGTCGTAGATACGCCGTTTTCACGTTGATGGAGCCGGCCCCTGGCATCATCGACCGAGCGCCCTTTAGTGCCAACGCCGTCTCTCCTGTGGATCTGAAGGTATTATAATGAATGTGTTACGATGAAACGATGGGCTAAGGTCGCCACCGAATTGAACTCACAGGATGGCTATCGAGTAAAAGGCAGACCAAAAAGGAGATGACGCAATCTGGCACACGACCGACACGAGTGGCGGAAAGGGGATTTTTTGCCCAACCCGAAACGAAATCCTTCGATCGCTTCGCTCGCTCGGTCAATAAGAGAATACCTACCTGTTCGGTATCGGCGGTAGCGTTGTGTGCATGAAGCGTGCCATGGACGAGATGACCTGCGGCAGCGTGGCAAGCCCCGGTGAACCAGCGCCCATCTCACTCACACCTGCGATAAGCATGTCTATTCTTAATGCACTAGTGTGTTTTCATCTTGCTCACACTTGTTGAGAAGTGGGTTCGTAGGCCGTTGAGTTATTTTCGGGAAAGCAGATTTTATTGTAGTACCCTATAACAGTCGTGCGAACATGTTGTACGATAATCACCCACAGCACCGGACTAGAGTGCAAAGGAATATGAACCGTCTATCTATAGGTACAGTAGGTACTTATAGGGTAGACAGGGGACAATTGAACCACTTTTTGAACAATGGTTCACAGATCACAATTTAAAAGTACTGATTTAAAACTGTATGCTAGAAAATACAGTTTTTATTCAGTGGTTCGTTATGTTACAATTGACCTCTAGTCTTGGTCAAATGTACCAAAAAATTTAATGTAAATAAAACCTAAAGAATGTATTAATTACACAAAGTTCTATTATTTTAGGTACTAACATTTATCAATATATTCAGTTACATTGGTCAGTTATACCAGTCTAACACTAGGATTTTTTAGGTTTAAGTAATAACACAAATCATTTCTCTTAAATACTTTGATCACACGAAAACAGAAATGGTCGTCTAGCACGACGGTTTCACGTCGCAGGGGGTCTGGGCAGGTTTAGGGCACCCTCGTGTATACAAACACATACATATTTCGTTGTAGTTGTGAAAATATCGCCGATGATACTATTGCCCCGTGGTACAATTGTCCCTGGTCTACCCTATCTCATATTTGATTGGAATAGTGGATCCATGGAGCTGAAGGCGGTCGCCGACGCGATCAGTGGGGATTCTTTAATAGTGTAATGTAAAGCAATCTATAGACGGTTTAAATTCCTTTTGGTTCTGTAGAATTCGCTCCGGCCCGGCTCGGTTGCTGTTCGATCGTCTGTATAGAAGTTCGCACAAGTAGCACGATAATGGTTCGCGAACATGTTTCCACGTATGTTACAAATTTAAAAACTGTTGTTCACTTCCTCTTAGGGATGCAGCACTCGTTAGCTTAACACACTTGGAAACAAGTAAGAACTTACGCTAACCACTTAAAGTGATATTGGAAGTGATGGACAAAAAAAAGCCTAAGCTTTAACCTTTTCAGTACTATTTCGAGGTTTGCAAACAATTTTATCGCCACTTATGGTGAAAAATGGATGATAACATGCCGAGTTCTGTTTAAATAATGTGTCGGGAGTTTTCCGAACCCGCTGCACTGTATTAAAGATGGATGGGTCTGCTCCGGCGATTACATTCCATTTTTAATGGGATTAAAAAGATTCATTCGTTGTACATGCATTTTGCCATGTTCTAGTCTAGAAAGTTATAGCTACAATGCAAGATAAAATGAAAATCGTCAAACTAAAAATGCTGTCACTTCAAACATCTGATAGGTATTTTGAGACCCAAAGGTTGTCTTTAAGTGATCGCTCTTTAGAGATAAGACTGCCCGTTGCTTGCAATTTTACGTTTTGTATTAGTTAGGTATTTGTGTTGTTTTGTTTACTTTCAGCTCTCATTATCTCCTAACCGCTTTTGTATAAAAAATTCTAAGTATAAGTTATTATTGTGATCCAGCATGTCATCATCATCATCACTATTCGCCAACAAACTGCCCATATATGTGCCCAGCAGTGGATGTCGGCTAATATGATGATGATGCTCATGATTTATAGTTACCCATGTCAATGCCGCCTCCTCTATTGTAGGTGGGTTCGAAGCTCTGAACGAATGGATTTTCTTCTCCGAGCACGTTAATTAGGTCTTGTCTGTAGAATATAATATGAATATCAGCATTTAAATATCTACCGTATTGTATAGAACTCTCCGTATTGCAATGATATCAAGATCGCACGGTTCGAGTTCTGTGCATGGTTTTTTTATGTGTACGTGAGCGTGTGCTTATTCATTGGGCGTGGTTTTAACAACCAGCTTCACCGTTTATAATGCTCCGGTATCATTTTTTCTGAGTGTTGCCTCTCCTCCCTCTAGTGATGTGCGTTCCCCGTGGAAACCGTCTGAGTTTAATGATACGCCTATACTATACTCGTATATAGTGCTCTAAAGATTCACTTCCTGACCTTAACAACTATGTAGAGAGGTAATCCACGATTCATCTCGCTCATGTTTGGAGCAGCCCAACTGGGGCAGCTATCTACTTTACAGAAGACTGCAGCTCTAACTATATCTCTACTTGTTCTGTAGATATGTGACGTTCCTTCTAGTTAGTAGTATTTGTTCCTTCTAGTTAGGCAGCACGCTTATAATCATGGTATCACAGGCACCTGAAGGTTAGTGGGCACCGCCTATTGATGCTTGCAACACCAGAGGCGTTCCTCTCGCGTTACTGTCCCATAAGAAACCTTTTCACGCTTTTCTTGAGTCCCATACTAGCACATTGGGAATAAATAGCTCGGCAGGATGCTGATTCCACAACTTAAGTGGCTAGGGTGTATGCTTGTGATAACACGGGCAGTATGCTGCGACATAAAACTGTTGCGACATAAAACTGGCCAATTGCGTGTTGGGTCACGCATAATGTAGAATTCCGTAATTGTCCGTTACACTATGCGAATTTAAAAGTTCGCTGCTCATATTTACTTTTTTTGTATTTGACACAACTAAGACTTCTGAAAATTTTTCAGTATCTACGGTGCGCAGGACCTGTCAATGTCTTTTTGTGAGAGGCATATGCCCAGCAGTGGATGTTTTCGGCTAATATGATGATGATGATCATGATTTATAGTCACCCATGTCAATGCTATGGTGGTCAATGGTAGGCTAGGGTGTATGCTTATGATAACACGGGCAGTATGCTTGTTTGCGACTGCCGTGATATAGTAAAGAAAGGAACATCGTACCGTAACGTCCTAACGAGGAAAGGCAGGACACCGCCCAGCCTGTCGACATTGTAATAGTCCAGTTCGCCGTCGATGAAAGACTTCGGCGGCATGTACGGCGGCATGTTACTGTTTCTGAAGAAAATAAAGAATATTAATGTACGATTCACATCAAACGGCTGGAGAGTTAGGGGAATTGGGATTTTGACACCATATAAGAAAATCAATAAATTAGAATTTTCTCGGAAAAGGATCAAATTCTTAGTCAAATGGCGAAAAAAGTAATACAAAAGAGTATATAATTAAATAATTATGTATTATGTCCTTCAAAGTTTATATAGGGGCATGCTCTGTCCCTTTTCCGCAAAATGCACCTTTGTATTGGAACGATCGTCATTTATTATGGCGCTCGTGGTCATTGACGTCACTGGTCTGTCGCGCTTTCGCTCTCCAACCAGCAAAATTAAAATAGTTGTAGCTTCGCTATTTTTTGAGTTATTTGAATACAATTTTCGCCATTTGGCATATTTTTTGTCTTATTTCTTTTGGAATACTCTTATGGAGTAGTCAAATTTTGGATCAACATCCCTATTTGCAGATTTTTTTTACATTAAATCCCTAGCGCAGCTTAGCGAGCAGTACCTATATCGCTTCGGGATGAAAATTTCTTTTTCACACCTGCTATTCAGAAAAGAGTTATTCTTGCCTTCGAATGAGGGATCAAAGATGTACTTTTCTTCCCTCATTTGAGGGCAACAATAACTCTTTTCCTCAAAGAAGGTGTGAAAAGCAGTATGTGACACTCTGTAGTAAAATCATTTGTAAGATATTTCATGTGTTTAGCAGCGGGCCTCATAGACGGTGTGAAAAGCAGTATGTGTCACACGGTAGCAAAATTATTTCCGTCTTGGGCGTAAACACTTGAATCCCTCGCTACGCTCAAGATTCTACTTTAGAATCCCTCGCTACGCTCAGGATTTTATTGTAGAATCTTTCGCTTCACTCAGAATTCAATATACCGCCCTCGCCGTAAATATGTCATTTTGCTCCCTTGAGACACAATCTACTATTTCTCCTTTATCTATTACTCTACCTGTGCAATCTGTGTATTAGTAAGAAACAGATGGGAGATGTTTATCTCCAAAGAATGAGAAAATGCGCCGTTGTATATTAGCTGTAATAAATTAATAACACAAACGCAAGACAGTAATAATTAGCAAGAAATTAAATTAATTACCAAGAAATGTATTAATATGTTCGTGTTCCGGGAGTTTACTCGGAACTTGGCTCGGTAGTTTCGGTAGTCGTAACTTTCTTTTATGTACAGTAATTACGTTACTTAGTTCATGTTATGTATGTGGGTAGATTAGAGGATAGTTGAGAGGGCTCGACGCTGTACCGCGCGGTGGCAGTCGGAATATACTTGTCCATAGTAAACGGTCCGTGTTTGATTTGTCTCCTTGTACTACTGTCCTCTCATACGAAAGTTATGAGAATATAATGAAATAAAACGATTATTAAATTAAAATAACCGATTATTGATACGACTGAAATAACTGATTATAACCGATAAGATATACGCTACAAGTACCTACCAGCTAACAAAAATTGTGTGTTGTTTACTTACGTGTTTCCAAGCGGCCTCTCCTCCCACAGCTTATGCACGGCGGCCAACAGCCGAGCGTGGCAGCACCACGATATTGCGGGCGAATTTCGTGATATGTTGAACAGCCTCTGCCAAATGTATCTGATGTTACAAGAGAGAGCCAACTAACTGTTACGTAAATAAGCATCTACAGTACCCTATACCTTTGGGTGGTACCATAAGTCGGCTTTCTATATTAACTGTAATTGCATGTAAATAAAGTTAAGTAAATGCCTATTCGCTTTCTGCCGGCCGTCGGCGGTGGGACGCAGCGCGTAGCAACGATACAGGCAGCAGCGGGATCTACCCGCTTTAGAAATCATAACATAGTCTTATGAGCTAGAAGCACTCTAAGCGATGTAAAACATGTACCTACCTTAATCCCTTGCATAAGTTATATTTGCATATTAATTTAAAATTTCTTATTTATTGTAAAATAACATAAAAATGCATGCATTTATTTGTATATAATTAATTTCTCATCTAAGTGAAGTTGTAATATCTTCTTTTGAGAAATAAACATTCTTCAACCCGAAGGTGAGGCCATTCCATTGCAAATGTCCCGCTCTAACACGCGTGAGTTTGGAATTAACCACCCTCCTCTCCACGGAATCTCTGCGCTTAGTCTCGTAAATATTTAGTACATTTTAATTGTTTTTTGGAACACTTAGTCACTTATGAATAATCTATCCGGTTATTGTGTTAGTACAATAAAAAAACTATTCTTTTTGTAAAAAAAAACAAAAACATATCATTGTCGTTGACGATTACAAAATCGGCAGCATTTAAGTTTATTTTTACGATGTTATTTAGGATTATTTCACAGAGTTAGCGAGGCATTTTTCAGTATTTTATCGGTTATTGTGTATCTTTATTTTTCAGTCTACAGTATTTTTTGTGTAGTGTAATTCTACATTATTTCTTCACACTGGAAGCTCAAAAATCAATATTTTCGTCAGAGCTCTTAATTGATATTGCATTATCTTTTCCGGTTTAAAACCGTTTCGGAAAACAAACAGATCAACAGTACAGTACAGTACAATTACTTTGAGTTTCACAGTGGCATATAAATACTAGCAAGATTAGATATTCAACTGTAACATTAAATGTAATAGAGTTTCTATTACAAACATATGTTTCTTAAGATACTATGTCTGTAATAGAAACTTTATTGCATTAATGTTAAAGTCGAAAATCAAATGGAACAAGAGCATGTCAGTGTCATACCGAAGTATCTTTTTAAAACCCGAATGTTATTTTAAGAACTCACGGCCCGTAATAAATTGTGATAATTTTCCTCATAGCGTTTAAAAGGTGCTACTTAAGGGGTTCCACTCGCTATTCATGGATTTTGACGCGTTCTGAGTTGATACTGCTCCATCAAATAAATAGATATATTTATGGGCCAAACGGTTATCGGTTCTTCAATCCTTGTCTACATTTGTAAGAGCCAGATTTTGAAAAAAACTGGCTAAGTACTTATTGTTTATGATTTATTCAAACATGGTTAAAAAAAGCCCTATATTCGATACTACTATGTTGTTTATGCACTTATATATATGAAATGTAGGTACATGTAACTGTTCCTTATTGACGTCTCTAACAACGCAAGAGAGATTTTTATGTTTAACTCATCTTCACAAAAGTCAGTGAGTATATCTAGAAGACAGTGAGTTTTGAAGTAAATATGGTATACTATTTCGGTAAACCTCGTTGTTATTAATACGATAAAACATGAACAACACGTGAAAACGGAGAGTTACAGATCGAAGGTCATTTAGCTAGGAGCCCTTTATAATATAAAAAAATGTGTTAAGACCGAGTACACACCATGTCCAGAATACAGTTATCCATGATGTACCTCCGGAACTTCTCTAGGAAGATCTTCCTGGTCGATGGTACCATGTTTGTACCATCAGAGTTATCCAGCAGCATGAGGAGGAACTCCAACTGTAACGTAAAAAAACCGTTATATTGCTAGCAATACTAAGACGTTTATTGGCTAGTGGCGTAGCTAGCATGGAAGGTACTCGGGGCGGTGTCGGTGTCATCCAATAACCGGGTAAGGATGGGGGATTGGCAACGATGGTGGTGCGGTTCCCCGGGTGTCACTCAGAAAAGGGTGCCACACGGTTACAGATCACATGTAAAAGAAGTGTGAATAAGAAAACCAGTTCCATAGAGAATTAAATGAATAAGATAATAGGTAGTATATATACACTTGAATTTATTACAAATTAAGAAATGTAGGGCGTGTACTGCAATACAATAGGTACTAAATAATCCTAGCCTGTAGAAGATATTCTTGTATCTGAATGTACCTGAATCTGTTCCAAAGGAGCGATGGCTTTTGTGATCTTATTGCAGTCCTCCTTGTACTGCGTCTCCTTCACAATGTCCTCAAAAGACGTGGCGTGCTGGGCTTTAATCAAAATGAAACATATTTTTATTATACTAATATTATGAAGGTTAGGTTGGGTTAGGACATATGAAACTCTTAAACTTGTTTACGAATTTTGTTAGCTTGTGAACAGAGACGTAGCTGAGAATGGGTGTCACCCGGGGGCGTGCTCTTAGCTCCGGCGATGGGACTTCGCGGCTATGGATCAATTGTAATTTGAATAATCCTAACAATTGATAGGACGAGTATATACTGGTCAATGCAGGCTTCTTACGTATTTTCATGCCACCAGATCGACAGTTTTTTCCTATCAAAATGAATGAAATTGGAAAAAATATAGGTGCTAAATTGATACTCGAATTAAAAGATTTTTTTAAACAAGATTATTTTATATTAGTTTAATTTATTTTATAATAAAAAGAAACGATTACGCCCTCTAGATTCATGAGGCATAATAATTAAAATTAGTAGAAAAAAGGAAATGACAAACAGGTCAGTAAACTAACTTTCACGCAGAACAACGAAATCGAAATCTACTATGTACTGATTACATATTCTTTATCTTCTCTGTATACTGTAACATTACATATTCTTCACCTTCTCTGTATACTGTAACATTACATATTCTTCATCTCATCTTTTGCTGTAACATTTCCGCTTTTTGATAATATTTTACAGACGAAGTCTTACCTCCAGGAACACTAGGGGCTGCACGTGTTATTGTGCCTTTTTCTGTCATTTCTGCAAAAGGATATTTAATTAATTTTTACTACTACAGGCTACTGTTTCACTCAGACGGTTCTTGAGGGCCGTGCGGCGCAAGAGGGAAGATGTAGCGTTAGGGTAGCGGGTCGGGCAACGGGGGCTGGGCCATGGGCTGCTCCGCCGCTCTTGGGTACAGGCAAAATTGAAAATATCTATACGCACTTAGTGACAAAATTATGTATACATGACTGTAATGACGAGGGTGTAAAAACGTACAGACATTTTTATCATTTTGGAAACATACAATTGACTGTACCCTTTGATGTCTCCCCAACTGCTTTGGGCGCTGCGCAGGCATTGGGTAGGTCTATAGTGCCTTGTATCCCGGGCATGGAATACGGCTACGATATCCTCTGCCTGTCGTAGAAGGCGACTAAAACCTCGGGGTAGTAGTTAGACTTTCGTAGTTGCGGGCTACGATCGTCCATAGAAACATAGCGGGACCCACATAGGTGGACTGTAACACAGCACTGGCGCTTTCCGTAGGATATCCCAGAGCCGTCCGAAATGGGTCGATGAGGACAATCGGGGGGGGTTTTTAGTCGGTGCAAGTCCGACATAACCATCGCGCCGGCCCCGCAGTTAAATATACCATCGCGAATAGGGATTGTTCACGATGGTACATTTTTAATCGCGGCGCCGGTTAAATATGTACCGTCGCGAACAGGTATTGTTGAGCCACTTGTCAATCTTCACAACTTGGACGCGTAACGCAAATCGGAACTGCAAGCAACGGGCAATGGCAAGTGGCTCAACAATCCCGGTTCGCGACTGTATCTATGTCGTGTTTCTGAAGGTGACTTGGTGAGAATCAATTTAGTTGACATCGCGCTTGTGATTTCGCTGGACTCACTAAGCGTTCGTAAGCTACGATGTCTGCTTGGTGTCTTGTTTATCTATGTGTTCCCTTATACAATTCGCATATTCTCAACCGATTCTCCTGAAATTTTGTGTGCGAATTTTATTATTAGGTATATGGTTCTTTTGCCGATTCAATTTTTGGCGGTGAAATCTTAACACCATATCACTCGTGTCGTCTACAGCTTACAGAGCCACTAGTACACTTATAAAGTACCAGCTATCCTAGGGTCAGTCTCGCCCTGCACTGGCGTGGGTCGCTGCCACCAAGGGTTTCGGATCACGGTGCGTAGAACCGCTTCGTCGGGGCATTTGATGTTCAGGAAGTTGTCGAATCTGTTTATCAGAATACAGACTATTCAGCAGATTTCTATAAAACACAAGTCAACGCACGTACTTAAAAGGAGCTCCGAGCGGCTAATGTAGGGGATGGGATTTGGTCCGTGTTTCGCTCACTGCGCAGGTATATCGCTCGGAGCTCTTGTACTTTTACAATACTTGTGACTAAATATGTAAGTAAATTTACTACCGAGAAAGAAGATGAACGAGTAAATATAAAAACGCAAAAAACATACGAAATCTTATTGAAGAAGACGTATTTGACTAGATGGTGCCGTGTCTCCACATGCTGCATCAGACCGCAGAGAACATACACCCCCTCCTGCTGCTGTGTGAACCGCATGTCCTGAAATTAAAATTTTTTGCCATCATGATCATCATGATCATCAACATCATCAGCCTGTACATATCCCACTGTTGAGCACAGGTATTTCATGGAGGAACGTCCACGGCAAATCCAGCTGCGTGCACAACTTCGGCTTCAGTTGTGAGAGGAACATGTCTCACCGGAGACACCAGGGCAGATCGAAGAGACGATACTCCCTTACGACGCCGCCAGGAACGTCCAGCAAAGTGCACAGCTTCGGCTATGGTTGTGAGAAGAAAATGTCTCACCGGAGACACCAGGTCGAAGAGCAGACACTCTCTCACGACGCAGTGCTCCAAGATATCGCACAGCGCCGCTTCATCCAGGAACGTCCACAGCAGATCTAGCAGCGTGCAGAACTTCGGCTGCGGTTGTGATAGGAACACGGCTGACAAGTCTTTCTGGGAAATAAAGGAAATAAATTTATTAATTTTATTACGGAACAAGATAACATTAATACATTATTGGCTCACATTTAATTCGGTGACGGACGACTTAATTCTTGTTTGCTCGCTTCGGTTTCTTAATCTCGACTTTAATCGCTCCGGGCATTTTTTTATAATACCACGATTGTAAAAAACAAGCGAAAGGCTTGCCAGAGTGACAACTAGCCTATGCATTCTTGGGACTCTAGAGAAGTCACCAGTTGGCAACCCCTTTTTTATTGCGACTGGGTTCGCTCTTGGCCGAGAAGACTTATGACTTATGCGTGGCCCTTAATCATGAGAACCAACCGCGACGGTCGCGCGTCTAGCACTGCGCGCCCGCGCGCGACTCGATCGGCTGCTTAATGTTGGGGGCGGCGGTGGTACGGGGGCGAGAATCCACCCTCATTTTCGTCATTATTATTCAATGTACGTTTACACATAACACTCTCAACGTTACGGTGTAGTCTAAACGTAGTATTCAAGGCAGTTCAGTTTCAGTTCAGGGCCACGTATTGGTCCGAAACATGTCAAGCGATACTCGACCTTAAGACGTGAGTGACCCGTTTATTATATTTCAACAGGTTATAGTTTGTTTCCCATCGTGGTGTAACACTTACAAAATTGTTATCCGCAGCCTTGGTAAAGAACTCGGCAGCCTGCGGGTCTACATTGATTGATCTGTTCTTGATGCCGAGCGCCCCACGGAGACGAGGGAGCAGTTCTGATACAACCACGTATGAGAGACGGAGGCTGCTGCCCAGCTCTACGACTGCGATGCGAGCCAGGGACATGAGGAAGGCCTGGAACAAGACCAAGAATCATACAAGTATATATTACTCTGTGTCCTCCATCAGCGAGGTGGGATCGCATAAATAAATAAATAATCGTTTATTCACGTAAATAACAAATGTTTACGCAACTTACGCACTTCTGCCAAACCACAGTGCGGTTTGTTGGCAGACGAGGCTCCATTTATATTTACTTAAGTAACATTTGTGTTGTAGGTATTGTATTTACTTAGCTAATGCGAGAATATAACATATTAAGGTTCTGGGCAGACACGCTAATAGTACAGAATAGTATGATAGTATTAATAGCCAAGGGATTAGGGACTTATTTCTGCGTTTGTAACAATTATAGCATTGCATTTTTTACTTTACTTATTAACACGTTACTAACTTTCTTTTAAATATTTTTTTTGTATTGCACTTATTTTTTATATCTGAAGGTAAGTCGTTATAGATTTTGGGAATTAGGTACTTTCGACATCTTTTTCCATAGTAATTCTTAAAACTAGGCACTTGTAAAACATCAACATCCCTGTTTCGGGTTAATCTTTGTTTACTTATTACATTTTTAAATTCATTATTACCGAATTGCTCTAAGGCCAGTGTTAATACTACCTTCTCATGGACAGGCAACATGTTACATTCCAGGAAAAGCTGCTCATAATTACTATTATATTTTATTTTAGTTATTTTGTCCACCATTAGCTTCATGAATCTAATCTGTAATGCCTTAATTTTGTCTAAATATGTTCGCCAGTAACTTGCCAGTCCATATGAAAGCAGCGAGTCCACTAGCGCATAATATACTGAATACATAGTAGCCCTGTTTAATACGAACTTCAAATGGTGGAATTTTACAAGCACTGATCGCAATTTATTGCAAAGGTTATTTACGTGCGGCTGCCACGAGAACTTATAGTCTATGAGCAAGCCCAAGTACCTATACTCTTCCACCACCTGGAGCTCGGCGCAGGCGCACGCGGCCGCGGCCGGCGGTGCACTGTGGAGGCAGTCAAAGCTGTGCCCCACTATACGCGGTTGCCTATAGCACTCTCTGGTATACAAGAAAACCGCAAAGTAGTACGGTCAGCCCCACAATAAGGGCCTTTGTACCCTGTCGGCTTAACGCCAAAACTGTCGTCCTAAATTTCCAACGGGTGAAAGCGACAAAGTACCCAAGTATCTAGTTAGTGAGTTCGGCTACTTGTGATAGCTCGTTAGAAAATAAAGCTTGTTGCGAATGCAATTTTTAGGCATCCGTGGATGCAGACGCGTAAACGGATTTTGAAACACCTATAAATGAAACAAAATCAAACAAACTTGCCATGTCTTCTCACCAGAGGGAAAGTGGTGAATCCACCGAAACGAAATGAGAATTCTCATTGAATATGGCAAAAACAGGTACACCTAACACACGCGGCGCTTGTCACGACTTGCATTAGTTGGATTCGAGCTAATATCTGCAACATCCTGAATTGAAAGTGCTTTATTAACCATAGCCACTTCGCAGACTTTGTTCCTACCTTCCTGGACATCTTTTTGTCAGTGCCCTGCGGCACAACGACTTGGTGCGGTGAGGGTTTGGGGCTGTACACTGAGTTGGAGCTGTGAATGCGCAAAGCCACTTCTTCTTCAGGTGCCTTGGAGGATTCTGATCTGACCTGGTCGAACAAAAACAGGTTAAGTCGTGGCATGATTATTGGGATTTAACACCGCAAGAGACTCTTGATAGATGGTGGGGTCAGATAAAGCAGGCGGTACTCCTGAATACGGCGCTGGTAGTCAGATCAAAAGGCACCTCTCTCTGTCGCTTAACCACCCGTAGCGGGTAACGCTTTAACCAACGCCCCGCTGCCGGCAGCACCTTAGATTATAGATTTTTTAAACGTTTTAACGTTTTTATACCTATTGTACAAAAAAACTAGCTACTAAATAAATCGGGGAAGGGCGTTCAGTTCAGAGAGGAGAGGGGGGGGGGGGGGTATAAAGGTTGACCGCTCAATTGAGACGGCGCGGCAGGGTATCAGGCGATCGGAACCTGCCACCCGCTACCCGCCCGCTAACCTTTGAGGGGCGTCGTTCTTGCCTCCCTCCCGATATAGGTGCCGTCTTTATTAGCGTTTTCCTGGTTGTACCCTTAGCCCGGGGTCCGCTTTGATACCTAAACCCAAGATTTGGCGTAGAAAAAGAGTTCTACGAAAGCGTCTGGTATCTGACTTTCCAACACAGACGGAAAACTAGAGTTTTTTGGGATTCGACCGGTTTCCTCGCGACGTTTTCTTTCACCGAAAAGCCACTGTTAAATATCAAATGATATTTAGTACAAACGTTTTTTGAAATACCGTAGCACGAACCGGGGCGCGAAGCCGCGACCTCCAGATTGAAAATCACATGCCTTATCGCTCGGCTACAGTGGCTCTATCGTAGACCCATAGTAGTGTACTAAGAAACTCCCCGTAAGTAGCTCGATTCCACTCACACCTCATATTCGTTTGAAGCCGCTCAACCAATCTCACTGAAGCGCAAACTCTTAAGAGTATTCCAGTGTTGGAACCGCCTGCGTGGTGGTGTCGGAAGTTTCGTCTGGATTTTCTCCAGGCTACTCTCCAACCGCGCACTCCTATCGAATTAATTGGCCCGGCCTTATAATTCTTATAAAGATATAGTGAGGTTAAAAAAAGCGTACTAAGGGAATACAATGCTGGTCGAACCTTACTGCTCTTAGCCGAGACGGGTCTCAGGTCGGTGAACCTGGCCAACTCGTCCAACAGTGCATCAATGGATTTGAAGAGCAACGCGGCGCGCACGCAGTCGCGTACCGGCGCTAGCTGGAGAGGCGCGAATCTTTCTTGCCCGAAGCTAGGGGAAGTTAAAAGCTTCTTGTACTAAGTTAAGACGTTAATATGTATATGCTAGTTGGACTAATTTTGCTAGAAACACTGATAAGAAGAGGGGGAATTCAGGTATGCCGTTCGCATGATTTTTTCGACACTATGAAATTTCCGAGATTTCCCGGGAGCCCCTAAACACATGTAAATTAGTTCAGGAGCCAGTGACGAGTTTTGTTAGTAATTTCTTCTTGGGGCGAATGATACAACTCTTGCATTTTAAAACTTATCGCAGGAGAGTAACTTGGTCATGCAATATGTAGCTAGCTCGCTGACTATAAGTACAGTCAGCATTTTATGGCTTAGATGTGAGGTTGAAAAGTGTATAACTATTTATGATGATTAAGTACTTGAAAATTGTGCTGCTGCTGTGTACAACTTCAAATAGAGATCACTTACACAAATGGAACATGTCCGAAGTTAGCGTACAAGTGTTCTTGCATCGCCAGTGACACCGCCGGGAAGTAGGCCATGCCAGTGCCGTGGGTAACGTTCGTAAACGCCACGCCCATTGAAACGCCGTTCCTATGTGGAGAATACTGTGTTAAACAACAGTAATAGTATTTTGCTATCTACTGCGGTATAACAAAGAATGTCCCAGATCGTGGTGTTTAACGCCCGAGGCGAAGGCAAATGATGGTGTGTAAGTGAACATCATTTTACATTACCAATAACCAAAACTTACGAAAATACTTGGAAAGCATCAAAATGCTTGGAAAACAGAAAATAAATAAAATAAACACTACTTGTATTAGGTAATTACATCGATGCGCAATTTGATCACAGAAAATTGTGAAGTGATTAGTCATATTTCTCTACAAACTTTATTACAACCGAACGTTTTTAAAGTTTCATAAAATAAATATATGCCAAACTTGCACCGACTACAAACATGCCCTACGGAACAAACCAGTGCTACCCTAGGGTCACAGCTCTGTGGGTCCCACTATCTGTTTCTACTTACGATCGCAGTCCCCAACTGTCAGCAGCACAAGTAGCTAAGCGAAATAAAACACTCAGAATGATCGACACAGGGCCTTGTTCTCGCGACATAAGAGTCCGTGTGTAGATCATTTTAGCACTAGACCCGCGTAGCTTTGGTGCTGACAGTAATATCAGCATCATAGTTAACTGACCATTGGTAGACCTTATCTCGTTGCAATAAAGTTCACGGACGCCACTGTATTCTATGCCTGGCTATAGCCACTGAATAATTAATAGTACTTACATACAGAAGGTTTTCTGTCTAACAAAACCAATGTTTAATAGCTAAATATAGCATCCCACTCGCACGAGCTCGGCGCCTAGCACTTGCTCTTTCGTTGTTCGTGAGTCCAGCCGAAGCGGCAAGAGGAATAGGCTAGCTACAGGTTGAAGATATATTTTACCTAAAGTATTCCAGCGTTCCATTATCCAGATCAATACAAGACCCGATCACGTCACCAGGCAGCCACGCCTGACCGTAAGGAGACGTGGCGACGTTCCACCGCCTGATCCTGCCGCCGTCGTATGCGTAGGAGTTGGCAGTGTCCCCCACCCCTGTGTCCATAGAGAAGAGACAGGAACTTGTGCACCAGCCAATCTGAGGGGAATTCTTCTTTTATTTAAGAGTTTACTCTTGTCGGTGGAGCAAAATAAATGGAAGATGAACTTTGGAGGCAAGAGATGAAGAGACAGGCCAAGAAGCAACTGCTTTGAAAGAATAACCTACTCCTTTATTCGTTCCAAGCGGTTCCTTCTTCTTTAAGGTTATGTCTTATCAGAGAATGAAGGAGATAGCAGAGGACGGAAATGACTGGCGATTGCTCCACCGACAAGAATACATTAAGGGGAATATCGTTAGTTAAATACAGAAATAAAGATATGTATCCATATTGCACACCCATGTAACAGTTTTGCAGGACCAACGCGCTCTGTACGAAAAAAAAACTGTGAGCTTATTATCTCAAAAGGTTTTTTGGTACCATGTCGGTGACAAGCAAGCATACGGCCTGCCTGATGTCACCGTAGTCTATGGACACTTAGCAACTCCAGGATTGTCACATGTTGAGTGAGAGTGAGGAATATGTAATGGTCGTCTCTATCTATAACGAATCCCCTTAATAAACACATTACGCTCCTTTGCATCGCGCAATCAGGTAAACGGGCTCAGCAGCGCACTTGGTATTATTCTGGAGTCACGAATATTCATAGGCTAAGGCTATGGTGTCTGATTACCATTAGGCAGGTCATAAGCTTGTTTACCACCGTATTAAAACTATACTATCGACAAATTGTGGCACCTGCATGATCCCTTTAGTCCCGAGTTGCACCTCATACATCCACCGCCCGGCGTACACGCATGCTGTAGCCCTGATGGTCGCGAAGCTGGATAGCCCCTGGACGCTCACCCGCTCGTCGCCGACGAGGACTAGGCGGCCGGTGCCTGGTCACATACCAAATTCGCTTCACCTCATCCTCGCCTCATCTTTACCCTCTGGCTAGATGCTGGTCAGTCCCATTTTTTTTTAAATCTGACTGTGGCTTTATGGGCCGGGCTCAATAAAGGAGTGCGCGGTTGGAGAGTAGCCTGGGGAAAAATCTAGGGAGAAACTGTAACACGACCTTGGGGGCGGATTAAACACTGGTATAGGTACTCTAAGTTTGCGCTCCAGCGAGATTGCTTGAGAGGCTTCAGGTGTACAAATCGCCGGTAGACAACTAAAAGTCACTGGCAAATCTGTACTCTTAGAAACCTCGTATCATAGTACTGAAACGATGCTCAGATGCATCACTTTAAGTAGGTATTTGTTACTATACTTATTGAGTTTTGCTTGTCAACCGACGAAATAAATAGTAGGTCAGTCAAAGAAATCGGGTATCTTTTCCGCTCGTATTATTCTGATAGAGGATGAAAAGGTTCGTGTTTCAGTTTCCCAAGCGGGTATTACATTGATCTGTATTTAGCATCCTGGATAGGGGAGGGTAGTTGAAGAATCTCACTAAAACATATGTACACCCCGATCTAAGAATTCTGAGGGGCTACCGCGAACCGAAAACGAACGAAGTTCGAATATCTCCCACTCTGTCGCACTTGCATGTTCGTGTGACAGAGAGGGAGATATTCGAACTTCGTACGTATACGGTTCGCGGTAGACCCTCTGTATTTTTCTTTTTTTTTGAACCTGACTGTGGCTTTATAGGCCAGGCCCAATAAAGCGATAGGAGTGCGCGGTTGGAGAGTAGCCTGGGGAAAATCCAGGGCCCTCCGGCACGACCACGCGTGTGGGTTATATAGAATATATAGGTTAGGAATATAATGCCCGCTTTACCGTTCATTCGAGGAAACTGAATGTTATACGTAGTATTTCAATACAAATTAATTTACACGTGTATATATTTTACTTTGAAAAACAACAAACAAACAAACAAAGCAATTCAATTACAATAGACGTATTCATTATGATAAAAAACTTTCATGTAATTAAAATATGCGTGAGTTATGCAATATGAAATAGTAAAAATATAAGTACGCGGTGCGAATGTGATAACTGATAACAAAAAAATGTTTCCTTTATGGTTAGTTATTTAGTATTGCGCGCTAAACACATGAAAACCCTTCATTATAATTAAATATTTTATTACAGTTGCCTGCCTGCTAATCCATACAACTATAGTAAAAGTTATTTGTTTACATCGACGTTTCGGACGTGCTGCAACAATCATGGTCGACAAAAGACTGGCAAAAGCGGGTGTCAAAACTTTGGGTTTTCCGGACTACCCGGTTGTAATCAATCACTAAAACATACCCTTTAGTGAATGATTTGTACTCATTTCACCAGCGTAATATTTGTCTAAACGGACGACCGCTTTAGCCTAGTTGGTAGTGACCCTGCCTACGAAGCTGGAGGTCCCGGGTTCGAATCCCGGTCAGGGCATTTATTTGTGTGATGAACACGAATATTTATTCCTGAGTCTTGGATGTATTCTATGTATTTAAGTATATATTTATCTATATAAGTATGTATATCGTCGCCGAGTACCCATAGTACAAGCTTTGCTTAGTTTGGGACTAGGTCGATTTGTGTAAGATTGTCCACAAATATTTATTTATTTTATTTTTATTTTAGATTGGCATTCTATAGTGACTTTGTGAGCTGTAGATCTAGCGAGTGCCTTTGTTTTTAGAAAAAACTGGGACGGGCCTGACTCGCGCGCCGTCTTTGTTTAACCCATTCAAAGGCATGGCGATTCACGTGCGATTTCCGCTACAACGCAGAAAATGCTGCTACGCGCTACGGCGTAGCACACGTAGCGTTCGTAGGTCTCGAATGGGTTAAGCGGTCGACATCCAAGCGTTTTCCCGGTTATGCCTGCGGGGCTAGCACAACTGCCGCTACGACGCGACGCGAGTAGAGAAAAATCCACCCTCCTCTTTCTAATTCGCACGTTCGAGTGAGACAGGAATCGCTGAGTCGCGCGAGATACGACTTGGCAGCAAGTTATGTTAGCCCACCTGGAGTCCGGGGTCCACTTTGACACCTATTCCCGAGATTAGCCGTTTGAACTATACTTTGTTTTTGTAGCATTAGAAAGAATGACAGAGAACGGTTTACTAGCTTTTTATCAGGCACGTTCTGCGATAAAAGTGTCAAATAATCTCAATGAATATTCATCGCATCGTTATTTCATGCTTACATCATATATTGATATTCAAAAATACGAAAACATGTCTTAAATATAAATAAATAAATAAATATTAGAGGACAATCTTACACAAATCGAACTAGCCCCACAGTAAGCTCAAGAAGGCTTTTGTTATGGGTACTAGACGACGATATATTTAATAGATATAAATACTTAAATACATAGAAAGCATCCAAGACTCAGAAACAAATATTCATGCTCATCACACAAATATTTGCCCCGACCGGGATTCGAACCCAGGACCGTCAGCTTCACAGGCAGGTGCACTACCCACTAGGCTAAACCGGTCGTCAAATAACTTAATATGCATTTTTAAATAATAAGTCATCAATTATTTTTTAAATTACTTTTCGTTTCATTCATCTAAAAGTTGTGCAATAAAAAATCCAAAGAGGCAGAGATTGTATTGTACTCGTACTGGTTTTAAAAATGTAATTTGTCATAGTCACCTGATCTATCGTAGGAATAATGCGAATTCAAGGTGTATGTGTTTAGGACAACTGCTTCTTTGTTTACCTTATTTCTAATGTTAAAAAAAAGGCATAATAATTTAGTAATTCACCAGAGAAAACTACATCTTGTGTTGGGATTACACCGGTTTAATCACGTTATTTTCCTGAATTTCACTGAAACTATACTGTATTTCCTCATGTAAATAGCCGGAACCCTGTTCAGGCAAGTACCTCTTTCTCTTGGTGCTTGCCTTTTGTATAAAACGTAGCATTGACAGCAACTACTGTATGCCAAGCTAAGCATCGAGACCATTTTGCTTTGAATCTTTCAAAATGAAAGCAGTATTTGTAGTATTTTTACTAGCGCTTACGTTTACTCTCGGTGCCGTAATCCCTGATGAAATTGATCGCAAACCTCAAACTTTGGCGTCTAGCGAAAATGATATGCAGGAACTAATTGACATGAATTATTATGATGATGATATTACTGAAAAAGTGACTGAAGTCGATCAACCAATCGATGGTAAGCTTTTTGACCTTTAACAATACATTTTACCAACTACATATATGTACTCGTATTCTATTGTCAAATTTAGCTCTTCGCTGGTTCGTTATCGGTTGCGATAAAATATTTATTCTGTTTTACCAGTTGCAATTAACGAATTTTATCTACACCCATACAGTACATCCTCTTTTATGTGCTCAAAAAGTGTAGGTAAGGACCAACTTTACAATATCGCGCCGGTCCGGGGCGGAGATGGCCATGACAGCATCAAAAACGGTATCGTTATGGCCATCTCCACCCATTACGATACAGGCTCGTGCTCAAAAAGCCTTCAACGAGCTCACGAACTTGAACTCCTGCACTTTCAACGCAATGGTGCCTCAACACATGAAAGAGGATTTAATGTATGGATGTAGATAAAGTAGTGTATACAACTGTACATAATTAGGCCTTAAAACACGAGTGTGGTAGGATCACACGAGTCTCGTTATGTATCAGTTGCATAAACTACTATTTCGTCCAATTACAATGAACCAGAGGTGCTACTCCTGAATTCGAAATCCGAACTTCGTATCGTGCCGTCCCTTTCACTCATATAGTATATAACACGAGAGTGCAAGGGACGGCACGATACGAAGTTCGGAGTACAGGTGCGATCGATGTTAAAATAGGTAGATTTCCATGCAGCGAAGGTGCTGCGCAGCGATAGAAGTGCCACGTGCACAACAAGTCAGACCGACTATGACATGATAAGTCAAATTAGGTAGTCCATCCACCGCAACAGTCGAATAAAAGATTTGTATTTATATAGTTACAATGATAAAACGATAATTAAACATCATTACTTACCACTCTCTTAGCTTGTATTATCTTTGTAGCTATGTATATATATATGTATATATAAATATTTATGTAGTTATGTATGTATATATTTATTAATGTATTGTATTGTTAGCTGTATAATAGATACCTAGATGTGTGTGTTATTCTATCTTTCTTGCTTTATCCTAGCACTACCTGTTGTTATTTTTCTTTAAGTTTTCATCTCCTGCTACCCAAAGGTTGTCTGGAAGAGATCGCTCTATAGCGATAAGACCGCCTGTTGTTACCTATTAGTTTTTAAGGTTAATCTTGTGACAATTTCTTTTTGTGGTGCAATAAAGAATATGTTATTATTATTATTATTAAAATATAAATCCACCATCCACCACCATCTTGGTGAAATAGTGAAAGCGCTTTTCCGCCATCCAAGCATAGATTGCACTCTATACTAAATGATGTAAAATACCGAAGACATTTTCCATTAGTTTTAATTAATTATCGCAGTCTAGATTGCCCCGCTGCACCTTACAAATTGTGATAACCATTTTTTTTTCTAACAGATACTTTTACCAACACTGACGATGAGCATCTTAACAGAGAAAAATTATCCCTCAATCCCGTAACAACTGTATTAGGATTTGCAAAGAGTATTCTAGATGTTATTGGAAAAACTATTGAGTTATTCGATGGGATTGGGATATAATCTAAACCAAATATAATAAATATTTCTTTATTCTATTGTTTTTTTATTTCTTTTGTCTTTTTAGGTTTCCGTACCAAAATGGTAAAAAAGGAACCAGTAGGGTTTCACTTTGTCTGTCTGTCTGTCATATCGCTAAATATCTCGAGAACTACTTATGCTATCGATTTGAAATTTGGAAGTTACAAAGAAGGCTTACCTACATACAAAGAACATGACTTTTTTTTATTTATTTTTTAATTTAACTACAATTACAAGTAAATTAAGTACTTGAAGGCCAGTACTCTCATTCCATTAGAAATAGTAATAAAGTTTATACAGTACATGCATACTGTTTAAAAATTTTATGTATGTAATAGAAACTATTACATTAGCTTTAAAGTAGAGTTTGCAGTGGCATAAAGAGCATATGTAAGTATTAAACTCGAAGTGATCGTAAGTACTGTACTCTCATGCAGTATTGCCCGGGGCGCTAGTGCCCCAGCGGCGCCCGCGTACCGGGTGCGGTATGCGGGGTTAAGCAAGTCGGCCCAGGTCAATTCTTATATTCCTACAGAGGGTGCCCGCCTTGCCGGGGCGGGAGGGCTTAGTAACCGTGGACTAGTTACCCACGGTGAAGCTAAGAGGCACCCAGGGTCGGCCGGTTAGCCCAAGAAGGGCGCTCCCAGCGGGTTTGGCTAGCCCTCTTGGGATGAGTTATGGTGGAACCGCAGAGAGGGTTCTCCCTATATTATGTGGCCGAGGCGGGATCGCAGGGGGAGAGGCGTGATGGTATTACGGTGCGCCACTCTCCTTATCCCCTGCTAACCTGGCGGGGCCGTTCCGCAGAAACGGCGTCGGTGGGACCGCAGAGGAAGAGGAATACCGGTATTACGGTGCACCTCTTTCCCTATACTCCGCGGCCGAGTCGGTCGAGGTTCGTGGCGGAACCAGCACAGACCTGGTCCGCCACCGGGTGCCGGGATTTTTTTGGCACCCATGACCCAGGATCCGCTACTGTAGAAGCTGCAGGTCGGAGAGGCAGGCGCACCGAAAGATCTGGAGTGCCTGATGTGGAGGGCCTCCGGAAGGAGCCGCTTGGAAGCGGCTGCCGCCGGTGGGGTCGCGGAACTGCAAATGTTCCCGCAACCGCGCCACAAGGCGGCGAGGCGGCAGATGGGTGGGTTTTTAGTGTACACCCTGGGGGTCTCATTAGCCTAAACGGGAGTTCCACATAACCACTCGGGCCATCTCCTGCGCCCGGGTGGTATGTGTAATGAATCCCCCCTAAACAAAAAAAGGTCAGTTCTTAGATGGGTGACCGCTTTGAGTGGTTATTAACTGAGCGCCTCCGTGCTTTGAAAGGCACGTTAGGCCGGTGATACCGGCTGCTGTCTATGATAGCAGTCGTTAAGCCAAGATACAGGGGGTATTAAACACGGGGGTATTAAAATCATCACACAAAATATTATTTTGTCCTTGTTATCACATATTTTATGAAGTAGCATGTCAATTTTGTCAAAGAAGAGATTAATATTCGAATTCGGTGTTCGGTATAAAAATTATAATACTATGGTACCATAGCCTAATTTTATAAACTGGGGTGCTACCGCGAACGGCATTCGAAATTTTCCCTCTCTGTCGCACTTGCAAGTTTGCACATAAGTGAGACAGAGAGGGAAAACTTCGTTTGTGGTTCGCGGTAGCCCCTCTTTTCTGATCCAAATCGACGACGGCGCGTCCCTTACTGAACGTGTTCAAACCGGTTTCTCTGTGTGCGTGACGTAGAGTTTGTGCTCACGCACACAACTTGTGTGCTTGTAGTAGTGTACCTATCGCAGCGCGGTTCTATTAACCTTTGTCTCTATTCCGTTTCTTTACTCATGTGCACTTATTCTGTGGCTACGCTGACTACACTTACCGGTAGAAGCATCGAACACCACAATTTTTGGTCCTACGCGGCCATGTCTATCATCTTGGGTTTCTGCGTTCTGTGGACAAGTTTGACGAATCTGAGGGCCTACACCGAACTTCGTATCGTACAGTTGCTTTCACTCATACAGTGTATAACACGAGAGTGAAAGGGGCGGCACGATACTAAGTTCAGATTTCGAAGTTCTGAGTACAGAGCCTGGAAACGTGTCACGCATATCTTGTTCATATTTAGACTACACATTTCAGTTTCACTGCACGAGTTAAAGTGTAAACTGTAGAGTTGAGATGGAGATGATTTTGGAATGGGGGCTAGTTGGAAATGGGAAGGAGTTGAGAACGAGGGCAAGATCGGAATGGGAAATATAGCTGGGACTTACAAACTTCCATTCCCCTAAGGAACGATTTCCGGGATAAAAAGCATCCTATGTCCTTTCCTATCTAAATCGGTAAAGAGGTATCAAACAGACAGACAGACACGTTTTCGCATTTACAATATTAGTATTTAAGAAATTATAATATTAGTATGGAAGCTAGTATAGATTAATAAACTCGATAAATCGATATTTATTTTCTAAGAGTAGCTACAGTTCTGATGGTTCTGGAATAAAAAAATCAGTTTAGGATCTTAACGGCATTGAAATAAAGGTGACCAGCGGTAAATTATTTCATTCTTCGACTATATTGAGACTAAGAAAAAAAAACAAAATACTGCATACATCTACTATTACCGCAGTATGCTTCTTGCTCGGTTTGACTTTGTGTGTAGCGCTTGATACTTTGCTGTCTAGCACTTTAGGCAGATTTTCCCGTATGTGGTTTAAGTACTTGCTTCTTCTGTAAAATACATTGAGATGATAATGGTTAAGTATCGTCGGATATATATCAGACAAAGTGAGTGTAAATGACACCTTTCTGATTTTACCGGATTCATATTTTTGTCTGGCGTCACGTGTCGTGGCGCGACAGAACCATATCGGTTTCATTGAGTATGACTAGATTCACATTCATCTGGTGCGTTTTACGTGACAGCTGATACTGTGTTAGGGGTTATTGTTGTCTGCTCGGTTACTGGGACAAAATAAAGGGGATGCTTCCTTTTTGTAAAACTCATGAAAAATAAACAATACATTTTTGGTACAAGATTTTATTGTACCCTTTTAGGGTTTCGTACCCGAAGGGTTTACACGGAACCTTATTGCTGTCACTCACGCATGACGCGTCCGTCCGTCCGTCCGTCGTGTGTCACAAAATTTTGTGTCGAAGAATTTTTTAACTCCCCATGGACCTATGTTTTTGAAATGTGGTCATAATGTTTATTATTACGTATATTTTATTAACGAATACTGATATACTTATAAGTCCGATTTTTTATTTGAAACTTCCTTATTTTTCCTATTAAAGCCAACTTCATTTTGCGGTTGGTTCGGAACCCTAAATGTGCGAATCCGACACGCACTTGGCCGGTTTTTTCCATACTCATAGACTATTCAGCTACTTGTTGAAAGAATCATTCACGACGGGTTTATCTTGTATAGTGTAGGAGTTGCTATGGCCACCTGCTGTCTCCATCATCAGATCAGGTCGGTGGTACCATAATATTGCACTGTCACCGGACTTACATTAGTATGTATACCGAATTTCAGCTCAAACAGAAGATCAGTTGACTGTGGCTTTATAGGCCGGCCCCAATAAAGCGATAGAAGTGTGCGGTTGGAGAGTAGCCTGGGGAAAATCCAGGGGAAAACCTCCGGCACGACCACGCGTGGTTTGGAACACTGGAATACTCTAAGAGTTTGCGCTCCAGTGAGATTGGTTGAGCGGTTTCAACCGAATCTCAGGTGTGAGTGGAATCTAGCTACTGGGAGTTTTGTCGCTGGTTCACTAAACCTAGCCTAGCTGAGAAGAGTCCAGCAAGAAACTCAGCTAGGCCCGACCTGGGTCGGACTGATTCTACCCCGTGCGGCGGTACCGGGACGAATAGGGACTATATGTGTCACTGTTGTCGCGATCGCGCGGTGGACGTCCCCGCCGGCGGGAATGCCCAAGTGTACCTACCCCTAAAGGCGTGTCTTCGTGACTATATAGGACCAATTACGACTATAGGCGACATAGCGAACTCTGTTCCTAAGGTTCAAAATCAAGTCGGCGTGTAGGTGTCACTAGCGTATATGAATAATGGCGTCCAAAGGGTTCAATAAAAAGCTTGTAAAATAGAAACACTACACAATTTGTAGATATAGATCTCGATCTCGCCAACAAACTGTTATGGCAGTTTGGCGAGAAATTAAAAGGTTGTAACTGTTATGTACTTTTTTGATAAATAACATAAAAAAAAAAGATTACAAGCGGTCTGCATGTTGGTACTGACACGAGATTCCGTTCCGTGTTGTCCTTCATCACCAAATCGTTGCCGAAGACACGACGCACCGTGTCATGCACCTCACTTTTCTCTGCTGATCCGCTGCACACCCCGAATACCGACTTTAGTACGTTCATCATTGAGCCCGGCTTCCTCTGCACCTGCGTATATTTAAAAGCTTACCAATTATCTGAACTATTTTTGAGTATTAAGGCTTTCGCCTTCCAGTGTGTTTCCATTAGTGAGTTCTACGCGTACAAAGTTGCAGGGAAAATCTAGTAGTAAATAAACGTATGTTTACATTACACACTGAATTCATGTAGAAAAATAAGAAGTCAATACCTGAACTCACACACTATCTATAAGAGAGATATGTTATCTGCTTTTAGCTATAAAATGTAATAAATTGAAGTAAACATTGTACGAAATTTGCTTACATTGACGGCACTGTTTGACACTGTCAGCTGGAGCTTAGTACATCCTGTTTACTAGCAATAAAGTACATAAAGGTTTTAGTGGTAATACAAAGTTTTGATACACTCTATAAAACATTATAGTGTTTACTTAAGTTAGGAGTTTGCGAAGTTTCCGGTTCATAATGGTATAATTAATAATGATCATTAAAAGCTATGTTAAATCTCTTTGCCGGGTTAAGAAAAAGCGAAGAATAGTTATTTGTTATGCAAGGCTGCAAAGTTGTTGTTTGGCGCGAGTACTCGAATTGAAAGCCGAGCCAGCGAAGGATTCTAGAACCACAAGCGTAGCGAGTGGTTCAAGAATATAATCCTGAGCGTAGCGAGGGTTTCAAGACACGAGAAGCCAAATAACTTTGCTGCCGAGCGAAACACACAACTTTTCACCTCACCCTAGCGAGGAAACGTAGGTACAAGAAAACAATTCAAGTATTATAAAGAAAATTGCAATACGAATATTGTTTGAATATATTCCTTATTTTCGTATTTCCATAAATTAAAAAAGTTGGTAAAATAATGATATAAAACTAAAATTGAATGATTTTCAACTTCATGTAAGTACCTAAAATAAACTGTTTCATCGGATGACACATTCCTTGTGCGAGCGGGCCATCGCTATATACATGTATAGCGCTGTCTCACTAGCACACCGCACCGTCGTGCGGAAACCGCATCAGTGTAGAAACGGCCGCATGGCCGAACCATGATTCTGAACGCATCCATAAAAAAATTGGGTAGCGCGGTACTACGTCATGTTCGAATTTCAAAATCCCTTTATCCGCTAGCGGATAAAATAGACTTTAGCACGCAGATTTGAAACGATAAAGTAAGCCTTTCAGAGCGGGTGAGGTGAGAAGTAACTAGTACTGTGGGTCCATGAAGTAAGTATAACTAGTAAAAGGATCGGATCTTCTTTCTATGTGGAGACTGTGGACCAATGGACAAATAAAAAAACGAGCTTTCAAGTCAGTTTCATGTCAGTTCCTCTAAAGAATACAATTATATATATTCCTCGTCGAAGCTCCATTGTTACTTTACTCTTTGAGAATCTCATTTGGAAACAAAACATTTCGTGAGTGTATAAAATGTTTGATAAAAAGTATAGTCGAAAAAATCGTGGGCGTCGTTTCTGGAGAAATTGTAAATATAAGAGGTAAGTTGCATGCATATTCTTATACTTGTGTCTAATATTTAAGTGTTCGTCATCGTCAATACCGTGTGACGTCTCTGTCAACCGCGATCAGAGCATCTCGGCATCACGAGAGCCGATATCTGACATTCTTTAAATTATTATAATGATTTGTAATTTCTTTTAATTATTATTAGTTTTGACATTGTTTAAATTATTATTATTACTTTGAAGTTTCTTATAATTATTATTAGTTTTGACATTGCTTAAATTATTATTATGATTTTGAAATTTCTTTTAATTATTATTAGTTTTGACATTGTTTAAATTATTATTATGATTTTGAAATTTCTTATAATTATTATTAGTTTTGACATTGCTTAAATTATTATTATGGTATTATATTTCTTTGAATGTAAATTATTATTATTGAAACTGAATTAAGTGCATGTACCTGTTTTAATTCTATGATGAAATAGTTATCCTAGCGTGTAAGTGATTTGGTGCAACAGTGCTGTAAACTTACATTGTGTGTTAAATAAATAAATCTGAAGTGGTAATTGAGAGGGCCTGGTAGGATTACGTCATACCGTAATACGTAGTAACTATTACCACGTTATCTATCTCTATTTCCCTACGTACGAACTTGTTGATTTCCCTAGGGCTCCAAATATTCGAGGCATCGCACGTAATTTAAAATCCCCTCGTAGATTAAACCAAGAAAGTGTTTTGCCAATTTTTAACTTTAAATTGCAAGTAATAAAGTCGAAAACTGGTTGTCCATTTTCTTGGCTGACTGTACCTAATTAGTTCACACCTCATGTCAAAGTGCCAAATAAGTACTTAATATCAAAACCCAACATAACTTATAATATAAAAAAACCCAACATAACCTGTAATATAAAAAAAAAAACATTTATTTTATACCACACGATGGTAAACAAATACTAGTGTTACTTATTGTCAGACATGCTACACCTACAGTCTATGGACGCTTGTAACTAGGAGCCGCCAGCAAGTAGCCGACCCAACCTTTAACAAATAAAATGTCTGTTATAGTCCTACACACTCTTATATAGTGTTACATACGAAAAACCAGACGACGCGGACCTATATGGTAAAAACGGAACCCTTATAGTTACGTCAAAAAGTACAATAAAAAAACAAATCACGTCAGCGTGTTGTGGGTTTCAGCCTTTAAGGAGGTTTAACGGCTTAGAAGGCGACTTTAGGCTTAGGTATCTAATTGATTTCATTACATCAAGTGGCTTAAGTACTTAAGTGTTTATTTTATCTGTACGCGGGTGTCAGCTAACTAAGCTGTAAAAGAGGCCTTGGGGCTACTTGCAGGCTAAGTATTTGATTCTGAACTCACACATTGAGACAATATCTACTAGGAGCGTTGATTCAAGGCCCATGACGACACCTATGCGTCATGCTTTTACGTATGAGGCATAGAAAGCGTTGGCAATGGGTTAATAATGGTTTTTATGGGGATCCATCATTTTACCGAAAATCGTTACATCGATTATCATTTCCCATAACACTATTCGCAGAATTTTATTATCACTTAGGAATCATTCATCGAACTTCGTTAGATCGCTCAAACATTTGCTCGAATTACCTTTTACACAAGAATCAACTCATCGAATTTTAATTCAGTATTTTATTTGTACATCGACGTAGTCGTTCATCGAATGGCCTTTAGTATAATTTTGGTTTAACGAAGGTTTCAGTTCCCAAAATTCTTATTACCTAGAACATCATTTCACCACTGTTTACTATTCTTGATATAAGTAAGTCTAAAATTATTTTTTTTCTCAGATTCTTGGTGTACTCTGTAAAAGTACTAATAAACAAAAATACTCAAAAACAAAAATACCCAAAACCTAAAAAGTACAAAAGACCTGTTAGGGCAAAACCGACTGTAATGCGGATAGGTTAGGTCTTAATCTTCGGGGTTATTTTTTTATATAAGCCCAGAAAGACCAGTTAGGGCAAAACCGACTGTAATGCGGATAGGTTAGAAGATTAAGACGGGAGCTTCGTCTTAATCTTCGGGGTTATTTTTTTATATAAGCCCAGAAAGACCAGTTAGGGCAAAACCGATTGTAATGCGGATAGGTTAGGTCGAGGTTATTTTTTTTATATAAGACCAGAAAGATTATACGCCTTGAAAAATCATGCTTGCTTGGTTGTTCGATGAAACATTGTTCTTGGAAAGAATACTATATGGAACGTACTATCTGTGAATCAAGTTTCGTTAAATTAATACTATGAATAACGAATATTTCGATGAAAGGTAAATTCGATGTACCGTTACGCTACGATTTGAGACGGATTCGAAACGATTAACTATGAAAAGTGGTTCGATTATATAAAATGCAATGAATTGATGATTATGTGATTAGAAAAAAAAACCTAATGAAATTCGTTGAACAGTTTTCGGTGAAATGAATATCGATGTAAGATATTTCGATAAAATAATAGACACCCGGTTTTTATTCTACTGGTATGAAAAATCGGCTAAGACTCGCACACGGAGGGTACATCCGTACAATCGTATAAGAATCAACACTACCTAAGTATGTATTTTTCTAATACATACGTAAAAACGACAAAGTTTTAACGTTGTGACGTCAGTTAGTTGACATTCAGTGTGGACCGTATACAGTGGTAGCTGTCGAGGTCTGACTTTATTGTCGTTGATCAAGTTAAATAAATATATACGAGTATGTATATACAGGAGTCCAAAAACTTTGCGACACGTAGGGAGAGTGCCTTAAAAAATATTGACGATAGGAAATTTTACTGAAAGAAGACTTAATATTTGTTTAATAATTGGAACTGCATTCAAACATTTTTGAAGAAATCGCATACGACACGTAATAATTAATATTTAAATGTCAAATTTCACGGTCTTCCTTTTGTTTAAGATACTGTATTATTCAAGAAATAATAATCCTAATGAGTAACCCTTGCGATTAAAAAAAAAATTTTTTTCCCATATCTGATGGGTTCGATTCCTGGTTATTTTTTTAAATCAAATAGAAGTCATCCTTCCGTAAAATTTCCTGTCTCCATTAAGGTTCTTTCCCTCTTGCAAAATTTTGGGACACCCTGTATATTATGTTTCTCACTATAAACTGGTTCGAATGGCATTGTGGAAATAGGCTAGTTACCTAGTTTATAATGTAGTCTTGAACAAGGGCCTGTCTTTTCTTCTACGTGACCCGGACGAAAATGTTCCCAATTTGTGGTATAAAGGAACCAATAAGATGCAAATAAACAAACTCGTAACCCTGACATTAAACTTGTTTTGACGGGTTCTCATAATGACTGGCTCGGCATTTTAGGGTTCGGTTACAAAAACGAATCAATACTGAAAAAGTGAACCGAGTGATATTTGTTACTTTATCAAGGCCCGAAACCAGCATCGACAAAAATAATCTAAATGATTATCGAATCGGCTCATAAAATTTCAGGAGAATTGGTTGGGAAATGCTATGTGGTGCGACGTTAGTTATTAAAACACCACATATAATTAAGATGTAAAGTTTATTTTTAATTTAGAAACACTTTGCCAAACTGTAGAAACGAAATACAGAAGAAGAAAGTTCACAGTGCACAAGCAGGACGATAACAGAGCAAAAAACAAATAAATTATTATATTCGCGTAAGCGGTGACGTATGTCGTTAGGAGGGCGTGCGCGCAGCCTCTCGGCGTGGGTCATGAGAAACGACTGACTTGAGTGGGAAAACCGAGGGCACACGAATGCGCCCGAGCATGCTAGACCGTTAGGTGATGACGTCACGGCTAGCGCTGCGCCGGTGGGATGCGCGCAAGTCCATGGTAACAAGAAATGTAAATATTTAAAACTTAATATAACTAATGTCGCTACATCAGCCCCTTCGGAGACCTTTAGGTCGATCAAAAGTAATCGGGAAATCGTACTACACGTTTTGAGCGCGTTCTGTGCTCGACAGGCCTTGATTGCGGCATCAAGAATGTGGGCTGAGAACGATTGTCGAAATCGGAATCCGACAACATATATGCGGGTTTTAAGCGATCGATGGAGACACTGTTGGGCTTACCCTTAATATCTAACTTAAAAAACTTGTCCCCTCTCTCGATAACGCGATACGGACCCGTGTATGTGGGTTGTAGAGGTTTGCGGACAGCATCGTTGCGCAAAAAGACGTGCGATGATGACGCCAAGTCTTTATGCACAAAAACGTTTTGCGTGCCATGACGAGCAACAGGGGCTGGGGTCAATTTGTGCATCTGAAGGCGCAAACGGGCGAGGAAGTCTGTGTAGTCAGTTGGTGTGTCTTGACCTGAGGATTTGAAGAAATCCCCAGGCAAGCGCAACTGCTCGCCGTAGACTAACTCCGCGGTGGAAGCGGTGAGATCTTCCTTCCATGCCGTCCTGATTCCTAATAGAACCAGGGGCAGGACTTCCACCCAATCCTCACTCCCGTGGCATTTAATGGCAGCCTTCATCTGCCTGTGAAAACGCTCCACTAAGCCATTCGCCGCAGGGTGGTAAGCTGTTGTCTGCACGTGCTCAGCTCCTATGCTCTCCGCAAACCTCCGAAATATGTCCGACATAAACTGACGACCTCTATCGGTCGTAATTCGCCTGGGGCATCCGAATCGCGATACCCAGCCGGAAACAAAAGCGTGCGTGACAGTTTCTGCCTTGATGTCAGAAATAGGCATAACCTCTGGCCATCTAGTAAAGCGGTCCACCGCCGTCAGGCAATACTGAAAGCCACGTGAAATCGGCAATGGGCCAACCAGATCGATATGCACGTGTGCGAACCTCTCTGACGGTGGTGTGAAAACCGCTACAGGTGATCGCACGTGCCTTGAAACTTTGCAACGCTGACAATGCTGACATGCTCTAGCCCACACTCGACAATCTTTCCTGATCCCAGGCCAAACGTACCGCTGCGTCAGAAGCTTCACGGAAGCCCTGACACCAGGATGGCTGAGACCATGAACAGTGTCGAAAGCGTGACGACGAAACCCTGAAGTTAAGTATGGGCGAGCTGCTGGGCCAGACGTGTCACAATAGATTACCGTGTTATTACCGGTCTCCGGAACGACTAGTTTTTTAAGTTGCAACGATGATCCGTTCTTGATCAGTTGCAGCAGCTCAGCGTCGGACTCCTGAGAAGAAGCCAATGCCTTGTAATTAATACTGCTGATTGCGTCTACTGGACGAGACAGGGCGTCAGCAACGACATTATCTTCGCCAGAAATGTGACGAATGTCAGTTGAAAACTGCCCAACAAAATCTAAATATCGGAACTGGCGGGGTGAGCATCTGTCTAGGGGTTTGCTAAATGCGTACACAATGGGCTTGTGGTCGGTATAAATTACGAAAGGTTTAAGTTCCAACATATGGCGGAAGTATTTGACACCTTCGTAGATCGCCAGCAATTCCCTATCGTAAGGGCTGTACTTACGCTGGGCGACGTTTAATTTCCGTGAGAAGAAACCCAAGGGTTCCCACGTGTCATTCACCCGCTGCTGGACAACTGCCCCGATCGCTACATCCGAAGCGTCCGTCACCAACGCAACATCTGCGTTTGGACGTGGATGGACGAGCAGCGTTGCCTCACCCAGACTCACCTTGCAGTCCTTGAAAGCGGCGTCAAGGTCATCGCTCCAGTCTATCTGCGATGAGCTTTTTCCGTGATGGCCAGCCAGTAAACCGTTTAGCGGAGCTTGTTTCTGGGCAGCGTGCGGCAGAAATCTCCTATAAAAGTTGAGCATGCCTAAGAAACGTCGAAGCTCCTTAATGTTGGTCGGACGCGGGAAGTCAGTGACGGCTTTGACCTTCTCCGGCAGCGGTACTGTACCTTCACGGGAAATCTTATGTCCGAGAAAGGTAACCGCTGACGCACCAAACACGCATTTGCTTGTGTTTATAACGACACCATGCTCGCGAAGTCGTTCAAAAACCTGCTGAAGATGACTCATGTGTTCATCTGTATTGGACGACGCGACGAGAATATCGTCCAGATACGGGAAACAAAACTCCAGGTCGCCTAAGATCTCGTCAACAAATCGCTGGAATGTTTGGGCTGCATTCCTCAAACCAAATCCCATAAATCCGAACTCGAAGAGACCAAAAGGAGTTGTGATGGCCGTCTTCGGAACGTCGTCTCTAAACACTGGGATCTGGTTATAGGCTCGAACTAGGTCTAGGGTGCTAAATACCTGACAACCATGAAGATTGTGCGCGAAGTCAGCGAGATGCCTCACTGGGTACCTATCTGGTATGGTGCGGGCGTTTAACGCACGATAGTCGCCGCATGGTCGCCAGCCGTTATTCTTCTTAGGCACCATGTGAAGAGGCGAAGACCATGGGCTGTCAGATCGGCGAGCGATACCTGAACGCACCAACTCCTCAAACTCCTGTTTGGCTAACTTGAGGCGGTCGGCATCCAATCGTCTCGGACGACAATACACGGGAGGGCCAGGGGTAGTACGGATATAGTGAAGCGTACTGTGCTTCACCTCACGCTCCGTGGGATCGCCTGCTGGCCTAGTGACCTCGGGGAACTGTTGTAGCAAACAATGATATGGCGTGTTACCTGAAATAACTTTTACATGGCATACAGAGCAAGAAGCAGCAGAATAAGCAGTAGTAGACATTGCGGTACAATTATCGATTAAGCGCTTATTTCTAATGTCCACAAGCAAGCCATAGAAAGAGAGAAAGTCTACACCTATGATAGGTTTCGTAACATCGGCCACTACAAACTTCCAGCTAAATGCACGACGCAAGCCAAGATTAAGCGTAACACTAATCGAGCCATAAGTAGCGATAGCAGTCCCGTTAGCGGCAAAAAGCTCGTATTTGTCCTTCCGCCGTCGATGCCCGCGTACGAACTTCACAGGCCAAACACATAAGTCCGAACCACTGTCCACTAGAAATTGCACTCTCGTTGTTTTGTCCGTAACGAAGAGGCGGCCGGGGGACTCTGGCCAGTCACTTGCCGCCATTAGCGACTGCCGTTGGCATTTCCCTCCGACCAGTTGCACGGTGCTCGGCATTTGCTAGCCCGCGAGCCAAACCTCTCGTGGTACCAACATCTCCCGTTAGCGTTGTTGCGGGAGCGACTCCTTGAGCGGAAGTTACCTCGATGACCTTTGGAACGAGAGTGAGCACGACCACGGAAATTATTCATCGACAACGCAGCCACTTGCTTCATCAGCTCGTCGATGCGGCGATTGAGCCTCTCCTCGATAGTACCCGGCGCACACCAGACGTCGACGTAGAAGCGGCAGCTACCGATGGTGGGGAGCTGTGGGCCTCCGCTACGTTAGGTATGTGCGCCACGATGTCGTAAACCTTGTCTGCCAGAGTAGCCACCTTGTCCAAGCCATCCTCTGCCATTGTCGCGATGACAGTCTGCACGTGAGTTGGCAACCGTTTAGCCCACATACTTCGCAGGAAACTTTCCGATATATCGGTACCGGCCAAGTCGCGGAGATACCGAAGAAACTGGGAGGGCTTACGGTCACCCAATTCCGTCTGCGATACTAGCTCCTCGACGCGCCTGTCCTTGGACACTGACAATCGACGCACCAGTTCTGACTTCAGCCGGTCATACTTTCCAACTGCCGGCGGCGAGGTTATTACGTCCTTGACCTCAGCGGCATACTTGTGCTCAAGGTTACTTACGACGTGATAAAATTTCGTCGAGTCGCTAACCACATTCGCCAACGTAAACTGTCCCTCAAGCTGCGCGAACCATAAAGCCGGCTCCTCCGCCCAAAATGGCGGAACCTTAACGCCAACCGCACTAATAACCGTTTGTGATGTACTAGGCGGTGTACTGGTAGTAGGCGTCACACCAACAGTAGTAGTAACTGGAACTGGATCCGGTGCCATAGTCCTCTAATCTGCACTTAGCGAGCAAAGCAAAGTTCACGCGCCCGCTATTATAACGCACTGCACTCAGTTCGAACGTCGATAGGTCACCAAATTATGTGGTGCGACGTTAGTTATTAAAACACCACATATAATTAAGATGTAAAGTTTATTTTTAATTTAGAAACACTTTGCCAAACTGTAGAAACGAAATACAGAAGAAGAAAGTTCACAGTGCACAAGCAGGACGATAACAGAGCAAAAAACAAATAAATTATTATATTCGCGTAAGCGGTGACGTATGTCGTTAGGAGGGCGTGCGCGCAGCCTCTCGGCGTGGGTCATGAGAAACGACTGACTTGAGTGGGAAAACCGAGGGCACACGAATGCGCCCGAGCATGCTAGACCGTTAGGTGATGACGTCACGGCTAGCGCTGCGCCGGTGGGATGCGCGCAAGTCCATGGTAACAAGAAATGTAAATATTTAAAACTTAATATAACTAATGTCGCTACAGCTACCTGCGAAGTAATCCCGTAACTTTTCGAAACTACGATTGCCATTTTTAGTATGGGAGATGACATTTACAACCTTACGAACGGTCGGATAAGTTCCGTAATCACACGGCTGTACAGGCGAACAGCCTTACAGCCGGACATCAGAATTTTTTTTGCCCAAGTTAATACGGAGACGCTTTGCTAGTAGTAAATATGTCATCATCATATATTTAAGAGCCTAGCCTAGCTCTTGTCTGTGGAGTAATCTCCATTCTGTTCAGTTCTGTCAACGCTTTGAGCTCCTGATGCGACATTACATTGACCTTTTCCTTTGCTTGATCTATAAACGCACGTCTCGGTCTTCCCATGCCTCTCCTCTCCTCTATCTTTCCTTCGATTACGGTTTTCATGTACTTGTCATGCCGTATCAGATGATGCCCCATCATGTTTCCTCTTCTGTTCTTGATCGTCCTCAAAAGGAGTCCCTTCTCTCCTATCAAATCCAGAACCTACGTAGTACAGTTTGTATGTAGATAGATATTCCTACGGAGCTCAGACATATCATTTCCTTTCCACTCTGTTTATTCTTCGGATAGAAAAAAGCGTTATGTGTTTGACCTCTTGTGTCTAGGGCGCAATTTCATGGTATATATCCGAGTAGGAAAAAATACTGCTATTCTCGGATTACTATTTCAAAACGACGTATATCACAAAGAAAAGTTTGGTTCTTGGTTTGATAACTTACTTCTAGTTGAAGTTTTTGTCTTATATCTTTTGATAGTGATATAGCGGAGTTATTTTTCTTTGATATTATGATTGTTTTAACTTATTTTTTGGCTGCTTCAATCATGGATTTTTATTTTGATATCGATAAGTATTTTCTGAAGCTTTTTGAGATACGTATTGGCTATCTACTTATTATTTGTAAGACAGTGATTTATGTTGCCTATAATGCAAGTTGGAAAGAGTAAATCTTTAACGATACTGAGAGTAATGTTTATAAAAATACCTCAAATAAAAACATCTTTATAAGATTATTCTCCTTCATAAGTTTGTTTTTGTATATTTAACAGGTCTAAAGTGTAAATTGTAATAAGCTGAAATAATCCATTCTTATCCGGCACAATCTTCAAACAAAGGAGTTGCAAATTAAATCTATTTCCACCTCATACTGATTCCGTCGATCCTTCGACATCTATAAACAAACTCACGCTTCAGGGGCCCTTCTCATTCAACGTATTGAATTGAAATCAAATTTGATTTTGCTGCTCGCTCTAAATAAACGGATAGATTGGCAATGAAGGAATGATATCTCTCTCATATTTGGAGCATCCCAACTCTGTCTTCTTCGTCTGCTGTCGCGCACCTCCAAGGTGCATTTGTCCCGAACGCTGTAGATAGTGACACTTGACACTGACAATCGTGCCGCGACCGGGGTCTATATTGGGTGGAATAATTTGTATTGTCCTATTTTTTTATCATATAACAACACTTTTGATGTATAATAATTATATTTTGTCGAAATAGTTCCGCATCATTTGATTGTCCTAATTATTGTTTGGAAAAAAAATTTGGTCTTTAAACTAAGGCGCTTACCGCTAGAAATTCCGTATGCTTATTTATTTACTGCCGTCCTGATATAAAATAATTGGCATAGTCGCATGTGAAATGTCGAGTCAAATTTACCCCCTGTTAATTTCGATGAAGATTGGCTTTGAAGCGCTTTGTATCTGGAAATAAGTTTTCAGGGAATTCTGTTGTTGGTATATATTTATAGGCTAGCTATGACCAGTTTTTTTTTGAAGCAACAAAGTTAAAAACACTGTCGGTTAGGTTAACACGCTGTCACGCAGGTTTGCGCGCTGTTCACGCGAGGTGAAGATAATTCTGTTCAAAACTTATTGCCAAAATCTATACACGTGCAACCTGTGGAGCAATTACACCAAAAAACCCTCAGTGCTCTACGTGTCCAGTATAATAACTGCTTCCGGGTGCTGTTGGGGCTGCCTTGGCGCCAGGGCTCGGAACCGGTTTTTACTATTTTTGAAAAATCTCCTAAAGTATTGGCCATATCTCCATTTTTATTATTAGATTGGTTTTTGTTAACCTTCATCTATGAAATAAATGATTTTAAATATGAAATAATATCGTAAAACGCAATTAACCGAAATTTTTAACCGGTTAATTGTATGAAGACGAAACCGGTTTCCGAGCCCTGCTTGGCGCTGCAAATTTACCGCGTATGCAGCATATTATGGGTGCTCCACGCATACTGTGCTGCGCAAGCGCGTGGCGTCCCTGTGGGGCCGCGTGCGGGGCAGCGCCAACACTCTCCTGAGGGTTATCGCGGAAAGGATGGACAGCCCTATTATCACTACGTTGCACTATAATAATAAAGTACCTCGGGATACAAACTACATATGTCCATATGCCAAATTGTATCTTAATCGGTTTAGAGGTTTAAGCGTGAAGAGGTAACAGACAAACAGCGTTACTTTCGTATTTATATAATATTAGTACTTATGGATAATAAGAAATATGGCATCGGACGTGACTATATGTATTCATACTCATACTCATACTCTTTATTGATAATATTGTTAAATATTACATGTCACATTACAATTTTGCACAATATATATAAAGTAACATTTCTTAGTACAATCATTATTAGATACAGTATGTATGTATGTGTGACCATTTCTTACTTGACAAAGCAGAAACGAGATTAAGGGGCCCTTGAGGACCGTTTATTAGCTTTTACTAAAAAGGTTTTTTTATATAAACTCATTTCTGTTACGGTCCACAACTCCTAATTGGCTGGCTGTATTCGCGTTTATCCTTGTCCTTCAATAAATCACAATCACAGACAGATCCTTATACTCTAACTCAATGGGCCAAATAATTACGTATTAGGAGCATTTAGCTGTCCAAGGAATATTTTGGCCCCTTATTGGTTTCTATTGAGTTGTAATTAATGAAGACGGAGCTTTGATAAGTATTGTGGAGATTGTATTGCGAAATTGGAGTTATAGTTGCTTGTGGTTGACGCAGGTTCAGGCATATGGCATATCTATACTTCAATCCTTTGCTATGTGACACGTCGCGTCAATCCATTCTTGTGAAACTGTCAGCAGTTTCGATATATAATTTATATTAGTTTCTATTTTAAGACATTTAAAAAAAACAATCACTCGCGAGGTATATACCTCGCGAGTGATTGTTTTTGTAGAGCTCACAGAGCCACCTGATATTAACGCCTAACTCATAGATTATCTAGACTATGTCGTCATATACCTATTTGTCAGATACGACTAACGCTGCCATTTAACAGATACAACATAGACATAGTCTAATAAACCCTACGCCAGTAGCTGATAGTCCGGGATACGATGTCTTAAAATCATCATCTACACTTTATCCACGGGAACGAGTTAGTACTGAAAATTTTAGATTTTCAACAATTACCTCGCTTGCCTACTTGTTATTTTACATCTACTATTCGTTCGAATTATATACCTAAATATAAAATTTCTATATATTTAAATCTACATATTATATTATAAGCATGTATATCGTCACTTAGTATCCATAGTACAAGCTTTGCTTAATTTGGGACTAGTCACTAGATCGATTTGTGTAAAATTGTCCAGAAACATTTTTATATATATTTAAATGCCAGAAGAAGCACAAACGCGAGTCATGACATTCATGGGAAGAGGCCTTTGCCCAGCAGTGGCACACACATATAGACTAAGTAAAAATAATAAATAAATTAAATGATGCATTATATCTCCATACACCTCCAGGTCTATAAATCGACGTAAAGTGATAAATAGCGCTCGCATACGCTATTACGAGCTCTCAACAGATGGCGACACTGAAATAACATCACGGCCTTTGATGTGCGTGCGCACGGTAACACAGCATACTCCATAGTAGCAGTAATTCGAATTTTAATGATTTATGTTGTTATCTATAAAAATCCATTACATAAAACTGATTTTAGTTACGCTGCACAAATCTTTTTTCTGTCATAATATTACGAGTAGCATCTGCGTGTTGTGAAATATTGAAAAACTCACTGTAGGTCATACGATAGGCAATAATTAATTTAAAAATAATAAGTAATAGGTTCATTCAAAGATTGAAACATTCTTGTTTGCCTCATATGGGAACTAAACTAACCAAATGGACGATTCGATACAATTCGATAAACTAAAGGAACTCAGTGAAATGTTACATTCAAAATTCATGGTATACCACTGACTCGATGAGGCAAGGATATAAAAAAGTTAGGTTGTTGTAGTTGTTGTCGTAGGGTACCCAAATTAGGTGCAAAGGGCCTTCATAAGGTGCAATAATCCTTTCTGTCTTCGATGACGTCCTTGGTCTCGCTTCAGCTCTATCATTCAACGCCAGAATGCAGTATTAATTTTAAAATAATTAAATCTCCTATTTTCAACATTAAAGGCACCCCTTAATGTCGCATAGTTGTGGGACATTAAGTAGGTATCCTGTATAATTAGAGTACTGTTGTAAGCTATATACTGTGACGATTAGCAGGATGTTATTTTTACATGCGTCATGGTGTTCGATGATAGAGACATTTATCAGATACATGAAAGGTGGAGGTACAGTGAGCATAAATATCTGCACGCTTCAGCTAGTATACGTCATCAATAGTCGACCATCTAGAAAAAAATAAAGGAAAAAATGTATATTGAAAGGAATGTAATTTATTCACAGAAAAATTCCAGTGTTATAATAGGTCGTAGTTATAAGTAGACTAAAATCTGTTTTAAACTGAACGCCTCTCCAGTCTGTTTCCGCTCATGTTCGAGTTATATATGTACGCAGGAGCAGTACGCAGAAACACACACATTGAAACAATAAGTAACGACGTTAATTAAAAATGGTTTCGACTCCACTAAAAGATCCAAATTGATTAATTCTGTTTTTTTTATCCGTGAAGTACTATACAAGTTCGATGTAAGAAACAATGAACGCACCGTACATTTTACTATAAGCAGAGCAGTACTTTATATAAAAAAAAAAAATAACCTACAAATAATTTAGTGAGTTAACCCTTTGAAAACCAAGAGTTCGTAAAGGTGTCGCATGCTGTCGTGCCTACGGCCACACTACGGCGCGAATACGGTGTGATGTCCGTTGTTAAAGTCACCTTCGTGCTTTACACTAAAGTTCATATTTAATCTCTTATGGAAATTCAGTTGGCGTGTAGGTGTAGCTGCTGTAAGTGAATACTGGCGTTCAAAGGTTTATTAGCTTTCATAAAGCCTCGAAATCTCCAGTATATCTGTTGGTAGCAAATAAACTCGTTGAAAAGTGCCAAGAAGCAACTTGTTGCTTGCGAGATTGCAAATATTTGCTCTAGCATTCTTTTTCCCTTCATAATGAGACTAGCTTAGAGTAAGTCTAGAACCCTTTAATCTCGTTCCTGTTAATCATAAAATTAGTGGCTCTGCGAGCTGTAGCCCGATTATTAACTTCGAGATATGAAGTTGGTATTATTGGTATGTTGGTTTGGTTGGCTGTTATTTTGTTCCGCTACCTAAAGATCTAGAAGGGATCGCTCTTTAGCGATAAGACCGCCTGTTGTCTACCTCTACCTGTTGTTTTGATTCTGTTTGTAGCTGATTAATTTGTGTGAGGTGTGCAATAAAGAGTATTTGTATTGTATTGTATTGTTGGTAGCGAAATATGACTGATGACGTTACATTAATTTTCTATGGTCAAAGTGCGTTTGTCTCTTTATTTATTTATAGTATATTACTGCAGAGACCAGTAAGTAAGCCGTTCTGGGCGAGTATGAGTTAGCCGGCCGAGCCGAAGGCGAGGTCACACTGTTATACGAGGCCAGGATGGCACTTATGGTAGTTATGGTCGAAGCATGTATAGTGCTTTTCTCAAAAATAAAACAAATTATATGAACAAAAGTTAATAGTACAGTCTGACCAACTAGTTGTTCCGCTTTTCATAATTGTTCAAATATCTCTTTTTGGATTCGGGTGGAAGTAATTTTTCAGTAGTGCGATCTATGTCGCAATTTTTTCACCAGAACTCATTTTTAGCAATTTTAGTTCTTACATTAAGTTTTATTTCAATGAAGTCAATCCCGCTAAAATACGAGTGTGGTATTTATTCTTTTATTTGCTCAATGTTGTTTAAGATACTGATATTATACCACAACCCCAATAGAACAATATCGTGTTAATTAAAATTTTATTTTATTCAATCTAATCACGTTAATTGCTAATTAGTATCGAAATTGATAAAACATGATTGAACTGTATTTTCCACCATTTTATATCGTGCAATACGGACACTAAGTCTCTATGGTACCTACTTCTTTTGTAGCTACTTTAGCGTCCATGATAAAAACAGTTCTAAATTTAAATATAATGATATGTAATAGTAGATTTTTAACCGAGGGTTGAAAGCCACCCATTTCAGACGAGATATTTTGGTGCTTGAACGAGTGAGAGCGCCAATAATTCGCGGCTGGAACGGGTGGTTTCACCCGAGTTAACGCTCTGCTTTTCATTTCGAATACGAGGAAACTAAAAGAATGCCAAAACAATGCACAAAAAACATCTGAATCAGCCAACCAATTTGGCGGTAACTGTTGAGTGACGTGAGCGTTTGTGTATGGACCATTTTATTTATTTATTTTTTAATCGTACCTAGTTATGCTTGTATAGGTTACTGCCTCTGCCCAATCTACCTAGGTTTCACTGTACTTTTTTCTTTCTAATACTTTTCTGCTCTATAGCAGAAAAGTGCCACTTTCAGCACGTCACCTACATTTACAATTACCCACTTTCAGAGTATGAGAAACGAAAAAGGATTTATATACTTACTTCCTGGACAGTAGGTGTGGTTTGTGGACATTACTGGTAATATTCCAGGATGAGTCACTTTCGGATATTATCTTCACGTAGTTATGAGAACATTTCATACTATTTTTGAGAAAAAGATTTTTAAACTAGCATAGGTTGAAGTGCCCTTGCAGGGCGTCACATGTGTCTATACTTATATTGTAATTCCACCTGCTCATGTATAAAATGTGATATGCAATAAACGTTTGATATTTGATATTTGAAGTTTGATGTTTTTTTTAAGTATTTTCGTAATGTTTATTTATCAGTAGGGTAAAAACATTTATTTTACTGTTATTTAATACCGTATTGGCACCGCGAAATCCATTCCATGATTGTTTTCTCCTGCCTACCCCCTTTGCAACAGGCGTGAGTTTAATGCATGTACAGCTAAAGGCATAAATATACGAAAGTTCCCGTTCATTCATTATTAAATTCGCCAATAGATGGCGGCGTACCCATGGCGTTCAATTTCTATTCCGTGATGTTGAGATTTTCTTGAATTAATAGGGTTGGAACCGATATACATCTGTGTATGAAATGGTGCACGAGTCGGGCTCGCATTTGACCGGTTTTTTTATTTAAGAGTTTCATTCTTAAATAAGTAGTAGGTGCAGTTCTCCCCAGTCCGTTCTACTTACTTCTTTGACTTCTCGATTCTGGTACAAATAACTAATCCTTGGCTTTCCTCTTCCTCTTCTTCCTTCAATTTTCCCCTGCATTTCCTTTTGTATTAGATCGTTGTATTGTATCAAATTACCTATCATTTTATCATTTATGTGCGTTCCCAAAGTGACATAATTATCTGTATGCTCTTACGCCCTTGTCAGTCATTTTCGTATATTAGCTGTCAATGTATAGCGTATATATTATGGATGTTGACTGTACTTATGAAGGTATGCATGATTAATCAAATGCCCTTTCCTGCTGCCGTACTCGCATGATTGTGTTTTGTTCTTGTAATAGTGTTGTGACGGACTCTGGGCTTTGTTTACAAGGTGCCACGTGTAAAACTGATGGCTTGACACGCTCCCGCGTCTCTTGTGAGTAATCGCAGTATCGCTTTTTATAGCTGTAACAAAGAATCTTGAAGTGGGTGGGTGTAGTAGTCCGGTTTTTGTCTGAAACATTGGTTTTGTTTAAAAAACAAATCTGTACAGGTAAATTACTTTAAGTTTGGCCCTGAATTATGCTCTTATTCTATTCGATATTTTCCTTTAATACTAATGTGAGTAATAGAGTTACTATTAGATAGCAACTGTCTGTTTTTAGGGTTCCGTAGCCAAAATGGCAAAAACGGCACCCTTATAGTTTCGCTGTCTGTCCGAGTTTAAGTACTACAATTACGTAATTTGGCAGTAAGATGTATTCTATGAGCCGCTACATAAAAGTGATGTAAAATTACAAAAAAAAAGTATATTAGGGAGGCATACCATTCATAATTAACTGGGGCATAAGAAAAAAAATAAATGCACATCTTAGGCGTATGGACTGTGGGATACTATGGATAGACCTTTAAAAATGATGTTGAGGTTTCTAAAAACTTACCGTTCAAGAGTTATTAGCTGTCAAAGTCGTAAAAAGTTGCCCCCCCCCCTCTAATTTCCAAACCATGAAGTTAAAATTCTGAAAATAATTGAAGTTGTGAATATTAATAAATACTATCAATGAAAGTTGTTTTAAACCAGGTAGGTCTACTTTTTCGAATTATTGCAAAACTGCCGGGCCCAAACAAACGGACGTCAGTGTCGTGAGTTTCCTATGAAGATACTTTATGTAATTCTGGTAGTAGAATGATGCATTATATCTCCATACACCTCCAGGTCTATAAATCGACGTAAAGTGATAAATAGCGCTCGCATACGCTATTACGAGCTCTCAACAGATGGCGACACTGAAATAACATCACGGCCTTTGATGTGCGTGCGCACGGTAACACAGCATACTCCATAGTAGCAGTAATTCGAATTTTAATGATTTATGTTGTTATCTATAAAAATCCATTACATAAAACTGATTTTAGTTACGCTGCACAAATCTTTTTTCTGTCATAATATTACGAGTAGCATCTGCGTGTTGTGAAATATTGAAAAACTCACTGTAGGTCATACGATAGGCAATAATTAATTTAAAAATAATAAGTAATAGGTTCATTCAAAGATTGAAACATTCTTGTTTGCCTCATATGGGAACTAAACTAACCAAATGGACGATTCGATACAATTCGATAAACTAAAGGAACTCAGTGAAATGTTACATTCAAAATTCATGGTATACCACTGACTCGATGAGGCAAGGATATAAAAAAGTTAGGTTGTTGTAGTTGTTGTCGTAGGGTACCCAAATTAGGTGCAAAGGGCCTTCATAAGGTGCAATAATCCTTTCTGTCTTCGATGACGTCCTTGGTCTCGCTTCAGCTCTATCATTCAACGCCAGAATGCAGTATTAATTTTAAAATAATTAAATCTCCTATTTTCAACATTAAAGGCACCCCTTAATGTCGCATAGTTGTGGGACATTAAGTAGGTATCCTGTATAATTAGAGTACTGTTGTAAGCTATATACTGTGACGATTAGCAGGATGTTATTTTTACATGCGTCATGGTGTTCGATGATAGAGACATTTATCAGATACATGAAAGGTGGAGGTACAGTGAGCATAAATATCTGCACGCTTCAGCTAGTATACGTCATCAATAGTCGACCATCTAGAAAAAAATAAAGGAAAAAATGTATATTGAAAGGAATGTAATTTATTCACAGAAAAATTCCAGTGTTATAATAGGTCGTAGTTATAAGTAGACTAAAATCTGTTTTAAACTGAACGCCTCTCCAGTCTGTTTCCGCTCATGTTCGAGTTATATATGTACGCAGGAGCAGTACGCAGAAACACACACATTGAAACAATAAGTAACGACGTTAATTAAAAATGGTTTCGACTCCACTAAAAGATCCAAATTGATTAATTCTGTTTTTTTTATCCGTGAAGTACTATACAAGTTCGATGTAAGAAACAATGAACGCACCGTACATTTTACTATAAGCAGAGCAGTACTTTATATAAAAAAAAAAAATAACCTACAAATAATTTAGTGAGTTAACCCTTTGAAAACCAAGAGTTCGTAAAGGTGTCGCATGCTGTCGTGCCTACGGCCACACTACGGCGCGAATACGGTGTGATGTCCGTTGTTAAAGTCACCTTCGTGCTTTACACTAAAGTTCATATTTAATCTCTTATGGAAATTCAGTTGGCGTGTAGGTGTAGCTGCTGTAAGTGAATACTGGCGTTCAAAGGTTTATTAGCTTTCATAAAGCCTCGAAATCTCCAGTATATCTGTTGGTAGCAAATAAACTCGTTGAAAAGTGCCAAGAAGCAACTTGTTGCTTGCGAGATTGCAAATATTTGCTCTAGCATTCTTTTTCCCTTCATAATGAGACTAGCTTAGAGTAAGTCTAGAACCCTTTAATCTCGTTCCTGTTAATCATAAAATTAGTGGCTCTGCGAGCTGTAGCCCGATTATTAACTTCGAGATATGAAGTTGGTATTATTGGTATGTTGGTTTGGTTGGCTGTTATTTTGTTCCGCTACCTAAAGATCTAGAAGGGATCGCTCTTTAGCGATAAGACCGCCTGTTGTCTACCTCTACCTGTTGTTTTGATTCTGTTTGTAGCTGATTAATTTGTGTGAGGTGTGCAATAAAGAGTATTTGTATTGTATTGTATTGTTGGTAGCGAAATATGACTGATGACGTTACATTAATTTTCTATGGTCAAAGTGCGTTTGTCTCTTTATTTATTTATAGTATATTACTGCAGAGACCAGTAAGTAAGCCGTTCTGGGCGAGTATGAGTTAGCCGGCCGAGCCGAAGGCGAGGTCACACTGTTATACGAGGCCAGGATGGCACTTATGGTAGTTATGGTCGAAGCATGTATAGTGCTTTTCTCAAAAATAAAACAAATTATATGAACAAAAGTTAATAGTACAGTCTGACCAACTAGTTGTTCCGCTTTTCATAATTGTTCAAATATCTCTTTTTGGATTCGGGTGGAAGTAATTTTTCAGTAGTGCGATCTATGTCGCAATTTTTTCACCAGAACTCATTTTTAGCAATTTTAGTTCTTACATTAAGTTTTATTTCAATGAAGTCAATCCCGCTAAAATACGAGTGTGGTATTTATTCTTTTATTTGCTCAATGTTGTTTAAGATACTGATATTATACCACAACCCCAATAGAACAATATCGTGTTAATTAAAATTTTATTTTATTCAATCTAATCACGTTAATTGCTAATTAGTATCGAAATTGATAAAACATGATTGAACTGTATTTTCCACCATTTTATATCGTGCAATACGGACACTAAGTCTCTATGGTACCTACTTCTTTTGTAGCTACTTTAGCGTCCATGATAAAAACAGTTCTAAATTTAAATATAATGATATGTAATAGTAGATTTTTAACCGAGGGTTGAAAGCCACCCATTTCAGACGAGATATTTTGGTGCTTGAACGAGTGAGAGCGCCAATAATTCGCGGCTGGAACGGGTGGTTTCACCCGAGTTAACGCTCTGCTTTTCATTTCGAATACGAGGAAACTAAAAGAATGCCAAAACAATGCACAAAAAACATCTGAATCAGCCAACCAATTTGGCGGTAACTGTTGAGTGACGTGAGCGTTTGTGTATGGACCATTTTATTTATTTATTTTTTAATCGTACCTAGTTATGCTTGTATAGGTTACTGCCTCTGCCCAATCTACCTAGGTTTCACTGTACTTTTTTCTTTCTAATACTTTTCTGCTCTATAGCAGAAAAGTGCCACTTTCAGCACGTCACCTACATTTACAATTACCCACTTTCAGAGTATGAGAAACGAAAAAGGATTTATATACTTACTTCCTGGACAGTAGGTGTGGTTTGTGGACATTACTGGTAATATTCCAGGATGAGTCACTTTCGGATATTATCTTCACGTAGTTATGAGAACATTTCATACTATTTTTGAGAAAAAGATTTTTAAACTAGCATAGGTTGAAGTGCCCTTGCAGGGCGTCACATGTGTCTATACTTATATTGTAATTCCACCTGCTCATGTATAAAATGTGATATGCAATAAACGTTTGATATTTGATATTTGAAGTTTGATGTTTTTTTTAAGTATTTTCGTAATGTTTATTTATCAGTAGGGTAAAAACATTTATTTTACTGTTATTTAATACCGTATTGGCACCGCGAAATCCATTCCATGATTGTTTTCTCCTGCCTACCCCCTTTGCAACAGGCGTGAGTTTAATGCATGTACAGCTAAAGGCATAAATATACGAAAGTTCCCGTTCATTCATTATTAAATTCGCCAATAGATGGCGGCGTACCCATGGCGTTCAATTTCTATTCCGTGATGTTGAGATTTTCTTGAATTAATAGGGTTGGAACCGATATACATCTGTGTATGAAATGGTGCACGAGTCGGGCTCGCATTTGACCGGTTTTTTTATTTAAGAGTTTCATTCTTAAATAAGTAGTAGGTGCAGTTCTCCCCAGTCCGTTCTACTTACTTCTTTGACTTCTCGATTCTGGTACAAATAACTAATCCTTGGCTTTCCTCTTCCTCTTCTTCCTTCAATTTTCCCCTGCATTTCCTTTTGTATTAGATCGTTGTATTGTATCAAATTACCTATCATTTTATCATTTATGTGCGTTCCCAAAGTGACATAATTATCTGTATGCTCTTACGCCCTTGTCAGTCATTTTCGTATATTAGCTGTCAATGTATAGCGTATATATTATGGATGTTGACTGTACTTATGAAGGTATGCATGATTAATCAAATGCCCTTTCCTGCTGCCGTACTCGCATGATTGTGTTTTGTTCTTGTAATAGTGTTGTGACGGACTCTGGGCTTTGTTTACAAGGTGCCACGTGTAAAACTGATGGCTTGACACGCTCCCGCGTCTCTTGTGAGTAATCGCAGTATCGCTTTTTATAGCTGTAACAAAGAATCTTGAAGTGGGTGGGTGTAGTAGTCCGGTTTTTGTCTGAAACATTGGTTTTGTTTAAAAAACAAATCTGTACAGGTAAATTACTTTAAGTTTGGCCCTGAATTATGCTCTTATTCTATTCGATATTTTCCTTTAATACTAATGTGAGTAATAGAGTTACTATTAGATAGCAACTGTCTGTTTTTAGGGTTCCGTAGCCAAAATGGCAAAAACGGCACCCTTATAGTTTCGCTGTCTGTCCGAGTTTAAGTACTACAATTACGTAATTTGGCAGTAAGATGTATTCTATGAGCCGCTACATAAAAGTGATGTAAAATTACAAAAAAAAAGTATATTAGGGAGGCATACCATTCATAATTAACTGGGGCATAAGAAAAAAAATAAATGCACATCTTAGGCGTATGGACTGTGGGATACTATGGATAGACCTTTAAAAATGATGTTGAGGTTTCTAAAAACTTACCGTTCAAGAGTTATTAGCTGTCAAAGTCGTAAAAAGTTGCCCCCCCCCCTCTAATTTCCAAACCATGAAGTTAAAATTCTGAAAATAATTGAAGTTGTGAATATTAATAAATACTATCAATGAAAGTTGTTTTAAACCAGGTAGGTCTACTTTTTCGAATTATTGCAAAACTGCCGGGCCCAAACAAACGGACGTCAGTGTCGTGAGTTTCCTATGAAGATACTTTATGTAATTCTGGTAGTAGAAGGCACGGAACCCTTCATGTTGCACGATCCTACAGGCACTTGGCCGGTTTTTTATTTATTATATTGATGTTAAGACATCACCTGACAATGTCAGTTTCAGTGATCGTACTGCGCGTAAGTAAAGTAGGTAGGTACTATTAGGCATCTTGAAAAAAACTCAGTCCAAGCAGCCTCAAGCCACCCAGGTTAGGGTAGAACGGATATAGAGACCGCGAGGAAACTGGTCTAATCCCTACGGCCGACCCTGGTTGGTTTGAGGCTGGTTGAATTGAGTTTTTTTAACGATGGTGGTTTCAAACGGTGTTTAAAATTACACGTTTTGCCACTCCGTTTAATAATAACTCTGATGTGGCAAACTATTTAATAGTGATATTACCACTGTAGATTAAATAAGTCTGAGATGAAAGATTATATGCGTATCAAAAAATTTACCTATTCATTTAACGATTAACATTGAAAATATGTTCTATTCCAGGCCAGTCCCTCTTTCCCTCTTGCTGCTTGGTTTATACATGGCTCGCGAACATAATCAAGGTATTCTTATTATTTATATAAGTTTGTTTTAAAATGTAAATTCACGTTGGACATGCAAAAGTGATCTTGTGTCTTATTTGCAGAATAAATGCGAGTCGTCGGTAGAAAATGGTTAAGCTACCTTTGCTTTGCAGACGAACATTTCGTCGAATTTTTGTTGTGCAGATTTTTCATTTCATAGAAAACATTTTGTTTTCGCAAATTATCGCAGATCTAACCTACTTTCCTGTCCTTATGGGTTCTAAACATTGAGCGTTTTAGCTGTACCTATCTAAAAATTTCGATTTCTGAAGAAATCGGCGAAGCAATACATTCCATGAAACGTTGCATCGTAAGAGGATACTGTCGAAAATATTGTATTCTATTCCTCTGAAACAAAATTAGGTTGTAAATACGTAATATTTGTATATAACTAACCAAATATAATTACTTGTATCAGAGCATTCAATTTTCAACGCTTTTACCGTTGAAAACAGTACACGGTGGCAAAGAAAGGAATCCAAATTGGACATGTGACATGTGACAGGCAGGGACAGAAGTATACACTTTACCATGCAACCTTGCGAATCCGAATCGGATGTCAGCGTTAATAATTTATTAGCACTGGCAGTTTCATATGAAGTTGAACAATAAACACATTAGTTTGTGTTTGTTTCAATATACATATGTACTAGAGGTACAGTTATAAAATTTATTTTTGAAAAACACCTGTTGCTACATTCCAATTTTATTAAATACAGTAAATAAGTCGTATGCAAGTATGATATTCCTTTGAGATACAGGCGACCTAATGCACATTTCTACCAAAACTCTAAATATAGGTAAGACTGTAAACGTGTGGTAGTATTTGTAATCGGAGTGAGTGTTTACCAAACGAATATTGTTTATTATGGTTTACCTACGACGGCGAGATGTATTTCCGATTTTGAGGTTATTTGCAGTGTTCGATTAGTGACTGGTGTGTGTCTATGAGTAATCGCTGGCCATGTTGTTTATGTATGACTTGCACAGTATAATGTAGTGCGTTTGGAAGTTTGAACGAGCTGTGTTCGCCCTCATATGACTTTCCCTAGGCCTCTGTGCTTGAGTTTTTATAAAATCACGTTTACGAGAGTTATGTGTATTTTATTCAGTTAGATTTACTGTTCTATTTGACAGCAGGTATTCGAACAAATAATCTTAAGTATAGGTAAAAAACTTAAGTATGACCCCTCTTGTAAGTATCGGATTCACGAAAGCTGGCGCAGAAAATGTATAAAACTGTCATTAATTTCATAGACATTCCGCGCCAGCGTTCTTGAATATATTATATATTATAGAACAATGCCTATTCGATAGTACACAAGTGGGGCTTTATTTAAAAAATTTTTTATTTATTTATTCTTTATTGCACAAAAAGAAAGCAGACTTAATGCCATGAGGCAAGTTTTTCATCTCATTTCACTCCTAGAGTCATCCTAGTACAGTTGCATCCTGATGGATGCCCGGGGTCCGCTACCTAATCCCAAGATTTGGCGTAGGAACTAGTTTTTACGGAAGCGCCTGCCATCTGGCCTTCTAACCCAATGGGAAACTAGACCTTATTAGGATTAGGCTTGTCAAGCGATTGGGCATCATTTTTTTTTTATTTATTCAGAAACAAGGAGTCATACATAGTTTTATGAAAAAAAAATTAAAGAAAAGAAGAATAGACCTATAGTTTAATCACTACATAGTATAAAACAAAGTCGCTTTCTCTGTCCCTATATCCCTATATCCCTATGTATGCTTAAATATTTAAAACTACGCAACAGATTTTGATGCGGTTTTTTTTAATAGATAGAGTGATTGAAGAGGAAGGTTTATATGTATAATAACATCCATTAAATAGTGCACCCGTGCGAAGCCGGGGCGGGTCGCTAGTACAAAATAAAACATAAGAAGGTTCGTGGCTATTACATAACGGAAAAACCACAATTAACTTGTATTTTACAATAACAAGTTACATCATGAACTTCTAACAGTCATGATCACGTCAACATGACTGTTAGAAGTTCTCGAGCCCTTCGAAGGCCTCTAACTTGACTTAAGGGGCTCCAGGCGCTGTTCATAGATTTTTGACGAGTTTTGAGTTGATATTGCTCCGTCAAAACTATAGATATATATATGGCACAAAGGGTTATCGGTTCTTCAATCCTATATCTACATTTGCAAGAACCAAATTTTGAAAAAACTGACTACTTGTTTATGATTTATTGAAACATGGTCCAAAAAAGCGCATTATGCACTTATCTAATTATGAAATATACATGTAACTGTTCCTTATTGACATCTCTAACAACGCAGGAGAGATTTTTATTTTAAACTCATTTTCACAAAAGTTGTGTCCAAGAAACTGGTGTTTTGGCATAAAATTGCCAAAATTTGATGTCATATGTCTCGAAGGGGTCCATATTGGCTCACATAACATTACTTGTCATATTATTTTTCATAATAACGCTTTTTGATCATAGTAATCATTTGTCATAATTTTTTTGCCTACAAATTTGTTGTATATACATTTGTATTACCAACATCATTACTCATAATTATATTTAGGCAGATTTTTTTAACAACATAATGTCATTTCCAACTATTCATCAGAGCTCATAATGATTTTTAAAATAAACTTAATAATTATAAACTTATATTGTATAAGTATTTGAAAGCATAACATATAAAGTATGGGCGTATTGGAACGTACAAACGTAAAATCATCTATTATGTCGGTTATCCCCGCAACTTTTTTATTTTTCATGTATTAAGCGATTTCGGCCCGCCAAGGAGTCGACGGAGCCCCGCTTCGCGGGGCTCCTTTTTCCGCTCTGAGGAACAAAAGACACCTAACACTCCTCCTCGCTTCGCTCGTCGTCGTACCTATCCCGACTCTGGGACTGTATTTCTATTTTGATAGCAAGTTGAATGTGGTGTGGAAGATACCTGACGGTTTATAAATAATACCAGGTAAAGTTTAAAATAAATATTATATAAATTTTTATTACTAATTTGTCGTTGTTAAAAAATAAATATGATTTAAAATTTTATTATTTAAAATCGTTATATTTTAAAAATAAATGAAATTTAACATTAGTATTACAGATATTTATTATGATTGATATTATTAACATGAATGATTCTGTGTTACGATAGTTATGCGCAAAGACAAGTTATAAGTAATGATCATTATGATATAAAATTATATAACAAACATTTTCGGACTTCCAGTAATCGAAGTAGCAATTTTATGTGAACTTTGGCGCACCCGTCTCGAAGACAGTGAATTTTGAAGTAAATATGGTACACTATTTCGGTAAACCTAGTTGTTCTTAATACGATAAGCCATAAAAACACGAGAAAACGGAGAGTTAGAGATCGAAAGTCATTGGGAACTAGGAGCTCTTAACGACTGCTTAAACTATACAAAAATTTCACGAATTCGTGTCACCGGCACTGAATGTTCCATCAACCAATACAATACCATTACATGTGGACATGTATGAATAGCTCGCTGAATATACCGCGACCTGAATAGTACAATTTCAAACCGAGGTTGATATCTATTTGTCAAATATAAATGCAACCGGCGGTTGGCGAGCCCTGACATTGGGCGGGTCAAGGCTATTGAAATAGTTTTAAAATTTCAGCCACCGCAACCTGTTTCATATATTAAAATATACTGAATATATTTATGAATTCTACCTACGTCTTACCACTAAATCATTGGACCGAAAAATGCCAGAACAGTAAGTGCCATAAACCAATTAACGGCGATTTGACTTAACTGCTAGTAAATCGGGGGTTGGCGGAAAATTGGTCGTTACTCTTTATTGCCGAGTTTACTGCTAGCTTGTATTGGACATTACAGACCTGGTCTTTGCAGTTACAGTGTTTGAACACTACATTTGTGTCGGTTAAGCGGTCTATTTGGTATAGAAATTGAGACTTGTTTGATATTAGCCCAGCGGCGCAACTGGCGCCAGTAGATCGCGGTTTGTACGATGAACACATCGTAGGGGTACCTAGCTATATAGCTATTCCTTCCTACCTCTTAACGTAGCTAATCCTTCCTCTTTAAATATACTCACGAGCAAAAATAACGGGTACACTTTCTATGGAAATTCAATACAAAGTGTATCCGTTATTTTTGCTACTGAATGTATTATTCTATGTGAGTCTAGACGTAACGACCTATTATAGGTGGCGTCGCAGTGTCGCACAGAGCGTTATTGTCATATTTTTCATGCGCCGCCGCGCCATGATATCAGTGCCATACCATACGGGCGACAAAGTTCAAAATAAAAAATCATTTATCACAGTATACTACAAGTTTGAAACTGTAGTATACTGAAAGATAGGTTTATAGCAATACTTTAACATTTTCGCTGCCATTGACTTGATATAAAGTCAGTAGGTACATAGGGGAAAGTGGTTACCATTCGTACGCGGGGCACATTCGTACTGTTAGTATAACAGAAAAACTAAACGGCACACAAACACGCCTTTGCTTGAGTGCATAGACATACCGGCCGCCATGTTGCTAGCCGAGTCTCCCGCCAGTCGCACTACGGTGTATCAACTGACAAGACGTAACGTGTTTTCGCGCGCGGTGAGTAAATTTTTTACCTAAGTTTAGTTCGTAATTGTAAGTAGAACTGTTATGTTTTTGACAAAATGGTGATGATTGATTAATGTTAATATTGTTTATTTTGAGCTTTAATTGTTATATTTCTTAAACTAAATTAGATTTTGTAGGTATACAGTTGTATTTAAATTTTGTGGCATGGGGTGCATTCGGACAGCCAGACAGGGGGCACATTCGTACGCGTACGAATGCTCCCCTTTAGATTTCATTAACAACCAGTATTTCAACATCCAATTTTTATGAAATAAAATACAGTATTATTTAAAATTATCGTGCAGACAGCACAATAACATATTTTTCCTTTTACGAAGTATTCTGCTTTTAACGAAATTAAATATTTTTATTAAATCAACCTTTAAATTAATATTTTTCAGCTATAAAAAGGACCCGAATCATGACATAATTACGCATGTGTCAGCTTTAAAGAACATATGGAGTGAAATGTGTACTGAGCTACACAATGAGGCAAAGTTACCAGACATCCTCCTAATGTGTAAAATCCTTGATACCCTACCCTCCGAATACCTAGGATTTAAGTCCAGCTGGCTGTTAATTTCAAAAAAGGAACACTCTGTCGAAAATCTGACAAGTCAACTATGCGCACACGAGAGAGTTCTACGTCAGAATGATACGCAAGTTACAGACGAAACAAATGCGGAAGTCCTATTCACGAAGATGAATAAAGGCAAGAAGAAGAACTATCCCAAGGAGCTTAAATGCAATTATTGCAAAGAAAAGGGCCACAGAGTCAGAAGTTGTAAGAAGTGGATTCAAGGCGGCAAACCGCCAAAGGAATCACAGACTGTGAATATGAATCTGACAGTAATGGCAATACATTCGGCAGAAGGATTTGGCGAAACAAAGGATCTAGACAATTGGTACGCGGATAATGGTGCGACAAGCCACGTGACTAATAGAGGAGACCTGTTTCAGCACTTCAAGTACTTCAAAAGCCAGCATACCGTGACTGGCGCAAATGGCCAATGTATTGAAGCCTTGGAGATATTCTTGCAGAGGCTGATGTAAACGGCAAGCTAGAGCCAATACTGTTGAAAGATGTCTGGTATGTACCCAGCATTACCAGGAACTTATTCTCAGTGCTTGCTACGCATGATATATCGGACAGAAGTGCATTTGAATCTACTACATTGACATGTACACTAAAAATAAACGGACAAACAAAACTGATTGGCACCCGCAGCAAGTGTAGAGGACTATTCAAACTCAAACTCAAATGTCTGAAGCCAACTGTACGAGTGAATCAGCTGTCCACAACCTCAAATCTGTTACAGCTTTATCATGAAAGATTTGGTCATCAAATAAGAGTCATGTGAAGAAACTGATAGAAAGGGAGCTCAATATCAAAATCAAAGCAACCAAGGAACTCTGTGAAGGATGCATTTACGGTAAATCTCACAGACTTAAGTTTGGAACCAGAGAGAAGGCATCCCAACCCGGTGAATTGGTATATGCTCATGTCTGTGGACCCTTTCCGTTTTCTATCACGAACCTTCTTTGTTAAATAAATATTTTTATAATAATTAATAAAAATTTAACGACTTTAATTGGCTTTTTAATTAACCTGTATGAATCTGCCCCATGGCGTACGAAAGTACCCCAACTACTGTACGAATGTACCCCATACGTGGGGTGCGTTCGTACAAATATCTTATCGTAGAAAAATGGCTATAACCCTTTAACCTTTTGACATAATAGTTTCGGACTTTTTTGTAACAAACTACAATATATTTGTTACACTTCGGTACATAAACTAGATAAATTCGACAATTAATCATAAAATAAAAAAATAAAATCTAAGAAGTGTACGAAGGGTAACCACTTTCCTAGTGCCCCACACGCCATGACTTCATACTAAGTCAATGTTAAAGTACGTCAAGTAAGGTTCATTTTCGGTCGTTTGCTCTACGACTTTGGCGTGTGAGATACAACTTACGAGATCTACTGTAGCGGTGAAGGGGTTACAATGACAGCTTAGTCAATAGGTATAGGTATGACTTAGCCAGCATTCGCACAGTTAACCCACAACAAACTTTTGCAATGGATGTCCCTTTCAAATAAATACACCCGTAAGCAGTTTACGTAAGATTAAATCAAGCAGCGAACGCTGTCCGAATGTTTTGACATCCTTGTTAGCTTCCGCATAGAAAAAAACCCAAGTGCGAGTCACACTCTCGAATCGAGGGATCTGTACAGAGATGTGTACTGGCCCCGATCCAATTAATTCATAAAAATCTCAACAATATGAGAGGCGAATTTTGTTACAAATTTTAGCGACTGAACATAATATGTGTATGGTGGTTTTTCAAGGATAATTAAACGATAATTGTTTTTTTTTACGTATTAATTCCATATTTTTCTCTTGGTAAACTTCGGAGGTAAGGGGGGCGGTATTTTTTTACATTTTCCCTCATAAATCGAAAATGACTAACTATACCTTTGGGTACGGAACCCTAAAAACACACTTACAGCTCACAGATTCACTACAGTATAATATTTATAATATCACTCAATATAATATCACATAATATTTATAATAATAGGTATAATATTAATAAAAATAATATTAAAATAATTATATATAATATTAATTTAGAGTTTCGTTAGTTGTTAGTTACACCGCCAACAAATCTTTCTGCTTCGCCTTAAGGTTGACTGGTAGAGAATGCCATACGGCATTAAGTCCGCCTTTTGTACGATAAGGTTTCTTTTGTGCAATAAAGATTAAATAAATAAATAAATAATATCCAATGCCACCAGGGTGGGAAACGTCTAATACCTAAAAGACATGAGGAATAACGAATCGATACGAATATGACACGACTATCCTGAATAAAATATCAGTGTGCGTGTCTTCACCGTCGCTTACATATATAAGTAAATTTATATTTAGAAGTGTTCTTTGACAAACTGATCATTGAGTCTATTGGAACTATCTATATCTATTTTGTTTGTTTGTTCGACACTAAAACTCGAGTAACTTTGATCGGAACATTGTGATATTTGGTAGGCGAATGAAAGAGACAAAAGGCTTTTTTTTAATGTAAACTTGAGCTAAATCATCTAAATCGTTGCCGAGATATCGGGGTTGTAAAATTATATGCATTTCAAAAGTGTTTACAGTGAGGGGCGGACCACTACCTATAGTCATATCATGATTTGACTGTCATCGATTGGACTCGGAAATGATGCTATAGATTTCAACACAATGAATCTTCAAATTAATAAAGGGTCCTTTGGAGTTACAAACTGCTAATTTTAGACTTCTTCCACATTTGCCGGTGCGGGGCCGCTGTGATATCAGTATAAGCGATCAACTGTCCGCCGAGTCCGTACTGATCCTTTACTGCGCGTATACATTTAAAGTGTGTATCAGTACCGCCTAGTTTCTACGAAATATAATATTACTGTGCGCAAATGTAACTGCATACCTTAGTACGGAAATCTGGGCGAATTCAGTTCAGCCGAGAAAGTAAAAAATACTACCTTCAGGCTGCGCTCAGCCAGCTCAGAAAGTATCCTTACTGTAAACCCATGACTGAGAAAGTGTCCATTACTTTTAATTATTTTCAGGCCTCTCTCACGTGGCTTTATAGGCTACTCATATCAGGACTGCGACTCCATCAGTCTTAATAGTGTCTAAGACATCGCTTTTGTTCGATGTATGAATGACAGATGAAATTGGGGATATCCAAATGGCGTACCGAAGGTATGACACGGAATCGGGCCCTTGGCTGATTAAGGTACTTACGCGCCTCTGGAGAGAGACAAAAGCAAATTGCTGATTTAGTCAGCTTTTTTGTCGGATGCCCGACCAGACGGTACCTGCTTATATATCACAGGAATAAATTGTATACACGTAACAGATATAAAATGAGCTTTTAAATTTTGTCAAGCGAATGCGTCCGTTAACGAAATCATAATTTTTAATCAAAGTGAATAACACGGTATCTCAGTTGGTTAAGAGCTATGGACGGATTCCAGAAGTCGTGGGTTCAAATCCAACCTGTGGCGATTAATTTTTCGATTTTTCACTTTGATTGAAAATTAATAATGAGCTTGGAATTCAAATTATCATGTGCTTGGTTGGTGCTGCAAGTTGAAGAAAAACTAAAAACTCCAATGTACAATTATGTAGGTATGTACAAATATTACCTACGTTACCTATTGTAGTTTTCGCATGTTCCCTGATAATAAAACGTAGGTATTGTGTTCATAACACAAGCATTTCTAATTTAACTCGAAACGTAAGCACATTGCAGCTAATAATTCTCACATGTTTTGTCGCAGTCTATTAAGTGAATACCAAGGCCAATATACAGCAGGAATTTAGTAAGTTCTTACGAGAAGCTCATATCTCTAAGGAACGTCCTTAAGTATCCAAGGAATGTACAATAACCACACCATAACGGGTAGTTTATGAGACAATCTCGCAAAAAATTTCAATAGCATCCAAATGAGTACAACAATGAACATCTAAATGTTACCTTACTAAAGTGAAAACCAGAGAAAATCCAAGCGAAAGACTTAGAAAGACCGCTTTCGAAACTGGCCGGGTGTAACTCACACAGGGTACGAAAGACTTTTCCATTAAGCGCCTATAGAAAATGTTTCTTTTTGAATGGGAAAGTGGCGTGACTGAGTGCTTTTGTAATTGGCAGGGTATTCAGCGCAGATCAGCCCCGCCCTGTCAAACAACCCCAGGCATTCATTCATTCGAGGCCCGACCGCCGCGCGTGTTACCTGTGGCCATACCAAATCGCTCGCGTGCATAAACATTGGGAATAACAGTTGAGTTTCGTTTGCGTGGCTGTTTGCTGACAGTTTTAGTCTAAAGGTAAGTGGATGGCGGTTTAAAAATAAATGGGATTTGTTTTTATTTTTCGCCCACGTGTTGAGTGTTGGCTGGCTGATCGGGAATCAAGAAAATGTTTTCCGAACACCTCTTAATATTTAGGTGTAACTACAAAATATTTTTCGATTTGAGGGGGTTGCAAGGCTAGTTAAATAAAAGATGATATATTATAAAACTTTAAATAAATTGTTTACTTATTTTTTATTTCATTAAATATTCCTACTAAGGACATTTTTAATACGATACGATACGTCATAACTATGATTTATTTTCTTCACTTGAAAATGTATGGAATGATCAAATCCTAGAGATCACAATATATACGACCTATAGTGTAGGAATAAAAAAGGAAAATGCATAGGTAGGTAATAATAGGAATAAGTATATTTTAAATATTCGGAGTAAGAATATTTTTAATAGTAGATACGTCAAAACTATATTTTATTTCTTTACTTAATAATGTATGGCATACGACGATGAGGAGATCAAAGCCTAGAGATCACAATAAACCTGTAATACGGCCGTACCGTAGGAAAAAAAGGAAAATAAATAAAACAATATCATTTATCAGAATACAATTTTGGAATAAGTAATTTGAACAAGTCTCCTTGACTAAAGTGTGTTGTCGATTAAATTTAGTTTTATATAAACATAATCTCACGTTGTATTCCCAAAGGGGACGGGCAGAGCGTATGAAATTTAATTTCAGAGATATTTTTATCGATTTAGGTACAAAACTACGATAATATTCTTTGTCTACTCATCTACTTCATGTTTGAATTAAGATATCGTAGACGAAACTAAAATCACATACTTTTCTCTATGGAGCTCTCTTCAAGTGAAGTTTTATTAATGAACCAATTAAGTGTCGCCGTTAGTAGACTATAATAAAATTGACCAATCACGTGTACTTTGAAAAAGAGATCAACGAGCCATCAATCCATGTGCCTAATCTTCATTTCCGCAGAACTAGTTTGTTTAATTATTTCGGTTTGTTTATTGTATTTCTGTTGACTCGTAGAAAAATAGCGTATGCATTAGCTATATAATTAGTTTTCTACGTTTTGAACCTTACTTAAGCCACTCGCCAAGCCTCATGGTCTTCTCGACTAAAAAATCATACATTATATAACAATTGCATAACTACCATTTTTTTTAAATATTTTTTCACTGAATTGAAATAATGGGTAGGTATATATTATAAAGTCGACTATAACAAACCAAAATTATTCAAATGTACTTTCATTGCCATACCTACTTAAAAACTTTTGGTTAACTCGAGCGAAAGCTCCCGTGGACTTATGAGCTTTGAGTAATGTAAAAGTTTGGAAACTCTCAACTTCATACATACATATCCTACGTAATTATTTTAATCACGGGGATGAGTAGAAATGGGGACGTTTCGCTTCGGTACCTAAAAATATATACTTCCGGCGTAGACACGGCGTTTGTCCCTCTCGCACCTACTTATTTGCTAGTTATTATGAATTAGATGCATAAATGCTATGTACTTATGTTCAACATAATTATAAAATCCGATCTGCTTCGAGATTCAAAATGTAATGTATGTGTCTATAGACTATAAGCCACCTAGACCATCCAAGATATCACAATATGCTATAGAGACATCCCCTTCTTAAATTAAGGAATCGCGGCTGTGGAGATCAATTTCACGCGACACATCAATGTGTTATGCATGTTTCTGTCGCGTTAACACGGCAGGCAAGGTATTTGATTTAAAAAAGTCAATACTACATGTTTGTTACTAACTGTAAAGTTACTGAGTTTGTCTATGGACCTGTGTGGCTTAAAACTAAATGTTACTTAGCAATATATCGTGTCAAATTGATCTCCAAACTTCCTATGTTCGTGTGGTAGGTAAATACTCATACCAAGGGGCCTAACGCGCACCGGTATCAAAGTATCTCGAAGGATCTATCTCTCTTTCTATCGCTCGAATTACGAATTGTAATTGCGACAGAGGGAAATACTTCGTTTACGGTTCGCCGTGGGCCCTCAGAACTCCCCAATTGTGCTATTTTTATTCGCAACCCTAGTCCGTTCGAAATTTGTACGCCCATCACGATCCCTGGAGGTCTATCTATATTCGCCGCTTCACATTCCAAATGCGTTCAATTCGTTTCGCTCGTTTCTACGTTTGCCGTGTCAGAGGGAGAAGAAAACTCATTGAAATGCGATGACGGTACGATAATGATGAAGAGTTGAATGTTGATCAACGAGGTGGACCGTGTCAGGGCAAAAGAAATTAAAGGGTATTTGATGATTTAAAATAAAATAATGATAACATTTTTCCTGTAAGATTTACATAGATATAAACCATATAAAGGTGCATAATACGCGCTTCGGGCCGAAACACGTCGACCCTTAAGACCTGTTTTATTATAATTTACTTAACATCTATAATTTCAAAATTTTCGCTCGATAAACCAAAACGTCCCAACCACCGGTAAACTGGGGTGACTTCGCTTCAAAAAAGGAGGAGGTTCTCAAGTCGCCTGTATGTTCTTTTTATTTATTTTTTGTATGTTTGGTACGCGATTAGTCCGCCATTTCTGAACAGATTTGGAAAATTATTTCTTTGTTTGAAAGCATAATATGCTTCCAGATTGTACTATTCAGTCCATTGTTCTCAAAGTTCACTTCTGATAATGAGAAATTGAGGGAACTCCTCAAAAATTCAAGGGAAACACATAGCGATTTTAGTATTTTCGGCAACAAATCGAGCATTTACATTCAGAAATTGTTAGCATTTGGTGTACAGGAATTGATTGAGAAGACCACGGATGGTCATCCAAAACTCCTAGTGTTTTATGGTTAGGGCTAAGATATTTCGATTAGGATATTGAAGCGAGTATGACGAAACCAATTTAAATGGTCCTGATGTAATGTTACTACAACCTAACCTATATTGTAATTGAAGCCGGAAGGTAGACAACGGAACTCCGTAATAAAATGATGTAGCTTAGACGTGTTTGAGCTTATTGTAATTGTCATGAGATGCACTCTGGTAATGTATCACTAAAAAGTGTGACTGAAATAATAAAAAATAAAAACCGACTCCAAAAAACGGCTTTTCGGTGTTTTATGCTCTCGGGGTGGCTTGGCGAAGTATTAAATTGAAGTCGGTTTTTTTTTCAAGAGAAAGAGATTATTTTCCTAAATTATTTACACGTGACGTGATAGTAAAAATATCTGTACATCATCTTGCTGTTTACTTGATCCATTTTACGTAATTGCCAATAGGTATAATCAAAATACTTATCCCCATTTTTTCCTAAAGTAACCAGTACCTATATACAATACAATATTATTTATTGCTCACCAAAAATCTTACCGCCAAAAAGCGACCTTTTCCAGAGAGACAAAGCACCAGTACACGTACTCCAAAACGCCCATGTCTGAAAATGGTTAAACAGTCGCATCGCATGCTGCCGACTGCGTGTTTTGCCAACCTTGACCGGTCGGATTAATATTTCGCGTTATAAGATAAAATTAAGATACGTATCGACTAAGTGTTTCGTCAGAGGGCTGCGAATTATACAAACACTGTCTAAACCACGTTAGTCACGACCCTGTTTTTTATGAACTCAGACCCCTAAAACACAGGTTACACCTAGTTTAGGGGTCGAAAGTCTCGACCTAGCATATATTACTTTTGTACTATCTAGTTCTAGTATGTAGCACTTGTCTAGCAATTTTGTGTACAATAAACATTTTTATTATTATTATTAGTGTGCCAAGTACCATGGTTTAGAGGGTCTGGTATGAGCAGGTCAGACATCACAACAGCTCTAAGACTTCGATCTGGACACATTCCACTCAACAGCTTTGCTTTCTTGATGCGCAAGAGTGATTCGCAAAACTGTGCAGAATGCGGGATAAGAGAAGATGCTACTCACATTATGATGGAATGTCTCCGGATCGAAGCAGAAAGGCAAGATTTTATAATTAAACATAAAATTAACAAATTTGATATAGGTACATGTAATAGTATTTTAGCACACCCATTGTCTAAAACAGCTAAAGATTTATACAGACTGGTTCATTTAGGAATTCAGCGAAGGTGAAATTGTGATTTTTAACAATGGGGGTGACATCATCAAATATGATAAAACCCTTTTTATCAAATAAAGATAAAAAAAAAAAAAAAATATTATTATTATTAAACGTAAGGAGTTGCTATGTGAGGTTAGACATCGTGAGCTTTTTTTTTAATTATTAAAAACTGAATTGACGAATTGACGACCGATTTAGTCCAGTTGGTAGTGACCCTGCCTACGAAGCTGGAGGTCTCGGGTTCGAATCCCGATCAGGGCATTTACTGTGTGATGAGCACGAATATTTGTTCCTGAGTCTTGGATGTTTTCTATGTATTTAAATATAAATAAATAAATAAATATTTTTGGACAATCTTACACAAAACAACCTAGTCCCAAACTAAGCAAAGCTTTTACTATGGGTACCAAGTGACAATACATACTTATATAGATAAATAGATACTTAAATACATTTAAGTATATATTTCTCTATATAAGTATCTATATCATCGCCTAGTACCCATAGTACAAGATATGCTTAGTTTGGGACTAGGTCGATTTGTAAGATGGTCCCCAAAATATTTATTTTGTTTATTTTTTATCAATAGAGTGGCTCTGTGAGCTGTAGAGTTCGCGAGCATTTTATACGTTTTCGGCTCTCATGGCTCCAAAAAAATTCCAAAAAGTGACTCGACAATTCTCATATAATTATCGAACCTGCTCACAAATTTTCACGAGAATCGGTTGAGAAATACAACCTGTAGAGGAGTACAGCAGCCGGATATCCGAAACCATTTTTGCCGAAGCCGAAGCGGCGATGCTACGTTCGCTCTCAGTCAATTAAAAAGCCGTTTCCGTGTGTTAACTGACAGGTATTGGAATTGGAAAAGGGGTTGAATTTGCCTCAAAGGTTTGAAATATTTTAGGAGTTTATAATTCTTAAGTTCAAAGTTTTTTTTTCATTTTCGTCAGCCAAGTAATTAAACGTTATTAAACGTCACTATAAACTTAATGTTATGGTATTCTAATCTCGTATTTATATAGATACTAGCAGCGCCCTGCGGTGTTACCCGCGGATAAAAGGTAGCCTATGTCCTATTCTGATTCCTAAGCTACAATACTGGAAAGTTTCATAGAGATCCGTTCAGTAGTTTTTGAGATTAAGCGGAACGTACATCCATCCGCACAAACTTTCACGTTTATAATATTATTAGGATTTTCTCGCCTGGCGCACAGTGTATATAGACCGTGGCCCTATAGTGTCCATTGTAATGATTTTGACACGTTTTCCATTACGCTTCTACTTACTAAATATCTCATCCGGATCCTTCAGTTTCTTTACCTAAATGTAACGCTGAGTTCGGCGTTATTTAGATTTCTGGTCTTGGCCCACAAGAACCCATAAGAATTGCGGAAGAATCGTGATCATCGCCTATGATCGTGTTTGTTTGCTAGTGAAGGACAAAACATATGCTTTCGACACAAATGCGATTATACTAGCTAGGCCGATCCCTCCATTTTTTACCTAAACGCAACGCCACCTGGCAGGAATCCTGCATTATTGAATACGGATGATGGGCACTCATTAGGATTGCCTCTAATCACATTGGCTCACTTTCAGCTGAGTTGGAAGTTGTTCGGATCTTGGCCAACCCATAATAAACACGCACAGTGTAGGGTTCCGTAGTTGCCCGTCCATCACGTCACCGGTCATATGCGGAAATACGGACCCGTAGAAGGGTTTTTACTGATTCTGATTTTTTTTTTACGTTCAGTCATTTTTGTTTTATGAGGGAGGGAAAATGTAAAAAAATACCGTTCCCCCCCTTATCTCCGAAGTTTACCAAGGAAAAAATATAAAATTATTGTATATTTTACAGGAAAAATATAACTGTCTAGTTTTTCTTTTTTTTTCATAGTCAAAAACATTTCTATACTAAGTTTGTAATATAATCACCTTTGCATGTATTTTTGTTTTATAAATTCCTACGAGATTATGCTGAAAGTATCTTCTTTAAATTAAAGAAAAAGAAAATGAAATCGGTTTACGTGATAAAGAATTATCCTTGAAAAACTACCATACATACAAAGTTACTCAGTCGCTCAAATTTGTAACAAAAGTCGCCGATAGATGGCGCTGTACCCATGGCGACCAATTTCCACACCATGTTGTTGACATTTTCCTGATTTAATAGGGATGGAACCGGTACATATCTGTATACGGAAACCTCGGTGCGCGAGTCCGACTCGCACTTGTTTTACCTAAACTCAAGTCCATCTGACTGGAATGCAGGGGCATTGAATCCACGTCTTATCGCGCTCATTTCAATTGCCTTTAATATTATCTCAGTTTGAGCCAATGAGCTGAAAGGCTTCTGGGCTGACGGTGCCACTTAATTACGTTTACCTTTAGGCTGAAGGGTGTTTGACGTTACACTAAGGCAAGGTTTTATGTATGTATGTATGTAAGCACTTTATTGTACACAATAACAGGACATAAGATTAGAGTACAAAGGCGAACTTATCCCTATGAGGGATCTCTTCCAGCTAACCTTTGAGGGAGGTTTTATACATAGGTCTTATACGTTAGAAAAATCAGGTAAAATTTTAGTAACTTTTTTTATGAATGACTGAACAGAACTATGATGTAACTCGCTGGTTCAGTAAGGCCGGGTTTTATAAAGATCCGTTAGACCAAATGTCAGATCAAATTTCAGTAACTCAGTACATTTTTTGACATAACAAACCGACATAAGGTCTAACGGATCTTTATAAAACCGAGCTTAATAGCACGTAATAATCCACGCTATGTTTCGCTGTGCATACACAAAACTACCTCGACTTTGATATTACGCTGACGGTATTGACGAATATTGGTACTAAATTTTTATATATTTTTATTTGTACTTGTTTTTTGAAGGAATATATTTTTTTTATACAGACATCGTGGAATAACTCTAACTGACAGAAATAATTTTGACTACAAATATTACATAATACTATAAAGGTTTGGTTTTTTTGCAAGACGGTGATGATTTTAACACATAAACCATTTTCTTACAAGAAATTATTTATTTATTTGTGATTTGGATTGAAGCACTATTAACATATGTGTATTAGCCAATGAGTAATACAGTTTCTATTCTTGGAAACTTGATTTTTTTCATAATAGCCGACACGTAAGTTATCACCGGATTTTGAAAACCACCCAGGTACAAAATTTCAAAAATATCTTCGAGATTTTGAGGTAATACAATATTAACTGTATTTATTCTTGAATACTGTAAACATACCTATATGCTTGTACGTATATGATATCTCAAATGTTACTAGTAATATATAACTTCCATTTTAAACAGTGTTTTAAATGTGCTTCACGTTTGTTTGTGCAGAAGTAATTGAACCCCGGAGCTAACGAAGAGTAATGTTCAGACGAGTTTCATTAACTCAACTAATTAGTTTTCACATAATAGTTGAAAATGGGGTTAAGGCACTGGTCCCACCGGCGGCGAGTAGTCAGTAATCTCATAGTAATTATACTCGCTTGAGCGAGAAAACGAGTAGAATTACTATGAGAGTAGAGTACTCGCTGCTCGCCGGCGGTGGGACCAGTGCCTTAAGTCGGGTCCTAAACTAGCCTGCTACTGGAGGTGTATGTATTTTGTTTGTCAGCGTGACAGAGAATAAGAGAGATAATAGGTAGGCAAGGTAAACGTCCCAGTGATCGACAGCTGAGTGCCCAATACCTATACCTACCTATAGACCACCTTTGTCAACATGACATAATATTGAAAGTGCCATCTATTGAGTCAGTGTCCAGCGCAGGGACGTTTACTTACACGTCTGGTTTTAGGGTTCCGTACCAAAAAGGTACAAGGAGATAACCCTTATAGTACCATTGCTTATGCATACCATTCCTCCCTCCCCTTGTCTCGAAAGCTTACCAAGTGAAAATTTTGAAATAATTACACGCAATGACGAGTAACGTAAATATTACAAGAAAACTATTGTTATACACTGAAATTTGTTATTTTTTTTTAAATTCATTATACAATATTTAAAAGCAAAGTTTGTACGGAACCCTCGGTGTGCAGTCAGACTCGTACTTGACCGGTTATTTTCTATATTTCTCGAATATAGGTAAGTAGCAGCTACCGCCCAGCCTTTAATCAGCTTTAAAAGCAGTGCCTTGGCAAAAGTAGGGAACAAGAGAAAACTCACGAACATAATCCGGGCCTGGTCTGGTGGATTAACGTCCAATCTCGTCCAATTTATACGGCCGAGCCGTGTTGTTCACGACTTGTACTTTCGCTTCAGAAAAACCAGAAAAAGTAAAAGTAGCCAAATTATATTTTGAACATAATTAGATCCAGTGAGGGAAGCGATCGAGTCTCAGTTTTAGTTTGGGCAAAAATCTTTTCGTATGTCCGGCGGGCGGAAATCCGGCAGTTTTCTTGTCGTTCAGTTTTTGTAAATTTGTAAGAACCGGGGTTGGTACCCGCGACCTCCAGATTGAAAGTCACGTGTCTTACCGCTAATTTACAGTTATTTTTCTTTTATCGTATGGCAATTATTTCCAAACGTGAGATCTTCGAGAAGACAGTACGGTTGCCAGTTTTGTTGCACTTTTAGTACTACCCAGGGGTCACGTGTAGGGTCGCGGGGGTACTCCCTACGGACGTGGTGCAACTTCGACCCCCCTTTGTCAAGTGAGTGGGCAACTTGACTGTTACAAGTTCTCAAGCCGCCCGGAGGCCTCCAACTTGGCTTGACGACTGCTGCCGTAGACAACAGCCGGGATCAACGGCTTATCGTGACTTCTAAAGTACGGGAGTGCTCAGTTAGTAACCACTCAAAGCGGTCACCCATCCAAGAACTGACCGTGGCCAATGTTGTTTAACCTCGCATACCGCACGCGGCACGCGGGCGCCGCTGCGCCACGAGCGCTCCGATCTACAGTGACTCAAGTATATAACTTTTATATTCTACGAATCTTTTGTCTTGTGAAAACCATAATGGCTGCTCCAAATGCCACGGACGTCAGTAAATAATCGATGCGATATAAATTATGTACTCGCATTCCGCCTTATTTGGCCATGGAGTTTATTGAAAACAACTGAAAATATTGTCTCTGCTGCTTTATTCTGTTCTTGATAATAGTGGGAGGACTTTAAGACTATGACATGTATTTGCTTAACGTTTCTTTGCAAAAGATGTTTGTAATAAATGTTCAGTTGGCAAAATATTACTTGGCAATTCGTTTTTTGGGAAAATTGATTGATAAGTGAAAAAATATCAAAAATAATTTACCACTCTCGGGTAATCTAAATATCTCATTAAATCTATTCAGTAGATGTAGTAACGTATTTCCGATATATTGATCAATTGGAACCCCAGGGGTAAACATTATATTACGAAACTTATTAGTATTTGTTCTGAAGTTTTGCACTCGAAGTTAGTTCAGTGTTGAGGAAATCTCTGATCAGATGAAACAGGTTATTAAAACTTTTTGCAGTGGTTAGGGCACTGAATGTGTAGAAGGAAATGTTTCATGGGTATTTATTCTATTCTATTTTGTGTCCTCACAACAACATAAATTGGAATGCCCAAAGTTGGCTAATTCTGAAAATCGAAAGTGAAGATTATTATATATCTATTTTAATCACACAAATATTCGAGTATCTTGTATATATCTGCCCGTATATTCCGGCAATCAGAATCGGACACCGGTTAGATAACCGTATCGGACACCGGATTCACCTCATTGGTTCGATTAGTTTGAATTCGGGGTATGTAGGTAATTACAAAGAGCGATGTTACGAATATTATTTCCATCCTGATTCACAGCATGGAAATTTCGTAATTCTTGCATTATTTCATTCTAGGGTGCAAAAGTAAGTGTTCAGAGACTTTTAAGTATCACTCTAAATCCTACTAGTATTATAACATTTATAAATGTCAAAGTTTACTTAAATGTATGGATATTTCTTACTCAATCAGGCAAAATCGGCTAAAAACATTATGATGAAACCCGGTAGGTATAAGTACGATGATCTTTGATTACCATATAGAATACTTATAATCCCGAAAATCATCCCTTGAAGCGATGAAATAGGCGGCGGAAGTTTACGCGGATGAACTCACGGGCGATTAAGCTAGTAAATAGATATATTTAGTTTCGAATTAAGATTTGAACCATTCACCTTTTACAGCAATTTTTTTTCTACGTCGCGTATCTGCTCTGTTTGTCGCTAGTGCTCTGTCGTTTGGGAACCGATGTAGAATTTTATGATTAAAAATTAGACTCGCAAACCTAACTGTTTTCTTATTAATCTGTTGTGTAATTCACCAAAGTTCTTATTCATTCAGAAAACCAGTGTAACAACGCGTGTCTGGTTTAACCGTTTTAACAAATAAAGAAGTTGATTTCACGGTAACTGACTTTATTATGTTCAATTTAGAATGGAAGTAAGTATCACAATTTAGATTATAGTGCATTAGCAACCGAGTATTGCTCGGTGTATTTTGTGTTTTCTAGAGAAATTGAGATTTCCGGGGAAACTAGCTAGATCGATTTTTCGTACCCGTGAACCCCTACGTCATGATAGTTGATTGTACATCAAGGGGATAAGGCACTGTTTTATGTCACGGTCACGCGTGATATTGAATCTTGAACGTAACGAAGAACTCCAGAGCGTAGCGAGGGCGTAATTAATGAATTAAGACTGATTCCTGAGTGTAGTGGAGGATCTGAGCGGGCTCAAGACTAAAACACTTTTATATCCGAGGAGTATACTCTACTTTTCTCACCTCCTGCAAGATAATAAAGAAAAACCAAAGCTAACTAGAAACACAATCTATCAGTCAGCCAAAGCCCAATCACTTTCGTAACTCGCCATGTTATTAGAATCGTATCTTCTATTTTTGTAGAATCTGTAGTTTTACTCTGTATAACGTAGCGTCTTGTAGCACTCGCAGCTTTTGTTATAAGTATTTAATAGTATAAGGAGGCTCCAAATGAAATTCCAAGGATTTCATTAATAATTAGAAATAACCGCGGCAGCAGCCCGCTGCCGGCTCCATCGTCGTGTTTTGTTTCGAACGCGATGGCCGCGGGCAAGTGACGCGGAGCTGGCGCGTCCCGTGCCCGTGCCCGCCACGCGGACTTCACGAAATTAGACTTTAAAGATATAACAATAAGGAAATTTAAAGATATGACTATGAAAAGCGAAATCACATTAGTACCCGGCGGGTTATAATGAAGTTCAGTACAATATTACAACCCGGCTCAGGCTGAGGCCTATTAATGATTTGCTTTCGGTAAGGTAAATATATAATTTCCATTGTCGAGCAGGTGGTGTGAAAATATAATTAAAACCAATTGAACTGTTTTTCGAGAACTCAGTTAAATATACATATAATGCTTGTTAAATAGTACCTATACGATCTTAAATGGTTGGTTATTACTTCTCCGATATATCGTCCGGTGAGCCTGTTATCCGAAGACGATCGGTGGGTCCTGAGCCTTAGTAAATTGACTGAACTAGTTTTATAGGCGATTCGGTTTATAGGTTTCACAGGGTGAGGCTATTACACAATATTGTGCGTTCAGCTACGACGATATTTTGGGACGTGTTTTTATTTTTCGTCAGTATTGTCTGAAAGTAAGCGGGTTGAAAGTTTCAGACTTACTTAACCAGTGTCAACGTCAAAATACATTGAGCAATCGTCAATAATGATGCGCCATCCTCTATTAAATTAATTTAGTAAGCAGTAACATTTGCTAAAGAAAAAAAAACTAGGCTCACGTTCAAAATGAAAGGAAAAATCTAGAAATTCGTTGCTCCATACAGGGCCTGTACTCCGAACTTCGCATCGTGCCGTCCCTTTCACTCTCGTGTTATACACTATATGAGTGAAGGGGGCGGCACGATACGAAGTTCGGATTTCGAATTTCGGAGTAAAAGAAAGAAAAAAACCATTTATTCAATAAAGCATACACAACCGGTCTTAATAAATAGTTGTAAGATACACAGTGAGTGAAGGTGCACAATGAGTCCAGCAATGTGTGCGATAAAGAAAAGGCTGAGACTCAGCATGTGTTGCTATTTGCCGTGCAAACTGCAACGCTTATTCTGCCACAGCCTATGAGTCTAATTCGCAGTCCAGTCCGTTAAAATCATACAAAAAAAGAGAAAAATATATGAGTCTTGTAGTTAATTATTATTTCTCATAACTACTTGCGAATAATGTTGTTGACAATACCAATATACTAATTTCTAAAGTTACCGAGACAATTTAATAATGTTTGCTTTATATAGTCTCCATGTTTGCCTAAATAGTTCAAGTTAACCAGCGCCTTGGCATATGCTGTAATCTGTAAATAAATGTTAATAAATAGCCAAGCACCTCAGAGTAGCCAATCTGGTTTCGCACCTGGGACATCCTGGTAAGCGCTGCCAATCACTCTAATCAGCTGAGCTGACGCTCCGATGGCTGACCCCTTTAATTTGGGGTTTCAATTAAGTTACTTCATTTTTTTACGATCGAGTTCGAAAATATCAGCACGGAAAAGTGACAAAAACATTGTTTATTTATTTATTTATTTATTAACCAACTTACATTTACAGATAAACCAAACATGCAAGTTATAGGTTACAAAGACTTATTACTAATGGTGCTTAAGGAAATTACTCTATACTTAGTGATATTATCATTACTCATGTCAATATAATATTATATTAGTGATATAGCGTATTATTATGTTATCATTAACTTTGTGAAGTCTAATTGTGTGTTTTTAAACATTTTTGGAACCTTGGGAACGTAAATATATTTATGATCTTGACATACTATATGTAGATAGGTACTCAAGTTGAAATACGGAATGAAATCGATACTATCATCACTGTTTTATTTATTCAGCACCTAATAAATTCGTGTGCGTACATACACGCTAGTGCGCCCTACGGAATGCGTAAAACAAATAGTTTGCTTCCGACTAATTTACCTACTATAGTTGGCTTTTGCCCAAGACTCGAGTTCGTGTGCGTAGTACTTTCTTTAAACCTGACTGAGGCTTTAGATTGGTTGAGCGGCTTCAACTAAATCTGAGGTGTGAGGTGGGTGTACTACTCGTTAATCAGTTAACACGTTCAGTGATGGTGACAGGAATTCGTGTTACCTTGCCGGCACCGAATGTGTTAAACTCCATTCACACAAGTGCAAGAATAATCTGCAACTTTAAAACTACATTGCGGGATTGATAATAGATCGATTGCATTTGTTAGGTAACCCGGAATGTAGTTAAACTTGGATATAATGATATTTTTACACCAGCGGGGTAATCACGTAACTTTTGTACTAGGGTCATTCTACTTTTTCATGACCAGTTTTCTATTACAAAAAAATCTATGATATATATTGACTTAGTGTACAAAAATTGGATTTCGAAATAATACCTGAACCTAATAAAAGGAATTTATAGCTAAAACTACTTAAATATTAACATATTGCTGTAAAAGGTGGGTAACACAATGGTAAAAACCATTTTTTCATACAAATGGTGAGACATCCAAGGACCACTGAGTTACTCGATTTATGGGTATTAGTTGTGGTTCGTTCATTACCAAAACTATCGGAAGTGATACTGCAATTAAACCTCTTTCTAAATAACAATACAAAAATAAGAAGTAAGGGCAAACTATTCCAAAATCTGCATTTAAATAAAAAGTGTCTGAAAATTATGTACATGAAAAAGTAGAATGGCCCACTACCGTTAGGTAGATTTTAATGTCAAATTTTAACTGTCGCAAATACGAGTATATTTATACTTCAAAATTGACAGTGAAATCTATCTACCGTTAGTACATAAAGTTACGTGATTCGCCTGCAGCAGGCAAATCACGTAACTTTATGTACTAACTAAAATGTTGACAATTAAAAGTAGACATTAAAATCTGCCTAACGGTACTACATAAAGTTACGTGATTAACCCCGCTGCTCGACAATACCAAATGACATGTCTTGCAAACCTTACCGAAATCAAATCATTATAGCCCCTGGGCTTTCGCGGGTTGTAGTGTTGTTCTATAATGCGCCGGGTCATAATGTGATTTCACTTTTCGTAGATCTTATTGGTATGTCCTGAAAGTCTAATTTCGTGACGTCCTAACAGCAAAGGGTACGCTCGCGCTCCAACCGCTCGCCCGCCGCCGCCTCGCCCCGAAAACAAAAGACTACGCCGGTCGCCGCCTGCTGCAGTGCAGCGCGTGTTTTTAACTTTTTAGTTACCTACTGGTATTGAATCCTTAGATTGATTTGATTGATTTTATTTGGTGTAGTCTTATTTTTTTTTTAGTTTTCATTGCTTTTTTGAGAAAAGCACTATACTTACATGCCTTGGCCGGAACAGGGATGACCTTCCTGCCTTCGCGGCCTTTGCGGTAATGTACTATTGATGTATGTAGGTAAGTATTTATGTATATAAAACACAGCACAGTGGGAAAAAAAATAGATGAAGTACAAAGGCGAGCTTATCCCTTTAAGAGATCTCTTCCAGCTAACCTTTGAGGAAAGGTACAAATCGAAAACAAGTAAAAAATTAAATTAATTTTGAATAGGTATATCAAGAGAAAATAATTACAAACTATTAAATACCTAAAACTAGTCACGAATGTGATTCGGCTTTGATTCTGTTTCTAGTACCTATAGCCTTTGTTTTTCTTTATTGCCTTGCAAAAGGTGGTATACTCCTCGGGGATAAAGCTTTTTTGTCTTTGGCGCGCTCAAATCTCTTACTGCACTCAGAACTCAGTCTTAACTTAACACATAACACCCTCGCTACGCTCGTTAAATCTGCAGTCCTTCGTTACGTTCAAGATTCAATTCCCCGCCCGTAACATAAAACAGTGCTTTATCCCCTTGGTGTACAATCTGGCAATATTTCCTTTAGAACTTCGAAAACCAACTGTTAAATATGAAATAACATTTCGTACATAACTACTAATTAAGTTTTTTGTAAACCCTTCGTGGGACATATTAGCTGGGGTTCGAACCCTCGACCTCCAGATAGTCCAGATTGAGTCGCGCCGAATGTCTTACTCGTTCGGCTTCAATGTTTTTTCTCTCAATGGCATTAAGCATACAGCCTGCTCAATGGTATGGAATGGCATTTATTTAGCAAGTTATTTCTATATCTTTTCAGATTATTTCTTTTACATCATTTGTTTTCTCCATTACAACCAACTTAACTTTGCGGTTAGTTCGGAACCCTAAGGCCGGATTTTATAAAGATCCGTTAGACCAAATGTCAGATCAAATTTCAGTAACTCACATTTTTGACATAACAAACCGACATAAGGTCTAACGGATCATTATAAAACCGAGCCTTAGTGTACGAAGTCCGACACGATTTTTAATTAAAAATGGCTCTTGGTCATCATCTACCTAGATGCCTATTCACTCGTGCCTTAAAAACGTCTAGGTCCTAGAGTTAAAGACGTACAATTCTCATAAAGGATCGGCAACGTCTGGTTTAATGCTTGTTTGCAGCCTCGTGGAAGGTGTAAAAAAAATATGTTCGTTAAAAACTCGTTTCGGAAGTAAGCTTCGATTCTTTACTTTCATTAACAGTATTAACTCAAGTAAGCGAGACACAATACACGTATGACGGCATCGCACTCATTGTTCGAGTAGACTAGACACGGACGTGCCTGTCGCGAAAATTGCGAGCGTAAAGGATTACGAAGGGATTAACAATATTAGCGAGTAGGAGTGAAAGTATTTTATACTTGTTACGTATCTTGGAGTATTTTACTCAAGAGCGGAAAATACTTCAATATTATGTAAATACTTAATAATAATAATCTTTATTTATACACACATACGCACACACTACCTAATTGCAGAACATTAAGTATGTCGTACAGGGAGATAAAATATGCATACAATGAGATTAGGGTTACCAAAGTTTGAACAGGGGTGGGTCCCCAAAGAAGACGCAGCCTGTATATCTTGGGCGACTTGTTGCTAAACTTAACACCTTTTAAATATGTTTACATACCTACCAATAGGTTGGGGCGAATGTATGAAATAGAAACAACTAATTTATGTCGTGACTAGCTTTTGCCCGCGACTCCGTCCGCATAGAACTCATTAATCGCGTTAGAATTTTATTGCTATTATTTTATGGCCGGCGCTTACAAAGTTATCGCTTTTCCACACCCCCGGGGTGATATCCGTGATAAAAACTATCTTATGTAATCTACCTCCATAACAGATTTCATATGCCCTGGACAGTAAATCGTGTTCAGATATTTTTGGTCACTTTGAACGTGCACATATTTTCGAACTAGACTGTAATCTCGAGTTCAAATACCCTAAAAAATAATAAACCAAATTAATAGTATATTAATAGTAACAAGTATTTTCAAAGCAAGTAAATGTCTGCATCAGGTACTAAGTGCTCTAGTCGAGCCTGCACAAACCTATTACGTATAATGTGTGTGGTTCAACCTTGTCACATTAGCGGTGAGTTAGGCTTAGTAACATAAGTTCCATTGTGAGATAGAAGGCTGTTGTTAGGTACATGGAAAAATTTGTATCATGAAAAAACAATAAAAATGTTAGCGACGTAATTAAGAGTAAGTATCCTACTAATAATATAAATGCGAAAGTTTAGATGTTTGGATGTTTATTACTCAATCACGCAAAAACGGCTGAACGGATTATGATAAAATTTGATATTCAAGGATTTGGTGGCCTGGATTAATATATAGGTGCATATGTAATACTTTTTATTTCGAATATCATACCTCGAAGGGATGGAGATGGGACAGGAAGTGGAATCGTGGAAATGAATTGTCCAATGATATAACAACTTAGTAGTTTTTCTTTCCACGGCAGATGGCTGCCATCATACGATTAATTGCAACATTTCTTCTGGGTACCTCTCGTCCTAGGGATTTGTTTATCACCCATTTTTTTATTATTGGCTAGCTTTTGTCCGCGACTGCGTCCGCGTAAACTTCAACTCCCTATTTCATCCCTTCGAGGGATTTGTTTTGGGATAAAAAGTATCCTATATGTTAAACCAGGCTATAAACTCGTTTTATACCAAGTTTCATCATAATCCGATCAGCTATTCTTGCGTGATTGAGTAACAAACATCTAAACATCTATCTGACTAGTATGAAGAACAATGTGTCAGATTTTATACACTCGCGGACAAAGAATTAGGCCGGGTTTTATAAAGATCCGTTAGACCAAATGTCAGATCAAATTTCAGTAACTCGGTACATTTTTTGACATAACAAACCGACATAAGGTCGAACGGATCTTTATAAAACCGAACCTAAAGAGTCGGTAAAATACCGTCATATTTCCTAAAATAATGAAAATTTGTACATTTTTAAATCCTGTCATCATCTGTATATCTAACCTGCAAAATAACAGTTAATAAAATGAACGTTTCCAGTTTTAAATCGGACTCATAAACCCATGAGAAAAAACAATATTAACAAACGCGATATCGCAAAAATAGTTATTTTTTTAGACTGATATTTTTATGATAGGATCCCGGGAATTGGTAATACTGTTGGGTATTACGAAGAATATATATCATGTAAATAAAAGTAGTGTAAAATATTTAGAAAAACCTATTGCTATCGTTTGACTACTATACTAGCTTCTCACAAAACGGTTAAAACTAAGGAACAAGTTAGAACCTCATTCGTTGTTTCAGCCACTATAAAATTAAATACGCGGGACAGCTGGTTATCTCTTATTCATGCTTCGGCTGATGGTTGGATCGAGTAAAAGTGTTTGAAAGATACGAAACAATACTAGTCTATAAATATTGTAGACAAACTCAAAGCTGTAATTGTAAAGTATGTTCCACGTCTATGATGGTGGCTACTTATACAGCGTTATGTTATTTAGGATACTATACATACGTCAGACGTCAGTGTTTTAATTGTCTGATGCATACATAAACTCACGCCTGTCCAAAAGGTGTAGGTAGACCACATGAAATTGAATTCCAGTGTCACATTTAGCAATTTTAGGTGTAAAGATGTGATATTTCATTGATAGGTTGTTAGCCCATCGCCCACAACACACTACAACCTGGTTCCCGGGAAGGAAGGGGGAAGTGCTATTCTAACCCGGCACCACCCGGGGATAGTATGGTAATATAGTGTAAAGAAAAGGCTGAAGCTAATAATAGATTATTTATTAAAGTTGTTCTTTACATCGAATAAACTACCAAAAAAACGGGCGACTTTCGAGACAAGAGCTTCAATAGCGTCCTGTATGTCGTCCAATACTTCACCTATACTCCTTAGGACGAGTTTAGTATCTGGAAAGAATAAAATCTAAATATTATATTCTGATGCAAATAAAATATCATTTCTGTGTCTTTGGATACACTTTATTCATTTAGTTGAACTAGAGATATACTTATTGACTCAGTATTTCAGATTTGAATGTACAACATGCCAGCGGGGGCGTGACATTGTTATTTAAACATCCAAAGGCGTTTGTTGTCGCAACCCTAGGGCCCCGGAGTCCGGACGCCCATAAACTAATAGGAAATCTTTAAAAAAGACTGAGGGATTAAAATGCAGATCACAGGGCTGTGCCAAATGAAAGGCATAGCAATCCAGCGGGGGGATGTAGCCAGCTTCGTGGGCAGCATGCCACAGGGGAAATATTTGGGAGAATTTTTCTTTATTAGGTATATATAGTAATAGCGTAGTTTTATTAGCTTTATTACTGTCTATTGTTTATTGCTTTTGTACATTCTGTTGTATTTGACTTAGTATATTATAGTTGTGTATGTCCTTGAAGATAAAAATTATAAACCAAAAGAATATAAAAATAACTTACGCTTGGTTGGATTCTCGTTACTATTTTGCTCAATATTGTCATCATTATATTCATCCTCTTCATAAGGAAACTGAACGTCCCCTCGAAATTTCTCCTCTGGAATTATGGCACCAAGGGTGACCGCAACCACGAACAGAAGTACTATGAAGACTGCCTTCATATTTATTGGTTGTGAGCAAAATCACACTATAGCAATATGGTCTGGTCTTAACTCGGAACACTCACAGTTGAAGCGATGTTTTATATAGTAAATTAATGCGGCAAGCAGAAATATTTGAGCGTGTAATGGGTTCCTCCAAAACATACAAGTAGTAAACATACAAATATCAAATCAAAGTGTATTGAAATAACAAATAACACTTAGGCCGGGTTTTATAAAGATCCGTTAGACCAAATGTCAGATCAAATTTCAGTAAATCAGTACATTTTTGACATAACAAACCGACATAAGGTCTAACGGATCTTTATAAAACCGAGTCTAAAGGGTCAGTTATACTGAGTTGTCAATATTATTGTGATATTGAAAAATTTATGAATTGTGCTTCAATATTCGTGAATACACGACCAATATGTATTGTGATGTGAGTGTATCGCGTAGTAATAATTACCGTGTAACTGACCCCATACAGACGAACGGTTTAGCCTAGTGGTTTATGACCCTGAATACGAAGCTGACGGTCCTGGGTTCGAATCCCAGTCAGGGCAAGTACTTGTGAGATATATGAATATGAATATTTATTGTTAGGGTTCCGTACCCGAAGGGTCCAAACGGATCCCTATTGCTATCATTCGCGCGTCCGTCCGTGCGTCCGTCACACAGGTTTTACAGCCAAACGGTTGTAGCTACAGTCTTCAAATTTTCACAGTATACGCATCTTGTTGAACCAAAGCCAGACAAATTATCAAAGCTTATTTATTGATGTTTTTAAGGAGGGTGCAAACATTTTTTTGATCTTTTCATTTGAGTGGGGTATTGTTGTTTAGAGCTCACTGAGTAGATAAAGTACCATATTTTTTGGTTAAAAAAATAATGGCAAACAAAGTAATGAGTAAGTAAACATAAATTTGGTACTTAAGTTTATTATTACGTATATTTTACCAAAAAATGTTACTATAGTGATAAATCAGATTTTTTCATTGAAATTTCCTTATTTATTCTATTAAAACCAACTTAATATTGCGGTTCGGAACCCTAAATGTTCGGAGCCCGACACGCACTTGGCCGGTTTTCCTAAGTGTTGGATGTTTTCTATATACCTATTTAAGTATAGTCATATTGATTTATTTACATACATAACGATTTTCGTTTGCACCCAGCCTGGCAAAGTTCTTTATTTATTTATTTAAACTTAATTGCACAAAAAGAATATAAGTACAAAGGGCGGACTTAATGCCATGAGGCATTCTCTACCAGTCGACCATAGGACCAAACAGAAACTAGCAAATGTGGGTGCAATGAGATTATGATTCTTTCTCTTCCTTCACTTTCATAACATTCTTCATACAGTCATGTTCGTCATTTTAGGGTACCTACTCTTGTTTTGATTTTTCATGGAATTGATGCGGTCAAAAGTACTCGCTTTTTACCACGTTGGTGGCAAATAAGCCTATTGTTAAGTGGTCATCGTAGCCTGTGCCTTGCAACTCCAATGGTGTCACAGGGGTTAAAATTTATTTATTAATTTGAGAGTTTCAGAGTTCCGCGATCGCTCTGGCTGGGGAACGTGTGTTTAATGTCGACGGTTTCCCGAGGGACTAGGTACATTAAAGAAAGAATGTACACTCGAAAATAATGGGTACACTTTGTATTGAATTTCCATATAAAGTTTACCCACTATCTTTGCTCTTGAGTGTATACTCGTCTGTTTTTAAAGGATCGACTCAAATATATACCCAAGCTTCCATACCTTTGGGTTAAATACTAATTAAGTTAGGGTTAATAAGTCTTACTGAACCCCATCCCAAAACAATAAAAACAACGATATTTGTTACTGTTATCATAATTATAATTACAGAATTTGTAACATGTCTTCGTAACTTTCAATTATCGCATATTTTCATTTACTTTTACACTTTATTTTACTCTTTAGGGTTCCGTAACCCAAAGGGTGGAACGGAACCCTATTAGACTTCGATGTCCGTCCGTCCATCTGTCGCAAGGCTGTATGACATGAACCCTGATAGTTAGACAGTTGAAATTTTTACAGGTGATGTATTTCTGTTGCCGCTATAATAACAAATACGAGTACTAAAAAACAGAATAAAAAAATATTTGTGGCGGATCTCATCAGCTCATAGCAAAACCTCGCGTGTGTTCAACTTGTAAATGTACATACTGGCCACAACGCCACGAATAGGTTTAGTGACGGTTCTGTCAGAGGACTGGATTTGTCATATGAGTAAAAGAAATATATTACTGATTTAATTTTTTGTTGAATAGAAAATACATTTAGTTTCGAGTTGAGACAGTGTTTTTTTATAATTATCAGTTTCTACATATTTAATGGGGCTCCCATACAAAAAAAAAATTTATTTTGCCGTTTTTATAGATAATGCCGCCTGTTGTTACCTACTTACTTAAGTCCTGTTCATGTTTTGTCATTGTAATAATTCTCCATGTAGTGCACAATAAAGCATTTTATTATTATTATTATTATAATGGTACGGAATCATTCGTGGGCGAGTCCGGCTCGCAATTGACCGTTTTTTTATTTATTTACGTATGTGTTTTTAAACGTGCTCCAATACGACACTAATTTCCTTAACACAGAGAATTCCATTTACGTACTTTACTTGATTTCTTACACGTGTTATTTACGTTCTATATATTGCACGTGTTTAAATATGGAAGAAAAAATACGAGTATTATGTCTCTCTACATCCTCTCTACTAAAATCTGAAAAGTAGTTTATCTTGACTATTTTAAATAAACCTGTAAAATAAGTAACGTATGATCGCGTAGGTAGGTACAGGTTCTCACAAATTGACACATCTCAACCATGAAAATCTATTGCGAAGATTCGAGGCACTTGTGGCCAATGACACGACGTAATCTTAGCAAATAACAACCCGTTTTCATCATTAGCCTACTTCTGCCCTAATTTTAATCATTAATCACTCTTGCCCACCAATTTCATCAACAATGATCAAGTTTAATACAATTCCCCGGTTTATAAGCTAGCTTATGCCGGTCCCTGCAACTTATAGCATGTTTTCATAGCTACATTTTATCACGGTTAATACGACTGGCCGGCCCGCTTAAAACGCCATCTCCAACTAATTGTTCACACCTTTAAGGGGTTAAAGTCGTACTTTTCTTCCCCCATTTGAGGGCATTAATGACTCTTTTCCTCATAGAAGGTGTGAAAAGCAGTATGTGCCACTATATTATCTTTAAGACATTTCATGTTAAGCAGGGGGAGGGGTGGAAAGCAGTATATGTCACATGGTAGCAAAATTAAAATTTCAAGCTTACATGGTCATTTACATTAGGATTACGATTTGAAACGGGATATTTACCATGTATATTTGTATTTTTGAGTTCCCGATATTTCGGCACTGTTGCAAGCGCCATTGTTCCGATATGTTCGTATCTATTTAGATTTCATTCGCTCGTTATCACTGAAGTTGCAATGGCAGTGATTTGTTAAATTTAATTGCTTACTACAGACCTAATCCTTTCTAAATTAACATTAAACGAAATAAAGTATTTTTTTCTCCCGCATAATACTTTTTACTCTATATAATTTGATCTAATTGTCGCTTAGCGATTGTACCATATATTGATTCAGGGCGCGCTTACAGAATTCCCCTTTTCATTGCTATTAAGTGTAAATTAATTCATGTTCTTATGACAGCACTCTACGCTCGCTCTTCATATTTATAAAGAAAATGTTTCTTTAAACAGTTTCACGCGAAAAAATATAATGGCGGAAATTCCATCAAGAATCAATAAACATAATCGTATCAAAACACTTTTTATTGGCAGGAAAACGTTTTACGATGTTATTGATGTTTATAAGAAAAATGACGTAAATCTCCATATATACATTGTAGACTTACGACATATAGAATTGTGGATGTAGTAAATCAGAAAAGCTTAAATTGTAATAAGCCCCGCTCCGCCTATATGGCAATAAATGTCGTCATAATTTTTAATATTTAACGGCCCTTATCAGTTGATATCGCTCATCCATTTACGCTCTCGTTGCCCAGCGGCGTCCGCGTGCCGCGTGCGGTATGCGAGGTTAAGCAACGGCCGGGGTCAGTTCTTGAATGGGTGACCGCTTTGGGTGGTTCTAACTAAGCGCTCCCGTGCTTTGGAAGGCACGTTAAGCCGTTGATCCCGGCTGCTGTCTATGGCAGCAGTCGTTAAGCCAATTTGGAAGCCTTCGGGCGGCTTGAGAGCTTCTAACAGTCAAGTTGCCCACTCACTTGACAAAGGGGGATCGATCATAGAAGTTGCACCACGTCCGTAGGGAGTACCCACCTACCCTACACGTGACCCCTGGGTGGTGTTAAAAGTGCAACAAAACTGGCAACCGTAGGTACAGTCTTCTCGAAGATCTTACATCATCATCATTCAGCCGGAAGAAATCCACTGCTGGATATAGGCCTCCCCCAAGGAGCGCCACAGCACACGGTCGCGAGCCACCCGCATCCAGCGACTCCCCGCTGCCTTGACCAAGTCATCAGTCCACCTAGTGGGGGGCCGTCCAACGCTCCGTCTTCCCGTGCGAGGCCGCCACTCGAGAACCTTTCTTCCCCATCGGTTATCGGTTCGGTGGAAGATCTTACGGTTCTATATAATCTTCGTTACAATAAAACAACAAAACACCTCCCTTCTCCTCCTTACAATAAAACTATTGCCCAGGTACGTCAAATCTTGCTATTAGGTGTCATAGCGGAGCCCGAGCTACTTATGGCACAACCGAGAAAACAACGCTCGGAGAATGGTGATATAACGCTAGAAATGTTCCGACTATTCGGGAAAGCCGATTAGTCGGCCACATTTATACTCGGCGATTAGTCTGCGACTAGTTGGCAAAAAAGATTAGACTATTCGGCGACATGATAATAATTAAAAAAGCCAAATGCGTGCCGGATCACGCACCATGAAGGGTTCCGTACCAACACCTACTAGTACACATTTAAAATCACTATCCAATACATTGAATCTAAAAAAATCGTATCTTCATAGGAAACTTACGGCACTTACGACCTTTTGTTAGGGCAAGACAGTTTTTAAGCGAAAACTCAAAAACCATAAAACCAAAAATCGTTGAAAGTATTAACTAATGCACACCACCTCAATTTTTTTCATAATTTTGAACTTTATAGTTGGGAAATTAGAGGGGGGGGGGGGGACAATTTCTATGACTTTGACAGCTAATATCTCACCAACGGTTGACTTAAATGGACAAGTTTTTTAGAAATCTCCATATTATTTTTAAAGGCCTATCCATCGATATCCGACACGACTATGTGCGTTTTTTTTTTCATCCAGCGGTTACATGTATTGAGTGCCCCCCCTAATTTAATATTTTTTTGTAATTTCACATCACTTTTATGTAGAGGTTCATAGAATATACCTTCCTACCAAATTTCATAATCGTAGTAGGTACTTATAGTATCCGAGTAAATCGGCTGTGACATACGGACGGACAGACATAACGAATCTATAAGGGTTCCGTTTTGCTATTTTGGCTACGGAACCCTAAAAATATTCATATTCATATTCATATTCATTTATTCATAATTGTCAATATTACATGTCAGGATAATTCTATAAATATATTAATATTACAATAAATTGTAACTAATAGTCTATACGATCTAATAAATTAATAGTTAATAATTAACAGTCCATAATATCTATAAATAATCACATTGTAGATAAATTCATAAATTCTTCGTAACTATAGAATGTGTGCTCGAGAAGCCATTTTTTAAGTTTACTTTTGAAATTAATTAGCGAAGCGGCCGACGTGACCAGCGGTAGCTTGTCACGTCAAATACTACCAATATTTACTTCAAGTTTCATATTTTATCTTATCTTTCTTAAACACAATAAACAATGAGCTTAGGAATAGGAACTTTTTATTTTGATCATAGACTAATTATATTTTTTGTCTAGAGGTGGAGGTACCAGTCGAGAAAGCCGACTACTGACCATACTCGTATTTATAGTCGGCGACCGATTAGTCGTCAAGATCCATAGTCGGCCCATCTCTCTAAAATGGGCCCCTGGATACAAACTTACATTTCTTCAAAGTAAGTACTGAAGTCATTCTCAAAAGGATTTACAATTGACACACTCACCGTCTATCTAGCGTTTCCTAGATTCCCATTTAAACATCAAATGTAAGCGGAGAACTTGGCAGAAATAAAAGCATTTCCTTTGACTGTAGCTGTAATGTGAGGTACCTGTGTGCATCACAGTTGTTGAAATGTCTGATTTTAATAGGTAAAGTACCTCACAGAAGCTCTTTTAGAATGGGATATATGTGTTCGTACGTCCTAGTACAGTAGGAAGGATAAAGACAGTAAGATTGCTTCCTAACTTGGCGGAACGGAATCTTCCTACTGATTTCGTCCGGGTGTCTATGATGGTCACGTTTGACAAGATAAAGTATCTGTCAGTTCTTTTCTATCGAGTCGATATCTTGTCGTTTGTCGTCGATAAAAGTGACCATCACAGACCCCCAGGTTTACTCACTGGTTAGTTTACTGAGTGTAATATATTTGCGCAATAGTAATACCTGTATTACGTGTAGGCTGGGCGGTGTGGATGCAGTACTACATTCCTCCTCCCCATATTTCACGCATCGCGTTCCAATTCAAACCCAGAGAAACTACCGATTTCTTCAAAATGTTTTCCTTCACCGAGAAGCTACTTTTACATATAATATGATATCTTTGCGTTACATAAGTAAATACTAAATATTATTTCTAACATGCTTACGCTATGTATTACAGTGCCTTTACCAATGATCGTACTCGCTAGCGACTGCGTAAACGATTTAGTATGCCGATTCTTAGTTCTATTGCGTAACCGCCAGAGGCGCTGTACTTTTGAGCATACATATTTTTACGCAGTCGCTAGCGAGTACGGTCATGTAAACTCATGGTAAAAGGCACAGCTACTGTTTGCAGTAAAACCACTGTATCCACTCGGCGACGACGAAATAGAATTTCCGTTTGCGCGAAGTTTGTCTCGACTTATGTAATATGTACTTTGTACTAACGTTCTTCGGTACCGCAGCAATTCTCGTTTCCTTGGAACTTTCTGGGCCGAATTGCGATTTTCCACCGGTGAGGCGAGGGGTTTAAAATAATAGTCATTGAACGAGGCATTACGATGTTAACTCATCGTGAACAATGAAGTTTTAGATTAATGTATTTTGGATTTCCGAAAGGACGGTCAACATATTACTTTTAGTTTACATTAATTAGATTAGACATATAAATTATGATTTAAAAATAAATTTAAAAAATTCTAGTGATAGGTATTTTATTCTTTTTTATTTGTAGTTTCGTTAATAGTCATGTAACAGCAGCTTGTCTAGTTATCGCTCTTCCATACAAACTTCCACCCCTTAAGCGATTATTTCCAGGATAAAAAGTATCCTATGCCCTTCCCAGGATCTCAAATTACCTTTGTGCCAAATTTTATCTAAATCATTTAAACGGTTTAAGCACGAAGGGTAACAAACATACATACTTTCGCATTTATAATATGGTATGTTGTGGTATGGATATGGATTTTAGAAAAAAGTCAAATTTTCCTATCAATAAGGCATCAATGTGTAACGTATTTTCTTTTAAAAATCTTTACTAGCTTTTAGGTATTAAAAGCCTTCGTTTCAAATAAGACCACCTGGCATTGTTACTACCCTTAACTCGTTCATTAGAACGCTCATAAACCACAGAGATGTTCCAACCCGCGCCGTCTAAATTGTTTAATCTGTGAAGTTTGACAGTATCTGCTTCTCTATAGTAGTTAGTGTTGATTTACTGTTCTGTATTGTGCTCGGATGATATATTACTTTAGTTTAGAGCACACATACGTGCTATACATTACAATGCTGGAACCTTATCTTATTTTTTCTATAAATACTCAGAAATAAGGGTGATTACGAAAGTCAAAGGCGAGTTGCTGGTGAGGTTCGATTTTATAATTATTTTGAGGATTTTGTAATAAAGAGGTTATCTATGGGAATAAGGGTTATGAGAAATTAAACATGTGGTATAAAATGCTAAATGCTATGCCCATTTTTTCACTTCAATGTACTTCCGCTAACTATAGGCAAACTAGTTTTCTTCGTAGTGCAGCACATACGTTGAATAGCTTGTCGAAAGATCTAGATATTGACGTTTTCAATTGCTCAATCCCATGCGTGAGGCAAATTCTATTCAAACGTTGTTTATTATCCAGCTAGTTGCGGGTGGCTACTTCTGAGTGTGATCAACTTTGCGTATTTGTTTAATGTCCGGTAAGCGATGTGCATCTCTTGTTGCGTTGTTGTTATCATTGTAGCTTTTAATTTTAAGATACAGTAACATAGTGTGTAAAATTTCATTTATCTTGTTGCTATTTGTGAGTCTGTATTTGGCTCCATTTTTCTATTTAAGGTGCTAATATGTTAAGCAAAGCTGTTGAAACTCCTAAAATCAAAAAATTAATAAATAAAACTCAGTGAACCATCACTTGTGCAGTTTTCCCAAGTTGAACCTATTAAAAGGCTTGTTCCACCATTTTCATGACCGCCGGATAGACTACAATGGGCCATTCAAAATTGTACAAACCTTATTTTCCTTTTAACATACATGGCCTACGGTGACAGCTGTCATCCTAATACAAATTACGTCATGTTCGACGTTTTAAACTTATATTTTGTACTAGATGACAGATGACAGGTGTCAAAGAACCCAACCCACGTTAAAGTCATAATAATCTGTACTGCAGTCTACTGAGAAATAGTTTCCCAGCGATCCGAATTCCGAACTATTGATATTTTTTACCCAGCAGTAAGTAGAGCAGCTGTCTCTGTCTTGCAATTATAAGATGAAGAAAGTTTTATATTTCGAGACTGTTTTTATTTCCCCTGTGTGGCCGAAAGGTACAAAACCTTGGCAGTGATATTAAAAAAAATATATGTGAACCCAATTATGTTACGATGTTGATGAAACATCGGGTCATTACTCATGAATTTCTTTACGTACACGGTTGTTTGTAGCTGATACGTGTTGCCTTGTTGATTTACCACTGTAACCTGTGTATGATTAATTAGTTTACCGTGTGCTATATTTTTACCTAGTTAATGGGCGCTATAGAAATAAGCATGTTTTTTCAGAGTAAAACCATTTTTAAAATGAACGCTCCTCGCCTCGTAGACATTGTTTCAATGTGTGAGTAGAAACTTAGAATATAGACGCAATACGAATAAATTAAAAAAAAAAAAAATACACAGAAATACCTATACCTATACCTAATTAGGGCGCTCGTGGTTCTGCGGCGCCCACGTTTCTGCGTGCGGTGGTCTACCGGTCCCTGGGATCCCCGGACTCATTACAAAAGGATGCTATTGTTTAATTTTTTGGCCGGGAGACGACGGCTTAAGGCAACGTCGGCCCAGGTCAGTTCTTGGATGGGTATACACTTATGATCTAGGATAACATTCGCTAAGCCAAGTTAGAGGCCTCCCGGGCGGCTAGATAAAATCTAACAGTCAAGTTGCCCACTCACTTGACAAGAGGGGTCGAAGTAGTACCCACCGTTACCCTACACGTCACCCTGGGTGGTGCTAACAGGTGCAACAAAACTGGCAAACGTATTGTCTTCTCGAAGATCTCACGGTACGAAATAATTGCTATACGATAAATAAAAGCCTAATTAATGCCTACCCGTACCTACACCCAAAATCTCAGGATTATGCGTGAAAGCGAATCGCTTGCTCATTTAGGATACAGCCGGGAAAATTCTAAAAGGGTGATAACCAACTCACTAACATGAGAAATAAATAATTAATCAGAATGCCGTGATATCGCAAAATCTTCGCGTGCTTTAGTTATCTATTAAACTTTCTCGTAATTTGCGGTAAATCTTTACCAAGATGTTAAGACAAAGTGAAATTTCAGAGCCCACGGGGCGCCTTTTAGCTCCAACCACTTGAGTTAATAAGCTCTTAAGAGTTGCTTGTTCGATACCGGCAGTCATACAAATTGTTCACAAGGCGAAAGTGGATCGGTTTTTCTAGGTAAGCGTGTTCCATCCTACCACAATATCACTTACCATTAGGTGGTTTGTTGTCAGGCGTAAACCTATTAAGAATATTTAAAAAAATAACTAAATCGGGTAGGTAAATGTCTTACGGTGTAATGTTTGCCTGAGAGCCTACTCCGAACATCGAAATCCGAACTTCGTAACGTGCCGACCCTTTCACTCATATGGTGTATAACACGAGAGTGAAAGGGACGGCACGATACGAAGTTCAGTGTAGGCCCTCTGTTTCGATTTAAAACTAGGACATACACTTGTTGCACAACTTTGTCGGTTGTTGATAAGGCACTATCAGCCAGGATCAATCAATATAAGAGGACAATCTTACACAAATGGAACTAGCTTTTTTTATAACCTGACTGTGGCTTTAGGCCGTGCCCAATAAAGCGATAGGACTGTGCGGTTGGTGAGTAGCCTTGGGAAACTCCAGGGGAAACCTCCGACACGACCACGCACTGGAATACTGAAGAGTTTGCGCTCCACTGAGATTAGTTGAACAGCTTCAACCGAATCCGAGGTGTGAGTGGAATCGAGCTACCACTAGCACCATACTAGTAAGCTCAATAAAGCCTGTGTAATGAACAATGTCGTCTAGTAGACGACGGTATATTTACCGGTTATGAAATGGGTTGCAACTTCGACTACGTAACGGGTTTATGGCTGTCGGTATAGCTGTCGACCATCATAATGGAAGTCGATGGCGGCCAGAAATCAGACGCTAAAAGCAGGGAAACGGTTTTTTATCGAATTAGTGGAGACGTTACGTGAAAATGTTTTTTGGAAAGCGACAAGAAATAGAGATTGATGGTGATGTGATCTTTAAAGAGATCGCGGTTAGTTTACGGAATAATATGAATTTGTTTGATCCTCATGTTTTAATTTTAATAAATGGTTAATTTTTTTGTGATTTGTATCAGGAACTCAACTTTTTTATTCTTTAAATTGTACAAATAATATTACTTGGGGTCTAACCTGACAAGGATATAATCAAGCTGTAAGTGATTGTCAAAAAACTACGTTGGAATTGATCTGAGGGTGTGGGATTGGCTAATAATTAATTGAGGTAAATGGATAAAGTAAAATATCAACTATTATAAAAATAATATCTTTATTTTTTTTATTACACATCATTGTTTCAATTGGTCCATGGTGCAACCGAGCGCCGTAATCTGAAAAAAAAGAATTATATTAGTTATGTTCTAAAATAGGAACGCATTTTATAAAAATTCAATTGAGTAAATTAGAATCAGTTTTATGAAATTTCATCTTGACAGAGTTCAGGTGAGGTAAAATACCATCATATTAACTTAATTGTGTCGTTTAATAGTGCGTTGTTTTAGTAGGCTGTTTTCTATCGAGAAAATTTTAAGCAGTCACGTTTCGGTTATTGTCAGAAGCACAATCATATAATCATGAATAGTATACTTGAAAATCAATCCTTATTATTTCCTCGTCTAGGCAGAATAGCGTTTCAAAGAACGCGATACTTCTCGTTGCACGGCCTTAACCTGTTCGACACTTAACGACGTATATATGCGCACCATCGGTTCGACGCCAACAACGCATATATCCGTCACGTCGTCCAATGCGATATCAACCTACATGCATTTCTATAGGGTTCAACTTCACGTTTGACTATGCCCATGTCATGGCGTTTGTATATGACAGAGCGCTGAAAAGGTTAAGTACACTTACCATTACTTTAAACATTTTATGAGGTCGCCAATGAATTTCACAAAACATGTGGCTATTTGTCCCGTCCCTAGACATTGCTTGAAATCCTTTACGGCCGCCCAAATACACGCCGGGTCTATCTTAGATAACTGATTATCATTTTCAGCTTGGGGGGCACATAAAGCCACCAAGATGACTGAGAAAAGCACGGTTAACACTAGGTTCATTTTGAACATGATTCAAGAAAGTCTTGAAGCGGTAAAAGCGATTTCAGTTTTGTGTTGTGATGCTCCAAGTTCAGAGTTTAAATACAATTTTGTGCGCAAATGTTCATGAATAAAAGCAGCTTTAATAATCGGGCGTTTAAGCTATTACAAATATTGCTTGAAGACATTTAAGTGACTATTTATGAACCTTATTGCGTGGAGATAGCGCCTATAGTTGTTTTGGCAAGAACGTCCTCGTTTGTTTAAAACTGGCTACTGTAGGACTTATACGACATGTAGGCATAATAAAGAATTTATTGCTATAAATGGAAAACATATAAAGGAATGCCTATAAAAATACTTTAGTAAATAATAACGGTGAATTCCTTAATAATACCGTTTAATTATTAACATTATTGCCATTTTATTGATAATTTATTATACCTAATACTAGCTTTGGCTCGCGACTTCGTCCGCGTAAACTCCCACTCCCTATTTCATCCCCCCGAGGAATGATTTTCGCGATAATAAGTATACTACATGTCCTCAGACCAAATAAAAAAAAACCGGCCAAGTGCGAGTCCGACTCGCGCACTGAGGGTTCCGTACATAGATGTGTACCGGTTCCAACATGGTGTAGATTTAACGCCATGGGTACAGCGCCATCTATGGGCGAATTTTGTTACAAATTTGAGCGACTGAATAACTTACTATGTATGGTGGTTCTTCAAGCACAATTCTTTATCACATAAGGTACTTTCAGCATAATCGCGTAAGAATTTATAAATCATAAATACATGCAAATATGCATGTAATTTAATCACCTTCGCATGTATTTTTGTTTCATAAATTCCTACGAGATTCTGCTGAAAGTACATTCTTTAAATTTTTTTTTTACTAGGCTATTTGAGTGTCTCACTGCTGGGCAAAGGCCCAAAGGCTTTTTTCTTTCAAATAAAGAAAAAAAAAATCGGTTTACTTTAAGTACGAGATAAAGAATTATCCTTGAACTTGACCGGTTTTTTTATTTGGTCTTAGTATATGTTAATCCAGGCTGTTAACTCGTTGCATACCAAGTTTCATCATAATCCGTGAAGCCGTTTTCACGTGATTGAATAACAAACATGCGAACACCTGAACTTCCGCATTTATAATATTAGTAAGATTTAGGTATGTATAGAGCTCGTAAAAAGTAATCATTTGTAACTTTATTGTAAACGTGCCATAAAATTACCCACACGTGTCTAAATTATCAACGTACTAAGATAAACACCCCAGTGTTGGACACTGGCGCAATATTTGACATTTAAAGTTAATTCAATACTATATATAAGAAGCATAGCTATGGTGATAACTATTAAACGGGACACTTACCTTACATCTATAATGATAATAATAATAAACCTGATATCGTGCTGACAGATCGATCGAAGCGCCAGGCAGTGCTCGTTGACATCACCATCCCCCATGACGAGAACCTCGTGAAGGCCGAGAAGGACAAAGTCAGCAAGTACCTAGACTTGGCACAAGAGGTGACCGCCATGTGGGATGTTGATTCAAGGATCATTGTCCCGATAGTCGTTTCTGCGAACGGTCTTATAGCGAAGAGTCTCGACCAACACCTCAAGAGACTCTCGCTAGATGGTTGGGTCAAGGGTCAGATATAGAAGGCGGTACTCCTGGACACGGCGCGGATAGTCAGGAGGTTCCTCTCTCTGTCGCCCTAACCACCGGTAGCTTAGGCCCTGCCTCGCTGCTGGCGGCACCCTAGGTTAGGATTTTATAATATTTTTATGTTTTGTAAGTGTATTTTTATATTTTACTTTTTATAAAGATATTGTAATAACATGTAATGATATGTAAGAGAAATAAAGGGTGTAAAGCGGGCGGTGAAGGAACGCTTCTCCTGTCACCTGACAAAATTAAGAGTCTTTTGTCGGGCGGCAACAAGGTGCGCGCCTTCAACGCCTGAGTGATGCCCTTGCTCACATACTCCTTTGGCATATTAAGATCGACTCAGACTGAGCTGGATGCCCTGGACCGAAGGGTGCGTGTACTGCTCACCGCGCACCGCATGCTACACCCACGCTCGTCTGTTATGAGACTGTACATCCCACGGAAGTGCCAAAGACCTCCAAAACCGTGGGGTGTGCAGTCTCAGGGATTATTTCCTAAACAGCGAGTGTCGGATGCATCGGAACGTAGTGGCAGTAGACGCATCTTTCATCCCGCTTTCTATGGCAAACGAAAACTGGCGCAGACTTAAAGTATGGAGCACCGAGGACCACAAGGCGGAATGGAAGAGTAAAGAGGTACACGGGCAGTTCTACAGGGCCCGCCGTAGACCTGCCTGCTTCGGTGAACTGGCTACGTTTCGGGGATCCCTTTGGGGAAATCGAAGGTTTTGTCTGTGCAATTGTGGATGAAGTTATAATGATGAACAACTACCGGAAATATATCCTGAAGGACGGTACGGTCTACATTTGTCGGGCATGCCGCCGTCCTGAAGTCACTCAGGCATATCATTTCCAGTTGTGGTCAACTTGCTAACGGCGAGTACTTGCACAGACATGACTTAATAGCCAGGATCATTCACCAGCAACTTGCTCTTTTATACGGTCTTGTGAACTTCTATAAGTGCCGTACTATAAGTATACACCTGCGCTAGTTCTCGAAAATGGTCGTGCCACGCTCTATAGGGATCGATCTGTCATCATGAACAGAACTATGGCTTGTAGCTAATAAGCCTGATATCGTGCTGACAGATCGATCGAAACGCCAGGCAGTGCTAGTTGACATCACCATCCCCCATGACAAGAACCTCGTGAAGGCCGAGAAGGACAAAGTCAGCAAGTACCTAGACTTGGCACACGAGGTGACCGCCATGTGGGATGTTGATTCAACGATCATTGTCCCGATGGTCGTCTCTACGAACGGTCTAATAGCGAAGAGTCTCGACCAACACCTCAAGAGACTCTCGCTAGATAGCTGGGTCAAGGGTTAGATACAAAAGACGGTACTCCTGGGCAAGGCGCGGATAGTCAGGAGGTTCCTCTCTCTGTCACCCTAACCACCGGTAGCTTAGGCCCCGCCTCGCTGCCGGCAGCACACTAGGTTAGGTTTTTATAATGATTTTATATTTTATAAATATTGTTTTATATTTTGCTACTTATATAATTATTATAAAACTTAAGTACAAAAATAAATAAAGAGATAATAATTTATACTTTATTGTGCACCACAAAGTGTAAAACAATTACAAATAACTTGTACTAAGATTAATGTAACAACAGGCGGCCTTATCGCTAAAAAGCTATCTCTTGCAGACAACCTTTGGGTAGCACCTTTGAGGTCGTTGGGTAGTTGGTATTTTGGTTTGGGTATCTAATTTATTTTAAAAAGAGAAAGAAATATTGAAGTTAATACCATAGCCGAGCACGAGTCAGTTGCACGGCTACAACTTAGAGGTATTATAACTGTTTTGTACTGTATAAATGTTTTGATTTCAAATTATGACAAAAGTATTGACAATACCAATAAAGTGATTAAAGGCTACGATGATATTAAGTTTAGTGGAACAGCGACAAAATTCCCAATAGCTCGATTTTACTCACACCTTAGATTTGATTGAAGCCGCTCAACCAATCTCACGAGAGCGCAAATTCTTAGAGTATTCCAGTGTTTAAACCGCAAGCGTAGTCTCCAACCGCGCACTCCTATCCAGGGCTCGGAACCGGTTTTTACTATTTTTGAAATATCTCTTTAAGTATTTGTCATATCTCCACTTTTTTTTAAGATTTGTTTTTAATAACCTTCATCTATGAAATAAATGATTTAAAGTACGAAATAATATCGTAAAATGAAATTAACCAAAATTTTTAACCGGTTAATTGTATGAAGACGAAACCGGTTTCTGAGCCCTGCTCCTATCGCTTTATTGGGCCCGGCCTATAGTTAAAACCACAGTCTGGTTATAAAAAAGAATACACCCACACAAGTACTAACTAAATTTAAATAATCGCATGTACATATTCATGTGTATTCGAACCCTGGCTAGCACCAATTAGTCAGATAAGCGCTTACATTGATCACTTTTTGGCAAAGAGTGGATCCTACTATCATAGGTACGCAAGGGTCCTAAATGTAAATCTTATCTTTAGCCCCGCTTGATAAGTCTAATATGACACACTTCATGCTCGAAAAGTGAAAAGGTTTATTGTATATGGTTAGTGAAAGTAATAAATTACTATGACCAGTAACTGTGTAAATACGTTTAATTTTACATATGCTGCTGGATCCTGAGATTATTTTTGAAGTTGTCATAAAAGCCGAGTGTTCTTTATAATTGTTATAAAATACATTGCCCTTGAGTCCTGAATCTTCCAACGCTTGAATTAAAGTGTAAAATTGTTTTTCTCCAGAAAAAACTTGATTATATATACTCTACAAAGAATACATTAAGTTTACTTTTATTAGGAAATTATTTGTCCTTTATAAAGGTCCCTCGGTTTTTATGTGAGAGATTTTTCATATTTTTTTGGCTAATATTGGAAATTTTGTTTGATAGTGGTATTTGTAATTTAAGAAATAAAATATACAGGCATGTCGGAATGCTATAATAAGAAAAATATGGTAACACGAAGAGTTTCCCTTTTAAAAAACAATGCCTATAGTCAGATGTTAGGTTTAAAATAAGAAACTGTCATTTAGGATTGTATTTAATACATTATTGCTGTAATTTCTTTCATGAATTTGCCTTGTTGTCTCAATCTGAAAAAAAAAACAAAACATTTAGTAGGTACTTAGGTAACGTAGTGTTTCCATTCCCTACTTAAAGGAAGAATTACATAGAGCCGCTATACGCGTGCGCCTAAGAACACGGAAGAGCTCTTAAGTTGCTAAATTGTGAATTTGTTTTAAATGGCTGTCTTATTATCATTAAATAATAATAATAAAAACTGCTTAACTTTCGGGTAATCGTTTGTCTCAAAGCCTTAGTTTGGGCCAAACTATAAAGTGAATCCACAGGGGAGTATTCTTTGATCTGTGACAAGGGCAACAAATGATATTTTCACACCTGCTATTCAGAAAAGAGTTATTGTTGCCTTCGAATGAGGGATCAAAGTTGTACTTTTCTTCCCTCATTTGAGGGCAACAATGACTCTTTTCCTCATAGAAGGTGTGAAAATCAATATGTGACACTGTAGTAAAATCATTTCTAAGATATTTCATGTTTTTAGCAGCGGGCCTCATAGACGGTGTGAAAAGCAGTATGTGTCACACGGTAGCAAAATTATTTCCGTCTTGGGCGTAAACACTTGAATCCCTCGCTACGCTCAAGATTCTACTTTAGAATCCCTCGCTACGCTCAGGATTCTATTGTAGAATCTTTCGCTTCACTCAGAATTCAATATACCGCCCTCGCCGTAAATATATCATTTTGCTCCCTAGAGACACAATCTACTACTCCCTCTCTGTGGCTCTTATCCTTTGTATACGATCATCTCGTTCGGTAGATCGGTAATGATATTATTATTTAATGTCTAGACTGGTTACTCTGAGACTCACAAGCATACGCTACGTGTGCTACGGGCTACGCCGCGACGACGTAACCCGTAGCACACGTAGCGTTTTCCACTAGTGACCAGCTCGCTAAGTCAATGCATGGTAGAAATTACGATGGCCCATATTTTACACAATACAAATACAAGTTATTTATTGTTTTGAATGAGAGTTGTGTTATAAATGGTGTTATAATTGGGTTTTTGGTTATATTTATATCACAATCAGCCAGAATTTTTCGTACAATAATTTGACTGTCAATATGCATGTCATTGAAATTATTTATTAATCTGAAAAAAATAAAGCAATGAAAAATAATCCAATAAAACAGACTAAAAATAAATATCGAGAAGTATAAAAATATATAAAAAATAAATCAATGTCATGCGAATAGGAAAATGGTCGAAAGAAAAAATATATATAACTGTCATTGGATTATGAATCTTCTAGCTATACTTTATCGTTATAGCTAGAAGATTCATAATACATGAGTAAACAAGGCTTAATGAAACTTACATGCAAGTTATTGCAAATGTTAATCGGCCTTTACACTTACCAAAGACATTTTAAGATGTCTTTAACGAATTTCTTTATACATTTTCGTTTTTTGTCCCCGGCATCCAAATCCTCGTCAACTTCTTTATGTTTCATACATTTTACGAATTTAATGACTGCTTTAACTAAGCATTCGTAATTGATTTTAGAAATAACCGTGTCATCTTCAGTTGCTTCAATATATCTTCAGTAACAAGATCGCCGGTGTTAGTTTCAGTGGATTGGGTTACAACCGTCGCTACTAAGATTGAAAATAGAACACAGAATATTACGTTCATTTTTACCGCGATATAAGCCAGTAGAAGAGTGATAATTCTGACCACTCGTATATACTTTTATACTTAGAGGTCTGTTTTTGTGCATCGCTTCTGATTCTAAATTTATATCAATTTGTTTCGCGCTTTCGCTGTACTTGATGTTGATGTCTTTCGCCCTTATTCTTAAATTTAACAAACCTCTGCTTACTAAAATTTGTTCTATCACTTTCTCACAAACATAAAAGTCAAAGAAACAGATAAGGATAAACAACAATTTAACTAAAATGGCTTGATGAACGATTATGACCGACACTCACTAGTAAATGCTAAATTAAAGTCCACAATAGGCGAAGTAAACTGACAGATAAGATGTTGCCAAAAGTAGGAAAAAAATAGTGACGGTGTATATCGATAAATATATCGATAAGAAAATAATCTATGAGATATGCATAAAGGCAGGTTAAGCAGGACAAACGTGGTATTTAAATATGAAGTTTAGCCCTTTCAGAAGGCGAAGATTTACAAACCATTTTAATTTGGAAAATTCAGAGCATATTAGATTGAGAGAAACACTGTACTAATCTCGATTTTCGATGTTCTCGGCAAGTACCTAGGAGTAGGTACCCAATAAATTGCGCCGAAAGATCGGTAAGTCAAGTAAATAATAATATCGATACGAACAGCACTGGTCCTACTGTGGCAATATTTGTGCATTTTGACTTGTCAAACAACTTCGCCTTACTGTACGCTGTCTTAAACATGTAATTTTTATACCAAGCACGTTGCTAGCCCTTATTGATTTCAGAATATGTTATGTCGACAACTAAAGATTAATGCGGGCCATTGAGGCCCCTCCCTCAACATAGCAATCACGGAGTGGGGCAAACCTGCTCTCGGCGAGACACAGCTAGGGCCGAGCGCGTGTGTAATGGCGGGGGCTCGCGGACGCGCTCTCCCTGTCTCGCTGTGTCTCGCCGAGCGAGAGTGTCCAGGGGACGTAGAGAGCTCTGGCGACTTTACTTGCCACGAGGAACACAATACCACACCTAGAAAGCAAGTAGTGATGTCTTCATGGCTGACTGCTTCTGTAATATGAGGTCCGGTCCACCTCACTACGGGCTTAACCCTTGGGTACAGTCGATTTCTAAAAAATGTACACGGACAACGTGGTCAAAAACATGTGAACACGACTTCATTTTTAAGAAGGGCTAGCTTATTGATTTCAGAATATGTTATGTCGACAACTAAAGATTAATGCGGGCCATTGAGGCCCCTCCATCAACATAGCAATCACGGAGTGGGTCAAACCTGCTCTCGGCGAGACACAGCTAGGGCCGAGCGCGTGTGTACTGGCGGGGGCTCGCGGACGCGCTCTCCCTGTCTCGCTGTGTCTCGCCGAGCGAGAGTGTACAGGGGACGTAGAGAGCTCTGGCGACTTTACTCACCACGAGGAACACAATACCACACCTAGAAAGCAAGTAGTGATGTCTTTATGGCTGACTTCTTCTGTAATATAAGGTCCGGTCCACCTCACTACGGGCTTAATCCTTTGGTACAGTCGAGTTCTAAAAAATGTACACGGACAACGTGGTCAAAAACATGTGAACACAATTTCATTTTTAAGTGCATACGGTTGATCAGATGTTTTGGAATCTTTGGGAACGTTTAAACTGTCATACTAAATTTCCAACCGGTGAAAGCGACAAACTTCCAAAGTGTCCATCTAGTTATGAAGCGGACTGTACTTTCCTAGTGCTCCAAGTACCTATGAGCGAGACGACATTCCACTGTACCTCTCTAAAAGTTCTTGATAGAATGAAGGCGCATAAAATTAAAATGTAATTGTTATGTAAAAGATATGAAGCGAATTGAAATCATAGATTGTTCATAAGCAAACTTAACCTTAAATACGGAAGTATAAGGACTAGTTACACAAGTCAATTTAATACTAACAAAATGATATTCAGCGTATGCAACAGAAGCAGTAAAATACATTTTTCTACTGATTAAAATATAATTTAATTCAAAACAATAAAATCCGTGAAATGTTTCTTCATTGCTATGTAATCAGACTATATTGCAGGAATTTGTGTTTTAATATATTTTTAAAATCTGAGTATCTTTTTTAACCATTTTATCATAGTATAACGGTATAAAAATTAAAAGGTATTATTTTTACGTTACTAATTAATGCACTTTATAAGAAAATACTTGGAAAATATTAAATCTTAAGCTAATTATAGCCCATTTGCACACACCTAATCACAAGATTTGCGGTAGGCACTCGTTTTAAGAAAGCGATTGTCACCTGACCTTCCAATCTAAAAAGAAAAACTATACCTTATTGAGATTAGACCGGTATCCTAAAGATGGTTTCCTTCACAGAAAAGACACTGTGCAATGTCAATGCTCTAATGTTACTTTTTTTCATTTAGATATATTATATATTTTCTTTTTACTGTACCTTCATCCTCCCCAAAATTTGATTAGCTATTCGTTTACTTTCCAACCTTCCAATCTAGAAAGAAAAACTATACCTTATTGAGATTAGACCGGTATCCTAAAGATGGTTTCCTTCACAGAAAAGACACTGTGCAATGTCAATGCTCTAATGTTACTTTTTTTCATTTAGATATATTATATTTCTTTTTACTGTACCTTCATCCTCCCAAAAATTTGATTAGCTATTCGTTTACTTTCCAAGCTGTTCAACTATGGAACTTTGCCCCTTGATGTACGGCAGACTAAAAAAGTAATCTAAAAAAATATTATTTGTCTCTTCCATAAAATGTACCTACTTTGTTTTGATAGTGGTCTGTAGTTTATTTTTGGGTTTCTCTTAAGTTTGTTATATATGTATAGTTATATGTGTATGTATGCTTATTTACATACTATTTATGTACGTATATTACATGTGATTCATTTTTATCTTTTAGTTTTATTTATACACATACCAGTAGTTTATTTTTGCACAACCCACTGAATAGGTGTGTTTAGTCCTCTCCGCTACACAAAGGTTGTCTGGAAGAGATCGCTCTTTAGCGATAAGACTGCCCGTTGTCTGCCTCTGCTTAAATTTCGCTATGTTATGTTTCTGAACTGATTTGTTTTTTATAGAGGTACAAGCGACCCGCCCCGGCTTCGCACGGGTGCAATGCTGATGCATGTATTGTACATATAAACCTTCCCCTTGAGTCGCTCTATCTATTAAAAAAACTGCATCAAAACCCGTTGCGTAGTTTTAAAGATTTAAGCATACATAGGGATATAGGGACATAGGGACAGAGAAAGCGACTTTGTTTTATACTATGTAGTGATATATCGTATTGTGTGATAAATAAATCAAATGATACTTCGTACATTTTTTTCTAAACCCAGTTGTGCGGAGCGATGTTCGAACCCGCTACTTATCTTTACCGTTCGGCTACAGTGGTTTATAATAAAGCTGTATATACGCTGTTTATTATGCACGCAATGAGACTTCATACCTAACACTAATTCACAGCTAAGGTGACATACTTAATTCTAACATAAATAACTGTAATCTCAGCTAGAGCCTAATAAACCGGGTGTTAAACGGAATTATGGAATACGTGCTTGAATTAGTAAGCTCATATGACTCGGCTTCTATATGCTACATTTTATAGGAATATATACTGATATTTAAATACTGATTTGCACAGCTATAAATATTATTTGCATCAAAGTGCGCACTTTGATGTGCAATTAGTATTTCAGTTTGCAAATTGAAGTTTTATATTGTTAGTTTTTTTTTAATACTATCCCATTTTATAAATACCACGATCGCGATTGTAACAAACAAGCACAGCCCGCCTCATATGAACTGGTGACCGCAGCTTTTAGTCAAAGTTTTTTCTAATCAATCTTCACCAGAACATTCTGTCCAGGGTATTAAAAAATAAACACTTACACACACACACACGCACGCACGCACGCACACATATATATACATATGCCAGGAACCCAATTAGAGAGCGCTACGTGACTTTTCTCGGATGCTAGTAGGTCGCTACTCGTACATCGGTTTCTGGACACTAAAGAAGACACTCAAGCATTTCACAAAGGTTAGAGAATTTTTATAACACTATTAGCATAAATCGCCAGCTTCCATCGGTACGCGAGGTCATTGATTACCGCCCTTAAGTACCGAATACGGGGGCGCAACTAGTGCCGTCACTGTCGCGAGTAGCCATTGGGCGGTAGTTTATTGCCGTTAATGGCCGCGCAGATTGCAATAATCAACTGTTAAGTAACTGTTAATTTAACGTTGTTTTTACAACGATGGTGGCAAACAAGCTTACGGCCTGCTTGATGACGGACCCCGTAGCTTAAGGACGCTTGCAACTCCAGAAGAATCAAGCGCATTTCCGACTCTATTGACTTGAGGAGTTGTTGTACTGACAGTTGTTTGTACATTATAAACCATGTGACCAGCGTGTGAGTAATAGGCGTCCATAGGTTACGATTTCGGCTTAGCTTCAGGAAGACAGTATGACTGTTTGCCACCATCGTTGTACTAATAAAAACCCCCATACCTCAATACCCTCATTCAATTATATGGGTTATATCAAGCTATACATATATGTCTAAGTCTCGTTTACTTCGGAATATAAATTTACTTATAAACGCTTCGCAATTTGTTCTGCAACTTGGCATAAGTGGGAAGCAAGATAAATGCAAACTCCTCTCTAAAGTCGCGTGTAGGGCGACCATGATTTTGGAATTTTCTTAGACATGTTTTCTGAGCCTGTTAAAAGTCGCACAATGCCGGGTCTAGATTGACGATATGCCGGAAATATCATATTATCAATCTAGACCCAAACCCGACACGAGTTCGAACGAACGTTAAAGGCGAACTTATCCCTACATGGTCGAATCCACACAACAAAACATAATTTATAATATGAAAATAGAATCCATAACTTATTGGTCACCCTACTCTGATAAATCTCCGTAAGCGCCGTTTAGTTACTAACTCCAACTCTTTAAGGCAATGGTTATTTTTCAAAAACTTGCGGCACGCAATTTGGAATTAATGTCCAAAGTTGTGTGATTTCGAAGCCTCGAAGCCTTTTAGGGCGTCGTTAGGCTCATAGATTTTTTAAACTCTTGGAGAAAATTAGCTTGTGCAGAAATTTAGTTGGAAAGTTACGTTAAAAAGTTAGATAAATGTTAGTTTAATAGGCCCGTAACAAGTCAAATTTTCGTTGCCCATACTCACACGCGCACACATGCACACAAACGCACACTTCCATACATATGCATTTAAACTATAGCCAATGGCACTTTAACCGTTTGAATTCTTATTTATTTAATTTTGACCAATCGGGACCCATTGATAACTTGTGTTGTTTAACTCATGTTTTGTGGCAATATAGCATTTCTATTCTTTTCTAAAAAAGGCCTTAAACACAAAATATAGCTATTTTCCCTAAAACCGTCCAATACAAATCAAATTGCTTTTTTTACATTTATATCAAGACGTCACTTGTGACCTTCCAGTTAAGGCTTTTATTTCTTATATCTACATACTGTAAAAAATATTCGGCCCCAGGTAAACGTAAATTTTCGCCTCGGAGACACAATTTGTCGCCGCGCCGTTTATTTCTACGTTTGCATTGTCGCGTAACACCGCCATTTTTCTCTTTAGGATTTACATATTGCTGTTTTCCCGACGCCTAGTTTTCGTAAGCGGATCTCAACCCTGTTTTCACCAGAGTAAGGCTTAAAACTTGAATACCGTTAGGTGAAAAAGAGGTTGTGAAAAATAATGTTTTTTATTGGCCTTAATTTTTTTGCGATGGGACGTAAATTGAGGCAATTTTTTTAGGATTATTCTCAACAATGTCATGTCATACGTAGCATTGATCTATTAAAATCTTCGTCAAATAGGTTAGCTTAGGCCGGGTTTTATAAAGATCCGTTAGACCAAATATCAGATCAAATTTCTGTAACACAGTACATTTTTTGACATAACAAACCGACATAAGGTCTAACGGATCTTTATAAAACCGAGCCTTATTAAATTCATATAGACACGGTTATTATTAAGATATAAATAAATTTTGTTAGTTCAAATGTTTTACCAAAGAAGAAGACAGATCTCTAGTAGGATGACATCTAATGACTCCATTATTATCTTTTACCTATAAATTAAATGTGACAGTTATGAGTGATTTTTATATCAAAGTGACGTGTTTTACACAAATATTATTTTAGTTTTAAAACATGTCGTGTAAAATACTAACATTCGAAATATTTTTGTTACAGACGCCATGAAGACTTAAATGCTACGGAACGAATAGAACTATATTAAAGCTAAACTATATTAAAAATATTTATATTTACAAACAAACAAAGTACCTTCACTGACAATAAAAAAGCCAAATTCTCATAAAAAATATTTAGATTATTTTCATATTCCATTTACGAATACAATTATCGCTGTTGCCATTCCATATTTGAATTTTAACTTTAACAATGAGCTTTGATTCTCCTTCGTCGGCCAAACGGCTAAATTTGGAGCGAGCTAACAACTTTATGAGACAATTTAGAGACCCCGATTCGAGGGAGTTGAAGAAACTGTCCGCGAATCAGTTCATGGAAGTATGGAGTCACTACGATCGAGACGGTGAGTTTGAAAATTTACTTTAAGTGCTTTAGTTGTAAGTTATAGATTGAATGGCAATCAGGAGTGGGTTTTAGAGAGTACAGTCGCCATCAGATATATCGATCCGAACAATGTGCTACGACTGTTATTACCAAGGCGTTAGAGTACACGTTCAGATATTTTTGATCACCCGGAAGAGTACAGATCTATTTGAAGGCGACTGTACTTGTTTTCAGTTGCAGGTGGGCCGTACGCCTGATTGCCACCGACGTGGTACAAAATGTTCTCTGTATTTGGAACCTTCTGGTTTTCTCAGTCCGAATCATGCGCAGTCTACATTGATCATGAATATCATATAAAGAAAAAAAATTAGATCACATAATAGACACCTATAAATATGTTAAAAATATAGTATATAATGTCCCTTTGTCCATAAGTCCGTGCCTATCGTGACTCTCGATTCGGGAACAGATAAAAAAGTGAACATAACATGCCACAAAAGTATTTTTTTTAATAAGGCCTAATTTGCATCAAAATGTTTACTCGGCTTCAATAGAATTTAAACCTTTCACAACACGTTTAAAGTTGTATTTCTTTTCTTTCATTCAATTTAGGAACCAAGGATTGCAACACTATTAACTCTAATCTAAAAAACATGATTCAAATTTTACTGATCAATATGGTATATGATGGGCCTTACTAAGATAGGGAATCTTCGTATGGGGCATATGAATCGGTATAAGTACGCATATGTACGCGTCTTCAATATAAATCCACGTCGCCGTCGGCCTCGATGTGTGATATTCATAAATCCTGCGCCTTGTGCCGCGCCCACACGTGTCTAATATCGGAGTTGGCGAAATTTCTCAAACCTGCGAAACATTCATTTATTAGGTCGCATTTAGCATTTATTTTTAAGAAAAAGAAAAGCTAGAACGCTGGTCTATAAAAAGGTCTTAAGACAATCTAGCTGAAATATTCAATAGCTAATAGGTATATTACTCAGTGTGTCAAAAGGTTTTAGAAAGAAAGAAGAAAGAAAAAAAGAAATATTTATTTGGTGTTAAGTCGTTGCACAATATTAAGTATATGAAATAAGATGAAATTAATAATCAGACTAAATTAAATATAATTATATAACCACCAAAAAGGAGATACCACTCAGCACATTTCAATAGCATATATGCTACAGCACTGGTTTTCGGAGCACCCAAAGAGAGCTTAGGATTATTTGTCAACTGTGTCTTTTAAAACGCAGCCATTTTAAGGAAAAAACTCCTTAAGATTTTTAAAATCATCCGTTCATTCAGCTATGAGTCCAAACACGTCCAAAATGCGTTAATAGTTTAGTCAACATCGAAAATATCGCTGCCGACTAAGTGCCTAAAACATGATCTTAATGACAAGAGCGTAAGAGCGTACAGATATTTATGGTACTTTGGTAAAGTACATATGGTTGACCTAGTGAAACGAAGGTCTTCTTCAGCTCCGGCAGAAATGTTCGGATTTCTGATTGTTCTCCTCTACATGTCTAATTTCTAAACCGTGTCTCGAGAGAGTTTGTGAGCAGATTTGACAATTATATAATTTGTTTTTCACATTGCATTTGTAGTCAGTTTTTGTAAAATACTTTTTTTCAATGGTTTGTTCTCCTCTACCGGTTGCATTTCTCCACCGATTCTCGTGAATTTTTGTGAGATCTTGGAACTTGTCTAAACAATTTTATTTTTCAATTATGTCGTATGTTTCGCGGGAGGATATCGGGTTGTTCTCTTTCAATTCTCGTGAAATTCTGTGAGCAAAGTCGATAATATATAGATTTTTTGTCAAATGAGTATTTGGAAATTAATAAAAATCACTCGCGTGGTCTACAGTTCACAGACTACACATACACACAGAGAGAGAGACTATATTTGTGACTTTGACTGTACAATACAAAGGCCGGGAAGGAAGGGATTGCCTGCCAAGTGTGTTATGAAGTGCATGATTGAAGAAGTGTGTGTTTAAAGTAGCATAGACAGTATAAATGATGGTATGTGAGGGACCGGCATGTACTAGACGTCGTTCGTAGAGCAATTGACGCAGACATTGATGAAGATGCCGCATGTGAAATGTTCCTCAAGTTGCCTACCTATGTCTACATAACCGTCAAATCTATATTTTACTTTGATCTAGGCCCTTGTTTTTGATGTATTTGTAACCAATATAGTATAGATTTATTTATTTCTTTCTGAAAACATAGATGGTATTTTATAAAATGTCAATTGGTAAAATATCATGGATGCACAAAAAGATCGTCAGAGTGTAAATGAATTAATAACAAGATAAGAATAAAGAAAAATCTTGTTCCATTCTACTTATTCGAAATCTTAACGTTTTCCCGGTTGTGCTCTAAGAAGGAGCCCGTGATGCGCTTTGACACTTAATCCCATTTGGCGTAGAATTTCGCGTAGGCACTAGTTTTTACGGAAGCGACTGCCATCTGACTTTTCAAACCGTGGGAAAACCTGACCTTATTGGAATTAGGCTTGTCATAGGCAACTTGACTGTTGGAAATTCTCAAGCCGCTCGAAGGCCTCTAACTTGGCTTAACGACTACTATCATAGACAGCAGCTGGGATCAATGGCTTAACGTGCCTTCCAAAGCATGGGAGCTCTCAGTTAAAAACCACACAAAGCGGTCACCCATCCAAGAACTGACCTCGGCCGACGTTGTTCAACCTCGCAACCTCGATACGCTAGGCCACGAGCGCTACATAACGTACAACACGATATCTACAATAATACATTTCACGTATGACATAGGGAACTCCTCAAATACCTTCTGAAATTGAGGCATACGGGTCACAGATTTTGTTTTCGTCAGCGACTTATGAAATAAAACATGTATTTTGATGACGAATGACGACTCCAGAAGATCCAGAAGCTAAAGAGATTCTTTGCCGTGCCCTAACGAGAAATGATGTAGTTTTAAGTAATAACACAATATGTATGTTAGTATTTAAGGTATTTTTAATATGGGTCACTGCGGGTGCTCAAATAAATGATGTTTTTATTATTTATTGATATGAGGACTCGCTATTATTTCAGCAAAAAATAAATGCAAGTCCCTTATGCGTAATGTTCAGCTTGTATAATATGAATAAGGAATTTAGGGGCACGGTAATGCTCCCGCCATGTCGCATCAAACAAACAAAGGGTCGGCCGCACCATCCCTTTCTCGAAACCTTTCGGTACGTTTTTGAGCTTATACTTACCCGTAGATAAATACCAACTTTAGAATCAATGTCCATCACCTTTAGGCCTAGTTTCAATGTGTGCCATTCAGTTTATTGCACCTACATATATACTTGAATTTAAACTCTCGTGAGTCATGTCGCCCGGAGTGACAATTTATTTAACCGTTTAATCCTAATCCTAATAATATTATAAATGTGAAAGTTTGTGCGGATGGATGTACGTTCCGCTTAATCTCAAAAACTACTGAACGGATCTCTTATAAACTTTCCAGTATTGTAGCTTAGACATCTGAATAGGATATAGGCTACCTTTTATCCGCGGGTAACACCGCAGGGTGCTGCTAATATAATATAGTTATACAATTACGTCAGATGTGAGCGGAATCACTAAAAGGCCCTTCAGTTTCAGGATGGTCATACGTTTTACTCCTAATAATGTTAGCGCAGAGTAAACGCCCCGAGAACAGGCCGCCTGGAGTGCGTGCACATCTTAGTTGGCTCTGCACTTGACAATGTAGACTAGATTTTAGCTACAACACAGACTAAATAAGTTACTGACATAAAATTCTTTAGGTATGTACAAGCTTTTGGTTCGGGTGAATTGCACCTTAGATTTGCGCGAGGGGCGAATTAGACAAAAAGAGCAATAAGAGTTATATATTTTACATTAGTATTTGTTCTTCAAAGTGTTTCGACTTTCATTTACAAATCGAATAATACCGAGCAACATCACTGTACCTGAGAATGCTGCCCCAAATCATGACACTGTTTACGCCACCCCAGTCTACCTTCTAGAAACAACCATTCTGCAAGCATCCAACTATTACCAAAGCAAATGCACTCGTTTTCCAAACATATGGCAAACAATTCACGTGTATAAGATTCATAATCGAGACTCCCCTATTCACAGGCGTTAAAGCCTGCATTCGCAAGTTTTCACTTAGAGATACTAAGTTAGAAACAAACTACAATCGCTGGCGCCTTGCCATCTCCGTCTTGCGTTCAAAAGGTACCATTTGTATGAAATGTGTGTAGTTCTTACGTTGTTTTTCCCCTGGTATCACTGAACGTCTCAGGTGTTAGTAGACGTGAACTGTGTCAAGTGTGTGCTGAGTTAGAAATGTACCGATTGAGTAGTTGCTGAGGTAATTCAATTCGGAAAATTCCTCGGTTTTATTTATTTAATCGTACGGCATTCGTATAAAATAGGCAAATATATAATTATAATAATGCATATACTGCGCCAGGTATGGCAATATGGTACATCAGTTAGTTGTGTGAGTGACACGACCTACGCCATCAGCTTTGCATCAGCCTATCGACGGTATGCGGACGTAAGTGTGAGTGTGTCGTCGACAGTGACGTAATGCGGTGTCACGATCCGGATTGTCAGGCCTTGTTTTCTCAGACATGTGTCAGATTGAACAAATATCAAGTGTATCAGCGTCAACATTCAGGGAATTAAGTCACGTGACCCGGTGTAGGTCCTCCTTTGGTCGAAGAGTGTAGAGGGCAGCGTCGGAAAATGTGTTGTAATATGGTTTGGATCTCTTCACAGTACTCAGACATGGCCAAATCCAACACCATTTGTATAAAAAGTAGTTACAGCGACCGTGATAGCAGTTTTATAAAGATCCGATAAACCTCATTTATTTATTTATTTATTTATTTTAGGAGAAACAGACAGAAGTAAATGTACAAAAAGAAAATATTAAAGTACCAGTACTTAGTTGCTGAACATGCATTTACCCCCTTCACGTTCCCACTGAGACATATTAAATATTAAGTAAGTATAGGTACACTACGCTACACTTAACCTAGCTCCACATACATCTTTAGAATTGGCCACTAAAATTCTGAGGCTAACATTTTTGCCACTTGATATTGAAATTGTTTTTTATTCATATTAAATATATAAATCGAAACAAAGCGTTTATTATACATGTTGCACAAACGGCGTAAAGGAGCGCGGATTCCGGCGTTATTCGGTGTCATGTCATCATGTCGGTAGTTTATGTCAAAAAACGCACTGAGTTAATAAAATTTCATCTGACATTTGGTTTAATGTATCTTTATAAAACCCGGTCTTAGCTCCTTAGCTTACAGGTATGCCGCGAAAGCCTAGGTAAGAGCACAGCTCTCTATTCATGCTCAGAAAGTTGGCGTCTAATCTTCAGACATGACTGCCCTTGAGATTATTTGACGAAGACATTTACTCAGTAAGCCATCATGACACATTTTTCTCACTCTTAGGTACTTTATTTTAGATTGATGGGTTCGAATAAGGGCAAATAATGTGTGTGAGCATGAACACTTGTCTCACAAGCTTGGATATTTTCAATGTGTTTAGGTCAGTATTTATGTTTATACGGGAATTGGATGAGAAATGCGATCTGTGGAAGAAAAGGGCAGGACAGACATAAGAAATCATTTTTGCCAAAGCTGAAATGGAGACGCGTAATCGTGCTTCGCTCGCTCCGTCAATAAAATTTAACACTTTAGAGTTTAGGACGCAAGTTGCTGACCAGAATAGAGAACCTACCCTAAACTTTTGCGTACAAGTTTAATGTGTTCATTAGGGTGGGTCGAAATTCACGAATTTTGGAGTACCGTAATGTAATAGGGCTCAAAAGTTGCTGTGTATTCTGTAGATTACAGGAAAACGATAATGTCAATTATTTTGAAAATAACAAAAAGTCTCAGTTTAATTCTGCTTTACTATAGTTTAATGTACTTTATTAAGTGATAAATTATTAACATAATTGTCACATAATTTATTAAAAACTTATATAATCTAGGCCTTAACTTCGATCCTTGGGGGCTGTGCGGGGGTTAAAAGTCTAAATATAGATTTTTTTAAATATTTTTCCTGTAATCTACAGAACACACAGCAACTTTTGAGTCCTATTACATTACGGTACTCCGATATTCGTGATTTTTGACCCACTCTAGTGTTCATTGAGTCCTTTAGTCGATAAAAGCCCCGACCTTGCCGTATCAACGAAGCAATTATCCAATCAATAATAAGTGCTCGCTGTCATCAAGACAAAGACACACGCCTTCAATTTGACAACTGTTTAGGGTTCCGTAATCAAAGGGTAAAACGGGACCCTCTTACTAAGACTCCGCTGTCCGTCCGCCTGTCACCAGGCTGTATCTCATGAACCGTGATATTTAGACAGTTGAAATTTTCACATATGATGTATTTCTGTTGCCACTACCAATACTAAAAAGTAGAATAAAGTAAATATTTAAGGGGGCTCCCATACAACAAAAGTGTTTTTTTTTGCCCCTGTTGGGCTACCCAACTAACAAAACAAATAGAAATACATGTTTTTAACTCCATTATCCAAATACTTTTTGATAGTTCTTTTTAGCTTTCTTTTTAACTCCCCAGTTACATTTTCACCTCCGTAGTAGATGTAAGATACTATCTCATACATTTCAGCATATAGTTCTGTTTCATTTTCAAAATCAAAACTGTCACTTAACCAATTGTCCATAAAATCTATATACCTAAAAACAATATCTGGAATATTGTCCCAGTAGCCCAATAGCCATGCTATAAATTGTAACATGTGAGTCCCTGATTGTTCTAGGATCTATGCTGTAGAATCTAGAGACGACATGGAGTTCCACAAAGTTAACAAATCTTGCGAAACTCGAAGCTCAAGTTAGAACAATAGGGCTATAAATACATAAGTGCCTGCCTTAATGGGGACTTTTACCTTAATACCCCAGTTTCAGGGTAACGCCGGTGCTGGCTGATTTTCGGTTCAGTACATAAACTAGTTGCTGTGTGCTAGTGCTGAAACAGGCGGTCTATGATGGTCGAGCGATAGCATGATAAACGACAAGATAAAGCGTCTGTCACTGTCTACCGAGTGATAGAATCAGAAAGTGATAGATGGTTTATTTATTGGTTGGATGGTTTCTGGGTGAGCTCGCTTCATCGTCGGCCTCATCTTTGCCCCCTGGCTAGATGCTGGCCAAGAGCGATCCCATTTTTAATAAAAAAATAAAAAATAAAAACTCGTCGTTTAACATGCTATCACGCGACCGTGATACAGAGCCAGGGATTGCCTGCTTCGTATTACCTAGACGGCCTCGCTTGTAATCAGCCTTCTATAACACACTCGGTAAGCAGTCCATTCATGTCCGGCATTTCTAGTAGGTAATAATTACTTGCAAACGTGATGTGTAAATATGTATCCGAAGAAAAGAAATCCTTCATTCCACTTCACCCAGTACAACATCCAGTTCACCCTCATCGAATAGGCCCTTAACATTGAACTTCAAGGTCGGGATAAGGGCCGTCCTTACGTTAATGATACTCAACTGTATTACTTTGAGATTCTGAAGAATCTCTTAATATTTCTCCTTAACGGTGACATTCAATGTCAATATCAGAGCGGTACTCGAAATATTTATAGGTTTGGCCTTGTCTGAACTTTCTACAGAATACTGCTTTATTTTTTACTAGTTTTTGTCCGCGACTTCGTCCGCGCAGAACTCGTTCATTGCGTTAAAAAATCATTGCTATTATTTTATTCCGGGCGCTTACATCGCTATCGCTAATACAAACTTCCACCCCCTTAAGGAATGTATTCCGGGATAAAATGTATGCCTATGCTATTTCCTTCCCCGGGACTAAAAATATTAACTCAAAGTATTTCCATACCAAATTTCATCAAAGTCGGTTCAGCGGTTTAAGCGCGAGGGGGTAACAGATAGAAACACAAACAGACACATTTTTGCATTTATAATATTAGTTTATGAACTGACCTATGGCTAATCGATGGCTGGACTCGATGTATTAGTGTGGGATTCATTTGAGGGAACAATAACTCTTTGCCTCATACGAGTAGAACGTGTGAAAAGCAGTATGGGCCACCCGGTAGTAAAATTATTTGTTACACATTTCATGTTTTTAGAAACGGACCTCAGGCAGTGTGAAAAGTAGTATCTTATGTCACATGGTAGCAAAATTATTTCCGTCTTGGGCGTAAAAACTTGAATACCTCGCTACGCTCAAGATTCTACTTTATAATCCCTCGCTATGCTTAGGATTTTATTGTACGCCCATTCTCACAGACCTAAATTTTTCCTGTCCAGGCCGGAATTCGAACGTAAATAAAGTTATAATAGATCGTTGATTTTTTGTGAGATGAGAGAGGAGTCTATTTCTATTTGTTACACTTTTTAAACCCTTGTTCTCATAATTTTATTGCCATGGCGATGGCGCGTCCAAGTGCTCCCTCAGTTTACAAATATGTCCCTTACTTCTTAACGGCAGGGAGATTCGTACTTTTAGACCACTCCTTAATTAGAGAAATACGTTATCCACGATATACAAAAACAGCGAGATACATCAAACATTGATAAAACATTTCATGAAAGATATTATATAATAAGTTTGGATAAAACCTTAATACCTATATAATTTCCGATACCGTTTACAATCGTGAGCGCACATCTCTATTTAGCTACCTATATTCGGCACATAACTACAGCGCGGGCCGCGAGTCGGCATTTGTGTCGCAGCTATCGACGAGTGTGGACGTCCGTCCGTGTTTGAATATAGCAATAATGCACGAAAGGATCTAACGTCACGACTTTGGTTTTCAATATTTCTAATTCACGTTATCTGGTTTTACAATTCACCTGTTATTGTCAGCGTCTTGCTGCTTGCTAAAATGAAAACATGATTCTAGGCTCTATGGGTTGTAATGTGTACATGAAAACAATTTCTGAATTATGTTGTTTTTTTTTAAAGATAATGCGTTCTCCTTAAGTGGCACAACGCTAATTGCCAAGACTTCTAAGTGCTACAACGCTAATTTCCAGGACTTTTCTAAGTGCCACAACGCTAATTTCCAGGATTTTTCTAATTGCCATCGCGTTTAATATTTTAAATCTTAATAACTCGAAGACCGCTTCTGCTTTTACATTGCCAAAATGATTAAATTGATCATTGACCAGTATTGATCCTCTTTTCGGTCATATTATAAAAAAGTAACCCGGGGATAAAAAAAACAGTCGTGGCAATTAGGCTGAGATTGCCAAACCCAAGAAAGGCCGAGTAGAGTCTTTCGCTTTACTCGTGATTCAATATGCTCACCTAATAATAGTACCTAAATCGTGTCACTTTAGACATAAATTACTATTATTAGGTCTCTTCTACTGATTGCTGTTGTTTTTTATTTATTCAACGACGGTGGCACACAAACTTACGTCTTGCCGTTTTGACTTAAAAAATCCTTTTTTTCCTCCTCTCTCCTTGACTCTCAACACAGAGCATCCTTGGGAGCTCTGCCAACCTTAGGTACCTACTCATCACCGGGAACCTACCTGCCTCAGCCCAGCTAGTTGATTACGAAACTTGTCAAACTTATGTTAAGTAGATCTATTTAAAGGTAATTTTTAGAACTGACATTTATACTATCCTACGCGAGGAAGGAAGTTGCTGCCGATTTGCATGGGGAAGTCAAGAGACTTGCAATGAACAGAGAAGAGTAGCGGTTACTCCACCGACAAGAGCGAAGCTCTTTAAGTTTTTTTCATGATGACTACCATACAAACGCTTGAAAACGTTAAGTTATCACCACGATGTTATTATCGGACACCAGGTTAGAAAGAATTTCATTATTATATCATTTTTCGTCCGTTCGGCTCATAAATATGTAAGCCCTATCGAAAATCTGTTGAAAAACATAATCGGCAGACCTAAAACTTAGCCACAAAAAAAGGAAACTTCAAATATCCTTCAAAGTTAGCGTTTTGTTCCCTTTAGCGTCCCTTAATACTTCTAAAACACCTTATCCTACTTAAAACTGTCATTGTATTTTGAACAGTATAAACAAGACACAAAGGTTGGATTTGCGTCGGCGTTCATATTATAATTTGAATAGCGAAGTTTTAACTCACCTGCAAGTTTAATGAAGATTATACTTTGTCTGTAGTGAATAAGGTTGCTTTTAGCTCTTTATAAAGAGATAGTTAAGGTATCTCCGGCTTATTAATGTCAAATTGACTTGAATAATTAAAAAAGTTAGACGGGAGTCTCGAAATAAATGATGTACGATAGATTTTGACGCGAGCAAACGAAAAGTCAAAGTTGTTTCAAGTTTTGTTATATTATTTACTTGGTCAATGAATGATGAGATACTTCCAAATTCAAGTGGTACACGTATTCTTGGTGTACTCTGTAAAAGTACTCAAAAACAAAAATACTCAAAAACATAAATACCCAAAACCTAAAATGTACAAAAGACCTGTTAGGACAAGACCGACTGTAATGCGGAAAAATCATGCTTGCTTGGTTGTTCGATGAAACATTGTTCTTGGAAAGAATACTATATGGAACGTACTATCTGTGAATCATGTTTCGTTAAATTAATACTATGAATAATGAACATTTCTATGAAAGGTAAATTCGATGTACCGTTACGCTACGATTAGAGACGGATTCGAAACGATTTACTATGAAAAGTGGTTCGATTATATAAAATGCAATGAATTGATGATTATGCGATTAGAAAAAAAAACCTAATGAAATTCGTTGAACAGTTTTCGGTGAAATGAAAATCGATGTAAGATATTTCGATAAAATAATAGACACCCCGTCCCAGTCCTTGACACTGTAGAGCTGACCGATAAGTGTCGAAGTTGCACCACGTCCGTAGGGCCCACTGCTACCCTACACGTGACCCCTGGGTGGTGCTAAACGGTGCAACAAAACTGGCAACCGTACTGTCTTCTCGAAGCTCTCTCGGTTTTAAATAATTGCCATGAGATAAAATAAAAAATAAAAAAATCCAGGCAGGTTTTCTTTTAATATATATTTGCGGAAAGCCTTTTCCAAAGCTTGATAAAGACTGATCGGGCTAGTCCTTAATATCAATTAGGGTGAAATATCGTTCGCGAGGGGTCGATTTAATTGGAATTTATGAGTGGCCTTCTATTTGAATATTGATGAATTTGAGTATACCTGTCTTCGAGGAATTTGACTATAGACAGTATATTGTAGAATAATACTTGCATAGAATCTTAGGAGCAATGCGACGCGTAGAGCAGATCAACCGGTCATATGCCGGATATACGATGCTTTCATATCTATAATCTCTTCGAACAGGCTCACAAAGTATCAAAATAATCGGCTCAGAAATGCAACCTGTGCCTTTACCATGAGTTTACATGACCGTACTCGCTAGCGACTGCGTAAAAAATTGTATGGGCAAAAGTACAGCGCCTCTGGCGGTTACGCAATTAGAACTAAGAATCCGCATACTAAATCGTTTACGCAGTCGCTAGCGAGTACGGTCATGCAAACTCAAGGTAAAGGCACTGTAGGGAAGAACTACCGGACCTCGGAACCGGACTATATACTATATATGTGAAAGTAACTCCTTCTCTTTGTTACCTCTTCACGCTTATACCAATGAATTAAGATGAAATTTGGTATGTTTAGTTTATTTTATCTAATTATACCATATTCATACAATACAATTAAGTACATTTGGCTTATATTAATTATAGTATAGTGATCGTTTTTATACAATAGTAACGAAAGTAAATTAAATGAATAACAACGTGAACACTGTACGGTACATACAATATGGATCTAGTTTGGGCGCCCGGAATGGGCATAGGATATTTTTTATGAAATAGAAGGTGGAAGTTTGTATGGAAGTACGAGATAAAAGAGTACCACGCGGACGAAGTCGCGGGCAAAAGTCAGTCGAACATAAATGTAACGATTTTATGTCAGGCTCAACTAAACCTTGCTCGATATTCTCGTGTTCCGCGCTGACAATATTGAAAGACAGCTTTATTCCTTTAAGCTGGGATTTACAATGGATTTTATCGAGCTATGTTAAATACAAGTAGCTCTATGAACTGTAGACCGCGCGAGTGATATTTTTTACGTTTTCAAACCCAAAGGCTCAGCTACTTTGTAATTTCCAGAATGTGAATCGAAAAAGTATATAATTATCAAACCTGCTAACGGAATTTCACGAGAATCGCTTGAGAAGGGGATCTGTAGAGTGGAACAGCCGGACATACGGAAGTATTATTGAAATGATTGCCCAAGCTGAAACGGAGATACTTCGCTCGCTCGGTCAATAAAAGAAGCCAGTTTTGTTACTATTTTTTTTTTAGAAATTAACATTTGATTTTCTATCGAAATGATGATAGCCTTGTAAGCCGACATGCTTAGGCTGCTCATCTAAGGACAATGATTATAATGACTAAGACATGAAGTACAAAACCGTGTGAATATTTTTAGTGCGGACCAAACACTAATGACCAACGGGCCATCCCTAATAAACTTGGTAACTGCATCGCGGTATTAAATAATAAGGCAATTCCAAAACGCGTATCCACTTATATATTTCAGTGGCGAATATAATAACAGTTTTTTATATGATGTTATTCATATTATTAAATAAAAGTAAAGCTTAAATAAGAATAACTAACGTAATTAAAATAAAAGAAGCATTCGTTTCCATAAAAACTAGTGCCTACGCCAAATCTTGAGGTTAGGTGGCAGCTTCCGGGCATCCTTCAGGATGCAGCTGTACCGGGATAACGCTAGGAGGGTGATAATTATATTAGGCTGTGATAGTCCTATACAGAGAAAGAGAGCACCGAAGAGAAAATGATATTTGTCAATTAACCTTTAAAGCTATTCCTTCAAAAATGTATGTCTATGAGTGCAAAGTCGTCGGCGAAAACTAATAGAGACATATTTCTATAACATCAATACCGTAAACTGACTGGGTGACTTTAGGAAAAAAACGGGACCACTTTGATAGATTTAGAACACTTATATAATCATCAATAAGTATTTCTAGTCTGATTCAGTTTAGTAAATGGTTAGGAAATTTACCAATATTCACTGACTTCATGCTAACCAAATTAAAACTAACATACGGTATAAAAACAGGATTTTTAAAGTCGCCCCTCAATTTGAATGTAACCCCGGTTGACTTTACATAGTATTATAAATACCTCCAAATAAATCTATTGATCTTGGTAACTTATTCATAGGCCGATGATTTCCAAACTAGGTCAGTGTTTAATGACTTCTAAAATACCTGTGTTTAATATCGGTGATTACCGATCGATACACGTTTAAAGATTGAACGGGACATTTGGGTAATAATAAGTATAATAACACGGTAGGAAGTTGTAATAATGTAGGTATTTCAAATATACATCGTTTATTTCATGTATGTATGTAACACTTTATTGTACACAATAACAGGTTAAAACAATATACATGTCACATAAGATTAGAGTACAAAGGCGAACTTATCCCTATGAGGGATCTCTTCCAGCTAACCTTATGTGTAACCGTATATGTCTTTTCATTATATGTCAGGTTACAAATAGGTATAAAAATAATGTTTTGTCATACACTGTATTCGAACAGTCAATCTAATTGACAATATCATGTGACATTAACCAGTGAAGAAAAAAATGTGAGGAGCCAAACTAGCATTCATTTGCGAAGAAATTCAAAGATTTTCAGCCACCAGCCGCACGAGACACAATAGCAGCAGACGCCGTAGCGGGCCCCCAGGCCGGGGGCTCGCACATCACCAGCAGCATCTGCCGTCCCCCAAATGACGGCCAGAAGCCTGCCCGCCGTAGCGGTGACGCGACCCGCAACAGCTCCCAAAGCGCCCAGCGCAGGCGGAGCCTCCTAGCACCCAGGAGGGTGCAGAAGAAACCGAACGAAACGAACGATTTTCAGCGTTCTCCACTGAGTTTTTAAAAAGGTCTACACGCTGAATAAATATTACAATTTAGAATTCACCTTTTTTTCAGGTAACGGCTACATCGAGGGCACGGAGCTGGACGGGTTCCTTCGGGAGTTCGTATCTAGCGCCAACTTCACAGACATCAGTCCTGATGTGAGTTCTTCAAATAATCACTTTAGTTCAAGGAGAAGTTAATTTGCATGTTCTCTCACTTACCCATTTGCTATAGGTACTTCGTTTTTTACCCGTCACGCAATTTAACCATTTAATTAGCAATGTCATTTATAAACTACACAATTTTCGATGGTTTTAGTTTCCATTGTTTTTGCAGACAGTTTCTTTTTGGTCTACAAGTTACCAACGAGGCTGGAAGTCACTTTTTTTAATTTGTGGAGTAAAGGGCTGAACGAAAACATGCTTGAAACGGAAAAATAAGTGGAGAGGAAAATATTCTAAACGTAATAAGTTACTGAAAAGAGTGAATTTAGACAATATTAATTATGACGCCTAGGGAAATGAAGAAGCGAGGCTAAATTGACCGATAAAATTGTAATATAAAAAAACAAGGTATAATTAAGGGACGAATGCTATGTCCGATATAAAGCCGCTAGACAGAAGCCTCTCTATCGCAGTTGCATTTGTGAAATGTACTTATTGAGTTAGGTAACAAAATTTGATCTTACATTCAGGCACTATGGACTAGCCCCCAAAACATCTAAGTCCCGTCGAGCCCCCTCCCCCCAACTTAAATCCTACAGAATTCCGAGGAGTCGTTTATCCGAATCCATATTTTTCCAAACTTTTTTTATGAATAATTGAACAGAGATTGGCCTTACTCTCGCCTGGTGGAAAGAGATAACAAAGCCTAAATGTACACAGATCGTTAGTATAATTTCGATAAAGATGATGAAATATGTAGGTAGGAAACTCAAGAAATTTAAGATTTTACAGGTTATAATAACCCAGTCATCATTTCTATTAAATCTATGTTTTAGTTTGGCGGAAATTGTTTATTTGGATTTTCGGAATAAGTAGGAATGATGCTTGCTAGAATACCAGCTTTAAAAACAAGGCTTTAATACGTAAAGTTCATGTTAGATACTCGGCGGTTTTCTGATATGAAAGGCAGATTTTATTCAACCGAGAAGTATTGTCTTTCGAGCTGAGATATAAGTCGGATCAGACCGAGATTATCTTTTATTCATCCGTCCGTGACTACTATAGATCTACGAGTATGTACGGTAGGCTTTTGTACACTTTCGCTTTAAAGTCATGATTAAAGTCTCATACTCTAAAGGGTGAAAGCGACCACAACCATAGTGTCCAGCTGTTTAAAGCGTACCACACACTGCAGCGGCCTGTTGAACACTATGACAATCCTAACAATTATTAAGACACAAACGGCCGCTGCTATGTGTGACACGCTTAATGAGGTTAACTGTACATTCCCATGGGTGAAAGCGACAAGGAAAGTATCCAGCTACTGAATGTTCATAGAACTCGATTTCCTGAGATAATATCGATTGTGTTCCTCACGTCACAAGCTACGTTGATTTAAAAAACCTAAAGTTAAGTTAGTAATTAGTTCGTCTGACGAAGGCGATAAATATGGCTCTTATTATTATGTCACTAACAGTGGCGGTGGGTCAAAATTTTTCTTAGGCAAGCCGGTACTGGATTTGACTTAAAATTTCTTCATGAGCTGTAGGAAAATTGCTCAGGCGCCTGAAACTTAGGCAAGCCGACGGGAATCGTGTTCTATGGACGCGCCGCCACTGGTCACTAATGACTATTTTAAATATCTCCTTCGTAGGATGTGATATTAACAATGTACTTTTGTTAGGTTTAAAAAGTACTAGTATATTAAGCGCATCTGTAGCCACCTTTATGTAAAACTCCAGACAGCAAGTCAACATAGTGGGCATTTTTCACGTCAGCGCAAAAATATCAACTCTCCCTGGATCAGGGTTATCCATCACGTTCGAAATATAAAAGACAACTTGCATATAAGAGTAGTACGGAATCGTGAATTCAAAGTGGAATGCAGTAAGATTCAATATGGAACGAAGACGAACGGTTTGCTAATAGTTCAGTTATTTGAATTACATGTACCTGGTGCCAAACGAGCCTGACAGTAATAAATATTTGGCATTCCTTTTTAGGCAACGTATTGTAGAAATTATAAACATAGGTATATTTCTGTATCAAATAATCCAATATTTTCGCTAAACATAAGAGGCAGCCCTAGCTGTAGGATATTGAAACAATAAGCCCACGTAGACATTCCGAGATGTACCAGAAAGCTCCAACTAAAAAGCTCCGGCTTTTGGTCAATAAAACAGCTTTTAATTGAGCTTTTCAAAGTTTGATACAACGCGAAACTGGAATGGGGTTTCTTAAAATACGCTTACGGGAAGTGCATTTTGTGCTCATACGTGGCAATCCACGTCACAGTGTCAGTGTTCTCCAATGAGAACACTTTGGTTTCTAGGCCACTTAATACCTTGTCGCAGTGAAAATTAATATGAAAGCTGTTAGAGATCTCATATTAATGACACTGTGACATGGTACGAAGTGGCCTACTAATCATTTTGGTTGACCGTACAAAAACCATTGAAAACTTCCATCTTCCGGCTATCATCGTTAGTGGCATCAACGCGATGGTACAGGTCGCATTTCTCAACCACTTCTCGCGCAATTTTGTGAGCAGGTTCGATAATTATATGGATTTTTTGTCGACTTTGTTTTGGTTTTTTTTTTTCAAAATGGCGCTATGGGGGTTGAAATAATAAAAAAAATATCACTCGCGAGGTTTACAGCTCACAGAGCCACTAGGTAGTATACAAAAGTGTTAATTAACTAACATTTGACTTTGACTGTATCAAAATATTGCAAATTGCAAAGTTTCAAGTATTTTACCAAGTTATAATATTTTGTTTGGTGTTCTTCAAATTCGTTCACGTTTTCGCAATTAAAGATGAATCTGTGTTGAGCACAAAAAAATTAAAGTCCTTAACGATTTGTGTCTAACGACCTAACATCAGTCAGCATGGTATTCGTTGCACAATACCAATCTCACTTAAGTTCAAACTCAGAAAATATTGATTGTTTTGTCGATTCAGTTTATCTACTTTATCAAAATCGCTCCATGCAGATTGGAATCATAAAAGATATCACTCGCGAGGTCTACAGCTTACAGAGCCACTAGTTTGATATTTCAAACACTACAGGAACGTGTAATAACTTCGGTTCTGTTCTGAAATCAATTTATTGGTCACCCAGTCATCCGCCTCACTAAACGTCTAGAATCCAGCCAGTGTACGAACAGGGTAATAAACTTGAGCTAACCGACAGTTGTGCTAACTCCCCGCGGCTAACACCTGTTGCCTGGATTGATGATAAGCCAGGCACTGTAGGAACCGGAGCGGTAAACCTAGGAAAAGTACTAATTAAGGCGAATTTAGCCCTCAAAATAATGTCTTGTTCGTTCGTTAATGTTACCTCTATATGCTTTGCTCGGAACCTTACGAAATTCGGCATAAAAATAAGTTATTTGTCAATAATTTGCCAAGGATACTTATAACATGGAAAAATTGTGCTTCCTTCTGTACTTATAACTGCAAAACAATTATGATTTATGTATAGTAATTTTAACGATTAAATTAATAAGGATGTAATTTAATCTAATGTATATTATATCTATCATTTTATTCACAAAAACCTTTCAACCACAAAATACAAAAGTGAATTCATTGTTAGCGTAGATTATCAAAATATGAAATAAAGGAAAAATACATCTCAACAGCTATTTCTCTTAAATAACTGGTTATGTAATCACTTATTGCTAATTATGTAATCACTTAAAGGTTGCAAAACTATTAATTAAGTAAATAAATCTTTAGTCACCGAGTCTTTATTAGTTAATACTAAACTGATTCCTAATCAGTCGAGTACAGCTCCCTAGCGGACAAACAGTTGTTTAAATAACATTTTTCCGCACGATCTCATACTGCAAATAAATCGCGAGTGTACTTAAACTGCAAATGAGTTCGCATAATCGCCCGTTTGCATGTGTATTGTTGATACATTAGTTTACAGTGTATAGCAATAAGTGTTGAAACTGTTTCAGTACTTGAAAAAGATTATTCGCTGTAGTGGATTAAGGCATGAGATTTTATTAAACCTTTGAAGAATCACCGGTGAGCTATGAGTACTATCACAATCAATTGGATTTTTGAGAGGATCTAAGGCAGCTCAATGGTAAGATCAAAGCACGGACGCAAAGATCGCTGGTTGTTATCCCATGCATTCTGACTTGACATTTCGGTTTGATTGAAAGTCATAATTTCATCAGCTGACGCCTCTGCTGGATAACTTTCAGTGGATGTGCAATTATCGAGTCTACCTGAATTATCTCTAAAACGCCGATGTCTTTACCAAACTGAAAACCTATAAAACATCGCTTAAACTACCTCAAGCTGCCAGAAATCTCTAAATAATCTCCTCGGGAATAAATTATAGCTTGACATTTTAACAGTTCTTCAGAAAATCATGTACATTAAGATGTTCATTGTCACAATTTCATTACAACTGGTTTTAACTGCACCTCCGATAGCGCTCTCCTTCGAAATGGAGCTAAGAAAAGTGCTAGAAACCAGAATGCCCGAAAGTGAGAATTTGAAAAGGAGAGAAAAAGCATTCGAGACAGAGAGTTTTGATAACCGTTTTGGATCGATAGGCATCCGATCGAATGCTGCTTTTGTTGGGAGTAACTGCGCATCGGGCTACGCGAAGTTCAATGGAATGTGTTATGAAATTGACTAATAGAAGAGATCGATCGATCATCGATTATTGACTTGATCGCCGTCTGCTGAGCTTAGGTCTGTGAGTACCTATGTCACTCCTCTCGATCCTCCGCTAGTCTAAGAAGTGACCCGTAATGTCTAATGTCGTGGGACTCATCGAGATGGTGGTGCACCACCGGTGCTTACTTTTTAAAATGGCCGGAAAAGTGGACGTTACTCGCTATTAGAAGCTGAAGTATACCTATAGTATTATGGTCCGATAAAAAATAAAAATAATAACCAGCCAAGTTATACTCCACTGCTAGTCTACATTTAAAAACCAGTTTCCTATACTGGGAATTAAAAAAAGGTTGTATCTTCATGGGAAACCTACGGCACGTACGTGCTTTTCTTTGCGTCAACAACAAAATATTGTAATTTAATAGAATTAAATTGTTACATATTTTTGCAAACGTGGTTATAAACGTGGTACTTTTGTGGCGGTATAATTGTACGAGTAGGTATGAGTATATCGTGCGGAATGTTGAATTTTTCGGACTACCTACCTAAGTACTTATTGCTTTGCCATCTATAAAACTAAGTTCAATAAATTTACGTTTTTTATTAGCATTTGAAATGTAGCCCTCATGTCACTTCTATACGAGTAAATAATATCTGAGCTTATTTAATATTAAATCAATAAGTAAATGAGCAACGGGTACCCATCGCCATGGTGGAAAACGCACAATATGCTTGTTCAGTAAGTATCACCCAACACACAAAAGTGAAATATTGATTATCGGAAATATGACGCCGAGTAATTAATTGCGATACTTACTCAAGTTAATTGTAAGTCGATACGTGTAGATTGAGATGGGGCAAAAAGCTTTCGTATTTCCGCCGCTTCCGGCTCTTCAAACTCGATCTCTAACATTTATTCTGAAAATAGACCACAAGGGCACTTATACTTGTCATAATATTAATTTACAATTTAAGAAAATCTGACTATATGAATACTTTTTTCCTGTCAAAATACTAATTTACAGTTTAAGAAAGAATAATAATTCCCAAATTACAAATATAGGAAAATTTATGTCATATGGTGAAAATAAACTTGCAAAGTTATCTATTACAACATCAGTAAAGTTAGAGAAGTATAAGGTCTCAGTCTGATTAAGCAAAGATTATAATGAAATTGATGTAATATCCTAGAGATGTGCATGGTCTCTATGAGATTTCAATTTCCTAAGTGGCAAATTGACTATTTCGATAGGTACCTATTTTATTATAAAATCGTATACGACTGGCCTTCACTGCAATCTTGTGTTTACTTCTAGTGTTGTAGTCATGGATATCACTGTTAAGGTTGAATTCCTGTATTTTTTTTCCGCACATGCATAATATTTTCAAGAATGTATTGGCATGCTACAGTAAGAATGTTTGCCTCTTTAAATTTATCTCTGAGAGATTCTCTGGCTTTTAGTTCGTAGATGGAGCGTACAGCTCGTTTCTGTAGCACGAAGATGGTCTGGATGTCAGCCGCTTTACCCCACAACAGGATTCCGTAGGACATAACTGGACATAGTTAACTGTCTAATACGTCTAGCTGCATAGACCGCAGAACTAAGTTTTCCAGCCAGAGTGGCAATATGCTCATACCATTGCAGTTTTGAATCCAAGGTAATGCCTAAGAAGTGTGTTGTCTTCAACAGTTCTCTACAGGTCGCATTTCCCAGGTGGTTCTCGTGAAATTTTATGAGACAGTCCGTTAATATTATAAATACACTCACGAGTAAAAATAAGGATACACTTTGTATTGAATTTACATAGAAAGTTTACCCGTGGGTTTTCTCGTGAGTATAAATATATATGCTTTGTTGTGTCCATTCAGATTTTGGAATTTTTCAAAAATCTATCACTTGTGAGGCCTTATCTTATTTGGATGAGGGCCCAAGCGGATGCACTTCGACCCAGTGGGATCTTTTGTGCAATGTGAGGTCTACTTATATCACATAGCTCATCATATTCAATTCAATCGGTTTCAAGAAAGTTGTTGTGACAAATTGACAGGTGTGTAGAACGCTTATTACCACGTCGTTTGACCAAGTTAGTATTGCACACCTCAATAAAAATACAAAACAGTTCCGAACAAAACATAGCAAGACATAAGCAAAAGGTAGACAACATGACGGTTTATCGCTAAAGAGCGATTTCTTCCAGACAACCTTGTAGTTGCTTTAAGGATGAGCAGCGATAGTAACAGTGAAAATAATATTTTTTTCTAAATATGCGGTGTAAGGAGCGTAGTTTTCGTTAAGTACTAACTATAATGAATTAATAAAACAGGTTCAGCACGCAGCCTGGAACCCTACAACTTCTGTCTTAAACATTCACCTCTACCAAGTGACATCAGTTATGGGAACTAACAACTGTGTCAAAGTTAAATTACTATCGTCGTTATTAGGGCCCGTTTAAACTCAGTTACGTAAAGGTGTAACTTCTAATGGAAGCTGAGTAAGTTATGACCAGCGAAAGGTAACAGTGATATTAAACAATATTTAGACCTATTTGAAGTACAAGTGTCGTACACTGTCGTAGTGATTATAGGTACTTTAATTTTCATTAGACTCATTCAGTTATCCTTTGGATATTTATATGTAATATGTATTTTAATATGTAGTCATCTCGTAGATACGTATTTATGTTACAGAGGCTGTTTAATTTGGGACTTTATTTTATAAGTATACTAGCGACCCGCCCCGGCTTCGCACGGGTGCAATGCTGATGCATACATATAAACCTTCCCCTTGAGTCACTCTATCTATTTAATAAAAAAAGCGCATTAAAATCCGTTGCTTAGTTAATTAGTGCTTAGATTTAAGCATACATAGGGATATAGGGACATAGGGACAGAGAAAGCGACTTTGTTTTATACTATGTAGTGATATTATCTATAAATTTACGTACTTATATTACACATAAAGGAACGCTCGTGCCCCAGCGGCGCCCGCGTACCGCGTGCGGTATGCGAGGTTGAGCAACGTCGGCCCAGGTCAGTTCTTGGATAGGGGACCGCTTTGTTAACTGAGCGCCCCCGTGCTTTGGAGGTACGTTAAATAATTGATCCCGGCTGCTGTCTACGATAGCAGTTGTTAAGTCAAGTTAGTGGCCTCCGGGCGGCTTGAGAACCTCTAACAGTTAAGTTGTCCAACTTGACAACCCTAATTCCAATAAGGTCTGGTTCCCCTCGGGTTGGAAAGTCAAATGGCAGTCGCTTCCGTAAAAAGTAGTGCCTACGCCAAATCTTGGGATTAAGTAGCGGACCCCAGGCATCCCATAGGATGCAACTGTACTGGGATAACGCTAGGAGGATGATGATGATTACACCTAAAGTAATAATATACGAAGAACCATAAATAATAAATTAATATACCAGTAAGCAAGTCTATAAGACTCTTGAATGTTCTACGTAACAATATATATTACCAATCCTCGACCTTGCACAAATAGCAAAAGGTCTAATTTCGCTTGTCAATTACGTTGATTTAACACATGGCAAATTACCTAGTACATCAAAGTTCTTAAAAATAAAAATGTCCCATCCAAATATTATGAGATATACGTAATTTGAGCCTTATTTTATCCTTGATATGGTTGATATTTCCACTAAACCCTCTCTAAAATTGGAACACTTTCAGATCAAGACGTGGCGAATTAGGTACCTGTCTACAGCCCTAATGTATCTGTTTTCGTCGTACATTACTTTTGTGAGTAGGTACCTAGTTATAAAAAGTTAGCGGCCTTTATGAGCCTTTACGAAGAAGTTTCATAAATCATGATTTACAAGTTGCCTCTCTTTTGATTCAGGATGAGACATATTGAATTTAAAATGTTGTTTTGACGACACAGAGCCGAATGTCAATTCTCGTATACTATTGATTTTTATAATTTTAAAGTCGATTTCGTATAATAACCGATACTAATGACCTAACGCATTATGATATTCGATATCCATTCTCAATCATTCAGAGTACGAGTATAACTTAACTTGGGCTGCCAGTTGAATTAATACGTACCTGTGATGTTACAATAGATTATATATCCATTAATATTGTTTATCTACACCCATATAGTGTGGGTAAGGAGCAGCTTTACATTATACCGTGCACCGCGTCTAGGGCATGCAAAACGGTATCCTGAGATCCCGCAATACCGGGATCTCAGACCGATTTTTGCGGTATTTCATTTCAATACCGGGATTGAAACAGAGCAAGACCGAAATATCGGAATACCGGTATTGAAGATTTTTCATTTAATAGAAAAATATGAGTCTTATGTATTCGTAAAATTTATGAAAAGGCAAACACAAGAGAGTTGAGTATTTATAATTATTTCGTTATTATTTGTTATTCTTCGCTGTCCTACATTATTTTTCTACTTATATATAACACAGATAGTTACAATGTGATGGTAAATTGTCACTTATTTGTATTCTTAGGTGAAAAAATTGAGGTCCAGTACCGGTTTTCAATCCCGAGATTGAGAATCGTTTGGTATTGCATGTCTTTCTGCGCCCCGCGCGCAAACCGTAGATTCTGCGATCACAGCCTTATAAACGGTTACACATGAAAGACGATTTATAATATATGGATGTAGATAAAGTAGTGTATGCAACTGCACATAATTACGCCTTGAAACTTTCGTGTTTGAATGCCTCTCCTTATGTAGCAGTTACATAAACTACTATTATGTCACACCTAGCCATACTTGCGGAAAATCCCACTTCCTGGCCTAAGGGAAACATCAAATTTTGCTCTTAACACGGGCAGAAACAAAGATGGCACATTTATCGCCCTTGCCTTCGGCTCGGGCGGCTTAATAGAATTTTTTTGTTTTACCGCCCTAGGTAAGTAATGTACTATTTTCTACCACTGTAGCCGAGCCACGTCGAGCGATAAAGTTTGCGACTTTCAATCTGGAGGTCTTGGGTTCGAATCCCGGCTCGTACCCCAGGGTTTTCCAAAAAAAACTAATATAATTTGATACACTCGAGGTCAAAAATTTCGGGTCGCCCTAAATTAAATAACCGTATTATCCAACAGTATTAGCAATTCCCGGGATCCTATCATAAAAATATCAATCACTAAAACTGACGATTTTTGCGATATCTCGCTCCGTTAACATTTTTTTTTCATGGGTTTTCAGGAGTCCGATTTAAACCTGGAAACGTTAATATTTTTACAGTTATTATTCAAGGTTAGAAGTTAAATTAAATAAAGATCATGACAGGATTAAAAAACTGTACAAGTTTGCACTATTTTAGGAAATATGACGGTGTTTTACCGACCCGTATTCTTTGTCCGCGAGTGTATTTAACAGTAATTTTTCGGTGAAGGAATACAGCGTGAGGAAACAGGTCTTAATCCCAATAAGGTCTAGTTTTCCCTCTGGTAACCCTCTGTGGTCAGATGTCAGGTATCTAGTTGTTTCAACGAACTCCCGATTGTAAATCGCCTTATCTTCACATAAATGAGTATACTGTTGTTTTAACGCGAAATATAATTTGATTTTATAAGTGAACTGAATTCACAAGTATTACGAAGCTAAGGATTTCGCTTTTTTGTTGAAAAACTACGGACGGAAAATGCGAGTCCGAATGAGTTTCTTTGAGGCTATTTATTGCTATCTTGCTTTTCTAAATAGTGATGAGAGAGTTCCCATGACCATTTAGAAAATGCCTAGGTTGGATCTAATATACTAGGAACGTCTCTTTCTAATGAAACAGGTTGCATTAAAACCGTCTTCCGACTTCCGACTTTATTATCCTTTCAAAAAATTGGCTCGAATTGCAGCATATTTTTTATTACTTGAAACTTATGGCGATATTTCGATGGTTTACTATCCGTATACCTTAGTGACATCATGAATGAATTTTAACATGTAGTCAATAACTATTCAGTTGCTCTCTCATCGGTAATAAAAAAAATACGTTACCTGTAAACAAGACCTTTAAGGAGTACTAATACATTCCTCGGCTGGAACAGGGATTGCCTGCCATCGTATTACTAGTCGACCTCGCTTTCGCTCGGCCGTCCATATCACATCTAGCAATGCCTTTCTTCGCTTTATTAAATAAATGAAGATAAAAAAAGACAGTCGCATCATTCACAATTTTCTAAGATTCATAAAAAATTGTTGACTCAGCTATGAGTAAACTACCTTATTGTCCCCGCACTATTATATAAGGACTTTTTCCTTTGTTACGGCTCAACGAAAATTCGCCATAAATCTCTTGGCCTCTCCAATTAGGTTTGAGCTCTGACCCGTACTCGGGGCCCACATAATGCAAGACCAAGAGGACAAATTGCCTCGACATTTCGCATTCCAATATAAGGTGTGTCATGGGGATAATCTCGTTTAATATGTAAGAAATGGCAAGATAAAGCATCTATCACTTTCTGTCACGAGTTAATAGAGAGCGACGGATTTATCTTGTCACGCGATAACTACGAGTAGAATACGTGGCCTGAGGTCTGATGGTGTCCACTGGCTACTGTGCCGAGGTACGACTGGTAAGAGCCGTACGCTAACTTGTCACAGACGTGATATTTATTAGTATATTATGTATCAAATAAAAAACGTAAGAAATAATTTTAACCTATTGAGGATATTATGCATGACAGGAGCTTTCTGGTCTGTGAAATGTTGAGCCAGATTGACCTCCTGTTAATAATGATTTGTGTGTTGGCTGGTGCCCAGTTGGCCGCTGGATAAAGGTAATATATTTATTTGGATTTTCCTACCTAGAAGGCACGAGAAAAAATCAAATAAGCGGTCCAGTAAACTATATTCATTGAGTTTAAATAGATTCATTCAGATCCAAACCGATTCTTGGTCCCATTATGACTTATAACTTGTATTATGAGTATTAGTCTCTTTTCTACCCGTTACATTTGAAAGAAATATTGAATAAGAATCTTTGGTGAGTTCTCTGAACCTGTAATTAATAATATGCCAGAAGAATTTAGTGCTTAGCTAATAATTGTATTAAATCATAAAGTTGTGTAACATGAGTAACATGACAGTGGAACCAATAGCCTTACAGTGGTTCATACCTTAATATCTAAAATTAAACATAACTAATCACTCATTAATTACCATTCACACTTTTCTCTAACACCCTGACATTCGGTCATCAGTCTCGCTATACCTGTCTCAAACACATCACATTGCGGCGAAGCTGCGATCACGGAGTTAAGAGCAGTGGAGTGGGTAATGGGTGACTTTCGGTAGAGGTTTGTGTGTGATGCCACAGTGACCAGTAGAGGTACCTTAAGTCACTTATTGTGGTATTCATTAGGGATATTTAATTTAAGCGTCTTTTCCGCGAGATTAATGGAGTCAACCTTGCTCCTCTGAATATTCACGACGAATCTGATTAGGGTTAAATTACGCCGCAATTCAAGCGATTCGTAACCCAATTGACCCTGCAGAAAGCGTGTTGAGTACATAAGTGGATAGTAAAGGTGGTTATTTTTATAAAGATACCTTATATACATATATATATTATTTTTTTTTGAACCTGGCTGTGGCTTTATAGGCCGGGCCCAATAAAGCGATAGGAGTGCGCGGTTGGAGAGTAGCCTGGGGAAAATCCAGGGGAAAACCTCCGGCACGACCACGCGTGTGGTTTGGATCACTGGAATACTCTAAGAGTTTGCGCTCCAGTGAGATTGGTTGAGCGGTTTCAACCGAATCTGAGGTGAAATTTTTTTTGACATGTTCTAACATAAGAGTACTAGTGTAGGATGCGATGTGTGTATACACACTAGCCCCGTCGCATTTCTACCGGGCCTGCTTGAGGGCAGCAGCCGCTGTAGAGGCGGCCGAGCATGCAAAGGTGGCAAAATATTCTGGTCTCGGCATCGAACATAATTTCGTCCCTTTCGGTGTCGACCATCTTGGTCCGTGGGGCCCAGGAGCATTGAACCTCTACAAAGAGATCGCGAAGAGGCTTAAAGATAGTACCGGTGACCGAGCTGGTAGCTACATCGCACAAAAATTAGCCTTACTAATAAGCGAGGAAATGTTGCCAGCGTCTTCGGCACAATGCCACAGGGGCCATTTTTAGGGTTCCGTACCAAAATGGTAAAAAAGGAACCCTTATGGATTCACTTTGTCTGTCTGTCTGTCTGTCTGATACGTCGCTAAATATCTCAAGAACTACTTATGCTATCGATTTGAAATTTGGAACAGTTATACAGAAGGGTAACCTAGATACATAGAACATGTTTTTTAAATATCTTTTTTATTTTCTGTGAAAAATGACAGGTGGTTCAAACTTTGAAAGTCTAGTGAATATGTCAAGTGGAGTGTAATATGAAAGGGCTTGAGTTGAACATGTATTGTGTAAAACCTTTTTAACCCGTTTACACCTTTGCATGTATTTTTGTTTTAGAAATTCCTAAGCGATTAATGGTACTTTCTTTCAAATAAAAAAAAATTGAAATCGGTTCACGTAATAAATAATTATCTTTGAAAAACTACCTACTAAGTTATTCAGTTACTCAAATTTGTAACAACATTCGCTGATAGATGGCATTGTGCCCATGGCGTTCAATTTCTACATCATGTTGTTGAGATTTTCCTAAATTAATGGTGTTGGAACCGGTACACACCTGTATACAAAACCCTCGGTGTGCGAGTCGGACTCGCACTTGACCGGTTTTTAGATTTTGTTCAGTTTCAATAATAATAATTATTAATAATTTATAGACTTACGCCTTGAAATTGTATTTTATTTTTATTCGTTTGATTAAATAATGTTTATGACATATAAGAGTATATTTAGTCCCGTAACGAGTTCATATGTCATATATATATAGAACCACAGACTTGGGTCACTTTTCGTTACAGATTAAAAACAATTCACATTTAACTTTCTCATAAACAAGCTTTATTTTTCTGCCTCAATGTCGGATAAAACGCCTCTATTGACTTGGCTGTCGGAAACCGATACACAATGTAACTCTACACCTCTGCAGCCGTGACGGGGGTAAATAAAACGTGATACTTTACGACTCTACTTGGATAGAGTGGTTTCGTAAATGGACAGCCTGTATCATTTCAATAACATCCAGAATAAAATTCTGTAAGGTGAGGAATGATATATTATATATTCTAACTATTATGGTTTTTATGAAGATGTTCGATAATGTAAAATTTGCTTACTTACCTACACTTTTATATGCTATTTTCTGGAGGCGTTTATTCCTCATCCTCTCCTAGCGTTTTCACGGTGGTGCCCTATGAAACGCGGGATTCGCTTCGACGCCTAATCTAGTTTTACGAAAGCGATTGTTAGAACACGTTTAGTGTCACAACATTCCAATTATAAGAGAACTCATCTATAAATTAACTTTATTTGCGTTGCGGCATCGGCATCAGAGAGGGTCCGAGACAAAAATGGCATCATAAAATGTGATTCTCCGCAAATTTGGCAACGAACCCGTTTCCAAGCAATTTAAAATTTAAAAACAAAGTGTTCGAATAAGCAACAGTATGGAATATAGAAAATTTGATTTCAATTTCGAACAAATGATCTTCTAAAAATAATATCAGTCTGATATACTCATAGGTACCTTAGTAAGAATACGCGTTCGACGTGTTATAGTAAATATCCCACAAGAAGGCAATTCCTTTTGCATCATTCAATTTCACTGCCATGAAGCCTAGGAGTGTCTCCAAGATCGGTAGTAGAGTTCGTGGTCGTCGGTCTTCTAATTACTCGATACGCTGGGAACGCGAACCTACTTAAGCGTCCATGCCAAAACCCTTTCGACGCATAATGGCAAAAAAGCAAAACGCCATTCATACGCTAAACGCCAAAAACGCAATAGACCAAATTCTCTTAATGTCAAATACGTATAATACCAAATCTGTAGAAATACCAAATACGCCAAATGCCAAAATTATATAAAAGCTAAATTACGCATAATGCCAAAAGCTAAATACGCATAATGCCAAAATCTAAATACCTATTCCAAAAATTTGTTCCAGTAAATACCTACGTCTCACCTCTAATTCGTAAATAGATTCAATCACCTACTGCGGTGTAGTTAGTAACTGATTTAGACTAAGCATAAATGTGATTATATTTGTAGCAGCCCAAATTAGAGTAGGTATGACACCACATATTAGACCATAGAAATAGTGCTACTGACAGGATGTGGTGTCGGGTTCTTAGTGGTAAGAACGCTAATTTTTCACATAAGTTTCATTTTAGGACAAACCGTTGAATTTCCTAATAATAAAATCATGGTATAGAGGTTATTAGCTTAGAGTTGGTTGTATACCTAACAACCGTGAAAAATATATACGGATTCAGATGAAATTGGGAAGTGTTAAATCAAACTCAGGAAAAATTAATATTTTTTTGACTTCGGTACCTAAATGTACGATTGTACAGTTCGGATAATTTAAGTTATGTTTAGTTAGATAGTTGGTTGTTTTTCCTATTGACTCTTATTTATTGTATATAATTAATGATAATTTTCAAGAATAATATGCCAAACATTAGTGAACCACTCTTGATAAATAATTGCAGATTTCATACTGTTTTGAAACTGTACACCGTTGCGGTCACGGCCATTGGCTATTTCACCTGCTACAGCTGAAACTGAAACTAGTCCCCAACTTCAACTTACGTACAACTCGCAATATTCGTCACTAGACCGGCCTATATTGAGGTCCGCGTCAAACTAAGGCGACGTCGAGCGGGATTGATATGAGATATTTATTATTTAAATATCTCATAACAGATATTTTGTTCCTTGACAATAGCTTCATGATTTTTTTTAAATTTGATTACGTAATCGAGCGCTACCAGGTAGAGTCGAAGGTGTCATTTTATAAAAAGAACAGTACATTTTGTATTTGTATGTATAAATGTTTATTTATAAACTTAATTCTCACACGTGAAATTCCCAAGCAAATAACAATTCGATTACCATAAGAAAAAAATCGAAATTTCTAATCGCAACAAAAAGGAGAAAAGTTACGATGTTGCTTAAAAATCACACGTTTACTTCACAGCCAACAAATTATTATAGCAAGTAAATAATTATCGTCCCCAAATATCAATCAGATAATAATAGCCATAGCCCCTCTGCGACTGAGCCCTAAGAGTCACATTGGTCTGGCCGAGTCCTCCGCTTAAGACCCAGATGTTAGCCCACTGCGTATACCCCTGTTCTGTGGCCAGGATGGCTGATATCCTGGTGGTAGAGTTACCACGGAACACGAAGTCTCCCGTTTGAATGGTGTTGACTATTGCGGCGCGGGTGAAGTACGATCTGAAAAGAGGTAAAATTGATTTTGACAACTTTGCTTGCTAACTGTATTTTTACTTTTTTACAAGAGGAACCTATCACTGAATATTACGCTCTCTTCATGTTTAGTTAGACCTACAATTGAAGGGACATTACATTTAAATTAAGTATAGTAGGGTGCACCTGTGTACTTCAAAAACCGGCCAAGTGCGAGTCGGTCTCGCGCACGGAGAGTTCCGTACCATTATCTATAAAACGGCAAAAAAAAATGACGTTGGACGGTGGACGATGGAACAGTCATTAACTTACAGACGATACCTAACAATTGAGGAAAATTTCGAAAAATGTTGCAAACATTTGCCCATCTCTAGTGGCGGATAAGATATCGTTACGAATATTTTTACACTTACCGACCGAGCGAGCTAAGCGAGCGAATTTCTCTGAGTCTACCGGAACTAGTATTTATTTATTTATTAAAAACATACATTTTCAGGCTTACTGCAAGGTACCAAAGCGCCTACAGTGTCAAGATATTTACACATCAGTGCTAAGGTGACCGGCGCGCGCGTATTGCTCAGGGACGAAAAGTCGGATGCCTTCCAACGCTACTGGATTGGCAATTTGAGTATAATGGACGGCTACCTATGTCATGTATACCTGGATGTATAATGGACCTATGTCACATCATTTTGGTAACGTTTTCTCGGTAGAATCTGCTCTGACATCTAATCCCAAATTTGACATAGACACTAGTTTTACGCTTCCGCTACCATCGGACTATCCAGACCAGAGGGCCACCTTGTTTTGATTAGACCACCTTCGCTACAATGTTTTCATCACCGAAAAGCTACTGTTAAATATCCAATGTTATTTATTGTACTTAAGATTTTTAAACCCAGTGGTAATAACAGGGTTTCAAACCTACGAGCTCCGCACTGAAAGTTGTGTGCCTTACTACTAGATTACTATTATAATCTCGCTCGTCGTTCTGTAGCTCTTGTAGATGATGATTTGATGAAAATACACTTTTCTAATGCCTTTATACTACATCCCAAACCCAAATATTAATAAACTAGCGACCCGCCCCGGCTTCGCACGGGTGCACTATTTAATGGATGTTATTATACATATAAACCTTCCTCTTCAATCATTCTATCTATTAAAAAAACCGCATCAAAATCCGTTGCGTAGTTTTAACGATTTAAGCATACATACGGATATAGGGATTAGGGACAGAGAAAGCGACTTTGTTTTATACTATGTAGTGATAATATCAATTTTACTATATTTAGGTATACACCCATCAATATAAGTATTTACAGTTATTAAAAACTAAACACATAAAAATTAAAAAGCTAAAGTATAAAAAAGGCGTTACAATAATCAAGCCATCTGTGACTCCTTACTATTATCAGATAGGATGTCGTAATAGGTGCCTACACTTTGTATTGATAACGATACGAACGTGTTGAAGATTCGTTTTTTTTTACTCGAAAACTTCCTCTTGGTTTTTAGCTATTATATCATAAACGAAAAATAATTACTAAAAAACGACGTATAAACCTAGTTGAGGATGTAACGAATCGATTAAGGCCAATATTGTCTCATGCCGTCGTATCCCTGCAAAAAAAATAAACAATAACGTTCTTTTGTTAAGATCCCTGGGATTCCAGGGACCGGTAGACGACCGTTAGGTTTAAGAGGCGGAAAACGTTGCCGCCCGAAGCACTAATTTTGCGAGAAATATAGGCCCCAATCGGACGGCAACAACTCTCTCTCTCGCGAGGCTCCGACGGGTGAAACAGAAAGTATATTCCGATATTCCCGTTCCCGCCCCGCACGACAGGTTCACAATAGTCTTCAGAATAAATATGTCGCGTCTCCCTTTAGCTGCGTCATCATACCTATTAAATCAAGACAGCAATTCCACGAGCTACCTCTACCCACCTTACTCTGGTAAAGAGAGAGTTTATGCTTGTTAGGTACCTATATGCAATCCCGCAAAAAAAGTATATTGATGGGTCTGTATGGTCAAGAGATAATGATTTAGGTATAGATGAGTCATGTTTTTATTAGTGGTACATCGTACATAGATTTATACAAATGAGGACTGCGGATTATGAGCCCAAAAATCAGGCTTACTCGCGCTAAACTTTAGATATATGTCCACATGAAAGATACGATGTAAATCTGTGAGTCTAGCTTGGCATGCGAAGTTACGGATTGGGGTAAGGAAATTAAATACTTTACGTAGTTAGTTTAGTTTAGTGTTCTTGTTGAGGTGTGCGATAAAGTGTATTCGTATTGCCTTCATAATTGTCCCCAAAAAAGTTGTCATATGATGATACAGAGAAATTATTTTTATAATTATTTTTTTAATTTTTAATTATTATTTTTTTTTTTATTATTATTTTTATTTTAATTATTTTTTATTTAATTATTTATTTATGTATATTTATTTAAATACGTATATATTTATAATATGTATTTATTATATGTTATAGTTGTTATATATTTATTTGGTTTTGGTTTTAGCTATAAGTTTCCTTATTGAAAAGTTTTAGTACACTGTGTAAGTTTGTCTATCTCATTCTCCCACTATACACTCAATCCCTCAAAGGTTAGCTGGAAGAGATCCCTCATAGGGATAAGTTCGCCTTTGTACTCTAATCTTATGTGACATGTATATTGTTTTAACCTGTTATTGTGTACAATAAAGTGCTTACATACATACATACATTATTAATTGTTTTAAAATAATTTTGCATCGTAGCATATGTTTTATTTTGCATGTGAATATTTCTAAGTAATTGTAAGTCCTTTCTTTGCCTGAAACACAGGGTTTCCTAGCTCAGGCACGTGTTATTTACTACCATATGTTTGTAAACGCCTAGCCTCTTATAGTTCTTAATTTTGTACAACATGTTTTATGAATAAATTATTATTATTAAAACAAAATAATTACTAGTAAAATAGTCAATTTTACTTTGTATAAGTAAATATAAAAATGACATGTACTTACAATTTTATCAATAAATATCTTAATTTCAATACTGTAACCGAAATACAATGCCGAGTAAAATATGGGACAGATTTTATCCCAAATATCATCTTGTTAAGTGAGTACAGGCAAACGTAACCAAATATTTCAGAGCATGGATGTTATTCAGATAATATTCGTACGATACGTATTCAGTAAACACAATTATCTGGCACCGGCCTGACAGGCGACAGACAGGTGACGGACGAGAAGGACAATTTTATCAAACAGTAGCACCATTCTCCTTTGTAATAGTCCGCCTAAATTAACTAGTAGCCACGCAAGTATATATATTTTTGTAAAATTTCCAATAACTGAATCTACAAATAAATATATAACTATCGAAACTGCAGACAATTACTATAATTGAGATTGCGACCTGTAGTGGAGAACAGCCGGAAATACAGACATACGAAAGCATTATTGCCCAAGTTGAAACGAAGACCTTCGATCGCTTCTCTCACTCTGTCAATAATATGTTTGTACACACAGTACCTAACCTTAGGGGTGATTTGGTAACATAATAACATAACATAGTGTTGGTAACATAGCGTGGGTAATGTTAAAATATGTATTTAGACTTGTAATGATGCTAAAGGTTAATCGAATTGAATAATCCATTGGCTTTCGCCGAACAATAACAACCCTTTTATTCTATAAACGATCAACAATAACAACATAAAAAACCGTAAATTCTCCGCGTAATGAATTTTGTAAGTGCCCTTTTATAATTTAAGCGCGTCTAACTAGATTTGCCCGAGACAACTCAAATGCCCTTGGCTTCGCTGGAATTTAGACCTCTGATATTTGAAATGACAGCGGGTCGGACTTGATTGTGTTATTTATTATACCGGATTTTACCTAACTGGAGTAGTCTTAGACTTATAATATATTTACCTACAGAACAGACAGTCGCCGCGATATATAGCGACAACTTTAAGGTTGAGTTTATCGTGGTGTGCTCTCGCTGTGCTCAGCACAAACCGTCAGAATAAGAAGGTATTTACCTCGACAGCAGGCAGTCACCGGGATAAACAGCTCCGATATTAAGGTTGTATCGTCGCGTACCCTTGTTGACCAGGCAGGACACTCTATGAGCAATCGCTGCGCTCAGCGCAAACCGTCAGAATAAGAAGGTAATAACTAATTCAACTATTTACCTCGACAGCAGGCGGTCGCCGGGATAAACAGCTCCGATATTAAGGTTGTATCGTGGCGTGTTCTTGTCGACTAGGACAGCGCTGTGAACGATCGCCGCGCTCAACACTAGTAAGCATAATAGGGTCTTCATCTGGAAAAAACAAATTTACTGTTGAGGCGCAGAAACTAAGGCACTTTGAGTCTCGTTTTTATAACATACACCGTTCCCGAGCGTATTTTAAGTAAGATAATTTGTTTACGTCACCATCTAAAGGTCAGCTGAAAAGCCTAGTATTTACTCGTATAAACAATAATAAAACTTACATTGAAAATCGATTTTTAGATGCTTTGGACACTACGTTGTATAGGTTTTGATAAGAACCGCTCTTCGACGGATGGTTTTATAACTGCAATTATCTGATAACTGATAAGATTGCGTCTAGTTCTGAGAAATGTTGGTATACACATGACTTGATGACTAACCTCATAGCTGATATATATTTCAGTAGCATAATGCTATAATTGCTGTCACAGATAAATATACAGAACGTCACACTGAAAAAAAAACTACTTAAACTAAAAAAACGCTCCGAAACGCTTGGCAGAGCGGAGTCGGCACTGTGGTAAGTATTTTAAAGTTTGGTTTGAGCTTACTAATCTCGCACAGTGAGATATATCTGCGCGGAAGCTGCACATTAGGTACTGCCACATACTGCATTTCTACCGCACCGCTTCCGCGCATCCCATGCCAATCAGGAAGCACTTATTTAAATTTAGTGCGCAGTAAAGAAGCCGTATTGACTTGATTTACAGTTTGGACTGACAACTTACTGTTCAAAGGATCTGAAATCAGTGTAGGTTTTTCGTAAGATGTTATTCTTTCACTTATACTTTGGTTTCCAAGTGCTACCCCTTATTACAAGTTAATAGAGTTCAACTCGCAATTCAAACCAAGTGACTAACCCCCTTATTCATAAAACTCAACAAACCTCTGCTAACTGAAATGTGTTTTGCCCCTTTGTCACAAACATATAGTCAATGTGTCAGAGGACATGCAAATTTTAGCGGCAATTTATCTAAAATAGTTACACAAATTTGTCTCTTATTGCTTAAGTGCGTGTTTCGCGTGTTTTAAGCAAAAACCTCTAAATGTTGGCGTAAAATAATCACGACTATACATCTCTGTTGGGCTGACAGAAGCAACGGCTGCAGTGATTGATGATGAGGCCGTGGCGGCGTCTCCCAAACACTGACAACTTTTAATTATATATTTTCACGCTTGTATTTCCAAAACGTGTATATATGCAGAGTAAATTTAATGTTATTTTCAGTGACAAGAGATTCAGATCGACAACCCGTTATTAATTTTATAAAAGTATCGTGTCGAATAAGAAAGACAAACAAGTTTCGAATATAATCTAGCTTTAAAAAATTCATGAGATATTCAGGACATTACATAAGTGACCTCGTGAATCATATATTTAACATTTAGAACTTGAAATATATTCGATTTTTCATTGACAATTATATCTTTTCTAACATCGACATATTTAAAGCTAAAGATTGTTTTTTCTTAAATTCTACTACTCGCAATAAAAGCAAAAAGTGCGTGTCGGTACTAATCCACATTTAAAATCACTATCCGACATTGAATCTAAAAAGGACGTATCTTCATAGGGATCTCACGGCACTTACGACCTTTTGTTTGGGCAAGACAGTTTTTAAGCGAAAACTCAAAAACCGTAAAACCTATATTGTTCAAACCAAAAATCGTTGAAAGTATTTACTAATGCACACCACCTCCATATTTTTTCAGAATTTTAAACTTTATAGTTTGGAAATTAGAGGGGGGGGGGGCACACTTTCTATGACTTTGACAGCTAATATCACCAACGGTTGACTTAAATGGACAAGTTTTTTAGAAACCTCCATATCATCGCCTATCCATCGATACCCCACACGACTGTGTGCGTTGAAATTCACCGGTTACATGTATGGAGTGCCGCCCCCTAATTTAATATTTTTTGTAATTTCACATCACTTTTATGTAGCGATTCATATACAACACCTTCTTACCAAATTTCATGATTGTAGTGCTTATAGTCTAAAGTAAATCGGCTGTGACATACGGACGGACGGACGGACAGACATGACGAATCTATAAGGGTTCCGTTTTTTCCATTTTTGCTACGGAACCCTAAAAATGGCTCCAGTATCTAAAACTTTAAAAAAAATCCTATCCAGTATCACTTCAACATTTGTACATATCCTTTAAACATTATAAATCATCTGTAACTTTCTATCGAATGGTATCAGAAAGTAACAGATGCTTTATCTTGTCGTTTACTTCGCTATCACGAGACCCTTATAGACCCCCTGAAGGCTATAGCAGGCGTCACATGGAGGAGCAAAGTTCATCATCGATCATGGAGAACCTTGGGGGAGACCTATGTTGGAAAGTAAAAAATTAATATAAGTGGAACATTCATCTCAAACCTTAGTTTACTAACTAAGGTTTGAGATGAATGTTCCACTTATATTAATTTTCAATTTCATTTCAATTCAATTTCAAGTAATCCTTATTTAACAATGTAGTAACATTGTTAAATAAGGATTAATTGAAATTGAAATGCACACAATGGTGGCTCAGCGTCGAAGCTTTTAATAATATCAAATGAACATTCTGTTCCCTTCATTATCTGTGGTAAACGGACGATATTGAATGTACAACTTTGTTCTATATACACAAATAATCGGCCTATTATCTATAAATCTGTGACTATTCCATTCTATTCTCATACAAATAATGTTTCCATGAAATGATTAATAGATATGGAAATATCTGGTGTTATTCTGATAAAGGGGAAATACCAACAACAATTATGATAAACAAATGAGTTTGCTGATTTATAAAAAACTTAAAAGTCATCAACTTCTTAGCGTTTTCACGGTTGTGCTCTAAGGACCCCGGGATTTGAAACCGAATCCCTAGATGTGGAGTAGGAACTAGTTTTATCTGACCTTCCAACTCGGGGGAAAACTAGCAGTTGTTGGAATTAAGTAGACCGGCTTTCTCGTGATTTTTTCCTTCACCGTTTTAATATACGAACACTCCATATTGCACTCCTCACACAAATAAATGAATCAGTTACACACAGAATCTAAACAGTAACATTTAGGTGGACGTAGACAACAGGCGGTCTTATCGCTAAAGCGAGATCTCTTCCAGACAACCTTAGGTAGCAGAAATAAAGCAAATAAATTATTCTTGTAAGTATAATTTAAATAATATCGTTCAACGATATACATATATTATTATTATTATTATTTGTATGTCTTTCCCGTTCACGGGACAATGGTATCCCGGACCTTTGGGAGGCGTGCGCGGAGCCGAAGTACCGAGGCACCGAAGTACCAAACGAGCACCACATAGCCAACACGTAGAGGCCCTTTTGACACTTTAATGAAATGCAAGGGATACACCGAGCGGATGCTGTCCCTGCCCGTGTCATGGGACGCACACAGAGACAGCACCCGCCAGGGTGTACAGGGACTATTTCTGGTTGATGGAATCTAAATTATTATTATTATTATACTTATAGATAAATAGATATTATACATGGAAAACATTCAAGACTCAGGAACAAATATTCGTACTCATCACACAAATAAATGCCCTGACCGGGATTCGAACCCGGGACTTTCCGCTTCGTATCCATACTAATATTATAAATGCGAAAGTGTGTCCATCTCTCCGTCTATCTGTCTGTCTGTTACCTCTTCACGCTTAAACCGCTAAATCGATTTAGATGAAATTTAGTGTGGAGATAGTTTGAGTCCCGGGGAAGAACATAGCGACATAGAATATTTGTTGTCCCCGAAATCTTCCCTTCAGGAAGTGGGAGTTTGTATAGAAGAGCGATAGATTGATGAGCACCTGAAATAAAAGAATAGCAATTAAATTATAACAAGATGAATAGAACGAGTTCTACGCCAACAAAGTCGCGGACAAAAGCAAGTATGTAGTATGTGGTGACTGCACAATATGGCCGACAATTTGTCCGCCGCTGTCTGTGTATGGCGCGTCGCCAAACGTGTCTTATGTAGTCTGAGAGCCTGCTATTGTTTATGTATTTCTGTTTTTTTACAAAATGTATATACAGCAGTATAATCTAACCCCCTTATTCATAAAACTTAACAAACCTCTGCTAACTAAAATGTCTGTTGTCACTGTCTCACAAGCACATGTGTCAAAGTGACAGATAAGGACAAACGAACTTTAGCGGCCAGGGGCGCTACCGCGAACAGCAAACGAAGTTTTCCCTCTCTGTCGCACTTACGTCCGAACGTGCAAGTATGACAGAGAGCAAAAACTTCGTTTGCTGTTCGCGGTAGCGCCCCAGTTAACTAATATAGGTTTGATAGACGTTTATGAATAATGGGGTATTTGTTTATTTTAACATTATTGCTCAGTAACAAACCTTCGGGCAAAACAGAGAAATAATCATAGTAGTAATAATAATTGTATAAATTATTGGCCTAGGAACTCTTGGTAGACGGAAACTAGGCCTTCAATAAACATTCGTACCAAATTTCATCACAGTTACCAACATTTCGAGGTTTTGCTATTTCGACTGGGTTGAATACAATATCATTTAAAAGATTAAGATACCTTTATCAAGTCACCTTAATTTTCTGTACGAATTGTTTAGTTCAGTACTACCAGCCTGTTATTTTAAACAAAACATATCCGATGACATTGGGTTTTTTCTCCGTTGTCTCTCGCACCACCCCCTAGCAATTTTACTTTATTGGCTCGGATTTTAGGAATACTTATGGGCTGATATAACGAACAATGACAATACCTTGCGTAAGATTACACAATACTGTGCCTCTTGCTCCGTATTACATTTTTAGGATAATTTTATTTAAGCCGTCGTCTCCCGGCGAAAAAAGAAAACAATAGCATTATTTTTTAATGAGCCCGGGGATCCAGAGACCGGTAGACGACAATTTAATATTAAGTGGGTTTGGGTCATACTTAGTTGAAAAAACAAAAGCCGTCACTCCTGTTGTCAATAGTTAACGGCTTATGTGCATGTTAGCTATGTTTTTACTACAGGGATTTATAGAAACGGAGACACTGTTTACGCGGGTTACTGGTCCAATCCAAAATTAAGCTTTGTAGCCCTTCACTTTTAAGTAGTATATCCACAGAAAAGACGAACCTAAATCCGCGTATGATCCGTTTAGGTTTCCGTATCAGAAAAGTATCAATGGAAACCTTGTGGTGCGACATTCGTCCGTCTATCTCTCCGTCTATCAGAGTACAGCATAGCTATCAAGCACTGAAAACGCTCCATACTGATTCACACGCAGGCGTGACGTCACGCCTGCGTGGCCTCCTACCACAGACCTCGTACCTACTACCGTTCTATGCAAAAAAGGGGAAATATGCCCTTTTTGTCACGAAATATTGCGCTTACGTATATACTTAGTTGCCTAAGAATCTCTTTTTCATTAAAATATGAGAATTCCAGTAAACTTAAACTTTTCAATTTACATTTGGACAATATTTAGAATCCCATATCTTTTAATGATTTAATTAATTGGTCTAATTTACTATTTTATGTGATTATTTGATGGTTTTCCATTCATGTAGCCACATGTTATAAATTGTAAAACGAGTCATCATTTCTATTATAATTTTTTTGGCTCACGTCTGAACTTAGGTACGGTCTCATATGGGCCTCACATGGGCCTTAACATCATTGTAGAGTCGCTAGGCCAGTTACGAGGCCTGCGTTAGTTTGCGGCCTTCTGAAGAACGAAGTTTTTTCAATTAAAGATATTTACATTTTTACATGCCCTGAAGACATAGTTAGTCGTATGCGTTTTAATTAGTAGCTATTGAATAGGAATATATTAAAAAAGCAAGAAAATATCATTTCAGTTCATCAACTCATCCAAGTGGCCGCAAACTGGCGTATCAAATTAACAGCCCGTAAATCCCGACCCTGCCTGGTCGCATTAATGTCATATTTGAACTGTCATTCTAAATTTCTTAACGGGTGAAAGCTACAAAGTACCAAAATGTTCAGCCGCTTTGGATACTACTGTTGTATAGGTTTTGATAAGAACGGCTCTTCGACGGATGGTTTTATAATTGCAATTATCTGATAACTGATAAGGTTGCGTCTAGTTCTGAGAAATGTTGGTATACCAACGAATGGCTTGATGACTAACCGCATAGCCGACATATATTACAGTAGCATAATTCTATAATTGCTGTCACAGATAAATACACAGAACGTCAACTGAAAAAAAAACTACTTAAACTAAAAAAACGCTCCAAACCGCTTGGCAGAGCCGGGTCGGTACTGTGTTAAGTATTTTAAAATTTGGTTTGAGCTTACTAATCTCGCACAGTGAGTAATATCTGCGCGGAAGCTGCACATTAGGTACTGCCACAATTTGCTCTGACATTTGGTCTAACTGATCTTTATAAAACCCGGCCTTAATGTCATGTTTGAACTGTCATACTAAATTTCTTACCAAAATGTTCAGCTACTTAGGAAGCCGACTATTATATACACTCGGAGAAGTTCACTCGCTACGCTTGGTCGTTCTTATCTGCAACAAATTCTGTAGTAAATATAATATGATATGATTGGTCACGGAGTAGGATTACGATTCAAAATATTCCAGAACCCGTATTTGAATATCCCAAGCTAAATTTAAATTTCGAAACGAGGGCGGCAACGGCTGCGTTCCAAGTTTGTAATTGCTTCCCATTCAAAATGGTGACAACAATGGGCGCGTTCAAGTTGAGGATGATATTTTAAAAGTACCTAGGTTTTATGCTGACTGGATGAATGAAAGATTATTCCTTTTAAAATGCTACCTTTGGATTTAGGTCGTTCAATCCATGATGAAGCTTCTCTTTGCACATTGTTTTTAGTGTATGTAGGTAGGAAGAGAGTTTGTTTATAAAATCAATACGTGCTTCATATTCCCGCAACCTCTAATATATAATTACATTCGTATCTAATAGCCATTTTAAGTTTTAAATAAACGGCTAGTCACTTAATAAGGCATCAATTTACTCTATTTTATTGCAATTATACTCATTAGGAGGGGGGGGGGGGGAATTAGTGGGGCAATGCCTGTATTGTGGGTACTAGACAACGATATATTTAATAGATGTAATTAATTAAATTTAAATACATAGAAAAACATCCAATGTTTGACCTCACCGGGATTCGGAAATTCACTATGAGACGTTGACAATTTTCTCTCGACACGAAACGAAACGTCGAACGTTGAAATTCGAACTACATACCTATTCGTATTTCTTTTTTATGTATACTTAAATAAGTTAAAGTTTCATGTTATTTGAATATTTTCTGTTTATTGGTAAATCAAAGGAATGAAAGTATGGTACTTCACAGTGGTACAAAAAAATATTTAGTACCATTGTTTTTTTTTTTAAGCCGTCGTTTCGTTTTTTTAAGCCGTTCTATGTCAACTCCAGCTAGCCTTTAACTACTCCACAATTTCTTACTAATGTTGGAGATGTTGCACGGAGATGCTATAAATCTACTGTAAAAAATTACTTAAACCACTCTAAAAAAATCTTCAACAATGAATGAACTTGAATATGAGAAATAACTTTTCAGCCCAATTCTCACTTGCTCTTGACCTTCTCAAATCTGATTGTCTGGAAAGTTTGACTAGTTTCTATTGGATGACAGCTGCCGGCGCCATATTTGACGATGAACGGCCTGTGATCGTATGTTGGTGCAAGCGACCGCTTACGATTAGAGACAGTTTGGTGCAACCCACCCTAAGTGCGCAGCGCGTTAGATAGATCTGTAGATCACTCGTAGCTACCGGTTGCTACGTAGGGGGCTGGTAGACTCGTAGCTAAGAGCCCTCTATGTAGCAACCGGTACTACTCGGGAGGTCTACAGTTCAAGGAGGTATAAAAATTTACGAGTCATAACATTTTGTACGTGTTCTAATATGGTGTTGGCGAAGAATGGAGAAAATTAGCTGGACGGAAAAATACAAACGAAGAATTGCTGAGGAGAGTGGGGGAGAAAAGGAAACTTTTGGAAATTCTAAAAAAAACTAGCTTTTGTCCGCGCAGAAGTCGTTCATCGTGTTATAATTTCATTGCTGTTATATTATTTCAGGCGCTTACCTAGATATCGTTCTTCCATACAAACTTCCACCACATCTTAAGGGATGATTTCCGCGATATAAAGTATCCTATGTCCTTCCCCGGGACTCAAACTATCTCCAAACCAAATATAAATATATTTAGATAATAAGCTAATTAAATTATATCTAATACGGCACGGCAAATAGCAACACATGCTGAGTCTCAGCCTTTTCTTTATCGCACACTTTGCTGGACTCATTGTGCACCTTCACTCACTGTGTATCTTACACCTATTTATTAAGACCGGTTGTGTGTGCTTTATTGAATAAATGGTTTTTCTTTCTTTCTAATAAGTTGGAAGGTCAGATGACAGTCGCTTTCGTAAAACTAGTTCCTCCGCCAATTCTCGGGATTAAGTGATAAAGCGGATGAAGGACGATGACAGGCAGACGGATAATGACGTCCGCTTTAGAAATAATCCCCGACATACATACTTATATGTATATACATAATGACGACCGGTTTAGCCTAGTGGGTAGTGCACCTGCCTGTGAAGCTGACGGCCCTGGGTTCGAAACCCGGTCAGGGCAAATATTTGTGTGATGAGCACGAATATTTGTTTCTATGTCTTGGTTGTTTTCTATGTATTTCAGTATTTATATCTATTAAATATATCGTCGTCTAGTACCCATAACACAGCCTTCTTGAGCTTACTGTGGGGCTAGTTCGATTTGTGTAAGATTGTCCTCTAATATTTATTTATTTATTTTATTTATTTATTTTATTTATTTATTTATTTTATTTATTTTATTTATTTTATTAATTTTATTTATTTTATTTATTTTATTTATTTATTTTATTTATTTATTTATTTTATTTTATTTATTTTATTTATTTTATTTATTTTATTTATTTTATTTATTTTATTTATTTTATTTATTTTATTTATTTTATTTATTTTATTTATTTTATTTATTTTATTTATTTATTTTATTTATTTATTTTATTTTACATAATAAATATGACTGAACATATTCTTTATTGTTACAGGCGGTGTCAGATTCTATGCTGGTGGAGTTGAAGGCCTGTTTCATGGAGGCGTACGATGACAACCAGGACGGCAAGATCGACATTCGAGAGGTAAGGAAAGAAAGAAAGAGAAGATTCAGACAAGACATTATTATAGTTTAGTGCCCAATTAAACATCTCTGTCATCATGACATAAGATTGAAAGTGCCATGTATTGGGTCAGTGTCGACAGTGTTTGGGACAGGGACGTTTACCTCAATATACATCTTACAATACAACACAATACAAATACTCTTTATTGCACACCTCAGCAAAAAAACAAAACAGGTCCGAGACATAACATAGCGAGATATAAGCAGAGGTAGACAACATGCGGGTATCTTAATAAGTTTTTATCACAAATATAATTTTTGGTACAAGCTTTTGTTGCCGACTGTACGTGTTTTTCCAGTCATCGTTGAAACGGTTCCAATGAGCCCAAACACGGTGTGTTTATCTTGTGTACTAATTTATTTTATTGGTAAGCACTACGCTTTGACAACAGACGTTGGAAGTCACCGAATGTAACCGATGTAAACGAGAAGAAAATATTTCGCTATTATAATATTTTATTTACCTCATAAATGCCAAAAAGACTTCCAATGATGATAGAAATTATTTTGAATACAATACAATATTGACATTTGAAAAAAGGACGAAGAAAATATGATGATGACGTCACAATTGTCTACCGTAAAACTACGTAGTTTTTTCATATTTATGTATTTAAATTGTTTGAAATCGCATAAAAAGATTGAAATTTTATTATTTAAATTTTTTTGCAAGTTATGTTTATAGGTAACGTAATAATAGGTACTGTTTCTACGTACTACTGTTTTATATCGTATTGTAACTTGTAGCTTTGTGAAACGGGACACATATCTAATGTACCTAATAACTTTGTTCTAGTTGGCGCAACTATTGCCTATGGAAGAGAATTTCCTGCTTCTGTTCCGATTCGACAACCCGCTCGAGTCCAGCGTCGAATTCATGAAAGTGAGTATCTATCTGTCCAGGGCCTCGATACGAGCATAAAAGATTTAATCATCGCCATTAGCCGAAAGTCCACTGCTGGACTTCTCTTAGAGCAGTGACCGGCAACAGGGTCCCGCGAGTTTCCTTATTAACAACCGACAATGTGGAACCTTTTGTATGATAATAGTCACAAATTATTAACACGTGCGGCCCGCTATAATCTTATTAGCTTCTATGTTGCCCTTGGCTACTAAAAGGTTACCGACCCCTGTCTTAGAGAATGCCACAACGATCGGTCATCTGCCCGATCCAGGAGTGCTACCGCGAACGGCATTCGAAATATCCCTCTCTGTCGCACTTGCAAGTTTGCACATAAGTGAGACAAAGAGGGAAAATTTCGTTTGTGGTTCGCGGTAGCCCCTCAGGGGACATTTCGTGCACTTAGGGCGGGTTGCACCAAACCGTCTGTAATCGTAAAAGATGTTCGTTAAAAACAGATTGTATGGAAAGTTTGATAAGTTTCTATGGGATGACAGCTGCCGGCGCCATATTTGACGATGACCGGCATGTGATCGTATGTTGGTGCAACCGACCCTTATTGCTGCTTTTATTAAAAATTGGTTGATCATGTTTATACATGTAATTGACACAATGTCATATTTCCACAAATTATAATTGAGCCAATATAATTGTAGGTATTCTCCTCATCCTAGTAGTAATAAAGACATTAATAAAGAATCTGTTTCAGATATGGCGAGAATATGATACAGACGGCAGCGGTTACATAGAAGCAGATGAATTGAAGGTAAGTAACTAAAAAAACATACTTCTAAATATGGTACGTCCAAAGAAAATCTTAGGCTCGGTTTTATAAAGATCCGTTAGACCTTATGTCGGTTTGTTATGTCAAAAAGTGTACTGAGTTACTGAAATTTGATCTGACATTTGGTCTAACGGATCTTTTGACGACCGGTTTAGCCTAGTGGGTAGTGCACCTGCCTGTGAAGCTGACGGTCCTGGGTTCCAATCCCGGTCAGAGCAAATATTTGTGTGATGAGCATGAATATTTGTTTCTGAGTCTTGGATGTTTTCTTTGTATTTAAGTATTTATATCTATTAAATATATCGTCGTCTAGTACCCATAACACAAGCCTTCTTGAGCTTACTGTGGGGCTAGTTCGATTTGTGTAAGATTGTCCTCTAATATTTATTTATTTATTTTATTTATTTATTTATAAAACCCGGCCTTAGTAACTATAATAGTCCTGCCGTTTAACTTAGTTCTTACAAAAATAACAAAATTCTATATTTCAAGCCTCGGCTGACATACGCCGAATAGTAGTCCAAACAATACTGCTGATGAGGAAAAAAACGCAAAATGAACGGACAAATGCATTGTTAATTTAATTTCAGTGTTGTCAGAAATTCATCCCCAAAAGGGGTTACAAGTTTGTATGTGGATGAACGCATCGACGTTTCAACGTCAAACCAAACGGGCGTAGGAATGACCCTTATGACCCTTAACCGCTCTTAAGCCCGATTAGGCGGATGTGGAGCATTAATTAATTAAACTCTTCAGCCAGTGACAGGCAGCGCAATTTTGAGCCCGGTCCAAGGCCGCCAGGCCGTCTATGATGGTTAGTCGATCAGAGCGATAAACGACAAACGATACATTTATCGAGTTCGACAATTATCGATATACAATATGGTAACATGATCGCTAGTTAATTTGACAAATAGATCGGCGAGCGGCTGGCAATCTTCGTGTGCGCTCGGAAATCCCGCGCAGTCGGCTTTTAATCCCTCTCGGGGCTGGACGCTGCGCTCGCGCCGTCTTGAGCTAACGGTTCTTGCTTACGCGCCGTCGCGAAATGGTTGCTTATTCGGTTTGCGCGGTGCATTAATATAATATTTTAATCCCTGTGTGCTTTACGCTTTCTATATGTGCTTATCTATCTACTGTGCTTTTTCTGACTTTCTTCCGAACTATATATGTGCTTGCTTTTAACTGTTATTTCTTCTCTTTGTGCTTGTGACTCTTGTGTGAACTATGTTTCTCTTCTGTGCTATGTTTGACTATGATAATAAATAGATCTATATGGCTCTAGCTGGTTTGAGTGATCTCGTTAGGCTAGTTTCCTACAGTCGTGATCACGACACAACGTCGTGGTGACGTCTCAACTTAGTGGTGGGTGTAGAAATCTAGAAATCCGATAAGTATAGTACCTACAAATTATCCACCAGCTCCCACACGCGACAAGTTTGAATTATAGACGCCCTTCCGTAGAAGAAAACCGAGGCATTTCGTATTTTTTTATAATTTTTGTCCTTGAGTAGGATGAGGAGAGAGGCAACCCTAACTTCACCCCTCACAAAAACAAATTAACGTTTTACTTCAGCTATTTCAAATTCCTTCTAACATACCAGCGTTTGGTAATTGCTTACGATGACCCGAGTCAATTTTGTTACACACGTAATTACTTCTGTCGAGGTATGATGGTATTTATTGTGGGTATTTTTAAGATAACAGCTCTATAGGGCCTTTTCAACTTGGTTTTATCATCGAGAAGATCCGTAAGAACAATTAAGTCAAGTCAAAAAATACTGAGTTATCAAAATTAGATCTGACATTTAGGCCGGGTTTTATAAAGATCCGTTAGACCAAATGTCAGATCAAATTTCGGTAACTCAGTACATTTTTTGACATAACAAACCGACATAAGGTCTAACGGATCTCTATAAAACCGAGCCTTAGTCTAACGGATCTTTACAAACCGTGTTACATGCAATATTGAAGCAGCGTCAATTGACTGTTGATGCATAATGAAGCAAAATATTAAACAATCTAGAAATCCACTGTAATATTGACCAATGAAATGTTACGTGTACGGAGTTACAGTTGTTACAATATAACTAAGTTAAGTACATATTCAGCCGGAATTCCGGCATGCAAATGTTATGAATACAATAGAATTTAAATAGTCACAATTCATTATTTTTCACATCAACAGGCTCGGAAAGCCCTTTTTAGGGTTCCGTAGTAAATAAGGAACCCTTATAGTTTCGCCATGTCCGTCCGTCCGTCCCCTGCTTTTATCAATATCCGTTAGTACTAGAAAGCTGTAATTTGGCATGAGTATACATATTAATGACGCCGACAAAACGGTAAAATAAAATCTTAAAAAAATATATTTTTAGGGCACCTCCCCTACATGTAACGTGGTGGTGCAATTTTTTTTTCTTCCAAACCCCATCATGTGGGACATCGTTGGATAGCTCTTTCAAAAATATTATAAGGTTTCTAAAAGCATTTTTTGATTCAAGAATCGGTTGGCGTGATATTAAGCTTTGAAGTGATAACTTTTGCTATGGTCAAGTGTCCCCCCCCTGGCAGGTAAACGGTGGCTAGTAGGCATGTGAAAAAAATCATGGTAGTAGTATATACGATGAATTTAAAAGAAAAACTATCACAGCTAAGTAGACATTACCGTAAAAGGCACAAATATGTATACAACAACATCTCAAAAAAGTACATCATCAGTACAAAGATAAGTGAAAACCCTTCTACGGGTCCGTAATTCCGCATATTACCGGTGACGTGATGGACGTGCAACTACGGAACCCCACTGTGCGTGGCCCGCCACGCACTTGGCCGGTTTTTTTACTCTTTAAAAACAGACAGGAAAACTGCGGTTTATCCACAAGAGTGCAAAGAATATTTGTAATCCGAACATGCTATTTGTAACTTTTTTAAACATAATAACATGTAAAGGCCAGTCTAGACTGTCCAGCAACAATAACTTTATATTGTGCTGTTGTGTTAAAAATACTAGTACCTACGCCAATCCTCAGGACAAGGGCGAATGAGTCACTGTTCTTTTATAATTTTTTATCTTTTAGAACGAATAGCGATGGATTACATTTGCCAAATTTACATATTTCATAAATATAAGTAAGGTGAACAATATATACTTTGAAAAAGTGGCAGACAATGCTGAATGCTGCGAATATTACAGTAATATGATATATATTAATAATTACTGTGTAAACGCGGCCCATCACTCTTGTACTCGTATATTGTAGATGAAATGAGAAAAGTATTTCTCCGTCAAGGTCTTCATAACACCGACATAAGATTGCATTTCATCTGGCTTGTAGAAAAGGTTTTTCACTATAGGTACATCTTTCTTGTCTCGCGTGCCGCGTTGCAGAGGCAGGACTGCAGAATATTAAGAGGTTTTGGATGCAGTCTAATTTGAATGTGTTTTTCAGAATTTCCTCCGAGACCTGTTGAAAGAAGCGAAGAAAATCAACGACGTATCCGAAGATAAGCTGATAGAGTATACTGACACTATGGTAAGAATTTTCGGGAGCAAAAATCACGACTAACCTACGTCCAAATCTTAGTGGTCATTTTTCCAATACAAACTCGAAATCCGATACAAAATTCTCGACTGTTTCCTCCCATGAGGGAGAAAAACGTATCAACATTTTTTCTTTTACAGAAACAGTCTAAACTTAATAATGAAGCTTTTTCTCTAATTTCCACATATTACCAATTGATTTCAATGCACGATAATTAAAGTTCTGAAAAGGTGAACGTTTTCAGTATCGTGTTACTTTGCTCGCTGTAGATTCTAGCTTATTCACGCATAATATTAAGTTTTATTACATACCTAAAACTCGTCATCTTCCTAGCATTAGCCCAGAGGGGCTACCGCGAACCGAAAACGAACGAAGTTCGAATATCTCCCTTTATGTCGCACTTGCTAATTCGTCCGCTACCTAATCCCAACCACAGCACGGGAGCGCTCAGTTAATAACCACTCAAAGCGGTCACCCATCCAAGAACTGATCTCGGCTCCCATACCGCACGCTGAGCCACGAGCGCTCCCTACATATAGATACCTACAATCTTCAGCTACTATATTCATGAAGGAAAGAAAATAAAATTCAAAATAGCGCCATAAACTGCAAATTTAATATTTAAGCACTTGAGTTATCTAATTGAAAAACTTCTCTAGAATTCTGTTATTTAAAGAATTTAATAATTACTGAAGTCCATTAGACTCGGAGAGTGCAAAGCTTTTAAATTAAATTTAAAATTCGTCATTAATTAAGCTTGCTTAAGAGTCGCCAGGAAGCTCTACTCCCCAGCTCGACATTCAATGAGTCAGCATTTTTACAGACGACTATTACCACGAGAATTAGGTATCTAACCCTGAATATTGTGTTCTTTAAATGTGACGGTGCTAGTGTTAGGGTCGGTTGCGCCAACATACGATCACAGGCCGGTCAACGTCAAATATGGCGCCGGCAGCTGTCATCCTATAGAAACTTGTCAAACTTTCCATACAATCAGATTTAACGAGCACCGCCTACAATTACAGACGGTTTGGTGCAACCCACCCTTATTGTTTCTAATTTTAGGTGCTTTGGTTAAGTAGTATATTCCTTTCTCTATTTTTTTTGTTTCCTATTTATTTAATTGTTAGGTACTAACTAAAATCAGAGATCGTTACCGGTATTCTTACTACCGGTTATAAGGTATAACTGGTTATAATTGCATTTCGCTATTTATATCGCTAAAGCTCTGATTAGCGGTATAATCTAAACCGGTATTCTAATATATTTAGCGGTTTCGCCAATTGACAACGATACCTCTAGTTGACACTTAACCCATAAAAACCATTACCGGTAATAGCTGTCAGTGTCAATATACTCGATTATTTGTTTCTGCAAACTGGCGTATTGTAAAAAGTAGGTATTCACACCTATTTGTTGCGTTTTAGTAGTAATGTTTAATTGACATCTTACCTTTCAAGTGCAATGAATAGCGGTATTGAATACAGGTATTTAATATCGTAAATAGTCTATGCATAGAGGTATAGATAAAAGGGGAATGACAACAATACTTCTAATTAGAATATAAGTATTTTTTTATTAGCGATAATAGTTTTTCAATTTCTATACTTACAGAAATTAAATAAACCGGTTTTATAATCCCTGATTATTTGACGAAATAAAATAAATATAATATCAAAGAAGCAAGTAGAGGCCTGTGCCCAGCAATAGGATGTTTATAGGCTAATGATGATGATGATGAAGGTAAAAAGTTCTAATTTAAATATGACCTGTTTCCAGCTCCAGGTGTTCGACTCGAATAAAGACGGCAGACTACAGCTCTCCGAGATGGCTAAGTGAGTTACTTCAATTCTGAATTCATTTCAATGAGATGAATTTCAAATGGGAATCTTAATTTTGGGACACGTTCTACTTCTTACTTTAACGTTGTCTTCTTAGGCGAAGTTTTATAAATCAGTTAACATTCCGTTGGTAAGTTTTGTCAAAAAAATGAACTTTACCAAAATTTGATTTGTAGTGCAGGTAATCGATATAACGATATAATATATAAATGATCCAAATGTATTAAATTTTTTGCGAATTGGTAAATTAATTATTTTAGTTTGGCGAAGTTATAGTGTAAACGAATGTAAACTTTTTTTGTAAGAAATAAATTAAAAAAAAAAAATTTTTAATGCTGTAATGTTTTTGTGGAAATAAATGGGTTTATTTTTATTATTTATTATAATATATATAATAGATTCTAAATGTACGGTCTGAACAATCACCACTGCCTACTCTGCTCTGAGCGAGAACACAGGCCGTACCCTAAGTATTTGACATTTGTGCTTAAAAGAGCCAACATACAACGGCGCGGATCATGCAGCGTTCATATAAAATATATACGTACAAACGCCGCCGTCACCTCGCACGTTTTGCTTATACTACGTCATCACTGCTGTCGACGGTCTGCGGTCGTAAGTGTAAAGCTAATCACACACCGCAGCTGCCTGCGGTGGCGGCCTGTTGTACACTATGACAATCCTGATATTCATTCAGAAACAAGCGGCCTTGATTGTCTTTGTGATAACTGGCCTGTCAGCCACCGCAGGCAGCTACAGTGTGTGATAGGCTTAAGTGTGGTATTTCTGTGTTGCCAGTGGTATATTATCACTCCCCGACTCCCATGTATTTACCTGTGTTTTATTAAACTATTACGTTAATTCATGATTAAAGCGTGCCACACACTGCAGCGGCCTGCGGTGGCGGCCCGTGTACACTATGAAAATCCTAACATTCATTCAAACACATGCTGCCTTGATTCTCATAGTGACATTCACTGGCTACCACCGCAGGCCGCTGCAGTGTGTGATAGGCGTAACGACCTATTTTGTGTGCTTAGGTCAAGCAAATGACAACTTTAATGCGTACCTAATAGTAGTTTATGCAACTGATACATAATGAGAGGTCAATTCAGTCAGTTTTAAGGCCTAATTATGTACAGTTGTATACACTACTTTATTTACATCCGTACATTAAATCCTCTTTCATGTTCAGCTCGTTGAAGTCTTTTTGAGCACGAGCCTGTATCGTCATGGGCGGAGATGGCCATAATGATACCGTTTTTGATGCTGTAATGGCCATCTCCGCCCCGAACCGGCGCGATATTGTAAAGTTGGTCCTTACCTACACTTTTTGAACATATAAAAGAGGATTTACTGTATGGGTGTAGATAAATAATTTATTCTGCATGATAACGGCAGAAAATATTTTCTTTATTATTTCTTTTGCTACTATAAGTGCCAATTCAACAGTGATGTCAGTTGTGTCACGATCCGCAGTGGCAGACCTTGTTTTCTTAGACCATGCTCAAGCCTTAAGTCTCGGACATGACTTTGAGTGGTGGCGGCAGCGGTAGCGGTGCGCCATACGTGGGAGCGAGAGGCCGCGCTCCGATCTCTCGCTCCCACGTATGTCTCACCGCTGCCGCGGGTGCTCATACACGGGGCGGGACCTGCAGTCTAATTAATTCATTCATGAAAATGTAGAAGCAAATTAAACAACTGGCCCACCGAATGTTTTTCTTGTCTAACCATAGACATGATAGACAAGGGCTGACTGACATTCTTTCCACAGACTGCTGCCGGTCAAAGAGAATTTCCTTTGCAGACAGGTATTCAAGGTAGGTTTGGCCGCCAAAATAGCGGCCGTATCCTTTAAATATAAAACTGTTGTTCTCGAAGAAGGTTGATGGAGTATGGAAATTGTCGATCTAAGTACCTACTTGTACTAGTTTAATTTATTAAATGTGTTTTTGTATGTGACTTTATGTTCATCTTATAATTTTCCGTTGAGCGAATTTATTTACGATGAGAAACCCTTTTCTCATTCCACAATAACCTTCTTACATATGGAAATTTCTTAGAAAAAACTCTCTATATGAACGTTCCATTTTGATCGAATTTCCATACTTAATCTACCCTCAACTTTGCATCCAAGTGTGTAAGAACGTGCCTTGTATATTAAATAAGTGCGAAATAAAAATAAACTCTATTTCTTCTAGCCAACGCACAGTCTTGTCTGACACAGTTTGACCACAGATAACACAATTTTAGATGTGAGGGAATGATGCCATATGTTCACTTACTCATTATGCATGTACATTTTTTTATTTTTTAATGACTGGGTGTACTTATTTGGACGTTGACGGATTAATTCAGACAATTATATTCTTAAGGCGCATCCTTTTACTTTCTGCGACATGCTGGATTTTCATACAGTTTTAGAATTTCCCCGCGCGTAGTCGTAAATATAATCCATTTTTGTCATGATTGAAAAAGATTAATATTTTTTCCTGTTGTCATTTAAAAAATATTGTATAAATAAGGACGATTTTCAAATGTTATTGAACACAATACCAAATATTGAAGCCACAGGTCACGGAAACAAAACTCTTCAGATACTTACCTACTGTATGTAATCGGGTAAATTTAGTTAAAAAAGTATTCAGCCCTACTCAGTTTGAGGCCACTAATCACAAAACAAGGAACTTATGCACATAAGTAATCAGAACAGCAAATAAGTAATCAAAATTGAGAACAACTTGTATATTTCTAAGAAATAAAACAAAAATCCCTTATTGTCTCATTTTTCTTACCAAAACTACGAAAGGGGCTTTAATTGGAGTTTTATTGATGATAGAAAATTAGCTGCTAAAGGATTTTGTTGTTTTACCTATATTTAATTCGGCTCACGTCACATTTCCCGCAATCTCCATTTCCATGTTATTATTATTATTTCTGGTTAAAACACATTATTACACTTCACTATTCGTCTCGAAAATGTAGTACCCTACGTTTACGTAGTACGATTTATCCTAACAGAAGTACCTAACATTTTTGACGCATTTCGTTACTACACTCATTGTTGACATTAAATCCATTAATTACATTCTCCACTTATTTTCATTAACATTTCACAAAATATTTACTAAAACATAGTTACATCAAAAATGATTCGAGAAAAGTACAACGTAAAAATACTTATACGACTAGTTACTTAAAAATACTGTACTGTAAATATAATAAATACCATTTAGTATTTTTCTCTCTCTCTCTATTCAAATAATAGTTGATAACAAACACTAGACAAATACTAAGTAATTGTACTTAGTATTATTTTATCTTGCTTGGAACTATCATTATTTTGCCTGTCTCTGTCCTAACACTGAGCTTGTGTTGCACTCCGCACTCTAGGAGGGCATAGAGGGGATAGAGGTGAGTCACTGTGATATAGGTACTCACATATGTAAGTAGTAATAGTAACGTACTATAGGTATTCCCAGTAAAAATACTTGTCATCTCGTATTAGATACTTATTTACCACAATATTTATACTCGCACTTATTGTATTCATTCAACAACATGCATGTGAAATTATAATACACCATAAGTGATTGGTGATGTTGAATAAACACAGTTACAAAAAAATACTTGATTCCTACCTATGCTTTAATTTTTGCACATTATTTATAAATGCACCTTTTGCACTTTTTATATTATTACTTTTATTATGAAAGTTACTGCTTTTTGTAAAACACACTCACTAATTAATTTTCTATTTATTTACGACCCTAAATGACCCATACTACCTATATAATTCCAGTAATTTACGCATCAACACATTGCAACGCATAAAATAATCCGACACTAAATAATCTGCTAAAAAAAAATCTGAGACTATCCTATTTATGATCAATAAATAGGTTCCTATCAGATTTTTTTCTCGTCTTGTCTTTTCATCTATTTTTGCAGATGACTTCATTTCACAGTGAACGACAAACGTTTTATTTCGCTGTTCAATGATATCAATGCTTTTAGTATCAATTTGATTCGGTACCTATACTACATATAACTTCCACCATTAAACGCAATCAGTCATCATTCAAACCATGTGTTCTTTTTTATAACATACATGTTTTTTTTTTTCATTGCATACCAGGGAGCAACCAAACTGACGAAGGACGACATTGAACGAGTGTTCTCCTTGTACGACAGAGTAAGTTTATTTACCTTTCGTCGTTAATTCTGGAAACAATGGAAACCCATTCACTCGATTCATATTTATTACGGGACTCCACTTGGAATCATTCGTGAGGTAGGGTGACGCCACCAGTATTGGACAGTTTAAGCTGACAAGGACCAGCACTGGATACTTTATTCTTAATTCAAAGATCATACGGTTTTATATTAATTGATGTATAATAAATGAATGACACTTATTTTCTTTTAAATAAGAACAAGAGTTAATGTGCATCATTGGTGCTTATCCACTGCTGGTGGTGTCACTCTAGTCTAGGGCACTGCGGAACGTGACCTCGCTCTTATTTCGAGCAGCCTAAATAGGGATTTACCTAGACATTACAGAAGTCCCCACCCATAACAACACCACTACTCTACCTTGTTCTGCAGGAATGTGGTGTAGTGTCCACCAGGACAATACGACCTTACTCACCACCAGGCGAGTAAGGTCACCAGAGCTCCCGAGGATGCGATCCGCGAGGATGAGGAGGAACGAATCTCCGACCCAGGTCGGGCCTAGCTGAGTTTCTTGCTGGACTCTTCTCAGCTAGGCTCGATTCAGTGAACCAGCGATCAAACTCTCAGTAGCTCGATTCCACTCACATTCTCAAATTCGGTTGAAAACGCTCAATCTCACTGGAGCGCAAATTTTTAGAGTATTCCAGTGTTCAAAACCACCTGCGTGGTCGTGTCGGAGGTTTCCCCTGGATTTTCCCCCGGCTGCTCTCCAACCACGCGCTCCTATCGCCTTATTGGGCCCACCCTATAAATTAAAGCCACAGTCAGATAAAAAAAAAAAAAGAAATCTGAAGCTCATAAAGGATCGCAACGCGCTTGTGATTCTTCAAGTCCCGTATGATAGTTGTGTGATAACGTGACAAACGACAAAATAAAGCAGCTGTCACTTTTTACCACTTGGTTTACGATAATTAAAGGTCTGAAAAGGTGAACGTTTTCAGTACGGTGTTACTTGCATACTGTAGATTCTAACTTATTCACGCACAATATTATTTTTACCCACGACGGAACGGAGAAGCACCCTAAATGCAGTTATGCATTTAGGGTGAGAGGTTGTTTGTTTGTTTGTTTGTGTGTGCACATCAATATCTTCAAAACGGCTTGACCAATTCAGAAACGGTTTTCTGTAATAGGTTTGTAGTTTAGTCGGGACGAATTTTAACTAGGTGTTACGATGATAACTCGCCAGGGGGCGCTGCAGTAAACATTTTTCACTTTCTAAAGTGCGTTTGAGTGAATTTTTTGTTACATATACCTACAACTCGTCATCCTGCTAGCATTAGCCCAGTACAGTGGTGTTAGAAAGCGACGCTTTATCTTGTCGATTTTCACGCTATCACGTGACCATCATAGACCCCCTGGAGGCCCAGGCGTCCATTGGCGATTCTCCGAGCGTTTGAAACGCCCGTTTCTAAAGTCATATCGACTCACGGTTATATACACAAAGTTGGGATAAATCGGTGAAAATATTGATGAAATAAGACTCGGACCCGATACTGGTTTACCGTTTTTATAAATGTTTACTCTGATCGTCGTCTCCTTTAACAACATTTAATAATGAAACGACAATCATGAGAAAAACCTCCGAAAAAACGCTGAATATTCGCCCACATAAGCTACCGTGTCTGTTTAAATACCATCAGACAGGCAGTGAGCTTTTTGCCGTCGTCGTTGTATTTTTTTTTAATCGATTAATTACTTTTACAATTATGGACTCATTTTTCAGATCAATGGGGTTACCTAATTTACGTAACATTTCTATTTCAGGATAATAATGGATCTATCGAGAATGAAGAGTTGCGCGGTTTTCTGAAGGATTTATTAGAATTAGTGAAAAAGGTAATTAATTAATTAACTTCTACGACTTAATTTCAGTTAAGCTATTACCCATAGAAAGCCATAGATTGTTTTCTAAGGAATGGTTTCGACTTTAAAAAGACCGCGGTTCTCTCCTGGATGAAATCGGGTCCCGTGCTGGTAACATCTAGTAAGCGATTACAGACTAATAATTACAGGCGCGGATCCAGGATTTTGTTCAGGGGGGGCACTTTCGAACTTTCCGAAAATAAAACTGACTTTTGATAACTGTTTTTATTGTCAGAACATATTTCCCACGTCAGGACATAGGCAATTGCCCTCCCCTGACGCAGGCTTCAGGGGGGGGGGGAGAATTGCCCCAGTTGCCCCCCCCCCCTGTATCCGCGCCTGAATAATGATGATAATGATGATGATTTCGACTTTGAGATGCTAAAAATGAGTAGATACATTTCAACGTGATTGTAGACTTAGGTATATTACCTAGCCGCAATTAGAATATAGGATTAGAGGTGACAGCCGCCGGGAGACGACGGCTTAAGACAAAAATAATCGAAAAGCAAGGGATCCACATGGCGGATATCACCTTCGAACGTACTACATGATACATCGGGAGATGGACCCCGCCAGGTGCAAAGACTATTGGAGTGCAGCTTTTACATGTCAAAATATTAATTTACAATTTAAGAAAGTCTGACTATAATAAGTAATACATTTTTCATGTCAAAATATTAATTTACAGTTCAAGAAGGAATAATAATTTCGAGTTTACAATTATAACAAAATTAATGTCATACAGTGAAGATAAGCATACAGCTTTCAGGCGCTAGTCCGACTCACACTTGGCCGGTTTTCTTTTTCTGTAGATGCCTATCTGATCCTACACCGTCACGCTCTTAACATGTCATTGAACACCATATTTCACAATTCCAGGACTACGACGCTCAAGACCTCCTAGAGTTCGAAGAGACCATCCTCCAAGGCGTGGAGTACAGCAGCGACGGCAAAATCAGCAGGAAGCAGCTGACGATGATCCTTCTAGCACTTGCCAAGCACCATCAAGAGGAAGAAGTTACCACGCCGTAAATATTCGCGATCGCGTCCGTCACTCCGTCCCGATTTCTTAAAGAATTTTCTAGTCGCAGTTAAGCGCATAAAGACGGTCCTGTACGGCGGATTGCAATTATTGCAAACGTTTACAAGCAATAATGCGCTTTATAGACGTTACAATTTATGGACGCGACGGACAGAAATATCTCACTCTTTCTTGCATCCACGACGATTTTAGTCCGCCAAGTAGGACCATCTAAATGCGATTTTAGACGGTTGTCACACGATCCGATTTCATTGATTCTAGTTTACTTTGATTTATTGATTTATAATATTCTATATAGTGATAGCGATTTTTTTTACATATAGTCTCTCAAAATTTGGTAACATCTGTAACATATAGCATGTGTTACCGATGTTACCAAATTTTGAGAGAACAAAAATGGAAAGTTACAGTTTTGACGACAGTCAATGGGGAATCTATATATTAAAATGCACTCGTATTTAAAACACGCAATTGTTGTGTTAAGTGGATTCGTAGAAAATTATCAGAATAAGAGACTAAGATGCAGTTAGGTAGCTGCATCTCTCTCGGTTTTTGCGATAAATTGCTATGTCCGTCTGTAATGCCGTTAACGTATTACGTTTATATTCCCATTATTTCGGTATTCCTACTATATTGCTATATTTTTTGATACGCTAGCTAGTTCGCTGACTTTGTAACTTGATACGGCCGCAGTATATAGATTTTTGAATGCATTTAATTTTTAATCGTTGTGACAACCTGGGCCTGTTCCCACTAACCGATATAATCCGACACCGATAAAAATGCTTAGTGTTCACACTGTCCGATCCGATATTGGTCACATTCCCATAATTTTTTTATCGTTATCGGATCCGATATCGGATATTTTTCTTCTATACCTACTGCATCGCTACACACCCCAAGATTTTTGTATTTTTGAATAATATTTAGTCTTAATCAAAGGGCTGAAAGATTAATATCATTACCTATTTTACTAAATCACATTGTAACCTGCCTCTGTTAAAAAAATAAAAATATTATGACGGAAAAGGCGTACATAACTTCTCATTGGCTAATTTATTTAAACTTTATATATTTTTTGAAGACGTACATAAAATGTACTCCGGCTTCCCCTCGTATATGTTTTACGTCAGGTTTCAGTATACATATATGTACACATGTATATGCAAATGTATACGACATTGCTAGTGGTCATGAATTCTTAAGCGTTCCGAAACTATTTATTTACCTCTAACAAACTAGACACGCAAATAGAAGATGGAAAGAGACAGCAGTCATTCACTTCATCACTCTCAAGGCGACTTGACAAATCGGTAGGTGTTAAGACCGCTTAAGAAGTATTTGAAGGATTATTTTAATTCGTGTAGATTTAAAAAGAAGTACGTGTGAAATTTTAAAATGCCAAGAGCATAATATATTTAGGTACAAGTAAGCAGGGTTGTATAATTGAATGGAATAGGTAAAACATTTTAAAAATAGAATGAGAGAAACTCTTATATTACCGTTTGGTTCAGACGGTTCCTGTACAAACATTTTATAGAAGAGTTAAGATTTCAAGCTAACTTGATCATTGACTAGAATTACTATTAATTACTGGATATTTACTATACTTATCACGTCTTTAAAATGAACCTCTCATGAGTTTCAGACCTATTGAAATATAATAAACGGGTCACTCACGTCTTTAAGGTCGAGTATAGCTCGACATGTTTCGGACCAATACGTGGCCCTTAATCATGAGAACTAGCCGCGACGGCCGCGCGTTTGTTTCAATATCTCAAATAAATAGAAATAGAAATCTCTACCTTTGTTGTCTCTAGATAGAAATATCTATCTTAGGTACCCTATTTCGTTCGATTCCGTTGTGACACGAAAATTTGACATACAATTTACCTATATATTTAGGTAAATTTTGTGACGAGAATCAATTTAAAGGTAAATTGTATTCGAATTAAAAGGTTTAATGATGGTCCATATCTTTGGCTACCGGCACTATTGCAAGCGCCATTATCAAAGAATTGGATGTTTAGTTGTGGTCGCAACACGTCAGTTAACCTCTTCACCGCCACAGTAAATTACGTAAGTCGTGTCTCACACGCCAGAGTCTTAAAGTTAAAAGCGGAGAAGGAACCATACTTGACAGCACGTCGGTTGCCTTTACTTTTTTTTGAACCTGACTGTGGCTTTATAGGCCGGGCCCAATGAAGCGATAGGAGTGCGCGGTTGGAGAGTAGCCTGGGGAAAATCCAGGGGAAAGCCTCCGGCACGACCTCGCGTGTGTGGTTTGGTTGCCTTTTCATTGTACTTGTTGTCATTTATACATGACAGTGGCGTTGTAGGCACGGCGGCTCTTGTCATCTTATACATAACTGTGGCGGTGAAGAGGTTAAGTAATACTTGATAACATATGGCGCTTGCAACAGTGCCGAAATATAGGGGACACACAAAAACGAATGTACCTACATAGTAAATATCCCGTTATCATCGTAATTTTATTGAAGCGTTAAGACTTTAACGTCTATAAAAGAAGGAATTAACTTAACAGATTCAACAAATCTTGTTATTTTTATAAGAAGTAGAGTATCAAAATACCTAACACGTTTAAATATTAGCCAAATCAAATGCCAAATATTTAATATTACGCTACATATTTTCATAAATCATATAGTAGGAAATGTAGATTTTACATACAATAATATCATTACAAAAGTACTCCTACATATCGTAAAACATGTAAAAGTTTTTATGAAAAAACACCTAGTGAAACATTTTAATAGCACGAAAGGTTTTAATAGATATTTAAACTCCAAGTCTTTTTTAAGCCGTCGTCTCCCGGCAAAAAAAAACAATTGTATTATTTCGTTATGATCCCTGGGAACCCAGGGACCGGTAGAAGACGGTAACTTGTAACCTTTTTGAGAATTCCTAAACTATATTTTCTACAGCACGATTAATAATAAGTGCAAATTTATTAAAATCTAAAGCAACAAATTCATCTTATGATTCCAAATATCATGCAGAGAAATTTTAAATATATGTTTTATAAATTGATAGGCTTTATTTATGTCATTACCTCATTATGTTATTATGTTTTTTTGAAACACATTCAAATGTAAATGAATAACTGGTCATTTTGATTTATAATGAAACTTTTAGTTCCATTCATTGGGTAAAGGTTAAAAAAAGTCATTTATTTTATTTGTATATAATAATGGATGTAGAATTAGCATGGAAATGTATTTAATTGTTGTTTATTGATGTTAATTGTGTCTGTTTGATAAAAATTAATATTTTAATTTACGTTATATGTATATGAATGTTTAGAATGTCTATTTACCGATAGTGTATTTGTTAGAGGTTTAAGACAAAGATCGTGCTGAAAAAATACAGAAAATGTATAAAATATTATGTTATTAATATGTGTTGTAGTTATTAACATGAAACTAAAACTATTTTTATTGAACCATACATACTCTGCGAGAATATATTATATTACGTATCTATCAAATTTTAAAATACACCTACACACATAAGTCTTTAACGTGCAATATCTTGTTTTTATTAAATTCAATATGATCGAATAGTCAGCAGGAGATGTAACTAGAAAAGACAGGTTTATATAGGTTTACGGGTTCAAATGTTTGCTTTTTATGTTACTTATTATTTTTTGGGTGTAATAGAGTCGCTCGGCCTGTTACGCGACCAGCGTCAATTTACTATAAAAGAATATATGTACTTGTTTTCATTATATTCATAAACTTTTTTACATGCCCTTAAGAAACAGTTAGTCGTATGCATTTTATTTGGTAGTTATTCACTGGAAATCCATAAAAAAGCGAGAAGTTCTCATCCAAGTGGATGCAAACCGGCACACTAAATTAGCAGATCGTTAACCGACCTATCGACCCCATCATCGCGCTTAGTCGCACTTTAATCTCATCAACTATCGGCTACAGAGGGGCTACCGCGAACCGAAAACGAACGAAGATTGAATATCTCCCTCTCTGTCGCACTTGCTAATTCGTGCGATAAAGAGGGAGTCTACTCCGGACTTCAAAATCCGAACTTATCGTGCCGTCCCTTTCACTCTTGTGTTATACACAAAGTGAAAGTGAAAGTGAGTGAAAGGGACGGCACGATACGAAGTTCGGAGTAGGCCCTCAGGGTGACACCTCAATTCCCGCCCCAGGTGCCACCCATGCTACCACGGAATTACACTTACTTCTACTTCTGCTGCTGACATAGGTAAATTACATATTCGTAGATGACCGACCATAAAGTATTATTTTGTTTCAAATATCGAACTTGTTTTTATTATTCACTTCTAATTAGGTCCTTACTCATCGATAATCTTGATTGGGCGGAAGCTAGCCTCTTAATGTATACAGTCCTTTAGATGAGAAATGTCATTACACGAAATGCCCTAGATGGCACTGCATGCTCTAAATAATTATCTGTGTTAATATAGACGTTGTGATGGAAATATAGTTAGCTTTAATTTAACGGTAATTAAGATTAATGAAATGATATGCACAAAACGCCAACATTATTCCTAAGAATATGATAGATATTATAAGAACAAATAAGATTTGATGTCAAGCTTATGAAATATCCTTGGACGGAAATATAAACCTACTAATTACTGTCATGTTTACGTTCGTGTATGTATTTTATATACCTAAACTATTATCATTCTGAATATGTATGGTTGTTATATTTGTATTTATGGGTATTTATTTAGTTTCAGTTACAAGTTCTTATTACAAAGTTGTTGTACACGGTGTGCGTTTGTGGAAGAAAGAAAAATTTGACCGTAGCAAAGTATATTTAATCGGTACCGCAAGTCTTGACTGACATTTTTTTTTTTTACTGAACCGTGGCAAAGGAGCGTAGGGTGTGCGTCCAACGCTAGCTTATTGAATTTAGTTTTGTGTACAAGTTCGCGGCATTTCAATTGAACACCAGTTTCCATTGAGATGAAACTGGTGCTCAATTGAACACCAGTTTCATCAATTGATAGTTAGCCTTATAATTTTGAGGCATCTGACTTTTGACGCATTCCGTTCAGCCAAAGCCTGGATGGTTATTATAAGCAATCAAAAACAAAATCAAAACATTTATTCTGCAAATAGGCCTCAATTAAAAATAATACAATAATCAGATTTCATTAATTAAATGTAGTGTTACATGCCATAAATAGGTAATACTAAGAAACTAATATAAGAATCCAGATTCGTTAGAGATATATGAGGTCTCTAAGCGTCAATATAAGAAGTAATAAGGTACACTAATCATAATAAAATATTGTGAGATATATGTCTAACCGTCAACATGAAAATAATAAAATGTAAAAAAATTATTTTCAAAATGTGGAAAATCACACATACAAAGGCCATGTACAACACAAATGACACTTAATTTAGTAATATTGTATCTATTGTACTTTTCCCCTAACTATTTGACGTAATTTGTGGATCGTCCAATGGGCCTGCTGTACCAGTCCTGCTAGCATGATCGTTTATGTCGGACGTACAGCATTAGTCCTTCACTAGCAAACGCATGTAAGTATAAGCGCGAAAGGGACGAATGTTATACGTACGACATATAAGCAATCATAGCTAGACAGATTTATTATACCTAACATGCTCCACTGTATTTAGATTGGTTACCAACAATAAACAGAAAAAAGTTTTTTTTTAATGATCCATATACTGCAAGTCCAAGGATTTTCAATTTGCTTAGGCTAAGCCACTAAATGTCTGTCAATAATGCAATTATTTAAATGTAAAATGTATTTCGATGTCATTATTTATGGCAAAATCAGAGGCTAGTCAATTATAAAGATACACATGTCATCACGTCTCTTTAAAACGTTCACTGTCCCCATACAAAACGATCTGACAATGTCAGAAGTCATACTATGCATTCAGTATGGGGATGTGGCTCCACAGTGGAAGCATGGACTCCTGAAAAAAAGGTTCGTGATACCACATTGATGCACCCAGACAGGGAACGTGTTAGCCGAACCGCCATCGTTCTCTATATCAGACAAAGTAGCCGCGCGTAAATAACATTTTCTTCATTTATAATAGAGTTGATGATTGTAAATACCATTTTCGACGTTCGGCGGTTAAAATATCTAAAATACTTAAATATGTAATGCAACCGAAAACGAAATAGCTGACTCTCTGTCGCACTTGCATATTTGAGCCACAGAGAGGGAGATATTTCGTTTTCAGTTCGCGGTAGGCCTGTAACCTTGCTTCAACAGTGCCATCTGGTGAAATTGTTAACATTATCAGTCTTTAATAATTAACTAGTCTCTAAACAGAGTTAGAATAAGTTGGGTATCTGAATTTATTTAGTTAGACATCTGGCTAAGTTATTCCCGGGCCTGGCACTGCGTGTTGAATACGATATTTGTTATAAAATGTTTATATTTGTAAATGGGAGTTTTATTTTATCACGCTGCAATAGATACCTCAGAGTAACATGAGTAGGTAGGTATAATAATACCTACTAAGCGAGATGGTTGTATGCATAGATGTATGAATATAAGTATATAGTATTCTATGCTCTGAGGTCGTGTACAAATTTGAATAAGAGCGACAGAGAAAGACATCTATATATATATATATATTACGCGAGGCCGATTTTTGTACACCCCCTCAGATCAACAGTTGTGGTCCGATTTTAATAAATGATATATCATTAGATTCGTCTCAGAGTTGCATAAAACTCTTATTTTTTCATAGTTTTGTAGAAAAAGGACTAAAAAATGGATTTTAAAAAACTACTGTGCGCTGGCCACGTGACTTTGGCCGGGTGACGTCACGCGACGCGGCTCCTGTTTTGAATTGACATAACACTAAAAAAATTAAACAATAACAGAACACAAACCTATAGTAAGTTCTTCAGCATGAAAAAAAATACGTTTTGAGTCAGCGACATATATCCACAACCCCCCTTTACCTCCCTTGTGTGATCCAACTAGTTTGGTTTCTATTACATGTCCGTGACCTGTTAAGCGGGAAACATAATTTATATAGTAAGAGAAATGTATCGTGAAAAAATGAAAATGAAAATGAAAAAATGTTTATTTTCCTGTATACTTGTGTACAATTGCCATCAGTGGGTGGGACTTCCTTGTAGGTGAGTGAACCTGTGTTAGGTTGTCGAGCTCTTCCATAGCTAAATATCTTTTTAGGAAATATTACAGTACTATTTAACAATATATTAGGTGCATGCGCTATTAGTTTTTTTTTTTTTTTTTTTTATCGTGGAAGTCGTTGAAAGCGCTATTTAAATCAACCTGATCATAGACGCTACTCCAGTGCATAGAGTTTAGGCACTCACAGAATCTAGCCATATTTTCCTGACCTAGATCTCTTTTATACATGTACCATTGATCTATGGGCGGGGTTATTTTTTCAGTGTTAAGTTGAGTGTCTGGCCCGTATTGTGGTCTGAGAGGCCTAGTTCGTGCACCATTGCGACAGCATTCGTAATATTACTCATAATTGAAATTGAAATTGAAAAAATGTGATCTATGCAGATATTTAACCTGGTTAGTACTGTGATGTGGAGTTGGTACTTATAGTTAAGGACTATTTGTCGCAGGGCACGACTCTCATTAGGGTCTTTAAGGGTATTTATGTGAAAGTCTCCGGTTATAATAGCTTTATAGGACGAACGGTTATACAGATTATGTAAGAGATCCCCTAGTTTACTTAAGAAAAGATTTACGGTATCAAATCGAGGAACTCTGTAAAGACATATTACTATTAGTTTATGATCAGGAATTTCGATACCACAACCTTCAAAACTTTGTTCGGATGTCAAAGAATCAAGGAACGAGATTTCATTAAATTCAATTTTCAATTTACATAATATTGCTACACCACCGCGCTTTTGCGACTTACGAGAGTATGACGAAGCCAACTCGTATCCTTGTATGTATATATTTTTTCACTTCTCATGCTCGAAAAGTGTGTCATATTAGACTTGTCAAGCGGGGCTAAAGTAGTACATTTAACCCCTAGGGAAAATATGAATACATATTTATGATTTACAAAACATTTGAATTTGACCAATCAAAATACTTCACCTATTAAATCCACCAATCACAGAACACTAATTTAACTCTTAAAAAATATTTGGTGTTGGGTATTAAACAACCAGAACCAGCTTTACTAAAATCGGCCAATCTGGAAACATAATTAATTTTTCTAAAGAGTCTAAAGATTAAGTTTGTAGTAGTCCCTATTTCACAATAATTAAAAAAGTGGTTAAATCGTTCGAGCAACACTTTGAAGCGCTCAATGGAAGGTCAGTTAGCTTTTTTCGCGCGTGAATGTTGCGCGCGAACCGCAGTGTCTATGTTTTGTGTGTCAAAGGAGTATAGAAAAAAAATCATGCTGCAAAAGTATATATCTTCGCCGTGGAATTTATTGTTAATTTTGGGTGGGTTAACCTTTGTTTATTTATTTTCTCGCAATCGAAGTGAAAAGTAGAGTGTATAACTATGGTCTAAAAGCCATATTACCCCTCGAACTAGTGATATGGCTCATTTTAGACCCTTGTCATACAATCTACTATTTTCATCCCCCGACATTACGAACGTTTCCGATAAGCATATGATGTCAATACTAATAGATTTTTCCAGAAATTCCTGCAAGCATATTTCAATCATATCACTCTTATTCAGAAGGCCGCAGATATTTTGGTGAAACAATGTAATTTTATCCACGAAAGGAACAAGTTTTGCTCACCTGCTCTCTTTTTTGTATTAGAGTCGAAGAGTCGTCGTTATTCTAAATACTCGATACGCTGGGAACGCATACCTTCTTAAGCGTCCGTGCCAAAACCTATTCGAAAACCTTGCTCCAGTAAATACCTACGTGTCACCTCTAATTCGTAAATAGATTCGATCACCTATTGCGGTGTATTTAGAAACTGATTAGACTAAGCACAAAGGTGATTATATTTGTAGCAGCCCAAATTAGAGTAGGTACGAAACCACAGTAGACTATACAAATAGTGCTACTGACAGGTATGTAGTGCCGGGTTCTTAGTGGTGAGAACGCTAATTTTTCACATAAGTTTCATTTCAGGACAAACCGTTGACTTTCTTAATAATAAAATCATGGTATAGAGGTTATTAGCTTAGAGTTGGTTGTATACCTAACAACCGTGAAAAATATATCCGGATCCAGATTAAATTGGGATGTGTTAAATCAAACTTTAGAAAAATGAATAATTTTCTACTTCGGTAGATTATGTACCTACGATTGTACAATGTACAGTTCGGATAATTTAAGTTATGTTTAGTTAGATAGTTGGTTGTTTTTCCTATTGACTCTTATTTATTGTATATAATTAATGATAATTTTCAAGAATAATATGCCAAACATTAGTGAACCACTCTTGATAAATAATTGCAGATTTCATACTGTTTTGAAACTGTACACCGTTGCGGTCACGGCCATTGGTTATTTCACCTGCTACAGCTGAGACTGAAACTAGTCCCCAACTTCAACGTACAACTCGCAATATTCGTCACTAGACCGGCCTATATTGAGGTCCGCGTCAAACTAAGGCGACGTCGAGCGGGATTGATATGAGATATTTATTATTTAAATATCTCATAACAGATATTTTGATCCTTGATGATTTTTTTTTAATTTGATTACGTAATCAAGCGCTACCAGGTAGAGTCGAAGGTGTCATTTTATAAAAAGAACAGTACATTTTGTATTTGTATGTAGAAATGTTTATTGACAAACTTAATTCTTGCACGTGAAATTCTCAAGCAAAAAACAATTCGATTACCGTAAGGAAAACTTTTTAAAATACATTTTAATTTAAACAAAAAGGAATTAGCGCTTTATTAACGCCGTGAAAAGTCACAATTTTGAACGTGAAAAGCAAATAAAAATTTATTGTCCATAAACTTCAATCAGATAATTAAACCCATTGCCGATCTGCGACTGAGCCCTAAGAATCACAAAGGTCTGGTCGAGTCCTCCAGCGAAGATCCGGAGGTTAGCCGGCTGCGTATACTCCTGCTCTGTGGCCAGGATGGCTGATATGCTGGTGGAAGAGTTACCATGGAACGAGAAGTCTGCCAATTGAACGATGTTGGCTAATGGGGTGCGGCTCAAGTACGATCTGTAATGAGTTAAAGTTAATTTTGAGAAAAGCAAAGTTCTAAGCTAACTGTATTTTTACTTTTTACTAGAGGAACCTACCACTGGATATTACAGACACTCTCTTCATGTATAATCAGACCTACAGTTCAATGGACATTACAGTTAAATGAAGTATAGGGAACCTGTACCTGTGTGCTTCAAAAACCGACCAAGTGCGAGTCTGACTCGCGCACGAAAGGTTCGGTGCCATTATTTATAAAAACGGCAAAAAAAATACGTTTATTGTAAGGGAGTCCCCTTAAAAATTTATTTTATTTTGTCTTTTAATATTTGTTGTTATAGTCATATATATAGAACCAACGGCAACAGAAAATACATCATCTGTGAAAATTTCAACTGTCTAACTATCACGGTTCATAAGATACAGCCTGGTGACAGACGGACAGGCAGACGGACGGACGGTCAGCGAAGTCTTAGTAATAGGGTCCCGTTTTACCCTTTAGGTACGGAACCCTAAAAAGGAATGTTACGCCTACATACATAAATTAATAAAGGGTCATTAATTAATTTATGTATTTAGAAATAAAGGAAAAATTTAGGCACGGAGCAGGATTTGAACCTGCGACCTCCCGGCACTCGCGGCCAGTCGCTCTAGCCAACTGAGCTATAGGTGCAACCGCCACTCGGCCCGAAATTCCTCAATCATTCCTTCATTTATACAAACGCCAGGACAGTTCTATGAGCCATCGCTGTGCTCAGCGCAAACCGTCAGAATAAGAAGGTAATAATGAATTCAACTATTTACCTCGCCAGCAGGCGGTCGCCGGGATTAATAGCTCCGATATCAAGGTTGTTTCGTGGCGTGTTCTTGTCGACTAGGACAGCGCTGTGAACGATCGCCACGCTCAACACTAGTAGGCACAATAGGGTTTTCATCTGAAAAAAAAAACATATTTACTGTCGAGGCGCAGAAACTAAGGCACTTTGCGTCTCGTTTTTCTAACATGCACCATTCCCGAGCGTGTTTTAAGTAAGATAATTTGTTTACGTCACCATCTGAAGGTCAGCTGAACAGCCTAGTATTTATTCGTATAAACAATAATAAAACTTACATTGAAAATTGATTTTCAGATGCTTTGGACACTACTGTTGTATAGGTTTTGATAAGAACGGCTCTTCGACGGATGGTTTTATAATTGCAATTATCTGATAACTGATAAGGTTGCGTCTAGTTCTGAGAAATGTTGGTATACTAACGCATGGCTTGATGACTAACCTCATAGCCGACATATATTACAGCAGCATAATTTTTTCTTCTTTTTGATTCCCACTACCTCAAATACATATCCAAGTGTAGCCCGTTGGGGTGGCAGGTTACCCATTATTTGTTGTGCAACATCTCCTTTCATTCTTTTACAACGCATACATTGTCATTGTAGATTCGCCTAGCAAGCACTCTGCCATTTAAAGGCCAATAATGATCTCGAATGACTGAGAGAAGAAATTGCGGTGATGTTTGCATTAATTTTAAATGATAATATCTAAATAACAAATTAGTAAAATGGTTTTTGGCATCTAGTAGAATGGGATGTTTTTTATCGAAATCATAATTGGAATTATCCTACCTTCCGCCTATACGAATCAGTCCCAGTTGATCGACAAAAGGATTTAATTTTCCCAACCCGGGAATAGACTTTCGGTTATTATTAAAGTCAGGGAAACTGTCACCTTGTGACAAATATGCTAACTTGAACTCTGCCTGTTCGAGTTCGTCTACCGTCAGTGAACTCGTGCTATAATTTTGTTTACGCAGCAAGATATTGATAAATCGACACACATAAGCAAATATGCGAAGTAGTCGAAGAAAACTGGAATATTTAGACATTCCTATTAATTATTGTGTTGATTTTTCTATTCTTGCTGTATGTGCACGTAACTAAGGCAAGTTAGTTAACGTCGCTTCACACTGCTCTGGCCACATTTCGACTGTATCCTGCAGGAATGCAGGTCCCTCCCACCACAGTGACAACGACTGAACCTCGTCCGGGAACACTCGACGAGAAGCCAAGTCGGCAGGATTCAGTGCTGACGGGACATACAACCATGCAGTGCTTAAACACATGTCATTTAATTTTATTTCTGCGACCCGATGCGAGCCAAACGTGCATAACTTATTTGACGGAATGCGCAACCAACCCAATACTATTTTAGAGTCTGACTAAAAATATTTTTTAGCGATATTACACCGTAGAGCCTGAACCACGTTTTCACACAGACGAGAAACAGCGCAAAGCTCTAGACGGGGTATCGTCGTTGCTTTCAAAGGCGCGACCTTGGATTTTGCGCATAGAAGTCGAACTGTGCAATGTCCTAATTGATCTAACGATCTTAAATAAAAACATCCAGCATATGCCTTCAAAGAGGCATCCGAAAATGCGTGGATATCAATTGCTACTGCATTGCTACAACTGGCATGACGTGGAACACTTATTTCCTTTAAACAATACATATTCTTAACAAATCTAGTCAAGATACAGTTCGGCGCCTGGGGTATTTCATCATCCCAGTCCAATTTCTGTGACCAGAAAGATTGCAAGAAGATTTTACATAAAATAACACATACACTCAACAGCCCTAATGGATCAAAGATACTTGAAACTACAGATAGGACAGCTTTTTTAGTCTTATCAATCAACAGCAATTTGGAACAATTAATTAAAATACTATCAGCATTTGGATTCCACTGCACACCTAACGTGTTGCTTTGATATGATATCTTCAAAGTATCTTGTTGACTATTGTTAGCCTCAGTTACCTTATTTAGATACTCCTTAGAATTACTTTTTAATTTTCTCAAATTCAGATGAGCTGAACTTAAAGTTTCATCAATCCTTTGGTACAGATCAATTAATTGTTTTTCATCATCCAAACCATTTATTAAATCGTCGATATAAAAATCGAGAACAATTACTTGTTTACCAAGGGATCACTGATTTCATAACCTAGTTGAGCCAGACACCTAGTGCTCAGAAACGGCGCACACGAAGTACCATACGTTAAAGTATTCAATTTTAAATACTTCATGCGCTTGCCGTTATCATCAGTTTGACATTCATAAGTGCATGTAACATGCCTAAATTGAAGAATAAATGATTTCATTTCATTTCATTACGCCACAATATCATTTGGAGATGTCTCTGCGACGGTTCCACGGCTACTTGTCTATACATCTTCTCTATATCTCCTGTGAATATGAAAACGTGCTGCCGAAATCTTATTAGAATAGAGAAGATGTCGTCCTGGACCGTGGGACCGACCATGAGAATGTCATTGAGTGAGTAGCCAGAATCTTTACGGACAGAGGCGTCAAAAACAACTCTACACCTGGTTGACTCGCTCTGTTTCAATATTGGGTGATGTGGTAGAAAATAAGCCTTGTCAGGCTTCTCACTCTCTGACATGTGACCCAATTCGGCATATTCTTTCATGTATTCAACATACTGTGATTTTACATCAGGTTTCCTTTTGGAACGTTTTTTCAAAGAATCAAAATGCTTTCGTGCTAATGAGTCACCAAGCACATCTGGTTGACTTCTCAAGGGTAACGTAACGTAAAATCGGCCTTCAGCTAACCGTTGCGTATTTTGCTTGAAATGGTTTTCGCACGCCTCCTCTTCAAGTGACAACACTGGGACAGCTGGCACTTCCTCCAACTCCCAAAACTTGCTTAGCTGGTGTATTTCCCTACTGAAGCCGCAATGAGTCCAACCATTAACCAGCCAAATATCGAATTCTTTATCATAGGCTTATTGTGTCCCAGCCTTAACTGCTCACTACTAATAACATCCCAAAATATATCGGATCCTAATAACAGGTCTATCTGTGAAGGTTTATGATAGCCCGGGTCCGCTAAAATAATATTTTTGGGGACCTGAATATCTGAGGTATCTACTTCTTGTGCTGGCAGATTTCCCGTTATCTGAGGGATAACGTAGGCATCGACTTGTTTACAAGCTTGTTTACTACGCGGCTGAATAGTTAGCGCGCATCGTCTTAGCGCATTGAACGAAATATTATTAATACCGGTCACACGGACGGTGTCAACAAGTTCACTCTGTATGCCTAACTTATCCATCAGTGACTCTGTAAGAAAGCTGGATTGAGTACCACAATCGAGAAGACAACGAACGTCTTGAGTCTTATTTGTTTTAACATTTTTAACTAAAATTATCGCAGTTGACAACAATATTTGGTTTTCGATACTGGCCTTTAAAGATATTGGCGCAGACACGCACTCCTTCTCTTCTACATCCTTTTGTCTATGAGACGTAATAGTCTTATGTAGCAGAGTATTGTGTTTACGCCTGCAAATGGCACATGGACTTGCCTTACTCTGGTGCGCAAAATGCCCACCACGAAAACAGTTAATGCATACTTTTAATTTTCTTATGCACGAATTTCTCTCATCCACTGTCATATTATTTAACTTTTCCCAATTATACAATAAATGATCACCATTACATACACGACTAATTCGCGCATTGTTTTTATTTGAGGGGCTCGAAATGCTAGAATTGCTTGCAGTAGCAACAAACGCCTTTTGTGCCTTATCCATTCGCTTATACGTAACTTGCTTATCAATTTTTTCGTTACTCGCAAACAAAAATATAATATAAGTGTCCCAGTTGTCAGTAGTTTCCCCTAAACTATTTAAAGCCCTCAAATGTTTTGATATATAATCAATTAAGAAACGCAAACACTTATCAGACTCCCTTCCTACAAAAGGCACGTTAAAAACTGACAAGGTGAGTGTGAATCAGCTGGCGTTTGTTATCGAATCTGTCGCTAACCAGTTTCCAAGCAGCGGTATAATTAGCCGTCGATATTTCTAATGATTCAATAACAGACGCCGCGCTTCCCGTTAAGGACGCCTTTAAATATTGAAACTTACAAATATCACTGAGACTATCGTTGTTATGAACAATTGACATGTATACATCGCAAAACTCCAACCATTTATTAGCACATCCATCAAAAGATGGCACACGAATTGTTGGAAGACGTACGCCAGTGTCCGTCCCACATTGGGACGTCCCTGGTTCCCCATTATGCCCCTCAGCCATTGAGTAGCGAGGCTCATGCGTAGCGATCAACTCTTGCGCAAAACTTATCGCGCTAAAAAATAACTTTTCAGTACTATCGCGCTCACTATAATCCGGCTCGCCGGCCGACTGTCCCGCTTGAGGGTCTGGTTTTGCTGTTGCCTCACAAATTTCTATGCTCGTTTGGATCTTATCATATTCTTCAAATAACAAATCTGCTTTACGTAATCTTAATTTTATTTCATTCATTTGCCTTTGAAACCTGCCTTAATTTCTTAAAATCCTCTAAATAATTCCTAAACGTAGTTAATCGCCCGTTCATCGACGCTCTTTTTGCTTTCAACTCTGCGTTAGCCATAATGTAAACGATTAGATTTATAGGTCAATCAGATAAACAAGTGCAATAAATACCTCAAAGTAGGTTTAGCCTTTTAAGTAAACAGCTGTTCGGTACCGGTGATTACGGAGAACAGTAGGAGGGGACGGCGCGGGCGCAGCGGCGTAATCCTGGAATGTTCGGTGGAACAACTATTAATTTACCTTATAAAAACACTTGCTAACAATACAGCGGTGATAGGATTGCAATAGTTGTGTCGGATCGCAAAACTAGTAAAATAACGTTAATTAATTAGTGCAATATTACAAGCATAAAGTCAGTGCAGGTAATATACTTGTCGGAGATACATTACATAACGGCCTGTTTAGCAGATCAACGCTACGAGATTAGATTAAGAAAACTTAGTTTAATGTTGGAAACGCCAAGCTATCACCTAGCTTGGGAGTGGTCTGCGTTTGGTCCGTGGGGGTACTTGCTAAAACATGCATTGACAACTACCCTTTTCTAAACTAACTATAAGTCACGTTGACAGTATAAAAGGCTCTGGCCCCTTGTCTAAGATGATGATTCTTTCTGACTTTCTGGCGCACGGACGTAAACAGAGAATGCTCCGCGTTTCTGACTGTACTGAAATTGCCTGAAGGTTTATCCTGAAGGTTTATAATTCGTGATCAGATAGCTTGGTTCATAATCACTGTTTGTTCGACTGTTAAACGATAAGTGTCTATTTAAAGTTGTAACCGATCCAGTGTTTACTTTGAAATAACCAATACAGTGTAATAAACCCTAATAGTGATGTTTTATTCCTTATTTCCGTGCGTCAGTGTGAATATCTAGTTACGAAGTAGTGATGATGAAATGTGCTCGATGCCATCCGTACCTACCACTGGTCTATTGCATACACCGCTCGACCAACCACCAATATATCACCCATCTACCCACCCTCTTCGATATACTTATTACGTAACCGGCTGATGCAATCTCAACTCTTAAGTAGCGGTTATTAATAATATTTTATGCTAAAGCTATTAGGCAAAGAAATCGAACATAGAAATGCAACAGTGCAATCATTTATATACCTATCTTTATTAGCGCGTAACGATTTTAATTAATGCACACTTGAAATATTTAGCTGAAGAACTAAGCAACTTACAAGTCTTTGGTTGCGAAAAATTATAGCAAAAGCTAAATAAATTTTGAAAAATGAGATCTGCTCGCACAACACAGCTATACTGGGCTAACACTATTAAATAGGTATAGGTATCCAACTGAAACCGAAACCGAAACTCTTATAGACGTGTGAAAATCGTTAAATAAAGTGTCAGTGGGCCATTTTTTCTAGACTTATAAACAATGATCGCAGGGATCGCAATCCGGTATGATTCTCAATCCGGCTGGATTTCACTATATCCTGGTGGATCAAGCCGGTTCAGCCAAATTGGAGTTGAACGATTGCCTTTATTAAACAATCTCAACTTTGGTGGCATGAAATTGTTTTTCCGTTCCCATTCGAGTCATATCACCAGATCTGTTAGGCCAGGATACTGACCTTGGCCCAACAGATCTGGTGATATGACTCGCTGGAGTATGCTGATAAGCTGAAGTACAAGTATGACAAGTTCCATGCCTTGGAACCAAAGTACGAATTTGTCCCTGTTGTGGTAGTAGGTAATCAAATGCCAAATATTTAATATTACGCTACATATTTTCATAAATCATATAGTAGGAAATGTAGATTTTATATACATTAATATCATTACAAAAGTACTCCTACATATCGTGAAACATGTAAAAGTTTTTATGGAAAAACGCCTAGTGAAAAACATGTTTAATAGCACGAAAGATTTTAATAGATAATTAAACTCCAAGTCTTTTTTTTTACCGTCGACTCCCGGCAAAAAAAAATAAACAATAGCATTATTTTGTTATGATCCCTGGGAGCCCAGGGACCGGTAGACGCCGGATCTTTCACCTTTTGAGAATTCTTAAACTATATTTTCTACACCACGATTAATAATAAGTGCAAATTTATTAAAATACACCAAATACATACAACAAATTCATCTTATGATTCCAAATATCATGCCATATATAGGCTTTATTTATGTCATTACCTCATGATGTTTTTTTGAAACACATTCAAATGTAAATGAGTAACTGGTCATTTTGATTTATAATGAAACTTTTATTTCCATTCATTGGGTAAAGGTTAAAAAATGACATTTATTTTATTTGTATATAGTAATGGAAGTAGAATTAGCATGGAAATGTATTTAAATGTTGTTTATTGATGTTAATTGTGTCTGTTTTATATAAATTAATAATTTAATTTACGTTATATGTATATGAATGTTTAGATGTCTATTTACCGATAGTGTATTTGTTAGAGGTTTAAGATAAAGATCGTGCAGAAAACTAACAGAAAATGTGTAAAATATTATGTTATAAATATGTATTGTTGTTATTAACATGAAACTAAAACTATTGTTATTGTTCTTGGAGGTTGGCAGGTGCTCTAGCCAGCAGAGCGCAGAGAAGTCCCTTGGATTGGATCCCATGAAATAAAACCACCAGATAGGCTATGACACACTTATGCTCTTTTTCTACTCCTGTACTTTTTTTCGCGACTAACGCAATCATTAACTCTAACATAAATACATACTTTATTTATTCTGTAAAAAGTCTATCTAGTCTATTGCCCAAACACACACTCCTTACCCTACTTTAATGAAAAATAAAAGCAGAGTTGGGTGCCACAGACTACTACAAATACTATGTTTAGTAGTCATTCTTCGGTGCGTTCAAGTGAAACTTTTATGATTAAAATCAGTGCTGCCAAACTTAACGCAACTTTGCTATAATTTTTATGAATTAATTAATGCATAATATATTATTTACTAATATGAATACATACATTTATCATCGTTTTTGTGTTGTTTAACAAGTTTTATCTATTTTCGGATATATTTATGAAAACGAAACAGTTAAGATTCGATCCGGATTTGAATTCAGTTTAGGTCGGATGCAAAGTCTAGCAAATAAAAATAAAAAACAAACCATAAACATAGTGTCATATTTTTGATTTCCCACCAAATGCCTAATTGAAAATGAAAACGAAATGATTATATTACTTAAATAAAACGATTTTTTTGTGTTCATGAAGAAACTGTGTTAAACGTTGATTCTTTTAAAAATCCATGAAGAAGTTATATAGCATTACTGAAGAAATTGCGTAGGTAAGTTGCATAATTACCAAGGGGAACATGGCGCACGAAAAGTCTGAAAAATACTTACTTTTTATTTCAAATGAGTCGTAGAAAAAGTATTGTATGCAACGGTGTATAACTGGTATAAAAAGGCTCGTGGTGTCTTTACTTGCGATGTTCGCCCAGGCTCACATCGCAACCCACGCCACTCGCCTTTTTATACCCTTCTTATACACCAGTTGCATAATATAGTATTAATTTTAGGCAAACAGGAATTAGATATAGCGATTACTATTATAATAAACAATTTAATTTTAGCGAGATAGAAATATGTACGAAAGTCAGGTTTGGCCGGGAACCGGATACCGGATATTAACTGTATAGAGGAACTGTCAAGTTGATCATGTGAGCATGTTTCATACTATATTAAAAACGCTACATCTCAACAATTGAATCATACATACTGCGAGAGTATATTATATTACGTATCTATCAAATTTTAAAATATTACTACTTACATAAGTTAAACACTTGCAATATTTTGTTTTTATTAAATTCAGTATGATCGAATAGTCAGTAGCAGTTGTAACTAAAAAAGACAGGTTTATAGATTTACGAGTTAAAATGTTTGCATTTTATGTTAGGTACTTACTTATTATTTCTTGGATGTAATAGGGTCGCTCGGCCTGTGACGCGACCAGCGTCGATTGCTTGATTGCTATAAAAAAATGTACCTAGCTGTTTTAATTAAGCTCATAAACTTTTTTTATATTCTCTTAAGAAAGTTAAGAAACAGTGAGACGTATATGCATTTTATTTGGTATTCTTTTTTTTATACAAATCCGGTGGCAAACAAGCGTACGGTCCACCTGGTGGTAAGTTGGGCTGCTCCAAATTCGAGCAAGATGACATTTTGCTGTGCCCTACCTCTCTTAAATGGAAATCCATAAAAAAACGAGAAGTTCTCATCCAAGTGTATGCAAACCGGCACACTAAATTGGCAAATCGTTAACCGACCTATCGAACCTATCAGCTTAGTCGCACTTTAATATCATCGACTATCGGCTACAGAGAGGCTACTGCGAACCGAAAACGAACGAAGATGGAATATCTCCCTCTCTGTCGCACTTGCTAACGGAATTACACTTACTTCTACTTCTGCTGCTGACATAGGTACATTACATATGTGTAGCCAGATCGACCGTAAAGTTTTATTTTGTTTCAAACATCGAATTTATTTTTAATATGTCACTTCTAATTAGGTCCTTACTCATCGAGAATCTTGATTGGGCGGAAGCTAGCCTCTTAAATTATACAGTCCCTTAGATCAGAACTGCATGCTCTAAATAATTATCTGTGTTAATATAGACGTTGTGATGGAAATATAGTTAGCTTTAATTTAACGGTAATTAAGATCAATGAAATGATATGCACAAAACGCCAACATTATTCCTAAGAATACGATAGATATTATAAGAACAAATAAGATTGATGTCAAGCTTATGAAATATCCTTGGACGGAAATATAAACTTCCCTCATGATCCTTTACTAATTACTGTCATGTTTACGTTCGTGTATGTATTTTATATACCTAAACTATTATCATTCTGAATATGTATGGTTGTTATATATGAATTTATGGGTATTTATTTAGTTTCAGTTACATGAGTTGTGACTATCATTTCCACTCAATCCCTCAAAGGTTAGCTGGAAGAGATTATTCATAAGGATAAGTTCGCCTTTGTTTTAATCTATTATTGTGTACAATAAAGTGCTTATATACATACATTAAGTTATATATTATACTTAGATGACAGCTAAGTAACCGATGTCCCCGTAACCAACTACCTAACTAACCCCGTAAAGCACTACATAAAGTAAATATACATAAAATACAACGAAAGGGACAAATACTATATGTTCGACGCGATCGTGCTAGTTAGCCTTATAATTTTGAGGCATCTGACTTTTGACGCATTCCGTTCAGCCAAAGCCTGGATGGTTATTATAAGCAATCAAAAACAAAATCAAAACATTCATTCTGCAAATAGGCCTCAATTAAAAATAATACAATGATCAAATTTCATTAATTAAATGTAGTGTTAAATGTCATAAATAATACTAAGAAACTAAAAAGAATCCAGATTCGTTAGAGATATTAGAGGTCTCTAAGCGTCAAGATAAAAAGTAATAAGGTACACTAATCATAATAAAATAAAAAACTAATCATAATATTGTGAGATATATGTCTAACCGTCAACATGAAAATAATAAAATGTAATAAAATTTATTTTCAAAATGTAGAAAATCACACATATAAAGGCCATGCACAACACCAATGACACCTAATTTAGTAATATTGTATCTATTGTATTTTTCCCCTAACCATTTGACGTAATTTGTGGATCGTCCTTTTTTTTTTTTTTTGAACCTGACTGTGGCTTTATAGGCCGGGCCCAATAAAGCGATAGGAGTGCGCGGTTGGAGAGTAGCCTGGGGAAAATCCAGGGGAAAACCTCCGGCACGACCACGCGTGTGGTTTGGAACACTGGAATACTCTAAGAGTTTGCGCTCCAGTGAGATTGGTTGAGCGGTTTCAACCGAATCTGAGGTGTGAGTGGAATCGAGCTACTGGGAGTTTTGTCGCTGGTTCACTAAACCTAGCCTAGCTGAGAAGAGTCCAGCAAGAAACTCAGCTAGGCCCGACCTGGGTCGGACTGACTCTACCCGGTGTGCGGCGGTACCGGGACGAATAAGGACTATATGTGTCACTGTTGTCGCGATCGCGCGGTGGACGTCCCCGCCTGCGGGAATGCCTAACTGTACGCGTCGTGTCAGAGTTGGACGCCGCAAGCGCAGCGTTCCATCTTTCGATAGACGCTGTGATTACGTCGTCCGGGTCCGTAAGTGTGTGCCTAGGACGCCGGACCGTGCGGCCCCTAATCAGTGATCGCCGAGTAACGACAGAGGGGGGTGGATCGTCCAATGGGCCTGCTGTACTAGTCCTGCTAGCGTGATCGTTTATGTCGGACGTACAGTATTAGTCCTTCACTAGCAAACGCGTGTAAGTATAAGCGCGAAAGGGACGAATGTTATATGTACGACATATGTGTCAGTGCACATGGAAAAGTACCTTGTTGCATGCAGGTATTGAGTTATGCATAGTTCCACAAAGTAGATTAAATTTTCTATCAATACAAAGAAGAATAATGACTGTAGATGGAACCACTATTTTTATATAAATTTTTGAATTTTCAATTCCGAAATGCACAAGTTGAGAAAATTGCATTTAAAGTTTATAGTGGCAAAAAACACACTTCTACTTCGAAGTTACATAGTGAAGGGTATAATCATAATCTGTGGATGTTAAACAATTATAATAAAGGTGAATTGTCTAAAAATACATGTTAATTATTCTGATTTCTTTGGTTGAACATGCCAAGGTGGAAGAAACACGGAAGTGTTAATTATACCCAATTCATAAAATAATGAGATTAAAACTGTTAGTTTCTCATCATAGTTACATAATATTCTATGGCATTTTGGGACAATTGAATGAATGAAAACTTCATAATCATAAAGAAATTTAATAATTACCGCATTTTTAACAATTATAAAAAAGATCACTTATAATATTAAAAATCAACAAAATAATTTGTATATTCATGCTATATCACAAGATCAAATGGTATTTAGCGTGGTGTACCACAATGGTAAAATAGAAATGGTATTAAAGCAGTTTTTTAACAATAAAGTTTAGTGACTTGGTCGAAACTTTTGTATGGAAACGTAACTAGGGTAAGTATCATTCTAGAGGGCGCTGCAGTGCGGATAACTGTCAAAGAAAAAGCTCCTCTGAATTTAAATTAATTTATTAAGTTTTTAACTAATTATATCAATATATTTACTATCCAACATTCTTATTTACTAATACGAAGTCAAGTTAACACAAGTGGAGAAAATGGCACCAGCCCTGGCAAAATTGGCAACAAACGCAGCCGCGGTTACAAGGTTGGTGGACGTTATTTCAAATTTAAGGAATGATATCGGTGATTTGAAAAATCAGATGAAGTGTTGTTTCGATATTATTCAAAATCAGGAGAAGCTACTCACATGTCAGAGTGAATATATCCAAACAATATTGCGCACAATCACACACACAACACAGATGGACGAAATCCCACACAAACATCTTGATGAATCTGGTCCTCACGGCCTGATATTTTTGGATGACGACCCACCACTTGATACCTGTCAGGATCCACAGACTTCTGCGCCATCGACACCTGTATCCACAATCCAGGTAAGCCCCGAGTCGGGTGGCTCTGGGAATATCCGTTCCGAGCCCGAGAGCCCTGTATTGCCTGCCACAAATCCGACGAATACCATGCAGACTAATTCTGAGGTCATGGATCCGACCTCAGCGTGCGGCTGCTCAGAAAAGAAGTAAGCCGTGCACAAAGCCCCAAAATGCGCCTGCTGCCGTCCATGAAGCTGTTCCCGTTGCATCTTCAATACCGGTACTGGTACCACCTGCTGATGCTCCGATTACTGCTGGCCTGCGTGCAGCGACATCTGTCGTTCCACCTCAAGCGCCAGGTACCGGTCTACGTGCAGCGGCACCTCGCGTCGTCAGCCTCCACGTATTCAACCTTAGTGAGGACACCACCACTGAAGATGTTATACGCCACGTCCAGAATAATATGGGTATCTCTGCTCCGGTGTGCGAACAGCTGGTAGTTACGCGAGGGAATTATACGTCATTCCGCCTGGACGTGCCTGCGGGCAAGGTGAAGGCCATCAGAGACGCTGCAAATTGGCCGAACGGTGTGGTGGTACGGTTCTTCAACGTCGTACAGCCAAAAAACTCCACTGTACACCGAACACTCGCGGCAACGAGGTAACATCTAAGTTTGTGGTCGTCCACCAAAATGTCAGATCAATATGTGGCAAAACTTCATTGATTGATTTATTATGTTATTATTCTAAACCAGATATACTCGGATTAAGTGAAATATGGTGTCGTAAAAATGAATTGGATCGCGTGAGGTTATGTGGGTACTCACTCGCGAACGGGTACTGCCGCTCGCGCGCCGACGCTCATGGTGGGGTAGCGTTATATATACGCGACGGTATACGATATAGACCGCGTAATGACCTACATAGCCTCTGCATTCCATATCACATTGAGTTTACTACTATTGAAATACTAAATTTAAATTTGATTATTATTGTATTATATAGGACATGCAATGGAGATTTTGACCTTTATATAGAACAATTAGAATTATTATTGACCAAGTTAACTGACGAAAATAAAAAATTTCTCATAGTTGGTGATCAGAATGTTGACTATCTATCTGACAACAGTTTGAGGCGGCGGGTCGACGACGTGCTGCACTGCTACGGCTGTGTAAATACTGTGACCTTTCCCACTCGTGTAACAGCTGATTCTGCGTCATCAATTGACTGCGGGATAGCAAATAACCCTAGCGACTATGTCAGTGTATCGCCTTTAGACACTGCTATTAGTGATCATAACGCACAGAAATACGAGTTAAATTTGGAAAAAGAATGTCGAAAAACCAAATTAAACAATATGATAGAACGCCGATTATTTAATACTGAATCAATATATTTATTTTATTCTGACATTACTAATTACAATTTTAATTTTATTTATGATAGTACTATTGACATTGATTTTAAATTTAATAAATTATTTAATATATTGACATATTATATAGATATTCATTTTCCAATTAAAAAGTTACAATTAAAAAAGAAGTCGAATGTACCGTGGGTGACTGACGAACTGTTAGGATATATACAAAAACACAGCGACCTTCACGAGATCAGGCGTCAATATCCTGATAACCACATTATATCTGACTGCATTGACTATTACTCCCAGCTGATAAAGTCAGAGACACTGCGGGCTCGTCAAACATACACTGAAACAAGGCTGAGAGGAAGTCAAAACCCTTCGAAAGAGATTTGGAAGGTCGTTAATGAGGAAATAGGCTTAAAAACAAAGGCGCAAAACATATGTTTGAAAGATCCCTTAACAAACACTGACGTATTTCAAAAAGAAGTCCCCAATGCGTTTAATTCGCATTTTTTAAACGTAGCTGCGAAATATGTCATAAACAGCGATGAGAAGGTGTCCCAACGCTATGTTTGTCAGCACTTGGGTGGCTCTGATATTCCCGTATTCGAGCTTCCCTTTGTTACTCGTGACGTCATGGACAAAACAATTAAGTCGATGTTAAAAACTCGCGGAACAGCTGATGTATATGACATTACATTGAATATAATTCTGAGTATTTGGCCGATTATATCAGACATTCTGGTGGTTTTAATAAATGAAATGTTTTGTACTGGTACATACCCTAGTGTGCTAAAAAGTACCAGAGTATGTCCCGTGTACAAAGGAAAGGGTGATAGGTCTGACGTAAATAACTATAGACCTATAACCATAGTACCCACCATTTCGAAAATAATTGAGTCGATTTTATCCTCTTACCTTATGATGCATCTTGAATCAAACGAATTACTTGCTGATAATCAATATGCTTATAGACAAAAAAAATCAACAACCATGGCGGCTACTAAAATTACTGATTGTGTCATGACTGGACTTGATGAAAGATACAAGATAGCCGGCATACTATGTGATCTGTCCAAGGCGTTCGATGTCATAAGCCATAAATTGCTATTAAGTAAGTTAAAACGTTACGGTATCGAACATTGCGCACACGATTTGTTTGCGTCGTTCTTAGGCGGCCGGAAACAGGTCGTAAAAATGTCAACAAACGGCAAAACACTTGTTTCTGATGCTGGATACGTTAACCTTGGTATTCCGCAAGGATCCGCGATCGGAAATACGTTATTTTTACTATTTATTAATGATCTTCCATCGGCGATCACGAGTGGCTTATCTGTATTATTCGCGGATGACACTACAGTCATAGTGAGCGCGAAAACTTATGAGCAGCTCGCGATGAAAATTCGTGAAGCTTGTGGCCAACTGCAAACATGGTTCTCGACAAACGGCTTACTTCTTAACGTCACAAAGTCCATGGTAATGGTCTTTGCAGGTCGGACGACTGCCTTGCCCCCATGTATCACCAACGGTCCAATGCCATTATGCAGCGAATGCAAATTTCTTGGATTTACGATTGACGCAAACCTTAACTGGAAGTGCCATGTTGACCAACTATGTAATAGGCTTAGTAGTGCTGTATTTGCCCTTAAAAAGTTGCAGCCATTGGTATCACGAAGTTCATTAAAATCTGTTTATTTTTCACACTTTCACTCGCTAATGTCATATGGTATAGCAATCTGGGGCAATTCAACTGATTCCAAGCGGGTCTTCTTATTACAAAAACGTGCGATGCGATTGCTAGCGGGAGTAAAACCGAGACATCCATGTAAAGATCTATTTAAAACGCACGGCATCATGACACACTACTCCCTGTACTTGTTTGAGGTGCTCATGTTTGTCAGAAGCAATTTGCAAACTTTTAAACGAGTTGAAGTCACGGGGAAGCAGATCCGATCCACCGGGAGACTTCGGACAGTACCGCGTCGCATGGCACTCTCAGCTAAAAATCCACGGGTAATTGGACCAACCTACTACGAGCACCTACCCGCCAAATTAAGAACTGAACCATCTGACGAAACATTCAAACGTCAACTGAGAAACTTTTTATTAGAAACCCCGTTATATTCTATTAGCGAATACATGGAAATAAAATATAGTTGACATTGTTTCATTTAATTTAATATTATTGATTTAATTTAATTCCTGTTTTAATATTTACTTTGACGACCATTACGAAATATTGATATTTAATTTCCTTGTTATCCGTGTTTAGAGTACCAAAAATATTAATATTCATGACGATCCTCTCAGGTGAATTTTATCATACTCATTGTATTATTTAACTGCTATTTTATTCATTGATTTTAATTTATTTTGTTTTATTTAATGTTATTGACGATCACAATAGAGATTCCTGTAAATTGACATTGTAATTTATATTGTAATCTTATATTGTGAATAAATGAAAAAAAAAAAAAAAAGTACCTTGTCACGACATTTACTAAACTTTAGAAACTTAAACTCGAAGATCACTATTTTAGTACCTATAATGCAAGAAATATCTGTAACAAAATGTTATTTAGGATAATTATAGCGGAAATCAATGTATTCTTATTTATAAAAACTACTGTTTTAGTCGTGTAAGACATAAAGTTTAGCATTTTACTAAATTGGGTACCTTGTCACGCTAAGTCATTATCTTACATAAATGGAGTAAAACTAGAAAAATAACTGCACCTAATTTATGATTTATCAGTCTTTCAATCAATATTATAATACTAATTATATACGTCAAACAACTAAAATCACAGCTCAATTTTTCATTGACTAAATTCGAAATCAACAAATTTTTATTAATACAGAAACACCTCGTGACGCGACCTATGTGGTTTTAGTAGGAGAAATATACCTAATCGGTATTTTCCCTCAATCTATCCTCAGTATGGTCGTATAGTCGTAAGAATTTTTATTTTTGGTTCAAAAAATCATTTTGCTATAGACCGATCCTATACCCTATCTTAGAGGTATTTGACTACCCGCGATGGAAGTATTGACAAAATTATTCAAAATTTAAAGGCTTAAAAGACATGGCGTGACAAGGTACCCTGACTACTAAACTTTATAGTCGGAGAAATATACTAAAAAAACTTAATTTTACTGATATTCTTGTACACACGTGTTCCTTAGGATGTAAATAACCCAATTATAACACAAACCCATTTTGGCACTTTTTCACCAGCTTCCACAAAAACTCATGTAACTCGGTAACTAAATGTCGTGACTAGGTACCTTTCCAGATGCACTGACACATATACGCAATCATAGCTAGACAGATTTATTATACTGTATTTAGATTGGTTACCAACAATAATCCGAAAAAAGTTTTTTTTAGTGATCCATGTACTGCAAGTCCAAGGATTTTCAATTTGCTTAGGCTAAGCCACTAAATGTCTGTCAATAATGCAATTATTTAAATGTAAAATGTATTTCGATGTCATTATTTATGGCAAAATCAGAGGCTAGTCAATTATAAAGATACACATGTCATCACGTCTCTTTAAAACGTTCACTGTCCCCATACAAAACGATCTGACAATGTCAGAAGTCATACTATGCATTCAGTATGGGGATGTGGCTCCACAGTGGAAGTATGGACTCCTGAAAAAAAGGTTCGTGATACCACATTGATGCACCCAGACAGGGAACGTGTTAACCGAACCGCCATCGTTCTCTATATCAGACAAAGTAGCCGCGCGTAAATGACATTTTCTTCATTTATGATAGAGTCGATGATTGTAAGTACCATTTTCGACCTTCGGCGGTTAAAATATCTAAAATACTTAAATGCATTACATATGCAACCGAAAACGAAATAGCTGACTCTCTGTCGCACTTGCATATTTGAGGCACAGAGAGGGAGATATTTCGTTTTCAGTTCGCGGTAGGCCTGTAACCTTGCTTCAACAGTGCCATCTGGTGAAATTGTTAACATTATCAGTCTTTAATAATTAACTAGTCTCTAAACAGAGTTAGAATAAGTTGGGTATCTGAATTTATTTAGTTAGACATCTGGCTAAGTTATTCCCGGGCCTGGCACTGCGTGTTGAATACGATATTTGTTATAAAATGTTTATATTTGTAAATGGGAGTTTTATTTTATCACGCTGCAATAGATACCTCAGAGTAACATGAGTAGGTAGGTATAATAATACCTACTAAGCGAGATGGTTGTATGCATAGATGTATGAATATAAGTATATAGTATTCTATGCTCTGAGGTCGTGTACAAATTTGAATAAGAGCGACAGAGAAAGACATCTATATATATATATATATTACGCGAGGCCGATTTTTGTACACCCCCTCAGATCAACAGTTGTGGTCCGATTTTAATAAATGATATATCATTAGATTCGTCTCAGAGTTGCATAAAACTCTTATTTTTTCATAGTTTTGTAGAAAAAGGACTAAAAAATGGATTTTAAAAAACTACTGTGCGCTGGCCACGTGACTTTGGCCGGGTGACGTCACGCGACGCGGCTCCTGTTTTGAATTGACATAACACTAAAAAAATTAAACAATAACAGAACACAAACCTATAGTAAGTTCTTCAGCATGAAAAAAAATACGTTTTGAGTCAGCGACATATATCCACAACCCCCCTTTACCTCCCTTGTGTGATCCAACTAGTTTGGTTTCTATTACATGTCCGTGACCTGTTAAGCGGGAAACATAATTTATATAGTAAGAGAAATGTATCGTGAAAAAATGAAAATGAAAATGAAAAAATGTTTATTTTCCTGTATACTTGTGTACAATTGCCATCAGTGGGTGGGACTTCCTTGTAGGTGAGTGAACCTGTGTTAGGTTGTCCCGCTCTTCCATAGCTAAATATCTTTTAAGGAAATATTACAGTACTATTTAACAATATATTAGGTGCATGCGCTATTAGTTTTTTTTTTTTTTTTTTTTATCGTGGAAGTCGTTGAAAGCGCTATTTAAATCAACCTGATCATAGACGCTACTCCAGTGCATAGAGTTTAGGCACTCACAGAATCTAGCCATATTTTCCTGACCTAGATCTCTTTTATACATGTACCATTGATCTATGGGCGGGGTTATTTTTTCAGTGTTAAGTTGAGTGTCTGGCCCGTATTGTGGTCTGAGAGGCCTAGTTCGTGCACCATTGCGACAGCATTCGTAATATTACTCATAATTGAAATTGAAATTGAAAAAATGTGATCTATGCAGATATTTAACCTGGTTAGTACTGTGATGTGGAGTTGGTACTTATAGTTAAGGACTATTTGTCGCAGGGCACGACTCTCATTAGGGTCTTTAAGGGTATTTATGTGAAAGTCTCCGGTTATAATAGCTTTATAGGACGAACGGTTATACAGATTATGTAAGAGATCCCCTAGTTTACTTAAGAAAAGATTTACGGTATCAAATCGAGGAACTCTGTAAAGACATATTACTATTAGTTTATGATCAGGAATTTCGATACCACAACCTTCAAAACTTTGTTCGGATGTCAAAGAATCAAGGAACGAGATTTCATTAAATTCAATTTTCAATTTACATAATATTGCTACACCACCGCGCTTTTGCGACTTACGAGAGTATGACGAAGCCAACTCGTATCCTTGTATGTATATATTTTTTCACTTCTCATGCTCGAAAAGTGTGTCATATTAGACTTGTCAAGCGGGGCTAAAGTAGTACATTTAACCCCTAGGGAAAATATGAATACATATTTATGATTTACAAAACATTTGAATTTGACCAATCAAAATACTTCACCTATTAAATCCACCAATCACAGAACACTAATTTAACTCTTAAAAAATATTTGGTGTTGGGTATTAAACAACCAGAACCAGCTTTACTAAAATCGGCCAATCTGGAAACATAATTAATTTTTCTAAAGAGTCTAAAGATTAAGTTTGTAGTAGTCCCTATTTCACAATAATTAAAAAAGTGGTTAAATCGTTCGAGCAACACTTTGAAGCGCTCAATGGAAGGTCAGTTAGCTTTTTTCGCGCGTGAATGTTGCGCGCGAACCGCAGTGTCTATGTTTTGTGTGTCAAAGGAGTATAGAAAAAAAATCATGCTGCAAAAGTATATATCTTCGCCGTGGAATTTATTGTTAATTTTGGGTGGGTTAACCTTTGTTTATTTATTTTCTCGCAATCGAAGTGAAAAGTAGAGTGTATAACTATGGTCTAAAAGCCATATTACCCCTCGAACTAGTGATATGGCTCATTTTAGACCCTTGTCATACAATCTACTATTTTCATCCCCCGACATTACGAACGTTTCCGATAAGCATATGATGTCAATACTAATAGATTTTTCCAGAAATTCCTGCAAGCATATTTCAATCATATCACTCTTATTCAGAAGGCCGCAGATATTTTGGTGAAACAATGTAATTTTATCCACGAAAGGAACAAGTTTTGCTCACCTGCTCTCTTTTTTGTATTAGAGTCGAAGAGTCGTCGTTATTCTAAATACTCGATACGCTGGGAACGCATACCTTCTTAAGCGTCCGTGCCAGATCTCTTTTATACATGTACCATTGATCTATGGGCGGGGTTATTTTTTCAGTGTTAAGTTGAGTGTCTGGCCCGTATTGTGGTCTGAGAGGCCTAGTTCGTGCACCATTGCGACAGCATTCGTAACATTACTCATAATTGAAATTGAAATTGAAAAAATGTGATCTATGCAGATATTTAACCTGGTTAGTACTGTGATGTGGAGTTGGTACTTATAGTTAAGGACTATTTGTCGCAGGGCACGACTCTCATTAGGGTCTTTAAGGGTATTTATGTGAAAGTCTCCGGTTATAATAGCTTTATAGGACGAACGGTTATACAGATTATGTAACAGATCCCCTAGTTTACTTAAGAAAAGATTTACGGTATCAAATCGAGGAACTCTGTAAAGACATATTACTATTAGTTTATGATCAGGAATTTCGATACCACAACCTTCAAAACTTTGTTCGGATGTCAAAGAATCAAGGAACGAGATTTCATTAAATTCAATTTTCAATTTACATAATATTGCTACACCACCGCGCTTTTGCGACTTACGAGAGTATGACGAAGCCAACTCGTATCCTTGTATGTATATATTTTTTCACTTCTCATGCTCGAAAAGTGTGTCATATTAGACTTGTCAAGCGGGGCTAAAGTAGTACATTTAACCCCTAGGGAAAATATGAATACATATTTATGATTTACAAAACATTTGAATTTGACCAATCAAAATACTTCACCTATTAAATCCACCAATCACAGAACACTAATTTAACTCTTAAAAAATATTTGGTGTTGGGTATTAAACAACCAGAACCAGCTTTACTAAAATCGGCCAATCTGGAAACATAATTAATTTTTCTAAAGAGTCTAAAGATTAAGTTTGTAGTAGTCCCTATTTCACAATAATTAAAAAAGTGGTTAAATCGTTCGAGCAACACTTTGAAGCGCTCAATGGAAGGTCAGTTAGCTTTTTTCGCGCGTGAATGTTGCACGCGAACCGCAGTGTCTATGTTTTGTGTGTCAAAGGAGTATAGAAAAAAAATCATGCTGCAAAAGTATATATCTTCGCCGTGGAATTTATTGTTAATTTTGGGTGGGTTAACCTTTGTTTATTTATTTTCTCGCAATCGAAGTGAAAAGTAGAGTGTATAACTATGGTCTAAAAGCCATATTACCCCTCGAACTAGTGATATGGCTCATTTTAGACCCTTGTCATACAATCTACTATTTTCATCCCCCGACATTACGAACGTTTCCGATAAGCATATGATGTCAATACTAATAGATTTTTCCAGAAATTCCTGCAAGCATATTTCAATCATATCACTCTTATTCAGAAGGCCGCAGATATTTTGGTGAAACAATGTAATTTTATCCACGAAAGGAACAAGTTTTGCTCACCTGCTCTCTTTTTTGTATTAGAGTCGAAGAGTCGTCGTTATTCTAAATACTCGATACGCTGGGAACGCATACCTTCTTAAGCGTCCGTGCCAAAACCTATTCGAAAACCTTGCTCCAGTAAATACCTACGTGTCACCTCTAATTCGTAAATAGATTCGATCACCTATTGCGGTGTATTTAGAAACTGATTAGACTAAGCACAAAGGTGATTATATTTGTAGCAGCCCAAATTAGAGTAGGTACGAAACCACAGTAGACTATACAAATAGTGCTACTGACAGGTATGTAGTGCCGGGTTCTTAGTGGTGAGAACGCTAATTTTTCACATAAGTTTCATTTCAGGACAAACCGTTGACTTTCTTAATAATAAAATCATGGTATAGAGGTTATTAGCTTAGAGTTGGTTGTATACCTAACAACCGTGAAAAATATATCCGGATCCAGATTAAATTGGGATGTGTTAAATCAAACTTTAGAAAAATGAATAATTTTCTACTTCGGTAGATTATGTACCTACGATTGTACAATGTACAGTTCGGATAATTTAAGTTATGTTTAGTTAGATAGTTGGTTGTTTTTCCTATTGACTCTTATTTATTGTATATAATTAATGATAATTTTCAAGAATAATATGCCAAACATTAGTGAACCACTCTTGATAAATAATTGCAGATTTCATACTGTTTTGAAACTGTACACCGTTGCGGTCACGGCCATTGGTTATTTCACCTGCTACAGCTGAAACTGAAACTAGTCCCCAACTTCAACGTACAACTCGCAATATTCGTCACTAGACCGGCCTATATTGAGGTCCGCGTCAAACTAAGGCGACGTCGAGCGGGATTGATATGAGATATTTATTATTTAAATATCTCATAACAGATATTTTGATCCTTGATGATTTTTTTTAAATTTGATTACGTAATCAAGCGCTACCAGGTAGAGTCGAAGGTGTCATTTTATAAAAAGAACAGTACATTTTGTATTTGTATGTAGAAATGTTTATTGACAAACTTAATTCTTGCACGTGAAATTCTCAAGCAAAAAACAATTCGATTACCGTAAGGAAAACTTTTTAAAATACATTTTAATTTAAACAAAAAGGAATTAGCGCTTTATTAACGCCGTGAAAAGTCACAATTTTGAACGTGAAAAGCAAATAAAAATTTATTGTCCATAAACTTCAATCAGATAATTAAACCCATTGCCGATCTGCGACTGAGCCCTAAGAATCACAAAGGTCTGGTCGAGTCCTCCGGCGAAGATCCGGAGGTTAGCCGGCTGCGTATACTCCTGCTCTGTGGCCAGGATGGCTGATATGCTGGTGGCAGAGTTACCATGGAACGAGAAGTCTGCCAATTGAACGATGTTGGCTAATGGGGTGCGGCTCAAGTACGATCTGTAATGAGTTAAAGTTAATTTTGAGAAAAGCAAAGTTCTAAGCTAACTGTATTTTTACTTTTTACTAGAGGAACCTACCACTGGATATTACAGACACTCTCTTCATGTATAATCAGACCTACAGTTCAATGGACATTACAGTTAAATGAAGTATAGGGAACCTGTACCTGTGTGCTTAAAAAACCGACCAAGTGCGAGTCTGACTCGCGCACGAAAGGTTCGGTGCCATTATTTATAAAAACGGCAAAAAAAATACGTTTATTGTAAGGGAGTCCCCTTAAAAATTTATTTTATTTTGTCTTTTAATATTTGTTGTTATAGTCATATATATAGAACCAACGGCAACAGAAAATACATCATCTGTGAAAATTTCAACTGTCTAACTATCACGGTTCATAAGATACAGCCTGGTGACAGACGGACAGGCAGACGGACGGACGGTCAGCGAAGTCTTAGTAATAGGGTCCCGTTTTACCCTTTAGGTACGGAACCCTAAAAAGGAATGTTACGCCTACATACATAAATTAATAATAATTTATGTAAAGGAAAGATTGAAAAATTTAGGCACCGAGCAGGATTTGAACCTGCGACCTCCCGGCACTCGCGGCCAGTCGCTCTAGCCAACTGAGCTATAGGTGCAACCGCCACTCGGCCCGAAATTCCTCAAATTCCTCATTTTTCCTTTATTTCTAAATTTAATAAATAAATAAATACATGCAAACGTTGGATGTTCCGGTAGACTCAGAGAAATTCGCTCGCTTAGCTCGCTCGGTCGGTAAGTGTAAAAATACTCGTAACGATATATTATCCGCCACTGAGAAATTTAATGTTTGCAACATAAATTAATTTTGTATTAAGCAGTATAGGTACCGCTGCTAACGTAAACTACAAATTTAGAAATAAAGGAAAAATTTAGGCACCGAGCAGGATTTGAACCTGCGACCTCCCGGCACTCGCGGCCAGTCGCTCTAGCCAACTGAGCTATAGGTGCAACCGCCACTCGGCCCGAAATCCCTCAATCATTCCTTCATTTATACAAACGCCAGGACAGTTCTATGAGCCATCGCTGTGCTCAGCGCAAACCGTCAGAATAAGAAGGTAATAATGAATTCAACTATTTACCTCGCCAGCAGGCGGTCGCCGGGATTAATAGCTCCGATATCAAGGTTGTTTCGTGGCGTGTTCTTGTCGACTAGGACAGCGCTGTGAACGATCGCCACGCTCAACACTAGTAGGCACAATAGGGTTTTCATCTGAAAAAAAAAACATATTTACTGTCGAGGCGCAGAAACTAAGGCACTTTGCGTCTCGTTTTTCTAACATGCACCATTCCCGAGCGTGTTTTAAGTAAGATAATTTGTTTACGTCACCATCTGAAGGTCAGCTGAACAGCCTAGTATTTATTCGTATAAACAATAATAAAACTTACATTGAAAATTGATTTTCAGATGCTTTGGACACCACTGTTGTATAGGTTTTGATAAGAACGGCTCTTCGACGGATGGTTTTATAATTGCAATTATCTGATAACTGATAAGGTTGCGTCTAGTTCTGAGAAATGTTGGTATACTAACGCATGGCTTGATGACTAACCTCATAGCCGACATATATTATGTTATATGGAATTATAATTTGTATAACCTAATATGTAAGATTGTGCTACACTATCGCATTGATTACCTAGCTGTAATGATAGATGTAATGTGGTTTTAAAATAAATAAATAAATAAATAAATAATATTACAGCAGCATAATTCTATAATTGCTGTCACAGATAAATACACAGAACGTCACACTGAAAAAAAAACCACTTAAACTAAAAAAACGCTCCAAACCGCTTGGCAGAGCCGGGTCGGTACTGTGTTAAGTATTTTAAAATTTGGTTTGCGCTTACTAATCTCGCACAGTGAGTAATATCTGCGCGGAAGCTGCACATTAGGTACTGCCACAATTTGCTCTGACATTTTGTCTAACTGATCTTTATAAAACCCGGCCTTAATGTCATGTTTGAACTGTCATACTAAATTTCTTAACGGGTGAAAGCTACAAAGTACCAAAATGTTCAGCTACTTAGGAAGCCGACTATACACTCGGAGAAGTTCACTCGCTACGCTTGGTCGTTCTTATCTGCATCAAATTCTGTAGTAAATATAATATGATATGATTGGTCACGGAGTAGGATTACGATTCAAAATATTCCAGAACCCGTATTTAAATATCCCAAGCTAAATCTAAATTTCGAAACGAGGGCGGCAACGGCTGCGTTCCAAGTTTCAAATTGCTTCCCATTCAAAATGGTGACAACAATGGGCGCGTTCAAGTTGAGGATGATATTTTAAAAGTACCTAGGTTTTATGCTGGCTCCCTACAAATACATACCTACAATCCTCAGCTACTATATTCATGAAGGAAAGAACATAAAATTCAAAATAGCGCCATAAACTGCTAATTTAATATTTGAGCACTTGAGTATCTAATTGAACAACTTCTCTACAATTCTGTTATTTAAAGTATTTATTAATTGCTTAATTCCATTAGACTGGGAGAGTGCAAAGCTTTTAAATGAAATGTAAAATTCGTCATTAATTAAGCTTGCTTAAGAGTCGCCAGGAAGCTCTACTCCCCAGCTCTACATTCAATGAGTCAGCATTTTTACAGATGACTTTTACCACGAGAATTAGATATCTAACCCTGAATATTGTGTCCTTTAAATGTGATGGTGCTAGTGTTATTGTTTCTAGTTTTAGGTGCTTTGGTTAAGTAGTATATTCTTTTCTCTGTTGTTTGTTTCCTATTTATTTAATTGTTTTAAATAAGGTATAACTGGTTATAATTGCATTTCGCTATTTATATCGCTAAAGCTCTGATTAGCGGTATAATCTAAACCGGTATTCTAATATATTTAGCGGTTTCGCCAATTGACAACGATACCTCTAGTTGACACGTAACCCATAAAAACCATTACCGGTAATAGCTGTCAGTGTCAATATACTCGATTATTTGTTTCTGCAAACTGGCGTATTGTAAAAAGTAGGTATTCACACCTATTTGTTGCGTTTTAGTAGTAATGTTTAATTGATATCTTACCTTTCAAGTGCAATGAATAGCGGTATTGAATACAGGTATTTAATATCGTAAATAGTCTCTACATAGAGGTATAGATAAAAGGGGAATGACAACAATACTTCTAATTAGAATATAGGTATTCTTTTATTAGCGATAATATTTTGTCAATTTCTAAACTTACAGGAATTAAATAAACCGGTTTTATAATCCCTGATTAAAATTTTACGAAATAAAATAAATATAGTATCAAAGAAGCAAGTAGAGACCTGTGCCCAGCAGTAGAATGTTTATAGGCTAATGATGATGATGATGAAGGTAAAAAGATTTAATTTAAATATGACCTGTTTCCAGCTCCAGGTGTTCGACTCGAATAAAGACGGCAGACTACAGCTCTCCGAGATGGCTAAGTGAGTTACTTCAATTCTGAATTCATTTCAATGAGATGAATTTCAAATGGGCGGTTGAATCTTAATTTTGGGACACGTTCTTACTTTAACGTTGTCTTTTTAGGCGAAGTTTTATAAATCAGTTAAGGGTCAATTTTTGAAGAGCATGTTTTTTCGTTATTTGTATGGCGTTTTTTTCTTTTGTGAAACTTATATTAATTCCTGCACGGTGAGGTAGGGTTTTGAAAAAGAAAAATTATAGTGTGTGAGGCACCACTCTGCATCTGATTGTTACTGAGATATTGACACTTAAAAAAAACTGTGCCATACAAATGTCGACCACGCCATACAATTGTCGATTGCGCCATACAAATGTCACCAGCGCCATATAAATGTCGCAACCGCCATATAAATGTCGAAATAATGCCGTTACATTTGATTTGAGTCGACATTTGTATGCCTTATTCGACACTTGTATACCTTATTCGACATTTGTATGCAACATTTGACATTTGTATGGACAAAATAGCCGTACAAATGTCGCCATACAAATTGTCGACAAATACGTTAATCAGCGATCTTTTGTACACTATTAATTTGATTCACTCATTTATTCAACATGAAACTTTTACTCCATAATGCTAACTATTGTTATGAAACACAGAGTTGTATTTCAATTGCATACTGATAAATAAGGGCCCATACAAATGTCGTGATCGTTGTACCAAAATACGTCGAATAAGACTTAACCGTTTCTTTCGCCAAACACGCCGACGCCGCGTCCAATCGCTTTCGCGACTGAAGCCCAACTAACGGGGCATTGTATTGTTACGTAAATAATAACGGCAGGCCAATAGACAAACCAGATATTGGGAGGTATCGGGGAGTCAAAATAAAAGTGTTGCGCGTGGGACAGCTACGAAAAAGCTTACCTGGTTTTCATTACTGACGCATCCTTTTTTAAAAGTAAATCGTTAAATGCGTTAATTAATGCTCTTTATAATGATATAAGTTTTTTAATAATACGTTACTTGAGTTCATAGTTATGAATTTTTGTTTGAGCAAATCCGCGCGTGGGACACGCGAAAAAGCAGTAATTTACGCCGATTTTAGGATTTCAAATCCAATTTTTTTGGAATCTATTAATATTTAGATGAATTGCTATATATATGCCTTAGTACATAATGATGCACAGAATGTAAATATATGCATAACAATGTTGTATTTTAAATACACTTAGAATTATAGCCCTGGGACAGCAAAATCACCTCGTTTGAAAATTGACCCTTAACAGGTTTATTTTATGAACCGGTGGTAGTCATTTGACATTCATAAGTGCATGTAACATGCCTAAATTGAAGAATAAATGATTTCATTTCAACATTCCGTTATTAAGTTTTGTCAAAAAAATGAACTTTACCAAAATTTGATGTGTAGTGCAGGTAATCGATATAACGATATAATATATAAATGATCCAAATGTATTAAATTTTTTGGGAATTGGTAAATTAATTTTTAATGCTGTAATGTTTTTGTGGAAATAAATGGGCTTATTTTTATTATTCATTATAATAGATTCTAAATGTACGGTCTGAAAAATCACCCACCACTGCCTACTCTGCTCTGATCGTGAACACAGGCCGTACCCTAAGTATTTGACATTAAATTTTAACCTTAAAATCTATAAAAAAACAAAGATAACTCTTATTGAGTTTAGCACCACGACCTTTTCAATCACTAACTAAGAATGGGCCTGAAAAATCGGTTCCCACCACCTCAAATACATATCCAGGTGTAACCCGTTGGGGTGGCAGGTTACCCATTATTTGTTGTGCAACATCTCCTTTCATTCTTTTCCAACGTATACAGTCATTGTAGATTCGCCTAGCAAGTACTCTGCCATTTAAAGGCCAATAATGATCTCGAATGATAATGAATATAAACAATACATATTCTTAACAAATCTAGTCAAGATACAGTTCGGCGCCTGGGGTATTTCATCATCCCGGTCCAATTTCTGTGACCAGAAAGATTGCAAGAAGATTTTACATAAAATAACACATACACTCAACAGCCCTAATGGATCAAAGATACTTGAAACTACAGATAGGACTGCCTATTTAGTGTTATCCATCAACAGCAATTTGGAACATTTAATTACAATACTATCAGCATTTGGATTCCACTGCACATCTAACGTGTTGCTTTGATATGATATCTTCAAATTATCTTGTTGACTATTGTTAGCCTCGGTTACCTTATTTAGAAACTCCTTAGAATTACTTTTTAATTTTCTCAAATTCAGATGAGCTGAACTTAAAGTTTCATCAATCCTTTGGTACAGATCAATTAACTGTTTTTCATCATCTAAACCAGTTATTAAATCGTCGATATAAAAATCGAGAACAATTACTTTTCTTACCAAGGGATCACTGCTTTCATAACCTAGTTGAGCCATACACCTGGTGCTCAGAAACGGCGCACACGAAGTACCATACGTTAAAGTATTCAATTTTAAATACTTCATGCGCCTGCCGTCATCATCACGCCCCAATATCATTTGGAGAAGTCTCTGCGACGGTTCCACGGCTACCTGTCTATACATCTTCTCTATATCTCCTGTGAATATGAAAACGTTCTGCCGAAATCTTATTAGAATGGAGAAGATGTCGTCCTGGACCGTGGGACCGACCATGAGAATGTCATTGAGTGAGTAGCCAGAATCTATATGGGCAGAGGCGTCAAAAACAACTCTACACCTGGTTGACTCGCTCTGTTTCAATATTGGGTGATGTGGTAGAAAATAAGCCTTGTCAGGCTTCTCACTTTCTGACATGTGCCCCAATTCGGCATATTCTTTCATGAATTCAACATACTGTGATTTTACATCATGTTTCCGTTTGAAACGTTTTTCCAAAGAATCAAAACGCTTTCGTGCTAATCGGTATGAGTCACCAGGCACATCTGGTTGACTTCTCAAGGGCAACGTAACCCAAAATCGGCCAACAGCTAACCGTTGCGTATTTTGCTTGAAATGGTTTTCGCACGCCTTCTCGTCAAGTGACAACACTGGGACAGCTGGCACTTCCTCCAACTCCCAAAACTTGCTTAGCCGGTGACGTATTTCCCTACTGAAGCCGCAATGAGTGGTTTGCATATTTACATTTTTATATTCATTACTAGCTTTTGCCCGCGGCTTCGCCCGCGTACTAAGAGTAATTTTTAACCGTCTACAAAAAAGGAGGTTCTCAGTTTGACCTGCATGCAGATATGTATTGGATGTCATTTTTGTAATTTGCACCCCGAGGATCCTCGAAGATGACACCCATATTGATCTTTAAGAAAAATAAATCTCAGCCATCTTTGATTTGAAAATGCATGCTATTTTCGTAATCGGCACCCAGAGGAACCTCGAAAATGACACCCATATTGATTTTTAAGAAAAATAAATGTCCGCCATCTTGGATTTGAAAATGGATGTCATTTTTGTAATTAGCACCCCGAGGAACCTCGAAGATGACACACATATTGATTTTTAAGAAAAATAAATGTCCGCCACCTTTAATTTGAAAATGAATGTCATTTTCGTAATCGGCACCCCGAGGAATCTCGAAGATGACACCCATATCGATTTTTAAGAAAAGGAAAAATTTGTTCCCCGCTCAAACTTGGAACCCTCTTTTCACCCCTTAAAGGGAGCAATTTTGAAAAACGCTGAAACATGTTTTGTTGTATTTAAACAAAGAGTACGAAGATACGAAGTTTTAAATGTCTCACTTCAAAAAAGATTTGCTCTCCGTACAAACTTGGAACCCCCTTTTGAACCCTTTATGGGAGCAATTTCAAAAAACGCTTAAATATGTTTTGTTGTATTTAAACATAGAGTCTACGTACGAAGTTTTAAATCTCTCACTTCAAAAAAGATTCGCTCTCCGTACAAACCTGGAACCCCCTTTTGAACCCTTTGGGGTAGCAATTTCGAAAAACGCTTAAATACGTTTTGTTGTATTTAAACATAGAATCTATGTACGAATGTATGTATGTAGGGTCATTAATTAATTTATGTATTTAGAAATAAAGGAAAAATTTAGGCACCGAGCAGGATTTGAACCTGCGACCTCCCGGCACTCGCGGCCAGTCGCTCTAGCCAACTGAGCTATAGGTGCAACCGCCACTCGGCCCGAAATTCCTCAATCATTCCTTCATTTATACAAACGCCAGGACAGTTCTATGAGCCATCGCTGTGCTCAGCGCAAACCGTCAGAATAAGAAGGTAATAATGAATTCAACTATTTACCTCGCCAGCAGGCGGTCGCCGGGATTAATAGCTCCGATATCAAGGTTGTTTCGTGGCGTGTTCTTGTCGACTAGGACAGCGCTGTGAACGATCGCCACGCTCAACACTAGTAGGCACAATAGGGTTTTCATCTGAAAAAAAAAACATATTTACTGTCGAGGCGCAGAAACTAAGGCACTTTGCGTCTCGTTTTTCTAACATGCACCATTCCCGAGCGTGTTTTAAGTAAGATAATTTGTTTACGTCACCATCTGAAGGTCAGCTGAACAGCCTAGTATTTATTCGTATAAACAATAATAAAACTTACATTGAAAATTGATTTTCAGATGCTTTGGACACTACTGTTGTATAGGTTTTGATAAGAACGGCTCTTCGACGGATGGTTTTATAATTGCAATTATCTGATAACTGATAAGGTTGCGTCTAGTTCTGAGAAATGTTGGTATACTAACGCATGGCTTGATGACTAACCTCATAGCCGACATATATTACAGCAGCATAATTTTTTCTTCTTTTTGATTCCCACTACCTCAAATACATATCCAAGTGTAGCCCGTTGGGGTGGCAGGTTACCCATTATTTGTTGTGCAACATCTCCTTTCATTCTTTTACAACGCATACAGTCATTGTAGATTCGCCTAGCAAGCACTCTGCCATTTAAAGGCCAATAATGATCTCGAATGACTGAGAGAAGAAATTGCGGTGATGTTTGCATTAATTTTAAATGATAATATCTAAATAACAAATTAGTAAAATGGTTTTTGGCATCTAGTAGAATGGGATGTTTTTTATCGAAATCATAATTGGAATTATCCTACCTTCCGCCTATACGAATCAGTCCCAGTTGATCGACAAAAGGATTTAATTTTCCCAACCCGGGAATAGACTTTCGGTTATTATTAAAGTCAGGGAAACTGTCACCTTGTGACAAATATGCTAACTTGAACTCTGCCTGTTCGAGTTCGTCTACCGTCAGTGAACTCGTGCTATAATTTTGTTTACGCAGCAAGATATTGATAAATCGACACACATAAGCAAATATGCGAAGTAGTCGAAGAAAACTGGAATATTTAGACATTTCTATTAATTATTGTGTTGATTTTTCTATTCTTGCTGTATGTGCACGTAACTAAGGCAAGTTAGTTAACGTCGCTTCACACTGCTCTGGCCACATTTCGACTGTATCCTGCAGGAATGCAGGTCCCTCCCACCACAGTGACAACGACTGAACCTCGTCCGGGAACACTCGACGAGAAGCCAAGTCGGCAGGATTCAGTGCTGACGGGACATACAACCATGCAGTGCTTAAACACATGTCATTTAATTTTATTTCTGCGACCCGATGCGAGCCAAACGTGCATAACTTATTTGACGGAATGCGCAACCAACCCAATACTATTTTAGAGTCTGACTAAAAATATTTTTTAGCGATATTACACCGTAGAGCCTGAACCACGTTTTCACACAGACGAGAAACAGCGCAAAGCTCTAGACGGGGTATCGTCGTTGCTTTCAAAGGCGCGACCTTGGATTTTGCGCATAGAAGTCGAACTGTGCAATGTCCTAATTGATCTAACGATCTTAAATAAAAACATCCAGCATATGCCTTCAAAGAGGCATCCGAAAATGCGTGGATATCAATTGCTACTGCATTGCTACAACTGGCATGACGTGGAACACTTATTTCCTTTAAACAATACATATTCTTAACAAATCTAGTCAAGATACAGTTCGGCGCCTGGGGTATTTCATCATCCCAGTCCAATTTCTGTGACCAGAAAGATTGCAAGAAGATTTTACATAAAATAACACATACACTCAACAGCCCTAATGGATCAAAGATACTTGAAACTACAGATAGGACAGCTTTTTTAGTCTTATCAATCAACAGCAATTTGGAACAATTAATTAAAATACTATCAGCATTTGGATTCCACTGCACACCTAACGTGTTGCTTTGATATGATATCTTCAAAGTATCTTGTTGACTATTGTTAGCCTCAGTTACCTTATTTAGATACTCCTTAGAATTACTTTTTAATTTTCTCAAATTCAGATGAGCTGAACTTAAAGTTTCATCAATCCTTTGGTACAGATCAATTAATTGTTTTTCATCATCCAAACCATTTATTAAATCGTCGATATAAAAATCGAGAACAATTACTTGTTTACCAAGGGATCACTGATTTCATAACCTAGTTGAGCCAGACACCTAGTGCTCAGAAACGGCGCACACGAAGTACCATACGTTAAAGTATTCAATTTTAAATACTTCATGCGCTTGCCGTTATCATCAGTTTGACATTCATAAGTGCATGTAACATGCCTAAATTGAAGAATAAATGATTTCATTTCATTTCATTACGCCACAATATCATTTGGAGATGTCTCTGCGACGGTTCCACGGCTACTTGTCTATACATCTTCTCTATATCTCCTGTGAATATGAAAACGTGCTGCCGAAATCTTATTAGAATAGAGAAGATGTCGTCCTGGACCGTGGGACCGACCATGAGAATGTCATTGAGTGAGTAGCCAGAATCTTTACGGACAGAGGCGTCAAAAACAACTCTACACCTGGTTGACTCGCTCTGTTTCAATATTGGGTGATGTGGTAGAAAATAAGCCTTGTCAGGCTTCTCACTCTCTGACATGTGACCCAATTCGGCATATTCTTTCATGTATTCAACATACTGTGATTTTACATCAGGTTTCCTTTTGGAACGTTTTTTCAAAGAATCAAAATGCTTTCGTGCTAATGAGTCACCAAGCACATCTGGTTGACTTCTCAAGGGTAACGTAACGCAAAATCGACCTTCAGCTAACCGTTGCGTATTTTGCTTGAAATGGTTTTCGCACGCCTCCTCTTCAAGTGACAACACTGGGACAGCTGGCACTTCCTCCAACTCCCAAAACTTGCTTAGCTGGTGTATTTCCCTACTGAAGCCGCAATGAGTCCAACCATTAACCAGCCAAATATCGAATTCTTTATCATAGGCTTATTGTGTCCCAGCCTTAACTGCTCACTACTAATAACATCCCAAAATATATCGGATCCTAATAACAGGTCTATCTGTGAAGGTTTATGATAGCCCGGGTCCGCTAAAATAATATTTTTGGGAACCTGAATATCTGAGGTATCTACTTCTTGTGCTGGCAGATTTCCCGTTATCTGAGGGATAACGTAGGCATCGACTTGTTTACAAGCTTGTTTACTACGCGGCTGAATAGTTAGCGCGCATCGTCTTAGCGCATTGAACGAAATATTATTAATACCGGTCACACGGACGGTGTCAACAAGTTCACTCTGTATGCCTAACTTATCCATCAGTGACTCTGTAAGAAAGCTGGATTGAGTACCACAATCGAGAAGACAACGAACGTCTTGAGTCTTATTTGTTTTAACATTTTTAACTAAAATTATCGCAGTTGACAACAATATTTGGTTTTCGATACTGGCCTTTAAAGATATTGGCGCAGACACGCACTCCTTCTCTTCTACATCCTTTTGTCTATGAGACGTAATAGTCTTATGTAGCAGAGTATTGTGTTTACGCCTGCAAATGGCACATGGACTTGCCTTACTCTGGTGCGCAAAATGCCCACCACGAAAACAGTTAATGCATACTTTTAATTTTCTTATGCACGAATTTCTCTCATCCACTGTCATATTATTTAACTTTTCCCAATTATACAATAAATGATCACCATTACATACACGACTAATTCGCGCATTGTTTTTATTTGAGGGGCTCGAAATGCTAGAATTGCTTGCAGTAGCAACAAACGCCTTTTGTGCCTTATCCATTCGCTTATACGTAACTTGCTTATCAATTTTTTCGTTACTCGCAAACAAAAATATAATATAAGTGTCCCAGTTGTCAGTAGTTTCCCCTAAACTATTTAAAGCCCTCAAATGTTTTGATATATAATCAATTAAGAAACGCAAACACTTATCAGACTCCCTTCCTACAAAAGGCACGTTAAAAACTGACAAGGTGAGTGTGAATCAGCTGGCGTTTGTTATCGAATCTGTCGCTAACCAGTTTCCAAGCAGCGGTATAATTAGCCGCCGATATTTCTAATGATTCAATAACAGACGCCGCGCTTCCCGTTAAGGACGCCTTTAAATATTGAAACTTACAAATATCACTGAGACTATCGTTGTCATGAACAATTGACATGTATACATCGCAAAACTCCAACCATTTATTAGCACATCCATCAAAAGATGGCACACGAATTGTTGGAAGACGTACACCAGTGTCCGTCCCACATTGGGACGTCCCTGGTTCCCCATTATGCCCCTCAGCCATTGAGTAGCGAGGCTCATGCGTAGCGATCAACTCTTGCGCAAAACTTATCGCGCTAAAAAATAACTTTTCAGTACTATCGCGCTCACTATAACCCGGCTCGCCGGCCGACTGTCCCGCTTGAGGGTCTGGTTTTGCTGTTGCCTCACAAATTTCTATGCTCGTTTGGATCTTATCATATTCTTCAAATAACAAATCTGCTTTACGTAATCTTAATTTTATTTCATTCATTTGCCTTTGAAACCTGCCTTAATTTCTTAAAATCCTCTAAATAATTCCTAAACGTAGTTAATCGCCCGTTCATCGACGCTCTTTTTGCTTTCAACTCTGCGTTAGCCATAATGTAAACGATTAGATTTATAGGTCAATCAGATAAACAAGTGCAATAAATACCTCAAAGTAGGTTTAGCCTTTTAAGTAAACAGCTGTTCGGTACCGGTGATTACGGAGAACAGTAGGAGGGGACGGCGCGGGCGCAGCGGCGTAATCCTGGAATGTTCGGTGGAACAACTATTAATTTACCTTATAAAAACACTTGCTAACAATACAGCGGTGATAGGATTGCAATAGTTGTGTCGGATCGCAAAACTAGTAAAATAACGTTAATTAATTAGTGCAATATTACAAGCATAAAGTCAGTGCAGGTAATATACTTGTCGGAGATACATTACATAACGGCCTGTTTAGCAGATCAACGCTACGAGATTAGATTAAGAAAACTTAGTTTAATGTTGGAAACGCCAAGCTATCACCTAGCTTGGGAGTGGTCTGCGTTTGGTCCGTGGGGGTACTTGCTAAAACATGCATTGACAACTACCCTTTTCTAAACTAACTATAAGTCACGTTGACAGTATAAAAGGCTCTGGCCCCTTGTCTAAGATGATGATTCTTTCTGACTTTCTGGCGCACGGACGTAAACAGAGAATGCTCCGCGTTTCTGACTGTACTGAAATTGCCTGAAGGTTTATCCTGAAGGTTTATAATTCGTGATCAGATAGCTTGGTTCATAATCACTGTTTGTTCGACTGTTAAACGATAAGTGTCTATTTAAAGTTGTAACCGATCCAGTGCTTACTTTGAAATAACCAATACAGTGTAATAAACCCTAATAGTGATGTTTTATTCCTTATTTCCGTGCGTCAGTGTGAATATCTAGTTACGAAGTAGTGATGATGAAATGTGCTCGATGCCATCCGTACCTACCACTGGTCTATTGCATACACCGCTCGACCAACCACCAATATATCACCCATCTACCCACCCTCTTCGATATACTTATTACGTAACCGGCTGATGCAATCTCAACTCTTAAGTAGCGGTTATTAATAATATTTTATGCTAAAGCTATTAGGCAAAGAAATCGAACATAGAAATGCAACAGTGCAATCATTTATATACCTATCTTTATTAGCGCGTAACGATTTTAATTAATGCACACTTGAAATATTTAGCTGAAGAACTAAGCAACTTACAAGTCTTTGGTTGCGAAAAATTATAGCAAAAGCTAAATAAATTTTGAAAAATGAGATCTGCTCGCACAACACAGCTATACTGGGCTAACACTATTAAATAGGTATAGGTATCCAACTGAAACCGAAACCGAAACTCTTATAGACGTGTGAAAATCGTTAAATAAAGTGTCAGTGGGCCATTTTTTCTAGACTTATAAACAATGATCGCAGGGATCGCAATCCGGTATGATTCTCAATCCGGCTGGATTTCACTATATCCTGGTGGATCAAGCCGGTTCAGCCAAATTGGAGTTGAACGATTGCCTTTATTAAACAATCTCAACTTTGGTGGCATGAAATTGTTTTTCCGTTCCCATTCGAGTCATATCACCAGATCTGTTAGGCCAGGATACTGACCTTGGCCCAACAGATCTGGTGATATGACTCGCTGGAGTATGCTGATAAGCTGAAGTACAAGTATGACAAGTTCCATGCCTTGGAACCAAAGTACGAATTTGTCCCTGTTGTGGTAGTAGGTAATCAAATGCCAAATATTTAATATTACGCTACATATTTTCATAAATCATATAGTAGGAAATGTAGATTTTACATACATTAATATCGTTACAAAAGTACTCCTACATATCGTGAAACATGTAAAAGTTTTTATGGAAAAACGCCTAGTGAAAAACATGTTTAATAACACGAAAGATTTTAATAGATAATTAAACTCCAAGTCTTTTTTTTTACCGTCGACTCCCGGCAAAAAAAAATAAACAATAGCATTATTTTGTTATGATCCCTGGGAGCCCAGGGACCGGTAGACGCCGGATCTTTCACCTTTTGAGAATTCTTAAACTATATTTTCTACACCACGATTAATAATAAGTGCAAATTTATTAAAATCTAAAGCAACAAATTCATCTTATGATTCCAAATATCATGCCATATATAGGCTTTATTTATGTCATTACCTCATGATGTTTTTTTGAAACACATTCAAATGTAAATGAGTAACTGGTCATTTTGATTTATAATGAAACTTTTATTTCCATTCATTGGGTAAAGGTTAAAAAATGACATTTATTTTATTTGTATATAGTAATGGAAGTAGAATTAGCATGGAAATGTATTTAAATGTTGTTTATTGATGTTAATTGTGTCTGTTTTATATAAATTAATAATTTAATTTACGTTATATGTATATGAATGTTTAGATGTCTATTTACCGATAGTGTATTTGTTAGAGGTTTAAGATAAAGATCGTGCAGAAAACTAACAGAAAATGTGTAAAATATTATGTTATAAATATGTATTGTTGTTATTAACATGAAACTAAAACTATTGTTCTTGGAGGTTGGCAGGTGCTCTAGCCAGCAGAGCGCAGAGAAGTCCCTTGGATTGGATCCCATGAAATAAAACCACCAGATAGGCTATGACACACTTATGCTCTTTTTCTACTCCTGTACTTTTTTTCGCGACTAACGCAATCATTAACTCTAACATAAATACATACTTTATTTATTCTGTAAAAAGTCTATCTAGTCTATTGCCCAAACACACACTCCTTACCCTACTTTAATGAAAAATAAAAGCAGAGTTGGGTGCCACAGACTACTACAAATACTATGTTTAGTAGTCATTCTTCGGTGCGTTCAAGTGAAACTTTTATGATTAAAATCAGTGCTGCCAAACTTAACGCAACTTTGCTATAATTTTTATGAATTAATTAATGCATAATATATTATTTACTAATATGAATACATACATTTATCATCGTTTTTATGTTGTTTAACAAGTTTTATCTATTTTCGGATATATTTATGAAAACGAAACAGTTAAGATTCGATCCGGATTTGAATTCAGTTTAGGTCGGATGCAAAGTCTAGCAAATAAAATAAAAAAACAAACCATAAACATAGTGTCATATTTTTGATTTCCCACCAAATGCCTAATTGAAAATGAAAACGAAATGATTATATTACTTAAATAAAACGATTTTTTTGTGTTCATGAAGAAACTGTGTTAAACGTTGATTCTTTTAAAAATCCATGAAGAAGTTATATAGCATTACTGAAGAAATTGCGTAGGTAAGTTGCATAATTACCAAGGGGAACATGGCGCACGAAAAGTCTGAAAAATACTTACTTTTTATTTCAAATGAGTCGTAGAAAAAGTATTGTATGCAACGGTGTATAACTGGTATAAAAAGGCTCGTGGTGTCTTTACTTGCGATGTTCGCCCAGGCTCACATCGCAACCCACGCCACTCGCCTTTTTATACCCTTCTTATACACCAGTTGCATAATATAGTATTAATTTTAGGCAAACAGGAATTAGATATAGCGATTACTATTATAATAAACAATTTAATTTTAGCGAGATAGAAATATGTACGAAAGTCAGGTTTGGCCGGGAACCGGATACCGGATATTAACTGTATAGAGGAACTGTCAAGTTGATCATGTGAGCATGTTTCATACTATATTAAAAACGCTACATCTCAACAATTGAATCATACATACTGCGAGAGTATATTATATTACGTATCTATCAAATTTTAAAATATTACTACTTACATAAGTTAAACACTTGCAATATTTTGTTTTTATTAAATTCAGTATGATCGAATAGTCAGTAGCAGTTGTAACTAAAAAAGACAGGTTTATAGATTTACGAGTTAAAATGTTTGCATTTTATGTTAGGTACTTACTTATTATTTCTTGGATGTAATAGGGTCGCTCGGCCTGTGACGCGACCAGCGTCGATTGCTTGATTGCTATAAAAAAATGTACCTAGCTGTTTTAATTAAGCTCATAAACTTTTTTTATATTCTCTTAAGAAAGTTAAGAAACAGTGAGACGTATATGCATTTTATTTGGTATTCTTTTTTTTATACAAATCCGGTGGCAAACAAGCGTACGGTCCACCTGGTGGTAAGTTGGGCTGCTCCAAATTCGAGCAAGATGACATTTTGCTGTGCCCTACCTCTCTTAAATGGAAATCCATAAAAAAACGAGAAGTTCTCATCCAAGTGTATGCAAACCGGCACACTAAATTGGCAAATCGTTAACCGACCTATCGAACCTATCAGCTTAGTCGCACTTTAATATCATCGACTATCGGCTACAGAGAGGCTACTGCGAACCGAAAACGAACGAAGATGGAATATCTCCCTCTCTGTCGCACTTGCTAACGGAATTACACTTACTTCTACTTCTGCTGCTGACATAGGTACATTACATATGTGTAGCCAGATCGACCGTAAAGTTTTATTTTGTTTCAAACATCGAATTTATTTTTAATATGTCACTTCTAATTAGGTCCTTACTCATCGAGAATCTTGATTGGGCGGAAGCTAGCCTCTTAAATTATACAGTCCCTTAGATCAGAACTGCATGCTCTAAATAATTATCTGTGTTAATATAGACGTTGTGATGGAAATATAGTTAGCTTTAATTTAACGGTAATTAAGATCAATGAAATGATATGCACAAAACGCCAACATTATTCCTAAGAATACGATAGATATTATAAGAACAAATAAGATTGATGTCAAGCTTATGAAATATCCTTGGACGGAAATATAAACTTCCCTCATGATCCTTTACTAATTACTGTCATGTTTACGTTCGTGTATGTATTTTATATACCTAAACTATTATCATTCTGAATATGTATGGTTGTTATATATGAATTTATGGGTATTTATTTAGTTTCAGTTACATGAGTTGTGACTATCATTTCCACTCAATCCCTCAAAGGTTAGCTGGAAGAGATTATTCATAAGGATAAGTTCGCCTTTGTTTTAATCTATTATTGTGTACAATAAAGTGCTTATATACATACATTAAGTTATATATTATACTTAGATGACAGCTAAGTAACCGATGTCCCCGTAACCAACTACCTAACTAACCCCGTAAAGCACTACATAAAGTAAATATACATAAAATACAACGAAAGGGACAAATACTATATGTTCGACGCGATCGTGCTAGTTAGCCTTATAATTTTGAGGCATCTGACTTTTGACGCATTCCGTTCAGCCAAAGCCTGGATGGTTATTATAAGCAATCAAAAACAAAATCAAAACATTCATTCTGCAAATAGGCCTCAATTAAAAATAATACAATGATCAAATTTCATTAATTAAATGTAGTGTTAAATGTCATAAATAATACTAAGAAACTAAAAAGAATCCAGATTCGTTAGAGATATTAGAGGTCTCTAAGCGTCAAGATAAAAAGTAATAAGGTACACTAATCATAATAAAATAAAAAACTAATCATAATATTGTGAGATATATGTCTAACCGTCAACATGAAAATAATAAAATGTAATAAAATTTATTTTCAAAATGTAGAAAATCACACATATAAAGGCCATGCACAACACCAATGACACCTAATTTAGTAATATTGTATCTATTGTATTTTTCCCCTAACCATTTGACGTAATTTGTGGATCGTCCTTTTTTTTTTTTTTTGAACCTGACTGTGGCTTTATAGGCCGGGCCCAATAAAGCGATAGGAGTGCGCGGTTGGAGAGTAGCCTGGGGAAAATCCAGGGGAAAACCTCCGGCACGACCACGCGTGTGGTTTGGAACACTGGAATACTCTAAGAGTTTGCGCTCCAGTGAGATTGGTTGAGCGGTTTCAACCGAATCTGAGGTGTGAGTGGAATCGAGCTACTGGGAGTTTTGTCGCTGGTTCACTAAACCTAGCCTAGCTGAGAAGAGTCCAGCAAGAAACTCAGCTAGGCCCGACCTGGGTCGGACTGACTCTACCCGGTGTGCGGCGGTACCGGGACGAATAAGGACTATATGTGTCACTGTTGTCGCGATCGCGCGGTGGACGTCCCCGCCTGCGGGAATGCCTAACTGTACGCGTCGTGTCAGAGTTGGACGCCGCAAGCGCAGCGTTCCATCTTTCGATAGACGCTGTGATTACGTCGTCCGGGTCCGTAAGTGTGTGCCTAGGACGCCGGACCGTGCGGCCCCTAATCAGTGATCGCCGAGTAACGACAGAGGGGGGTGGATCGTCCAATGGGCCTGCTGTACTAGTCCTGCTAGCGTGATCGTTTATGTCGGACGTACAGTATTAGTCCTTCACTAGCAAACGCGTGTAAGTATAAGCGCGAAAGGGACGAATGTTATATGTACGACATATGTGTCAGTGCACATGGAAAAGTACCTTGTTGCATGCAGGTATTGAGTTATGCATAGTTCCACAAAGTAGATTAAATTTTCTATCAATACAAAGAAGAATAATGACTGTAGATGGAACCACTATTTTTATATAAATTTTTGAATTTTCAATTCCGAAATGCACAAGTTGAGAAAATTGCATTTAAAGTTTATAGTGGCAAAAAACACACTTCTACTTCGAAGTTACATAGTGAAGGGTATAATCATAATCTGTGGATGTTAAACAATTATAATAAAGGTGAATTGTCTAAAAATACATGTTAATTATTCTGATTTCTTTGGTTGAACATGCCAAGGTGGAAGAAACACGGAAGTGTTAATTATACCCAATTCATAAAATAATGAGATTAAAACTGTTAGTTTCTCATCATAGTTACATAATATTCTATGGCATTTTGGGACAATTGAATGAATGAAAACTTCATAATCATAAAGAAATTTAATAATTACCGCATTTTTAACAATTATAAAAAAGATCACTTATAATATTAAAAATCAACAAAATAATTTGTATATTCATGCTATATCACAAGATCAAATGGTATTTAGCGTGGTGTACCACAATGGTAAAATAGAAATGGTATTAAAGCAGTTTTTTAACAATAAAGTTTAGTGACTTGGTCGAAACTTTTGTATGGAAACGTAACTAGGGTAAGTATCATTCTAGAGGGCGCTGCAGTGCGGATAACTGTCAAAGAAAAAGCTCCTCTGAATTTAAATTAATTTATTAAGTTTTTAACTAATTATATCAATATATTTACTATCCAACATTCTTATTTACTAATACGAAGTCAAGTTAACACAAGTGGAGAAAATGGCACCAGCCCTGGCAAAATTGGCAACAAACGCAGCCGCGGTTACAAGGTTGGTGGACGTTATTTCAAATTTAAGGAATGATATCGGTGATTTGAAAAATCAGATGAAGTGTTGTTTCGATATTATTCAAAATCAGGAGAAGCTACTCACATGTCAGAGTGAATATATCCAAACAATATTGCGCACAATCACACACACAACACAGATGGACGAAATCCCACACAAACATCTTGATGAATCTGGTCCTCACGGCCTGATATTTTTGGATGACGACCCACCACTTGATACCTGTCAGGATCCACAGACTTCTGCGCCATCGACACCTGTATCCACAATCCAGGTAAGCCCCGAGTCGGGTGGCTCTGGGAATATCCGTTCCGAGCCCGAGAGCCCTGTATTGCCTGCCACAAATCCGACGAATACCATGCAGACTAATTCTGAGGTCATGGATCCGACCTCAGCGTGCGGCTGCTCAGAAAAGAAGTAAGCCGTGCACAAAGCCCCAAAATGCGCCTGCTGCCGTCCATGAAGCTGTTCCCGTTGCATCTTCAATACCGGTACTGGTACCACCTGCTGATGCTCCGATTACTGCTGGCCTGCGTGCAGCGACATCTGTCGTTCCACCTCAAGCGCCAGGTACCGGTCTACGTGCAGCGGCACCTCGCGTCGTCAGCCTCCACGTATTCAACCTTAGTGAGGACACCACCACTGAAGATGTTATACGCCACGTCCAGAATAATATGGGTATCTCTGCTCCGGTGTGCGAACAGCTGGTAGTTACGCGAGGGAATTATACGTCATTCCGCCTGGACGTGCCTGCGGGCAAGGTGAAGGCCATCAGAGACGCTGCAAATTGGCCGAACGGTGTGGTGGTACGGTTCTTCAACGTCGTACAGCCAAAAAACTCCACTGTACACCGAACACTCGCGGCAACGAGGTAACATCTAAGTTTGTGGTCGTCCACCAAAATGTCAGATCAATATGTGGCAAAACTTCATTGATTGATTTATTATGTTATTATTCTAAACCAGATATACTCGGATTAAGTGAAATATGGTGTCGTAAAAATGAATTGGATCGCGTGAGGTTATGTGGGTACTCACTCGCGAACGGGTACTGCCGCTCGCGCGCCGACGCTCATGGTGGGGTAGCGTTATATATACGCGACGGTATACGATATAGACCGCGTAATGACCTACATAGCCTCTGCATTCCATATCACATTGAGTTTACTACTATTGAAATACTAAATTTAAATTTGATTATTATTGTATTATATAGGACATGCAATGGAGATTTTGACCTTTATATAGAACAATTAGAATTATTATTGACCAAGTTAACTGACGAAAATAAAAAATTTCTCATAGTTGGTGATCAGAATGTTGACTATCTATCTGACAACAGTTTGAGGCGGCGGGTCGACGACGTGCTGCACTGCTACGGCTGTGTAAATACTGTGACCTTTCCCACTCGTGTAACAGCTGATTCTGCGTCATCAATTGACTGCGGGATAGCAAATAACCCTAGCGACTATGTCAGTGTATCGCCTTTAGACACTGCTATTAGTGATCATAACGCACAGAAATACGAGTTAAATTTGGAAAAAGAATGTCGAAAAACCAAATTAAACAATATGATAGAACGCCGATTATTTAATACTGAATCAATATATTTATTTTATTCTGACATTACTAATTACAATTTTAATTTTATTTATGATAGTACTATTGACATTGATTTTAAATTTAATAAATTATTTAATATATTGACATATTATATAGATATTCATTTTCCAATTAAAAAGTTACAATTAAAAAAGAAGTCGAATGTACCGTGGGTGACTGACGAACTGTTAGGATATATACAAAAACACAGCGACCTTCACGAGATCAGGCGTCAATATCCTGATAACCACATTATATCTGACTGCATTGACTATTACTCCCAGCTGATAAAGTCAGAGACACTGCGGGCTCGTCAAACATACACTGAAACAAGGCTGAGAGGAAGTCAAAACCCTTCGAAAGAGATTTGGAAGGTCGTTAATGAGGAAATAGGCTTAAAAACAAAGGCGCAAAACATATGTTTGAAAGATCCCTTAACAAACACTGACGTATTTCAAAAAGAAGTCCCCAATGCGTTTAATTCGCATTTTTTAAACGTAGCTGCGAAATATGTCATAAACAGCGATGAGAAGGTGTCCCAACGCTATGTTTGTCAGCACTTGGGTGGCTCTGATATTCCCGTATTCGAGCTTCCCTTTGTTACTCGTGACGTCATGGACAAAACAATTAAGTCGATGTTAAAAACTCGCGGAACAGCTGATGTATATGACATTACATTGAATATAATTCTGAGTATTTGGCCGATTATATCAGACATTCTGGTGGTTTTAATAAATGAAATGTTTTGTACTGGTACATACCCTAGTGTGCTAAAAAGTACCAGAGTATGTCCCGTGTACAAAGGAAAGGGTGATAGGTCTGACGTAAATAACTATAGACCTATAACCATAGTACCCACCATTTCGAAAATAATTGAGTCGATTTTATCCTCTTACCTTATGATGCATCTTGAATCAAACGAATTACTTGCTGATAATCAATATGCTTATAGACAAAAAAAATCAACAACCATGGCGGCTACTAAAATTACTGATTGTGTCATGACTGGACTTGATGAAAGATACAAGATAGCCGGCATACTATGTGATCTGTCCAAGGCGTTCGATGTCATAAGCCATAAATTGCTATTAAGTAAGTTAAAACGTTACGGTATCGAACATTGCGCACACGATTTGTTTGCGTCGTTCTTAGGCGGCCGGAAACAGGTCGTAAAAATGTCAACAAACGGCAAAACACTTGTTTCTGATGCTGGATACGTTAACCTTGGTATTCCGCAAGGATCCGCGATCGGAAATACGTTATTTTTACTATTTATTAATGATCTTCCATCGGCGATCACGAGTGGCTTATCTGTATTATTCGCGGATGACACTACAGTCATAGTGAGCGCGAAAACTTATGAGCAGCTCGCGATGAAAATTCGTGAAGCTTGTGGCCAACTGCAAACATGGTTCTCGACAAACGGCTTACTTCTTAACGTCACAAAGTCCATGGTAATGGTCTTTGCAGGTCGGACGACTGCCTTGCCCCCATGTATCACCAACGGTCCAATGCCATTATGCAGCGAATGCAAATTTCTTGGATTTACGATTGACGCAAACCTTAACTGGAAGTGCCATGTTGACCAACTATGTAATAGGCTTAGTAGTGCTGTATTTGCCCTTAAAAAGTTGCAGCCATTGGTATCACGAAGTTCATTAAAATCTGTTTATTTTTCACACTTTCACTCGCTAATGTCATATGGTATAGCAATCTGGGGCAATTCAACTGATTCCAAGCGGGTCTTCTTATTACAAAAACGTGCGATGCGATTGCTAGCGGGAGTAAAACCGAGACATCCATGTAAAGATCTATTTAAAACGCACGGCATCATGACACACTACTCCCTGTACTTGTTTGAGGTGCTCATGTTTGTCAGAAGCAATTTGCAAACTTTTAAACGAGTTGAAGTCACGGGGAAGCAGATCCGATCCACCGGGAGACTTCGGACAGTACCGCGTCGCATGGCACTCTCAGCTAAAAATCCACGGGTAATTGGACCAACCTACTACGAGCACCTACCCGCCAAATTAAGAACTGAACCATCTGACGAAACATTCAAACGTCAACTGAGAAACTTTTTATTAGAAACCCCGTTATATTCTATTAGCGAATACATGGAAATAAAATATAGTTGACATTGTTTCATTTAATTTAATATTATTGATTTAATTTAATTCCTGTTTTAATATTTACTTTGACGACCATTACGAAATATTGATATTTAATTTCCTTGTTATCCGTGTTTAGAGTACCAAAAATATTAATATTCATGACGATCCTCTCAGGTGAATTTTATCATACTCATTGTATTATTTAACTGCTATTTTATTCATTGATTTTAATTTATTTTGTTTTATTTAATGTTATTGACGATCACAATAGAGATTCCTGTAAATTGACATTGTAATTTATATTGTAATCTTATATTGTGAATAAATGAAAAAAAAAAAAAAAAGTACCTTGTCACGACATTTACTAAACTTTAGAAACTTAAACTCGAAGATCACTATTTTAGTACCTATAATGCAAGAAATATCTGTAACAAAATGTTATTTAGGATAATTATAGCGGAAATCAATGTATTCTTATTTATAAAAACTACTGTTTTAGTCGTGTAAGACATAAAGTTTAGCATTTTACTAAATTGGGTACCTTGTCACGCTAAGTCATTATCTTACATAAATGGAGTAAAACTAGAAAAATAACTGCACCTAATTTATGATTTATCAGTCTTTCAATCAATATTATAATACTAATTATATACGTCAAACAACTAAAATCACAGCTCAATTTTTCATTGACTAAATTCGAAATCAACAAATTTTTATTAATACAGAAACACCTCGTGACGCGACCTATGTGGTTTTAGTAGGAGAAATATACCTAATCGGTATTTTCCCTCAATCTATCCTCAGTATGGTCGTATAGTCGTAAGAATTTTTATTTTTGGTTCAAAAAATCATTTTGCTATAGACCGATCCTATACCCTATCTTAGAGGTATTTGACTACCCGCGATGGAAGTATTGACAAAATTATTCAAAATTTAAAGGCTTAAAAGACATGGCGTGACAAGGTACCCTGACTACTAAACTTTATAGTCGGAGAAATATACTAAAAAAACTTAATTTTACTGATATTCTTGTACACACGTGTTCCTTAGGATGTAAATAACCCAATTATAACACAAACCCATTTTGGCACTTTTTCACCAGCTTCCACAAAAACTCATGTAACTCGGTAACTAAATGTCGTGACTAGGTACCTTTCCAGATGCACTGACACATATACGCAATCATAGCTAGACAGATTTATTATACTGTATTTAGATTGGTTACCAACAATAATCAGAAAAAAGTTTTTTTTAGTGATCCATGTACTGCAAGTCCAAGGATTTTCAATTTGCTTAGGCTAAGCCACTAAATGTCTGTCAATAATGCAATTATTTAAATGTAAAATGTATTTCGATGTCATTATTTATGGCAAAATCAGAGGCTAGTCAATTATAAAGATACACATGTCATCACGTCTCTTTAAAACGTTCACTGTCCCCATACAAAACGATCTGACAATGTCAGAAGTCATACTATGCATTCAGTATGGGGATGTGGCTCCACAGTGGAAGTATGGACTCCTGAAAAAAAGGTTCGTGATACCACATTGATGCACCCAGACAGGGAACGTGTTAACCGAACCGCCATCGTTCTCTATATCAGACAAAGTAGCCGCGCGTAAATGACATTTTCTTCATTTATGATAGAGTCGATGATTGTAAGTACCATTTTCGACCTTCGGCGGTTAAAATATCTAAAATACTTAAATGCATTACATATGCAACCGAAAACGAAATAGCTGACTCTCTGTCGCACTAGCATATTTGAGGCACAGAGAGGGAGATATTTCGTTTTCAGTTCGCGGTAGGCCTGTAACCTTGCTTCAACAGTGCCATCTGGTGAAATTGTTAACATTATCAGTCTTTAATAATTAACTAGTCTCTAAACAGAGTTAGAATAAGTTGGGTATCTGAATTTATTTAGTTAGACATCTGGCTAAGTTATTCCCGGGCCTGGCACTGCGTGTTGAATACGATATTTGTTATAAAATGTTTATATTTGTAAATGGGAGTTTTATTTTATCACGCTGCAATAGATACCTCAGAGTAACATGAGTAGGTAGGTATAATAATACCTACTAAGCGAGATGGTTGTATGCATAGATGTATGAATATAAGTATATAGTATTCTATGCTCTGAGGTCGTGTACAAATTTGAATAAGAGCGACAGAGAAAGACATCTATATATATATATATTACGCGAGGCCGATTTTTGTACACCCCCTCAGATCAACAGTTGTGGTCCGATTTTAATAAATGATATATCATTAGATTCGTCTCAGAGTTGCATAAAACTCTTATTTTTTCATAGTTTTGTAGAAAAAGGACTAAAAAATGGATTTTAAAAAACTACTGTGCGCTGGCCACGTGACTTTGGCCGGGTGACGTCACGCGACGCGGCTCCTGTTTTGAATTGACATAACACTAAAAAAATTAAACAATAACAGAACACAAACCTGTAGTAAGTTCTTCAGCATGAAAAAAAATACGTTTTGAGTCAGCGACATATATCCACAACCCCCCTTTACCTCCCTTGTGTGATCCAACTAGTTTGGTTTCTATTACATGCCCGTGTCCTGTTAAGCGGGAAACATAATTTATATAGTAAGAGAAATGTATCGTGGAAGTCGTTGAAAGCGCTATTTAAATCAACCTGATCATAGACGCTACTCCAGTGCATAGAGTTTAGGCACTCACAGAATCTAGCCATATTTTCCTGACCTAGATCTCTTTTATACATGTACCATTGATCTATGGGCGGGGTTATTTTTTCAGTGTTAAGTTGAGTGTCTGGCCCGTATTGTGGTCTGAGAGGCCTAGTTCGTGCATCATTGCGACAGCATTCGTAATATTACTCATAATTGAAATTGAAATTGAAAAAATGTGATCTATGCAGATATTTAACCTGGTTAGTACTGTGATGTGGAGTTGGTACTTATAGTTAAGGACTATTTGTCGCAGGGCACGACTCTCATTAGGGTCTTTAAGGGTATTTATGTGAAAGTCTCCGGTTATAATAGCTTTATAGGACGAACGGTTATACAGATTATGTAAGAGATCCCCTAGTTTACTTAAGAAAAGATTTACGGTATCAAATCGAGGAACTCTGTAAAGACATATTACTATTAGTTTATGATCAGGAATTTCGATACCACAACCTTCAAAACTTTGTTCGGATGTCAAAGAATCAAGGAACGAGATTTCATTAAATTCAATTTTCAATTTACATAATATTGCTACACCACCGCGCTTTTGCGACTTACGAGAGTATGACGAAGCCAACTCGTATCCTTGTATGTATATATTTTTTCACTTCTCATGCTCGAAAAGTGTGTCATATTAGACTTGTCAAGCGGGGCTAAAGTAGTACATTTAACCCCTAGGGAAAATATGAATACATATTTATGATTTACAAAACATTTGAATTTGACCAATCAAAATACTTCACCTATTAAATCCACCAATCACAGAACACTAATTTAACTCTTAAAAAATATTTGGTATTGGGTATTAAACAACCAGAACCAGCTTTACTAAAATCGGCCAATCTGGAAACATAATTAATTTTTCTAAAGAGTCTAAAGATTAAGTTTGTAGTAGTCCCTATTTCACAATAATTAAAAAAGTGGTTAAATCGTTCGAGCAACACTTTGAAGCGCTCAATGGAAGGTCAGTTAGCTTTTTTCGCGCGTGAATGTTGCGCGCGAACCGCAGTGTCTATGTTTTGTGTGTCAAAGGAGTATAGAAAAAAAATCATGCTGCAAAAGTATATATCTTCGCCGTGGAATTTATTGTTAATTTTGGGTGGGTTAACCTTTGTTTATTTATTTTCTCGCAATCGAAGTGAAAAGTAGAGTGTATAACTATGGTCTAAAAGCCATATTACCCCTCGAACTAGTGATATGGCTCATTTTAGACCCTTGTCATACAATCTACTATTTTCATCCCCCGACATTACGAACGTTTCCGATAAGCATATGATGTCAATACTAATAGATTTTTCCAGAAATTCCTGCAAGCATATTTCAATCATATCACTCTTATTCAGAAGGCCGCAGATATTTTGGTGAAACAATGTAATTTTATCCACGAAAGGAACAAGTTTTGCTCACCTGCTCTCTTCTTTGTATTAGAGTCGAAGACTCATCGTTCTTCTAAATACTCGATACGCTGGGAACGCGTACCTTCTTAAGCGTCCGTGCCAAAACCTATTCGAAAACCTTGCTCCAGTAAATACCTACGTGTCACCTCTAATTCGTAAATAGATTCGATCACCTATTGCGGTGTATTTAGAAACTGATTAGACTAAGCACAAAGGTGATTATATTTGTAGCAGCCCAAATTAGAGTAGGTACGAAACCACAGTAGACTATACAAATAGTGCTACTGACAGGTATGTAGTGCCGAGTTCTTAGTGGTGAGAACGCTAATTTTTCACATAAGTTTCATTTCAGGACAAACCGTTGACTTTCCTAATAATAAAATCATGGTATAGAGGTTATTAGCTTAGAGTTGGTTGTATACCTAACAACCGTGAAAAATATATCCGGATCCAGATTAAATTGGGATGTGTTAAATCAAACTTTAGAAAAATGAATAATTTTCTACTTCGGTAGATTATGTACCTACGATTGTACAATGTACAGTTCGGATAATTTAAGTTATGTTTAGTTAGATAGTTGGTTGTTTTTCCTATTGACTCCTATTTATTGTATATAATTAATGATAATTTTCAAGAATAATATGCCAAACATTAGTGAACCACTCTTGATAAATAATTGCAGATTTCATACTGTTTTGAAACTGTACACCGTTGCGGTCACGGCCATTGGTTATTTCACCTGCTACAGCTGAGACTGAAACTAGTCCCCAACTTCAACGTACAACTCGCAATATTCGTCACTAGACCGGCCTATATTGAGGTCCGCGTCAAACTAAGGCGACGTCGAGCGAGATTGATATGAGATATTTAGAGATTAAACGAACTTACCTGTAAGTGAAGTTCTATCCTAATTATGCGAAGGTTTCGTCCGAAGATATTAGCATAAGACACACGTAGTATCGCGTAGCGCATGCCATTTCACACTATTTTGAGATATATTGATATTTTTTTTTTTTTTTTTGGAAGGTAGATTTGCCTACCAGCTCCCGGCTGTCAACCTGTTCTTCATTTCGTTTAGAGTAAGGCCTTTAGCAGGCTATTCATAATTTTACGATCAATGGGAAGTTATACCATGACTTAATGGGGGGGGAGGGTTGCTAATATCTTCGGACGAAACCTTCGCATAATTAGGATAGAACTTCACTTACAGGTAAGTTCGTTTAATCTCTAATTATACTCGGTTTCGTCCTCTATATTAGCATAAGACACACGTAGACTTTTAGAGATATTGATCGTAAAAGTATGACTTATGTATGCAATGAAATACTTTATGGTTCACCAAAATCATATTTATTGTAGATAACTTAGTATCTCTGAAGTAATTTGTATGTTTTCATTAGAACATATTGATTGAGTATATAATAATCAAGTTAACTCCTCATTACTGTCACACCAAAGGAATCATCATCATCCGTTAAATCATTTACCGGGCGGTTATAAAATTTAGCAAATGTTTGTGAGTTAGAACTCCAACCCGCAGTTTTACGTATCTTATCTAAGCTGACTCCTAATCTTAGCGCGGCAGATGAGGCGGCGTGCCGGGTACTATGCGCAGTGAACGATGACGTATCAATTCCACTTAAAGTTAAAACATTTTTAACCCATCTACTTAATGTTTGTGTACCGACTTGTTTGTGAGGTTTTTTAAAACTTATAAACAGACAATCTGCCTGATTTCTAATTCTCGCAGTTTTTTCCAGGTAAGTACTTATTGTTCTTGCTGGACAAATCTCTGGCCTTTCATTGAAAAATGGTAGGTTCAATAATGGTTGACTGGAACCGATTCGCGAGGTTTTTATAAGGTCTGGAATTTTTATCTTAATTTTGGTCGAGCATATCTCGACATTACATATTTTGATATTGGCCAGAGTTTGTACCCTGTGAGCGGTAACGAGAGCCAAAAGTGTTACTAACTTCTTAGTTAATTGCTCGAGAGTTAAACTTTCATTTGGATACCATTTTGATAGGAAGTTTAACACTATCGAAGTGTCCCAGGTTTCATTGTACTTAGGAAGAGGGGGCCTGGAACGAAATACTCCTTTAAAAAATCTTTTCAAATCTTCATTGTCAGAAATTTTTGAACTAGAAATCAAGGATAGAGCAGATCTGTAAGAATTTAACGTTCCATATTGGGCACCCTTATTAAACAGCTTCGTAAAAAACCCTATTAGATTTGGAATTGATATGTCATAAATGTTCAATTTATTCTCATTACAATAAATGAACCACTTTTTATAGCACCCTTCATATTGCTTGTACGAATTATCCGAAAGCGATGCCAACATTATCTCCGTAGAAGATGATGGGATGCCTCTTCTTAGCATCGCTTCGCGGATAATATTCCTGCCACCAGGGTAATCTTGGCACGCATCTGTTGGCGGCTGGAAGTAGCAGACAAAATAAGATTATTATTTGCTTTGAATACAATAAGTTCTGAGACCAGTAAACTTTTATAAAGTGGATACCACGGTTGCGTGGGCCACTGTGGGACTACCATTATACCTCTGGCTTTATCATTAATAACTTTTCTTAGTGACTTTAATATCATGGTAAATGGGGGAAACGCATAGAAGTAGAAGTTGGACCAGGAAATTGTGAATGCATTTATCGCATACGCGTCAGGATCTCTGTGCCAAGACGCATAAGTTGTACACTTATTGTTTATTCGACTAGCAAATAAATCTATATTTGGACAACCGAATTTAGTTAAAATATGTTGGAACGCGTAATCGGCTAGTTCCCACTCAATATCCGGATGCGTACGCCTTGACTCCCGATCTGCAACAAAGTTATCTGCAGAGCGGATATAAGATGCAAACACGAATAACTTTTTTGTTTCACAGTATTGCCAAAGTTGCTTTGTGATCTCTGTCAAATGGGGGAACTGAATTCCTCCCATCCGATTGATATAGGAGATAGCGGTGGTATTGTCAATGCGAAGTAGAATTTGAGCATTATTTAATGTCTTCGAGAATATTTTAAGTCCGATAAAAGCTGCCATAATCTCTAACAAATTTATGTGGTTTTTTCGTTCGTCTTCATTCCACGGCCCGCTTGCTGTCTGGTCTCCACACGCTACCCCCCACCCAGTAGTTGAGGCATCGGAGAAAATTTCTAAATCGTAATAATCGGCTTTAATTTTACTACTGGAATTTTCTATGTTTCTTCTCCACCATTCAAAGTCTGCACATAGAGTATTTGGGATGGTCATATATACATCGTAATTGTCTTGGTCTTTTAAGTTAAGAAATTTGCACCTCTCAAAAAGTTTTGTATAAAGCCAGCCGTACTCGACAGCTGGGCAGGCTGATATTAAAAGACCGACAAAACTGGCGAAATCTCTGATCTTACAGCGGTTTAATGTTGAGTATTTCTCAATCTCGGTTTTGATTTTTATTACCTTTTCTTTAGGGAGGGTAACTTGAAGTTTGTTGGAGTCTATAATATAACCTAAAAATTTGCATGATTTTGAAGGCTTGAGATTACTTTTTTCAGTATTTATGATAAAGCCTAGAGATGTAAGGAGCTTCTCGGTATTGATTACGTTCCTCAGACAATCCTGATAATCTTTGCCAATGAGTAACAGATCGTCTAAATATATGGTAGACAAATATCCGCACGACCTTAGCAATTTTACTACTGGTTTCATTACTTTAGTAAAAACGTACGGGGCTGTATTCAAGCCGAATGGAAGTACATTAAATTCATAGACACAGTTTTCATATTGAAATCTGAAGTACCTTCTGTAATCTTTGTGTATATTTATAAGAAAGTAAGCATCTTTTAAATCTAGCGTACTTAGATAACAATCCCTGGAAATCAGCTTTAAGGCGGTACGTAAATCCTCCAATTTAAAGTGGAAAGTATCAATGTATTTATTTAAGGACTTTAAATTTAAAATGAACCTCATCTTTCCATTCGGCTTGGGTACTAGAAAAAATGTCGATAAATATTGGTCGGCACATGGCTCACATTGAGAGACAGCTCCGATTGATAGCAAGTCTGTAATAGCATCACGTATATGTGCTTTTTCGACATTAGAGTACATTCTTGCACTAGGTGGCGCTAGTTGTGAAACTGGTTTGGAAAAAGGGATTTTATAACCCTTAATGTATGATAACACAGTAGGGTCATCAGTGATCATTAGCCATTGTGCGTAAAATTGAGATAGTCTACCTCCTAACGTTACCCTTTTTAACGATGTCTGCGGCTCGATTTCTGCTGCTGATAGTGCTGATGCTGCGATGTCCTCGAGGTGGTCATGGAGCGATGTCGCGTCGAGGTCGTAGCAGGCTCCTTCGTCCGCGGCGGTCCCTGCTGCCTGCGAGCTGGGGCCGGCTTCCAGTTTAAATTTTTGGATGGCTGATATGTAGATTTTTTGGTAGGCGGCTTAGGCGCTGAAATTTTGAGGTCCGCTCCTGATTTGTTTATGGCTTTGGCTGATTTTAGGGTGTCAGCTAAAGATTCGCTAAACAAGTACTTGTCAATTTTTGTATTTTGAAGTTGATTTTTCATTTCCTTCTTCATAGAATTTAATAAGAAATTTCTTCGGGTTATAGTATCAGCATGTTGACAATCGCATAAGATTCTACTGGAATCCATTAAAAGTTTAAGCAGGGGCGTATTTTTGTCTTTGCTTGACATGAGGATCGTTATGGCCTCGCCCAGGCAGCTAATTGCAGCGGTAAGCTGTTTTTGTTTATTCTCAATAGCTTTGTCGCGTTTAAGTACGATGTCCGATACCGCTGCTTTTACTTCAGCGTTGATTTCAGGAGGATCTATGAGCTTACAATTTTCAGGTGTCAAATAACGGTCTTTAAATTCTTTGCGCAATTCTTTTGTTAACCCATTGGTTGCGCAGTGTTGTAATCTAATTGATATATCCTTTTGTATCTCTTTGCCGTACTGTTTTACAGTCGTTGGGTCAGACCCTAATATTTCCAACAGCTCAGGGTCTAGGCTTTCTTCGGTTTGTGAAGCCATAGGGTCGGTGGTAATTGCCTGTTCAACATTCTCGACCACGGCAATAGCTGGGCGGCGCGATCGTAGATGACGTAGTTGCGACCGGCGCTGGCGGGACAACAGCGGGCTCCTGTGAGGCAACGCCGGAAGCTGAGCGCCGGCGGGCGGATTTATCCGAAGAAGATGAACTATCTGAATCTGGTTGTTCCACCTCTGCTGGTGACGCATTATTGACATCTTCATCAGGAAGCGTCCATGCGTCTAAAAGGTCAGTGTCTGAAATCGAGACACAGCCTTATGAACGCGAAGTATATAATAACTTTGTAAGTGACAGTCGCATGTTTGTTTAACAAGAACTGTCCCCAAACTATGTTATTCAACACTTTTTAGTGTGTATACTACGCTCATTGTACGAAGTGTTCAAAGAAAAAAGAACACGTAACAAATAGAAATAATAAATAGATTGCGATTGTTATGGTTGTCTGCAACGGCAATTATCGGCATGGAACAGTCCCAGTGCATTGCAAGTACTGTCCGCGGCCGTACATTTTAAAAATGAGCAATACAGATCGCTTTCTTGTTCTACTATTGGAGAAACGGTATTAAATTTTTATTTATATACCAGTATATAAGTGCGTAACTTATGTACAGTCATATAAAGTTCGTCGGCGTATACGCCTTATATGCGAACTATTTACTTTGTTTGAGAGGAAACAGTCCCATTGTACTGCCCGCAACTCGAACAAAAGTAATAAGTATCTATGGTGCTAAAAAAAAACGGTTAAGGCTATGCGAGTTCGTAATTCCATTGTAAAGTTGACATGACACTTGCTAATATCATTTTAATGATTAGATACAACTAAATCATTCAGTATTTATCATTTGATTTGAATTTTATTGTTATGTAATTACAAACATCAGTTTGAAAACAAGTAAACACATTTTTGCATTCAATTTAGCAATGTGTCCAAATAGACCTTAATAGGTTATGAATAAGGTTTGTATCTCATACCTGTTGTACCATTCGCCGCTTGTTCAGCGGGCGGCGGTGAGTCACGATGTTTGTGACGATCTGTCGATCGCAATTTTTTCTCCAATCGTTTAACTTTCTTTAACAAATAGTCGTAACTATCTTTATCCTTTTCACGTTTACGTTTAGACATATTTTTCACGTTAATAAATCTTATTCTGTAACTTTAACACGGGAGCGCGATGTGAAACGGCGGAGCACTAAAAAGCGAATGAAGAACAGGTTGACAGCCGGGAGCTGGTAGGCAAATCTACCTTCCAAAAAAAAAAAAAAAAAAAATATCAATATATCTCAAAATAGTGCGATACTACGTGTGTCTTATGCTAATATAGAGGACGAAACCGAGTATAATTATTATTTAAATATCTCATAACAGATATCTTGATGATTTTTTTTTAATTTGATTACGTAATCAAGCGCTACCAGGTAGAGTCGAAGGTGTCATTTTATAAAAAGAACAGTACATTTTGTATTTGTATGTAGAAATGTTTATTGACAAACTTAATTCTTGCACGTGAAATTCTCAAGCAAAAAACAATTCGATTACCGTAAGGAAAACTTTTTAAAATACTTTTTAATTTAAACAAAAAGGAATTAGCGCTTTATTAACGCCGTGAAAAGTCACAATTTTGAACGTGAAAAGCAAATAAAAATTTATTGTCCATAAACTTCAATCAGATAATTAAACCCATTGCCGATCTGCGACTGAGCCCTAAGAATCACAAAGGTCTGGTCGAGTCCTCCGGCGAAGATCCGGAGGTTAGCCGGCTGCGTATACTCCTGCTCTGTGGCCAGGATGGCTGATATGCTGGTGGAAGAGTTACCATGGAACGAGAAGTCTGCCAATTGAACGATGTTGGCTAATGGGGTGCGGCTCAAGTACGATCTGTAATGAGTTAAAGTTAATTTTGAGAAAAGCAAAGTTCTAAGCTAACTGTATTTTTACTTTTTACTAGAGGAACCTACCACTGGATATTACAGACACTCTCTTCATGTATAATCAGACCTACAGTTCAATGGACATTACAGTTAAATGAAGTATAGGGAACCTGTACCTGTGTGCTTCAAAAACCGACCAAGTGCGAGTCTGACTCGCGCACGAAAGGTTCGGTGCCATTATTTATAAAAACGGCAAAAAAAATACGTTTATTGTAAGGGAGTCCCCTTAAAAATTTATTTTATTTTGTCTTTTAATATTTGTTGTTATAGTCATATATATAGAACCAACGGCAACAGAAAATACATCATCTGTGAAAATTTCAACTGTCTAACTATCACGGTTCATAAGATACAGCCTGGTGACAGACGGACAGGCAGACGGACGGACGGTCAGCGAAGTCTTAGTAATAGGGTCCCGTTTTACCCTTTAGGTACGGAACCCTAAAAAGGAATGTTACGCCTACATACATAAATTAATAATAATTTATGTAAAGGAAAGATTGAAAAATTTAGGCACCGAGCAGGATTTGAACCTGCGACCTCCCGGCACTCGCGGCCAGTCGCTCTAGCCAACTGAGCTATAGGTGCAACCGCCACTCGGCCCGAAATTCCTCAAATTCCTCATTTTTCCTTTATTTCTAAATTTAATAAATAAATAAATACATGCAAACGTTGGATGTTCCGGTAGACTCAGAGAAATTCGCTCGCTTAGCTCGCTCGGTCGGTAAGTGTAAAAATACTCGTAACGATATATTATCCGCCACTGAGAAATTTAATGTTTGCAACATAAATTAATTTTGTATTAAGCAGTATAGGTACCGCTGCTAACGTAAACTACAAATTTAGAAATAAAGGAAAAATTTAGGCACCGAGCAGGATTTGAACCTGCGACCTCCCGGCACTCGCGGCCAGTCGCTCTAGCCAACTGAGCTATAGGTGCAACCGCCACTCGGCCCGAAATTCCTCAATCATTCCTTCATTTATACAAACGCCAGGACAGTTCTATGAGCCATCGCTGTGCTCAGCGCAAACCGTCAGAATAAGAAGGTAATAATGAATTCAACTATTTACCTCGCCAGCAGGCGGTCGCCGGGATTAATAGCTCCGATATTAAGGTTGTTTCGTGGCGTGTTCTTGTCGACTAGGACAGCGCTGTGAACGATCGCCACGCTCAACACTAGTAGGCACAATAGGGTTTTCATCTGAAAAAAAAAACATATTTACTGTCGAGGCGCAGAAACTAAGGCACTTTGCGTCTCGTTTTTCTAACATGCACCATTCCCGAGCGTGTTTTAAGTAAGATAATTTGTTTACGTCACCATCTGAAGGTCAGCTGAACAGCCTAGTATTTATTCGTATAAACAATAATAAAACTTACATTGAAAATTGATTTTCAGATGCTTTGGACACCACTGTTGTATAGGTTTTGATAAGAACGGCTCTTCGACGGATGGTTTTATAATTGCAATTATCTGATAACTGATAAGGTTGCGTCTAGTTCTGAGAAATGTTGGTATACTAACGCATGGCTTGATGACTAACCTCATAGCCGACATATATTACAGCAGCATAATTCTATAATTGCTGTCACAGATAAATACACAGAACGTCACACTGAAAAAAAAACCACTTAAACTAAAAAAAACGCTCCAAACCGCTTGGCAGAGCCGGGTCGGTACTGTGTCAAGTATTTTAAAATTTGGTTTGAGCTTACTAATCTCGCACAGTGAGTAATATCTGCGCGGAAGCTGCACATTAGGTACTGCCACAATTTGGTCTAACTGATCTTTATAAAACCCGGCCTTAATGTCATGTTTGAACTGTCATACTAAATTTCTTAACGGGTGAAAGCTACAAAGTACTAAAATGTTCAGCTACTTAGGAAGCCGACTATACACTCGGAGAAGTTCACTCGCTACGCTTGGTCGTTCTTATCTGCATCAAATTCTGTAGTAAATATAATATGATATGATTGGTCACGGAGTAGGATTACGATTCAAAATATTTCAGAACCCGTATTTAAATATCCCAAGCTAAATCTAAATTTCGAAACGAGGACGGCAACGGCTGCGTTCCAAGTTTCAAATTGCTTCCCATTCAAAATGGTGACAACAATGGGCGCGTTCAAGTTGAGGATGATATTTTAAAAGTACCTAGGTTTTATGCTGGCTCCCTACAAATACATACCTACAATCCTCAGCTACTATATTCATGAAGGAAAGAACATAAAATTCAAAATAGCGCCATAAACTGCAAATTTAATATTTGAGCACTTGAGTATCTAATTGAACAACTTCTCTACAATTCTGTTATTTAAAGTATTTAATAATTACCTAATTCCATTAGACTCGGAGAGTGCAAAGCTTTTAAATGAAATTTAAAATTCGTCATTAATTAAGCTTGCTTAAGAGTCGCCAGGAAGCTCTACTCCCCAGCTCTACAGTCAATTAGTCAGCATTTTTACAGATGACTTTTACCACGAGAATTAGATATCTAACCCTGAATATTGTGTCCTTTAAATGTGATGGTGCTAGTGTTATTGTTTCTAGTTTTAGGTGCTTTGGTTAAGTAGTATATTCTTTTCTCTGTTGTTTGTTTCCTATTTATTTAATTGTTTTAAATAAGGTATAACTGGTTATAATTGCATTTCGCTATTTATATCGCTAAAGCTCTGATTAGCGGTATAATCTAAACCGGTATTCTAATATATTTAGCGGTTTCGCCAATTGACAACGATATCTCTAGTTGACACTTAACCCATAAAAACCATTACCGGTAATAGCTGTCAGTGTCAATATACTCGATTATTTGTTTCTGCAAACTGGCGTATTGTAAAAAGTAGGTATTCACACCTATTTGTTGCGTTTTAGTAGTAATGTTTAATTGATATCTTACCTTTCAAGTGCAATGAATAGCGGTATTGAATACAGGTATTTAATATCGTAAATAGTCTCTACATAGAGGTATAGATAAAAGGGGAATGACAACAATACTTCTAATTAGAATATAGGTATTCTTTTATTAGCGATAATATTTTGTCAATTTCTAAACTTACAGGAATTAAATAAACCGGTTTTATAATCCCTGATTAAAATTTTACGAAATAAAATAAATATAGTATCAAAGAAGCAAGTAGAGACCTGTGCCCAGCAGTAGAATGTTTATAGGCTAATGATGATGATGATGAAGGTAAAAAGATTTAATTTAAATATGACCTGTTTCCAGCTCCAGGTGTTCGACTCGAATAAAGACGGCAGACTACAGCTCTCCGAGATGGCTAAGTGAGTTACTTCAATTCTGAATTCATTTCAATGAGATGAATTTCAAATGGGCGGTTGAATCTTAATTTTGGGACACGTTCTTACTTTAACGTTGTCTTTTTAGGCGAAGTTTTATAAATCAGTTAAGGGTCAATTTTTGAAGAGCATGTTTTTTCGTTATTTGTATGGCGTTTTTTTCTTTTGTGAAACTTATATTAATTCCTGCACGGTGAGGTAGGGTTTTGAAAAAGAAAAATTATAGTGTGTGAGGCACCACTCTGCATCTGATTGTTACTGAGATATTGACACTTAAAAAAAACTGTGCCATACAAATGTCGACCACGCCATACAATTGTCGATTGCGCCATACAAATGTCACCAGCGCCATATAAATGTCGCAACCGCCATATAAATGTCGAAATAATGCCGTTACATTTGATTTGAGTCGACATTTGTATGCCTTATTCGACACTTGTATACCTTATTCGACATTTGTATGCAACATTTGACATTTGTATGGACAAAATAGCCGTACAAATGTCGCCATACAAATTGTCGACAAATACGTTAATCAGCGATCTTTTGTACACTATTAATTTGATTCACTCATTTATTCAACATGAAACTTTTACTCCATAATGCTAACTATTGTTATGAAACACAGAGTTGTATTTCAATTGCATACTGATAAATAAGGGCCCATACAAATGTCGTGATCGTTGTACCAAAATACGTCGAATAAGACTTAACCGTTTCTTTCGCCAAACACGCCGACGCCGCGTCCAATCGCTTTGGCGGCTGAAGCCCAACTAACGGAGCATTGTATTGTTACGTAAATAATAACGGCAGGCCAATAGACAAACCAGATATTGGGAGGTATGGGGAGTCAAAATAAAAGTGTTGCGCGTGGGACAGCTACGAAAATGCTTACCTGGTTTTAATTACTGACGCATCCCTTTTTAAAAGTAAATCGTTAAATGCGTTAATTAATACTCTTTATAATGATATAAGTTTTTTAATAATACGTTACTTGAGTTCATAGTTATGAATTTTTGTTTGAGCAAATCCGCGCGTGGGACACGCGAAAAAGCAGTAATTTACGCCGATTTTAGGATTTCAAATCCAATTTTTTTGGAATCTATTAATATTTAGATGAATTGCTATATATATGCCTTAGTACATAATGATGCACAGAATGCAAATATATGCATAACAATGTTGTATTTTAAATACACTTAGAATTATAGCCCTGGGACAGCAAAATCATCTCGTTTGAAAATTGACCCTTAACAGGTTTATTTTATGAACCGGTGGTAGTCATTTGACATTCATAAGTGCATGTAACATGCCTAAATTGAAGAATAAATGATTTCATTTCAACATTCCGTTATTAAGTTTTGTCAAAAAAATGAACTTTACCAAAATTTGATGTGTAGTGCAGGTAATCGATATAACGATATAATATATAAATGATCCAAATGTATTAAATTTTTTGGGAATTGGTAAATTAATTTTTAATGCTGTAATGTTTTTGTGGAAATAAATGGGCTTATTTTTATTATTCATTATAATAGATTCTAAATGTACGGTCTGAAAAATCACCCACCACTGCCTACTCTGCTCTGATCGTGAACACAGGCCGTACCCTAAGTATTTGACATTAAATTTTAACCTTAAAATCTATAAAAACACAAAGATAACTCTTATTGAGTTTAGCACCACGACCTTTTCAATCACTAACTAAGAATGGGCCTGAAAAATCGGTTCCCACCACCTCAAATACATATCCAGGTGTAACCCGTTGGGGTGGCAGGTTACCCATTATTTGTTGTGCAACATCTCCTTTCATTCTTTTCCAACGTATACAGTCATTGTAGATTCGCCTAGCAAGTACTCTGCCATTTAAAGGCCAATAATGATCTCGAATGATAATGAATATAAACAATACATATTCTTAACAAATCTAGTCAAGATACAGTTCGGCGCCTGGGGTATTTCATCATCCCGGTCCAATTTCTGTGACCAGAAAGATTGCAAGAAGATTTTACATAAAATAACACATACACTCAACAGCCCTAATGGATCAAAGATACTTGAAACTACAGATAGGACTGCCTATTTAGTGTTATCAATCAACAGCAATTTGGAACATTTAATTACAATACTATCAGCATTTGGATTCCACTGCACATCTAACGTGTTGCTTTGATATGATATCTTCAAATTATCTTGTTGACTATTGTTAGCCTCGGTTACCTTATTTAGAAACTCCTTAGAATTACTTTTTAATTTTCTCAAATTCAGATGAGCTGAACTTAAAGTTTCATCAATCCTTTGGTACAGATCAATTAACTGTTTTTCATCATCTAAACCAGTTATTAAATCGTCGATATAAAAATCGAGAACAATTACTTTTCTTACCAAGGGATCACTGCTTTCATAACCTAGTTGAGCCATACACCTGGTGCTCAGAAACGGCGCACACGAAGTACCATACGTTAAAGTATTCAATTTTAAATACTTCATGCGCCTGCCGTCATCATCACGCCCCAATATCATTTGGAGAAGTCTCTGCGACGGTTCCACGGCTACCTGTCTATACATCTTCTCTATATCTCCTGTGAATATGAAAACGTTCTGCCGAAATCTTATTAGAATGGAGAAGATGTCGTCCTGGACCGTGGGACCGACCATGAGAATGTCATTGAGTGAGTAGCCAGAATCTATATGGGCAGAGGCGTCAAAAACAACTCTACACCTGGTTGACTCGCTCTGTTTCAATATTGGGTGATGTGGTAGAAAATAAGCCTTGTCAGGCTTCTCACTTTCTGACATGTGCCCCAATTCGGCATATTCTTTCATGAATTCAACATACTGTGATTTTACATCATGTTTCCGTTTGAAACGTTTTTCCAAAGAATCAAAACGCTTTCGTGCTAATCGGTATGAGTCACCAGGCACATCTGGTTGACTTCTCAAGGGCAACGTAACCCAAAATCGGCCAACAGCTAACCGTTGCGTATTTTGCTTGAAATGGTTTTCGCACGCCTTCTCGTCAAGTGACAACACTGGGACAGCTGGCACTTCCTCCAACTCCCAAAACTTGCTTAGCCGGTGACGTATTTCCCTACTGAAGCCGCAATGAGTGGTTTGCATATTTACATTTTTATATTCATTACTAGCTTTTGCCCGCGGCTTCGCCCGCGTACTAAGAGTAATTTTTAACCGTCTACAAAAAAGGAGGTTCTCAGTTTGACCTGCATGCAGATATGTATTGGATGTCATTTTTGTAATTTGCACCCCGAGGATCCTCGAAGATGACACCCATATTGATCTTTAAGAAAAATAAATCTCAGCCATCTTTGATTTGAAAATGCATGCTATTTTCGTAATCGGCACCCAGAGGAACCTCGAAAATGACACCCATATTGATTTTTAAGAAAAATAAATGTCCGCCATCTTGGATTTGAAAATGGATGTCATTTTTGTAATTAGCACCCCGAGGAACCTCGAAGATGACACACATATTGATTTTTAAGAAAAATAAATGTCCGCCACCTTTAATTTGAAAATGAATGTCATTTTCGTAATCGGCACCCCGAGGAATCTCGAAGATGACACCCATATCGATTTTTAAGAAAAGGAAAAATTTGTTCCCCGCTCAAACTTGGAACCCTCTTTTCACCCCTTAAAGGGAGCAATTTTGAAAAACGCTGAAACATGTTTTGTTGTATTTAAACAAAGAGTACGAAGATACGAAGTTTTAAATGTCTCACTTCAAAAAAGATTTGCTCTCCGTACAAACTTGGAACCCCCTTTTGAACCCTTTGGGGTAGCAATTTCGAAAAACGCTTAAATACGTTTTGTTGTATTTAAACATAGAATCTATGTACGAAGTTTTAAATCTCTCACTTCAAAAAAGATTTGCTCCCCGTACATACTTGAAACCCCCTTTTCACCCTTTTAGGGGAGCAATTTCGAAAGACGCTTATATGTGTTTTGTTGTATTTAAACAGAGAGTCTATATGCGAAGTTTCAAATATCTCACTTCAAAAAAGATTTTCTCCCCGTACAAACTTTGAACCCCCTTTTCACCTCTTCAGTGGAGCAATTTAGAAAAACGCTGAAATACGCCATTAATATATTTAAACACAGACTCTATATACAAAGTTTCATGTCTCTCACTTTAATAAATACGGTTTTTCATACAAACTTTGAACCCCCGTTTCACCCCTTTTGGGGGGTGAATTTTGAAAAATCCTTTCTTAGTGCACCCCTAGACCTTATAAGGGACCTACGTGCCAAATTTGGAATCTCTAGAACCAGCGGTTTGGGCTGTGCGTTGATATGTCAGTCAGTCAGTCAGTCAGTCAGTTTCTTCTTTTATATATTTAGATTTAACATTATAGGTCCAACCATTAACCAGCCAAATATCGAATTCTGTAACATAGGCTTATTGTGTCCCAGCCTTAACTGCTCACTACTAATAACATCCCAAAATATATCGGCTCCTAATAACACATCTATCTGTGAAGGTTTATGATAGCCCGGGCCCGCTAAAATATTTTTTTTGGGAACCTGAATATCTGAAGTATCCACTTCTTGTGCTGGCAGATTTCCCTTTATCTGAGGGATAACGTAGGCATCGACTTGTTTACAAGCTTGTTTACTACGCGGCTGAATAGTTAGCGCGCATCGTCTTAGCGCATTGAACGAAATATTATTAATACCGGTCACACGGACGCTGTCAACATCAAATCGAGGAACTCTGTAAAGACATATTACTATTAGTTTATGATCAGGAATTTCGATGCCACAACCTTCAAAACTTTGTTCGGTTGTCAAAGAATCAAGGAACGAGATTTCATTAAATATAATTTTCGGTTTACATAATATTGCTACACCACCGCGCTTTTGCGACTTACGAGAGTATGACGAAGCCAACTCGTATCCTTGTATGTATATATTTTTTCCATCCCCCGACATTACGAACGTTTCCGATAAGCATATGATGTCAATACTAATAGATTTTTCCAGAAATTCCTGCAAGCATATTTCAATCATATCACTCTTATTTAGAAGGCCGCAGATATTTTGGTGAAACAATGTAATTTTATCCACGAAAGGAACAAGTTTTGCTCACCTGCTCTCTTTTTTGTATTAGAGTCGAAGAGTCGTCGTTCTTCTAAATACTCGATACGCTGGGAACGCATACCTTCTTAAGTGTCCGTGCCAAAACCTATTCGAAAACCTTGCTCCAGTAAATACCTACGTGTCACCTCTAATTCGTAAATAGATTCGATCACCTATTGCGGTGTATTTAGAAACTGATTAGACTAAGCACAAAGGTGATTATATTTGTAGCAGCCCAAATTAGAGTAGGTACGAAACCACAGTAGACTATACAAATAGTGCTACTGACAGGTATGTAGTGCCGGGTTCTTAGTGGTGAGAACGCTAATTTTTCACATAAGTTTCATTTCAGGACAAACCGTTGACTTTCCTAATAATAAAATCATGGTATAGAGGTTATTAGCTTAGAGTTGGTTGTATACCTAACAACCGTGAAAAATATATCCGGATCCAGATTAAATTGGGATGTGTTAAATCAAACTTTAGAAAAATGAATAATTTTCTACTTCGGTAGATTATGTACCTACGATTGTACAATGTACAGTTCGGATAATTTAAGTTATGTTTAGTTAGATAGTTGGTTGTTTTTCCTATTGACTCTTATTTATTGTATATAATTAATGATAATTTTCAAGAATAATATGCCAAACATTAGTGAACCACTCTTGATAAATAATTGCAGATTTCATACTGTTTTGAAACTGTACACCGTTGCGGTCACGGCCATTGGTTATTTCACCTGCTACAGCTGAAACTGAAACTAGTCCCCAACTTCAACGTACAACTCGCAATATTCGTCACTAGACCGGCCTATATTGAGGTCCGCGTCAAACTAAGGCGACGTCGAGCGGGATTGATATGAGATATTTATTATTTAAATATCTCATAACAGATATTTTGATCCTTGATGATTTTTTTTTAATTTGATTACGTAATCAAGCGCTACCAGGTAGAGTCGAAGGTGTCATTTTATAAAAAGAACAGTACATTTTGTATTTGTATGTAGAAATGTTTATTGACAAACTTAATTCTTGCACGTGAAATTCTCAAGCAAAAAACAATTCGATTACCGTAAGGAAAACTTTTTAAAATACATTTTAATTTAAACAAAAAGGAATTAGCGCTTTATTAACGCCGTGAAAAGTCACAATTTTGAACGTGAAAAGCAAATAAAAATTTATTGTCCATAAACTTCAATCAGATAATTAAACCCATTGCCGATCTGCGACTGAGCCCTAAGAATCACAAAGGTCTGGTCGAGTCCTCCAGCGAAGATCCGGAGGTTAGCCGGCTGCGTATACTCCTGCTCTGTGGCCAGGATGGCTGATATGCTGGTGGAAGAGTTACCATGGAACGAGAAGTCTGCCAATTGAACGATGTTGGCTAATGGGGTGCGGCTCAAGTACGATCTGTAATGAGTTAAAGTTAATTTTGAGAAAAGCAAAGTTCTAAGCTAACTGTATTTTTACTTTTTACTAGAGGAACCTACCACTGGATATTACAGACACTCTCTTCATGTATAATCAGACCTACAGTTCAATGGACATTACAGTTAAATGAAGTATAGGGAACCTGTACCTGTGTGCTTCAAAAACCGACCAAGTGCGAGTCTGACTCGCGCACGAAAGGTTCGGTGCCATTATTTATAAAAACGGCAAAAAAAATACGTTTATTGTAAGGGAGTCCCCTTAAAAATTTATTTTATTTTGTCTTTTAATATTTGTTGTTATAGTCATATATATAGAACCAACGGCAACAGAAAATACATCATCTGTGAAAATTTCAACTGTCTAACTATCACGGTTCATAAGATACAGCCTGGTGACAGACGGACAGGCAGACGGACGGACGGTCAGTGAAGTCTTAGTAATAGGGTCCCGTTTTACCCTTTAGGTACGGAACCCTAAAAAGGAATGTTACGCCTACATACATAAATTAATAATAATTTATGTAAAGGAAAGATTGAAAAATTTAGGCACGGAGCAGGATTTGAACCTGCGACCTCCCGGCACTCGCGGCCAGTCGCTCTAGCCAACTGAGCTATAGGTGCAACCGCCACTCGGCCCGAAATTCCTCAAATTCCTCATTTTTCCTTTATTTCTAAATTTAATAAATAAATAAATACATGCAAACGTTGGATGTTCCGGTAGACTCAGAGAAATTCGCTCGCTTAGCTCGCTCGGTCGGTAAGTGTAAAAATACTCGTAACGATATATTATCCGCCACTGAGAAATTTAATGTTTGCAACATAAATTAATTTTGTATTAAGCAGTATAGGTACCGCTGCTAACGTAAACTACAAATTTAGAAATAAAGGAAAAATTTAGGCACCGAGCAGGATTTGAACCTGCGACCTCCCGGCACTCGCGGCCAGTCGCTCTAGCCAACTGAGCTATAGGTGCAACCGCCACTCGGCCCGAAATTCCTCAATCATTCCTTCATTTATACAAACGCCAGGACAGTTCTATGAGCCATCGCTGTGCTCAGCGCAAACCGTCAGAATAAGAAGGTAATAATGAATTCAACTATTTACCTCGCCAGCAGGCGGTCGCCGGGATTAATAGCTCCGATATCAAGGTTGTTTCGTGGCGTGTTCTTGTCGACTAGGACAGCGCTGTGAACGATCGCCACGCTCAACACTAGTAGGCACAATAGGGTTTTCATCTGAAAAAAAAAACATATTTACTGTCGAGGCGCAGAAACTAAGGCACTTTGCGTCTCGTTTTTCTAACATGCACCATTCCCGAGCGTGTTTTAAGTAAGATAATTTGTTTACGTCACCATCTGAAGGTCAGCTGAACAGCCTAGTATTTATTCGTATAAACAATAATAAAACTTACATTGAAAATTGATTTTCAGATGCTTTGGACACCACTGTTGTATAGGTTTTGATAAGAACGGCTCTTCGACGGATGGTTTTATAATTGCAATTATCTGATAACTGATAAGGTTGCGTCTAGTTCTGAGAAATGTTGGTATACTAACGCATGGCTTGATGACTAACCTCATAGCCGACATATATTACAGCAGCATAATTCTATAATTGCTGTCACAGATAAATACACAGAACGTCACACTGAAAAAAAAACCACTTAAACTAAAAAAAACGCTCCAAACCGCTTGTCAGAGCCGGGTCGGTACTGTGTTAAGTATTTTAAAATTTGGTTTGCGCTTACTAATCTCGCACAGTGAGTAATATCTGCGCGGAAGCTGCACATTAGGTACTGCCACAATTTGCTCTGACATTTTGTCTAACTGATGTTTATAAAACCCGGCCTTAATGTCATGTTTGAACTGTCATACTAAATTTCTTAACGGGTGAAAGCTACAAAGTACCAAAATGTTCAGCTACTTAGGAAGCCGACTATACACTCGGAGAAGTTCACTCGCTACGCTTGGTCGTTCTTATCTGCATCAAATTCTGTAGTAAATATAATATGATATGATTGGTCACGGAGTAGGATTACGATTCAAAATATTCCAGAACCCGTATTTAAATATCCCAAGCTAAATCTAAATTTCGAAACGAGGGCGGCAACGGCTGCGTTCCAAGTTTCAAATTGCTTCCCATTCAAAATGGTGACAACAATGGGCGCGTTCAAGTTGAGGATGATATTTTAAAAGTACCTAGGTTTTATGCTGGCTCCCTACAAATACATACCTACAATCCTCAGCTACTATATTCATGAAGGAAAGAACATAAAATTCAAAATAGCGCCATAAACTGCAAATTTAATATTTGAGCACTTGAGTATCTAATTGAACAACTTCTCTACAATTCTGTTATTTAAAGTATTTATTAATTGCTTAATTCCATTAGACTCGGAGAGTGCAAAGCTTTTAAATGAAATTTAAAATTCGTCATTAA